>OX465595.1:435748269-440548269 GCA_950022295.1 Bromus sterilis
GAACATCTTCGATCTTCCCCAAAGGTTTCTTTACGAAAGAATCAACAAGACGAACACCAAAAGAACAAGGCTCAAAGGGCTTCAATTCAAACATATCATATATTCTTTTGGGCATAACGGAGGTACTAGCTCCAACATGACATAAAGCATAGCAAGAGAAGTTATTTAATTTAATTTTGATCATAGGGTCCCAACCATCATCTAGCTTCCTAGGTATGGAGGCTTCTACTCTAAGCTTCTCCTCCCTAGCTTTGATGAGAGCGTTTGTGAAATGCTCCGTGAAGGCAAGATTAAGTGTGCTAGTGTGGGGGTCTCTAGACATTTTGTGTAGCAAGCTAATAAGTTCTGAGAGGGTGCAACTATCAAAATCAATATCACTACTATCAAAGGTGGTAGTAGTGTCGTCTAGGCTCACTTGTTTGAAACCCTCTATGTTCATAGGAGTTACTTCATCTTCGGTTGAGGTATTAGCATCACCATTAATAGGTCCAACGGGACTAGGAGTGCATTAGTCCAAATATGATCAAAAGTGTATGAAAGTGTATCTAGATCATAGCAATATCACACAAAACATGCATGGAGCAAGCAGAAATTATAGATACGTTTTGGACGTATCAGTTGCATCATTCTTAATAACTTCCTGGTTATCCGGAATGTGAAATAACTACTTTATTTTATAGGATTTGAGCCATCCCATATGCAACTCAATATGATTTCATTTCTCCTCGTTTCCTAGGTAACCATCAATCCTTCGTAATTTATGAGCAGTGTCCCTTTTGTTTCACTTAAGAAGACTCATGATTATTGTTCTGTACAGAACGTATTCATGACAATATTCTTATTTTTTTAACTAAGGCTTTAACTAATATACCATGATCATCATCAATAGCATATTTCCTCTTCTCATGGAGTCATTTCAGCGAACGTTTTCCGTTGCGTTACTCTGTTATCTGGAGGCAGGGTCAATCACCCTGGTCAAAGAATTCACTTTTCTCCCATTGGTTTATTCCTTGAGAACCATCTTCTCATTCACCAATTCAAGCAATACAAGTTTTGCTATTTGGGAAGGTGTGTTTTACAATTGCTCACAGTTCTAATACAAAGAAAGTTATATCATATAAAACTTCTAGAAACTTTCTAACACCATCATCATATGGATTCATCAGCTTCATTAAATTCAGAATGGTTTCCTTATTTCATGAAGTGGGTGTTTTAACTTAATAAATTATAACAACTTTGTTCATTCAAAATAGCATTAGCGTAAGGGGAATGTATTTAGACCATACTACATTTTAGTATGACTACGAATGGTTCAGGTGCTAGAGCACTTTAAACTTCCATCATAATTTGTGGCATTATTTCCACAAGTCTCCCATTTATGTCAACTATAATACTCATCACTTTGATCACATCATAGTGATTTGTATTCTTATATCTAACTTCACTGTGATTCCGTAATCTCAGATTTATGATCTTAATTGAATGCCTTGTTCAATTAATCATGCGAAGCATCTTTAATGATTATTCATGCGCTTGGTTAATACATCATTTATGTACAATGTTTGGCGCAAGTTCTACTTTGCTAGAACTCCGTCATTAGTCATCTTGGTTGATAATAAATTCATGAGTTAATAAATCGAGTATCTAATGACTTCATCATTTATGAATTCATCTCATGCATTTAGTATAGTTATGACTTTTGACCTTATTGTTATTCATAATAACTTAATCATTAAACATTGAATATCACTTGACAATTATGGTGTTTTATAAATGCTTCTATCATATTATAAACTCAATTGCAATCATAATATAAGCACACTTTATTCATCAAACTGGAACAACTGACTTGTCTCAAAACATGAATAACTTTGGCTCGCGAGATGCAAGACATACCACTAGGTGTTCATATTCGATTGATTACAAAAGATTTATCTAATACTCTAAGTATAATCCTATGATAGATGTCTTGGTGAAATCTTGGTGGCCATCAACTGTCTTGGTTTCCATCAATCCTGGATCGCACCTCTTCCCGTCCATGCAACGGCAGGCCCTGTTTTCATAAAACAGAACAAGTATCAAATACTTATTAAACTGCAAATGTTGTATAAGGGAACAAACATTTATAACGAGTATATCAAATATATACCTTCTCCATCAACAATTTCTCCTTCAATGGGTGCAACCTTTGCATCAAGAAGATTAGTCATGAAATCCTGTAGATGCATGTTATCTCCTCTCCCGACATAGCCATGGACATAATCTTGATAACTCGGTGGAAGCGAATGTAGCACCGTGTTTATCGCAAACTCCTCTGTGGTAGATTCATTTCTTGTCCAATAGTCAAAGTCTTCCACAAGGCTCAGATACATCCTATGCATCTTGTCTAGGTGGGCTCTCAGGCAGGTGTGCTCTTCCATCTTTGTAGAAAGAAACTGTTTTTCTAACTCAAATCTGGCCACTCTGAACTGGCGTATAAACAATGACTTTAGTGTGTCTATCATGTCATAAGCACTAGTTTCCCTAAACAGATTGCTCAACTCATTTGACATGGAGTGTTCCATAACATTCTTCACCACAAAGTATTTATGTCGACGAACATAGTAATCCATCATTTCTTGTTCATATCCATTGTTATCCGGAGGATCTCCCACATGGCTTTCTATTATGAACAAGATGTTTACTCTCTTGAGTGAAGTCCTAAGGCGTAGATACCAATCAACGAAGTTTGACCCATTTACTTTAAGTCTATCACCACCCATGAAAGAAAGCAATTCACGATGTTCATTTGGATTCATTTTCTACAAAATATTTGCAAGGAAAAACAATTAAGACAAGTTCATAACAATGAGTTCATAATAATCATATTATAGATGAGCTCACACTAAAACAATCATCCCTAAGAAGTTTTAGTGATTACATGATCCAGATTCACTATCCGTCCTCGAATATCACAACGGCCGACGGATTAGTTTCAAAGGTCGACAACTAGTTTGTGCGATCACGTCCTATATGTGACTCATGCTCGATCTTTCGATCTCTAGTATTCCGAGGCCATATCTACATATGCTAGGCTCACCAAATTGACCTTAGTGTTATATGCTTCTTAGCAAGGCCATATCGACATATGCTAGGCTTGTTGATGGCTTCTCGCCCCTCGTTGGTGATGTGCGAGGTAATGATAGTGATTTCTCGCCCTTCGTTCGTAAACCCGAAGTGGAAGGAGTGATGTAGCACAGCAGCAAATTTCCCTCAGTAAAGATACCAAGGTTTGTCTCCAGTAGGACTCCAGAGATGATAAGTAGGTGTCAGCGGCGCAACTGACGCGGACCTGCACACATACACAAATAACTTTGTTCCCAACGAAGTTCAGAGAGGTTGTCAATCTCTCCGGTCTTGTTGTTCACAAAGGATCAAACGCAAGGGATAATGATAGCAACTGAAAGTAAAAGCAGAAAAGTAAATGAGCGTGTAAACAGTAATGAGGATATGGACCGGGATACGTGATGTTCACTAGTGATGTCTCTCTCCCAAAAGACGATAAAACTGCTATGCGAGGTGAACAAATTACATAAGGGCAATTGACAGGATTATGAACGCACCGCAATGCTAACTATGCTACAAAAGAAAGGAAGAGGCTCAAAAGCATGGGCAGTACGCCAAAATAAGTAGACTGAAATCCAACTGCATCAACTACTAATCATCCACCTTGAGATATCTATCCATAACATCTCGCTGGTATTAAGTTGCGAGCCCCACCCAAAGTGTAAACCCAAAGCAACAGACAACTGCATTAAAAAGCACTTTGCGTAAAGTAAACAACATTTGCAACCGCGGTTACAAGCACCGTTGTTTTCCCCCTTGTGTCAACATCACATCCCCTAGACTCATATTTCTGTCACTCAAGCGTGTCATCGGGGGGCATGAACCCACAATCGAGCAAAACGTGCCCTCTTGGGGTTACTACCTACTACTTGGCCAAAGCAATAAACAGCAACGGAGAACATGCAAGAATTACTTAGGAACAAAAATATAAGAGATAAGAACCAAATATATTACTCAATCACAATTTGAACATAATCTCATAATCCATCAGATCCCATCAAACTCAGCATAGCAACAGCAGAAAGATTACAAAAGTGCCTCGATCATGTAGGGCAGCTCACGAGGTCTAAACCATGAAGAACAAAGAGGGGAGGAGAACATCACATAGCTACTGATCACGGACCCATGGTCCAAGGAAAACTACTCACAAGACATCCGGGAAGCATCCATGGTGGAGAGGAGACTCCCGGAGGTCAACCCTCCCTCCGGCAGGGTGCCGGGAAGAGGTCTTCTGGTGCTCCCGATCTCGGAAGCGCGGCGGCGGCGGAACAGAGTCAAGATCGCGAAAAAGGGTTCTGTCCTCGAGGATTCCACGTCACGGGGAATATATATAGGCGAAGGGGGGAAGCCAGAGGTGGACCAGGGGCCCCAGGCGCCCCCCTGGCGCGGCCCAGGGGGTGGCCGCCTGGGCCACCCCTGGCTCCCCTTTGGCCCCACTCGGGCTCTTCGCGAAGCTTGCTGTACGCTGATTTTTCCTATATTTTTCCCGGATTTTTTCTGGCACTTTTTATATGGGGGAAAACTGAAATAGAAAAACAGCAGAAAACAGGAACTGACACTGTGGTGCACTGAGTTAATAGGTTAATCCAAATATGATCAAAAGTATATGAAAGTGTATCTAGATCATAGCAATATCACACAAAACATGCATGAGCAAGCAGAAATTATAGATACGTTTTGGACGTATCAACATCCCCAAGCTTAATTCCTGCTCGTCCTCGAGTAGGTAAATGATAACGACATAATTTCTGTGGTGACATGCTAGCAACCATATAAGAACTTTGAAAAGTAAAGCAATCAAGGTTAGAGATTCAATTCAAGTCATAACATGCAAGAGTCTGTATTAGCATTGAAACAAGTAACAAAAGAACATTAGGTGCAAGAGCTCTCGTTGTCCGTAACTCGAATGTCTCCAAATGGTGTTTGCATGCAAGAAGGGGGATAGGGAATACGAGAAAAAACATTTATTTGTTGAGAACTCAATCTACTAAAGTTTCACACTTGGTCTTTTTCTGCAATCTTATCTTGACTCGTCCCCAGACCACTAGCCTGGTACAAGTCAATTTGATCCACTCCTTTTTCAATATTTTGAGCACTCATGCAATGGATGAGCGTAAGCACGAGAGTTGACACTTTTGATGGCAAAGAGAGAAATAGTGTGGAGGAGGAAGACAAAAAGGGTGAGAAAGGCTCACATCAATGAGGACAATCATAGGCAAGAGATGCCAAATGATAGATATGATGTGAGGAGTAGGGATTGCCATGCAACGGATGCACATACGAGCTAGGAAGCTCTCCAATAGAACTTGTGGGGGTGCATCTATCTTGCTCGCTCATGAAGACCTAGAGCTCGTTTGAGGAGGCTCATCCTTGGAATATGCAAGCCAAGTTCTATAGTGTGAAGGTCCCCACATAGCTATATGCATAATGATCATCTCTATGGAGTACAAGGATATAAAGGGAGTACTAGTGTGGATCTCTCAAAAGGATAGTAGTGTTGCCCCTTTCTCTCTTTTTATTTCTTTTTCTCTTTTTTCTATTATTTTTTTGTATTTTTTTGTGGCCTCAATGGCTCTTTCTATTTTACTCTCATTTGTCCTCTTTGGGATCTTTTATTGTGTCCACTTTGGGATCTTTTCCTCACTTAAGGGCAACACTCTATTTTACAAGAAGGTAAAGGAGATCTTTCACACTTTACAAGGTACTCAAAATCATAAAGAAGATGTAACTATCATGATGTATGCAATGTATGTCGCTGCCAGTGTACCAGGAACATGTATGACATGAAGATCAAGTCATGAAGAGGTGGATGTTGCATGGCAATATATCTCGGAAAGGCTATGGAAATGCCTTGATAGGTAGGTATGGTGGATGTTTTGAGGAAAGATATAAGGAGGTTTATGATGACAGAGCGTATCATGCCAAGGGTTTGGATGTACCGGCGAAGGTGGACACCAACTCTCGGAGTGAGAAGAAGGCAATGCACGGCACGGGAGAGGCTAGCAAATTATGGGAAGGTGGAAGTGTCAACTTTCAATACTTACATTAGTCCGAAGAACTGATTCACTTATTATCGGTAACTCTCAATCTAATAAGGAGGTTCACAAAGAGACAAGTACCCCGAGGAGGAGTGTATGGGGGTTTGGTTATCCTTGCGCATCCTCGACTCATGGTACGTGAGTGTACTCTAATATTCGATCCCTCCAAAGATTAGTGATCCATCTAGTAGCTAGAGTTCTCAACTATTTTTGTAGGTTTTGAAAATACACACGGATTGCCCAAAATACGACACCTATCACTATTAGGCTAGAGCTCGTGACACCAAAACTATTGCAAGTTACTACTAGAATTAAATAGCAACCTCAATTACCTACTTCCAAGACAAACCACAACTCAGTGCAACAACCAACTCTCTTTAACAAGATAAATATGAAAACTAAAAAGAGTTCCAGCAACAGACTAAACAAAAGCCAAGGCTCTTGCTAAAGACAAACTAAGACTAAAACTAAACATGGCAGCAGCTATGAAAAGATAAAGAACACACAACAGCAAAAAGATAAGCAGGAAAAATCCTATGATGTGTTCTAGATTTTGAAAGTGGAGCGTGTTTCTCTCCCACACAAAGTAAGACGGGGTCTAACTTGTTATGAACAACAAGCAAAACTAAAGAAAACTAAAAATAAAACCTAAGAGCGAGACGCTCCAAGCATAGCACATAACGCATGAAGTGATAAAAATATAGTGAGACGAAGGACAAACTGATGATTGTTGATGGAGAAGGGGATGCACGGGATCATCCCCAAGCTTAGACGCTTGAGTATCCTTGAATATTTATTGGGGATGCATGGGGGCATCCCCAAGCTTGAGCGCTTGACACTCCTGGATCTTCTTTCATCATCTTCCATCGCACACTTGAAAACTCCCTGCATACATAACTCATCATAAGCTGATTAGAGAGGTTAGTACCCTTAATAAAATAACTTTTACCCACTGGATATAAAGATATTCTTTAAGAGCTACTGTTTCTCAAGAGTGCCAAAAAGTTTTTGCAAAGAAAAAGCAAGCTTAAGGTTTGCAAAAGTTAGGAGAGACAAAACGTGGCAGAATCTGTGAAAAACAGAACAACAGGTAGTAAAGAATTTTTTAGGGGCACTTATGCAACTCAAATCGAAAAACGTAGAACATACGAAAGTTTCACAATTGTATAGAGCACGCTGTCAAATAAATTCAGATCAAAAAGATGATCTGGTGATTTGATTCGAATTTTTCTGTCAAGGGACAGAATCTGTTTTCTGGACAGCATGTCACAACTTTTGCTTCCCTTATCATAAGAGGCTATAACTTGGCACAAAGCTGAAAAATAAAGATACAATGATGTTGCTACAGTAGTAACAAACATCAATACACAACAAAAGCAGAAAGAAAAACCTAAATTCATTGCGGGATGCCTCCCGAAAGTGCTTTCTTTTATGCCTTTAAGCTAGGCATGATGCAAAAGAAGAATCAAGTTTTATCAAGAGAAAGAGAATAACTAGCCTGTGTAACGGACTCAAAAGGTAACTTGATTTTCTTTCTAGGGAAGTGTTCCATCCCCTTTTTGAATGGGAATTGGAATTTTATATTCCCCTCTTTCATGTGAATAACCGCACCAACGGTGCGAAGAAAAGGACGTCCCAAAATAATTGGACACAAAGCTTCACACTCCATATCCATAACAATAAAATCAACGGGAACATAGTTGTCATTGACAATGATAAGAACATCGTCGATCTTCCCCAAAGGTTTCTTTACGGAAGAATCAACAAGACGAACACCAAAAGAACAAGGCTCAAAGGGCTTCAATTCAAACATATCAAATATTATTTTGGGAATAACGGAGGTACTAGCTCCAACATGACATAAAGCATAGCAAGAGAAGTTATTTAATTTAATTTTGATCATAGGGTCCCAACCATCATCTAGCTTCCTAGGTATGGAGGCTTCTACGCTAAGCTTCTCCTCCCTAGCTTTGATGAGAGCATTTGTGATATGCTCCGTGAAGGCAATATTAAGTGTGCTAGTGTGGGGATCTCTAGACATTTTGTGTAGCAAGCTAATAACTTCTGAGAGGGTGCAACTATAAAAATCAATATCACTACTATCAAAGGTGGTAGTAGTGTCGTTTAGGCTCACTTGTTTGAAACCCTCTATGTTCATAGGAGTTTCTTCATCTTCGATTGAGGTATTAGCATCACCATTAATTGGTCCAACGGGACTAGGAGTGCATTGGGTGCTAATAGTTTGGGTGTCCTCAACAATTTGGATAGTGGCAACTGTGTGGTGTGTAGGAAGGCTCTTAATTCTATCCTCTTCCTCTTTTTCTCGAGCCCACCTTTCTTTAAGTTTAGTCATCATCCTAATATTTGCATTAATAGGAGTGGCCTTATTCTCCTCAAGGGGAGAGGTTCTAATTTTAAGCATCTCAATACCAAGGGCTAAGCTTTCTACCTTCAAAGAGAGATTATCTAATTTAGCTAATTTCTCCTCTACATTTTTGTTGAAGGCTTTTTGGGTAGTGATAAAGTCTCTAAGCATGCTTTCTAATTCAGAAGAGGGGTTCTTGTTGCTAGGGTAGGTGTTGTTGTTCCCATAGTTGGATCGAAACGGTCTAGGATTGCTAGCAAAATTACCCCTATAAGCATTGTTGTTGAAGTTGTTTTTAGCAATAAAGTTCACATCTACTTGTTCCTGGGCAACCAAAGAATTTAAAGGGACATCACGAGGATCAATAGAGGGTTGCTTGGTAAGTAGAGACATAATTAAGTCAACTTTTTCATTGAGGGAGGTAATTTCCTCGACAGAGTTTACCTTCCTACCTGTTGGAGCGCGTTCGGTGTGCCATTGGGAATAATTGGTCATCATCTCATCGAGAAGCTTTGTGGCAGCACCAAGTGTAGTTGACATAAAGGTTCCTCCCGCGGCCGAATCTAACAGGTTCCGCGAGGTAAAGTTCAAGCCTGCATAAAAAGTCTGGATAACCATCCAGGTAGTCAAACCATGTGTAGGGCATTTCTTAACAAGAGATTTCATTCGTTCCCAAGCTTGGGCAACGTGTTCATTATCCAATTGCTTAAAATTCATAATGTTACTCCTCAATTGGATAATTTTAGCAGGCGGGTAGTACTTCCCTATAAAATCATCTTTGCACTTATCCCAAGAATCTATGCTATTCCTAGGCAAAGATTGAAACCAGATTTTAGCGTCTCCCCTTAAAGAGAAAGGAAAAAGCTTGAGCTTAACAATATCACCTTTGTAGGGCCCCCGATGCGGTGCTAACTCGAGTTAGTCGCTTTCGCGTCCCGCTCAAGTTAGTAGCGCATAAAGAGCCACCGACTCACGACACTCGCACTCGTGTCGCTGCCGGATTCTCAACAACAAGTATAAGAACGAGAACTTTAACTAAGACATAAAATATATAGAGTCCAGGGCATACATCGCCACTGGATAATTATTACATCATCTCAGAGGTCCGTGGACCCAACAGTACAACATGCGACAAGCGGAAGACAAACACGACCGAGTACGGTCAAAAGCCAAATTGCCCTAGAGAGGGCTGCACATAAAGAGGCCACCCACAGATCGTCGAAACCCAACTGTAGGATCTACTGAACAAGGTCGATCTCGTCGTCATCCTCCGGGGGCACCTCCACGAAGTATCGTCCAGAGCTCGGGTCAAGAAAGTACTCCACTGCAGCGGCCGATCAGGAAAAACAGTAAAAGCACAAAAGGAAAACAGGGGTGAGATTATATCATTACAGGATAACTGACTTCCTACGATAAGACAAGATAAAGGTAAAGGTAAAGGTAGCAGCCGCACTAGCATATATGGTGGCTATCGTTCTATTAGAATAGGGGTAAGGTCCAAGAATAGCACGTGACATCGTGTCATAAGTCTGCTATCCACCTACTTACGTCAAGCATAACACAACCTGGATCTTCTCTCGGTCCCCCTGGACGAAGAAAAGCAACCAAGGCACTCACACGGTAGGCAAGTTTTAATTATGATTCAAATTGATGTTATTCTATGAACAAGGAGTAGGTCTCAAGCCGTCCATAACCGCGGACACGGCTTTTCGAAAAGATTTAACCCTGCAGGGGTGTACCAACTGCCCATCATAGGCTTCGCATGTACGCCCGGTTTCCACTTGGCTAAGTAAACGCCTGAAACACCGGAACGTCAGAGTCCCTCTAACTAACAACACACAATTCCGGGTGGCCCCTGGGGAGTCGACATCCAATCCAAAAGCTGGCCACGCTCTCAGATCGGCCTCTTCCGTATCAACAGGGTTTGGGTTACCGGTTAGACCTCACATGAGGACCGGGCCCTCGCCGGTCAAAGGTGGGCCAGCCAAGGCACAAGTCCTCCTGGCCCAAGGTGGTTTGTAAACAACTGGGGTACCACCAGCACACACACATTGCAAATAGTAAATCAGCTCGGGCCACCACTAGAACTGTACGAAGCTAGGTAGGTAAGACAAGGGGACGCCATAGAATCCCACACACGATTAGGCACGCTCGTCAAGAAACACAATACCCGGAACTTGGGACCTAGGTGACTCAAATGGAACAAAACACCTGGCGGGAACAGCCTGGTCTCCCATCTTTCGTCAAGTATAAATTAACATCATTAATAATAAATATCAACCACCTTCTTTAAATAACATGATATCCCAAACCATAGCAATAGGGTAAGCAGCAAGTTTTCCTACTCATACTAAGCAATGGCTGAGCAGCGGTAACTTAGCAATACAAAGTTTTGCTGGGATGTGGGGATCATGGCTGTTGGGGTTTTTGAAGGCTACAACTAAGCAGGTAGGCAGAAAGGTATCAAGTAATGGTATGAATCTTCCCCTTGCCTGGGTAATCGGTCGTCGAAGCAGACGCAGCAGGGTCCTCGGGCTCGGTGTCGGAAATCTCCACGTAAGTCTCCTCGGCAGTCTCAGTTGCTAACGTAAGGTACCGGCAAGGAAAAGGCACACAAGTAAGTAACGGTACAATGCACAGGCAAGGATGGTATGAGCAAGTTGAATTGGACATGCTGTGACCCTATCTAGTCAATTTAAATGAAGGTGGTGACGACACGTCAACAACTTCATATGCAATTTATTTACGTGAAAATGGCTTTGGTCCTAGCCTTATTTTTGGTGTAAGTAACACGGCAACATGGCATGATCAACAAAGCATATAACATAAATAAAACAACGTGAAAGGTAATCATCGATTCCGGAGACGGAGTAGTGTCGGTGAATTTGACACAAGGAAGGTGCGACAATAGTTGGAAACCAGCCACATTGCATAAGACAACATGTTAGGGGTTGACTTGAAGAAAGATGATTTGGAGATGACATGAAACAAAACTTGGAAAGGACTGATGATCATCATTTCCAAATGCACTGAAGATGAAATGATTCATTCAGGGAAGGATAGATTGATCCTGGTTGAGGTGGTCACACCTTGTCCACATGAGTTGCACAAAACATCATGAGGACATCACCATTGCAATCCTTGCAGAAAACTACCCCAGAACCATATATGGCATGGCCAATTTTGATTTTGGATAAAACTTGATTCAAACAAAAGAAAAAGGAGGGGTTATATTGCAAAATTACCACACCTCAATTATTAGAGGGGGAAAAGTGCAAAATAGACCTCACCATGCTGTTCAGTAGCTCAAGCTACCCCAAAAGCATATATAATATGGCCCTGGATGAAGTTGGAGTTCAAATCAGATTTGAATTTGAATTCAAATTCAAATTTGAATTAAAACATAAAAGAAAACAAAAGAAAAGGAAAAGAAAGAAAAAAACTCAGACCACATGGGCTGGTTTCGAGCGAAAGGGCCCAGCTCCAGAAGTAAACAGTGGGCTCAGCCCATCTGCCCCTCAGGCCATACCCCACTAACGTGAGGGGCCCGGTCGTGAGCCTCTTAAAAAAAGGAATCAAAAATGGGGAGCTTCGCGCCGGCTGGGGTTCGAACCCAGGTCGTGCTCAACTCCACTGCACCCCCTTGCCACTGCGCTGCTGTTCGTTTTCAGAACAGAAACAGCAACGCAGCAAGGTGAAGTATTCCTCCCCCTACTGTTCCTCTCTGAAGAAAAACAGGGCCTTTCTGAAACTCAACGCGCTCTCGAACTCCGGCGAGGCTCCCCTCGCGCTTCGATCATCTCCAGCCACACCGTCACATCCAAACGCGAGAGGGCACCACCTGCTACGCACGGGACCACTCCAGGGCTAGGCTCACACCTCTCCTCGCCGGAAACCTGCCGGGAACAGCACGGCGACGAACCCTCCTCTGCACCTTCAGACGCACGGCGGCGCGGCCATCTTCAAAGGACGCGGGCGTCGCACACACCCCGTCTCCGGCCACGGCACCGACAGAAAATGGAAGAGGGCAGCACCACGAACACGTGGGTGCCCTAGCTCCGACCTGAACCTCGCCTGAGGGGAGGCCAAGCTCGCCTGAAACTACGGCGGTTCTGACGAAACACGCAGCACCCACTCAGTTCAGACACGCGCAACTCCTTCGCCTTGCGCACACACGCCGCTACGGCCAAAGACGCGACCTGGACGCGCTCTGGACACGACCTGGACACGCCCTGCTACTGCTCGGGTCACGGCGACCACGATTTCAACACCGGCGGCGAAGCAAACGGCAGAAAAGCTACAACTACGCGGACGGGAAGGCTACGCTCATCTACAGGAGGAGGGCGTCGAGGTGCTCACCTAGTGGGTCACGTTGAGTGTCCCAACCTTGCCGTAAGGGAAGGAGACGAAGACGCCGTCGTCGGGGACGAAGGATCCTCCGCGGCGGAGCTCATCGTTGCGGGGTCACTGCAGCCCTCCTGCGAGGACCTGCACGGCGAAAAGGGAACATGTGAGGCCACGCAAAGCTTCACGCGAGCGCACGGCCAAGGGAAGGCACGGTGCTCGCCGGAATTGCTCACCGGAGCTTCTCGGCGGAGCGGAACAGGGGAAGGCATGCGGCGAGGCGAGCGCCGCGGCGAGACCTGTAAAGGGGAGAGCGAAGCTAGGGTTCCTCCCGGAGACGCCCGTTAAATAGGGGCTCCTCCCGGCCACGTCAACGTCGAGGCGCCCCCGTGGCCGTCGGCTGTGAGAGGGCTCGCCGAGGTCCCCTCCGGCCACGGTGGAAAGGCAGAGTGTCCCAGCCGTTGGATCTATCCAACGGTGGTGAGAGGCCCCTGCGTACCCCTTCGCGGCTGGGCTTCAGTCCAGGACGCCAGGAAAGGCCAGACGGGCTGGGCCTGCAACATGGAGCCGGGGAAGAAGAGAAAACGTCTACCTCAGATTCTTTTCCATTTAAAATAAACATAAAGGAATAAGAGTTTTCCAGAATTAATTACAAGGACTAAAAATGCATAAAAATATGCAAAATGATCCTGGTAATATTCCTCAATTTCCAAAAATGGTTTGGGCATTTTTGGCAACAACAAAAGTGTGAGCTCATTTTTGAATTCAAAACCACTTTGAACTAGAGCCCATATTTTTGATGATGGCAAAAATGAATTGAGGTTTTAAAAACCCTTGCCATAGCAATTGAAATGACTAGGCCAAGTTTGGGGTCAGGGAGAGCATGCATGCAACAATGAAAATTCCTCAAACACCCTTCTTGAACCATTTTGGATGTAAAAACAAACAAACCAAATGGGCCCCACTCCCAATGCAAATTTAAATCACCACATGAAATTATAATGTTTAGCATCATGCCAAGTTACAAAGTCAACAGACAAAGTACGATCTCATGGTGTTTTATATTTATTGCACATGGGCTGTTACAGCACTCCCCCACCAACACAGGATCTCGTCCCGAGATCTAAGCCTGAAACAACTCAGGATACTCAGAACGGAGATGATCTTCGCGCTCCCACGTTGCTTCCTTCTCCGAATGATGTGCCCACTGAACTTTCATGAACTTGACGGTCTTGTTGCGCGTCTTGCGCTCGGACGTCTCAAGGACACGGACTGGACGCTCTGAGTAGGAAAGGTCCACACTCAGCTGTATCTCGCCCAAGTCAACAGCCTGCTCTGGCTGCTTGAAGCACTGCTTTAGGTGGGACACATGGAACACGTCATGCACCATGGACAGACTCTCTGGAAGCTCGAGCCGAAAGGCAAGAGGTCCTCTAGTCTTAAGGATGCGGAAAGGTCCAACAAATCTTGGAGCGAGCTTTCCTTTGATGCCAAAACGGTGAGTTCCCCTCAATGGAGACACTCTCAGGTACGCCCAATCACCAACCTGAAATGCTACACCACGGTGCCTTTTGTCATAATAGGACTTCTGCCTAGACTGTGCTGCCTTTAGGTGTTCTTGGACAATCTTCACTCTGTCCTCTGCCTCTTGGATCACATCTGGACCGAACAGCTGCCTCTCACCTGTCTCGGACCAGTTCAAAGGTGTCCTGCACTTGCGGCCATACAAGACTTCAAACGGCGCTGCCTGCAGACTTGCCTGATAGCTATTGTTGTAAGAGAACTCAGCATACGGCAAGCACTCTTCCCACTTCATGCCAAACGAGATGACACATGCCCGAAGCATGTCCTCGAGGATTTGGTTCACGCGCTCGACTTGACCACTTGTCTGAGGGTGATAAGCGGTACTGAACAACACTGCCGTACCAATCGCCTTTTGAAAGGCCTGCCAGAACTTAGAGGTGAAAAGGCTGCCTCTATCTGAACTGATCTTCTTGGGAATGCCATGCAAAGATACAACTCTTTCGGTGTACAAATCCGCCAACTGAGCTGCTAAAATGGAGTCCTTCACTGGAAAGAAGTGGGCAACTTTGGAAAGATTGTCGATGACAACAAAGATGGCATTGTTCTTCTTCTGCGACAAGGGGAAGCCTGTGATGAAATCCATCTCTATGTGATCCCATTTCCACTCCGGAATCTCAAGTGGCTGAAGCAACCCTGCTGGCTTCTGGTGTTGTGCCTTCACTCTCCTGCATACGTCACATTGAGACACGTAACGGGAAACATCCCGCTTCATACGAGTCCACCAAAAGCTTTGCTTGAGATCTTGATACATCTTCGTACTGCCAGGGTGAATCGATAGCTTGGAATCATGGGCTTCCTTCATGATGACCTCTCTGAGATCTCCCTCCTTGGGAACAACAACTCGCTCTTCGAACAACACGGTGCCGTCATTATGCACTGAAAAGCAACCGTACTTTGGAACTAAGGCGGCAATACCCTGTTTGATCTTCTGAATCATTGAGCTGCCAGACTGAGCTTCACGAATCTTCTCATGGATAGTGGGCTCTACCACAAGGTTGGCAAGATAGCCTGCTGGAACTAGCTCGAGATTGAGCCTTCGAAAGGACTCACACAAATCAGGGTGTATCTTCTGCACCTGGATATTATTGCAATCGCCCTTGCGGCTCAGCGCATCAGCTATGACATTCGCCTTCCCAGCCGTGTATTGAATATCAATTGTGTACTCGGTAATGGTTTCAAGCCACCTTATTTGCCTCAAGTTCAGATTTGGCTGAGTGAACAAGAACTTCGGACTCTTGTGGTCCGTGAACACATCCACCTTCCTCCCTAAGAGGAGGTGTCGCCAAGTGACCAAAGCGTGCACAACTGCTGCAAGCTCCAAGTCGTGCGTGGGATAATTTCTCTCACTTGTCTTCAACTGCCATGAGGTATAAGCCACAATATTCCTGCCTTGCATCAAAACTCCGCCCAGACCTTGCAAAGAGGCATCACAAAACACCTGAAAAGGCTGTGACTCATCTGGTGGCGTGAGAATTGGAGTTGTGGTCAGCTTCTCTTTCAACTCCTCGAAGGCTGACTGGCAAGCTGGTGACCAAGTGTACCGCTTGTCCTTGCACAACAATTCAGTCATTGGCTTGGCTATTTTGGAGAAATTCTGCACAAACCTCCTGCAATAACTGGCGAGGCCGAAAAAACTCCTTAGCTGCTTCACGTTCTTCGGCGGAGCCCACTCTTGAATAGTGCGGACTCGCTCTGGGTCAACCGCAATTCCCTCAGCGGAGATGACATGGCCCAGAAAATTGACCTTGTCCAGCCAAAACTCACACTTAGAGAACTTGGCGTAATACCGGTGCTCTCTTAACTTCTGCAGCACCAAACGCAAATGTTCCTCATGCTCAGCCTCTGACTTGGAATAGACAAGAATGTCGTCGAGGTAGAGGATCACAAACACATCAAGCCATTCTTGGAACAAATAGTTCATAGCTCTCATGAATGTCGGAGGGGCATTTGAGAACCCAAAAGTCATGACTGTGAACTCGTACAGCCCATAACGGGTGCTGAACGCGGTCTTGGGAATATCCTCTTCACGAACACGGATTTGGTGATACCCCATCCTCAAGTCAAGCTTGGAAAACACCTTAGCCACATTTAACTGCTCAAACAGATCATTGATGCGGGGCAAAGGGTACTTGTTCTTGATGGTCTTCTTGTTGATACCGCGATAGTCCTGGACCAAGCGGCTAGTCCCATCCTTCTTCTGGACAAACAAAGCTGGTGCACCCCAAGGGGAAGTGCTCGCGCGGATAAAACCACATGCTTCCAACTCTGTCAACTGCTTCTTGAGCTCAATCAACTCATTCGAACACATCTTGTACGGATGCCGAGAAACCGGCTGGGTACCAGGCTCTAGCTCAATAACGAACTCAATAGCTCGAACTGGTGGAATTGCTGGAAACTCCTCCGGAAAGACGTCTGGAAACTCACAAACAACTCTGACCTCTTCGAGCAAAGGCACAACTCCTGCGTTCAACGCGTACAACTGTGCTGGTCCTGACATAGAGCCACATGTGTACAAGACTTCTGCACCTGAATCATGAGTCAACTTGACAGATCTGGTCGGACAATCAATATTGGCCTTGTGCTGCACAAGCCAATCCATGCCCAAAATGACATCAATGTCGGAACGGGTCAAAACGATCAACGAAGCTGAGAAGAGAAGTCCCTGGATATGAATCTCCACATCTGGGACAAAGGCAGACGTATTCGTCTTGAAACCCGGAGAAGCAACAGATAGCTGCTGAGGCAACCCTTGCGGATGTAGCTCAGCACGCTCAACAAAAGCTCTGGACACAAAAGAGTGGGAAGCTCCGGAATCGAACAAAACTGTCGCGGGAAGTGAACACACAAGCAACCTACCAAGAACGATCTCTGAAGACTGCTTTGCATCTGTGAGCATCACGTTGTTCACTCGGACTGTACGCGGCTGTGCCTTCACCATCGCGGTGCTCGGAGTAGAGCGAGGTGGAGGCGGTGGGAGCCGAGCAAAGCGCGGATCGGTGCAGTTGGGAGACGTGTGCCCTGGCTCTCTGCACTTGTAGCAAATCACGCCCGGCTTGGGCTGCTGCTGCGGTCTGGGTGGCCTCGCGTGTGGTGGTGTAGAGCGAGGCCCCTGCTGAACTGGGACGGGAGGGCGGGCAAAAGTGCGGACAAATGCCCCCCTCTGCTGGTACTGCTGCCTCTGCGGTGGTGCCTCTGCAACCCAAGTCTTTGCCTTCTTGTGGATCATCACTGCGGAACTGTGCTCTCGCTGGCGCTTCCTGTCTGCATCCCACTCTGCTCTGGCTGACTCCAGGCGGATAGCCTGATCCACGAACTGTGAGAATAGTGTGGGACTGCACTGAGTGAGCGCATACTTGATCTCTGTGCTGAGACCTCCACGGAACCTCGCAATCTTCTTAGCCTCTGTGCTGACCTCCTCTGGAGCGTACCTGGCGAGCCTGACGAAGGCCAGGTTGTACTCCTGAACTGACCTGTCACCCTGTCTCAGAGCCAAGAACTCCTCACGCTTCCTGTCCATCAGGCCACTCGGAATATGCGCTGCTCTGAAGTCTGCGACGAAGTCTGCCCACGTGATGACAACATTGCCCTTGTTGGCCTTGTAGGTGTCGTACCAGCTGGCTGCTGCACCCTGAAGCTGGAAGGAGGCGAAGGTGACGTAGTCGACGGGTCTGACGGTGTTTGCATTGAAGTGCTTCTTGATCTCTACGATCCAGTCATCCTCCTCCAGCGGGTCTCGAGCCTCGGAGAACCTGGGGGGGTTGATCGCGAGGAACTGCTGCAGTGTGGTGTACTGTGGTCGATCACTCCTCTGGGCAGTCTGGTTCTGCAGCATCTGTAGGATCGCAGCTGTGCCCTGAGCCACTGCATCCACATCCTCTCCAAGGATAGGGTTCTCTGGCGGCGACATGTTCGCTCTTGGCATCCTGTTTACAGGAACACTTGTGAGAACATGATCGAAACATTGATGTAACCAGAAGATAAACAATATTGTCAACAAAACTTCCTCACGAGGTATGAGAAAGCCGAAGGGTGAAATTCCACCAAGGTTAACCCGGAAAGTCGAAAGCTAGGTGCTACTGGAATCCCAAAACCGAGATCATCCGAATCCAAGATAATAATCTGCTAGCGAGCACACAACAATATATACGAGCGGTTGGAAACCCGAACAATGAGACATCTGCCCTGAGCGGCCCGCCATCACGGTCGTCCATAGGGGAAAAGACACCACATCCATATTACCATAGGATGCCTTCCAATCCTGTATGGACGTTTCACCTGGGGTACGCCGTAAGCGAGGTAGAGCAGTCAACCCCAAGTGGCGGCTCAGTGGTCTCAAAGTCTCCAACACATCTCGTCGCTAGCAAAAAATTAT
This sequence comes from Bromus sterilis, assembly GCA_950022295.1. Taxonomy (NCBI): domain Eukaryota; kingdom Viridiplantae; phylum Streptophyta; class Magnoliopsida; order Poales; family Poaceae; genus Bromus; species Bromus sterilis. The sequence goes on from OX465595.1 coordinate 435,767,078, forward strand.
AGAGAAATCGGAGCCTCATGTAAAAGAGAACCTAGATTTGTTTTGAAAGGGGATAAGTTGCAGAGAAAAATAACGTTTCACTTCCTCACGGAAAAGGGGTGGGAGGGTGGGGTAAGAAGAAAAAGAAAGAGTTCCTACTCTCCGATTTTTCCTTAGTAACTACAAAATAGTTTCTAGACTCAACTTCGGCCAGTAAGGGGTCCTACAATCAGTCCTGCTCTGATACCAAGTTGTAGGGCCCCCGATGCGGTGCTAACTCGAGTTAGTCGCTTTCGCGTCCCGCTCAAGTTAGTAGCGCATAAAGAGCCACCGACTCACGACACTCGCACTCGTGTCGCTGCCGGATTCTCAACAACAAGTATAAGAACGAGAACTTTAACTAAGACATAAAATATATAGAGTCCAGGGCATACATCGCCACTGGATAATTATTACATCATCTCAGAGGTCCATGGACCCAACAGTACAACATTCGACAAGGGGAAGACAAACACGACCGAGTACGGTCAAAAGCCAAATTGCCCTAGAGAGGGTTGCACATAAAGAGTCCACCCACAGATCGTCGAAACCCAACTGTAGGATCTACTGAACGAGGTCGATCTCGTCGTCATCCTCCGGGGGCACCTCCACGAAGTATCGTCCAGAGCTCGGGTCAAGAAAGTACTCCACTGCAGCGGCCGATCAGGCAAAACAGTAAAAGCACAAAAGGAAAACAGGGGTGAGATTATATCATTACAGGATAACTGACTTCCTACGATAAGACAAGATAAAGGTAAAGGTAAAGGTAGCAACCGCACTAGCATACATGGTGGCTATCGTTCTATTAGAATAGGGGTAAGGTCCAAGAATAGCACGTGACATCGTGTCATAAGTCTGCTATCCACCTACTTACATCAAGCATAACACAACCTGGATCTTCTCTCGGTCCCCCTGGACGAAGAAAAGCAACCAAGCACTCACACGGTAGGCAAGTTTTAATTATGATTCAAATTGATGTTATTCTATGAACAAGGAGTAGGTCTCAAGTCGTCCATAACCGCGGACACGGCTTTTCGAAAAGATTTAACCCTGCAGGGGTGTACCAACTGCCCATCATAGGCTTCGCATGTACGCCCGGATTCCACTTGGCTAAGTAAACGCCTGAAACTCCGGAACGTCAGAGTCCCTCTAACTAACAACACACAATTCCGGGTGGCCCCCGGGGAGTCGACATCCAATCCAAAAGCTGGCCACGCTCTCAGATCGGCCTCTTCCGTATCAACAGGGTTTGGGTTACCGGTTAGACCTCACATGAGGACCGGACCCTCGCCGGTCAAAGGTGGGCCAGCCAAGGCACAAGTCCTCCTGGCCCAAGGTGGTTTGTAAACAACTGGGGTACCACCAGCACACACACATTGCAAATAGTAAATCAGCTCGGGCCACCACTAGAACTGTACGAAGCTAGGTAGGTAAGACAAGGGGACCCCATAGAATCCCACACACGATTAGGCACGCTCGTCAAGAAACACAATACCCGGAACTCGGGACCTAGGTGACTCAAATGGAACAAAACACCTGGCGGGAACAGCCTGGTCTCCCATCTTTCGTCAAGTATAAATTAACATCATTAATAATAAATATCAACCAACTTCTTTAAATAACATGATATCCCAAACCATAGCAATAGGGTAAGCATCAAGTTTTCCTACTCATACTAAGCAATGGCTGAGCAGCGGTAACTTAGCAATACAAAGTTTTGCTGGGATGTGGGGATCATGGCTGCTTGGGTTTTTGAAGGTGGCATACCCAAAATGGATAGGATCAAACAAACGTTCTAGGCTACAGCTAAGCAGGTAGGCAGAAAGGGATCAAGTAATGGTATGAATCTTCCCCTTGCCTGGGTAATCGGTCGTCGAAGCAGACGCAGCAGGGTCCTCGGGCTCGGTGTCGGAAATCTCCACGTAAGTCTCCTCGGCGGTCTCAGGTGCTAACGTAAGGTACCGGCAAGGAAAAGGCACACAAGTAAGTAATGGTACAATGCACAGGCAAGGATGGTATGAGCAAGTTTAATTTGACATGCTGTGACCCTATCTAATCAATTTAAATGAAGGTGGTGACGACACGTCAACAACTTCATATGCAATTTATTTACGTGAAAATGGCTTTGGTCCTAGCCTTATTTTTGGTGTAAGTAACACGGCAACATGGCATGATCAACAAAACATATAACATAAATAAAACAACGTGAAAGGTAATCATCGATTCCGGAGACGGAGTAGTGTCGGTGAATTTGACACAAGGAAGGTGCAACAATAGTTGGAAACCAGCCACAATGCATAAGAGTACATGTTAGGGGCTGACTTGAAGAAAGATGATTTGGAGATGACATGAAACAAAACTTGGAAAGGACTGATGATCATCATTTCCAAATGCACTGAAGATGAAATGATTCATTCAGGGAAGGATAGATTGATCCTGGTTGAGGTGGTCACACCTTGTCCACATGAGTTGCACAATACTTCATGAGGACATCACCATTGCAATCCTTGCATAAAACTACCCCAGAACCATATATGGCATGGCCAATTTTGATTTTGGATAAAACTTGATTCAAACAAAAGAAGAAGGAGGGGTTATATTAAAAAATTACCACACCTCAATTATTAGAGGGGGAAAAGTGCAAAATAGACCTCACCATGCTGTTCAGTAGCTCAAGCTACCCCAAAAGCATATATAATATGCCCCTGAATGAAGTTGGAGTTCAAATCAGATTTGAATTTAAATTCAAATTCAAATTTGAATTAAAACATAAAAGAAAACAAAAGAAAAGGAAAAGAAAGAAAAAAAAACTCAGACCACATGGGCTGGTTTCGGGCGAAAGGGCCCAGCTCCAGAAGTAAAAAGTGGGCTCAGCCCATCTGCCCCTCGGGCCATACCCCACTGACGTGAGGGGCCCGGTCGTCAGCCTCTTAAAAAAAGGAAACAAAAATGGGGGGGCTTCGCGCCGGCTGGGGTTTGAACCCAGGCCGTGCTCAACTCCACTGCACCCCCTTGCCACTGCACTGTTGTTCGTTTTCAGAACAGAAACAGCAACGCGGCAAGGTGAAGTATTCCTCCCCCTACTGTTCCTCTCTGAAGAAAAACAGGGCCTTTCTGAAACTCAACGCGCTCTCGAACTCCGGCGAGGCTCCCCTCGCGCTCCGATCATCTCCAGCCACACCGTCACATCCAAACGCGAGAGGGCGCCACCGGCTACGCACGGGACCACTCCAGGGCTAGGCTCCACACCTCTCCTCGCCGGAAACCTGCCGGGAACAGCACGGCGACGAACCCTCCTCTGCACCTTCAGACGCACGGCGGCGCGGCCATCTTCAGAGGACGCGGGCGTCGCACACACCCCGTCTTCGGCCACGGCACCGGCAGCAAATGGAAGAGGATAGCACCACGAACACGTGGGTGCCCTAGCTCCGACCTGAACCTCACCGGAGGGGAGGCCAGGCTCGCCTGAAACTACGGAGGTTCTGACGAAACACGCAGCACCCGCTCAGTTCAGACACGCGCAACTCCTTCGCCTTGCGCACACACGCCGCTACGGGCAAAGACGCGACCTGGACGCGCTCTGGACACGACCTGGACACGCCCTGCTACTGCTTGGGGTCACGGCGACCACGATTTCAACACCGGCGGCGAAGCAAACGGCAGAAAAGATACAACTACGCGGACGGGAAGGCTACGCTCATCTACGGGAGGAGGGCGTCGAGGTGCTCACCTAGTGGGTCACGTTGAGTGTCCCAACCTTGCCTTAAGGGAAGGAGACGAAGACGCCGTCGTCGGGGACGAAGGATCCTCCGCGGCAGAGCTCGTCGTTGTGGGGTCACTGCAGCCCTCCTGCGAGGACCTGCACGGCGAAAAGGGAACATGTGAGGCCACGCAAAGCTTCAAGCGAGCGCACGGCCAAGGGAAGGCACGGTGCTCGCCGGAATTGATCACCGGAGCTTCTCGGCGGAGCGGAACAGGGGAAGGCACGCGGCGAGGCGAGCGCCGCGGCGAGATCTAGAAAGGGGGGAGCGAAGCTAGGGTTCCTCCCGGAGACGCGAGTTAAATAGGGGCTCCTCCCGGCCACGTCAACGTCGAGGCGCCCCCGTGGCCGTCGGCTGTGAGAGGGCTCGCCGAGGTCCCCTCCGGCCACGGTGGAAAGGCAGAGTGTCCCAGCCGTTGGATCTATCCAACGGTGGTGAGAGGCCCCTGTGTACCCCTTCGCGGCTGGGCTTCAGTCCAGGAAGCCAGGAAAGGCAAGTCGGGCTGGGCCTGCAACAGGGAGTCGGGGAAGAAGAGAAAACGTCTACCTCAGATTCTTTTCCATTTAAAATAAACAGAAAGGAATAAGAGTTTTCCAGAATTAATTACAAGGACTAAAAATGCATAAAAATATGCAAAATGATCCTGGTAATATTCCTCAATTTCCAAAAATGGTTTGGGCATTTTTGGCAACAACAAAAGTGTGAGCTCATTTTTGAATTCAAAACCACTTTGAACTAGAGCCCATATTTTTTATGATGGCAAAAATGAATTGAGGTTTTAAAAACCCTTGCCATAGCAATTGAAATGGCTAGGCCAAGTTTGGGGTCAGGGAGAGCATGCATGCAACAATGAAAATTCCTCAAACACCCTTCTTGAACCATTTTGGATGCAAAAACAAACAAACCAAATGGGCCCCACTCCCAATGCAAATTTAAATCACCACATGAAATTATAATGTTTAGCATCATGCGAAGTTACAAAGTCAACAGACAAAGTACAATCTCATGGTGTTTTATATTTATTGCACATGGGCTATTACAACCTTCTACTTCTTTATACTTTTGCATATCACATAATTCAAAAAAATTGTTCAAGTGTAAAGCAGCAGCATCTCCAGCACCAGAGAATTGATCTCTCATAACAAGGTTTAGCAAGGCAGGTTTAATTTCATAAGAGGTAGCTGAAGTGGCAGGTGTGGCAATGGGGGTGCAGATAAAGTCTTGGTTGTTGTGACTAGTGAAGTCACACAACTTGGTGTTTTCAGTGGAACCCATAGCAGCAGCAAGTGTGGCAGATTTTTTTTTTGTGATTTTTGATATAAGACACAAAGATAAAAACTGAAAGGTAAACTAACAAGACTAAAAAACAAAGGTAAAGGGTAGTGTGCAACTCCCCTATCTTAGCACTCGGAGTCCCCGGCAACAGCGCCAGAAATTTGGCTTGATGTGCGAGGTAATGATAGTGATTTCTCTCCCATTGTTGGTAAACCCCAAGTGGAAGGCGTGATGTAGCACATCAGCAAATCTCCCTCAGTAAAGATACCAAGGTTTGTCTCCAGTAGGACTCCAGAGATGATAAGTAGGTGTCAGCGGCGCAACTGACGCGGACCTGCACACAGACACAAATAACTTTGTTCCCAACGAAGTTCAGAGAGGTTGTCAATCTCTCCGGTCTTGTTGTTCACAAAGGATCAAACGCAAGGGATAATGATAGCAACTGAAAGTAAAAGCAGAAAAGTAAATGAGGGTGTAAACAGTAATGAGGATATGGACCGGGATGCATGATGTTCACTAGTGATGTCTCTCTCCCAAAAGAAGATAAAACTGCTATGCGAGGTGAACAAATTACAGAAGGGCAATTGACAGGATTATGAACGCACCGCAATGCTAACTATGCTACAAAAGAAAGGAAGAGGCTCAAAAGCATGGGCAGTACGCCAAAATAAGTAGACCGAAATCCAACTGCATCTACTACTAATCATCCACCTTGAGATATCTATCTAGAACATCTCGCTGGTATTAAGTTGCGAGCCTCACCCGAAGTGTAAATCCAAAGAAACAGACAACTGCATTAAAAAGCACTTTGCGTAAAGTAAACAATCCTTGCAACCGTGGTTACAAGCACCGTTGTTTTCCCCCTTGTGGCAACAGCACATCCCCTAGACTCATGTTTCTGTCACTCAAGCGTGTCATCGGGGGGCATGAACCCACAATCGAGCAAAACGTTCCCTCTTGGGGTTACTACCTACTACTTGGCCAAAGCAATAAACAGCAACGGAGAACATGCAAGAATTACTTAGGAACAAAAATATAAGAGGTAAGAACCAAATATATTACTCAATCACAATCTGAACATAATCTCATAATCCATCAGATCCCATCAAACTCAGCATAGCAACAGCAGAAAGATTACAAAAGTGCCTCGATCATGTAGGGCAGCTCACGAGGTCTAAACCATGAAGAACAAAGAGGGGAGGAGAACATCACATAGCTACTGATCACGGACCCATGGTCCAAGGAAAACTAATCACAAGACATTCGGGAAGCATCCATGGTGGAGAGGAGACTCCCGGAGGTCAACCCTCCCTCCGGCAGGGTGCCGGGAAGAGGTCTTCTGGTGCTCACGATCTCGGAAGCGCGGCGGCGGCGGAACAGAGGCGAGATCGCGAAAAAGGGTTCTGTCCTCGAGGATTCCACGTCACGGGGAATATATAGGTGAAGTGGGGCAGCCAGAGGTGGACCAAGAGCCCCAGGCGCCCCCCTGGCGCGGCCCAGGGGGTGGACGTATCAGTTGGTTACCCCAAGTGGAAGGTTTGAGATGCAATGCAGCAGCAAGTTTCCCTCGGTGAAGATACCAAGGTTATCGAACCACTAGGACTCAGGAGATACAAGTAGGTGGCAACGTCGCCAGAAATTGCTTCCTGACTAGGGTGTTGTCGTGGACCTGCACACGGCAACAAATAACTTTGCTCCCAACGAGTACAAAGGAGTTGCCAATTCCTCCGGCCTTGTCGTTTACAAAGGATCAACGCAAGAGATAAAAAATGCAAAGGAAAGTATAAGCTAAAAGTAAATTGAGGGTGTGAACAAAAATGTGAAGATGGACCGGGGTCCCGTGATTTTCACTAGTGATGTCTCTCTCCCAAAAGACGATAAAAGTGCTAGCGAGGTAAACAAATCACAGTTGGGGCAATTGACAGGATTATGAAGGCACCGCAATGCTAACTATGTTGCAAAGAAAGGAAAGGCTCAAAAGCAATGGGCAGTACGCCAAGGTAAGTAGACCGAAATCCATCTGCATCTACTACGAATCATCCGCCTTGAGATATCTATCCAGAACATCTCGCTGGTATTAAGTTGTGAATCCCACCCAAAGTGTAAACTCAAAGCAACAGACAACTGCATTAAAAGAACTTTGCGTAAAGTAAACAATCCTTGCACCCGCAGGTACAAGCACCGTTGTTTTATCCCTGGTGGCAACATCACATCCCCTAGTCTCATGTTTCTGTCACTCAAGCTAGACATCAAGGGGCTGAACCCACAATCGAGCATAACGCTCTCTCTTGGAGTTGCAAATAAAATACTTGGCCAAAGCAAATACCGCAACGGAGAACATGCAAGAATTTACTCAAGAACAAAATATAAAAGAGAAGAACCAAATATATTACTCATCACAATATGAACATAGTCTCATAATCCATCAGATCCCAACAAACTCAGCATAGCAACAGTAGAAATTACATAGATGCCTCGATCATGTGAGGCAGCTCACGAGGACTCGAAAGTGGAAGCACAAAGGGGGAAGAGATTCATCACATAGCTACTAGTCACGGACCCATGGTCCAAGGAAAACTACTCACGGTACATACGGGAGGCGTCCATGGCTATGGATGGTCTCCCGGAGGGGGTTCCTCCTTCCGGCAGGGTGCCGGGGCAGCTTCTCCAGGCAGCCCCGATCTTGAAACGGCGGCGGCGGCGGTACAGAGGGGAGTTCGCGAGAAAGAGATCGATATTAGGGGTTTCCACCCCGAGGGGTAAATATAGGCGAAGGGGGCATCGAGGGGACCCACGAGGCAGTCAGGAGGGTCCCTGGCGCAGCCCAGGGTGGGGCCGCGCCACCTGCCCTCCTGGATGCCTGGTGGTGGCCTCCCTTCCCTCTCTTGGTGATTCCGGAAGCTTCTGTTGCGCTGATTTTTTATATATTTTTTCCGGAATTTTTGGAGCACTTTTAATGGCCGGAAAACCTGAAATACAAAAACAGCAGAAAACAAAAACTGGCAACTGGGTGCACTGAGTTAATAGGTTAGTCCAAATAGGTTTAAAAGTGTATAAAAGTTCAAGCAAAACATGGCAAAGTCACACAAAACATGCATGGAGCAAGCAGAAATTATAGATACGTTTGGGACGTATCACTTGCGAGGCCCAACCTCATGCGAACTCTAATGTATGTATGACACCCAATCGTCACGGCCTTCCTATCATAAAGAGAACCTTCCAGGTGGTGCACACTTCGGTAGAATACTTATGTTTGGTATTTTATAAGGGATCATCTTATTTAATGCTGCCGTCGTGTATCCTATACTAGCAAGTTTTAAGATGTATGATTATGGTGGCACTAAGTCTGCAGTGTCTCCATTTAATTTTGTTTCATCATGATGAACGTTTACTACTTTCTAGTAATACATAGCAAAGCTATCACTACATCAAGATTAAGCAAACAACAATAGCCCCCTCTGCAATATAAAGTTAGACGCCTCTATATTTGTATATTGCATGTTTTACGTGGCTGCTAGGGCTTTTCATAGATCAACCATTTCTACGAACATTGAACCACAACGCTGATTATAGATTGTCTCTATTACACCCCGTACGGGGCCCTCCGTTGCAAATGCCATATCCGCTAAAGTAAGAGAGGCAGACACCCCCCAGAGCCACTTTATACGGTACAAGCCGTATGTCAAGCGTGGAACCAGTCTCGCGTAAGCGTACGCGTAAGGTCGGTCGAGGGCCGCTTCATCAAACAATGCCACAGATATAACAAGTACACGTGAGAGTGTAACAGTCGTAGAATCAACGCCCACATCCCCGATGTGTTCTAACCGTACAGCAATACGAAGCATAGATCTAGCTCATGAAACCGCTGTTGGGTCTCGCAGCAGAAAACAATAATTTTTCTAACTAGCATCGCCCTTAACCCAAGATCTATCTAGCTGTAATGCCGTAACGGAAAGACTTGCAGAAACATACCTCGGGGTGTAGTCCGTTGCGCGGGAAACGTTCCCGCAAACGTGGTTGATGAAGCTGTAAACCTTTCACAGCCCCCTGGCTGTGTTAGCACCCTGTTGGGTGGTAGTGCCGCACGTGCAGCACCTCGTAGTACTCGCACACGTACGGACTCGATGACGACCTCCGTTCTCCGATCCAGCGAAGGTGGCGGAAGTAGACCTCCCGGAACCGGAGTTTCGGCAGCACGACGGCGTCCGCGTAGCAGAGAAGCCTCAATCCTAGAACAGTTTCCAGACAAGGGGACCCCGGCTTGAGAGAGACGAGAGAGGGGAGAAGACCGGTGAAAACCGATCTCAATTCGGAGTAATATTGAATTCTCTGCGAATTTTTCTCTCTTAAAGAAGTGCACCCCTGCCCATCTTTATATAGGCAGACGGAAGGAGTCAACCCCCCTTCCCTTGGCAATGTGGGACTAATCCATTGCCAAGGGGGGAGGGTGCGGCTAGGAGGAGGGGGGGAGTGGGGCGCCACCCACATGGGCCCCAAGGCCCATGGCGCCCCCCTTTTTTTCCTTTTCCCTTTTATTTTCCTCCTTCCCCTAATGGGCTTCTTTCACAAATAAGACCCATTGCACTTTTTTATCTGAAATAAATTATTATTAATTATTAATTCACTTAATTAATAAATAATACATATTATTTCATGTCCCGATGATCCGGAACTCCTTCCAGCTCACTCCGAACGTCCTTCGGACCAACACGGAACTTTTCCGGTACGTCTTTCTCTCTTCTCCGATAACTCCGATAGTTCCGAAAAGGTCTCCGATATTCATCGAGCCCTTAAGTGTGTTACCCTACGGTCCGAGAACACTCCAGTCATGACCGAGACAAAGGCTACGGCCAATGATCAATAGCGGGACCTGGATGCCCATAATGACCCCTGTGCATTCCGGAAGTAACCGATTGAACCGTACACGTTGTATACCATTCCCTTTGTCATGCGATACTAGATTAGTCCAAGATTCGATCAACTGCATCCAATGCATTAGTTCTATCTTGTTACCGACAAATCTTATTCACTCGTTCCGTGATATTCATCCTTGTGACCTAGTCACACGCTGCGCAGCTTTATGGATGCAATCTCACCGAGTTAGCCATGAAGTATCTTTCCATTATATGGATTGACAAATCCCGCTCTTGAATCAATACTCCTCAACATATCCCATCGGATAGCCCAAGATACACCTTTATGGTCACCATGTTTCAGTGTGACGGTTAATGCACTCAAAGCATCCTCAGAAGATAGCAATTATGCGTGATCTCACGGTCAAAGGAACAGGCTACTACGTTCTGTAATTACAACACTGAACTTTTACGATTTGATCATGTTGCAATGCTTGCATTGGGTAATGTTCATCACGTCATTCATTCAATGAGGTGACCTTACCGTCAATTGACTTGATTGTCCATGATCGTGAAATCACAATCACCAGTTGATGATAAACCAGTCATCATGAGAGGCTGACTAGGAACTCTGGTTGTTTCTATACCACACATGTATCATTGTTTCACTGATACAGTTCCAGGACAGTATGAAACTGGTCATGAACTTATTTAGATATATTGGAATAATCGTATATTATTTGCCTCTAGAGCATATATCCAACACCCCCCCCCCCCCTCGGCATTTTCAGTTTAAGAGATTCATTGATCCCGATGGCGCTCCTCAAAACTCGTTGATAGTTCTTATTTGTTCTGTTTTGGGAGCCAAAATACTTTTTGATCACTTCAGATTCTGCTTGAGTGAAGGACTAGGAGCCACAAAACTTGAATTATCAATCATTAAAATCCCCCACCTAGAATCGATGGTGTTGCCTTTATTGTTCCCCCATGATCCAAGAATTTACATGATCCAAGAATTAATCTCTTTCGATTTGGGTTCGGGTCATCTACCCTAGTTTGGGCAGTAGCTTTGTCAACATCCATACTAGCTTCTTCTGCTGCAGGAGGCTGCAACATGGTGGGAGTGTCGTCAAGAGAACGATCAGAACCTCTCCCACCTGCTCTCAGATACTCCATGAGATGCTCGAGTTTTGGAAAATTAGCGTAGAGATCAGGTGTACACCATCCCCATATTCAACATATTTCCCTTCAGATACAAGTTATCCACATTATCAAGTAGGTCCATCATGCAAAAACTCTTCTCCATTATGCACATGCTTCCATTAACTCTGCATGCGCAGGCAACCTATCACAAATAAATATTACAAAAATATGCACCCAGTCTCATGATTTATAAACATTTTTATAAAAAATTAAATTATGAATTACCTCGCATTTTATTCTTACTACCATAATACCCGTGCGTTGCTACGCGTAAAATGTGAAGGAAGGGAGGAGGGCGTTCTAATCCAACAAACTAAAAGTTCAGAGAAATAGTATTATCTAGGGGGGGATCAAGATGCATCCTTGTTTTTGGAAGGTAAAAAAGACTTTTGGTTTATCTGGAAAACAAATAAACGTGTTCAATGTTGTTGCCTTCTTCATTTTTGGAAGCCAAATAAAGGCTCCTTCTCATTTTTGGAAGATAAAAGAAATTGCTTTATTTATTTAGGAAACAAATCAAGGTGTTCAATGTTTTTGAAAGCCAATTTAAGCCAATTTCCTTATACAAGAGTACAACGTTTTGTGGATTTGTTTTTTAACGGGAGGACGAAAAAAATCGAGTGGGATGTGGGGGTGGGAGGTGAGGCGAAAAAAGACCATACCAGACTACCAACTCCCTCTTTAGGAATAGAGATATGTGACAAAAAATTTATGAATGTACATATCTAATAGATTTCATTGTTTTAGATTTAGTCAAGGGTGATGTCTCCATTATCTCTACACTCAAAGTTGTTTTCGTCTCGCTGATATATTATCAAGGTAATAAATGAACAAAACAAAAATCACACTCATTTTTAGTTTCTTCATGAAATTTACTTTGATTTTTACAGTAAACATTATATTATGTTTCATAAACTTTCTTATAATTTCGCTTTTAAGATATGCCTTTTTTTGTTCTTAACACTAGAAACATGGGTTTTTCATGATTTCCCGACGTCCAGAATCACTCTCACTCTTTAGAAATTCCCAAAAAAAATCATCTTGATCACCTTCCCCAGTATAGAATTCACCCACTTTATCCACCAAGTGTTTCACAAGGGGGGCTGAAGACATGAGGCAGATCACAGATTAGCATCCAAATCTTAAATGCGTTGAGATCGATAGAAGTAGGCTTGGCGTATCCACGGAAGGTCCATCGTCCGCCTACCATGACCTTACCTCAATCACCAAGACACGAATAATAGATTGCTATAAAGATTATCCCCGAGCGATCGAAACTTCTTAGTTTGTGTCAAATCCCAAGCAATTCTCATCTATGTTTATATAAAACCAAAAATCATCAAATTCTCCTGATTCTTCTCGTTTGGGCCAATCCATGTGAATACAACCCAGAAGAATCACAGGAGAACGGAAAATAAAATAAAATTACGTGGATCCTGTCTCCACCAGTACGCCGCCCACGCGCCGGACCTAATTAATTCATCTCACGTACCCTCCCTCGGCGTGCGTGCCCTCCGGCTCGGCTCATCTACCCTGCGCGTGCTCCGCTCGGCTCGTGTCCTGCGCGTCAGTGATGTTCTCCACAGCGGTGGCGGCGCTGTGGGAGCACAAAGGGAGCCGAGCCAGCCTCGTTCGCAAGAGAGCCGACGGGCCGAACACCGGTAACGGCGCGAGGGGATGGATGCGGCCGGTCGGGCACGTGATGGTAGATGGCACCCGATTCGCACGCGACAAGATGATTTGGACCCGACCTCCTACCAAATTTTCATGGATGCCTCTAGGCCGCGTTTGCTCCCGACCAAAAATAAATAAATAAGTGGAGCATATCAAATTCGCACTGGATCGATTCCGTCGACAAGAACAAAATCACACTGGATGGATCGTAACCCCTGATTCTTTTTGTCGTACTGCTATGTATGTCTCGGGACTATCAAACAGCTACTCCCTACCCACCATGGTGCAATCGGATTCATCTGAGAGCATTGCTAATAGTGTAGTCGACTGTTGGCTATAAGAAGATGACATGTCATCTATAGCCAAACTTATAACTAACTAGTACTCAGCCTGGGCGTTCGAGTTAACCCAAAATTTTGGGTCGGGTTTTTCGGGTTTTTCTTAATTTGGGTTTTTAGATCTGACATCCGAAATTTTGTCAAAAAAATCAAAACCTGATATTTCGGGTACCCAAAATTTCGGGTTCGGGTTTCCCCGATTTTCCCGAACAAGAGCAACGCCTCGAACAGAAAAAGGTGAGGCGCTGTCTGGCCGCTGGTCGTGCTCGTCCGGTGGGGTGGGGCGGCGGCGCGGAGGACGAGAAGAGGTCGTGCGGCCCGTGGGATGGGGCGGTGGCGCGGCGGACGGAAGAGGTCGCGCGTCCGGTGGGGTGGGGTGGCGACGTGAAGGACGGAAAGAGGTCGCGCGGGCGGTGTTGTGGGGCGGAGGACAGAAAAGGCCGGGCGGCCGGTACTGTGGAGCGGCGACGACTCGCTGTGGGGACTGGGGGGGCGGTGGCGGCGGCGGCGGGGTGGTCGTGCTAGCTGCTAGGTTTTGGGTGGCTGGGTGGGGATCGGGACTTAGGAGAGCGAGGAGTCGGGGGCCAAGATCGAGATGGCGAGAGATGGAGAAACTGGCTGGAAGCGCGCGTGGCCTGGGGTGGGCCTGCGTGGGAGTGGATTTTGGGGTGGAGTGGGCCTCTTTTCCTTGGGCTATGCAATATTTTGGGTTACTCGGGAATTTTGGGTACCGTGGCCTGTAACCCGAATTACCCATATTAATTTCGGGTTTTCTGAAATGCTACCCGATTTAGTGACCGGGTTCTTCGGGCTCGGATTTTTCGGGTTCGGGGTTCGGGTTTCGGGTTTTATGCCCAGGGTGAACTAGTACAATAGTTAGATAAAATATGTACTATTTCATTAATATATGGCCTACATGTATGTCTTACAAAGTGCATAAGAACACGTGTTGCAGCTGGCTACTAATTTATAGCCCGTTTCTTTTCTCTTCTACATCTCACCTGAAATATAATTATAATGCTTACAGTCTGCTGATTGTACATTTTTTTTGCAGTTTGACTGTACCTTATTGTACTTGTTCTGAAGCTTTGTCAATCCTCCTCGGTGATTTTCTGCTTCAATCAGCTTATGGACACCTTGCTTTAGAGATAAAACAACTTATGATTGGTCGGAAGTTTATTTCTCAAAAAGTTAATAGGTGTCAAAATAGGATAGCAGATTGTCTAACAAATTATAATCGTACAAAAGTTTGTACAGTACTATTGTTTGGTTTGGAATGTGAAAGGTTTCTTACCGGTTGATTGTAACATGTTGCTTAAGAAATACAACTCCTTTTTCCCCGTAAAAAAATAAAAGATGGGGAGGACGCTAGGGACAGGACCATAGAACAAGCGCCCTGTATCTATATGGCTATATGAAATTCAGGGTCCACTGGATCGTACCCTATACCGAATGAAAAATGTATAGATACCCCCCACAAGTATCACTTAAGGGATAGATAACCCCCACATCTTTAAAACCAGAGATTTAACCCCCTAAACTATCTTAAACCACACAAATAATCCTTTAGTCTTATTTTAAGCGGTTTTGAGGGGCTGTTTTGCCTGGCGCTGGAGACGAGCCCCTGTTATGCATGCAAACGCTCACGTACGAACTACCGGCTAGATGAGCTTGTACTAGTACGCGGTACTGTTCATCAATCAGCTTAGCACGTGCTAGTACCAATGAAAAAAATAGCACGCTATTTCGCGGTTATTAGCGCGCTATAGCTTAATTTGAGGGGCTACGCTATATTTAGCCAAAAGTTGCCGCTACAGCGCTAATGACGTTTTTAACGCGCTAAATCACGCTAAACTTGATAACCCGCTATTTTTTATAGCACGCTATTTAAAACCTTGTGTCCATCTGATGATTTTTCTAGTTCATCTAAACATAATGCCAATGATTCTGTTTAAAAGCTTAAAACAATTTGTCTTTTAGATTTATTACTTTGTTGTACGTGGATTTACGCCTCATATTTGTATTTGTGCCATGGATTTGGCTTCGACATTTGGACACATTTTTAATGTTGAAACTTAAAAAGCCTAAAATCCTTAATATTTGGGTAAATTCTTGTCATTTTTTCATCACGGTATTTTAAATGTAACTTCGATATATCCCGCTATATCTTTTGTAGCTTCTTGGGAAGGGTCACACTATTTTTGATAGCACGCTATTTAAAACCTTGGGTAGTACTGCACGTACGTGTTGCTTCCAGTGAATTGACAACTTCGATGACTTTGTGAAGCAAAGTCTTACGATGACTTACCCCCAAAAATCAATTTTAAATGTTTTAAAAATTCTGAAAAAAATTATGGGTCTTTACATCACATGAATGTACAATCTCTAAAAAATTCAGGTCTAAATTCGAAATATACATTGAGAAACAAAAAAGACAAATTCAGCATGAATAGTGTCACAAAGCAAATTCAAAAAGTCATTATTCATGCTGAATTTGTCTTTTTTGTTTCTTAATGTATATTTCGAATTTGGACTTAAAATTTTTAGGGATTGTACATTCATGTGATGTGAAAATCCACAATTTTTTCAGAATTTTTTGATACATTTAAATTTGAATTTTGGTGATAAGTCACCGCGTGACTTTGTTTAAAGTCACCGAAGTTGCGTCCAGCGTGACGCTGCTGTTCAACGGCGCTAAGATGACGGTGGCAAGGGACAAGCTGTTGTACAAGGTTCCAGGGGAGTGGCGACGGCGTGTGGTGCCTGACGTTTGACGTAGCCAGCGATTTGGCTTAACCATCCAGATCGTTGGGTTCAACGGCGACTCCACCGACGACGACGCAAACTCGAACGCAAATGCCGGTGGCAATGACAGTGTCAACTTCTGCATTTGTTATGTGATGAAGATGCTGGAGAAAGAAGGTGCCCGGCAGGAGGCGGCGGAGCGCACGGATAAGGTAGACCTGACCAGCCGGCTTCAACGTCTAATTGGGCTGCTGGGTCGTCACGGGTGCCACGTAGGCAAAACAGCCCCTCAAAACCGCTTAAGATAGGACTAGTGGGTTATTTGTGTGGTTTAGGGCTGCTGGGTCGTCACGGGTGCCACGTAGGCAAAACAGCCCCTCAAAACCGCTTAAGATAGGACTAGTGGGTTATTTGTGTGGTTTAGGGCTGCTGGGTCGTCACGGGTGCCACGTAGGCAAAACAGCCCCTCAAAACCGCTTAAGATAGGACTAGTGGGTTATTTGTGTGGTTTAAGATAGTTTAGGAGGTTAAATATCTGATTTTATAGGTGAAGGGGTTATCTATCCCTTAAGTGATACTTGTGTGTGTGGGGGGGGGGGTATCTATACATTTTTCATACCGAATAGATGCTTGTCTCGGAACCACCCAAAGCCTCCCTACGTCTCATTTGGTTTTCACTTTGCTTATTAGACCATATACAATGCAAGGTGCTTAGAAGAGGTGCTTAAAAAAAAACTAAATTATTTTTTAAGCATTGGTGCTTAGATGTAAAGGGTAGACGCTTAATTAGGCACCTCTCCTATAGAAATAAGCACTAGTCCTATAAAAAAGATCGGTTTATTTTGCTAAGCACTCCCCTAGACACCTTACATTATACAAGGCCTAATTAGTCCACGTGGTCCTGTCTCCGGTAAACCTCAGCCACCGGCGGCCATCCACCAATGCCGGTATATAAGTGCGCTCAGTCCAGTCCATGGTGCTCGGCAGAGCAGTGAGCAGTGAGCACAACCTCACCACCACCAAGCAAGCTGCCACTTCGCCGGAAAGCCGAGCTTCAGCAAGCTCGTCGTCATGGACGCCGCCGGGTCCTCGCCCTCGCCGCTGCGCATCGTGCTCTGCCCGTTCCTCGCCTTCGGCCACATGCTCCCGTACCTGGAGCTCGCCGAGCGCCTGGCGCTGCGCGGCCACCTCGTCTCCTACGTCTCCACGCCGCGGAACATCGCGCGCCTCCCGCCGCTGCGCCCCGCCGCCGCACCGCGCGTCGACCTCGTGGCCCTCCCGCTGCCTCCCGTCGACGGCCTGCCCGACGGCGCCGAGTCCACCAACGACGTCTCCGCCGCCCAACGTCAGCTCCATTGGAAGGCCTTCGACGGCCTCGGCGCCCCCTTCGCGGAGTTTCTCGCCGCCGCGTGCGCCGACGAGGCCACCAGGCCTCACTGGATCATCGCCGACTGCTTCCATCACTGGGCCGCCGCCGCCGCCCTCGAGCACAAGGTTCGATTCAATATTATGCACCAAGGACGGCTAATTTGTGCGGTCGCTTATTGCATATATACAGTCATGAGGTGGCCATGCATGTCTCAAATCTAGCTCCATTGATGCCAGGTGCCATGCGCGGCGCTTCTGCCGACCGCTGCGATGCTCGCCGCAGTGCCCCGCCCGCCATTGGAGAACCCCGAGGCCAACCCAGCCGCTGCTGCGGTGTTTGAAAAGGCGGCCGCGGCCCGGCGCGCTGCGCCAGGTTACGAGCGGAATGTGATGACGCAGTTTTTCACCGGCCAAGGCGCGTCGTCGGGCATGTCCAGCCTCCAACGCTGCATCCTGACAGAACAGAGGAGCACGGTCATGGCCATCCGGAGCTGCGTCGAGTGGGAGCCCGAGTCCTACCCGCTGTTACCAACGCTCCTCGGCAAGCCGGTGCTGCCCCTCGGCCTCCTCCCGCCGTCACCCGATGGAGGCCGCCGTGGCACCGGAACCTACGGAGCAGACCATGCCACAGTGCGGTGGCTGGACGCGCAGCCGGCCGGCTCGGTGGTGTACGTGGCGCTGGGGAGCGAGGTGCCGCTGCGGGAGGAGCAGGTGCGAGAGCTGGCCCTCGGCCTGGAGCTCGCCGGGACGCGCTTCCTCTGGGCTCTCCGGAAGCAAATCGGCGCTGACGACGACCCTCTCCCTGCCGGCTTCGAGGACCGCACCACCGACCGCGGGGTGGTGGCCACGGGGTGGGTGCCGCAGATGAGCATCCTGGCGCACGCCGCCGTCGGCGGGTTCCTGACGCACTGCGGCCGGAACTCGCTGATCGAGAGCCTGCTGTTCGGGCACCCGCTCGTCATGCTGCCCATCTTCGGCGACCAAGGGCCCAACGCGCGGCAAATGGAGGCGAAGAAGGTGGGGTTGCAGGTGGCGAGGGAGCAGGAGGACGGGTCGTTCGACCGGCATGGCGTCGCGAGCGCCGTCCGGGCCGTCATGGTCGAGGGAGAAGATAGGAGGCGGTTCGTAGAGGGCGCAGCGAAGATGCAGGCGGTCGTGGCAAATAAGGAGCTCCAGGATAGGTACATCGACGAGTTTGTTCAACAACTGAGATCTTACATTACTACTGATGATAAGGAGGAGCTGAAAGTGCAAACTGATGGCTCTTTCAGTACAGCTGCTGCACCTGCACCCATTTCCATCTCCATCTCCAACTGAGAGAGAGTCTGAGACTCTTACTTCATGAATGAGTGAAATTAAATACTACTACATCAGATGTACTCTACTTCATGTCTGATTTATCTACTGCATCTTTAGTTCTGTTATCTACTTGAAAAAAAAACCGCTGTGTACAATGTTTTGTGTGGTGTAATTTGTGTTGGAATTTCTTGGATCCCTCGTAATCTATGTTTAAGTCACCTCTCTGGAATATTTCAACCCGCGCTGATGAGCCTGATGATTCTGCAGTAAAAAAATGCTAAACGCACGGGCTGGGAAATGTGTTTTCTCATTCACCCTTCACCCTCTACAAGCAAGGGCCCCCTCTGACCCATAGGATAATGTGTCGCTTCAGCCTGAGCTGGGAGACATGAACACTAGAAAAAAATAAATGAAATTCAAAATTTTCAGTAGTGGGCTATTAGTGGGGACTGGCGACTAATTCAAAATTTTAGGAGTACATTTGTTCGTAGGAAAGTTTTCTGTTGTGATTATTCTTTGATGATTAGAAATCTTAATAATGTTTTTGTATTCAATTGGACATAATTTCAAATGGAACTTTGTTTCCGTCTTAATTTGGCATCCTTTAGGTGATTGTCCTCCCGGGCCGCTCGCGCGAGGGCGGCTCCGGAGGCGACAACCAACCCTAGCGAGCGCCGCCCGATCCTCTCCCTCCGGCCGCTGCCACCGCCGCCGGTGGTGGCGGCCACGCCCTGGCCGTCGAAGGCGGTGGGCGGGGGGTGGCGCGGCCGTCGGTTTCCTCTCGCACGGGGGTCTGATTTGGCGGCGCAGGTGCGCGACCAGGCCATGACGGCGGCGCTCGTCGGCCCGTCAGGAAGTCGGCGGCGGTCGCCTGTTGGTGGCAGCGAGGCGGGAGGGCGGCGTGCCGCCGGCGGCCGCCTGCGGTGGCGGCAGGTGGAGATCCAATCTGGCCTGTTGGGATCCGATCTGGACTGAACCAACCGTGCTGCTATCTTCTCCGATGCCATCCCGCCGGAGGACGTAGCCGGGGCAGCGAGTTGGAGGTGGAAGAGAGGCTGGCTCACCAAGTGGCTTCTTCGACCGACTCCTTTGCTGCTCCGACCGGCAGCGTGGGGGCCTGCCGGTATGCTCAATAATGGCGTCGGTGCTAGGGTTCCAACTCGCGCGAGGACGAAGATCTGCTTGACGCCGGTCCTCTTCGATCTGGCTGCGTGGCGGGTTCCGGAAGGCTCCGCCGGCGATCTCGCATGGACGTTATGCCTAGAGATTGCTGGATCGGATGGTATTCGGTCGCAACGCATGGAGAGGTGGCCCGAGAGGTCTCTCGTAGCCCAACCGAGCGAGGGGATCCGGTGGGTGGCGGCCGGGGATGCCATGGCGGCGACGAGGAGGAGGGCGGAGTTGAGAAGCTTCTCTAGATACTGGGCAGAGTCTATAAGAAACTTGATTGAATCAGGAACGCAGACCACAACGTTATGACTGCGCCCAGCATCACGGGCACCGTGACAAGCGGCAGGGCAGTGAGGATGGAGGCAGTGGCCCCTAAAAGCATGACCACTGCACCGCAAGCAAAAATAACATGCTCCCCGAAATCGAAAAGACTGATCACAATGATCGGAGCTCCCCCGACGGCCATGGCCGCCGCCACGACCAGGGCCTCTGTCACGGCATCTAGTGGCGAGTCGGCCAACATTGCAACGCGAGCAAACAAGGAGGATGACACGGTTTTTAAGATGCTCAATAGTTGAACAGAGAAACATCCTAAAGCCCTCGATTTGATGCCGGTAAATATCAACAAAACAAAGGCTATCGTGAACGCTCCTCCAGCCAGGTTCACCAAGAAAGTCTTCTGAAATCAGGAAGGCATTGCTCATGGGGGATCAATGAAGAGGAAACGAAATTCACAAATGAAGACAATGGCGGAGCTATGTAGCACCCCCCCCACACACACACACATCCCAAAGCAAAATTTTCAATTACTAGTTGGTAGTTAGCTTCAGATTAGAGCATTTGCCGCCCTCCCCCCCCCCCCCACACACACACACCCAACTCATATTGTGGGCCTGGGGTCTGTTGGAGAAACACAAGCGGCGGATGCATCATCCTGGAGAAAACGAGAGCATCGCTCAGAGGCCGACAGACACATAGGGCGGCACGGTTGCTCCGGTGCTCCCCTCCCTGGGTGCTGGCGACCAACAATAGCGAACCTACGGTGAGCCGCGAGCGCACACCCCATCTACCATCTGACCATCTCCCTCAACCCGGTGGCCGGCGACGAGTAAACAACATCAGTGACCTGACGTCGAGTTGCCATCAACCATAGATTTTCTCTATGGGTCAGTTGATTCTTAGCAAATTCGAATTTGGCACCGGTCCAGCCCCTCATAGTCGTTCCTCTTTGATTAGTGGCAATTGATTCTTGGTATATGGTAATCTAGTTAGGTTTTCAGTACAAGCATATTTTCCTCAGTCCCAACTCCCAAATATCTAGGGATTTTATTGTTGTTTGAACCACATATTTGTATAATTATGAACTGCAAATTATCAGGTTTAGTAGTTGATCGGCGAGAGATCAGTGGTGTTAGAACTTGGAAATTGGAATGAAATGGGTAAAAAAAGCAACATCTAGTCTTTTTTCAAAGTTTCTCGGGTCTTTCGCCCCCCTAAGAAAATTTTCAAGCTCCGCCACTGATCCAAGAGTATGCAATAGCATGAAGAGAGTCAAAGTAGATCAAAACCACTATCTATGTGAAATATATGATGTTCTAGAATATTGTGACATGGCGTATTAATTTTTTCACCATAATAATTCACCCACATTTCATAACAAACAAATATTTTTCCATGTAGGGGATATTTTTCTTAACATAATATATCCAGTGACTATAAAATTATATAATCTAGAACTCTATATTACAAATATCTATTGGCTCATAATTTCATTATTCGATATGTTCAGTATTGTATAGATGTGTTAAACCGGGGGTGTTTCGGATTGTAATACAATCGGTGCTACGTGTACAGTGTACACCCGTGTGCTCATGAAATCACGATTTGGGAATCAGCTTAGCGGTCAAGCTAACCGAAACTGTTTCTGATTAGCAACCTGCGTACGCGTATTGGCATATCCATTTCAAGGATAATAAAAGGGCCGGGTGATTCTTCTCTTCACGTACGAACCCTAGCTATTAGCTGAACCAGCACATACGCACGCGTGCTAGCCGGCCTAGACCAGACCCTAGCTAGGTTGCCTTGCCGGCGAATCAAGCCGATCGATGGAGATGTCGTCGTCGTCTCGCCGTGACCTGCCGCTCGCACCAGGCTTCACCTTCCGCCCACAGCCCAACGAGCTCACCGACCTGTACCTCCGCTGCAAGATCGCCGGCGAGCCCCTCCCCGAAGCGGCCGCCCGCTTCATCCACTACAAGGACGTCTACTCCGCCGAGCCGGAGCAGCTGGCCAAGGACTTCGAAAAGGCTCCCGGCACCGGCAATGGCGAGGGCGCCCACAAGCAGCCGGTCTGGTTCTTCTTCTCCCCCGTGCACTACGCCGGCGGCCGCAAGAAGAACGCTCGCGGCGGCACAGCCAGGAAGTCGCGCACGATCAAAGGCAACGCCGGCAAGCACTGGCACTCGGAGCACGCCCCGAAGCCCGTGGAGGGAGGAAGCGCCTTGGGTGGCTACGAGCAGGACTTCTCCTACATGGTCAAGGATAGCCAGTCTTCGTCGTCGCCATCGTCGTCGGGCAGCAAAAGCAAAAGTGTGAGGGCCGGATGGATCATGTATGAGTACGGCATCTCGGAGGAGCACGGAGGCGGCGACCTCGTGCTCTGCAAGATACTCCCGTCCGATCGCACCGGCCAAGAAGCGGCCACGTCCAAGAAGAGGAAGGCAGCGGCCTACGGCAACCCCCAGGAGGATCCTACTCCTACATCTATCACGCGGCCACGATACACACCGGAGATGGATCAGGACAAGCTTGCTGTGGGGAGCGTCGAGCCCAAGACGCCGCCGACAACCACCGGCACCGGAGATGTCGTGGTAGCTCTGTTGTCGGACGCAGCGGAGTTGGACAACTTTCGCCTCCACCAAGAGGAAGAGATGGACTGGTTTGCCGACGTTGATCCTCAGCCGGAGAGGAACCGCATCGTGCCGGTGACCGAGCCGCCATGCGCAGTAGCATCTCCGCCAGAGCCCATCAGCGACTTCTTCTTGAACGTGGAACAAGAATTCGCTGGCTTATATCGTGGGCTTGGAGGACCGCCAGCAGCTCAGCCGGAGGTGGAGGAGATCGCCGCCGGCACCGCCGCCGACGTGGATCTTGACCAAGGCGTCGTCTTCTCGGTGGAAGATCTTGACTTCGTGCACAAGGACTTCGTGGTGACCGAGTCCGAGCCACCATGCGCACCAGCAGCTCAGCCGGAGGAGAACGCCGGGACCGGGCTCGTGCAGGCCGTAGACCAGCATATGGATGTGAGCTCCGCAGAGCCAGATGTCATCTACGGCTTGCCTTGTCCACCCTTCTCACCACAGATGATCCAGAGGTGCAGCATGATGCAGTGGCCGTCACCTGCATCCATGGCCGCCATCTTGTCGGGCCTGTAGTAGTTCATTGTAGTTTTGCTCGGTCTGAGAATGTGAGAGATCCGAGCTTGTGTTAGTTTGCAAACATTGTACTGTGTAAATATGTAACGATCATTACTGTGTTTTAGCAAGTGATCGATGTACACCTTTTTTGTGTTATAGTTGTATATAGTCTGAAGACTTGTTCATGTGTTTGATTTTGATATATATGTCATCTCAGTATCTCACGGACTCTGAATTTAACTGAAAAACTCTACAATTGACTAACTGAAGAAGCGAAGCAGCTAAAGTAACTGAAAGTTAGCAGAGCATTTGTTTTGTACTCCGATTCCATGGGCTTAATTCATTGTTCTAGTGGTTTTGTTGTGCATTTGTTTGCACATTCTGGCCATGCATGCTAGAGACTGAAACATCTTGTGAATGTAGTTACTATGGAATGTCATCCCAAACATTTTCAATTTTCAGACAGAGAACCAGCAAGAGTGCAAAAAATCACCTACTCCTGTTGAGAAGCAGAGCACTCTCGAGCCACTGTTGTAGCCGAGGCCATAGTTATCATCTTCCTCAAAGATGAATGTTTCACGTAGCCACATTCATACACACATATTTTCTCCTTTCAAAGTCCCCACTCTGCAGCTTTGCATCATAGAGTTGTGCCTGTCTGATTCTATATTGAGAGTTTTGAAACCCAGGTGCATGTAGCAACCAGACGACCACCATGTCTTTCGGCAACAACACCCTAAGAATAAAATAGCAGCATTCACATCTTCGAGGTGCTGAACCCTCTGAAACTCATTGTAGCAGCAACATCTGGATCCATGTCCTCAGTTCCATTCTGGCCAGCCTGCTCTTTCTGAAACTATTTGATATCCAGTCATTATGAATTCAAACAGGCAATGTATATATATACAAACACGGTTGCACTTACCTTCTTCTCTTTCTTTTTATTTGTGTTGACGCTTCCTGTCCTCCTCACCTTGTTGTTTCAATATTCTCTAATCCAAATCTGAAGAACAAGAACAAGCCAAGGATGTAATTTTAAATTTCACTCAGCAATCTGATAAATAGTACTCCCTCCGATCCATAAAAAGTGTCGCACATTTTGTACTAAGTTAGTACAAACTTTGTACTAAGTGGGAGACACTTTTTATGGATCGGAGGGAGTACAACCTTCAGTTGGACTGGGAAACATAGCCATTTTCCTTTTTGATAGGAATAAGTCTATAAGCCTTATGTGTGATGCCTCCCAAACAATGATAGGAATTAGGAAGTATCTCCAAAAATGAAACTGATGCCTGCCAAACTGTTCGTCTCCATTATCTCCTGCAACTAGTTGCAACTAGTAAGCCTAGCTAGTTGAGTTACGGTATCACCTTGCAATGAAAATACACGATGCACTGATCTATTAGTTGATGTTTCCGGATATTGCAAAGAGCAGATTCTAGTGGTGCGGCATTTTGTAACTTTAGCTCAGGGCTGCATGGGCGGTATGAAGATTTAAATTGACGGTCATCATTGCTGCCAAGTTATTGTGACTCTCTTCTAATTATAAAATTCGACATGCAATCTCCAATAAGATTACCATAACTGTTGCTGCATTTTATAAAGTTCATAATCCTAATCGTTCCATGTTTTAACACGAAAATATGTCAGCTGGTCTGGTGTGTACACGAGAAACATATCTCCTTTGCATGTCGAACCTTTTGCTTAAATGTTCCTCAAATTTTACCAGAAGATTATGTGGCTAGGCAGGAAACTGGGCTAGCCTTTGGACTTCTATTCGCCACTTGATATAGTATCCACCATGTCTTCGAGATTGGGAAATGACATTGAGGATCTTGTTAATTATCCCTTTGCACGCTGATTAACTTGTCATATTTTATTATTATTACAATTGAGATTTACAAATAGTTGTATGAATGCCAGAACTTAACCCGCCAGTTTCATCCATGTTGAACTTCAACGAATCCATGTGATTTTACTCTTTACTGTGTAAATGTATATTCATGTGGTTTTTTTATGTGCCGGAAGAGATGGTGTTCTGGGAAGCCACATAGTACTTTCCTCTAATACATGGTGTGCCTCTCGTTAAGATGTACACACGTGATTAAAACAGGGTCTAAATCAGAGTAGAAACAGAGGAAAAAATAGTATTGTTGTTTCTCTTGCAACTGATGAAACATGTCAACGATGGTTATCCCACTTCTTGAAGATGAAACATATCAACAAACAGGGTCTAAATCAGCATCACTCCACAGAAACTATCAGGTTACAACATGAGGTTAGTCCCATTCCCAGTAGCAAATAAGTAGTTTTTCAAGCCCTAGGAGAGTAATCCCATTCCCAGTAGCAAGTCTTCAATAGCATTCACTTGCTCTCCGGTGCCACTTTTGGTGGCTCCATTTAGTCTGAACCCTATACTACGATACCATTGAAAATTCCCAGCTGCAAAGAAGAAAGATCCTACTGGAGGCGTCGAATGCCTTGACTGATGAAACATCCGTCCTGACGACCATCAGCGTAGCACTAAACCACATAGCAACAGACTGAGATGTTAGTACTTTCGACATACATCGAAAGCTAAACTCCTTTAATAGGTAAGTACTTTGCTGTGATGTGGGTATCTTTGCATTAGTCTGGGAGATTCGTATAAACCATTTTGCCTGTTCTCGTGTCGTGCACATATAATCTGCTTCTTTTTGTAGGATCTTCCCTAAAAAAGAAGCATATTATATGTGCACAGACAAAATGGTTTATGCGAATCTCCCAGAGTAATGCAAAGATACTCACATCACAGCAAAGAGCAAAAAATTACAGTTTTTTCAGAGGATGACAGACATTGCAATTGGTTACTAAACATGGCAAACATTGCGATTGCATAAGCAAAAAATGAACAGATCAAATAATGGATGACATCAACTTCCATCTAGCTACCTGCATACACATCAACGGATGAGCATTGGCCATTGAGGCAACAAGAACAACATGAACATGTAATACCGTGTCTCAGGCATATCATGGCAATTTCAGAACTTTATATCTAGCTGAATCACATTCAGACACGGTGAACAATCTGTTGCTTGTCTCTTTTGGAGAAGGTTCAACAGAGACCTAACATTACTACATTTGAACCAACTGCCTACAACCCCAAGGTTATTTATAGTGGTTCTAGTGCTTTTTTTTGTTACCATTTGAGTTTTCCCCTAATCAACAACTAAGTAGGTGCTCTCGTAGAAAAAACAACTATTGCTACCCTAATAGGAAGAAAACACATTGATGCATGACCGTCGATTTTATTAAAGGAGTCCTTGCATAGTAAAAGCTAGCTTGTGCAAGTACACTATTTAGCATATATGTTCAAACTGGCATTCCTAATTCCTATTCCAAGTGTATATGTAAGAAAGATAGAATTATACGTATATAAATTCAGAAGGCAAATGGCTGACATATGGAACCAGAGACAAGGTTCAGGATATCACACGTTTTTTTTGGGGGGGGGGGGGGAGGGGGGGGGGATGATAGCCATTTCTTCTTTCAGCAACATCATTGATTAAATGGTCGTCTATGGAATGATGATGAAAATTTACGATATACGATATAAGTCCAAATAGCAAAGAGTTCCTTCCAAGTCCCAAACAGGACAATAACTAGTTTGCATATGCAGGATTAAATGGCCATTTTACCTGTGCATATATGACTATCTGGTGGCAGTGGCAGTGCCTCATTTGAACGGTAGAGCTGGTTGATCCCAAAAGCTATTCTTAACACTATTGCAGAGAAGTGAGATTTCATATGAAAAACCTTCCTCGATAAAGGCAGCGCCTGTCCTCGCTCGATTTTTGTCTCCATGTGGCAACCCTTCCCTCGAAGTATTTTCGGGGGAAGAGGACCGGGGCGACTATATAAGGGGCAGGTGGAGCACCGTACAGGGGGATCGGTTCTCCCAGATCTCCCACCTTGTAAAACCTCATTATCATTTCCACCAGAGCAACCCCAGATATGCAGGAGAATTATTTTACACCTCCAAGGTGCCCCGAATCTGGGTATCTCCTTGTGTCTTTGCCGTGCTATGCTTGTGTTTGCTTGCCTGCGGATCTCATCGTCCCCGCCATCGTGAAGCCGGAGTTCGCGAACCAAGCCCCCTGTGTTCGAACTAGGGTTTGAAAGATTTCCATTGGACAAATCTCTCCGTCAGCGTCCACCTGTAGGAGGCCATCTGTAACACCCCGGGTGTCACGCTACATTAATCCAACAGTAATCACTTTTGATTAACGCTAAGTCACTGTCATTAGCCAGGTTGATCGCGTCTTGGTCCAAACTCAAACCAAACCCAATTTTTCTTCGGTTGGAATTAAAAACAAAAGTGGAAATAACTCAACTTCAATTCAAAGTGCAAATGCCAGTCGAGTTAGAACCTGTGCAATAGTTAAACAAAATTGTCAATAACATTTTAGAAAATCCCAAGCCAATAATAAAATAACGAAGTCCAATTTGGAATATTTAGTTGCACTGAATTTTTATTAAGCAAGAATGGAAATTATAGTTCAATCAAAATTTGAGCAACCAAATTTATTTAATAGCCAATAATCGTTAGGTCGTGATAGAGTAGCTATGGGTATTTATTATAATGTTTAAATATATTAAACAATTCTAAACAGTAGCAAAGTAGCCCGTTTTATTCATTAAATAATTATCAGAAAATACTAATGATTTTATGTAGGGTTCGAATGTTTTGTAGAAATATATTACTGGGCCATTAAATTATTGGAGCAAATTTCATATTTTTATAAAATCTAGTGATGTAAAAAAAATGGAAACCGATAAAAAATAAAAAATAAAAATAGAAATTGAAAAAGGGGCCCTATACTACGCCCTGGGCAGAAAGCCCACCCCTCCTAGCCCCCCAGCCGAACCACCCCACCCCCACCCAGCCCACCCCCCGCACGTTGTCCTAGTTGGCAGAACTGCCAGGCCCCGAGCACCCCCCCATCGTCTCCACCCCCTCTGGATCCCGATCTGGGAGAGATCAGCCCGAAGCCTCCCTCCCCCGATCCCGTCCCCTTCCCCTCCTCTTGGCGGCGCGGCCTCCGCGGCCAGCCCCAGCGCAGGCGCTGCCTCGCCCCGGACCCCCCCTCGACGCCACCCTGCACCCAGCCAGGCCGCCGTCCAGCGCCCCACACGGCGCATCCTCGATGCCTCCCCACCGAATCCCCGCCGTCGCTCTTCCTCAGGCGCTGCCCCAGCAAGCCGCCCCTGGCTCCGCCGCCGCCGCGACCACGGCTCCGGCGGCCTTCCCGAGCCCCAGCCGCTACTCCTCTGCACCCTTGTAAGCGCCGCCTCCCTCCCCTCTTCCCCCCGTCTTGGACAGTCTCCGCACCGTGCCCGGTACACACCTCGGCCTAACCCCACCCGCCGCGTTTCCCTCCTCACCTCGCCGAAGTTGGCTGAGATGGCCCCGCCGACGTGCTCGGGTAACCAAGCCAGGGGGCACGGCTAGCCGCCGGCCTGGCCGATGTGGCTCTGGCCATGGGAGGCTACCCCCCCTCTCGTGTCTCCCTGACCGCGGGTTAAGCCCCTGTTAGAGCTAATCTAACCCTTCCTCCTTTTATTTAAATTAAGTAATTACATTGTTGACTGGGTAGGCCTATGACATGTGGGCCATACACCCCCCTAATTAATCTAAGATTAGATAAATGGAAAACCTCTCTGGGTCATTGACAGGTGGGCCCCTGGCCATTATATTAAAATAAACTGAATATTTTGTCTCTGTGTCAATGACACATGGGTCCCACCTGTAAGTCAATTAATTAACTGATTTAATTTATTCTGTTAGTATGACATGTGGGCCCCCACTGTAATTAGGTTTAATGAAAATGTTTAATTAGCATGTGAGGCTGACCAGTGGGACCCACTGGTTAGGTTTGACCAGTCAACCTTGTTGTGGATAATGTTACTGTTTTAATAATAAAATAAATTCGGAAATTGATTTAAAATGATTTAAACTTTGAATTTGAATATCTTTTAAACCGTAAGTCAGATTCAAAAACTTTATACATCAAAATTGATCAGAAAAATGCAAAGAATAATAATACGATATCCGTATGTCTACCACACCCCCTAGTGCAACGAACATCGAATCGTCCCCCTCTCGGGCCGTCTGTCGATAATTTCCGGTACCGATAAAGGTTGCCCGGATCGAAAAAATTTGTATACGAAAGTTGCTCAGAATAGACCAATGATTACAAATATGATACCCATACCCCCACCACACCCCCTCTAACATACTGAGCATCGAACCATCCCCCTCTGAACCATCTGTCCAATGATTTGTCCGGTACTGTTAAAGTATCCAGATGAATTTATTCCGAACACGAAAGTTGTTCAGAATAGTTCAACTAACCCGGATACCCCACCCATACGTTTGTCGGATGTCCACGACACCTCCGGCATGAACCCTTCCCCCTCCGGGCACCCTGTCCGGTAATCACCTGGAGCCGGTAGTTCATCCCCGGATGAATTCCCGCTCCGAGCAATACACCTCGCACTGCATTAGAACACCGTTAACATTGCATTTTCCATGTCTTATATTTGTATTGATATTATTGTTGTGTATTTATTGTTTCTCCCCCCTCTCTTATTGTCCGGTAGTCTCGACGTCCGCTGCCGATGCCCCTGTGATCGACTACGTCGACGACGACCGTACCCCTATCGTCGAGCTTCTAGGCAAGCAGAGCCATTCTCTTCCCCAGATATCGCCTATGTTTCCGTACATTTCTTGCACTAGGCATGGTTACTGCTGCTGCTACGATTACAATCCTATTCAATTGCATAGCTTGTTTTTGTCGCCCCTTGATGTACCTTCCTTTATCCTATGCTGCCTTATAAAAATATATTATATTCAGCAGTGAGCCCTGCGCTTTGTTAGTCAACTAGGATTAGATAGCGGGCCGTGATCACTCTGGTGAGTGAACACGGATATGAATATATATTAACTGCACAGGTACGGTACAATGCAGACACCGCCTAAGGCCCCTACCTCGGCTTTGCCGAGCCACATCAAGTGGAGCTACCGAGGAGTAATCCTCGTACTCCACTTGTTGCTGACTCTGTATAGACGCTCTAGGTACGTAAGCAACGGTTTTCCTTAAGGTAAGAAGTCGGGCGACCCAACGGTGCCCGCGAGCGGTATTGCGTCGGGAACGACAGGGAGGGTACGACCGACGTTACTGGCGTGCTTGGCCCCTGCTCTTATCTCGCGAGATTTACCAAACCACGAAAAGTCGAGCTCTACCAAGAGCACACGCGAGACAAGGTAAGGAGACGGTTCACCTTGTTGGTAACTGATAACCCTCAACTGTAGGGGATCGAGATAATCTTCGCGGGCAAGATAACCCAATTTATTGATTCGACACTTGGGGACACAAAGAATACGTACAGGCTTTGACAATTGAGTTGTCAATTCAACCGCACCTGAAATAAACACTTGCTTGCACGAAAGTATTAG
The DNA here is from genome assembly GCA_950022295.1 of Bromus sterilis. NCBI lineage: Eukaryota > Viridiplantae > Streptophyta > Magnoliopsida > Poales > Poaceae > Bromus > Bromus sterilis. Next base: position 435,797,699 of record OX465595.1, read on the forward strand.
GAGCAAATGTGATACGGTGGTAGTAGTGGTGGTGATAATAGTGGTAATAGTGATAGTGGAACAGCAAAAGTAAAACAGCGAAAGTAAACAACTAGTAACCAGCAGAAAGAAAACACTGTAGGCTAGGGAGATGGATGGTTGGGCGTTGCTTGGATGAGAACGAACATGCAACAGATTCTAACTTGGGCAAGGCTCACAGAAAACAAAGGATCATCTAGGCAAATATCAAACATCAGGCATGTATCCCAGGGTAGTTGTACGTGCTTGCAATAAGAACTTTGCACAGCATCTTTTGTCCTTCCCTCCCGCTACGAACGGGGCCAAAAGGAACTTAGGGAAATTAAGGTCTCCTACAGCGGAGAACCGGAACAAAGCATTAACACTTCATGGATACACGGAATCCTCAAATTATAGTCCATCCCCTTTGGTGTCCCAGGCTGTCACCACTGGGATCGCCGGTTCCGGACTCTAATAGGTGCATACAACTCATAGATAGGATCAAGAACACCACAAACTCAAGAAACAAAAGGGTGATCAGATCTGAAATCATGGCACTCGGGCCCAAAGTGACAAGCAATAAGAGCAACAAGTTGTAACAGAGATGATAAACACCAAGTAGATGATAGGCAACATGCCCACAACAAATCTGATTGAACTATTACATGATCTAACTCATCCAATCCCTACCATCCCCTTTTCCTATAGCAGCTAATTACTCACACATGAAAGGAGAAGTCATGGATGGGTGATGGAGAGGTGATGACGATGACGATGGCGATGATTTCCCCCTCACCGGAGGCCAATTCAGCCTCCAGATTAGCTCTCCGGAGAAGAACAGAGGGTTGCGGAGGCTCCGCAGCGTAGATCGAAAAAGCGACTCCTCTTTCGACGTTTCCTCGACGGGAGAATAAATAGGGGCCAAGGTAGGTCTGTAGGAGATATGCCCTAGAGGCAATAATAAATGTTATTATTTATCCCCATGTTCCTAATTATGTTTATATTCCATGCTATAACTGCTATGGTTCTCGAGTCTGCAATAACCACGAGGCTCGGAGGAAGACTCATATGCACGTGTGGAATAATAAACGGATAAAAAATATATATTCCTAGTCTCGCCTCTAAGACTAGCTCAAGTGTTGCATGATGGTTCTGTTTTCCTGATCATGGGCATGACTATGCCGGCAATTTTGAGGGCACAATGTTAGAAGAACATTTGTGTTGAATCGACCCAGATTGATGTTATGCTATGAGATACATTCGTCACCAGTTAATGGATTATAACACAGAGAAAGTTGAGCGTTTGCATAATTCCTTAGACCATGAGAGTATCGAGTTCCTTCGTACTTGCTTCGTGAACTTTGGGGTTTGTTAAACGTCATCTGTAAAAGGGTGGCTATTACGGCGGCTTACGGGTTCACGGAAAAGTATGACAAGGAATTAGGTAGCTCAAAATTGGGATTTGCTCCTCCGTCGATGGAGAGATATTCTTCGGGCCCTCTCGGTGTTACGGTATCCACCATCGTCTGGCCAGACACAGTGTGATTTGATCACAGGGATGCCGGAACGCGGGAACGAGAAAAGAGAACAATACTAGTAACGAGGTAACTGGCATAGTGGACAAGTGTTGATCCACGGGGATGCCGATAAGTCTCACCTCGGGTATTTGTAACATATCACGAAGCAACAGGAATAGCACACGGCAACTGGAGGTTCACTCGAATATTTATTCGTGTGGGTATAGGGGTCAATATGGGTGTCCACGGCTCCGATGTTGATCATTGATCGGAAAGTGTTCCGGGTCATGTCTATACTTCACCGAACCTATAGGGTCACACGCTTAAGGGTCGTCTATCTGCTGAATACTAGACAGGGAGTCTGAGAGAAAGTCACCGGAAAGGTTTCGGAGAAAACGGAAAAGTTCCGGAAAGAGAACACCGGAATAATTTCGGTAAAACCGAAAAGTTGTTTCGGAATATATCATTAAGTCAAAATGGTTTCGGCACACGCCTGGAAATTCTTGGAGGGTGCCAGAATTGTTCTGGGAACTTCTGGGATTTTTCCAGAGAGAAAAAACCGGAAATGTTCCGGAGCTGCCGGAACCGCTTTGGTTGCTTTTCGCAGATGAAAATCACTAATCCGGAATTGTTTCGGAACGCGTCCAAAATCCTTTTAGTGGGTACTGGAATTTTTCTAAGACCTACAGAAAAGTTTCGGATTTTACGGTCGCAGATAAATGTCTTCATGAATAGTGGATACACTATTCATGATGATGCAGGCGATGATGCAGCTTGCATGATGATGCAGGCGATGATGCAGCTTGCATGATGATGCAGGCGATGATGCAGCTTGCATGATGATGCAGGCGATGATGCAGCTTGCATGATGATGCAGGCGATGATGCAGCTTGCATGATGATGCAGGCAATGATGCAGTTTGGAGGGCATTTTGGGTTTTTCCCCATAGCCTCTCACCCTATAAATAGGGGTGGAGAGGGGTCTCTCAAATCTGATCCAAGTTCTCACTTGAACTCTCAACAAGTGCCATTGCATGATCTGGCTTTCTTCTCTCCCTCCCACGAAATAGTTTCGTAGAGCCGAAAGGCTGTCTGGGTTCCGGTAGGAACTAGTTCTGGACGGCGAAGCCCTGCCGGATAGATGACACCGTATGTGTGCAACCCCGTAGAGAGGTCGTAGTTTCGATCTTTTGCCCGAGGGGCTGTTCGAGGGTCCTCCCGAAGGGCTGTCCAAATTATCGTTCGAGTTTCAAGGGTCCTCCCGAAGGGCTGTCCGAGTTACCGATCGAGTTTCGAGGGGCCTCCCGAAGGGCTGTCCGTGACATCGTCCGAGGGACTGTCCGACCGCCTCTCGGAGCGCTGTCCGAGGAGCAGACGAGGGAGGACATCCTCGCGGTTGGGAGGTTGTAAATCCTAGCTGCGGGGGTCTGCACCAACGATCTACATCGACTCTACTTCCGCTGCGCTACGAGTCGGTAACGATCAGATCAAAACCTTGTATGCAGTCTCCATAGTGGTCCTGGGCTGTTCGTAGTGCGGAAATTTTTTGTTTTCTGCCGCGTTCCCCTACAGTGGCATCAGAGCCGTGCTATGCGTAGATGCATGTTGCGATCTAGAATACATAGAGATGTATGGGTATTGCATAATATAATTTTAGAGTAGATCAGATCTATTGCTGAAAATTATTTATGCGGGTGGCAGATGAAATCTGTTACCCGATGTTCTTGTTGCTTCCCTGGAATTTGTGTATTTCTGATCTCAATAACAGTATGGTGGAGTTTCAAAGTTCTGGCAATCTGCGATCCTGATTGATCAAAGAAGTGCTAACAGTTCGTTGAATTCCACCATAGTTAGAGAAAGAAGAAATTCTGCAGACTAAAGGGCAATGCAGATATGATCTGCACGGGGATCACGCGTATGACGAAGTTCAGTATGGGGCTCGAGATTTTATTATCTCGTGTTTCATACACCCCGCAAAGTTAATCTAGCGACTTGAATAATCATGCTTGATGATAAACGTTGGTAGCTGCGGTTTAAGTCAAAACCTTAGAAGCCACGTAAAATAAAATTTTGCATAAACCGATTAGAGGCATCTAACTTGGTTTTGCAGGATGTGCATGTGATGTGGTATAGCAAAGCTCATATTAATTTGATTATGTATGAGATGACTATATAATGTAAATTTATTAACATGACCTGCGTGTCATGATTTGGCATGATGGCTGGAGCCATATGATTGTCACTTTAATGACCTGCGAGTCAACCTTATGTAATGCACTTATTTTATTAGCTATAGAGATAGCAATATTATTTGGTGCATCGACAAGGTGGTGGCAAACTTCGCGAAGGTGAACTCCGACGCAAATGCCAAAGACGAAGAAATACTTGACTTCTCCGTCAGAAGGGGCTATACCATATCATGCAATTATAAATTACCTGAGATGTTTATCCCTTAAGTTGCACCCTTCTTGATTGCGCGGTAGTCGCTTTTTATTAGGGTGATCTCTCACTTAAAATATCAAGTAGTTAGTGTTCTCTCAAATGTAGCACCGTCACAGCATCTATCCTTTCGGGGTGCGCCATGGATGCATGGGTACGAACGATTGGAGAAATGTAAGGCGGGTGAGGTCAGACCTCGCAGCAAGATCACTTGGTTGTCTTGACGTTCATGGCAGGATCGTCCTGAGCTCGGAACACATGCATCGAAAGATGAACAAGAGTCACATAGAGATGTGATCGGCAAGTTGGCCTACCAAATCAAAATCCTCGTCATGAGATGATGATTCTATGGCGTTGTATTGATATTTGGATCTTGAATCACTCATAATCAATTTTGAGAGATATTGATTTGAGTGGGAGCGCATTTTAGAATTAACTTGTTTAATTCTGAGTGCAATTAATTATGAACACTGTCTAAGTATAATTTGCTAATAGTTGTAGAATAATGGCTCGCGTTTCCACCTTCCCTATTAAAATTGAATAAGCTGTTAAATATCTGGTTAAAACTTTACGGTTGGTAACGTAATGCGAGGATTGTCCTCAAGAGTGCCGAGAAGGATTTTGTCCTATCGCATGCTTTCGGTGTCCTCCCGCTAATGCTATGGATGATGTGACTCTCGTCCTTCGATCCAAAAGCTAGAATTCCATTGTGGTCAAGTGCAATACGTTTGCTTCCATAAGACCCGAACTTCACAAGTTTGGGATAGTTATGTAATATTCATGGAACTGAAAATTGTTTTCAGATACAGACAAAGGCTAAAAGATATGAGATATCCAAAGCAATATCTGTTTGCAAAGTATTAGTACAGTGTTTACTGGGCATTTGACTGATAAGAGAGGGATCCAGAAGAACGCCTGTCATATGATGAAGGTGAATAAAACAAACAACTTAAAGAGAAAGGAAATGTCCAAAGGGTGTTAGTATGACTCACACGCCTAGGAAGTCCGGGGCTAACGCCACTCTTAAAGTTGGGTGCTTCTTCTGAGAGTAGGAGAAATATATTGAAAGTTAAACTGTTAAAAGTATAAGGGCAAAAAGAAAGAAGACTGGAATGTCCAGCTCATGTATAAAAGTCATGAAAGTTATTGATGTATGGAAGGCTGGTCAAAAATAAATAGTTCTTGGGAATTGTGATTAAACAGTTAGTCCATAATTCTTGGGTATTATGATTAAAAGTTGATCACAGGAATACCCGCTCGATTGCATTCTGTTGCAACTCGATGCAAGAACCACTACGGCCTAAAAGACTTGCCAGTAATGAGTTTTAGATACGCGCTGGGAACATAGTAAAAGTTACTATACCTTCCATCGGTGTATCACCATCTGTATTTATTTTCATAATTCGTTTTAGAGTTTTATACACTCTAGCCCATTGCATAAAGTATGTTGCAAGAAGGTTGTTCATAAAAGAACAATTGTTGTTCAGTATTATGAATAACATAAAGGGCCATGCTTCCATCGGGGATGGGATGTATGTTACGAATATTGATGGTAATATGATACATCCATAACAATGACGCTAAATGTCGAAAGACTAAAAGAATACCACATATGTGTGGCACTGCATTTGGTCACATTGGAGAAACCCGCATGGAGAAATTCCATAATGATGGATTTTGAAGTCATTTGATTATGAATCATCTCACACTTGCAACTTTCGTCCGAAAAGTTAAGTGACTGAAATACCGTTCACAGGCCATGAGGAACGAACAACAAACTTATTGGTGATCATACATTTGATGTGTGTAGTCCGATAAATGTTGTTAGTAGTGGATTTATCTATCTTCAGAAAAGACTCAAGTAAATATATGGATATTTACTTGATGAGACGTAAGTCTGGATCTTTTGAAATCATTCGAAAGGTTTTCAAAAATGAAGTGAAAGTTATTGTGACAAGAAAATTATGTTTCTACAATTTGATTGCAGAAAGGAATTTTTGAGTTACAAGTTTAGCCAATGTCTGATGAGTTGTGAAAAGAGTTTTCATAACTTGCACCTCCCGGAACACCACTGCAAGTGGAATGTCCTTGAAGATGTAATCAAACCATTTATGACATGGTAAGATCAAAGATGACATAAATCAATTTGCCATTATCCCTTTTAATGTAATGCTTTAGAGACTACGGCTTTTACACTTAAAGGAGCGCCATCAGGTCTGTTGAAATGACGCCATGGTATGGTACGCCCAACCATGTTTTATCTTTTCTTAACATTTGGAATATGGGGATTGTGTAAACTGTTTACAAACCTATTCCAAATCAGACAAGTGCTACTTTGTAGGTTATCCCAAATTATTGGGAATTCCTCCACCACTATACCGAGGCAAAAGGTTTTGCCACAAAGAACGGTATGCTTTTAAAGAGAATGGTTCTTGAAAAAAGGTGAGTGGGAGGACAGTGCAACTCGACGAGATAACAGTATCTTCGTCATCAGATCAAAGGAAAGGAACCTTGGAAGTGATTCCAGAGTTTCCTACTGCAACTGATACGGAAGCCTCTACATGAGATGTATGGCCTTCGGTCAAACTTGCAACTGAGCCACGTAGGCAAAACTCGTGCAAACCTCTCAGGTGCGCAAACGAGATATTGTTGTTAGACAACAGCATACCTACGATAATCAAGGAAGCGATGATGGGCCCTGACTCCGGAATTGGCTAAATGCCAATACAAATCCGAGATAGTTTCCATATACGTAATTCAAGATTGTATCTTGATGGACCATTCGGAAGACTTGGAGTCTAACGAATATTAATGGAACTATAAACTGATACGGATAAAAATGTTTTATCCATAAAGCTCGACTTGTTGCTTATAACAATTTCAAGGAATTAACTACGGCGAGATTGTCTCTCCGTAGCGATGCTTAAAGTCGGTTCGGGTTAAACTAGCAATTAATACGTATTTCATTCATGAGATATGAAACATGGATGCCAAAAGGATTTCCATGAGATGGAAATACTGCCTTGGAGATACAGTCCAAGGTATTTTGTCAGTCCAGAGGATGCTAGTAAGTATGCAAACTTCAGAGTTCCTGCGATGGACAAAAGAGAGCATAATGGAGTTGGAATCTTCGTTTTTGATGAAATAATCAAAAGAGTTTGATTTCATCGATGGATAACGAAGATGCTTGTGGCTACAAGAAAGTAAGTGGGAGCATAATAATATTTCTAAAAACCTTGTGTGCCTAACACATTGTTAATTGGAAATAATATAAATTTCTTGACACAAATTAAGACTTCATTGAAAATAGTTTTTCAACGAAGTGCTTGGGCTAAGTTGTCTTGATATTAGGCATAATTATCTACGAGATATAATTGCCTAATAGGGCTAAGCCAAAATACATATTGACAAGGTGCTAAAACAGTTTAGCGTTAAAAATGACAAGGAGTGATTCTTGCCAAAGTCACATGGAAAGAGTTTTTGCAAGACTCAGTGTCCCAAAACACTGATGAGCAAATTACATAATGGAGATTCCACACACCTTCGTGTTGGGATTAATCATGTATTCCATGGTATGTAAAACAACCAGATATGTCCAATACTCCAAAGTTGTTGCGAGTATAGATACCAAAGTGATCAAAGAACTGATCGTGGGACAACAGTGAAAAATGTCATTGAGTACTAAAGTAGCACTGATGACATGTTTTCTCGCAAGAAGAGATTATGAAGAACTTGTTGTAAGTAATTACATCGATACGGTTTTCATCAATGCTCCATGCGATTTTCGATTTGAGTTAAAGTTTTTGTGTGTGTAATACACAATATGGTGGCACAGTAAGTTGGAATTGTTCATAACAGGTTACTGTGGCGAAATTCTATAACAAATGGCTATGTATGTTGCTGCTTTAGAAGCAACAAAGAAAATGTTGAATCATATAGTTCATTCATGAACTTAGTATGGTTCCAATATGGCTTTGGTCAATGGAACACTATTGAAGATAGTTGCTCCATAGCTCAGTCTGAGTAATCAAGGTTCGACCAGTGATTCACATATATACAAAGCCAAGTCCACACAAAATATGAATTTTGTGAAAGCGTGAAAACGCGAGGATATGCAAAGATACACACGGAGTTGAAGTTGTCAGATCCGTTGGACATCAGGCTATACCACATGTGAAGCATATTTTACACCAGTATGCCGTAGGTGTAAAGTGCATTAGCATTGACTAGATTATTGACTCTAGTGCAAGTGGGAGTCTGTAGGAGATATGCCCTAGAGGCAATAATAAATGTTATTATTTATCCCCATGTTCCTAATTATGTTTATATTCCATGCTATAACTGCTATGGTTCTCGAGTCTGCAATAACCACGAGGCTCGGAGGAAGACTCATATGCACGTGTGGAATAATAAACGGATAAAAAATATATATTCCTAGTCTCGCCTCTAAGACTAGCTCAAGTGTTGCATGATGGTTCTGTTTTCCTGATCATGGGCATGACTATGCCGGCAATTTTGAGGGCACAATGTTAGAAGAACATTTGTGTTGAATCGACCCAGATTGATGTTATGCTATGAGATACATTCGTCACCAGTTAATGGATTATAACACAGAGAAAGTTGAGCGTTTGCATAATTCCTTAGACCATGAGAGTATCGAGTTCCTTCGTACTTGCTTCGTGAACTTTGGGGTTTGTTAAACGTCATCTGTAAAAGGGTGGCTATTACGGCGGCTTACGGGTTCACGGAAAAGTATGACAAGGAATTAGGTAGCTCAAAATTGGGATTTGCTCCTCCGTCGATGGAGAGATATTCTTCGGGCCCTCTCGGTGTTACGGTATCCACCATCGTCTGGCCAGACACAGTGTGATTTGATCACAGGGATGCCGGAACGCGGGAACGAGAAAAGAGAACAATACTAGTAACGAGGTAACTGGCATAGTGGACAAGTGTTGATCCACGGGGATGCCGATAAGTCTCACCTCGGGTATTTGTAACATATCACGAAGCAACAGGAATAGCACACGGTAACTGGAGGTTCACTCGAATATTTATTCGTGTGGGTATAGGGGTCAATATGGGTGTCCACGGCTCCGATGTTGATCATTGATCGGAAAGTGTTCCGGGTCATGTCTATACTTCACCGAACCTATAGGGTCACACGCTTAAGGGTCATCTATCTGCTGAATACTAGACAGGGAGTCTGAGAGAAAGTCACCGGAAAGGTTTCGGAGAAAACGGAAAAGTTCCGGAAAGAGAACACCGGAATAATTTCGGTAAAACCGAAAAGTTGTTTCGGAATATATCATTAAGTCAAAATGGTTTCGGCACACGCCTGGAAATTCTTGGAGGGTGCCAGAATTGTTCTGGGAACTTCTGGGATTTTTCCAGAGAGAAAAAACCGGAAATGTTCCGGAGCTGCCGGAACCGCTTTGGTTGCTTTTCGCAGATGAAAATCACTAATCCGGAATTGTTTCGGAACGCGTCCAAAATCCTTTTAGTGGGTACTGGAATTTTTCTAAGACCTACAGAAAAGTTTCGGATTTTACGGTCGCAGATAAATGTCTTCATGAATAGTGGATACACTATTCATGATGATGCAGGCGATGATGCAGCTTGCATGATGATGCAGGCGATGATGCAGCTTGCATGATGATGCAGGCGATGATGCAGCTTGCATGATGATGCAGGCGATGATGCAGCTTGCATGATGATGCAGGCAATGATGCAGTTTGGAGGGCATTTTGGGTTTTTCCCCATAGCCTCTCACCCTATAAATAGGGGTGGAGAGGGGTCTCTCAAATCTGATCCAAGTTCTCACTTGAACTCTCAACAAGTGCCATTGCATGATCTGGCTTTCTTCTCTCCCTCCCACGAAATAGTTTCGTAGAGCCGAAAGGCTGTCTGGGTTCCGGTAGGAACTAGTTCTGGACGGCGAAGCCCTGCCGGATAGATGACACCGTATGTGTGCAACCCCGTAGAGAGGTCGTAGTTTCGATCTTTTGCCCGAGGGGCTGTTCGAGGGTCCTCCCGAAGGGCTGTCCAAATTATCGTTCGAGTTTCAAGGGTCCTCCCGAAGGGCTGTCCGAGTTACCGATCGAGTTTCGAGGGGCCTCCCGAAGGGCTGTCCGTGACATCGTCCGAGGGACTGTCCGACCGCCTCTCGGAGCGCTGTCCGAGGAGCAGACGAGGGAGGACATCCTCGCGGTTGGGAGGTTGTAAATCCTAGCTGCGGGGGTCTGCACCAACGATCTACATCGACTCTACTTCCGCTGCGCTACGAGTCGGTAACGATCAGATCAAAACCTTGTATGCAGTCTCCATAGTGGTCCTGGGCTGTTCGTAGTGCGGAAATTTTTTGTTTTCTGCCGCGTTCCCCTACAAGGTCACCAGGGGGTGTGGGACCCACCCAGGAGGGCAGGTGGCGCGGCCAGGGGGTGGGGCCGCGCCAGGCACCCTCCTGGCTGCCCCCTGGCTGCCCTGTGGCCCCCTTTGGCCTGACGGAAGCTTCCGGAACGCTGATTTTTAATATAATTTTTTGGGATTTTTCCAGCGTACCTAAATATCCGGAAACCTGCACAAAAGAAAAACAGCACTGGTAGCTCTGCTGAAAACAGCGTCAGTCCGGGTTAGTTTCGTCCAAATTATGCAAGAATGAAGTCAAAACAATAGCAAAAGTGTTTGGAAAAGTAGATACGTTTGAGACGTATCAGTAACCGCGGAGACTTGGTGGGACGACATGGCAGGCACCGATGTATTGGTGGTCCTGACTGCTGTCGTTGTCCGCGGGTCAGTTAAGTCGAGGCAACGATAACGGTTGTCACGCAGGTTAATTAAAATGCTAAATGGTTCGGCGGATGACTTGAGAGACCCGTTGGTCTGTACGCACTACCTTCACGTGGGATAAGGAGTTATGGGCTCCCCTGCGTCGTAGTTTGTCCGAAAGCTCTTCAGACGGCAGCAGTACCACGGGCTGATAGCCGGGAAGCGGTCTTGTCTTCTTTGCTGCAGCAGGTGTGTTTTGGATTTGCTTTTGCTTCACCGGCCAGTCTCGTACCGTGCAGGAGCGTGCAAGGGTGAGGGACCTAGACCCCTTGGCGCATAGGATATAGTCCGGCGGATGGCCTCTCTGCTGAGCCTAGGATGAACTGCGATGTGTCGGATAGCCTCGGTGGGGCGTTCCCTAACAAGGTTCACGCCACCCTGGAGATCCGAGCGTGCAGGCTGAACAGTAGTGCACCCCTGCAGGGAGTTTAATCTATTCGAATAGCCGTGTCCACGGTAACAGGACGCTTTATGCTGAAGCTGGATCTTACCACTACAAACTATTACTATTAAATTGTATGGTTCCGGGTTTTCTTCCTCGCAGGGAAGTCGAGGAGGGGAACTCGGAGGCATTATTATTATTAATCATTACAACTTATATTATACAATGTTGCAGCAACTTCTGCTTCATTGTTATTTTATTGCTTTATATAAACTGTTGGCTGTTTCTCTTCTCATGCTGCAAGACATCGTCAGAAGATGCTAGTCTTCGATAGGCCTAGCTTCTTACCCTTATTCTGAGTTCTATCTTGCAGTCCACTATATACAGCCTCCCCTTTCCATTTGATACAAATGCATAATGCTTAGTAGCGGACGTAAGACTCGCGGGTATGCTAGATACTCACCTTTGCCTTATTTCCCCTTTTTGTTTTGCCTGATCGGCCGCTGCAGTCGACGTTGGAGCCTTGGATTCCAGGAGCAGGAGTTCCCCGACGCCGACCACTGCAACATGAAGATCCCCGGTGCTTTCCTCATCGTCGAGTTCCCCCGTTGACCAGGAGTAGTTTGGAGGTTCCCAGGCAGGAGGCCTCGCCTTTTCGATCTGTTGTTATTTTGTGCTAGCCTTCTTAAGGCAACCTTGTACCCTTGTGTTTGTACTCAGATACTTTTGCTTCCTCTAACATTGTGCTTTCGAGCTGTTGTATTCGAGCCCTCGTGGCCCCTGGCTTGTATTAAACAGCTTGTATTATTTTATTTGTAGAGTTGTGTTGTGATATTCTCACCGTGGCACCCTAATCTCAGCCGTGTACCCTGTGTGTATGATTACTGTACACGGATTGATTTTGGGGGTGTCACCAGTTGGTATCAGAGCCGACTGCCTGTAGGACACCCCCTTCCAACTCCTTGGTCGAAGTTGAGTCTAGTCGCTGCAAAACTACTTTACTAACAATGTCGCGTGGCTTATCGGCCCACGTCGCAAACTGGGTGGTTTTAGGATCTTTTTCTCCGTACCCTTACTCTGGGACTCTGATCTCTCTTCTCTTTCGGGTTAAAGATTTTGCTAACTCTGACATTAGGTTCTCGTGACTACTTCCTCCCGGAGAGCCCTCATTACAAATGATCTCTTACTTCACGAGAAGATTCTGAAGATTACTCTCTGATAAATTTCCGAGACCATAGGTGCCCACACCTTGACCATTCCCTGCCACTGATAAGTCCGTATGTATAACCACATACACCTTGCGTTCATCCATTCAATCCCAGTTGCTCTTGTGTTCACAAGATGCATCAAAATAATTTCCGTTGTTTCGGGAATCCTTTGAGCCTACTCCCTTGCAGCTTCTTTTTGCCCTGCGGATAATTCCTCACATTTATCGAGGATCCGTTCATCCTAAGTGGTTCCTGTGATTCCAAAAATACTTTGAAATACTATCCGATCTCGCGACAATCCTCGACAGCCTACTGCTTTGGAGATTCTTCTTACCTACTTGCATTGTGATTAATCCCGTTTGTCTTGTAGTCTTTGATGACCTCCCTTGGCATTACCATTCTGTTCTGTTGAATCATCGTGTGTGCTAGTGCACGCAATCATCAGTTGATCCCTATGAATTCATTCTTCTGGCTCAGACGTCATTCCGGACATGAGCTGGTTCTCGGTAAATCAAACCTTAATTGATTAACCGCCGAGCTTGTATTCAACTTATTCTTGTTTGATCGATGTATCTGAATCTGATACATCGATATGGAAGTCATAATTCCTGGTACTTAAGCATCGAATTATTCCGATGTTTCTATCTCCAATGCTTTGGTATTCTTTCTTCTTATGGTTGACTACCGATACTCACACCAGACTCTCTGTACGCTGCCTGATCTTTTTGGTGGATTACTGCCTACCGTCCCCTTGGGTCCTAAATCATTGATGAATTTCCCCTGATACGAAATGCCTTGGGCGAACGGTATCATCTGGTCCGTGTCATCGGCCTTCTCCTTTCAAACTTGTATCTCTTGTTCCTATTGATTGTCGGATAAATTCGTAAGATTTCCCTATGGGTTGTATCTATGTTTCAACCATCTGTGTGAACCCCGGAAACTTCTGCGGGTCATACTCTACTAGTGTTATGCCAGATAAATTTCCTACTCTACAAATTCATCGAAAGCGAGGAGTGATTGAAAGGTTATGCATTGAAGAAGTGGGAGTCGACCCTGAACCTTGTGTTCATGCCCATGGATACTATGTAGAACTTATCATGAAAGCCTATCGTAAAGATAATTACCCCCCTTGGTATGAATTCTGCTGCACCTATGATCCACCATTCTACCTTCGAGTAATACCCATGGTATCTCGAGGATATCATGCCTTTGCACTACATCTTATGAATTGTGATGAAACAATGTCTATCCCTGTCATAGACATTTCATGGTTCTGGGTTGTCGTCAACTGAGAACACCGCTTACCTTTGGCTCCACCACCCATTTTGCTTGGTGATGTGGATATTCGATTGCATTTTCTTGAAACCCCTCGACATAATGTGTCATGGTCATCATCAACGTTTTGAATTCTCCCATGTGTCTATTGAATTCATGGTGAGAAATACCATCCTTCCCCTCGATGATTTGTGTTATCATCGATAACATCATTTGACTCCCCGCCAATACAACCTTGGTCATGTATATTGTTCTCTGCTTTTTCTTGGGAAAGACATCCCCTGATACTTATGTATCATCACATTTTCCTTTCCATTGGTCTGTTTAACCTTTCTTTAAATATAAATTATCCGAGCAGTGATAATTCCCTGCTTGTGTAAACACTTAGTACTTTGTCCGTACAACATGATACTACTGTTGATAACATTTCGGTAATCACCGATGGACGAGAACTTTGCCAATTGGCCCGCCTCGTCTTAACGAGCAGGAAAATGGTTCTCTTCGTCCCTCGCCCTTGGCACTGATGTTGTTGTCGACATAGCTGACAAGTGTTGGGAATGTGCCCTAGAGGCAAATAAAATATGTTTTATCGAGCATATTCCATTAGTTCATAATACGTTTGATACTATGCTATAACTGTATTAAGCGGAAACATTAATACAGGTGTGGTATACAAACAACCAGGTCCCTAGTCAACCCTAGTATACTAGTCCATTGGGCGATTGATGATCAAGGTTTCCTGATCATGAGACAATGGCGTCTGTTGACAATGGAGTCGTATCATTGGATAATGATATGATGGACATACACCCACCAGAAGTGTTGCGATGTGATCAAGTCACATAGTTCGACATTGCGATAACTATAACGTAGTGACCAGATCCTTAGACCGTAATGATCATACGCAATTACTGTCTATTAGGATGCCTTGATTTGCTACCCACCGCCTGACTGAAATATGCTGGCCATAAAGGAGTACTTCATGTATTCCGAATAGATATGTTAATGAGTATGCAAATAGATCAAAGCGGGATTTGTCCATCCGTGTGACGGATATGTACTCTGGGCCCACTCGGTGATGTTACATCATAAAGTTTGCAAACGTGTGACTAGGTCACGGAGTTGTAATATCACGGGAACGAGTAAACTTGTTTGTTGAGAACGAGAACGAACTAGGTATATTGGATACCGATGATCAAACCTCGGACAAGCAAAGTACCATAGGACAAAGGGAACAGGCACACGGTTAACGGATCCAACAGCGATTGAAGATCATTCGATGGAAGCGCATGGGCTATCAAGGATTGTAACCAGGTCCAATTGATTAGTCATTGATCAATGAGAATTGTCTCGATCATGTCTGTTGTTTCCCGGACCGTAGGGTGTTGCACTTAAGGTTACTCGACGCAGTAAGGATTGATTCGGGATCACCGGAGAAATTGGAGAGAACACCGGAATTGTTCCGGTGATGACTGGAATTGTTCCGATGAAGGCCGGAAGTTGTTCCAGGTATTTTGAAAGGTTCAAAATATATTTAATAATGTTTAATTAATGTTTTATTATTTAATTATCTGAATTAAATATTAAAATATAATTAAATATAATTAAAAGTAATTAAAAGGCATATGGGCCTCATAGGGCCCATTAGGGGGAGAGGGAGTCCTCCCCCATGGGCCATGGCGCCATAGAGGGGCCCACCCCCTTTATTCATGATGCACCCCCCTCCCCTTGGGATTAGTCCCACCCCGGAAGTGGAGGGGGGTGGCACCCCTCCTTGGCCTATATAAGGAGGGGTAGAGGTGCCCTTTTATTCATCATATTTTTGAGATAAGTTCTCATCTCTCTCTCCCTCCTTTCTCCTTCCTCGAGTGGACTCCCCTTGTTTGGAGTCTACACTTGGTTGGGGATTTCTCCACTATACGCACACCGTCGTGCTGCTGGAATCGGGATCCGAATCCATCTTCTTTCCGCTGCTCTACTAGTTCGGAGCCCGGAGGGACGTCGGTTATACTGTATGTGTATAATCCCGCGAGGCACTACACTTCTGGTGCTACTTCATCGTCGTGGTCGTATCACGAGGTCTTCATCAGCAACGTTCCGACAGGGACGTAATCCCGTCATCGGTCTACAAGGATCGGGTGGCTACAGGAGTCATCGTAGATCTGCGCGGCATCGGGGATTGCCGGTACGACTACACCAACCACGTTCATGCGGGAACGTTTCCGCTTAACGGACTACATACTGGTATGTGATCTATTTCTGTCCATTACTTGCATCGCCATAGCATAGTTCTTGGGTATGGGTCTCGTAGGTTATGAAAATTTTGTGTTTTTTGCCCCGAACCCCAACAGTGGTATCAGAGCAAGGCTATGCGTAGATGTATTGTACGGATAGAACACATCTAGTATGTGGGCATCAATTCTCCAATTGTTATCCTCTCACGTGTACTCATTTAGCATTGCGGCAATGTTTGATGAAGCGGCCCCCGACCGACCTTACGCGTTTACGCGAGACTGGTTCCACGCTTGACATATGGCTTGTACCATATAAAGTGGCTGGGGGGTGTCTGTCTCTCTGCATTAGCTATGCGAAGATGTTTGCAACGGAGGGCCCCGACAGGGGTGTAATAGAGACAATTGTGGATTGGTGTTGTGGCTTGTTTTCGTAGGATAGAAACGGTTCTTTTCTCGAAACCCCTAGCAGCCACGTAAAACTTGCAAAAGATAAATTAGAAATGCGTTTTCAACTTTAATTTGCATGAAGGGGGATCATAGGTTGTATGATTTACAGTTTTACTTCCTATTTTATGCTAGTATGCTAGATATATCGACGGTAGCACGAAACAGGACAATATCTCACAATACCAACATTGTGTTCATCCCTTGTGGGCACCGCCTGGAAGGTTCTCCCATATGGCTTGATGCTCCGTACATACCGGAGTTGTCCTACATATTAAACGGAGTTCGCATGAGGTTGGGTTCGGCAAGCCTGGCATATGCAGATATGGCCTTGCTGAACAGCTAACATCAAGGTTCGATTGGCAGGCTTGACGTATGTAGATGCGGGCCTGGAACACAGGAGACCAAAAGGTCGAGCACGATTCACATGCCTGATGTGATTGGCTTAGAGGCCTACCTGGTTCGCATACTGATGGCTGTGACGATCGGGGGAGGTATGGGGGCTGGGATTGTGTAATCACTTAGTTAAATTGAGAGGTGTTTATTTAAGTGGGAGCTTTCTAGAATTTTGAGATCAAATTGAAACTCCACATTATGAACTTAATCTTCATGTCTTAGCAAATATCATTGTAGATAACGTCATACCAATGTTTAGAACTATGGCTCTTTTAGTATGATAGAACTTAAGGTAAATGGGTCTTACTTCATTGATGTGTACCAACACCATTAGAGACATACTCATTAGTAATGACTTGCTAAACATAATACGAAGAACTTCTAGGAGATACACCTGACAACTCCGTAATCAAGGAAGATGATGATGAGTACCGCACTCACCGTCACTTATGAATGACTGTCCAATACACCATAATTCATTCTATGGAATCTGAATTGTGAATGCATGTTAACCAACACGTATGACGTGCTAGGTGAACTTGAAAGCAGTTGGTCACAAATCAAAGTAATGGAATATGAGTATATGGACGGGGTTTCTTTCAACTATGGTGGAAGGAACAACCTGCTGAGAAAGTCACTTGGAAAACGTATAAGATACATGGAACACCTTGTGTATAACTTGGACTATTGAATGACTGGTTACTTTGCGATAACTGGGGAGTTGCATCCGCTTCCTCCCAGTTACAAAGACCATGTCTGGACTATGTCATGAAGGAGAATCGTTCACCTGTCATGAGGTCATGGTTAAAGTCAAGAACTTTAAGAGTAGAACCAATGCAGGAATGGTCATTGACGGAGAAGGTATATTTGATATACGAGTTATAAATGTCTTTCCCACGAAACACTAATTGCGGTTGATTAAGTATTCGATGCTTGAACTTACTGCTTGAGAGTGACTTGGAAGGGATGAGGTGACAATGTGTGCTGACGGCAATCAAGATAGTTGATGGTCGACAACACTCTCCCTCTACATCTATCAATTGATTAATATATGAATAAATTTTATGATCGTTTGAATGAGGACTTTATTAGTGTGTCTTGCATCTCGCGAAGACAATTATACATATTAGTGAGAAACAAGTCAGTTGTTCTCCTTTTATGAATGATATCTCTTATGGTCACATTACGATTATGAATGAGTTATTCTTATATTGATGATAGTTTTTTGATCATTTATAAGAAATATTGTAATGCCAAGAAATATCCAGGCTTAATAATGACACTACAGTTTAAGTCATGAATGGTATGATGATGTCTTAAGATACTTGATCTCTTGACACATACAAACCATGCCTTTTTGGTGAGATGACTAAAACCTCGCATTCTGGTAAACGGAATGTGTACTGATTGTTGAGTATCATACATTGTGATGTATCGTATGTCAGCATGTGGTGAATTTCATTATTTCGTGAACTTCGTATGTGGACTTAGATGAATATTTGTATTCACTAATGAAACATGAGTCTGAAATAATTTGATATGATCAAAAGGGATTTCAGAGTAAAGATGGATATTAAATTAACAAGAAAGACAAGTCTCTACGATTTGATCAAAGTGACAAATGTTTTGAGTTAGTCTTGGGCATAAAGACTTGTGTGAAAGTTGTTCCACAAATTGCAATGTCTTGAGACACTTCAATATGATTGACGTGCCTAAACATTGTGATCATATTCTATCGAAAAGTGTATGGTCTAAGTTATCTCTTACCAAGTTATGTTATTATTGTTTAGAGTTATTAATTTAATATGCAAACACTCATTTCAGCATAGGGAACCATCTGAGTTCGTGGAAACCAACACCATATATGTCATGGTGTGTTGTGGTTTCTAGGAAGCTTGATTTATGTAAGATAAATTATCTTTGTTGTGTATCCTTAGACAACTATGGATGCATCTTCCACAACTATAACCAACAGGAGCAAAACTTGTATTGTTATGTTTGGTGTTTGTCAAGAATTGTTCTTGATAAATGTGGTAATGGAAGAAAAGTGAAAGTTCAACCAAGGTAATTGACCTTGCCTCCAAATGTCAGAGTAGTGCAACGGAATATGTTCTGGAAGCAAAGCTCTACAATATAAGGAGAAACTAATGATAATGATCATGATCTTTTGATGGGAGCTTTTACTGAGAAAGGTAGGATTCAAGAATATATATTTGCCCTTGGTGCAAAATGATATTTATGATTCACTTGTCATGTTAATGGAACAAGACATTCCTACGAACTACAAAGAAGCGATGGTGGACCTAAGTACGAGATATGACTACGAGTCATGAAATCCTATGTTGAGTTACATTTAAGATTGCTTGAATCTTATCAAGTAAGGAGGTTACTTGATATTCACAATAACTTCAGAGTTATGAGGAATAAATGTGAACATCAAAGGGACGTCAAGATTGGTTTGTCACAAAGATTGTTTCTGACAAATTCAATGGGTTGATTACAATGTGTAGCAATGCTTGAGTCAAAGGGATATTCACTACGATTGATCCAGGATTGTTATCAATACCATGACTTCCTCAAATCCTGTATTTGAAGAAGCGTTGTAATTGGTACAACAAGAAGGTTTTGGAAAAATATATGGATACTAGTGTCTCGTAAACTGAATTCTCATTTTGATGGATGATCAAAGGATTTTGGACTTAACCAAAATATCGAGGAAATATGCATTTGCATGAAACTGAGTGGGAGCGGAATAGTTTCCTGAAACTTAATATGTAGACGACATATTTTGAGTGGGAGCTATGGGAGTATTATCCTAGACTTATATGTAAATGACATATTTGAGTAGGAGCCGTGTGGTTAGTATCCTGAACTTAATATGTGTCTGACATATCTAAGTGGGAGCCATGTGGATGTTATCCTTGTCTTATATGTGGCCGACATATTTGAGTGGGAGCAATATGAGTGTTATCCTATAACTTAATATGTGCATGACATATTTGAGTGGGAGCATGATAACATTCTCATATATGGATAACATATTATGAATGGTGCAGTTGGTGTTAATGATTATTTGAATCTTTCATAAATGAAGATGAATAAGTATTAAGCATTGAAGATCTATTAAGATAGATATGTGTTTAATAACATTGAGTCGTAATACTTTCCTGGATAAGATTCTGAAGGAGTTCAGAATGGGACAAGTCAAGAAGTGGTCCTTACTTGTATATCCAAGAGAAGTGTTGAGTTAATCTCAGTACAAGAACAATGGTTAATGGTTAATGAAATAAATGGATGTGTTGGATCCGCTATGCCTTTGTCATAGGTTCTTTCATATAAAACCAGAGTTATGTAGTCGACGTAATGTGACCCAAGTTCTTAGTAGTAAGAACATGTTGTGATATGATTTATGAGTAAATCATTGAACAAAGAGTTAAGTTTATCCTTTAGTGTCTGAAGAGAACTGAGGATACATCTCAAATTTGTAAAGGATAGTGGACTTGACCATAAATGTTATGTTGGTTCAAGTTTTGACACTAACCTAGAAAATTGAGATATCATACTAATGAATGTCTAAGTTGAAAGAAACATGGTTAGACATCAAAGTTGCATACAATGCACTAAGGATTGAATCTACATTGATGTGGCTGCTTTAGAAGTAGCAGGAGTTATATTAAGGCTTAAGAAGTTCGACTTCTGATTGAGTGAGTTTCAAGTGTGCATGACTATGGGAAAGTCCGCGTGACCCACCGGATGTCATTGCTATGACACAGCAAACGAAGTCTCACTTCACCGCCAAATATATATACATCATCATTATAGTGGATAATGAAGGAATGTCAAATTAGGTGACATTATGATTTGCAAAAGGACATACGGTTCTGAATGGTACCCAGACCAGTGATACAACCTCTTCCACGGGCAAGCATGATCAATAAGGAGTTATGATCCAAAGAAAATGCAACTAGATTATTTGTACTCTAGTGCAAGTGGGAGACTGTTGGGAATGTGCCCTAGAGGCAAATAAAATATGTTTTATCGAGCATATTCCATTAGTTCATAATACGTTTGATACTATGCTATAACTGTATTAAGCGGAAACATTAATACAGGTGTGGTATACAAACAACCAGGTCCCTAGTCAACCCTAGTATACTAGTCCATTGGGCGATTGATGATCAAGGTTTCCTGATCATGAGACAATGGCGTCTATTGACAATGGAGTCGTATCATTGGATAATGATATGATGGACATACACCCACCAAAAGTGTTGCGATGTGATCAAGTCACATAGTTCGACATTGCGATAACTATAACGTAGTGACCAGATCCTTAGACCGTAATGATCATACGTAATTACTGTCTATTAGGATGCCTTGATTTGCTACCCACCGCCTGACTGAAATATCCTGGCCATAAAGGAGTACTTTATGTATTCCGAATAGATATGTTAATGAGTATGCAAATAGATCAAAGCGGGATTTGTCCATCCGTGTGACGGATATGTACTCTGGGCCCACTCGGTGATGTTACATCATAAAGTTTGCAAACGTGTGACTAGGTCACGGAGTTGTAATATCACGGGAACGATTAAAATTGTTTGTTGAGAACGAGAACGAACTAGGTATATTGGATACCGATGATCAAACCTCGGACAAGCAAAGTACCATAGGACAAAGGGAACAGGCACACGGTTAACGGATCCAACAACGATTGAAGTTCATTCGATGGAAGCACACGGGCTATCAAGGATTGTAACCAGGTCCAATTGATTAGTCATTGATCAATGAGAATTGTCTCGATCATGTCTGCTATTTCCCGGACCGTAGGGTGTTACACTTAAGGGTACTCGACGCAGTAAGGATTGATTCGGGATCACCGGAGAAATTGGAGAGAACACCGGAATTGTTCCGGTGATGACCGGAATTGTTCCGATGAAGGCCGGAAGTTGTTCCGGGTATTTTGAAAGGTTCAAAATATATTTAATAATGTTTAATTAATGTTTTATTATTTAATTATCTGAATTAAATATTAAAATGTAATTAAATATAATTAAAAAGTAATTAAAAGGCATATGGGCCTCATAGGGCCCATTAGGGGGAGAGGGAGTCCTCCCCCATGGGCCATGGCGCCATAGAGGGGCCCACCCCCTTTATTCATGGCGCACCCCCCTCCCCTTGGGATTAGTCCTACCCCGGAAGTGGAGGGGGGTGGCACCCCTCCTTGGCCTATATAAGGAGGGGTAGAGGTGCCCTTTTATTCATCATATTTTTTAGATAAGTTCTCATCTCTCTCTCCCTCCTTTCTCCTTCCTCGAGTGGACTCCCCTTGTTTGGAGTCTACACTTTGTTGGGGATTTCTCCACTATACGCACGCCGTCGTGCTGCTGGAATCGGGATCCGAATCCATCTTCTTTCCACTGCTCTACTGGTTCGGAGCCCGGAGGGACGTCGGTTATACTGTATGTGTATAATCCCGCGAGGCACTACACTTGTGGTGCTACTTCATCGTCGTGGTCGTATCGCGAGGTCTTCATCAGCAACGTTCCGACGGGGACGTAATCCCGTCATCGGTCTACAAGGATTGGGTGGCTACAGGAGTCATCGTAGATCTGCGCGGCGTCGGGGGTTGCCGGTACGACTACACCAACCACGTTCATGCGGGAACGTTTCCCGCTTAACGGACTACATACTGGTATGTGATCTATTTCTGTCCGTTACTTGCATCGCCATAGCATAGGTCTTGGGTATGGGTCACGTAGGTTATGAAAAATTTGTGTTTTCTACCCCGAACCCCAACAACAAGCTGTTCTCTGACTTCCTTGCAACAGGACCGCATTGTTTGTCACCACCCTTCCTATCCAATGTGGGCCCATAACCCACAGTTCCACAGGATCGAAACCTGACTCTCTTGTACCTTTCTTTTCTCGAGATTATTCCTCTTTCTTGACCTCGTATGCAATTCACGAACCCTCTACCTTGTGATATTCAGTGCGATATCAGACTCAGTGCTTATGCTTGATGCTCTGGACCCTTTTCATCCTCCGTTATCGTTGTGGAATGCTGGAATATCCACTTGAAAACTTCTCATTCCTTCTTTTGTTTCTCTCGATGTATCTCCCTGAGTTTAACTCGTGAGATACTTTGTACCCCATTCCCTTCGACCTTCTCGGATGATTAACCTTGTACCGATCCGACCCCCCTTAAGTTTTTCCCCCTAGCCTATGCGTAAGTACGATGAAGACCCCGAAGAAAGGATTGCAACTCATCAAGATGCACCGATGCAGAGAGATGGAGACATCAACGTGAAGGATTAACTTCTTCGAGAAGGGCAACAATACCAAGAAGACTCGTTAGAATGCGAAACCGAAACCTTACCCCTTGCCCTACTTTTAAATTATCGGGACGAGAATTCTTTGTAGTGGGGGAGATTTGTAACACCCCGGGTGTCACGCTACAGTAATCCAACAGTAATCACTTTTTGATTAACGCTAAGTCACTGTCATTAGCCAGGTTGATCGCGTCTTGGTCCAAACTCAAACCAAACCCGATTTTTCTTCGGTTGGAATTAAAAAAAAAGTGGAAATAACTCAACTTCAATTCAAAGTGCAAATGCCAGTCGAGTTAGAACATGTGCAATAGTTAAACAAAATTGTCAATAACATTTTAGAAAATCCCAAGCCAATAATAAAATAACGAAGTCCAATTTGGAATATTTAGTTGCACTGAATTTTTATTGAGCAAGAATGGAAATTATAGTTCAATCAAAATTTGAGCAACCAAATTTATTTAATAGCCAATAATCGTTAGGTCGTGGTAGAGTAGCTATGGGTATTTATTATAATGTTTAAATATATTAAACAATTCTAAACAGTAGCAAAGTAGCCCGTTTTATTCATTAAATAATTATCAGAAAATACTAATGATTTTATGTAGGGTTCGAATGTTTTGTAGAAATATATTACTGGGCCATTAAATTATTGGAGCAAATTTCAAATTTTTCTAAAATCTAGTGATGTAAAAAAATGGAAACCGATAAAAAAATGAAAAAGGGGCCCTATACTACGCCCTGGGCAGAAAGCCCACCCCTCCTAGCCCCCCAGCCGAACCACCCCACCCCCACCCAGCCCACCCCCCGCACGTTGTCCTAGTTGGCAGAACTGCCAGGCCCCGAGCACCCCCCCCATCGTCTCCACCCCCCCCTCTGGATCCCGATCTGGGAGAGATCAGCCCGAAGCCTCCCTCCCCCGATCCCGTCCCCTTCCCCTCCTCTTGGCGGCGCGGCCGCCGCGGCCAGCCCCAGCGCAGGCGCTGCCTCGCCCCGGACCCCCCCTCGACGCCACCCTGCACCCAGCCAGGCCGCCGTCCAACGCCCCCCCACGGCGCCTCCTCGATGCCTCCCCACCGAATCCCCGCCGTCGCTCTTCCTCAGGCGCTGCCCCAGCAAGCCGCCCCTGGCTCCGCCGCCGCCGCGACCATGGCTCCGGCCGCCTTCCCGAGCCCCAGCCGCTACTCCTCTGCCCCCTTGTGAGCGCCGCCTCCCTCCCCTCTTCCCCCCGTCTTGGACAATCTCCGCACCGTGCCCGGTACACACCTCGGCCTAACCCCACCGGCTGCGTTTCCCTCCTCACCTCGCCGGAGTTGGCTGAGATGGCCCCGCCGACGTGCTCGGGTAACCAAGCCAGGGGGCACGGCTAGCCGCCGGCCTGGCCGATGTGGCTCTGGCCATGGGAGGCTACCCCCCCTCTCGTGTCTCCCTGACCGCGGGTTAAGCCCCTGTTAGAGCTAATCTAACCCTTCCTCCTTTTATTTAAATTAAGTAATTACATTGTTGAGTGGGTAGGCCTATGACATGTGGGCCATACACCCCCTAATTAATCTAAGATTAGATAAATGGAAAACCCCTCTGGGTCATTGACAGGTGCCCCTGGCCATTATATTAAAATAAACTGAATATTTTGTCTCTGTGTCAATGACACATGGGTCCCACCTGTAAGTCAATTAATTAACTGATTTAATTTATTCTGTTAGTATGACATGTGGGGCCCCACTGTAATTAGGTTTAATTAAAATGTTTAATTAGCATGTGAGGCTGACCAGTGGGACCCACTGGTCAGGTTTGACCAGTCAACCCTGTTGTGGATAATGTTACTGTTTTAATAATAAAATAAATCCAGAAATTGATTTAAAATGATTTAAACTTTGAATTTGAATATCTTTTAAACCGTAAGTCAGTTTCAAAAACTTTATACATCAAAATTGATCAGAAAAATGCAAAGAATAATAATACGATATCCGTATGTCTACCACACCCCCTAGCGCAACGAACATCGAATCGTCCCCCTCTCGGGCCGTATGTCGATAATTTCCGGTACCGATAAAGGTTGCCTGGGTCGAAAAACTTTGTATACGAAAGTTGCTCAGAATAGACCAATGATTACAGATATGATACCCATACCCCCACCACACCCCCTCTAACATACTGAGCATCGAACCATCCCCCTCCGAACCGTCTGTCCGATGATTTGCCCGGTACTGTTAAAGTATCCGGATGAATTTATTCCGAACACGAAAGTTGTTCAGAATAGTTCAACTAACCCGGATACCCCACCCATCCGTTTGTCGGATGTCCACGACACCTCCGGCATGAACCCTTCCCCCTTCGGACACCCTGTTCGGTAATCACCTGGAGACGGTAGGTCATCCCCGGATGAATTCCCGCTCCGAGCAATACACCTCGCACTGCGTTAGAACACCGTTAACATTGCGTTTGCCATGTCTTGTATTTGTACTGCTATTATTGTTGTGTATTTATTGTTTCTCCCCCCTCTCTTATTGTCCGGTAGTCTCGACGTCCGCTGCCGATGCCCCTGTGATTGACTACGTCGACGACGACCGTACCCCTATCGTCGAGCTTCCAGGCAAGCAGAGCCATTCTCTTCCCCAGATATCGCCTATGTTTCCGTACATTTCTTGCACTAGGCATGGTTACTGCTGCTGCTACGATTACAATCCTATTCAATTGCATAGCTTGTTTTTGTCGCCCCTTGATGTACCTTCCTTTATCCTATGCTGCCTTATAAAAATATATTATATTCAGCAGTGAGCCCTGCGCTTTGTTAGTCAACTAGGATTAGATAGCGGGCCGTGATCACTCTGGTGAGTGAACACGGATATGAATATATATTAACTGCACAGGTACGGTACAATGCAAACACCGCCTAAGGTCCCTACCTCGGCTCTGCCGAGCCACATCAAGTGGAGCTACCGAGGAGTAATCCTCGTACTCCACTTGTTGCTGACTCTGTATAGCCGCTCTAGGTACCTAAGCAACGGTTGTCCTTAAGGTAAGAAGTCGGGCGACCCAACGGTGCCCGCGAGCGGTATTGCGTCGGGAACGACAGGGAGGGTACGACCGACGTTACTGGCGTGCTTGGCACCTGCTCGTATCTCGCGAGAGTTACCAAACCACGAAAAGTCGAGCTCTACCAAGAGCACACGCGAGACAAGGTAATGAGACGGTTCACCTTGTTGGTAACCGCAGAGACTTGGTGGGACGACAGGGCAGGCACCGATGTATTGGTGGTCCTGACCGCTGTCGTTGTCCGCGGGTCAGTTAAGTCGAGGCAACGATAACGGTTGTCACGCAGGTTAATTAAAATGCTAAATGGTTCGGCGGATGACTTGAGAGACCCGTTGGTCTGTACGCACTACCTTCACGTGGGATAAAGAGTTCTGGGCTCCCCTGTGTCGTAGTTTGTCCGAAAGCTCTTCAGACGTCAGCAGTACCACGGGCTGATAGCCGGGAAGCGGTCTTGTCTTCTTTGCTGCAGTAGGTGTGTTTTGGATTTGCTTTTGCTTCACCGGCCAGTCTCGTACCGTGCAGGAGCATGCAAGGGTGAGGGACCTAGACCCCTTGGCGCATAGGATATAGTCAGGCGGATGGCCTCTCTGCTGAGCCTAGGATGAACTGCGATGTGTCGGATAGCCTCGGTGGGGCGTTCCCTAACAAGGTTCACGCCACCCTGGAGATCCGAGCGTGCAGGCTGAACAGTAGTGCACCCCTGCAGGGAGTTTAATCTATTCGAATAGCCGTGTCCACGGTAATAGGACGCTTTATGCTGAAGCTGGATCTTACCACTACAAACTATTACTTTTAAACTGTATGGTTCCGGGTTTTCTTCCTCGCAGGGAAGTCGAGGAGGGGAACTCGGAGGCATTATTATTATTAATCATTACAACTTATATTATACAATGTTGCAGCAACTTCTGCTTCATTGTTATTTTATTGCTTTATATAAACTGTTGGCTATTTCTCTTCTCATGCTGCAAGACATCGTCAGAAGATGCTAGTCTTCGATAGGCCTAGCTTCTTACCCTTATTCTGAGTTCTATCTTGCAGTCCACTATATACAGCCTCCCCTTTCCATTTGATACAAATGCATAATGCTTAGTAGCGGACGTAAGACTCGCGGGTATGCTAGATACTCACCTTTGCTTTATTTCCCCTTTTTGTTTTGCCTGATCGGCCGCTGAAGTCGACGTTGGAGCCTTGGAGACCAGGAGCAGGAGTTCCCCGACGCCGACCACCGCAACATGAAGATCCCCGGTGCTTTCCTCATCGTCGAGTTCCCCCGTTGACCAGGAGTAGTTTGGAGGTTCCCAGGCAGGAGGCCTCGCCTTTTCGATCTGTTGTTATTTTATGCTAGCCTTCTTAAGGCAACCTTGTACCCTTGTGTTTGTACTCAGATACTTTTGCTTCCGCTAACTTTGTGCTTTCGAGCTGTTGTATTCGAGCCCTCGTGGCCCCTGGCTTGTATTAAACAGCTTGTATTATTTTATTTGTAGAGTTGTGTTGTGATATTCTCATCGTGGCACCCTAATCTCAGCCGTGTACCCTGCGTGTATGATTACTGCACACAGATTGATTTTGGGGGCGTCACACCATCCGAAAGCTCCAAGGCCAGGGTCTTCATGAGCCGTTACAGCCTCATGTTCGGCGCGTCCCTAGGAGTCCCAGGGTCGTCAGAAGCGCTCCAAGGAGTCTCCCCGAGGTCGGTGACAAACCAGAGGGAGGAGATCAAGGCTATGACCATTGAACTGATGGCGGTGCTAGCTAGTGTAGTAGGACACAAGAGAGGAGGATTAAAAGGGATTAATGAGATTAAGGAGTGTCATTAGAACATATCACACATCTACGATGGTCGTAATAGAAAATATCCAACACAAAGGTCATGTGAAATCGTGAGATGAAGCTACTGGTCGAAGAACATTTCAAACGGTCGATCGTACGCGAAGAATTTGATAAATTTCATCCAAAATATCTTCAAGCATGAGCATAAAATTGAGCATTTACGGTCGATGAAACAACGAACCGATCGCTTGACTGGAACTATAACATTGATGTGCATTGTTTTCGTGTAGAGTTTATCTCGAATCAAAGCACTGCCATGTAGATTAAAAGAAACAAGGAAGAAAGAAGAATAGAGAAGAGCTTACTCGAGGTAGGAAAAGACCTTACTCGAGGTAGGAAAAGAGCTTGATCAAAGATGCTTTAAAATTTATACGATATAAATCCAACAATAAACACAGGTAATTAAACTTACCATCTTCTATCCGCGCGAATGTGATTGAGCTATACACAGGTAATTAAACGTCTTTTCGCAAGATATATTTTTTTAGAGTAAAAGAAAGGGAGTTGCCCCCCTTTCCGATTTCATTTAAAGAAATCAACATAGGAGTCAGTTTTACAAACCAAGTTCAGTTCAAATTTAAAACGACAAAGTGGCAACAATCTAAAGCTTGTTAGGCTACCAGATGCAACATCAATCACGCAGGATTAGAGGAGTATATCTAGCCCAAATCAATTTGTCCATGGAACAACTGAAAAAGAGGTGATCTATACTTTCCTCTTGTCCACAGAAAAAACAGGAACCATCCCCTTTCGAGCCTCTCTTTTTCAAATTATATATCCTTAGTAAGAATACTCCTCTTGCAAACTAACCAGCCAAAGAATTTTATTTTGGCAGGCACCTTAACCTTCCACACAAATTTATATGTAAAGGTCATTTCATTTCCTACCAATTTTCTATACAGAGAATTTACTGTGAATTTCTCATTGCTAGTTAGCAACCATTGAGATTGTCTTGCAACCAACTGCTGAAAGTCCTATTGTGTTCCTTCTTAATCCAGACTTCAGACTGCTCCGGGTTTTTTAAGCGTAGAATATTCTCGTGTTGATCGATATACGGGGCCACCAAGGCGGAATTATGTAGAACAATATTGTGTGCTTTCTTCCAAGATTCTGCGTCCCTACATATTATTGGGCGCGATGCTAGCGTGTCTTTTCCACCCATTCTCCCCTCATGCCGCGATTCAGGAAGACCAATCGGCTTAAGGTCAGGAATAAAGTCAACACAAAACTCAATGACCTCCTCTGTTTGATGGCCCATGGAGATGCTTCCTTCTGGCCTAGCATGGTTACGAACATATTTCTTTAAGACTCCCATGAACCTCTCAAAGGGGAACATATTGTGTAGAAATACAGGACCCAGAATTGCAATCTCGTCGACTAGGTGAACCAGAACGTGCGTCATAATATTGAAGAAGGATGGCGGGAACACCAACTCAAAACTGACAAGACATTGGACCAAATCATTTTGTAACCTTGGTAGACTTTCTGGATTGATTACCTTCTGAGAAATTGCATTGAGGAATGCACATAGCTTCACAATGGCTAATCGAACATTTTCTGGTAGAAGCCCCCTCAATGCAACCGGGAGCAGTTGCGTCATAATCACGTGGCAGTCATGAGACTTTAGGTTCTGAAACTTTTTCTCTGTCATGTTTATTATTCCCTTTATGTTCGACGAGAAGCCAGACGGGACCTTGATACTGAGCAGGCATTCAAAAAATATTTCCTTCTCTGCTTTGGTAAGAGCGTAGCTGGCTTGATCCTCGTACTGCTTTGGGGGCATGCCTTCTTTTTCGTTCATATGTTTCTTGTCCTCTCTTGCCTCCGGTGTATCTTTTGTTTTCCCATACACACCCAAGAAGCCTAGCAGGTTCACGCAAAGATTCTTCGTCATGTGCATCACGTCGATTGCAGAGCGGACATGTAGGTGTTTCCAATAGTGTAGGTCCCAAAATATAGATTTCTTCTTCCACATGGGTGCGTGTCCGTCAGCGTCATGCGGAACAGATTTTCCACCATGACCCTTTCCAAAGACTACTTGCTCTGGTAAATCCTTGACCATATCAAGTATATCATCACCAGTACGGCGGACATGCTTCTTCCGGTGACCTTACTCGCCTTTGAAATGCTTGCCTTTCTTTCTTAAGGGATGATTGGTCGGAAGAAACCGACGATGTCCCAGGTACACATTCTTATTGCAGTTGGGAAAATATATACTTTCAGTCTCATCTAAACAGTGTGTGCATGCCTTGTATCCCTTGTTTGTCTGTCCTGAAAGGTTACTAAGAGTAGGCCAATCATTAATGGTTACAAACAGCAATGCTCGTAGATCAAATTCCTCCTGTTTGTTCTTATCCCACACACGTACACCTGGTTTAGCCCACAACAGTAAAAGTTCTTCAACTAATGGCCTTAGGTACACATCAATGTCGTTGTCGGGTTGCTTAGGGCCTTGGATTAGCACTGGCATCATAATGAACTTACGCTTCATGCACTTCCAAGGAGGAAGGTTGTAGATACATAGAGTCACGGGCCATGTGCTATGATTGCTGCTCTGCTCCCCAAAAGGATTAATGCCATCTGCACTTAAACCAAACCATATGTTCCTAGGGTCCTTTGTAAACTTGCCATTTTCCTTTTCTTCCATTCTCTCGATTTTTCTCCATTGTGACCCATTAGCGGGGTGTCTCAAATTCCCGTCTTTCTTACGGTCTTCGTTGTGCCATCGCAACAACTTGGCATGCTCTTTGTTTCTGAACAGTCGTTTCAACCGTGGTATTATAGGAGCATACCACATCACCTTGGCAGCAACCCTCTTCTTGGGGCGCTCGCCCTCAACATCACCAGGGTCATCTCGTCTGATCTTATAGCGCAATGCACCGCATACCGGGCATTCATTCGAATTCTCGTACTCACCACGGTAGAGGATGCAGTCATTAGGGCATGCATGTATCTTCTGCACCTCTAGTCCTAGAGGGCAGACAAGCTTCTTTGCTTCGTAAGTGTTGTCAAGCAATTCATTATCCTTTGGAAGCCTCTTCTTAAATATTTTCAGTACCTTCCCAAATCCCTTGTCAGGTATACCATACTCTGCCTTCCATTGCAACAATTCCAGTGCGGCACCGAGCTTTGTGTTTCCCTCTTCGCAATTTGGGTACAATCGTTTTTTGTGATCCTCTAACATGCAATTGAACTTCAACTTCTCCCTTTCGCTTTCGCATCCTCTCTGTGCATCAACAATGACACGGCGAAGCTCATCATCGGGCTCATGTGATGCCTTTTCTTCACCTTTTTGTTCTTTCTCTTGTTCTTCATTCTGTTCCCCCATTGTACCACTGTATTCAGGCAGGAACCCAGGATACCTGTCATCATCCTCATCTTCTTCATTCTCTTCCATCAGAACCCCTCTTTCTCCGTGCTTGGTCCAGCAGTTATAGCCGGACATGAAACCATGCTTAAAAAGATGGAGGTGAATATCTTTTGAGTCAGAGTAGCTCTTATTATTCTTGCAGACACCACATGGACAACACATAAAACCATCCCGCTTGTTAGCCTCAGCCACTTGCAGAAAACTATGCAAGCCATTAATGAACTCGCCAGAGCGTCGGTCTTCGTACATCCATTGCCGACTCATCTTCATAATGGCACAACATCGAAAAGATAAAATTAATATAAGTAATTCATATACATAAAATTGATCATACATGCATAAAGGTTGTTCAATTCATACATAAAGTTGATCATACATAAAGTTCATACACATACTTATTATCATAAAAACAACATAAAACTATCTACCTAAAGCATTTAAATGCAATAATAAATGCGATCAATATGACAACAAAGGTACCAATTGCTCCAACAGCATAATGATACCAAGCCTCTTTAGTAAGGGCATATTTTCTATTTTTCCTAATCTTCATGCGCATTACATCCATCTTGGTCTTGTGATCACCAACGACATTGGCAACATACAACTCCAATATCATCTTCTCTTCTTCAACTTTTTTCAATTTTTCTTTCAAATACTCGTTTTCTTTTTCAACTAAATTTAACCGCTCAACCAAAGGGTCAGTTTCAATCTCCGGTTCACATACCTCCTAGATAAAAATATCCATGTCAACTTAATTGGTCATCATTGTCAAACACGAAAAATGGAACAAATTAATAGTTATAAAAGATAATATATATACCACATCCGAATCATAGACAGGACGAGGGCCGACATGCGCGGATACCATAACCATCGCACTATGTATAACAAAGAATCATACAAGTAAGAAAATTAGACAAGTATCTATCTAAATCATACAAATAAAATTTCTTATATAAAAAATAATAAGAAACACATATATAGAGGCTCACCAAGGTGGTGCCGGTGAAGAGGGACGATGGGGGCGATCGACGGTGGTAACTATACGTCCGTGTGCGGGAACGCACTAAGAAATCACTACAAATATGCATACTAATTAACTTGAGCTCAAAGTGCATATAAATCAAATAAACTCCACATATGCATACTAATTAACTTGAGCTCAAAGTGCATATAAATCAAATAAACTCCACATATCACTATATAGCTAGCTCCCAAACTAAAGTCCACAAATCTACACATATAGAGCATAGCACAAGCTAATCTAGCAAAAATGAGAGAGGACAAAGCTGCTAACCTTTGTGAACACTTGGACGTAGAAGATTTTATTCAAATCTTCACAAATGTTGGCCAAAATGGAGGATGAACTCGAGCAAAGAGAGAAGTGAGCTTCAAAAACAGAGAATGAGCTTGGCCGGCTCATGTTGGAGAAGAAGGAGTATATATATATAGCAGAATCTTTAGCACCGGTTGGTGCTACCAGCCGGTTCTATAGGTGGGACACTAGAACCGGTTGGTAGCACCAACCGGTGCTAAAGGTTCTAGCGCCCCCCCCCCCCCCCCAGCCCAACGGCATTCTGCCGCCACACCTTTAGCACTGGTTTGTACTACAAACCGGTTCTACAGGTGTGGTGGCAGGTTACCGTTGGGCTCAGGCCCATCACACGAACCGGTTCTAAAGCTCAGCCTCACGAACCGGTGCAATTCGGCCAGTAGAACCGGTTCGTGTTCGGGCCGTGGCATTTGCTCATATCCAAAGGCCTGTTTTGTACTAGTGATTGCAGCCTGTCTTTTTGATCACTCAAACTGATCTCTTCACATCTCTGTATACAACTATTCCACAACTATAGAGACTCTCCATATAAAGTCCTTGTAAGAGTAAAATTGCATAATCCTAGATTAAAAGCTTCAGCCACAGAGTGGTTTTTGTTAAAGTTGAGCTCCCGTGGGATCAATTTTGCGTCTAATTCCAGATACCAACAGATCGTACTAACGCCAACAGACGATTCATCGTTCATCCAACAGAGACAGAGCACTCGTACTGTACGTACATGTGTAGGTTGGTGAGTCATGCATGGACTTCGTTTGGTCTGACGGTCGACGTGATGTCGGTCGGTCACGAACCCGCCACGTCTGCATGCACCGTTGGCATCGTAGCTACGGTAGGTACGTACATGCACCGTCCCGATGTTCATTTTCTTCTTCTTCTTCTTCTTTCTGGAAGCGGAAACACATACTCGATCGCCACGTCTACACCAAACTAGACGCCGGAGAAGAAAGCCAACACAGCAGCGCCAGCGTACGTGCGTAAGTGAAGCGTGACTGCGTACGTGTTCCTTCATTTTACAAGCGCGTTGCAAGCGGCCGACCGGCAAAGAAACCTCCTTGAAGTTGAAGCCACACTAGATGGCAGGGCGCGCTCCGCCGCGCCCGGCTATAGGCAGTTTTTAGTGTGGTGATGGGTTAAAGCAGCATGTGCATATGTTCATTTTATAGTTCCCCATCGGATGATGTTTAACATGAGTCACATATTTAGTTGTGGTTAGTTGTTTTTTTCATCGCATGATTTTTGGATGATGTTCAACATGAGTCGCTTATTTATTTTATGGTTAGTTGTGGACGATAATTTGATATGATTTCAGTTGCGATTTTGTGAATGTATGGGATTTACATGGTATTCATGTGCTGACATGGGTACTGGCTTGTTCATCTGCAAGTATTGCATGTACTTTTATCTTATATTGTTGAACAATGATATTCTGGTTTTGCAACCTATATAATGTTCATCGGTAAGAGTAAACCTAGTAGATTAGGAAATGACACTCAAACTCCGTAATAATCATAAATATAAGGCCAGGGTCAACCCCACTCTATCATACTTTTCATAGTTATCTTCACTGCCGAAGTGAGAAAAAAGAGGGAGCCCTACTTGCTTCCCCTCAAGCCTTCATATTTCGAGAAAGGGAGATGAATTATGGAGTGCACACAATAATTTGGTGGGACGGTGGTAGGATAATTTCTCTTGACCATATTGTTGAAATTGAGCACCATCACTTGATTCCGACGTGCTTGAATCCGGCGAAATCGAGCTCCCTACGTGATTTTTTAAAAATCTCCGCCTCCTCCACATTGCCAGCAAGAGGGTCCTTGGTGGTGAACGGAAGATCGTCCAAGGAGATCGACGGACACACGGGCAAGCATAAATTACATGGATGTACAACATGCCGATGTTCCCTTTCTTCCTTGTCCTCTTCCTTCCATCTCAGTTCCCTTTATTTCGTCTCGTCCTTCTCCCATAGTAGTTCACCTTCTTCGCCATCCATATCCTCCCGCGACTAAAAATATCCACCTCCCATGTCCACCATCGTCCTTCTCCACCTAAGTACCTGGCCCATCCGAGGGCCTCGACGCATTCCTCTAATCTTGCATGCGCTCACGTTGTCACGCATTTGTTGAAAGCTGAATTGGTGTGTGTGTGTGTGTGTGTGTGTGTGTGTGTGTGTGTGTGTGTGTGTGTGTGCATGTGTTGATAATAAGCAAGAAATAAAAAAAGTATTCCACTGACATGTGGTCCCATAAGGTGGAAGAAATTTAGTTTCGAGGCCGAGATATGAATCTGAGTTTAGGTATAAACTTCACATCTGTATTTGTTCACAATTGCAGTGTAAGATATTTATGAAGACCCATGTATGAAGAAATTTAATTTTGAGGCCGAGATATGAATACAAGTTTAGGCATACACTTTACATCAGTTCTTTTTTGGAACTGCAGTGTAAAATATTTATGAAGACCCATGTATGCTGATTGGAAGAATTCGTTAGAGTTACTGTACCTGGCATTATTATGTACCGTGAGTTGTTGTAGATTGATCATTGGTACCATGTAAATAGTTTTTCGCTGGCTGGTTTTAGGATTAATTTTTTCATGAATCCTTACATGGTTTCACGGTTTTCTTTGTGTCTAACAAACGACGGCCTTGGCTCTGGATGCATGCTTTATGTTTTCTTTTAACTAACGGTGTTTTCTGCATTTTTCTGGATCAGGAGGTGAGCAAGTCTTGGCACGTATTTTTTGTTTAATCATAGGCAAAGCGCTAATATAGGTAACAGAACACCTGTTTTTTTGAGTTAACTACACCTATGATACACCAACTTGCACGGTGGGTACAAATTCATACAAAAACTTGAAAATTGACACAAATGGGTCAATAAACTTGCGTTGTGGGTACAAATTCATACAAAAACTTAAAAACTAACACAAATATGTCACTAAACTTGCATCGGGAATACAAATTCGTACAAAATAGTCCAAATCTGCACATGAGTAGACACGTTATTATTTCATAAAACGCCCCCTCCCTTGATACAACGAAAGTTCTCCGGCCCGACGCGGCTAGTGATGCTCCTTGCAGCTCGCGAACACATAGTAGCGCCTTCAGCGGGCACAAGCTTGTTGTGTGACCGCCCAAGAAAGTCATAGAACGTATGCGTTCTACTTCGCCGAGTTGCACCACACATAGACAATAAAATGATAGTTGTGATCATGTATGCCGGGCCACACCTCCCTACATATGGCACTATGAGGGAGGAAACAACGCGTGTGATGCCATGGGCGAGCGTTCAATACTGTAACGCGCATGGCGACATGCAACACCCTATCGCTTCTCCAACTGGAGCTAGATGGTGACACAATCGCCCCCAATGGTACAGAAGTGGCACACGTAGCGAGGGTCGCTTGCGCGGCCGTGCCTCTCGTGGCGCAAAACAGAGGATTGGCCTCACTGAGCCGAGCGTCTCGTTCATAACCTATTCGATGAGTTTAAGGCTAACAAACTACTCCCTCCGTACCGAAATATAGGTTTTTGGAGTGTATTAGTTGTAGTACACTCCAGAGATCTATATTTCGGTATGAAGGGAGTACGTTATTATGTGTCTATTCTCGTAATGTACAACCGATTAGTGGGTCCAGCCAGCAGTTTTTTTAAATAACCATCTATGAAAATAGAAAAAGGAAGACAAAAGAAATGGGGTTCTTCGTCAAAATAACTGCATCATGTGTCACCTTCCGGGCAATTATGTACCTAAATGAACCCTCATTACAAGTTAGTGGACCAATTTGTATCGTTTTTCAACTTTATGCATGAGTTTGTACCCACCATGCAAGTTCATGTACCGTAGGCGCAATTGACTCTGTTTTTTTAGTACAACCAAACACTGATGCTGGTCATCTACACATAAGGCTCCAACCTGAAGAGTACGCAAGGCCCACACGACAGTCTGAAGAGTTAAAATAATACCGCCGCAAATCAGACCTAAGCAGGCAGGCAGGCCCACTTGTCATTCACTGCAGAACTTTTGGTAGGCTCAGCGCTCTTCAAACCAGCCACGCATAAACTATAGGAGGATACGTACGTATTTTCCTGGAAATCGTCTTAAACCGCCGACCCCTACGGCATTTTTTTCTTTCTGAACGGGACCCCTACGGCATTAAACGGGAAAGCGTACGTGTGCACATCAAACTCTACACGCAAACACACGAGTGAACTCAACCTACGAGATGGTGGTCTTTTTTTCTTTTGAGTTTTCCTCTACCAAGTGTTGTAAAACTCCACTCACCTACCTACCAATCTAATCTAGCTGATGTGGTGGTATATTTTCCCTTGGCTGTTTTCACATCCAATGGTAAGATCAACTCTAGCACATGTTAAATTTACGTACTGCAAAATCGATTTATAGCTCATCGTAAAACATTTTTTTCATTTTATTTTGCAATATGATTTTTGTTCCACCAAAACAAATACCGTTAAATTGCACTAATAAAAGTTCGGCGACGCATCAGTACTGCCGATGACATTTCGACCATTCGCCTACTTTGGCGATGCTTCGGCGACGCTCATGCAGTCCGCCTACTCCGATAAGGCTCCGGCGGCCGCTGCGGATCTCCTCTGCCTACTTCGAGGAGGCTCCGAGAACGCTCGGGCAATCCGCCTACTCCAATGAGGCTTTTGGCGGCCTCTATGGATCTCCTCTGCCTACTTCGACGAGGCTCTGACAACGCTTAGGCGATCCCGCCTACTTCGATGAGGCTCCGGCGGCCACTGCGGATCTCCTCTGCCTACTTCGGCGATGCTCCGACGACCGTGTTCGAGCTTCAGGCCGCCTGCTCCGGCTTGACCGGTTTGCAGTTTTATTATACGGGGACTTACGAAATGAATAAAAAAGCTGTATATTTAAGGTATGGAAGAGAAAATATACGGAGAGCTGCAATTTCGTGTATGGATCGACCGTTTTATGACATCTACTTGGTACGTTTTACGACATCTATATTGTAAATTTGAATGTTTGATCAGTTTTAACGGATATGCTAGAATCCCTCTAAGGTGCAAGTGCATCAGTTTTTGCTGTAATCTACAACTCCCGTCTCTGTACTTTGATCCTAGGATCTTCACCACCTTGTATTTTTCCGAATGTTCTCTGCTATTAACATGAAATGCCAGCAATCGCTGGATCTGGAAAAAAAAAATCCCTCTAAGGAACAAGTGCATCAGTTGGGCTGTTTCACAGGATACACTCTCTTTCCCAGTCAAGTCTGAACTCAGCTCTCAACTGAAGTAACCAACCTTCACTCCCCTCTACTCCTGTACTCGTACAAGTACTATTTCCCCAAGTCAAGTATGAACTCAACCTCTTCTCTTTCGTGCACAGTCTGAATTCGACTGAAGCTTCCGTTTTCCTGTGCCCCTGGTAGTAGGTAGGTGTTGAACCCGTCAAGCAACGCCTCCTCTGCCTCTGGTC
The DNA here is from genome assembly GCA_950022295.1 of Bromus sterilis. NCBI lineage: Eukaryota > Viridiplantae > Streptophyta > Magnoliopsida > Poales > Poaceae > Bromus > Bromus sterilis. Next base: position 435,835,776 of record OX465595.1, read on the forward strand.
AGCGGACGACCGCAGATTAAAATTACTCCCGGTAGACAGAATAATCAAACGACTTTTTCCATAGATCTTTATCTGCGATCTGCGTAATGAACGGGGCGATCTCGCTTTCGCCCTTACCGAACCCTCCTTCCAAGCTCGTTTTCTTCGCCGCTTGTCGCCGTCAGGTCCAGCTCCAAAATTAAGTCCTCCTCTGAATTTTCTACTCCTTCACACACGAACGAATGCTAAGTACCTTACTTTATCAGTCCAATGTGTATCTGTCAGCCAACCCACAAATCCAATTGCACTACAAAATTCTCTCACTAATCCTATGCTAACCTGATACCAGTCCACAAAGATGGGTTTCTAAACGATCTCTCTTTCTAAAAGACAGGTTTCCAGAGGTATCATCTTAGCCGACATTTGTATATTGAGTTTATATATCACCAAAGGTATAATATACTGTATGTATGAAAAACGTCAGAATATGAAAAATTCCGCCGTGTGGACTTTTTTGAAATATAAAAACGAGTGATGACCCGGCAGGCGTATCATTTCTCGGACAATAACTGCCCAACATCTAGAAACACGCACCAACTGCCCCATTTCCTGCTTTCGGAGATTGATTTAGTAGTTAATCCCCCCTGAAATTCGCACAAAATCTGCCCCCTAAAGGCTGGATCTTCGCCGCATCATTGCCATCAACAGTGCAAAGCTCCCCCCGAGCAAGAAAGATTTCATCTTTGCTTAAGTAGCGCTGGCGCTGGCGCTAATGGCTGCCTTCTAGAAGTGGCCAGCCGGAATCCGTGGACTCCCCGCCCCAGCCCACACGCCAGCCCCCCCAACCGGCAGCAACAAGCACTACATACAAAGCGCGCAGCAATTTCTCCCCGGATTCCATCTGGTTTCCCTCGATTTCGCCTTCTTTTTCCACACCCGCCGCCGCCTCCTTCCTTGAATCTAGCTCCGGCCGCCGGCCATTCGCCCGCCGAATCAGCCGGCCGTAGCTAGCCTCTAAGCTCGCCATGGGCAACTGCTGCGGCGCGCCGTCGACGCAGGGGGACGGCGGGAAGAACAGGCGGAGGAAGCCCAAGGCCAACCCCTACACCGTCGCCTACAACCGTGGCGCCGGGCCGCCGGCGCGGGCGGGGCTGGTGGTGCTGCGGGACCCCACGGGCCGGGACCTCGACGACAAGTACGTGCTGGGCGGCGAGCTGGGGCGCGGCGAGTTCGGCGTCACCTACCTCTGCACGGACCCCGCCACGGGCGCGCGGATGGCCTGCAAGTCCATCTCCAAGCGCAAGCTGCGCACCCCCGTCGACGTCGAGGACGTGCGCCGGGAGGTGGAGATCATGCGCCACATGCCGCCGCACCCCAACATCGTCAGCCTCAGCGCCGCCTACGAGGACGAGGACGCCGTGCACCTCGTCATGGAGCTCTGCGAGGGCGGCGAGCTCTTCGACCGGATCGTCGCCCGGGGCCACTACACCGAGCGCGCCGCCGCCGCCGTCACCCGCACCATCGTCGAGGTGGTCCAGGTATGGCTGCTACTGCTTGTTTTTGCTGTTTATTAGTGCTTACACTTTCTACTACTGGTTGTTGTATTGGTTCAACTGTCAGAATAATTGTGGGCTATTCCTCAATCTATGCTAATACTTGCTAGCTTTGTGTTCATGAATTTATCATTTGGTGGTGTTATAGATTAGTAAAGATGAGGAACTCATGTTAGCTTTCAGCTTAGCTGAGCTTCAGACAAGCTTCTAAATTAAATTTAGTTGTTCAATTGTTCGGAGTAGATTTACCTCTTAAACCTTGGGCCTTGGTTTCGAGTTTCGTCAGTGCTAAATGTTTAACCGAACTGGCAATTACTGAAATCGCCATACGTGCGCTACTGCCGTTTCTGAAATCGTACCAGCATCGGACTCAAAATCATTGTGCGTGCGCTACTTCTGTTACTGAAATGGCTTTTAGGAGCATCCCAGTGCACACTGCAAATATGGTAGTATTTCCCAGTTTCTAAGCATGCATTCATGCAGGCTCTGGGAATCTGAGATGTACATTGCCAACTCTGCATCATGTGTTTGCATCTTAGTTTCTTGTGTTACTGGATATTTGGATTGTTGTATGACATCTGACATGCATTTTTGCCATTCTATTTTGACAGATGTGCCACAGGAATGGTGTCATCCATCGAGACCTTAAACCAGAAAACTTCTTATATGCAAACAAGAAGGAGAGTTCTCCTCTGAAGGCAATTGATTTCGGGCTATCTGTGTTCTTCAGGCCTGGTATGCTCAGCAGAAAACTGATGCTCAAGAATATACCTTTGCATCTTATAATCTAGACCAACTAAAATGAGCGATATAGTTCTTTCCATTTATTTCTCTGTTTCATGTAGTAATTTCAAGTCTCTCAAAGAAAATGAGTATAATACTTTCCCACTGTATTTTGCTTGATTCCCCATCCCTTCAAAATGGAGCTAATTTTCGTTGATGCAGTTTATTCAGAATATAAGATGTTTTTGCCGCAGAACTGAAGGGTTACTCATCATCGATGATGGATTTTATATGCAGGTGAACGGTTTAGCGAAATCGTAGGCAGTCCATACTACATGGCCCCAGAGGTTTTGAAGCGCAATTATGGCCCTGAAATCGATGTTTGGAGTGCAGGGGTTATACTTTACATACTTCTTTGTGGTGTGCCACCATTTTGGGCAGGTACTTACGTTCCTTGGTTTGACAGAATGTATGTTGCGAGAAAATTACAAATCACCTTACAAGTTCTTGTGATGTTGTGCAGAAACTGAACAGGGGGTAGCACAGGCAATTATACGCTCTGTAGTGGATTTCAAAAGGGACCCATGGCCCAGAGTATCTGAGCCTGCTAAAGACCTTGTCAGGCGGATGCTGGATCCAAATCCAATCACACGGCTTACTGCAGCACAAGTACTTGGTGAGCATTATGACTTTTCCTTTTCCATTCAGTAACAGCCTACATAATGCTGTCTCACTCACTTCAATGGTGAATTGTACTCCCTCCTTTCCACGATATAAGGCGTATATGCAAGCTATGTTAGATTGCCAAAATGTCTTATATTATGGGACGGAGGGAGTATCTTATATGGGGATATGCCTGTTTTATGTCTTAGCCTTGAGCAATTGATGAATAATTTAACTCACATAGTTATACCAATTGCATCCATCAGACAATTTTCCTATTCCTTTTGTGACATTGTTGGTTGTATGCGCAGAACATCCGTGGTTGCACGATTCGAAAAAGAATCCTGACATTCAACTTGGCGATACTGTCCGAGCAAGACTGCAGCAATTTTCTGCAATGAACAAATTAAAGAAGAAAGCCTTAAGGGTAAGACTCATTACATGTGGTTCCAAGGTCCAACTACATCAGTATCCTCACTGAACAAAAACATTTATTTATGGATTGATAGTCATAAAACAAAATTTGCATTTCTAACGGATTTATCTAGTTAAATCAACGTGTATGCTTTAACCCTTGCAGGTGATTGCTGAGCATTTGTCTTTAGAAGAAGTAGCTGACATAAAGAAAATGTTTGATAGCATGGACATAAACAATAATGGCCAACTAAACTTTGAGGAGTTCAAGGCTGGCCTTCGTAAACTTGGAAACAAAATGCATGATGCAGATCTTCAGATGTTGATGGATGCTGTGAGTTACTAAGTAAAAAAGTTATACTCTGTATTAAAAAAAACTGTTTTTTGAGAGGTCTAATGGTAGTTACTGACATTGGTTTGCAGGCTGACGTTGATAAAAACGGCACCCTTGATTATGGAGAATTCGTCGCGGTGTCTATCCATGTGAGAAAAATAGGCAATGATGAACATATCCAAAAGGCTTTCTCATACTTCGACCAAGATAAGAGTGGGTACATAGAGATCGAAGAGCTTAGAGTGGCTCTGACTGATGAGGTGGATGGACCTTGTGACGAAGACATTATCAATGGCATCATTCATGATGTAGATACAGATAAGGTCAGCCCTCTCATACCTTCTAAATTGTACAACATCTTTCTCAGAAGTCAGAACATATGCTAATGACTGATCCACTACTGAAAACTGGAACCAACCTACTACTGAAAACTGATTTGAATATTAGTTTCTGGAATGGTGCCACATGCATGACCATGCCGGCGGTCAGGATTCAAATGTTGCTGCAAGACTTGTTCTTTTAAAGGATTCCCTACCCTTTAGCTAACTAAAGTATTGGTGATTGCTGTCATTGCACCTGTATAATAATAATGTTATGAAATCAAAGTCATACCAGGCAGTCAATGGTAGTACTGGACACTATAAAATAAGCGACATACCAACCAGACCAGGATAACGTTTAACCTAACACGATTTGATATAAAGAAAATAGCAGTTGAAAGTAGCAACATGTATGACTTGCTCAAACCCCCTGAGCTCAACTTTAATAACGATTGGATGTCGCGCAGGACGGGAAGATAAGCTACGACGAGTTTGCGGCTATGATGAAGGCGGGGACGGACTGGAGGAAGGCGTCCCGGCAGTACTCGAGGCAGAGATTCAGCAACCTCAGCCTGAAGCTCCACAAGGACGGGTCCATCGGCGACGACGACACGAGGTAGACCGAGCAGAGTTGCGAGAGATAGAACGGCGTTGATCCTCGTCTCGAGCCCGGCCGGGCCTGGGGTATATATTGACCATCGATGAGTGTTCTATTGTTTCCGGGTGCCGGGGTTAATTTGGTTGTTGGATTTTCATTTTTCCACCAGCTATTTTCATTGTTCGGTTCTTTCTTTCACACTCAACACGGTAAATGAGTCGGTCAGGTACCCCTCGATTATTAGATTTGTTGTTTGTAAAGAAGATAGCTTGTAAGTATAATTGTTTGCAGTGTAATGTAAAAAGGTAGCGTGGAAATGCTTAACTGAAGCTTTAAGCAACTATTAACGCAGTTGCGGGATGCATCGTTCACGTCCGTTTCAGTTCACGTGGATAGAAACCATGGCCCAATGCGGTGACGCGCTCTGCTCCTCCTTTGTTGCCGAACCGAATCTAGGATACTATACATTTTAAAACTGAATTGAAAACCATACCAAATCGGATCAATTTTCTGGTTTTTATGGTTTTTGATTTCTGGTATGGTATGAGATTTCCATACCGTTTTGTTTTTCAGTTTTTATGGTACACCAAAAAATTAAATGATTTAGGGACTAGATTGAATAAATAGAATATATTTATATTTTTGAGCAAATATACATATGAGCAGAGTAGGCGATCATGTGAGGACATGAGCTTATCTTGCTCGCACTGTGCAATATTCCCACATGCCCTTGTCTCGCTTACACTACCCAACATTCAGAAGCCCATATTAGAAGTTCGGCATTTTCTAATGAAAAAAATGTTGAAGAGTCTATAAACAAAGCAATGTGTGATTTTCATGCACGATCAACCATCAAGACATAATTTCATTCATGCTTATATACTTTTATATTGTTATATATTGTTTCGTATACAAAATTATATGTTTTGAGTCATAATTTTGTTAAATATTATTATGTCATTTTTAAGTTCGCGCCAATTTTCGTTCATATGGTATATACCGAAATCATACCAAAATAATTTGTATAAACCGAAAAGCCGTATAGACAGACATATAAATTTGGGGCAGCGCTCAGCGTTGATCGACCGGCCCAGTCAGACCGCAACCGTCTGATATCCCGTGATCCAACGAACCAGATTCGCGTGTACCCCTTCTTATTATACGACTGCAATATTTGCGGCACCTTTGCAAAATTTGCGGTACATTTGTAACTTTTTTGGTACACAGATGCAATATTTTTTATTTTTCATGTTTTTTGCAGCAAAAAATTGTGGTATCAAATTTTAATCGCTGGTGGTAGCATTTTCTACTATCGGTTGCAATAAAAAATCATAATCCGCCGTCACTAATCACTTTATAATTTTTTTGTTGTAGCAAAAACTCTTAACGGTAGTAGCAAAAACACACAACAATGGAAACAAAATATAAATGGTTGCAACATTGTGTGTAACAAAAACATACAACGATAGTAGCAAAAACATACCACGATCGTAGCAGAAAAAACAACGGTTGCAACAAAATTCATCGTTGCCACCGTCGTGGTCGTAGCTCCGCAGTGGTGATGTAGCAAAAATCTTGGCCGGTAGTAGCAAAAAAAATAAAGCAGTAAAAAAAATGGTTCACTGGAAGCAACATTACACACTCAGATATTCCCTGTACATTATACGTTGTAGCAAAAACACCAGTTTACTCCTTTGTAGCAAAAATATGATATGGTTGTAGCAAAAAAAATAATGACTGTGCACGGGGCTGCTCATAGCGATGGCGGCCATGGCCGGCAACGTGGGGGCACGGGAAGGTGCAGGCTCGCCGAAGGAGGACCGGGGCGGGCGCGGCTGGTCGGAAAGGCGTCGGATCTGGGAAGAGGGAGGACCCCGACGAGGTCCCGGGAGTGCGGCGACGAGCTCCTCGAGCCATGGCCATGACGGATCTGATGCCTGAACGGGAGAGAGAGAGTGTTAGAGGAAGAGGAAGAAGGGAGGGAGAAGGAGAGGGAGGAGGAGAGGAGGGCGCAGCGAACGAGTTCACCGAAAAGTTAGGCCGGTCAACCAGATACAAACGTTTCCCTAAATCAAAATAAACCATATGCACATAGTAGGTTGAACAAAGAGCACACAGACGGACATCGGACGGTGTCTGCTTCAGGACCAAAAATAATTCAAATCCTCCAAAAGAACTTGCGCGCGACGTACATGGAAGATGGAACCACATACTACAGCGAAACAATCTTCCCTATGAATTTTTCTGTATCTGAAGAAGAAGAAAAGACATCCTAGCTAAGTTTGGCGCAGAGGGCACGCTGGAAGAACTGCTCCCGCGCCAGCGCGCGCACGCTCCGAAGGTAGCCGCTGAACGGCACGGCCCCTTCGCGCACCGCCTCGTCCAGCGCGTACATGGCGTCCTCCAGCGCCAGGTCCATGGCCGCGCACTCCAGCCTCTGCGCCGACAGCGCGTCCGCCGGCTGAACCTCCGCCCCCGCGTGCGCGGTCACCGCGGTCCGGTTCGCCGCCACCCAGGCCTCCAGGGCGTACGCGGCCACCGTCACGTCCTGCAGCCGGCGCTCGAGCGCCTCCACCTCCTCCCTGGCGCGGCGCACCACGCCGTCCGACGCCCTGCCCCGCCCGCGCAGCTCGGCCTGCACGGAGAACAGCGCGTCCATCTCGGCCTCGCTCCCGGCGCGCAGGGCGGCGACGTCGGCGCACGCCATGGCTGCCAGGGCGTCGCGCCCGTATGCGGCCTCGGCGTGGAAGAACGGCGGGTCGAGGCCGAAGGCGCGGGAGAGGGAGCCGACGAGGTCGCGCAGGTTGGAGGAGGGGAACGCCCAGGAGCGGAGGTACGGGGCGGCGGCGGCGACGACGAGGCCCGAGCGGTCGACGAGCGGGTGGCCGGTCCTCGCGACCGTGCCGCGGGCCGGCGAGAGGAAGACGAGGGGCGGGCACCGCGGGTAGCGCTCCGGGAGCCAGACGACGGCGGGGAGGTTGTAGGACGCCCCCGCGTGCACGATCGGGATGGTGCCGGCGGCCTGGAGGAGGCGGGCGGCGCGGCCGTCGTCGTGGGTGAAGAGGCCGGTGAGGGGGCGGAGCGACGGGAAGGCCTCGGCGAGCGTGGCGAGGTGGTCGGGGATGAGCCACTTGACGTCGTCGGCGTAGGGGAGCGCCGTGTCGAGGAACTGGTGCGCCGGCGCCGCGGGAGGAGCCATCGATCCGATCAGATCAGATGAAACGGTTTCTTGTTGGAATTGTGTTTGATTTAGTTGTTGAGGTTTGCCGCGTTGGGGGGATGGAGTCAACAACACTTGTAAAAACTACCGACATCTAGAACGCGACACTGAAAGCGGCAGGCATTATTCAGGTGTAGCTCACATTTCCCACCAAACTGTTCAACGAACATTGCTACTTAGCAATCGAAAATTGCAATAAGTCATATCTAAAACGAGACGATGAAAGATGACGACAAGTGGCAAAAGAGAAAATACAAAGAAGAGATGATCACAAACAACAAGTAGCAAAAGAGAAAAATACAACACTTGTGCTAAAAAAAGAACCATTTACTTTTACGCTGAAATTAAGAGAAGCACTACTAGTAACATTATGTGACGCTAACAGCAAAGAAGACAGATAACGAAAAATGGTCAAGGTTCAATGACAGCAACTAGTTAGCGGGCACGCGCGTCCTCCCGCGGAGATCAATTTTAGGGCGCTTCGAAACCGCCATGTGTCGCGTTTTGATTGTCTCCCGCGCGAAGCAACAACTGTGATTGTACGCGGACTGTGGCTGTACACGGATCTGTGGCTATATCAATGGCTGTGTCTGTGGCTGTGACTGTGGTTGTGGCTTGGATTGTGGCTCGGGCTGTGGCAGGGGCTGTGACTGAAATCTACGGCTATAGCTCAGACTGTGGCCGTGGCAAAGACTGTGGCTCGGACAGCAGCAGAGGTTGTGGCTAAAATTATGGTTGTGGCAGGGCATTGGCAGGGGCTGTGGCTGGATCTGTGGTTGTGCGTGTGGCTGCGATCGCGGTTGTGCGTTCGGAAAGTGCCACGTGTTAAACACGGAAGGGCTAAGAAAAAACCTTAAAACGCACCAAAATATGACATTTGGTATGCTTAAAGCACGTGCGAGTGACCTCTGTAAGGGTTACCCTCTAACTAGTGATTGAAAGGTTTAATACCACCAACACAAAAGGACTAGCCGAAAGAAAACAGAAGAGCCCATCTTGCATGAAAAAAGCCCACTAATCAAAACCAGTTCAGTCCCTTTTTCCGGGCCACACAAAAAACCTATACGAGTGCTCAATGATTAATTATTTAGAATAAAGTATGTAAATCTAAATAGTCTGATGGTCTAGACTAGAAATACGCGCCTCAACAATATAACTGCGTCCTCATGAAGCTCGAAACTGCTTTACACACGACAAATAACGTAGTACGATCTTTGTACGACACTTTTTCTCACTAGTTAATCTCTTAATCCATCGCGAATTAATCCATACGATGCCACGACCCAATCCCAGAGGAGGTACAAAATCAAACCGAAACCCAGCCATCTTCGTCTACTTCACCTTTTGCCTTAACAAAAATATCTACGTAATAAAGGCAAATTCAAAGACTTTAAAGAGACAATTCAAACGGATCAAACTTTAGTTTATTTTTTGTTCGTTTGTATATATTGTTCAAACAGACTAAATGTGTGCGTCTTTTCCGTTTGGATCTCAGGGCGCCCAACAAGCAGGATGTCATCGTCGCTGGAGAGCGCGGCGACGTTGCCGGTGAGTGCGCAAACATCGTCGAAGAACGCGACAAAGTCACCGGCAAGCGCGCAGATATCGTTGAAGAGTGCGACGACGTTGTCGGCGAGCGCGCAGACGTTGCCGAAGAGCACGACGATGTCGACCGCGAGCGCGCGGACGTTGCCGGAGAGCGCGGCAAATTCATCGGCGAGCACATGCACGTCGTCAAAGAGCGCGGCAACGTCGTCGGCGAGTGTGCGAACGTCGTCGGAGAGCACGGCGACCTCGTCGGCGAGTGCGCGGATGTCGCCGGAGAGCGCGGCTATGTCATCGGGGGGCGCAGCAAAGTCATCGGCGAGCACGCGGACGTCATCGGAGAGCGCGGCAAAGTCATCGGCGAGCGCAGCAAAGTCATCGGCGAGCACGCGGACATCGTCGGAGAGCGCAGCAAATTCATCGGCGAGCGCAACATTATATGGGCGTCCATGTTGCTTTTCCACGACGCCGAATGCGAGCGGCACGCCGCCTTCGCGGCGGTGATAGCGTGCGAGGACGGCGCGACGCGTGACTGGGGACGTATAGAAGAAGTACGTACAACTACTCCTTCACGGTGATAAACTATGCCTATGAGTATCACCTCGACGTGTGCAAATAGGTGACGGCTCCGACGACCCTCCCCCCGACGAATTTAAGTTTCCTTATCTTTGTAAATTTTGGTGAAATTTCGGTGTTATATATGCCCGAGAAATATTAAGTGTCTATATACTTGAAATATACCCGATCGGATCATGTCCCAGTCGTGGCGCTCATCCTCGCTGGCGGAAGCGTGCTGGGGCGGCGGGGAGCTGGTGGGGCGAAAGGGGGCGGTGTGGATTGGGCTGCACGGGGATATCCCATTAAATAAGACCAATCAACACGACCACCGACGGTTCACTGCGGCTGCCAAGCGAGTCTCGGGCGAACATAAGCGAACAAGTGCAGACATGTGACAGTTTATTTTCTGTCAGCAAAAATCCAATTTCGTTTTAAATTTGAACGTGATGGGCGCAACGGACCAAAAAACGAACCGTAGTACATTTACGTTTTCGCGTTGACTCACGTTTTTTTTACTCGTGTTTTTCAGCTGTGCAAATCCAAAAGAATTCAAATGTATTAAGGCAAACCATTTAATCACGGTGTTGTAGTTATCCTAATGTTATCAGGTCTAATTCCAAGTCCAGCCCGGTTCAAACCCAAGCAGCCAGCTCCTGCAGGTGAATAGCTCGCTGCTAACGTATCAAATCCCTATTGCATGACTCACCACCTTGGCTCGCCTTGCTACACTTACATTATCACAATGCTTTTATTACCCTCACATAGCAACAACTTCCTTTGCAAAACAAAACAATAATCAAATGCCTTCTCTCCTAACCTATCATTTGTTCTCATTGCTTCTAGTAAATAAACTTATCATATTTGCTAACTCTCATCTAGATGATAATTAACTATGTCACATCTAAGTTGACAACCTCACGATGTAAAAACTGGAAAATCCATATTTTGTTTGATCGCTGGCGCTGGTCCTTCATTTCGTGTCGCTGCTTTTGTGATTGACCTAGACTGAATCAACTATACGTTTTTTTTTTCTGGAATTATTATAGTGCGGGATAATTCACAGAAGCGGGAGGGACTTTGAAAAAAGGCCATAATGAACTAAGAAACTCACCTCCTTTATTATTTAACTAGGAAATATGCCCGTGTATTGCAACGGAAGAAAAAATTGTATGCCCCTAGCTAATAACTGTCGTTCAACAGTGTATCCCACCTGTGTTGCCGCTTATCCTCCTTTCCGTCCTCTTTGACAAGGACCACGATATCAACATAATAGCATGCGTCCTGGTCCATCTCAAGACGATGATCTAAAAACAAAATCGATAAAAATTGAACGTGCATGCATGTATGAATAATTTAGAACCTTTAGAAATGATTTTAAATTTATTTGAAAAATGTTTGCTCAAGTAAACGTTCTTCAAAGCTCCAGAAACACGTCCCGTTATAAAATTTCAAGATTTGGGATGTCATCACCTTAAATATGAATTATTTAACCATAAGTGCAAGTAAATTTCAAATCAAAGATCTATAAATATGAGAGAGAGTTTCACTTTATGAAATTTCATAAATTTTAAATTATTCTTAAAATAATAGTAGGAGGTGCTGTCAATTTTCGATAAATTTGAAAAAACGAATACTTCGTCTGATCTATCACAACTAAATATTTTTTTAATGCACTAAGCCTCACGATTGAAAAGTTATTTTTTATAGAAAATCAAATTATGAATTACCTTGCATTTTAATTTTCTATGCGTTTTTATTTATGAATGCACATATGTAGTTGCCATCATTGTTTTATGTTTAATTAATGATGATGTCTCCAGTCACTCCACTCAATGTTGTTGGTAATAAATTAATAAAAATAAATCAAACTCATTTCTAGATTTTTCATTATTTTTTCATAGTTTTACTTTAAACAATATTTTTTAAAAAAGATTTAATAATTAAATTATACTATGTTTCATATTTTTTTCTCATATATTAAAACGTTCCAAAAACATAATCTATAGGCTTCATAAAAAACATCATTTTGATTCAATCTGCTAAACACAATAGTCATAACTGGCTCAATAAACTTAATATATAGCACCAAAATAATTTGTGAGCATTTTTTAAAATACAGAAAGTCCTTCTCATCTATAGCTAAAAAATGGAATGCACGTCAATTAGCGCGGTCCTTTTTTCAAACAGGTATTTTTTCATATTTTTTTGAATATGTGTTAAACATTTTTCAAACACACGTTGAAAGATTTCTTTGACAATACAAAATATTTTATTTAACTCGGTGAATATTTTTGTTTACCTCCTATAAATATTTTAGAAAATGTTTAGGAATATATTATTTGAAACACTATATTTATATAAAAATTAACTGAACATATTTGTATATTTTATAATACTCCCTCCGTTTAGAAATATATGACGTTTTGGTAGGCTAAAATAGAGGTAAAGTAATAGAAGAATGTGGCATGCATTTTTGCGAATAGTCTGAAACAATAATAAAATACGTGGTCATATTTTTACATTTTTTCAAGTATTATGGATATTTTCTCTAAATGTGAGAATATTTTTTATGTACATGTTTTTCTATGCAATGAACATTTTCTATTTTTTATGAACATTATTTTAAAACCCCATATTTATTTTTCACAATGTCATGAGAATATCTTTGAAATTCTTGAAAAGTGAATTACATAGACTATTTTGTATGCCATTAAGATTTTTTTTAATGTTGCTCCAACACTTTTAACACTGCGTGCATAAATATCTTTCTAACATTTTGACAGTTTTATGCTTAATGGGCCAGCTTAGTTGGGCCACCATTGTCAAGAGCTCAGCTTGCTTCCTGGGCCAGAGACGAGGCAGCGAGAGCAGACGAGGTACGCTTGCGTGCTGAACATAACGAACGAATTGCGCTAAAAAAAACATAACGAACGAATCTTTTTTTCTTTTTTTTTCACTGGATATGTAGGACTGCGGGTTAATTCATAGAAAAAAAAGGTTTTTTTTCCTTGCAAAAATACAAAAAAGACTAAGTAAGCCACCTCCCTTTATTATTAGGTAAAGATAAGGTATAGGTATAGATAATACACTAATCAAAATTATGCATTACATTCGTGAGTTGAGAGGTACATGTTAGAATTTACAAAGAAAAGTGAACCAAGCTGGAAAAGAATAAATCAACACTTTTTGTGACTCCAAAAATCCAATAGGCTGAAACATGGTCCTGATTGGACTGTTGAGGCAATGAACTTGAGCAGCCACCTCCGCCATTCAACGGTGTCATAGGTTTATCTTGCACAACAGAAGTGTCTGACGTTGGCACCGGCTGCACATCTGGATGTCCATCGTTACTTCTTCTCATCCTCCATGGTATTCGTCGACCTTGAAGCAAGAATGATATTGTTGGAGAGAACTTTCTACACTGTATAGACATTTAGCCGTTAGAGCATGAACTTTGTCAAGTTATATAATGCTTATCTTCGGTTTTGCCAGATGCAAGGTCTGAATCTGAATAAGCAAAACAGAAAAATAGAACAACAATTAGTACCTTAACATTGCCTTGTCAGCAATATGTAGGGCACTAAATTTATGCTACAATTTAAAACATGTCTCAGTTCTTTTCTAGGTTGTAGCTGTGTTGATTTGTAGGGAAGGGGCCACCGACAGAATGTAGATAAATATGTATATGACCTATTTTATAGAAAGCAAATATGTAAGTTTTAACATATTTAAATTTCAACGTTTTTGCTCCTGTGAATGTGGCATCCATTCTGTCATACCCTCTGTGACAAAAGTAATGTTTATGATTACAGTAAACTTCGGCAATAATATTGGCATTTCATATAAAAAACGTCAGACAACAAAAAGAAAATGGGAGTATCATTTAGTTAACAATAAGCCACTTTTATTGAATCGAGCCACAAGTTGAAAGTGAGTGAGCTTACCAATGCACACGCATGATGCAGTTACTAAACCTTGAAAGAGAGCCTTCAGATTTATCATAGTGCACTTCAGAATTGGTAAGTGTATCACTGCTGGCAAGAACACATCATGTATAGAATGAGTTAATTGCGTCAAACCACGGCAATTCGGGATAGGATTGCAGAAAACACAATTTTTCGTTTTTTCTGTGAAAACCACTAAGTTTTTTACTAATCTTTTGCAAATACCACATATTTTAGTCAGATGCTACACTAACAAGGGCATCAGATTTTAGTCCTGAATCACAAAAATGATGGAATGGTCAGTAAATGGAAGAATAAAATGACCTTAGAAAGAAAAACAGTACAGCACAAACACTTAAACTAAATATTGAACACAAGAAGTGCCTCCATAAGAAATATCTGCCAAGAAAAAAAGAGGAGGAAAGGTCAATAAAAAATGACCTTACAAAGAAAAACAGTACAACACAATCACTTACACTAAATATTGTGATGGACCGGTACAGAGATGAAATCTCAAAGCTTGTAGTACATGCAAAATTACAGTTTCCAAAGAAGGCAACAATGGATAAGGCCATATGCAAGACAAAAGGGTACTGTGCTTACGAAAGTGGTATTTTTGAATTAAAATCGTGTTAAAATAGTTCACAGTACCATTGTAAAATAATGGAATATTTTAAGTGACAGAAGGTACTCCCTGTCCCACAATATAACACGTTCTGGCAAGCTATTTTAGCTTGCCAAAATGTCTTATTTTGTGCCATAGAGGGAGTAATATACAAGTCAATTATGAAGATAACATGATAAGAGATTAACTCCTGTGAACGGCCTCTAATTTGAATTGCAATGTTGGTTACTTATTGCGCACGAATCACCAGATTAATACACTAATATTGGACATGCCTGCTCAAGAGTTGTGGATGGCTATATTATACGTCCGATCATTGTGGGGAATCTCCCCCCCGGGTGATCGCTAAAAAAAAAAACCTCCGATCATCCAAACATCTCTTGTAGGTAGAGAGAATTCAGAGCGATGGTATCCATATATGTAGGTTTTCTTTGATTCGAAGGATTCTAAACATAGAATTTGCCCTGTCATTTTGAACTTTCCAGTCATCAATAGGTACTATCCATCTCATCCACATATGCAGCAAGTCATTTGCATTTCAGGCTTTCAGTCATGGGGAGTTGTCTTCAATCCACCACTATGTCATCTCAATTGTAGTGTTCTCTTCACATCAGAGAGTTAATTGTTTGATCAGTGATCGTGTCAGCTAGCTCTTCTGTCATCATCCACATCTTATAATATTTTGGTGGACAAGTATGCAGGGATTAAAAAACAACCAATCATATAAGTTACAGCAAAAAAGAACATCATCCTGTGAAATGTACCGGGAATATCTTGTATGTTGGCCCATCCAGGTAGAAAAAAGAATATTGAAACTTGTAAATTTTAACATGAATTTTCCAATTATGCTATAATTAATCTATAAACTCATTCAACTAAGTGTTTAGCCGTGTCTATCGATGACAAAGTTTGACAGCAGGTAGACAATAGTTTAGTGTTTAGCCGTGTCTATCATGTATGGAAGTTCATTATCACTCAAATCTATGTTAATTCACAGAACTAATACGATTCTAGTTTTTGATGAACACAAACAGAAACAGTAGCCACAAATTGGTTAAGTGGGGCCTAGAAAGGAGCACATGCAACATTACATAGCAGCACCCCATAGAAAGAAGTATGCAGCAGAAGAAAATGCAATCTCCCCATAAAGTTCATTAGCTCCAGCATTAATAGTTTCAAAGCATCAAAAGGTTTCAATCGGAATAAGTAGTTAAGATGCAGGGCGTGAAGAAATGACCTCCTTTTGCATCAACAAAGTAGGTACTGTATTTGACAATGGTAAACTCATACAGACAGACGAATTTCCTCACAAGTGCAGACTTCTCCATTCAGCGAGAACCTTCAACAACATCATTCATGTCCCAATGTCATCATCATCATCATCATCATCATCACCAACCAAAGAAGGAGGCCAGGCCATAGTATAGAGATGGGCAACACCATCAAAGCTCCCCTCAAGCAGTAGCTCAAGCTCCATGGTCTCCAATGGAAGGGAGAAGAACCAGCAGTGGATTGTGCCAACATGGGTGATGCAGGTCGCCGACAAGTGCACGAGTCCAGACCTTAGTTGCACGATTTTGAGATCGAGCTGCAGGTCCAGAACAGAGGCATGAGTGACCCGATCCATCTCTGCGCCCAAAGAGAGTATAGTCGGCAGCCCCCAAATCTGCGTTCCATCCTCTTCCTCACTAGGACGACGAATCCAAACATGAAGCAAGAAATCAGATTCATAGACAGCGCAGAGTTCACCATTCCTGGTCTCCCCGATGCCAAAATTGTGCCCGGCCGCCTCCACTTCCGGTGGCAGATCCACAGTGCAGACATCCATGGTGAGGGTGTCGATCATTACAATGCGGGCTTCGCCATGGTAAGGCCAGAAAACAAAGCGACCCACCAGCGTGCCGGCCATGAACTTGAGGCTGCAGTCTCCACCGATGGCCACCCACGGCCGGATGACCCACTCCCACGTCTCCGAAAAGAAGACAGCCACGCGGAGCCCGCGCTGATCCGCGCAGACGCAGGCGACGCGGAACGACTCGTCGGAGGGCACCAGGTGGAAACCGAGGACGGCGAAATCGCGGCGGCTCCCGGCCGCGATCTTGCCGGGCACCGGCGGGAGGATGTCGAGGGCCCAGGTCACGTGGTTCAGGGCGGCGACGGACGGCCTGTCGGGACAGCCGTTCCACAGGAGGACGTAGCCGTCGCGGCAGTCGACGAGGATCCAGCCCGTGGACGAGGGCGGGAGGGAGGTGAGGAAGAAGTCGCCGCGTCGGAGGGCGGCATTGACCACGGGGTCGGAGCGATCCAGGGGGAGGAAGGAGGGCGCGCTGGCTTGGCCTATCTCCAGGAACAGGCCGATGAGCGGCGCCGGATGAAGGTCGCAGAAGAGGCGGCGGAAGGCCCGGGAGGAGCGGACGGCGCGGAGCCATGGGCAGACGCACGAAGATCTCGCGGAGGTCGTCTTCGCTGAGTGAGAACACGGTGGTGCCGCTGGAGGCGGTAGAGGTGGTGCCGTTGGCAGCGGTAATGGTCGTGGACGCCGCCGCCGCCAGCAGCAGTTCACTGGCCATTGCTCCGGCCATTGCTCCGGAGCTTCTGGATGGACCCCTACCCTACCTTGAAACTGTACGCAGAGCCCATCTCGTCTATAATTATATACCAATAAGGATCGACGACTGACTTGCACTGAGCCCAACTGAGCAATCCAAGGGCCCATTTAGGTTGCATCGTCGGATACTTGGGAAAAACAGCGCCCAATCCAAAAACAAAAAAGTGATTCATTTGGATAACACAATAGATCTTCTTTTTTTTCAGGAAAAAAAGACTAGTTAGATGACCGTATGTTGCTACAAGATAAATAATGGGAGTGACTAGGGCGCATGCGCATGTGAATTAGTTAAGTCACATGCGCTTATGTCAGCCTGCATGATTTTTTTTAACTGAACCTTTGTTTGTTTGTTTTAGACTGATAGTTTGTCTAGTGGGCTTCAATGAATAGAAAAAAATAGATCCGTGTAGTCGTGATATTTTTTAATCCGGGTTGGGTTTTGCTGTGCGTGTAGTCGCATATTAGTTTTTTTATATATTTTTAATTTTTTTAAATTTTTTTAAGATAAATAATAAAGATTTAATTGTTTTTATAATTTTGTTGAAAATTAACATTTCAGGAAGAAAAAAGCAGATGCAAATTTTTAAAAAACACAGTCGTACCAAAAAAATATTACTACAATAAATGTAAAAAATTGTAAATAAATATCGGATCAGTTGCGACTCGTTGGTGGACTTGCAACTAAGAGAAAAAAAGTCAGACCCGGTTGCAACACGTTGTTGTACTTGCAACTGAGAAAAAAAACCAGACCCAGTTGTGAATCATTGGTAAGCTTGCAACTGAGAGAGAAAAATTGGACTCAATTGCGACTAGTTAGTGGACATGCAACTAAGAAAAAAATCGAACCCAGTTGTGACTCGTTGGTGGACTTGCAATTGAGAAAAAAAATTCGAACCTAATTGCGACTCGTTGGCGGACTTGCAACTGAGAAAAAAAGTTATACCTAATTGCGACTCGTTGGTGGACTTGCAACTGAGAAAAAAATCGAACCCAATTGCGACTCAATGATGGACTTGCAACTGAGAAAAAAGTCGGAACCAGTTGCGACTCGTTGGTGGGCTTGCAACTGAGAAAACAATCGGATCCAGTTGTGACTCGTTGGTGGACTTGCAACTGAAAAAAAAATCGAAGCCAGTTGCGACTCATTGGTAGACTCTCAACTGAGAAAAAAACCGAACCCAGTTGCGACTCGTTGGTGGACTTGCAACTTAGAAAAACTAGATGATACCCCGCGCGTTGCTGCGGGAACTGTTAAGATAGAATTTGATGTTTTAAAATATGTGAAAAATATGAAACATAGTATAATTTGATTATAAATTCTTTTAAAAAAATATTGTTTAAAATAAAAATCTAAGAAAATTTGATAAAAATCCAAATTGATTTTGATTTTTGTTATCTTAATTTAGTTACTTGACAATATATCGGTGAGAGGATAAGAGATAAAGACAACGTTGAGTAGAGACATTGAAAACATTTCCACCTTTGGTTAAACCCAAAACAATGATAACAAGTATTGATGTGTATTTATAAAATACTTCATATAGAAAAATATAATGTGATGTAAGTCATCATTTGATTTTCTATAAAAAAAGTTGCTTATAATTATGAAGTTGAGTGCATAAAAAAGTTATTATTTATTTATGATAGGTTGCATGCACATGCAAAGTTAATGAGAGCATGTGCATGAAGAGTTCATGGAAGAGTTTTTACATGGTGGACCTACTTGATGATGTGGATAACTTGCATGTCAAGATAAATAAGTTAGTGGGGATGAACTATTTAGGTATTATAGATAAGTTAGACCTAGTTGTGACTCGTTGGTGGACTTGAACTAAGAAAAAATCGGAATTAGTTGCGACTCTTTGATGGACTTGCAACTGAGAAAAAAAGTCGGATTCAGTTGCGACTCGTTGGTGGACTTGCAACTGAGAGAAAAAAAAGTCAGATCCAATTGCGACTCGTTGGTGGACTTACAACTGAGAGAAAAAAAGCCAGACCCAGATGCGACTTGTTGATGGACTTATAATTGAGAAAAAAAAGTCGGACCAGTAAATCGAAATCAGTTGTGACTCGTTGGTGGACTTGCAACTGAGAGAAAAATTGAACTCAGTTGTGACTCGTTGCTGGACTTGTAAATAAGAGAAAAAAAAGTCAGACCCAGTTGCACGCGACTCGTTGGTGGGCTTGCAACTGAGAAAAAAACCCAGTTATGACTCGTTGGTGGACTTGCAACTGAGAATAATAAATCGAACCTAGTTCTGACTCATTGCTGGACTTGCAACTGAGAAAAAAAATCGAACCTAGTTACGACCTGTTGATGAACTTGCAACTGACCAAAAATATTTTTGTCTTTCCTAAAAAAATCATGTGTAAAATACATGAGTTTCTGCTTTGTTTTTTTATTAGCAAGACTCTTTAAAGGAGAACCATCCACCCCCCCCCCCCCCACATGGCCTCGTGGCTCGGGCGACAGAAAAAAAAATCAAAAAACAAAAGGACAGCTAGGCCCGTGAATGAAGTGAGTGCACGGACAAGAAATACAAGGCAGATCGCTCTTCGCGTAAAAAAAACAGCCGTAGGATCCAACGGTCATGGATTTACATGTGACTTAGTTAAAATACATGTAAATGTGATTTACCAAAACCGATAAATAATATATAGTTTATTTTTTAACTAAAAGGTTCATCTCATTTCACCACTCAGATGACAACGCCACCCCTCTTATATATATGCTTCCTCCATCCGCACCATGTGTCTCATACTCTACATAATTAACATGATGGACTTTCATCTTTTCACGGTCCACTTCTCTTTTTGAATCGATTCGATCACCTTATATTTTTCATGTGGAGCATCGCCTTGCTATATTGATAAAACATATCATGGTACACTGTAGACTCTGTACCCTACGTTCGACCATACTTGGTAACACTTTCGGCTCCGAGCTACACCTTCGGTGCACTCTAGTCTTCTAACAATTCCAAAACGGACAATCTTAACCAACCGTTTTCTCCTGAGTTTATACAGACCTTTTATTATAATTGGTGTTAGATAAGTAGACAAAGCATGATTAAAGCAGTGTTATGTAATAATAATTACCAAACATAGAAGCACTGATGCATACATATGTAGCTGATAAAATATCCTGTATGTCTCTTCTAAGGTGTGACATATAGGATGACAGCTGCCTTGAAATTTGTAACTCTTCTCTAAAAAATGCCTCCTCTCTCGTGGTCACATGATCGATCATCTCCTTGTTCATGCAGCCCCTCCTTGTCGCTTCCGCTGGGATCAATCGCACCGTCCTATAGAAAGCCAATCACTAGAGCTGCCACCGCGGCCGTTGATCCTAGAGCCCGCTGCTGCCAATGATGTGCCTAGTTGCGCACACCTACTTGACACTGGTACAAAACCAGTTCCAGAACCTAGCAAGTATGCATTCCTTACAAACTTGTAGCAAGTTATAAATCTATGACGACGTGATAACATTTAATTTATACAAGAGAATTAGCTAGAAATATTATGAGAATTTTGTAAATTCTTGCCGAGTTATATCTTTACAATTTCAGTAAATTAACAAACAACATGTAATTGTGCTTCAACTACAGGAACTTGGCAGGTGGGTTCAACTTAGTACAAAAACTTTGAAAACTTGCAGTGGAGGTCGAAGAACTTGGCTTTAATGATCATTAGAGGTACAAATCGCTCCTATGATGACACATGAACGCTAGCTGGGCATAGAAGGCACACGTTGGACCGCTCTGAAGTTTTGTAGTAACCCCTTTACTAGGTTATAAAATGCAGGCTGATGTCCCTGTGCAACGAGACAACATAATTTTAGCAGAAAACCCATCTGTCGCCGCTTAACTCTTCGATTCCCATCGAAAGAAAAAGGCAAGAGATGATTTGTTTGCTCCCAACCGACGCCGACACTGACCTCCAACATCGATGAGCCATGGCGCTGGTGCTTGTCTACTGGCACGATAGTCTCGATCCCCATTTGATTATGGCAATCACTTTGGCCTCATAGAGAATCTTCTTGTTGTTTATTTGGATAGTAGTTAAATGTGGTTTGGGTAGGGTTTATGGTCCTTGATCTAATTCAAAATTTCTTGGTTGTTTTTTGGTCTGTGATTGATTTCATTCGGCGGCTTCTCTTCTTGAATCCATAGATAAAAATATTGTTTTTTGGTTGCCTGATGGGAGCATATCACAATGTTGTTTAAATTGGGTGTTTTTTAATGTTGTTATTTTGTTGACTGGTGTTACTTTTATATTATTTTGATGCCCGTTGTAAATTCATTTTTTCTTCACGACCGATTTGTTTTGTATAAAAATAGGGTAAATACATATGTATGTATATGTACCTGATTGTTACCAGACAACTTTTTTATTAAAAATAGGAGGAAAAATAGTGTCCTGGGAGTCCAAACTTAACATTTTAGTGCATTGTGAGGAGTTTTATATAAAAATACTGAGAATTGTGTGCATGTCTCCTTCTTGCTCGCATCCACATGTCAGTTTGGAGGTGATTTGTACCTCAAATGAACATGAAGGCCAAGTTTGTGTAGCTGGGATGTGTGTTTTTGAAGTTTTTGTATGAAACTGATCCCACTTACCAAGTTTATGTATGTGGGATGCAATTACCTGAGGAGGAGGGACAGAAGGAGAGGGGAGAGAAGCGGCAGGCTAGGGTTGCCCCTTGTCGCTCACGGGAGGGACACAATGGTTGGGGGGGAGGGGTTAGTGGCTAAGATTGTGTGATAATATATGCGAAGTTTAAAATACAACAGTCTAACTTGACTGATCCTTCATCTTTTGGGATGAATCATTTCTGGGAATTGATTCCAATGGGCTGATTGGCAAGGGAGGTCCCGCCTCTTCTTTTCAATCTTAGGGCAACTTCGATGATGATTTTGAAAACAGACATATCATTCATTAATGGATTGATCCGATAGTCCAGTCGTCCAGAGACCTAAATACGAATCTGGTCATTCTTCCATGTCACTTAAACGTTTGATTTTAATTTTCTTCTTCTTAAGTTCATATATAGCACTTAAAAATTACATTTGAAACCTATTTTCCCAACGTTCGCATGGTATGATTAGGGGAAGTAAAAGGCCGAGTTTCAAT
Organism: Bromus sterilis; assembly: GCA_950022295.1. Taxonomy (NCBI): domain Eukaryota; kingdom Viridiplantae; phylum Streptophyta; class Magnoliopsida; order Poales; family Poaceae; genus Bromus; species Bromus sterilis. The sequence goes on from OX465595.1 coordinate 435,857,993, forward strand.
CACTACATGCGGTAACACCCCTGCCTTGCGCCGAACCGGCATGCGATCTTCCGCTGCTTTATATAGGAGTACAAAGACACATTTTTTTTGCGGGGCTATAGAGTCTTCTTTTTTGACAGTATAGGAGTACAAAGACTCAATAATGCTACACGCACGGGGTTTCACGGACTTTTACGGAGCTGACTAGGAGGCCATCTGACCTGGCTGTGGGCGCGTGATGAAAGGAAAAAAACAGAGAACATGCCGCTGTTTAGGGAAAATCATACCAGAAAGCGATAAGGAAAAAATAGAACTGCAGCTTGGATTTCCCTCGTTCATCTCGCCGCCCTAACGACGTCGGCGTGTTCCGCCGCCAGAAGCACGTTGACGGTTGCTCGACCGATCTGTCGGCATCAGCAAGCAGGTAAACACAAGCCAAACATACGCTGCATACTCTGTCGATCAAAGCCGTGTAGTATGCCATGAGCAGAGTATATGTAGATCAAAATTAATGTACGTGAGTATTCCATCATGATACGAGTTATCAAAGAAATTGCCGCGGCGTCCGTCGCGACATCGCCGCTATTATGCCGTTGTCGCCGCGCCGCCTTGCCGCCGTCATCGCACCGCCTTGCCGCCGTGCAGTAGCCGTAGTATTGCTCAAAAATTCTTATGTTTTTTCTTAGTGTATACATCTTGTACAGTTTAACATAGAGTTTGAAAGTTCATTTTTAATATGCCAGTTGAACAAAAATGATTACAAAAGTTATGGTTTACAGGAATGATGATGGAACTTGTGGTGTTCAAGAATCAAGTGATATGTCTATATCAAGCGACGATGATGGCATTAAGGAACAAAGGGAAAGCAATGTAGAACAGGAACATGACCATGGTGAAGCTCAGTCGCATGCGTTACTTGGAGAACCTGAACTGGGAATGATCTTTGATAATGAAAATGACGTGCGAGAGTACTATACCAAATATGCTAAATCAAGAGGCTTTGGTGTGATGAGAAGAAGCTCAAATAGAGATGCTAATGGGCAACTGAGGTACCTGACACTTTCATGCACTCGCAATGGTAAGACTCAGTCCAAATCAAAAAATTATGTTGAAGCCAAATCCAACAGCCGGGTTAGGATGCAATGCTAAAATAAATATTGCTCGTGGTCCTGATGGAAAGTTCTATCTTTCAACGGTCATTTTGGATCATAATCATCCACTAAGCCCACATAAATCTCGATTATTCAGATGCAACAAAAGGTTAGATTTCCATGTGAAGCGAAGGCTTGAGTTGAATGACCGGGCCGGAATTCGAGTAAACAAGAATTTCAATTCTTTTGTTGTGGCAGCGGATGGTCATGCTAATCTTACTTTTCGTGAGAAAGATTCTCGCAATTATCTAGAGAAAAAAAAAGGTTGAAACTTGGCAATGGTGATGCTGAAGCGGTTCGTGACTATTTCGTCAAAATGCAATCTGACAACCCAAACTTTTTTAGTGTCATGGATCTTGATGATGAATCCCGACTTAGGAATGTATTTTGGGCTGATGCTAGAAGTAGAGCAGTGTATGATTCTTTTCATGATGTCATTACTTTTGACACAACATATTTGATGAACAAATATGATATGCCTTTTGCTTGTTTTGTTGGAGTTAATCATCATGGCCAATCAGTGCTGCTAGGATGTGCTTTATTATCAAATGAAGACACTGCAACATTTGTGTGGTTATTTCAAGCATGGCTCACATGTATGTCAAATCGTCAACCAAAAGCTATTGTTACTGATCAAGAAAAAGCAATTCAAAATGCTGTGGAAAAGGTTTTTTCGGAATCTAGATACAGATGGTGCTTGTGGCATATAATGAAAAAGATACCAGAGAAGTTATGTGGATATGATGAATATGATCACATCAAGGTTGATATTGGCAAGGAAGTTTATAATTCATTAACCATTACAGAATTTGAAGTTTCTTGGATGCATATGATTGAGAAGTATGATATTGGTGATAATGAATGGCTTACAGGGCTTTACGACCATCGGCACCGTTGGGTTCCAGCATTTGTGAAAGACGCCTTTTGGGCAGGTATGTCTACTACACAACGTAGTGAGAGTATGAATGCCTTCTTTGATGGGTATGTTAATGCAAAAACTACATTGAAGCATTTTGTTAGCCAATACGAGAATGCCCTTCGTGATAAAGTTGAGAAGGAGAATATTGCTGATTTCAATTCTTTCAATTCAACCATACCTTTTATCACACGATTTGACATCGAGAAGCAATTTCAGTCAATCTATACAAATTCAAAGTTCAAAGAATTTCAAGAAGAGCTAACAGATATTATGTACTGTGAGCGGAAGTTAATACAAAAGGAAGGGGCAATAGAAACACATGAGATAATCGAGGATGTGCTAATTGACGAAGAAAAAGGATGGAGAAAAGATATTGTGTACCATGTATATTTCAATGAGGAAGAGTTTGAAGTTAAGTGTTCATGTCGCCACTTTGAGTTCAGAGGTATTCTTTGCAGGCATGTGTTGTGTGTGCTCACTCAGAAGAAAATCAAGGAGGTTCCACCTCAGTACATCCTTGATCGTTGGAAAAAAATGTGAAAAGAAAACACAACTTTGTCAGATGCACATATGGCGGCATGGATGACAGTCCTATTGCAAAGCACTTTGATAATTTGTGCAATTCTTTCTACTCAATTGCAGAGATAGGCGCCATGTCAGATGATTTATTCAATTCCTTGACTGAAGATCTCCGCACCTTGAAAATTAAGTACACTAGCAACACAAGTTCTGGAAATAATAACGACAAATCTGGTACACAGGAAGATCAATTGCAGGAAGATGCACCTTCTAATGGGGTAGCAACAAGTAAAACTATACTAAGTCCAATAGCTGTTAGATGTGCTGGTCGCCCTCCTTCGTTGAGAAAAGAATCTAAGGTTGATAAACTGATTCGGCAAGCAAACGAAAAGAAAAAGAAAGCTGAACTAAGGGAGCAGAAAAAGGCTGCACAAAAGGAGAAGAAGGAAGCTGCAGAAAAGGTATTGTTGCTTATATTATGTTTTTCTATTGTGAAAATGAGCACCCACATTCGCCGCATGTTGACCTCACAACATTTGTATTTATTACAGGCTCGCTCTACGAATTTAAAAAAGAAAAGGTCCAATAAAAAAAGGAAATCTTCAGAGGATGATATTCTAGAACAAAATGCTATCGAACGGCTGCTTAATAATATTTGTTTCATCCATTTTTAGGAGTTAACAATCTTGCAATGTAAAACAGAGTCAACAATCTTTTTATTTGGATGGCCAAGCTTGTAGTAGCACAGTACAGGTATCTTTGTATCTCATCTATTTACCCCTAGTAATCACTTGAGCATCCATGTCATTCTATCACGTTCTTTGCGGCAGGGACCATTTGATTTGGGCATTACCACTGGCAACATAAATCCACCTCAAGGGTCGACTGCAGTATCATTTGGAAGTTCATCGGCAATGGTTATGCCTCCAATTTTAGGAGGATATACAAGGATGTTGCTCCAAGTTCAGCAAGGATCGACTATAGTGCCCAGTTTTGCCGAGTTACAATCTGATGGAATTGGAGGGCTCAACAATACGATGAATCAGAGTTAGCCATGATTTATGTAATTTGAAGATTTTGGATGCAGTATTTTCTATGAACTTTGCAAATTTAATGTAATAGATGAAAGGCACCAAGACACTACGAAGTAAACAAATTTATGTTTATCATTTGGTTTTTCCCTAAAGTAATAGAACTGCTTACCAGATTATTATACATTGGATATGTGTGTGTGTACATTGCCGCTGGATAATTCCCATGATTGAGAAGTACATATCTGAATTTCTGGTTGATGTTATCCAGGAAGTAGTACATGAACTTGTGCCAATCCAGTTTCAAGTTCTGCTTGTCCATGAAGATACATAAGGATGTTTCCTCAGAAGATTTTTTTTATTCATCATTCTAATTGAAAGATTGTGATCACAACATGCAAGTCAAAAAAGATTTACCATCCTTCACACTTTTTAGAGCTGAAGAACCTCGTATATTGATTTTATTGATAAAGTCAGGGTTTACAAGCACACAGATTCATGCACTCAGAAGTACATGTTACAATTAAAAATAACTAATACATGAGTAATTCTCAGAAGTACATGTTACAGAAAGCACATGGGCCAGAAGTTGCACATCGTGGTTATCTTCTCTTCCAGATTGCATAATCTGCAATCTCATGTGGCCTTTGATTTTGGTCACTTTGATTAGGTAAAACAACACTTCATCTTGCTCGATGTAATAGATGAAAGGCACCTAGGCTGGAGTGTCTATAGTCCTCTCCCTGAAAAACAAAACTAAATTCAGAGTTTGCACAAAGTTCAGAGTTCGCACAAATTTCAGATTAAAAGGACGCAGAACTGCAAGGTACAAAATTTAGCGATGCAGCTCGTCGAACTAGCCCAGCTGCGCGGGTTGAGGTCGCCAAGATGGTGTTCCAGCAGCCTCACCGTCAGTACGACGCGCCGGGCTCCAGGGGACTCGCCCACGGCGCCGCCAACATCCATACGAGGAGGAGGCCGCCTCACTGCCCTAGAGGAGCCTGCCAACCGACTCGTTGATGAAGAGAACGAGATCACCTCGCTAGCCTCGAGGATCCCGACGTGATGTTGCCGACGAGTACAAGATCGACTCGCCGCATCGAAGGAGGCAGCCATGGCGCATGCAATGAGGAGGAGGTCGCTTGGCCGGTCGCCGCCTCAGTTTATCCCGTCCTGGCGCCTCAAGAAATCTCCGCCTTAGGCCGCCGAACTGGAACCCGCCGCCGCATCGCAGCGCCGAGAGGAACTACAGCTCGCTCGGCCGATCTGAATGAACATCCATCACTTGGGAGAGAAAGGAAACCAACGTTTTTCTTTTAATTTTATCTCTTCTTTTCCCTTTCATCACGCGCCCACAGCCATGTCAGATGGCTTCCTAGTCAGCTCCGTAAAAGTCCGTGAAACCCCGTGCGTGTAGCATTATTGCGGGGCTATAGAGGAGTCTAACATATACACGTTTGACGGTAGATTTGGTACACATACGCGCGGCGCGAACGAAGCCCAGCAAGCCCAGCTAGCATACTATACAACATCCAGATCACGATCGCATGGAAACGCGCCGGCGCCGCCACACACCATCCAGATCACGATCGCTTCGTCGACCATGGCCGCCGGTGGCCGCGACCGTCTGTCCGACCTCCCCGACGACCTCCTCCGCCGCGTCCTACATTTCGCTCCGCTCAAGGAGGCCGCCTCGACGACCGCGCTCTCGCGGCGATGGCGCGTGAGACCGCCGCTCTGGCTCTCCTCGGGCGCCGTAAACCTCGAGACGGGGGTCCAGAGATCCCACTACAGCTCCGGCCCAGATGGCCGCGCCCGCTTCTTCGCCTGGCGGGAGGCCTTCGACTCAGCGGCGGCGGTGGCGCTCGACGCCGCGAAAGCCCCCGTCACCAGGCTCACCATGCGCCTAGGGTCCGATCTCCACGTACCGGTGGGCGATTGTAATGCCTGGTACCACGACGAGGACAAGGCCGACAAGGTCGTGTCGCGCTACACGGACCTGGTCGACGCCGTGCTCTCCCTCCGGGCGGCGCGTCGTGTCCAGGACCTTCGGGTCGACGCCAAGAATCCGGACCACTACCTCCATGGTGAACTCGTAGGCCTCTACACGGTGACCCTCGACTCCCTGCCGTCAGAGACACTCCGGGTCCTAGAACTCATCAACTGCAGGGGAATACTCTACCACTGCCAGAGGCAGTCCCCGGCTGTCGTGTTCCCCCGGCTGTCCTCCCTACGGCTGAGCCACTCTGTGCTGAACATAAGCTCTCTCCAATGCGTCATGGAGGCGTCGCCCGTGCTCGCTGCCCTACACCTCCATGGCGTCCATATCGACGCAACACCAAAGGAGGAAGCCAAAGAAGTCACAACATGCCGCCTCAGATGCCCGGCGGCCACCGTGCTCGTTCTGAACAGTTGCAGCTGGAAGGAGAAGAAGCAGGCCCGCGAGCGATTCGGTCTCCATAATACAACAACTGTGGATGTCGATGGCGTGGAGATCGACGCGATGAAGCTGCGCCGCTTCACGTACAACTTGTCATTCATTTCACAGCCGCTTGAGTTGGAACGAGTGGATCTGGATTTTGTCAATCATGGCTACCAGGGTGACAAGAATGAAACCTTCTGGCGGTTCGCCCGGAGCTTCACCAGCACCAAGCAGATGAGGCTGAGGATGAACCACCTCGAGGATATGGCCGTCCTCAGAGAGGCGAGGCGGGTCGAGCTCCTGCCGGCATTCCGTCGCCTCCACCGTCTCGAGGTTCATGGAGCGTATTGGGGGAAAGGCAAAAATGCAGCATTGGCGATCTTGAACCTGCTGCGTTCTTGTCCCGTGCTTCGTACCCTGCGGATCAACCTGACCGCAAAGCACGAGCACACCTCGAATAACACTCGAGTCCCTCACAAAGAAATTCAGATCGCTGCCTTGTTGGGTCCACACAACTTGATCCAGTGCTTGCGAAGCTCCCTCCGGAGAGTGGGTTTGAAATTTCAGCAACAGGAGTCGGACTATCTTGGTGTCAAGCTCATAAATTTCTTGGCTGAGAATGCGATGGTTCTCAAAGAAATGTGTATCGACGATGGGGAGAAAATGTTGTTCAAGCGCATAAGTTCCAAGACCGAAAAATGGAACTCAAAAAGGAAAAAGTTAGGGGCGACGGCTTTTGTGGTTTTACCTCTTAAGACTTGACTTCACAAAAAAAAGGAGAATTTGGTACGCATACTCATAATCCTATTTATGTAGTGTTTTCTCAAGACAATATATTATGTTATCTAAGGGAAAAAAAATGTTGGGCTGGATGATGTTGGTACATCATGACTTTCATAGGTAGAGTGCTACCGTGATCTAAAGTTCATTCAAGCTGCTATATGCTTCCGCTATCGCTCCTAGGGACAAGGCTTGTGTAGTGGCTCGCTAGTCGGTTGGTTGTTTTTGTTAACAGTAGGAATTTTAATTATCTAGCTTGGGATGATTATATGACTACATTAGATCTTACAAAATTTATGCTAAACAACTTGTTCCATTGCTCATAATAGGTTAATTACAAGTATGAACGTATCGAAGAATGAACTTTAATTGGCAATGCTTAATACTAAAAAACATTAGAGATAAAACCATGTTACAAGTAGTGGAAAGCAAACAAAATGATATATCTTGTATGCAGACCTCAAGTTGAATGCTAGCACATAATCTTGTCGTTTATGACTTTGAACATTTGTATTTGGCAATACCCTAGCTTCTACTCCCTGTAAGATCATGTCATTCCATATATGTAGTAGATTAATAGGTGGTATCAGATTATGTGTGACGAGTAATTCTGGAGGCCGGCGAAAAGGAATACAGACAAGTTTACTTACTGGTGTATGTAAAATAAATCATGTCATAGCTTACAGTACAAGAGTAAGTGGTATCCGATCCTGCGCAAGCATATATTGAATTAAAATCCAATCTACGTTCTGTGGACGGTGCTCTCATCTTTCTTTTTGGGCACAATTTTGTATTGTTTGCTTAATAGGAGTATATATAATAGTACTGTACGAAATACTTTTTTTGTAATACTAGTTTGATCTGATACGAAATACTATTTTTATCGCTGCAGAAATGGTGCACGTGGCGGCATGCCAGTGAGCAGACGTGGTGACACAACATAATAGCAGGCGCTGCACTGGCTTCATGTCTTAAGTTAACTAGATGATACCCCGCGCGTTGCTGCGGGAATTTTTCGGAGATAAAATATAAGATTTTTTTTTAAACATGAGAAAAATTATTAAGTGTAATATAATTTGATTATAATTTTTTTTGAAATCAATACTGTTTAGAGGAAAAATGTAAGAAATTTGATGAAAACCCAAAAAAATGAGTATGATTCTTGCTTTGTTAATTTATTAGCTTAATATATGGTGAGACAATATAAGATGAAAATAATGTTGAGTAGAGATAGTGGAGACATCTCCACTATTGGCTAAGCTTAAAGCAATAATATCAATTATAGATGTGCATAGAAAAATAAAATATGAGATAAATCATAATTTGTTTTTTTATAAAAAAATATCTTAAAAATTGTGAGGCTAAGTGCACAAAAAGTTATTATTTATTTAGATTGAACTTGCATGCAATTAATGAAGCATGAGCATGCATAGTTAGTGGATTTTTTTGCATGATGGACCTACTTGATGATGTGGATAGCTTGCATGTCAAGATAGAAAGGTTAGTGGGGATGAACTATTTAGGTATTATAGATAATGCAAACAAATCCGTAGATTTGCGTATTACCTTTGATCCATATTAATAGACTCAATTTTGTCTAGATTCGTATGTATCTAGTTAAGTATTTAAACTAGATGTATGTGTATCTAGACAAATTTAAATCCATTAATATGGATCGAAGGGTACCTATTTTCGTATGTGCCTTTTGTGAATTTGTTTACTGTTGGGACATGCATGGACATATGTTAGCAAAATAACGAAATAAAAAAGGATATAGTTTACTGTCCTTGTGCTGTGGGGCAAGAAAAGTTCATGAGTCACGACTTGCTACACTTACATTATCTCAATGCTTTTATCGCCCCCACATAGCAACAATTTCTTCCTTTGCAAAACAATATTTTTTTCTCATTGCTTCTAGTACATAAACCTACTTTAGCTTAACACTTGGCTCCACCAAAACCCTCTAGCTACTGCTTTTTGAAACCTATTCTAGCATGCTAGAATGATGACCAATCTTATCTATGGTTTGGAAATATAATTGCAAAACCGTCTAACTAACGTTGTCGTCACAGATATGTGCCTACTCTTTCATCTCTGGTGTAAGTAGGATTTTCATTCTTTATCGGGCACTGACACTCGCTTCCTCATTGGTGACAAGGAATTTTCCACCCGGCCAGTCTGGTCTACAATTTGATCATGTCTGAAGCTGATGAGGACACTCACGCCTAGCTATTTGGTCATCAAAAATCCCTATTTGGCCAATCTCCTCCACAAGCATATCTTTAGTGCTCATCACTTGCCCAAGGTGTGGTCACACTTTCAAGAATGCAATGCATAGCCCAATATGATATGGCAACAGATTGACATCACACATCGGTTCTCCATCGATGACCTATGTCGCTTGGCATTGACAATAATATTTGGCCTACTACTATTTCTCAGATCCAAACCCGGAGGACTTTTCGTCTGGCGTACTGCCGCTCGCTCTTCTCCCTTCTCGTTGCTTCCTCCCCCAACCTTATCCTTGAGAGTCCATCCAGCCATCAACTCCGGCTCCTCCCCCCCCCCCCCCCCCGGTCGCCGATGGCCATGGTGGGTAGCGAGGAGTGGGTGGGGGCCTGAATCTTGTACTGTAGGTGTAGTTTTAGGGTTTATTTTCTACAAGTTTCGAGTCAGTGGCGGCGAAACTAGTTGAAGACGTGATCGGGCCGCGTCCGACGACTACCGGAGTTCTTCTCCTTCTGGGTGGCGGCGGTATGGTGCCTGCAGCCGCAAAGAAGCTTTTCTTTGCCCCCTTGTCAATAAGCTCGCGGGATTGCATCCAGCTGATTAATGTCCTCTTGGTTTCCACCATGGTGGTGGAAGAAAGGGGATGGAACCCAGATGAGATGGTTGTGTTCTTGATCTGCAACAAGAAAGACTCCAGTTCCATGGTGTGAAAGGAGGCATTCGTGTGGCTCTTATTCTTCGATGGGCATCTAAAAATCTTGTTTGTGCTGATGGGGTTCGAGCTCATGGCAGCGACTCTCGTGGGGGAGGTGCTAGCGCCGTCTTCGTTGAGTCGCTGCATTTTCTGGTTGAAGGGTATATCCGCATCTTATTCCTCCTAGTGAGGCAATCCATCTTCTTGTTGGTAGCGGAGGTCAGTGGCGCCCTCGTCACCCCAAGTAGCGAGTTCCTCAGCGACACCGAGGTGTATCCGGCGAGAAGACCTAGTATTTATGTATTTTCTCTTCAAGGTCTTTCTTGCAAAAGTCCAAGGGCATTTATGTATTTCAATGTTTTGTTAGGTTTTTTTTTCTAAGTTCTGATGTTTTATCACCTTTGTTGAATAAAAGTGTCGGGATCCTTCCGGATCCCTCTCCATGTAAAAAAACATCATTTGAAATTTTTGGTCGTCCGAAAACGCAACGACCTTCAGTAAGTTTAATCACCATAGCTCCATCAGTCTACTACTTATCGTTAACGATTTCACACTATAGTCACCATAGCTCCTATATATATGCTGTGGATGCCACACCATAGAGGTGTCGAGCATTATTCTCCCAATCAATCTCTCTCAAAACTCATCCAAGTTTACATGGACGTCACTGATGGCTCTAGCACCAACAACGATACCCCTTTGGCCGCCGATGCCTACACGGAGGGTTACAACAACACCGATGACCACGGAGGGAAGGGGTCAGTGAGGAAATAGTCATTTCCTTCATACTTCTCTATCTATATCTCTTATAAAGAAAAACCCACTAAGATGTATTTATGATATGTCTATCTCAACATGCAAGCTATCCATATCACCCATTGTTAGCCAATTATTATTCCATGTCATCCACTAGCAAAAGCCCACTAGAATGCATTTATGGTATCTATCTCAAGATGCAAACTATCAACATCATCCATTATTGTAGCCAATCATTTTTTCATGTCATTCATTTTCATTTACATGCATCTTATACACTTTCAATTTACATTGGAGAGTTCTTATAGAGATTTCCGCTGCAACGCGCGGGGTATTATTCTAGTTTTATATATGTTCTTAGAGCTAATTTCCATTGTCCGGCAAGGAACTTTGATCCTTTTGTGTCGGCTGACTAATATTTTTGCTAGTATTATGTGAATTTAGTTTGTTTGTTGGTATTAAGCGTGTTCATCGTAGTCATCTACATAGTGTTGCATGGATTTGAAGGTTTGGATATGTGGGACATGGTTGTGGAAGTAGCCAAATGGTGGTGCCCGGTTCAGTGGCCGCGAACGAGGTTGGGAACGCCCATGGGGAGTTGAGGGTCAAATTACATATCTGGTTGTAGATTCTCTCAGGGCCATGGGGGCACGATTGATCTTGTCCCTTTCCGGCGGGAGAGATCCCTCTTTAGATGTTTCTTTACGTTTGGTTAGGTTTTTTGTCCTACTCAGGAAGGCGAGGTGGTAGTGGCTCCTTGAAGATGGAATAAGTTTCTCTCCACCTTGCCCCCGTCCTGGTGGTGCATCGAGCATCGTCAGAGGGCTTGTGGAGATGTGTCTCCGATCGATCTCGCGAGATTCCGTGAGTGGTTGTCTTTGATGGATCTTCTTGGATCCGGACTTCGTCTGTCTGCGATCGTGTATCTACAGATTAAATCATTCCGATCTACACTTACCTTTATCGATGGAGGTTGCAGTTCTAGTGCGCTGATTTCGTGGGGTTTTAGCATGACTACTTTCCTCTTGTCTATTGTAAGAAGTTTTACCCGCTTCCGGTGAGGGAGGGGTGATGACGACAAAACACCTTCGACTCGCTTTAGTGCTTGTAGTCGTTACTCTAGATGATCAATGAATCTGAAAGTAATTTTTGTTAATTTTAGTGTTTGTTGTACCCATCATGAAGAATAGATCGAAAGTTTCCAAAAAGAACTAAGGATGATGTTGTTTGTGGGCGTTGATTTTTGCAGACAAACTGGGATATTTCGTGGATAAGTGGAGATATCATTTGATACGTCCCCATGGAGATGTTCTCTAGGTATCCAGCGTGATTTTTGGCTGCAGTTTTGTTAGGAAGCAAAATACGTATATGGAGACAGAAACTACCACAACTAAGAGAGGCCGGGTTCCTTCCCTACTCGATCGACTCCCTGAAGAAGATGAATACGAATACGATACGATCGCGTACGACGACGACCCCGAGTCCACCCTAGGCACCCCGCGCGCCTCACCGGCGCCAATAAATACCTACCCTCGGCTCCCCACGCTAGCCCAACACGCAAGAACTAAAGCTCCTGTCTTTCGTTCGCTCTTGTGCAGCCGCGTCTTCTTGCTAGGTTTTTTTAGCCTTCATCGATGGCGGCCACGGAGGGCGAGAAGAAGATGATCACGCTCAAGAGCTCGGAAGGTGAGGCTTTCGAGGTGGAGGAGGCGGTCGCCATGGTGTCGCAGACCATCCGCCACATGATCGAGGACGACTGCGCCGACAGCGGCATCCCGCTCCCCAACGTCAACTCCAAGATCCTCTCCAAGATCATTGAGTACTGCAAGAAGCACGCCGAGGTCAGCCCCAAGCCAGCCGAGTCCGGCGCCGTCGACGCAAGCTCCTCCTCCACCTCTACTGCACCGGCCGCCCCTTCCGAGGACCTCAAGGGCTGGGACGCCGAGTTTATTAAGATCGACCAAGCCACCCTCTTCGACCTCATTCTCGCTGCAAACTACCTCGACATCAAGGGATTGCTGGACCTTACTTGTCAGACTGTTGCCGACATGATCAAGGGAAAGACTGTAGAGGAGATCCGCAACACCTTCAACATCACGAATGACTTCACACCAGAGGAGGAGGCGGAGATCCGCAAGGAGAACCAGTGGGCTTTTGAGTAGAGAAGATTATAAGCACTGCTGCGTTGAATTAATCATAGCTGCTTTTTTACTAGTACTATGTCGATCGTAGTGGTTTTTTTTACTAGTACTGTTGAAGTATTACCTATCTGGTTGTAGTATTATTGTGGAGGCCAAACATCGTTTACCTATCGTCTGCTTAGTGGTCATTACTTGTGACAAAATTGGTGTATTTCTCAAGTGGATGTTTTGCTTGATAAAATCATCCATAGCTGATTTATGTTGTGTGGTATGAGATCAACAAAAAAAAAGACATGATGACGTAAATTTGGGAACAAAAATATTGACGAACTACTGAAAATTTGAAAGTGAAAGAAGAATAAATTTGAAAACCAAAGCCAAAGTTAATATCTAATTGGCCGAAGCAACATTTGCTCTCATGATACTTTCAAAAGATTGCTGCATTTTCCAACAGTGTTTTAGTTTATGTCTGGAAAATTCTGTGGAGCAAACATCGTCCATATTTTGCTGGATTTTATTTGCTACAGTCTACAGCCGCACGATTGTGATGACTTTCTTGATGTCAACTGAAGCACGAGAAAAATACCATGCTACGCCTCGCCTTAATCAGGTCTTAAGTTTTCATAAGCACACATTCTTATTACTCTTTACATTTATCTATTTTCACCAAAATAAGTTTTCATAAATATACCACAGTATCTATAATTGAACATGCGAACTGGGGTGCTTTCTAAATCTTCGGAAATTTTCCTCACTGCTTTAGTTCTTCTCTTCATAATTCAAATTTATTTGGAATGGCTTATCGATACGACTATGCGCATCGCGTGAGACAAGACAAAACAACCAGGAACCTTTCCATTTCACTTACATCTACGCCCAAGATCACGCCATGAACAGCACACTCAGCGCCGGGTGGAGCTGAGTATCCTGAAGATCAACGAGGTCAGCTTCATGTCTTCGATGTAGGCGCGAAGCAGTCGTCTGTAGTCATCCCTGGGCTGGTGTCCGAAGGGGAGAGCAATCCTACAAAGCTCTGCCTCGGCAACAGTCAGTATAGCTATAGAACCCTCATTCCCAAAGATCAGAAGCAGGTATATGCTTTAAGCCCAATGCTAAGTGCTAAGTCCTAAGTGCTAAACAAAGGCAAGATAAAATTGCTGCCACATCATTTGCGGATTCAGAGTGGGCGTCCATGGGCAACAAAAATATTACCCTGTTGCTTCTCAGAGAGAAAAAATATCACCATGTTGTTCAAATTAGTGTCTTAGTTTCTTCAATCATGTAATCCATACAACTTTGAGATTTTTTTACCGGGCTTTGGTTAGTTCTTGCGCTAGATTTTACCTTGATTCATCTGTTTTATTTCCAGAGCTTTTCTCCTTCCATTCATTCATGATTTGATCCTTCTTGGTCATGGACAAGAAGCTTGCACTCCCTAAGAAGCAACTTGTAGTCTTGTACAAAAGGATGAATTCAGGATAAAATCGAAGAATTTCTTTTTTACAGACAAAAGCATATTGTACACTCTGGCGCCATGAAACATGACTCTTGCTTGATACCGGTATAAACATCAGAATACCTGTCCTACTGATCCTGAACTATAAAAACATTTGAATCTTCATGCAGGTTAATAATAATACTATGTGCAAGAACCAAACTGGTCAGAAATCACCACCACATCACCACATGGCAGCAAATAAGATGCTGGAGCTCTACACAAATGTCTATCCCTCATCATCTCCAAATTACAGCCCTTTATCCCTCATCATCTTCTACACCTTCTTGAGTACTCCAACCTACCCGTGCTTTCGAACATCTTCATTGTGTGCATTGGCAGGCTCCAGGTCAAACAGCTTCTTGGCAGCGAGTTCTCCTATTCTGATGTAGCCATGTACTGAGCTAGCATGGAGTAGAGCCCTCACTGATGAGACGCATCCGCTTCGACATGAACTCGTAAGCCTCGTTGACCATCCCAGCTTTGCCCAGCATGTTGACCATGGAGGTGTAGTGCTCGAGAGTAGGCTGGATTCTGTACTTGTCCTCCATCTCGTAGAATATCCTCGCGCCGCCCTCCACCAATCCTAGATTGTCGCACGCAGAGAGAACAGCCGCGAAGGTGGTCTCATCCGGCTGCACTCCGGAGTCCACCATGCGGCGGAACATCATGACAACGCCAAAGTGATGTCTGTGTGCAGAGATTATAGCATTCCATGAGTCCAAGTCCCTCGCTGGCATCGACTCGAACACGGACAGAGCGTTGCCTAGCCCGTTCTTTCTGGAGGAGTACATTGCAATCAGAGCATTTGCCACTGACAACTCTGTCTCGAGCCCATGGCGGATCACCCAGGCATGAACCTCAGGTCCATGTTTCTCATCATCGGGGGAATGACGCAACGATGAGAGTGAGAGCATCATCGACAGTGCAATGGAGTCCGGCTTGTGCCCTTGTCCGAGCATCCTTCTCCATACGTCCATTGCCTGTGCCGAGAGACCACCGTGTTCCATGCACCCAGCAAGCATGATGTTCCACGAGACGGCGTCCCTCTCCGGCATTCCGTCGAACACCCGGCGAGCCATCTCCAGGTCGCCGCACTGGGCGTACATTTCCACGAGGGCGTCGCACACGGCTATGTCGTCGGCGAGGCCGGCGCGCACGGCGTCGCGGTGCACGGACTGGCCGATTACCGCGGAGCGGGCGCCGGCGCAGGCCCGGAGCGCGGACGCGAAGGTGAACCCGTCGCGCGGCGCCCCCTCCTCATCCATCTGGAGGTAGAGCGCGAGCGCGTCCTCGTGGTGGCCGTAGTGTGCGTATCCGGCGACGAGGCAGTTCCACGGGAAGGCGCGCCCCCGGCGGGTCCCGGCGGGGAGGAAGTGGTCGAAGATGTGGTGCGCGTAGGCGAGGAGGCCGAGGGAGGCGTGGAGGTGGAGGAGGCGGAGCGCGAGGTCCGGGTGGCGGCGGAGGAGGGAGACGGGCAGGACGCCGCGGAGGGCCGCGAGGCGGCGGCGCGGGGACGGGTGGAGCGGGAGCGCGGCGAGGAGGGGCTCCAGGAGGGACGGCGTGAGGAGGCGCGGCTGGGCCTCCAGGTCGGAGAGCACGCGGTCGAGGGTCGCCGGGCTTGCCGGTGGTGTAGGCGCGGGAAGCGGAGGGGTGAGGCGGGTGGAGGGAGCCGGAGCGCGGCGGCGCCGGCCCGGCAGCGCGCGGGAGGCGTGGGATGCGGCGGTTGGCGTTAGCGCCATTGGTTGGCTATCGTTGCTTGTTCAGTTAAAACAGAGTAGGAGCTGTCAGTCTGCAAGTGGATTTTGTCGCTCTTGGTTCGAAAAAAAATCAAAACATTTAGTTGAAACTTTTTAAAATTTAAAAATAATTTACTAAAACTCCGGAATGGGGGAGCTTGTGTTACTCCGCAGACACATGTTCACAACATCTGTTGGTTCATACCTCTTCTATCTGCATCCAAAGATGCACACAATTGTTTTCACTAAAAAAATTATTACTTAAAAAACTTAAAGTTTTATCTTTCATCGAATTTTCTTCACATCACTTATTTGTTCTATATTCCTTACATGATAATCAATCACCTTAATTACTTGCTTTCTGAATCAATCCTATTTTTTCATCAAACTATCATGTAAATCACATATAAAATTTAACAAATATTTATTTACACAATCATATTAATATAGGCAAGTAAATCACAAAGCTAAGGTATTAAAATATTTATATCTCGCTGCAACGTATGAACATTCTTCTAGTATTCGATGGAATCTAACAAGTCAAATACATAGATTAATCTAAAGTCATCTTTTTGTCGTCCTTAATTTGTTCTTACACCTACAAGGTTGAAGATGTGTCTTGACCTCACAGTATCTAATTCGATGACCACGCCAAACCGCTCAACGGTGAGCCAAGAGTATGAATCAGTCTGTCACACCCTTAGCGCGCACCGTATGCGCGCGCTATAGAATTTCCCGACGCCTCCTTTCGCTTTTTCGACTTGCATCGACCTTGGCAGTTTGCCAGCCGTTGATGCTAGACAACGCCAATATCCTATGCGTGTCCATCAACTCATGTCCATTGCTAAGACCCCACTGCACCACACCACCGAGACCCATGGTCTCTGATGCGGTAGATGCAACATTGTTCCACCTCCTGGCCCCTCCAACCAGCACCTGCTAAAAAATGATTCCCCCATGAAGGAGAACGACACCGAAGGGACCTTCACCGATGTAGGGTTTCCTCCGGATCAACTCGGGCGAGGTGAACCCCAAGGCATCACCAGGACCCAACCGAGGTTGTCTCTCACACCCCCATGACAATGGAATACCCAAGGGGTAGGCCCAAGTATACGACTGGACTAGGTAAAGGCCCAAGCTCATGGAAGGAACTACCCGTGGAGGATCAGAAGGGGGGAATCATTCACGTGGTTATGTATCATCCAATCGAACTCTCTCCTCTAGTCAGCATAAGAAGAAGAGTCGGTGTCCAAAACCAGTCAACTCTCCCAAGACTAACTGAATACCAAGTCAACCACTACCCCACGTAGTCATTAAAGATGATCATCAATGGTTACTCTAGTTAAATACGATAGTTCACAGGACAGTTAGTAGCCATGAAGTAGCCGAATCACGATCAGTTGTAACTCCTACATTTACTAGTCAATATCCCCTAGAAATTAATAGCCATGAAGCATGGGTTGAAATTCATATCACTGTGAAATTAAGCATTGATCTTAATTATTTTTAATTGGTTTTAGTAATTCAGTCCAAGTATTGGTTACGCTAATTTTGAGCTTTTACAAGTACCATCTGAGTACTTACTTTTACAACACTGAGAGTGTTGAGAACCTTATACAAAATTGTACCAAAATAACAATTTGGTGCTTGTATTTTCTTCCAAAAAATGTAGACGTAACATGGTTAAAATGTTATTGCCTTGGAATTACAACAATAGATATACATATACATCAAATTTCTCAAAATCTCTCTCGCGCGCGCAAGCGGCGTGCGCGCGAGAGAGAGAAACATCGGATGGCGGCAGTGATCCGATAGTGCCACCACTGAGCCATCCGAAATACTAACTCATAGCGGCGTGAGGGATAATATGATGTCCGAACCTAGGGTGCTTTCCCAAGTTGGATAAAAGGTTGGTACATCGCCTCCTCTGGTCGAGGACGTTCAACGAGCCTACCAATTGAGGAGCGTAATTCTGGGGTGACGTCCTATGCCAAGACGACGAGAGTAGATATAGATCATGTCTTGAAGGAGCGTGAATATTGAGAGATACAATGTTTTGTGGATTTGATAAATTTAGGTATCCCAATTTTGTACTTTGAGTGGTTCTAAGAATAGCATTGGTTGTATGGAAAGTCTTACTAGTAAGAAGGTTAGGATAACAAGGTTGGTAGATAAACCTTGTTGTTTCTCAATTGAACTCGGTCAATTCCCAACAAAAACCCTTTGAAGTCACTTCGAGACATTATCTTCAGGATTTCTTGGTAATATCAGGGTGAATCCATACAAATTATATTGGATTCTATCGATCTAGGACTTGGGTTGTTGAACATTCCTCGACCTCATTTAGCTTCAATAGTTATACTATTGGTCTAAATCCGCTACTACCATTAGTTCAGAAGGTTGCCTTAGGTTTTCTTAGGTGTTGTTAGTCACGCTAGCAAAGATTACTATGTATTTCCATTGCAAGTCGTGTGTCTTTGCCTCTTTGCTATTGTCGAATTTTCTTATTCGTTACCAAGTTTATGTTCTAGGCATAGGCTTTCTAAGTGCCTCCTTTGTTGTGCTATTATCTCACATTTCGTTTTTAGGGTATTATCTCACATTTCTGAGATTGGCATGTTTATGTTTCGAAGTACAGAATATTAAGGTAGACGTTCCCGGGAATGGTTCTGAAAACAATTATGATGAGTTAATCTGTTGGTTGACCTATTGAGCCGCAAATCCTTTAAATATTACTCTATTGTCACTTTACAACCTGCGCGCAACACACATGGTTAAGATATATAGAGAGAGGTCTTCTTAACCCTTAACTCTTCAGTTTGTTTAAGATTCAATTATCAATTCCAGAATCAATTAAAATTTAACCCTTAACTTTCAAAAATATTCACTCAACCCTTGCTTTGGCTAAAGCATGTACTCACTATGTACAACAGACAACATTTATATATTACAAATATTCTATAGAAAGGATTCGACACGCATACATACTTTAAAAACAATTAGCTTATATCACGCCCTCAATGGCTTATATTGAAAGGATCCAAATACAAATATTTTTGTGGAAATGTATACACTATTTTTGTATATGAGATGGTAAAGATCGAGCGAATTGTGAGAAGGATAGTCATGGCCTGATCATAGTCCATACAAACTTGTGCTACTTTCTAAAGAGGGAAAGAAGACTCGCATAGCGTTTTTCTCTCCTAACACACTCTGATTCCCCCTTGCCACCCCCATTACCCTCCCCTTATTTTCCACCAGTTCACCAGATGAAATAAGTAGGAGATAGGGCACAAATCCACCCCCTTCGTTGTAGACCATTCTTGTCTGCACTCAAATAGCTAATTTTGGGCTAATATCGCCGGTCTGGAGTATTTACGGAATTTTCATAGTGTGCGGCTTTGAGGTCATCTCCGTCCCCAATGGCGACATCTTCTTGGAGAGTCTCATGGATTTCCCTCTAAGTTAGGTCCTTCCTAATCTCGCTCGTTTTTGTTTACCAATCATCGATCCTTTTTCCAAACATTTCAAATTAATCTACGTTAAAGCTATTATCTAAACCACTCATGAAATTTTAATTGAATTTTTGTTGCCAAATTTAAATTATTTAATTACATAGTTGCAAGTCATGGTCTCCAATCGTCCCTTAGCAGATATTGTTTAGAAGACGACTCTAGTGCCTTCTTCGTACTAGAAATATTTATGTATTCCAAAAATTGTGTTATTACAAATATTTCATCAAATACTACTCCCTTCGTTCAAAATAGATGATTTTTATTTGTATACATGTGTACTATATATGTGTATAAATGGAAGTCGTATAATTTGAAATGGAGGGAGTAGTATATATACATATCTGATATACAACGAATGCATCTAGGGAAACATTATTCACTACATTTTGAAAGAAGAAAATTAATGCATCCTCGTTCATTTCCATTAATAGATAAGGAGGATTTTGTAGTATACTATCAATAAATGTTGTTGCATAGCATATTTTGGATTCTTCTCATTTAAAGGAAGATCACGTATATTTGAGCACATTAAGGGCACTCCTAATGCTAGTATCTTAGCACGTAATCATATGTATTTTGCTTATATGACATGGTATTTAATAAAGAAAGAAAGGGAGATTGTATCTTAGCTAAAATACAACCATTGCACGTGGTAATATGCAAAAAGTATGGTTAGACCAATCACATTTATGCATGAAGCCAAAATCATTAAATAAGATACAACTTCTAATAAACAATGCATTGTGGGGGTTGTATCTTAAGATTTTATTGCCCCTATAATATTATGCTAAGAAACAGTGCATTGCGGAAGCCCTAACAAATTAAAGATCCTATTTAGAACAATAGTTTCCAGGAAGCCAAAATCATACTGTAAAGCTGATTGCATTTAAAGCCTATATATTCAGCAAAGAATAACAAAATATTCACTACTATATCCTGAAAGAAGGAAATAAATGCATCTCATTAAAGGAAGATTTGCATTTATTTTGAAACATTAACAATGATCTTGATAAGAACAATGACCTTCAACACTCGTAAGACTATATATATATGGTATGAGAAGGAGAAATGAACGCAAGACACCACTTGAAGAATCGACTAGTGTTTTACTTCGCTTTTCTTGTGATCGGTCGATCTTCGGTAGAGACAAAGCACCAACATCGATGGCGCGGGGAAGCATCCTACCCTCCCTGTTGGTGCTGCTTTTGGCTATTTGTTGCGCCACCACCGTCGTGCACGGTCGGCAATACTGGACCGTTGGTGACAACAAGGGATGGAGCTTCGGCGTCTCCGGCTGGGAGCATGGAAAGCGCATCCACTCCGGTGACGTGCTTGGTGAGAATTTGGAGATCAAACCATTAGCGATTATCGAGTATTAACTCTTGACGTACGTATTGTATAAGGCTTGATCTGATTGTGTTTTAACTAACGGATGCAGTGTTCAAGTACGACCCGAGGCATCATAATGTGGTGCAGGTGGGAGAAGGAGACTACAACTCGTGCAGGGTCTCCGGCCCGTCGAGGACCTACACCTCCGGCAATGATCGTATCCAGCTCACCCGCGGCGGCAAAGCCTTCTTTCTCTGTAGCCTTCCGGGTCACTGCCACAAAGGCATGAAGATCGCCGTCACCGTCGAATAGATTCCTCTCATTATACATCCAACCATTAGATCTCCTGCATATATGTGTCTTTGTACTAAGCTTTTAACGTGTGGACCCATGATAAAATGGTAGTGGAAGAAATAAATTGTTGTTGGGCTCTAGTCTCCAGCTAGTGATGTGTCTTATGTCCATAATGTTTTGATACCATGATCATATTGAAGGGCTCGATATCAAACATTATTAGTCTTAAGTTCTTTCTTCTCCATGTAGAGCGTTAAGATAAACTTCGATAAAAGTGAGGTGGTCATCCTGGGGTATACAGTCTTGGATCAATATTAGATCATGAACAACTCTAACTATAGGTTGTCCTATTTCTCCATAGCTTACCTGCACTACAGGACTACGGTCGTACACCGATGGCCTCCCTTTACGCCGACGGCCAAATATCGGGGCCGTCGGCGTAGATGGCCCAGCTCGTCATTCCAGACAGTGGGCCGTCGGCGTCAAGGAACCGCCGGCGTAGGCCTTTTCAGGCCGAGGGCCGCCTTCGGCGTAGAAAGGTCGTCGGCGTAGGTACTTTTTAGGCCGAGGGCCACCGTCGGCGTAGGCCTGACAGGTGGGGCACTCGCCCTCAACATCACCAGTGTCATCTTGTCTGATCGTATAGAGTAATGCACCACATATCGGGCATTCATTCAAATTCTAGTACTCACCACGGTAGAGGATGCAGTCATTAGGACATGCATGTATCTTCTGCACCTCTAGTCCTAGAGGGCAGACAAGCTTCTTTGCTTCGTAAGAACCGTTAGGCAATTCGAATTCGTTATCCTTTGGAAGCCTCTTCTTAAATATTTTCAGTACCTTTCCAAATCCCTTGTCAGGTATACCATACTCTGCCTTCCATTGCAACAATTCCAGTGCGGCACCGAGCTTTGTGTTTCCCTCTTCGCAATTTGGGTACAATCCTTTTCTGTGATCCTCTAATATGCGATTGAACTTCAACTTCTCCCTTTCACTTTCGCATTCTCTCTGTGCATCAACAATGACACGGCGATGCTCATCATCGGGCTCATGTGATGCCTTTTCTTCAGCTTCTTGTTCTTCATTCACTTGTTCTTCGTTCTCTTGTTCTTCGTTCTCTTGTTCTTCATTCTCTTCCCCCATTGTACCACCGTATTCAGGGAACCCAGGATACCTGTCATCATCCTCATCTTCTTCATCCTCTTCCATCAGAACCCCTCTTTCTCCGTGCTTGGTCCAACAGTTATAGCCGGACATGAAACCATGCTGAAACAGATGGAGGTGAATATCTTTTGAGTCAAAGTAGATCTTATTATTCTTGCAGACACGACATGAACAAGACATAAAACCATCCCATTTGTTAGCCTCAGACACTTTCAGAAAACTACGCAAGTCATTAATGAACTCGCCAGAGCGTCGGTCTTCGTACATCCATTGCCGACTCATCTTCATAATGACACAACACCGAAAAGACAAAATTAATACAAGTTCATATACATAAAATTCATCATACATAAAGTTAATTCATACATAAAGTTGATCATACATAAAGTTCATACACAATTATTCTCATAAAAAATATATAAAACTATCTATCTAAAGCATTTAAATGCAACAATAAATGCGATCAAAATCGCAAGAAAAGTAATAATTGCTCCAACAGCATAATGATACCAAGCCTCTTTACTAACGGCATATTTTCTAATTTTTCTAATCTTCATGCGCATTGCATCCATCTTGTTTTTGTGATCATCGACGACATCGGCAACATACAACTCCAATCTCAGCTTTTGTTTTTCAACTTTTTTCAATTTTTCTTTCAAATACTCGTTTTCTTTTTCAACTAAATTTAACTTCTCAACAAGAGGGTCTTTCAATCTCATCTTCTCACAATCACTACAAATATGCATACTAACAAATTAACTTGAGATCAAAGTGCATATAAATCAAATAAACTCCACATATATATCACACTATATATAGCTCTAGAATATATCCCAAACTAAAATCCACAAATCACTATAAACACACACACACACACACACACACACACACATATATATATATAGCATTACGCAAAGCTAATCTAGCAATGAAAGATGAGAGAACAAAGTTGCTAACCTTTATGAACACTTGTATGTAGGGAGCTTCAAATCTTGGCAAAAATGGAGGATGAACTCGAGCAAAAGAGAGAGGGGAGCTTCAAATGTTGAGAAAAACAAAGAATGAGCTTGGCCGGCTCGTGTTGGGGAAGAAGGAGTATATATAGTAGTATCTTTAGTACCGGTTTGTAATACCAACCGGTACTAAAGGGGTGGGACTAGAACCGGTTTGTATCACAAACCGGTACTGGGCTGGGGGGCCCGCTACAACCTTTAGTACCGGTTTGTGTCCTAAACCGGTACTAAAGGTGTGGTGTCAGGTTGCCGTTGGGCTGGGGGCCCACCACACGAACCGGTACTAAAGCCTGGCCTCACGTACGAACCGGTGCTATTGGCCCAGTAGAACCGGTTTGCGTTTGGACCGTGGCATTTGCTCATATCCAAAGACCTTTTTTTGTACTAGTGGTGGTGGTGGGGGGGTGGCAACAACCATCCTGCCACCGCCAATCATGCCTAAGAAGCCACATGCTGGCCCACTCCAATGTGCTTGAGAACAGGAGGAGGGGACCGACCTTGGCAATCGACGGTCAAATGGCCTTTCAGCCTTATCACAAAAAATGGCCTTTCATCCGATACATCAGACAAAACGGAGGTGATTTGCACTGCGTGTACATTTTACTTGGATAGATGTGTGTGCCTGAACACACATACATTAGAAAGACATTTAGCTTACACTGCACCATCATTTTTTCAATTGAAATGATCCAAATACAAACGTTTTTAAGTTGTATTCAATACTTTTAATAAGAATGGTAACAGGTGGTTGAATTGCAAAAATCACGAGTATTTCCCACGTGACAACACCTACCGACTAGTGCTACTTTCTAAACAGGAAAAGAAGACTCGCATAGCCTTCATTATCTCAGTCTCCTCTCCCCCTCCTACCTCTATTTCACACATTTCGTTCTTGATCCTCTTCACTCCCCCCATTACTCCCTTCTCCTCCTATGCATCGTCTCGTCTATTCAGAGAAGAGGGGAGACGGAACACCTCCACCTTCATTTCTTGTGGGTCATTCCCGTTGCTCCCGAATTGCTGATTTGTGGCTAATATTGTCGGTTTGGATATGCACGAAGTTTTCAGAAGGTGGGCACCCTTGAGGTCGTCGTCTTCATTCCCAACCGTGACATCTTCTAGGCGAGTCTTGTCGATTTCCTATAGATTAGGTCATACCGAATCTTTTCAGATATACCTCTTCGTTGACAAGTATTGTCATGTTTTCCCTTTTTTGAATTAACCTAATCTACAATTCTTATATCATCCTAACTTACCAAAATTCTCCCAAACTTATGAAATTCATCCAAACCCCCTTTATTGGAAATTTTGATGTCAATTTCAGTTGATTTGGCTAGACAATCGTAAATTATGGTCTCCGATCAACCTATTCCTTTAGCATCTGTA
The DNA here is from genome assembly GCA_950022295.1 of Bromus sterilis. NCBI lineage: Eukaryota > Viridiplantae > Streptophyta > Magnoliopsida > Poales > Poaceae > Bromus > Bromus sterilis. The sequence goes on from OX465595.1 coordinate 435,882,549, forward strand.
ACCTTTAAAAGTTGACTTTAGCAAACCTCTCCATATTAAAAAAATATGCATTCCAAAATTAGATTACTACAAATATATCATTAAATACCGGTATAAGTAATTAATGCACTGGAGAAATTTTTCACTGTATACTAGTATATGTAAAAGAAGGAAAACAATTAATGCATCCTCATCCATGCACGCCAGTTAATAGGATTTGGTACTAGTATACCAATTAATGCTGCATCTCACATTTGTTAGTTCGTCCCATTTTAAGCAACATTATAATTAGCATTTATCTTTTGCACATTAAAAGGAACCGTATGAAGAGCAATTCACTGTGTATATATACTACCATGAGAAGGAGGTCTCCTTCACCCAAAACCAGCCATCCATTGAGTAATCGCCTACTGTTTCATTTTCCTCTTCTTGTGATCTTCGGTAGCGACACCATCGATGGCACGGGGAACCATCGCACCCGCCCTTCTGGTGCTGGCTGTTTGCTGCGCGGCCACCGTCGTCCAGGGCGCGCGGTGGACGGTCGGTGACAGCAAAGGATGGTCCTTCGGCGTCTCCGGCTGGGAGAACGGCAAGCCCATCAAGTCCGGCGACGTGCTTAGTGAGAATTCTGAAGAAGCTATTTTTGAATCCCTTTTTTCTGAAGGAAACTACATTTGAATTCTGATTTCTAATCTTGTGTTTGAACTAATGCATGCAGTGTTCAAGTACAACCCGGGGGCACACAACGTGGTGCAGGTGGGAGAAGCCGACTACAACTCCTGCACGGTCTCTCGTCCGTTGAAGACCTTCACCTCCGGCAATGACCGCGTCAGGCTCGCCGGCGGTGGCAGAGCCTTCTTCATCTGCAGCTTTCCTGGGCACTGCCAGCAAGGCATGAAGATCGCCGTCTAGACATGCATATGATCCCTCTCACTAATGCATCCACACATTAGATCTCGCACACACATGTGTGGCTTTGTATTGAGTGTTTTGAGGTGCGAGCTCTCATGACGGAACGATGGTAGAAGAAATAAATTTGTGTTTGGTTTAAGCCTCTTACTTGTCCTGTGCTCTCATGACGAAAAGTTGCTAATTTGATGTTGGACTTAAGGCTGATCCATTATGTCTTCATTGAATTTCAGTAATTTCAACGAACACTGAAATATTTACCTTTTGAACAATATTAATTTCTGCAATACATAAGAATTCACAAACTGAAATCACTGAAACTCACCGTATTTCGATGATTTCAGTTAAAAAAGAGAAGTACTTGCGTACTCTCCCCGAAAAAACTACAGAAAGGTAATTTGGTACACTCATACCATCGAAGATTGTAATGCAAATCTCAACTTATCAATCTATCTCAGCCCTGATTACAAAAAATAAAATCTATCTTAGCCCTCTACACATACTAAGTAAATCGATAGTGTCATGTCTCCGGCGGAAGTCCCTTCCGGTCTGCCACGCAGTGTAGGCCTGCTATGTAATGGATGCATATGTTGGCTTTGTGTGTGCTCATGAGTTAGATTTGTGTTGTTGAGTTGCGATTGGTGCCGCCATGTATATCAGTCTCTAGTTCACTGTTGATGTCGTTCATCCCTTCTCCTCTGTGCCAGATGGTCCTAGTTTCCTGGTGCTTCGTTCTAAGAGGAGGGCATCGACGTCTTGAACTTCGTGCATCTCCATTTTAGCCTTCTATTTCGTAGTGTTTGAGGCTCTGTTAGCTGATTTCCAGCGCTATGTATCTTACTGTGTTGTATTTTCTTCCTTTCGCATTGTTTGGTCTGTAATCTTGATCGGTTGATGGGTCTATTAATTTAAAATCGAGATAGGCTCGGGCTCGGTTGATGCCATTTCTCTAAAAATTTTTAACTTGTGGTACAGTTGAAGAAGAACTTAAGGGTCTACCACCGGGAAAAAAATTATGGATGCCGCAGCACTCGTCCAAACGCAACAGAGGAGCAGAAGGGGCAAATTATTTTTACTGGAAAAGATCAAATCATATGCATGTGGATCTTGGAAACCAACTTTGTACGTGGAACGGCTAACTGATTAGCTGAATAGATTTAGAAGGTGACTACTAACACATGCCAAAATAAATAGACAAAAATGCCCTTCCAATGGAAGAGGTATCTTGTATTCTCCATCAGTGATAAGCAATGAATATCACAATCTTTTAAAAGCTTCGCCGAATTTGATTGCCATGAGCTCATCAAAGACCATTTTGGTCAAGCTTCCATGATTTAGATATCATCAAATCTTTTTTGTTTTTTGTTTCTAGCTATGATAGTTTTCAATCCATGAGAAAAGAAAGATGCGAAGATAGCTCTCCTTAAAATTAGAAGGCCAACTACGAATAAGATAGCATGCGTGGGCATGCAGATTCAACTGAAGCAGGCTACAAAGCATGGCCAACGAGCCCGAGATGTGAAGATAACTGATCTATTTTTTTTCTTTTGAATTTTCAAAAGGACGGAGAGGTTCCCGACTTAAATTATATTTATAAAAAAATCCTGGAGACCATAAGTAGAAATGGATTTAAGTTACAGAGGGAGTAGGGGGGCTCGCGCCGCGCAAGGCCGCCGCAACAGGTTAGCCACCAAGGCAAGACAACCATGCATCCACATGGTCCCAAGATAATTGTGGCAGACCGGCACGCCAAAGGGCAACGTCTTCTCTATGCAGGGCGAGAATGCGTGTGAGCCCTCGAGCGTCTTCTCTGTATAGGACAAACCAGAGGCGGAGGACGAATTTTTTTTTAAGGTGTGGCGAAATCTATAGTAAAGAATTTTTTGATGCAAACTAAAAGAGTGACAACACACTAAAAAGTAACAATACATACGAAGACTAAAAAGAATGAAAATGTAGACATGTTTCAACTATACAATATTAAAATAACCTCAAACATACTGATAATAAAGTTTTCAATGGCATGTAGAAGATCCAGACAATGATAGTGCCCTACCCTCCTTCTGAAAACCTTCCTTAATTTTAGCAAGATCAAAACTTTTGAAGATCCCTCACTCAACGTAAGACACCATCAAGTCATTAAGCCAGTTATCGGATATTTTCTCAGTCTTGATGATTTTTATTAATGAGAAGACCCTTTCAACTGTTACCGTTGCTATCGGTAGTAGCAATGACAACTCAACGAGGCAATGTGTCACCGGCTGTGAAGGAGAGAAGTTCGCCGCCCTCTGTCCCCAACTGTCGTCGCCCAAGGCCCCAGCCGCCGGCTTGCGCGACCCCCCGTCGTTCGCATGTCCGCGCCCACAGTTCCGCTTCTGTCGTCGTGTTGGCCATGTTTAATTATTGTTTTCATTTTAATTATCGTGAACTCTGCGCAGCATATCTTGAATGTGTCTATCGCGTTGGGCGACCGCGCGATCATGAAACAAAAAGAGGACACGAGCGTCTGTTGATATTTTGTTTGTTTGGAGGTGCTGACCACATACACCATGTGGTGAGGACACGAGCGTCTGCGCGGTCGATCAGAACGAACAAAACCCAAATAAATCCGGTATCTGTTTACATTGGTGCATTGAAGTGCGAACAATAAACAGACTGCAGATGATGTTCGCAATTATCCGCTTTGAACGCAAACTGAACTCAAAATTGGGTCTAGTTTGGGTCGCGACCGATGTCCGGCTCTAATTTGCATCCAACCGTTGAAAGTGATTTTTGATCCTTAGATACTTAAACGGACTAAAGCGGAAAAAATGGGTATGCCTGCTCTTAGGTTTAAAACTGAGACTGAATTGGATGGGGGCAGAACTGACTGGGTGGAAGCATGGGCCGTCTCGCTCCTGTACAGTTGCTCCCGTGACCCTGTCTTGTGACCTTCTTTAAGTGCTAGCGATATTTGGTGGCTGGCCGGAGGCCTAAGTGCCTAATTAAGTGTCTAATGATCCAATTAAATCAAGTAGCTAGCAACCAGCGCTGAGATGAATATCTATATAAAATATTTTGCATGCAATCAAGGTATGGCAGCTGCCATACCTTGCCCACCGGGGAGCTCCGCCACTGGGACAAACCATGTTTTCCTATTGCATCGACAAACTCAGATTCTCCAAGACTTCTTCCCTAGTCTCCTGCCCCTGTCCCATGGCAGTAGCCAGACCTTCCTCTGCTGCTCTGTTGGGATGCACATAATCTTTCACCTGGTGTCTTTGAATTAAAATGGTACTACCCCCGTCACAGTTTATAAGGCCTGCCCGTAGCCTTAGATCGTTAAGTTAACCAACATAACATAAAATTTATAACATAAAAATTATACCATATGAAAATATAACATTTGAAGTTTCTAATGATATGGTTTTTATAATATTTATCTTAATTTATGTTGGTTAAATTGACAACCTAGGGATACGCGTAGGCCTTCTAAACTGTGATGGAGGTAGTAGGACTCTTCCGAACCTCATTTATTGCATCCCGATAGCCGCATTTCAACCTCCACTATATAAATCACTCACCACTTTGGTAGGTGGTTGACCACTTCATTCCTCTTTGAATGTATCTTGACAAGAGCTCCCCGCATTTCCCTACTAAAAATATTTGATTTCTTGATGCTCTAGTTCCCCTCCCGGCCTCTATAAACCAACTGTATTAATGGTGTGGGAAAGTTCCAAGTGTTCCTTTGTTTCATTATTTTTAGAGTTTGAAGACTCTTATTTCGGTAGGAGGCGTCGTTGAGAAATTGTTTGTGATTTATCCCTAATGATTGTAAAGGTTTGGAGGCCGCCTCGAGTGTTTGGAAATAACCTTTCTGGTGATATCTCACAAATAATAAGGTGAGTCTTTGTGGTTCTTGTGTGCCTTTGTGGTATTTCCACCTTTTAAACGGTGACTAGCTCTCCTCCAAGGGATTGAACATCGGAATATATCTTCATCTCATCTCCATGTGTCTTAGGTTTTTTCTTATCCTGGCTCATTTACTTGTGTTTTACTTTGGTCCATTATCCTTGCAAGCTCATCTATGTTGTTATCTCACATAGCATATTTAGACTCACACTTTACATTCTCCAAAGCCTAAATTTGATAATAAGTGAAGTAAAATTGTAGTTGACCTATTCACACCGCCCCCTCGCGAGGCCCATCTCGATCCTTTCGTGCTACTTCCTTGGAGTCGTTGGTCTAGGAGCCTAAGTCTCTTCTTTGAGTCATCATGGAGGAGGTCCGTGGCTCGTGACATGGCCTGGCTACAAATGATGGTCATTCTCGGGGCTCCTTCTCCCTTAACAGTGGTGTTCTCTGTTGCCCTTCTCCTCGTCTACCAATGAGTCAACGCCCTTCGAGGCAAGGCGAGGGGGGCAAGAGGCCCCCTTCGGCGATGGTTGGTTGATGCAGGGGCGAGGTTCCCTCCTTTGGGACTTGACGATGAAATCTACTACTTGACTCTTCCCCACTCACGGGCTTTGTTGCTCCCTCTACCTAGATCAACGAGTGTTTCAATGGATGAGGGCCTCAACGTTATCAGACGACGCTTCTCTTTGTATCTTTGGTGTGCTTGTTCGCTCATACCCTTTGTTAGTTGTTCTCCATGATACCTTATATCTTGTTCGCTAGTTCAGAGTTCTGCACTTGGGTCCTTTTTTGTAATGTTTGATTTTCTTCATTTATACCACTAAGCAAAAAAAATACTATCTCGAGTTGACTCATCATATATTGACGCGGCCAAATGTAGAGGTATATATAGTAGATCAATAACACTATATACTTGAATCAATTAATCGGACTAGAGCGGGACATCATGATAACAAGTAAGTAAAAAAAGATACAAAGCCATTCTTCTTAATATAAAATGCGGTGTCATTTGTTTTTATTTATAAACACCGGAACATTGTAAAAACTGGAATACATTCTCCAGAATTCCAAAGTAAAAAAAAAAGGATAAAACCAGATACCATCGGCCTGGCCTGGCATGGAGGAGGTGCATAGGCCCATTTTTAGGCTCCTTCCTGTCTTCCATTTTGGCCTGGTCCTCTGAATGTCTGTCTTTGCTTCCCTGTTGAAATCAGTTGCAGGCAGCGGGAGACGACGCTCGACTGTTGTCTATAAAACCTCCTCTCGCCTCGACTTCCTCCCCTCCCATTTTTCCTTCCGCGCCCTCTTCCTCTGACGGTTCTTGCGAAGCTGTTCGACCAAGGCGACATGGCGGGCCAGCGGAAGGCCGACGCCAACATCACCGGGCCAGGAGGACAGCCGCGTCCGCGTGCAGCGCCAGCGCCTACAGCCGGCAGCGGCACTTCGGCGCAGACTGCAGGGCGTACGGCGAATGCAGGCGGCAACGGCACTCCTCAGGCGCTTGCACCGGCGACGGCGGCGACTGTCAACTATATCGGACTCCCCGGCGCCTCTTCCATGTCCGGTGGAGGTGGGTGCCCAAGGAATCGAAGCATACGACGAGCGCGTCCTTCGTTCTTGCTTTGGTGCCCGATTCTTGGATTGTAACACCTTCGATTCTTGCAGCTCTCGATCGCGGCGGCGGGCCGGGGCACGGGGGGTTCTCTCCGCCGCATGGGTGGGCGCCACCGACGCCGACGCCGACGGTCCACTCGCCGCTGGGAAATCCTGGTGGGCTCCCTTCCCTTCCCTCCCAAGAAAAGCGCCAAGTCTTTCTCTCTGCTCTGGTCCGTGCGGTTCTTGGTTCTTGATTGACGCCGGAGTTCGATTTCTTGCTTTCTGTTGCAGTTGCCGCCGGTGGGAGTGCGCCCTACGCCATCCACGCGCCGGCCGGCTATGGTACGGGCACCAGCGGCCAGAGCCAGATCGCCAGCCCCAGGAACACCGGAACAGGGCAGCCGCACGGAGGCAACTCCGGCGGGGTAATTTGTTATGCATTTTGGTCACGATTCGTTCCTTTTTTGGCTTGCCCTGCCGCGATGAACTCATCGATTTCTTCTTGGCCTTTTGCAGCCTTCTTCCCCGATCTGGATTTCACCGGCACCGGCAATGGCACCAAGCGCTCTACTATGCCATTATTGCGGAGCGCCCGCCATTCTGGTGTTCGCCAGGGTGCCCTTCTGCGATGCCTGCTACCGCTACGCGCACTCCGGCAACGCGCCTCCGCAGCGCGCGCAGATCAGATACGCCGGTGCGACTCCGCCTCCGCCTCCGCAGCAGCGCCAGCTCGGCAACCGCCTCCGCCAGCCTTCTTCCGCGGCGCCGGAGCAGCAGTCCTCTTCAGCTTCACGGGCGCTGGATGATGCGTCGCGGGTGTCGGCAACTATTCTGAACAACCCTTTTTCCATCATCTCGGCCGTCCGGCCACCGGAGCCGCAGTATTCTTCACGCGCAACGGCACCAAGTCCAGTCCCCAGCTACGCCGGCGTGCCTCAGGGGGCAGTGGCAGTCCCTCCCAGTGTGCAGCCGTCCCAGGCTGACCTGGAACTAGCGGTGCTGGACGCGGCCCTGCGGGCATCGGCAAGGATTCTGGACAACCCTTTTTCCATCATCCCGATCTGCGACTCCTGCGGCTGCCCCTCCGGCAGCAACAATGCGTGCCTGGCCTGCTACATGAACTCTGGGAGCAGCTAGCTTAACTGCTGAGCCTTTTCTGCTTTGCTCTGTTTTTCCAGGAGCAGGATGATTCCTGTGATCAGTTAAACAGCTCTGACATTAGTAAATGATACTTGTTGTGGAAGTTACTGTCCCCTGTGTGATTCCAGTTTCTTCCAATCTCTGAAGAACATGACACCTGAATCCGGATTCAGTTATATTTCAAACCTGCTGTGTTGGCGCCAAGCAGTTTTGCTTACCTGCCCAGTTTTGCTTTTCTTCGTTTTCTACCTCTCTGTAAAGCTATAAAGCCAAGGATCTGGAGCCTTCGAGCTCATTTTACTTCTATGAGAGTAAAGGCCAGCAGCTAGTAATCCCGGATGGCCCTTAGGTGTATCTTAATTCCGCCTAAGTTTATCACGATTAGCCTCTAAAATCGCCAAGTTGTAATGTTTTGCGTGTGATTTTCTGAATCTTGTTCTTCAAACCAACTCGGGTCTGACAATTGGTATTCAGAGGAAAGTTTAATCCTTGTTAGGGAGTGGATCTGGGTGCCGAAAATAAGTTGGACGAGCCTTAAATTCTTCTTTTCTGCCCTGACCTGGTTGCAACAAGGCGGTGGTACGATCTGTCTCACAAGGCTTGGCTGCAACTCTACTGTGGTAAAATCCCCTCCTCGTCGTTACAGATCAGTGTGCAGCGAGCGAGGTGACAAGGTAAAATGCTTGTTCTAAAACCCTCCCTGTAATTTTCCCGTGTCTGAATCATGGGTGGAGACGGTGATTCCTTGGACACTACTAATCTGGAGGTACAGTCCTTGCAACTCGATGTCAAAACGTTGCATCAAAGCAGAGAGAATGACAGACATGAGTTTGTTGATTTCCAACACCATGTTAACCTCAGCTTCCAGAATGTTCAGAAAACCTTAGCTGTTCATTACTCCCTCCGATTCATAATAAGTGTCGGGAGTACCATTTTTTCAAAACACATAGAAAACCCACCCAGGGTCGGGTCCATAAATATGCCAACCGTGCAGTCCGCGCAAGGCCCATAGATTTCCCAAAAAAATTATATACCACTCCCTTCGTTTTCTAATATAGGTCGTTTTAGCAAAGTTTTAGCAGTGTATACTATATAGCAATGTTTTAAATAGCTGGTTATAGACGGACGCGGCTATTTGGCTCTGGGGTGCACACGCGCTCTCTAATGAATAGTAAAATTAAAATAAATGATAAAAAAATTCAAAAAATTCTGAATTTTTTTGTGGATATTTATATTAGTGTGGCATGTGTGCTTGCCAATTTTGATGCCATATGATGCAGTGGTTCTTCCTCGGTGAAAAAAACAAAAATACGTATGACGTTTTGCTACATTTGAAGGCATTATTTGGCGTTCATTTTGTCTTTTTTTCACAGGCCAAAATACTAAAGCTTTTCACCTGAAATTTTGCATGTGTCATTTGAGTATGACAATTAACACATACAATTTTTTTCAATTTTTTTGGCACTGGTAAAATATACATTTGACACGCAGGTGCACGTGCACCTCAGAGCCAAAGGGAATATCCCGTTATAGCCTGACTATATAGCCTGTTGTGAGACCTTAGGCTACGGCTATGCTATTTGTAGGCTAAATGGGAAAAACCGCTAATAGCCCTATTTACCCCCTAATTATCCTCTATTTTAACCGCTATACTCTCTATTTTCTGTTTTTTTCTCTCTTTTTCTTTATCTCTTTCTATTCAATCTGATTCGATATTACTTATGAGTTGAATAGTTGAATGCTTGTTTGGGTTGAATAGTTGAATGAGTTGTAGCTCGAATCATGTTTTGAATCATAGTTTCCTTCTCTTTTTTTCGGGAACATATGCCTAATATTTTCTTTGTTTTAAAAAAACGGCTAAATGGATTAGCCGCTATAGCCTATAGCCTAGGCTATAGCCTTTCTTAGCTTCTAAAAATGTCGGGGCTAAATGAATTAGCCGGATATTTTAAACATTGCTATATAGGCAGCTTTCTGGTATTGGGCCTTGGCACCTGGCAGCATCTAGTGGACACCGATAATGTTGGGTTCGATGGAAACAATGAATCAAAGGACTCCAATCCTAGTGAGCTTAGTGATATAGAAGATTAGTGTCGGCATGAGTGATATAGAAGATATAGAAAATTCAATCAGAGGGCTCCAATTCAATTTTGCTGAGTGTCGGCATCTTTATCGAGTGCATTTTCTCATCTATTAATTAAGAAGGACGATAAAGAATTTTATATAACCACACATGAAATATGTTTTGGCTTGGTTTAAAATGTTAGGAACCTACAGAAATGAAAATGAAAATGAGTCGGTGCATATGTTGATTCTCCAATGCTTTTTCATGTGCAGTAGCTAGTTTCCTTTCACTTCGAGCACCACCATCGGTCTTGTTGCCATCGTCGTTCGACGACTTCCTCTATAGTGAAGGATGAACACAAATGTCATATCTTCCTCCCCTTCCCCTTTGCTTTGTTTCGGTCGTCAACTCGTCATGCCGTCAATGGAACTTGTCAAACATTGGATGATTTTGCTAGTAGTTGCATTCGGGTTTAATGGCCACGTAGCTACTATTAGCAACTTAAGCCCAAGATACTAGAAAGCTGTTTTCTCCATTGCTAAAAAAAACTTCACCGCCAAAAAAAAACTAAAAACTGTCTTCCCCCATTGAAACTGTCGTCTGAGCGCCGGTCAATCAATCTATCGCTCAAACTCGCACCGCCGCTGCCGCCTCTCACCGTCCACGCGCGCCAAGAGGACATTTTCGTGGTGTGGCGCAGCGCTCCGGTCATCCTGAATCCCTGCCGGTTGGCATGGCGGTGGCGTTGAGGCATCAAGTCAGGCCATTAGATCGTCGATCACTGTAAGTAGACCAAGCACTCAATTTTATACTAGCTACATAAGGTTTTGTTATTTATCTACATAAGGTATTGTTATTTGTTCTCTCCATTTTCAGAAGCATCTTGCATTTCTTTTATCTGTAAAAAACATGCAATTTAACCTTGTAAATGTGCATGCCCATGCTTAAGTTTTTATATACTGTTCAGCAAAAATCATCTACCATGTTAGATGCTGATCAGCAAGCTACAGTTCATTCTCTTTTTGACTACCCGGAACATGTATACCGTGTAACCAAACCATGCAGTTCATATTTTTTCACATAGTAGTACGACAGCATCAACTTTCCATGCAGTCTGTTGCTATGGGGGGGCAATCACACCAACCTTGCATGTCTTTCTGTTTTGACACAAATTTGACTGCCCAATAACCAATTTGGTCCCAAGGTAGAACGTTTTCAACGATCATGCAAAGAAAACCTCCGTTGAACATGGAGCCATACCTCTTTCTGTTCCTAATTAGTACTCTACTTCTGAATTCCGTAGACAGCACCATTTTATTTCTGCATGACTGGCAGATAACAGAGCTTTGCAACTCTTCCATGGCGTCAACCGTGCCGTTCTCCGCTGGCCATGTTGCCCTTGGCCTTGGGTCTCCGCCGCCCCAGCGCCACAGCTGCAGGTTCCAGCGATTTCAGCGACCGGGCAATCTCACTTCATCAGGTAATGGATCCAATCATCTCTGGGTGGTAGACTTTTTGTATCGGTCTCCTTAATTAGGTGGTCTTTCTGATGGAAGGAAATGTCTTATTTCTGCAGCTATAAGACATCGCCAGGTTAAAGCAATGGCTGGAGTGAGCATGGATGGCTCAGCACAGCTTCAGGCCCCGGTTGCAGTGGTTACCGGAGCATCGAGGGGGATTGGGCGAGCCATCGCTGTGGCTCTTGGCAAAGCAGGGTGCAAGGTAAATACTTATAAGTATCAGCAATCGAAAAAGGGGAAATAACAAGGAAAGTATATAATGTAAGGCTAGTCAAGCTGCGATTTCATTTGAGCTGAAGATCATCTTTTGTTTGTCTAAGGTAGTTGTCAACTATGCCAAGTCAGGCATGGAAGCTGAAGAAGTGTGCAGAGAGGTGAGTAAAATCGCTCCTTAATTCTAGCCCCTTCCCAATGTATGTTACGGTTGCATGCACACATAATTTTCATGCCATGCTTGTCTTCCTTATGCCAAACGAACAAATATCGTGATCCGTTCAGATTGAGGAATCCGGTGGCACTGCCATCGCCTTCTCCGCCGATGTCTCCATCGAAACCGAGGTTGAATCCATGATGAGAGCGGTGAGTTGACATAATTTCATTTCTCTAGGTCTCCGAGTGAGCGCATGCTTCATACATGATGTTGGATGTTGGCTCAGGCAATTGATACTTGGGGAACACTGGACGTCCTGGTCAACAATGCAGGTTCTCCCTTGTTTTCATCTCTCTGCCTGCCCTGCACAACCGACTGCGTAAGTTGGCATTTGTGTCGCCTTGATGGTGTTTTTGATGGCATGAGGGTCATTTCTTGGTGGGCAGGGATCACGCGAGATGCGCTGCTAATGCGGATGAAGCTGGCGCAATGGCAGGAAGTGGTGGATGTAAACCTTACCGGTGTTTACCTCTGTTCCCAGGTGAGATGAAATGCTCACTTGGCCTCCATAATCGACATCAAATATGCTTTGTGCTTGCCTAAACCCTAAAGATATTGTTTCAGGCTGCGGCAGCCGTGATGATGAAGAGGAAGAAGGTATGGAGTAAGAGGTGACTATGTGCCGTTTCTATTCTGAAAAGGGACTTTGTTGTATGATCACACACAACAATTTATGGGCACAATATTTTGACTGGTTGATTCGCCCCCCAGGGAAGGATCATCAACATCGCCTCAGTTGCAGGGATGATCGGCAACATTGGACAGGCAAACTACTGCGCTGCCAAGGCCGGGGTGATCGGATTGACCAAGGCCATGGCCAGGGAATACGGTGGCAGAAACATAAATGCAAGTAGCTTCCATGTCATGACAGGACAAATCTTGGAAGAAGCACATCTTTATTAGACCACTCCTTATTTGAACATTAAGCTTGTCTGAAAATTTTCCTTATCTGAACATCTTGGAAGAAGCACATCTTTATTGGAAGAAGCACATCTTTATTAGACCACTCCTTATCTGAACATTGATTTTGCAGGTGAATGCGGTTGCCCCGGGCTGGGTCGCTTCTGACATGACCGCAAAACTAGGCGACGACATCGAACGGCATGCACTTGAGAACATACCATTAAGTAAGTATTAGTAATCATCTGAACCCTCTAATTCCATACGAATCACTACGGAGAAGCATGTTCCCATCGATTTGGTTATGAAGATGAAACAGGGTTATGGATTTGTTTCTACTACTTCATTGCTGATGGAAATTTCAGGACGGTTTGGCAAGCCAGAAGAGATCGCTGGACTAGTGGAGTTCTTGGCTGTTCATCCGGCTGCAAGCTACATGACCGGGCAGGCAAGCCGAAACTGTTTTCTGATAGATATGGGTTGTGCACTGAAGATTTAACATGTTTAATTCTGCAACGGCAGGTGCTCCCGGTTGATGGTGGGCTGTCCATCTGAGTATCACTGAAGCAGAAGAACCGAAGGGAGGTGTGGAAACATAAATCTCCAATGAGAAACAACAGAGAAAGTTGTAGTCTGGATGGAAGTTTAGTACTAGTATGTATTAGCCATAGCATGTTGTTAGAATTTACGGTCATCATTACTTGTAATTTGCTTAAACTGAATAATCATTTGATTATTACTGAAAGTGAACCAGTCAAAGACTTCAAGCAAAACCAAATCATCAGGAAAGAACAAAAGATTAACTGATCAAACTGCGCACTGACATCTATAGTGGTTGTGAGTTGTGGCGCCATGATGGGACTGTGAATGAACGGTGCATGGTGGGAATATTGCAAACAAGGAACTTTGAAAAGAAGATTAAGAGCAAGTCTTACATGGTTGCAGAGAAGCTCAAGATACATATAAGATAAATTAAAAAATAAAATTTGTACAGGTTGACAACTTTCACCGTTTCACGCCATTGAGAATTAATTTATCCACTCTTGGATTCATCTAACATTGAGCTGGTCATCCCTATGATAAATTGGTATGAGAAATCTAGCTGCTCATGCTTCATGATAACTTTCTTCTCTTCTCCAACAGAGCATCCAAGTCACCTGATGTTTTAATAAAATCAAGGCAAGCATCCATAAGCTTGTGGCAGTTATGTTGGTCAGCTAAAGCCAATGTGGTTACCACGGTCTTCGTGCTGAGATGCTCGCAAAGGAAGCTTTGGCAAACCAGCTTGAGCCTATCCATGGCATATCGTTCCGCAGCCACTAGTAAAAGCCGTACCATCTCGGTATCCTTGTCTCCAGGCAAAGAGTCGGTATACATGAAATGAAGCAGGGCCCTGAAAACAGCAGGTTGCATGTTTTTGATGGTTATGCCCTGCCCTAGCCTCGCCTCCCACATCGGTCCATAGAGCTCTTCTTTCAGAACAGGTGACCGCATAGCGAGAACAAACCTATGAGCTTCAATGGTCTCTCCTCCGACAATGAAACTGACATCAAATCCCTTCTTTTCTTCCAGCAGCTTGCGAACATGATCAGTTGTGTCAGCCGGTGGCAGATCGATTTTGGGGAATGATTTGGTTTCAGTAACATGTGGCTTCTTGAAAACAGTGACGATGCATTCAATCGTGAGACGATCATCCCTAAGGTACACTGATCCCTCGATCTCACTTCGCCTTATGAAATAAGGAGTGAGTGGAGCAAACATAGTATCACTATCATCGGGATTGAAAATCTTAGGTTCTGTTTTATGCAGTGAAGACGAGAATCCGGTGTACTGGTCCACCAGCCTCATGTCGCAGGATGCCCGGACTTTAGTGTTGTTGCTCGCAAGCGCAAGAAAAACCGAGATGTAACCTTCTACACCTCGTGCATCTCCATCAGGGAAGAATAAGATGGCCCAGTCATGGCCGCCGACGGAGAAAGTCCCTGACTGGATGTAGCCGTCCTCATCGTGGCCCATGCCCGTGTGCTTACTGAAACCCATGATATCAAACACATGTGTGCCAGAGGAGACCAATGGGGTGCACATAGACACCGTCTTGCATGTCTCCATCTGGAGACCAGGAGGAAGAAGATTGCCTGCCGGAGGAGAAGAATCGCCGCGTCTCGGCGCCGCCGTGTGCTAATCTGATGTTGTGAAGGAAAAGCGTATTAATTCCATAGGACAGCAGAGGGAAAGATAACCTTGGTAAGGGGGAGCAGGTCGAACCTTCAGGCCTCCGATTGTGACCGGAGATGGCGGCGGTGACCAGATAGATCTTATAGCGCTCCTTATAGCATCTCACACACGGGAGTTCCTTATAGCATCCCAAACAGATTTGTATCCGTAAAAAACCGTCATTTTAAAAAAAATAGACAAAAGAAGTTTTCTCTATAAACACCAATTTTTTTTATAGAATTCCACAAACTTTGAATCAACTTTTCTAGGTTTATGGGATGATCTATGTCCCGTAAATATTGGCGCCAACGAAACCGCCCGTAAAACTTTCAGACATCCACGTCGCCGCTCACTCGCCACACCGCCACCACGACGCTACCACGTCTCGTGTCGCTGAAACACCACTGTGCCGCTGGAATGCCGCCCCCACGTCGCCAAGCCGGACCGTCGCAACACCACGCCAGGCCGCTCCGTGTAACAGCCCAGATTTTGCAAAAATTAAAATTTTGGTTTTCGGTGTGAATTGTTTGATTGTCTGATTTGTTTGCGGTGTTTGCATCCCCGATTTATCGATCAACGATTATTTCCCCCCCTCTTATCTCGTATCGGACGGAGACCGACCCTTGCCACCCTGACACTTGACATTTACGACACCGAGTTTCGCCCGATCACCGTCGCAAAAACCGCACGGGACCAGCCGTAACCAACGGAACGATAAACCCCGTTTAATAAGTAAACGAGATATTTTTATAGCGCGCTGGAAAGTGTTCTCGGAACGGTTCCAGCGCGAGGTGAACGCCGCCGGCTCGACGCGCTGATCGCGCAGTTCAAAGTTTTACCCGAATCGGAGGTCCTGCGGACCCCCGACGGTCAGAAACGTAAACACCGCGCGCGCGAGAGAAAAAACCGGGGATGTTTTTGCAAACTGCCAACCACCTGGGTTATATAAAGACCACCACACTCCCACCCCTTTCTAGGGTTTCCCTAGGCCAAAATTGCAGCCATCCCCTCCACTTTGCCCCAATCTGCCCAAATACCCTATTTTTGTCCAAAACAAACCCCAGCTGCTCCCGGCCGTTCGATCGGGCGATCGGAGGGCTACGGGCGCGCCACGTCACCTTTTTTCTTCTTCTCTCTCTCCAATCCTCCTCTCTCCTCTGCCCGTGGAGAAGCTCGCTATCGCCGCCTCGCCTCGGCCAACTCCGGCAGCCGCCGGCTCCCCTCCTCCTCGCGCCCTCTCCCTTCTTCCCCTCTCCCTCTCATCTCCCCCTCACCGGCGTTCCCTCTCCTCCTCGCAGGTTGCCGCATGGGCCGGCGAGCCAGGCCGCGGCCACCATGGACGCCAACGAAAGCCGCCGCGCCATGGAGCACGACCCCGCGAGCGTCGTGCCTCCGCCCTTCGCCTCACACCAGTGGCCGCCGCCCTTCCCCTGGATCCGGCGCCGCCCAGCCTGAACCGCGCCCCAGCTGCCTCCTCAGCGCCGGCCGGCGAGCCACCGCCCGTCCACGATCTGGATCGGGAAGACGACAACTGCCAGCTGGGCCGGCTCGCCACAGCGGCCCAACAAGCACGCACAGCCCAGCCGCAGCGCTCCTTCGCCCAGGGGCGAAGATCCCTATCTCGCGCCCACCCCACCATATGGGCTTGGCCCGCTAAGGTGAGGCAGCGGACTCCTCTTTTTTTATCTGTTTGTTGTTGGGCTTGGCCCATTGCTATTGTACGCTCGTGTGCGCAATATAGTTATTCCGCGCTCGCTCTGTTTAGCCCGTTTAGTAGTGCTTTCGGCCCAGGAACGTTTAGCAATTTCTGCACATTAAATAAATTTCAAAAAAACATAGGATTTTTGCGATGCCCGTATCTTTTAAACCGTAGCTCGAATCGCGACGCGTTAAACATGAAACTTGCTTAGTTTTTCGTGTAGTTTAATAAAATGCGCTCTTTTGCCATGTTTGACCTTGTTTACATGTTGTTTTACTGCTAATTACAACCCTTGCCACTGTAAAATGTAATCTACCATAACTTTTTAACCGTTGCTCTGATTAAAATGTTCTTTATATGTAACTTGACTAGAATTGCATGTAGGTTGTGTTTATGCCGCTCTTGCTTGCTAATAAAAATTACAAAATATGCTTTAGGTCAAAACAGTACCAAATTCCATTTTATCGTGGGGTCCGCAATAGTTTGCCATGTATAGGTTTTACCCCCACTTAAAGTGACTAGATTAGATAGTTTAATTTATGCTTCACCTCTTGCCATGTTTGTGTGCTATGC
Organism: Bromus sterilis; assembly: GCA_950022295.1. Taxonomy (NCBI): domain Eukaryota; kingdom Viridiplantae; phylum Streptophyta; class Magnoliopsida; order Poales; family Poaceae; genus Bromus; species Bromus sterilis. Next base: position 435,899,468 of record OX465595.1, read on the forward strand.
CATGCTTGAGTGAGATGCCATGTTAACAACCTCTGCTCACCTTGTGTAACTAAACAAATTGAACCCTTGTAAATGTGTGGTATCGTCGTGTGCGACGAGTACTCCACTTAACCTGTTAGTAATCGCTCTCGACGGTAGGTGCGATGTCTCGTGTTGCCTTCTTGTTGATGCTTGCTCCTGATTGCTTCGTAGTAATAGATGCTTTCTCGTTGATTGATTTCCAGTGTTTACCGTCTTGTGTGCTTCCGCGGATACCTCTCGGAGACGATGCGAGCTTGCGATCAACTACACCTTCGGAACCCGACATATCGACAGGCAAGGACTATACATTACTTATGATCCATTCTATTTCAACAGCGGTTTGCATGCTAGTCTAGGTTAGGTTCGATGTTTGATCCTACCACATGTTTACAACCTCTTTCAAACCGATACAGCCATGTCCCTTCCCAGCAAACCTTGTACTGCTATGTTACTATTGCTCGTTGCTCAGCCCCTGCTTAGTATGCATGCTTAGGATGCTAAGATGTTACCCTGTTACTCCTTGGTATGGGCTATCACATTAGTATATTTTTGTTGATGATATGATTATTGTTATAATGTTGACTATATTCGATGAAGGATGGAAGGTCTAGGCTATCCCGCCCCGACGCTTTGTTCCATTCAAGTCACCTAGGACCCGAGTTCCGGGTATTGGTTTTAAGACTGAGCGTGCCTAACCGCGTGTGGGATTTTATGGGGTCCCCTCTTCTTACCTACCTAGCTCCAAACATTTTTAGAGGTGGCCCAAACGGATTTACCATTTGAAACCGTGTGTGTGCTTGGTTGGGCCCCCAGAAGTTTTAAAACAACTCAGGCCAGCGGAGACAGAGTTCCCCTGTTGGTCCACACTGGTGAGCTAGGGAAGTTCCCTGTTATATAGGTGAGACTAACCCCAAGCTTAGCCATACGGAAGAGTCCGATCCGAGGGCGCGGCCGGCTCTTGGATTGGGTGTCGACTCCCCGGGGGCCACCCGGATTTGTTCGTTGTTAGCTAGAGGGACCTGTCGTTTCGGATCTCTCGGAACTAAATCATAAAATGGTTGCCTGTGATGGGTAGCAACTGAGAGAGATGGACGTGCGTGTGGAGCCTTGTAATGGGCAGTTGGTACACCCCTGCAGGGTTAAATCTTTTCGAGAAGCCGTGTCCACGGTTATGGACGACTTGAGACCTACTCCTTGTTCATAGACAACAACAACTGAGATAATCTTAATATAACTTGATCAACGTGTGTGTGCCTTGACTGCTTCTTCTTCGTCGGGATGCGAAGAGGAGGACAAGGATAGGATATGTGTTATGTTTGCGCAAGTAGTTGATAGCAAGACTTGTTGGAGGCGATTCCTCATCGAATGCTTGGCTTCTTATCTTTCTCTCTAGATCGTTAGCCACTTCATAAATGCTAGTGCGGCAGCAACCTCACCACTTACCCCTTCCTTACCGTAAACTACTAGTTGTCCTAGATTGCGAGTGATGAAGTCCTTGCTGGGTAAGTTGACCACTACAGTTGGATGCTGAGTACTTCTGTACTCATGATACTACCCCCCAAACTCTTTTCAGGGTTCTTGATCGACAACAGGTATGGTGATTGACGTTTCACGTGGAGACTCGACGACGACTAGTTAGGCGGATCCCGGCGGAGGGCCTGGACCCGTGTGGTTATGGGAATCGATGTCTTTCTCTTTGCCATTAGAAATTGCTTGTAGTCTGTACCCAGACATGTATCTTCCGTTGTTGTATTGTATTAAGGTAGCTCTATGCCGATTGTATGAGATGTTGTATCCTTGTATCTATAATGTTGTGATATCATGTTGGAAATCCAGGGCATATGACTTCGTCATATGTCACGGTGGGACCGATATGTGCTTCGTCCCCGGATCTGGATGGAAACATCTAGATCTGGAACAGGACCGCATATCGGGCCTTACACTCCGCCACCCCACCGGGACGTCGTGCCACTATGTCAAACGCCCCTTTTTGGATGTCGTAATCATATCGGGTCACCGTATCGTCCTTGCACTGCCGCCCCGCACCGCATCTTTCCAGACCCCGTCACACACGTGTCATTGTCGTGCGGTTATTTGCCATGAATTAACAATTTTAGGGAGAAAGTATACGAGATCAGGAAAAAAGTAAGTTCTAGAAAAGTTCCTTTACAATTTAGAGACATCCCAGTAAAACCAGTTTCATGGGACGTTTTATAGAGGGATTGTTGGAGATGATTTTATCTCATTGGCCCCAACCCTTGCCTTACCTAGCAACGTTCGGCCCCGGTTTTCCTCTCCCACAAAGTTTATTCATCACGGTCTCCAATGTTATTGCGGGCTCTATCTTGTTAGAGTATGTTTTAAATATATATTTAGGGTGCTAAACTGAACATATTCCCAACCATCTCACAATCTGGATATTTCTGGTCGTTCCTTCGCTTGATCTAAACGATTTCGGCCGTCGGATCTGCTGTTTTAAGGGCATGCTGCTCCACAAGAAAAATCTGAGCTCTATGGTTGACTGGCCTTGAGGGTGGACGAAGGTACCGGCCCAGGCAGCGACACTCTCACTTATTCTTTCCTCCTCGAAGCAATGATCGCTCCTTGCTTCCCTCAAAAGAAAAAAAAATGCCAATCTCTCCTCGCGCGACCCAAGAGAGCCCTATGCGCCGTAGCCGTTGCCGCATTCCCTCCGACACATAGCCCCTTGTTACCACGTTCTCGGTCGCTCCCATCATCCAAGGTGCAACGCCTTTGATATCGTACAATTATACTCCTTCTTTTGCCTTAATTTCCCCTTACGATCCAACTGAGAGGGGCTTGGCCCCGTTACGGTGAGGAGGTACACCCTCTGTCTGTTGCTGTTCCTACACCACCTGCTTCTACGATGGATCTGAAGTCCTCGGGCACGCTGAGTTTACTGTGATCCAATGAATTATGAAATTATGTTCATAGTGTGAAAGTAATATATTTGATCTTCTTTTATATTGTGTTTTCTATTGTTCTTGCATGTTCTCCGTTTTTTTTTTGCTTTGGCCAAGTAGTATTTTATAACTCTAGAAGAGATCAGCTTTGTGCTAGATAGTAGGTTCATGCCTCCCTATGTTACGCTTGAGTGACAGAAACATGCAGACGGGAGGATGTGATGTTGCTACTAAGGGGAAAACAATGGTGTTTATGGCTATTTTGTTGTGGGTGTTGCCTACATTATGTATTGAGTTTATAGCATTTATCTGTTGCTTTATATTTTTAGCTTTTAATTGTTGCTCGTAACTTAATACCAGCGAAATGTTCTGGATTTGACTTTTCAAGGTGGATATTTAGTAATAGATTCTTTTTATTGAGGTTTATATTATCTTTGGTGTAATGCCTACATGATTGAACCTTGCACTCTCTGCTAGCATAATTAGCATTACCACTAGTAGAGAAAAGATCTTCTATGGCGTGCCAAAAATGACCTTGCTGGCGTGGAGGCCCGACGCCAACAATATGAGGCTAGTGATAACAGATATTGTTGGGGTTTGTCAACGAGTGACACGCCAAAGATGTAATTTTGGCACGTATAACAAAACAAATTTTAAACACTAAAATATTTATAAATAATAAATAAAAGTAGCTCACTACCAGATTTAACAATATGTTCACAACTTCAAAAATGCGTACATCATCACATAACACACTTAAAGTACTAGCTTCTTCCATCAGCACATCACATTACACACTAATTAACAACGAATAACAGTTTTGATCCTGTGAAACTTCTCGGTCTTCTCAGTCTCGAGGTGGTTCACCTTGACCTCGAGCTTCGCCATTTCATCCTTGACCTCAAGAAGGTCATGGATGAGGTTAACCTTGTCCTCGAGGAGGTCGTTGCACTCTTCCTAGAGCTTGTTGGCATCTTCTTCGAGAATCTTGATCATCTTGTTGTGAGACTCGACGGTCATATTTAGCACCTTCGCCTCGACTGACTTTTAGGGAAGTTGGAACCTCTTTGCCTACAAAAAAATATATCAATTACATACTCAACATTGACACTCACACATATATAGCAAATAGCAAACATATAATATGAGTTGGTCCTTACTTTGTTAGCGGTGTTGCTACTGGCTTGGTCCTCCACAATGGCAAGCTGATCAGCATCCATTTGAGTTGATATACAATAAAAATAAATTCAGTGGCAATATAAAATTTAGTGACACTATTTACTTTCCTTTTTCTTCTCCTCCTAGCTAGTCCTAACTCATATGATATGTTTGCTATTTACTAACTACAAATTCAGTTACTCTACAATGTAAAACATATTAGGAGGTGAAAATGGAAATGTAATTAAAATTCATCAGTGGCAATGTAAAATTCAGTGGCACTACTTACTTTTCTTCTTCTTCACCTCCTAGCTAGTTCTAACTCATATGATATATTAGCTATTTACTAACTACAAAGTCAGTTACTCTACAATGTAAAACAGATTAGGAGGTGAAAATGTCAATGTGATTAAAATTCATTAGTGGCAATGTAAAATTCAGTGGCAGTACTTACTTTTCTTCGGATTCACCTCCTAGCTAGTTATAACTCGGTGGCAATGTAAAATTTAGTGGCACTACTTCATTAGCAATTGCCATGAATATTTACCCTAAAACATCTATCTTTACTTGCAATGTAATTAACACGACTAATTTCCATATCGAAAGCGAGGAGGGGAGGAATTTACCAGCGAGAGGAAGGGAGGGAGGGGCGTCGGACGACGGCGGGGTGTCGGATGGCGTCGACGAAGAGGCATTGGCAGGATGTCGGACGACGGCGTCGGGGAGGCAGCGGGTCGTCGGCAGGGCGTCGGTGCAACGTCAGGACGACGTTGATTAGCGGCGTCGGGGCGGCGGCTGGGCGTTGGGAGGGGGGATTGGACGAGATGTGAAGTGAGGAGGCAGAGGGCCGGGGAAGGGATTTAACCTACTTGATGATGACGTCAGTCCACGCTGCCACGCCAGCAATTAAGCATTCACACTATGCACATATTCACACTTGTCTCAATAATATTTTCACATCTACACACTTTCACACCAGCAAAAATACATTTATTTTTCATATATATATTATTTCATATTGTAAATATGTTCTCTATGTATTTATTTGTATATATTTATTTATTTTATGCAGCATACATAATAAAATTGTTAATGTGACAAGAATTTATCATATAATGTATGTACAAAGAAGATGAAATAAAACCAACAACTATAAAAACGTACCCTTTAGTTTACAAAGAATACAAAATTAACAAAATCGAAAACCTGAAAGAATATGAGGTTTCTAATTATTAATGTATACAAGAATATAATAAAATGAAAAAAAATGAAAAAAATATATACCTTATTTACAATATACAAGAATATTCATATAATATAGGGCAATTTTGTATGAACCAGAAAGTTTATTAGTAATGTTTGGAAAAATAACACTCCATATATACTAACAATAATACTGACGTCGGGTTTTATACAACGTCACCTATGTCTCAGGTCTTTTTTAGACGATGAACCCCACATACAAGTGACGTCCAAACAAAATTCCATGCCAACACTAAGGGTATAGTGTTGGCGCAGCAATTAAAGTTGAGGATAAGTTTTTTTCTAGTAGTGTACGGTGTGTTTATAATGCTGTCAATAACCCATTTGTAATTTGTTCACCCAGCATAAGTTTTATCGTCTTTTGGGAACAGAGAGATCACTAGTGAATGACGTGGTACCCCGGTCCATATTCTTATCATCGTTTACACCCGTTGCATTATTTACTTTGTTTTACTTTTGTTGTTCTAACCACACCATTCGTTTCATCTTTCGTAAACAGCTAGACAGGGAGATTGACAACCTTCCTGCCTCGTTAGGATCGAGAGTATCTTTGTTCTTGTGTGCAGGTCCAGGTCCAGCAAGTAATTTTGATTCAAACAGTGTCGTTGCCTGCTTAACCACCTACTTGACGCATTTGAAGGCCTCCTGGCTTCGATAAACCTTGATATCTTTGCTAAGATAAATCTTTTGTTATCTATCACCATTTTATACTTGGGGTTCCCAACGACAATGTGTGATCCACACCATCAACATACGGTGTCAACTATCCAACAAGGCTTCGTTGTCTAGGACTAGCCCCTACCAAAGACTAAACAAGATTTCGACACTATGAATCTGTTTGGAGGAGGGAGAGTGCATGGCTTGTGTGAGAGCTCAAGAGAGAACTTTTGAGAGACTTGAGTGAGTTCGAGAGCTCCTCTACTCCTCATTTTATAGTATGAGCAAGGGGTAAAGGTTACGGGGAAAATACCAAAAGGACCTTGGATATTTTCCACCCAAAAGCCACCAAAAGTGGGAGGAAGCCCCTTAGGTAGGCCCCCCACACCATGGGTGGTTGGGCTCTTCCATGGGAGCCCCTACCTCCTTAAAACACGCTTCACAACATTAGGGAGAAAGCCCATAAGGTAGCTTTCCAAAATGCCTACGTAATCTTCCATTCCTACACCTACGTATGTTTTACGTGATGGACATGTTAGATAATAATGTGGCTATTATTAATTGGTGGTGATTAGAGAGGCTCAGGTCCACTTTGAAATTTAGGGGGATTGTTTGATTAGTGGGAAAGGAAGATTACGTAGGAAAACTTAGCAGTTTTATGTAGGTGTACCATTTTTTATTATTAAGAGAGAGAAATTCAGCACTCAAACAAACATCAATTCGAAAGAAAATAAAGAAAAAATAAAACCCAAGACCGCGTGCCTCACGATAGTAACTCCACCAGATAACCACTTACCCTACGTTACAAGACGATATGAAAGCGAAAAATGCACAACTTCTAGGCTACGCCTTCAACAAGGAATTGTCGCGCTGATGATAGTGAGTCCAACAGTAGATTGAACTTTGGATTTTCATACCCGAAGCGAGGATTCAATCCACCACCTTCAGAAGGAAACGATGAAAGAGCGCGTCGACATAGCCTGATCAGAGATCTTCTGTTCCCACCCAAGTGCATAAAGTTGTCGTTAAAGTCGTATGTACCATCTGCCTTTATCTGGCTACTGACGGCTCGATAGTCGGATACCTCTTGAGAAGACACGAGAAGACAAACATCACATACCATTTGCCTCCCTCCACTGCCGCACCACCTTCGATCCAACATTAACATGCTAGAAATGAGTACTCTGTTATAGCCCTATGTAGCCCGTGCCAATAGCAGACATGACTTGACCTCCCCCGCATGAGAAGCTGTGCATAGCATCCACCTGTGGCTTCACTTGTTGGCGACAACCTGTAGCCGGCATCTTCGAAGGAAATGCCTGTGCTACCTGTCGTGCCGCATCGAAACTGATCTGTTGATGGAGGAGATGTCCCATACGGCCACCAGCCTCAGAAAGGTCATCACCTTGAGATCCGAAGTCCGCATCGCCCACACGACCCAGAAGTCTGACGCTGTTGAAGAAGAGGATCGACGCCCCGATTTCGGGCGCTACAGAGAGCACCCACCACCGCGCTATCCGTTGTAGTCGCTCATACAACGGCAATAGCCGGCACGATCGTCATATCCAGGCACTATGTCCCGAGCCCCTCGCGTGCCGCCTCCTGGACAACCACACTTGACCTGCCATCGCGCTGACGAGCAGGCCACCACCAAACTGCAGTGAGCCACGACCGCGGTCCATACCAGGCACGCAACCCATGGGCCCAGATATAGGCCCGCTTGGCCCAGATCTATCATGTGATCTTGCAACCTACATCGCTGCCACCTGCCACCATCGTCAGGTGGTGACATCACTTGCCCTGGTGCTTCAATCGGGATCATCGCGTCCGCCAAAGGGCATGCCGGCGCGCACCGCCAACCGGTCTGCCACGTCGTCATGGGTCGTCACGCACCGTCAGCCGTGCCGTTGCCATGGCTCGAGCGGGAGGATGAAGCCCGCTGACGCCGCGCAGGTTTGCTAGAAGCTGCCCAAGGGGGGGGGGGGTGCACGTGCACTATTAGTCGAGATGCCATGATCATGTTCATGCTGGAAAAAGCTAACAAAGTTAAAAATTACAAGACCAAAATGGTAGGATAAGCAAAGAGGATATACATGCTGGGTTAACGATCAGCCAAGCTCTGGGTCGTCAGGTTTTGGTATTCGAAGATCATCTGTTTTAGAGCAACATGTTCAAAAGATCATCTGTTTTAGCGCGAAAAGCTACGAAGCCTACCTACTATATATATGAATTTGAAGAAAAAGTACAGTCGACTTATTTCCATCTCAGTTTAGGTCGAATTTCTGTCCTATGATCGGCCGACAGTTGACACGTTATCTTGATTAGTTTTGAATCAGATCGATCCCTATGAACTGTATCCAGTGACTTTAATGTGGTATCTGTAAGACATCTTCCCTCCGTCGGTACCAACTCATGATAATTCGTGGGCATATCTGAAAACCACTTCTACTTGCCTGCCCGGTCATGCAGCCGGATGAACAACCAAGAACTCCACCAGTCCGGCGATCTCTTCTGGCATGCCGAATCATCCTGAAATTTCTTTCCATCAGCAAGAAAATCAGTAAACCCAAATCGATAACTATATCTTTAATCTTCAGTGCCATTGCAAGAGTGATGAGTACATGCTTCTCGATACCATTCGTATGGAATTAGCCAATTTAGATGATTACCACTTACCTAATGGTATTGTCTCGAGCTACTTTCGCTCAATGTCGTCGCCTAGTTTCACGGCCATATCAGACTCAACCCATCCCGGGGCAACTGCTATGCTCTGTTAATGTGGCAATAATTCATTGCCAAGTACTCTGAAGTCTGAAATTTCTAGATCATGCAGTATGTACTTGCTGTGGATGTCAGCGCTCAGCCTGATTCGTTAATCCTGAAGTCAGCAACATTGGTCACTTGTAAGTACTAATATGCTATGGCCAATGCATATAACAGATTCAGTGCTGCATATCTTTCAGTCATCGGTAAATGATATGGCTGTGGATGCCATGTTGCTTTACAGCTCAGTCTTATTCGTTAATAATCTTCTATTGCTTCCTGATGCTTTTGCTCTACCTTGTATTTTTGACCTGTTTAGTTTCAGTTAAATTAAACCGAATGAGTGCTCAAAATCATTTCAGACCATGTGTCAGAACACTAGTTCTCTGAACTTCCTGAATCTGAACACACCTCAAGAAATGGATACCTTCTCTGAAGAATTCACCAACTGACAGGGAGACGGACGGTTTGGCAAGCCAGAAGAGATCGCTGGACTAGTGGAGCTCTGAATACTCATTTGATTATACTGAAAATGAACCAGTCAAACACTTCAGGCAAAACCAAAGCGTCACGAAAGAACAAAAGATTAACGGATCAAACTGTACACTGACATCATCTATAATGGTTGCGGCGTCATGATGGGATTGTGCATGAACAGTCTGGGGAGGACTGTGCATGATAGGAATATTGCACCCAAGGAAATTTGGAAAGAAGATCAAGAGCAAGTCTTACATGGTTGCAGAGAAGCTCAAGATACATATATGATAAATAAAAAGCTAAAAAAATTACAGGTTGACAACTTTCACTGTTTCACACCATTAATATCACTTGAGAATTAATTTATCCACTCAACATTGAGCTGGTCATCCCTATGATAAATTGGTATGAGAAATCTAGCTGCTCATGCTTCATGATAACTTTCTTCTCTTCTCCAACAGAGCATCCAAGTCACCTGATGTTTTAATAAAATCAAGGCAAGCATCCATAAGCTTGTGGCAGTTATGTTGGTCAGCTAAAGCCAATGTGGTTACCACGGTCTTCGTGCTGAGATGCTCGCAAAGGAAGCTTTGGCAAACCAGCTTGAGCCTATCCATGGCATATCGTTCCGCAGCCACTAGTAAAAGCCGTACCATCTCGGTATCCTTGTCTCCAGGCAAAGAGTCGGTATACATGAAATGAAGCAGGGCCCTGAAAACAGCAGGTTGAATGTTTTTGATGGTTATGCCCTGCCCTAGCCTCGCCTCCCACATCGGTCCATAGAGCTCTTCTTTCAGAACAGGCGACCGCATAGCGAGAACAAGCCTATGCGCTTCAATGGTCTCTCCTCCAACAATTAAACTGACATCAAATCCCTTCTTTTCGTCCAGCATCTTGAAAACATGATCAGTCCTGTCAGCCGGTGGCACATCGATTTGGGGGAATGGTTTGGTTTCGGTAACATGTGGCTTCTTGTAAACAGTGACCATGCATTCAATCGTGAGACGATCATCCCTAAGGTACACTGATCCCTCGATCTCACTTCGCCTTATGAAATAAGGAGTGAGTGGAGCAAACATAGTATCAACATCATCCGGATTGAAAATCGTAGGTTCTGTTTTTTGCAGTGAAGACGACAATCCGGTGTACTGATCCACCAGCCTTATATCACAGGACGCCCGGAGTTTGTTGTAGCTCAAAAGGGCAAGAGAAACTGAGATGTAACCTTCTAAACCTTCTACTTCTCCATCAGGGGAGAATAAGATGGCCCAGTCATAGCCGCCGACGGAGAAAGTCCCTGACTGTATGTAGCCGTCCTCATCGTGGCCCCTGCCCATGTGCTTGCTGTAGCCCAAGATATCAAACACATGTGTCCCTTGATCCTCCTCCAATGGGGTGCACATAGACACCGTCTTGCATGTATCCATCTGGAGACCAGGAGGAAGAAGATTGCCTGCCGGAGGAGAAAGAATCGCCGCGTCTAGGCGCCGCCGTTTTCTAATCTGATGCTGTGAAGGAAAAGCGCATTAATTCCATAGGACAGCAGAGGGAATGATAACCTTAGTACGGGGAAGCCGGTCGAACCTTCAGGCCTCCGATTGTGACCGGATGTGGCGGCGGTGACCAGATAGATCTTTATAGCGCTCTCAACTTCAACAACAAAAATTCCGGGGTAAACAAAAAAGATACTCCTCACACACGGGAGTTCCTTATAGAATCTCCAACAGATCTGTATCCGTAAAAAACTGTTATTTTAAAAAAATAGACAAAAGAAGTTTTCTCTGTAAACACCAATTTTTTATAGAATTCCACAAACTTTGAATCAACTTCTTTAGGTTTATGGGATGATCTATGTCCCGTAAATATTGGCGCCAACGAAACCGCGCATAAAACTTTCATACAGCCACGTCGCGCTCACTCGCCACACCGCCACCGCGACGCTACCACGTCTCGTGTCGCTGAAACACCACTGTGCTGCTGGAATCCCGCCCCCGCGTCGCCAAGCCGGACCGTCGCAACACCATGCCAGGCCGCTCCGCCACCCCACCAGGACGTCGTGCCACTATGTCAACCGCCCCTTTTCGGATGTCGTAATCATATCGGGTCACCGTGTCGTCCCTGCACTGCCGCCCCGCACCGCATCTTCTCAGACCTCGTCACACACGTGTCATTGACGTGCTGTTATTTGCCAAGAATTAACAATTTTAGGGAGAAAGTATATGAGATCAGGAAAAAAGTAAGTTCTAGAAAAGTTCCTTTAAAATTCAGACATCCCGGTAAAACCAGTTTTATGGGACGTTTTATAGAGGGATTGTTGTAGATGCTCATATCTCATTGGCCCCAACCCTTGCCTTACCTAGCGACGTTCGGCCCCGGTTTTCCTCTCCCACAAAGTTTATTCATCATTGCATGCTCTATCTTGTTAGAGTATGTTTAAAATATATATTTAGGGTGCTAAACTGAACATATTCCCAACCATCTCACAATCTGGATATTTCTGGCCGTTCGTTCGCTTGATTTAAACAATTTCGGCCGTCGGATCTGCTGTTCTAAGGGCATGCTGCTCCACAAGAAAAATCCGAGCTCTATGGTTGACTGGCCTTGAGGGTGGACGAAGGTACCGACGCAGGCAGCGACACTCTCACTTCTTCTTTCCTCCTCGAAGCACTGATCGCTCCTTGCTTCCCTCAAAAGAAAATTTTTTGCCAATCTCTCCTCGCGCGACCCAAGAGAGCCCTATGCGCCGTCGCCGTTGCCGCATTCCCTTCGACACATAGCCCCTTGTTACCATGTTCTCGGTCGCTCCCATCATCCAAGCTACAACGCCTTTCATATCGTACATTCGTACTCCTTCTTTTGCCTTAATTTCCCCTTACGATCCAACTGAGAGGGGCTTGGCCCCGTTACGGTGAGGAGGTACACCCTCTGTCTGTTGCTATTCCTACACTCTACGATGGATCTGAAGTCCTCGGGCACGCTGAGTTTATTGGGATCCAATGAATTATGAAATTATGTTCATATTGTGAAAGTAATATATTTGATTTTTTTATATTGTGTTTTCTATTGTTCTTGCATGTTCTCCGTTATATTTTTTTGCTTTGACCAAGTAGTATTTTATAACTTTAGAAGAGAGCTTTGTGCTAGATAGTAGGTTCATGCCTCCCTATGTCGCGCTTGAGTGACAGAAACATGCAGACAGGAGGATGTGATGTTGCTACTAAGGGGAAAACAGTGGTGTTTGTGGCTATTTTGTTGTGGGTGTTGCCTATATTATGCATTGAGTTTATAGTATTTATCTGTTGCTTTGGATTTTTAGCTTTTAGTTGTTGCTCGTAACTTAATATCAGCAAAATGTTCTGGATTAGACTTTTCAAGGTGGATATTTAGTAGTAGATGCTCTTTATTGAGGTTTATATTTTCTTTGGTGTAATGCCTACATGATTGAACCTTGCACTCTCTGCTAGCATAATTAGCATTACCACTAGTAGAGAAAAGATCTTCTATGGCGTGCCAAAAATGACCTTGCTGGTGTGGAGGCCCGACCCCAACAATATGAGGCTAGTGATAACAGATATTGTTGGCGTTTGTCAACGAGTGACACGCCAAAGATTTAATTTTGGCACGTATAACAAAATAAATTTTGAACACTAAAATATTTATAAATAATAAATAAAAGTAGCTCCACTACCAGATTTAACAATATGTTCACAACTTCAAAAATGCGTACATCATCACATAACACACTTAAAGTACTAGCTTCTTCCATCAGCACATCACATTACACACTAATTAACTACGAATAACAGTTTCGATCCTGTGAAGCTTCTCGGTCTTCTCGGTCTCGAGGTGGTTCACCTTGACCTCGAGCTTCCCCATTTCATCCTTGACCTCAAGAAGGTCATGGATGAGGTTAGTCTTGTCCTCGAGGAGGTCGTTGCACTCTTCCTAGAGCTTGTTGGCATCTTCTTCGATCTTGATCATCTTGTTGTGAGACTCGATGATCATATTTAGCACCTCCGCCTCGGCTGACTTTTAGCGAATTGGAATCTCTTTGTCTACAAAAAAAGATAGCAATTACATACTCATCATTGACACTCACACATATATATCAAATAGCAAACATATAATATGAGTTGGTCCTTACTTTGTTGGCGGTGTTGCTACTGGCTTGGTCCTCCACAATGGCAAGCTGATCAGCATCCATTTGCGTTGATATACAATAAAAATAAATTCAGTGACAATATAAAATTTAGTGTCACTATTTACTTTCCCTTTTTCTTCTCCTCCTAGCTAGTTCTAACTCATATGATATGTTTGCTATTTACAAACTACAAATTCAGTTACTCTACAATGTAAAACAGATTAGGAGATGAAAATGGCAATGTAATTAAAATTCATCAGTGGCAATGTAAAATTCAGTGGCAGTACTTACTTTTCTTCTTCTTCACCTCCTAGCTAGTTCTAACTCATATGATATATTAGCTATTTACTAACTACAAATTCAGTTACTCTACAATGTAAAACAGATTAGGAGGTGAAATTGCAATGCGATTAAAATTCATTAGTGGCAATGTAAAATTCAGTGGCACTACTTACTTTTCTTCGGATTCACCTCCTAGCTAGTTATAACTCAGTGGCAATGCAAAATTAATTGGCACTACTTCATTAGCAATTGCCATGAATATTTACCCTAAAACATCTTTACTTGCAATGTAATTAACACGACTAATTGCCATATCGAAAGCGAGGAGGGGAGGAATTTACTAGCGAGAGGAGGGGAGGGCGGGGCGTCGGACGACGACGGGGTGTCGGATGGCGGCGACGAAGAGGCATTGACAGGGTGTCGGACGACGGCGTTGGGGAGGCAGCGGGTCGTCGGTAGGGCGTCGGTGCAACGTCAGGACGACGTCGAATAGCGGTGTCGGGGCGGTGGCTGGGCGTTGGGAGGGGGGATTGGACGAGATGTGAAGTGAGGAGGCAGAGTGCCGGGAAAGGGATTTAACCTACTTGATGCTGACGTGAACGTCCACGTTGCCATGCCAGCAATTAAGCATTCACACTATGCACATATTCACACTTGTCTCAATAATATTTTCACATCTACACATTTTTACACCAGCAAAAATACGTTTATTTCATATTACCAGCAAAATATATATATATATATATATATATATATATATATTATTTCATATTGTAAATATGTTCTCTATGTATTTATTTGTATATATTTATTTATTTTATGCAGCATACATAATAAAATTGTTAATGTGACAAGAATTTATCATATAATGTATGTACAAAGAAGATGAAGTAAAACCAACAACTATAAAAACGTATCCTTTAGTTCACAAAGAATATAAAATTAACAAAATCGAAAACCTGGAAGAATATGAGGTTTCTAATTATTAATGTATACAAGAATATAATAAAATGAAAAACAAAATTGAAACAAAAAATTATACCTTATTTACAATATACAAGAATATTCATATAATATAGGGCAATTTTGTATGAACTAGAAAGTTTATTAGTAGTGTTTGAAAAAATAACACTCCATAGATACTGACAATAATACTGACGTCAGGTCATATACAACGTCACCTATGTCTCAGGTCTTTTTAGACGATGAACCCCACATACAAGTGACGTCCAGACAAAATTCCATGCCAACACTAAGGGTATAGTGTTGGCGCATCAATTAAAGTTGAGGATAAGCTTTTTTCTACTAGTGTACGGTGTGTTTATAATGCTGTCAATAACCCATTTTTAATTTGTTCACCCATCATAAGTTTTATCGTCTTTTGGGAACAGAGAGATCACTAGTGAATGACGTGGTACCCCGGTCCATATTGTCATCATCGTTTACACCCGCTGCATTATTTACTTTGTTTTACTTTTGTTGTTCTAACCACACCATTCGTTTCATTTTTCGTAAACAGCCAGACAGGAAGATTAACAACCTTCCTGCCTCGTTAGGATCGAGAGTATATTTGTTCTTGTGTGCAGGTCCAGGTCCAGCAAGCAATTTTGATTCAAACAGTGTCGTTGCCTGCTTATCCACCTACTTGACGCATTTGAAGGCCTCCTGGCTTCGATAAACCTTGGTATCTTTGCTAAGATAAATTTGTTGTTATCTATCACCATTTTCTACTTGGGGCCCCAAACGACAGTGTGTGATCCACACCATCAACATACGGTGTCAACTATCCAACTGGGCTTCGCTGTCTAGGACTAGCCCCTACGAAAGACTAAACAACATTTCGACACTATGAAACTATTTCAAGGAGGGAGAGAAATAATGCCAGATCATTGCATGGCTTGTGTGAGAGCTCAAGAGAGAACTTTTGAGAGACTTGAGTGAGTTCGAGAGCTCCTCTCCTCCTCCTTTTATAGTGTGAGCAAGGGGTAAAGGTTATGGTGGAAATACCAAAAGGACCTTGGATATTTTCCACCCAAAAGCCACCATAAATGGGAGGAAACCCCTTGGGTAGGCCCCCCCACACCATGGGTGGTTGGGATCTTCCATGGGAGCCCCTACCTCCTTACAACATGCTTCACAACTTTTGGGAGAAAGCCCAGAAGGTAGCTTTCCAAAATGCCTACGTAATCTTCCATTCCTACACATACGTATGTTTTACGTGATGGACATGTTAGATAATAATGTGGCTATTATTAATTGGTGGTGATTATAGAGGCTCAGGTCCACTTTGAAAATTAGGGGGATTGTTCGATTTAGTGGGAAAGGAAGATTACGTAGGAAAACTTAGCAGTTTTATGTAGGTGTACCATTTTTTATTATTAAGAGAGAGAAATTCAGCACTCGAACATCATCAATTCGAAAATAAAGAAAAACTAAAACCCAAGACCGCGTGCCTCACGATAGTAACTCCACCAGATAACCACTTACCCTATGTTACAAGACGATATCAAAGCGAAAAATGCACAACTTCTAGGCTACGCCTTCAACAAGGAATTGTCGCGCTGATGATAGTGAGTCCAACAATAGATTGAACTTTGGATTTTCATTCCCGAAGCGAGGATTCGATCCACCACCTTCAGCAAAGAAACGATGAAAGAGCGCGTCGATATAGCCTGATCAGAGATATTCTGTTCCCACCCAAGTGCATAAAGTTGTCGTTGAAGTCGTATGTACCATCTACCTTTATGTGGCTACTGACGCCTCGATAGTCGGATACCTCTTGAGAAGACACGAGAAGACAAACATCGCATACCGTCTGCCTCCCTCCACTGCCGCACCACCTTCGATCCAACATTAACAGGCTAGAAATGAGTACTCCGTTATAGCCCTATGTAGCTCGTGCCAATAACAGACATGACTTGACCTCCCTCGCATGAGAAGTTGTGTGTAGCATCCACTTGTGGATTCACTTGTTGGCGACAACCCGTACCCGACATCTTCAAAGGAAATGCATGTGCTGTTGGGAAACGTAGTAGAAAACAAAAAATTTCGGCCTACGAATCAAGAACCCAAGATCATTCAATAAGATTGCATACAAGGTTTTAGGTCATGGCTCACCAACCGATGTAGCGGAAGTAGAGTTGGTGAAGCTCGTGGACGTAGTGGAAGTAGACCTCGCAAGTTCTCCCACGAACAGTCCCTTGATCAATCCCACGAACAAGTCCCGCGATCTAGTCCCACGGACAAGTCCCACGAACAAGCTCCTCGAAGAAGGGTCGAAGGTACGACCCCTCCATTAGTATCCACACATCCCGTAGCAGCAATCCAGCAGGGCTCCGCCGTCCAGAGATGAACGCCACCGAGAAAAACTAGAGGGAGAAAACCCTAATGGATTCCGATCTAGAACAGCGTCTAAACCGGGGTCTAATTGTGGAGCAACGGGGTTTAGATGAGGGAGGGTGGCGCATAGACCTTGGGGACAAGTTGTGTTGCGCCCCCCACCCCTCCCCCACATTATATAGGTGGCCAAGAGGCCCTTGGGGCGCAGCTCAAGAGGAATTGGGAATCCAACTTGGACTCCCAAGCCTTCCAAACCTTACCACACCTTCCCACCGGAAACCTGCCATAATGGGTTTTGGTATTCCCACCTGGAGGAGGTTTCCTTCCCCTTGGTGTGCCCCCACCCCTTTGGCCGGCCAGGGCAGCCTAGGTGGCTTGCCCCCCAAGGCCAGGGGCGCAGGGGAGTGGGTGGTACTGCCCGGAACCTTCCGGAACCTTCCATGACCTTCTAGAAGCTTCCAGGACCTTCCGGGACATATCGGGACCGTTTCGGGACATTCCGGACACTTCTGGAGCACTTCCAGGACCTTCCGGGACCGTTCTCGGAAGTTCCGGAGCCATCCGGATAGTTTAAAAAACCATCCGAGTTACAATTTAAGCCACCCGATGTCCGCGAAGGTTGTCAGGACGCCCAGCGATTATCCAGAAACTATTCCGGTTGATCCAGGACTTCCCCAGTACCATTCTCATATGATTCGGAACCACCTGGGACTACTCCAGAGTGATCCGGACATATCCTTAAATACCCAGAACTACTTCTGGTGCCCTTATGAACAATTCCATAAATCTCCGAAACTACTTCTGGTACCCGTATGAACTATTCTGCTTTGCTTCCACTAAACCTTCTACCAT
Source organism: Bromus sterilis (assembly GCA_950022295.1). Lineage (NCBI taxonomy): Eukaryota > Viridiplantae > Streptophyta > Magnoliopsida > Poales > Poaceae > Bromus > Bromus sterilis. Next base: position 435,917,345 of record OX465595.1, read on the forward strand.
ACTAGTATTCTAACAGACTACTGCTCGTTAAGTGTGTGACCCAATAGGTTCGGTATAATGCGGACATGACTCAGAACATCTTCCGGACATAGGTCAACAGCCTTTTGTCAATAGCCAATAATCAACAGCGGAGCCTTGGACACCCATGTTGACTCCCACACATACACGAAGAAACTTCGAGTGAACCATTATGTTTATTCATGTACCATTCCCTTTGCTTCGTGATATATGACAAAGTTAGAGGAGAGATGTTTGGCACCCATGTGTAACAACTTCTTGAACACAAGCCACTAGTTATCCTCTTTGCTCGTTTGTCCATTTTCTCGTTATCGTATTCCGGTATCCCCGTGACTGAACCACAATGCGTCTGGCCAGACTATAATGGATACCGTCATACCGAGTGGGCCCGAAGTGAATATCTTCTTCATCGTGAAGGAGCAAATCCCATTCTTGAACTATCACAGTCACTAGCCACACCATCTGACATACCCAGAACTTATTTTACTACTTCCCATTTACGGGAGGATTCATCTAAGAACCAAAGCATGTCTTCCTGTGTGAAGCAACTCGATACTCTCATGGTCTAAGGAATTACGTATATGATAACATTTCATGATATGACTTATAACGTAGTTACGATGTGATCTCTAAGTATATCATTCAATACTGGGTCGGTTCAACATCATTGTTCTGCTAACAATATGTTCCCATTGCTACTAACATCCTTGTTACAAGAACAATGTCCATGATTAAGAAAACATAATCATCAGTTAGCACATGAGCTGGTCTTAAAGGCTAAACCAGGAACACTTGGTGTTTACATTTCCACACATGCAAGTGAGTTTTCTTCTGAATCTCATAGTCAGGGTCATTGCAATTATAGCACAGAAATATAAACATTAATTACGAACGTGGAAATATATATAATAACATTTTATTTTGCCTCTAGGGCATATTTCCAACAGTCTCCCACTTGCACTAGAGTCAATAATATTATCAGTGCTTGAGCATTTTACACCTATGGCATACCGGTGTAATACATGCTTCATTTGTGGTATAGACTTCATCATCGGATCTGACGTTTCAGACCCGTTTGTGTCTTGCATATCTTCGCGTTTTCACGCTATCATAAAATTCACTAATTTTATCAGTTTAGCTTTGTATATGTTTGAATCAATTGGTAGGACCTTGGTTCCTTTAGAATAAGTCATTCATCATTCATCAATGTTCCATGAGCTTCAAGCATCTAAGAAAACCATACCACATTCATGAATGAACTTATGATTCAAAATACCCTCCTTGTTACTTCTTTAAGCAACAATATACTTAGCCTCTGTTATAGAATTCGCCACAGTATCGAACTTGACAAAGTTCCTCCACACTGCGCCACCCTTACGTGTAAAACACATAATCCCAATTAAAATCGAAAATCGGTCGGATTAAATATGAAGACTGAATTGGTGTAACTGTTTACATCAAAATTCAGCTGGTGTAACTTTTTTACAACGAGCTCTTCATTATCTCCATTTTCCGAGAAACATATCTTATCTATCATAAGTTTAACTTTTCACTGTTTGTCCAATGATCAACATATTGATCACTTTGGTATCTTGCTCACAACCTTTTGGAACAGTGGACATATCTGGTCGTTTTACATATTATGGTGTACATGATTAATCCAAACACATAGGTGAGTGGAATTCAATTCACGTGTTTTTGCTTATCTGTGTTCATGAACACTGATATCTGCAAATAATTTTTCACCGTGACCTCGGCAAGAACATTCTTCTTGGCGTTTTCATACTAAACTACTTTAGTATCATGTCAACATGTAATGTTGGTCTTTAGCATGATCAGGCACTTACTATCTACATAGATCATTGTGCTCAATCCTAATGCTATATTAGCCTAAGCACTTCAGCTGAAAACTATTTTCAATGAAGTCCTTATGCGTGTCAAGAAATTTATATCATTTCTAATCAACAATATGTCATGTACATAAGGTTTTAGAAATATCATTCAGCTCCCACTTACTTTCTTGAATATTCAAGCATCTTCGTTATTCCTGATGAAAACAAACTCTTTTGTCAATTTCATCACAACGAAAATTCCAACTCCATCATGCCAGTTTCAGTCCATTACTGGATAACCGAAGCTTGCATCTATTCTAGCATCCTTTGAATAGACAAAACATTCCGGTCGTATCAGATATACGCCCTTTGTTATATTTCCGTGTAGGAACTTTGTTTTGACGTTCATTCTACCATATCCTATAAATGAGATATGTAGTAATTGCTAGTATAACCCGAACTGACTAAAGCATCTCTACGGTCGACATTACTTCGCCGTAGTCAACTTTTGAACTTGCTAGAAAACATATTTCCAACGAGTTGAGCTTTATGGATAAAACAATTTCATTCGAATCAGTTATAGATCCATTTATATATTCTTCAGACTCCTAGTCTTTCGGAGGGTCTACCAAGTTCAAAACTTGACTTACTTCCATGGATACTATCTCGGATTATTTGGCATTTAGCCAAATCCCGGAGTCAGGGCCCATCAACGCTTCTTTGTCTATCACAGGTTTATCATTGTCGAACAACAATATCTCGTTTTACATATCATGAATGTTTGCACGAGTTTTGTCTAACCTGTGTGGTTCAGCTGCGCACTTATTTGAAGATTCAACAATCTTTAACAAGTTGCACTGTCCTCCCACTCACTCTTTTGCAAGAAACCATTTTCTTCAAAACACATTGTTCTTAACAGCAAACAGTTTTGCTCTTGTGTAGTGATAGAGGAATACCAAAACTTTTTGGCATAACCTTAACAAAATAGCACTTATCTGATTTGGGGTTTTGAGTATGTCAAACATATGCCTCATATACCCAAATTTTTAAGAAAAGACAATATGGTTTTAACAGTCCATACCACATCTAATATGGTGTCATTTCAACAGATTTGATGGTGCTCTTTTCAGTGTAAAAGCCGTAGTCTCTAACGCATAACTTTAATAAGTATAATGGCAAATTGATAAACGCCATATTTGATCTTACCGTGTCATACATGGTTTGATTACATCTCTCGAACACTTTACTCATAGTGGTGTTCCGGGAGACGCAAGTTATGATACTTCTTCACAACTCATCAGACGTTCGCTAAACTTGTAACTCAAATATTACTTTCTACAATCTAATTTGCAGAAGCTTTATTTTCTGGTTACAATGAATTTCTATTTCACTCTAAAATTCCTTAAACATTTCAAAGATTTCAGACGTATGTCTCTATTGAACAGATATCCACATATCTACTTCAACTTATGAGTGAAGATAGGGAATCCACTGCACACAACTACACTTATTGGACTACACACATCATCATGTATGATTACCAATGGTTTAGTTGCCCGTTCATGTATGGCCTCTCAACGGTGTTTTTTAGTCACATTACTTCGAGACAAAGATCACAAGCGTCAAGTGATTCCTAATCATATGACTCGAAAGTCCATCACTTATGGAAATTCTTCATGCATGTTATGTCACTTGTGATAAACGGCAGTGCCACATCTATGTGGTATTTCTGTCAGTCTTGCGACGTTTAGCGTCAGTGTTATGGATGTTTAGTATTATTATCAAGATTCATAACACACAACCTATTCATAATGGAAGTATGGCCTTTACGTTATTCATAGCTTTGAACAACTCTCTTGCAACAAACATGATTCAAAATGATGTTTTGCAACAAGGCTAAAGTGTAGTAATAATTTACTCATCTCTAAAATGAATTATGAAGATAATCATAGAGTCAACACACGGTATAGTAAACCTTTTACCGTGTTCCCGAGCGTGTCAAAACTCATCATTAGCTAGTCATAAAGGCCATAGTATTTCTTGTATCGAGTTGCAACAATATGCAATCGATGTGATATTCCGGTGATCAACAATTTAATCACAATATACAGAATCCACAATTAACTGCTTAATCATGATTCCCAAGAATTACATCTCTTGACCAACAATGAATTCATCTATAACTCCGTATGACTTTCATTTCTGAGCTAGTTATTCCAGTCTTCTTTCGTTTTGCCTTTATACGTATCATAGTTCTATTTCTAATGTCACTCCTACTCACAAAAGCTCACACATGATTAAGTATGGCACAGGCCATGGAATTTCCGGCGTGTAAGTCTTACTAACTTCCTTTGGACTTCCTTTCCCTTAATTCACATCATCATATGATCGGTGTTCTTCTGGATCCCACACTTATCAGTTTTGTATAGAGCATAGTTAACATTTTCACTAATGCTTACAATCATACATTGTACTAGATATCTTATATCCAACATTAATTGTCTTACTACTGAAAACAATTTTTCAGTTCCATGAATATAACATAACTATCCCAAACTTTTCGAAGTTCGGGTTTCATGGTGGTGAAGACAATGCACTTAGCTGTGGTGGAATTCTAGCATTTTGGATTATGGACGTAAGTCACATCATCCATAGCATTAGCGGGAGAGCATCAAAAATTTGCGATAGGACATGGTCCTTCTCGGCACTATTGAGGATAGTCCTCACAATACGGTACCAATCGTAAAGTTTTTACCAGATAATACAGTTAATCAAAATCAATTGGGAAGGTGGTAACACGAGCCAATATTCTACAACGATAATGCAAATACTAAGACTTTGTTCATAATTAAGTTGCACTTGTGATTAATCAATTTAATTACTAAGTGCGCTCCCACTCAGATCAATATCTCTCGTAATTGATGCTGGAGTGATTCAAGATCCGACCCAATCGTCCGCCATTGATGTGACATCACTGATGACTTAGACTGGACCGGTAGGCCAACTTGCCAATCACGCCAAAGGTGATTCTTGTTCATCTTTCGATGGGCGTGTTCCGGTAGCAAACTTTTATCCAAACCGTCAAGACAACCAAGTGTAATGCGCCGTGTGTTCTTTTAACACACCCGCCTTTTATGCGTCACACCGTGTGCACCCATGTGACATGACCTACTCCGGTGTGAAACATAGTATAGACGGTGCTACAGTTGGAAGAACACTATCAACTTGATATTGTTTTGCGAGAGATCACCATAATAAAATACGACTACCGCGCATCAAACAAGGGTGCATCAAAGGGATAAACATCACAGGCAGTTCATAAAATTATGTGATATAGTATAGCCCTTTGCTTCGTGAAGTCTTCCTTGTCTTCACGTCGTCGTGGTTGAAGTCACCGTGTCCACCAACTTTGTCCTTGGCGCCGGGAACATCACCACGGCTTCCGGCATGTGCGTCGGGGTCCACCTCCGCATCGTAGATTATCACCTTGCATCTATCTATTGCTTTGCCTCGAGCTAATAAACAGTTCTGGCACGCAGGCCATAATTAAGTGACAATCATATGACTCCAGTCATCATGCCGTACCACGACACGCAGGTCGCGAATAAATATTACATAACATATAGCATCTCATACAAACACATTGCAAATCTTGAAGGCTATACCACATCACATGCATACTCTGCAAAAACAAGTTAGATCGCCATCTACACGGGTTGTTGCAACTTTTATCGTGGTTGTTAAGCAGGTTTACAAGGCAAACGAGAAACCCTAGAAAAACAAAACACGATACTTCTTTTGTTGCTAGTTTAACATACGGGGTGCGTGCAGCAACTAATGCCACAAGCCAAACTTCGTTAAACGCGTGACCCCCGTGTGGATTTGAGTTCATAAAATCCACAAGCCCCTCCATGTTAAATCTTCTATTGCGAGATTAAGATGAGATCCAAGGAGTCTGATGTAGACCATGATCAAGGCAACCAGCATACTGAAAGCAGCATAGAGGGATCGATGGAAAACTCAATCCTTGTAGCAAAACCTCAACTTGCCATCAAGCATAGAAAAAATCACATGACAGTGAAGCAACAAGAAAATCAATGCCTCATATCACACATATGATCTAGACCTAAACATGCATCTAATCAAGGATCGCTCATGATACCACTGTTGGGAAACGTAGTAGAAAACAAAAAATTTCGGCCTACGAATCAAGAACCCAAGATCATCCAATAAGATTGCATACAAGGTTTTAGGTCATGGCTCACCAACCGATGTAGCGGAAGTAGAGTTGGTGAAGCTCGTGGACGTAGTGGAAGTAGGCCTCGCAAGTTCTCCCACGAACAGTCCCTCGATCAATCCCACAAACAAGTCCCGCGATCTAGTCCCACGGACAAGTCCCACGAACAAGCTCCTCGAAGAAGGGTCGAAGGTACGACCCCTCCATTAGTATCCACACATCCCGTAGCAGCAATCCAGCAGCGCTCCGCCGTCCAGAGATGAACGCCACCGAGAAAAACTAGAGGGAGAAAACCCTAATGGATTCCGATCTAGAACAGCGTCTAAACCGGGGTCTAATTGTGGAGCAACGGGGTTTAGATGAGGGAGGGTGGCGCATAGACCTTGGGGAAAGTTGTGTTGCGCCCCCCACCCCTCCCCCACATTATATAGGTGGCCAAGAGGCCCTTGGGGCGCAGCTCAAGAGGAATTGGGAATCCAACTTGGACTCCCAAGCCTTCCAAACCTTACCACACCTTCCCACCGGAAACCTGCCATAATGGGTTTTGGTATTCCCACCTGGAGGAGGTTTCCTTCCCCTTGGTGTGCCCCCACCCCTTTGGCCGGCCAGGGCAGCCTAGGTGGCTTGCCCCCCAAGGCCAGGGGCGCAGGGGAGTGGGTGGTACTGCCCGGAACCTTCCGGAACCTTCCATGACCTTCTAGAAGCTTCCAGGACCTTCCGGGACATATCGGGACCGTTTCGGGACATTCCGGACACTTCTGGAGCACTTCCAGGACCTTCCGGGACCGTTCTCGGAAGTTCCGGAGCCATCCGGATAGTTTAAAAAACCATCCGAGTTACAATTTAAGCCACCCGATGTCCGCGAAGGTTGTCAGGACGCCCAGCGATTATCCAGAAACTATTCCGGTTGATCCAGGACTTCCCCAGTACCATTCTCATATGATTCGGAACCACCTGGGACTACTCCAGAGTGATCCGGACATATCCTTAAATACCCAGAACTACTTCTGGTGCCCTTATGAACAATTCCATAAATCTCCGAAACTACTTCCGGTACCCGTATGAACTATTCTGCTTTGCTTCCACTAAACCTTCTACCATACTAGTATTCTAACAGACTACTGCTCGTTAAGTGTGTGACCCAATAGGTTCGGTATAATGCGGACATGACTCAGAACATCTTTCGGACATAGGTCAACAGCCTTTTGTCAATAGCCAATAATCAACAGCGGAGCCTTGGACGCCCATGTTGACTCCCACACATACACGAAGAAACTTCGAGTGAACCATTATGTTTATTCATGTACCATTCCCTTTGCTTCGTGATATATGACAAAGTTAGAGGAGAGATGTTTGGCACCCATGTGTAACAACTTCTTGAACACAAGCCACTCGTTATCCTCTTTGCTCGTTTGTCCATTTTCTCGTTATCGTATTCCGGTATCCCCGTGACTGAATCACAATGCGTCTGGCCAGACTATAATGGATACCGTCATACCGAGTGGGCCCGAAGTGAATATCTTCTTCATCGTGAAGGAGCAAATCCCATTCTTGAACTATCACAGTCACTAGCCACACCATCTGACATACCCAGAACTTATTTTACTACTTCCCATTTACGGGAGGATTCATCTAAGAACCAAAGCATGTCTTCCTGTGTGAAGCAACTCGATACTCTCATGGTCTAAGGAATTACGTATATGATAACATTTCATGATATGACTTATAACGTAGTTACGATGTGATCTCTAAGTATATCATTCAATACTGGGTCGGTTCAACATCATTGTTCTGCTAACAATATGTTCCCATTGCTACTAACATCCTTGTTACAAGAACAATGTCCATGATTAAGAAAACGTAATCATCAGTTAGCACATGAGCTGGTCTTAGAGGCTAAACCAGGAACACTTGGTGTTTACATTTCCACACATGCAAGTGAGTTTTCTTCTGAATCTCATAGTCAGGGTCATTGCAATTATAGCACAGAAATATAAACATTAATTACGAACGTGGAAATATATATAATAACATTTTATTATTGCCTCTAGGGCATATTTCCAACATGTGCTACCTGTCGTGTTGCATCGAACTTGATCTGTTGATGGAGGAGATGTCCCATACGGCCACCAGCCTGAGAAAGGTCGTCACCACCTTGAGATCCGAAGTTCGCATCGCCCACACGACCCAGAAGTCTGACGCTGTTGAAGAAGAGGATCGGCGCCCCGATTCCAGGCGCTACAGAGAGCACCCACCACCGTGCTATCCGTTGTAGTCGCTCATACAACGGCAATAGGCGCATCGATCGTCATATCCAGGAACTATGTCCCGAGCCCCTCTCTTGCTGCCCCCTGGACAACCACACTTGACATTCCATCGCGCTGACGAGCAGGCCACCACCAAACTGCAGTGAGCCACGACCGCGGTCCATACCAGGTACGCATCCCATGGGCCCAGATATAGGCCTGCTTGGCCCAGATCTATCATGTGATCTTGCGACCTACATCTCCGCCACCTGCCACCATCGTCAGGTGGTGACATCACTCGCCCTGGTGCTTCAATCGGGATCATCGGGTCCGCCAAAGGGCACGCCGGTGCGCACCGCCAACCGGTCTGCCACGTCGTCATGGGCCGTCAGGCACCGTCAGCCGTGCCGTTGCCATGTCTCGAGCGGGAGGATGAAGCCCGCTGACGCCGCGCGGGTTTGCTAGCCGCTGCCCAAGGGGGGGGGTGCACGTACACTATTAGTCGAGATGCCATGATCATGTTCATGTTGGAAAAAGCTAACAAAGTTAAAAATTAAAAGACCAAGATGGTAGGATAAGCAAAGAGGATATACACGTTGGGTTAACAATCAGCCAAGCTCTGGGTCGTCAGGTTTTGGTATTCGAAGATCATCTGTTTTAGAGCAATCTGTTCAAAAGATCATCTGTTTTAGCGCGAAAAGCTACGAAGCCTACCTACTATATGAATTTGAAGAAAAATTACTTCCTTCATCCCAAAAAGCTTGTCATGGTTAATTTGAACTAAAACCATGACAAGCTTTTTGGGACGGAGGGAGTAGAAGAGAGGGGAATGTTACTACTTCATTCTCATAGATATAGGGACTGTCTAACCAACAGTCGACTTATTTCCATCTCAGTTTAGGTCGAATTTCTGTCCTATGATCGGCCGAGACTTGACACGTTATCTTGATTAGTTTTGAATCAAGTCGCATGTGGAAAAAACTCGTAACTGATTTCACTTTGTGTCTAAATTGAATTTGGCTCCGCCCGTGCTATCTACGCAACACCTCCCCATTTCAGCGACCTCCATTATTGTTTTTTGCTATCCGTACAATTAAAAAGAGAAGCGAAAAAAGTGAAGCCTGCCCCATGAAGCTGATCTTCTTCTCCAAGTAATGCTGCTGGAGGGCAAAAGTGGCCGCACCACAGAGGTGTAGCTGCACAGAAGCGCCAGGCGACTGGGAGGAAAAAACAGAAAGACAGGTGTGATAGAAAATGAGAGTGCAAAAGATGGAAGATGATCCAGATCAAGCAGCTTATGAGCCAGAGCGCCAAAATATCGGGCGCTGGCCCAGGTACCACCCCCCCCCCCCCCCCCACCCCTGATACTTCTAGTTTCTCCTCATCAGCAGACATGAAAAAGTTGACGATTGCTGCAACATTTCTCCGAAAACAATTGCACGTGTTTGTATGCCTACTAGAGCTAGATTATTGATGCCCACTAAGGGGAAAATGCAAAAGAACTAAAAGATCAGCTTCCTGAACAAACTGCAACTGAGAAAAATCAAAAGGAATTTGAGCATGCAAAAATGCAACTGAGATAATCCCCTTCTTTTGTGATCTACTAGTTGTGTGCTAGGAACAACTGCACTGTTGACGTTTTGTCTGAAGAAAACTAAACCTATGCATATAGATAATCACCTATGTTGTTAGATGTTTTGGTTTTCAGATGGATGCAAATGAGGCCACTTCCCATTTAAATAACTGAAACCCGAAGATAGACAGGCCTAATGATAATAAGAATGAGACAGACTCATACATAGTGATACTGAAAGAATACTTAGGACTGAATATGGTCTGAAAATGTAAAACAATGAAAAAGATTGAAAATAATAAGTGAACTACAAAGAACAATTCTAAGGTACAACATGAATGAAAGTAATTAAATACTAACTGATGGGCTGAATATACACTGAAGACAAAGCCTAAAGATAAGGAACTAAGGTCAGATTCTTAGGTACTGAAATTTTAAATACTAAAAGAATTACTGAACTGTGAACTGAAGACTAACCAAAGAAGATGACTGACCTGAGAGACTAAAGAAATGATAGAGTGCAAAATTGAAGATGATGAAGTGCATAACTGAAGAAGAGGACTGAGTAACTGGAAAGGACTAAAGATGAGGAGGAAGATAGTAGAAAAAGACACTTAGGACTGCACGACTGCTGAACTGAGAGGAAACTAATGAATCGCCGTGATTGTACAAGACTAACTGCTCACTCTTCAATCGCCGTGAAAAATGTGACAAAGAGAGAGTAAGAAAGAGAAATTTCAGAAACTAACCCTTCAATTACCCCCCCCCCCCCCCCCCGAAAAAAGAGAGTAACCAAAATCTTTTCAAAAAGTTATCTTGATGCGGCCTACAGAAACAGGAAAACCTACTCCAATTGTAAGGTATTCCCTCCGTTCCAAAATAACAACAAAAACCTGTGGTGTTCATGTTGATGGAAAACATGAAAAAAAATTAGCAGCTATCTAATGGAAACATGAGCTATTTTTGCAGGACCACGCGCCATGGTCATGCTTTCCAGGGTTGAGTGAAGATGGTGCATATTCAGCTGTCGTGTTAACTACGAATGAATAAAGGATTCCAAATGACCAAAGTGACAGAGGGACCCAGTCGAAGCTTCAAACTGTCACGTCCAAAAAATATAAAAAAGAAAAGGACAACACCCCTGTTAGTAATTTAAGTAGTGCCAATGCAAAAGACATTTTGATTCGTTCAGTAGACACCTGAAAACTAGTTTTTGCACGGACACCGTTCTCTAAGAAAATAAATAGTACTTCCTCCGTTCCTCAGTTATTTTGGAACGGAGGGAGTAGTAACCAGCTGCCATTAGAAGCATCACTAAGATAAATAATACTCCCTCCGTTCCTTTATATAAGGTGTATAGTTTTCTTTAAAAAGTCAAACTTTTGTAACTTGCTATACTCCTTGCTACTGCCGAGAGAAAAGAAGGAAAAACTACATTGAACTGAACCCTGCAAAAACCTGACTACGAACCGTCGCAATGTCCTACCTCCATTGAATACTTAATGAAAACGAGTGCCCTAAAAAACACACTGAAAACTGAATGATGAACTGGGTTAGTTGAACACCAACATATAAATATGAATGGAAAAGAGTATTCACCCTTCAGCATAGCTGAACAGGCCGTACGATGATAGAGTATTTACCCTTCAGTATATTCTGATAATATTTTGGTTAGGCATGGTGTCCATTCAACTAACTGACGGCACATTCAGTACGGCACACCGATTTCAGTTCCATGTATGTATTAAAAGGGTAGAGCAACCGTGATCAAAGCCCAAATAACATAGCACTATGAACTGAATCTACAATCTGACAGAAACTGTCATCTAGCACAAATAAAACTGAAATCGGTGCAAGTCAACTTGTCCCCCTGACTTCCGAACACACCAAAACTGAGAACAAATACACACTTAACTGAATCTGCAAAAAATGACTACCGCTCATGAAAGAAAAACTGAGTATGAACTAGTCACACTACACTGTACCCCCTTGATTTCAAAAAACAGCATAAGCACTGTCGTCTGATAAATCTGTAACCTGACAAAGCTTTCATCGCAAAATTAACTGAAGAATATCGATGCCAGTCACGTTGTACCTTGTTTCGAACAACAAAAACAGCACTATGGACTGAACGAAAAAGGAACTACGACCTGACCCTTACCAAAGAATAACTAAAAAAATAGCAGATCTACCTTTTCTAGCTGCTCATGTTCTACGAAGCTTTTTCGCTTCCAATTCATCCACTATAAAAGGTGGGCAAGTCGCCTTGCGCTTTCGAGTGTTGGTTGCCACAACAGCATCCATGAAATCTGATAATTCGTTAAATTGAATGCAAGCGTCCTTAAGCTGGTTGCAGTTATGTTGGTCAGCTAAAGCCAATGTGGTTGCCACGGTGTCCTTGTTCAGGTCCTTGCAAAGGATGCTTTGGCAAACCAGCTTCAGCCTATCTATTGCATATCTGTCCGCGGCGACTAGTAAAAGTCGAACCATCTCGGTATCCTTGTCGTCAGGCAAAAAGTCCTTATACATGAAATGGAGCAGGGCCTTGAAAACAGCAGGTTGCATGTCCTCGATTGTTATGCACTGCCCTGGCCTCGCCTCCCGCATTGCCCCATAGAGCTCTGCTTTTAGAACAGGCGACCGCATGGCCAGAACAAACTTATGCGCTCCAAAGGTCTCTCCTCCAACCATGAAACTGACATCAAATCCCTTCTTTTCTTCCAGGAGCGTGCCAACATGCTCAATCATGTCATTTGGTGGCACGTCGATTCTGGGTAACGATTTGGTTTCAGTAACATGCGGCGCCTTGAAGACAGTGACGATGCATTCGATCGTCAGGCAATCATCCCAAAGGTACGTGGATCCCTCAAACTCGCTTCGATTCATGAAAAAAGGACTCTGTGGAGCAAACTTAGCAAGACCAACGGGGCTGAAAATCCGAGGTCCTGGTTTATGCACTGAATAGGAGATTCCGGTGCACTGGTCCACCAGCCTCAAGTCGCAGGAAGCTCGGAGTTTAGTGTTGCTCAAAAGCTGGAGATAAACTGAGATGTAATCTTGGCCATATCCGGCGAACCCATCAGGGAAGAAGCTGATGGCCCAGTCGTGGCCGCCGACGGAGAAAGCCCCAGACCGTATGTGGCTGTCCTCGTCATGGCCCATGCCCCTGTGCTTGCTATAACCCAAGATATGGAACACATGTGTGCCTTGAACCTCCTCCAAGGGGGTGCACGTAGACACGGTCTTACATGTCTTCATCTGGTTGCCGCCGGCCGGAGGAGAAAGAATCGCCGGGACTGCCACTGGGCCGCCGAGTGGTAATCTGGTTGTGTGAAAAAGAAGCTCATTAATCCCAGAAGAAAGCAGACGGAAAGAGATCCAGGATAAGATACAGGGGAATCGATACTACCTTCAGGCCTCCGATGGTGATAGAGATGGCGGCGGCGCTGGATAGAGAGATGAAGCCGCCTCGACTGCCCTTCTTTTTCGCGAAAGAGAAACCAAACTGGACGGGATAGATATTGTAGCCTTCAAACGCGGGAGACCCTGCGCCCCACGCATGACCAGCGCGTTTACGCGAGCATTATTCTCACCGGTTCCCTATAAACTCGCTTAAAGCTCTTCCAATAAATTTAGGACCCTCAGATCAAAAATAATATAATAATTTAGGAACCCAAATCCCCAATCCAAAAATAACGATCACCAAAAATTATGTGCTAAAAAAGCCAAAAACATATTAAAATGTCATAGTAAATCTGAATAAAAAAAAGAAACAAGGTTTTAGTTTTCGATGCTAATGATGTAAAATTGAAATCTTATGAAAAAAAAAGCTGACATGGTCGAAATAATAAGATTGACATGACATTTTACAAAATAGTCGTTCTCGTAGTAATAAAATCACTGTTGTAAATAGCGGGCTATAGCAAATAGCGGTTAACCTCCAAATAAGCTATGGCGGGCTATTTGTAAATAAGACCATTTAGCGGCATCGTGTAAAATAGGCTATAGCGGGGCTATAGCCGGCTATTTAAAACTTTGAATAAAATGGACATGCTCTATATTTTCCATGTCATAACATAGAAACACACGCAATAAAATATTAACATGATGAAAGTAATAAAATTGCCATGTTGTTATAAATAAATTTACCATGTGCCCATATATGAATTTTCCATGTTGAGAAAAACAAAAAATATAATAAATTTTCCATGTGGCCATTTATGAATTTTCCATGTTATGAATAAGAGCAAAGTAAAATTTTCATTATCCATGACAACCCTATTTAAATCATGGCGAAAATTGCCATGGGTGAAAACCTAAAGTTCCCATAATAATCATCATGAGTTGAAGTTATGTCATTACAAAGAAATGCTTCACAAAAAATACAGAGGAAATATACATGTCAAGATGTGTTTTTGCCGTGGTGAAAATAGAATAAACAAATTAGATTTGTCATGGTATGTACAGTAATGTTGCCGCAGTTTGTATTAAACATTTGCAGTGGTATGTAAAATAGATTTTCCATGGTAATAAGATTAAAAAAACTACATACAACATAAATTTGCCATATTCCATGTCAAAAATCAAGAAAGAAAACGCCATGATTATAGACTTTCTTTTTTCTGCATTTGCCATGTGAGTAATACACATTCACAATATATTTTGTAAAAAAAAACTGCCATGTGAGTACTTAGTACGGCCGTATGCATCTTTTTGATGCAGAGGCTCCCATTTCTAAAAAAAAATGTGAGTACTTAGTTGCAACAGAAATTGCCGCAATAAAAAGAAATAAAAACAACTGAACTTCTACTACTAGTTTAGTAGTAGTAGAATTTTAGAGCGCCTGACGCATGCCTGCCCGACCATGGCTGAAGCAGAACACGGCGAGCGTGCAGGAGGCCGTGGGCAGGCGCGCGAGGCCAGGGCACGGACGATTTGGGGGTCATGGGGCGCACAGGAGCTTGTGGGAGCACGAATCCAGGAGAAAACTGGAGGGATTTGAGAGAGGAGCTTACTTGTGAGGCGGGATGTGGACGACCCTGCTTCGGGTTGGCAGCCGCATCCGCGCGAGGAGATGGGGAGGAGCGCTCGTCGAGGAATGCGGCGTGGAGGCGAGCTAGAGGACGCGGATGGCCGCCACCTCCTCCCGGACCACCTTCATCTTGGCGCTCGTCAGTGGCGCCGCCGGCGCAGCCCGCCTTGACCTCGTCTCTGCTGCTGCCAGTGGAGTCGCCGGAGCAGCGCAGCTCATCGCCGAAACCGACGACGGCAGCAACATCTTGCGGTGTGGATGGGAAACCAGGAGTGAGAGAGAAGCAGAGAGTGGGGTCAGAAATGCAGTTGCGCAAAGGAAAGATCCGGCAAACCACTCGCGAAGCTGACGTGTATCCCTTGCTCTACTTTAAGATCCGTGCAACTGATCCAATGGTAACGAACACGTCGCAACGAGGAAGCTTCGAGACTGACGTTCTCTCTATAGTCTATACCCTTGTATGTTGTATGCCAACATGGTCCCCGAGCAAGGGCCGGCGATGCGAAGGCGGGGTAGGCATGCGATCGGAGTAGGCGGTAGATGGAAGGTGGTGGTGGTGGTGGTCGGCGCCGGTGCAGCCGCCTCGGACAATGGCGGTATCCCATATAAGCGGTATCTCACCCGTGCCGATTCCAACATCATGGGCTGGACCATGGATCTCTTGATGAATTTCATCATGGGTCGCCTAAAGGATTACAGGACAGATAAAACGAAGGTTTTTCAAAGATTTGTTGTAGAAGACAAGAAGACAGGATCATGAAGGATTCTACCTCCTAATACGTAGCCGGATAGGTTTCATGTAACCCTATGACCCCCGACGTAAAGGGGCTAGACTCGTAGAATTAGACCAACAATCTCTTGGTACATTATATTTTACATACACTCCAACATAATAAGAAAACAAGCAAGAATTATGGCTTTATCTCCTTGAAGAGCCTAAATCTGGGAAACGGCGTGTCTCTGTTACCATTGACTCTTGATCACCTAGCTCGGGATACTATAGAGAGAAATATGCCACAATTAGCTCCGACAGTGGTGGACAACATAGGCCCGGTAGGTCAATTTTTTGTTGTGTTTTCTGTCAGGACAATCTTCGGTGACGTCACCCTCGTCGCCAACTCGCTGGTTACCTTTGACCAGGTTGAGCTGTAGACCGTCATGGCAAGTTGTTCTCTACAAGTCTGGCTTCGCGTCAACCTCAGGAATGACGCTAATCTCCCATCAAGGATTTAACATCCAATCAGGCCCAACGCCAACGAGAGAATTCTTTATCGGATCCTATACCAAATCGTATCTTCAAATCATCTTCCTCAAGCCATATGTCAAATCAAGTTTAGAAGAAGCATGAAGAGACTCCTTCGGGGCTGACTTTAGGTCGGATCTTGAAATCGATTTCTTTGGATATGATATCAGATCAGTCCACATGGCTCATGAACGGTCCCCAATATCAAAATTAGGTCAAGAGAGGGATGATCACGTGAGGGATTGAAAGAGACGTCTAGAGGGGAAAGGTGAATAGACTACTTCCAAAACTTATGGGCCAATTTGAAAGTTCTTAGGTGAAAGCAAAAGTGGACCCAAGTAAAGATGATCAATTAACCCCTACACATTAATTCTAAGATTTTGACAAGCGAAAAGATAAGCAAGTGCATACAAGTAATGAGGTAGAGTTAGAGAATGGCAAACACCAATGACGCGAGGATTGGTATCCCGACGTTCCGATAGTTGGTGCTATCGTACATCCTCATTTAGGGAGGCTTCAATTAATTCCATCAAAATATCTCAATGATAGCGGTCGTGAGAGTCCACGAAGGGTCCATGAAGAAGCAACCTTGTCTAGTGCATCCAGCGTACACCCAAGAAGGATTAGCATCACTAAGGTAGATTCTTCGCGAAGTAGGCGATCTTATTTCCCTTACAAACTCCTTGGCTCCTTCACAAACTTTGAAGGTTTCCAAGTAAAACCTAGCTAAGCTAGGAGGCAATCCACCCTCCAAAAGGAAAATGTAAGATTGTTGATGATGAGTTCAATGTCCTTGTGCTTAAAAAAATCACTTCCTCAACACTCAAACTATCTCTCAAGAAATTATCTTGTGGAGAACTAGATGTTTAGAGCATCTCATAGGGGGAAGCAGATCATCTACCGTACCATAGGTGACTTTGGGTCACTGACAAGTGAGACCCACCAGCATGCGGGCCCATTTGTCAGTGACCCAACGACACCCTGGCGTACGTCAAAGGAGTCTCGTCTCCCATCGGGGCGTGCATGAGTAATTGGTTTGCCCTTTGGCCAAGTAATTGGCCATGACCCTGACTTTTTTAGGCCTTCTTCATTTATTTTCCTTCCTAGGGTCACAAAACCACTTCATGTATTCCCAGCAGCTCCATGCTAATGAATGATTCAAAGCCAGCGTTTTGCTGGATCTTTAAAAAAAAAACTGTTGCCTGTTAGTAGTTATCCACTATCCCATGCATGATAGGTGAAAAAAGGTCTGCCAAAAGTAAACATGCACAAATAATTTTGCAAGAGCTCTGCTCATATGCTTTCCGTAATTTCTTTTTACACCAGTACCAAAGCAAGTGAGAGTGGTCAAGGTTAAGGGCATATTTATCAAAACTGTTGGTTTGCTTCAATGTTCATGCCAAAAAAAAAGTTACAGAAAGCATAGAAGCAGACCTCATTTTGCAATGTAATGTCATGTCTGTCCTTGGTCGATATTTGATGGTTTTTGCATCAAAGTGTGATTTGAATTAGCATGTTGGACAGTTTGAACTGTTTGTAGTACCCATATGCTGCACCAACAAGCGGCTCCTTTACACGTCGTCCGGGCCAAAAATTACAGTACAGGTTTGCGACCAAGCCTCTGGTCACTGAATGAAATAACAGAGCTTCAGAATGGATGTGTCTAAACTTGTGCCAGATTATAGCATCCGTTTTCACGGACACAACAAAGGAAACAGATATTCAAAGAAACAGCAAAATCACCGGTTTCATCCGACAAACTACTGTCAAAATTGCAATAAAAAATTAGAGCTGAAAACTTCCAAGAAGCAAACATTTAGCTTCGAACGTAACACTGAAAGCAGCATGCAGAATGTATTACTGTACAACTGATATGACATGTACATCATCAGTAGATGATATATTAATATTGGAGAAGATTTTGCAAGACTTTAGATAGTTATATCCCCAAACTCCAGGGTTCAGAACTTGAGTTGAGATACATATATAGTCCAGGAAAAATGAGCACCTATTACTAACTGAGTTTAGATTCAGTTTAACTGAAATTGAATCGGTCAAACAGACGAGGCAGGAAACAACAAAAGATTACTGATGAAACAGACTACCCTCCTTGCCAAATCATGTACTGATGACAAAAAGACTGGGAAGATATAAAAGGAGACAAACTCAAGCATATGCACCAATGAATGATCTATTATAGTGTTGGCCATATCAATACTATTATAAGCTGAATATATAATCAGTGGCAATGAAGCTCTGAGTAAAATCATTTGGTTTAACTGAATGTGCATCAGTCAAAACGCTTGAAGCAAAACCAAAACGTCAGAAAAGAACAAAGGAATAGCGAATCAAAATGCACACTGAATGACATCCACAGCAAGTACGAATTATATACTGTATCATCTACTAATATCAGAGTACTGACAAGGAAACAAGCACACGTATATAGTTTCGTTGATCTACTCAAGTACTGTACTATGCATTGCCACATTTGGCCACATCGATCACAGGAATCATCCTGTCAAAACAGAGTAAAGCAGAAAAGGCTCAGCAGTTAAGCTGCCTGCTCCCAGCTGAGTTCACAAGACATTCTCACTCACAGTAATGCCCTACCTCCATCGTATTGGATGAACTGCGAAAACACTGGAACGCCTAGCTGAGCCCCCCTGGCGGTGGCGGTGGGCCGCGGGTGTGGCAAGCCGAGCACACATGGTTGCTGCCGGCGACGTGGCCGCAAACCTCGCAGGTCGGACCGCCGGTAGGCTGTGAAGAAGACTGCTGCTCCGGCACCGCAGAAGAAGGCTGTCCGAGGCTGAGGTCCAGCTGCAAAGAGCCAAGATAAATCAAATTAATGAATTGATGGCAGCAGGAGCCAGGAGTACAAGACCAAATAATGAATGAATTTTACATACGCATTACCTGGATGGAGTGGCCCTGCGGCTCCGGCTGCACTGTTCCAGTTTGGTTCATCCCAGAGACTGGAACAGATGAACTGCTCTCACCTGGATTTGCCAAAATTGAAAGAAACCAGGAAATCGAAATCGTACGTCAATGAACCCATCTGGATTTCCTTTCACAAAAATAAACAAAGAATTTTGGGATTTTGCTTGGGAGCCCCCACCTGGATTTTCCAGCAGCGGCAAGAACATCGCCGTCTGCGGCTCCGATGACCCGGCAATGTCATAGACGACTCTAGTCTCCGACCCAGTGTTGTAGGTGAAGGGGGCGTTCACATTTTCGGCTGAACAACAGAATTACACAACAGAAACCAAGGAATCAATGAAGAAACAAGAAACCGCATGGAAAGAAGTTGACATCTTCTTCGGAGGAAGGAAACCCACCTCCGACTCCGCGGTACAGGTTCGAGGCGTCAGCTGGTATAATACGCCTCCCTGCAAGCGGCCGCATCTGCGGCAGAACTGGGAAATCGCGACCAACCGGGGAACTGCAGAAATCCCAATAAGGTGCTGCAAGAAACGAAGAAGCGGGAAATCAACGCAAGAATGAAGGCATCGGGGAAGCCCTGTATGCTTCGATTTCTCGGGCACCCGCCTCCACCCAACAGAGAATTAAGAAATCGAACTCCGGCGTCAATGAAGAACCAAGAACCGCACGGACCAGAGAGAAAGAATTTGGCGCTTTTCTTGGGAGCGAAAGGAACACACCTGGATTGTTCAGCAGGCAAGCTGCCGAAGAGAGGTCGGGGAGGCCTCCAACGGCGGGTGACGCAGGCGCCTGCGAAGTGCCGGCAGTGTCGTCGCCGGTTGCAGTCTGCGCCTCGCCGGCTGTAGTCTCCGTCCGCTCTGCACGCCCCGAGATGTCGTCGGCCTCGGCCTTCCGCTTGTCCGTCATCTCGCCTCGGTCGAACAGCTTCGCAAGAACCGCGAGCGCACCAAGAACGGAGGAAGGAAGAAGGAAGCTACGAGAAAGGATGGGAGGGGAGGAAGGCGAGGCGAGAGGAGGTTTTATAGACGACAGTAAGGAACTGCAACTGATTTCAGCAAGGAAGCAAAGAGATTCAGAGGTCGGTTGATTTGGGAGACCAAAATGGAAGAGCAAAAAAACAAAAACAATAAATGGGCCTAATGCAGTTCGGATAGCCCAACCAAATGGCCCAAATAAAGTTGGCAAAAATTCCAAAGTTTATGCAAGCCTTCAAGTTTCCCTAAACCCCTCAAAAAAATAATTCAAGTTTCCCTAAAGAAAAGAAAACAAAATGCAAGCCTTCAACTTGCTCCAGAACAATGAAAACATAGTACATTTAGCTATCACTCAAGAAAAATGAAACATAATACCGCTCTAAATGGCAAACAAATTGCAAGTACCAACTATTTGCAGGCTATGGCTCCAAGCCCAGGTAATGAACTGATCAAGTGGGAAAGCCGATGCAAATTTACCTTAAATGAAACGTTGGTGCAGCGTTCTTTGACAATGAAGGGGTCGCTGTAGGTGCGGACAGTTTGAAGCAGGGAGGACATGAGTGAGGCAACAACGATCTACATGGATTGTATATAGCTTGCTTGTGGCGTAGGGAAGGCTTTCTTTGAAACAATGTTATAGAAATGCCAATGAAATTGCTCATACTTTGGCCAGGTTTTCTAATGGAAACAGGCTTTCATGTTCATGGGTCGATGAGCTCCCCTGGCATGATATTGAGTGAACTTCTCAGATTTCAATCAATAAACCTAGCCATGAAGGCCTTCCCTAAAAGAATAAAGGTTCAATACCACTCTACCAAGTAGCAGAAAAAATAACACTATGTTGAGGAAAAGATAGCACTTTTCATCTAACCCACGTGACGTATTACCACCTCTCATTGGCAGCATGACTGTTGACAAATACTCCCTCCGTTCACAAACCATGTCACTTATTTGTGAATGGAGGGAGTGGTAGCAATCACGCAAAGAATGGAAACAAATTTGCATGGCTATTTATAGAGAAATAAAAGGCATAACTGAAACAAGCTGAACCAAACAAGCTCACAGACAGAGCAACTATACAAGATCAATAGTCCACTGAGCTACTAGATTGATTACAAACAATCCCCGCCAAATAAAATTGGTTACAAACAACAAAAATGTAAGTCCTGGTTCAGACTATGATAGTTTTTTGTTGGGATTTTGAAGAAACTATTCCATTTTTCTACAAAGCTCTAGTGTTCCAACAGAAAATAGACAGCACTGCATGTTTATATCTATCTGTCATCATGATGTCCTGATCGAGACAGATTACTCCAAAAACAGAATGCCCAAGAAAAGTTTACCATGAACGCAAAGGGCTGACAACTATTTGAAGACACTACTCTTTTGAAAATACTCTTTTTATCAGACCATATATGGATTCTTAATCAGATACAGTATATCCTATGTTATCGCATCATGGATTCTTATCATACCATTGATCTCCAGTAATGGAAACACATGTGGGATTCAGAGATATCAAACCTGTAAGTTGCACCAGAAAGTATAAAAAACTGGATAGCGCCAGAGCAACCTCCAGACAAACAAATGTTTCATCGAGGTGTTGACAAATCAAGCATGTTTCTGGCTCTGAGATATAAGTTCAAAGAGTACAACAGAGTCTGCAAAATAGATACCATCTTGCAGGAAAATAAACATGTATACAGGATATAACTTGCAAAGACTAGAAATGTGCAAATCATGTCACTGACATAACAGTTTAGATGGTTTCATGGAGTTTTTGGTCAATGCAAAGAACTCTTACCAAGCATAGGAAAAGACAGCACCACCTGAACAGTTGAGAAATCGACCTTCCTATCACCAATTGATTGCATTCCTCTGCCCAAAAAATATGAACGGTCGAATCAACCATCTCTGCGATGCTGGATCTGGCCTGAGCAGGAATCGTCCTCTGCCACAAAGACCAAATTAAGAAGCTCCAAATGGCACGCAGAGCTGGTGCCGTCGCCGGTTGAGGGAGGCGGGGAGGCCGTCGCGGCATCCATGAAAGCTAGCTCGTCGCAGCTTCGTGGCGGGGCGAAGGCCGCGGCGGGGATGCAGTCGGGCGGGTCCGGCTTGAGAGTGAACGCGACGATTGGGGAAGAACCCGAGGAGCGGCGGCTTCCGGCGGTGAGCGGGGGAGTAGGGGCTCGAACACGAGGGAGGCAAGGGGAAAGGAGCGAGGTATGGGGAGGATGAGGCTTTCACTTTCCAGTGGGAGTGCCGGCGCCGGCGAGGTAGGGGAGGGCGACGGCGTGAAGGCTGTGGACTGCCTACACCGTTCAGTAGCTGCCATTTTTGGTGTTTTTTTTCTTCTAGAAAATGCACAAGGCCATATACTCATAAGCACTTTCTTTACAAAAATATAAAATAACAGGCAGGGTCTTCAAAATTACTTTATTTCGATATCCATTAGTGGTGCGTTGTGAGTAGAATTCGTTGTTGCCACCTGAGTTAATTACACAAAACCACGACAATTCAGGATAGAATTACAGAAAATATCGTTTTTTTGTATTTTCTACGAAAATCACTAATTTTTTTACTATTTTTTTAAATAGCATAGATGTTCGATTTGCTTCGTTTAAGTATGATTATGGCAGATGGAGCCCACCTGTAGGAATGACATGGAACCAATAACAATTTTTATTTGCAAAAAACCCCCTTAAAATAAAAAATAAAAAGCAATCGGATCCTCACTGTCTTCTTCCCGTTGTCCCACCGTGGCGCCGGCGTGGGCACACCACCGTGGTGTGTCCGGCGCGGCCAAAGCACGGGGCTGGAGCAAGGGCCAACGCGGAGGGAGCACAGGGCGGCACGGCCGGCGTGGGCGCGGACGGTGCGGCGGGAGCAAGGGGCGGCGCGGGCAAGGGTCGGTGCTGCCGGAGCACGGGGCGGCACGGCCGGCAGGGGCAAGGGTCAGCGCGGCCGGTGCGGGAGCCGCGGTCGAAGCATGGGGATGGTTGTCACTTCAGGATCGATGCGGGAGCCAGCGGCCGTATGCGTTCTTGTTTCTTTCTGTAATTGCCTAGCTACAAGATAAATCATTTTGGCCATCTCCAATGACAACAATAGCGCAGGGGAATAGTGCCAGAGGACGGCCGGCGACAAGCGCCGGAACGGCGGCGAGCGCAAGGATCAGAGGACAGGGATGGGTGACCTCGGTGCTGCTGGGGCTTGGGAGGACCCGATTGTTTTTTATGAAAAAATTTAAGGGTGTTTTGTAAAATAATGTTCTTACAAGTAGGTTCCATCTGTCAGAAACGTGGTCAAAACGGACTAAGCATGCGATCTGTGCTATTTGCAAAAGATTAGTAAAAATTTTTAGTAATTTTCGCAGAAAAAACGAAACTGTGTTTTCTGCAATCCTATCCTGAATTGTCGTGGTTTGGCGCAATTAACTCGTCTCACCTAAGTTAGTTTTGTTAAAAATCAAAGAATTTGTAAAAGCAACAGTCAAAAAATCATCGATGTAGATTATAAGATGTCGTAATGACGATAGGGAGAGAAGCTTGTGACAAGTATAGTTAGAAAATAAGCTTAACTCCAACCAAACAATGGAGGGGGATACAAACCTACAAAGTTCCTTGATGAAGTTGTATATGTTTGAGCTTCATTGCATGGTGATGGAACTGTAGAAAAAACACATCACAACATCATCCCATTCGTATGATATCATTGCGATGGAGAAACGCTAATCACGATAGACCCAAGGAAGGGCATCTACATGGAGAAAGTCGAGGAACCATTATTCTCATCTTCGCCGCTGCCCAACACTAGTAGAAAAAGGCCCATTTGTCCCGGTTTCAAAGGCCCATTTGTCCCGGTTCTGAAACCGGGACTAAAGGGTCGATACTAAAGCCCAATACCTTTAATCCTGGTTGGGTTATGAACCGGGACTAAAGGTCCTCCACGTGGGCTGTTGTGGTGCGATGGGGCGGAGGACCTTTAGTCCCGGTTGGTAACACGAACCGGGACTAAAGGCCTCCACAGGAAAAAAACATTTCAATTTTTTTCCTCTTCCTTTTTTCTATTTTTTCAAAAATTGTATTATTTCCATTATTTGACCAGTTTTTTCACTCCCTTTTTTATATATATTTACATAATTTCTATTATTTGAGTTATTTGACCTGTTTAGTCTCTAATTACCCTTAATGTTTAGTCTAGTCAAATTACTTAGTCGTAGTCAAACTTTTCGACCGGTCACCCATCCTTAGACTACTCCAGCAATAGCACACTTAACTTCTGAGTTCACTACTGGAATTCTGTCGTTTCCCGTCTGCCATGGCGGTCGGCAAACCTAGGTAAACCGGACGGCTGTAACAGCCCAATTTTCACAAAAAATAAAAATTTTGTTTTCGGTGAGAATTGTTTGATTGTCTGATTTGTTTGCGGTGTTTGCATCCTCGATTTATCGATCGGTGATTATTTTTCCCCTTATTATCTCGTACCGGACGGAGACCGACCCTTGTCACCCTGACACTCGACCTTTGCGACACCGGGTTTCGCCCGATCACCGTCGCGAAAACCTCGCGAGACCAGCCGCAGCCAACGGAACGAAAAACCCCGTTTAATAAGTAAACGAGATATTTTTATAGCGCGCCGGAAAGTGTTCTTGGAACGGTTCCAGCGCGAGGTTAACGCCGCCGGCTCGACGCGCTGATCGCGCAGTTCGAAGTTTTACCCGAATCGGAGGTCCTGCGGACCCCCGGCGGTCAGAAACGTAAACACCGCGCGCGCGAGAGAAAAACCCTGGATGTTTTTGCAAACTGCCAGCCACCGGGGCTATATAAAGACCACCACACTCCCACCACTTTCTAGGGTTTCCCTAGCACAAAATTACAGCCACCCCCTCCACTTTGCCCCAAAAATAGCACCATTTTCGCACCAAAACCTAGCCTCCCAGATCTGGATCCAGCCCAATGGATCTGGACCGTCAGATCGACCGATCTGACGACCGAGATGCGTGCCACGTTACCCCCAGCCTTCATCTCTCTCCTCTGTCTCTCTCCATGCCGTGGAGCCGCCGCCGCCTCCAACTCCGGCAGCCAAGCCGGCCAGCCGGGCCGCCAGCGCCTCTCCTTCCTCTCCTCCTCTTCCTCCCGTCCTCTCTCACCCCCTCACCTCCTCCTTCCTTTACCTGCAGGAGCCAGCCGTCGTGGGCGCCGCCCATCCGAGGTCGAGCCACCGCGCTCGGGAGCCTCGCCCGCGACCTCCTCTCGCCGAGGTCCGGCCGCCACCGGCCCTGTCCTCCACCGCGTCGCTCCGTTCCGTCCCCACGCTCCCCTGGCCCCCGCCTCGCCACACCTTGCCGGCAGCCGGCGGCGTCGCCATGTCCCGTGGTCGGGAACGGGAGGTTCCCGATCCGGTGACCCCAGCCAGGCCGCCCAGTGCCATGGGCCCATGCGGCCCACCAGCGCCCGTGGCCCAGCAGGCGCCCCAGGCCGCCATGCCTCCTCTGCCTCATGGGCTCGGCCCAGTTGGGGTGAGATCCTAGGCCGCAATTTTTTTTCTTTCTTTTGTTTATTTTTCTTATTTCTGCTAAGTCCTGTAAATTTCTGCTGCTGATTTGATTTCGCGGTGACGATAGCGAGAGAACTGTAGCTCGGGTCATGTTGCGCCCAAAAGATGAATTGCTCAGTTTTGCGTGCTCTAGCGTTCGTATGTAGAAAGTTTTTCCGTTTGAGGCCGTCTAGATAATTTAATTCTGCGTCGAAGTGGGTACCAGATCGTTAGCTGTGCTGTTGTTGCTAAACTGTTATTTTATTGCAACTTCGGGCGACGGTTGCGTCGCAACCGTTCGTCGGAATTGATTGATTCATTTTGCATCCCGTTAAGAATTGTTCCTACTTCAGTTTCACGCATTCACATGCCATAATTTCTTGCTGCATCATGATTGTATCTTGCTCCAAAGTAGTTATCCTGCTATTAGTGTGCTGCTTTTTATATTTTGTTGCAACTTCGGTCGACGAGTGTGTCGCGACCGTTTATCAGAATTGAGTGATTCCAATTGCATATTGTTAAGCATCATGTCTACTTCCATTACATGTATTGCTATGTCATGTTGCTGCACTTTTGCATATAGTTATACCCCTGGTTATACAGCATAAAAATAATAGTTTCTGCCATGTTGTTTGCTTAATATCTTTTGATTCGTGATGTCTTTTTGCATGATTCTTTTTGCCATGCCTTCCCTGCCATGTCTACTTTAATTGCATGTCATTTGTGAGCATGTTTGCACTCATTACCCTGTTTATGCAATGCTCTAAAGTGTGCTTTGTGATGTTGGCAGTTTTTGCCCGTAACTTGTTTTACTTGTATCTTTTTAACCGTAACTCCGTTTGGGGTGTTCTCTATATGTAACTTGATTAGTTTTTCATGTACTTTGTGTTTATGCTGTTGTTGGCCGCTGTTAACCAACCTAAAATATGGTTTAGGACAAAACAGTACCAAATCCTTTAATCATCGTGAGGCACTTAGTGTTATGCCATGTTTAGGGTGTTGCCTCGCTTAACTTGACTAGTATAGGTAGTTTACTTAATGCATAACATTTTTCCATGTTTGTGTGACATGTAATGCTTGGGTGCCTTGCCATGTTAATAACCGTTGGTTGATCACTTGTATCTAAACAACTTAAACCTCTCTAAATGTGCGGCATCGTCGTGTGTGACGAGTACTCCACTTAAATTGTTAGTAACCGCTCTAGACGGTAGGAGCGATGTCTCGTGTTGCTTCTTGTTGATGCTTGCTCGTGTTTGCTTCGTAGTAATAGATGCTTGCTCGTTGATTGCTTTCCAGTGTTTATCCTCTTGTATGCTTCCGCGGGTACCTCTCGGAGACGATGCGAGCGTGCGATCGACTACACCTTCGGAATCCGACTTATCAACAGGCAAGGACTATACATTACTTATGATCCATTCTATTTCAACCAGCGGTTTGCATGCTAGTCTAGGTTAGGTTCGATGTTTGGTCCTACCACATGTTTACGGCCTCTTTCAAACCGATACAGCCATGTCCCCTCCCAGCAAACCTTGTACTGCTATGTTACTATTGCTCGTTGCTCAGCCCCTGCTTAGTATGCATGCTTAGGATGCTACGATGTTATCCTGTTACTCCTTGGTTTGAGATATCACATTATTATTATTGTTATTGATGATATGATTAATTTAATGTTGACTATATTCGACGAAGGATGGAAGGTCTAGGCTATCCCGCCCCGACGCTTTGTTCCATTCGAGTCACCTAGGACCCGAGTTCCGGGTATTGGTTTTAAGACTGAGCGTGCCTAACCGCATGTGGGATTTTATGGGGTCCCCTTTTCTTACCTACCTAGCTTCAAACATTTCTAGAGGTGGCCCAAGCTGATTTACCATTTGAAACCGCATGCATAACTGGTCTGCAGCCAGTGGTTTTAAAACAACTCAGGCCAGCAGAGACATAGTTCCTTTGTTCACACACTGGTGAGCTAGGGAAGTCCCCTGTTATATAGGTGAGGCTAACCCCGACCTTAGCCATACGGAAGAGTCCGATCCGAGAGCGTGGCCGGCTTTTGGATTGGGTGTCGACTCCCCGGGGGCCACCCGGATTTGTTCGTTGTTAGTTAGAGGGACCTGTCGTTTCGGATCTCTTGGAACTAAATCATAAAATGGTTGCCTGTGATGGGTAGCAACTGAGAGAGATGAGCGTGCGTGCGGAGCCTTGTAATGGGAAGTTGGTACACCCCTGCAGGGTTAAATCTTTTCGAGAAGCCGTGTCCACGGTTATGGACGACTTGAGACCTACTCCTTGTTCATAGACAACAACAACTGAGATAATCTTAATATAACTTGATCAACGTGTGTGTGCCTTGACTGCTTCTTCTTTGTTGGGATGCGAAGAGGAGGACAAGGATAGGATAGGTGTTATGCTTGCGTAGTAGTTGATAGCAAGACTTGTTGGAGGCGATTCCTCATCGAATGCTTGGCTTCTTATCTTACTCTCTAGATCGTTAGCCACTTCATAAATGCTAGTGCGGCAGCAACCTCACCACTTACCCCATCCTTACCGTAAACTACTAGTTGTCCTAGAATGACGAGTGATGAAGTCCTTGCTGAGTCAGATGACCACTACAGTTGGATGCTGAGTACCTCTGTACTCATGATACTACCCCAAACTCTTTTCAGGGTTCTTGGTCGACAACAGGTATGGTGATCGACGTTTCACGTGGAGACTCGACGATGACTAGTTAGGCGGATCCCGGCGGAGGGCCTGGACCCGTGTGGTTATGGGGATCGATGTTTTTCCTTTGCCACTAGGCATTTTGATTGTAGTCTGTTCTTAGACATGTATCTTCCGCTGTTGTATTGTATTAAGGCAGTTGTATGCCGATTGTATTAGATATTGTATCCTTGTATCTGTAATGTTGTGATATCATGTTGGAAATTCGGGGCATATGACTTCGTCATATGTCGTGGTGGGACCGATATGTGCTTCGTCCCCGGATCTGGATGGAAACATCTAGATCTGGAACAGTACCGCATATCGGGCCTTACAACTTGGTATCAGAGCCTTACCGACCGTAGGATCCCTTCTCTGGCCGAAGTCGAGTCTAGACAAAAACTATTTTGTAGTTACTAAGTTAGTTATCGGAGAGTAGGAATATTTTTACTCCTTACCCTTGCTCTGGTGAGGCCAAGTGTCGTAAGTGTTTTAATTCTCGACTTATCCCCTTCAAACTTTAGGATCTCGAGAGTGTGGAGTATCGAAATCGTTACAATGCTTTGCTTGGGAAGTATTGTCTCGATTCCGAGCTCAGGTGGGAATTCCTGTAGTACCTTTAGCTTCTCCGGTTTCGGATATCATCTGGGTCGTCCTTTGCCCTCCCTTATTTTGCCCGGTGCTTTCACGACTTGCGTCAAAAAGCACTATCCCTTTGACCAGGTTTTAGCTGTCGTTCTTCCTCTTGACACCGACGGTTTCATTTTTCCGACGATGTCGTCTCTCTGTGGAAATTTATCTCGACAGAAGTTCGACGTCGACATGGAGCAGAGTCCCTTGTTGGTGGTGTTGAATATCGTCGACTCTCTTTTCTCTCTCCCCTCTCCCCCGGATCGTCCTGGATCTCGGGACGAGATCCCTTGTTGGTGTTGTTGTATTGTAACAGCCCAGTTTTCACAAAAATTAAAAAAATTGTTTTCGGTGAGAATTGTTTGATTGTCTGATTTGTTTGCGGTGTTTGCATCCTCGATTTATCGATCGGCGATTATTTTCCCCCCTATTATCTCGTACCGGACGGAGAACGACCCTTGCCATGTCACAACCCCAAGTTAGGTATGTGCTAGGATCAGAGGTACCTTGCATTCATGCCAAAAATTCAAAAGGAAAATCAAAATTGGGGAAAAGAAAAGCCCTGAGAATTTAAATCAATTGGCCAGATAAAAATCTTTTTCCAAAAATCATTTGAGTATTTGGAAAATTCCTATAAATGTTACTGACCATTTTAAAAATGGTTTGGGAGCAATCCCATGCTCATGGAATTTTCTAATATTCAAACAGTACCTTGGAATTAAAGAAATACCCCTTTTTGATTTAAAATTCAAATCATTTGAATTTTAAAAATGTTGAAAGTTTATGAGTGGCTTGTCCATATTTTTATGAGGCCACATAAAAGTTTTCAGCATTTAATAAAATGGTTAGCTATTTTTTTAGCTAAACAGAACAAATTACAGAAAAACAGAAAGGAAAGATTAAACAGAAAAGAAAAAAAAACTTACCTGGCGCCACCAGCGAAGCCCACTTACCTGGCCGGCCCAGCCCACCAGGACCCAGCCGTTGTCGTCTTCTTCCCCGCCGAGCCAAGCTGCTCGGTGGAGGCAGGACGTGGCCGCGGCGCCACCGCGACGCCTCGCGGCTTCCAGGGCCTCCCCCTCCTCCTAAGCGTGCCACGGAGACGCCAGAGCCCTCCCGCACCTTTTCCCTCTCCTCTGGATCATCTCCCCCTCTCTCCCCTCGCCGTTTCCGTGCGGCCCGAAGCTCGCCGTCGGCCACCCCACCGCGCAGCCGTGGCGACCGAGCCCCTCCGCCCTCTCCGTGATGTCCCGCTTGAAGCCCGACGTCGACTCCGTCTAGCCAAGCGCCTAATTGAAGCTCTCGTCCCCAGCAACTGACGCCAGCACCACCGGAATCCACCACGGTCGTCGTCGCCTCCCCGTCAAATTCGCCGTCTCCGGCTCCTCCCCGACCCCGGCGACCATGCCAACGTGCTCCTGGTGAGGCCCCGATCATTTCCCCTCCGCTCCTGGGTTTCTCCCTTTCCTGTAGCTGCGGCCGCCATGGGGGCCGAGCTCCGTCGCCGCCGTGGTCGACCTAGCGCTCGCTCCCGTGCGCATCCGTCTCCCCCAGCAAGTCCATGTCGCTCCTGGATTCCACAGAGACCCAACGCACACACTTACACCTCGTCCCGTGGCCATTTGGCAAACGCAGCCCCAAACCGTGCTCCGGCCGCCGCCTCCGTCGTCGAAGCCGTCGCCACAGAGCTCCCCGTGACCCCCCCGACCACTCCTCTGGATGCGGAAGACGACGAGGAGCAAGCCCGTGCCCTCCAGGTTCCTCCCCGCGCCCTAGAACCCAACTCCGGCGAGTCTCCGGCAGGATTCCGGCGGCTCCCCGGCGAGCCACCATTAGCCCCCCCTAATGACCCTTTAATCCTAACCCCTGGGCCACTGACAGTGGGCCCAGGCCACTAACTAACCACTGTTAGTTTAAACTAACAGGGGTTTTAACCCGGAGAGGCTGACCAGTGGGGCCCCTTGTCAGTTTGACTGGGGTCAAACCCCCTGACGCCAGCATGACACCGCAGTGACGCAGTAAAAGGTATTTCCAGAGAATTAACTTATTACAGAAAATCCAGAAAATACCCCAAACTTTGGAAATTCATAGAAAATTCATATTAACTCCAAATTGGACAAATAATATATGAAAAATGATCAGGAGAAAATTATCTGTCCAAATATGCAACTTTCAACTATGTTTGAGTTGAATTTAAAATGGGACCAGTAGCATATGTCATTTGGTTTATTTGAATTTAATTCAAATTCAAATCAATTGATTTTGCAACTTGGACCATGGAATTATGCTACATTTCACCTACACTTCAGAAGCTTATCACACACATGATCATTTGGATTACAAAATACAAATGCTAGAAAATGCAACTTGGACCAATTTAAATACTTTTGGAGTTTGAATTAGAATTCACTTTCAAATCACCTTCAATTAACTTGTTGCAAATGAAACCTAGATCACACCAATGCAGTACACATCATTTGACAACATAATCATGTGCTTGAGCATTGCAACTTATTTATACTTTGTTTATATTGTTTGCTCGGATAGAAGTGGATCCGGAGCTCGAGATCACCCCCTTCGTTGAAGACACCGTATCGAAACCTCGTCAGCAAGGCAAGCAAACCCCCATTGCTCATGTCTATAAAATCCCACTTCCCTCTCATGTCTCGCTTATGCATTATTAGGATGATCACCATGATAACGTTTCTACCGCAATAGTTGAACCCATATCCTTTGCATGACCTACCATCTTGTCACAGTAGTAAGCAAACCACAATCCTAGCAGATGTAGGAGTTGGTTGATATCATGTGGCCCCTGCAACTGTTACTGCTTATTGCATGCTTAGTAGTACAATGAGGTTGCTTATGATGTGAGTCGGGATGATAAACATGGTGTTGATGAAAGTGAAACGTGTTGGTGAATCTACCCTAATACAAGGTGAACGATGAGAGGCTGTGTAGGAGTACACAATGGGTTGTCTCGTTGAACACCGCCTTAAGTCCGAGTTCTTGTGTGGTGATCCAAGAAGAAGAGTACAACCACACATTGGGCTCACTGACCCCTCTCATCCTAGTACCTCACCCCGTTCGAACCCCAAGAGTCGCAGTAGTTCGGAGTTCTGGTAGGGCTGTGGCACGGTCTGCGAAGTGGATGAACGGCTTTTCAAGACCGGCTTGGGACCCTGCACACATCGTTTGAGGCTGTACTGGAACCTCGGCCGAACTTCCATACGGATCCCCCTCAGATAGGCGACTCTCTGGACTAGAACGGAGCTGTGGGCGAAGTGTTGTGGTGGCATCATCGCTGTCACCTCTTGAACGGTGACACGCAAAAGGCGGTAACTGATGACACGTGTGTGTAGCGGTACACCCTTGCAAGGTTAACAAAACTATTCGAATAGCCGCGTCCGCGATTAAGGACTGCTTGGAGAGCTGTGCTCGATTATTAGACAACTTGAACTGGATACTTCTAAAACTCGCAAGATAAGCGTGAGTGCTACGGCGTGCTTCCTCGTGGGGAAGTCGAGGAAGGCACCATAGTGGTGTATTGGTTGGTGAAAGTAGTGGACTCGTGTACGCTTCTTACCTCAAAGTCTGGTACTCGTAGTTCAGGATTACCCAAGTCAAAGCTGGCATTTCTGCAAGTAAACCCCACCCCCCTTTACCTTGATACATGTGCATGAGTAGTATAGCTCCTATGTAAGTCTTGCTGAGTACGATTTTGTACTCACGTTTGCTTAATCTATGTTTTAGATAAACCCACCGACCCCGCTGGTGACTTCTACCTGAAGCTCGAAGAATGAAGACTCAGACCAAGACCAAGCTAGTGTAGTCCCAGTCAGACGACTGGTTCCCTCGTGGAGGGCTTGTTTTTAGATAAGGCTTCTCTAAGCCATTTGTTAAACTTGTCTGTACTCAGACCTACTTTGCTTCTGCATGCTTGATGTAATGTTGGATCACATGCTTGTGATCTCTGTGTGCACTCTGTAAGAGTTATTAATAAAGATGTATACTTTGTAGAGAATTGCAATGATACCTGCTGTTCATACAAGGCATGTGTGCTGCGTGTATGTTTATAACATGCATGTCTTTGTATGGGTGTTCGAGACCTTAGTTGTGATCTGGCTGGCGGTCTTTTATACACCAAGTGGCCCTTAGATGTGCGCAGCTTGGGGCATCGCGATGCGATTGCTCGAGACTACGTCTCGTGCACACTTTGATGTATGATCGAGCCCGCCCTAGACCCCGACTAAGTGATCGGGCTGGAGTAAGTCTATGTAAGGGCTATGAGATAGTCGATAGTATGGTTGAGGCGACTTGTCTTTGAATATGGGAGTTCATCACTCATATCATTTGACTTGTGTGCGGACGATGAGGACCCATCTCAGTTGATCATCCGGCCTGGATGGGATGCCCCTCACGTATGATGCTTTCCGAGAACGTTCTGTGCTTGGCCTTGTCTTCTTAGACAAGTGGGTACGGTTCTCGGCTCTCCATATGACTATGTCGTAGCGGGACTTGCATACGCTAACCCCGGGTCCCGACAGACTTGGTATCAGAGCAGGACTGACTGTAGGATTATCAGCCTTGGCCGAAGTCGAGTCTAGTCTTCTATAGTTATATAGTTACTATGGGTATATAAGGGAACAACGTAAGGCTTCTTTTTCTCCTTACCCTCATCAATCTGAGTTCTGGTGTCACCCTTATCTTTTCTACGGGATGATAGGACTAGGCTCATCTATGTCTGATTAGAACATCTCGTTGATTGCCTCCTTATAGCTGTAGGATTGTTGTGGTTGTCCAGAGTCTCCGTGTTATGAGTCCCTTGAAGAAGTTCTGTCCAATTTCTTCAAGATTGTTTCAATTTCCATCCCCGTGTAGCCGTTATGCCGCCGGATTTGTTCCGTGTTTCTTTGAATCATTGCCTTTGCATTTTAGTCTTCTCCTTCTGAAATCATATCCTTTTATCCTTGCCTCCATCGTACAACCTGTTCTGATTGTTGATTTTTATCACACAGGATGTCAGGTGTAACTCGTAGTGCTGTTCCTCAGAATCGAGACCGTGATCGGAATCAAAATGATGATGGACTTCCACCACCGCCTTCTGCGGCAGAAATCATGATGGAAGCTGAGCGGAATAGACGTGATCAAACACGCCTTTTGGAGCTCATCGAGCAGAATACCGCCCACCATCGTAATGTGGTGGTCAGCATTCAGGACTTCATCCTCCTCAAGCCACCGGTATTCCGATGTTCTTTTGAGCCCCTTGAAGCTGATGATTGGCTCCGTTCCATTGAGCGTAAGCTTGATACTGCGCATGTTGCTCCCGATGACCGAGTCGTTTTTGCGGTATACTTCCTGGAAGGTGCTGCTCTTCAATGGTGGGAGAACTATGTTGCAATGCAGCCAGATGGTCACCTAGTGACTTGGCAGGAGTTCTGTGTTGCCTTTCGAGGGTACCACATTCTGGATGAGTTGATGGAGCGCAAGAAGGAAGAGTTCGGCAATCTGAATCAAGGAGAGATGTCCATCCACGAGTATGTGAGAGAATTCAACCGTCTTGCTCGGTATGCCCAAGATGAGATCACCACCGATGCCAGAAAGCAGGCAAGGTTCCGCAAGGGACTTAGCCCCATCCTTCGTCATGATCTCAATCTCATCGAATTTGCCACCTTTGAGGATTTAGTCAACAGATCCTTCAGAGCTGAGCATGGCAATGAAGTTTTCGAGAAGTCTCGCAAGCATGCTCTTGAGCTTGCCCCTTCTTCCAGTTCACGCCCTCAGAAGCGTATGATCTGGATTCCTAACAGTTTGATCCACCAAAACAACCCACCGAGGCCATCCCTTGTGCCGCCTCGTCCACCAGCTCCACCAAACAACCCAGCTCCCCGCACTATCTTTGGAGCCTGCTTTAGATGTGGCCAGCCTGGTCACTACTCTCGTGAGTGCCCCGTCAACCAAAATGCTCCACCCCATACCAAAGGAAAACCCACTGTTCGTGCCAAACCACCCCCAAAGGTTCCCACCGCTAAGCCATCCACCTCAGAAATCTTGGACGTGTGAACCAAATCTCAGCTGAGTAATCTGATAGTACTTCTGACGTCATTCTTGGCACACTCCCAGTCAATTTTGTTCCCACTTCTGTTCTTTTCGATCCAGGAGCATCTCACTCATTCATGTCGGAAAGTTATGCACTTCGACATGATGTATCCTTTGAAGAAATGTTCACCCCTATGATCATTCAAACTCCTGGTTCCAAGTGGCAAACTAATAGAGTAAGCCATGGAAATCAAATTGCAATTGAGGGTTTAGTATTCCTTGCTTCACTCATAGCCCTCAAGTCTTCAGACATTGATGTCATCCTTGGTATGGATTGGTTATCAAGACAACATGCTTTTCTTGATTGTAAAGCCAAGTCAGTTAGACTTACACACCCTTCAGGCCAGACAATAGATTACACCTCACCCAGAACAAGAAACCAAGTACAATCTTTGAATGTGCTTCCCCTTCCTAACCTTGACGATATTCCGGTGGTTCGTGACTTCCCGGATGTCTTTCCTGAAGAGCTGCCGGGAATGCCACCCGACAGATGTGTAGAGTTCATAGTGGATCTTGCCCCAGGAACCGCACCAATTTCCAAACGCCCATACAAAATGGCCCCACATGAGTTAGCTGAGCTAAAAACCCAACTTGATGCTTTGTTGGAGAAAGGCTTCATCCGCCCTAGCTCATCGCCATGGGGTTGCCCCGTTCTGTTCGTAACGAAGAAAGATGGAACAGAAAGGATGTGCGTAGACTATCGCCCGCTAAATCTAGCGACGATAAAGAACAAGTACCCACTGCCCAGGATCAATGATCTTTATGATCAACTTGCTGGATCCTCTGTCTTCTCCAAGTTGGATTTGAGATTAGGTTATCATCAAATCAAAATCCGAAACGAGGACATTCCCAAAACGGCTTTTACTACTCGTTATGGTCTTTACGAGTATACCGTCATGTCCTTCGGTTTAACCAATGCCCCCGCCACTTTCTCACGCATGATGAATTCGATCTTCATGGAGTATTTGGACCAGTTCGTCGTGGTTTACCTCGATGACATCCTTATATACTCGAAGAACGAAGAAGAACATGCCGAACACCTAAGGCTGGTATTGATGAAACTTAGAGAGCATCGCATGTACGCTAAATTCTCCAAGTGTGAATTCTGGCTACCAGAAGTGACCTACTTAGGCCATGTGATTTCTGCAAAAGGCATTGCTGTGAATCCCGAGAGAGTTCAGGCCGTCCTTGACTGGACTCCACCTGAATCGGTTAAGCAAGTTAGGAGTTTTCTTGGCCTAGCCAGCTATTGCCGCCGCTTCGTCGAGAACTTTTCTAAAGTTGCAAAGCCTCTGACTGAACTCCTCAAGAAAGATAAGAAATTCCTATGGACTCCCAAGTGCGAGGAAAGCTTTCAAGAGCTAAAAAGAAGATTGACTTCTGCACCCGTACTTGCACCTCCAAACACTAAAAAGGATTTCGAGATCTATTGTGATGCATCACGGCAAGGGTTAGGATGCATACTTCTGCAAGATCGACATGTGGTAGCTTATGCTTCACGTCAGTTGCGGCCACATGAAGAGAACTATCCTACCCATGACCTTGAACTCGCTGCCGTAGTTCATGCCCTAACAACTTGGCGACATTACCTCCTTGGTAACCATTGAGAGATCTATTCCGACCACCAAAGCCTCAAATATATTTTCACCCAGCCAGATCTTAATCTCAGGCAAAGACGCTGGATTGAGTTGATAAAAGATTATGACTTAGGAATTTCTTACACCCCAGGCAAGGCCAATGTCATGGCTGATGCACTAAGTCGTAAGTCGTACTGTAACAACCTCATGTTACAGCAGTATCAACCACTTCTTCATGAGGAATTTCGAAAGCTTAATCTCGAGATTGTTCCTCGTGGATCCATTTTCAACTTGGTGGCGAAACCAACCCTTGAGGATCAAATTATAGTTGCCCAAAGACGTGCACGAGGTGTACGCCGGATCAAAGAGAACATTGCTAGCGGAGTTGCTAAATGTTTCTCCACAGATAGTAAAGGAACAGTATTCTTTGGGAATCGTTTAGTAGTACCTAAGAATAGGGATCTAAGGCAACTTATCCTCAAAGAAGCCCATGACACACCCCTCTCGATTCATCCCGGTAGCACAAAAATGTACCGAGATCTACGCCAGAGATTTTGGTGGACTAGGATGAAGAGAGACATTGCCCAATTTGTTGCTGAATGTGATGTTTGTCGTCGCATTAAGGCAGAACATCAAAGACCTGCTGGTACACTTCAACCTTTGTCTATTCCCGAGTGGAAATGGGACAAAGTCGGTATGGACTTCATCACCGGCTTTCCAAAAACCCAGAAAGGAAACAATGCCATCTTCGTTGTCATAGATAGGCTTTCCAAAGTTGCTCACTTCCTTCCAGTTCGCGAGTCTATAACTGCTAGCCAGTTAGCGGACTTGTATGTCTCTAGGATTGTATCCCTTCATGGTGTTCCTTTGGAAATCAATTCTGATCGTGGTAGCCTTTTCACCTCTAGATTTTGGGGAAGCTTCCAACGTGCTATGGGAACTCATCTCTCCTTTAGTACGGCTTTCCACCCTCAATCTAGCGGTCAAGTCGAAAGGGTTAACCAAATTCTTGAAGACATGCTCAGAGCTTGTGTTATCTCATTCGGAAAGAATTGGGAGAATTCTCTTCCATTTGCCGAATTTGCTTATAACAATAGTTTTCAATCTAGTCTGAACATGGCTCCTTTTGAACTCCTATATGGACGACGATGTCGAACACCCTAAACTGGTCAGAAACCGGTGAAAGGCAATTCTTTGGACCGGATATGATCAAGGAAGCAGAAGAGCAAGTTCGCATTGTTCGTAATCAATTGAAAGCCGCTCAGTCTCGTCAGAAAAGCTACTATGATCGCCGTCATAGGCAAGAAAGCTACAATCTGGATGAGAAGGCTTACCTCCGGGTTACTCCTCTGAAGGGAACCCAAAGATTCGGTATCAAAGGCAAGTTGGCCCCACGTTACATCGGACCTTTCCGCATTCTTGCTAAACGTGGAGAAGTTGCCTACCAACTTGAACTACCCCCTCACCTTTTCCGAGTACATGATGTATTCCATGTGTCACAACTCAGGCGTTGCTTCAAGGACCCCATCTGCGAAGTCGACCATGAAACGCTTGATCTACAAGATGACCTTTCTTATCAAGAATACCCTGTTCGTGTTCTTGATTCAGCAGAGCGTGTCACTCGCCGAAAGAAGATCAAGTTTCTGAAAGTTCAGTGGTCTCACCACTCAGAGAAAGAAGCCACGTGGGAAAGAGAAGACCGTCTCAATGCCGAGTACCCCTCCTTCCTCCCGCAGACTTCTGAATCTCGGGACGAGATTCTTTTGAGTGGGGGCGAGTTGTCACAACCCCAAGTTAGGTATGTGCTAGGATCAGAGGTACCTTGCATTCATGCCAAAAATTCAAAAGGAAAATCAAAATTGGGGAAAAGAAAAGCCCTGAGAATTTAAATCAATTGGCCAGATAAAAATCTTTTTCCAAAAATCATTTGAGTATTTGGAAAATTCCTATAAATGTTACTGAACATTTTAAAAATGGTTTGGGAGCAATCCCATGCTCATGGAATTTTCTAATATTCAAACAGTACCTTGGAATTAAAGAAATACCCCTTTTTGATTTAAAATTCAAATCATTTGAATTTTAAAAATGTTGAAAGTTTATGAGTGGCTTGTCCATATTTTTATGAGGCCACATAAAAGTTTTCAGCATTTAATAAAATGGTTAGCTATTTTTTTAGCTAAACAGAACAAATTACAGAAAAACAGAAAGGAAAGATTAAACAGAAAAGAAAAAAAAACTTACCTGGCGCCACCAGCGAAGCCCACTTACCTGGCCGGCCCAGCCCACCAGGACCCAGCCGTTGTCGTCTTCTTCCCCGCCGAGCCAAGCTGCTCGGTGGAGGCAGGACGTGGCCGCGGCGCCACCGCGACGCCTCGCGGCTTCCAGGGCCTCCCCCTCCTCCTAAGCGTGCCACGAAGACGCCAGAGCCCTCCCGCACCTTTTCCCTCTCCTTTGGATCATCTCCCCCTCTCTCCCCTCGCCGTTTCCGTGCGGCCCGAAGCTCGCCGTCGGCCACCCCACCGCGCAGCCGTGGCGACCGAGCCCCTCCGCCCTCTCCGTGATGTCCCGCTTGAAGCCTGACGTCGACTCCGTCTAGCCAAGCGCCTAATTGAAGCTCTCGTCCCCAGCAACTGACGCCAGCACCACCGGAATCCACCACGGTCGTCGTCGCCTCCCCGTCAAATTCGCCGTCTCCGGCTCCTCCCCGACCCCGGCGACCATGCCAACGTGCTCCTGGTGAGGCCCCGATCATTTCCCCTCCGCTCCTGGGTTTCTCCCTTTCCTGTAGCTGCGGCCGCCATGGGGGCCGAGCTCCGTCGCCGCCGTGGTCGACCTAGCGCTCGCTCCCGTGCGCATCCGTCTCCCCCAGCAAGTCCATGTCGCTCCTGGATTCCACAGAGACCCAACGCACACACTTACACCTCGTCCCGTGGCCATTTGGCAAACGCAGCCCCAAACCGTGCTCCGGCCGCCGCCTCCGTCGTCGAAGCCGTCGCCACAGAGCTCCCCGTGACCCCCCCGACCACTCCTCTGGATGCGGAAGACGACGAGGAGCAAGCCCGTGCCCTCCAGGTTCCTCCCCGCGCCCTAGAACCCAACTCCGGCGAGTCTCCGGCAGGATTCCGGCGGCTCCCCGGCGAGCCACCATTAGCCCCCCCTAATGACCCTTTAATCCTAACCCCTGGGCCACTGACAGTGGGCCCAGGCCACTAACTAACCACTGTTAGTTTAAACTAACAGGGGTTTTAACCCGGAGAGGCTGACCAGTGGGGCCCCTTGTCAGTTTGACTGGGGTCAAACCCCCTGACGCCAGCATGACACCGCAGTGACGCAGTAAAAGGTATTTCCAGAGAATTAACTTATTACAGAAAATCCAGAAAATACCCCAAACTTTGGAAATTCATAGAAAATTCATATTAACTCCAAATTGGACAAATAATATATGAAAAATGATCAGGAGAAAATTATCTGTCCAAATATGCAACTTTCAACTATGTTTGAGTTGAATTTAAAATGGGACCAGTAGCATATGTCATTTGGTTTATTTGAATTTAATTCAAATTCAAATCAATTGATTTTGCAACTTGGACCATGGAATTATGCTACATTTCACCTACACTTCAGAAGCTTATCACACACATGATCATTTGGATTACAAAATACAAATGCTAGAAAATGCAACTTGGACCAATTTAAATACTTTTGGAGTTTGAATTAGAATTCACTTTCAAATCACCTTCAATTAACTTGTTGCAAATGAAACCTAGATCACACCAATGCAGTACACATCATTTGACAACATAATCATGTGCTTGAGCATTGCAACTTATTTATACTTTGTTTATATTGTTTGCTCGGATAGAAGTGGATCCGGAGCTCGAGATCACCCCCTTCGTTGAAGACACCGTATCGAAACCTCGTCAGCAAGGCAAGCAAACCCCCATTGCTCATGTCTATAAAATCCCACTTCCCTCTCATGTCTCGCTTATGCATTATTAGGATGATCACCATGATAACGTTTCTACCGCAATAGTTGAACCCATATCCTTTGCATGACCTACCATCTTGTCACAGTAGTAAGCAAACCACAATCCTAGCAGATGTAGGAGTTGGTTGATATCATGTGGCCCCTGCAACTGTTACTGCTTATTGCATGCTTAGTAGTACAATGAGGTTGCTTATGATGTGAGTCGGGATGATAAACATGGTGTTGATGAAAGTGAAACGTGTTGGTGAATCTACCCTAATACAAGGTGAACGATGAGAGGCTGTGTAGGAGTACACAATGGGTTGTCTCGTTGAACACCGCCTTAAGTCCGAGTTCTTGTGTGGTGATCCAAGAAGAAGAGTACAACCACACATTGGGCTCACTGACCCCTCTCATCCTAGTACCTCACCCCGTTCGAACCCCAAGAGTCGCAGTAGTTCGGAGTTCTGGTAGGGCTGTGGCACGGTCTGCGAAGTGGATGAACGGCTTTTCAAGACCGGCTTGGGACCCTGCACACATCGTTTGAGGCTGTACTGGAACCTCGGCCGAACTTCCATACGGATCCCCCTCAGATAGGCGACTCTCTGGACTAGAACGGAGCTGTGGGCGAAGTGTTGTGGTGGCATCATCGCTGTCACCTCTTGAACGGTGACACGCAAAAGGCGGTAACTGATGACACGTGTGTGTAGCGGTACACCCTTGCAAGGTTAACAAAACTATTCGAATAGCCGCGTCCGCGATTAAGGACTGCTTGGAG
Source organism: Bromus sterilis (assembly GCA_950022295.1). Classification (NCBI taxonomy): domain Eukaryota; kingdom Viridiplantae; phylum Streptophyta; class Magnoliopsida; order Poales; family Poaceae; genus Bromus; species Bromus sterilis. The sequence goes on from OX465595.1 coordinate 435,958,729, forward strand.
AGCTGTGCTCGATTATTAGACAACTTGAACTGGATACTTCTAAAACTCGCAAGATAAGCGTGAGTGCTACGGCGTGCTTCCTCGTGGGGAAGTCGAGGAAGGCACCATAGTGGTGTATTGGTTGGTGAAAGTAGTGGACTCGTGTACGCTTCTTACCTCAAAGTCTGGTACTCGTAGTTCAGGATTACCCAAGTCAAAGCTGGCATTTCTGCAAGTAAACCCCACCCCCCTTTACCTTGATACATGTGCATGAGTAGTATAGCTCCTATGTAAGTCTTGCTGAGTACGATTTTGTACTCACGTTTGCTTAATCTATGTTTTAGATAAACCCACCGACCCCGCTGGTGACTTCTACCTGAAGCTCGAAGAATGAAGACTCAGACCAAGACCAAGCTAGTGTAGTCCCAGTCAGACGACTGGTTCCCTCGTGGAGGGCTTGTTTTTAGATAAGGCTTCTCTAAGCCATTTGTTAAACTTGTCTGTACTCAGACCTACTTTGCTTCTGCATGCTTGATGTAATGTTGGATCACATGCTTGTGATCTCTGTGTGCACTCTGTAAGAGTTATTAATAAAGATGTATACTTTGTAGAGAATTGCAATGATACCTGCTGTTCATACAAGGCATGTGTGCTGCGTGTATGTTTATAACATGCATGTCTTTGTATGGGTGTTCGAGACCTTAGTTGTGATCTGGCTGGCGGTCTTTTATACACCAAGTGGCCCTTAGATGTGCGCAGCTTGGGGCATCGCGATGCGATTGCTCGAGACTACGTCTCGTGCACACTTTGATGTATGATCGAGCCCGCCCTAGACCCCGACTAAGTGATCGGGCTGGAGTAAGTCTATGTAAGGGCTATGAGATAGTCGATAGTATGGTTGAGGCGACTTGTCTTTGAATATGGGAGTTCATCACTCATATCATTTGACTTGTGTGCGGACGATGAGGACCCATCTCAGTTGATCATCCGGCCTGGATGGGATGCCCCTCACGTATGATGCTTTCCGAGAACGTTCTGTGCTTGGCCTTGTCTTCTTAGACAAGTGGGTACGGTTCTCGGCTCTCCATATGACTATGTCGTAGCGGGACTTGCATACGCTAACCCCGGGTCCCGACAGACTTGGTATCAGAGCAGGACTGACTGTAGGATTATCAGCCTTGGCCGAAGTCGAGTCTAGTCTTCTATAGTTATATAGTTACTATGGGTATATAAGGGAACAACGTAAGGCTTCTTTTTCTCCTTACCCTCATCAATCTGAGTTCTGGTGTCACCCTTATCTTTTCTACGGGATGATAGGACTAGGCTCATCTATGTCTGATTAGAACATCTCGTTGATTGCCTCCTTATAGCTGTAGGATTGTTGTGGTTGTCCAGAGTCTCCGTGTTATGAGTCCCTTGAAGAAGTTCTGTCCAATTTCTTCAAGATTGTTTCAATTTCCATCCCCGTGTAGCCGTTATGCCGCCGGATTTGTTCCGTGTTTCTTTGAATCATTGCCTTTGCATTTTAGTCTTCTCCTTCTGAAATCATATCCTTTTATCCTTGCCTCCATCGTACAACCTGTTCTGATTGTTGATTTTTATCACACAGGATGTCAGGTGTAACTCGTAGTGCTGTTCCTCAGAATCGAGACCGTGATCGGAATCAAAATGATGATGGACTTCCACCACCGCCTTCTGCGGCAGAAATCATGATGGAAGCTGAGCGGAATAGACGTGATCAAACACGCCTTTTGGAGCTCATCGAGCAGAATACCGCCCACCATCGTAATGTGGTGGTCAGCATTCAGGACTTCATCCTCCTCAAGCCACCGGTATTCCGATGTTCTTTTGAGCCCCTTGAAGCTGATGATTGGCTCCGTTCCATTGAGCGTAAGCTTGATACTGCGCATGTTGCTCCCGATGACCGAGTCGTTTTTGCGGTATACTTCCTGGAAGGTGCTGCTCTTCAATGGTGGGAGAACTATGTTGCAATGCAGCCAGATGGTCACCTAGTGACTTGGCAGGAGTTCTGTGTTGCCTTTCGAGGGTACCACATTCTGGATGAGTTGATGGAGCGCAAGAAGGAAGAGTTCGGCAATCTGAATCAAGGAGAGATGTCCATCCACGAGTATGTGAGAGAATTCAACCGTCTTGCTCGGTATGCCCAAGATGAGATCACCACCGATGCCAGAAAGCAGGCAAGGTTCCGCAAGGGACTTAGCCCCATCCTTCGTCATGATCTCAATCTCATCGAATTTGCCACCTTTGAGGATTTAGTCAACAGATCCTTCAGAGCTGAGCATGGCAATGAAGTTTTCGAGAAGTCTCGCAAGCATGCTCTTGAGCTTGCCCCTTCTTCCAGTTCACGCCCTCAGAAGCGTATGATCTGGATTCCTAACAGTTTGATCCACCAAAACAACCCACCGAGGCCATCCCTTGTGCCGCCTCGTCCACCAGCTCCACCAAACAACCCAGCTCCCCGCACTATCTTTGGAGCCTGCTTTAGATGTGGCCAGCCTGGTCACTACTCTCGTGAGTGCCCCGTCAACCAAAATGCTCCACCCCATACCAAAGGAAAACCCACTGTTCGTGCCAAACCACCCCCAAAGGTTCCCACCGCTAAGCCATCCACCTCAGAAATCTTGGACGTGTGAACCAAATCTCAGCTGAGTAATCTGATAGTACTTCTGACGTCATTCTTGGCACACTCCCAGTCAATTTTGTTCCCACTTCTGTTCTTTTCGATCCAGGAGCATCTCACTCATTCATGTCGGAAAGTTATGCACTTCGACATGATGTATCCTTTGAAGAAATGTTCACCCCTATGATCATTCAAACTCCTGGTTCCAAGTGGCAAACTAATAGAGTAAGCCATGGAAATCAAATTGCAATTGAGGGTTTAGTATTCCTTGCTTCACTCATAGCCCTCAAGTCTTCAGACATTGATGTCATCCTTGGTATGGATTGGTTATCAAGACAACATGCTTTTCTTGATTGTAAAGCCAAGTCAGTTAGACTTACACACCCTTCAGGCCAGACAATAGATTACACCTCACCCAGAACAAGAAACCAAGTACAATCTTTGAATGTGCTTCCCCTTCCTAACCTTGACGATATTCCGGTGGTTCGTGACTTCCCGGATGTCTTTCCTGAAGAGCTGCCGGGAATGCCACCCGACAGATGTGTAGAGTTCATAGTGGATCTTGCCCCAGGAACCGCACCAATTTCCAAACGCCCATACAAAATGGCCCCACATGAGTTAGCTGAGCTAAAAACCCAACTTGATGCTTTGTTGGAGAAAGGCTTCATCCGCCCTAGCTCATCGCCATGGGGTTGCCCCGTTCTGTTCGTAACGAAGAAAGATGGAACAGAAAGGATGTGCGTAGACTATCGCCCGCTAAATCTAGCGACGATAAAGAACAAGTACCCACTGCCCAGGATCAATGATCTTTATGATCAACTTGCTGGATCCTCTGTCTTCTCCAAGTTGGATTTGAGATTAGGTTATCATCAAATCAAAATCCGAAACGAGGACATTCCCAAAACGGCTTTTACTACTCGTTATGGTCTTTACGAGTATACCGTCATGTCCTTCGGTTTAACCAATGCCCCCGCCACTTTCTCACGCATGATGAATTCGATCTTCATGGAGTATTTGGACCAGTTCGTCGTGGTTTACCTCGATGACATCCTTATATACTCGAAGAACGAAGAAGAACATGCCGAACACCTAAGGCTGGTATTGATGAAACTTAGAGAGCATCGCATGTACGCTAAATTCTCCAAGTGTGAATTCTGGCTACCAGAAGTGACCTACTTAGGCCATGTGATTTCTGCAAAAGGCATTGCTGTGAATCCCGAGAGAGTTCAGGCCGTCCTTGACTGGACTCCACCTGAATCGGTTAAGCAAGTTAGGAGTTTTCTTGGCCTAGCCAGCTATTGCCGCCGCTTCGTCGAGAACTTTTCTAAAGTTGCAAAGCCTCTGACTGAACTCCTCAAGAAAGATAAGAAATTCCTATGGACTCCCAAGTGCGAGGAAAGCTTTCAAGAGCTAAAAAGAAGATTGACTTCTGCACCCGTACTTGCACCTCCAAACACTAAAAAGGATTTCGAGATCTATTGTGATGCATCACGGCAAGGGTTAGGATGCATACTTCTGCAAGATCGACATGTGGTAGCTTATGCTTCACGTCAGTTGCGGCCACATGAAGAGAACTATCCTACCCATGACCTTGAACTCGCTGCCGTAGTTCATGCCCTAACAACTTGGCGACATTACCTCCTTGGTAACCATTGAGAGATCTATTCCGACCACCAAAGCCTCAAATATATTTTCACCCAGCCAGATCTTAATCTCAGGCAAAGACGCTGGATTGAGTTGATAAAAGATTATGACTTAGGAATTTCTTACACCCCAGGCAAGGCCAATGTCATGGCTGATGCACTAAGTCGTAAGTCGTACTGTAACAACCTCATGTTACAGCAGTATCAACCACTTCTTCATGAGGAATTTCGAAAGCTTAATCTCGAGATTGTTCCTCGTGGATCCATTTTCAACTTGGTGGCGAAACCAACCCTTGAGGATCAAATTATAGTTGCCCAAAGACGTGCACGAGGTGTACGCCGGATCAAAGAGAACATTGCTAGCGGAGTTGCTAAATGTTTCTCCACAGATAGTAAAGGAACAGTATTCTTTGGGAATCGTTTAGTAGTACCTAAGAATAGGGATCTAAGGCAACTTATCCTCAAAGAAGCCCATGACACACCCCTCTCGATTCATCCCGGTAGCACAAAAATGTACCGAGATCTACGCCAGAGATTTTGGTGGACTAGGATGAAGAGAGACATTGCCCAATTTGTTGCTGAATGTGATGTTTGTCGTCGCATTAAGGCAGAACATCAAAGACCTGCTGGTACACTTCAACCTTTGTCTATTCCCGAGTGGAAATGGGACAAAGTCGGTATGGACTTCATCACCGGCTTTCCAAAAACCCAGAAAGGAAACAATGCCATCTTCGTTGTCATAGATAGGCTTTCCAAAGTTGCTCACTTCCTTCCAGTTCGCGAGTCTATAACTGCTAGCCAGTTAGCGGACTTGTATGTCTCTAGGATTGTATCCCTTCATGGTGTTCCTTTGGAAATCAATTCTGATCGTGGTAGCCTTTTCACCTCTAGATTTTGGGGAAGCTTCCAACGTGCTATGGGAACTCATCTCTCCTTTAGTACGGCTTTCCACCCTCAATCTAGCGGTCAAGTCGAAAGGGTTAACCAAATTCTTGAAGACATGCTCAGAGCTTGTGTTATCTCATTCGGAAAGAATTGGGAGAATTCTCTTCCATTTGCCGAATTTGCTTATAACAATAGTTTTCAATCTAGTCTGAACATGGCTCCTTTTGAACTCCTATATGGACGACGATGTCGAACACCCTAAACTGGTCAGAAACCGGTGAAAGGCAATTCTTTGGACCGGATATGATCAAGGAAGCAGAAGAGCAAGTTCGCATTGTTCGTAATCAATTGAAAGCCGCTCAGTCTCGTCAGAAAAGCTACTATGATCGCCGTCATAGGCAAGAAAGCTACAATCTGGATGAGAAGGCTTACCTCCGGGTTACTCCTCTGAAGGGAACCCAAAGATTCGGTATCAAAGGCAAGTTGGCCCCACGTTACATCGGACCTTTCCGCATTCTTGCTAAACGTGGAGAAGTTGCCTACCAACTTGAACTACCCCCTCACCTTTTCCGAGTACATGATGTATTCCATGTGTCACAACTCAGGCGTTGCTTCAAGGACCCCATCTGCGAAGTCGACCATGAAACGCTTGATCTACAAGATGACCTTTCTTATCAAGAATACCCTGTTCGTGTTCTTGATTCAGCAGAGCGTGTCACTCGCCGAAAGAAGATCAAGTTTCTGAAAGTTCAGTGGTCTCACCACTCAGAGAAAGAAGCCACGTGGGAAAGAGAAGACCGTCTCAATGCCGAGTACCCCTCCTTCCTCCCGCAGACTTCTGAATCTCGGGACGAGATTCTTTTGAGTGGGGGCGAGTTGTCACAACCCCAAGTTAGGTATGTGCTAGGATCAGAGGTACCTTGCATTCATGCCAAAAATTCAAAAGGAAAATCAAAATTGGGGAAAAGAAAAGCCCTGAGAATTTAAATCAATTGGCCAGATAAAAATCTTTTTCCAAAAATCATTTGAGTATTTGGAAAATTCCTATAAATGTTACTGAACATTTTAAAAATGGTTTGGGAGCAATCCCATGCTCATGGAATTTTCTAATATTCAAACAGTACCTTGGAATTAAAGAAATACCCCTTTTTGATTTAAAATTCAAATCATTTGAATTTTAAAAATGTTGAAAGTTTATGAGTGGCTTGTCCATATTTTTATGAGGCCACATAAAAGTTTTCAGCATTTAATAAAATGGTTAGCTATTTTTTTAGCTAAACAGAACAAATTACAGAAAAACAGAAAGGAAAGATTAAACAGAAAAGAAAAAAAAACTTACCTGGCGCCACCAGCGAAGCCCACTTACCTGGCCGGCCCAGCCCACCAGGACCCAGCCGTTGTCGTCTTCTTCCCCGCCGAGCCAAGCTGCTCGGTGGAGGCAGGACGTGGCCGCGGCGCCACCGCGACGCCTCGCGGCTTCCAGGGCCTCCCCCTCCTCCTAAGCGTGCCACGAAGACGCCAGAGCCCTCCCGCACCTTTTCCCTCTCCTTTGGATCATCTCCCCCTCTCTCCCCTCGCCGTTTCCGTGCGGCCCGAAGCTCGCCGTCGGCCACCCCACCGCGCAGCCGTGGCGACCGAGCCCCTCCGCCCTCTCCGTGATGTCCCGCTTGAAGCCTGACGTCGACTCCGTCTAGCCAAGCGCCTAATTGAAGCTCTCGTCCCCAGCAACTGACGCCAGCACCACCGGAATCCACCACGGTCGTCGTCGCCTCCCCGTCAAATTCGCCGTCTCCGGCTCCTCCCCGACCCCGGCGACCATGCCAACGTGCTCCTGGTGAGGCCCCGATCATTTCCCCTCCGCTCCTGGGTTTCTCCCTTTCCTGTAGCTGCGGCCGCCATGGGGGCCGAGCTCCGTCGCCGCCGTGGTCGACCTAGCGCTCGCTCCCGTGCGCATCCGTCTCCCCCAGCAAGTCCATGTCGCTCCTGGATTCCACAGAGACCCAACGCACACACTTACACCTCGTCCCGTGGCCATTTGGCAAACGCAGCCCCAAACCGTGCTCCGGCCGCCGCCTCCGTCGTCGAAGCCGTCGCCACAGAGCTCCCCGTGACCCCCCCGACCACTCCTCTGGATGCGGAAGACGACGAGGAGCAAGCCCGTGCCCTCCAGGTTCCTCCCCGCGCCCTAGAACCCAACTCCGGCGAGTCTCCGGCAGGATTCCGGCGGCTCCCCGGCGAGCCACCATTAGCCCCCCCTAATGACCCTTTAATCCTAACCCCTGGGCCACTGACAGTGGGCCCAGGCCACTAACTAACCACTGTTAGTTTAAACTAACAGGGGTTTTAACCCGGAGAGGCTGACCAGTGGGGCCCCTTGTCAGTTTGACTGGGGTCAAACCCCCTGACGCCAGCATGACACCGCAGTGACGCAGTAAAAGGTATTTCCAGAGAATTAACTTATTACAGAAAATCCAGAAAATACCCCAAACTTTGGAAATTCATAGAAAATTCATATTAACTCCAAATTGGACAAATAATATATGAAAAATGATCAGGAGAAAATTATCTGTCCAAATATGCAACTTTCAACTATGTTTGAGTTGAATTTAAAATGGGACCAGTAGCATATGTCATTTGGTTTATTTGAATTTAATTCAAATTCAAATCAATTGATTTTGCAACTTGGACCATGGAATTATGCTACATTTCACCTACACTTCAGAAGCTTATCACACACATGATCATTTGGATTACAAAATACAAATGCTAGAAAATGCAACTTGGACCAATTTAAATACTTTTGGAGTTTGAATTAGAATTCACTTTCAAATCACCTTCAATTAACTTGTTGCAAATGAAACCTAGATCACACCAATGCAGTACACATCATTTGACAACATAATCATGTGCTTGAGCATTGCAACTTATTTATACTTTGTTTATATTGTTTGCTCGGATAGAAGTGGATCCGGAGCTCGAGATCACCCCCTTCGTTGAAGACACCGTATCGAAACCTCGTCAGCAAGGCAAGCAAACCCCCATTGCTCATGTCTATAAAATCCCACTTCCCTCTCATGTCTCGCTTATGCATTATTAGGATGATCACCATGATAACGTTTCTACCGCAATAGTTGAACCCATATCCTTTGCATGACCTACCATCTTGTCACAGTAGTAAGCAAACCACAATCCTAGCAGATGTAGGAGTTGGTTGATATCATGTGGCCCCTGCAACTGTTACTGCTTATTGCATGCTTAGTAGTACAATGAGGTTGCTTATGATGTGAGTCGGGATGATAAACATGGTGTTGATGAAAGTGAAACGTGTTGGTGAATCTACCCTAATACAAGGTGAACGATGAGAGGCTGTGTAGGAGTACACAATGGGTTGTCTCGTTGAACACCGCCTTAAGTCCGAGTTCTTGTGTGGTGATCCAAGAAGAAGAGTACAACCACACATTGGGCTCACTGACCCCTCTCATCCTAGTACCTCACCCCGTTCGAACCCCAAGAGTCGCAGTAGTTCGGAGTTCTGGTAGGGCTGTGGCACGGTCTGCGAAGTGGATGAACGGCTTTTCAAGACCGGCTTGGGACCCTGCACACATCGTTTGAGGCTGTACTGGAACCTCGGCCGAACTTCCATACGGATCCCCCTCAGATAGGCGACTCTCTGGACTAGAACGGAGCTGTGGGCGAAGTGTTGTGGTGGCATCATCGCTGTCACCTCTTGAACGGTGACACGCAAAAGGCGGTAACTGATGACACGTGTGTGTAGCGGTACACCCTTGCAAGGTTAACAAAACTATTCGAATAGCCGCGTCCGCGGTTAAGGACTGCTTGGAGAGCTGTGCTCGATTATTAGACAACTTGAACTGGATACTTCTAAAACTCGCAAGATAAGCGTGAGTGCTACGGCGTGCTTCCTCGTGGGGAAGTCGAGGAAGGCACCATAGTGGTGTATTGGTTGGTGAAAGTAGTGGACTCGTGTACGCTTCTTACCTCAAAGTCTGGTACTCGTAGTTCAGGATTACCCAAGTCAAAGCTGGCATTTCTGCAAGTAAACCCCACCCCCCTTTACCTTGATACATGTGCATGAGTAGTATAGCTCCTATGTAAGTCTTGCTGAGTACGATTTTGTACTCACGTTTGCTTAATCTATGTTTTAGATAAACCCACCGACCCCGCTGGTGACTTCTACCTGAAGCTCGAAGAATGAAGACTCAGACCAAGACCAAGCTAGTGTAGTCCCAGTCAGACGACTGGTTCCCTCGTGGAGGGCTTGTTTTTAGATAAGGCTTCTCTAAGCCATTTGTTAAACTTGTCTGTACTCAGACCTACTTTGCTTCTGCATGCTTGATGTAATGTTGGATCACATGCTTGTGATCTCTGTGTGCACTCTGTAAGAGTTATTAATAAAGATGTATACTTTGTAGAGAATTGCAATGATACCTGCTGTTCATACAAGGCATGTGTGCTGCGTGTATGTTTATAACATGCATGTCTTTGTATGGGTGTTCGAGACCTTAGTTGTGATCTGGCTGGCGGTCTTTTATACACCAAGTGGCCCTTAGATGTGCGCAGCTTGGGGCATCGCGATGCGATTGCTCGAGACTACGTCTCGTGCACACTTTGATGTATGATCGAGCCCGCCCTAGACCCCGACTAAGTGATCGGGCTGGAGTAAGTCTATGTAAGGGCTATGAGATAGTCGATAGTATGGTTGAGGCGACTTGTCTTTGAATATGGGAGTTCATCACTCATATCATTTGACTTGTGTGCGGACGATGAGGACCCATCTCAGTTGATCATCCGGCCTGGATGGGATGCCCCTCACGTACGATGCTTTCCGAGAACGTTCTGTGCTTGGCCTTGTCTTCTTAGACAAGTGGGTACGGTTCTCGGCTCTCCATATGACTATGTCATAGCGGGACTTGCATACGCTAACCCCGGGTCCCGGCATGCCACCCTGACACACGACATTTGCGACACCGGGTTTCGCCCGATCACCGTCGCGAAAACCGCACGAGACCAGCCGCAGCCAACAGAACGAAAAACCCCGTTTAATAAGTAAACGGGATATTTTTATAGCGCGCCGTAAAGTGTTCTCGGAACGGTTCCAACGCGAGGTTAACACCGCCGGCTCGACGCGCTGATCGCGCAGTTCGAAGTTTTACCCGAATCGGAGGTCCTGCGGACCCCCAGCGGTCAGAAACGTAAACACCTCGCGCGCGAGAGAAAAACCGGGGATGTTTTTGCAAACTGCCAGCCACCGGGGCTATATAAAGACCACCACACTCCCACCACTTTCTAGGGTTTCGCTAGCACAAAATTGCAGCCACCCCCTCCACTTTGCCCCCAAAATAGCACCATTTTCGCACCAAAACCTAGCCTCCCAGATCAGGATCCAGCCTAATGGATCTGGACCGTCAGATCAGCCGATCTGACGGCCGAGATGCGTGCCATGTTACCCCCAGCCTCCATCTCTCTCCTCTGTCTCTCTCCATGCCGTGGAGCCGCCGCCGCCTCCAACTCCGGCAGCCACGCCGGCCAGTCGGGCCGCCAGCGCCTCTCCTTCCTCTCCTCCTCTTCCTCCCACCCTCTCTCATCCCCTCACCTCCTCCTTCCTTTACCTGTAGGAGCCAGCCGCCCATCCGAGGTCGAGCCTCCGCGCTCGGGAGCCTCGCCCGCGACCTCCTCTCGCCGGGGTCCGGCCGCCACCGGCCCTGCCCTCCACAGCGTCGCCCCGTCTCGTCCCCGCGCTCCCCTGGCCCCCGCCTCGCCACACCTTGCCGGTAGCCGGCGGCGCCGCCATGTCCCGTGGTCGGGAATGGGAGGTTCCTGATCCAGTGACCCCAGCCAGGCCGCCCAGTGCCATGGGCCCATGCGGCCCACCACCCAGCAGGCCGCCATGCCTCCTCTGCCTCATGGGCTCGGCCCAGTTGGGGTGAGATCCCAGACCACATTTTTTTTCTTTCTTTTGTTTATTTTTCTTATTTCTGCTAAGTCGTGTAAATTTCTGCTGCTGATTTGATTTCGCGGTGACGATAGCAAGAGAACCGTAGCTCGGATCGTGTTACGCCCAAAGATGAATTTCTCAGTTTTGCGTGCTCTAGCGTTCGTATGTAGAAAGTTTTTCCGTTTGAGGCCGTCTAGATAATTTAATTCTGCGTCGAAGTGGGTACTAGATCGTTAGCTGTGCTGTTGTTGCTGAACTGTTATTTTATTGCAACTTCGGGCGACGGTTGCGTCGCAACCGTTCGTCGGAATTGATTGATTCCTTTTGCATCCCGTTAAGTATTGTTCCTACTTCAGTTTCATGCATTCACATGCCATAATTTCTTGCTGCATCATGATTGTATCTTGCTCCAAAGTAGTTATCCTGCTGTTAGTGTGCTGCTGTTTATATTTTGTTGCAACTTCGGTCGACGAGTGTGTCGCGACCGTTTATCAGAATTGAGTGATTCCAATTGCATATTGTTAAGCATCATGTCTACTTCCATTACATGTATTGCTATGTCATGTTGCTGCACTTTTGCATATAGTTATACCCCTGGTTATACAGAATAAAAATAATAGTTTCTGCCATGTTGTTTGCTTAATATCTTTTGATCTGTAATGTCTTTTTTCATGATTCTTTTTTGCCATGCCTTCCCTGCCATGTCTACTTTAATTGCATGTAATTTGTGAGCATGTTTGCACTCATTACCCTGTTTATGCAATGCTCTAAAGTGTGCTTCGTGATGTTGGCAGTTTTTGCCCGTAACTTGTTTTGCTTGTATCTTTTTAACCGTAACTCCGTTTGGGGTGTTCTTTATATGTAACTTAGTTAGTTTTTCGTGTACTTTGTGTTTATGCTGTTGTTGGCTGCTGTTAACCAACCTAAAATATGGTTTAGGACAAAACAGTACCAAATCCTTTAATCATCGTGAGGCACTTAGTGTTATGCCATGTTTAGGGTGTTGCCTCGCTTAACTTGACTAGTATAGGTAGTTTACTTTGTGCATAACCTTTTGCCATGTTTGTGTGACATGACATGCTTGGGTGCCTTGCCATGTTAATAATCGTTGTTTGATCACTTGTAGCTAAACAACTTGAACCTCTCTAAATGTGCGGTATCGTCGTGTGTGACGAGTACTCCACTTAAATTGTTAGTAACCGCTCTCTATGGTAGGAGCGATGTCTCGTGTTGCTTATTGTCGATGCTTGCTCGTGTTTGCTTCGTAGTAATAGATGATTGCTCGTTGATTGCTTTCCAGTGTTTATCCTCTTGTGTGCTTCCGCGGGTACCTCTCGGAGACGATGCGAGCGTGCGATCGACTACACCTTCGGAATCCGACTTATCAACAGGCAAGGACTATACATTACTTATGATCCATTCTATTTCAACCAGCGGTTTGCATGCTAGTCTAGGTTAGGTTTGATGTTTGATCCTACCACATGTTTATGGCCTCTTTCAAACCGATACAGCCATGTCCCCTCCCAGCAAACCTTGTACTGCTATGTTACTATTGCTCATTGCTCAGCCCCTGCTTAGTATGCATGCTTAGGATGCTACGATGTTATCCTGTTACTCCTTGGTTTGGGATATCACATTATTATTATTGTTATTGATGATATGATTAATTTGATGTTGACTATATTCGATGTTGGATGGAAGGTCTAGGCTATCCCGCCCCGACGCTTTGTTCCATTCGAGTCACCTAGGACCCGAGTTCCGGGTATTGGTTTTAAGACTGAGCGTGCCTAACCGCGTGTGGGATTTTATGGGGTCCCCTTTTCTTACCCACCTAGCTTCAAACATTTCTAGAGGTGGCCCAAGCTGATTTACCATTTGAAACCGCATGCATAGCTGGTCTGCAGCCAGTGGTTTTAAAACAACTCGGGCCAGCAGAGACATAGTTCCTTTGTTGGTCCACACACTGGTGAGCTAGGGAAGTCCCCTGTTATATAGGTGAGGCTAACCCCGACCTTAGCCATACGGAAGAGTCCGATCCGAGAGCGTGGCCGGCTTTTGGATTGGGTGTCGACTCCTCGGGGGCCACCCGAATTTGTTCATTGTTAGTTAGAGGGACCTGTCGTTTCGGATCTCTTGGTACTAAATCATAAAATGGTTGCCTGTGATGGGTAGCAACTGAGAGACATGAGCGTGCGTGCGGAGCCTTGTAATGGGCAGTTGGTACACCCCTGCAGGGTTAAATCTTTTCAAGAAGCCGTGTCCACGGTTATGGACGAGTTGAGACCTACTCCTTGTTCATAGACAACAACAACTGAGATAATCTTAATAAAACTTGATCAACGTGTATGTGCCTTGACTGCTTCTTCTTCGTCGGGATGCGAAGAGGAGGACAAGGATAGGATAGGTGTTATGTTTGCGCAGTAGTTGATAGCAAGACTTGTTGGAGGCGATTCCTCATCGAATGCTTGGCTTCTTATCTTACTATCTAGATCGTTAGCCACTTCATAAATGCTAGTGCGGCAGCAACCTCACCACTTACCCCATCCTTACCGTAAACTACTAGTTTTCCTAGAATGACGAGTGATGAAGTCCTTGCTGGGTCAGATGACCACTACAGTTGGATGCTGAGTACCTCTGTACTCATGATACTACCCACAAACTCTTTTCAGGGTTCTTGGTCGACAACAGGTATGGTGATCGACGTTTCACGTGGAGACTCGACGACGACTAGTTAGGCGGATCCCGGCGGAGGGCCTGGACCCGTGTGGTTATGGGGATCAATGTTTTTATTTTGCAACTAGGGATTTTGATTGTAGTCTGTACTCAGACATGTATCTTCCGCTGTTGTATTGTATTAAGACAGTTGTATGCCGATTGTATGAGATATTTTATCCTTGTATATGTAATGTTGTGATATCATGTTGGAAATCCGGGGCATATGACTTCGTCATATGTCGTGGTGGGACCGATATGTGCTTCGTCCCGGGATCTGGATGGAAACATCTAGATCTGGAACAGTACCGCATATCGGGCCTTACAACGGCAAAGGCCTTTGCCGTCTGTCGGCGGACGGCGAAGCACTTGTCGGCCATTTCTTCGGCAAAGAGCTGCGTTGCCGTCTGCATATTACTGACAGACGGTAAGTACTTTGCCATCCGTGTTTATCCTGGCAGACGGCAAAGTAGTAGTTACACATTTTTGTTCGTAGATGGATCCCGCTAACTTTAAACAGACGGCAAAGAATTTTTCTGATTATAAAAAATTTGTCCCATTCATTTTCTGTTTATAGCCCTGACCCCGTTTTGTTCTGGCCCCGTTATTTTTTGTTCGTTCATACGAGAAGCCGCGAGGGACAACGGCAACGGCAAATGCCCACGGCGGACCGGCGAGGAAAGGCAACCCGGGCAGAAAAGGCGGGGTAGGCCGGCAAGGCAGGGCAGGCGCACCGCGACCGGCAGGAGGTGGGTGTGGGGAGGCGGGGCGAGGCCGATGGGATTCGGGAGGCGGGGGTCGTCGGAGGGAGGAGCAAGGCCAGCTAGGCAGCAGTCCAGCGAAGGAGCAGGCCCGACTTGGCGCCGTCGGGCGGTGGGCGGGGCCGGTGAGGCAGGGCCGGCGAGGCGAGGTAGGGAGGCGGAGCGGGGAGGAGCTGCCGAGCTCGACGAGGCGAGGTGGGACGGAGCGGCCGAGCTCGACAAGGCGGGGCGGCCGGGGCGACCGAGCTCGACGAGGTGGGGTAGGGAGGCGAGGGGGCCGAACTCGACGGCGTGAGGCCGTGGTCGGGCCGGCGGGGCAGGGCAGGCGTGCCGCGACCTCGAGCTTGGGCGGAGGGGCGGCCGGCGAGGAGGGCCGGGCAGCGAGGCTAGGAAGGCGGCGAGGAAGGGTGGCCGGTGAGGGAGGCAGGGCCGGGCATGGAGCAGCGGTTGGTGGGAGAAGATAAGGGAGAAGACGTGGGGGACTTTTTCTCGTGAGGATAAGGAAGAGAACGTGTGGTGGGCATGGATGCCCCTGCCACGTCATTGATCTGTGGGAGGGCAGTTAGACCAATAGAAAAAAAGCAGAATTCTTTGCTGTGAAAAAAAGAGAAGACGGCAAAGCAAATCTATGCCATACATGAAAAAAAAGACAGTAAAGCTGGTCTTTGTCATGCGTGAAAAAAAAATGCAGACGGCAAAGCCCTCTTTGCCATGCGTGAAGATAAAACGGACGGCAAAGAGGGTCTTTGCCATGTGTGAAAATAAAACAGACGACAAAGTATCAGCGGATGGCAACGAGTTTCTTTGCCGTCCGCCTCGATAGTATGGAGACGGCAAAGAACCTAGCGCATGGCAAATTCACAGATTCCAGTAGTGGTTCCTTCCGTGCCCACTTCAAACTACATCGTGCACACGTTGTTGATATTACTATCATATCAATCCTATTAACCGCTTGGTCACAATGTCACGCTTCTATATTGTTTTAATTCCAAATAATAATTTTAATAAACAAAAGTAATAAAATAATAATAATCTTGAATAAAAAATATTTTTTTGCAAAACCTAAAATCTGAAAATTTTCATATTTCCCTCAATAGTATAGTCGGAAAACCCTTATTTCATATTTCCCAAATTTAAATTTCTATCCCAACTTTTTTTGAATTATTTTATTGAGGAGAAGAATGAAGGGGTAAGTGGATAGGCGCCCTTTTAAATTTATATCCCAATTTTTTTTGAATTATTTTTCCTCCAAATCTTAAAAGCATCATAACTTTTTTCTGTTTGATTTTTATGTTTCATATAAAAAACTTTTTCATCGATGGTCGTATGCAAAAGTTATGACCATCTTATAAATTCTAGAGAGATTTTGCAAAAAAAGTCAAAATTCATGCGTGCTAATTTTCCTAACCACTAGACCGCATAAGACATGGGCATCTTGAAGGAATTTTAGTTTTTGAATTTTTATCAATTTATTTTATTTTTCAACATTGAAAAGGCGGTCCACGAGGGGTGTGTCAATTTTAGGGTCATTTAGCTCAAAAAAAGCATTAAATGCATGAAAAATAACAAATGAAGTTAGAAAGGGTTGAAATTTGAGGATGTGGCTTTGAATGGTGCATATTGAATGCACAAAAAGTCTGGAGTTGAAATAAGTTTTAAAAATGCCTTTGTAACAGATGAGTTTTTTTTCCAAACCCCTCATACTTCGAAGGGGATGGCCCAGTTTGTACATGTAGTGATCCAGTTTTTGCCGTAATCCTCTCAACTTTTTAGCACATGCTATGTGGGTGAAATGATGACACAATGCCAAGTTTCAACCTTTTCAAAGTTCATTTGTACTGCTTTTCAATTTAATGGTCATTTAGCACAAAAAATCATTAAATGCATGAAAAATAGCAAATGAAGTTAGAAAGGGTTGAAATTTGAGGATGTGGCTTTGAATGGTGCATATTGAATGCACAAATTTTTTGGAGTTGAATAAGTAAAAAAAAGAAATGCCCTTGTAACAAATGAGTTTTCGTTCGAAACCCTCATACTTCGAAGAAGATGGTCCAATTTGTACACGAAGTGCATCCAGTTTTTGTCGTAACCCTCTCAAAATTTTAGCACATGCTATGTGGGTAAAATGATGATACCATTCCAAGTTTCAACCTTTTTAGAGTTCATTTGTACTGCCTTTTCAATTTCAGGGTCATTTAGGGCAAAAATGATCATTCAATGGATAAAAATAGCAAATAAAGTTAGAAAGGTTTGAAACTTGAGGATGTGGCTTTGAATGGTGCATAGTTAATGCACAAAAAGTCTGTAGTTAAAGTAAGTTAAAAAAATAAATGCCTTGTAACACCAATAGACTACTAAGTACTACTAAGTTGCTTCCTTTATAGTTTTTCATTGATATAGTAACGTCTCACTACCTACCACATGTTGATCCATGACAAACCATTATACAACAATGTCCCTCCACATCAATAGATCTTGTAGTGTTTGCAGAGTCATCTATGCCATGTTGTTGCCTTGGTTACCTTATCGGGGATATCAAGATACTTATATTGATATGCTATATGGTCTGATGATAATGCTTACACGAAGGATGGAAGGCTGGACCGAGTGTCTTGATGTTTTTTTGCATTTGAGTCGACCTAGGACATCGAATTCTAGGTGTTGTGTTACTTGATGAGAGTACCTACGATATGAGGGGTATTATGCCCCCTCAACTTACCTAACTATCCTCAAACATTTCTAGGATGACTCAAACTAGTTTTACCATTTATAAAACAAAATGTAGGTTCGAGGAGCTAGCCTTTATGGATTTTGGAAATAACCTGTGCCAGTGGGGTGGAACTTCCTGTGGGTCCAACCTTGGCAAGCGAGGAGTGGCTACCTGGAACACAATACTATCAATATCCAAACCTTGGACTGGCAGTAGAGTCCGATTCAAAGGTACGATTGACTCAATTCGGGTGGCAACTCACCGGATGGCTGCTTGGATTAGTTAGAGGTTCCCATCATTTCAGAACTTCAGGTGCCATCTCATCAAATGTGTGCCTGTAATGGGTAGATTCCGGTTGAAAAGGGGCGTGTATGTGATGCTTATGATGGAAAGTTGGTACAACCCCTACAAGGTTTAATCTTTCTGAAATTTATGTCCATGGTTATGGACGACTTGGAATCCACGTCATGTGTATAGTACAACATCAACTTGATAACTATAATTTTGGCAATGTGTGAGTGCCTTGATTTTTCTCTTCTTTGTGGGTCATACGAAGAGGAGGACAATGTTAGGTGTTATGTTTTGTGTAGGTAGGTTACTAGCTAACTGCTTTCTCTCAACAAGATAGTTGTTAGCCCCCCAAGTGCAAGGATTTGTACGATAGTAGCGATTTTGTCTGTTGGGGAGGTGTGGAGGCAAAAAATGCTCCCCAAGAAGTCACTTGGACCACCTTATTCTCCTCATGCCCTCGCATAATTCAATATGTCGTGAATCCACTAGCGGTGCCCTTGAAGGCGGCGACCATACCTTTACAAACAAGGTTCGAGCTATCTTCACAATTTAATTGGAGGCTCGCAAGATCACCACGAAGCTTCACCATAATGGCATGTGGCTCCGAGGTGAACTCTTCCGTCTAGGGTACCCAAAGCACCCAAGAGTAACAAGATCCACAATGGATAGTAGCGGAAATCAAATATCTTTTGGTGGAAGTGTAGATCAAGGCCTTTTCTCCTCCAAACCATAGAGAATCAAAAAGTTTTGATGGCTAGGGAGCGACATCGAGAAAGATTTAAACTTGGAAACAATGGATCAATGGGGAAAAAGAGAGCTAGCCTTCTTAGAGAAGAAGATTCCCTTACATAGTCGGAGTACAAAACGAACCGTTATCTCTACCTGAGCATAAGTAGTACTACCTCTAAGATCAGAGGCAGCTGCTCAGCCCCATGATGGACCAACATGGAACTGGGGCGGTAGTACTTCTAGAGAGATACTACTGCTTCTACTACACTGTACTACTGGTTAGTAGAGCCAGGGGTGACAAAAGGTTCAACGGTAGTACGTGCGGTACTCCAGCGGAAGTGCCGCATAAGCGGTACTACAAAACTTGCTCCAATGTTGAATAAAGGAAACATGGGTGCATAAAATATGAGTGAGTGATTATTCCTCCTGTACCTTCCAATGTGGATTGCCTCTTGATAGTACGGATTTCCTACGAATCAATATGAAGAAAAGAATAAACGGAAAGCCCGTCTTCATTCTTTGCAACTCCGAGGGGAAACAACCGTCTTGTGCCATTATCATAAATCTATGAAAGCTCAATGCACACGGCTAGTCTGCAATGCGCATTGTCATCTATCACCAAAACCAACTAGAGATATATGCCCTTACATTGGTTCAGGACCTCGATGGTAGAGATAATCCCTTAGTCTTGTGTGGTGGTGTTGGACTTCTTGATCATAGGAGAACAAGTGAATGTCCAGCTTAGCAATTTTCCCCTCCTCGGCTTATATAAAGTGTGCAAAGAGGGGTGTCACAATGGCTGGTTAATGATGGAGTTACGATCGTTCGTGGCCCTACTACGTCATAGCTATTGAATGCTCGTTAACCGCTGTATTTAACTAGATTAATCGTTGAGTAACGATTGTCTTAATTGCCAACGTGGGGTTGTGGTTGGCACGGTCTTCAATTTGTCTTGACTGAGATGACTGATACTGGCCTTTGACTCTTCGTCTTCAGCCGACAAGAGGAGTGCATCTGGCTGAACAAGTCTTAGTCGTTATGGATGATACTCCATTGTTATATGTAATGATGTGGGAGGAACCGGCACAACCCTCAACCGGGGTGGCCTATCACATATATATGAGGGGTACAATGTTACATCACAAGTCCAATACGGATACGTATGGAATACACAGTTGGGATAGGATACGAAGTCTAACACCCTCCCTCAATCTTAGCCACTTCCTAATGAATCTAGAAGAGTAAGATTGCGCCTACAAGCCTCAAACTGTGGTAGAGGTAATGGCTTGGTGAAGATGTCTGCAAGTTGATCTTTTGAAGAGATGAACTTGATTTGTAGTAGCTTCTGTGCAACACGTTCCCTCACAAAGTGATAGTCAACTTCAATGTGTTTTGTCCGGGCATGAAATACCGGATTGGCTGAGAGGTATGTAGCACCGATGTTGTCACACCAAAGAACCGGAGACTGTGGTTGAGAAATACCCAACTCATCCAGCAATGACTGTACCCAGATAAGCTCTGCAGTGGCATTGGCAACAGACTTGTATTCTGCTTCAGTACTGCTGCGAGACACTGTGGCTTGTTTTCGAG
Organism: Bromus sterilis; assembly: GCA_950022295.1. Lineage (NCBI taxonomy): Eukaryota > Viridiplantae > Streptophyta > Magnoliopsida > Poales > Poaceae > Bromus > Bromus sterilis. The sequence continues at coordinate 435,978,626 of OX465595.1, forward strand.
CATTCCAGGCGATCAAATTCGGACCGAAGAACACAACATAGCCCCCCGTGGATCGCCTGTCATCAGGACTGCCTGCCCAGTCCGCATCAGAGTAGGCCGAGAGAACCCCAGAAGGACTCGGCCGAAGATGCAACCCATAGGACACTGTGAGTCGTACATAACGCATGATGCGTTTGACAGCAGACCAATGAGTGTCACGAGGCGCATGAAGATACTGACAAACCTTGTTGACGGCAAAAGAAATATCAGGTCGCATGATCGTCAGATACTGAAGACCTCCAACAATACTTCTGTACTTTGTAGCATCCTCAGCGGACAATAGCTCACCATCAACAACGGTGATCTTGTCAATAGCAGACATAGGTGTTGTAGTCGTCTTGCACTTAAGCATCCCTGCTCGTTGCAACAAATCCAAAGAATACTTCTTCTGTGTCATAAGCAAACCATCAGCAGAAGAAGCAACCTCTATGCCCAAAAAGAAGTGAAGTTTTCCAAGATCTTTGACAGCAAAATCAGCACCAAGAGCTAGAACAAGGGCATCTGCAGCGGATGAAGAGGAGCTGACAAGAATAATATCATCTACATAAACCAATAGGTACATAGTAACCTCGGGCTTCTGAAGAAGAAACAATGATGAATCAGCAGCAAAGGGAGCAAACCCATGAGCACGAAGGGCTGTGGCAAGACGAGCATGCCAGGCACGGGGAGCTTGCTTCAGACCATAGAGCGCTTTGGTAAGACGACATATGTGATCGGGACACTCAGGATCAACAAAACCAGGAGGCTGCCGCATATAGACCTCCTCCTCTAATAAGCCATGAAGAAAAGCATTCTGTACGTCAAGCTGATGAAGAGACCAACCTCTAGTAACCGCAAGTGACAGAAGAAGCCGTATTGTTGTAGGCTTGACCACGGGACTGAAAGTGTCTTCATAATCAAGACCATAACGTTGCCGAAAACCTCTAGCAACAAGACGCGCTTTGTAACGCTCAAGAGATCCATCTGAATGCTTCTTCACCTTGAACACCCATTTAGAATCAATAACATTGACCCTAGACGATGGAGGCACAAGGGTCCATGTCTCATTGCGAATAAGAGCATCATACTCCTGCTCCATAGCCTCACGCCAGTGAGGGATACTCAGCGCAGCTTGATACGTACGTGGCTCGGCAGAGGGGTCCGCAAGAGCAGCTGACATACATGCAGCATACCAGGAAACGGTGCCATCGGTTCGCTGCTTCGGACGAACAATGCCAGTGCGACTGTGCGTATGAGGTCGCAGACCAGCAGGGACAATCGAGATCGATGGAGCGGCCGATGATGAGCCGGAGGACTCCGGCGGAGAAGGCCCAGCCGGCGATGGACTGGGACTAGGTGCTACACCGGGCGACTGGTGCAGAGTGAGCAGGAGTGGGCCGGTCGACACAGGCAGTGGGCTGTCAGGTGTCCCAGGCCGTGCAGGCGACGAAGGCGCGGACGACACAGGCTTCCGGGAAGAGCCGACGACGCGAGTGCAGCAGGGGGGGGGGGTCCTCATCCTGTCCAGAAGGAACGGTGGTTGGTGCTACATGGTCAGCACGAGGACCGAGGCCATGCAGAGAAGCAACGGGATCGACGTGCGCCGACGCGGGTGATGAGGACGAAGTCGAGTCAAGCAGCTCCAAGCGGGCACCGCGCCCAGTTCCTGCACCATGGTTAGGTAGAAACACAGGAGAGTATGCAATATCATCAAATTGGTCAGCGACAATGGGAGATGAATGCATGGGTGGAGACTCGGTGTTGGACACAGGAAGTTTGGCGAAGGGAAAAACATGCTCATCAAACACAACATCCAGAGATATGTAGACACGATTAGTGGGAACATGAAGACATTTATAGCCTTTGTGAAGCGAACTATAGCCAAGAAAGACACATTTCTTGGACCGAAATTCGAGTTTACGTTTGTTGTAGGGGCGGAGATGCGGCCAGCAAGCACACCCAAACACTTTAAAAAAAGTATAATCAGGCAGTTCATGAAGAAGAATCTCAATAAGTGTCTTCATGTTTAGAACACGAGTGGGTGTACGGTTGATGAGAAAACAGGTAGTGGTGAAGGCATCACTCCAAAATCTAAAAGGAACAGATGCATGGGCCAAAAGGGTGAGACCAGTTTCAACAATATGACGATGCTTACGTTCGGCGGAGCCATTCTGCTGATGTGTATGTGGACATGCTAAACGATGTGAAATCCCAAGCTGCTGAAAAAAAGAGTTGAGGTTGCGATACTCGCCGCCCCAATCGGATTGCACATGAACAATTTTATGCTTGAGAAGACGTTCAACATGTTTTTGGAACTGGACAAAAATATCAAACACATCAGATTTGCGCTTAATAAGATAAAGCCAAGTAAACTGACTATAAGCATCAATGAAACTGACATAATAATTATGGCCACTGACAGAAGTCTGGGCAGGACCCCACACATCTAAAAACACTAGTTCAAGAAGATGTTTAACTTCACGACTAGACTCCGAAAAAGGAAGTTGATGACTCTTCCCCTGCTGACAAGCATCACACACAGCTACATCTTTATTACTAGGCATGCTAGGAAGCTCATGACGACGCAAAACATGACGGACGATAGGCGTGGCTGGATGACCAAGATGAGAATGCCACTATGACGACGACACCCGAACGCCGCTGAAGACCCGAGAGACTGTAGGTGACTCCAAGCGATAGAGACCATCACAAAGGCGCCCACTAAGGAGCACGTCCCGCGTGTCCCGATCCTTTAAAAAAAGATCAAAAGGGTGAAATTCGCAAAGCACATTATTATCATAAGTGAGCTTAGGAACAGAAAGAAGATTGCGTGTCACAGAGGGAACTCTAAGAATATTACGAAGTTCAAGAAACCTAGCGGCATGACTAGTGATGAGAGATGCTTGACCAACATGAGATATTGCCATACCTGCTCCATTGGCGGTGTAGACCTTGTCGGGACCATGATAAGGCTCGCGTGTGTCTAGGCGACCGAGCTCATTTGTCAGGTGGTCCGTAGCCCCAGTATCCATGTACCAGTGGGGGTCGATGGAGTATGACTGAGTATGACCCTGCTGGTCCTTGGACTTCCCCGCCGGGCGGTCAGCCATAGCAACTTGACGCTCATTGTTCCTCGTATCCTTGCCGTCATTGCCGAGGCCGAGGAAGCTCCGCTGAAAACGACGATGGCATTTGGAAACCCAGTGACCCTCACGGCCACAAAGCTGGCACACCTTCTCACGACCACAGAGTTGGCACGCCCTATTGGGGCGACCATCTGTACTTGACGACGATGGTGCTTGAGGCGAGCTGACAGCGCCCTTGCCCGAGCTAGATGGCGGAGCAGAAGGGCCGCGGCCGCCCCTGTAGACCGCGTTCGTGGAGGGACCGCCGTGGATACGAGAAGTACGACGTGCCTCCACGCGCTGCTCAGTGAGAAGAAGACGCGGGTAGAGCTCGTGCGCCATCATAGGATTGGCACGGTCGTTGACAACCTCAACCAGGCCATCATACTCCTTATCGAGACCATTGACGATATAGGAGGTGAACTCGGCGTCGGTGAGGGGCTGACCAATGGATGCCAACGTGTCGGTGAGGGACTTGACTTTGTTGTAGTAGGCGGTCGCCGACTCGTTGAGTTTCTCACAGTCACCAAGTGCGCGACGCAGGGCACTGGAATGCGCCTGCGACTGCGATGCAAAGGAGCGCTCAGGGTGGTCCAGGCCTCTTGAGAGGTTTTGGCGAAGACGATCAGCCCGGACACCGCCGGGGTGAGCGATCCCTGGATGGCCGAGAGATTTGCCTGATCTTGCCCTGTCCAGACACGGTGCGCCGGATTGTAGACCGGGCCGTTCACGCTGTCCACCAGCGCGGGAGGGCAAGGCAGGGTGCCGTCAACATAGGCGAGCAGGTGATGGCTCCCAAGGAGCGGATGAACCTGCGCGCGCCAGAAGATATAGTTGTCCGGCGTGAGCTTGACGGTGATGAGGTGGCCGAAGTGAAACGGCGCCGGAAGTGGTCCGGTGGTGAAGACTGCCGGAGGCGCATAGGCCATAGGGGCAGAAGCTTCGGTCGAGGGCAGCGCCGTCGTGGCCGCGGATGCATGGGCCGCCGGCTCGAGGGCCAGAAGCGGGGCAGTCGCGGGAGAGGAGGCAGCAGCCAATGGCGCCGGCGACGACGAGCCCGTCGTCGGGAAGGAAAATAACGACCCTACAGACAGCGTACCGATCTGGGACGTCGGCACGGTGGCACGATCGATCGGCATGTTGAGGAGGGCAGCGAGGGAGGCCGGGATAGCCCCGGCAGTGGCGTAGGTCATGGCGGCGGAAGCTTGGGAGATCGGAGAGGACAGCAGCGGGCGGCCTGGAGAACCTAGGCGGCGGCGGCAGAGAAGCCCTAACCTAATCTGATACCATGTTATACTTAATGATGTGGGAGGAACCGGCACAACCCTCAACCGGGGTGGCCTATCACATATATATGAGGGGTACAATGTTACATCACAAGTCCAATACGGATACGTATGAAATACACAGTTGGGATAGGATACGAAGTCTAACATCCATCATCTTGTTTTCCCTGGGATGTAGCTTCCGTGGGCTTAGACCCTTAGATGGTAGGTATTACCCTATCACTCTTTTCCATGCTGCCAAAGCACGGTGCATGTAGGCGGTGAAGACATCATAGGCATGATGCTCAAGCGCCTAGTGAAGCAGGTCGTGCGGGATAGATTGTCGAGGTCACGCTAATGCTTTTGCTATCTTTCACAGGCTTCAAACTACTCACTGGGCATCATGTCCATGGCCTCGGAGCGAAAGCTGATATGAAGAGAAGATAAATGCAGATACCGTACGACCCTTTTAATATTTATGATTTAGTCCTACTAATTAATTTGATAATATGATGATTACTTGTTTTGTTTCTCTCTAAGCAACGCACGAGCTCAATTGCTATTATAACCTACATCCTTATCCGCTAACATGATTACCGAGGGGCTCGGTAACTAAACTTTTTCGGGCATTTCAAAGATATTTTATGTATCTTGAAGAAGTTTGTGTACTTCTTTCCATAGGAGACACCAGTAGGAAAGTGAAATCCCACCACCCGCTACATTAAGCCTGAGAGCAAGGCAATGCAAACGAATGGACTAGCGTCCGACCTGTAGGTTGGTTATGAATGTATAAACCGATTGAGGGTGGTAACTTGCTCAAATGGTAACGTGGTCGCATGAACAGTCAATGACCGTTGCTCTTCTATTACTCCAGTAAGTAACAAGACAGGTTAGTACATGATAACATCGAATTATTGTTGATATACAACATCTGTAGTTAAGGTTGGACACAAGAAGGAAATTTTGGCAGAAAATTAAGAGCAAGTGTTGCGCGGTTGGAGAGAAGCGCTAAAGGTAAAATCAACAACCTAATAGACGAATGAAAAATCAGTTTTGGATAGGTTCATTAGCACAACTTTCATGACATTTATATCAGTTGAGAATTAACCTAACCACTGTTGGATTCATTTAACAATGAGCTGATCCTCCTGACAAAAAAAATTGCATTAGAAATTCAGTAAATCTGTCAATGTCTTTTTAGTATCTAGCCTCTAGCATAGGGATGCACACACTCATTTTATACACTGTGAATCAAGTTCAAGTCATGGAATACCATACAGTAATACAATAAAACGAAAACACTAGCATAACCGATTGGACACAATATTGCATAGTATATCTATCAATGTAGCCGCTCATTCCATACGTAACTTTTTTCTCTTCTCCAATTCGTCCACTATAAAAGATGGGCAGGTTGCCTTGAGATCCTTCAAACGTTGAGTTGCCACCACAGCATCCACGAAACCTGATAATTCGATAAATTGAAGGCAAGCATCCTTAAGCTGGTGGCAATTGTGTTGATCAGCTAAAGCCAAAGTGGTTACCACGGTGTCCTTGTTCAGATCCTCGCAAAGGATGCTTTCGCAAACCAGCTTGAGCCTATCCATTGCATATCTGTCGGCAGCCGCAAGTAAAAGCCGTATCATCTCAGTATCCTTGCCGCTAGGCAAAGAGTCGGTATAGATAAAATGGATCAGAACCTTGAAAACAGAAGGTTGCATATTGCTGATGGTTAAGCATTGTCCTGGAACCGCCTCCTGCATCGAACCATAGAGCTCTTCTTTCAGAACCGGCGACCGCATAGCGAGAACAAACATATGCGCTTCAATGGTCTCTCCTCCAACAATGAAACTGACATCAAATCCCTTCTTCTCCTCGAGCAGTTTGGCAACATGGTCAATCATGTCAGTTGGTGGCATGTCGATTTTGGGCAACGACTTGGTTTCGGTAACATGTGGCTTCCTAAAAACAGTGACGGCGCATTCAATTGTCAGGCGATCATCCATAAGGTATGGCGATCCCTCGATCTGGCTTCGCTTTATGATAAAACGCCTCTCTGGAACAAACTGATTAAAACCATGGGGACTGAAAATCATTGGTTCTGTTTTATACACTGAATACGAAGCGCCGGTGCACTGGTCCACTAGTCTGATGTCGAAGGACGCCCGGACTTTAGTGTTGTTGCTCATAAGCACAAGATAAACTGAGATGTAATCTAGGCAATGTCCGATTACCCAATCACCATCAGGGTAGACGTCGAGGGCCCAGTCGTGGCCGCCGACGGAGAAGATCCCAGACCGTATGTAGCCGTCATAGCCCATGCCCCTGTGCTTGCTGAAACCCAAGATATCAAACACATGCGTGCCATGAACCTCCTCCACTGGGGTACACATAGACACCGTCTTACAATCCTCCATCTGGTAACCAGGAGGATGATTGCTGAAGGGAGGAGAAAAATTCACCGGCGCCCCCGCAAGCTAAGCTGGCTGTGTGTTAAAAAAGCGCATTAATGTTAGAAGAAATCAGAGGAAAGAGATCCAGGATACAATCGATACGGGGGACTCAATACTACCTTCACGCCTCCGATGGTGGTCGAGATGGCAGCGCTGCCCTAGATAGAGATGAAGCCGCCTCGAGATTGTTTTTTTTTTCTTTTGTGAAGAGAAACCAGACCGACCCTATATACTTGAAGAAAAGAAGCTAATCCTGAGGGAACGTCAGATCTGTTGGAGCGAACGATTCCTACCGCCGCTACGACGAGCCAGCCTACAGCTTCTCTATTGGGCTTTTTTGGCTGGGTTGGCTGGCCAGAAACATGCTGCATATGGCTTTTATCAAATAATACTACTATATTCTGAGAGGCCCTAAAAAAAACTATATTCTGAGAACAAAATTACCTTGATTTGAATATATGAACATTGTCATGTGCAACTGATAAAATTGCCATGTTCCACGAGTTAAACATACCACCAAAAAAAACCTAGTACATGATATTGCCATTGTCCACTACACTATGGATTGCCATGCTATCCTACAAAATAGTTGATAATGATGGCAATTCTTTTACAAAATACTACTCGTATAATGTTTCCATGATTCCCACAAAAGCCAGATTTTCCACCCCATCCCTCGCCCTTAATTCCATAACTCATATAAAGTTGCTATGTGCTAATTATCAAAATGTATAAAACCTTCCATGTTATGTTGCCATCCCCCTTTATGCCACCCCCAATACCCCTCTCAAATTTCCCACGAAAAAAATTGAATATATGCATGAGCAAAAACCAACAATGCAATCGTCTCAGAGACAGCTATTTTGTTGAAAAACGACATCTAAAAGAAGAATATATCTAATTTGTGCATGATGTAGAAGACATATGTGGATGGCCGGCAGGCTTCGGTGCATGGATTGCCATTGAGATTGTGCATGATTTGACATATGGTTGAGCCTAAGAAGCTAAAAACAGAATACCAAAACTTGCACCGAGAGAAGTAGCCAAGCCATTTGCACCTACAGTGCGGCGTGCGGGGACGGATCGCCTCGTTAAAGCTTCCATCTACTCCTGGTTCCCAACACCTGCCCCATCGTTGCTGCTAGAGAGGACGGCCACATCTTTGATCTGCGGGTAGGGAAGCTGTGGGCCGCCTTGGGTGCTTCTAATGCACTTGTGGTTAGGGGCATGGAGCCGCCGTGACGCTCCCTCGATGATGATGAGGATGAGGATGGCGTAGATCTTGATCCGCATACGCCACTAACTACCAAGTGCCCCAACAGGCCGGGTGAGCACAACAGCATGCGGGGGTTAGCAGGAGGTGCGGACGCGGCATGGTCCGCACCGTCTTACATCACCAACTCCAGTTTTTTTCCCGGCCCATCCCTGTGTGGCTCCATGGTAGATGATGCAGGTGCCTCATCACTGGAAACCGTGCGGCGAAGCAGGGCCGTACCTAGGAATTTGGGGGCCCGGTGCAAAATCAAAGTTCAGGCCTAGTCATTAAGAAAAATAGTTGAGAAATAAGCTTTTTTTATTTTACCGTATGCCCACCATTTTTTCCAAGAACTATGTATTGCAAAATGCAAAATAATGACTTATTAATATATATGATTCTATATCTTATTTGGAACTAGCAATCTTTCTGGAGTTTCTTTCCACAAAGTCTTCCAAGTTTAACTCCATTGAAAAATCCAAGCACAATTTTGAATTGCTATTTAAAAAAACGATTCCCCCTCTATTCCATTTTCATTAAAATGAAACCACCAAAAAGAACAAATTAGTTAAAACAATTGTATTAATTAAAAGACAATCTTTCATTTTCGTGTGCCAATACATAAACTAACACCATGGACATAAACAAATGTTGAAAAGTCTATTTGGCTGCATCCTCAAGTGACCCCATCAATGCTGGCATTGGGAAGACAAAAGGCAGATTGTAAAACGCATGTGTTTCCCAAAGTGTAATCAAAGGAGAGAAATGGACCTGGTACGATTCCCAGAGACTAAATACTTTTCCGTAACAACTACTCCTGTGTTTGTGAATGAATTAGGCTAATTTCTTCATTAGTGGATCACTATACTAAAAACTAATTTGGAGGCCCCATTTTTTGGAGGGCCCTGTGCAGCTGCACCTCCTGCACATGCGCCCCGTACGGGCCTGCGGCGAAGTACAGGGATCCTTTTAGGTCCTCTCATTGCTTGGAAAATGGACATCAGTTCCTTGGTTTGGTCATCTTCCCCATGGAGCAAATGATTTGGAGAGCTTGGCCGCCACCCAAGATTAAATTATTTGCTTTCTTGGTGCTTCAATAGAGGATTTGGACCGCCGATCACTTGGCCAAGAGAGGGGTGGTGGTCAAACTATGGTCTTTGTCCACTTTGCAAACGAGAGCAAGAATGTGAACCCCACCTTTCTTCAAATGTCACTTCACTATTAGGTTACGGGGGTTGGTTATCCAAAGACTTGGCATTGAGGGTGTGGACCATTGTTTTTAAGACATCGCTTAGGCTTGAAGGCACCCTTGAATCTCAAGGCATCCAACATGCAACGAGGAGTCAATTTCCTGCCAAATTCTACTCTATTTTGTTGCTTAGAACTCTCTAAGGCGTCTTTCATGCCTTATGCCTTAGAGCTTAGGCGGTGATGCGCCCCCCAAAGCCTTGCCTCGCCTTACCGCCTTAAAAACATTGGTGTGTACATGTCGCTTTGGATGCTCGAGGGATCCATCAAGAGTTGGTGGGAAAAGATTATTGGCGCAAGCACCACACATAGGAGGGCCATCACATCTCTCACAATTCTCGTGTCTTGGACCATTTGGAACGAAAGGAATGTGCATATCTTCCGGCACAAGTCCACTCCCACATCAGTCTTGCTTAACATCATCATCGAGGAGGCAAATCTTTGGGTTACTGCACATTCCTTTGTAAACTAGGGAACATTATCATCATCATCATCATCGGCGCAAAGAAACTAGGGAACCTTGTACTGTGCGAGTATTCCTCCATGTGTAAACAAGGGTGCTTGTAGCAAACTATTTCTATCCTCTTCTTAATTAATGGATGAGGAAAATCTTCTGCCTCCGTTTTGAAAGAAAAAATGTCCCCTCTGCCTTCCTTGAAATTTGCCAAGGTAAATGTAACAACAGTGCCATGAGAAAAAGAATAAAATCCATGGTAGATATTCAAAAAAGAATTGTTGTTTAACCCCCCTGGCCCCCTCCTCCTCCCTCCCAATTCCCTAAATTTTTCCATGGTAAATGCAATAAAATTTCCATGATGCATAAGGAACGATTGCCATGCTAAATACCAATGTTCGGGAAATCAGTAATCGGTAACTGCTCGGTCATCTGGAAAGTAGGGATTAATCGTAAATCGGCCAATTAATCGGAATTAATCGGTTGACCATTAATCGGTTAGTATTTTATAAAAATCAAGACTCCCAGTGTTGGTACCAAAGATTTTGCATGCAAATATGTGTATCCTTCAATGAGATATGAAACAAATTACAATGCACTATCTCTTTGGTATGCAAAATAGAGAAAGTAACAAAAATTATAAGGAGAGACGGTGATGCAGGGGTGAGGACTGATTTGAGAAGAGAGGGTCTAAAATTTTGCAATCTAACCCCACTTCATATAGGGGATTAATTGGTTTTAGACCTATTAATCGGTCCAATGACCGATTAATCACCAATTAATCCCCTCATCTATTAACACTAAAGATTAACGATAATCTGCACGGTTGATGAGCGAGTAGCATTAATCGGCTACTCGGACGATTTTTTGAATAGTGCTAAATACACATAAGGAATTGTCATTTTAACCCCCCCCCCCCCTCCTCCCTCACCAATCCCTAAATTTTACCATGCTAAATGCAATAATATTTCCATGATGCATAAGGAAAGATTGTGATGCAACATAGACAAATAGAATTGTGATTTTAGCCCCCCTCCCCCTCAGATTTACATGAAATTTGACATGGTAAATGAGGAAAATTTGTCATGTTGTGGCCAGTGGGCATAAAAATGTCATGAAAAGAAATAGGATAACAGGAAATTGACCATGATATTTTTTTAGTTGACATGGTCCATTCTCTAGATTTTGCACCTAACAAAAAGATTGAGATGGCTTTATTCATATAAGTGGAACTAATTAGACGTGGCATGATATATTGAACACAACTTTATGAAAGATGCCATAAGGTTTTTTTTAATCATTTATTTCCTTGCAATTTTCCAAGACGATAATGACACTAATATCCAATTTTAAAATTTAGCTCTATAGGGCATGAAACGGAGAAAAAATGTACAATTAAATGGGAAAATTCGGGGGACAATTTACCATTGAACATGGCAAGTGTAAATGTTTGCCATTGTAATCATAAATTTGCCATAGCAATTTACCAGTACACTATTATTTTTTGTTATCTTCAAAATTAGCGATGGCAAATGTAGAAAATCTTAGTGTTTGCATGTGAGTACTACACATGATGGCATTCCAGTAAAAACATATTGTAGTACAAGTGACATGTCAATTTTTGAAAAAACAATATCTCTATATGGTTGGGCAAATGTCAAAAATATGTATGGTTACATGGTAAAATATTAAGGAAACAATTTCTCAACATGGGAAATGTTTATATATGTATGTACGAAAAGGAAGATATGGTAAACTTTCAATAAATTAGTTGTTAAATAAAATTTGGAAAAATGCAGGACACAACAAATTCTAGGGAAACACAATGCTCACTGAAATCATGGGAACTTTGCATGTGTGCACATTTTTGTTTCTAGATGATAGTAAAAAGTAGGATAATCATAGATAAGTCCTAAGTGGCAATTTTTTTGAAAAAGATACAAGGTCAAACGGCAAATCTAGAGGAACAATACTATATAGATTGTGGCAATTGTGGAATAATTTTGTACTGGATACATGGTAATTTATATATTTTGCTGGTTGCTAGCAAGCATGACAAATTTGATCTGGGAATGCATGTGAACTTGCCATCACAATGTATGGCAAAAAATATGTTAATCTGGAAGGAAAATTTGTACTCTGCGGCATTCCAACAAAAATTGTGCTCGTTATGAGGACATCATACACAGTTACACACAAAGCAAGTTATACACTTAGGCAGTGGAAAAAAGATAGGACATGTCGAACCTGCAGCCCAGGCGCTATGTAGCAGCTCTCAACAGCAGCAAGAGCTAGGGGCTCTTGCAGCATCCAACGCCCCTGCTTCCCAGCCTTCTCTTCCTCCCAGTAATAAAAACTAAATCATATTGCCCCACCTACAAAATGGTAAAAAGGAAAAATTTCCATGGAAATTAGCTAAAAGACATAGATAGTAATATGAGCAGAAACTCATTCTTTTGAATGAGAAACTTCTGTCATACACACACACACACACACACGCATGAGTAGATCAATGTACTATGAAAAAACTCAGCAGATTCAGATTTCTATCAGTCAAAGTGATCGGTTCATCTGGGCCAATGCATTTAAAAAAAACATGAACCATATGGCATGACATTGGCAACCTATAAAACTTCGTTTGCAGCATGATTTCTTTGTCAACTCCTGCCTTAAAGCGATTTTCCCTGCAGGTTTGTAGCGTTTCTTCCCTGCAAAACTAAAAAAAAAGGTTTCTAGTGTTTAGTTATAGTACATGAGCACCAGTGCCCTGATTCATCCAATTTCCAATTAATCATAAAGAGAATAGAATGCATGATTAATCAACATGCTGCATTAAGTAATGCACACACATTAGCATTACCGCCTCTGACTAGTTGATTTACCAGCGTCCTAATGGTAGTACTAATAGCGCTAATTTCCTGCAATAATTGGCTTGAAATCCAATTTGGTAATAACTCGTCCGCTAGTTTCAGGAGCAAAATTTCAGTCAGTCTAAAAGCAACAGCTGCACCTTGCGATTCGAAAAATACAGATAATCCGAATAATTGTGATCCCCCCATCGTACAAGTAGTGATGCTATGTATCTAGATGCCACATACCAGTACATTTCAGGGAAGTCAGTGCTGCATACATACCTCGGTGAGGACTCGCACATGCTGACGGAGGAGGGAGGGGGTTGCGCGGACGCCGTGGAGAGCACAGGGACGGCGAATCCCGTCCACGTTGATGGCCAACATGGCTTGCCGAACTGTTGCACAGGCCGACAGGCGCACGGCCGGAGGCCAGCGGAGATGACGGCGGTAAGCCGCCGAGGGGACGGCGAGGACATGTCTTGGCCGTGGACGGTAGAAATGAGAGGAGGCGAAACTGGTGCGTTGTGGGGACTGGAGAGAAGGGGATAAGAGCATCTCCAGCCGAGCCCCCGAGAGGTCCCCCGACGAAATAGCGCCGGACGAACGTATTTCGCCTAGTCGCGCCCCAAGACCCTAATTAGCGTCGGATCGGACCGATTTTGAGTCCAGCGAACCCAACCCGAACCCAGCGCGCTGGGGGTCGCTTGGGGCGCCGGACGAAACGAAATCGTCTGCCTGGCCCACTGGCAGGCCAAGCCGACCCAAAAAGGACTTCTCTCCCCCACCTATTCCCACCGCCCTTGCCGTCGCCGGCCGCCGCGCCGCCGCTAGATAGCCGTTTCTGCCGCCCAAAATACGCCATTGCTTCTCCCACACCTCCCCTCTTCCAAAGCCGCCCCTAGTTCACCGGCGTTTCGCCGGCGCGGAACGCCTGAGAACACCGGCGCAAAGTCGCGCCCACCTGTTCGACGAATTGCGGCCCCGAGATGGACTCCGACGACGAGACACTCTTCGCCGCGTTGATGGAGGAAGAGGCGATCGCCGTCGCCCAGGACGACGAGCACCTCACGATGCTCGCCGCCTTGGCCGACCTGTTCGGCGCCAACAAGGAGCCGCACCGAGGAGGTTCCAAGATGGGCCGCTGGAAGGGAAAGGAGAGGGGCCGTTCGGAGGGCTACTGTTTGCTCTACTCCGACTACTTTGCCGATGTTCCCCTGCACGGCGAGAAGACATTCCGGCGCCGGTACCGCATGGGCCGAAAGCTCTTTCTTCGCATTGTCACTTCACTTCGAGAGTACGACAGCTACTTCGTTTGCAAGAAAGATTGCACCGGCACAGTTGGGTTCTCCTCACTTCAGAAGTGCACAACGGCCATGAGGATGCTTGCATACGGAACTCCTGGTGATGAACAGGACGACTATGCACGCATGGCCAAGTCCACCGCCCTTGATTGTTTCTACAGATTTTGCAGAGCAGTAGTTGGCTGCTTTGGAAAACAGTACTTGCGAGCACCCAATGCAGAAGACACTGCTCAAATCCTAACAGAGAATGAAGCAAGAGGATTTCCTGGGATGCTTGGAAGCATCGACTGCATGCATTGGGGATGGAAGAACTGTCCATTTGCTTGGCAGGGTATGTACAAGGGTGCAAAAGGTCACTGCAGTGTGGTACTAGAGGCGGTCGCTACACATGATCTCTGGATTTGGCACTCCTTCTTTGGTATGCCAGGAACACACAATGACATCAACATCCTGCAGTGTTCAAATATCTTTGCCAGGCTTGTCGAAGGTCATGCTCCTCTGGTGAACTTCGAGATCAATGGGCACCACTACAACAAAGGATACTATCTGGCAGACGACATCTATCCAAGATGGCCGGTATTTGTGAAGACTATCTCAAACCCTGTGTCAGGAGGGAAGCATGCCCATTTTGCCAAGTGCCAGGAGGCTTGTAGGAAGGATGTCGAGCGGGCATTTGGGGTACTACAGTCTCGATTTGCTGTTGTCCGGTACCCCGCCCAGACTTGGTCAAAAGATCAAATGTGGGAGGTGATGAATTGTTGTGTCATGTTGCACAACATGATCATTGAGAGCGAGAAAGCGGAGCCAGTGTATGAGTCTGAACCATATATCAACCAGGGGCCTCTTGCAGTTGTTGATCACCAGATACCATCAGATTGGACAGCCTATCTTAACATGCGCCAGGAGATCCGAGACCCGCACGTGCATCGTCAACTGTAGGAAGATCTAGTGGATCATCTATGGATGCGCAAAGGCAATGTCTAGTTTGATCCGATTTTTTGTATTTGTGCCGAACTATGTGTAATACCATGTTGAATTTGCGCCGAACTGCGCCGAATTTGCGCCAAACTGCGCCTATATTTCTATGTTTGTGTTGAATCTGTGCCAAAAAAAAAATTAATTTGCGCCGTTTTTGGGTCGAATTTGGGCCGAATCTGAGCCGGCCCCGCCAGTCTTGGGGGTCGCCTTGGGGTCGCGGCTGGGGGGGAACTCGCCCCAAGACCTATCGCCGCGCCGAGCGCCCCCAAGGGACACTAAAAATAGCGCCGCAAAACGTGTTGGGGGGCGAACGGCTAGAGATGCTCTAAGAGAGAGGAGGCAAAACTGGTGCGTTGTGGGGACTCGAGAGAAGGCGATAAGAGCATCTCCAGCCGGCGCCGCAAGAGGCCCCATGCCGGCGCTATTTACACCTAACGGACGAAAGCTGCTCAGTTGCGCCTTCAAGGGCCTAAATAGTGCCGGATTGGACCGATTTTGAGTCCGGCGATCCCAGCCCGACCCGACGCGATTGGGGGCGCCGTACGAAACAAAACGGCGTGAAAAAGATAAAATGCATGTGCCGTTTCGCACGCGCCGCGCGCCGGCCCTACATGTCAGCGTGTAGACACGTGTCGTCCTCATCCTCACGCCTCGGCTTCCCCGCGCCTGCCGCCGCCGCAGAGAATCAATGCGGCGCCGATGACCGGTCCAATCGCCGAACTGTAGGGAATCAATGTGGTGCGTTGAGTAGCCCAACGGTCCAACGACCGCGCCTCCGTGTGTCCCGCCCCGGTGAGGCCTCCTCCCGCTATATAAAGTGGGCTCGCCGAGAGAGACACCGCACACTGCACTCTCCTCCTCCTCTCGCCGCGCTCTTCTCCTCATGGCCAACCGCCACACCTTCGCCATCTAAGAGGCGGTCCTCCTCGCTATGGCGGACTACCCTGCCCATCAGACACGCGCCCGTCGTGCGACTGGGTGCTCAGTGCCGGCGGCGTGCCGGTAGCGCCTGTGCCTCGTGGGCCCCCCTTCGACCGGCGGGTCTAGGCCATCCGCGCCTCCATGATGGAGGCCGAGCGTGCCAACCCTGCGAACGCGCCGGGCAACGTCGCCTGCTGGGCGGCGCACTTCGAGAAACGCCACGACCAGGAGATCATCTCCACCAACGGCCTGAAACTGATGCCGGGCCGGCTGAACCTACATGTCCGGCGGCTGTGGTGGAGCGGGGAGGGACGCACCCTCTCCGCTGTCCTTCACTACATCGAGGGCGGCAACGAGTCGCGGCTCGAGTACCCGTGAGGACAACGTCGACTACGACGGGGACGCAGGAGGAGGCGTACCCGTGAAGACGGCGGCGACAACGGGGGGACGACAACGGCCTAGTAGTATTTCATTTCCTACATATGTAAATTAAGACCAAATATTATGAAATTCGCTGAATCTCGCTAAATTTTGTTCAACTTTGCCTAAATTTAGTTGAATTTGGCCGAACATGGAGCCCCTTGGGGCCGCGGCTGGGGGGGCGGCCGCCCCGAGCCGGTTTCGTCGCCCGAGCGCCCCCAAGCGATGCTAAAATAGCGCCGAAAACCGGCTTGGGGGGGCGAACGACTGGAGAACTGGAGATGCTCTAAGAGCATCTCCAGCAACCGAAGTATAGGCGCTCCTGCGCCGTAAACACGTCATATAGCGGCTGCTGGCAGCAGCCGCGCTAAAACGCCCGCTCCAGTAGGCTGAGCAACGGAATTTTTTTTCGCGAATGCAACCGCTTCCTCCCTCAACGCGACTCCCCTATCTCTTTGAAGTGCGCCGCCGCTTCCCTAGTGCGGCATCGCCGCTTCCACGACCTCTTCCCCACCGCGCTGCCGCGCCACTATTTTCTCCATCTCCGTGCCCACAAGGTGTTTGATAGAAAGCTTGTGTAAGGCCTGATATGCGGTACTGTTTCAGATCTAGATGTTTCCACCCAGATCTGGGGACGAAGAACATATCGGTCCCACCGCGACATATGACATAGCCATATGCCCAGGATTTCCAACATGATATCACAACATTACAGATACAAGGGTACAACATCTCATACAATCGGCATACATCTGCCTTAATACAATACAACATCGGAAGGTACATGTATGAGTACATACTACAATCAAAAGCCTACTGGCAAAGAGAAAAACATCGATCCCATAACCACACGGGTCCATGCCCTCCGCCGGGATCCGCCTAACTAGTCGTCGTCGAGTCTCCACGCGAAACGTCGATCACCATACCTGTTGTCGATCAAGAACCCTGAAAAGAGTTTGGGGTAGTATCATGAGTACAGAAGTACTCAGCATCCAACTGTAGTGGTCATCTGACCCAGCAAGGACTTCATCACTCGTCATTCTAGGACAACTAGTAGTTTACGGTAAGGATGGGGTAAGTGGTGAGGTTGCTGCCGCACTAGCATTTATGAAGTGGCTAACGATCTAGAGAGTAAGATAAGAAGCCAAGCATTCGATGAGGAATCGCCTCCAACAAGTCTACTATCCACCTACTACGCAAACATAACACCTATCCTATCCTTGTCCTCCTCTTCGCATCCCGACGAAGAAGAAACAGTCAAGGCACACACACACGTTGATCAAGTTATATTAAGATTATCTCACTTGTTGTTGTCTATGAACAAGGAGTAGGTCTCAAGTCGTCCATAACCGTGGACACGACTTCTCGAAAAGATTTAACCCTGCAGGGGTGTACCAACTGCCCATTACAAGGCTCCGCACGCACGCCCATCTCTCTCAGTTGCTACCCATCACAGGCAACCATTTTATGATTTAGTTCCAAGAGACCCGAAACGACAAGTCCCTCTAACTAACAACGAACAAATCCGGGTGGCCCCCGGGGAGTCGACACCCAATCCAAAAGCTGGCCACGCTCTCGGATCGGACTCTTCCGTCTCAACAGGGTTTGGGTTACCGAGACGCCTCACGTGAGGCCTCGGGCCCTCGCCGGTCAAAGGTGGACCAACAGGGAAACCATGTCTCCGCTGGTCCGGGTTGTTTAATTTTTTTTGTGAGGGGATCCACCAAGCACACACACGGGGTTTCAAATGGTAAATCAGCTCGGGCCACCACTAGAAATGTTTGAAGCTAGATAGGTAAGAAAAGGGGACCCCATAAAATCCCACACGCGGTTAGGCACGCTCAGTCTTAAAACCAATACCCGGAACTCGGATCCTAGGTGACTCGAATGGAACAAAGCGTCGGGGCGGGATAGCCTAGACCTTCCATCCTTCGTCGAATATAGTCAATATTATAATAATCATATCATCAACAACAATAATAATAATGTGATATCCCAAACCAAGGAGTAACAGGGTAACATCGTAGCATCCTAAGCATGCATACTAAGCAGGGGCTGAGCAACGAGCAATAGTAACATAGCAGTACAAGGTTTGCTGGGAAGGGACATGGCTGTATCAGTTTGAAAGAGGCTGTAAACATGTGGTAGGATCAAACATCGAACCTAACCTAGACTAGCATGCAAACCGTTGGTTGAAATAAAATGGATCATAAGTAATGTATAGTCCTTGCCTGTTGATAAGTCGGGTTCCGAAGGTGTAGTTGATCGCAAGCTCGCATCGTCTCCGAGAGGTACCCGCGGAAGCATACAAGACGGTAAACACTGGAAAGCAATCAACGAGAAAGCATCTATTACTACGAAGCAAACACGAGCAAGCATCAACAAGAAGACAACACGAGACATCGCACCTACCGTCGAGAGCGGTTACTAACAGGTTAAGTGAAGTACTCGTCACACACGACGATACCGCACGTTTACGGTTATTCAAGTTGTTTAGCTACAGGTGATCAAAAGGTTGTTAACATGGCATATCACTCAAGAATGGCATGTCACACAATCATAGCAAAAGGTGAAGCATAAATAAACTATCTAATCTAGTCACTTTAAGTGGGGGTAAAACCTATACATGCCAACTATTACAGACCCCACGATAATTATTGCATTTGGTACCTTTTTGCCCTAAACATAATTTTATTATTTTTATTAGCAAGCAAAAGCAGCATAAACACAATCTACATGCAATTCTATTCAAGTTACATATAAAGAACATTTTAAACAGAGCAACGGTTAAAAAGTTATAGCAATTACAGTTTACAGTGGCAAGTAGTTGTAATTAGCAGTCAAACAACATGTAAACAAAGTCAAACATGGCAAAAAAGCACATTTTATTAAACTACACACAAAACTAAGCAAGTTTCATATTTTACGCGTCGCGATCGGAGCTACAGTTAAAAAGTTACGGGCACCGCAAAAAGCTAATACAATATGCAATTAAATAAAAAAACCTAGCAGCAGAAAAAAAAACTAAACGGGCCGAATCTACTGGGCCCAACAGAAAAAAAAACAGAATTGATAAAATAAAAAAGGGGGGGGGCAGCCTCACCCATGGGCTACGGCCCAAAGTGGCCTGGAGAGGGCTGGAGAGGCCGGCTGGGGAGCTGGGCCACCAGGGGCGCGCAGGCCGGTCCACCGGCCACGGCAGCGGCTGGAGGGGGCGCTGGATCGGGATCGTGCCCGGTCCCGTCCTTGCCGACGACGGCGGCGGCGCCCCAGCGGCAGTCCGGCGAGCGAGGTGGCACGGGGGGGAGCCGACGGTGACTGGAACGGGCGCGGGGGAGGCGGATCCACCGGATCGGGCCGGAGCTGCTCCCCGGCGGGGTCCCAAGGCGGCGCGGCGAGTTCCGGATCGAGCTCGGGTTGGCTTCTAATGGCGGCTCGGCTAGGATCCTGCGCAAGAGGGAGAAGAGGTGAGGAGGGAAGAGAGGAAAGAGGAGAAGGGGGCGCGAGGGGAGGAGCTCACGGGCGGCGGCGGCGAGCGCCAGATTCCCACGGCGTGGAGGCGACTCGGAGAGAGGAGAGAGGAGCACGGTCCAGATCTGATGGGCTAGCAAAAGGACGAAAATTGGGGCAATTGTGAGGGGGGTGGCTGCAATATTGGCTAGGGGAAACCCTAGAAATGGGTGAGAGTGTGGTGGTCTTTATATAGCCCAGGTGGCTGGCAGTTTGCAAAATCATCCCCGGTTTTTCTCTCGCGCGCGCGGTGCTCACGTTTCTGACCGCCGGGGGTCCGCAGGACCTCCGATTCGGGTAAAAATTCGAACTGCGCGATCAGCGCGTCGAGCCAGAGGCGTTCACCTCGCGCTGGAACCGTTCCGAAAACACTTTCCAGCACGCTATAAAAATATCCCGTTTAATTATTAAACGGGGTTTTTCGTTCCGTTGGCTGCGACTGGTCTCGTGCGGTTTTCGCGACGGTGATCGGGTGAAACCCGGTGTCGCAAAGGTCGAGTGTCAAGGTGGCAAGGGTCGGTCTCCGTCCGATACGAGATAAGAGGTGGAAAATAATCGCCGATCGATAAATCGGGGATGCAAACACCGCAAACAAATCAGTCAATCAAACAATTCACACCGAAAACAATTTTTTAATTTTTTTGAAAACTGGGCTGTTACAGCTTGCAAGGTATATTCCGTTTAAAAAATCGATTTTTGTAGTACATCTACATTTGTTTTAGTTCTAAATTAGTTGTGTGAAATACAATTTTGTAGATGAGTTCATCATTTGATTCTTCCGATGAAGAATTTGATCTTCGAGAGAAGGAGGACCTTGCAATCATCCTAGCTATTCAAATCAACAAAAGGCCAAAGCATGGTGGTTCAGTTTTTGATCGTCAGAAATTATGGAGGGAAAGAATCGAAGGACACAACAGAGTGATGAAAAATTATTTTGTGGAAAATACAACATACCCCGAGAGCTACTTTCGGCGCCGTTTTCGAATGAGCATTGAATTATTCAAACGCATTACGGAGCAACTAGCGAGCCATGACCGCTTTTTTTAGCAAAGGAGGAATGCCGCCGGAGAGCTCGGGCATAGCATCTTCGTGACCGCCACTTTGCGTATGATGGTATACGGTATTCCGTTGGATCTAGTTCATGACCACTTGGCCATAGGTGAGAGTCAAGCCATCATGTGTGTCAAGCGCTTTACCGTTGGAATTGTGCAAGTGTTTGGTGAGAAATATTTGAGAGCACCCAATACTCAAGACACCGCAAGAATTTTGGAGATCAACGCAGCTCGCTGATTTCCAAGTATGCTTGGCTCAATAGATTGCATGCATTGAAGTTGAAAGATTTTTCCTGCAACTTGACATGGAAAATTTCAAGACCACAAAAAGGATTCCACTATAACCCTTGAAGCGGTGGCCGATCAGGAGACTTAGATTTTGCATGCTTTTCTGGAATGCCCGGATCATTGAATGATATCAATGTTCTTCAATGGTCCCTGTCATGAATAGGATTGCAAATAGTGAAACTCCACTGGTGGAGTTTGTAGCAAATGACCATACATATAACTATGACTACTTTCTTGCGGATGACATCTATCCAAGGTGGCAGACATTTGTGAAGCCGATGAAGGCACCACAAGGTAAGAAAAATCTTGACTTCCACAACGCTCAAGCTGCGGCTAGGAAAGATGTGGAGAGAGCATTTGAGATTTTACAAGCCCAATTTGCTATCGTGAGAGGACCGGCTAGATTTTTGAATCAAAAGATCATTTGGTACATCGTAAACGCTTGTGTGATCATGCATAACATGATCATCAAGAATGAGCATGGACAAGATTTATACTATACTCACTATGAGTTGACGGGGCATCCCGTGCGAGTGCGGAGGAGGGCTGATAGAGTGGCCCGTTTTGTTTCCTCCTATCATGCCATTTGACGTGCCGATGCGCATGATAAACTTGAAAAGGATCTAGTCAAGGAGTGGTGGTCATGGAATGGGAAACAAACTAGTTGTTGCATTGTTGAAGTGTTTGTTGTATTGTTGAACTATTTATTGTATTATTGAACTGTTTGTTGTATTTTTATTCATGAATAATTTATTTAAGTTGTAATAAATAGACGGGACATAAAGATGGCAGAACTGCTCTTCACGGTAGAGCTTTCTCCGTTTATAGACCGTTCACGTAAAAGAGGAGGGGTTATAAAATACAGAAAGAATAACGAGTGCTACCGCAGTACGCTACGGTAGAGTGATAGATGTTTTTGTATAGGCATCAATTTTCTTTGCTCTACTTAAAAATTTGTTTGTGATCAATTTTCCTAAGTCTTGGCTATGCGCGCGCGCTGGGATAAAGCGCCTGCTGAAGCGCTCAAGCGGCGCACGAAAGTTTAGCGCATTCATAATAGCCCACACGTTGCTCCACACATGAAAACGCTATTTCGGCGTTGTAAAGAAGTTTTAGCGCGCCGCACGGGCGTGCGCCTGTTTGAGATGCTTGGAACAGATCCACTAAAACCAAGCCATAAATTATTACAGATGGCCCGTAAAAGTCTATCTCGATCACCATGTCTACCACTTTCGGGATTGGATAGGGTTCGTCTCCTCTATCTCCTTTGTCGCCTCCTCTATCCCTTCCACCGCATTTCTTCTCTTCGATGTCTCCCATTCTTCTATTTTAGCGTCAAATTCGTAGCGTGCCATCCATTGCCGCCGTCGTCACCGTCATCGCCGCCTTTTTCGAAGGGGAAGAAGCGGGGCCGGGTGGCCACCCCGGTGTCGCGCTACCCTCTGCGGCAGCCGCCGTTTCCTCCACGACACCAACCACCACCAGCACCATTAGGATGGAAATTGCTGCCGGAGTTGGAGGAAGAAAAGTGCGGAGAAATAAGATTGTGGCGGATAGGGGAAGGAACTATGAGAGACGGGAACCTAACTCAATCCCCCCCCCCCCCACCCCCTTGTTGTAGATATAGCGATGGAAGCAATATTTTACGGGCCGCCCACATATTAATTACGGACCGGGGAAAATTTGTGGTATCTGGTCTAATCCGGAAACACATGAAAACACTCAAAAAACGTATATATGTAGGCTAACGACGGGATAGCGGCTGTCTTATATTTGCTCTAAGGCAACTCTTGGGAGTATGTTTTGGAGTATTGTAGCCCTTAGAGCACCTACAACTCAAAGTATCTATAGTTATATCCCGAAACTCCAGGGTTCAGAACTTGAATTTAGATACATACTATTATAGTCCAGGAAAAATGAGCACATATTCAGTTTAACTGAACTGAATCAGTCAAACAGACGAGCCAGGAAACAACAAAAGATTAGTACTGATGAAAAAAAGGACAGGAAGACATAAAAGGAGACAAAGATAAGCATATGCACCACTGAATAATATGACCTGAACAACCAGTGGCAATAAATCTGAATGTGCAGCAGTCAAAACACTTGAAGCAAAACCAAAGCGTCTGAAAAGAAGCAAGGATTAAAATGCACACTGAATGAGATCCACAGCTGGTCTGTCAAAATTGCAAATAAAATTCAGAGCTGAGAACTAACAAGAAGCAAAAACATTTAGCTTCGAACGTAAAACTGAAAGCAGATGCAGAATACATTAGTGTACAGCTGATCTGATCATCAGTACGAGTACATGATATTGGAGAAGATTTTGCAAGACTTTAGTTAGTTATATCTCCAAACTCCAGGGTTCAGAACTTGATTTGAGATACATTTGGCCTAGTGACATCAGAGGAATTTTCACCACTCAATCAAATCAACATTTTGTCAAAACAGAGCAAGAGATTACTAACGAATCATCCTAAACTGCATCAATCCTGAACAGAAGTCTCAAAAGAAGGAGAGATCATCTAACACTACCACTACCTAGCCTAGCCACCGCGGTAGCAAGACTATTATAGTCCAGGAAAAATGAGCAGATACATATTCAGTTTAACTGAACTGAATCAGTCAAACAGATGAGCCAGGAAACAACAAAAGATTACTACTGATGAAAAAAGGACAGGAAGACATAAAAGGAGACAAAGATAAGCTTATATATATGCACCACTGAATAATATGACGTGAACAACCAGTGGCAATAAATCTGAATTTGCATCGTTCAAAGCACTTGAAACAAAACCAAAGCAATGATCAATATGAAGAATTAATATGAAGGATTAACATCCACAGCTGCAAACAGTATGAAGTATCATCCACAGCTGCAAACAGTATGAAGTATCATCCACAGTCAAAGTTCACACGGCATTTCTATTGAATCAAATCACAATCCTGAACTGAAGTCTCAAAAAGAAGGAGAGATTATCTAACACTACCACTACCACTACCACTACCACTACCACTACCAGCTGTGCTGAGATATGAAGAGCTAGCCTAGCCTAGCCACCGCGGTAGCAAGACCTGCAAGGCTCCCCGGTGGAGCCGAGGATGCGGCCGCAAGCCTTGCAGATCGGCGGTCCACCATTCTCCGCCGCCCGTCGAGCGGCAGCCCGCTGGTGGAACTCGCGCAGGGCGAGGTTGGTGTTGTAGCAAGGCTCGCAGTATGTCACCAAAATCCACCTGGTGGGCGTGTGCGTGGAGGAGCACCTGATGCAGCGTCGTGTCGCGTCGTGCTGCTGCTGCTGCTGCATTCCCCGATCGATTCGACGCCGCGGAAGAGGAAGAGAAGACATCCATCAATGAGAGTTCTGTTTATAGTATGTAGGAGGAAGACAAGCAAGCCCAAATAACAACGGACGACTGAATTGAATCGTGATGACAAAACAAATTACCATGCCGTGAGTTCCTCCAGTCTCTGTCTGCCTCTGCGGCTGGGGATTGTGCTGGGCCTGCGGCATCTGGTTCAGAGTCTGATGCACTGACGGGGGGCCGAGGCGCAGGCCGATCTGGCCAATGCAGCAAGCAAACAAGCAACACAAAACGCATCAGTAAGTTGATTTATGCTAGCAGATAACGAATGAATTGCGACTAGTCACAAGTGTAGTGCGTGCGTCGAGAATTACCAATTCAGACTCTGTTGTTGCTGTCTGGGAGCCGGAGCCGGAGCCGCCCTGACTCTGGTTCTGGTTCTGCCCGGAGACCGAAGGAGCTGCAAGAAACGGATCCTCAAATCAATCTCAGAAGCGGGCATCGATCAACAAACACATGAACAGACGACGCGATACAAGTAAAGACCCACCTCTACCCAAGCCTCCCAGAAAGTCTCGGGTAACTGTAACCCGAGCCTGCCCTCCGTCAACGCGACCTGCAACTGCAATCAAACAAACCAAGGTAGCACAAGTGTTG
Organism: Bromus sterilis; assembly: GCA_950022295.1. Lineage (NCBI taxonomy): Eukaryota > Viridiplantae > Streptophyta > Magnoliopsida > Poales > Poaceae > Bromus > Bromus sterilis. The sequence goes on from OX465595.1 coordinate 436,003,726, forward strand.
TTAGTTACAGTGCAATCCAGGAGAAAATTGCTGCTCGGGCGCCGGCGGAGTTGGAATCGCACCGGCACCGGCTGCAACGCAACAGAAACCAAGAAATCGAACTCCGGCGTCAATGAAGAACCAACAAGAACGGCGCGCACGGGCCAGAGAGCACGAATCCGAAGCTTTTCTCGGGAACACACCTTGATTTCCCAACGGAGGTGGCGCCGAACGATGCCCCCCGCGCCCCGCCCCGCCCCCGCGACGGACATCTGCAAGAAACAACCCAAGATTCAGGCACCAACGCAAGGCAAGAACCAAGGACAACGCGCTCGCCGTCTGCTTTGATTTCTTGGGAACCCACCTCCACCGGACATGGAAGGGGCGCCGGGGACGTCGTTGCGGGCTCCGGCTGCAGGCGGACTCGGCGGTCGCTGTCCTGCTGGCTTGCGGATGCCGTCGCCGTCCTTCCGATTGCCCGACATCTCGCGTTGGTCGAACAGCTTCGCAAGAACGCTAGGATTAAGAGGAGAGGGAGCTTCGAGGGATTGGAAGGGAGCGCGGAAGCTTCGAGAGAGGATGGGAGGGGAGGAGAGGCAATGGGGGAGGGGGGATATATAGGCGGCAGTCGAGCCGGCGTCGTCTCTCCCTCCTCTGCTCTGCTCTGCTCCTGCAACTGATTTCAGAGGTCGGTTGGTTTGGGCGGGCGGGGGAAAACACAGGAAGGAATCAAAACAAATGGGCCTAATGCACCCCAACCAATGGGCCAGGTTTTGGAGGAAAGAATTCTGGATTTACAATGTGCTCAGTTCAGGTGCTTACAAATGAACCCAATAAGATTCATACTGGCTTTAAGGTGGATGAGGAAGGGAAGTGTGCAGTATCGGTTATCTGTAGGGATGCCCAGGGAATGTATTTGGGCTCTTCATCCCTAGTTCTTTGTGGAATCCGAGACAAAATTTCCCTTGATACGATAGCCTGCAGAGAAGGGTTAGCTTTGGTGGAGGATCTTCAACTACATGATGTTATCGTTTCATGCGAGAGTAGGTCAGCTATCAGGGAGATCAAGGAGAATGGTGGAGGAGTCCAGGCTGCTATCATTAGAGAGATTCACAAAAGAGTTCCTAGTTTTACTTCTTGCAATTTTATTTCTGAAAGTAGTTCTTCTTTTATAGAAGCAACTTTATTAGCCCAGTACTCGTTTGGACTATCATTGGGTCGCCATATATGGCTCTTGTACCCACATGATCAGTCGTGTATCCCGTTGGTTATTGGTCAATAAAGTTTCATAAATCCCTCAAAAAAAATGAACCCCTCAAAAAACAAAAAAGGTGCTTACAAATGAAAGTAAATGTGACACTCCATTTTTATCTATTTTTCATGACTCAGTCCCCAACATTAATTACTAAAAATGTAAACAAAGTTAAGAAAAACATAAAACTTAGCATGGTTTAATTATATGGTATCTGGATGTTCTGATAAAAAATTTATTTTTATTTTACCCAATAGGTCACGTACATTTTTTAGAAATTGGGACATCTTCAAAGAATGTAAGTTTTAAGAGGGACTGAGACAAGTTTGAACGCAGAGTGATTCTTCTTCATCCGGAAATCTTTAATTTCCTTTTTGGCGCTCAACACATACCATTACATGTTTATGTAAAAAAAATATGTTTTCGGTCTTCAGTTGCTCTATTATAATCATTTAGCGCATTTCTAGACATTTATTAAATAGAATTCAAATTAAATTGCAGATGTATGAAAAGTTTATAAATTGAGATTCAAAAATCCTATTTGTATTCTTGAGTCCAAGTGTGGTTTTATCCATGAAAAGGATTGTATTTCAAACCTTAGGGTGCCCGGAATCGACCCGAAGGTGGTGGTTCTTCGTTTTTTATTTCCAATAGTGCAAATGAAGTATTAAAAATGTAAATCTTGGCATGATGTAATTATATGGCATCAAATGTTATGGTAAAATTTTAAGAAGATATCACAGAATTGGTCGCATACACTTCTTATAAATTGGAACATCGCTTGTGAAGAATATAAGTTTTCGAGAGGGAACATATCAAATTTGAAGGCAAAGCATCATTGCTTCATTTGTTTGCCTTCATATTTCTATGCTCAAAACACACTGTTACATGTTTCATGTTAAACGTTTGCATTTTGAGGATTCATTTGCTATATTTAAATCATTTAGTGTATTTTTAATAATTTAATGAATACCAAATTTTAACTACAGATGCATATATCTTTTTGACAAAATTAGGTGCACAAAACCTATATATGTTTTGAGTCTATATCAGGGCTTATCCAAGAAAAGGAAAGTAAGTGCCAGGAATCGACCCGAACATGAAGGTTATTGGTTTTCTTTTAAATGCAAATAAAATCTAAGAAACATGAAACTTGCCATGGTGTCATTATATGACATCAAACCTCTTGTGCTAAAAAGTTGTAAAGGTTCACAAAACTAGTCACATGCATTTCTTAGAAATCGAACCATCAACGGTGAAGAATCCATGTTTTGAATGGGAATGAGACATATTTGAAGTCAAAGCACCCGTTGTTTCATGCATTCGTCTTGAGTTGTTTTCTGTGCTCAACGCACACGATTACATGTTTCATTACAAAAAAAATTACATTTTTGGGGTTTGTTTGTTATATTTAATTCAATTAGTGCATTTCTAGGTATTTTGTGAACAATTCAAATTTTAACGGAAAGTGCACGAAATTTTTCACAAATTTGGATTGAAAATACTATTTATATTATCGATTCTATGTTTAGTATTTATTAAGGAAAATGAAAGAAATTTCAAACCTGAAGGTGCCAGGACTCGAACTCAAGCATGGAGGTTACTGGTTTTTTTAATTTTGAAAAGAAAATCAAAGGAAGTATAAAATACATGAAATTGTGCACGGTACAATTTTATGACCCGAACATGTTGCCGTAGCAAATTTAGAAGGTCTCACAAAATTGAAAGCGTACACCTCTTGGGGCATTTCTAGGTGATCCCCAATAAATAAGTTTTGGCCCGGACCTAGCCAATCGCCTAAACTTAGCGGAGTAAAAAAATTATTTACATTACAATTTTGACCATCGAAACACATTTCTTTGCTTCTTTATTTCATTCAACGGCATTGGATTACATAATAATTCACCAATTCTTTGCTAGAAGAGCAAGACCGAAGAAAACAAGGACCACAATCAAACATTTTAGAAGATATCCAACTTTCATAACTTCTCCCGCTAGTTGGATTAATATCTTCTCGATGCCTTCATTGTTGATATGTGGATTCTCGATCTTGCATACTTCATTCATCTTCTTTGATTCCCCTCTAATTTCTTCTCTAATCTCACATCATGTCTCATCTTTAGCCTCAATTCTAGCAAGGAGTGCACGAACATCTATTAATTTTTGTGCTATTGATAGATTGATGTATTCTTCTTCCCAAAACCAAAACAAGCATCCATCATCCTACACACATAGACGAGCATCAATGAGCTACCGAAATTGAACCGAATCCGGTGAAAAACCGAATCAAATTATGCACATACCCCCATCGTTTGTGCATTTGGAAAACACCCATTCAGGATGTTACGACGTGGTAGAAACGCGGTGCACCACTTGTTGTGTGCAGTCGTCGCACTGTATGACCAGCAGCTACAAGCCGACGAGCCCCTACGTAAGCGCCGAGCCCGGGCGATGTACGGCCGTGTATTTTTTGGTGAACCGGCGACAAGAGCGATTAGATCGAGTGGCTAGGGGAAGAGCCGATACCAGTGCATGTGACGCGTAGGAATTTTCGGGGATGTGTGGGACGCTTCCCGACCAATCCATGGCAAGTCGCAGCCGGCGGCCAGAAACACCAAATTCGGTGGCGACGATAGCAGTCGCAGATCCGCTCGATTTTTGGCCGGTGGCGGGACGATGAGGTGGTGGAGGACAGCGACGAAAGCCTAGAAGGCTTCCTCGGTGACGTGCCGGTGCCAGCGGGGAGGGGGAGGGGTAGGAGGGGCGGCGGGGGAGAGGAGTATCGCACTGTATTACTCGGACGCCGAGAGAGTGAGTAAATATAGGGAATTTTGTAGGGATAGAGTAAAAATATGCTCCACTAACGGGGGATTAGAGATCGGGTAGGTGCCTATTAGTTAAGTAAAAAGCTAAATATAATTCTTTTTTTAGAATGAATTACAAAATCAATTAGAGCAGTCTGCACTCTTTACTCAATAATTCCTTGAGCTCATCAGGCACATTCGCCAACTGAAAGAAGACACCAAAGCTAGTCACGCGGGTTGCCAAACTGTGAGCAACAATGTTCAGGTCTCTTTTAATCCAAACTATTTGGAAGTCAGTAAAGATGTTCATCGCAGCCTTGATGTCAACAACAACTGAGAAGAGGCTTGAGTCGTTTGCTCCATTTAGATATAGCTCTTTAACCAGCACCAAGCAGTCAACCTCCACCTGGACTGGACCAGTATACAGTTTCGCAAGTGTCTGCATGCCGTGGAGCAAAGCTGATCCTTCAACCTCTTCAACTGATGCACACTGACCCAGCTTGCAGCCCATAGAGAAGAGTGGAGTCTCCTGGCTATTCCTTGCAACTGCACCGCACGTCCCCAAACATGTGACAACGTCGAAGGCTGCTTCCGTATTAAGTTTCAGAACTCCAGCTGGAGGTGGCATCCAGCATAGTACAGCAGACACTACTAGGGAATAGCCTTATAGTGGCGCACTGTGCATTAGGGATGCGCCACTAACTACAAGCCACTAATAAGGCCTTAGAGATGGCGCATTTCAAATGCGCCACCCCTAAGAATCTTATGCGTGGCGCATTTCGAAATGCGCCACCTATAAGCCCAAATGCGCCACCCATAAGAGTCTTAGGGGAATTTTGAATTTTGAATCTGGATCTGGAAAACAAATTTTTTAATTTTTTTAATTTTTTAATTTTTTATTTTTTCTTAATCTCAGGTTAGTATGCTTAATGCCCGATCACTATGCTTAATCTCAGGTCAAACTAACCTCCATGGTCAAACTTCCCCGAGGGTCACCCATCCTAACACTACTCCAGCCCAAACACACTTAACTTCTCGGTTCTATTCAACTCTCACTCCAGCTCACCTAGCAGGCACTTGTTGATATATCTAACATATAAATCCTATTAAACCATGTTGATGTCTAGGACCTTATTAATGTTCATGGGTGTGCTAAAATTTTCAACATTTTTTTGAAACTTTCTCGATGGGACCATTAGCATATTTTGAACTTTGATTTTTTTTTTGATTTTTTTTTAAATTAAATTTTTAAATTTTTTAATGTTACTATCTAAATTTTTTAACTTTTTTTAACTTCCCGATTTGTCCTCTAGCCTATTTTGAATTTTAAAAAAAATAAAAAAATAAATTTTTAAAATAATATAAAAAAATAAATTTGTTAGTAGTGGCGCATTTCATACAAAATGCGCCACTACTAAGTTCAAAAAAAATTTCAATTTTTCTCTTTTTTTGGGCCTCCAGATCTTCAAACGCCCGTAACTTTTTTTCTGTTAGGTTTTTGAGGATTCTAAAAAATGTTCAACGGGTTACACCCGGTTGAATTTTGGATATAACTTTTCGAGTAGATGATTTTTCATATAAAAAACTTTTTCATCGGAGGTCGTATGCAAAAGTTAAGCCCATTTTACGTAATTCTCGGGAGATTTTGCAAAAAAAGTCGAAATTCATATTTGTAAATTTTTCTTACAACTAGACTACATATCATTTGGAAAACTGATTTTCTTTTATTTTTTTGACATTTCTATCATTTTCTTTTATTTTTTTTCAAATTGAAAAGGCGGTCCACGGGGGGGTGCATATGGGAATTTTCCCGCCCAGTTTTTTCTGATTAGTGGCGCATATGGGAAATGCGCCACCCCTAAGAGCTTATGGGTGATTTTTCATATAAAAAACTTTTTCATCGGAGGTCGTATGCAAAAGTTAAGCCCATTTTACGTAATTCTCGGGAGATTTTGCAAAAAAAGTCGAAATTCATATTTGTAAATTTTCCTTACAACTAGACCACATATCATTTGGAAAACTGTTTTTCTTTTATTTTTTTGACATTTCTATCATTTTCTTTTATTTATTTTCAAATTGAAAAGGCGGTCCACGGGGAGGTGCATATGGGAATTTTCCCGCCCAGTTTTTTCTGATTAGTGGCGCATATGGGAAATGCGCCACCCCTAAGAGCTTATGGTGGCGCATTCTGGATGCGCCACTAATAATTCCTTAGGGGTGGCGCATTTCCAGAATGCGCCACCCCTAAGCTCTTAGGGGTGGCGCATTTCCAAAATGCGCCACATATAAGGTTCTTAGGGGTGGCGCATTTCCTCAAATGCGCCATGTATAAGGGGATCCAGGGCTGGCCCACTCTTAGGGGTGGCGCATTTTGGAAAATGCGCCACCTATAAGGGCTTATAGATGGCGCATTTTTTACCAGTGCGCCATCCCTTACAACATAGTGGCGCATTACATATAAAATGCGCCACTAATAAGCTTTCCATGTATAGCTATTTCCCTAGTAGTGAAATTTTTGAGTCTAAACTTCATCGAGGGTGCTGTCATCAGTGGTTTTTCCAAACATGGAAAACTCACTTGATGCTTTGATCTCACTTTCGTATTTAACCAGGAAAGCTGCTGCAACCGCAATGGTCGCTTTTCCATCACTGTAAATGATGTTATCTCGAAGGGACCAATCCTGCCATAGCATTAATAGAATTTTGTTTCGGGTTTCAGCATTATTAGAATTAATTAACATGTGTTAATTATGGGGTAAATCTACCCTTGTAACTTCCACCCCTTCATGAAAAGGCAACTCTTCATGGTGTCTTTCCATCTGTATATATATCACATCATCTAATGAAAGAAACACGGTTGATTCATTTGTTGCCTCTTCAGTTTCCTTCTCAATACGTTATCAGCTCTTGTTGCTCTCCTATCGAGCAATGCATAGGCAGCGTTCGTCCAGACAACCGAGGGCCTCGACCCCATACGGCCATACCTTCCTTCCCGGAGCGGAGTCGGGTGGCAGCGGGCAACTGCCGGGAAGCGACCCCTCCTACCGGCACGGCAGGCGCCATGGATCGCCGGCGCCCGCGGCTCCAGTCCTCTGGGTCTGGCGCGAGTGATTTCATCACCAAGAGAACAAGAGAACATGAATAAACATCAGCAGCCATGACGCTGTTCACGGCAAGAGTGACACAAGCGTGTGTCAACATGCACTCCTGCAGGAAAGGAAACAATAAATTGAGCGCACGCTCAAGAAGAAACAAAGGTAACAAGCAGAAAACTGCAACGGATTGATCCTTGTTTAATCTGTGTGTCCAGGAATTGGGATTGTCCACATCCTTCCATCTGCCAAACATCGGCAGAGAAAACGACGAACAGAAGAACAGAGTCGAGCACAGCCTGGAAATTAGTGGGATGTTCAACACATTTCTGCCTCAAATCCACGTACTCAAAGATCTAAACCATGCGTTTAGAATATTTGCAACACATTGCAAATAACCTGCCAAGTTCATTTACTGAATATAAAGGTGTCACACAATCCGTCAATCCTGCAAAAATATGCCTACAAGAGTGAAGGTACCAACAAAAATCACTCCACTCCTCGTTCAAAGCAACAGGGGGAGAAGTATGGCAATAGTACATCAGGATTCAGCTTCTCGCAAGCAAGGATATTAAGGCCATTGAATTAGTGAATGCAAGACAACTTCACGTTGATAGACACCTAATGGGTAGTATACACCCAGTGGATGGGAAACCTCCACCAACCCAGGTCATAGTGCACACAATGACTGGGACATCGGAATACCCGACTCAACCGCATTGGGAAATCGCGAGCAGTCATCATGGGTAACGATATTTCCATCAACTATATATAAACATATATATTCTGGAGAAACATTTAACCGGAAGTCTACAATCGTCGACATACATTTCTCAACTAGATTGCAAAACCTTTCAAATGATTCATGTCCAAAGACCATGGCCATGGCAAAGTGTGAACAACACTCGGACTGAACTCAAGCAAAGGATGCAATTCTAAGTAGAAATAATCTTGCTCAATAAGGGAAGGTATTCACATAAGCAATACCTACACCTGATTTCTTCTGTAAACAGAATGAGAACACCGAGGTGGTGAAACATAGAGCAAGTATTGTAGCACAAGGGTTCGCGCAGATACCCAACCATTCTCCAGAGGTGGAATCTCTTTCCGATAACTTATATCATTGGCAGTATAAAATCATCTATCTATGCAGTTGATAGATGTAGTGATCACATATCCGTGTGGCTCACTAGATTCAGACATATATGATTGACTTCCGATGGAATCTCAATTCTGAATCGAATTACAAAATGCAACATACATTGTGTAAAAATCAGTAGGTCACCATAAGACTTATTGTTGTCGGTACATATGGTACAACCGACGTAGTGAGTTCCTTATACACAAGGATTACTCCTACAATGATGATTATCCATGTTTGTGTGTCATACAAAGTGACTACTCCTCAATGACTACACATGTAATCATTTAAATGATGGAGTTTAGTATGAAGGATTTGGGTAAAACCAAAATACCGCTCGTTACTCCAACTTGAGCACCTTCATTCATTCATTATGGTATACTATATTGTCTATATCCAGAATATATTAAAAAAATTCATTGTGGACAAATTTTATCCATCCATAACTCTCATGGTATTTCATTCTCTAGACGTAGAGAAAGATCTATTTAGACCAAGAGATGATGGAAATGATATATTGGGACTCAACGTTCCATAATGCCATTGGATCCACCATACACAATTGGTTGGGACTAAAGATTATCTTTCGATATCTCCAAGGCATCAAACATCTTGTCCTGATTTCCAGTTTCAAGGAAATATAAATACCAATATCATTGGATACATTGATCAGATCCCCACTATGTCAGATCATAGACAAGCTTAGTATTCATACTATGTGTGATAGCCACTCCATAAATGTCTTTCAAACAGACCTTAGTGGCTACATCCACCAACCATTATCTCAAAGATAATGTTGCTTGTGTTGCGCGGATGTAAACAGGTTAAGTAACAAGCAATATCACTATATTGCTCATCTTGCAAGTCAAATCATACAACAAACTTATATGTTTGTTCACAAAGTCTCTATCAACTTTGACATTCAGAAAATGTCCCTGGATTTGGTATTTGACGACTTTGAGATATGCAAGAATCAGGGGGAGTATCTTCCTGAATTACTCCTGTTCAATGCATCATATTATACTCTTTTTTCCTTTATGAGTTTACTTCACAGGTTCTCATCAAGGTTTTTAATGAGGTAATATCAACACAAGATCATATGTCTTACTTTCTGTTTTCTCCACCAGGGTTTTTAAGAAAGTATATACGACATATTTATTGTCCTTTTAATTCTATGGGTTTTCCTCACATCGAGTTAAAACAGACAATAAACTTTATATGTTGCGGCATTTTCTCCTTATTTTTCCCACTGGGTTTGAAGGAGTTTTGGCAACATATCAAACACTATACTCCTCATATTTTTCCCACAGGGTTTTTGGAGGAGCCTCTAATCAAGATGATGATTTTGGATGGACAAGTGTAGATTAGGGGGAGTGTTAGAATTAATTAACATGTGTTAATTATGGGGTAAATCTACCCTTGTAACTTCCACCCCTTCATGAAGAGGCAACTCTTCATGGTGTCCTTCCATCTGTATATATATCACATCATCTAATGAAAGAGACACGGTTGATTCATTTGTTGCCTCTTCAGTTTCCTTCTCAATAAGCATCACAAGTGTTCAGAAGGTTCTGCAACTAGTCTTCTCCAGTATATCTCAAGGCATTTTCATTTGGTAACCTCCAGTGATCTCTCATCACATGTCACATCACAACTCGTCCTCCGCTCCATTCCCACATATGGTGCAGGTATTGTTAGTGGTAATTGTTCTTTTGCATTTGTTTGCTTTTGTGGCTACTCTCCACCCAAAAACTTAGGAAGTAAAAAGCTAAATATATTTCACTAACCGGTTATAGGGGATTGGTTAGAAATGCACTTAGGAAATAGCATCTCTAATGAAGAATCTAAGTTTACAGAGGGAACGTGTCAGGTTTGAAAGCGAAGTGACCATTACTTCATCAATTGGCTTTGAATTTATTTCTATTTAAAAACACATAAGCCTGATAGCAAGGTAATGCACAATAGGCTAGCGTTCGACACGTAGGTTGGTTTTGAATAAATCAACGGAGTGAGGGTGGTAACTAGCTTAAATGACAGCGTCGTCGCACAAATTATTGTTGGTATACCACATCTAACATCTTGAGAACTAAGTCAATTAACCTAATCACTGTTGGATTCATCTAACAATGAGCTGATCCTCCCTACAAAAAAAATTGCATTAGAAATTTTAGTAAATCTGCCAATGGTTTTTAATAGCCTTTGTATCATAGGGATGCACACACTTATTCATTAACTGTGAATCAAGTTGTTTTTTTTTTGCGATAAAACGAAAACACTAGCATAACCGATCAGACACAACATTGCATAGTATATCTACCAATGTAGCTGCTCATTCTTTACACAATTTTTTTCTCTTCTCCAATTCGTCCACTATGAAAGATGGGCAGGTTGCCCTGAGATCCTTCAAACGTTGAGTTGCCACCACAGCATCCACGAAACCTGATAATTCGATAAATTGAAGGCAAGCGCCGTAAGCGTGGGTAACAACAACTAATGGATCGCTCAGGGTTTATTTTTTAGATGCTCGAAACATATTAGTCTTCTCATTTCTCAACGACTTCTGTGCTTGTAAATAACTCCAATCCAACCATTCTTATTCTGAAACTTTGCTTTCTATGGATAACTGAAAAAAAAATTGGGACAGTGAATTCACTAAAAAAGTTACCGTTTACTCCGCTCTGAACGACTAGTGTATCACCTCTAGCCGCAAAAAATATGATGTCGTTAGAGGGAATGAACAAGATGCCTGGCCCCACAATTTCAATTAAAAACACAAGAGAAAAATTATGCTGAAGTTATGGATGATTTTTACTTAATATTTGAAATTCAGTGAAGGGCTGCGAAACATTTGCCATCCCCTGCTTACATCAAAACCAACATCCTACACAACCTATCCCCTCCTGTCAATTTCCTTCCGCCTTCTTGCAATTTATATCCAAAAATGTCAGCCTATTTTCGATACAGAGGAGCACTACCTCGCCCCTCTCTCTGAACCAAAAACTAGCTGAGCAAAAAATAGAGTGTGTACTGCGATCGGGACTAAGCCAACAGATGAAACTGAATCTAAATCTAGAATGAAACGCCTAACAACCACGATTTAACGCGCGGTGGAAGGAATTGAAAGCCAACACAAGGGACAAAATTAACAAATACCCCAGAAAAATCAAAGCTATGTGCTCGTCTCAGACGACATACCTGTGTCCTCCCCGGTGACGAGATGGGGATCCGCCGCCGCGCCGTTTAGAATGCTCGCATCGGCTGCGGAGAAAGGGATCCGCCTGTCTCCTCTCACTCTCTTCCATGTCGTCACGCCCCGCCCCCGCCCCCGCCCCCGCTCTTCGCCGTCGCCAGCTACACCGGGGGGCCTCCCTCTGCTCGCCTCCACCACCTCCGACCCAACGCCTCTTCGCCTGCAAAATACAGATTCGCCCGCCGTCTCCCCTCCCCCCACCACTCCCTTTGCTATCCACCAACACGAGCGAACCGACGCGTGTAGCCGAAGAGACAGATTTAAAAAAATGATGCGGGCGATGAACCGGGTCGGCTACTGCTTTCGATGAGAAAACCCGATAACAAAAAAGAAACCCGAACCGACTACGACTGAGGGACTCATGTGCTACAAAAACAGATCGGACGGCTTAAAAATTTGACTGAAAACGAAATCGAAAAACAGTCAACTGAAAAATAGGAAAATTGAAAAAAATAAAAGATAAAGAAATGTTCCGTTCAGTGTTAGAAAACTGACATGCTATCCAAATACTGACGAGTCTGTTACAAACCAACAAACCCTAACCGAAGGGTTTATTATCGATCGAAGGAAGTATAGTACGTATATTAATTTATTTTTCTTTAGCTTTCCATAGTGGTTTGATTTTTTTAGAATTTTCTGTATTTTTTTTACACTCTAGACATGCAGGACCCATTAGTCATAGAGAGATTAGTACCAATTAAATCTTTTCTCGTCGTTGCAGTGACCCATTTTACGTATACGAATGAGGTTAGCACCGTATTTGCACTCATCCCCTGTACCATGCCAAGTTATGGCACGAGAAAAGCTACCACTCGTACAGTCGTGTACGCTTGTCCGATAACCCACGAAATAAAGGACTGTTGACATACATAGCAGAGTCTCTTTCATTCGGAAAACTGCTCCTTTAGAGTCTAGGATACCAGAATTTCATAGGACTAGCATCTTGTTGTCCCCGCTTCCCCAAAGACTACTCATGCTATACAATCTTCTGATCAGTATTTCCATGATTCCATCCACCAACACAAACCCTAACCACGTTGCCTTCCATACCCGAGCAGGCATTCACGTTGAACACTTTTCTGATCCCAAGATTGTATCAACGGAGACCCATGGTGATTAGCATTCTAGAATCGACGAGGCCTAGGCGAGCAACACACACTGCCGGATTCTATCGTTTTCATCACCTCTTTCTCGTCGCCATATTAAATTAATGTTGTTGGGTCAGGCTTCTCCCTACGGTTAAGATAACATCTTTCTTGCAGGTTATTTATCGGCGTACCAATATATTTTGTCTATGGTCATCTCTACATTGTATGCACGGTTGGAGGCCATAACGAAGGTTTTTCTAACGTGGATGAAAACATAATCTACGAATTGACTCTCCTTCATCGACAGCGATCAACAACCCTACCTAGTGCTTTATTTTTTTTAAAGTACCCAGTGCTTGTATTTCGCTATTTTTTTTTGTGTGTGTTTGGATTTTGAGTGGTTATGTGCATCCTAATTATGCAAAGATCAAATGAATGCTTACTATTAAGTAACAAAGCGTCCTTTATTAAAAAAAGGATCGTAAACAAGGATTTTTGGAGGCCTGCTGCTTTATTTTGTGGTGCACACGGTGAAGCGAAATGAGAAAGACGTAGGTGACGCAAAGCTTTGAAACTGGAAGGCAAGTGCACACAAGACAAAGTGGCATCTTTCTATGGAAGGAAGAGGAGCAACGGAAATGCCTTTTGGAGCTCGGCCTCACTGGCTCCCTTCAAATTTAAACTCGAAAATTCAACAAAATTCATATTTTTATGTTTCAAAAAATTTTGAAAAAAATTTACAGATATACATGAAGGTATAACTCACAAGTGTGTAAATTTTTAGGACGAAATTCATTGAAATGAGGGTTGTGCAAAAATAACAAATCTGAGGGCTGTTAACACATGATACTATTCATCTTCCCAGGCCATGAATTTGTCTTTTTTACACAGGCCGCAATTCAAGTTATTTTACCATGAAATTTTACACACATTTACTTTACATTCTTACATACTTCCATAATTTTTTCAGATTTTTTTTACATCGGAAAATTTGAATTTCATTTTTTTCAAAAAACCGGGCTCCATGGAGCCCGGGAGCCAAAATGCCTCACTCGAGGAGCAACCACTAATAAACCTCGAAAAGTGAAACTGAAATACTAACGAGGAGATGAAAGGGAACAACCCATAACCGTTCCGGTTCTATTTTCCAGTATGCAAGAATGCTTTACTAGCTTTTTCTTTTCTTGTGTGAAAATAAATAAGGCAACACACACACGTGGTATAGGTCCTAGCTCGGCTCGTCTCGATCACGAAGTACGGCACTCGTGCGAGACGAATGATGGAGGAGTGCGCGTATTTTCTTCTCAAACTCTTAGTAACATGTGAAGGAGACACCTTTTTTTTATGTTGATCCAATACACCTTCACGGCCGAAATGATATTAAGTTTTACACACTTCCTTATCATGCAAATACTACCGATAGAGTATTGAAATTTGAAAGGAGGCATTTAAAACAATAAAATCTGAAGAAAATAGTATTACTTAGAAAAAAATAGCAACAAAATATTGGTGTACGTTTTATATGCATGTAAATTTGTAGGATAAAATGAAAATTTGTATGATATGAGGAGAGGAGGAGGCCCAGTGGCTCATAATGAAATTGAGGGGTAGTTTTGTGTTGTGGTTGTGGAGGAAGCCTCGTGCCCCCCTGCAAAAACAGTCCGTACCAGCCAGTCTCTCCATCCATCCATACTCGTAGACTCGTAGTACAGTAACATTTTTGGGTGCATGCATGAGTGTGGTCCGGTCCGATAGAGCGCTACTAGAAATTAATCCTAGCCAGGCAGGAGAGGATGCACAAGTGGACTCTTCTTCCTTGGCCGACTACGACTGATAGTGATAGTAGGCATCTATGCTTCACGTCTCATTGTGTGGCTAAACTCGCCATGATCGATCTTCTCACGGGACGACTCTTGGACAGATTACATCCTTGATATTACCGGTCCTCGTCTACAAGCCTCCACAGAGCATTTTCCTTGCACTATACCGTCGGTCACGACTACATAGATAGATATCCAAGAAGTTGGTCTAACAAAACTCAGATAGATCGTGTAGACGAAAGATCGTGTGCAGATCAATTCCGATTCAGATATTCATAAGTTTATTATGCATCACTTCCAGTTGAGTGATGCCGGGAGACAGACAAAATTAATGAACAATATCATGTAGCACGTGATCCGATGCAATTGTACTCCCACTACTCTCGTTCCAACCGGTCAACGTACGTGCACGCATGACATCCGAAACCAAGCCGCCGGCTCTCCACTCCACGGTGAGCTCTTCCTCCTCAGCTCAGCTATCGACGCCGGCGGCGCTCTTCTTCCACTGCGTCGCGAGGTCCACCAGCGCGGTCCTCGACTCCCCGCCGTCGGCCATCGCCTCCTCCGCCAGCCGCTTCGCCGCCCGCATCCGCTCCCGGAGCTCCTTCCCTCCGTCGGACTCGATCACCCACCGCACCTTGGCCGCCACCTCGCCGGCCTCCACCATCTTCTTGTCGTACCCCTCCATGGCCACGGCCAGCCGCATCTCCTCCACCAGGAACACCCTGTTCATCCGCTGCTCCGCGTACAGCGGCCACGCCACTATCGGCACGCCCGCCATGACGGCCTCCAGCACCGAGTTCCAGCCGCAGTGCGACACGAACCCGCCCACGGCGGCGTGCGCCAGCACCTGCCGCTGCGGCGCCCAGGTCATGACCACCAGCCCCCTGCCCTTGGTCCGCTCCCGGAACCCATCCGGGAACAGCTCGTCGACGCCGCCGTCGTCGTCGCCGGGTGCCGGCGGCCGGCGCTCGGCGCCTGGAGCGGGCGGGCGCCGCACGACCCACAGGAACCGCTGCCCGCTCGCCTCCAGCCCCTCCGCCATCGCCATCACCTGCTCCGCGCTGAACCGGCCCATGCTGCCGAAGCAGAGGAACACGACGCTGGCCTCCGGCTGGCCGTCGAGCCACACGAGGCACTCGTGGCGCTTGGACGCCGGGGTGTTCTCCTCGTCGCTCTTCACCAGCGGCCCCACGCAGTAGAGCGGCGGCGTGGTGCGCCCGGGCGGGGTGCAGAGGCCGGAGACGATGGCGTCGGCGGCGCGCGCCTCCAAGGCGCGGCAGCTGTTGACGAGGACGCCGCTGGAGTCGCACATCCTGAGGCCCAACTCCACGAAGTGCCTGTTGCTGAGGCTGTCGCGATCGAGGGTGGCGGCGGAGAGGTGGTCCGCCGGGATCGGCGGCAGCCCGGGAGCCTGCACGGGGTCGCTACCCATGTCCCCGAAGCTGACGGTGGTCCGCTCGTCGATCACCGGGTGGTAGAGCCCGAACGTGACGCTGGCGACGCAGGTGGTGAGGTAGAAGTAGGTGGGGACGGCGAGCTCGAGGCCGACGTCGAGCGCGGGGCTGCAGAAGAAGTCGAGCAGGAGGGCGGCCGGGGGCGCGGCGGTGAGGAAGGCGCGCAGGTCCGGGTTGGCGGCGCGGGCGAGCTCGAAGAGCCTGGCCTCGAAGCTGCAGGCGGCGGCGACGTCAGGGGCTAGCGTGGCCGGGGGCAGGACGTGGAAGGACAGCTCCGGGTTGTCGGCGGCGAAGGCTTTAGCAAGCGGCAAGGACGCGCCGCCCCCGCCGAGCAGGATGGTGACCTGGAGGCCCTGCGCGGCGAGCAGCTTGCCGAGCTCTGCCGCGGGGACAAGGTGACCTGCCATGCCGGGGGGAGAGTAGATGACGACGGCGGCGGGGTTCTGGACGGGAGGCTCGGCGGCGGCGTGGCCGTTCTGGGCCGTCATGTTGTTTCTTTCTGGGCGGCGAGGAGGAGGAGAAGACGACGTCGACGGGGATATTAATGAAGGTTTGCAGTGGCTGGCTGGGTGGAGGTTGGATATTTGTACATGCGGGCGGCTTCTCTCGTGGCCGCGTGTGGTACCTAACCGGCGGCGTCGTTATGTGGAGTGATCCGTGGCAGCCGTGCTGGTCACACACACCACCAGTGGCGGTGGAACGTGGGCGCCGGATTTGTCACGGTCTGCAAGCAGTCGCCGCTGTGCTGGCCGACACCAACGAACGGCCTCAATCAGCCGCTCCTCCACTCCACCATGGCCACCGCCTCTTTCTGGGAGCAACTAGGTTATTTTTAGCGCGCTTTAAAGTTGTCACGTGCCACGTTTTAAACACGAAGCGCGTAGCCACAACGCAAGTTAGATTTAGCCATAGTTTTTCGCGCAACTACAGCCTTGTTATAACGTTATAGACATAGTTTTTTCAGCCACGACCTTTGTCAAAGCAACAGTTTTTCAGCGAAAGACACAGTCTTTTTAGTAAAAGTCACAACTTTTTCAGCCACAGCTCTTGCCAAAGCCACAGTTTTCAGCGAAAGTCACAGTTTTTTCAGCGAAAGCCACGACTTTTTCAGCCACAACTCCTGCCACAGCCTGGTTTTTCAGCGAAAGACACCTTTTTTTCAGTCAAAGCCAATTTTTTTCCAGCCACAGTCCAAAAGTCACATGTCCGCATGCAGCCACATTGTTGTTTATGTGGGATACAGTGCAAACGCGACACGTGTCGAATTCAGAGAGCGCCAAAGTGACCTCTACGAGGGCGCGCGAGAGGGTGCCCGCTAATTAATGATTGACTTTCTTTCTTCTTATTCTTCGCCGCCTATTGCGAGGAATTGCCCGTGACGGGCCGGCCCAAGCACTCTGGTTGCTGTTTTGGTTCTTTCCTTTTTCTTTTTTTTTCTTCGAAAATCACTATTTCGAGGATACCCTCTCGCGCGCTCCTGCAGTGGTTACTTCGGTGCATTCCAAAACCGTCATGTGTCACGTTTGAACCGTGTCCAATGTGAAGCAAGAACTGTGGTTGCGCACAAAATGTGGTTGTACCTGTGGCTGCACTTGTGGCTGAGCGAAAACTGTGACTGCACATGTGACTGCGCCTATGGCTGAGCAGAAACTTTAGCTACACCTGTGGCTGCACAGAAAACTGTGGTTGCATCCCTGGCTGTGGCTCTGGTTGCACCTGTGGCTGTGCCCGTGGTTGTGGATCTGTTTGTGGCTACGCGTTCTAGCTGTAGCTGCGGCTGTGCGTCCAGAAGGTGTCACATATCGATCAAAAAGGGGCTAGAAGGAAACAACGAAACGCACGAGAACGTGACAATTGACGCGCTCGAAGCGCACGCGTGACCTTCGCAAAGGGTACCCCTCAACTAGTGATTGGGTCTTTCTTCTACTCCCTCCGTCCCAAAATACAATCTGTATTATGATTCCTCAAACTACATATTTTCTAGTATCTAAAGTGTCAAACAAATATTGTTAGATTCATCATGAAATATTTCTACATGACGTATATACACAGAATTCTAGTCATAAATTATTTTATATCCTCTCTTTCTTATTCTTCGCCTACTTTTTTTAGAGTACTGATTTTTTTTAGAGTACTGATTTTTGTTATTAATTTTGAGCAATAAAGTAGTTTTCCTCCTTATTCTTCGCCTACTGCAAGGAGGAATTAAGTGTGATGTGCCGGCCCAAGTAATCTTATTTTTATGCTATTTTAATATATATTTTCTTTCTTCTAATTCCTATTTCCCATCATGTTTTCTCAAAATACAAGTTTGGGAACATCTAGAATATCACATAAATATTATTAGGTTCACCATGAAATATTTTCGTATCGTATATACCTGAAATTGTAGAGATATATAATTTTATCAATTGAGTTGGTCAAAATTAGTGAAGAATGAATCCTGAGAACATTTGTAGAATATAAAAGGTAAGAAATTCCATATTTTTTAACACATCAGGGAATTTTTATATCCATAACGTTAAAAATAATTTATTTACTTTTCGAAGTGAGGAACTGCTGTTTTCACTTTTTTTTCGAGTACTGATTTTTTTCACTCTTCTTTGTTTTGAGGAAAACTGGTTTTTTCACTCTAAGCGGTAGTGTTCGTTTTTTCGACTCGCACACGACAGGCCATGTTAGTTGGCCTGGCCCATTCTAGTGATCCGCTGAGTTATAAAGCCAACCTGTCGTTATAAGCGTAGAATAACACTGCCCTCCTATTTGTTGCTTTATGCGGCTAATAGGGCCTAGCTCCACCTGAAGCAAATCAATGTCGTGCTCTCAATTGGCTCAACCCTGTAACTTATTTGTTGATAAAAAAAATTAAATATATTTATTTACTTTATTATTATTATTTTAATATTACATATGCTATATTTGTAATAAAAATTAATAAATTCTAATATACATAAAAATATTTGTTCATGTCGGAAATGTTCAGCTCATTTATATTTATGTATAAGGAAAAGATGTATTCTTGTAGTTGCAGAAATGTATAGATCTTTGAATTAGCGTTTTGTGTGCTAGGTAGATATGTTCATGTCGTCTCTAAGAAATGTTCAGGTATTGCTAACTAAAAGAGAAAATAAAATGAAAAAGTAAAAAAAAACAGTTTTGAATAGTTTTTTTATACGATCCAAAAATAGACCAGGATCCATTATCAAAGGAGATAACGAAACAACAAAAATAAAGGGTATCCAGGTTCAAAAAAGCAGTAAAATGAAATCCAAAAACTACAAGCATGGCTAGATATCGCATGCACCGCTAATAGTCAGCCTTTGCAATCTAACTAAAGAGGAAAAGTTTAATTGGTATATAAACTAAAAGGCTTCTTGTGATATTAAGGAGTCTTGAAGACCCATATATTTACAACCCCCCTTATCATCCCAATGATCGATGGTGTGTGTGTGTGGGGGGGGGGGGGTCTCTCCAAAAATTACGCCAACATCCCTCCCTTTCTTGACATCTTGAGTTGTCCTCCTCCTCTCATCACCATCATGCCGTCTGAGAGCTTTATTTTGCAAAATCTTAGCACCTTTCTCCAAAGATACATATCGCATATAAGAACAAGCATAGCATATTAACTCAACTGAAGATTTCACTAGTTTGTTATCAAAACATTCACGATTTCTCAAATTTCAAACAACCCAACAAATCGCATCAATCCCATAATATTTAAATGTTTTATATAAGAGAGGAAAGCATGAATCCACCAAAATTATTTAATAAAGTAGGCGGGTCTACAAAAAGCCACGAAACACTTACAAATTATCCTCAGACATAGTCCGCAATCGAGCATTTAAAAAACAGATGATTAACATTCTCACTTTCAGGGCAGAAGCGACAAGTTTTCGGCAACCCATTTTCTTTAAAGCATTATATCTTTACTACTCCCTCCGAGCAATACAAGGTATCGCTAAAATAGATATATCTAGATGTATTGCATTGCTAGATGCATCTGTCTGACGACAACTAATATGGATCAGATGAGCAATCATGTATATTTTCCTCACAATTCTGTGACACAAACTTTCTTTTATTTCCAAGTTCCATCACCACTTACATATATAATAGACCAATATTGAATCTATGTCGGTTCTTAATACCTTGCCCTTCTTTCTTTTTGGGTCTACATATAATAACATGCCACCTTACCATATGTTTTTTTTTCTTAATGCTATCACCTTGCCAGATTTTTTATTGCTCTTTTCATTGTATCCTCGTTAGTCTGGGGGAATCTGTAAATAGAGAAATCTAAATAGGCATACTGAAAAGACATGCATTGATCCTAGTCACCCTACCTCCTATTGGTAGGGTTCTAGCTCCCCATCCATCTAGCCTTTTATACATGCATTCTACTGCCAGATACCGGCACCCCAGGTATTTAATACATTTTTTAAAACGTACTGTACAAGAAGAAGAAGAAGAAGAAGAAGAAGAAGAAGAAGAAGAGAAAGTAGAAACGGTTTCGAAAATTTTCAAAATTTACTGAGCAAAAGCACTCTAAATACAATAATAAATTTTCAAAATTGTTGAGCTCTGAAGCATGATGTAATATTAATATTGAACGGGTCCAAACATTATATTATGATGACAATGAAAGTGATTCACGACAAAAAAAAATTATTCGCTGGCCAACCAAACAGATGAGGCATCGACATGACACATGGGAGTGCACTAAGTAGGTAGAAGTTTACCACAAGTAGTACCATTTGTGGATCGACGTACATTTATACTGATAGAGAGATGTCTAGCTTTGCTTAACTGCATGCACACTCATAGTCACTCAAGTGTACGAACGGTGGATACAGCACCGATCAAAGGATGGACTCCATCGTATTAGCACCTCTTTGCATTAGTGGATGCACGGTGAAACAATCCTGCTCGCCAATGTAGGTAGGAGATAACCTACACGATACGCACATTTATGCTGATGAAGACATGCCATGACTGGATTTGTGGAGCCGTATGTACCATGCACACTCATCGATCAATCAGACAATCAGCTCAGTGTAAGAACGGTGGATGCGCCAGCGATCATCATCTTGTATAAATAGGACCCATCCATGCGATTCTTGTTCCATCTACCACCATCAAGTATACTGATCGAACCAACAACCAACAACGATAACCATAGATCTCTCTGTGAGCGTGCAGGTTGGAGCTGCAGGCTCGCCATGGAAGAAGGCAAGGGTGGTCTGAGGAGTGTGATCCTCCTCCTGGGCGCGGTGCCCGACGCCAAGTTCTGCTGCAAAGACAAGATGGGGAGCCACTGCTACGCCGCCTGCACCGCGAACTACGGCCCCATCCCGTACTGCGCGGAGATGTGCTGCTGTGTGCAGCTTACGAGCGGTAGATGCCCGAGGCAATGCCCTACCCCGGCCTCCAATCTCTTTCTTGCGAATAGCTCCACCTCCAGCCTTGTCGTCACCAGCAATGGTAAGCAAGCAAGCCACCACGAATCAATCAAGCTCCATCTTAATTCGCGTTACCTTCATCCATGATCCATGCTTCGAACTTCGAACTTCGAAGTCAAGTAATTGACCACCTCTCAAGTTTTTCCTCCATTTTTGCCAGCCGCTGAGAGCTGCACACTGAGGTGCTCGTCCATGGTCTGCAACAGCATGCGCGATGGTAATTAAATACTAGTACTACAAAGAAAATCCATCTATGGTTTACTTTAATGGAGGCCTGTAATCAGATTGCGTCTAACGCCCGTACTGTATGTATGTTCTGGCACCAGTTATCGATGGCGGCGGCGAGGTGATGAAGGTCGCCGTGGAACGCTGCCGTGAAGCATGCGGCCGTTTCTGCGCCGGCGCCGGCGGCGTTGCATCCTTCGATGATTAATATCAAGTGAGCGAGCTGCCGCTACTGCAGGATGAAGCAGCCTGCGTGTGTGGGCTCGCGGGCGCTGCTTTTTAATTTGTGTTCAATAATTCGGATTCCATCGTACAGTATGATCGATGGTGCATGCGTACGTATCCAAACCAGCGTGAGTGCGTGACGACGTACGTCGCCTTGCACACGGCGCACGTTTTACTTTCTCTGTTCCGATAAACGTTCTTCATGTAAGCATGGACGATGCCATGCTCGTGGCATGTATAATGCGCTCATGCGGACGTACCTGTCCAAACGAGCTAGTATGTTGTGCATCCTGGCTAGCTTGCCAATTGAATACAAGTTTGTTGTGTATGACCTATTTTTCTACTCAATTCTGATTTTCATGTATTCTTTATGGTTCTCCCGCTGTGAAAATCTATCATGTGTTATGAGCTTCGAAAAAAAAATATGCATCTTGTTGATATGAGTAATTTATCATTCATAGTAATACAAGATGTCACAAACAAATCTATCCCTGAAACTAAGGGTCGGGTCATTGGTGTTCACCTCAATGATCAGGCCTGAGTAAATGTTGTATTTATGTCGAATAATTGTACGTGTATAGTGTTACATGAACTTGGAATTGTAATTGATGTGGATAGGTGCGGAGCGTGTTGTACTCGAACGCGTTGTATCCAATGCCTCTCATATAATAAGACGTTGTAACCCATGATGATTTGATAGCAATAGGTACGTGGGGAGCCGATGGCTATGTGTCGACGTCCAGGCGATGGGTGTTGCAGTATTTTAGGGAGGAGCACCCTTAATCATTACCCGAGGATGCAGCCATATTGATAGACCTCGTTAACAAATATCATGCTTCGTTGGTGTATATGATTTTGCATGGTGTGATATTCTAACAAGTGATACCCGGGAAAAATCTCGATGAACTCATGGATGATCAGTCATGGTTAGTGGGATGGAACCGCTGGTGTTGGCGGGTTTATGGTGACCGTTGTGTGAGGGAAAAACTGTTGGATTTAGTCTCACACCGATTGTGGAAGGAGGCAGAACACAACTTGTAACGCGGAGAACACATTTTCCTAAGGCTATTCTTTTGGAAAGGGACCAAGCACTGTTATAAATCTATGTTGCTCTCCGATTAAGCAGATTGATGCACGTGGATTGAAAAATGCTGATTAGCGAAATCCATATAAAATTCAGGCCCTTAAATTCGGATCGGGCAGTCCTTATTTTACCATCTCTACATCAAAATATCTCATATTTATACCTTAAAATCCATTTAAAACATTAAAAATAATAATTTATCAACTAAATTAGTCTATACTACACATTGTTGCCAGAGATTTCAAAGATCTCTATGTGGGTGGCCAAAGGATGCGTGACCGCCGCAACTCTGGCGGCTCCTTCTTCGGCTCCACGCCCCTATCTGCCTTCAAATTGGTGAACATCTCGTCGATCTTCTCCTTTCGTTGACAGATGATGATGTGGTTGACCTTCATCTCTACCTCGGACTGGATGGAGACGAGGATGGCCGCCTGGATCATTTCGTAGTCCGCCAGATCCGTAGCTGGAGGCGCTCGAGCTGCCTCCCCCGCGCCGCCGTTGTCCTCCTCCTCCGGCTGTGCGTCCTCCATGACCGTGTTCATCTCCACCTCCACCTTTGCGCCTGCCTTCTCCTCCTCCTTTGACTCGTGGTGCAAAATTGCAGTAATCGTATTATGATGGTTTTCTGTTAATCGTAACACTACTGTGATGTTTTCGCAAAAAAAAAATACTAACACTAATGTGATGGTTTTGGCATTTCACTCTCACCGGTGCGTACTCTTTTCTCACCACCATCGGGTTTCATCTCCCACGCTATTTTGTCTCTGAATTGCAATATTTACACGTCTACCATCTTCATGTATCTTTGTATTGTGTCGTTTTTTTGCCTTCCCCATTCATTGAAACGTACGTATCGTCGTTGACACCAAAACATGCAAAACGTGTCAGCATACATGAGATCTGTGAGACCACCACACATGAGTAGAAGAAGTGGGACACACACTTGCATGCATGACATGTACTAGAAGGAATAGGCGCGCTTTGCCGCGCCGTTTAGTTCTTTGGCATTGTACAATGACTTTTTTTTTACACGTGCTACCTTGTATATTACTCAAAATATTCATTCGGTTGACAAATACAATCTCACTTTTTGTGGGTATAAAACTAATGCGGTGGTTATTAGTGTATTAAGAAACAATACTTCACCATCCAAAAAAATTGTTGTTATGCAACACAAACTGGAATTCATGTAAGTGGTTATTAATGAAATAACTTGCTTGTCCACTTAGAACTCCGCATGGTGATTAACCATCGGAATATTTGTCTATTTCTTCTGTAACTAAAATCATTAGCATATATGTTATTATAGAGATATGAGTTTATTTCCCTGTCCTTTTTAGGGATATCATTTCATATCTATTACTGGACATATCATGCATGTTAATCACATAGCCAGTGCTATAGAAAATTTGGTAAGCATGACATAGTCTGATCAGAACGACTGAAATGATTTCCCAGGTGGAGGAACTCAACTAAACTATTAAACATAAAACTTGTTCTTATTTGAAAATCATGGCCTAGCCCCCCATTTTTCTTTCTTTGGAGTTTACACAATAAAAATAATTAAGTATAATAAATTTTAAAGATAACAAAAGGTTATCGATCTGCTAATTAAATATTCACAAGGGCACTTAGAATACACTAGGAAAGGAAGGACACAATTTCAAAGATAAGCTAGACACCTAAGATATATAATTTTCAGCATAAACATTTTGGGGCCATGTGGTAGGATAGTGGAGTTGCTCTTTTACTACATCACATATTCCATAGTCGATATTTATCATCTATAATCACTGCTCCTCTTGACTGAAAGTGCTAGTTTATCTTTCCGTCTAAGTCTTCATCTGTGGCATAGCTGTTTCTTACCCTATACTTTTCTTACATTAAATTAAATTCACATAAAAGAGTGTAACTAATGTAGTTTTTTGCAGGATGCTAACGGTCCAATTGTTCATTCTTCAAATACCATCAGACTACATAGCTATACAATTTCCCGACCGATCCGCATTCATGAGGTTCCCACTACAAAAAATACCTGCATGATTAACATGGAAAACAAAACAATTGACCCAACAGTTCGGCACAATTAATAAAAAATAACATGATATAATGAAAAAATAAATCACAAAGAACTTTAAATCATCTGACATTCTTTATCATTTTTTTAGAAATAAAAATGCAACTATCTCTTTATAGTGTACAGCCTAAGTGGATTATACACCTGAGAACACAATGAAATACTCTAGATGTTTATCTTTGAATCACTTGAGCGCCAAACCTATACGATCGGACATATAAGGACCAAAAGCACATCAAGACTATTGAGAAGATATATAAGAAATTATGATTGACCTCCCTGAGTAAATGGAATCTTAGAGAGATAAATAATAATCCATGAGGTAAATACAAATGAGAAGCATCTTGATGTCTTATACCTAAATTGCAAACAGCTAATCATACTAATCAACTCTTTATCATGGACTTGCATTTTAGAAAAATAAAACCACATGACTCACAATATTTCCCTGTTAGCCTTCTTACATTTTTCATCAATCACCTAGTCACAGATAGACAGAATCACATGTCGGAAAACAGAGACAAAATATGTAGAAACAAAGATGAGAATGTCGGGACCCGGGGTTAGCGTATGTAATTCCAGTAACGATGCAATCACATGGAGAGCCGAGAACCGTACCCACTTGTCTAAGCAGACAAGGCCAAGCACATAACGTTCTCGGTAAGCATCGAACGTGAGGGACATCTCATTCAGGCCGGATGATCAACTGAGATGGGTCCTCATCGTCCGCTTACAAGTCTAAATGCTTATGGGTGGTGAATCCCATACTCATAGACAAGTCGCCTCAACCATGTTATCGATTGAACCCTAACTCTTACATAGACTTACTCCAGCCCGATCACTTAGTCGGGGTCTAGGGCGGGCTCGATCATACAACAAAGTGTGCAAGCAATCGCATCGCGATGCCCCAAGCTGCGCACATCTAAGGGCCACTTGGTGTATAAAAGACCGCCAGCCAGATCACAACTAAGGACTCGAAAACCCATACTAAGACATGCATGTTATAAACATACACGCATCACACATGCCTAGTATGAACATCAGGTATCATCACATAACTCTACAAGTACTTCTTTATTGACTTACACATATATCATACAAAGATCACATGTCTGTGATCAACATTTCATCATACAACGGAAGCAAATTAGGTCTGAGTACAGACAAGTTTAACAAATGGCTTAAAGAAGCCTTGTAAACATACATGCCCTTCCACGAGGGACCATACTGCTGTCTGGAACTATACTACCAAGGTCAACGTTGAGCTTCACGAAGGTGACTCCATCGGGTTCCGGTTCTCATCTAAAACATAGAATAAGCAAACATGAGTACAAAGTCGTACTCAACAAGACTTACATCAGATCTATACTACTCATGCTCAAGTTTCAAGGTAAAGGAGGTGGGGTTCAACATGCAGAAGTGCCAGCTTTGACTTGGCTAGTCATGAACTACGAGTACCCGAATTGAGGTAAGGGGCGTACACGAGTCCACTACCAAGTCTCCAACCAATACACCACTATGGATACTTCCTCGACTTCCCCACGAGAAAGCACGCCATAGCACTCACGCTTATCTTGCGAGTTTTATAAGTATCCATTCAAGGAAAGGTCTCCAAGTAGTCCATAACCATGATCTGATGTAAGGGACCGAGACGCCACCTTTGACAGATGGTTTCACTGCCTCACAGGTCCACCCACATATCTATAGTTTGGTCAAATGGAAAGCCCAAATCTAGTGTGACTCCTGGACCGGATCGGGTACGTAAAGAGGCCAAACGGGGCTCCCATAAACCCTACATGTGGTCATACTCTTTGTCTTGGATCACAAAACAGTAACTCGGGGCCTAGGGCAGTGTTCAACGAGACAACCCACTGTGTACTCCTACACAACCTCTCATCGTTCACCTTTGTTTAGAGTGGATTCACCAACACGTTAACATCAGCACCACTGTGTTCATTCCATCCCGACTCACAAACATAACATTCTCATGGTATCACTAAGCAGCAATAAGCAGTAACAGTTGCAGGGGCCACATGCTCATCAATCAACTCCTAAATCTGCTAGGATTGTGGTTTGCTTAATACGGTGACAAAATGATAGGTCATGCATCGGAATGGGTTCAACTATGCGAAAGAACGTGTCTCGGTGATCTCCTAAACATGCATAAGCGAGACTGAGAGGAAAATAGGATTTTATAGACATGATCAATGGGGTTTGCTTGCCTTGCTGACGATACACGGTTCTCAGCGGTTGTCTTCTTCTTCGGGGTGATCACTGTCTCGGAACGTCTGTCATCGGAGGCAATCATCAACAAGGGGGGACAACTTCGGAAGTAAAATGCACATACACATGATAAGGTTGTCCATGATGTGAATGGTACTGGTTTGTAGCATATTCATCTTAATTGAAGTATATTGCATTTGAAATGAAAATTCAAACTTCAAATTCAAATTCAAATTATGCCATATACATGTTTGCTACTTTTCACCCATTTTAAAATGGTCAAACAGAAAAACAAATTGCATATTATTAATCCTTGCATTTTTCTGATAATTTTTCATATATTATATGTTTAATTTGGAGTTAATATGAATTAGTTATGAATTTCCAAAGTTTAATTGATTTTCTGGATTTTTCTGGATTATTTTAATTCAAATTCATTTAGCGCATCACTGTGATGCAGGGGTGACGTCATGGGGGGCTGACCTGTGGGACACCACTGTCAGTGTCACAGGGGGTTAACCCCTCTCTGTTTAATTAACAGAGGGGTTTAGGGGGGGCAGGGGGCCCACCTGTCTGTCTCTGTGGGGGTGGGTTAGGGGTGGATTAGGGGTTAAGTGCCCGGCTGAAAGGACCACGATGTCTCCTAGAGGGGGGGTGAATAGGCGTTTTAAACCTTTTATGGATTTTTTAATATCCGGATGCGGAAATAAACTAAGTGGATACTTAACAAGCACACATCCTTAATATACTAGGCTCAACTAAGTGCAACAACAATTTTATTCTAAACTATATGAACACAATAATGATACTAGTAGGCACAAGTAAGTTACACAAACTTACACAAGATATATATCACAAGATGTGGATATGTGAGATACAATATACCAATTCACACGAGGAACAATATGGAACAATAGTAGCACGTATGAATTGCGGAGTATAATGTGTTGGCCTAAAACAATCACTACGATATGATAGCCAAAACAATATAATGAGGACAACAAGATATAGTGAATGCAAGGTCAAATGACCAAAGTAAACCACAAGTAGTGAGCTAGGGTTAGAGATAACCATAGACTCGGAGACGAGGATGTATCCCGATGTTCACTTCCTTGGAGGGAAGCTACTCACCGTTTGGAGAGAGTGGGTGTTACCACGAAGGCACACCAACGCCACGAAGGCTCACCCTATTCCCCTTGAGATATCACCATGAAGGCGATTCCCAACCACTAGTGGTAGACCTTGAGGCGGCCTCCAAACCTTCACAAAATTTCCGGGGGGCAAATCACAAGTTGATTCCTCACCGGAGCACTCCTACCGCCTAGGAGTCTCCAACCTCCAAGAGTAACAAGATCAAGGGGGAAATGCTCAAGACTTGCTCAAATCGCGAATTCCTTTGGTCAAAAGAGGGAGAGGGAGTGGATCTATCAATGGGTGAAATCTCTCTCAAGAACTCTCACAAATCTCTTCGGGATCTAGGATTTGGTGTAGGAGAAAGGAGAGGGAGCCTTTTAGGGTTCTTGTGTGTTTGGAATGAAGTGCTCAACCCTCACCCGGAGTGGGTGAGGGGTATTTATAATACACACGAGAACTAGCCGTTTGGTGCAGATCTAGAGTATCCCGGACGGTCCGAGGACCAAGTCGGACGGTCTGGGACAAGCCCGGACGGTCCGACATAGATCCCGGACGTCCGACAACTTTAACGGGTAGGAAGCCAGTGAATAAGGGCATAGCCGGACGACCCGGTCGGACCGTCCGGGGTTCATCCCGGACCGTCCGGGCATAGCCCGGACCGTCCGACATGCTGAAGGGTTCGTTGCATAGAAAACAAAAAATTTCCTACGGTTGTAACAGCCAAGATCACATCTAGAAGATCACTTGTAACGGTTTGAGAAGGACTCACCC
Organism: Bromus sterilis; assembly: GCA_950022295.1. Taxonomy (NCBI): domain Eukaryota; kingdom Viridiplantae; phylum Streptophyta; class Magnoliopsida; order Poales; family Poaceae; genus Bromus; species Bromus sterilis. The sequence continues at coordinate 436,032,806 of OX465595.1, forward strand.
TCGAAGACCAAAAGCTTTAACGAGAACTATTCTCGTGGGTGATGTAGTCGAACACTCGCCGACCTCAAGGTCGTGATGAATACTTGACGCCACGAACGGGCAGCGTCTCTGTAGTCGGTCACACGTACAGATCAGTGACGACCTCCGCCCCTTTCTCCAGTTGGGCAGCGGAAGTAGTGGATTTCTCGGGAACTCCAGCAGCACTACGACATAGTGGTGGTGGTGGTGGTAGAGAAGATCTTGAGCAGGGCTTCGCCTAAGCACCGTACTCGTGAAACTGGATCAGCTAGCAAGGGGAGGAAGATGCCAACCAAAGGGCATATGAGAGATGGAGGAATGAGTGAGATGTGTGAGGACCTCCACCCATCTATACATAGGAGGGGGAGGCAGCCCCCAAGGGGTAGCACGCCCCAAGAGGTGCCCCCACCTCTCCCCTCATCATGTGGGTGGACTCTCCACTCACAAAAACAAAGGGTCACACATTATTCCCATAACTTCCATAATTCTCCACTCAAAATTCCAAGAGTTTATCACATTAAAACACTTTTAATTATCTTGTTTAATGTCACTCAAATTAATGAACACTTCATTCAATGAGTACTTCATTGATGAACACTTCATTCAATGAACACATTAACAATTATCCCCTTGCACTATTTTGATATACCGAAACTATTCCAGCAGTTTTATCAAAACAGTCCATGTGTTGTCCAGTATATTCTCTGGCGTTCCGTATCCACTCAAACGCGTCAACGAATCCTTAAGTGTGTCACCCTACGGTTCGTGAATAAAATGGACATGACAGAGACTCTTCTCTGATCAATAATCATCAGCGGGATCTGGAGATCCATGATGACTCCCACTTACTCAACGATGAACTATTGATCATGTGAACCAAAACTCCGTAACCAATTACTTTTGTCTCGCGATATTTTACTTGTCCGAGATCCGATCATTTGCTATCATCCATACCTAGTTCGATCTCGTTACCGACAAGTACTCTTTACTCGTTCCGTGATATAACATCCTCGTGAGCCAATCACGTGCTTGCAAGCGATGTCAATGTGATATCACCGAGAGGGCCCAGAGTATATCTCTCCGTCATCTAGATGGACAAATCCCACTCTTGATCCACGAGCCTCAACTAACACTTTCCAAGTACCCAACGACACCTTTATAATCACCCTGTTACGGTGTGACGTTTGATGGAATCAAAGTACTCTTCCGGTTTCAGTGATTGACGTGATCTCATGGTCTAAGGATTAGGGTTACTTCGTGAAAGTTTGATACAGCAATAGAAACTTTGATGACATGATCGTATTGCTATAACTACTGTGGGTGTATGTTCATCACATCATTCTCCAATGATATGACCTTGTTATTAACGACATCCAATGTCAATGATCAGGAAACCTTGATCATCCGTTAATCAAAAAGCTAGTATAAAGAGAAAAATTACTAGGAACCTTTTCTTTGTTTATTAAACACACATGGATTAACGTTTCCGGTTAACACAATTATAGCATGAAAATAAACATTTATCATAAACATGGAATAAGATAATAACCACTTTATTATTGCCTCTCGGGCATATTCCCTTCAGTCTCCCACTTGCACTAGAGTCAATAATCTAGTTTGGTACTTGCGCATCCAACACCTATGGCATTCAGCTGTTATCCATACGCATTGCTAGTGGTAAACCTAATCTCCAGATCTAACACTTCAGGTCTGTGTGTATTTGCATTTCTTTGCGTCTCTACGCATCACTCATTCACTAATGAGATGGCATTGCATAAATTTGGTCCTCCGGTGAGACCTTAGTCCCTTGAGCTCAAAACATGTTGAATCTATTGTCGTACAATAGATCTTCATAGTATTAGCCCGTTTGGAATTACACCTAGTTTTTCAAACAAACTTCTTGACACAAATGCCCTCCTTTGCTGCTGCTAGAGCAGTCATATACTTAGCCTTTCGTTGTAGTATTCGTTATAATGTCTTAACTTTGGAACTCATCCAAATCCATTTGAAACTATTCCAAATCTATCATGGAACTTTCTTCCATTACATTTTGCCACCTTAACATACCGCCAAAATTGAGATAAATTTAGATTGTATCTTGCGACAAAACTAGTATCAATGTAACACTTTACAATGAACTATTGTCCAACATACATAATATATATTATTAGTCCTTCCAAAGCACGTAAGGATATCTTTACTATTGTCCAATGATCATCTTATGAATCATTCTGGTATATGCTCATAACATTTGGAGCATAGGACATTCTGGAATTGTACATATCATGGTGTACATGATTGATCAAATCATTCATGTGATTTTACTCACCAAGTGTCAAAACACTTGAATCTCGCTTCAACCCTTTCCATGCGGCAAGAACTTTTCTCGTCGTTTCCATATTGAACTTCATTCAATACCTCATCTATGTACTTTGGCACAACCATATTAGAACCTCAATCTATCTGCATAGACATTGATGTCCAATATTCTGGTTTTGCCCAAATCTTCCATTAAAATCAAATTTTTAATGAAACTTCACCCGTGTCAATAAAAGATACATCATTTCCAATCAACAATATGTCTTCTACATAATGTATTAGAAATATGTCTCAGCGCTCCCACTTAATTTCTTGCAAAAGCAAGCATTTTCACCGTCTCTGATGAAACTAAATTTTTTAACAATTTCATCACGGTGAAGATTCCAACTCCGCGATGCTTATTTCAACCATTGAAATTTGCATGCTATTTTAGCATCCTTTGAATTAACAGAACCCTTTAGACCGTGTCCTGTACACGTCCTAGGTAACCATTCTATTAGAAGAACGTTGTTCCGTTTGTTCAACTACCATATACCAAAACTAGCATATGTAGTGGTTGCTACAATAATCCGTCCAGACTAAATATCGCTATGAAAGATCAAATCTTGTCATAGTCAACTCTTTGAACATAGTCGTAAACCAATTTCACGATATGTCGACTATTTCATAGATGTGAGAACATCCACGTCTGTTTCTTTATAGATCCAAACACGGTCAATAGGCTTCACGCCTTTCAGAGGGTCTTCCAAGTTCAGAAACTTGGTTTCTCGTGTATTGAACTATCACGGATTTTATAGCTCCTAGCCATTTTGACGGAGTCAGGGCCCATCATCGCTTATTTGCATGTAGTCGGTCCATTATTATCAAATAACAATGATTCAATCTCAAATCTTACTATTTGATCGATTACCCGAACTACGCAGTTCAATAGGAACTTAGATCGCCGTGACCACAACCTTTGGGACACGGTAGCCAAGAGCATTGCGGCCGCTTCCGGAACACTTTCCGGCGCTGCGCCACTTAGCACATAAAGCTTAGGTTCAACAACCTAATCGAAGTTCTACTGTCCTCCCACTTAACTTTTCGCAAAAATTCCTTCTCAAGAAACTTGATGCTCTTAGCCACAAAAAACTTTTGTCTTTAGTGTTATGGAGGAATACCCAACGGTTACTTTGGGATAACCTACAAAGACGTACTTTATCCGACTTTGGTTGTAAACATTTTACATATGCCTTGCATACCAAAATTTAAGAAAAGACAAATTGGGTTTTATCCCATTCCATAACTTATATGGTGTCATTTCAACGGATCTCGATGGCGCTCTTTTCAGTGAAAAGCGGTAGTCTCTAAAGCTTAATCCTTAAAATATAATGGCAATTTTATAAATAACACCTTTGATCCTTACCATGTCAAACAAGGTTTGATTACATCTCTCGAACACTCCATACTCCTATGGTGTTTCGGGAAATGCAAGTTTTGGAACGATTCCTAAACTCTCAGGCATTTGCTAAACTTTTAACTCAAAAATCTTCTTTTATGATCCAATCATAAACTCTTATTTTCTCGTTACAATGATTTTCACTTCATCTTGAAATTTATTTGAACATTTTCAAACATTTCATACTTCTTCCTTATCAAGTAAATATACACATATATCCACTCAAATCCTCGGTTAAAGTATATGAAGTACAAAGATTCACCACACACGGCTACGCATAATGAACTATATATATCAATATGTACAATGTTCAATAAGTTAGTCGTCCACCCTTCTTTGGCCTATGAACGGAGTTTTAATCATTTCTAGGAAACTATTTACAAGCGTCAGTTGATTCAAAATCAAAAGACTCCAAAATTCCACCAACATGGAGTTTCTTCATGTTATCTTTCCAATATGATTTAAACGGTGTTTCAATCATCTCTAGAAATTTCTCACAACTGTCAATTGATTCAAAATCAAAAGACTCCAAAATTCCATCACCATGGAGTTTCTTCATGCGTTTCTTTCCAATATGATTCAAACGGTGGTGTCACTCATAAGTGATCTTCTAATCATTTGTCTTGCGACATGTTTAGCATCAGTTATTATGGATGTGATTTCTCCAACAAGATTTATAGAGTTCATCCATCTTCTATGAATATGGTGATAATTTGAACAACTATTGTTCGTATAACACCAGAACAAAATAACAATTATTCAAATAAATCTTGAAGGCTAGGTTTAATTCCAACGATAAACACAATAACACTTTATTTTGTTCTTGATGAGAATCATCCCATATTCATTTTCTAGTTACTCAGGTCATTGCAACTCTTGTATTGCGTTGTTCTGTATGACACTTCATACCAACCAATCAGTATCCAATACTCAAGAATCACATTTTTTAACAAGCAATGAATATACCCATAACATGTATGTCATCTATATACCCGAGCTGGACATTTCCAGTCTTTTCCTTTTTCTTTTCCGCCAAAATATTTTTCAGATCCTCTTTCAGCAATTCCTTTCCTTTTTAGAAGAATTTATCAACATCACTTGTGGAACCATTCATATGACACATAATCCAAAGTGTGTTAGTCAAATACTAACACCCTTTGATTCTCACTTTGATGTAGATCACCGTCATCAAATGTTTGGTGTTCTTCCAAATTCCATTCTTTAGCAATCTTTTAGTGCAGTAAACTTTTTTTTACCAGCATCTTCCATTCATCCTATCATGTCATGACAAAGCTACCATAGCTCATAGGGACAAACTGTGAGTACAATATTAGTTCCCAAAACCTTTTTGGAACTAAACATTGTTTCAGATATTGCTATATCTTCCACACATGATAGTTTCTGAAACAATCCTTTCAGCTCCTAGATAACCTTGATAATAACAAACAACATTTGAATATCAAGGATCATGGAGGCAAGTGTGATACTTAGACGCTAACACTGGAATTGTTACTCTCGATTTAATACACATTATTAAACTTCATGGAGTAAGCAAGGTTTGCTAAAGTTTGCAATAAGACTTTAAACTTTAGATTGACACTCAAACAATATGGTACCAGTCCGTAAAGTTAAATATCCAGAATTCTATAGTTCTATTATCTCAATTATAGTTAAGCGCAAGGTAGTAAACAAATGCTAATGACTACAACGAACTATGCAAATTCACTTTGATTTAGTTCATGATAAAATGAGTTCATCTAACTCCCACTCAAAAACAACATCCCTCGAGTCGTCTTTGGTGATTACACGAACCAAATTCACTACACCACGACCGATCATCACGTGAGGCAGTGTAGCTGCAATGGCGAGCATCTCAATATGGTTCATCATATCATCCATATGACTCGTGCTTAACCTTTCGGTCCATGTTCCAAGACCATGTCTATACATGCTAGGCTCGCCAAGTAGAACCTTAGTATTTTCATGTGTTTCAAGGCCATGTCTGTACATGCTAGGCTTGAAAACACCCGTTGTATGCGAACGTAGAGTCTATCACACCCGATCATCACGTGGTGTCTCGAAACGACGAACTTTCTTAACGGTGCATACTAAGGAAGAACATATAATTATCTTAATATTAAGTGAGAGGGATCATCTTATAATTCTACCGCAGCGATCATGATCGTAACTTAAGCAAAATAAGATGCATAAAAGGATAAACATCACGTGCATGGATAATGTGATATGATATGGTCCTTCTCGCATTAGATCTCCATCTTGTGCGTCTTGGTATAATCTCCATCATGCCACCGGCGCGGCACCAAGGTCCATGGCGCCACCACCATGGTCGTCCTTCTCCATTACAATATATCTCATGGATATATATACAGCACGCAGGACTTAAAAAGGAAAAACCACAACCATATGGCTCCTGCCGGTTGTTTACAATAAATCTCATTTCATACAACAATTTTGTAACAATGACCATATCACATCACATGCCCTGCAAAAACAAGTTAGACGCTTCTAAATTATCTTTGCAAATTTTACGTGGTTTTGGGCTTCATAGGAAAGAACCGATCTTACCTACGGACAAGAACCACAACGTTGATTCGCTAGTTGTTTCTTTTCATCCCTTTCCAGGGCCCTCCGTTGCAAATGCCATATCACTAATGTTAGAGAAACTGACACCCCCAAAGCCACTTTATACGGTACAAGCCGTATGCCAAGAGTGACACGCAATCTGCGCTTAGGGCCGCTTCAATCCAACATTGCCGCAATATGAACAAGTGCACAAAAGAGGGTAACAACTAGAGGATCAACGCCCACATCTCTATGTGTTCTAACCGTACAAAGCATCTACGCATAGACGAGGCTCTGATACCACTGAAGGGTTCGTTGCATAGAAAACAAAAAATTTCCTACGGTTGTAACAACCAAGATCACATCTAGAAGATCACTTGTAACGGTTTGAGAAGGACTCACCCTCGAAGACCAAAAGCTTTAACGAGAACTATTCTCGTGGGTGATGTAGTCGAACACTCGCCGACCTCAAGGTCGTGATGAAGACTTGACGCCACGAACGGGCAGCGTCTCCGTAGTCGGTCACACGTACAGATCAGTGACGACCTCCGCCCCTTGCTCCAGTTGGGCAGCGGAAGTAGTGGATTTCTCGGGAACTCCAGCAGCACTACGACATAGTGGTGGTGGTGGTAGAGAAGATCTTGAGCAGGGCTTCGCCTAAGCACCGTACTCGTGAAACTGGATCAGCTAGCAAGGGGAGGAAGATGCCAACCAAAGGGCATATGAGAGATGGAGGAATGAGTGCGATGTGTGAGGACCTCCACCCATCTATATATAGGAGGGGGAGGCAGCCCCCAAGGGGTAGCACGCCCCAAGAGGTGCCCCACCTCTCCCCTCAACATGTGGGTGGACTCTCCACTCACAAAAACAAAGGGTCACACATTATTCCCATAACTTCCATAATTCTCCACTCGAAATTCCAAGAGTTTATCACATTAAAACACTTTTAATTATCTTGTTTAATGTCACTCAAATTAATGAACACTTCATTCAATGAGTACTTCATTGATGAACACTTCATTCAATGAACACATTAACAATTATCCCCTTGCACTATTTTGATATACCGAAACTATTCCAGCAGTTTTATCAAAACAGTCCATGTGCTGTCCAGTATATTCTCTGGCGTTCCGTACCCACTCAAACGCGTCAACGAATCCTTAAGTGTGTCACCCTACGGTTCGTGAATAAAATGGACATGACAGAGACTCTTCTCTGATCAATAATCATCAGCGGGATCTGGAGATCCATGATGACTCCCACTTACTCAACGATGAACTAGTGATCATGTGAACCAAAACTCCGTAACCAATTCCTTTTGTCTCACGATATTTTACTTGTCCGAGATCCGATCATTTGGTATCATCCATACCTAGTTTGATCTCGTTACCGACAAGTACTCTTTACTCGTTCCGTGATATAACATCCTCGTGAGCCAGTCACGTGCTTGCAAGCGATGTCAATGTGATATCACCGAGAGGGCCCAGAGTATATCTCTCCGTCATCTAGATGGAAAAATCCCACTCTTGATCCACGAGCCTCAACTAACATTTTCCAAGTACCCAACGACACCTTTATAATCACCCTGTTACGGTGTGACGTTTGATGGAATCAAAGTACTCTTCCGGTGTCAGTGATTGACGTGATCTCATGGTCTAAGGATTAGGGTTACTTCGTGAAAGTTTGATACAGCAATAGAAACTTTGATGACATGATCGTATTGCTATAACTACTGTGGGTGTATGTTCATCACATCATTCTCCAATGATATGACCTTGTTATTAACGACATCCAATGTCAATGATCAGGAAACCTTGATCATCCGTTAATCAACAAGCTAGTATAAAGAGAGACATTACTAGGAACCTTTTCTTTGTTTATTAAACACACATGTATTAACGTTTCCGGTTAACACAATTATAGCATGAAAATAAACATTTATCATAAACATGGAATAAGATAATAACCACTTTATTATTGCCTCTCGGGCATATTCCCTTCACATGCAACCCGGACCGTCCGACAAGGGAATAAAACCCACTGGACTCGGATGCCCATGTTCGGACCATCCAACTTCGAACCCGGACCGTCCGAGCAATGCCCGGACCGTCCGACATCGAGCCCGGACCGTCCGACCATAGGAAAGTCAGCAGGAACCCAAAACTGAAACATGCATAACTTTTACATACGAACTCCGATTTTGATGATCTCGGGCTTATTTTAAAGCTATTGAAAAGCTCAAGATCCTCACATAGAGAACCACCCAAGATAAGCCAAAATTGAAGGTGCAAAGTATGTAAAGGATATGCCATAGTATTTGAGAAATGAGTTGGCTTTGGATTTCCCCCCTTTTGGTATAAAGGATAGGAGTGGAATTGAGGTAGGAATTGTTGACTTGAGCAAGTCCATTACTAAACCCCTTTGATCCCCTCTTAATAGTGCGGGATCCCTATGACTCAAGAATAATAAAAGAACTATACTATAGCTTCCGGAAATCCATTCTTGAGCATGTATCATTTTCGATGGTCAATGATCCACGACACAATACCTTTGACTTGAGCGTTCCACTTGAGCTTGATGATGGGGTCATGCTTGGCTCAAGATGTCCATGAAATATTGGTCACATAACTCGGTGAAGACTTCATTAGTATCCTCGCAAGTCATGAGGAAAGCTTTGCATTATATTCCATCTTCACATGTGCCACCGCGTGATCATTCGCAAGCTTCAAGCATGTAATCCTCTGAGATGCATATCTTGAACTTGACCTTGTATAACTTGATGACCATTACACTTGATGTCATCATCTCATGGGCACTTATGATCTTTCTCTTGATGCATTCCCATGAGAATCACCTATCCCTCAAAGATATAGAAATACATCGTATGGATTAGAACTCAAAGCACAATTGACAATTTCTAACCATGCCACAAGATCCCATGTGGTACATAAGTAGTGCTAGAGTGTTGACCATCAAGAATTCAATCTTTCATCTTTATATTGGTCAACATTCATCTTTACTCCATGATCAAGTGGTGTCCAGTCCAAAAGACACATGACAGATATATTACACGAATTATTGAGTCCTTATGATGACCTCAAATGGAAAAGTGTTCAACATGAATATTCTCAGTCTTGTTGAGGAGAATGACTTTGCTTCTTGAACCATCTTAATCCGAGGTTGTAATCAGCACATGAGACCCAAAAACTGATCTTCAATTGATTGTATTCATTGCAACATCATCCATTCTTCTTATCATTATCTATGGGACAACCATCCATAGATACATGAAGCCATTGTTGCTTTATTGGAATCATCATTCATTACCAAGCCACAATGGATATATTTGTGTTTATGAACAATGTTCATCATGCATTGCCTATGTAACTTTCCTTCAAATATATATATCTCAATGCAAACATTAGTCCATAAGGATTGTCATTAATTACCAAAACCACACATGGGGACTACATGTACTTTCAATCTCCCCCATTTTGGTAGTTGATGACAATCTCAGTAAGAGGGTTTATATAATGAATATTCAAACAAGCATGCAACTTATCCAAGGATAAATTGTATACTTGGGTTCTTTTGATAGCATAAAGTAACACAAAGTTACTTTATGTTATCCGCACCGGTTATACTAGCATCAAAATACTACATAACAATTTGATGTTAGTAGAACCATAATATATAGAGAAAACTCCCCCACAATATATGCATGTGTGAATGAACTTGAATTTCATTGCATATGTTGACCATGTTGAAGTTTACTCTATATGTGTAGCTCATTCATGCCATAACCATATATAACACTAATAGATATGCATGAATGACCTCAACCACTAAACTCCCACTAAACCCTCTAAACTTCTCCCCCATTGGCAACAAATGTCAAAATGGAAGGAAAGATCTAGAGAAACCCATATGGTATGAGACCACCATAATGTGTGCATATGACAAGTTATGAGTGAAAACAAATGCACATATTCTATAAGGAACACATGGAGAAGCTCAACCTTAAGTGGGGATCAATATAAGGTAGCAAGGGACAAAGATATGAAGATAGGAATTAGACATATGAGGAATACATTAACACACATGAGTGCAAAAGGAATATGCAAGACATACAAGCACTCACATAACACCCTTCTACCGAAGCCACCAAAGAAACATCAATGAACAAACTAAGTGGTCGGCAATGGGTAGATGATATCAAGGGAATATATTAACTTTCTGATGTATATAAGTTCCTAAGTGGAAATACACAAAGAAACTCACATATAAAAGATAGTTACAATTGATAGCGACATGATATCCATATGTGAACCCATTGTTACACAAGTTTTGATCCTATCATAAGAGCAAGGCACATGACACATGACATGTGACACATGACACATGGAACATGGCACATGGCACAAATTGATCTCATTTTTATAACCATGAATTGCTAATCAAGAAAGCACATACTACGAGCAATTAGAGTGTTTATACAATATCATCAATATTGCATATGAGAGCACATTTGAGGATTTGATACGCAATAAATTTTCTTATGACAAATTTTGGGGTAACTTTCCCATTATATGCAACTTCCCAAAGCCCCATATCACAAAACTTTGCTTGTAAGAACATGCAAGAAACACACTTTTAGCAAGAACTAATCATGCCATGATGCAACCTACACAAGGTTGACCACATTACACTATATATATATATATATATATATATGCTTGCAATATTTTCATGTTACCGTGATGGCATTGGAATAAAGTTTGTAGATCAATAACATATTATGGCTTGACTCCTGGTTCCTCATGAAAGCACCACCTTCTCAATGAATAAGTCAAGCACTCAACATTCCTCAAATGTACCTGAGACCATTTAAGTACAATATGGTCCCCAACCTTACTGGGTCCAAAGTGGTTAGCATAGCTACAATACATAGGGCAAACTCCACTTAAGTATGTGAATATGAATATGACTGCACATCTTAAACGTCAAGGTTTGATGGAGTTTCCCCTACATATCTTGGATCAAATAGAGCAAGCAGGGCATGAAGATACACATATATTTAAGCATGCATGCACAAGCATATCAAGAACCAAGAAGATATAATTTAGACTATATAATATATAAACGATGAACACTTTAAATAAAATCAATCATCCTTTATGTTGTCCAAATTGTATCAAAGTGATGAATCAACACATGATCACACACATAGTTTAACATATGAACTAAGCAAAACCAAAGTGCACATAAGATATACATTACACGTATTTTCAAGGTCATATCACACTCAAATGGATATAAGATAGAACAACTAGTGAGACAACCAACTCCCGTAACTTCACAAAACAAGAATATGAGCTTGAGCAAGGATCGGGAGAACATTTGGGAGACAAATGGATTTCTCGGCAAGATGTAAAATGTAAGTTGAAGTAAAGGCCGAGACGAAGATGATCTAATAATTCTACCACATGAAGGAATACCAAGTTTAATGGTATCTAGAATAACTCGGTGGTAGATTTCAACGATATGCATGATCAACTTAAATATATAAGGCATATGATGAGAGTTTATAATTAACCACAATGCATGTATAGGAGATTCTTAATATTCCAATTATATAGATAACCATGCATAACCATAATTGGAATGAATTGAATCAAACAATTCCCACCTAAGAATTTTATGACAGATAATGGAAAAATCGCACAAGAATATCATACTCAAACAAAACAATGTAAGCCACACAGATCTAAGATAATTTCAAATATGAATTCTAAATGACATTATTTAATTTATTCACGTCTTTAAGGATTGCGGTATGCACATAGCATACCGCTCCCCCACAATGTGACAGTTCATGTATTATCCACATGTGTCAAATGAGACCCAATTTATGAGATATTTCTAGGAGTTGTGCATGGATGCACATTTTACATTGTGAGTATAGACTATGCTAGATAATATTGTACAAATAATTCTAGATAGTATTCCACATATATACACATTCAAGGTTTGTGATATGTGTAAACACAACACTCCCCCATAATGTGATGATCCATTGATATCACGAAAGAGCCAAATAAGATTCAACTAATGAAGCAATAAAGGCTAGAAACAACACACACATACACTCACAATTGTATGAGGTGCATTGCAACCTACATATGCTAAATACCACAAATCAAGCATAATAAGAGGCACAACATACAAACACATGCTAGGCACAAAACCTACACATGCACGGTGCTAGTAACTTTCAATGTAAACAATGTAACTACAAGTTACCGCAAGGAGGAGCATAGGATTAATGAATATGATGATAATCCACTTGACTAGTAATTAACCACAACTTGTGGTGAAAGTACTTTCTTCTTCTTCATGAAGTAGCCAAGTCTCCAATGCTCTCCAACCACCTATTGATCAAGTTAGAGCTTGTTGGTCCCCAACAAGGTTGGGTCCTAAGAAATTAGTCACAATAGGTTTGGCAACCCAAATGGTCTTATTCACCTTCGAACCACTTTGGGTACCCACAAACTTGGCAAACACATTGCCAACATTATCCTTCCTAAGTAAACAATGATCATTTATTATTGGAGTCTTAGGGATGTTACCGTTGGGACATGATGAAGATATGTGTCCCTTCTTACGACAATTATAGCAACATTTGCTTCCCTTTCTCTTCTTCTTTTTCTTCTCAACATGAGGATCATTATCATGGTTAATCACGGAGAGAGGCCTTTCTTCATCTTGAGATTTTTCTTGAGGCCGCTTCCCATGATGCTTCTTACTTGAGGCCTTCTCCTTCATTGGACAAGACCTTACATGGTGTCCAACTTTCTTGCATTTGAAGCATATAATGTTGGCCTCATTCTCGACTTGGTCTTGTCGCTTCTTATTGTTCTTGTACTTCTTCTTGTTGGATATAAAACTATGTTCACACCTATCTTGAGGGAAATTTTGTACACTCAAGATATTGTTGAGTGTGGATTTCCCATCATAGCACTTCTCCAAGTCTTTCTTCAAACTAATGACTTGGGCCTTGAGCTCTTTATTTTCCTCTACAATGTTAGTATTGACAAAAGAGCTATAGGATATAGAAGCTTCATTATTAGAGCAACAAGGCATGGTGAGCAAATCATCGCAACATGTAGCAACATCATGTAGAGAGAAATTGCAGGGACTAGCACATGACAACAAGGCATTTCGTGTAGAATCTGTGCTAATGTCCACATGAGACTCATAAGATTTTACCTTAGTGATCATAGCCTCATGGGCTATCTTTAGCCTATCATGAGAGGTTAGAAGGTCCTCATGAGTGCTCGAGAGCTTTTCATGAATTACTTCCAATTTCCCATAATTTCTAGTTAGCAAATCAAGTTGAGCGCTTATCTCAACATTCTCCTTCAATATTGATGCTTCACAAAAAATAGGATTAGTAGTACAAGCATCATTGACAACATGAGAGGAAAAGGTAGAACCAAGAGACTTATCATGAGTAGCTTGAAGTTCCTCATGAGACTTAGAGAGTTTAGTGAGCTCTCCTTTGACGTTCTTGTATCCAAGGTCAAGGTGCTCAAAATCCTCTTTAAGCTTATAATGAGAAACTTCAATCTCTTCTTTTGAACACTTCAAGTCTCTCAAAGATTGATGAGCCAAAATGATATTATGTTCAAGTAGTTCATTTTTATCTCGCACTTCATGAAGTAAATCATTACGTTTATCAAAGGAGGCAAGAACATCTTGGAACATCCTATATGTGTCCTTGTTAACCCTACAAAGGGTTTTCCCAATCTCATAGAGATTTTGGGTCATGGCAACATCATTTTCATCACAATCATCATCATCATCACTAAGAGAAGAGGATACCTCATCATTACCTCTTGCCATGAGGAACATGTGCATCGCTGATGACTTTTCCGGACAAGAGGGATCTTCGTTAATCAAGTGTGCCACATTTTTCTTGGTTTCCTCTTGTGACAAGCTAAATGTTGGTAAAGTGGAAGATGTTGATGTGTCCAAGTAGTCGGAGGTGGAGGCCATAGGGTTCTCGTCATGACATGAGGTTGTCGAGACTTTCCCAATTGTCTCCATGGGAAAAATATTGGCTTCATCAAGATATGATCCACCATATACATCATCAAGTTTGGTCCAAGCCTCATGAGCTATCTTACACATCAAAATAGACTTAAACACATCAAATGTTATAGCTTGATGAATGGCTCCCAAAGCATCACTATCAATATGCATATCCTCAAGAGATGGAGATAGACAATCCTTTGCAATATGAGCCCCAATAGTAACAATTCGCAAAACATTTGGACCCATGGTCCGAAAGTGACATAGCATGCGAATTCTCCACAAGTGATAATTTGTGCCATCAAAATCAAAGGTGTCATTGTGCACTATACCACTAGTCGACATCTTACTCTCCAGGCGGTGAAGCCTAATAAGGAGAGACCTTGATCTGATACCAATTGAAAGGACCACGATGTCGCCTAAAGGGGGGGTGAATAGGCGTTTTAAACCTTTTATGGATTTGTTAATATCCGTATGCGGAAATAAACTAAGTGGATACTTAACAAGCACACATCCTTAATATACTAGGCTCAACTAAATGCAACAACAACTTTATTCTAAACTATATGAACACAATAATGATACTAGTAGGCACAAGTAAGTTACACAAACTTACACAAGATATATATCACAAGATGTGGATATGTGAGACACAATATACCAATTCACACGAGGAACAATATGGAACAATAGTAGCACGTATGAATTGCGGAGTATAATGTGTTGGCCTAAAACAATCACTACGATATGATAGCCAACACAATATAATGAGGACAACAAGATATAGTGAATGCAAGGTCAAATGACCAAAGTAAACCACAAGTAGTGAGCTAGGGTTAGAGATAACCATAGACTCGGAGACGAGGATGTATCCCGATGTTCACTTCCTTGGAGGGAAGCTACTCACCGTTTGGAGAGAGTGGGTGTTACCACAAAGGCACACCAACGCCACGAAGGCTCACCCTATTCCCCTTGAGATATCACCACGAAGGCGATTCCCAACCACTAGTGGTAGACCTTGAGGCGGCCTCCAAACCTTCACGAACTTTCCGGGGGGCAAATCACAAGTTGATTCCTCACCGGAGCACTCCTACCGCCTAGGAGTCTCCAACCTCCAAGAGTAACAAGATCAAGGGGGAAATGCTCAAGACTTTCCCAAACCACTTTTGAAATGATCAACATCATTTATAGGAATTTTCCAATTATTAAAATGATTTTTGGAAAAAGATTTTTATCTGGCCATTTGAATTAATTTCTCAGGGCTTTTCTTTTCCCCATTTTTGAATTTCTTTTGAATTTTTGCATGATGCAAAGGGCACAAACAAACCCTAGCACTTACCCTAGTTGGGGTTCTGACAGAGAAGCTGCAGGAGAAGCACACTATATGGAAGTGGGAGGAAAAATCAAGAAGGGATTAGTATGTGTACCTGCATGAGAGGGCCAAATACGGTGAACTTTTTTTGCGATAAAAATACAGCAAGGTTGGGTAAAGCTGAGCTCTTATCTGGCATACATTCAGGGGAGAGCGGGAGAAGTATACACCAGGCCGACCAGCCGATGGAACCTGGAAAGGAGAACGAGCAAGCACTCGATCCGGCGAACCTCTAACGGTCGCAGGTAGCCATCGTCGTAGTCTCCAGCACCGTGGCTGCTCGGCGCGAACCGGCTTCGGCGAACTCCACCCCTTCGGGGACCCATTATACATCTGGACGCTTCCAAAGAACTTCACGTCCGGGACGCAGACCCTAGCCATTGACCCGGACCTCGCGCTCAACCCACAGGGCTCTTGCGGCTGTTCCTCGGAGGTGTTGGAGAGGTACAGGTCCCTACCTTCTCCCCGTCGGCGAACGCGGCTCGCCCCCACGTGTCGCCAAGCTCACCTTCATCGTCGTCGTCGCCTCCGCCGATGAGACGGTATAGACGAAGAACCAATCATGCCCACCATCTCACATGAGCCGCATGTACTGGTAAGCTTCGGTCTTTCCCAAGGCCCAAATCGCCTCCGGCCTCCCCGAAGCTGTAGATGAAGCGAAAGTGACAAGGGATTTCCAAGCGAGCGACACACAACAAACAGAGTTTGGATCCAGCTTGAACCGTCTTGTTCGTGGGACCCAAACGCCTTTGATTGACTCAACTTAAAAACCCAATCCAAAATCACACACCTCAATCGATTCTCAGGCTTTTCACCCCTAGGGGCTTTAGTAATATAGTAGATTGGCTTGGCACGAGAACGAGTGCGGTGAGATTGCGAGTGGGCAGGAGTTCACCCTCACATGCATGCATTCATATCTTTTTTTGAAATGGACAGCAGGAGCTCTGCCTTTTCATTATTAGATCAGGGGACAAAATAAGTCAATCATACAACACAACTGCCCCTAGGGGCCATGAACTCATGCTTGACACTGGGAACCACTCAGGGCTTGAGTGACCCTCCGTCTATGCGTCATAGCCGCCTGGAAGGCCGCAACCTCCTCTTTGATTTGCCCAGCCAAAGCGCTAGCAGGCATTGCGACACTCTCGAAAATTCTCCTATTTTTTTCCTTCCAAAGGTTCCAAACCGTGTAAGCTGCCAATGTGATACTCTTCTCCTTTTGCTCCTTGGGACATCTTGCAGCATGCAGCTGCTCCCACCAGTTGCATATAGTGTCGGCCACCATAGCAATTTGGCAGGTCAGAGCGTCCGAATCGCGCAACAGGAACCACGTTTTCTTGGAGAAAACGCACTCGAGAGTAGTGTGGAAAGCCGTCTCCGGGAGCTGATCACACAGAGGACATTTGTCATCGCTCGACAGGCCCCGATTACGCAGTCTGTCAGCCTTCCAATTCCGGTTTTGGAGGAGCAGCCAGAAGTAGAATTTGATCTTTCCCTCAGCCTTGCATCTCCATACCCGCGCCAGCCCGGTCATTGCGATCCGGGCAGTGAATTGGGCTTCGTAAGCCGAGCGAGCAGAGTACATCCGGTCCACCGTTAGGTTCCAAACGATCTCGTCAGGCGCCGTCATGAGATTGACAGCAGCGACTCTGATCGTGAGTATATATGTTTAGACGTTTAGTGTGACAGCTAGCAGCAGCAAATGTCACACATGACATGACACATGGCACAACTTATGTTGATGGAGACGTGTCCAATTTTTTTCCTGGTGACGGCAAGTTCATATATTTTCGTCGGCCAGGCACTCGGAAAATCCTTATCGAGTTCCGACCAAAGTCACTCGACACAATTGTAGAAGGATAGAGAGAAGAGAAATTGGCCTAATGCAGGTTGTTGTATTGAGCCTTTCGGACGGTTTACATAAAGTACAAGACTTGGAGGACGAGAAGCCTATCCTAAAGATAAGTTAGAAGATGATTACAAATCATAGTCTACCATATACAGAGATGTGTCAATATACTCTAACATCCCCCGCAGTCGTAGCGATAGCGGCGCAGACTACAGGAGTGTGACGCCCCCAAAAATCAGACCGCGTACAGTAATCATACACACAGGGTACACGACTGAGATTAGGGTGCCACGATGATAATATCACAGCACAACACTAAACACAAAAGGATAAACAAATATGTACAATAGAGGGGGTCACGCGGACCCGAATACATAAGTCATACAAGCCATAATATCTGAGTACAGACATAGTTAGTCAAGTTTTGCCTTAAGAAGGCTAGCACAAATCACATCAGAGATACAGATCGAAAAGGCGAGGCCTCCTGCCTGGGATCCACAGAACTACTCCTGGTCAACGGGGAACTCGACGTCGTAGTAGGCGCCTCCGGGGTACTCCTACTCCTGGGCTCCAACTTCGGCTGCAGCGGCCGATCAGGAAAAACAGTAAAGGAAATAAAGCAGGTGAGTATCTAGTATACCCGCGAGTCTTACGTCCGCTACTAAGCATTATGCATTGTATCAACGGAAAGAAGAGGTTGTATATAGTGGACTGAAAGTCAGAAATTCAGAGCAAGGGTAAGAAGCTAGGCCTAACGAAGACTAGCATCTTCCAACGATGTCTTGCAGCATGAGGTAAGAATCAGCCAACAGTTTATATAAAGCATAAAGTAACAATGAAGAAGAAGTTGCTGCAACATTGAATAATAATAAGTTGTAATAACTAACAATGCCTCCGAGTTCACCTCCTCGACATCCCCGCGAGGAAGAGAACCCGGAACCATAAAGTTTAATAATAGTTTCTAGTGGTAAGATCCAGCTTCAGCATAAAGCGTCCTGTTACCGTGGACACGGCTATCCGAATAGATTAATCTTCCCTGCAGGGGTGCACTTGTGTTACGCTACACGCACGGATGTCCAGGGTGGCGGGAACCTTGTTAGGGAACGCTCCACCGAGGCTATCCGACACTTCATAGCCCATCTTTCAAACTCAACAGAGAGGTCATCCGCCGGACTATATCCTATGTACGCGGGGCTTTGGACCCTAACCCCGACGTACTCCTGCACGGTGCGAGGCTGGCTGGTGAAGTTAAATCAAAGCAAATACAAACCACACTGCCGCGGCAAATAAGACAACACCACTTCCCGGCGCAGGCCGCGGTACTACTGACGTCTGAAGATTCCTCGGACGACACTAAGAAGCGGAGGAGCCCATAACTCGTAGTTCCCACGGGTAGGTAGTGCGTACATGGCATATAGCCAACTCAAGAAATTCACTGAACCATTTAGCATTTTAATTAACCTGCATGACAACCGTTATCGTTGCCTCGACTTAACCGACCCGCGGACAACGACAGCAGCCAGGACCACCAGTACATCGGTGCCTGCCCCGTCGTCCCACCAAGTCACTGCGGTTACCAACAAGGTGAACCGTCTCCTTACCTTGTCTCGCGTGTGCTCCTGGAGGAGCTCGACTTTCGCGGGTTGGTAACTCTCGCGGCCAACGATCAGGGGCCAAGCACACCGGTACACTGGTCGTACCCTCCCTGTCGTCACGTCGCAATACCTCTCGCGGGCACCGTTGGGTCGCCCGACTTCTTACCTGAAGGACAATCGTCGTTCAGGACCCTATGGCGGTAAGACAAAGTCAGCCTCGAGTGGAGTACAAGGATTACTCCTTGATAGCTCACACTTGAGGTGACTAGGCATAACCCAGATAGGGGCCTTAGACGGTGTCTGCATTGTACCGTACCTGTGCAGTTATAATATCTGTATCCGCGTTCACTCCCCTGAGTGGTCACGGCCCTCTATCTAATCCTAGCTAACAATGCGCAGGGCTCACTGCTGAATAATGCATAATAATAATAATAATAGGCAGCATAGGATAAAGGAAGGCACATCAAGGGGCGACAAAAATCAGGCTATGCAATTGAATAGGATTGTAATCGTAGCAGCAGCAGTAACAATGCGTAGTGCAAGAAATGTACGAAAAGGTAGGCGATATCTGGGGAAGAGAATGGCTCTGCTTGCCTGCAAGCTCGACGGTAGTAGTAGGGTCGTCGACGACGTAGTCGTACTCAGCAGCGGTGTAGTCGACGGCAGCAGCGGGGTCTACCGGAGATTAAGGAGGGGGAGGAAACAGTAAATACACAGCAAGCATATACAAACAGATGCATGACATGATAGATGAAATGTTAACAGTGTTCTAACGCAGTGCAATGCAATATGCTCAGAGCGGGAATTCATCTGGGGATGAACTACCGGCTCTGGGTGATTACCGGACAGGGTGTCCGGAGGGGGAAGGATCAAGCCGGAGGTGTCGTGGTTACCGGAACAACATAAGGGGGTGTATCCGTGCTAGTTGATCTATTCCAAGAAACATTTGTGTTCGGAATAAATTCATCCGGGCACTCTAACAGTACCGGACAATTTATCAGACAGTCGGTCCGGAGGGGGAATGTTCGATGTTCGTTGTGTTAGAGGGGTGTGGTAGACATACGGATAGCGTATTTGTATTCATTATATTTTTCTGATCAATTTTCATGTATAAAGTTTTTGAATCCGAGTTACGGTTTAAAAGTTATTGAATTTCAAAGTTTAAATCAATTTAAATGATTTCCTGGATTTCTTTTATTATTTATTAAACATTATCCAAAACATTATCCACAACATTATCCAGAACAGTGCTGACATGTGGGACCCACATGTCAGCCTCTGTTATCTATAAAACATTTAATTAAATCAGAAATAACCTCAGGGCCCACATGTCAGACTAGTTTTTTTATAATTCTATTTATTTTAAAAGACTTACAGCTGGGGCCCAGTAGTCAGTGACACATGGGCATAATTAAACTGTTAATTTGATTTAAAAGGCCAGGGGCTCACATGTCAGTGACTAAGGGGGGGTTTATATCTTAGTTTAATTTTAAACGGTGGGATTAAGGGGGCAGGCCCACTGTCAGTGGCTTAGGGTTTTGGATTAAGCTCTAATTAACTAGCTGACACCGGGGCCCCACCTGGCAGCCTCACCGGAACCTCACCGGCGACTCGCCGGCGACGAGGTTGACGGTGGCGACGCCACAGGGCTCGGGAGGGGGCGCGGTTAGCCCCATTCGACGCGGACGACCATGGGGAGGAATTTGGTGGTGGTGCGGTGGCTTGGGGTCGCCGGATTCGTCGCCGGCGACAAGGTAGGCGGTGGCTACGCTACGGACCTCGTCGGAGTCGTCGATTTCGAGGGAGGCCTAGAGCATGTGGTACAAGGTTGAGCACCTGGGAACGCTGCGAGGAATACAACGCGGAAGAAATGCCATTCGCGTGCTCCAGGCCACGGTGGAGGGCTCGCCGGCGGCGAGGCGCTTCTGCCCTAATGGCAGATCGGCCCATGGGGCACGGGAGGGGGAACGGGGCGTTGCCGATGGTAGGGGTGCTCACCAGGAACGTGTTGAGGCTGGCAGCGAGCTCGACGGAGGTGCGAGGTGGCCGGAATCGACGTCGAGGTCGCGGCAGCCGGAGCGGGGAACGAAGACGAGGGCGAGGCGAGGGAGGGCTCCCGGCTCGATTCCTTGCTGGACTTGATGAAGACGACGACGGCGCAGAGGTTGGACACGGTGGCGCAGGCGGTAGTGGCCGTTGGCCGCGTGCGGCCACGGCAACGGCGACGACGGCGCTCGGGAACTTTTCCCCGACGATAGCGAGAGGAGGAGGAGGGGAATGGGGTGGGGACGTGTCCAGGGAGTGCGCGGTGGCGTTCTTATCGCGTCCGAGGCGCAGGGGAGGTGGGGGCGGCCGGCAGAGCTCCCGGCCACGGCGAGCTCGCCACGGCGACGGGGCAGGTGACGGAGGGGACGGGGGCAGGTGGAGAAGGAGGTGGGCCGGGTGGTGGGCCATCGCCCTGGGCGGGCTTTAACATTTTTCCAATTTGTTTTGTGTTGTTGTTTATGCTATTTCTCTCTGTAATTGATTTATTAACCCTAGCATTTTTGTAAAAGGTTATTAGTGTTTGTAAATTAGGGTTACATATTACTAAGGTGCCACAAAAGTTTTTGCAGCAAAATAAAATCATTAGATATTTATTTTAAATATTAAATGCCCAAAGTAAGGGTTTTAACCTACTGTTTGAATTGTTTAGAATTTTCTGTAACTCCAAACATTACCAAAGTTGGTCCAACATGATTATAATGATTTTAGGCAATTTACAAAAATAGTTCCATGATTTTTGGAACAACTTTATTTGAGCACTTTTGTTTTAATTTCCATTCAAAGTAGTTTCATCTAGGGTTTGGTTTCATGATGAGCAAGATGCATTGGGATTAGGGTTTTGATTACCAACCAGCATGGTTTGAAAAGAGCAGAAGCAAAGTTTGATTAGGGACAGGGGATAACAGTGATTAACAAACAGTGATGGATCAACAGTGATGATGATTACTGTTACAGGAACTGAGGGTGTTACAAATCTCCCCCACTACAAGAATTCTCGTCCCGAGAATTTAAGTGGTAGCGAGGAAAAGATCGGGGTATTCATCGCGAAGGCGATCTTCGCGTTCCCAAGTGGCTTCATCTTCAGAATGATTCGACCACTGAACCTTGAGGAACTTGACGGTCTTGTTGCGGGTTCAAAGCTCAGACTGATCGAGAATGCGGCTCGGATGTTCTTGATAAGTTAAGTCTTGTTGCAGCTCGATCATATCATGCTCCACTTCGCGGATAGGATCCTTGAAGCAGCGACGGAGTTGCGACACGTGGAAAACATCGTGGACTTGGGAGAGGTTCGGCGGCAATTCCAACCGGTATGCCACGGGTCCACTCCTGGAAAGGATACGGAACGGGCCAATGTAGCGAGGAGCCAACTTGCCCTTGATAACGAAGCGATGAGTGCCCCTCATGGGAGTGACACGGAGGTAAGCGTATTCACCAGGTTGATACTCCATTTCACGGTGTTTGCGGTCATAGTTGCTCTTCTGACGAGACTGTGCGGCCTTGAGATTTTCTTGCACAATGCGAACTTGTTCTTCAGATTCTTGGACAAGATCCGGTCCGAAGTATTGTTGTTCCCCAGTTCCTGACCAATTCAGGGGGGTCCGACATTTACGTCTGTATAGAACTTCGAAGGGGGCCATCTTCAAGCTAGCCTGATAGCTATTGTTGTACGAGAATTCCGCGTATGGGAGGGCATCCTCCCATTTCATGCCGAAAGAAAGGACACAAGCGCGAAGCATGTCTTCCAGCACTTGATTAACTCGTTCAACTTGGCCTTGCAACTGGGGGTGATAAGCGGTGCTGAGATTCAGACGAGTCCCGAAAGCTTCCATGAAACTATTCCAGTATCGTGAGGTGAAAATGCTGCCACGGTCTGAGCTGATCTCCATCGAAATACCGTGAAGTGACACAATTCGGGAGATATACAAGTGTGCCAACTGACTAGCAGTGATCGTCTCCTTGACCGACAGGAAGTGTGCGATCTTGGAGAATCGGTCGATGACGACAAAGATGGCATCGTTACCTTTCTGTGACTTAGGAAAACCGGTGACGAAGTCCATTTCGACTTTGTCCCACTTCCAATCAGGAGGAGGGAGTGGTCGCAACCAACCAGCAGGTTTCTGATGTCCGGCTTTGACGCGACTGCAAACGTCACAGTGAGAAACATAGCGGGCGATGTCTTGCTTCATGTAAGGCCACCAGTAACGTTGACGAAGGTCTTTATACATCTTGGTACTGCCAGGGTGGATTGACAAGGGGGAATTATGGGCTTCTTCCATGATATCCGGACCACAGTTAATGAGGGGCGGGCTCACAGGAACTACTAAGCGGCCCTTGAAGTACACAGTATCACCATCATTGGCATCAATGGTAAAAGAGGAGGGCTTTCCTTCTGCGATGTCCTGCTTGATCTTCACAATGTCAGGGGCCAGAGATTGTCTACTCTTGATGAGGGCGTCGAGTTTTGACTCGAGAACCAGGTTATTGACGTAACCTTGAGGAACAATCTCGAGATTCAACTTGCGAAACTCTTCATACAGAAGTGGTTGCTGCACCTGAACCTCAAGTTCAGAACAGTAAGCTTTGCGGCTCAAGGCATCGGCCATCACATTAGCCTTGCCCAGGGTATACGAAATATCCATGTTGAAGTCGGCTATTGTCTCGAGCCATCGTTGTTGACGAAGATTCAGGTCTGGCTGAGTAAACAGGTACTTCAGACTTTGGTGGTCGGTGTAGACCTCGCAACGATTACCGACGAGGTAATGTCGCCACAGCTTCAATGCATAAATTACTGCTGCCAATTCGAGATCATGCGTTGGGTATTTGTCTTCGTGAGCACGCAACTGACGAGATCCATAAGAAATCACATTGCTCTCTTGCAATAGGACACAACCTAATCCTTGACGAGACGCGTCGCAATATATCACGAAGTCCTTCTGAGTATCAGGGGGAGCGAGCACCGGGGGAGAAGTTAGCTTGTCCTTGAGTGCTTGAAAACTTTCTTGACATTTATCTGTCCACTCAAACTTGACGCCTTTGTGAAGCAGATTAGTCAGAGGCCTGGCAATCATGGAGAAATTCTCGACGAAACGGCGGCAATAGCTAGCGAGCCCGAGGAAACTGCGGACTTGCTTGACGGTCTTGGGAGGAGTCCAGTCAAGAATAGCCTGGATACGTTCTGGGGTGACGGCAATGCCATCCTTGGAAATCACATGTCCAAGGTAGGTTACTTCGGGAAGCCAGAACTCACACTTAGAATACTTAGCGTAGAGTTTGTGTTCTCGAAGCTTCTCCAGTATAAGACGAAGGTGTTCAGCATGTTCTTCTTCATTCTTGGAATATATCAATATATCATCCAGATAAACCACGACGAACTGGTCGAGGTACTCCATGAAAATATAATTCATCAATCTAGAGAAGGTGGCTGGAGCATTGGTTAAGCCAAAGGACATGACGGTGTACTCGTATGAACCATAGCGAGTAATGAAGGCAGTCTTCGGGATGTCCTCATCATGGACTCGGATTTGGTGATAACCCAACCTCAAGTCGAGTTTAGAAAACACCTTGGATCCGGCAAGTTGATCATACAGATCGTTGATCCGGGGAAGTGGGTATTTGTTCTGGATGGTGGCTTGGTTAATGGGCCGATAATCTTGGACCAATCGGTTTGTCCCATCGCTCTTCTTGACAAAGAGCGAAGGTGCTCCCCAAGCCGAGGAACTGGGGCGAATGAATCCTTTCTGAAGTGCCTTGTTGATTTCCTCCTTAAGTTCAAGGAGTTCATGTGGCGGCATCTTGTAAGGACGCTTGGCAATAGGAACAGTGCCTGGCTTCAAGTCGATGACGAATTCAACTTCTCTGATTGGGGGTATTCTCGGCAGTTCTTCTGGGAAGACGTCGGGAAAATTGCGAACGACCGGAACGTTCTCGATGCCTTTCAAAGGTGAGATATTCAAAGCATTCATCATAAAGATCTGTGTTTCAGCATTACGGGTAACTCGGGCGGTGTGGTTAACAATCCCACCGGAGGGGTGAAAAAGCTGGACAGACTTGG
This sequence comes from Bromus sterilis, assembly GCA_950022295.1. NCBI lineage: Eukaryota > Viridiplantae > Streptophyta > Magnoliopsida > Poales > Poaceae > Bromus > Bromus sterilis. Next base: position 436,058,171 of record OX465595.1, read on the forward strand.
TGCCACAATACAGTGCGGCATCGTGAAATTTCAACCAATCCATTCCCAGAATGAGATCTATGGTGGAAGACTTCAGGAGGATGGGCGAGGCAAAGAATTCAACTCCTTCGATTTCAATGGTGGTGTTTGGCACTATCATGGTGGTTCGGCATTGGCCAATCGGGGTGCGAACAACCATCGGTGGTTTCATCGCTTCGTACTTGAAGTTATGCGAAAATGCAAATGCTTCCGACATGAATGAATGCGATGCTCCTGTATCAAATAAAACAGCAGCAGGTACGGAATTAACGAGAAGGGTACCCATCACGGTAGCGGGTTGTTGCTGAGCTTCTTCAACATTGACGTTGTTAGCATGTCCACTAGCATAAGCGGCAGACCCAGTATTATAGTTGGGGGTCCTGTTGTTGCCACGACCATTTCCACGGCCAGCGGGGTGAACTACCAGTTGCTTCTGTTTTTGGGGGCACTCCCTGGAAAAATGCCCCGGTTGGCGGCACGTGAAGCATAATCCATCCTGAGGACGGAGGGGTGTAGCATTGGGTGGTGCAGGCAGAGCTCTTGGCAACTGCGGTGGCGGAGGCAGACGGGGTGCAGCATAAGACGGCCTTGGAGCCGGGACAGCTGAATGAGTCACACTGGTAGGGAGCCAGATACGACGCTTCTGCGTTGCGCCCGAAGATGAGCCAACGTCACGATAACGCTTCAGAGAGTTTTTGTGCTCCATCTGGGCAGTCTCGACGGTGATAGCCTTGTTCACCATGGTGGCGAAGTTGGCGAAATCATGAACGGCAAGAGCGAGCCTGAGTTCTGGGTTGAGACCACGACGGAACTTCTGCTGCCTGCGAGCATCAATGGTGATCTCTCCTTTCGCATAGCGAGAGAGGTTGAGGAACTCGCGCTGATAGGCTACAACAGTCATGTCGCCCTGAGTGAGGTTACGGAATTCTTCCGCCTTACGATCCATGATCCCCTGAGGAATGTAGCGGGCGCGGAAAGCAGATTGAAATTCATCCCAAGTGATGACTTCTTCAACTGGCAGGGAACGCTTGTGGGTGCTCCACCACTGAGCAGCGGCGCCTTTCAGATGATAAGACGCAAAGTTCACATAGTCGGCTGGATCGAAATTAGCAGACTCCAGCTCGTGAGTGATGTCGCGAAGCCAGTCATCAGCATCCAGCGGCTGAACAGTGTTTCGGAACATAGTGGGGTTGAGGCGGGTGAAGTCGTGCAGAGTCACGGTGGCATGCTGATGGTGGTGCCCATTCTGATTCGGCTGGGGGAACTGAGCCATGATATTCTGCATGAACTGACGGTTCATCTCGAACTGCTGCATCATCGCAGCCATGTAATCCGGCGGCGGAGGTGGGTCGTTGGCAGCACGACCACGACCACGACCACCACGACCATCCATCCTGCTAGAATTTAACAGGGGTATTTCAGCGATGAAAATTTAACGAGATACCGGAATCAAGCCTGAAGTAAAACGACAACGAAAAGGAGGCGCAGATATATAAAGGAGTAGTCATATAAGACATACACATTCGCACACAGAATCAATCGAAAATCGGGCAGCGTAACGTCGTAGAAATTAAGGAAAAAGGACTCTCTAGGCGGCGCGCAGACCGCGGTAAGGATTACACGACGCGACATAGATTCCACTATGTCAATCACGCCGCAAGAAAATTGTTGGCCACAGGAGTTGATGCCAGAGAACGCGCGGCCTGCCCAGAATGAGAATGGGATCCGCGGTCTGGGATCTGGCGTACGACGCCTGCGACACGACTCAATCAATGGGGGAAGCACCAAAAACGCCGGGTGGAATCAAGAGAACGTGATCCTAATGTCAGCTTTTGTAAAACTTACCAGCAAGGATAAGAGAGCAGATTCCCAGAGCAGAGGTAAGGAGAAAAGGATCCTAATACCATAGATATCACACGTAGTGACATCGATGTGGGCACGTAAGCCAAATATTAAGTTAGCAAAATAGTTTTTCGAAGTCTAGACTCAACATCGACCAAGAAGTGGTGGGGTGGCTTCCTACAGGCAGTCGGCTCTGATACCAACTTGTGACGCCCCCAAAAATCAGACCGTGTACAGTAATCATACACACAGGGTACACGACTGAGATTAGGGTGCCACGATGATAATATCACAGCACAACACTAAACACAAAAGGATAAACAAATATGTACAATAGAGGGGGTCACGCGGACCCGAATACATAAGTCATACAAGCCATAATATCTGAGTACAGACATAGTTAGTCAAGTTTTGCCTTAAGAAGGCTAGCACAAATCACATCAGAGATACAGATCAAAAAGGCGAGGCCTCCTTCCTGGGATCCACAGAACTACTCCTGGTCAACGGGGAACTCGACGTCGTAGTAGGCGCCTCCGGGGTACTCCTGCTCCTGGGCTCCAACGTCGGCTTAAAAGTTACGGTTTAAAAGTTATTGAATTTCAAAGTTTAAATCAATTTAAATGATTTCCTGGATTTCTTTTATTATTTATTAAACATTATCCAAAACATTATCCACAACATTATCCAGAACAGTGCTGACATGTGGGACCCACATGTCAGCCTCTGTTATCTATAAAACATTTAATTAAATCAGAAATAACCTCAGGGCCCACATGTCAGACTAGTTTTTTTATAATTCTATTTATTTTAAAAGACTTACAGCTGGGGCCCAGTAGTCAGTGACACATGGGCATAATTAAACTGTTAATTTGATTTAAAAGGCCAGGGGCCCACATGTCAGTGACTAAGGGGGGGTTTATATCTTAGTTTAATTTTAAACGGTGGGATTAAGGGGGCAGGCCCACTGTCAGTGGCTTAGGGTTTTGGATTAAGCTCTAATTAACTAGCTGACACCGGGGCCCCACCTGGAAGCCTCACCGGAACCTCACCGGCGACTCGCCGGCGACGAGGTTGACGGTGGCGACGCCACAGGGCTCGGGAGGGGGCGCAGTTAGCCCCATTCGATGCGGACGACCACGGGGAGGAGTTTGGTGGCGGGGCGGTGGCTTGGGGTCGCCGGATTCGTCGCCGGCGACAAGGTAGGCGGTGGCTACGCTACGTACCTCGTCGGAGTCGTCGATTTCGAGGGAGGCCTAGAGCATGTGGTACACGGTTGAGCACCTGGGAACGCTGCGAGGAATACGACGCGGAAGAAATGCCATTCGCGTGCTCCAGGCCACGGTAGAGGGCTCGCCGGCGGCGAGGCGCTTCTGCCCTAATGGCAGATCGGCCCATGGGGCACGGGAGGGGGAACGGGGCGTTGCCGGTGGTAAGGGTGCTCACCAGGAACGTGTTGAGGCTGGCAGCGAGCTCGACGGAGGTGCGAGGTGGCCGGAATCGACGTCGAGGTCGCGGCGGCCGGAGCGGGGAACGAAGACGAGGGCGAGGCGAGGGAGGGCTCCCGGCTCGATTCCTTGCTGGACTTGATGAAGACGACGACGGCGCAGAGGTTGGACACGGTGGCGCAGGCGGTAGTGGCCGTTGGCCGGGTGCGGCCACGGCAACGGCGACGGCGGCGCTCGGGAACTTTTCCCCGACGATGGCGAGAGGAGGAGGAGGGGAATGGGGTGGGGGGCGTGTCCAGGGAGTGCGCGGTGGTGTTCTTATCGCGTCTGAGGCGCAGGGGAGGTGGGGCGGCCGGCAGAGCTCCCGGCCACGGCGAGCTCGCCACGGCGACGGGGCAGGTGATGGAGGGGACGGGGGCAGGTGGAGAAGGAGGTGGGCCGGGTGGTGGGCCATCGCCCTGGGCGGGCTTTAACATTTTTCCAATTTGTTTTGTGTTGCTGTTTATGCTATTTCTTTCTGTAATTGATTTATTAACCCTAGCATTTTTGTAAAAGGTTATTAGTGTTTGTAAATTAGGGTTACATATTACTAAGGTGCCACAAAAGTTTTTGCAGCAAAATAAAATCATTAGATATTTATTTTAAATATTAAATGCCCAAAGTAAGGGTTTTAACCTACTGTTTGAATTGTTTAGAATTTTCTGTAACTCCAAACATTACCAAAGTTGGTCCAACATGATTATAATGATTTTAGGCAATTTACAAAAATAGTTCCATGATTTTTGGAACAACTTTATTTGAGCACTTTTGTTTTAATTTCCATTCAAAGTAGTTTCATCTAGGGTTTGGTTTCATGATGAGCAAGATGCATTGGGATTAGGGTTTTGATTACCAACCAGCATGGTTTGAAAAGAGCAGAAGCAAAGTTTGATTAGGGACAGGGGATAACAGTGATTAACAAACAGTGATGGATCAACAGTGATGATGATTACTGTTACAGGAACTGAGGGTGTTACAAGGAGCGTCGCGGACGGTCAGACTGGAGAGGAGGCCGTCGAGGTGCTCAAGCGAGGTGATGGCCCTTTGTGCCGATGTCGAAGTAGCCGAGAGCGCGTAGGGCGGTGTAGCCATTGTCGAGGTAGCCGTGCGAGGGACGCCGTGGTCGATGTCGAGTCGGGGTGGCCGGTGTCGAGTTAGTCGTCGTGGACCGGGAAGAAGAGCGGCGGCGGCGGCCTATGGAGGAGGCGGCGGTGATGGCTAGGTCACGAACGCGGCGATGGTGCTCGAACTAGGCGAGGAAGAACCCGACAACGTGACTAAGACCGGCGCGGACAGTGACATTTCCGCGCCTAGGGAGGCTGCGCGTTGCATACCACGTAGAAGTCGACGCGCGAAGACGGCGGAGTGGACTGCGCGTCGCGACGCTACGGCCCGAAGGGGCGACGTAGCGGCAACACGCGGGTCGAGTCGGCGGCGTGGTAGACCTCGGAGTGGTTGCAGGGACCACGCGCCACGCTCGCTACGGCCCGACGGGGCGACGCAGCGGCAGCGCGAGGGTCGGTGCAGCCTCGGGGGCAGCCTGGAGCGGACGACCTCGGGGCGGCGGTTGACCGCGGGCCGCGGCACTACGGCCCGAAGGGGCGACGCAGCACCAACGCGCAGGTTGGTGCAAACTCGGGTATGGCCTCATGGTGGTGGCGGGACCACGTACCGCGGCACTACAGCTCGAAGGGGCGACACAGCGACGGGGATCGGTGCAACCATGGGGCAGCGGCGCTGCGGCCCGATGAGGTGACGCAGCGGCAGCCCGTGGCTCGATCGGTGGAGCGGCGCGCTGAACTCGGGACAGGGCGGTGACGCCGGCCCGGTGTCGGAGTAGAGGCGTGTGTCGACGGCGGCGATGGGCGACGCAAACCGATCTTAGATCAGAAAACCAAAAAAGACGCCGATCAAGACGACCGGCGAAAGAGAGAAAAATCCGGGTCAAGAGATCGGAAAAAAGACTCTAGCTAGGGCAGCCGGTCCACGAAACCGGCGGACGAACCCTAGGTACAGGCGGGGCGGGCCCCGGCGCCGACGATCATGGATCGGCCCTGGGGGCGGCGTGGGCGGAAGCGACGGCGGTGGCTAGTGTTTAGATCGTGTTTAGGCTGATACCATGTAGAAAGATAGAGAGGAGAGGAATTGGCGTAATGCCGGTTGTTGTATTGAACCTCTCGGGCGGTTTAATTTATATAAAGTACAAAACTTAGAGGAAAAAAAGCCTATCCTAAAAATAAGTTTGGAAATAATTACAAATCATAGTCTATCTTATACAAAAATATGTCAATATACTCATGTATTTGACGGGCAGATGGAGACGACGGCTGCCATGTTCACTACGGTAAGAAACTCGGCAAAGGCCAGCACACAAGAGGCCTTCACATGTCCATAAGAGCCAAAGTTTGCTAAGTTGTGACATGTTATCTGGCAACGTCCCATCCACTTTTGCCGAGAACTGCAGGGAAGAATTCGGTACAGTCCTACACAAGGGCGAATTTACCATGGAGGCTTCCATAGGCTTCAACCTACCTTCTGATTTTGTAAAACTGTACTCACTTACTTAAAGTTTTTAATATATACTTGCCAGTAGAGTCAATAGTTCTTTGTTACTTTCCTTAGTTAACGCATTGACTCTCATTTGCTTATTTGTATTATAAAAGTGACATAACATATGTACCTATGTCTATCTTAGTAGCTATCTTGAGCCTACCTTTTGTTTTCCTTTTGGATTCGCCGCTGGCCCTACACCCAAGAGGCCGCCACATGTCCAACCCACTACGTGATGTTACCATGTACTATATTCATCAAAAATGTTATATCTACCTAATCAAGTTAGGTAAACTTACGTAACCCTTCATTCCTAGACAAAACGCCCCCTTAAATCGTTTCTACGTTTATTTTAAACAGGGCAAATTTTTTTCCTTTTTCATTAATTAAGGAGAAGGTGACAGAGCATGTCATAATTTACAAACTTCATGGGGCCCTGGCCCGAAGAAAAATAGACTACTCTCTCGACATGATCTCACTTAGTTTTCTCGCTCCTGCCGTGACCCAGAGTCTCGCCTCGTCTTGGATGAGTTTGAAAATGTAGCATGATGGCGTCAACTTTTTCCTGAAAACCCTCGCGTTCCTCTCGTTTCAAATGATCCAAGTGACAAGCATGGTGAGAGAAGCCCTAAGCCCTGGCCTTGCGGTGGGAGATGCCAGGGCGCGACATATCCGTCCACCATCGCTTAACGGATCGTAAATCTACCCATGTGTTGAATCGACACTGGAAAAAGAGATGGGACGCCGTTTCATTTGTGCGCTTGCAAAGAGGGCAGAGGCCACACACTTTGCCCATCCACATTTCTGGAAGTCTATCACCTGTCCAAATCGTTCCCGCGTTCGTTTAGCAGCAGGCGGCAGCACGTACTGTATCACACATAGCACACAATTATATTGATGAAGACGAATCACACATGTGAGTACGTACGTAGGCACCCACCATACACACAGTCATCGATCAGCTGTACGAACGGTGCATAGGCCACCGGCGTTCTCCTTTAAACAGGGCCAGATCCATGCGATTCTTGTTTCACCACCATCCAGCTCTCTGTGGGTTCAGTTCAGCAGGCTGCAACCATGGAAGGCAAGGGCCTCAGCTGGGGTGCGATCCTCCTGGGAGTGCTCGCAGCAGGGAGCTTGCTGCCGCATCAGACCCGAGCGGCGGCGGAGGCGCCCCCTGCCGCCGGCTACGACAGCAAGATCTGCTGCAAGGACCAGCTCGCGCGCACCTGCCTCTTCGCCTTCTGCGTCAACGCGACCACCATCAGCACACGGTGCGCGGACTTGGCCTGCCACTGCAAGATTCTGAGCCCCGGCTCCAAATGCCCGCCTGGTTACCCTAACTCCAACCTGCTCGCCGCAGGTGCGTCGCAACTCGCAAGTTAAATCTCTCAGTCGAACTCCGTCGTGATTGCCATTGCCCTTACGCTTGTCAATCGTCTCGTACTAGGGAGCATGGCGGCGTTGCTGCCGGAGGCCCAAGTGGAGGCCGCCGCTGGCGGCAGCAAGGCCTGCTGCAGGGACGAGGACGCGCGCAAGTGCTTCTTCGTGTGCCTCTTCAAGGGCTCCAGGGCTGTGTGCGCGGCGACGTGCCACTGCGTGCTCACCAGCGCCCAAACATGCCCGGGTCACTACCCTAGCTCCAACCTGCTCACCACCAAAGGTACGCAAATTATAACGACCAAACGGGCGAGCTCGATCGTAATTTCCATTGTGTTTATAGGTAATAGTCATTTCAGTTGTGAAATTTATCTTCTTCCTTCTTTGACAGAAGATTTAGCCAATGAGTACTGCAAACTGGGATGCAGGTCCTCCGTCTGTGACACCTTGATCAAGGGTGAGTAAAAGTAAATTTCGGTGCTTATGAACAGTATGCTAGCTAATCGGCATTAAGAAGTTGTAAAGCCTTGCATTTAATTATTTATTGACCTCTAACGCGTACGGCGTACATACCCTGTATCCTGCCAGCAGGTGATGGCGGCGAAGAGACGAAAGCTGCTGTGGAACGTTGCGGTGATGCATGCGGCCATCTATGCGACCGTCGACGTGCCGCCGCGGACGCCGGCGGCATTGCATCCGTTGCTGCTTAACCGCTTGATCAAGCGAGCATTACATGTTGAAGTGGTACGGTCTTCGAATCCAAGCCAGCCTGAAGACGTCGCCTTGCATGCATATGGGCCATATGGCGGACGTTTTCCTTTCTTTGTTCAAATAAGCAAGGATGCCATGTTCGTGGCGTACTGTGCTCATGACTACATGATGTATCATCCTAGCTTGCCAATGGAATAAAAGCTTGCCGTTCGAACCAGGAACCATCCGCTCGAGGATCCTTTTTTCTTATTTCTTTAGGCTTTGTTCGGTTACGGGGGATTAGTTCCCCTAGTGGAATTAATCGTCGCAGGGATTGGGTGTTCCTCATCTGATCTCCGTTGGATTAATTCCCTGCCATTTCTCCTGTTCGGTTAGAGGAGGGAGAGAGAGCGGAGGAGGGGGAAGAGAGAAAGGTTTTTTTTCCTACCAAGGGTAATCCGCGCGGACACCCGGGGATTGCGCCGACAACCTCGCGTGGATTGACACAACCAAACGAGGCCTGAGTTTTCTATTTTCTACATGCACAATTTCTGGAGGCGGAAATAATGAATGCTTCTTGACATTTAAAATCTTCACAACGTAAAAAAAAACAGGGCCAACTTTTTTTATGGGTATAGTATCCAGGGCCAACTATATGAGGGGTATCCAGGGCCTTTTACGAAAGCATATTCGTGTCTCTACGCGAAGTACGTTCGTGTTTTTTTTAGAGGCACGGCTTGTTCCTCATTTTTTAAGGCACGTATGGTGATTCTAATTTTTAGAGGCATACAAAATGCCTCTCGCGTAAGTAAATTCGTGTTTTTATGGAAGCACGATCGTGTTTTTTTTTAGGTACGGATCGTAACTTTTTTCTTAGAGGCACGTAACGTGCCTCTCGTGGTAACAGATTCGTGTTTTAATGAGATGTATGATCATAACCCTTTATTTAACTTTCTTTTTTGAAAAAATGATTTTTTTTCACCAAAACGTAGGAAAAAACCATACTAAAACCGAAAAAACAAAAAAAACAAAAAATCCATTTAAAGAACGAAAATGTGTACACAAAAATAAAAAATAAAAAATCTAAGGAAGCGCTCAGGATGTAACACGTGGCGCGCTGTCAGTCCACCAAAATGACCCTACGCAGGTCTCCAGACGAGCATGATGATCCTCACAGTGTCACAAAAATAAATACCTTAGGAACTATTGGGTTTTCTAAAAAACGCTAATTGGGGGCGCTGCTAATCCTCACATGCAGCGAGTCTGGTAGTGATGCACCCATTTGAAGGACGTACACTACTGGAATTCATCAGTTTGCCATGAGTCAACCTCTTTGTCGTCTGTTTTTCATCGGGGCGCACGGCAAAGAGATAGTTTGTCGTATGTTGCCCTAACCACAGACGGCAAACAATTCACTCACGACAAACAAGTTGTTTGCCGTCCGTCCGCACATAGGTAGACGGCAAAGGTTCCTTTGCCGTCTATAGGCAGACGGCAAAGCTTAATGTGGGCCTGCCTAGCCCCTGCGACGAGTGAGGGTTAACGGCCAGGCGTTATGCCGTCTGCCAGCAGACGGCATAACGCCTATCACCGTTAACCCAGCGTCGTGCCCTCTCCCCACCCACTCTCCTCACAACCTCTCTCTCCCACACGTCGCCGCCGTGCCGTCCCGCCCCCACCGGATCCCGCCCCGCCCTCCGCTGCCGATCCCGCACCCGCCCCCGCCCTCCTCCCGCCCATCCCTCCGCCTCCCGACCGCGGGAACTTGCCGGGATCTTGCCGTCGTCGACTCCCGGCGACGCTGCCCTCCTCCGCCACTCGCCATCACACAGTTGCCCGCCTCCCGGCCTCCTCCTCCGGCCGCCACTCCGGTGAGGCCCCCTCCTCCTCTTTTTTTTTATTTTTTCTCTGTAGTTTCTATAGTTGTAGATATAGTTAGTTAGTGTTAATTAGTTAGTGTTAGGATTTTAGTTAGTATTGTAGTTAGTTAGTTTTTAGTATTTTAGTATTAGTATTGTTAGGTTTTTCTATTTTTTTAGTTAGTATTGGGTTTTCTGTTGTTTAGTTAGTATTACTATTAGTATTAGTTTTTAGAAAAAAATAGAACAAGAAGAAGATGAAAAAGAATTAGAAAAACAATTAGAAGAGGATAAGGAATAAGAAGAAGAATAGAACAAGAAGAAGATGAAAAAGAATAAGATGAGAAATAGAAGAAGAAAAAGAAGAAGAGGAGAAAGAAGAAGAAAAATAATAGGAGAAACAAAAGAAGAAGAAGAAGAAGAAGAAGAAGAAGGAAGTAGAATAAAAAAGGATAGGAGAAAGAAGAATAGGAAACATATGAAGATTTAGAAAAGGAAAAGAAATAGATGAAGAAAAAGAAAAAGAAAAGAAATAGAATAAAAGGAAGAAGAAGAAGGGGAAGAGAAGAAGAGGAGAAAGAAGAAGAGTTTATAGTATTGTAGTTAGTTAGTGTATATATTGTAGAAGAAGAAGGGCCGTCCCAACGCGTGACGATTATTATTATTATTATTATTATTATTATTATTATTAAAACTGAACCATATCATTTGTAAATTGTTTAGAAACGCTCGTCACATATTTATAAAATTTCCATGCGATATTAAAATAAATGTCCATGCAACTTTACAAATATAATTATAGCATTCAATAGATTGTTGGTGACATTAAAAAAATGTTCACATGTTTAAAAAAGAATGCTTCTTGACATTTTAAAAAATTTACAATGTAAAGAATATTCATGCAATTCGAAAAAAGTAAGTGGCATTTCTAATAAGTATTCATGTGTTTCAAACAAATGTTCAAGATATTTTATAAAACTATTTATTCAATGTATAAAATATTCAAAAATGTATCATCCTAGTTTGCCAATGGAATAAAAGCTTGCCGTTCGAACCTGGAACCATCCGCTCGAGGGTAGATAGAAGGGTGTCCCGTGGATGCAGGGCGAACTATGTGAGCAGGGAGGAGTGCATGGTGATTCTGATAGTGTCACCAAAAAATTACCTTGTGAACTATAGTGTTTGATAAAAAGCGCTAACTGGGGGCCTCTGATAATCCTCGCTTAGATAGCGCGAGTCGTCGTCGTCGACGGCACACCCGCTTGAATGAAGGACGTAGGGAGGGCCCAACTTAGGAGAAGCGATGCCTCCCTAGCAGCGAACTTATTGCTAGTATTATAATTAACATTACTATTATATATTATTATTATTATTATTTATTTTTATGTTTATAAAATTGAACCATGTATTTCTAAATTGATTAAAATCTATCAACAAATATTTTAAAAATGTCCATGCAATACTAAAATAAATGTCCGCGCAACTTTACGTAAATAATGATAGCATTCGACACAAATCTTGTTGACGTATACAAAATTTGCACGGTTGAAAATTAATGTTTTTGAAAATTAAAATAAAATATACAATGTAAAAAACTGTGCAATTCAAAAAAGAAAATTTGTAGCATTCATACAAACATAAATGACATTTTAAACAACTGTTCATGTGTTTAAAACAATTGTTCAAAATATTTTATAAAAACAATGATTCAATGTAAAAAAATATGCATCTAGTTTCTATACAAAATTTCCATTTTAATAACAATTTATTTCCAAAATATACAATGTGTATCACAGAAATGTTACATGTCTACAATGTGTGTTAATAGACATGTGTTGAGAAAATAAACTATGAAAACAAAAAGAAATAACAAATAAAATCATAAATAAAGAAAAAACAAAACCAAAAAAATAGATGGGAAGAAACATGAAAAAAATCAAATAAAACCAAGGAAATAAAATGGAACCAGAAATAACAAAACAAGAAGGAAAACTGGAAGAAAACCGAAGAAAATGTGCTGATGGGCTAGCCTAGTAAAAAATTAGCATGTTGTGCCTATATATAAGCTATGAACAAAGATCATCCACGGTTGCTTTTGCTTCCCCGGGATCATTGATGTCTTTATCAAGGAAGTAGCGGTTGAAGATGTAAAATGAATCAAGCTAGATCTACTCTCCGCTGAAGCTATCCAACTCGTCCTCTCCTCCTTCCCCTCTATATAGACAACAGTCCTACCAATGCAGGAACACCTCGGTTTTGCGCTTAGCGGAGGGAGCATGTGTGTCTCTGCTATCGCTTCTGTACATGTGGGCATAGAGGGTTGCCTCCTCCGAGGCATCCCGCGCCACCGCCTTTGCCTCCGCCATGCGTGCAACGAGATTGGCCTCGGCCTCCTGCATCCTCTCTTTTCTAAGGAGTGTGCACCAGTGTAACACCCCCAGATCCAGTAAAGTAATCACTACAGTGATTCTCCTGTTCATGGTCATCACTGTTTCTAATCCAGCCATGATCACCTTGATCATAGCTCTGTCAGATTCCCACCCTGATAAAATTTTCAAATTTGTGTGGACTATAGAATTGCTCCAAGAAATTTTGGGTGGATGATAACCATCTTGCAAATACCTAAACCATTTTAACCTTAGTCATTAAGGTAATAACAAGCCAAGGATAATTATGAAAACCCTAGAGTTGGCATATCAAAATTGTCATGGAATTTAAAATAGAAATGAAATCATAGTAAACCAAAATGATGGAATCAAGTTATAAAATGCCTAACAATCATTAGGCCATGATTATATAGCCATGGTTATTTTATTAAAATGGTATAGTAATATTAAGGAATAATAAATGAAATAAAACAATAGCTTTAGGAAACTATTAAATTGCCATGGAATAACATAAACAAGTGCAAATTTTAAGTGAACAAAAAATTGTGAAACCAATTTCATAAAATGCCTAAATAACAGGAGATTATATTAAAAGTGAAATGGGATTTTATTACCATGTTTAAAAATGATAAACAAATAGTAATAATAATAATAATAATAAAACAGAAAAGAAAATTAAAAAAAGGGACCGGCCCAGGCTAGCTGGGCCAGCCAGCCCAGGCCGGCCTGCCGGGCCGCCCCAGACCACTGCCCTCGTCGGCCTACAGAGGGCGCCCGAGCAGCCCCCTCCCCTAACTCCCTCTCGCACGCAACCCCCACCATCTCGCTCATCCCTCCCCTCACCCCGATCCCCTCCCGTTCCAGATCAAGGCACCGGCGCCCCTGTTGGAAATATGCCCTAGAGGCAATAATAAAATGTTATTATATATATATTTCCACGTTCGTAATTAATGTTTATATTTTTGTGTGATAATTGCAATGACCCTGACTGTGAGATTCAGAAGAAAACTCATTTGCATGTGTGGAAATGTAAACACCAAGAGTTCCTGGTTTAGCCTCTAAAACCAGTTCATGTGCTAACTGATGATTACATTTTCTTAATCATGGACATTTTTCTTGTAACAAGGATGTCAGTAGCAATGGGAACATATTGTTAGCAGAACAGTGATGTTTGAACCGACCCCAGTATTGAATGATATACTTAGAGATCACATCGTAACTACGTTATAAGTCATATCATGAAATGTTATCATATACGTAATTCCTTAGACCATGAGAGTATCAAGTTGCTTCACACAGGAAGATGTGCTTTGGTTCTTAGATGAATCTTCCCGTTACTGGGAAGTAGTAAAATAAGTTCTGGGTATATTGGATAGTGTGTCTAGTAACTGTGATAGTTCAAGATTGGGATTTGCTCCTTCACGATGAAGAAGACATTCACTTCGGGCCCACTCGGTATGACGGTATCCATTATAGTCTGGTCAGACGCATTGTGATTCAGTCACGGGGATACCGGAATACGATAACGAGAAAAGGGACAAACGAGCAAAGAGGATAACGAGTGGCTTGTGTTCAAGAAGTTGTTACACATGGGTGCCAAACTTCTCTCCTCTAACTTTGTCATATATCGCGAAGCAAAGGGAATGGTACATGACTAAACATAATGGTTCACTCAAAGTTTCTTCGTGTATGTGCGGGAGTCAACATGGGTGTCCATGGCTCCGATGTTGATTATTGGCTATTGACAAAAGGCTGTTGACCTATGTCCGGAAGATGTTCTGAGTCATGTCCGCATTATACCGAACATATTGGGTCACACACTTAACGAGTAGTAGTCTGTTAGAATACTAGAATGGTAGAAGGTTTAGTGGAAGAAAAACGGAATAGTTCATACGTGCACCGGAAGTAGTTCCGGGTATTTATGGAATTGTTCATAAGGGCACCAGAAGAAGTTTTGGGTATTTAAAGATATGTCCGGATCACTCTGGAATAGTCCCAGGTTGTTCTGGAACATATGAGAATGGTACTGGGGAAGTCCTGGATCAACCAGAATAGTTTCCGGTTAATTAGTGGACGTCCCGAAAACGACCGACGAACCGACGCAGGGCATCGGGCAGGCTAGACCGTAATCCGGATCGCCCGGCAACCTATCCAGATAGTTCTAGAACGTCCGAAAACGGCCCCGGAAGGTCTTGGAAGTGTTCCAGAAGGTTCCGGAATGTCCCGAAACCATCCCGGAAGGTCCCGCAATGGCCGAGAATGGTCCCGGCGGGTCCTGGAAGGTCATGGAAGGTTCTGGAAGGTTCCATAAGGTTCCGGACAGTACCATATGCGCCCCATCACCCTTAGCCTTGGGGGGCAAGGCACCCCAAGGGGTCTGGCCGAAATTTGGGTGGTGGGAGCGCCACATGTGGGAGGAGTCCTCCTTGGACTCAGACTCCCCGGTGGGAAGGTCTCCCTTTGGGACGAGGAGTCCCAGGGGGACTCCACCACCCCTATTGCGCCCCCAAGGGGCCTCCTGGCCACCTATATAATGAGGGGAAGGGGTGGGGGCGCAGCACAACTTGTCCCCAAGGCCTATGCTCCACCCTCCCTCCCTCTAAACCCCGTTGCTCCACAATTAGACCCCGGTTTAGACGCTGTTCTAGATCGGAATCCGATAGGGTTTTCTCCCTCTAGTTTTCTCGGTGGCGTTCTTCTCTGGATGGCGGAGCATTGCTGGATTGCTGCTACGAGATGTGTGTCGGTGTTCGGGGCATAAAACACAATTTTTTTTTCCTTGACCTACGATACCCAATCCCAAGACCTATGCTATGCTGATGCAAGTAACGGACAGAAATAGATCACATACCAGTATGTAGTCCGTTAAGCGGGAAACGTTCCCGCATGAACGTGGTTGGTGTAGTCGTACCGGCAATCCCCGATGCCGCGCAGATCCACGATGACTCCTGTAGCCACCCTATCCTTGCAGACCGATGACGGGATTACGTCCCCGTCGGAACGTTGCTGATGAAGACCTCGCGATACGACCACGACTATGAAGTAGCACCACAAGTGTAGTGCCTCGCGGGATTATACACATACAGTATACCCGACGTCCCTCCGGGCTCCGAACCAGTAGAGCAGCGGAAAGAAGATGGATTCGGATCCCGATTCCAGCAGCACGACGGCGTGCGTATAGTGGAGAAATCCCCAACCCAGAGCAGCCTCCAAACAAGGGGAGTCCACTCAGAGGAAGGAGAAAGGAGGGAGAGAGATGAGAAACTTTTCTCAAAAATTCATGATTAAAAGGGCACCCCTACCCCTCCTTATATAGGCCAAGGAGGGGTGACACCCCCCCTTCCCCTTCCGGGGTGGGACTAATCCCAAGGGGGGGGGGTTATGGCGCACCAATAAGGGGGGTGGGCCCCCTCATGGCGCCATGGCCCATGGGGGAGGACTCCCTCTCCCCCTAATGGGCCCTATGAGGCCCATATGCCTTTTAATTCATTTTTAATTATATTTAATTATATTTTAATATTTAATTCAGATAATTAAATAATAAAACATATATTTAAACATTATTAAATATATTTTGAACCTTTCAAAATACCCGGAACAACTTCCGGCCTTCATCGGAACAATTTCGGTCATCACCGGAACAATTCCGGTGTTCTCTCCAATTTCTCCGGTGATCCCGAATCAATCCTTACTGCGTCGAGTACCCTTAAGTGTAACACCCTACGGTCCGGGAAACAGCAGACATGATCGAGACAACTCTCATTGATCAATGACTAATCAATTGGACCTGGTTACAATCCTTGATAGCCCCTGCGCTTCCATCGAATGAACTTCAATCGCTGTTGGATCCGCTAACCGTGTGCCTGTTCCCTTTGTCCCATGGTACTTTGCTTGTCCGAGGTTTGATCATCGGTATCCAATATACCTAGTTCGTCCTCGTTCTCAACAAACAAGTTTACTCGTTCCCGTGATATTACAACTCCGTGACCTAGTCACACGTTTGCAAACTTTATGATGTAACATCACCGAGTGGGCCCAGAGTACCTATCCGTCACACGGATGGACAAATCCCGCTTTGATCTATTTGCATACTCATCAACCATCTATTTCGGAATACCCAAAGTGCACCGTTATGGCCAGCATATTTCAGTCAGGCGGTGGGATACAAATCAAAGTCTCCTTATAGATGAAAATTACGTATGATCATTACGGTCAAAGGATCTGGTCACTACGTTATAGTTATCTCAATGTCGAACTATGTGACTTGATCACATCGCAACACTTCTGGTGGGTGTATGTCCATCATATCATTATCCAATGATACGACTCCATTGTCAACAGACGCCATTGTCTCATGATCAGGAAACCTTGATCATCAATCGCCCAATGGACTAGTATACTAGGGTTAACTAGGGACCTGGTTGTTTGTATACCACACCTGTATTAATGTTTCCGCTTAATACAGTTCTAGCATAGTATCAAACGTATTATGAACTAATGGAATATGCTCGATAAAACATATTTTATTTGCCTCTAGGGCACATTCCCAACAGTCTCCCACTTGCACTAGAGTACAAATAATCTAGTTGCATTTCTTCTGGATCATAACTCCTTATTGATCATGCTTGCCCGTGGAAGAGGTTGTATCAACGGTCTGGGTACCATTCAGAACCGTATGTCCTTTTGCAAATCATAATGTCACCTAATTTGACATTCCTTCATTATCCACTATAATGATGAGGTATATATTTTGGCGGTGAAGTGAGACTTCGTTTCCTGTGTCATAGCAATGACATCCGGTGGGTCACGCGGACTTTCCCATAGTCATGCACACTTGAAACTCACTCAATCAGAAGTCTAACTTCTTAAGCCATAATATAACTCCTGCTACTTCTAAAGCAGCCACATCAATGTAGATTCAATCCTTAGTGCATTGTATGCAACTTTGATGTCTAACCAAGTTTCTTTCAACTTAGGCATTCATTAGTATGATATCTCAATTTTCTAGGTTAGTGTCAAAACTTGAACCAACATAACATTTATGGTCAAGTCCACTATCCTTTACAAATTTGAGATGTATCCTCAGTTCTCTCCAGACACTGAAGGATAAACTTAACTCTTTGTTCAATGATTTAATCATAAATCATATCACAACATGTTCTTACTACTAAGAACTTGGGTCACATTACGTCGAGTACATAACTCTGGTTTTATATGAAAGAACCTATGACAAAGGCATAGAGGATCCAGCACATCCATTTCTTTCATTAACCATTAACCATTGTTCTTGTACTGAGATTAACTCAATACTTCTCTTGGATATACAAGTAAGGACCACTTCTTGACTTGTCCCATTCTGAACTCCTTCAGAATCTTATCCAGGAAAGTATTACGACTCAATGTTATTAAACACATATCTATCTTAATAGATCTTCAATGCTTAATACTTTATTCATCTTCATTTATGAACGATTCAAATAATCATTAACACAAACTGCACCATTCATAATATGTTATCCATATATGAGAATGTTATCATGCTCCCACTCAAATATGTCATGCACATATTAAGTCTTTAGATAACACTCATATTGCTCCCACTCAAATATGTCGGTCACATATAAGACAAGGATAACATCCATATGGCTCCCACTTAGATATGTCAGACATATATTAAGTTCAGGATACTAACCACATGGCTCCTACTCAAATATGTCATTTACATATAAGTCTAGGATAATACTCCCATAGCTCCCACTCAAAATATGTCGTCTACATATATCAAGTTTCAGGAAACTATTCAGCTCCCACTCAGTTTCATGCAAATGCATGTTTCCTCGATATTTTGGCTAAGTCCAAAATCCTTTGATCATTCATCAAATCGAGAATTCAGTTTACGAGACACTAGTATCCATATGTTTTTCCAAAACCTTCTGGTTGTACCGATTACAACACTTCTTCAAATACAGGATTTGAGGAAGTCACGGTATTGATAACAATCCTGGATCAATCGTAGTGAATATCCCTTTGACTCAAGCATTGCTACACATTGTAGTCAACCCATTGAATTTGTCAGAAACAATCTTTGTGACAAACCAATCTTGACGTCCCTTTGATGTTCACATTTATTCCTCATAACTCTGAAGTTATTGTGAATATCAAGTAACCTCCTTACTTGATAAGATTCAAGCAATCTTAAATGTAACTCAACATAGGATTTTTATGACTCATAGTCATATCTCGTACTTAGGTCCACCATCGCTTCTTTGTAGTTCGTAGGAATGTCTTGTTCCATTAACATGACAAGTGAATCATGAATATCATTTTGCACCAGGGGCAAATATATATTCTTGAATCCTACCTTTCTCAGTAAAAGCTCCCTTCAAAACATCATGATCTTTATCATTAGTTTCTCCTCTTATTGTAGAGCCTTGCTTCCGGAACACATTCCGTTGCACTACTCTGACATTTGGAGGCAAGGTCAATTACCTTGATTGAACTTTCACTTTTCTTCCATTACCACATTTATCAAGAACAATTCTTGACAAACACCAAACATAGCAATACAAGTTTTGCTCCTTTTGGTTCTAGTTGTGGAAGATGCATCCATAGTTGTCTAAGGATACACTACAAAGATAATTTATCTTACATAAATCAAGCTTCCTAGAAACCACAATACACCATGACATATATAGTGTTGGTTTCCACGAACTCAGATGGTTCCCTATGCTGAAGTGAGTGTTTGCATATTAAATTAATAACTCTAAACAATAATAACGTAACTTGGTAAGAGATAACTTAGACCATACACCATTTCATAGAATATGATCACAATGTTCATGCACTTCAATCATATTGAAGTGTCTCAAGACATTGCAATTTGTGGAACAACTTTCACACAAGTCTTTATGCCCAAGACTAACTCAAAACATTTGTCACTTTGATCAAATCGTAGAGACTTGTCTTTCTTGTTAATTTAATATCCATTTTTACTCTGAAATCCCTTTTGATCATATCAAACTATTTCAGACTCATGTTTCATTAGTGAATACAAATATTCATCTAAGTCCACATACGAAGTTCACGAAATAATGAAATTCACCACATGCTGACATACGATACATCACAATGTATGATACTCAACAATCAGTACACAATCTGTTTTACCAGAATGCGAGGTTTTAGTCATCTCACCTCAAAAGCATGGTTTGTATATGTCAAGAGATCAAGTATCTTAAGACATCATCATACCATTCATGACTTAAACTGTAGTGTCATTATTAAGCCTGGATATTTCTTGGCATTACAATATTTCTTATAAATGATCAAACAACTATCATCAATATAAGAATAACTCATTCATAATCGTAATGTGACCATAATAGATATCATTCATAAAAGGGGAACAACTGACTTGTTTCTCACTAATATGAATAATTGTCTTTGCGAGATGCAAGACACACTAATAAAGTCCTCATTCAAACGATCATAAAATTTATTCATATATTAATCAATTGATAGATGTAGAGGGAGAGTGTTGTCGACCATCAACTATCTTGATTGCCGTCAGCACACATTGTCACCTCATCCCTTCCAAGCCACTCTCAAGCAGTAAGTTCAAGCATCAAATACTTAATCAACCGCAATTAGTGTTTCGTGGGGAAAACATTTATAACTCGTATATCAAATATACCTTCTCCGTCAATGACCATTCCTGCATTGGTTCTACTCTTAAGGTTCTTAACTTTAACCATGACCTCATGACAGGTGAACGATTCTCCTTCATGACATAGTCCAGACATGGTCTTTGTAACTGGGAGGAAGCGGATGCAACTCCCCAGTTATCGCAAAGTAACCAGTCATTCAGTAGTCCAAGTTATACACAAGGTGTTCCATGTATCTTATACATTTTCCAAGTGACTTTCTCAGCAGGTTGTTCCTTCCACCATGGTTGAAAGAAACCCCGTCCATATACTCATATTCCATTACTCTGATTTGTGACCAAGTGCTTTTAAGTTCACCTAGCACGTCATACGTGTTGGTTAACATGCATTCACAATTCAGACTCATAGAATGAAGTATGGTGTATTGGACAGTCATTCATAAGTGACGGTGAGTACGATACTCATCATCATCTTCCTTGAATACGGAGTTAACAGGTGTATCTCCTAGCATTTCTTCGTATTATGTTTAGCAAGTCATTACTAATGAGTATGTCTCTAATGGTGTTGGTACACATCAATGAAGTAAGACCCATTTAGCTTAAGTTCTATCATACTAAAAGAGCCATAGTTCTAAACATTGGTATGACATTATCTACAATGATATTTGCAAAGACATGAAGATTAAGTTCATAATATGGAGTTCATGTTTCAAAAACAATTCTGGAACTCCCACTCAGACAAACATCCCTCATAGTTTATTCTAAGTGATTACACGATCCTTGAAGAACATACCTCCCCCGTGTGACACGACCATCAGTATGTTGTTCAAGGTAGGCCATCATGCCAATCACATCATCCATGTGACTCATGCTCGACCTTTCGGTCTCTTGTGTCCCGAGGCCATGTCTGCACATGCCAGGCTCGCCACAATAACCTTAGTGAGTATATGCTGTGTATGCAAGGCCATGTTTCTGGACATGCTAGGCTTGCTCCACCCATCTCTTGTGAACGTAAAAATGTTTGACACCCGTGTGACACGTGATGCCTCCATAATGAAGAACTTTCCAGATGGTGCTTCACTAAGGAAGGACACTTTGTTGGATTAGTGAGGGATCATCCTATTATGCTACCGTCGTATATCTAACATATTAGCAAAAACAGGATGCAACATAAATCATACATGCTATGATTCCCCCCGACATGCAAATTAAAGTTGAAAACGCCTTTCTACTTTATCTTTTGCAAGTTTTACGTGGCTGCTAGGGGTTTCGAGAAAAGAACCGCTTTCTATCCTGCGAAAACATGCCACAACACCAATCCCGCAATTGTCTCTATTACACCCCTGTCGGGGCCCTCCGTTGCAAACATCTTCGCATCGCTAATGCAGAGAGACAGACACCCCCCCAGCCACTTTATATGGTACAAGCCATATGTCAAGCGTGGAACCAGTCTCGCGTAAACGCGTATGGTCGGTCGGGGGCCGCTTCATCAAACATTGCCGCAATGCTAAATGAGTACACGTGAGAGGGTAACAATTGAGAATTTATGCCCACATACTAGATGTGTTCTATCCGTACAATACATCTACGCATAGCCTTGCTCATGATACCACTGTCGGTGTTCGGGGCAGAAAACACAAATTTTTCATTGACCTACGATACCCAATCCCAAGACCTATGCTATGCTGATGCAAGTAACGGACAGAAATAGATCACATACCAGTATGTAGTCCGTTAAGCGGGAAACGTTCCCGCATGAACGTGGTTGGTGTAGTCGTACCGGCAATCCCCGATGCCGCGCAGATCCACGATGACTCCTGTAGCCACCCTATCCTTGCAGACCGATGACGGGATTACGTCCCCGTCGGAACGTTGCTGATGAAGACCTCGCGATACGACCACGACTATGAAGTAGCACCACAAGTGTAGTGCCTCGCGGGATTATACACATACAGTATACCGACGTCCCTCCGGGCTCCGAACCAGTAGAGCAGCGGAAAGAAGATGGATTCGGATCCCGATTCCAGCAGCACGACGGCGTGCGTATAGTGGAGAAATCCCCAACCCAGAGCAGCCTCCAAACAAGGGGAGTCCACTCAGAGGAAGGAGAAAGGAGGGAGAGAGATGAGAAACTTTTCTCAAAAATTCATGATTAAAAGGGCACCCCTACCCCTCCTTATATAGGCCAAGGAGGGGTGACACCCCCCCTTCCCCTTCCGGGGTGGGACTAATCCCAAGGGGGGGTTATGGCGCACCAATAAGGGGGGTGGGCCCCCTCATGGCGCCATGGCCCATGGGGGAGGACTCCCTCTCCCCCTAATGGGCCCTATGAGGCCCATATGCCTTTTAATTCATTTTTAATTATATTTTAATATTTAATTCAGATAATTAAATAATAAAACATATATTTAAACATTATTAAATATATTTTGAACCTTTCAAAATACCCGGAACAACTTCCGGCCTTCATCGGAACAATTCCGGTCATCACCGGAACAATTCCGGTGTTCTCTCCAATTTCTCCGGTGATCCCGAATCAATCCTTACTGCGTCGAGTACCCTTAAGTGTAACACCCTACGGTCCGGGAAACAGCAGACATGATCGAGACAACTCTCATTGATCAATGACTAATCAATTGGACCTGGTTACAATCCTTGATAGCCCCTGCGCTTCCATCGAATGAACTTCAATCGCTGTTGGATTCGTTAACCGTGTGCCTGTTCCCTTTGTCCCATGGTACTTTGCTTGTCCGAGGTTTGATCATCGGTATCCAATATACCTAGTTCGTCCTCGTTCTCAACAAACAAGTTTACTCGTTCCCGTGATATTACAACTCCGTGACCTAGTCACACGTTTGCAAACTTTATGATGTAACATCACCGAGTGGGCCCAGAGTACCTATCCGTCACACGGATGGACAAATCCCGCTTTGATCTATTTGCATACTCATCAACCATCTATTTCGGAATACCCAAAGTGCACCGTTATGGCCAGCATATTTCAGTCAGGCGGTGGGATACAAATCAAAGTCTCCTTATAGATGACAATTACGTATGATCATTACGGTCAAAGGATTTGGTCACTACGTTATAGTTATCGCAATGTCGAACTATGTGACTTGATCACATCGCAACACTTCTGGTGGGTGTATGTCCATCATATCATTATCCAATGATACGACTCCATTGTCAACAGACGCCATTATCTCATGATCAGGAAACCTTGATCATCAATCGCCCAATGGACTAGTATACTAGGGTTAACTAGGGACCTGGTTGTTTGTATACCACACCTGTATTAATGTTTCCGCTTAATACAGTTCTAGCATAGTATCAAACGTATTATGAACTAATGGAATATGCTCGATAAAACATATTTTATTTGCCTCTAGGGCACATTCCCAACAGTCTCCCACTTGCACTAGAGTACAAATAATCTAGTTGCATTTCTTCTGGATCATAACTCCTTATTGATCATGCTTGCCCGTGGAAGAGGTTGTATCAACGGTCTGGGTACCATTCAGAACCGTATGTCCTTTTGCAAATCATAATGTCACCTAATTTGACATTCCTTCATTATCCACTATAATGATGAGGTATATATTTTGGCGGTGAAGTGAGACTTCGTTTCCTGTGTCATAGCAATGACATCCGGTGGGTCACGCGGACTTTCCCATAGTCATGCACACTTGAAACTCACTCAATCAGAAGTCTAACTTCTTAAGCCATAATATAACTCCTGCTACTTCTAAAGCAGCCACATCAATGTAGATTCAATCCTTAGTGCATTGTATGCAACTTTGATGTCTAACCAAGTTTCTTTCAACTTAGGCATTCATTAGTATGATATCTCAATTTTCTAGGTTAGTGTCAAAACTTGAACCAACATAACATTTATGGTCAAGTCCACTATCCTTTACAAATTTGAGATGTATCCTCAGTTCTCTCCAGACACTGAAGGATAAACTTAACTCTTTGTTCAATGATTTACTCATAAATCATATCACAACATGTTCTTACTACTAAGAACTTGGGTCACATTACGTCGAGTACATAACTCTGGTTTTATATGAAAGAACCTATGACAAAGGCATAGAGGATCCAGCACATCCATTTCTTTCATTAACCATTAACCATTGTTCTTGTACTGAGATTAACTCAATACTTCTCTTGGATATACAAGTAAGGACCACTTCTTGACTTGTCCCATTCTGAACTCCTTCAGAATCTTATCCAGGAAAGTATTGCGACTCAATGTTATTAAACACATATCTATCTTAATAGATCTTCAATGCTTAATACTTTATTCATCTTCATTTATGAACGATTCAAATAATCATTAACACAAACTGCACCATTCATAATATGTTATCCATATATGAGAATGTTATCATGCTCCCACTCAAATATGTCATGCACATATTAAGTCTTTAGATAACACTCATATTGCTCCCACTCAAATATGTCGGTCACATATAAGACAAGGATAACATCCATATGGCTCCCACTTAGATATGTCAGACATATATTAAGTTCAGGATACTAACCACATGGCTCCTACTCAAATATGTCATTTACATATAAGTCTAGGATAATACTCCCATAGCTCCCACTCAAAATATGTCGTCTACATATATCAAGTTTCAGGAAACTATTCAGCTCCCACTCAGTTTTATGCAAATGCATGTTTCCTCGATATTTTGGCTAAGTCCAAAATCCTTTGATCATTCATCAAATCGAGAATTCAGTTTACGAGACACTAGTATCCATATGTTTTTCCAAAACCTTCTGGTTGTACCGATTACAACACTTCTTCAAATACAGGATTTGAGGAAGTCACGGTATTGATAACAATCCTGGATCAATCGTAAGTAATTCTTACATGTTCTCCGTTGCTGTTTATTGCTTTGGCCAAGTAGTAGGTAGTGACTCCAAGAGGGAACGTTTTGCTCGATTGTGGGTTCATGCCCCCCGATGACACGCTTGAGTGACAGAAACATGAGTCTAGGGGATGTGTTGTTGCCACAAGGGGGAAAACAACGGTGCTTGTAACCGCGGTTACAAGGATTGTTTACTTTACGCAAAGTGCTTTTTAATGCAGTTGTCTGTTGCTTTGGGTTTACACTTTGGGTCGGGCTCGCGACTTAATACCAGCGAGATGTTCTGGATAGATATCTCAAGGTGGATGATTAGTAGTAGATGCAGTTGGATTTCGGTCTACTTATTTTGGCGTACTGCCCATGCTTTTGAGCCTCGTCCTTTCTTTTGTAGCATAGTTAACATTGCGGTGCGTTCATAATCCTGTCAATTGCCTTTCTATAATTTGTTTACCTCGCATAGCAATTTTATCGTCTTTTGGGAGAGAGACATCACTAGTGAACATCACGTATCCCGGTCCATATCCTCATCACTGTTTACACGCTCATTTACTTTTCTGCTTTTACTTTCAATTGCTATCATTATCCCTTGTGTTTGATCCTTTGTGAACAACAAGACCGGAAAAATTGACAACCTCTCTGAACTTCGTTGGGAAAAAAGTTACCGTGTCTGTGTGCAGGTCCGCGTGAGTTGCGCCGCTGACACCTACTTATCATCTCCGGAGTCCTACTGGAGACAAACCTTGGTATCTTCACCGAGGGAAATTTGCTGTTGTGATACATCACGCCTTCCACTTGGGGTTTACCAACGAAGGGCGAGAAATCACTATCATCATCTCGCACATCAAGCCAAATTTCTGGCGCCGTTGCCAGGGACTCCGAGTGCTAAGATAGGGGAGTTGCACACTACCCTTTACCTTTGTTTTTTATTCTTGTTAGTTTACCTTTCAGTTTTTGTTTTTGCTTTTGTCTTATATGAAAAACCAAAAAACTAGTTGCTACCTTTTGCCTTTGTCTTGCTTTTCCTAGTTATGATATCCTCACCATGGGTGTTGAACCACCCAAATATGGTAGGATGGACATATTTCACATGTTTTACTTGGATCGTCTTCGATCAATTTGTGCCCGCGCTAAAACCCAACCGACTTGGTTGAGGGAAAATCATTGGATAAGCATGCTCATTATACGCGGCACCGCCTATCTCAGAAAGGGAAACACTTATGGGATCAAATACATGTTTCTTATTGCCATGCTAAACTTTTGTGCTACAATTATGATTTTACTTGTTGTTCTAATATAGATCATAAACACCTCCCTTTCCAAAGTGAGTTCAATGAAAATGAGATCTTTTCTTCTTATGCTAAAGGTGTTTATGATTACTTTGATGTTGAAAAGATTGAAGAGTTTGTTTCTTTTAAAGGTGCTTATGAGATTGCTTCTTTGATTGAAAGGTATCACGATACTATTCACCAGTCCGAAAACTTTGAAGTTCTTGCTTATTGCTTTGAGAATTACACTTCCAATTCTTATATTGAGGATTTTAAAAATAAAATGTTTGTTGCCCAAGAAGAGGCCAATGATTGCTTTGAGGAGGAATCCCATGATTCTGAGGACTCACTTGAAATATCCCTTTCTGAAAATTTTGATACTTGCTTTGTTGATGGCCAAGATGCCACTATAGATGATGCTAACAAAAATGAACTCTTTATAGTTCCTTATGTTAAGCATGAAATTGTTGCTATTGCACCCACACTTGATTGTCCTATTATCCTTTTGAAATCTCCAACTCCGGAGAATTTTCCTCTTATCAAAGCTCAATGTGATGGGTCGCATTTATCTTATGATCCTAAAAACCGTGTTGAAAACAATACACGTGTGCTTGTAGGTCATGAAAAATATGATTTATGTGATAGTTACACTCTTGATGTTGTTCATGATACTACTAAAAATTACTTTGAGAGAGGAAAGTATGATTGTAGAAACCTCCATGTTACAAAAACACCTCTCTTTTTGTTGAAACTTTTTAAGTTGTTCTTGTTCCACCTTCCTATGCATGTCACTTTGTGCTTCTTCGATTTATTTTCTTATGAGATGCCTATGCATAGGAAGTGGGTTAGGCTTAAATGTGTTTCATATTTTCTTCTTGATGCTCTCTTTTGCTTCAAAATTCTTATTCTTGTGAGAGCATCTTCTATAATCTTTCAGCCTAGCTAATGGCTCTAAAGAAGCGCTTTCGGGAGGCCGCCCGCAACGAATTTAGGTTTTTCTTTTTGCTTTTGTTCTGTTCTTAGTGGTCTTGATGATTATTACTACTGTAGCAACATCATTGTATCTTTACTTTTTCAGATTTGTGCCAAGTTATAGCCTCTTATGATAAGGGAAGTAAAACTTGAGACATGCTGTCCAGAAAACAGATTCTGTTCTCGTGACCAGAAAAATTCCAGAAACATACCAGTTCATCCTTTTGAGCTGAAATTTTTACACAGTATGCTCTATACAATTATGAAACTTCCGTATGTTCTGAGTTTTTTTATTTGAGTTGAAGAAGTGCCCCTAAAAAATTCTTTACTATCTGATGTTCTGTTTTTCACAGATTCTGCCACGTTTTGTCTCTCCTAACTTTTGCAAACCTTAAGCTTGCTTTTTCTTTGCAAAAACTTTTTGGAACTCTTGAGAAACAGTAGCTCTTCAAAAATATCTTTATATCCAGTGGGGAAAATTTATTTATTAAGGGTACTAACCTCTCTAATCAGCTTATGATGAGTTATGTATGAAGGGAGTTTTCAAGTGTGCGATGGAAGATGATGAAAGAAGATCCAGGAGTGTCAAGCGCTTATGATTGGGGATGCCCCCATGCATCCCCAATAAATATTCAAGGAGACTCAAGGGTCTAAGCTTGGGGATGCCCCCGTGCATCCCCTTCTCCATCAGCAATCATCAGTTCGTCCTTCGTCTCACTATATTTTTATCACTTCATGTGTTATGTGCTATGCTTGGAGCGTCTCGCTCTTAGGTTTTATTTTTAGTTTTCTTTAGCTTTGCTTGATGTTCATAACAAGTTAGATTCCGTCTTACTTTGTGTGGGGGATAAACACGCTCCGCTTTCAAAATTTAGAACACATCATAGGATTTTTCCTGCTTATCTTTTTGCTGTTGTGTGTTCTTTATCTTTTCATAGCTACTGCCATGTTTAGTTTTAGTCTTAGTTTGTCTTTAGCAAGAGCCTTGGCTTTTGTTTAGTTTGTTGCTGGAGCTCTTTTCAGTTTTCATGTTTAAATTGTTAAAGAGAGTTGGTTGTTGTACTGAGTTGTGTCTTGTCTTGAAAGTAGGTAATTGAGGTTGCTATTTAATTCTAGTAGTAGCTTGCAATAGTTTTGAGGTATTGATGTGAGTAATGTTTGAACTTTTGGTGTCAAGAGCTCTAGCCTATTAGTGATAGGTGTCGTATTTTGGGCAATCCGTGTTTTTTTTTCAAAACCTACAAAACTAGTTGAGAACTCTAGCTACTAGATGGATCACTAATCTTTGGAGGGATCGAATATCAGAGAACACTCACGTACCATGAGTCGAGGATGCGCAAGGATAACCAAACCCCCATACACTCCTCCTCAGGGTACTTGTCTCTTTGTGAACCTCCTTATTAGATTGAGAGTTACCGATAATAAGTGCATGAGTTCTTCGGACTAATGTAAGTATTGAAAGTTGACACTTCCACCTTCCCATATTTTGCTAGCCTCTCCCGTACCGTGCATTGCCTTCTTCTCACTCCGAGAGTTGGTGTCCACCTTCGCCGGTACATCCAAACCCTTGGTGTGATACGCTCTGTCATCATAAACCTCCTTATATCTTTCCTCAAAACAGCCACCATACCTACCTATCAAGGCATTTCCATAACCTTTCCGAGTTATATTGCCATGCAACATCCACCTCTTCATGACTTGATCTTCATGTCATACATGTTCCTGCTACACTGGCAGCGACATACATTGCATACATCATGATAGTTACATCTTCTTTATGATTTTGAGTACCTTGTAAAGTGTGAAAGATCTCCTTTACCTTCTTGTAAAATAGAGTGTTGCCCTTAAGTGAGGAAAAGATCCCAAAGTGGACACATTAAAATATCCCAAAGAGGACAAATGAGAGTTATATAGAAAGAGCCATTGAGGCCACAAAAAAATACAAAAAAAAGAGAAAAAGAGAAAAAGAAATAAAAAGAGAGAAAGGGGCAACACTACTATCCTTTTGAGAGATCCACACTAGTACTCCCTCTATATCTTTGTACTCCATAGAGATGATCATTATGCATATAGCTATGTGGTGACATTTACACTATAGAACTTGGCTTGCATATTCCAAGGATGAGCCTCCTCAAACGAGCTCTAGGTCTTCATGAGCGAGCAAGTTAGATGCACCCCCACTATTTCTATTGGAGAGCTTCTTAGCTCGTATGTGCATCCGTTGCATGGAAATCCCTACTCCTCACATCATATCTATCATTTGGCATCTCTTGCCTATGATTGTTCTCATTGATGTGAGCCTTTCTTATCCTTTTTGTCTTCCTCCTCCACCATATTTCTCTCTTTGCCATCCTAAGTCTCAACTCTCGTGCTTACGCTCATCCATTGCATGAGTGCTCAAAATATCGAAAAGGAGTGGATCAAATTGACTTGTACCTGGCTAGTGGTCTGGGGATGAGTCAAGATAAGATTCCAAAGAAGACCGAGTGTGAAACTTTAGTAGATTGAGTTCTCAACACAAAAATACTTTTTCTCGTATTCCCTATCCCCTTCTTGCACGCAAACACCATTTGGAGACATTCGAGTCACGGACAGCGAGAGCTCTTTCACCTAATGTTCTTTTGTTACTTGTTTCAATGTTAATATGGACTCTTGCATGTTATGACTTGAATTGAATCTCTAACCTTGATTGCTTTACTTTTCAAAGTTCTTTTATGGTTGTTATCATGTCACCCCAGAAATTATGCTGTTATCATTTACCTACTCGAGGACGAGCAGGAATTAAGCTTGGGGATGTTGATACGTCCAAAACGTATCTATAATTTCTGCTTGCTCCATGCATGTTTTGTGTGATATTGCTATGATCTAGATACACTTTCATACACTTTTGATCATATTTGGACTAACCTATTAACTCAGTGCAACCCAGTGCCAGTTCCTGTTTTCTGTAGTTTTTCTATTTCAGTTTTTTCCCCATATAAAAAGTGCCAGAAAAATTCCGGGAAAAATACAGGAAAAATCAGCGTACAGGAAGCTTCGCGAAGAGCCCGGGAGGGGCCAGAGGGGAGCCAGGGGGCCCAGGCGGCCACCCGGCGCGGCCCCACCCCTGGCCGCGCCAGGGGGGCGCCTGGGGCCCCTGGTCCACCTCTGGCTGCCCCCCTTCGCCTATTTATTCTCCGTCACGAGGAAACTCCAGAGAGGGAACCCTATTTCGCAAACTCGCCTCTGTTCCGCCGGCGCCGCGCTTCCGAGATAGGGAGAACCAGAAGACCTCTTCCCGGCACCCTGCCGGAGGGAGGATTGACCTCCGGGAGTCTCCTCTCCACCATGGATGCTCCCCGGATGTCTCGTGTGTAGTTTTCCTTGGACCATGGGTCCGTGATCAGTAGCTATGTGATGTTCTCCTCCCCTCTTTGTTCTTCATGGTTTAGACATCGTGAGCTGCCCTACATGATCGAGGCACTTTTGTAATATTTCTGCTATTGCTATGTTGAGTTTGATAGGATCTGATGGATTATGAGATTATGTTCAGATTGCGATTGAGTAATATATTTGGTTCTTATCTCTTATATTTTTGTTCCTAAGTAATTCTTGCATGTTCTCCGTTGTTGTTTATTGCTTTGGCCAAGTAGTAGGTAGTGACTCCAAGAGGGAACGTTTTGCTCAATTGTGGGTTCATGCCCCCCGATGACACGCTTGAGTGACAGAAACATGAGTCTAGGGGATGTGTTGTTGCCACAAGGGGGGAAACAACGGTGCTTGTAACCGCGGTTACAAGGATTGTTTACTTTACACAAAGTTCTTTTTAATGCAGTTGTCTGTTGCTTTGGGTTTACACTTTGGGTGGGGCTCGCAACTTAATACCAGCGAGATGTTCTGGATAGATATCTCAAGGTGGATGATTAGTAGTAGATGCAGTTGGATTTCGGTCTACTTATTTTGGCGTACTGCCCATGCTTTTGAGCCTCGTCGTTTCTTTTGTAGCATAGTTAGCATTGCGGTGCGTTCATAATCCTGTCAATTGCCTTTCTGTAAATTTTTTACCTCGCATAGCAATTTTATCGTCTTTTGGGAGAGAGATATCACTAGTGAACATCACGTATCCCGGTCCATATCCTCATCACTGTTTACACTCTTATTTACTTTTCTGCTTTTACTTTCAATTGCTATCATTATCCCTTGTGTTTGATCCTTTGTGAACAACAAGACCGGAGAGATTGACAACCTCTTTGAACTTCGTTGGGAACAACGTTATCGTGTCTGTGTGCAGGTCCGCGTCAGTTGCGCCGCTGACACCTACTTATCATCTCCGGAGTCCTACTGAAGACAAACCTTGGTATCTTCACCGAGGGAAATTTGCTGTTGTGCTACATCACGCCTTCCACTTGGGGCTTACCAACGAAGGGCGAGAAATCACTATCATCATCTCCCACATCACCACTTCATCAACTCTTCTTCCGCTCCAACCGTTGGTGAGCAATTGCCTAAACCTTGTATGCCATCTTTCTTGGATGATCTTGGGATCTTGATTCGTAGGCACGAAATTTTTGTTTTCTACTACGTTTCCCAACAGCCCCCCCCCCCTCCCTCCGGCCGTCGCCGTTTCCCGGCGCCGCCAGCCCTCTCGACCACCGCGCGGTGGCGCTCCTCCTCCACCCCACCAAACCGCCGCTCCCCTCCTCTTGGCGCGGCCACCCGGGCAACCCTAGCCCGACCCGTTGTGCTCGTCGCCGCCACGGCTATGGGCGCGTCTTCGGCGACTCCAGTGACCTTCCCCGACGCCGTCCGCGCTTCCCCCTCCCCCCCCCCCCCCCCCCCCCCCGCGTGGCCACGCCTCCAGGCCGTCACCCTGCTGTTCGCCCTCAAGTCGCTCCTCCGCCCCGGCCACCACGACACGCCGCCGTTTCCACTACTCCGGCTGCTACCCCGGCTGCCCAGCTGCGACGCCGCCCCCGCAGTGAGCTCCCTGGCCGCGCGGAGCCGTGCCCCCATGGTCGTGTGCGTGGTGAATGTGTAGTGTGTGTACATGTATGAGGTGTGTGTGTGTGTATCATGTATGTGTGTGCTATGCGTGATATGTGCAGCTTGTGTGTGTGCATGGGTCATGGATGGACAGCCATGGCAAGCCCCTGCACTACTCATACGCGAGCGCCCGGGGTGGCCTCGCTGATTGTAGTTTATGCTACTTACTTCTGCTGCTAATGGATCGCTTCTGGTTAGGCTGCTACTGAAGCTGTTAGCTGTTGTTGCATGTACCTATTGTTTGCTGCTGCTGGACACCCTTTGACAGCGCCAAAACCCCAACAAAACAAGATCCAAAATAACAAAACTTGATATGGTCTGAAAGTAGACGCAACTAGCTGCAGTTTGTTCCATTGAACCAACTCCGTTAGATGCAAGGATTAAATCCTAGGAAATTCACCAAATGCAGATTTCTGTTAGCAAAAGAAATGGCAGAAAACATATTATTTTTATAGCTACTTTAGAGCAAGTTTTGACATGATATATTACCCTATCGTAGCATCTAAGTGCTTGTCATTATAGCACACATATTGTGGACCAAAATACCTTTAAGTTTCATCCTCAAAAGATCTATATACTTGATGCAATCGTCAACCAAAGTTGCTAAACTTAACAAGTTTCCGTAGTTAACATTTTATGGAACTTTCAAACAAAGTTTTGATTGAGTAAATGAACCCTAATAAATTTGGCTGCCGTACCAGATTCGAGATCGCTGAAAATTATTCAACTTTGATATAAGGCAGTAACTCGACGGGCGAGCGGAACCCTAAACCGTAGGCCCCCGAAGGCGGTCAATGGATAATTTTCACCGCTATTCCAAGCTTAGTGAAATTCATAGAAATCCAAAATTAGACAATGACTGGTGCGCCCCACCTTGACCCTGTTGACCAGTCAACCTTGGACGGTCAACTGTTGACTGAACCCCACCGGCCCCATATGTCATTGACTGTGGTTGGCCTAGTATGTATATCAAAAGCATTTGTTGTAACCAATTTGAAATAAAATATTTCAAAAAAATAATATCATTTAAAACTTCATAAAATCGTTTGAAATAAACCGTAGGTCGGATGAAAATACTTTATACATGAAAGTTGATCAGAATAATCCAAAGAATACGAATACGCTATCCGCATGTCTACCACACCCCTCTAACATACCGAACATCGTACCGCCCCCCTCTAGACCTTCTGTCTGATGATTTGTCCGGTACTGATAAAGTATCCGGATGAATTTATTCCAAACACGAAAGTTGTTCGGGATAGTTCAACTAACCCGGATACACCACCCTTACGTTTGTCGGTTGTCCACGACACCTCCGGCATGATCCCTTCACCCTCCGGACACCCTGTCCGATAATCACCCGGGACTGGTTGTTTATCCCCGGATGAATTCCCGCTCTGAGCATATTTCTTCGTACTACGTTAGAGCATCGTTAACTTTTCATATGTCATGCCTTGCATCTGTTTGCTATGATTGCTTTGTATTTATTGTTTCTTCCCCCTTATTCTTCGATAGACCTCGTTGCTGTCGCCGACGACACCTTTGCTGATCGAGTACGACTACTTCGTCGATGACCGTACCTCTACCGTCGAGCTTCCAGGCAAGCAGAGCCATTCTCTTCCCCAGATATCGCCTATCTTTCCGTACATTTCTTGCACTAGGCATGGTTACTGTTGCTGCTACGTTGCAATCCTATTCAATTTCATAGCTTGTTTTTGTCACCCCTTGATGTACCCTTCCTTGTCCTATGCTGCCTTATAAATATATATAATATTGAGCAGTAAACCCTGCGCATTGTTAGCTAGGTTTAGATTAGCGGGTCGTGATCACTCTGGTGAGTGAACGCGGATTACAAAATATTATAACTGCAACAGGTACGGATCAATGCAGACGCCCTAGGGAACCTACAACGGCGAGACTCTGCCGAGTCGCTTCGACTTTGACTTACGAGTGGACGGACTCGTATTTCACTCTCGTCGGCTCAGTAGCGTAGCATCGCTGGGATGATACGAGGGTATTCATCTTTAGTTCATTCCGCTGGTGTCTCGGCACCACCGGGGTGATACGAGAATATTCCTCTTTAGTTCATTCCGTTGATGTCTCTGTCGAACCTCTTCAAGTGTACCATCGAGGGTGATTCCTCCTGGTTTCACTTGATGGTAGGCACTTGAATCACCTGGTGTCCTTACAGGTAAGGAGTCGGGTGACCCAACGGTGCCCACGCAGGGTATCTTAGCGGAACGACAGGTCAGGTGTATTCCACTGGTGTGCGGCGGGCCTGGTACTGTTCGTGGCCGAGAGGTATCCTGTTGTACGAAAGTTGAGATCTTCGGAGCAAACGCGAGACAAGGTAAGGAGACGGTTCACCTTGTTGGTAACCGCACGAGTTGGTGGGACGTCAGGGCAGGCACCGATGTTACTGGTGTTCCTGACTGTTGTCGTTGTCCGCGACTCATTCAATAAGGGGCAACGATAACGGTTGTCTCGACAGAAAATTAATAAAATGCTTAACGGGTTCGGCGGATGACTTGAGTAGCCTTTTGGCTTGTACACACTACCTATACGTGGGATTACGCGTATGGGCGCCTCCGCAATGTAGCCTCGTTCGAAAGCTCTGAAAGACGTTCAGTTCGGCATTGCGGCAGGGACGGATCGCGCTGCGGCGTTGGAATTCACCCTCCTCGCAACGACCCGAAGAGCAAGGGGTGATAGGCCCATGACCCCCTTGCCCTTAGGGCTGTAGACCGGCGGGGACCTCTCTGATGAGCCGTAGGATGGACTGCGTTGTGTCGGATAGCCTCGGTGGGGTGCTCCCTAACCAGGTGTACGCCACCCTGGAGATCCGAGCGTGTAGGATAACACTAGTTTAGCCCCTGCAGGGAAGATTGATCTATTCGAATAGCCGTGTCCACGGTAACAGGACGCTTTATGTTGAAGCCAGATCCTACCACTACAAACTATTACTATTAAACTGTGGGTTCCGGGTTTTCTCCCTCGCGGGGATGTCTTGGGAGGGAACTCGGAGGATTTATTAATTATGATTACAACTTATTGTTATACAATGCTGCAGCAACTTCTGCTGCATTGTTACTTTCATTACTGTTATATTAAACTGTTGTCTGATTCTTACCTCATGCTGCAAGACTCGTCGGAAGATGCTAGTCTTCGATAGGCCTAGCTTCTTATCCTTATTCCGATTTCTATCTTGCAGTCCACTCTATACAGCCTCCCCTTTCCATTTGATACAAATGCATAAATGCTTAGTAGCGGACGTAAGACTTGCGGGTATGCTAGATACTCACCTGTTTTATTTTCTCCTTTTATTGTTTTGCCTGATCGGCCGCTGCAGTCGACGTTGAAGCCTTGGACTCCAGGAGCAGGAGTTCCCCGATGCCTACCACCGCAACGTGAAGATCCCCGATGCCTTCTACGACGTCGAGTTCCCATTTGACCAGGAGTAGTTTGGAGGTTCCCAGGCAGGAGACCTCGCCTTTTCGATCGTTGTTGATATTTATGCTAGCCTTCTTAAGGCAACCTTGTATCCTTGTGTCTGTACTCAGATACTATTGCTTCCGCTGACTTTGTGCTCTCGAGCTGTTGTATTCGAGCCCTCGTGGCCCCTGGCTTGTATTAAACAGCTTGTATTATTTTATTTGTAGAGTTGTGTTGTGATATCTCACCGTGAGTCCCTGATCTCGATCGTGTACCTTGCGTGTATGATTACTGTACACGGTCTGATTTTGGGGGCGTCACAACCGGCCCCTATAGCCCCCATTCAACGGACCGGAGATGGGCGGTAGATGGACCTCGAGCCTGCAGCCCCTGCGGATCCGGGCGCTTGATGCACCTACGCAATTATATCGCATCGTGCCGATAACAACCTCGATCGGGCGGGTTCCTACCATGAGCGGCGGAGGGCAATGTGGACAGCCATCGTCTCCTCCCGTCCGTATGGAACGACGCCCGAATTGATGGATCTAGAATGATCAGGGTCAGATCAGTTGCCCACCATGCCGAAGGATGGAGAACGCCGAAAGGGAGCTTAGGAAGGAGTGGAGAGACTAGGGTTCGGTCCGTAGAGCGGATGGGAATGAAAAAAATGTGAGGTCTGAGTGAACCATATGGATCGGATCCGACGTGGAATGAAATTTTGCATGACACCTTGCACACATGAGCTTTAGTCCTTAATAATTTAATATTTTTGTAATGTTATTTACTATTTGTTTTAAATTTACCATTTATCAGAGCATATGTGCCCGGGCTTATCTTTGAATTTTCACTATACTTTGATCTATTGTGGGTGCTAAGCACTTGGGCAAACTAGATGACACCCCGTGCGTTGCTACGGGAATCGGTTGTCGTATATTTCAAAGAAATTTGATTATGTGACTTCTAAATATTTAGATTATTAACACATGAACCAAAATGTTGAAATACATAAAACTTATTATATTTAATTATGTATAGTTGTAAAATACTTATTGAATATAAGTATAGTAATATAATGAAAACTATTTTTCCATGCATGATTGCATGTGGTGGGTCTTGTCTTATACATTGTTGCATGTTGAGGTGGGCCTTATCCCATCCATAATTGTGTGATGATGTGGCATGCTTGCATGTCAAGATAAATAAGATAGTGCGGATGAACTATTCACTATACTTTGATCTATTGTGGGTGCTAAGCACTTGGGCAAACTAGATGACACCCCGTGCGTTGCTACGGGAATCGGTTGTCGTATATTTCAAAGAAATTTGATTATGTAACTTCTAAATATTTAGATTATTAACACATGAACCAAAATGTTGAAATACATAAAACTTATTATATTTAATTATGTATAGTTGTAAAATACTTATTGAATATAAGTATAGTAATATAATGAAAACTATTTTTCCATACATGATTGCATGTGGTGGGTCTTGTCTTATACATTGTTGCATGTTGAGGTGGGCCTTATCCCATCCATAATTGTGTGATGATGTGGCATGCTTGCATGTCAAGATAAATAAGATAGTGGGGATGAACTATTTAGGTATTATAAATTAGTGTTGAAAGAATGAGTGTTTTGTGTAACCGTACCGTTTGTAGTACCATTTAAAATTTTCTTAATTTATAAGTAAGGTAAATCGTTTATCTTCGTTTTACAAAGTAATGCTTAAGGCACTCCGGCGCTTCCAAATATTTGCCCTTCCAAAGTGAAATGCATTGCTGCAGAGCGCACAGCATGGACACTTGATCATGTATCATCGCTGTACTCGACCAATGTAGAAGTATCTCCCAACAGTTTGCAGTGTGAGATATGCTCATCATTGTCAGCCAGAAGAATCCTGAGAAAATAAAGACGAGAGAATAAAGACACACGCATCAAATCGGAAGTCTTCTTTCTCTGAACGAAACTACGGTGGAATTTCCCCGACGAAAGATGGGATTCCGATAGATGATCATTGATCAGTATGTAGCCACGCGATCTGCTCCTACATGGTTCACACAGACTGTTGTGCAGAAGTGCTGTTGTGTATTCCCCTCGAGCCTCACACGCCAAATTAGAATATTATTCTTCTAGCTAGAACAAGAACTTGAAAGTTAAAGCGACAAACAATGCAAGATATAAAACAAATCGGCCATGTCAACCTAGCTAGTCTCACAATAAAATTATCAGAGATAGCTAAGCATCAATTTGTTCAACGGGGGGATATGCTCCGCCATATGCTATAGCTAGGCCGGAATGAATGGCTTGGAAATTCAGAATCATGACATCAACCTAAATTATTGAATCCTACTACATGTAATAGTATAGTAGTATATTTTCTAAGATGCACGCATCCTCTTCCTCTTATCAATTTTCTTTCAGTCAAATTTTGCCGTCTGTATTATTTATGACTCGCTGTCCTCGAGCTTTGACAAATTGGCAAGCTGACCGGCTGCCGCATTGCTCACCTCATGTCACCCGTAAACTTCAGCTTGTGTAGCATGAAAGCTAACAGGGGCTCATTTTAAATTTTTAACCGGGTATGTGTGTATACTGCTTACCAATTGTCATTCAGAAAAGTGGAAAATGATTGAAAGAATATGTATATGGAGCGACAAGTCCTCGAGTCAACAGCCAAATGAGTGCCACAAAATCCAAGGACTGTACTCAATCTTGATTGCGAAAGAACACGAACAGAATCTTGAAAACCAGAGAGTCCAGTCCGGCAGTACATGCACCATGCATTTGTGGCCTCAAATCATTTGCGGCGAACTACCTAGTGGCAGATAGAAATATGCAAAGCCATACATAGATAGATGATGAGAAAGGCAACTGCTCTTTTGCAAATTGCCTCAGCCACAGCCCATAGCCACTGTCTGTGAATATCGGCCCTTTTTTGCCTTTTGGTCACCTCCACTGGATTGCACTGTCGCTGAACAGTGACTGTACCTACATGCGTTCAAGTGCATTCAAGCGCTGAAGATTGAGGTGAATTCATCGAGCATCAACTCAAAGTTGAAAAATGGCGATTTTCTTTCTTGATGGCTGGAATTGGTGCCAAATTGAAGTCAAGCCGGCTCGGCTCGACCATTATATCTCGTTAAAATAGCGAGATAGTTTGGATAGATCCCCTAAATTAGTGAATCGAAATTGGATTAGTTACTGTGCTCCTTAAAATTAGAAGTAGAAATGTGATAGGATGACACAAAAGTTATACGAGACAGTTCCAAACATTTTTAGTTATCCAACGTGGTCCATCAAATTGAATCTGATCGGTTTGAACATTCGAAATCCCACGTACCGTTCTCAAATTGAAGAAAGAGTTAGAAAAGTCTGGATAGTCTGCCCGACCCACTGTCAGTTGGACCACATCTCTTCACGCCCAATGTCTCGCACTCTTTTTTTTCTCTCCTATTGTTTCGTCTGATCCGCTATCAGTCACAGTCTACAATCCAAAAATAAGGGATATTGTCGAACATTTGATGAGTCATTTGGTGTTGTTCGTATTGAAGATGCCCTTCTTAATTACATTGCCTTGTTCTTACACAAAAAAGAGTTTTAAGGGGACGTATAGTTTCTTTACAAAACATAGGAAATGAGCAGTATTTCTAAGGAACTCATGTACTCATTCCCTACAAACTGAACGCATATATAGAAAACTTTCCTTTGAAATTTCATTTTCCCTGAAAGTCCTCCAAATCAAATAAGGCCTTAACAAGTGAAACTAGTGTTCACCAAAGAAAAAATGCAGTCAAACTCGCAATCAACGTTTATTATAGAAGGAAAGAATATACATTTATTATTGTTGCTGATTTTATGAAAAGTAAAATCTATTGTAAAATTCCATCGGAAGTACTGTACAATGCATCTCAAGTACAATAGAAATTACCAATATATTTTGAAATCTTGGCTGGGTCAGCAGTAAATGGGTTGGAGCCACTGTTTGTTTCCTGGGCTAGCTAGCTACTCCCTCCCTGTCCCTGGTCGCCGTCCGTCGCGGTCGGCGTGCCAATCCAGCCATTGGGTCAAACTATCCCGCCCTGTCCGTCCGTCTCGCTCCGGCGCGCCCACACCCACACGGCGACGTCTATCGGAGGTGGGAACGGCACGGGCCGCAATATTCTTCCTCCCGATTCATCAGATCAAAAACTGCTCTAGGCTGTAGCTGGATCGGAGTCAACTCCCGACCCCCCCCCCCCCCCCCCCTACTTCGGAGCACGTAGTTATTATTGAGATCGTCTGACCTGGCTGCGTCCCCAGTCCACCCTCCAGTCCAGCCAGCACAATCCCCGGATATTCCCCGCAAATCATCATCCCAGCACACGCTTAATCTTCTCTAATCTGTTACTATTAGCTAGTACGTACGTACTGCCTGACGGAGATCACAAAAAGATTCCTGCTCGCTCGCTCGCTCGCTCTCCTCCTATATATCACCGTCCTCCTCCGCCCCTTCCTTCCTCGCACTCAACGAAACCAGACTCTGTTTCCTCCTCCTCGTCTCTCTCTCTCTGCTTTCCACGCTCGCCTCGGCACAAGAAAACAGGGGACGGCATGGGGGCTCGCCGGCGCCTGGCGGCGCTGCTCTTGCTCGCCGCCGCCGCGCTGTTCTTGCTCTCCGCGGAGCAGGCCGACGCCGGCGTCACCAGCTCGTACCGGCGCAAGCTGGAGGCCACCGCCGACATGCCGTTCGACGCCGACGTCTTCCGCGTGCCGCCGGGATACAATGCCCCACAGCAGGTCGGCCGGCCCTCCCTCTGATTCCCTCTATCTTTATTTATGCAACAGGTTCCTTCTCGGGTCGTTGATTTCTCATCTTGTTCGTTCCCTCCATGATACCACCACAGGTGCACATCACGCTGGGCGACCAGACGGGCACGGCCATGACGGTGTCGTGGGTGACGGCCAGCGAGCCGGGCAGCGGCAAGGTCAGGTACGGCCGGTCGCCGGACAAGCTGGACAT
The DNA here is from genome assembly GCA_950022295.1 of Bromus sterilis. Classification (NCBI taxonomy): domain Eukaryota; kingdom Viridiplantae; phylum Streptophyta; class Magnoliopsida; order Poales; family Poaceae; genus Bromus; species Bromus sterilis. The sequence continues at coordinate 436,098,616 of OX465595.1, forward strand.
GGCGGCGCACGCCACGCACACCCGCTACGACTACTTCAACTACACCTCCGGCTTCATCCACCACTGCCTCCTCAAGCACCTCGAGGTAATAATAACTCACTCGCCAACAACAAACCTTTCTTCGACTCCGTTCAGAACATCGCCATTAACCCCGTGGGTGTTCCATGTCTGCAGCACGGCGTCAAGTACTACTACGCCATGGGGTTCGGCCACACGGTGCGCACCTTCTGGTTCACCGCCCCTCCCAAGCCCGGCCCCGACGTCCCCTTCAAGTTCGGACTCATCGGTATGCTGCTCTTGTTAATCCACTCTGTATTCTTTCATTATGATCCATGGATGATATCAACACCGCAAGTTAGTTACCAAGATCCATCCATGCCGGTTAATCGGTTACTCCATGGATCGGTAGAAACAAGCGGTTCGATAGGATCGAAAATCTTATGACAAGATGAGGAAGGCCAGCATGGATAGGTCGTCACTCATCCTTGTCGTCGCTAGACGCTAGCTAGCATCCAATGTATGTCAGTGATCCATATGATGCCCATATGTTGATAATTTGAGGTGCCTAGTTTAGCCGGCGTCCTACCTGCAAGTAGCTCACACGTCTACTTCCTTGGGGGTCTGAATTTCCTGGGATGTATCGATCAAGACAAGATTGTGCCATGGTTGACTGCCGCCGCAGGGAACGAACAACGTGCACATACCAATGCTTATTACAGTCCTGTCCAGTGTGGCACTGACCAGTGTCATGGCTCTCTGAACTGCATAAGGAAATACTTAAATTCAGACACCAATTTGATTGGTTAGTACTGTAGCTGTTTGGTTTGCTGGACATTCATTTTGTTTTGGAGGAATAATTAACCGATTAATCTACTAGCTGAACCTTTAATTTAAATTCATAATTATTACTTTATATATTTGTTACTGATTGATCTGGACGGCACGGCAGGTGACCTGGGGCAGACGTTCGACTCCAACAGCACGGTGACGCACTACGAGGCCAACGGCGGCGACGCCGTGCTCTTCGTGGGCGACCTCTCCTACGCCGACGCCTACCCGCTCCACGACAACCGGCGATGGGACAGCTGGGCGCGCTTCGTGGAGCGCAGCGTGGCGTACCAGCCATGGATCTGGACCGCCGGCAACCACGAGCTGGACTACGCGCCGGAGATCGGCGAGGACACGCCCTTCAAGCCCTTCACCCACCGCTACCGCACGCCGTACCGCGCTGCCGGCAGCACGGACCCGCTCTGGTACTCGGTGAAGATCGCGTCGGCGCACGTCATCGTGCTCTCCTCCTACTCCGCCTACGGCAAGTACACGCCGCAGTGGACGTGGCTCTCCGACGAGCTCGCCCGCGTCGACCGCAAGGCCACGCCGTGGCTCATCGTGCTCATGCACTCCCCCTGGTACAACAGCAACAACTACCACTACATGGAGGGGGAGACGATGCGGGTGCAGTTCGAGAGCTGGCTCGTCGCCGCCAAGGTCGACCTCGTCCTCGCCGGCCACGTCCACTCCTACGAGCGCAGCCGCCGCTTCTCCAACGTCGCCTACACCGTCGTCAACGGCAAGGCCACGCCGGTGCGGGACATCGACGCCCCCGTCTACGTCAACATCGGCGACGGCGGCAACATCGAGGGCATCGCCAACAAGTACGTTCGTTCATTGCTTGCTCCCTCTGAATGAATTATACTCCGGCCATTGATTAATTGCTGACGAGGAAATGAATGGGCGCAGCTTCACGGATCCGCAGCCGGCATACTCGGCGTTCAGGGAGGGGAGCTTCGGCCACGCCACGCTGGAGATCAAGAACCGGACGCACGCCTACTACGCTTGGCACCGGAACCACGACGGCGCCAAGGCCGTCGCCGACTCCGTCTGGCTCACCAACAGGCACTATCTGCCCACCGACGACTCCAAATGATCGTCGGCAAGCATCTCAGTTCCGAAGCAATGTCATGGGGACCTGTTTCGCTGCCCTGCTTCAGCAAGATGAGTGAGGGTTTTCTTACACGTTGATCGATCGGATCGGCTGGCTGCGATGGTGCTTGTTGCTTAGTTTTTGATGAGACAAGAGAAGTGATCCGGGCATCCTTGCAAATGGATGCTTCAAGACACACAAGAACTTTTCCCTCCCTCGTGTTTTAGATGTTGGTGAATCTCTAAGAGCTCAAGCCATAGTTAGTGCCATTAGTCATGTGTAACTGTAAGCGTAAAGCTTCTGCACGTAATTTCGTGTAAAATAAAATAATGCTTCAGATTCAAGGATTGTGTGAGCGTGGAAACTGTGCATGGTCATGTGCTAAGATCATCCCATCTAAATATACTATTCAAACATGCTACACGCTCCTGATTTTTCAGACAGGTAATCAAATGGTTAGAGTCAAACAAAGGTATGCTAAGGTTTCGGGGAACATCAAAGTTAAAACGAAGAAAGCCTTAGGGTATCTCTAACCAAAAGATTTTCATTGCAATAGTTAGGCATTTTTAACACCGATCGCACTCGTCCGTAGACCGAAGGACCATTCAGAAGGCACTGATGTAGGAGTCGGTCATGTAATGTAATTGTAGCCGCCAACGTTCATAAGTATTTTTAATCAAAATTAGGTAAATTAGAAAATCAAACGAAATTCATTGAAATTCGAATATGGCTCGAACGATTTCATAAAAATAGATGAAATATATGAGTTTAGCTTAATCTAAAACTATGTAGGTGATTGTGATGGGCCGTCTGAGCTTCGTATTTAGTTCCGGGACTCCCGGTGACAAAGAAGCTTCAGTGCCAGGATGTCAGCCCAGGAAGAAAGGCATCCCGGTAGGGCATCAACTGTCCATGGTCATCGGGTTTTGGGCAGCCCTCTTTCGTCGCGTTGCATAAGCATGAAGGGACTATCCACGTAGATGTTCTGTGTGAGCCTTTATCGGAACACAACGTTTGCACGTCGTAGTCAGTCGCCGGACAACACTACATTTGCGTGTTTGCCCATAAGCACCACAAACGTCACCACTTCGTCCGACTTGTTGAGGAGAGTCGTTGTCCTCGATCGCATGCGTCACATGCGCTTTCATTGTTCAGGATCATTCCGGATGCTATGAACACCATTAAAAAGTTGTTTAGGGTCCTAACCATTGGTTTGAATTGAGAGGGAGTGCATAGGCAAAAATTAATGCAAGCTCATTTTGGAGAAAAAGTGTTATGTGATGCGTGTTTAGTCGCTAGTGTCGATCCGATCGATGCGATGCAGCAAAGCACCTAACATTTTTGTCCAATATTCACATTTGATTTCCCGAGCACGAAACATTTTAAGCCACATGTTAAGGCACTTATCTGAGATCCTGGGGCTAAGGCACTCATCCGAGACCGTGGGGCACAGGGCCATCCAAACTCACGCCGTCTCATGAGGTTTTTCGTCAAAAAAAGGATATTTTTCTGTGGCCACGTCTCTGATTTTATTTTTACCGGGCTTTACGTCCCGCTTTATATATAAAGCACAAGTCCAACCAAAGTCATACAACAATCCGCCGAGTCAAGACGACAACCAAGAGTTACATGTTGGGGGGCCACAACACAAGGCCCAAAAGTAGAACAACAGAAATGACTGTCTAATCAGGCTCCGGGGATGGGGAGGGGGGATAGGCGCGCAACCAAGGCATGAAGGTCGGAGCAGATGACATCAATGTCGTCACGCGCTTGCCGCTTGCTAAGCGGCCGCCAGAGCTGGAGAAAACCAAACAATTTAAAGATAGCATCAGTAGCCCGTCTCGAAATGACAAGCTTATTACGAATCGTCCACAGAGTCCAGGTCAGCGCACCCATCACCACCCATGTGGTGGGGAGTCTCGACAACGGGGTCGCCCCTGGCACTCCGGAAATAAGTCCAGGAAGTTGTCATGGCACCACGTGCCATTGATAACCTTCCGGAGGCAATCCCACAGAAACTGAGCGGCGGGACAAGTGAAGAAAATATGGTTCAAGTACTCATCAACCAGACACAGAAGACACATCCCATCTCCAGGTCCATTCCATTTCTGCACCTCCACCTTAGAAGGTACCTCGCCACGGACCAACCGCCACAAAAAGATCTGAATCCTAAGCGAAATTCTGATGGTCTACAGCGTGAACAATTTCGCAGGACCCAAGGAAAACGCTATCACGGTGTATAGCGAGCCCGTAGAGAATCGTCCGTTGGATTCCAAGTGCCAGGATACCCGGTTAGGGATAAGCCGAGGAGTGTGAAGAGCGCCTCTGATTTTATCCAGAACGGAACGGGTAAACAGGCGAAAAGCGGGTGACGGGGACGCAGGACAGCAGTGCACGCACGGCCACGTCACCCTTCCTTCCATTCCATGGGTCGCGCTCGTGCCCCTCGTCTCTAGTCGTCGCCTTGCTCCGATTTTCCACCCACGATCCCAGCCGAGACACCCGGGGGTAGAGGGAGAAGCCGAGGGACGGAGAAAAAGCGCGCACCTCGCTTCTCGCGGATCTGCGATCTCCTCCGCTCCTCCAAACTCTTGCACCATGAGGTGAGCAGCTCCTGGCTCCTCCCCCTCGATTCAATCAGCTTCGTCAGGTCAATGGGGATTTTGCTTTCTTCATGCTAGCTGTACGCGTTAATGGCGCAAATTCGACGCCCGTCTCGAGATAACCACACCAAGCTAGGGGATTCCCTTCCTTATATGCTGGTTTTCTTGCGTTGCCTGCCTGATAGAGCGGGGTCAACCGTGCAAAGCCTGCTTGCTAGGCAGGGTGGAGTGGGATTTTGGCCGGCGGATCAGGCTCTGCATCGGGTAAAATCAGATGCGCTCAGGTTTCCGAGCTAGCTAGCGAGCGATTTCGATGTGTCATTGGGGGAAGGAAATGCCGGTTTGATTGATTGATGGCCGGAGTGAATCTGATTCAGAGATGCAAACCGCAAGCTCCACCCCGTTGACCGTGGCCTGGGCTGCTAACGGCGACGGCCGGTTGCCTGCTCCGCCAAAGTGAAAATCACACGCATTCACCTGGTAGCCCCTGTGAGGCTGTGAGTGGTTACTGAAGAGTTGGCGCAGTTCATCTCCTGCACTTGCAGAATGCTGGAGATTCAAGTGAATCTTTTCCAGCAACGCAGAGAGATGTTCTCGTTGTGCAGATCCTTGCGAGAAACAGGGGAGATGGGGGGGGGGGGCATGAATCTTTTGTTCTTGCATTGTTACCCCTTTCTCTTTGTGCTTGCTGAATTCGAAAAGTGAGAATCTTATCCATATGACACCATCACCACTGACTCTTGATTTCTCACAGCTAGACTTCATTAACCATCATGCAATTGGCATGACATTTTTAAAATGAATTTACTTGTTAATTACTGTAGGTCATAGGTTTCAGTTTTAGGAGAGACATTGTTTTCGACAACTACAGGAGAAACAGTTCATTAGTATAGGATTTGAATACTCTACTCTTTTGCAGTTTTTATCTGGAAATCTTCGAATCTTTCCTTATCACACCCTTCCAGTGTGATGCCAAATTCACTGAATGTCCAGTTTTATTCCATACGTAAAGCTATCTTCTTACACGTAAAGTCCGAAGCATTAATGCTTCTCGGTATGGCGTCTACAGTTCATGTGTGGTGCGAATGCAATCAACATTTCGGAACATAGACCGACATTCATTACGATCGTTTCATTGTAGATCTTTTGCATTCATGTGCCACCCCTCAAAACATCATGTGCACATGTGAGACACCACCTTACACATCAATGCTAAGGAGCAAATATAAGTCGAATTGTACTGATGTGAATAGATAGAAACATGTTTATTCTTGTGTGTGTCACAGAAATATCCCCAGGATTCCATGAGTGCCATGCGACATTCGAGGCATATGCAATGTTTACCTAATTATTTTGCCTTCTTCCAGGGCCAAGAAGATGATATATGGATTCTCCATCTCCCTTATCCTCATCAACCTGGCTTCCATAATGGAGCGGGCTGATGAGAATCTCCTCCCAGCTGTTTACAAGGAAGTCAGTGCTGCCTTCGACGCTGGTCCTACTGATCTGGGCTACCTTACGTTTATAATGAACTTTCTCAAGTCCATAGCATCTCCCTTGGCTGGTGTCCTTGCTCTTCAGTATGATCGCCCCACTATTCTTGCCATCGGAACTGTCTTCTGGGCTCTATCAACAGGGGCCGTTGGAGTCAGCCAGTATTTTCAGCAGGTTGCGTTCTGGAGAGGTGTAAATGGTGTTGGGCTTGCCATTGTGATACCATCACTTCAATCCTTCATTGCTGATAGCTACAGAGATGGCACCCGTGGCGCAGGATTTGGTTTGTTGAGCCTCATTGGCTCAATAGGTGGTATAGGAGGAAGTATTCTGGCAACAGTCATGGCTGGAAGGGATTATTGGGGATTTCCTGGATGGCGGTTTGCATTTATTGTGGTTGCGTTTGCAAGCTTGTTAATTGGGTTTCTTGTTTACTTTTACACCGTTGATCCTAGAAAAATATCTCCAGGAAATTTTGGTGATGATGACAACCATGAGAGGTATGGTTTTCTTCTGATTTTGGATAAATTCTTTGATATACTTCTAATAGTTCATATGTATCATGAAAGCATAATTAGCATCAAGTGGTGATATTTATTTTCAGTTTTCACCATATCCAACATTATATTTGCAACTTTTCTCACTCACTTCCTCTTAGCTCTAAAATATCCAGCTGAGATGGAATTTTGAGAAAGTGTACCTTTCCTTTTTCTGAGCTCATGTGTTGGATGACCACTTGATTCTACATGAACTTTCCATGTAGCAGTATGTGCATCTATCCTCAAAACATAATGTTGCTGTCTTATATTAAATGGCAGGGCGCGTTTGGTTGGCAACAGTATTTTTCCTCCACTCTCCATCTGGAAGGATTCATGGATAACAGCAAAATCTGTCATGAAAGTGCGGACATTTCAAATCATCGTCTTGCAAGGCATAGTCGGCTCCTTGCCATGGACTGCTGTTGTTTTCTTCACAATGTGGTTTGAGCTAATTGGTACGAGTTCAAATGGCAGTTTCCAATATATGAACTGACAATAACTCCTTCCTGGAGTTAAACATTAATCAAGCCTTCAACCCTCGTAGGTTTCGACAACAAAAGCTCAGCGGGGTTAAACAGCCTATTCGCCATCGGCTGTGCGAGTGGATCATTTCTTGGTGGAGTAATAGCAGATCGCGTGTCAAGACGCTACCCGGATTCAGGTCGCATCATGTGCGCTCAGTTCAGCGCCTTCATGGGCATCCCTTTCACATGGATCCTCCTCACAGTCATCCCGCAGTCGGTCGACTACTGGTACAGCTATGCCGTCACACTGTTCCTGATGGGGCTCACCATAAGCTGGTGCGCCACCTGCGCAAACAACCCGATGTTCGCGGAGGTGGTCCCTCCCAAGCACCGCACCATGATCTATGCGTTCGACCGCGCTTTCGAGGGCTCGTTCTCCTCGCTGGCTGCTCCCGCCGTCGGCATGGTGACCGAGAAGGTATATGGGTACAATGCCAAGACAGTCAACCTGGAGAACGGGTCGGTGGCAGGGGCGTACGCGCTCTCAAGGGGGCTGCTGACAATGATGATCGTTCCGTTTGGTCTGTGCTGCATGTTCTACACCCCGCTCTACTTTGTGTTCAAGCGCGACCGTGAGAATGCCAGGTTGGCCGCCAGTGTCAAGGATCTGGAGCTTATGTGAATTCTGCGGCAGTTTTTTATCAGTTTCTTTGCAGTGTTTGTTAATCAGTTAGTTGATTCAGTTTGGGGTTGAAATGGTGCAGTTTACAGAAATAGACTTACAGGTTTCACCTTCTTCAGAGAGATGAAAAGTAAACGAGTACACCTTCAGACAGATGAAAAAAATTACACAAGTACACCTTCAGACAGATGACAAGAAATACAAGAGTACAGATGATGATCTCCTTTTGTAAAATTAGAGAGGATATATTGTACTAATGCATTTTGTAGATAAATAAATGGCAGCTGCCATGTTCAGTCTCACCGCGCTTAGGACTTATTTTTCTGTTGCCGTCTGTAATCCTGAACTGAATTTTGTAGATGAAAAGGGCATTTGCCCCTAATCCTGAATTTGGTTAAGCAAGAGGACCAAAGCTGATACTCCCTCCGTAAACTTTTATAAGATGTTTTGGGTACTATTTTACGATCCTAAAACGTCTTATAAAAGTTTACAGAGGTAGGAGTACTTTCTAACTGAATTTGTACAGGTTTGCCTCTTGTATGATACTTTCAAAATGAATTTGATAGAGCATTATGTTTCATCTGCGTCTTGTTTCTGTTAATAGAAATCATGGGGGGCCTATTACTTCCTCTGTTCACTAATATAATACAATATGTTTTAGTCTTTTTAAAATTGGATGTATATAGACACATTTTAATGTGTTTATTCACTGATTTTAATCCGTATGTAGTTCATATTAAAATATCCAAAACATCTTATCATAATAAACGGAGGGAGTATATTAAACAAAACAAAAACATGCTTGAGAAATCCAGGTTCCATCTTCAGGCAGATAAAAACACACGATTACACGGCAATTTACTGTAGAATTAGCAGGAATAAATTGCAATATTGTCTGCAGATATAGAAATGAATACAATCTTTTATTATGCTGCCTACGCCTGCTTAGGGCCAGTTCCGTCGGCGGGTACGTATTTGTCACAAGAGCTTTGTAAAACAAATTGACAGTAAACGGTATTTTTTATTAGCTCGAAATAGATAAATGACCAATCAAAGATTGCACAATGAAATTTGAAACTAATTATATATATATATGAAGAAATGCCAATAGGATTCAAAGTTAATTTGCATCAATTTGGTTTGAACTAGTGTCACCTATATAAGGCAGTGCTCGAATGTTACCTTCACGAAATTGATCGATACCATTCAGCGTAGCAAGTGTGATTTCTTTGCTGACAAACTTTTTGGCAATTTTAGTTATATATACTGAATCTCCCAACCAGAATACCCTGTACTACAAACAACTCTGTTAGGAAATAATTTTGTTGCTGTCTGAAATCTATGCTAGGATATAGTATAATTTTGTTGGTTGTTGCTGTCTGAAAACTCTGCTAGGATATATTGTTGTTGCTGTATAAAGACTGTGCTAGGATATACTATTTGCGTTGCTGCCTGAAAACGGTGTTTGCAGAGTATGTACCAGCTATACTCATTTGGTTGCAAGTGCAGCCAGTCCATTTGAAAATATTTCTATACTCATTCAGTGATACGACACTGAAAAATATTCCACCGTAGAGAAAGACATCTTCTTATGGATTAACTTGCCCCCGCAAACTGTTTCAAGTTTCAACCCTCTTAATTGCATCTCTCCATGAAGATGGAACCTGGGGGGCAACCCCTTTTATTTCAAAAACAAAAAAAAGTTGCATGTCTCCGATCCAAATTCATAGCAAAACAGTGCACAATTACAATTGTTTCTACCACACATTACTTTACACTAACTAGTCACATGATCAGCCATAATTAACTGAAGAACTAATGGGTTACTTTACCGCTCTAATAAGAACAAGCAAAGCTTTATCAGAGCATGGCATCCATCAAGCCGCCGCAGCCGGAACCTGGAAGCATGAACGGCTGCCGCTGCACGAACAGTGGAGAGGTGGAAGTGCCATGATTTGGCAGTTAAGTTAACTGGCGGCGGCGAGTATTAAGGCGGCGAGCGCTGCGTTATTTTCGCATTTGGGCCACAGGGCTGCAAAGTCACGGGAGTGGGCCGGGTTAAAGCGAGGAAGGCAAAGGCAGGCCGGGCTGCATGCACCTCTCCTCTCTCTCTCTCTCTCTCTCTGCTGCTGCACTGCCGCCATTAGTTATTCTCTTATTGACAAAGTCAGGTTTCGCTCGAACATTTTTTTCTTGACAAAGTCTGATACAAATCAGTAAATCACTCGCATTGGGCAGCGCTGATATGCTTCATGTTTCATCCAACACTAGTAATTCTGCTTCCTCAATCTTACCAAGAGGCTTTAATTAAACGTGGCTGAACATGATGAAACTACATTTTTTTCTTGCAATAACAAGCATGCGCATTGGCACATTCATGCATACGAACAGGAATTTTCCATATCACACCTCCATTTCATGACAGAAATAAGATGCATGATTACATAGATTAGCTTCCCACCGCAGAAGAAGTAATATTGTACTATAACCTTCAGCATACACAAAACACACACACTGAAACGTTACTTGGACTGTTGGACAGGTGGACTGTTACGTTAACTAATAAACTAAGCCGGACACCGCTCGTTGATACGCTAATCAACTATTAGAGCATCCTGCACTTTTGCTGCCTCTAAGGCTTTAAAGACTGACGCTATACATTGCCGCTCCCGCCTCTAACAGAAAAATTGCTAGCGTCGCCTCTAAGACTACCCATAGTGGGAGTAACATAAGTAGTAACATTGATGCCACATAAGCTAAAAAGATGATGTAGCAAGTAATTAATGATGAAAGAGAGGCATGTGATAACTAGATACTACCTCCGTCACAGTTTACAGGGCCTATGCGTATATCTAGGTCGCCAATTTAACCAACATAAAATAAGATATATGTGATAAAAATTATATCATCATAAACTTCAGATGTTCTACTTTCAAATGATATAATTTTTATAACATATACCTTGTGTTATGTTGGTTAAATCGGCGACCTAGGGATACGCACGCGCCCTGTAAACTGTGACGGAGGTAGTAGTTACTTGCTCTTGGAGTAACATCACACATACCAATGCAATATGAGTCTATAACATAGTAAATGATGTTACTAGTTGATGTTACTCCCCACTATAAAGTTAGTAACATAAACTAGTAACATATGGATGTTACTAGTTGATGTTAATCCTCACTATAGTATAAGGTAAGAGGCTGCCTCCAAGCACTTAAAAAATTGCAAAAGAATCCTCTATTTGCATGGCTGACTTCTCATGTGAAGGAACAAATAGGCTGAAGAAATGCTTGTTTATTTGCTGCTTGGGTCCCAACTTAGAGGCAAGACCCATGGGCGCCGCGGAAGGCCGCGGGCCAGTCCCAGACCGCGAGGACGTCCACCGGCACCACGCTGGCGGAGCCGTCGGCGTAGCGGATCCGGAGCTCACGGGGGACCTCGCGAGGGTGGCCGACGCAGAGCACGGCGGAGAGGTCCGGCGACGCGAAGCAGTCCGGGTCGACCTCGACGACCCACCCGAAGCCGCGGCAGTTGGCGTCGATCTCCCCCTCCGTGCGCTGCTTGGCCGGGTAGTCGCGCAGCACGAGGACTAGGAGGTCGTTGGCGTCGCGGACGAGGTGGTCCTCGGGGATGTTGTGCGCGAGGTGGCAGTCGTCGAGGACGCTCGTCCCCCGCCCGCTGCCGTCCGGCGAGGCGAACGGGAAAGACTGACGGCGCATGGCGGCCTCCCGGTCGGCGGGCGTGCGGAAGCGCAGGCCCATGGATCCGCGGGCGGGGGCGGGGCAGAGGAGCGTGAAGCGCGGGGCAGCGGTTTGGATGGCTTTGCCGTTGTTGCGTATGAAGGTCGCCGCGTTCCCGCGCCAGCGGAGGGCGGCGGCCGGCGGCCGGAGGTAGGCGTGGGAGAAGCACATCGAGTGGCGCGCCTTCCATGTTGATGGAGCGTCGGCAGCGCGGTGGCGAGCGCTGGGACCTCGTCGTGGTGCTGCGGGCGGTCGGAGAGCATGTCGGCGGCAACCAGCAGCATCTTGGGAAAAAGTGGAGAGAAGGGAAGAGAGTTGAAGGCGATTGCAGCGGGGACGTGGAGTGACTGCAAAGAAAGATGCATGCACTGCCAGCTTTGACTTGGAGCGCTCTACTCCGCTCCTCCTAGCGTTCGTAGATGCCCTAGCTTACTACTGTAGACACCAAGCGCTGGCATGGGTATGCGTTGTGTTGTCAATTCGACTGTCCTGCTCTGCTGAGGAAATTGCACTTTCCACCAGGCTCTTCTTCATCCGTTGCGCAAACCACCATACCTACGTATTTTTTGCACTCTCCACCACATTTACGCCTAATTCGTTGCAACCCCAGCTAATTAACTTTGACTGGTAAACTGATGGTTGGGTCCCACATGAAAATGGTTCATGCTTAGGAGTGCGAGGAGGGTATGAAGGCACAGGGTTGTATTCTTACTTTACTCTTGGTCTGAACTACCAAGCACATAATTCCCAGCAAGAATGATTTTGATAATGGCAATATGGCAGACTTGGATGTTATAACTTGCATCTATATTTTGGTGGCTGCATCTATATTTTGGTATTTTAGAATGATGTTTGTAATGGCTATATTATGGCATAACATTGGATGGATAGCTACAATTGAACATATTCTGGTCATCGTTTTTGGTCTTATCTTTTATATAACATGTATCGAAGGCTCTCATGTATTGTGATGTTGTTGATTAATTAAAATGTAATGTCTATTGTTTGCTTAATTATTATTGTAAGGCTGCACCACGTCCAGTTTATTATGTAAGTCCCGACTGTCAGTTTTGTTGTCAAAGTTGATAATGGGCTATTTAGAATGAGTAGTTACAGATAACTGCTATACATGGTGGAGAGTGCAAAAGATATGAAAACCTGGTGGTTTGCGCAACGAATGGAGCAGAGCATGGTGGAAACTGCAATTCCCTCTGCTCTGCTCCAACGTGAAATCTTCATTTCATTAGTGGAGGATATCCATGGACAAAATCGTGCGCGTCAAGAAGAGTACTGTACCATGCAGTGCAGACGCAGGCAAGTTGGAGCTGCAGGTTCACCGGTGTGAACATAACAGCAAGTCAAACATGCAAACAGTGGCACTGGCACAGTGCAGGTGGAGAAGAGTGCTGCATGCTGCAGGACGCATGCGTGCTCTTCATCAGAGACCTCCCGCCACGGATAAGGGCAACTCCACCAACGGGAGACCCAAATGTCCTTCCGTTTGAATCTTTGCGGATCAAAAACGCGGCGCATTTGGGTTTACGTAGAATGTGTTTGGTTGCTCGTGTTTGATAGCCCGCTTGCACTGTTTGACGCGCATGGCAATATGGCATGAAATTTCAAGCACCTTCCAGACAGGTCCGATGGAAACGGTCGAATCGGCAGTTTTCAGCAAGCTAGGCTCGGGCGATGCAGGGAAGAAAAACACGGCGGCTGAGCTCGTACGGGTGGGAGATGGCGCGTCTCCAAACATCCGACAGGACGAATCGGGTCACCTTTCGCCAATTCTATCGCCACCTATATATATCCTCCTCCACCTCAACGCCGATTCCTACGCCATCACTCTCCTCCTCTTTCGAGCTTTTCCGCCGACGTGATTCCTCTTCTCCGACCAGGTAAGTGACGCATCCCCTCTCCGACCAGTGGTCCATGCCGGCAGCGACAAGGATATTCCTCAACCACCTCTCCTCCGAGTTCATTCACCCCCCTTGTTTTGGAGGCATGCAGAACCAAAATCATATTTTTAAAAATAAATTGGAAAACTTTAGATCTAGAACGTGTCGAACTAACAATGCCAAATTCAGTTTAGATTCCATGAAGTTGAAAAATGAACCTTGCGACACGTACGATACTATTTGTACGATTTTTGTACAACAATCAAACACATCCAGTCGTCACGCCAGTTGAATGGAGCAGCATCGTAGATTAGCTATCGTACGACAATCGGATGTTAAAGTGTCGTACGTGAAGTAGTTTCGTTGAAAAATTCAGACTCCACCTTCTGACAGATGAACTGTACAATTAGACACAATAAACTGTGATACCTTGCGTGGATAAAGAAATGACAGCTATGTTTTATTATCCTGCCTATACCTTCTTAGGGTCCGTGTAATTTGGGGTATTTCTCATGAGAGTTTTGGAAAAAAATCTGACAATAAAAAGTAACTTTCATTAGCTCAAAATAGTTAAATCACCAATCAAAGATTGCACCTTGAAATTTCAAACTAACCATAACATTATAAATATTTGAAGAAATGTCAATGGGATTTAAAGTTTGCATCAATTTGGTTTGAACTACTGTCACCTCTATAAGGCAGTGCTCCAGTGTGACATTCATGATCAATCGAACAACATGTAGCAGAAATCCTTAGAAAAAGATGTCGATGTGCTCCTTGAGCAACTACCATTCAACATAGCATGTGTGGTTGCTTTGCTATCAAACTTTTGGTGATTGTAACTACGTACTCTAGGATATATTTTTGCTGTTGCCCGAAAACATGGGCTTAAGCAAGATTGCAAGAGAAACATTCCCACTGATCGACCAATGCTGATACTATTTGCAGTGTATATACTCATCTAATTCCTAGTCCAGTCAGTCCATTCGAAATATTCACAGAAAGATAAGATCATATGGATTGAATTGCTCCTGCAATTTGTTGCAAGTTCCAACCCGTTTAATTATCTGTCTCCAATCCAAATTAACAAAACCATGCATGACCAAACAAGCTACAGTATTAAGCTTGCATCACCTTACATCAACAGCATCCACACACACACATACTAGCAGCTAATTAAGAGGTAGCTTTGGAGAACTAAATAAAGGACTAAGCTGGATACGGCTCTATTTGTTTCAATAAAGAAAGACATGATCATGTTCATATGGATTGACTTGCTCCTGCAAGATGTTTCAAGTTTCAAGATGTTTAAATTTATAACAAAATTGTGCATGATTGCAGCAAAGGTAGCTTCCACCACAGATTAGGCCCAGCTATAGTGGTAAGAATCATCACATTCCCTAACGTACGCATCGATACCATCCGCACACTTACTAGTCACATCTTCTAATTCACTGAAGAACTAGCCGACCACGGCCTCAACCGGGGCCTGGAAGAGAGGCACGTACTGTCCATCGGCGTCGTAGGAGTGTGAGCGGTGCCAAACCTTGATGATCTCGACGGGCACGACGTTGGCGGAGCCGTACGCGTCGTAGTAGTCGATCCGGAGCTCGTGGGGGATCTCTCGAGGGTGCTCCAGCTCAAGGACGACGCGGACGGCGGCGAGGTCGGGCGCCGCGAAGCAGGCCGGGTCGATCTCGAGCACGTTCCCGAATCTGCAGCAGTTGGACTGGATCCCCTTCTCCGTGCGCTGCTCGATCGGGTAGTCGCGCAGGGCGGCGTGGACGATGTAGTCGTTGGAGACGCGCCGGACGCCGGGGGTGTCCTGCTCGCGGAGGAGCTTCACGGTGACGCCGTCGAGCACGAACGGCTGCCGCCGCAGGGCCGCCTCGCGGAAGTCGGGCGTGCGGAAGCGCAGCGTCGCGTCGGCGTGGAAATCGGGCGTGAGGAGCTCGAAGTTCTGCGGCAGGTCGAGGGCGAGGGTGCGGAAGACGCGGCGGATGAAGGGCCCCGGGTCGGCGCGGCACGGGGCCTCCGGCGGGGCGATGTAGGCGTACGCGTAGCGCCGCGCCTGGTACTCGGCCTCGGGGTCGGAGGTGAAGGCGAAGTCGAGGTACGCCTTGATTCTACTGCCCGGGGGTTCCGTGAGCATCTCCCTCGGCAGGAAGGAAGCGGTAGCGGCCGGAGGGCCCCCGCCGTAGTAAGGGCGGGTGACGTAGGCCGGGCGGTCGGAGGGGTTAGGGATCTCCAACGCCGTCGCCCCCTTCGGCATGGTGCGGTCGGCGCCGGCGGCTGGCATCTTGGTCGGGTGGAAGTGCTAGGTTTGGAAACGAAAAAAAGGTTGAAACCATTGTAGAAAAGAGGAAAGTATAGTTTTATCCTAAATAAACTTCAAAAAATAAATAGTTTTACCCTAAGTCCTTAAAAGTCTAAAACCTGCTAAATCATCCCCTTACTCTGTTCAAACCGGGTCAATGACATCATGAACGATTCTGGGTAAGATTTCAGGTGGTTTTGTATTAATGTTCTTTTTTTTTGAGAGATTGTATTAATGTTCTTGCTTGGGCAAAAGTGTTCTCGGGCTGCCTCGTTCCCTCATCACGTGTGGTAGTTGAAAAGTGACCGCACTACCACCTCATCCTTCTCTCATTGTAGCTTCAAGAGAAGTGAAGGTTCTGTTGACACGAGTTTTTAGCACGATAATATTCATATACAAGATGGCCTTGAATGAAGAAGCGCTCTACATGAAAAAGTTGGGTATTATCGAAGTGAACATCTTTGTATTTCGAGCCATCGACATCCGATTCCATCTCGAAGACCGAAACTATGTTTGAAGCAGTAATATCCTGGCATTCGAAGCACTATTTTGCCAATTAGGCCTTCAATACATCATCAAATGGGCCTTCAATACATCATCAAATGGAAAACCTTCTACATTGAGCGGCTTGGTCTCATCGAAGCGGTCAATTTTGATATTTAAAATGTCCAAATCCGAGTTTGTATGAAGAAGTTACGGCCAAAACAGTATTGCACTGAAAAGTCAGACTGGATCGTCCGTGATTAGACCTCGGACGTCCGGATAATTACGTCCCGAGGCGGTTTTCTATCCGGACCGTCCGGCCTAGGGGCAGGATCGTCCAGGCCGAGGTCGGACCGTCCGGGCTGAAGCCGGGATCGTCCGAATAAGTACGACTCGAGGCCAGTTTTTGGCCATAATTATCCGGACCGTCCGGCCTATGGTCCGGACCGTCCGGGATGACCGCGAGGAGTTCGATTTTGCTCGGGATTTTGGTATATTGAACGCGAAAAGGACTCGTTTTCTTGCAAGGGAAGCCTAACCACCTCATATATAGATGAGGTGACGGCCGATTGAAACAACACACAATCGAACAAACACATCTACATCCTTTACCCTAATTTTATCTCTCTCCCTTGTATCTTTCTTCTCGTTCTTCGTTCGTTCTTGTTCTTGCAGGGCAATGAACCTCGAGGCCCTAGGGCGATTAGGTCGACCTAGGGCAGCCCATAGCCGTCGTGCTCCCTGACGGGGTCCCTCCCGGGAGTGTGGGGTTTCGGGTCTACAAAAGCGCCCGTCGGATTGCTTGCCTACCGCGCTTCTGGTCGGGTCTCCTTCGACGTGAGTTGCGATGTATCACCCCCAGCGTCGAGGGTACACGTGACGTGTTCGTGTGTCAACAGGTTCCTCCTCGATTGCGTTGTCGTCTCCCTCCTCGCCAGCACCATCGTCTCCTCCACGGAGGCCACGGACGAGGTCATTCGTTGTACCTCCCTCATCTTCTCCTCTGTCGGCATCGTGGTTAGATAGGAGCATAAATAAGAGGTTTTGAGGGTTTGAGTCTGTTCATTAGATGAGAGGGGGGGGTCAAATATGTGGGATTTTTTATTTTACTATGATGCAAATGTGAACAACGAGTGTCAAGCCTCTGAAGCCTGGTTAAAAAGTATGCATTTCCCTGTAGAAGAGACAATGGTACTTGAAAGCAGACGTGCGATCATTACTGAGAGCATCTCTAGCAGACATATTATTTCTTCACCGGCCCGTATGTATACGAGCTTTTTAGCGAACGGGTTCGTTGACGTGTCAGCCCATAAAACTTCTCCTCTACCGCTATATCTACGGCTCATGGGGAGTTTAGGGTTCCCGTGTCACATCTATTTCCCTTCCTACCACCGTAAAAACTTCTCCTCCACCGCAAACCCATTCGAAGTCTGGCGAGGGATTGACATGGCCTTCGAAGGATCAGGCCATCGTGGTGGACGTTGTGGGTGGTAGCTGACCAAACGCACCCGCAACATCCATGAGGCGGGCTGCTTCCGAGACCCATTGCGTTATCGTTCAACCCGGGGTGGTCGATGCAAGCCCGTGCGCGTGGCACCCTCTCTTGCAGCGGTAGGAAGAGCGCGTGGACGCGCTTCCATGAGCTGAGGACGATCCTCTGGCAGTGCACTACTCTTCGCCACCGCATGGTGCAACATGAGTTGTTCGCCGCAAGAGACGCGATGGCCGTCGACAAGGAAGACGCGGTCGACCGCCTTGAGTTGGCGACGAGCGAGTTCGAGCTCGTGAAGGTTTTGATGACCTTCGTGTTCGATTTCTACCTCTACCGCCTCGAAAAGAAGTGAGGCGGTCTCGTGGCGACCTTCTTCGATTTCATACTATGTTCTTTTTTTCCGTATTTCTAGGTTCGGTGATGTTTCGGTGTAGAATTTGTAGCGTGAAGTTGAACGATTTGAATAGGGAGTGACTAGGGCTCATGCGCTGATGTCAGCCCGCATGTTTTTTTACTAGGTTTTTGTTTGTTTGTTTGAGGTTGATAGTTATCTAATGGCTTCAATGCACAAGAAAAAAAGCACTATCATACAAACAAAATTATTATAATAAATGTAAAAATGTCAATTTTAAAAATTGTAAGTAAATATCGGAACAGCTGCGACTCGTTGGTGAACTTGCAACTGAGAAAAAAAAGTCAAACCAAGTTGCGACTCGTTGGGGGACTTGCAACTGAAAAAAAAAACACAGTTGTGACTCGCTGGTTGACTTGCAACTGAGAAAAAAAGTCGGACCCAGTTGCGACTCGTTGGTGGGCTTGCAACTGAGAGAAAAATCGGACTCGGTTGCGACTCGTTGGACTTGCAACTGAGAAAAAATCGGACCTCGTTGCGGCTCGTTGGTAGACTTGCAACTGAGAAAAAAAATTAGACCCAGTTGCGACTCGTTGGTTGACTTGCAACTGAGAAAAAAACTCGGACCCAGTTGCGACTCGTTGGTGGGCTTGCAACTGAGAAAAAAAAACGGACTTGGTTGCGACTCGTTGGTGGACTTGCAACTGAGAAAAAAATCTGAACTAGTTGCGGCTCGTTGATGGACTTGCAACTGAGAAAAAAACCGGACCCAGTTGCGACTCGTTGGTTGAATTGCAACTGACAAAACAATCGAACCCAACTGCAACTCGTTGGTGGACTTGCAACTGAGAAAAAAACTCGGATCCACTTGCGACTCGTTGGTGGGCTTGCAACTGAGGAAAAAAACATGACCCAGTTGCGACTCGTTGGCTGACTTGCAACTTAGAAAAAAAATTGGACCCAGTTGCAACTCGTTGGCTGACTTGCAACTTAAAAAAAATGAACCCAGTTGTGACTCGTTGGTGGACTTGCAACTGCGAAAAAAACTCAGACCCACTTGCAAATCATTGGTGGGCTTGCAACTGAGAAAAAAAATTCGGACTCAGTTGCGACTCGTTGGCGGACTTGCAACTTAGAAAAAAATCGGACACAGTTGTGACTCATTGGTGAACTTGCAACTGAGAAAAAAATCGGACCTAGTTGCGGCTCGTTGGTGGACTTGCAACTGAGAAAAAAATTCGGACCCAGTTGCGACTCGTTGGTGGACTTGCAACTGAGAAAAAAAATCGAACCCAGTTGCGACTCGTTGGTGGACTTGCAACTGAGAAAAAAAAACTCGGACCTACTTGCGACTCGTTGGTGGGCTTGCAACTGAGGAAAAAATCGGATCCAGTTGCGACTCGTTGGCGGACTTTGCAACGTTGACAAAGGTAAAGAGAGAGCTGATGAGGGTATGAATTTATATGTTGTGGAGAAAAAACCCTTGACTTGGCAGCCTCCTGACTCGGAAGTCATTAAGATAAATGTTGATGCGAGCTTTGTGGAGGCCATTAGCTCTGCGAGTGTGGGGGTTATAGCCCGGAACCATATGGGTGAAACCTTAATATCCTATTGGGAGTATATTGGGTTTTGCAACAGTGTGGATGAAGCGGAGCTTAAAGCTTGTCTTAAAGGGATTTATATAGGTATGTCGCTTCATAAACCCATTGTTTTAGAAACTGACAGTTCCTTTGTGGCTTCCTTTCTTGGGAATGAGATTTTTGACAGGTCTTCTCTAATTGATCTAAAGAAGAAAGCCCTGAGTGCCGCAAAGCTGTTGGATTTTTTTCAAAATTTCAAAGATTAAGAGGGAGGCCAACGTGGCCGCTCACGAGTTAGCTAAGTTTAGTTTTGATAATAGGGCCGATGGTCTACTCCTTAATACTGTTCCGCCCTGCGTGGTGAATATTGTATTGAATGATTGTATGAATCTTGTTGTCTAATTTATAAAATTTAAAATTTCATAAAAAAGAAGAAGAGATATTCATTTGTTAAATTTTTAGAAGGAAAGTGATCTCAATCTACCAAAGCGCTATGTTGGTGTGTGTATATGATGGTGTAAATATATATTACTCCCTCTATAAATTAGTATAAGATGAGTGATCTAAAACATTTTATATTAGTTTACGGAGGGAGTACATGTGTTCGTATGCATTATAAAAAAATTGATACTCCCTCTGATTCAAATTAATTGACACTCACTTAATATAATTTTATACAAGAGTTGTACTAAGTGTGCGTCAATTAATATGGATCAGAGAAAGTATCATAATCTCTGCCGAAATAAGATTTTTAAGTGTTGCACAAAGAAACGAAAAAGGGAAACAAGAAAACCATAGTAATTTTGTTTGGAAAATAATTGGCCCTGTCATCATTTCCGGCCCATCATCATTGGGCCATCAAAATAGTTAGGCAGACGATTTGTCTCCACTTCCTCCTCTACTGACTGTCTCCTCCTCTAGCCTCCCCAGTCCCTCGTTGTCTCCTCGTCTTCTCATACGGCAGCGACGCTCACACCGCCCCGCACTGCATTGCCCCTCCCGCTCCAACGATCGCCGCCGGCCATGGGGAAGCAACACCGGGAGAAGGCGCTCCTCCTCCGCGCCGCCCGCGACGGCAGCCTCCGCCTCCTCAAAAGTGAGCCCTACCACTGTCCCCTTTTACGGTTTAAATATTCCTCTAATGCGACCTGACCCTGACCGCCGATTTCCCCTTTGCGTGCGTCGTGTGCACCGACTTCCAAGAGACGGCGCAGGGGCTGGCCTCGGGGGCTCGGGACGAGGCGGCCGTGCTGGAGGCGGTGGCGGATGACGACGGGAACCGCGCGCTGCATCTGGCGGCCATGGAGGGGCGGGTGGAGGTTTGCAGGTACCTCGTCAAGGACCTCCGCCTCAATGTCAACCAAACCAACGCCAAAGGTTACGCTTCCCTCCCCTTGGCTTCAATTTGCAGGCCTCCCTCTTTTAACTACCACCATGTGAAATTTATACAGTACATTTTTAGGTTATTCTCAATGAAACGCCAATTACAGCTAAATAAAGTTTAATTTGTCAATGTTGTCGGACTGCTTAATGTTGTCGCCTTTTATTACATCTGGTGGCGTGTGTTTGTATCTGGATCGTGGTTGTTATGCGGTGATGGATTTATCTATAAAGCGGGGGAAACCCTTTTTCGGTCATTACATCTCGTTTATTCTCAGCGGTAATCATATGTACTAATACGGAGCCATTTGGTCCTGCATTGGGAATTTGGGATCAGTCAAGTTTTCCACATATGGTCTTAATTTTAGGACTGGTCATTTTTGTTGAACTCCTCAAGTGTTCTTTTGTATGCAGGTGGCACCCCACTGTTCCTTTCTGCATCTTCTGGGAGAGTTGCGGCGTCAAGATATCTTCTTGATCATGGAGCTGATCCAACGTTAGCTGGTGACTTCGGATCACCTCTCCATGCTGCTGCTGGGCATGGTCTCTCTATCTCTCTCTCTCTCACACACACAATTATATATGGAAACAATACGCTTTGGCACATATTATTAGTTGCATACGCTGTCACTTAGATTTTGTTAACGATCCATATTACTTGATATAAATTGCAGTTGACTCCTAGATATGAGTAATAGAAGGATTTGGCGAAGATTTTGAAGTCCCGGAAAGAACCCTCACACTTTAATTTTATTAACAAGCCACATTATCTTTCCAGGACACTGTGGAATAGTAGAATTGCTTCTCTCAAAAGGAATCAATGTGGATTTGGAATATGCATTTGGGACCCCATTGCATGCCGCTGCTCTCCATAAGCAAGATGGTGCGATGAAGATTTTGCTAGAGCACCATGCTGACGTAAGGCATCCGTATTTGGGTGCACTCCTTGGTTATGCAAAAGAAAACCTTGTTGTGTTAATGCTGTTAAGAAATGCATGTCCTATTAAATCCAGTGGCCTATGCTAGTTGTGTTTCCTTTTCATCTAAACCTAAGAGTAAGATCGAGCTGACGTTGGTATGAAGCAACAACCATTATCACTGACAGTGGTTATCTCTCTTCAAGTGGAACGTTCTCGCTTTAATGATCTCGAAAAAATATATGCTTACTTTTCTAGATGTCAGAGGTGAATGTTGGCCTAATTATTATATAAGCATATACCCCGCGTGTTGCCGCGGGAATCGATTGCAATATATTTTAGATGATTTTGATTGTATGAAACATGAATAGTAGAATTTATAAATTTATAAAGTTAAAGTAAAAAAAATACATGTTATGTGTTGTATTTTTGTTATTGTGCACTTGAAAATAATTATTAAATATAAGCGATGGAATTTTTTTCATGTATGTTGAGTGAGGTGGCATGTGTCATGAAATGAATGTGTGCATGAGATCAACTAATAATAAAGAGTTTGTTCTCATGCATATTATGGTGGACCTTTGATGAGGTGGCATATGTGCATGTTAAGATAATAGAGATAGTGGCGATCAACTTCTTAAGAATAGTAGATATCTGTTTATGTTTCCTTCAGAAACATCAATACATGTACGGTCTGTTTTAATTTTCCTATATATTGCTGTTTTAAGAGACTTATTCTTCCATTTTCCACAGCCTAATAAGTTCTGCAATGTTGCTGGTTATACACCATTGAGCGTGGCCATACGTCCCACACCTTCTGTCTCATTGGAATGCGTGAAGCTACTCATCAAGGTCAGTAGTTTTTCTTCATATGTAATTCCCTTAAGTGCAGTGCTTCTTTTTATATGTTTTCCTTGACTCTAGTGTCTAGTCTCAAGCACTAACTCAAATGTTCAAACAACTATTCTTTTCACAGGCTGGTGCCAATGTGAATTTTATTGACTCCACTGGTGTTACTTGTCTGATGGTGACGGCGGAGTATGGCTTACCTGACATCATGAAGTGCTTATTAGGTGCTGGTGCTAACCCCAATATGAAAAATGGAGTGAGTCCTGCTGTTTTCTCTTTTGCTGTTTCTGAATATATATATTTTTCATTTTCATTCTTACATTGTTGGTTTCTCTATGGATCATGTTATGCTGTAAACTTTTGACAGATTAGGATAATCTACTTGCATGAGGAGAAAACACATTGCTTTAGTATAGCATACTTGGTATAAATCCACAGAGTACATTAAATAAATAGTCTACTCACCTGTTAAGCATATATTATCATTCAACGGTGCAAGTTTGTGTCCCTGTTATCAGTCAGCAGTTAACTTACCTTCCTCTTACAAATTTAGTTAAGAGATAGGGATCTGCCTGTTCCATCATTTGTCCTTGCATTGTGATTATTTGCAAAGACCATCTAGTCATTTGGTATTTATATTGGATGAATCTTAAATATGAATTATTTATAATGAATTCGATGCAACTAAACTTGGTATTTAGACTGGATGATGATTAATTGCCAAATCAACTAACTCTTTTTACTCTTGTAGTTTGGTGCAACTCCAATTGAAGCTGCCGCCCTTAAGGACAGGAGGGAAATTGTCGAAATGTTATTCCCTTTAACTTCTCCTATTCCAAGGTTGCCAGAATGGAGTATTGATGGAATCATTTCTCATGTGAAATGTTATGGTTTGGAGCCGTTGGTATGTGTTTCAATCTAATGCCCACTTGCATTTCCATGCATTAATTATCATCATTATTAGTCTTCTGAAGCTCAATCCTTTTTTACTTCTGCCTATATCATTGGCAGTAGAAATGGGTATTTTACTTCTGCCTATATCATTGGCACTGGACTTCCAAATCTCCAAACAAAATATGCTATGCGAAATTTGGTTGTGGTGTCTTGCACCCAACACACATTAGCTATGTGCAGATCCAAAAGAATCTTTACAATTCCTTCAGTATTGCTTTTCGGGTAGTATTGTTGATCATGATACACACTGCAACAGTGCAGTATAATACATTATCTATGTTCCATGTGCAAGATAATAATTATGCAGGATAGGCTGGAAGATACAAATCTCTGCATTTTACATATCTTGCATGTTGTTCTGCATATATGGTCTAATCAAGTATTTTGTGATCAGGATGAAGAGAAAAGATCTGAACTAAAGTTACAAGCTACAGAGGCTTTTAAGAGAAATGAATTTGCCACAGCAGGACGGCTGTATTCAGATGTAAGTCACTACACATTTTTATTCCGTAAATAAATGAAGAGTGCTCTAATACTTTTAAACAATTAACCTGCATCATCAGTGTATCTCTATTTTCACCTTGCATCGAGTGGATCCAGTGCTATATCATCTTTGGTAAAAAAAATGTTGTTGGATACTTTTAAACAATTAACCTGCTAAGGAATTTTATTTGTAAATTTTTCCTGTTTAATTGATTGTTTATTCTAACTAATAAATAGTTCGAAATATTTTTCAAATAGGCCAGAACATTTACTTCATGACCACTGTTTTTTTCATAAGATGCATAACATATTACAAAAGTGATATTTTGGGAGCATTTGTATCAGCACACCTAATTGTACCGGCCAGTGAAAATATAGTGCTCTGAGTGAAAAATTTCTGTGGCTGAGTTGAATCTAATATAAGTATTTGTAAAAAAATGCACTATTTGTGATGAAAGTATGTCATGTGCTTATTTTTCTATTCTATTTTGTTCTCTGTATTGCTCGATGAGTTGGTATCTGTTTTGTTCTGTGCCTGAGTTGAATCTAATTGAGCAGTTTGTGTTCAAAAGGCTGATGTAATACTGCAGTGTCATATACAAGTTTCTTCTCTAAAATGTATCAGCTTGTGCACTACCTAGTCCGATCTCATATATGGAGATCTCTATCTATATCAAACAGGATAAAAGTATCGCAGCCTTATCCTGATTCATATATTTTTAGTCTGGTAAGAATTTGTCTAGGTATGGCTGAAAAGTCGCATGTGATTGGTGTACTGTAGGCAATGGAACTCGACCCTGGTTCAGATGATCATGCAATCCTATTGGCAAATAGGAGCGTCTGCTCTTTGCGCTTGGGAGACGGAGAGTATGCTCTCTCTGATGCTACAATGTGCAGAAAGTTGCGGCCTCGTTGGCAAAAGGGCTGCTATCGACAAGGGGCAGCTTTCATGCTACTGAAGGTTAGAAGAACACGGTAATGGTTTTCAATCATTCGTGATAATGAAACTGATCGTCTGCTGGGTGTCTACCTGTAGGACTATGAGAAAGCATGTGAGGCTTTTGCGGATGGCCTGAAGCTGGATCCCACAAATGTTGAAATTGCAAGTGCTTTAAGGTAACTGTTCCATGTTCCATGTTTATCTTCCCTCAAATGGAGATCATTTTGATTTGATCTCCCTAGTGCCCTGACTCATAGCTTTTGTTCAGCAAAAGAAGCTTTATATATTTCAACCAATGCTTAACTGCAAAAATAAAATGTTGCAGGGAAGCCCGTGAGGCGGTGAAGAAAGCTCACTGTGCTGAAAACTGACAGACTTAACCCATCTATATGTCCAGTCAGTCGTACCTAGAGATGCCGATCCTCGTTCGTACCTGCTATCTTTTTGCCTAGTCTTTAACTGCTTCCGAGAATGCAGACCTCTTGCACTTTTGTAGACGTCCGAGGTCATCACGTGTAAATATGACATGATTCGCTCCAACTGTTCGTAGTACGTATCTTTTAAATCCAGTTTACCTGTCAACAAAGAAACATTAAGCTGGCAGTATGTTGGGTGAATCATCATCGTGCTCAGTATGTGCAAGCAAGTGTTGGTTCGTGGATTGGGTCCTCAGACTGCTTTCCAGTGGTGCAACGTGAGGTGGATTAGGTCCTCGGTCTTGCGCCACCGATGGAGTTGTTTGATCCCATCACAAACCATGCAAGGGGGCGATCACAGCACTGGAGTGGAGCTAGATCCATAGACTGATATGTTTCTAATTGAGGAAAGCATTGCTCAAGTTCATCTGTCCAGTAGTGGCGACTTCAAGGGACAATTGCATGATATTTGGGGTGCGTTTGGTTGATGGGGTATCCCACCCTCGATAGGGATAGCCTTTTTTTTATGAATACCACATGTTTGGTTCATGGATGAGGAAGGATGAGGCTAGCCTGATTCTGAGAATATTCGCTCAAAATCCGGCTCCGCATATCCGCCAGAAAGTCGCGGATCTGGGTATCCCGCTCGCGCTCCCTGCAAAAGCCATCGAACAAAGCATTTTTTTTCGCAGCATCTCGCTGGCCTGCCCGCCCAGCAGCTCCTAGTGAAATCCGGCTGCCTGCCCGCGAGCCGCCGCCGGCGAGGGCTGCCTGCCCGTGAGCCGCCGCCGCCGCCATCCGCGAGCTGCCGCCAGCGAGGGCTGCCTGCCCGTGAGCCGCCGCCATCCGCGAGCTGCCGCCGGCGAGGGCCGCCATCCGCGAGCCGCCGCCGCTGCCATCCGGCTGTGCGCTCCGCTGCATGGAGGCTGAAATCAAGGAGCATCGGCGAAGTGTTCAACTGGATTTGAAAGTGGTGGTTGATCTGCTCGTCTGGATTTCTGCAACGGGGGCGTACATGCGTACACGGCCATGGACACGGAATCTGATCTCAGCCCATTTTCATCCCTCAAACCAAACACGAGATTGTTATTCTCAACCCCTTTTCATCCCAATACAAGCAAACACAAATATGGCTATCCCTATCCCGATGGCTGGGGATATCCCCAACCACCAAAACTCATCCTGCGAACCAAACACACCCTTGGTTGTTGGTCAATTTATTGCATCATCATGCATTTATGTGAGCCTTCTCATGCATAGATTCAAGTTTATTCAAAATATCGATGAGAAATAACAAAAAATATGCAATCCAAAGGGTACTACTAGCATCCCGGGGAGGCGGAGCCTCTCAATGAGAAATAACAAAGCCAAACCCGGTTGATTCTTAGGGAAAATACATTGGATTTTTGTTGTATTGTAGCCCTTTTCAATATATTTTTCTTGGCGCACAACCTTCACGACAATTTCAGTTGACAGCTCATTTAGCATGAATATGGTAGGTGACATCTGTTTAGATATGAAATGATTCTTCACAAAAAAATGGTTGCTCTACACAAAAATATGGTAGGTAACCTTCAATATATTGTAGCTCATTTAGCCTTCATGGGTTTAACATGGTTGCTCTACACAAAAATGAAATGATTCTTCACAAAAAAGACATGAATAAGAAACCAGTTATTCGTACTTCCTACTCGTTTATATAAAGGATCCTGCTAGGTTGTTACCTGTTTCATATGAGTACATGATGTTCGAGTCTCTACACAGACAGCCACAGATAACCTATTCTGTTTTGGGGTATTAGAAGATAACTGAATGGTCAGAGATGTCAAAATTAATTTAGTTGTCTCCTTAATCACACGTCATTGTATGGTTGAATTTTAGCAGTGCCTAGTTTCAGCGAACTTCAAATGTGTCTCCTTGGCGAATGAGCCATTGGAAGTGACCATTTGCCCTTGACTTCTTCAGATTCTCTATAAGCCAAATGCATAAGAGTTGTGATCTCTTTACTCATCGATGGTACTTACAAAGAGAACTTCAACTCTCGTACTAGGAACTCGTTGGTGTTGGGACTTTGGTGGCCAGGATGGAATAAAGGATGGCAATTGGTTTCCCGATTGTGTAGAAGCTAATTATAACATGATGATACCTGAGTGGTTGGGTATCCTTCTTTAGTGTCACTCCTTATTCTGAACTGAAGTGTAAGGATTTGTAATATGAACTTTTCTTCTTTTGCTGAGAAGTCTGTAATACAAATTTAACTCAAGTTTGATCGTTTGGAGAATTAATTTGTCTGACAACTATAAGATTAAAAAGGCACTACTGCTTTCATTCTTTTTTTACTTGGTTGAATTATTGGTCTCATAGGAAACTTTGCAGTGTAGTACATTTGTTGTCATTTGTTTGCGGAGAGTGCGGTTCTTGCAAAAACACATTTGACATGCATGAGGCACTTCTCCGTATTAGTGTGAGTCGTGTGTATTGATTTCCAATGTGATAGGTGGTGAAGTACACCATGCATTCCGAGTGCTGCTCTATTCATCATGAAGTCCTCAACAGCTCGGTGAAGCACAACATGCATTCTGAGTGCTGCTCTATTCATTAAGTACATAATGCATTCTTAGTGTTGTAGGAGGCGTGGAGGTTGTTTGCCATATGCTACTCCATCCGTTCTAAAATACTTGAAGTTTTAGGTTTGTCTTAAGTCAAACATATTTAATTTTGACCAAGAGTTTATAGGAAAAATACTGGTTGGCATGTATAAACCGTACAAGATAAAGATGGACTGATGAACGTAGAACACTCCATTCTAGCGGAGGAAATGATGTGCATGTCGTACAAGATAAAGGTGGAATGATATTCTTATGATGTTGTCATAGTCCTTGGGTCTTTGCGGAGGAAATGATGCGCATGCCGCCGCCGATTGTATCAGGGCTGCCGCAACCAAGCTTTATGATGACGTCGAATACTTGGGGGGGGGGGGGGGGGGAGGCGATGGTTCCATCGCTGCCGGCAAGGTGATCGTGAAGAGGTTGGTTGCTAAGGTGCGCTAGGTATAGATGGGGTGGGCATGGTGCCAAGGTAGTTGATCAAACTTCTACTTTAGTTAATGATTACTTCATTGCTTGTCATTGTTTACTTAACTATAAGTCTGTAACACAAAAGAAACACTAAAATTGTCGGTGTTAGGAATGGATAATCAGCTTTACTTCTACATCGATTTACTCTGGCCAGGGATCTGAAATGCATAAGGTAGTGCAAATAGTTCATCTTAGACATGTTGCAGTCTTTATATACCACGCTTTTGTAACAGAAACCACTTGTTGTTCATCTTCACTTCCATGACCATCCACTTATTTTTCATTTTTAATGAACACAACTCCTGAACTAAAAAATATGCAAACCTTTGAAGGCTAGGGACCAATTTTTTTTTAAAATTAGCAGGGACCGCGCGGTCGCGTACCCCTTTATCATAAATTATGACATCCACTCTCCCACTTGAAAAGATGATGGCCATTAACTCAGGTCACGGGCCTTCACAAGCCACCAAATGGAATTGTGCTATCAACAGCTGTCAGTCTCCTTTCAGTGTAATGCATCAAAACTAGGTATGATAATAGTCACCTAGTATTGATCACTTGAACAGTATTGTTTAGTTCGCACTACCATTCTTACTCATTAAAGGAAAGATTGTTTAGTTCGCACTACCATTCCTACTCATTAAAGGAAAGATTAGAACACACTTGTACATCGTATATTTGAGATCCGATACCAGATTGCAACAACAAAATCTATGTTTTAATTTTAAGAATCGTTTTTAATTTTGAGAATTAGTAGGGTCACGCAAACACATAACCCCTCTACTACAAATTATTATGTACAATCATCAATGCTTCATACACAAAATTAACAATGAAAAATCGAAAGCTACGAGTTTTTAAAAGCAACATTCTAATATCACCGTTGCTTTCAATAGAAGCTTTCGATGCCCATTGTTTATTTTGTATACAAAACGAATTATTTTTCTATTGGGAAACCAAGTGCAATGTGGATCATTGACCGAGACCACGGGCCCGTCCAGGTAAGTATAGAACGACGTCCTCTTCTTATAGCCAGCTCTGGCGCTCGATTCTTCTCGCTGGGCGAGGTGGTACTAAAAACCGAGAGCACACACCACGCAGCAACTGGTAATCACGACGAGAGGCGCGTGGTGGTCTAGGAATTTCGTCCCGATGGACTCTATCTGGGCTTCAAACAACTTTGTTTTATGGGTTGTGCTACGTGTCCGCCGGCTGATTCTTCGAAAGGATCCGCCGGCTCCACCAACGTCCGATTAACACCGAAGATGTGTATGCCCAGGGGATGCCAAAGGAATATTCCTTTGCAACGGGAGGTTTGTTGCGAAGCTCCTTTGCAACATAATGCATGTTGCGAAAAAAAATTGTGCGCAGATATTTTTTTATAAGTGCTGTTGAATTTAGGGTGTCACGTATAACATTCTTTGCAACGGAAGGCTTGTTGCGAAGCTTTTTGTGCGCAGAGATTTTTTTGTAACCCGGTGTCTGTACGACGAACAATGTTGTGAAGCCTTTTTTGCAACACAAATGCCGTTGCGAAGCTCAGTTGCAACATGATGCTTGTTGCGAAACTTTATTTGTACACTAGATAAAGCATTTTTTTTCGATTGCACGTGCACGTGAGACAAGGATCTAAGCATTTTTTTTCTCGATCGCACGCACATGAGACAACGAACTTTGCAACAGAGGCTCTGTTGCGGTTGGACCATTGCAAAAAACCTCTGCTGTAAAGGGATCCAAGTAAAAAAAATCAATCACGCGCATATGAAATAACAAGCTTTGCAACAGAGTCTTTGTTGCGATCGGACCATTGCAACAGAAACTCTGTTGCAAAGTGATCCAAAGCATTAAGCGATATGCTAAGAAACTCACGTGGACACGTGGCAAACGCAGAAGAAGGCCGACGCGCAAGATTTTATCCGCCGGGTGACGGCAACCTTTTCCCTTGTTTTATTTTATTTTATTTGGGGAAGACTCGTAGCCCCAATGTGCTAGTGATTTTCTTTGCGGAAAAAAACGATGTGCCAGCGTTGCTCTCTCCTCGGAAAACTAGCACGGTCAAAAAATTGTCCACTTGAAAAAACTGAACCCGTGATTTTTTTTTCTCCGGCGAATCAACATGTGTTTGAGTTGGTTAGGAGGATGTTTGTATCCCCCAGCCCATCAGAGTTCAAGTCCCAGATTTATAAAATTGATGCTCATATTATTCTGGATTTATTTCAGGTATTCTGACGATATGATTTTAGTGAAAGGAGACGTTCCCATCGACTATGAGGCGCCTGTAGTGACTTCATCAATATCAAAATGAAGTGTCGGTTCAGTATTGCGAAGATTCTTATAGAAATAGGGTGTGCGTGTATGTGTTCATAGGGATGAGTGTATGTAAGCGTCTGCGTTGTACTATGTTATATTAACATAATATATTTCCCCTTGAAAAATAATTCTGAACAAAAACTCAAAAGCAGTTATAATACTAATTATGGAAAATAAAATGTCTCAATTCCTCACTCGTAAGCCTCTTCTTAGCATACATCATCGACTGAAACCTAATGGCAACTCTAACGTCGTGCATCAAGACGCCCTTGAAGATCTGAATATTTTTTCCCGAAATGGCAGCTATTATGCATTTATTAAGAAGAAAAGTGTTGCTCGGTTAATTTGAAAAACCCGAGCGAAAAATAGATTGCCCGGTTAATTATGGAAAATCGAAAGAAAACCATCACAAACGTTGAGCGGTGCACAAAATAAAACCGTGCACACCACTCCAAAGAAGGCCTCGTTGAGGCAGCACGCAAGCGTCATCGTCATTGCTTCTCCCTTAGAGGCCTCCTCGCCAATCGCCATCCCTACAACTCTGAGAAAACCACTTCGACTTCGCAGACAATGACTATGAACTCAGCCCACACCGTAGTGGATGTGTCACTCCTTATTCTGAACTGAAGTGTAAGGATCTGTAATCTGAATTTTTCTTCTTTCGATGAGGAAGTCTGTAATAGAAATTTAATTAAAGTTTGATCGTTCGGGGAAATAATTTGTTCGGCAACTATGAGATAAAAAGGCACTACTAATTTCATTCTTTTTTTACTTGGTTGAATTACTAGATGACCGGTTGCGTCAAATGGCGCAGAGTCCCAATTAAAATCATGTAGTCGTAAAAACAAATTGCATTTTTAGAAACCAATTATGGTGTTAATTATACCTTGAAGATGTGAAAGTGAGGATCATTTTATTTTGAAAATAGTTAGTCTCTATTACAATAGCTCATCTCCATAGGTGTTAAGGCATTTATAAAACCGAAGAAGAAATTGATACGTAAAGATGGCATTATTACATTGATGGCCTTGTTTGCAATGTTTGGAAAATTCAGTAGACTCAGAGTTTCTACCAAAACATGTGTGGATGTCAAATCTTCGCCAATAAGGTTGCATGTCACACCATCGCCAATAAGGTTGTGTGACACCATTACCAATGGCTCATTAGCTTCTCTTCCCTGATTGACAAGTGTTTGAAGCTTCCATACCTACCTGAAAATGTTGGCAACTTTCTCTATCAGTCCCACAGAAAGTAATAGCTTATTAGCTAGCAAATATAGTGAATGAACATGCGGAAACGATAGACTCGCATATGGCCTAATGACTTCTCATCTTTCTAATAAGATACTTGCTTTGAAACTTTTGCTTGCCAGGAGCCTACATTCCTCAAATGGCCACGATTGGTCAAATAAGATCCTAATATTGCTAATTATCATTCTTCCAACAATGAAACAAATCTGAAACAACACAGACCACTAAGCTGCAAGATCTTGGGAATTACTACAACCAGAATCATGTGCAAATTACTAAAAGATCTATATTCATTACTGTTGTGATAAAAAGAAACCACTTTTCATCTATTAAATCATGTTTTTTCACCTTGGATCATAGTATATGATATATGCACATTTTCCAGTCATGATTAGTTTATATGCCTCAAATAGGTATGCAGATTGGTGCATGATGACCAATAGTAGTAGGAGCCAGCTGACCCACAAAAATCCGCTCAAACTAAACTTAAAGTATTGCATTTTCAGATTTAAGAGCTTTTGGCTGAATAGTGTGATCAAATGCATAACATACCCTATATGAGAGCTTACACTAAGTACTACAATTCTGTTTTAGAATGCATTGCAGCAAACATATCACATAAACTACTATAGCATTTTCTTACAATTAATAGAATAAGTTAATCAGGAAAAGAGTTATTCAATGATAGTAGAAATCACTAATGGAATCTGTCTACTAACATTGAACTATGGAAAATAGGTAAACTGGAGGAATTAGGAAAAGAACGAAAAGATTGTCTGATCTATATTTAAGAGAAGGATGAAAATATACATTTTGATAACAACGATAGCTTCTAAATTCAGAGCAATCCTTCAGTCTTGAAACAAGTTTAGATATGTAGCTTTGGACTTCACTTGATAAGCAGGCAAGAAAAAATAAGAATTAATCAAAAAGTTGTCTCAACAGGAATAAGGAGAACACGTATGCTACTGGATGAGACATAAATTTCTAAAAACAACTTTAAATTATAGATTTATAGGGGTCCTTAGATTATATAACCACAATCCTCACCCCTGACATACAACGAATGGCCCATTCTAAAATCTGGATTAGACTTACGTAGTACTTTTTTCCTCTGAAAATGCAATATCGCAAGAAACCTTCTGCCAAGATGTAAGGCCCCATATGCGGTACTGTTCCAGATCTAGGTGTTTCCACCCAGATCCGGGGACGAAGCACATATCGGTCCCACCGCGACATATGACAAAGCCATATGCCCTGGATTTCCAACATGATATCACAACATTACAGATACAAGGATACAACATCTCATACAATCGGCATACAACTGCCTCAAATACAATACAACAGCGGAAGATACATGTCTGGGTACAGACTACAAGCAAATGCCTAGTGGCAAAGAGAAAAACATCGATCCCATAGCCACACGGGTCCAAGCCCTCCGCCGGGATCCGCCTAACTAGTCGTCGCCGAGTCTCCACGTGAAATGTCGATCACCATACCTGTTGTCGATTAAGAACCCTGAAAAGAGTTTGGGGGTAGTATCATGAGTACAGAAGTACTCAGCATCCAACTGTAGTGGTCATCTGACCCAGCAAGGACTTCATCACTCGTCATTCTAGGACAACTAGTAGTTTACGGTAAGGATGTGGTAAGTGTTGGGAAACGTAGTAGAAAACAAAAAAATTTCGGCCTACGAATCAAGAACCCAAGATCATCCAAGATAGATTGCATACAAGGTTTAGGTCTTTGCTCACCAACGGTTGCAGCGGAAGTAGAGTTGGTGAAGCTCGTGGACGTAGTGGAAGTAGATCTCGCAAGTTCTCCCACGAACAGTCCCTCGATCAATCCCACGGACAAGTCCCATGAACAAGCTCCTCGAAGAAGGGTCGAAGGTACGACCCCTCCATTAGTATCCACACATCCCGTAGCAGTAATCCAGCAGCGCTCCGCCGTCCAGAGATGAACGCCACCGAGAAAACTAGAGCGAGAAAACCCTAACGGATTCCGATCTAGAACAGCGTCTAAACCGGGGTCTAATTGTGGAGCAACGGGGTTTAGAGGAGGGAGGGTGGCGCATAGGCCTTGGGGATTGATTGTGTGTCTCTTCCCCCACCCTTGGCTCACCTTATATAGGTGGCCAAGGGGCCTAGGGCGCAGCTCAAGGAGGTTTGGGAGTCCAACTTGGACTCCCAAGCCTTCCAAACCTTCCCACACCTTCCCACCGGAAACCTGCCATAATGGGTTTTGGAAATCCCACCTGGAGGGGGATTCCTTCCCCTTGGTGCGCCCCCCACCCCTTGGCCGGCCAGGGCAGCCTAGGTGGCTTGCCCCCCAAGGCTAGGGGCGCAGGGGAGTGGGTGGTAATGCCCGGAACCTTCCGGAACCTTCCATGACCTTCTAGAGGCTTCCAGGACCTTCCGGGACATACCGGGACCGTTTCGGGACATTCCGGACACTTTTGGAGCACTTCCAATACCTTCCGGGACCTCTAACGAATGTTCCGGAGCCATCTAAATAGGTTTCGGAACAATCCGGGTTTAGGTTAATATGTCCGGTGAACACAACATATTGTTTAAGATGTCCACCGATCACCGAAACTATTCCGGTTGATCGTAAACTTTCCCATTACCATTTTCATATGTTCCGGAACCACCTGGGACTACTCCAGAGTGATCCGGACATATCCTTCAATACCCAAAACTACTTTTGGTGCTCTTATGAACTATTTCATAAATCCCCGGAACTACTTCCGGTACCCGTATGAACTATTCTTCTTTGCTTCCACTAAACCTTCTACCATACTAGTATTCTAACAGACTACTGCTCGTTAAGTGTGTGACCCAATAGGTTCGGTATAATGCGGACATGACTCAGAACATCTTCCGGACATAGGTCAACAGCCTTTTGTCAATAGCCAATAATCAACAGCGGAGCCATGGACACCCATGTTGACTCCCGCACATACACGAAGAAACTTCGAGTGAACCATTATGTTTATTCATGTACCATTCCCTTTGCTTCGTGATATATGACAAAGTTAGAGGAGAGATGTTTGGCACCCATGTGTAACAACTTCTTGAACACAAGCCACTCGTTATCCTCTTTGCTCGTTTGTCCATTTTCTCGTTATCGTATTCCGGTATCCCCGTGACTGAATCACAATGCGTCTGGCCAGACTATAATGGATACCGTCATACCGAGTGGGCCCGAAGTGAATATCTTCTTCATCGTGAAGGAGCAAATCCCATTCTTGAACTATCACAGTCACTAGCCACACCATCTGACATACCCAGAACTTATTTTACTACTTCCCATTTACGGGAGGATTCATCTAAGAACCAAAGCATGTCTTCCTGTGTGAAGCAACTCGATACTCTCATGGTCTAAGGAATTACGTATATGATAACATTTCATGATATGACTTATAACGTAGTTACGATGTGATCTCTAAGTATATCATTCAATAATGGGGTCGGTTCAACATCATTGTTCTGCTAACAATATGTTCCCATTGCTACTGACATCCTTGTTACAAGAACAATGTCCATGATTAAGAAAACGTAATCATCAGTTAGCACATGAGCTGGTCTTAGAGGCTAAACCAGGAACTCTTGGTGTTTACATTTCCACACATGCAAATGAGTTTTCTTCTGAATCTCACAGTCAGGATCATTGCAATTATAGCACAGAAATATAAACATTAATTACGAACGTGGAAATATATATATAATAACATTTTATTATTGCCTCTAGGGCATATTTCCAACAGTCTCCCACTTGCACTAGAGTCAATAATATTGTCAGTGCTTGAGCACTTTACACCTATGGCATACCGGTGTAATAAATGCCTCATTTGTGGTATAGACCTCATCTTCGGATCTGACGTTTCAGGCCCGTTTGTATCTTGCATATCTTCGCGTTTTCACGCTATCATAAAATTCACTAATTTTATCAGTTTAGCTTTGTATATGTTTGAATCATTTGGTAGGACCTTGGTTCCTTAGAATAAGTCATGAAATCATTCATCAATGTTCCATGAGCGTCAAGCATCTAGGAAACCATACCATGTTCATAAATGAACTGATGATTCAAAATACCCTCCCTTGTTACTTCTTTAAGCAACAATATACTTAGCCTCTGTTATAGAATTCGCCACAGTATCTAACTTTAACACAGTTCCTTCATACTGTGCCACCCTTATGTGTGAAACACATAATCCCAATTAAAATCGAAAATCGATCGGAGTAAGTATGAAGACTGAATTGGTGTAACTGTTTACATCAAAATTCAGCTGGTGTAACTTGTTACAACGAGCTCTTCATTATCTCCATTTTCCGAGAAACATATCTTATCTATCATAAGTTTAACTTTTCACTGTTTGTCCAATGATCAACATATTGATCACTTTGGTATCTTGCTCATAACCTTTTGAAGCACTGGACATATCTGGTCGTTTTACATATTATGGTGTACATGATTAATCCAAACACACGGGTGAGTGGAATTCAATTCACGTGTTTTTGCTTATCTGTGTTCATCAACACCGATTTCTGCAAACAACTTTTCACCACGACTTCGGCAAGAACATGTTTCTTGGCATTTCATACTAAACTACTTTAGTATCATGTCAATATGTAGTGTTGGCTTTAGCATGATCAGGCACTTACTATCTTCATAGATCACTATGCTCAATACTAATGCTATATCAGCCCAAGTTCTTCAACTGAAAACTATTTTCAATAAAGTCCTTATTTGTGTCAAGAAATTTATATCATTTCTAATCAACAACATGTCATATACATAAGGTTTTAGAAATATTATTCAGCTCCCACTTACTTTCTTGAATATTCAAGCATCTTCGTTATTCCTGATGAAAACAAACTCTTTTGGCAATTTCATCACAACAAAAATTCCAACTCCATTATGCTAGCTTCAGTCCATCACTGGATATCCAAGGCTTGCATCTATTTTAGCATCCTTTGAATCGACAAAACATTCCGGTCGTATCGCATATACGTCCTTTGTTATATTTCCGTGTAGGAACTTTGTTTTGACGTTCATTCTACCATATCCTATAAATGAGATATGTAGTAATTGCTAATATAACCCGAACTGACTAAAGCATTTCTACGGTCGACACTATTTCGCCGTAGTCAACCTTTGAACTTGCTAGAAAACAATTTTCCAACGAGTTGAGCTTTATGGATAAAACAATTTCATCCGAATCAATTATAGATCCAGATATATATTCTTCAGACTTTTAGTCTTTCCGAGGGTCTACCAAGTTCAAAACTTGACTTACTTCCATGGATACTATCTCGGATTATTTGGCATTTAGCCAAATCCCGGAGTCAGGGCCCATCAACGCTTCTTTGTATATCACAGGTTTATCATTGTCGAACAACAATATCTCGTTTTACATATCATGAATGTTTGTACGATTTTTGTCTAACCTGTGTGGTTCAGCTGCGCACTTCTCTGAAGATTCAACAATCTTTGACAAGTTGCACTGTCCTCCCACTCACTCTTTTGTAAGAAACTATTTTTCTTCAAAATACATTGTTCTTAACAGCAAACAGTTTTGCTTTTGTGTAGTGATAGAGGAATACCAAAACTTTTGGCATAACCTTAACAAAGTAGCACTTATCTGATTTGGGGTTTTGAGTATGTCAAACATATGCCTCATATACCCAAATTTTAAGAAAAGACAACATGGTTTTAACAGTCCATACCACATCTAATATGGTGTCATTTCAACAGATTTGATGGTGCTCTTTTCAGTGTAAAAGCTGTAGTCACTAACGCATAACTTTAATAAGTATAATGGCAAATTGATAAACGTCATATTTGATCTTACCGTGTCATACATGGATTGATTACATCTCTCGAACACTTTACTCATAGTGGTGTTCCGGGAGACGCAAGTTATGACACTTCTTCACAACTCATCAGACATTCGCTAAACTTGTAACTCAAATATTACTTTCTACAATCTAATTTGCAGAAGCTTTATTTTCTTGTTACAATGAATTTCTATTTCACTCTAAAATTCCTTGAACATTTCAAAGATTTCAGACGTATGTCTCTATTGAACAGATATCCACATATCTACTTCAACTCATGAGTGAAGATAGGGAATCCACTGCACACAACTACACTTATTGAACTACACACATCATCATGTATGATTACCAATGGTTTAGTTGCCCGTTCATGTATGACCTATCAACGGTGTTTTAGTCACATTACTTCGAGACAAAGATCACAAGCGTCAAGTGATTCATAATCATATGACTCGAAAGTCCATCACTTATGGAAATTCTACATGCATTTTATGTCACTTGTGATAAACGGCAGTGCCACATATATGTGGTATTTCTATCAGTCTTGCGACGTTTAGCGTCAGTGTTATGGATGTTTAGCATTATTATCAAGATTCATAACATACAACCTATTCACAATAGAAGTATGGCCCTTATGTTATTCATAGCTTTGAACAACTCTCTTGCAATAAACATGATTCAAAAATGATGTTTTGCAACAAGGCTAAAGTGTAGTAACAATTTACTCAACTCTAAAATGAATTATGAAGATAATCATAGAGTCAACACACGGTATAGTAAACCTTTTACCGTGTTCCCGAGCGTGTCAAAACTCATCATTAGCTAGTCATAAAGGCCATAGTATTTCTTGCATCGAGTTGCATCAATATGCAATCGATGTGATATTCCGGTGATCAACAGTTTAATCACAATAGACAGAATCCACAATTAACTGCTTAATCATGATCCCCAAGAATTACATCTCTTGACCAGCAATGAATTCATCTATAACTCCGTATGACTTTCATTTCTGAGCTGGTTATTCCAGTCTTCTTTCGTTTTGCCTTTATACGTATCATAGTTCTATTTCCAATGTCACTCCTACTCACAAAAGCTCACACATGATTAAGGATGGCACAGGCCATGGAATTTCCGGCGTGTAAGTCTTACTAACATCCTTTGGACTTTCTTTCCCTTAATTCTCATCATCATATGATCGGTGTTCTTCTGGATCCCACACTTATCAGTTTTGTTTAGAGCACAATGAACATTTTCACTAATGCTTACAATCAGACATTGTACTAGATATCTTATATCCAACATTAATTGTCTTACTACTGAAAACAATTTTTCAGTTCCATGAATATAATATAACTATCCCAAACTTTTCGAAGTTCGGGTTTCATGGTGGTGAAGACAATGCACTTAGCTGTGGTGGAATTCTAGCATTTTGGATTATGGACGTAAGTCACATCATCCATAGCATCAGCGGGAGAGAATCAAAAATTTGCGATAGGACATGGTCCTTCTCGGCACTATTGAGGATAGTCCTCACAATACGGTACCAATCGTAAAGTTTTTACCAGATAATACAGTTAATCAAAATCAATTGGGAAGGTGGTAACGCGAGCCATTATTATACAACGATAATGCAAATACTAAGACTTTGTTCATAATTAAGTTGCACTAGTGATTAATCAATTTAATTACTAAGTGCGCTCCCACTCAGATCAATATCTCTCGTAATTGATGCTGGAGTGATTCAAGATCCAACCCAATCGTCCGCCATTGATGTGACATCACTGATGACTTAGACTGGACCGGTAGGCCAACTTGCCAATCATGCCAAAGGTGATTCTTGTTCATCTTTCGATGGGCGTGTTCCGGTAGCAAACTTTTATCCAAACCGTCAAGACAACCAAGTGTAATTGCTGTGTGTTCTTTTAACACACCCGTCTTTTATGCGTCACACCGTGTGCACCCATGTGACATGACCTGCTCCGGTGTGAAACATAGTATAGACGGTGCTACAGTTGGAAGAACACTATCAACTTGATATTGTTTTGCGAGAGATCACCCTAATAAAATACGACTACCGCGCATCAAACAAGGGTGCAACAAAGGGATAAACATCACAGGCAGTTCATAAAATTATGTGATATAGTATAGCCCTTTGCTTCGTGAAGTCTTCATTGTCTTCACGTCGTCGTGGTTGAAGTCACCGTGTCCACCAACTTTGTCCTTGGCGCCGGGAACATCACCACGGCTTCCGGCATGTGCGTCGGGGTCCACCTCCGCATCGTAGATCATCACCTTGCATCTATCTATTGCTTTGCCTCGAGCTAATAAACAGTTCTGGCACGCAGGCCATAATTAAGTGACAATCATATGACTCCAGTCATCATGCCGTACCACGACACGCAGGTCGCGAATAAATATTACATAACATATAGCATCTCATACAAACACATTGCAAATCTTGAAGGCTATACCACATCACATGCATACTCTGCAAAAACGAGTTAGATCGCCATCTACACGGGTTGTTGCAACTTTTATCGTGGTTGTTAAGTAGGTTTACAAGGCAAACGAGAAACCCTAGACAAAACAAAAACACGATACTTCTTTTGTTGCTAGTTTAACATACGGGGTGCGTGTAGCAACTAATGCCACAAGCCAAACTTCGTTAAACGCGTGACCCCCGTGTGGATTTGAGTTCATAAAATCCACAAGCCCGTTCATGTAAAATTTTCTATAGCAAGACTAGGATGAGATCCAAGGAATTTGATGTAGTCCATGATCAAGGCAACCAGCATACTAAGAGCAGCATAGAGGGATCATGGCAAAACTCAAACCTTGTAGCAAAATCACATCATGCCGTCGAGCAAAGAAAAGATCACATGATAGGGAAGCAAACAAGAAAATCAATGCCTCATATCAACATATGATCTACCTAAACATGCATCTAATCAAGGATCGCTCATGATACCACTGTTGGGAAACGTAGTAGAAAACAAAAAAATTTCGGCCTACGAATCAAGAACCCAAGATCATCCAAGATAGATTGCATACAAGGTTTAGGTCTTTGCTCACCAACGGTTGCAGCGGAAGTAGAGTTGGTGAAGCTCGTGGACGTAGTGGAAGTAGATCTCGCAAGTTCTCCCACGAACAGTCCCTCGATCAATCCCACGGACAAGTCCCATGAACAAGCTCCTCGAAGAAGGGTCGAAGGTACGACCCCTCCATTAGTATCCACACATCCCGTAGCAGTAATCCAGCAGCGCTCCGCCGTCCAGAGATGAACGCCACCGAGAAAACTAGAGCGAGAAAACCCTAACGGATTCCGATCTAGAACAGCGTCTAAACCGGGGTCTAATTGTGGAGCAACGGGGTTTAGAGGAGGGAGGGTGGCGCATAGGCCTTGGGGATTGATTGTGTGTCTCTTCCCCCACCCTTGGCTCACCTTATATAGGTGGCCAAGGGGCCTAGGGCGCAGCTCAAGGAGGTTTGGGAGTCCAACTTGGACTCCCAAGCCTTCCAAACCTTCCCACACCTTCCCACCGGAAACCTGCCATAATGGGTTTTGGAAATCCCACCTGGAGGGGGATTCCTTCCCCTTGGTGCGCCCCCCACCCCTTGGCCGGCCAGGGCAGCCTAGGTGGCTTGCCCCCCAAGGCTAGGGGCGCAGGGGAGTGGGTGGTAATGCCCGGAACCTTCCGGAACCTTCCATGACCTTCTAGAGGCTTCCAGGACCTTCCGGGACATACCGGGACCGTTTCGGGACATTCCGGACACTTTTGGAGCACTTCCAATACCTTCCGGGACCTCTAACGAATGTTCCGGAGCCATCTAAATAGGTTTCGGAACAATCCGGGTTTAGGTTAATATGTCCGGTGAACACAACATATTGTTTAAGATGTCCACCGATCACCGAAACTATTCCGGTTGATCGTAAACTTTCCCATTACCATTTTCATATGTTCCGGAACCACCTGGGACTACTCCAGAGTGATCCGGACATATCCTTCAATACCCAAAACTACTTTTGGTGCTCTTATGAACTATTTCATAAATCCCCGGAACTACTTCCGGTACCCGTATGAACTATTCTTCTTTGCTTCCACTAAACCTTCTACCATACTAGTATTCTAACAGACTACTGCTCGTTAAGTGTGTGACCCAATAGGTTCGGTATAATGCGGACATGACTCAGAACATCTTCCGGACATAGGTCAACAGCCTTTTGTCAATAGCCAATAATCAACAGCGGAGCCATGGACACCCATGTTGACTCCCGCACATACACGAAGAAACTTCGAGTGAACCATTATGTTTATTCATGTACCATTCCCTTTGCTTCGTGATATATGACAAAGTTAGAGGAGAGATGTTTGGCACCCATGTGTAACAACTTCTTGAACACAAGCCACTCGTTATCCTCTTTGCTCGTTTGTCCATTTTCTCGTTATCGTATTCCGGTATCCCCGTGACTGAATCACAATGCGTCTGGCCAGACTATAATGGATACCGTCATACCGAGTGGGCCCGAAGTGAATATCTTCTTCATCGTGAAGGAGCAAATCCCATTCTTGAACTATCACAGTCACTAGCCACACCATCTGACATACCCAGAACTTATTTTACTACTTCCCATTTACGGGAGGATTCATCTAAGAACCAAAGCATGTCTTCCTGTGTGAAGCAACTCGATACTCTCATGGTCTAAGGAATTACGTATATGATAACATTTCATGATATGACTTATAACGTAGTTACGATGTGATCTCTAAGTATATCATTCAATAATGGGGTCGGTTCAACATCATTGTTCTGCTAACAATATGTTCCCATTGCTACTGACATCCTTGTTACAAGAACAATGTCCATGATTAAGAAAACGTAATCATCAGTTAGCACATGAGCTGGTCTTAGAGGCTAAACCAGGAACTCTTGGTGTTTACATTTCCACACATGCAAATGAGTTTTCTTCTGAATCTCACAGTCAGGATCATTGCAATTATAGCACAGAAATATAAACATTAATTACGAACGTGGAAATATATATATAATAACATTTTATTATTGCCTCTAGGGCATATTTCCAACAGTAAGTGGTGAGGTTGTTGCCGCACTAGCATTTATGAAGTGGCTAACGATCTAGAGAGTAAGATAAGAAGCCAAGCATTCGATGAGGAATCGCCTCCAACAAGTCTTGCTATCAACTACTTACGCAAACATAACACCTATCCTATCCTTGTCCTCCTCTTCGCATCCCGACGAAGAAAAAGCAGTCAAGGCACACACACACGTTGATCAAGTTATATTAAGATTATCTCAGTTGTTGTTGTCTATGAACAAGGGGTAGGTCTCAAGTCGTCCATAACCGTGGACACGACTTTTCGAAAAGATTTAACCCTGCAGGGGTGTACCAACTGCCCATTACAAGGCTCCGCACGCACGCCCATCTCTCTCAGTTGCTACCCATCACAGGCAACCATTTTATGATTTAGTTCCAAGAGATCCGAAACGACAGGTCCCTCTAACTAACAACGAACAAATCCGGGTGGCCCCCGGTGAGTCGACGTCCATCTCAGGAGCCGGCCGCGCTCTCGATCTGGTCTCTACCGTCTGTCGCAGGTTTGGATACCCGGTTAATCACACATGGGAAACCGGGTCCTCAGCCGGACAAAGTGGGCCAGCAAGGGAACTACGTCCTCGTTGGTCCGGGTTGGTTTAAAAACTACTGGCAGGTGACCAGTACACACACGGTTTCAAATGGTAAATCAGTTTGGGCCACCACTAGAAATGCTTGAAGCTAGGTAGGTAAGAAAAGGGGACCCCATAAAATCCCACACGCGGTTAGGCACGCTCAGTCTTAAAACCAATACCCGGAACTCGGATCCTAGGTGACTAGAATGGAACAAAGCGTCGGGGCGGGATAGCCTAGACCTTCCATCCTTTGTCGAATATAGTCAACATTATAATAATCATATCATCAACAACAATAGTAATAATGTGATATCCCAAACCCAGGAGTAACAGGGTAACATCGTAGCATCCTAAGCATGCATACTAAGCAGGGGCTGAGCAACGAGCAATAGTAACATAGCAGTACAAGGTTTGCTGGGAGGGGACATGGTTGTATCGGTTTGAAAGAGGTTGTAAACATGTGGTAGGATCAAACATCGAACCTAACCTAGACTAGCATGCAAACCGCTGGTTGAAATAGAATGGATCATAAGTAATGTATAGTCCTTGCCTGTTAATAAGTCGGGTTCCGAAGGTGTAGCCGATCGCAAGCTCGCATCGTCTCCGAGAGGTACCCGCGGGAGCACACAAGAAGTAAACACTGGAAAGCAATCAACGAGCAAGCACTCTATTACTACGAGGCAACACAAGATCAAGAAGACATCACACGACATGGCAACGCGGTACGGATCTATCGTCGAGAACTGTTACTAACAATTTAAGTGGGGTATCGGTCACACACGACGAATACCGCACGTTTACGGTGGTTCAAGTTGCTTAGCTACAGGTGATCAACCAACGGTTATTAACATGGCAACTCAAGCAAGCATGACATATCACACAAATATGTCAAGAGGTGAAGCACAAAGTAAACTATTTATGCTAGTCAATTTAAGCGAGGCACAACCTAAACATGGCATAAC
Organism: Bromus sterilis; assembly: GCA_950022295.1. Classification (NCBI taxonomy): domain Eukaryota; kingdom Viridiplantae; phylum Streptophyta; class Magnoliopsida; order Poales; family Poaceae; genus Bromus; species Bromus sterilis. Next base: position 436,143,256 of record OX465595.1, read on the forward strand.
ACTAAGTGCCGCACGACAATTAAAAGACTTGGTATTGTTCTGTCCTAAGCCATATTTTAGGTTGGTTAACAACAGAAAACAATAGCATAAACACAAAGTACACGAAAAACTAATCAAGTTACATATAAGGCACACTCCAAACGGAGTTACGGTTAAAAAGATACAAGCAAAACAAGTTACGGGCACAAACTGCCAACATCATGAAGCACACTTTAGAGCATTGCATAAACAGGATAATCAATGCAAACATGCTCACAAATGATAAGGAACTAAATTAGACATAACATGGAAGGCATGGCAAAAAGAATCATGCAAAAAGACATTATGGATCAAAAGATATTAAGCAAACAACATGGCAGAAACTATTATTTTTATGCTGTATAAACAGGGGTATAACTATATGCAAAAGTGCAGCAACATGACATAGCAATACATGGGCATGAAGTAGACATGATGCTTAACAATATGCAATTGGAATCACTCAAATCCGATAAATGGTCGCGACACACTCGTCGACCGAAGTTGCAACAAAATATAAACAACAGCACACTAACAACAGGGTAGCTACTTTGGAGCAAAATACAATCATGATGCAGCAAGCAATTATGGCATGTGAATGCATGACACTGAAGTAGAAACAATGCTTAACGCAACGCAAAAGGAATCAATCAATTCCGATGAACGGTTGCGAAGCAATCGTCACCCGAAGTTGCAATAAAATAATAACAGCAGCACTTAACAGGAAAAAAAACAATTAACGGCCTGATGCCCACTTCAGCACACAATTACACAATCAAGACGACCTCAAATGCAAAAACTTTCTACATACGAATGCTAGAGCACGCAAAACTGAGCAACTTTCGTTTTGGGGGCACGTTCATCGGAGCTACGGTTTAATCATTATTCTACTCGCAAAACAGCTAACAGCACAAAAGTTTAGGGACTTTGCAGAAATTAGACTAAGGGGAAAAAACAGAGGAAAAAAAGAAAAAAAAAGAGGCCTCACGTTTTTGGGCCGGCCCAACAGTGGTTGCTGGAGAGGCCACTGGGCTGGCGGCCTGGGACAGTGGGCCGGGGTGGCCTGGGCTGGCCCACCAGGCACCAGCGGTTGGAGCGACTGGATCGGGGAGGCTGTGCGGCTCCTCCCGTCGGGCGGCGGCGCAGCTGGCTCGCCGGCCAGCCGGCGGCGAGGAGGGAACCAGGGGCCGGCGCAGAGGGGCAGGGCGGCCGGATGGAGCCGGGCCCGGCTCGTGGGAGGTGCCAGCGGCGAGCGCTCCGCCGTGAGCTCGGGCTGGCCGAGCCGTGTCCATGGCGTCGCGGCTGCGCTCTGCAGAGAGGAGAAGGGAGGAGGTGAGAGCGCGGCAGGGGAAGGAGGAGAGGGCGCAGCGGCGTCCCGGCTGGGCTGCTCCGACGGCCGGCTCCGGCGGCTCCTTGGCCGGAGTTGGAGGCGGCGACTGCGGCCGTGGAGGGCTCGGGTGCCCGCGGGGTGGAGCGAGGTAGGAGAGAGGAGACGTGGACGATCCCAGGCCGTTGGATCTGAGGATCTGACGGTCCAGGACCATTTGGGAGAATCTCAGATCTGGAATTTAGGGTTTGTTGCGAAAATGGGGGATTTTTCCAGATCTGGGGGTTAGTGGCTGCCTAGGTGCTTAGGGAAAACCCTAAGTGGGGTGGTGGTCTAAATATAGCCCCGGTGGCTGGCAGTTTACAAAAACATCCCCGGTTTTTCTCTCGTGCGTGCGGTGCTCACGTTTCTGACCGCCGGGGTCCGCAGTACCTCTGATTCGGGTAAAACTTCGAACTGCGCGATCAGCGCGTCGAGCCGGCGGCGTTCACCTCGCGCTAGAACTGTTCCGAGAACACTTTCCGGCGCGTTATAAAAATATCCCGTTTAATAATTAAACTGGGTTTTTCGTTCCGTTGGCTGCGGCTGGTCTCGTGCGGTTTTCGCGACGGTGATCGGCTGAAACCCGGTGTCGCAAAGGTCGTGTGTCAGGGTGGCAAGGCTCGGTCTCCGTCCGGTACGAGATAAGAGGGTGGAAAATAATCGCCGACCGATAAATCGGGGATGCAAACACCGCAAACAAATCAGACAATCAAACAATTCACACCGAAAACAAAATTTTTAATTTTTGCAAAAACTGGGCTGTTACAATACAACAGCACCAACAAGGGATCTCGTCCCGAGATCCTGGACGATCCGGGGGAGAGTGGGGAGAGAAAAGGGAGTCGACAATCTTCAACACCACAAACAAGGGACTCTGCTCCATGTCGACGTCGAACTTCTGTCGAGATAAATTTCCGCAGAGAGACGACATCGTTGAAAATTACGAAACCGTCAGTGTCAAGAGGAGGAACGACAATGAAACCCGGTCAAAGGGATAGTGCTTTTCGACGCAAGTCGTGAAAACACTGGGCAAAAGGATGGATGGCAACGGGTGACCAAGATGTAAACCAGAGTTGGAATATCTAAAGGTACTACATGATTTCCCAACCTGAGCTCGGAATCGAGACAATACGCTGCAAGCAAGGCATTGTAACGGTTCCGATACTCCACACACTCGAGATCCTAAAGTTTGAAAGGGATAAGATGAGAATAGAACACTTACGACACTTGTCCTGACCAGAGCAAAGGTAAGGAGTAAAAAGATCCTACTCTCCGATAACTAACTTAATAACTACAAAATAGTTTTTTCCTAGACTCGACTTCGGCCAGAGAGGGGATCCTACGGCCGGTAAGGCTCTGATACCAAGTTGTAAGGCCCGATATGCGGTACTGTTCCAGATCTAGGTGTTTCCACTTAGATCCGGGGATGAAGTACATATCGGTCCCACCGCGACATATGACAAAGCCATATGCCCCGGATTTCTAACATGATATCACAACATTACAGATACAAGGATACAACATCTCATACAATCGGCATACAACTGCCTCAAATACAATACAACAGCGGAAGATACATGTCTGGGTACAGACTACAAGCAAATGCCTAGTGGCAAAGAGAAAAACATCGATCCCATAGCCACACGGGTCCAGGCCCTCCGCCGGGATCCGCCTAACTAGTCGTCGTCGAGTCTCCACATGAAACGTCGATCACCATACCTGTTGTCGATCAAGAACCCTGAAAAGAGTTTGGGGGTAGTATCATGAGTACAGAAGTACTCAGCATCCAACTGTAGTGGTCATCTGACCCAGCAAGGACTTCATCACTCGTCATTCTAGGACAACTAGTAGTTTACGGTAAGGATGTGGTAAGTGGTGAGGTTGTTGCCGCACTAGCATTTATGAAGTGGCTAACGATCTAGAGAGTAAGATAAGAAGCCAAGCATTCGATGAGGAATCGCCTCCAACAAGTCTTGCTATCAACTACTTACGCAAACATAACACCTATCCTATCCTTGTCCTCCTCTTCGCATCCCGACGAAGAAGAAGCAGTCAAGGCACACACACACGTTGATCAAGTTATATTAAGATTATCTCAGTTGTTGTTGTCTATGAACAAGGAGTAGGTATCAAGTCGTCCATAACCGTGGACACGACTTCTCGAAAAGATTTAACCCTGCAGGGGTGTACCAACTGCCCATTACAAGGCTCCGCACGCACGCCCATCTCTCTCAGTTGCTACCCATCACAGGCAACCATTTTATGATTTAGTTCCAAGAGATCCGAAACGACAGGTCCCTCTAACTAACAACGAACAAATCCGGGTGGCCCCCGGTGAGTCGACGTCCATCTCAGGAGCCGGCCGCGCTCGCGATCTGGTCTCTACCGTCTGTCGCAGGTTTGGATACCCGGTTAATCACACATGGGAAACCGGGTCCTCAGCCGGACAAAGCGGGCCAGCAAGGGAACTACGTCCTCGCTGGTCCGGGTTGGTTTAAAAACTACTGGCAGCTGACCAGCACACACACGGTTTCAAATGGTAAATCAGCTTGGGCCACCACTAGAAATGCTTGAAGCTAGGTAGGTAAGAAAAGGGGACCCCATAAAATCCCACACGCGGTTAGGCACGCTCAGTCTTAAAACCAATACCCGGAACTCGGATCCTAGGTGACTCGAAAGGAACAAAGCGTCGGGGCAGGATAGCCTAGACCTTCCATCCTTTGTCGAATATAGTCAACATTATAATAATCATATCATCAACAACTAATGTGATATCCCAAACCCAGGAGTAACAGGGTAACATCGTAGAATCCTAAGCATGCATACTAAGCAGGGGCTGAGCAACGAGCAATAGTAACATAGCAGTACAAGGTTTGCTGGGAGGGGACATGGCTGTATCGGTTTGAAAGAGGCTGTAAACATGTGGTAGGATCAAACATCGAACCTAACCTAGACTAGCATGCAAACCGCTGTTTGAAATAGAATGGATCATAAGTAATGTATAGGCCTTGCCTGTTGATAAGTCGGGTTCCGAAGGTGTAGCCGATCGCAAGCTCGCATCGTCTCCGAGAGGTACCCGCGGGAGCACACAGGAAGTAAACACTGGAAAGCAATCAACGAGCAAGCACTCTATTACTACGGGGCAACACAAGATCAAGAAGACATCACACGACACGGCAACGCGGTACGGATCTATCGTCGAGAACGGTTACTAACAATTTAAGTGGGGTATCGGTCACACACGACGAATACCGCACGTTTACGGTGGTTCAAGTTGCTTAGCTACAGGTGATCAACCAACGGTTATTAACATGGCAACTCAAGCAAGCATGGCATATCACACAAATATGTTAAGAGGTGAAGCACAAAGTAAACTATTTATGCTAGTCAATTTAAGCGAGGCACAACCTAAACATGGCATAACACTAAGTGCCGCACGACAATTAAAAGAACTAGATAATACCCCGCGCGTTGCTGCGGGAATTATTCAGAGAAAAATTATAAGAAAAATGGTTTTTTTAATATAAGAAAAAAAATTTGAAACATGAGAAAAAATATTAAGAGTAATATAATTTGATTATAAATTCTCTTTTGAAATTAATATTGTTTAAAGAAAAAATGTAAGAAATTTGATGAAAATCCAAAAAAATGAGTATGATTTTTGTTTTTTTAATTTATTAGCTTGATAATATATGGTGAGAGACAATATGAGATGAAAATAATGTAGAGTAGAGATAGTGGAGACATCTCCACCATTGGCTAAGGCTAAAGCGATAATATCAATTATAGATGTGCATAGAAAAATAAAATATGAGATAACTCATAATTTATTTTTGTATAAAAAAGTCTCTTATAAATTGTGAGACTAAGTACATAAAAAGTTATTATTTATTTAGGTTGCATATGCATGCAATTAATGGAAGCATGTGCATGCATAGTTGGTGGATTTGTTTTGCATGGTGGACCTACTTGATGATGTGGATAGCTTGCATGTCAAGATAGATAGGTTAGTGGGGATGAACTATTTAGATATTATAGATTGGTATTGTTCTGTCCTAAGCCATATTTTAGGTTGGTTAACAACAGAAAACAATAGCTTAAACACAAAGTACACGAAAAACTAATCAAATTACATATAAGGCACACTCCAAACGGAGTTACGGTTAAAAAGATACAAGCAAAACAAGTTACGGACACAAACTGCCAACATCACGAAGCACACTTTAGAGCATTGCATAAACAGGATAATCAATTCAAACATGCTCACAAATGATAAGGAACTAAATTAGACATGACATGGAAGGCATGGAAAAAAGAATCATGCAAAAAGACATTATGGATCAAAAGATATTAAGCAAACAACATGGCAGAAACTATTATTTTTATGCTGTATAAACAGGGGTATAACTATATGCAAAAGTGCAGCAACATGACATAGCAATACATGGGCATGAAGTAGACATGATGCTTAACAATATGCAATTGGAATCACTCAAATCCGATAAACGGTCGCGACACACTCGTCGACCGAAGTTGCAACAAAATATAAACAACAGCACACTAACAGCAGGGTAGCTACTTTGGAGCAAAATACAATCATGATGCAGCAAGCAATTATGGCATGTGAATGAATGAAACTGAAGTATAAACAATGCTTAACGCAACACAGAAGGAATCAATCAATTCCGATGAACGGTTGCGAAGCAATCGTCACCCGAAGTTGCAATAAAATAATAACAGCAGCACTTAACAGGAAAAAAAGCAATTAACGGCCTGATGCCCACTTCAGCACACAATTACACAATCAATACGACCTCAAATGCAAAAACTTTCTACATACGAATGCTAGAGCACGCAAAACTGAGCAACTTTTGTTTTGGGGGCACGTTCATCGGAGCTACGGTTTAATCGTTATTCTACTCGCAAAACAGCTAACAACACAACAGTTTAGGGACTTAGCAGAAATTAGACTAAGGGAAAAAACAGAGGAAAAAAAGAAAAAGAGGCCTCACGTTTTTGGGCCGGCCCAACAGTGGCGGCTGGAGAGGCCACTGGGCTGGCGGCCTGGGACAGTGGGCCGGGGTGGCCTGGGCTGGCCCACCAGGCACCAGCGGTTGGAGCGGCTGGATCGGGGAGGCTGTGCGGATCCTCCCGTCGGGCGGCGGCGTGGCTGGCTCGCCGGCCAGCCGACGGCGAGGAGGGAACCAGGGGCCGGCGCAGAGGGGCAGGGCGGCCGGATGGAGCCGGGCCCGGCCGGTGGGAGGTGCCGGCGGCGAGCGCTCTGCCGTGAGCTCGGGCTAGCCGAGCCGTGTCCTTGGCGTCGCGGCTGCGCTCTGCAGAGAGGAGAAGGGAGGAGGTGAGAGCGATGCATGGGAAGGAGGAGAGGGCGCAGCGGTGTCCCGGCTGGGCTGCTCCGGCGGCCGGCTCCGGCGGCTCCTTGGCCGGAGTTGGAGGCGGCGGCTGCGGCCGTGGAGGGCTCGGGTGCCCGCGGGGTGGAGCGAGGTAGGAGAGAGGAGACGTGGACGATCCCAGGCCGTTGGATCTGAGGATCTGACGGTCCAGGATCATTTGGGCGAATCTCAGATCTGGAATTTAGGGTTTGCTGCGAAAATGGGGGATTTTTCCAGATCTGGGGGGCTAGTGGCTGCCTAGGTGCTTAGGGAAAACCCTAAGTGGGGTGGTGGTCTAAATATAGCCCCGGTGGCTGGCAGTTTGCAAAAACATCCCCGGTTTTTCTCTCGCGCGCGCGGTGCTCACGTTTCTGACCGCCGGGGGTCCGCAGTACGTCCGATTCGGGTAAAACTTCGAACTGCGCGATCAGCGCGTCGAGCCGGCGGCGTTCACCTCGCGCTGGAACTGTTCCGAGAACACTTTCCGACGCGTTATAAAAAATATCCCGTTTAATAATTAAACGGGGTTTTTCGTTCCGTTGGTTGCGGCTGGTCTCGTGCGGTTTTCGCGACGGTGATCGGGTGGAACCCGGTGTCGCAAAGGTCGTGTGTCAGGGTGGCAAGGGTCGGTCTCCGTCCGGTACGAGATAAGAGGGGGGGAAATAATCGTCGATCGATAAATCGGGGATGCAAACACCGCAAACAAATCAGACAATCAAACAATTCACACCGAAAACAAAAAATTTAATTTTTGCAAAAACTGGGCTGTTACACAAGAACAGTAGGCATGATCAGGAAAGCAGGTCAAAAGCTATGATCAGGAAACCAAACAAACACCCAAATGGCAATGATGCAGATAACCACAAACAGTAAAGGGACACACATTCTGAAAGCACCCCCGGCATGGAAGGAACATAACAACCGTGAGAATTTATATATGTACTATAATGATTTGATCCATCCGGTATTCCTACAAAATATAAGTCTAAAGATTGGTAAAATTTACCATGAAAACAAAAAAACATGTCGATCGTTGCTTAGGTCAAATACGCACATGTAAATACAGATAAAGTTTCACGTTATTAAATTAATCTGTGAAACTACATAAAATACATGTAGTAAGTGAATACCATGGGTGGAGTTTTAGAAAGATGATGGATAAAAGTTGATTTCCTCACGAGAATGCGTTGAAAACTATGAGAGCCCAACGTTCAATAGTTTTGTGAAAAAATAGATGAAAGGTAAACATATTTTCTCTGTGTGCTTCATTATTTTTTGCTTTACTCGTAATGTTGAGTAACCCATGTTATATAATCAATTTATCGATGACTTTGTGTATAGAGAGCCTTGCATAAATATTCAAATCACATGACAGATTCAGATTAGAAGGCATATAACAATCAAAGAAATAAACGGTAAATGGGAGATAAAGAATGCATGAAGGATGTAAGCAATGTCAAAAAAATCAATTCTAAATAGCCATCCACCCAAGCCCATACACAAAATTTTGTCCAACATAGTACAACCCACTTTAATATTTTCATATGATTTAATATACAAATCAAAATATAATAAATGATATGTGTTTAAGCATCTCCATAACAGCCTCTAGAACTTTCATGTTGTAACGTTATTTTAATTCATCTCCTAACAGGGCCTAATATCGCATATGAAAATATTGTACCTAGGAAACTATATTTTTGGACAACAACTAAATATATAGATGGCTGCTCTTAGAACGTAAGTCCAAACAACACATATAAGTTATCTAGTGAAACCTTGGAACTAATTTCTATAGTTCTATTTTAGAAATGCATTGCAGCAAACATATCACATAAACTACAATAGCTTTTTTCAAACCATGAACTACTATAGTTGAAAACTGAACATTTGGTGCATGATGATCAATAGTAGAAGAAGCCAGCTTACCCACAAAAATATGCTCAAACTGACAATGAGCCATTGGCTGAGGTGATGCTTGTTTTCCAGATTTGGGTCATTTCCATATTTAAGAGCAGCCATTAGAATAGCTTGGTGCTGTGTCATAAAAGCGACGTTGCTGCCCATACCCATCAGTTTACCGATGAAAATTTCAGTATTAGGCACATAAATGCAGCAAGCAAGTAAATGAACCAACATATACACTACACCAAAATGGTTAGTTGCCGACGACAAAAGTTGTCGGCATAGCCCAAAAAATCGTCGGCATAGGCTATGCCGACGGTGGCCGTCGGCATACGGCCGTCGGGGCCGATTTTATCGGCAAACCTCAAAGCCCCGTCGGCATACAAAAAACTATCGGCATAGGAGCTATGTCGATAGCTTTTGTACGACCGTCGGCATCGTATTCTCATCGGCAAAACAATTAGACGAAAATTTCCGTGAAGCCTCATTGGACACGTGTCAGTACGAGAAGTCTTCTGATAAAAAACGATGGCGATGGCTTTACCGTCGGCATAGGTGTATACAAAAAGTAAAATAAAAACAGCGACAGTGGGCCTACAAATCAGCGCCGCCGTAGGAGCTGTGGCCGGCCTCGACGACGACGCCAGGCCTCCGAATCAGCACCGAGCTCTGGCTGGCATCGACGACGAACGCGTAGAGGTTGAGCGATTGCTACCGGCCTCGAAGGCGACGGCTTGGACGCCTCCGCGGCGTGCCCAAGGCTGAGGGAGGCCTTCTTCGCAGCCGGCGCCGATGACGGAGGCTGAGGGAGACATGCTGGTGACGCGCTTCTCCGCGGCCTGCGCCGCCGCCAGTCCGAGGGAGCCGCACCGTGGTTGTGGTCGTCCGGTCAGCGTCGTGCGCCCGCCATGGTCGTGGTTGCGCCCGTCGAAGCCGTGGTCGTGGTGGCCCGCCCTGGCCGCACGTCGCGCGCTCGACGTGGCCATGGTCGCGCGCTCGCCGTGGTCGTGGTCGTCGTGCGCCCGCCGGGGTCGTGTGATACGTCCAAAACGTATCTATAATTTTTGCTTGCTCCATGCCTCTTTTGTGTGATATTGTTATGATATTGATGACCTTCCATACACTTTTGATCACATTTGGACTAACCTATTAACTCAGTGCACCCTAGTGCCAGTTCCTGTTTTCTGCTGTTTTTCTATTTCAGGTTTCCCCCATATTAAAAGTGCTCCAAAAATTCGGAAAAAAATCCAATAAAAATCAGCATACAAGAAGCTTCGGGAATCACCGAGGGGGGGGGGGGTCAGAGGGGACCCACCAGGGCCCCAGACGCCCTCCCGGCGCGCCCCAGGGTGGGGCCGCCTGGACCCCTGGTGGACCCCCTGGCTGCCCCCCTTCGCTTATATATTCCTCGTGACGAGAAACCCCCATGACGGAAACCCTTTTTCGCGATCTCTCCTCTGTTCCGCCGCCGCCACGCTTCCAAGATCGGGAGCACCAGAAGACCTCTTTCCGGCACCTTGCCGGAGGAGGAACCACCTCCGGGAGCTTCTCCACCACCATGGACGCTTCCCGGATGAACCTTGAGTAGTCCACCTTGGACCATGGGTCCATGATCAGTAGCTATGTGATGTTCTCCTTCCCTCTTTGTTCTTCATGGATTAGACCTCGTGAGCTGCCCTACATGATCGAGGCACTTATGTAATATTTCTGTTGTTGCTATGCTGAGTTTGCTGGGATCCGATGGATTATGAGATTATGTTCAGATTGTGTTTGATTAATATATTTGATTCTCCTTTTTTATATTTATGTTCTTGAGTAATTGTTGCATGTTCTCCGTTGCTGTTTATTGCTTTGGCCAAGTAGTAGATTGTGACTCCAAGAGGGAGCGTTATGCATGATTGTGGATTCATGCCCCCTGATGACTAGCTTGAGTGACAGAAACATGAGTCTAGGAGATGTGATGTTTCCACAAGGGGGAAAATAACGGTGCTTGTACTTGCGGGTGCAAGGATTGTTTACTTTACGCAAAGTTCTTTAATGCAGTTGTCCATTGCTTTGAGTTTACACTTTGGGTGGGATTCGCAACTTAATACCACCGAGATGTTCTGGATAGATATCTCAAGGTGGATGATTAGTAGGTAGATGCAGATGGATTTCGGTCTACTTGTCTTGGCGTACCACCCATGCTTTTGAGCCTCTTCCTTTCTTTATAGCATAATTAGCATTGGTTTGCGCACATAATCCTGTCAATTGCCCAGCTCTAATTTGTTTACCTCGCATGGCTATTTTATCGTCTTTTGGGAGAGAGACATCACTAGTGAACATCATAGGACCCCGGTCCATATTTCCAACACTATTTACACCCTCAATTTACTTTCAGTATTTACTTTTCCGTTGCTATCACTATCATTATTATCCCGTGCGTTTTATCCTTTGTAAGCAACAACTCATTGAGGCATAAAGATATTAGCATAGGAAGGCAAAATAAGTGCAACTTCAAAACCTTCAACATAAAGAGAGAGAACTTGATATTATTGAAATATCTATAAGCATATTTTCACCTCTCATAATAATTTTCAGTGGGATCATGAATAAACTCAACAATATAAGTATCACATAAAAAATTCTTATCATGATCCACAAGCATAGAAAATTTATTACTCCCCACATAAGCAAAATCCTTCTCATTAGTAATAGTGGGAGCAAACTCAAGAAAATAGGTATCACATGAATCATTCTTATCATGATACACTTCCAAACGTTTATTCTTTATAGCATAAGTGTCATCACAATAATCATCATAGATAGGAGGCAAAGTATCATCAAAATAAATTTCCTCATCAAAAGTTGAGGGGCTAAAAAGATCAACTTCATCAAACGTAGCATCCCCAAGCTTATAACCTTGCATATCATTATCATCAAAGGTATTCAAAGAAGACATACTAATAGCATTGATACTATCATGAGTGTTGTGCAAATAATAAAGCTCCATAGGCTTTTTGATTTTCTCTTCAAACACTTCATGTCCCAACTCAAGGTAGAGCTCATAAAGCTCTCTCATAATATATTTTTTGTTTTCCATGAGCCTAACTAATGAAAATAAAAACAAGAAACGAAAAGATTTAATTGCAAGATCTAAAGATATACCTTCAACGCTTACTTCCCCGGCAACGGCGCCAGAAATAGCTTGATGTCTACGCACGCTTCTATTCTTGTAGACTATGTTGGGCCTCCAAGCGCAGAGGTTTGTAGGACAACAGCAATTTCCCTCAAGTGGATGACCTAAGGTTTATCGAACTCAGAGAAGTAGATGTTGAAGATGGTCTCTCTCAAGCAACCTTGCAATTAAGATACAAGAAGTCTCTTGTGTCCCCAACACACCTAATACAACTAGCACTACTAGGAAACTGGCTATAGATGGGAATGGTTTCTGTGGCGCACCAAACAATGCGTGCTCCACAGAAATATTTTTGTGGCGCATGGTACATAGTGCGCCACAGAAATATAGACATTTCTGTGGCACATTTACGCTTCGTGCGCCACAGAAGTTGTTATTTCTGTGGCGCATGTACTTCAGGTGCGCCACTGAAATATATGTGGGGCCCACCATGTGCAAAAGTGGTCTACTTTCTGTGGCGCACGGGACATATGCGCCACAGAAATATAGAATTCTGTGGCGCACCAGGTGTCCGTGCGCCACAGAAATATTTTCGGGGCCCACCAGGCGTCCACTTTCTGTGGCGCATGTAGTCGAATGCGCCACAGAAACCTGACATTCTGTGGCGCACCGAGCTAAATGTGCCACAGAAAGTGGCGTCCAGATCTAGTATTCAAAGCACCCCATCTCCACCACCACCACCCCAAGTTCATTATAACTCCTCCCTAGCTCGTGCTCCTCCTCCCCCCACCCCATTTTGCCCATACTTTCCTCCCTAGCACCCCCTCTCCAACACTTACTTTCCTCCTCCATATCTCTTTTTCTTCACTAGCTATATCCTCTCCAAACACCACTCTCTCTCACCGCGGTTGTCGTCTCGGATCGAATTAATCTACTAGGTGAGTAGTTGGCCGGACATGGATATGTATGTTTTGTGTGGCCGGCGGGCTTCGGTGTGCCGTGTCACTTACGTCGGCGTGGTGCATGTGGATGCATATATATGTTTGCATATGGGAAGTAGCTTTTTGTTAGTTGTCACTTATTACGTCGGCGTGGTGCATGGATGTTTGCCGAAATGTTGATTCATTTCCGTTTCGGCAAATTTTTGCACTACCCATGTGTCCTATTTTTAGGAAAGTCATGCCGAATTTTTTCGGCGACCATGTGCATGCGCATTAATTAGTGTGGTTCTAATTAAAACACTCTATTTTGTTGTGCCGCGTAGGCAACCATGGTCATCAAGATGAGCGGAGGTCGAGTGGGTAGATACAAGGAAGAGGGCGAAAGCCGACATGATTCTGAACAACAGGACCCAGATAAGATGTCCATGCAAAAAATGCAAACTCTAGGCCTGGATCGACCCTGATTCCGGACTATTGGAGGAGCACCTGCTCATGCGCAGTTTCATGCGTGAACAACAAGGAGATGCCGGCGGACATCATCATCATGAACAAGGAGATGCCGACGGACATCATCATCATGAAGAAGGAGATACCGACGGACATCATCATCATGAACAAGGAGATACCTGCGGAGTACATATTCATCATGAAGAAGGAGGTGATGCCGGAGTAGATGGTGGTGGAGAGGACGAGAACACGGAGACACTGCTAACTTCGGCCTTGCGGGACCCTCATGTTCAAGAACTGCTCCTGAAGGAGACGAGCAACGCTAGAGCTGCAGCCAAAGAGAAAGCCAAGCTGGCGCAAATGGAGATAGACGGGATGACTCCATTGTATCCTGGGTGTCGGCCCGAGGATACACGCCTGAATGTAACGCTTAAGGTTCTGGAGATGAAGGCGGAACACAAATGGACCGACGTGAGCTTCAACGCTAACATGGAAATCTGGCACGATCTTCTTCCACAGGGGAACACATTGCCAAGAAGTATCGATGAGGCCAAAAAGATCGTGTGCCCCCTCGACCTACCGCACGTTAAATACCACGCCTGCATCAATGACTGCGCACTTTATCGGGACGAGTACAAGGATTACACCGCATGTCCGGTGTGCGGCCAAGGACGATACAAGAGAGGGAACAATAAAGTTCCTCGAAAAGTAGTATGGTACTTTCCTATCACTCCTCGTCTGCAGCGCTATTTCGTAGACCCTAAGGAAGCAAAGCTCATGCGATGGCATGCGAATAGGGTGAGGCCTGAGGATGATCCGGAGAAGGGCACGATCCTGACACACCCTTCAGACGCTTCCCAGTGGGATGCATTGGACCTCGAAGATGGTTTCGGGAACGATCCAAGGAACCTCAAGTTGGGTATTAGCTCCGATGGACTCAATCCATTTAGCAACCAGAGTAGCACGCATAGCACATGACCCGTTTTTGTATGGCCGTACAACATCCCCCCTTGGATGTGCACGAAGAAAAGGTACATACACTTAAGTATTCTTATTCAGGGGCCGAAACAACCAGGTATCGACATGCATCTGTATCTCGGGCTGTTGAAAGAGGAGTTGGCCACGTTGTGGGATACCCCACCCCTTACGTGGGACGCCCACGGTCAGGAATATTTCCCTATGAGAGTCGCGGTGCTCACAACTGTGCAGGACTATCTTGGTTACGGATATTTAGCGGCCCAGGTCAACCACGGACACAAGGCATGTGTCAAGTGCATGGATAAGACCCCGCATCTCCAGCTACCAAAGGATCCCGGGTCTTCGAAAACCGTGTTCCAAGGGACTCGGAAGTGGCTTCGCATGGATCACCCGTGGAGAAAACGCAGAGATCTGTTCAACGGTAAAGACGAGCTCGAAAGAGCACCACGTCCGAGGAGCGGCGAAGAAATCCACGAGCTGTTGCAAAACTGGGAAGACTGCCCCAAGCCGGGAAAGAAGCGACCGAGGGTAGACCCGTTGTTGGGAGTATGGAAAGCGAAGTCTGTTTTCTGGGACCTGAAGTACTGGAAGATCCTCCGCATGCCCCATAGCCTCGATGTCATGCACATCACGAAAAACGTCATCGAGAGTCTGTTTGGCACTTTGCTGAACATGCCGGAGAAGACCAAGGATGGGCCGAAAGCAAGACACGACCTAAAATTGCTTGGCCTCAAGAAAGATCTGTGGTATCCCGATAGTGATGGTGACGACAATGATGAGATGACCAAGGAAGGTACTCAAGGTCACCGCAAAACGTCTAAGAAGAATGAGGTGGTGCTTCACGCTGCTTGCTTCACTTTGAGTGACGAGGAGCTGCAGTAGCTTTTCGGGTGCCTCCTAGGAGTGAAAGTTCCTCACGGTTACTCAGGGAAGATAAGTAGATATCTAGACTTAGCGAAGAAGAGGTTCAGCGGGATGAAGTCTCACGACTGCCATGTGTTGATGACGCAGATACTTCCCGTTGCGATCCGAGGGATAATGGACGAGCACGTCCGTGAGACGCTGTTTGGCCTCTGCAACTTTTTTGATGTCATCTCTAGGAAGTCGATCGGTGTGAAGCAGCTCGAAATGCTCCAGGAAGAGATCGTGGTGATATTATGCGAGCTCGAGATTTACTTTCCGCCCGCATTCTTCGACATCATGGTGCACCTTCTGGTCCATGTCGTGGATGACATCATCCATCTCGGGTCGACGTTCCTGCACAACATGATGCCATTCGAGAGGATGAACGGTGTCATTAAAGGATTCGTTCGCAACAGGTCCCGTCTAGATGGAATCATAGCCAAGGGATTTCTGACCTACGAGTGCATCTCCTTCTGCCAAAATTATCTAACTAAGGATGAGAATGTTGGTCTGCCCACCAGGAAGCAACTCGGCAGGCTCGATGGATATGGTCACCGCGAGGGCTATCGCGCACTTCATGCCGGCATCGCTGGTCGACGTGCCGACTTTGACAGGGCACACCGAGTCGCGCTACAACACATCGAATTGGTCGACCCTTGGATGGAAGAGCACAAAAGCTTAATCGAGCAGAAGTACATCGATCTGGGCCGACCGAGGAAGATGGGAGACGTAATCAGAGAGCACAACTCCAGCTTCACGGCTTGGTTCAAGAAACGGGTACTGGACAATCCACCGCAGACACCTTTTACCGAAGATCAACAACTCATATTCTCCTTATCACAGGGCCCCGCGCACAACCTAAGGACCTATCAGTCGTACGACATCAACGGTTACAGATTCTACACCGAGGAAAAGGACAAGAGTTCCGAATATCAAAACTCAGGAGTTACTATGCTATCCTTCGCCGATGACGAGGCCACTGTCAAGGAAAGATTCTACGGAACGATCGAGGAGATATGGGAGCTTGACTACTGTGGGGAGACGGTGCCGATGTTCCGTGTCAGATGGGCCAAGAACGTCGAAAAAGAAGGCCGGTATTTCACCACCATGGTTATACCCGATGCAAACTCAAAGAACGCCTCCGCGAAAAATGAGCCATGGGTACTCGCTAGCCAAGTTGACCAATGCTTCTTCATTACTAACCCGTCAAAGCCCAGCCGTGTTGTCGTCAAGAGGGGCAAGAGGAGCATCATCGGAATGGACGAAGATGCCAACGAGCAAGACTTCGACAAAAATGGCGATCCGAAGATCGAAGAGGAATTCGACAAGTACTTCGACATGCCTACCACTAGTAAAGTAAGAAGGAAGACCAGTCTACCTACTAAAGGTTGTCCATTCACTAGAAGAAATCCCAAGGTGTCCCTAAAGTGTTCAATCGCGACGAAGAAAGGCAAGAAGATTAAGAGAGGCTAGCTAGCTCGGAACCGATCGAGATGACGTGACTTTTTTTGTGTATGCACATGTGTGATCGAGATGACATGTATTGATGTGTGTGACAATCATATGTATAGATTCTTGCTTTATACTCCCTCCGGTCCTTTTTACTCCGCGTATTTTGACTTAATTAATTGTCTACTCACAAATGTATAGATTCTTGCTTTAAAAATTAAAAGGAAAAAATATTGGGAGATCCAGGACTCGAACCTGGCTGCCCCAGGTTTTGGATACAAAATGGAACTCTCTGACCACTAGGCTAGTAAGTGTTCCTTGTCAAAGAATAGAGCATCAATAGTTTTAGACTAAGTCCCATATTTGTGAAATTTAACTTTCTGTGGCGCACGCAGCACCCCGTGCGCCATAGAAATTTGTGATTTAGCCAAAGGTTCCCTCCTCTCCAGCACAAACTCCACTCGCGCCCAACCCTAACTCTCCACTCCCGCTCCCGCGACGATGAACCGCCGCCGCCGCCTGTCGCCCGCCGTCCTCGTCTGCTTCCTGCTGCCTCCCCTCGCTCCCGCGACGACGAGGACGGCCGCCGTTCCCCTCTCTCCCGCGAACGAAGACGACGGCTGCGGACTTCCTCCCCAACCGCTGCCGCCTGCCGCCCACCGCGAGAGGACGAGCCCCCCCGCCGCTGCCATCTCCTCTGTGTGATTAGCGTCGTCGAGGAGTTCACCGTCCCACAGACCAGCTCGTCGTCGACAAGCCGGCCCTCTTCCTTGCGCCTCCCGCTGTAAGCCGTCACCCTTCCTTCCTTTGGTCCTCCCGTGTCCTCTCTGTGTGGATCTATGATGCTTTTAGACGGGATTTTGCGCTTGTTCTCTGTGATGTGATGCTGCCCCTCGCATGTTTTGCTCGCCTGTGCGTGCTGGACTTGTAGTTATGTGCATTTTTTGTTATGGAGAGAAATGGGTAGCATTTCGCAATGGGTTTTGTAATGCAATTAACTGCAATAATTAAAATTTCCCAGTTTGGTGTGTCACATTCTAGTTATGTGCATTCTTTAGCTTTTGTTATGTTGTTATATGGCAGTGGTGAAGCATCAGGACAGTTTATACAAGACACTTATGTGCTTTTTCCAGTTTTTGTTATGCTGTTATATTGCTATAGTTGAACAAAGCATGTGTTAAAATGTGATTATCTGATATATATATATATATATATGACCCTTTGATTGGTTAGGCTATGTTGAGAGTTGCCCGTTTCTCCCGAAGTGTTGATTCACTTCCGTTTCGGTTGAGAAATGGGCACTCATAGGTCCAAAATTTAGCAAAGGTCATGCCGAATTTTTCGGTCGATTTTTTGTATTAAGTTTTTGCCTCTCTTTTTATGAAGTGCAAACATGTCGGGCAACGACGGTGCTGGCCCTTCTAATACTGGCGAAGAACAAGCCGTAGACGCCAACAAGGTGTCATACTGGCGGTTGTCCCAGCAAATGTCGGACGACGATAATTATGATGAGCAAGACGACGGCGGTGATCATGAGCATGCCGGTGGCGACGATGAAGCAACAACCAGTGTAGGCGAGGATGACACCACCACCGATGGCGGCGACCGCACCGATGGCGGCGCCTCCGACCCGTCCGCTAAGAAGAAAAAGAAGGACATGAAGGATCGGACGCCGCAAGTGCTCTTACCCACCTGCGAGGAGATCACTGCAGTCTCACTAAGTGGCCTACCTTTGGAGCCTGCACATGTTGCAAGAGGGTACAGCATGCAACTCGGGTGCATCGTCCGAGAAAGCATGTCTATCAACACCAAGCACATCAGATCCAATGCGGCTATGGTAGACAACCTCATTAGGAAGCTTCACAAACGATACAAGTTCCCAGCGCAGTATGATAACCTAGATGCAGGGAACGCGGTAAACAGATTAGCCGTCACGAAGATGAGCAACGCCTTGAGCAGCTGGAAATTCCGGGTGAAGACCAAGATAGCTAAAGGTCAAAGCTGGGAGGCGATAAGTGTGAAAGAGCCGATGATCGACGAAGAAGAGTTCAACACCTTCAAGGCGGGGCTAGCTTCCGACGAGGCTAAAATATGGACTGCATGGGGGAAGAAAATGCGGGACCAGAACATAGGTAACCATAAGTGCGGAAGCGGCGGTTACAGAGGAAAACAACCCATTTGGGACAAGGAGGACGCCGAGCTGGAACGCCTGGGAATAGAGAACAGGTGGCACAAAATCATGGATCCACAGCTGAGGAACTTTGTCCGGGCCCGCTACTATTGGGACGACAAAGCCCAAGATTTCGTTACCGACGATCCGGAGGTGAAGGCGTTTGAGCTAGAGCTGGTAAGGAATTTACCGCGGATCTCAAATTTATTGCATTCTAATTAAATAAGGTAGCCAAATTTCTAAATGGGTTCACCTTTCTTGTTCAGGAGAATGAAATAAATGCGACGTCTCCTCCGCCTTGCACGTCGGATTCCCAGTCGTCGGCGGGGCCGTGGGACACAGCTTTCAACAGGGCTATGAACGCTTACAAGAAGAGGGACAAGTTGTTGCCCCCGACGTCAGCTGGCCGTGTGTCCGGCTTTGGTACGAGCATGAAGTTTGGCGAGTACTACAAGGATATCAAGAAAAGGAAGGAGAGGCAGTCCTGGTCCTCGACAAAGGAAAAAGAGGAGGTTGAACAACTGAAGAAGAAGGTGGAGTCAATTCCAGACATCGTCGCGCAAAAAGTGGAGGAGAGGATTCGCGATATCATCCCCGCCGGGTTGATGGAGGGGCTAGCTGCTTGGAATGCGGCAGGTCGAGTGGGACCGATACAGTTGCCCAGCATGACCGGCAGCAACTCGGCCGCAGTCGACGTGTCACCGGACGTGGTGACCCAGCCGGCCGCCGCCAACACCGCATTACTTAATAATGCACCCGAGTGGGACTTTGAGACGTCGCCCGCCGTCATCGGCCGTGTCTCGACATTAGTGGCGCCCGACCCTGTCTCGACGTTAGAGGAGCTCAACGCCATCACCAAGGTAACTAGCTAATTAGTTTGTCCGCGTCCTCTCCTTTATGCCTTTGATGACTGCCATCTCATGATGACAAACACATGCATGTTTTGACTCAGGACACTGCTTGCGTACTCCTGCATAACGTGGCAGGCGTGTTGAAGAATGTTGCCACGGGCTTTCTCCTACAACCGGCGAACCGCATGATGCACAACATTCCACTGGATGATGCAGTGATGAAGGTCAGGTTGGCTCGGGTGTTGTCTGGGTTCGACGACTTGGCCCCCCCATCCAACCTCAGGGAGCCGAGGAGCACAAGGCCCTTGCTGAATGCTTCGGATGGCCCATGACATGGCCGAAGACCCAGATTCGTCTTGGCACGATAGAGTGCACCACCGGCGGCGCCACCTCGATTGTTCGGCCACGACCGCAGGCACCACCACTGGTCATCGCCACAACCAATCGCCACCAACAATTGTTGGGAGCGTGTGTACCGCCCCATGGAAAGGGCCCCATCATTGCATCGCAACCGCCATCGCCCCAGCCCCCGCCACCACGTGATGAAGAGGACATGGCGCCACTTCATGGCGGCACCGACGACGATGATAACGTCCATGGGTACATCAACACCGGCATCAGCGAAGGATTGTACATGCCAGTCCTAGAGCAAGAAGAAGCCTTCGGGCGCCGCGCTCGCGATGATCAAACTGATCCTTCCAAGAAGCGGCGCCTGGACTATGGTTTATCTCAAGATACGCCTCCGGCCGACGATCAAACTAACAAACCCATGGGAATCGTTTTCAGCCCTAACACACTCCGCCACACGGCCAGTGAGCAGATCAAATCCCTAGTGGATGGCCCTGTCAAGAAGAAGCAGAGGAAGAGAAGTAAGCCACAGACCAAGAAGCAGCCACCGAAGAGGATCCGGGCTCAGGACGACGTGGTACCACCAACCAAGGATGGCATGGTCCGAGTTCATGTAGCTGGTGAACCGATACTGAGCAAGGAGCTGCGGAATCTCGCACGTGGAGCTATGCTTAGTTTGCATGATAGTATCAAGGTACTAGAGCAGCTCCTTCTTCGTGACACAAATCCAGGTTACCCGGTTTTCACGGTCAAGGTTCCAAAGGACGTGCACTTCGTCCATGAAGGCCCCGCGGATCTGTTCTTCATAGCCTACGAGGACATCTTCAATCTGTTTCACTCGAGAAGGCTGAACTATAACTTGGTCCGCCTTTACGCGCTCCATCTAGCGATGAAGATCAAGAGAGAGAACACCCCGGATATCGCGATAGTGGATCCATACTACATGCGTGACTGCCAGTTGGCGGAACGATCAGCGGAGTGGCAAATGGCGAAGACATACCTCCAACAGTTCTTGGTGGACAACAAGAGGAAGGACGTCATTCTTTTGCCTTTCTTTCCCGAGTAAGTGCCCACTCCCTCGTCGTCGTACGTAACTTTAGCTTCCTTAATTAGATTTGTTCCATTGCTCTTTTCCAACATGCTGTTTCATTCGTGTTGCGCAGAAACATATACTGCACACTTATCGTACTTTCCCCGAGGTATTCGCTAGCCACCTATCTTGACTCGGGGAGTTTGATAAAGAAGAAAGAATACACTCGAATAAGGAGTGTTCTAGATGATGCTCTCGAGGGCTACGCCTCAAAGGGATGCAGTTTTGCCAACAAAACGGCGGAATGTATCCGAAATGGCAAACACGTGTTCAAACACACAACGGAGTTCCCCTGCGTCAAGCAGCCGGCTCGCAGCGTGAAGGAGGCCTTCTACGTCCTCCATCACCTGCGGGGCTTCGTCCGTGATTGACAGATGCTTACACTGCCATCTAGTCTCCGAGGATGGGCCGAGAAGTTGGCGCAAATCGATGATGATAATCTCAGAGAAGACTTCTTCCGCATCCAAAACCAAATATTTGAAATCATGCAGCACGATGTCATGCCTTCAGGGGGGACCTTACACTACGCCAGAGGGTTTCCTAAGAGAGAGGTCGAAGAACGCTTCCAAATGCAGGCTGACATCAGGACGTGGACGACGAAAGATGGCTATAAACCGTTCCCGCCGCCAAGTCTGCCGGGAAAGTCTTCATCATGAAGTGTGCCTAGCTACAATGAGTATGTATCTTTTAGGTTTATGAATC
Source organism: Bromus sterilis (assembly GCA_950022295.1). Lineage (NCBI taxonomy): Eukaryota > Viridiplantae > Streptophyta > Magnoliopsida > Poales > Poaceae > Bromus > Bromus sterilis. Next base: position 436,164,935 of record OX465595.1, read on the forward strand.
CTTTGCTTTGTATCTTTTAGGTTTATGAATCCTTTGCTTTAGACATATCTATATATATATATATATATATGCATGATATACTAATATGCCTTGACTATACAGATGACGAAGTGCTACGTGGTGTTCGATGGACGGGTTCCTGGAGTCTACGACAAGTGGGAGGACTGTCATAGACAAGTGAACAAGTTCAGCGGCAACAACTACAAAGGGTACGCGACTAGAGAGGAGGCGGTAGTGTAGGAGTTGTATAGGTGCACTAGTTCGGCGAAGAGATGGTAAAATATGGGTGATAGGTGTGGCAAAACAAAGTAATAAAAATCTGTAATAAAAAGTGCAGCAAGCAAACATGTGACAAAAGTGAGTGCAAACGGTGTAACAATGGTGGAAACAAGGCCTAGGCTTCATACTTTCACTAGTGGCAACTCCCAACAACATTAACATAGTCTAATCACATGATATTTCCCATAAAACATGCAAGGGAGACGCACTCGGAGGTCATTCATTTGTAGTCAAGAGAGGACGAGAATTGTGTAGGGCTACAAAAGCACACCTCAGATTTCTTAATTCTCATCTATGGATTTCCCAATGTCACCGCGACCATCCAAAGAGAGTACCACAATCACCACAACATATCTAAAGGATAGTCAAAGACAAGCACCAAGAGACTCTCAATCTTCAATCCACACACAAAAGAGGAAATCACTCATGAAAATATTCTTCTAACCCATGTCCAATAGACCGCTGTCACCTTGGTCTCGGGGATTATACTAGATAAGATCAATTGAGTACATCAATCCAATACATAGAGGAAGGGGAAATATCATGGGATCACCCTAGATTAACATAGCCTATGATCACAACGAAGATCACATCATGGGAGAGAGAGAAGAACACATAGCTACTGGTAGAAACCTTAGCCCCGAGGGAGAACTACTCTCGCTTCATGGAGGAGGGAAGCAACGGCGATGGAGATGAATCCGGGGGCACTTCCCCGTCCCGGCAGGGTGCCGGCACAGGAATTCTGTCCCCCCGAAACTTGATGGCGATGGCGGCGGAGATCGGAATTGCTTATGGAGAAAAGGGGTCTGGATTAGGGGTTTCCACCCCGAGGGCTAAATATAGGCGAAGGGGGCATCGAGGGGACCCACAGGGCAGACAGGAGGCCCCCTGGCGCGACCTAGGGTGGGGCCGCGCCAGGGACCCTTTTGGAGTCCTTGTGGTGGCCCCCCCTCCGCTGCCTTGGTGATTCCGGAAGATTCCGGGTCGCTGGTTTTTTATATAATTTTTCCGGAATTTTTGGAGCACTTTTAATGGCCGGAAAACCTGAAATACAAAAACAGCAGAAAACAGCAACTGACAGTTGGGTGCACTGGGTTAATAGATTAGTCCAAATATGCTCAAAAGTGTATGAAAGTTCAAGCAAAACATGGCAAAGTCAAACAAAACATGCATGGAGCAAGCAGAAATTATAGATACGTTTGGGACGTATCAACATCCCCAAGCTTAATTCCCGCTCGTCCTCGAGTAGGTAAATGATAACAAGCATAATATATGTGGTGACATGCCACACAACCATATAAGGACTTTTAAGTAAATCAATTAAAGCATGCAATTCAATTCAAGTCTTAACATTCAAGAGTCTATATTAGCATTGACACAAGCAACAAAAGAACAAAAGGTGCAAGAGCTCTTGCGCTCCGTGACTCGAATGTCTCCATATGGTGTTTGCGTGCAAGAAGGGGGATAGGGAGAAAGAGAGAGAAAAAAGTTGTTGAGAACTACTATCTACTAAAGTTTCACACTTAGTCTCCTTTGGATTTTTATCTGGACTCGTCCCCAGACCACTAGTCAGGTACAAGTCAAACTGATCCACTCCCTTTCGATATTTTGAGCACTCATGCAATGGATGAGCGTGAGCAAAAAAGTTGACACCTAAAAGGCGAAAAAGAAAGAAGGTGAAGGAGAAAGACAAAAAGGTGTGAAAGGCTCACATCAATGAGGACAATCATAGGCGAGAGAAATCCATATGATAGATATGATGTGAGGAGTAGGGATTGCCATGCAACGGATGCACATGTGAGCTAAAAACTCTCCAAGGGAACTAGTGGGGGTGCATCTAACTTGGTTGCTCAAGAAGAACTAGAGCTCGTTTGAGGAGGCTCATCATTGGAATATACAAGCCAAGTTCTATAGTGTGAAGGTCCCCACATAGCTATATGCATGATGACGATCTCTATGGAGTACAAGGGATAGAGGATGAAGTACTAGTGTGGATCTCTCAAAAGGAATAGTAGTGTGCCCCCTTCTCTCTTTTTATTTTTCTTTTTCTCTTTTTTCTATTTTTTTGGTGGCCTCAATGGCTCTTTATATTTAACTCTCATTTGTCCTCTTTGGGATCTTTTCCTCACTTTAGGGGCAACACTCTATAGTTTACAAGAATATAGGAGATCTTTCACACTTTACAAAGGTACTCACATAAAGAAGATATAACTATCATGATGCAAATGTATGCTTCTGTCAGGATAGCAGGATATGCAATGATACTAGCGCGTCATATAGCAATGATTAGGGAAAGGCCCAACTAGCATGCGGCTCATCGATCAAGCAAGTAGCATATATGACATGAGGATCAAGTCATGAGAAGGTGGATGTTGCATGGCAATGTATCTCGGAAAGGCTATGGAAATGCCTTGTAGGTAGGTATGGTGGTTGTTTTGAGGAAAGATATAAGGAGGCTTATGATGACAGAGCGTATCATGCCAAGGGTTTGGATGCACACGCGAAGTATGCGCCAACTCTCGAGGTGAGAAAGGGCAATGCACGGTACCGAAGAGGCTAGAAAAGGTATAGGTGGGTGGAAGTGTCAACTTTCGAATACTCACATTAGTTCGAAGAACTCATGCACTTATTATCGGTAACTCTCAATCTAATCAGGAGGTTCACAAAGAGACAAGTACCCCGAGGAGGAGTGTATGGGGGTTTGGTTATCCTTGCGCATTCTCGACTCATGGTACGTGAGTGTACTCTAATATTCGAACCCTCCAAAGGTTAGTGATCCATCTAGTAGCTATAGTTCTCAACAAGGGGTTTTGGTTTTCGAAAATCACAAGGATTGCCCAAAATACGACATCTATCACTAATAGGCTAGAGCTCTTGACACCAAAAGTTCAAACATTACTCACATCAATGCCTCAAAACTATTGCAAGTTACTACTGAAATTAAATAGCAACCTCAATCACCTACTTCTCAAAAACAAGACATAACTCAGTGCAACAACCAACTCTCTTAACAAGATAAACATGAAAACTAAAGAGAGTTCCAGCGGCAAACTAAACAAAATCCAAGGCTCTTGCTAAGACAAACTAAGACTAAAACTAGACATGACAGTAGCTACGAAAAGATAAAGAACACATAATAGAAAAAAGATAGGCATGAAGAATCCTATGATGTGTTCTAAATTTTGAAAGTGAAGCGTGTCTCTCTCCCACACAAAGTAAGATGGGATCTAACTTGTTACTACAGCAAACAAAGCAAAAACAAACCTAGAAAAGTAAAGAGCGAGACGCTCCAAACATAGCACACAACGCATGAAGTGATAAAAATATAGTGAGACGAAGGACGAACTGATGATTGTTGATGGAGAAGGGGATGCACGGGGGCATACCCAAGCTTATACGCTTGAGTCTCCTTGAATATTTGTTGGGGATGCATGGGAGCATCCCCAAGCTTTAGCGCTTGACACTCCCGAATCTTCTTTCATCATCTTCCATCGCACACTTGAAAACTCCCTTCATACATAACTCATCATAAGCTGATTAGAGAGGTTAGTACCCTTAATAAATAAATAAATAAATTCCACTGGATATAAAGATATTCTTGAAGAGCTACTGTTTCTCAAGATTGCTAAGAAGTTTTTGCAAAGAAAAAACAAGCTTAAGGTTTGCAAAAGTTAGGAGAGACAAAACGTGGCAGAATATGTGAAAAACAAAACAATAGGTAGTAAAGAATTTTTTAGGGGTACTTCTGCAACTCAAATAAAAAAACTCATAACATATGAAAGTTCTGTGATTCTATAGAGCATGTTGTGTAAAAAATTCAGCTCAAAATGATGAACTGGTGATTTGATATGATATTTCCCGTCACGAGAACAGAATTTGTTTTCTGGACAGCATGTCACGACTTTCACTTCCCTTGTCACATGAGGCTATAACTTGGCACAAAGCTTGAAAATAAACATACAATGATGTTGCTACAGTAGTGAAAATCATCAAGACCACTAAAAACATAAGGTAAAAACTCAAAGTAAAGATAACAAGGGTTGTCTCCCTAGAGCTCTTTCTTTATAGCCATAAAGATAGGCTTAAGATTTTAATGATGCTCTCATAGAAATAAGAGTTGAAGCACAAAAGAGAGCATCAAGAAGCAAATACAAATCACATTTAAGTCTAACATGCTTCCTATGCAAAGGGATCTTGTAGAGAAATAACTCATTGAAGCATAAAGATATTAGCATAGGAAGGCAAAATAAGTGCAACTTCAAAACCTTCAACATAAAGAGAGGGAACTTGATATTATTGAAATATCTATAAGCATATTTTCACCTCTCATAATAATTTTCAGTGGGGTCATGAATAAACTCAACAATATAAGTATCACATAAAAAATTCTTATCATGATCCACAAGCATAGAAAATTTATTACTCCCCACATAAGCAAAATCCTTCTCATTAGTAATAGTGGGAGCAAACTCAAGAAAATAGCTATCACATGAATCATTCTTATCATGATACACTTCCAAACGTTTATTCTTTATAGCATAAGTGTCATCACAATAATCATCATAGATAGGAGGCAAAGTATCATCAAAATAAATTTCCTCATCAAAAGTTGGGGGGCTAAAAAGATCAACTTCATCAAACGTAGCATCCCCAAGCTTATAACCTTGCATATCATTATCATCAAAGGTATTCAAAGAAGACATACTAATAGCATTGCTACTATCATGAGTGTTGTGCAAATAATAAAGATCCATAGGCTTTTTGATTTTCTCTTCAAACACTTCATGTCCCAACTCAAGGTAGAGCTCATAAAGCTCTCTCATAATATTTTTGTTGTTTTCCATGAGCCTAACTAATGAAAATAAAAACAAGAAACGAAAAGATTTAATTGCAAGATCTAAAGATATACCTTCAACGCTTACTTCCTCGGCAACGGCGCCAGAAATAGCTTGATGTCTACGCACGCTTCTATTCTTGTAGACTATGTTGGGCCTCCAAGCGCAGAGGTTTGTAGGACAGCAGCAATTTCCCTCAAGTGGATGACCTAAGGTTTATCGAACTCAGAGAAGTAGATGTTGAAGATGGTCTCTCTCAAGCAACCCTGCAATTAAGATACAAGAAGTCTCTTGTGTCCCCAACACACCTAATACAACTAGGAGTTGTATAGGTGCACTAGTTCGGCGAAGAGATGGTAAAATATGGGTGATAGGTGTGGCAAAACAAAGTAATAAAAATCTGTAATAAAAAGTGCAGCAAGCAAACATGTGACAAAAGTGAGTGCAAACGGTGTAACAATGGTGAAAACAAGGCCTAGGCTTCATACTTTCACTAGTGGCAACTCCCAACAACATTAACATAGTCTAATCACATGATATTTCCCATAAAACATGCAAGGGAGACATACTCGGAGGTCATTCATTCGTGGTCAAGAGAGGACGAGAATTGTGTAGGGCTACAAAAGCACACCTCAGAGTTCGTAGTTCTCATCTATGGATTTCCCAATGTCACCGCGGCCATCCAAAGAGAGTACCACAATCACCACAACATATCTAAAGGATAGTCAAAGACAATCACCAAGAGACTCTCAATCTTCAATCACAAAATAGGAAATCACTCATGAAAATATTCTTCTAACCCATGTCCAATAGACCGCTGTCAACTTGGTCTTGGGGATTATACTAGATAAGATCAATTGAGTACATCAATCCAATACATAGAGGAAAGGGAAATATCATGGGATCACCCTAGATTAACATAGCCTATGATCACAACGAAGATCACATCATGGGAGAGAGAGAAGAACACATAGCTACTGGTAGAAACCTTAGCCCCGAGGGAGAACTACTCCTGCTTCATGGAGGAGGGAAGCAACGGCGACGGAGATGAATCCGGGGGCACTTCCCCGTCCCGGCAGGGTGCCGGCACAGGAATTCTGTCCCCCCTAAACTTGATGGCGATGGCGGCGGAGATCAGAATTGCTTCTGGAGAAAAGGGGTCTGGATTAGGGGTTTCCACCCCGAGGGCTAAATATAGGTGGAAGGGGGCATCGAGGGGACCCACAGGGCATCCAGTAGGCCCCCTGGCGCGGCCTAGGGTGGGGCCGTGCCAGGGACCCTTCTGGAGTCCCTATGGTGGCCCCCTCCGCTGCCTTGGTGATTCCAGAAGCTTCCGGGTCGTTGATTTTTTATATAATTTTTTTGGAATTTTTGGAGCACTTTTAATGGCCGAAAAACCTGAAATACAAAAACAGCAACTAGCAGCTGGGTGCACTGGGTTAATAGATTAGTCCAAATATGGTCAAAAGTGTATGAAAGTTCAAGCAAAACATGGCAAAGTCACACAAAACATGCATGGAGCAAGCAGAAATTATAGATACATTTGGGACGTATCAGTACTCGTTGGGAAGCAAAGTTACTTGCTGTGTGTACAGGTCCAGGTCAAGGAAGCAACTTTTGTCTAAAACGGTGCCATTGTTTCCTTGCCACCTACTTATCGTTGTTGGAGTCCTACTGGTTCGATACTAAACCTTAGCATCTTCGCGAAGGGAAACTTGCTACTGTCTACATCTCAACCTTCCACTTTGGGTAACCAACAAGGGGGCGTTAATTCATACCATCACCGTGGTCCTGGTTGCCCGCCATGGCCGCCCGCCGTCGTCGTCCGGACAGGGTCGCCCGCCATGGCCGCTCGTCGTGGTGGCCCGAGGGAGCCACACCGTGCCGCTCGTCGTGATGGCCCGGCGTGGTCGCCGACGGCCTATGCACCCGGGAGGAGGGCATGCTAGGAGGAGGGGCGGAGCGTGGTGGGAGGAGGAGCAGCGGGGCATGCTGGGAGGAGGGGCGGCGGCGCGCGGTGGGAGGAGAATTAGTCGTGCGTGCGTGGGAGAGAAGTAGCGTGCGTGCGTGATGGGTCGCAACGCCAAGTCTCCCCACGTGGTAGGTGGAGGAGGTGGCGTGGTAGGTGGAGGACGGGGCAATCACAAACTGTCATGTCACTCATCCATGGCATAACCATTCAGCCAATCACAAAGAAGCTCCTGGATTGTGCTTCTTTCCCTACTTTACAAATTGTTGTCACCAAAAATTGTAGGTCTTTTATGTGTAATTGTTGTCACCAAAAATTGTAAACATTAAATACAACAATTTTCTTATTACATTTGCATTTTTAAAATTAAAATGATCAATTTTTTACATTTAGTCCTAAGGGAAATGAATTTTTTGTACAAAAAATTGGATTTTCTATTTTGCAAAAGTGTGCATATTGTAATGGTCAACAAGTTTTCCAAAGGAATTTTTCATTTTCGTTGCACGAAAAATCCATTTTTCTTTTTCCGAGTGTTGAAAGTAGGGTTGTTTTGTGAAGAAGCTACCAAATATTTGGTGTAAATTTGAACCACTCCATTTTTAAATACTAGACCGTATTTTATTAATAATTGACCAAATATTTGCATGCTAAATAATTTTTATACACCTCTTCTGAAAAAGATAAATTTCCGCAGATTCAGATGGAACGGGGTCAATTTTGAGCTACATGTGCTTGATAGTTTGCTCTTTATTAAAAAAACATTTCTAGGTACAAAAGTAGTCATTTGATCAGAGATCCACCAAGATTTTTGTAAGATTCCACCCCTAGCTATCACCGGACATGCCCCCTCCCCCGTTTTGACCGCATTTTGAAACCTGCTTAAACAATTCAAAAAAAAATAAAAAAAATGTAAAACCTTCGTGTTGCATTCTAATTTAAGTCCTAGTAACCATAAAAAACAACAAACTTGAAATAATGAAAATATTTTTAAAAAGTCTTCTCAAAGTGAGCTATCGGATATGAAGGTTTTTGCCTTTCAAGCAAAATGACCGATGTTAATGCTAGTTTCAAAATATAGTTTTCCCAAATGATCTCATTTTGTGCAAAAGTGTGCACATTGTAATGGGAAAAAGTTTTCCAAAGGAAGTTTTCTTTTTCGTTGCATCAAAAATCCATTTTTCATTTTCCGACTGTCGAAAGTAGGGTTGTTTTATGAAGAAGCTACCAAATATTTGGTGTAAATTTCAACCACTACATTTTTGTAAAATACTAGACCATATTATATTAATAGTTGACCAAATATTTGCATGCTAAATGATTTTTATACACATCTTCTGAAAAAAGACAAATTTCCGCAGATTCAGAGGGAACGCGGTCAAATTTGAACTACATGTGGTTGATAGTTTGCTCTTTATTTTTTCAAAATATCATTTGTAGGTACACAATTAGTCCTTTACTTATAGATCCACCAAGAGTTTTGCAAGATTCTACCCCTATCTATCACCGGACATGGCCCCCTCCCTTGTTTTGACCGCATTTTGAAACCGGCTTAAACAATTAAAAAAACAAAAAAAATGTAAAACCTTCGTGTTGCATCCTAATTTATGTCCTGATAACCATACAAAACAACAAATTGGAATAATGCAAATATTTTAAAAAAGTCTTCTCAAAATGAGCCATCGAGTATGAAGGTTCATGGCTTTCAAGCCAAATGACCAATGTTAGTGCTAGTTTCAAAGGATATTTTTCCCAAATGATATCATTTTGTGCATAATTATGCATATTGTAATGGGCAACAAGTTTTAGAAAGGAAGTTTTCATGTTTGTTGCACGAAAAATTCATTTTTCATTTTTCGAGTGTCAAAAGTAGGGTTGTTTTGTGAAGAAGCTACCAAGTATTTTGTGTAAATTTGAACCACTAAAAATTTGTAAAATACTAGACCAAATGTTTGCATGCTAAATGATTTTTATACACCTCTTGTGAAAAGATAAATTTCCGCATATTCGGATGGAACGGGGTCAAATTTGAACTACATGTGCTTGGTAGTTTGCTCTTTATATTTTTTTAAAGTCATTTCTAGGTACACAAGTAGTCATTTTATAAGAAATACACCAAGTGTTTTGCAAGATTCCACCCCTAGCTATCACCGGACGTGCCCCCCTCCCCCGTTTTGACCGCATTTTGAAACCAGCTTAAATAATTCAAAAAAATCAAAAAATGTAAAATCTTCGCGCTGCATCCTAATTTATGTCCTAGTAACCATACAAAAAAAACAAACCTGGAATAATTCTAGTTGCGAATCGATGTGTGACTTATACTGGGTTCACAAAAAAGTTCGGTTGCGAGTCGATGGACGACTTTCAACTGGGTTGAAAAAAATCTAATTGCGAGTTGGTGGATAACTTGCAAATGCATTTGGCAAATTAGTTCAATTGTGAACCGATAAACGATTTTCAACTAGATTGGCAAAAAATACAGTTGCGAGTTGATAGGCGACTAGCAACGGTGTTGGTAAAAAAAGTTCAGTTACGAATAGATGAACGACTTACATCTGGGTTTTGTGAAATAAAATCTAGTTGCGAGTTGATGTGCAAAGTTGAAACTAATGAAAAAAAAGAGCTATTATTTTATTATATCTCCTCAACTAGTAAAAACAAAAAAAATGTTTCTTTCGCTCCTATTAAATGAGTGTATAAGAAAAAAAAAGTAGATAATTTCCTGCTTTGTTTTCCACTATCGACAAAATTCTCAATAAAAAAATTAAAAAACATAAAATACACGTCACCTAAAAAAGAGAACTAGGAAGGGGAACCAGCAGCCTCGTCAGAAAATAAAAAAACAAAAGGCCAGCTCGGCCTGTGAAGCTAGTGGGCGTGGGCAAAAAATAAAAAGAGATTGCTCTGCACGAAAAGCAAAGCACATCAGGATCCAACGATACTAAACCTGCATGTGACTTAACTAAATTGCATGCACATACGATTTAACAAAACCGTTTTCAATATATTTTTCTTGGCACACAACCTTCACTACAATTTCAGTTGACAGCTTATTTAGCATGAATATGGTAGGTGACATCTGTTTAGTAGTGATTTCATGGGTTTAACATGGTTGCTCTACACAAAAATGAAATGATTCTTCACAAAAAAGACATGAATAAGAAACCAGTTGTTCGTACTTCCTACTCGTTTATATAAAGAATCCTGCTATGTTCTTACCTGTTTCATATGAGTACAAGATGTTCGGGTCTCTACACGGACAGCCACAAATAACCTATTCTGATTTGGGGTATTAGAAGATAACTGAATGGTCAAAGATGTCAAAATTAATTTAGTTGTCTCCTTAATCACCCGTCATTGTATGGTTGAATTTTAGCAGTGCCTAGTTTCAGCGAACTTCAAATGTGTCTCCTTGGCGAATGAGCCATTGGAAGTGAACATTTACCCTTGACTTCTTCAGATTCTCTATAAGCCAAATGCATAAGAGTTGTGATCTCTTTACTCATCGATGGTACTTACAAAGAGAGCTTCAACTCTCTTACTAGGAACTCGGTGGTGTTCGGACTTTGGTGGCCAGGATGGAATAAAGGATGGCAATTGGTTTCCCGATTGTGTAGAAGCTAATTATAACATGATGATACTTGAGTGGTTGGGTATCCTTCTTTAGTGTCACTTCTTATTCTGAACTGAAGAGTAAGGATTTGTAATCTGAACTTTTCTTCTTTTGGTGAGGAAGTCTGTAATACAAATTTAACTCAAGTTTGATCGTTCGAGGTAATAATTTGTCCGGCAACTACTGCTTTTCATTCTTTTTTTATTTGGTTGAATTATTGGTCTCTTAGAAAACTTTGCAGTGTAGTACATTTGTTGTCATTTGTTTGCGGAGAGTGCCGGTAGTCCAACACCGATGGAGTTTTGTGTTCCCACAGAGTGATATGTTTCTAATTGAGTAAATCATCTATAATACCTAAATAGCTCATTCCCACTAACCTATTTATCTCAACATGCAAGATATCCACATCATCAAGTAGGTCCACCTCTTTTACACTAACTCTTCATGCATATGCTTTTATTAAATTCACATGCACATGCAACCTATTACAAATCAATATTAACTTATTTTATTCACTAAGCCTCACAATTTAGAAGCGATTTTTTAATAAAAAATAAAATGGTGAGTTACCCTCGCATTTTATTTTTCTTTGCGACATTTTTTATATGAATGCATATATGTAGTTGCTATCATTATTTTAGGTTTAGCTAAGGGTGATGTCTCCACTCTCTCCACTCAATGTTTCTTTCATCTTATATCGTCTTGCCGGTGTATTGTCAAGGTAATAAATTAATAAAACAAAAATCACACTCATTTTTAGAATTTTCATCATTTTTTCTTAGATTTTTACTCCAAACAATATTTCTTTCAAAAAATATTTAATAATTAAATTATACTAAGTTCTGTAATTTTATCATATTTTAAAACATTAAATTATATATTAACAATTCTCGCAGCAACGCGCGAGGTATCATCTAGTTGTTGAAATTTAGCGGTAAAGTAGTGGGACTTAAAGGGACAATTGCATGATATTTAGTTATTGGTCAATTTTTTGCATCATCATGTGAGTCTTCTCATGTGTAATTTCAATTTTATTCTCAAAATTACAATGAGAAATAACAAAAAATATGCAATCCAAAGAGTATTACTAGCATCCTGAGGATGTAGGGCCTCTCAATGAGAAATAACTTCAAGCAAAATCTGGTTGATACTTGTAAGAGAAACATAATATGTACATGGTGTATGTAATCCCGAGCTCATATGCATCCTATAAACACTAGGTTTCAAAAAAATAGTAAAAAATTCAAAAAAAACTTTTTGTGAGTTAAAAACAACAAATGTTCTAACATTATGCAAATTTCACCTTCAAAAGACAATTTTGGAAGCTTCTACAAAAAAACAGGACTGCAAATAACACATTTTGGAGCATTTATTTTTGTTTTTTTGGACACACCTCTACGGATGTCTTTCGGTGATGAAATTTTACAGAATGTTATAACATTTGTTGATGCATTTGATTCAGATTTTTTTACTCTTTTTTATTTACTGTTCATGCTGATGCATTTGAGCTCGGGATCAAAGTAGTACTAATATTTTTCCGTATTTTATTTCATGGCACAAAAACATTTCAGTCGGCATCTCAGTTATCATGAATATGTATGGTACATTACATCTTCTTAGTAGTGCCTTCATCAGTTTAACATGGTTGGTCTGAATAAAAATGAAATGATCCTCTCATGAAAAATGCATGAATAAGAAACCAGTTGTTCTTACTCGTCTTTCTACATAAAGGATCATACTAGGCTGCTACCTATTTTTCATACAACAACAAGATGTCTGGGTCTCTACTCTCTACATATAGTCACCAAATAACTTATGTTGGTTTGGGGTATTAGAAGTTAACTGAATGGTCCTAGATGTTGAAATCAATTTAGTGGGATCCTTACTCACGTGTCAATGTCTAGTTGACTTTTAGGGTAGCCCAGTTTTAGCGAGTTCCATACATGTCTCCTCGGCTAAATACCAAATCCACAATAGGAAGATATGTCTCATTGGTGAATTGCCATAGGAGTGACCATCCCGATATCACATCGGTATATTGCATCAAACCATGCTATTTGTGTAAAATCGATGATGACAATCCCACGTGAACGTAGTGATGATCCCACCGCCAAAGTATTCGAAAAACATGATGTTCTGGAAGACAAAACAACTTCATGTGGGAACTGAACTTGTAATCCTTTTTAGTGAAAATTTGGTAAGATGGTTGTAACTATCCTATTCCTGGTAGGATTATATAGCCAATTGTAACATGATACTACTATAAATATGAAAACCTGGGTATCATCCCCTTTTTTAGTGCCACTCATTGTTGTGAACTGAACTGTCACGGGTCTGCAATCTAAACTTAACTAGAAGCATGTCAAGTTTGGTTGTTTCGTGCAATAATTTGACTAGAAAATATGCAATTCAAAAAGGGGCTGCTCTTTCCTTTTTTTTACTTGGCTAGAATATTGGATTCTTTAGCAAATATTTGCAGTGTGTAGTACATTTTCTGTCATTTGTTTGCAGAAACTGCAGTTCTGGCGAAAACACATTTGGCATGCATGTGGCACTTTTCCATAGTAGCACACAACATAAATGCATTTCACGTTCATGTATTGTATTTGACATGCGTGTTTGCAGAGCATGTAGCTTTGCATGATGCCCTAAATAACTATCCACTTTGCTGAACCAACATGCAGGCAATTTATTTGCAGGAAAACACGGAGACTGGCCATTACATGTACATGGTTGTGAGGTTTTAAGAGTCAATTGGTCTATTCTACTCGAAGGATCATGCTGCACCGCAAGGAGCTAGAACTGCGGTTGTAAGTACAGCTGAAGTATTTGGCAACGATGTTAGTTGTACTACCACCACATCACCAACTCGAACTGGAGAACAACAAAATAAGAGGAAACATAGGCCCAATACCTTCAATGCCTGGGGGGGGGGGGGAATTGGACGACTTCACGATGATTTTCCTTCAAGAGGATGTTGCTCAAGCTCAAAACTGACTCTTCTTGAAGAAAATAAAGGAATAATACAATTATATGCACTCACTATATGTTATCTTTCTATGTTTTAGGTATTGGGCAAATGTGAATCTAAAATATAGGAAACAACATAGAAGTATTATTTTTTGTTGGAATTTTTTTAAAATTGTAGCACTTCTTAAAATGTCCAACGGAAAAAAGATAACTTACCTCAGGGGCCAAAAGCAATTACTGTACATATTAGGCCTAATTAAGTTTTAGTCTAGATTCCACGCCGGAAGTATCTCTTGACTTTGTAAGTGACATTGTAAAGATTTAGTAATGGAATTTCATAGTGATTTATGAGCAGCACATTGATAGAAAAGTGCAGGATTGTGCATTGATGTAAGAATAGAACACTAGAGGAAAGTATAATAGACCCTTCTTGATTATGTTCATGTTAAGAGTGTCAACTTTCTCCTTACAAATTCAACATGCTGAGTTAAGCAGTCTCCAATGGTCATTTCTTCCCAAAGCATGTCCGCAAATCAGTCTATGAATAAATATCAAGTGTTAGAATACCTTCAAGAAGCAGTCTTTGAATATATATCGTCCCAATCTTGCCTTCGAATAAAAATGGCTAAGGATTAAGGAAAGAAAATTTTAGTTTCCCAAGTTTCAAATCTGAGCTTCGGTCTAAGCGATGACATGGTTTAATTAACTAATTGGTGAAAGCAGAACGCTCAATTCACACAACCAAGATAATGAGCAGTATTGTTTGTGTATGCTTTTTCTAGAGTTCTGTTGAGGCATAGTCAATACACATTTTTTTTGTTTTGCAATTAAATGCTTGGTTCTTAGATGAAATATGCTACTAAGTTATGTCTGGGATACAGGATAGTAGGTCCAGAGGAATGTAAAAAATAACACAATTGTAAGATTTGCTTTCATGAAGATATGAAGATCTTTTTCGCATAGAAAAAACAAAGATTTGGAGATGGTTTAACAAAATATATTATAATAAGTACTACTCCCTCCGATCCAAAATAAATGTCGCAGATTTAAACTAGGATTAGTTTAAAACCGTGACACTTATTATGGATCGGAGGTAGTACCTATGTAACATAATATAAGACATTTAAAAAACGACTTATATTAAGTTACGGAGGGAGTATATCATAGGGACCAACCATGACCTTCTCTTGCGACAACTTTATTATTTTGCCTTTATTACTTTAGTCTTTGGCAGAATTGTCATCTAATTATGTTAGTATTTTTCTTTCTTCTACATATGAAACTCGAAGCTTCTTTGAATAATTATTGTTGTTAATAATGGAGGATAACTAAACAGTTTGGGAGTTTGCATGTTTTAGTTTCATTGCTAAGCTACCCAGATGGTATCATGATATTCTTATGATGTTGTCATGGTCCTTGGGTCTTTGCGGAGGAGATGATGCACATGCCACCGCCGATTGTATCGGTGTTGCCACAACCAAGCTTGATGATGACGTCTAATACTTGGGGGGGGGGGGGGAGAGAGACGATGGTTCCATGGATGACGGCAAGGTGATCGTGAAGAGGTTGGTTGCCAAGGTGTAGATGGGGCGGCCATGGTGCCAAGCTAGTTGACCAAACTTCTACTTTTGTTGATGATTGCTTCATTGCTTGTCATTGTTTACTTAACTGTAACACAAAATGAACACCAAAATTGTCGGTGTTGAGAATGGATAATCAACTTTGCTTCTATATCGATTTACTCTGGCCAGGGATCTAAAATGCATAAGGTAGTGCAAATAGTTTGTTTTGGACATGTTGCAGTCTTTATATAGCATGCTTTTGTAATAGGAACCACTTGCTGATCATATTCAGTTTCTTGACCATCCATTTATTTCTCGTTTTCAATGAACACAACTCCTGAACTCAAATTATGCAAACCTTTGAAGGTCAGGGACCAATTTTTTTTTTAAAAATAGCAAGGGCGAAGCGAACGCGTACCATTTCTACCATAAATTATGACATCCACTTTCCCACCTGGGGAGAGGGTGGGCCAACGCACCCATAAAATGCAATGTGGGCCATTAACCCAGGCCATGGGCCTTCAAATGTGATTTGTGCTATCGGTTGCTAGATCAAAAAATTGGTATATGACATATTGCGGATTTACAACAGCTATCAAATCTCCTTTCAATGTAATACATCAGAACTAGGTATGATAAATCTAGTATTGGACCATACCTACTCAATTAAGAAAAGATTAAAACGTCTTAAGACCAACTAGCCAAGGGACAAAAATGCAAAGGCAAAGTATCAAAATCTAATTTTAAGAATTGATAGGTGTCTGCGCGAACGCATACACCTTCTATAACAAATTATGGTATCCATTCACCAATGTATCATAGACAAAATCAACAATGAGAAATCAAAAGCAACACATTTCAAAAGCAACATTATAAGATACCGCTGCTTTCAATAGAAGCTTTTGATGCCCCATTTGTTTATTTTGTGTATGACACCAATTATTTTTCTGTTACCCTTGAGAAACCAAGTCCAACGTGGGGCATTGACCCTCCAGGTAAGTATCGAACCACGTCGCACCACGCCCCCTTCTTATAGCCAGCTCTGGCGCTCGATGCTCCTCGCTGGGCGAGGTGGTACTAAACCGGGAGTCACGTGGTCTAGCACGTTCGTCCAGATGGACTCTATCTGGGCCTCAAGGAAAGATGTGCACCTGAGAGCTGGCTGTAGGCCCGTAGCAGCTTTTTTTCTCTCTTCTTATATGTGGGGAAGGCTCGTAGCCCCCAGTGTGATTTTCTCTGCGGAAGTAAACGGTGTGCCGGTGTTGCTCTCTCTCCTCGGAAAACTGGCACGGTCAACGAAATGTCCACTTGAAAAAACTGAACACATCAACACATGGTATTCTTTTCCATTGAAAAATAATTCTGGTCAAAAACTCAAAGGCAGTTATAAAACTGATTATGGAAAATAAAGTGTCTCCATCACAACCTTGAGCGGTACATAAAAATTAAACCACGCACACCACTCCAAAGAAGGCCTCGTCGAGGCAGCACGCAAACGTCGTCGTCATCACTTTTGCCTTAGAGGCATCCTCGTCATTCCTAAAACTCTGAGCAAACCACTTCAACTTCGCAGACGGCGACCGTGAACTCAGCCCACACCTTGGTGGATGTGTGAAGCTCCGTGAAGATTTACATCAAAGCTCAGCCCCTGCGACCAGATAACGCAGCTCCGACTCTGAAGGGGAGCTCCGAAGGTCAAATCCAAGCACGGTTGGCGCCACGAAAGATCATCAAACGGGCCACATGCAAGCAATCATCCTATACCGCGAGGCCTCGACGCCATAGCTTTAACTTCACAGCAACAAACAAACTGATGCAATACCGCGGACACGCCGAAGAAGAACCGACTACCGCAACCATTGTCGCGCTGTCGACATTGCTCCCGTCGTCATCGTTGCCACAAAAACCTGATCACCACACCGCCGCAAACCACCAGTCTCGTTTACTGATGTCGAGCTCCGATACGAAGCCCCCAAGAGGGTAAACGACACCAAGGCGTCGTCATCGCCTGATCATAAGATGAAGGGTTTCCTCGGAGTGGCCAAAAAGGTTGGATCCGTACGGGAGGGGTGCGACAGCAACACATCGATGCCTCTAGGAAGGTCAACGACGGCCCGCATCCGCCGCCATCAAAGGTCGCGGCACGAGGCCACGATAGGGGTTTAAACCCGAGCATCTACACCACCTCTAACGCACACCATCTCGTCTCAAAGTCAGCAAACCCACCAACCACCAGCACCACTGCTCGGCGCCGGATTCGCAGTGCCCGAGCCCCTCTCTACGCCCCTCGAACGCAGCACAATCCGCGACCGACAGGAATCAGCGCCACCTGATGCAGCACAATTCAAAATGCCCTGTCAAGCACCATGCCGGCGGAATCGAAGCTCCCGAAGCCGGATCGGGAGTGGCTCAGGAGGGGACTTCTACCCCCGGCGCTTCCGGCCAGGCGCGCGGGAGGCGGGAAGTTGAGAAAAAGAGGCAGGTCTCCGCCGAGGAAAAGCCTTATCAACTCAGCGCGGGAGAGGGACCTGCGGGGTCTTCAAGTGGAGGTGGTACCTTGAAAATCCTTGAAAATTTGATGCCTTTAGTCTAGGAAGTTTAGAATGTTCTTTGTCGAGGATGCTATTCTGCGTGCGCGTTACGGTGCTCGATTTCGGACAGGAAGGTAGAGATAAGTTTAGTTTCCTTTTAAGAAAAACAAGGATTAGAGATAATTAAAGAACACGTCGGCCCCTCCCGTTGAATTCAGAGGGAGATATTTAAGTAAGGATTGGTTGGGGGCCACCAACAAAACTCATGAGTATTTTGAGTAGTCCTGGATCATTGCATGCATGTGTGGGCCCTTTGCCCTAGCCGACAAATCCTAACGCGTATCGGGTGTTCCAAGTTCCAACGCTCGGCTGCGAAGGAATATTTTCATTCTTTGTCATTCTGCGTGTTTCATGTGACTTTGGTCTGTAAGGACTTACTTATTTACCGTAGTCTAACTAAAACCTCTCTCTGAAAAAGTCTTTTTTCTGACAATAAATCTGTTTCTTTGCTATCCTTGAGTACCCTGCAGGATAGATCAGACCACTTCCATTTGCCATTCTCTGAAGAAGCGTATGCTCAATTTCAAGAACTACAAGATTGCTTAGATGGCCTACAACTCTCTCAAATGGACTATGACAAGTGGAGCTTTCCCAAGGGCGCTCAGTCTTTCAGAGTCTCCAAGGCGTACTCACTTCTGCTTAACCTCCCTGCTTCGCATCCACTTTTAACAAGCTTATGGAGGTCATGCTGCCAACTAAAGCATAAGATCTTTTTCTGGCTTTTCTTCTACAATCGTCAAAATACGAAGGCCATGTTGCTCAGAAAAAATTTATTTCTTGCTGATTACACATGTTGCATGTGTAACTTAGGCGCCCTTGAAACAAGGGAACACTTGCTCTTCCATTGCCCTTTTGCGGTATCTTGTTGGCAATATATCTATCCAAACTGGCACCCGCTGGACTTCACTTTTGAGCTGGAAGTTGCTCACCTTAAGCAACCGCTCCATTATCCTTTTGCCTTGGAGATCATCATGTTGGTGTGCTGGGCCATATGGACCACTAGGAATGACTTCATCTTCAACGACATCCAACCTAGTTTGTACAGATGCAGAAAGAAATTCAAATTGGAAATGCAATGGGTCACTTACAGAGCAAAGAGGAAGGAATATGCAGGGCTACAAGATTGGGTTTTGGATTTTTGATGACCACATGCTGGTTGTCACTTTTTTAGGGGAATTTTTTTGTAATTTTCTTTTTTGTTGCTTCTAGGCTTTTTGCTTTTTCATGTATAGTTTCTTTTCGATTTTGTTTATAACTCTGTACTATTTATTTGAAAATCAATAAAAATAACACAGCAGAGTCCCTCTGTTTCCCCTAAAAAAAGCTAAAACCTCTCTCATTCATCTTAGCCTTCCAATGGCTATCTGATGGTTGTTCTTCACTCCAAATCCGACATTAGAACTTAGCAGGCTAAATTATGCTAGGCCCACTTGTTAGCGTAAGACTTATTTTCTTCTTGCTGGCTTCACTCACATTTGGCAAGCGATGGAAGGGGCAATGAGAGTTTGGAGAAGTAATCAGTGATGGGGTTATACCAGGGAATTTTAGTTTTATTACCAAACTCGCTTAACGAGTTGGAATTTGTGTCTAGAAACACATAGCAGAGCACGATGTTACCGATTTATCCGCCAGTCTATCACCTTGCGATTTGTTGCACATGACAGTGCGCCATCTTTCTAGTCCACACTAGTGTTGTGTGCTTTATATGGCTAAATAGGAGAGGAGGTTTTGAGCAAGGTTAGCGTAAGCGGTGGACTGAGTGATGTCGCACTAGGAGGTGCTACATAGCCCGTCGAACAAGGATTGCATCTCTCCCTCCAGCTGAAGCGCAACATGAAGTTATAATCCTCCCATGGAACGACCAAGGTGCAACGCTCAGCATCCACCACATCGTGAGCCTTGGCAGCTGAGCATTTTGTGCAGCTAACAAGGCTGGTTATCTTTGGATTCATCGACCATCTGATATGCAACCGAGCAAGCACATGGATGGTTTGATTACGTTATGACATGCCATAAGCAAGTCACTAAATCCATGTACAAAACATATATGGTTGTCGGTGCTCCCGTTGCCTACCATTCGTATCACCGTGTTATTTTTCAGTCAACATACTCAAGAAATATTATCAAAATACACCATTACAATTTTGAGAGAAAGGAGGCAACAAACAACCTACTTATGTATTAATAGTCTACCTAAGAGGTTGAAGTTGACCCATGTTCCGAGAGTTGGCGCACGAAGTTATTTCATTTATTGTGACATGTTTGGTATAAATCGAATTATATATCGAGTAGAGAAGGCACACTTATAAAATTGGTAGTAAGATCAGATGTAAGGATTCCATTTACATATACGGACAAGCAAAACACACAAGATGTACCATGCACCCTAAAATGAAAAAGCTCTGACATGATTTTGAGAATTCATCAAGAGTCGACATCGTTTTCTTTGACAATGTATTAAACTAATGGATTCCCCGTGACCGTCTCCACTCACACCATCAGTACCAGTTTAATAAGGCATGATCTCTATAATTTTAGGGTATTTCAATTGCACATATATGCAACCTGTATGGATCTCTTGACATATATGCAAAGGGAGGAGCAGGAAATCCACCCCCACCGCCACCCCCACCCCCAAGCCCACCACCAACAAATGCTCGGCAGCATTTCCCACGCCATGATGCAGCGTATATGATCTTCACCAGCGAGTCAGATGACAAGGGAAGTCGGAGAGCCCGTGAGCAGGCAGTCAATGCCACCATGCCAGCAATTCCGCAGAGGTTGAACTGGTCGGACAATGCCATAACTGTAAGGCCCGATATGCGGTACTGTTCCAGATCTAGATGTTTCCATCCAGATCCGGGGACGAAGCACATATCGGTCCCACCGCGACATATGACAAAGCCATATGCCCCGGATTTCCAACATGATATCACAACATTTCAGATACAAGGATACAACACCTCATACAATCGGCATACAACTGCCTCAAATACAATACAACAACGGAAGATACATGTCTGGGTACAGACTACAATCAAATGCCTACCGGCAAAGAGAAAACATCGATCCCATAACCACACGGGTCCAGGCCCTCCGCTGGGATCCTCCTAACTAGTCGTCGTCGAGTCTCCACGTGAAACGTCGATCACCATACATGTCGTCGATCAAGAACCCTGAAAAGAGTTTGGGGGTAGTATCATGAGTACAGTGGTACTCAACATCCAACTTTAGTGGTCATCTGACCCAGCAAGGACTTCATCACTCGTCATTCTAGGACAACTAGTAGTTTACGGTAAGGAAGGGGTAAGTGGTGAGGTTGATGCCGCACTAGCATTATGAAGTGGCTAATGATCTAGAGAGTAAGATAAGAAGCCAAGCATTTGATGAGGAAACACCTCCAACAAGTCTGCTATCCACCTACATATGCAAACATAACACCTATCATATCCTTGTCCTCCTCTTCGCATCCCGACGAAGAAGAAGCAGTCAAGGCACACACACACACGTTGATCAAGTTATATTAAGATTATCTCAGTTGTTGTTGTCTATGAACAAGGAGTAGGTCTCAAGTCGTCCATAACCGTGGACACGGCTTCTCGAAAAGATTTAACCCTGCAGGGGTGTACCAACTGCCCATTACAAGGCTCCGCGCGCACGCCCATCTCTCTTAGTTGCTACCCATCACAGGCAACCATTTTATGATTTAGTTCCAAGAGATCTGAAATGACAGGTCCCTCTAACTAACAACGAACAAATCCGGGTGGCCCCCGGTGAGTCGACATCCAGCTCAGGAGCCAGCCGCGCTCTCGATCTGGTCTCTACCGTATGACTCCAGGTTTGGATTACCGGTTAATCACACATGGGAAACCGGGTCCTCAGCCGGTCATGATGGGCCAGCAAGGGAACTATGTCCTCACTGGTCCGGGTTGGTTGGAAAACAACTGGCGTACGACCAGCACGCACACGGTTTCAAAAGGTAAAATCAGCTTGGGCCACCACTAGAAATGCTTGAAGCTAGGTAGGTAAGAAAAGGGTGTTGGGGATCGCAGCAGAAAACACAAATTTTTCTAACTAGCGTTCCCTTAACCCAAGATCTAGCTAGCCGTATTACCGTAACAGATAGCAGTGCGGAAATAACATACCTCGGGGTGTAGTCCGTTGCGCGGGAAACGTTCCCGCAAACGTGGTTGATGTAGCCGATCAAGTTTCACAACCCCCTGGCTGTGTTGAGCACCCGGATGGGTGTAGTGCCACACGTGCAGCACCTCGTAGTACTCGCACACATACGAGACTCGATGACGACCTCCGTTCTCCGATCCAGCGGAGGGGGCGGAAGCAGACCTCCGGACGGAGCTTCGGCAGCACGACGACCTCCGATTCTAGAAGAGAGGTCTCAATTCCACTACAGGCTCACACTAGGGAGCCCACCGTGGAAGAGACCAGAGAGGGGAGGAGACCGGAGAAAACCGATCTCAATTCGGAGTTATATTTATTTTCTCACGAATTTCTGTGTATTAATTATGTGCACCCTGCCTGTCTTTATATAGGCTGGGGAAGGGAGTCAACCCACCTCCCTTAGCAATGTGGGACTAAAGTCCCCTTTGCTAAGGGGTGGCCGGCTAAGGGGGGAGAGGGGGCGCACCCCTCATGGGCCCTAGGGCCCATGGCGCCTCCCCCCCCCTTTTCTTTTCTTTTTCTTTTCCCTTTAATTCCTTAATGGGCCTTTTTCTCCACTAAGGCCCATAGCACATATTAATTAGAAATAAAATGATTTTAATTATTAATTCAATTAATTAATAACTAAAACATATTATTTCATCTCCCGGTGCTCCGGAAAATCTTCCAGCTCACTTCGAACTTGTTTCGGTTCAATACGGTACTCCTCCGATATTGTCTCCCTTATTCTCTGGTTGCTCCGATGGTTCCAAAAAGATCTCCGATTTCATCGAGCCCTTAAGTGTGTTACCCTACGGTCCGAGAACACTCCAGTCATGACCGAGCAGAGGCAACAGTCAATGATCATCAGCGGGACCTGGATGCCCATAATGACCCCTGTGCATTCCGGATATCAACACCGATTGGACCTTACGCCGTATAGCATTCCCTTTGTCAGCGATACTGGATTGTTCCGAGATTCGATCAATGACATCCTATGTCTGGTTCAATCTCGTTCCGAACTAAATCCTCATTCACTCGTTCCCGTGATATTCATCCCCGTGACCTAGTCACACGCTGCGCAGCTTTATGGATGGAATCTCACCGAGTGGGCCCTGAGTATCTATCCATTATATGGATTGACAAATCCCGCTCTTGTAAACAATACTCCTCAACGTATCTCCACGGAATACCTAAGATACAACCGTTATGACCCGCATATTTCAGTCAGGTGGTGGGATGTAAGTCAAAGCATCCGGGAAGATAGTGATTATGCACGTACTCACGGTCAAAGGAACGGTCTACCACGTTCTGTAATTACAACACTGAACCTTCACAAGATTTGATCATGCTGTAATGCTTACTTTGGGTAATGTTCATCACGTCACTTAGCCAGTGAGGTGACCTCATAGTCAAGAGACTTAATTGTCCATGATCGCGAAACCACGATCATCATGTTGACCATGAACTAGTTATCGATGTAGAGGCTAACTAGGAACTCTGGGGTTTCTATACCACACCTGCATCATTGTTTCACTGATGCAGTTCTAGCATGGTATGAAACTGGTTATGAACTTGCTTAGATATATTGGAATAATCATATATTATTTGCCTCTAGAGCATATATCCAACAGTCTCCCACTTGCACTAGAGTGCTAATAATCTAGCCGCATTTTTCCGATCATAATCATCTTATCACATAAGTGTTCATTGATCATGCACGCTCATGGAAGAGGGTTCGTCAACGAACTGCACCAATTCAGATTCGTATGTTTCCTTTGCAACTGGTACATGTCAAAAGCTCTTTTGACATACCACTCATTATCATATAATGGTTGGATATAAGTTTCACGGGAGAGTGAGACTATTATTTCACAGTATCCTCCAATTATCTCTTGGTTCAGTCTTTAGAAGACTCATCCATAGTCATATATACTGGGAAATACACTCAGCCAGAAGTCCAATACTTCTAACGCTAAACTTTTATCCATACGTCTACTTTCTTAAGTAGTATTATGTTTGTAGTACCGTGAATTTTGCTCACATTTCTTTCATGTCTTTGGTGATGTCTCTAATTCCATATAGACCCATAATATGGCTTGCAATTGTAATCTTGCATTACATTCAAGTCTATTATCCTTTCTATATTTTAGAGAATAGTCCTCAGTATGCCTCTCTATACTGAATGCATGGACTTTATTCAGATTCTGTGTTTTACTCCTAAAGCACATCGGAATCTGTTCTTCTTCCAAGAACCTTTTGAGTCATTCTGTTGTTGGATTCACAACGCATGTTATATGGTAGAATCATATGTCAAGAACATACAAGATCACATGTCAAGTACATGGTGCATCTCTATTCTTCCATCAAGACATTGCTTGTGATATTTGGATTTCATCCATTATATAATTTCTAGCCACAAGAACCTGTTTCTTGTCTAGAAGATTATTCCAACCTTCACTTCGTTTCATTATCCGTATCTTAATCTACTTATATAGATTTCAACGTGTAATGTGTTGGTATTTCATATAAAAGAAGATTCTTGCAATCTTGTATTTTATTTGCCTTATGCTCTATATATATCATAGTGCACATATGTATATAAGACGATTCTCTATATACACAATCAATGCATATCCATATATATATACATATGAGATCATTCTTCACACATATCAATGCATATATGTTTGAGACAATGATCCTGCTCCCACTCAAATATATCCATCTTATACTCATATATTTGTGGTTCAGCTTTCATCAAGTCACTTTATTGTTCACTATGTCTCACATAATGACAAAGCTTCCAAAGCTCCCACTCATAAAATGCCCTCTGCATTCCAAGTTTCAGGGAAGTCTTCAAAGCTCCCACTCAGTTTCATGAAACTGCAGGCCCACTCAATATTTTGGTCATCACAAAATCACTTGATCAAATCAAGTTTGAGGGTTCCTGTCTTGAGGTACTATAGTCCATCCTTTTAACGAAGTAACCTTCGTCTTGCCCATTACAATTCCCTTTCAAATCCAAATTTGACTGAGATGCAATTTCAGGCTATGGTCCATCGTAGTGTAAATGAAATATTTTATTGATTAAAGCATTCCTACGTTTCCGTAGTCAATCACCATTGAACTTTGGTCATAACCAAATAATGCCTTATGTCCATTACATTATTCTCAATAACTCTCCAGTTTGTCGAGAATATGAAATAACCGATTTATTTCACGGGACGTGAGCCATCCTTAATGTAATTCAATATTATTTCATTTCTCCTCGTGTTCTAGGCTACCATCATTCCTTTGTGTCTTCAAGCAATATTATTGCCTTATTGTTTTATTAAGAAGACTCATGATTATTGTTCTGTACAGAACGTATTCATGATAACCTTCTAAATTCAACAATGGCTTCAACTCATATACCAAGATCAATCATCTTTGGCATATCCTTCCTTATGCAGTGTCATTACAGCGGAACGTGCTTCCGTTGCAATACTCTGATATTCTGAAGGCAAGGTCCAATACCCCGGTCAAAGTTTCCATTATCTCCCATTGGATCCGTGTCGAGAGACTTTTCTCGTATTTCCAATTAAGCAACACACATTTTGCTATTCGGGGAGAATACGTAATTTCAATTGCTCGTAGTTTTATTACAAAGAAATTATTTCTTTTAAGAAACCTTATAACACCATCAGTTATGGAGCTATCATGTCTCGTTAGATTCAGGATGGTTTCCTATTCATGAAGTGGGTGTATTAACTTAATGAATTAAAACAACTTATTCGACAATAACTATAGTGCTAGGGGAAAGAACGTTTAGACCATACTACGGTTTAGTATGACTACGAATGGTTTAAGTATTCTAGCACTTTCAACTTCCATCGTAGTTTGTGGTACAACTTCCACAAGTCTCTCATTATGTCAATATCAATACTTTTCACTCCGGATCGTAGCGTAGTGATATGTATCCTTGTATTCTCACTTCTTACTGTGATTCCCGAATCTCAGTTTTATGATCTCAATTGAATACAACTTTCAATTAATCATATGAAGTCTTTAATGATAACTCACATGCCCATTCTACATCACTTATGTATAATGATTGGCACAAGTTCTACTTGCTAGAACCTTGTCATGATTATATTTATTGCAGAGGTTCATAGATCGTGTATCTAATCCATCTCATGCAATCAAATTATGATTCTTCATTCGATAATGAACTCATAAGTTAATAGATCATACATTTAATGAATTCATCAGTTATGAAGTCACCTCATGTAATCAGATCTTTGACTTGTTATAATCAAGACAACTTTATCATTAAACATTGAATATTTCTTGACAATAATAGTAGTATTATAAATGCTTTCTATCATATCATAAATCAAGACGTAATCAAAGTATAAGCACACTTTTATTCATAGAGATGGAACAACTGACTTGTCTCATTACATGAATAACTTTGTCTCGCGAGATGCAAGACACACAACTAAGTGTTCATACTATAATGATTACATAAGATTTATCTAATACTCTAAGTATCTCCTATGATAGATATCTCGGTGGAATCCATGCTGGCCATCAACTGACTTGATGTCCATCAATCCTTGATTTCACCTCTTCCCATCCATGCAACAGCAGGTCCTGTTTTCATAAAACAGAATAAGTATCAAATACTCATTTACTGCATCTGTTGTATAAGGGAGTAAACATTTATAAAGTATATCAAGTATATACCTTCTCCATCGACAACTTCTCCTTCAATGGGTTCGACCTCCAGGTACTGAAGTCTATCCATGAAGTCAGAGAACTCGAGGCTTTCACCTCTGCCGACATAGCCATAGACATGGTCTGTATAGCTCGATGGAAGCGAGTGTAACACCGTGTATATCGCAGACTCATGTGTGGTCTCATAGTCAAAGTCATCTACGAGGCTCAGATGTATCTCATGCATCTTGGCCAAGTGTGCCTTCAGGCAAGAGCCTTCTTCCATCTTTGTAGAGAGAAACTCACTTTCTAACTCAAATCTGGCAACTCTAAACTGATGCAAGTTTGATGACTTCAGCTCATCGATCATATCGTATGTATCCAAATCAGCATACTCCTCACGCAAATGTTGCGGAATGCTGGTTTCTATGATACCCTTGGCTATGGCATATGTCCTACGACGATAATGATAATCAATCGCCGCTTGTGCATCCATGTCGTTTTCTGGAGGGTTTCCCACATGCCTTTTAGTTAAGAATGAAAGGTTGATTCTTTTGAGCACGGCTCTAAGGCGTAAGTACCAACTAATGAAGTTTGACCCATTTTCTTTAAGTCTTTCACCATGTAAGAAGGAAACCATTTCAAGGTACTGGGTATTATCCATTTTCTACAAACATAATTGCAAGGAACACAATTAAGACTAGTTCACAACAATGAGTTCATATAATCACATTATAATTGAGCTCGCACTAAAACATTTCATCCCTAAGAATTTTTAGTGATTACATGATCCAGATTCACTGCCCGACCTCGAATATCACACGGCCGACGGGTCAGTTTCAAAGGTAGACAACAACTTGTGCGATCACATTATCTTATATATACTGTGACTCATGCTCGATCTTTCGATCTCTAGTATTCCGAGGCCATATCTGCATATGCTAGGCTCGCCAAATTAACCTCCATGTTATATGCTGCTCAGCAAGGCCATATTTTCATATGCCAGGCTTGCCGAACCCAACCTCATGCGAACTCCATTGAATATGTAGGACAACTCCGGTATGTACGGAGCATCAAGCCATATGGGAGAACCTTCCAGGTGATGCACACTTCGGTAGAATACTTGTGTTTGGCTTTGTTAAGGGATCATCTTATCACATGCTACCGTCGTGTATCTTATACTAGCAAGTTTTAAGATGTCTGGGCTATGGCAACACTAAGTCTACAGTGTCTCCATTTTAGTTTGTTTTATGATGACGATTACTACTTATTAGTAACACATAGCAAAGCTATCACTACATCACAAACAAACAAACGATAGCCCCCACTTTGCAATACAAGGTTTAGACGGTCTAGTTGTATATTGCAAGTTTACGTGGCTGCTAGGGCTTTCATAGTTAAACAGGTTTTAACCTACGAGTCAACCACAACGTCAACCATACGATTGTCTCTATTACACCCCGCACGGGGCCCTCCGTTGCAAATGCCACATCCGCTAAAGTAGAGAGACAGACACCCCCCTAGCCACTTTATACGGTACAAGCCGTATGTCAAGCGTGGAACCAGTCTCGCGTAAGAGTACGCGTGAAGTCGGTCGGGGGCCGCTTCATCAAACAATGCCGCAGATATGAACAAGTGCACGTGAGAGGGTAACAATCATACAATCAACGCCCACATCCCCGATGTGTTCTATCCGTACAGTAATACTAAGCATAGACCTAGCTCTGATACCACTGTTGGGGTTCGCAGCAGAAAACACAAATTTTTCTAACTAGCGTTCCCTTAACCCAAGATCTAGCTAGCCGTATTACCGTAACAGATAGCAGTGCGGAAATAACATACCTCGGGGTGTAGTCCGTTGCGCGGGAAACGTTCCCGCAAACGTGGTTGATGTAGCCGATCAAGTTTCACAGCCCCCTGGCTGTGTTGAGCACCCGGATGGGTGTAGTGCCACACGTGCAGCACCTCGTAGTACTCGCACACATACGAGACTCGATGACGACCTCCGTTCTCCGATCCAGCGGAGGGGGCGGAAGCAGACCTCCGGACGGAGCTTCGGCAGCACGACGGCCTCCGATTCTAGCAGAGAGGTCTCAATTCCACTACAGGCTCACACTAGGGAGCCCACCGTGGAAGAGACCAGAGAGGGGAGGAGACCGGAGAAAACCGATCTCAATTCGGAGTTATATTTATTTTCTCACGAATTTCTGTGTATTAATTATGTGCACCCTGCCTGTCTTTATATAGGCTGGGGAAGGGAGTCAACCCACCTCCCTTAGCAATGTGGGACTAAAGTCCCCTTTGCTAAGGGGTGGCTGGCCAAGGGGGGAGAGGGGGCGCACCCCTCATGGGCCCTAGGGCCCATGGCGCCTCCCCCCCCTTTTCTTTTCTTTTTCTTTTCCCTTTAATTCCTTAATGGGCCTTTTTCTCCACTAAGGCCCATAGCACATATTAATTAGAAATAAAATGATTTTAATTATTAATTCAATTAATTAATAACTAAAACATATTATTTCATCTCCCGGTGCTCCGGAAAATCTTCCAGCTCACTTCGAACTTGTTTCGGTTCAATACGGTACTCCTCCGATATTGTCTCCCTTATTCTCTGGTTGCTCCGATGGTTCCAAAAAGATCTCCGATTTCATCGAGCCCTTAAGTGTGTTACCCTACGGTCCGAGAACACTCCAGTCATGACCGAGCAGAGGCAACAGTCAATGATCATCAGCGGGACCTGGATGCCCATAATGACCCCTGTGCATTCCGGATATCAACACCGATTGGACCTTACGCCGTATAGCATTCCCTTTGTCAGCGATACTGGATTGTTCCGAGATTCGATCAATGACATCCTATGTCTGGTTCAATCTCGTTCCGAACTAAATCCTCATTCACTCGTTCCCGTGATATTCATCCCCGTGACCTAGTCACACGCTGCGCAGCTTTATGGATGGAATCTCACCGAGTGGGCCCTGAGTATCTATCCATTATATGGATTGACAAATCCCGCTCTTGTAAACAATACTCCTCAACGTATCTCCACGGAATACCTAAGATACAACCGTTATGACCCGCATATTTCAGTCAGGTGGTGGGATGTAAGTCAAAGCATCCGGGGAGATAGTGATTATGCACGTACTCACGGTCAAAGGAACGGTCTACCACGTTCTGTAATTACAACACTGAACCTTCACAAGATTTGATCATGCTGTAATGCTTACTTTGGGTAATGTTCATCACATCACTTAGCCAGTGAGGTGACCTCATAGTCAAGAGACTTAATTGTCCATGATCGCGAAACCACGATCATCATGTTGACCATGAACTAGTTATCGATGTAGAGGCTAACTAGGAACTCTGGGGTTTCTATACCACACCTGCATCATTGTTTCACTGATGCAGTTCTAGCATGGTATGAAACTGGTTATGAACTTGCTTAGATATATTGGAATAATCATATATTATTTGCCTCTAGAGCATATATCCAACAAAGGGGACCCCATAAAATCCCACACGCGGTTAGGCACGCTCAGTCTTAAAACCAATACCCGGAACTCGGGTCCTAGGTGACTCGAATGGAACAAAGCGTCGGGACGGGATAGCCTAGACCTTTCATCCTTCGTCGAATATAGTCAACATTATAATAATCATAACATCAACAACAATATAATAATGTGATAGCCCAAACCAAGGAGTAACAGGGTAACATCGTAGCATCCTAAGCATGCATGATAACCAGGGGCTGAGCAACGAGCAATAGTAACATAGCAGTACAAGGTTTGCTGGGAAGGGACATGGCTGTATCGGTTTGAAAGAGGCTGTAAACATGTGGTAGGATCAAACATCGAACCTATCCTAGACTAGCATGCAAACCGCTGGTTGAAATAGAATGGATCATAAGTAATGTATAGTCCTTGCCTGTTGATAAGTCAGGTTCCGAAGGTGTAGTGGATCGCAAGCTCGAATCGTCTCCGAGAGGTACCCGCGGAAGCACACAAGACGGAAACACTGGAAAGCAATCAACGAGCAAGCACTCTATTACTACGAGGCAAACACGAGCAAGCATCAACAAGAAGGTAACACGAGACATCGCACCTACCGTCGAGAGCGGTTACTAACAGGTTAAGTGGAGTACTCGTGGAAATCTACTAACAGGTTAACACGAGACATCGCACCTACTGGAAATCTTGCTTGATGCGCGAGGTGATGATAGTGATTTCTCGCCCTTCGTTGGTAAACCCCAAGTGGAAGGTGTGATGTAGCACAACAGCAAATTTCCCTCAGTAAAGATACCAAGGTTTGTCTCCAGTAGGACTCCGGAGATGATAAGTAGGTGTCAGCGACGCAACTAACGCGGACCTGCACACAGACACAAATAACTTTGTTCCCAACGAAGTTCAGATAGGTTGTCAATCTCTCCGGTCTTGTTGTTCACAAAGGATCAAACACAAGGCATAATAATAGCAACTGAAAGTAAAAGCAGAAAAGTAAATGAGCGTGGAAACAGTGATGAAGATATGGACCGGGATACGTGATGTTCACTAGTGATGTCTCTCTCCCAAAAGACGATAAAACTGCTATGCGAGGTGAACAAATTACAGAAGGGCAATTGACAGGATTATGAACGCACCGCAATGCTAACTATGCTACAAAAGAAAGGAAGAGGCTCAAAAGCATGGGCAGAACGCCAAAATAAGTAGACCGAAATCCAACTTCATCTACTACTAATCATCCACCTTGAGATATCTATCCAGAACATCTCGCTGGTATTAAGTTGTGAGCCCCACCCAAAGTGTAAACCCAAAGCAACAGACAACTGCATTAAAAAGCACTTTGCGTAAAGTAAACAATCCTTGTAACCGCGGTTACAAGCATTGTTGTTTTGCCCTTGTGGCAACAGCACATCCCCTAGACTCATGTTTCTGTCACTCAAGCATGTCATCAGGGGGCATGAACCCACAATCGAGCATAACGTTCCCTCTTGGGGTTACTACCTACTACTTGGCCAAAGTAATAAACAACAACGGAGAACATGCAAGAATTACTTAAGAACAAAAATATAAGATATAAGAACCAAATATATTACTCAATCACAATCTGAACATAATCTCATAATCCATCAGATCCCATCAAACTCAGCATAGCAACAGCAGAAAGATTACAAAAGTGCCTCGATCATGTAGGGCAACTCACGAGGTCTAAACCATGAAGAACAAAGAGGGGACGAGAACATCACATAGCTACTGATCACGGACCCATGGCCCAAAGGAAACTACTCACGATACATCCGGGAAGCATCCATGGTGGAGAGGAGACTCCCGGAGGTCGGCCCTCCCTCCGGCAGGGTGCCGGGAAGAGGTCTGCTGGTGCTCCCGATCTCGGAAGTGCGGCGGCGGCGGAACAGAGGCGAGATCGCGAAAAAGGGTTCTCTCCCCGAGGGTTTCTCATCACGGAGAATATATAGTCGAAGGGGGGCAACCAGGGGTCCAGGCGCGCCCAGCCCCTGGGGCGCGCCACCAGGGTGCCTGGGCCCCTGGTGGTGGCCCTCTGGCCCCACTAAGGTTCTTCCGGAAGGTTCTTCTGCGCTGATTTTTTATCTGTTTTTTCTCGAATTTTTGGAGCACTTTTTATATGGGGGAAAACTGAAATAGAAACACAGCAGAAAACAGGAACTGGCACTGTGGTGCACTGAGTTAATAGGTTAGTCCAAATATGATCAAAAGTGTATGAAAGTGTATCTAGATCATAGCAATATCACACAAAACATGCATGGAGCGAGCAGAAATTATAGATACGTTTTGGACGTATCAATAGCCAAGTTGCTCGCAACAAGATTTACCAAGGAAGTGTTCTACCCAGACTGGTTAGCTAATCCAGTTCTGGTTCCGAAGAAGAATGGAACTTGGCGCATGTGTATAGATTACACTTGCCTGAATAAGGCTTGCCCCAAGGATCCTTTTGCATTGCCCCGTATCGATCAAGTGATTGATTCTACGGCTGGCTGTCAGCTCCTGTGCTTTCTGGATGCCACAGCAGGCTATCACCAGATTAATCTTGATGTAAACGATCATATTAAAACAACTTTTATTACCCCTTTCGGGGCTTATTTCTACATCACCATGCCATTCAGCCTGAAAAACGGCGGCGCGACTTATCAGCGTACTATGCAGCGATGTGTTTGGCCTCAGTTAGGTCGGAACATCCATGTATATGTAGATGACCTCGTGGTCAAGTCGGTGCTGGGGTCAACCTTGTTGGATGACCTCAAGGAGACATTCGCAAATTTGCGGGCATACCAGATCAAGCTCAACCTAGAGAAATGTGTGTTCGGCGTGCCAGCCGGCAAGTTGCTTGGTTTTCTGGTATCTGAGAGAGGAATAGAATGCAACCCCGAGAATATTGCAGCAATTGAGAGGATGGGCAAGCCCGGAAATCTCCAAGATGTGCAGAAGTTCACCGGATGCTTGGCATCGCTCAGCCGATTTCTCAGTCGGCTGGGAGACAAGGCAATTCCACTGTACCAACTAATGAAGAAAACAGACAAGTTCAGCTGGACACCGCAGGCGGACGTGGCATTCAAACAGCTCAAGCGTATGATGTCCACTGCTCCAGTGCTGGCAGCTCCGAAGGAAAAAGAGCCAATGATGTTGTACATCGCAGCAACCAATCGGGTGGTTAGTATTGTTATGGTGGTCGAGCGTCCTGAAAAGGACAAGGCGCAACCGGTCCAGAGGCTAGTGTATTATGTCAGTGAAGTGCTCTCCACCTCCAAGCAGAACTATCCCCATTATCAGAAGATGTGCTATGGTGTGTACATGGCAGCAAAAAAGTTGAAGCCTTATTTCCAAGCGCATCCGATCACGGTGGTCAGTTCGGCTCCATTGGCAGAAATCATTGTTAGTCGGGACGCATCCGGTCGGGTGGAAAAATGGGCCATAGAAATCGCAACACATGGGATCAAGTATGAGCCTCGGACGGTAGTCAAGTCTCAGGTTCTGGCAGATTTTTTGGTAGATTGGGCAGAAACTCAGTATATACCCCCCTGTCCGGACTCTCAGTTCTGGCAAATGCACTTCGATGGCTCCAAGATGATGACCGGACTAGGGGCTGGCGTTGTTCTTACTTCCCCAAAAGGTGACAAGCTTGAATATGTACTGCAGATTCACTTTGCAGCATCAAATAATGTGGCCGAATACGAAGCTTTGGTGCATGGTGTCCGATTGGCCAAGGAGATTGGCATTCGGCGAATTCTATGTTATGATGATTCCGATCTGGTGGTGCAGCAATGCACTGGCACTTGGGATGTAAAGGATGAAAATATGGCAAGGTACAGATTCCTTGTGCAACAGTTGTCCGGATTCTCTGAGGGGTGTGAATTACATCACATTCCCGGAGCTGAAAATGAAGCAGCAGATGCACTGTCCAAGCTGGGGTCCACCAGAAAGGAAGTTCCTCCAGGAATATCACTAGAAAATATCCACAAGCCATCCATCAAGCCTTCCCCAGAATCAGAGTCAATCTTTATTCCGGCCGACCTGAAGATGGCAGAACTTGAAGCAAGAAAGCAAAAGGCAAAGGAGCATTCAGCAGCACTAAGGGCTGCCGATTGCGAACCAGGGGCTGCCGTCGTCAGCTCGGGGACTGAGGAAAACATGTCAGACGCAATCGGCTCTTCCCCCTCCGAGCTGCTAGTAGCGGTAGATGCGCAACCAAAGCCGGAAGCAGTTACTGTAATGGTGATTGTGGCAGCACCGTCATGGGCAGAACCATTCAGAGATTTCCTGGTAGATGGCATACTCCCAGAAGATGAAGTAGAAGCTCGGAAAATCCAGTGTCGATCTAGAGTATACACGATCATCAACAACGAGCTGGTGCACCAAAGTGCAACATGAGTTCTTCAGCGATGTGTGGAAGACGACAAGGGGCTGGAGTTGCTCCGAGACATCCACCAAGGTGAATGCGGTCATCATGCATCTGCAATAGCAATAGTCGCCAAGGCTTTTCGCCATGGTTTTTATTGGCCGACTGCGAAAGCGGCGGCAGAAGATCTGGTCAAGCATTGCAATGGGTGTCAAAGATTTAAAGCAAAAATTCATTTACCAGCCTCAGCACTCAAGACAATTCCGATCACATGGTCGTTTGCAGTTTGGGGTCTGGACATGGTAGGGCCGTTCAAAACAGCAAGAGGCGGTATGACACACTTACTGGTAGCAGTGGACAAGTTTACCAAGTGGATAGAGGCGAGGCCGATCAAGAAACTGGATGGGCCGACTGCGGTCAGGTCCATAGCAGACATCATGGTCAGATATGGAGTGCCACATAGCATCATCACTGACAATGGAACAAACTTTGCAAAGGGGGCGCTAGCTCGGTTTGCCTCCCAGCAGGGCATCCGGCTGGACGTCGCATCTGTGGCGCACCCCCAGACAAATGGTCAAGCAGAGCGGGCGAATGGTCTCATTCTGTCCGGAATCAAGCCAAGGTTGATGGAACCATTGGAAAGAGCACCTGGGGCATGGATTGATGAGTTGCCAGCAGTACTGTGGAGTTTGCGCACCACGCCGAACCGTTCAACTGGATTCACCCCTTTCTTCCTAGTATATGGCGCCAAAGCAATGCTCCCTTGCGACATTGAGTTCGATTCACCTCGTCATGCCATGTACACGGAAGCAGAAGCCAAGGAAGCTCGTGAGGACGGCGTTGATCTCAGAGAAGAAGCATGCCTCCTGGCCCTGTCCAGGTCAGCAATATACCAGCAGAAGCTGCGTCATTACCACAATAAGAAGATCCGTCCCCTAGCTTTTCGTGAGGGTGATTTGGTGTTGTGTCGAATCCAGAAATCGGATGGCCAGCACAAGTTATCCTCTCCTTGGGAAGGTCCATTCGTCGTCAGTCGAGCGCTCAAAAACAATGCGTATTACCTCATTGATCTCAGGAAGCCGACCCGATACGTGGACACTTCGGGGCAAGAAACGGAGCGTCCTTGGAACGCCGAGTTGTTATGTCCGTTTTATAGTTAAATGGTATTGTTGTATCCCCTCCCTTTGTGGAATTATTATCAATGAGAATAGCCGTGCGTCCATGAGACTACATTCGGCACGAGTTATGAAATTATTTGTTTTGGCATGTTTTAGTTCCGGGGTCAGCAAAAGTAGACCCGGGGACTGGCCGGTTGCCCCGAAAAGGGTATACTCGGAGAAAAAGTGAAACGAGTGAAGGGTTTTGTGAAAGCTGGTTCGAACCGAATGCAGACCGCAGGTCGACTGTAATGTCGGGGGGACGCGGCCGAACAGAACTATCAATCGAAGAGTTTACACTCAAAGTATATCTAGTTCAGAGCAAGTCGTTCACAGCCCGCCGATTGCGACCAGGCTGGCTGGCCAAGCAATCGGCAGGTTGCAAGCGGCCCAGCTATGAAACTTTCACCTTTGCGAGAAAAACTGGGAACCTAGAAGTATTTGTCAAAAAAATATTTTAAGGTTTATTCTCCGATCCGACCACAGACCACAGGTCGGCTGTAAGGTTGGTGAGAGCATCGACCAAGAGAGAACAAGTGGCAAAGAAAAAGGCAATCGGTTGAAAAATGCAAAGGCGGAATGCCATGATCATTTAAGCAAAGATTAAGTTCACAAGCAAAGATAGGGCCAGTTGGCCGAATGGTGTTCCTTACATGAAAGTGGCCCTCGACGGGCGCACTTGGAATTTAATTGTTTGTTGAGCAAAAGCAGGAAACGAGGTCGGTGTGCCGAGCTTAGGCAGCTGGTGCATCTGGAGTGTCCGGTGCATTCGGTGCAGAGGGAGCAGTCGAAGCCGCGCTGGTGGCACCTCCTGGGGCAGAAGAGGCAGTGGTCTTGGCTTCATCGCGAGGGGGCTCCTGGGCGGCGCTCACCGAGTGCCCGTCGGAGGAACCCTCGCTCTCTTCCTCGTCATCATCATCTGCGTAATCTGAAGAGTGGGAGTTCTCGTTGCCGACCTGAAGAGCAGGTCGGGACTGGGGCGCCTTTTCCTCACTTGTGGTGTACAGAAGGTCGCTCAAGGAGGCAACTCCAGTTGGCTGGCCAGCAGAATCAACATTGGGAGTAACCTCCAGGAGATCTATACCATTGGCAAGCTCCTGGGCAATATGGCAGATCTGAGTCCAGAGCTCGCTAATGGATTCTTCTGAGCCCTCCCGTAGAGCAGTCATCAGTTGCAGATCAATTCTAGTGTACCAACTTTTCGCGATAGAGAGGGCGGCCTGCACTCCAGATCGGAAAGCAGAGTCGAGCATGTGGTCAACCTGGCGGGATACAGCCTTCAAACTCCGAGCAACATCTTCATGCTTGTCAAACGCAATAGCCTTCTTCTTGCCCTTGAACAACTTGTTATTTAGCTTCTGGATGCAAGTCTTGTAAGTGCACATGGCACCTTTCACATGAGGAATCCGAGCATCCAGGGCAACCACGAAGTCTTCGGCATCCCAGCCGGCATCAGCAGCAACCACTACACCCCGCACTCGGCGGGCTGCGGCAACTGCTTCATCAGCGGCGGCGTTGGAGTGGGGCCAGGCATCTGGCAAAGGCAATCGGAGAAGGAAGTTAGTCCGGCAAACGGCAAAGTTAGATCGGAGTGACAAAAGCAAAAATTACTTGCAAGAGCGAGATCCACTCGGTGGAGGCAGGTGTGGGCAAGATCAACACTGGCCTGAGCACGCTGGATCTCTATGATCTGCTGGGCGTCCATGTCCTCAGCACGTCTAACAGCGGCATCCCTTTCCTTCATAAGTAGGCCCTCAACCTCAATTCGAGCATCGGAGAGCCTCTGAAGTTCATGTTCATGGGCGCGTCCGGCAGCGGCAAGATCGTCGGCAGCCCGTTGAAGTTTGGCTTGAAGCTCAGTTTCGGCAGCAGCTAGGCGCTGGTTGTCTTGTTCGGCACGGCCGAGCTGGCCATTCTTCTCACCGAGCTGGGTCTCCAGTTCGGCGATTCTCTTCTGAGCAGCCTCCAGCTCGGAGGAGCGAGTGGCAGCAGCTACAAGTGTGCAATGGAGTAAGGATGTAATCATAATCGGGGGAAGCAAGAAAGGGCAAGCAAAATATACCTGTGAGTTCCTGAATCTTGGCAGCTTGGGCATCGGCATTCTTCTTCAGAGCAGCAATGGACTTCTGACCCGCTGAATAAGTGGCCAGAAGCTCTTCAAATACAGCTTTACGTCTATCACAGATGGCCTGAAAAATGGGCCGATCAGATTTAAAGCAAAAGCATAGGGTAATAAAGAGAAATTAAGATCCAGACAGATTGCAAGCAATCGGCCCGAATCTCGGGGACTACACCCAGCGGGTGCGCTAGGCGCGCCCCCACTGAAAAGAAAGCTTACAGTAACAGAGTGGTTGGAGGCAAGGATTTGACCCAGCGAGGCATCGGCGAAGCGTCGGATGTCGATGGCAAGACCACCCAACCGATCTAGAAGCTGGGACGGAAGTTGGTCCTTGGAGCCAGGAGGCGGAGGAGTGGCCGAATCAGCAGCAGGTCGGACAGGCGAGACATCGGAGGTGCCAAAGTACGCTTCGCGGAACCGGTCGGCCAGTACGAGCTGGCGGATGGGTGGCGGTTGGCGAGCAAGGACACCGGAGGATGGTGTTGTAGAAGCACTGGATCCGGTGGCAGCATGAGTAACAAGCGGAGCACTAGGAGGAGAAGCAGTGGGTTCAGTGGAGAAGGCAGCGGCACTCCCCGAGCCAGCAGCGGGAGAGGGATCAACAACAGTGGCCTGGGATGGAGAAGCCTCAAGCTGAGGAATGTCAGTAGCTGGCCGATCTACCACCGGCACATCAACATGTGCGATGCCAGAAGGGTCCAGCAGGATCGGAGAAGCAACAGTAGCGGTTGGGGCAAGAGAGGCCGACTGCATGCCGGCAGTCGGAGGAGCAGCAAAGGTCGGCGGTGGAGCAATCGGTCGTGTTTGTGTCGCGGCAGCAGCAGCTTTCTTCTTG
Organism: Bromus sterilis; assembly: GCA_950022295.1. Taxonomy (NCBI): domain Eukaryota; kingdom Viridiplantae; phylum Streptophyta; class Magnoliopsida; order Poales; family Poaceae; genus Bromus; species Bromus sterilis. Next base: position 436,203,578 of record OX465595.1, read on the forward strand.
GCCCGCTCGGCCTTATTGGTGTCGGCAGCACTTCTCTTGCGAGCAGGCGCTGACACGTTGGAAGTGGCCGAGATCGTCGGGGTCGTGCGGGCAGGAGCAGCAGAGGGGGCAGGGGGAGCAGTCGGCGCACCCCCTGGTCCGGCAGGGTCCACAGATCGGGCAACCCTGTAATAAAAGAGCACAAGTGAGCAGAGCAGCACAGGAAAAGTCAAAAAGAACAGAAGAGGTGAAGATATGTACCCGGCGGCTCGAGGAAGTTGAGTAGCAAACTTGGCCATGGAAAAGCCAGGGCGAGCAATATTCAACGGGGTAGAGAAAGCACAGGGCCACCAATTTCAGGGGCAGCTCGGCGCGTGCCCGTTTTCCCTTTCTTCTTGGCAATCTTGGAGGAGCCGGCATCATCAGGCCGGGGGCGTTTCCCCTTGGGCAGTGTCTGTTCGGCGGGCTCAGATTCTGCGCCGAGGTCACCAAGAGGATCAGAATCACTTCTCCATTTGGCCATGAAGCGTTTGATGGAGGAATCGGACTCACCCGGATTTTTGAATCCGAGTCCGAGGGAAGCAGTTCGGGCTTCGGTCTCGGAGTCGGTCTCTTCTTCAAGCTCCAAATGCTGAGCGTCCTCCTTAGCTCGGTCAGGGTGGTAGCCCGAAGCAGACTGTCCATCCTGCATGAGCCTAGAGGCCAGGAATTCATGAGAAGAAGGATCTGATCAAAATTAGTATGAAGGAAAGAAAAAGCTAAGTCGCAAGATTACAAGTGAAGCATACCTCGGGGCAGGGCTGAGATCGGCTGAACGGTTTCATTCCGAACTCGAAAGGTTCAACAACCTTGAGATTGGTAATACTATTGATTCGGCGAAAGAACTATTTTTCGTCTATTCGGAAGGTGGAGATCCGGGTGGGGTCGTGGCGCATATGCATATCGCAGATCCGGTGGCAGCGGCGTTGCAGTGGGAGCACTCGGCGGCAGAGCTAGGTTGCCACCAGATCGGCAGGCTGCAACCCTTGTTCCATCAGCTTCTGGATGTAGGCCATCTGGCGATCCAGATCGGTATCCCCATCTCCCAGTTTTTCAGCCCAGTGATACTTTCCAGTCGGCGGGGGCAGAGAGAACTCGGGCAGATTCAGCAAGTCTCGATTCGGTGGTGAGGAAACATAAAAGAACCCCGTCTGCCAGTTCTTGATGGACTGAGGCAGTTGGGGATGAGGATAGAGTCCGACTTGGCGGAGGTAGATGGTGGCGCCGCCACATTCGGCCATCACCTTGACCTCCTCTTTCTTCTTCGTCTTGGGGTTGATAGTGTGCACACCAGTGCCCACTTGGAAGCCGCGGAAGTGAAAGATCCGGCACCAGAGCCCAATTGTGGGCCGGACTCCGAGGTAGCCTTCGCACAGTGCGACAAAGGTGGAGAGCAACATAATGGCCTTTGCTCTAAGATGGTGCGGTTGCATCCGGTAGAAGGCGAGGAAGTCAGGGAAAAATTGGCTCACCGGGAGCCCAAATCCGCGCTCGAAATGCGCAAGGAAGACAACGCGTTTGCTGTCCCGGGGCGCGGGCATGATCTCGTCGCCGGGAATGCGGAAGTCAAGGTCCGCCGGGATCTTGGGAGACCGGCGGAGGAGTGCAACCTTCATTTCTGTCACATTTGAGCCCTTCCAAGCTCCCCTCTGGGAGCCGGCGGCGGCGGCGTCCCCCATGGAGGCGTCGGACTCCGTGGTGGGCGAGGAGGAGCAGGACGGAGACGAAGAAGAAGGTGGCGGCGGCGGAGAAGACGACGGCGGAGGAGGAGGAAACCTAGATCCAAGACCACCTATGGTGGCGGAGGAGGAGTGGTGGCAACGACGGTGGAGTGCGGCAGCCCGGTCTTCGGGGCGGCGGCTCTTGGCGTCGGAGGAAATGGCAGCAGCACGGCGGGGCGAGCGGTGCGGCGGCGGAGGCAAGGGAGGAGAACTTGAGGAAGAGGATGGAGTGAGGGGTGCGAGATGCATCTCTCACCCCGTCGGATATTTAAAGACGCGGTAAGGAGGTAGTGGGATCGGGTGTGCCAATCTGGCAGGCGGTGTGGTCGCGTGTGTTCACAGAGCAGCATCAGTTCGGAGCACAGAAGATCCAGCAGATGGGACGGGACGTGCGCGCGTGGGTCGAGGCAGCGGTTATGGCATGTCAAATCGTGGCATGACGTCCCGTATTCTTCGACGAATTCGAAGCGGCAAGTTCGGTCAACATTCCAGTCAAACCAACCGTTGGGAGGATCGGTTGAGGAAGTCCAGCGCAATCGGCCAATTAAGCGCAATTGGCCCATTGAGAGCAATCGGAAGATCAAGAGCAATCGAAAGATCAAGAGCAATCGGAAGATCAAGAGCAATCGAAAGATCAAGAGTAATTGGAAGATCAAGAGCAATCGGAAGATCAAGAGCAATTGGAAGATCCAGAGCAATCGGCGGGTAGCAAGCAACCGGCCTATTGGAGCAATCGGTCAGAAACAAGGAGAGCATTTTTGTAAGGAACCTGTGCAGGCCTCGCCATCTCTCAGTTCGGCGGGACCTCCACAGCTTTAGGGGCTACTGTCGGGGGAATGACCCCCGGGTAGGGTCACCCAGGGGAAATAGTTCATCAAAGCAAGGATCACCGACCTAATGGTCACTGATCTAATCAAGGCTGAGCTAAACAAGAGTAACCAAGAAGTGGGCCGAACTGTTCCAGGTGAGGGCCGATTGCCCCGGAGAAGGCGCAATCGGCCTCATCCAGGAGCATCCGGCCAAAGTAAGAAGAGCAGCATCCGATCAGAGGTCCAGGTCGGATACCTGGTACAAGAGCATTCAATGCGCAATCCCTGAAGATCGGGACTGTCAGAGGCATGCGGTCTCCTCCAGCGCCGATCACGCGGACAGGCCGACAGGCCTAAGTTCCTAGCCTCACTGTTCACTACCGAGGTCTACAGATAGCAGTATGGCGATCCGCAAGTCTACGCCGGGTCATCCGGAGAAGCACGATGTTAGGTCCCTAGCCGATCCGAGACAGACAGCTGGGCCCTTCCTCTTGTGTATTTACTTTTGTACCCCGGGCTCGGCCTATAAGAGCCCCGGGTACCCCTCCTGCGTGAGGGACGACGGAGCAGTTATTACAATCTCACCCACCAGAGAGAGCTAGGAGAGAGTAGAGACCAGAGACCCTCTTCTTCTTCCTCTCAAACAGCTCAAGGAGCATTCATTGTAGCCAGTGTTATTGCATATAGCTAGCTCGGCAGGACTAGGGGTGTTATCTCTACGGAGAGCCCCGAACCTGGGTACATCGTGGTGTTTCACCGTGTGTTCCCATTCTCGCTTCCGGTACCAGCAACACTAACCTCGGTCTGTCCCCCTCTTTAGCCATCCCCATGGCATCTGCCGTTACATATCAACGACGCCTCTCTTTATTAATCAACAGTCACCACAGGAGGATACATAACGGATCATGGGGTTGTCCAAACCAGGCGTGACCCCCTGATCCAATGAATGGCTATGCTTAACTAGTTTATGAGCATCAATCTTTCTTTTCCTACCAACAAAAAAGCAAATTACACTCTTCAAAGTTACTATTAGACTCTAAAATTTCTAATGATTGGCCCATAGGCTCCTCCTTCTCCCTTGGTGATGTCCTAGATAACTTGTTTTGAGTCTGATGCGATAAATATTCTACTGAGCAGCAGATCGTTTGCCAACAATAGGCCCTCCCGGCATGCCATCTCCTCGAGTCTAGCTAGGTCAATAACTTTTCATATTACTAGATCTCATGTACCTTTCATTTTCATCATGACATACAACGGAGATCTCCTCCACAGCTCGAACTGGGCACACCTCCATCTACAACGATTTTGGCCACGCCGGAGGGTGGCTATGCCCATGCATGCAAGACAAACAACAGGAGTTGATGGTGAACTAGCTATTTGTTTCTTTAGAATTTCACCTAACTCCACCATGAACATTTCAATAAACATCATTATAGACAGAGGGCTCTTAATAGTTTTTTTTGTGTGGCTTGCTTGCGTGCATACCAAATTTTCCATAGGGTTACTACCATCTTGACGAAAGATTCAGAAGAGAGGGTATCAATCATCATAAATAACCATTTCTTAGGACGAGCAACTGTAGTCACTATTAGATGTTCTAAGAGATATCATCCATCATGGCCCAAACACACCTCGACATGTAGCATTCTAGCAGGGAATGCTTTTCCTAGTCTTCATGTCTACATAATGAGAAACAACTAGCCAACGACATTTTACGGTGATTTCTAACATTCTAGGTGGAGAGGGAGATGTGAGCCAATCTCCACAAGAAATACCATAGTTTCGAGAATTTGACAATCGGTTTCCATGAGTTCGCTTCCTGGTCATAATTTGATGCACCCTCAGTTTCCTCAATCCAATCATCCCACCACAGCTTTGTTTATGTGATCATTCTTAAGCCGATTTGATAGTAAAAAAGGTCGTTTCTCTCGTTGCACCAGGCCCAGTAATTCTCGACATTTCTCGTACAAATTGGTATGCTAATGATGAATGCTACATCAATCGGCAAAAGAACTCCAGCAACCCGAAAAAACTCCCTCAATCGGAAAAAGTGGAGACATTTCAAGATTGTTGGGAAAAAGCGTGCTCTCAGACGGAGCCTTCTAGTCTACCAAAAAACACTATGTTGAACGGAATCTGGGTCGCACACCTACTTCAGATCAGCCAAAATGATGTCTCGTGGTTGCACCGCAACAATTCTATGGAACTACGAGGTACGCTGCCACCTATCGAGCAAAGGAAGGCGCCTCACTCTAGTTGCAACACTTCGAGGTGCCCCACCTCCCATCGACCGAGGAAGGAGCATCGTTGGGCATTGAGCAGAACATGAAGGCGTACTGAATCCAATCGTCGAGAGCTGCCAAAATTAGTCATCTTTTGATATAGTGACCGCTTGATATGCAGTCGGCGAAGGATGGCAATTCACTAAATCCATGTACATAGAAAACGCTGGTGCCTCTAGTCCCGTTGCCTATCATTTCTACCACCCTACAATTTCCGAACACACTCAAGCAATATTATTCTAGTGTAACTTACAATTCTAGAAAAAGAGATGACATCACCAACAATATATAAGAAGTGTGGTATGGTAGAGAGTAATATGCAAAGTTTATGATTGAGCTATACCATGCTCGAAGAGTTGGCACATGAAATTGATTATTACATTTACTATGGGTATGTTTGGTTGAAAATGTACATAAGAAAGTTCTGAAAGAAGGATGGGATGAGTGAATTCCATTTAAATAGATGAGATTTTGAAACTATGAGCAGATAAATGTCTAGCACAATATACCATGCACATTTCAAATGTAAGATCTCTAAGACGATTTGGAGAAATTGGTGTCAACCTCCCTGTATTTGACAATGTCTTTGATAGTCACTTCAATAAAATGTCATTTCAAGTAAACCTACATTACACCATCTTAAACTAATGGAATCCCCGTGATCATCACTTTTAGACAGATTCACTGCATTTTAGTTGAGACAGATCATGTTGGGTGCCTTCAAGAATGGAAAATAATTTATAAGATATATTTCGTCCTCATTGGCTGATAACTGGATACTATTTATGACTACCCGTGGAGTTATAATGATGTTTAAACTAAAGTAGACTATTTGTATTGAATTTTTTACAAATTTTGAATTGACATGTTAAAATTATGTTATCTTACGCTATATATGTAGACTATGGCACCCGACCCGGTTTCAATTTTCTAGGTATAATATTGCATTTTGGAAGACATGACAAGAGAATTTAAGCTCAATTTTGTTTTTAATCAATCTGAATGCACAATGGCCATGTGCATGTCAAACAGAAAAGGCTCAGGACGTCGACCAACTTTCTTTCCCATCTAATCCTTTGGATGAATGACATATCTATCATAGCAACTACATACAAGCGAGCTCCCACAATTCTTGTGGTGTTCTCCATCAATGGCGTCCGCTGTCTATGCCCCGCCTGTTCGACTCCATTGCTCCTAGGCGAAAGGGGATATGGTTCCCCTTCCCAGTGGTTGCGAAGTGATGGAGTCTATGGGATGTGTGATTTCTCTTTTGCGGCCATTCGGTTTGCGCTCGATGTCCCTCAATCTAGTTCGATATTTCTACAGTTTTCCTTTTCTTCAATTTGCCTTAGCTTTCCCGCTGCACTCGAGTGTCTGTGGGGCTAGCAGTGGAGCTGGTGTGGGGTCCTCCTACATAGAGGTTGTCCAACTCAACATTATTTTGGTATCTTCTAAAAGACCGATATTTTCCTCAATTCTCGATTGAATACTTCTATAGTCCGATGATGCATCACCCTTTATACCAAGACGAGGGGGTAGGGTACCTCTTCAGCGTTAGACAAGGATGATGCTTTGGTTTCTTTCGATTGTGCAGAGCGGCCATGACGAATATCCTCCTCTAGGCAAGAGACCGGTCCTCGGTGCTCCATTTGCTGACATCACCATTAGAACAAACTGTGATTTCTCCTTTTCTACTTTTTTTTGGCGTGTGTGTTGTATGTTCTTCTTCTGTGAACTCCTAAATAATTTTTTTAGCACCGATACAGTAGCAAGCACCCTACTTGATCGACCCTCCTTTTGTCTCAGTGAAATTCCATGAATTTTGCCTCCACGACATTGTTTTTCTCCTTCATTTTGGACATCAATTTACTTATTTATTTAGTTAATTTTCAATATCTAGTTTCTTTAATTAATTTTGAGCTTTGGTATGCTTTAAGAATGGGGAAAGAATTAGGTACCACTTTGCTGTTAAAAATATAATCAAGAAGTTTGAGCTAGCTCTATTCTCATTTCAGTTGATATGCAAACTCCTCTATTAAATGTTGTGGCACCATTACTCAAGTAGCAAACATCCCCGTTCCCCTAAAAGAACCCATCCGATGAGAGTATCCAATGGTTGTTCACACCCCAAAATAAACAAAAACAACACTGTTTCTTAACTTATTTTCTTCTTCATTCATTCACTCATTCCATGGAAGGGGGCATGGGAATTTAGAGTGTGAATTAGTGATGGGATTAGTACGCATGGGAATAACAGTTCGTAATTTGTGTTTGGAAACAGAGTAGCAGAGTACGATATCACTGAGTTCCCTATCAATCTATCGACTTGCCAAAATGATGCCGTGCGGGTGCGCCGTGACAAGGAGCGCTAGGTGGCGAACACAATTCTACTCTACATCACATCCAGGTGTGCCACCACTTGTCGAGCTAGGAATCTGGAGAAACTATATACACACTTTCTGGCGCTTATGTCGTATCTAGCGAGGAACTTGTCACGCTAATCATCAACATAGTGGATCCAGCCGTCAAGGATTGCCAAGCTTGTCCATTTCTTGATTCATCTTAACCGTCTGACAGGCAGAGGACAATAGATGCGAAAATGTTGGTAGCAATGTGACTTGCCGGAAGCAAGTACATGAAACCATGTACTCCCTCCGATCCATAATAAGTGTCGCTCATCTAGTACAAAGTTTGTACTAACTTAGTACAAAATGAGCGACACTTATTATGGATCGGAGGGAGTACATAGAAAGTGCTGGTGCCACTAGTCCCGTTGCCTATCATTCCAATCGCCCTACAATTTTCGAGTCAACACGAGCAATGTTATTCGAGTGTATAGTTCCAATTCTAGAGAAAGAGACAGCACCGACAATATATAAGAAGTGTGGTATGGTAGAGAGTAATATGCAAAGTCTATGATTGAGAGCTATACCATGTTCCAAGAGTTGGCACATGAAGTTGATGATTTCATTTATTGTGGGTATGTTTGGTTGAAAACTTGAATTCGACCATGTGGAGTACATGAGAAAGTTCTGAAAGAAGGATGGGATGAGTGAATTCCATTTGAACAGATGAAATTTTGAAACCATAAGCAGATGAATGTCTAGCACAATACAAGTTTTAGGACCGTTAATCCACAATACAAGAATCAAGATTTGCCTCTCCATCTCCATGGAGCAGCAACCTAAACACGGAAGCGACCTAACCTAGCGCCGTTGCCGCCACATAGCAGTGTCGCCGCCCGCTGCTTCCTTCACTCCTCTCCCCTCTGTCGTCCCCCGCGCGGGCGATCGATGGGCTCCAACACTACCCGCCAATCACTCCTTCTCCCATCCCTCCCCTTCGCCGCCGATGAAGAAAGCCGCCGGGCTAAGCCCGGATGACTAACGTCGATGGCAGAAGAGCCTTTCCTTCTCGCGCGCGAGGGTGGCGTGCGGCACCCGGGCGAGTGGAAGTGTGCCCCCGGATCCGGGCCTACGCGGCGGCGGCTTTCTCCCGACGGCGAGTGACGATAGATGACTAGTGGTGGAGATGTTGCAACTGTCCGCGGCGCTGCGGCACCTCAGATCGGTGATGGCCTAGAAGACTTTGGTGGAATGGACGGCTAAGAGTGTGGTCGTCCCTACGGTCAGATCTGATCTGACCGGAGTGGCTTTCTTGTTTCGCAGCGACGAAGATCGGTTGCGGTCCGTGCACACTATGCGAGATGGAGGTTTCGAGTAGATCCAGGTAAAACCCCTGCCCTCGGCTAGGCGACCGACATTGACAACGTTCTTCTGTGCCGTCTCCTTCTTCAAGGCATCGCCTTAGAGATGCTACACATCGATATTCGCTACCTCGGGGGAAAACCCTAGACCAGTCGATTGGATGATGACAGCACTCGTGTGTCGTTTCCCCTTGGGGGCATCAGTCTTGGAGGTTTGCATCAGATCAAGGGACCAGTGGACGGTTTCGGCGGTGGAGCGGCGTTTCATGTCACACATCGAAGACGTAGAGTCACAGCGGCGTGGTGCAGCAAGTTCTCGGCGACGGATGCGTGATGATGGACGCGCGAAAAGAGGTGGCGTTGTCTGCTGCCATGGTGGCGTGGACGACAGGCCTGGCAAGGTCGATGCATCAGTCCTGCTCTGAAGATGGACCGGTGGAAAGTGGTGCAACGACATCAACAACGTGCTTGTTCGGTGTTCGCTAAAGGTGTGTCAGACTGGTGTGTGATCTAGACCACGTAATGCGGATTGCTTGGGGGCATCCGACTTACGTTTGGTGTGAGCTCTGGGCATGCGGCTCCGACAATCTGCAGGCCTTCATCAAGAGGCTAGGGGTGGCGACATTTGTTGTATAGTTTGTGGCTTCAGATTTATAGATGTATTACTTTATAAGGTTTTGATGAATAATTAATAAAATGGTTGCTTGCATCGCTCTGAAGCAGAGGCCGAGGGTCATCCTCCATTTCAAAGAAAAAGCAATCGAATCTGGTGGTGGTCAAATAGGAGTTACTAGACTGAATTACTTGAAAGTATAAGTAACTATGGGTCCAATACAAAAATTACGTGGGACTAGGAATTTTATTTGTTTTATTTTTATTTTTAATGGGTATATTGGTCATTTAACAAGGTTTAGAACTGAATCAACATCTCTCTCCTCAGCAGTGTGCATAACTTTTAAGCCATGTCTTCCTTATGCAACCAACTCTCACAACATTTGTTTTTTTCCCTGACAATGACGGTAAATGCGCATCTGTTTTCTGACAAATAAACCCCAACCATATGAATTTCGTAGAATTTTATTTTTATTTTTATTGAGGGGCTCCCTACTTCCAAAATTTTATTTCCATGAAACTAATGCACATCGATACATAATAAGTTCACTTTCAATTTCTCGTACAAAAGGGTTTAACTTCCGCTTTTGGAAACAAGGACATGAATTCAATTTGTACACCAAAGATTTCATGAGCAAGATTTATTTGACTTTCCTTGTGGCATGTGCATATGCTTCTGCCGTGGATCATATGCCAGGCTAATGCAATGCCACAAGGACATCCAAGCATATTAGGCTATTGCAGAAGATGGGCGACTAACCCTATCTAACAGGATGCACTAGGAGCAAGTTTGCTCTTCTCTACATCCTATTAGATTTCTTGTGTGCCCAAGGTTCAGCGTTCCTTTTCCTCGAGGTTCCACATCTATTCGTCCATTTCATCTTTCGCATCAAGCTTGATTCCATACCACCTTGTGTTTCCGGTAGTCCCGATGCCTATCACTCCTAACAATCTTTACCATTTTCCGACCAACACACTTGAGCAATATTATTCTAGCCTACAATTCCAATTCATGAGGAAGAGGTGGCACCATTTATCAACTCTATTTATAAGACGCGCAACATAGTAGAGAAGAACATGTAAGCGGTTGAACTCCACCCATGTTCCAAGTGTTGGCACATGTAGTTATTTCATTTACCGTGGAAATGTTTAGTTGGAAACTTGAATTCTGTATCTAGCAGAAAAAGGTACGTGCATAAGTTCAGAAAGAAAAATCAGATATATGAATTCCATTTACATGGACTGTCAAACAAAACATGAGACTTCAAAACAACGAGCATAGTTCAAATGGACAAGTACAGTTAGTTTTTCTTAAAGTCATACTGTCGGTTTTGGAGAAGTGTGTGAGTCTCTTTCCCTTTCTTTGACAAACTCTTCAATAGTCATTTCAAACATATATATAGCACACCATCTTCTTCTCTTCTCAAGTAGTATCATGAGAATTTGGGGGAAACGGAATGTCACAACACATCAAACAACTACCCAATCCACAAATTGGTAGGAATAAGAGGAATTTCTTCCTCACTAACATCATTGATAAACAACAACCAAGAAACCTACCACCCCTTGAACACTTAGGAGTTGAAGAGAGTGATTCTATAGCCATTTTAACATAATGCTGACAAAAAGCTATGCACATATACTACAAACCCAATATAAATTAACTATGCAACGTGAGACAAGGTCGCCAGAAGTGAAACCTTTTTTCCTTACCTCTATCACCAAGGAAGGGTGTTTGTAATGATATCTCTATTGCTTGGCATGTTGTATCCATCACCATCACCCAGTGTTAATTACTGATTCCGGCGAGGTTTGACATTCGCAGATTTCCATCCGAGTGCCCGGGCCCTTTCCTCCCACAAAGCAGTTAATTTCCTTTGACCAAGCAGAGACTCTGCTGACTTTTCCCTAGCTTCTTCACATGTATCCATACCTGAACTGCATTTGTCAGCCTCCTTTTGATACTGCGAAGCTAGTTTTTTGGCCTCGAGCAATTTTACATCAGCTTGTTGTTGAGCTTCCGTTGCTTCCTCCTCTCTCTGCTTTAGCTCTTCTATCAGTAACTCCGTGTTACTCTTCTCCGTTTCTTCAACAGAAGCACGACTCTTGACCCCTTTGAATTGTTTGCCACAGTCTAGAAACATCAAAATCAGTAATAACCAGTTAAACCAGTCACTAGAAAATTTTAAAATACGGCTATGGAATATAAGTGCCCTCGGGTGCTTCGTTTGACATGTTAAATTACTTATGGTACAGACATACTACATAACAAAGTGCATATATTTACAGACATGACGATGCTTCAAAAAGGATGGAGTTATTGCAACGAAAATAAGCATGACTTTGGATGTAGAGCCTATAGATTGGTTTCATAATGATACCGCATAGTAAAACTTCTGAGGTAGACATGGTAATTTGCCATGTTTATCAGTTTAAGATGCTTCAGAGGTGTCATAGTACAAAAAATAAGACTTCTATAAATACGGAGAAAAACAACCGAGCTTGCTTAGTTAAACTACTGAGAAGACAGAGTATATCATGAATAGAAACTAAATAAAAAAAATGCGGAGGCAACAATAAACATAAGAAAAAGATATCCATGGATAGCAACTAGAGAAGTAGACATGTTTGAGTAGACTAAGGAAGAAGGAAGCCATCTCAGGTTGAACTTGAGAATCAAATAACAAAGATTGCAATGCTCGTGTGTGATAGGATAGGGACCAGCACTTCACTATCACGCCATGTTATACATTCGATACCTTGTTCAGCAACCATACATAATTACTCCCAGTATAAAGCTACAACCTGAACTAATGTTCTGAGAATAACTGAAAACACCACCCCTAAATTTCAAGTATGCTTAAGAGTTACAATCCATCAGCCATGGGATAGAAAATCTGATTCATCAGCACTGAACAAACTGAGAAAGCTAAAGTATGCATTATTGTTGGCACATTCTAGTCACAGGTTTACTCGCACATTCTAGTCACAGGTTAGAGCTTCCTCCGAACGAATCCACAGATCTCTCCAAATTCGCATACTATCGTGCCAAGTTCTTAGCCTATCCACAGCGGCTACAAACGCATTGCTCGCTCTGCACACACGAAAGGGCTTGCCGAGCAGCGGAGCAGGGAGATCTGGGCGGCGGGTAGGTCGGGCACCGACACAGCAGGAGCGCGTACCTTCGGGGAGCTGGAGCAGCGGGAGCGCGTCGCAGTCGCAGGCGCAGGCGGGGCAGGCCCCCGCCGAGCGGCCGAGCGCCTCGGCGACGTGCCAGTAGAGCGGCGGGCCGACGATGTAGGACGCGACGCCGAGCCCGAGCAGCGCCACCAGCGCCGTCACCGCCGCGGGGCTCGGGCCCCACGACGACGACGATGAGCCTCCCGCCATCGCCTCCGCGCTGAGTATGGAAGGTGGTACGGCCGCGCTGGGCTGCGACTCTGCGAGGCGAGGCAGGGTGGTTGGGAGGGGGTGCCTTGTCGGCGGCCTGGCCCGGCGGCGAGGGGGTAAAGAGGGGGAGAGTGAGCGAGTGAGTGGGGACGGACCCGACGCGCGGAAGTGGAGACGGACCGGCCCGAACCCGGTGATGGGTTCGGTTCGGCGGCACCGTGTGATCAAATCTGGAGATCCGGCGGTGATAAGTCAACGGTGGTTGAGTTGGTTAGATAGATGGTTGTATCCCCAGTTCATTAGAGTTTAAATTTCAGATTTAACAATGGTGTTCGCATTTTTCTGGATTTATTTCAGGGCTTCCGGTGATGCGCTTTCAGTGGGAGAAGACGTTTACGTCGAGGACAAGGTGGTGACTTCGTTAATCTCAAGATGATGTGCCGGCTCGGTATTACGAAGATGCTCATAGAGATAGGGTGTACGTGTGTGCGTCATAGAGATGATTGTATACTCGTATATGTGAGCGTGTGAGAGTTGTACTGTGTTTCTCAAAAAAAAAAACCACGGCACGTTCACTTCGATTCAAGGGAATCAACGAGACAGTATAACCCCAAGATTCATTCACTCATGAGTCGCCGACGTGTGACTTTTCTAGCACTTGATTCAAGAGCCAAAATGGATATCCGCAATTGTAAGCTTGTACTGTAACTACTATGATGTCTCCGATTTAGATAGATGATGAATGTGTTATGTGTGTGTGCGCGCGTGTTTATGAATGCAGCGGATAAAAGTTTTTTTACTTAAAAAAAAACAGAGATTATGCCAACCATATGATAAATTTGTTGACGTATGTTACACTTCCATCCTGTGGAACTACAGCAATTGAAGCTTTGTCTTCCAAGATAGTTGATGATTGCTCGATATCTTGTCCCGATGTCTCTTGATCCTAAATCAACACGATACATCTTTTTCCTATGCACCTTCTTTGAATTAATTGTACCGAAACCTACTAATGTTACCCGGCCATGACTCGTGGGTACTGTTTCATCAATATCTTTGGAACTCTTCATTGCCTTCTTTTGTCATATATACACACACACACTTCTGTATCGAGTATCTGATCAAGTGTGGAATGAAATCATATGAAAAATAAGAAAAGTTTTGGTGAAATATGTATAGGATCGGCTGGGTATTGAAATGTGTGAAGAAGAGGAGAATTTATAGAGAACACAATCTGTGAAAGGAAATAGTTGGTTGCATAGTACATACACAATTCAATGTGCAAAACCTATTGAGATGAGTACTACGTGGGGATTGATCTCAAGTGCATTTTAATATGTGGTTATAAATTATGAAGATTCTCAAAGGAAGGCTAGTTGAGCTTTCTGATCGAAACACAGTGGTACCAATACGTTGAAGTCCTTTGTTTACCACGTAAGGCTTCTCTATTGATACACAGACTGGAAAATAAATATATGAGTAAGAATCTTTTATGCGGCACTATTCACCCATCTGGTTCAAAGGACTAGAGCAAACTAAAAGTATAGTTTTTTCTCTCTTAATCTCAATCCAAATATTAAAAAAAAACTCATGAATTTTAAAATCCACGTGAATCTCTTTTTAAAATTTCTACTCATGAAGTAAAAATATGAGAATTTTAATATCATAAGAACATCCTCGCTACATTTTTCGTGTGGCTTGAATTTACTTTGACTATGTGATATTAATGTCTTTTTATTGATGTGAACGAACATCCAAAATTGTAGTGTTTTGTGTTTTCTAGTAGTATGTTTTATGCGCATTTCCTATCCTATTTTGTGTTCAACATATTTCAAGTTCCAGGATCCTTCAAACCAAGTATACCCTAAAACTCAATTGTATCATCAAAGAGGTAAATACATGAGATTGGTACAAGGACCTCGTGAGCGAGATAGAATGGTGACGCTATGATCACTTTCTTCTTAACTTTGTGGACTCTCACATCTGATCGAAGAGAGGAACGGAATAGCAAGCATCATTCCATCCTAACATGTCTAGAATATCTAGAGTTAGCTCGCTAATTTCCTCAATTGGTACTTTAGACGACGGGTAGCACAAAGTCGACCTATCACATGTATACACAATAATTCATGCGTGGAGATACTCTAAACCCTCAATACACGTATTTTTTGTGCAACCAACTTTAACAATACTACAAGGATGGGCGAGCATGTCAGTCTAGTGCAGAAGATGGGCGACTAACCCTATCCAACAAGATGCATTAGAAGTGACCTTGTTTTATTCTACAGTCGGTTATATTTTTTGTGTGCCTAAGGTTTAGAAGTCCTCTTATTCCTTGAGGTTCCACGCCTTCTCTTCGGTTTCGTCATCGTGATCGATCTCGTTACTTTAATGTGGACGTTACTGGTAGCTTGATTACATGGAGATGTAATTCTGACATACATAGCACTTTGTGCACACAAGTTCCTTACCAGCTTCTGTTTCCAGTATTCCTGGTGCCTATCATTCGTAACAACTTTACCATTTTCCAATCAACACACTTGACAGGTTTTGTTCTAGCCTACACTTCCAATTCACAAAATTTATAATTTTCCAATCCACACACTTGACCAGTATTGTTCTAGCCTACAATTCCAATCCATGAGGAAGAGGTAGCACCACTTAGCAACTCTACTTATAAAACATGCGACATTGTAGAGAAGAACTATAAGTGGTTGAACTCCACCCATGTTCTGAGTGTTGGCACATGTAGTTATTTCATTTATTGTGGAAATGTTTAGTTGGAAACTTGAATTCTCTGTCTAGCAAAGAAAGGTATCATGCAGAAGTTCTCTAAGAAAGATTGTATATATGAATTTCCTTTACATAGATTGTCAAACAAAACATGAAACTTTGTAAGGATGACCGCAGTTCAAATGGAAAGTACTGACAGGGTTTTGAGAAGTTTGTGGAAGTCTCTCCCCCGTTCTTTCACATCGCTTCAGTAGTCATCTGACCATAATATCATCTCAAATAAATACATATTGCACCATCTTCTCTTCTCAGGTAGTATCATGAGAATTTGGGGGAAACAAAATGCCACAACTCATCAGACAACTATCCAAACCACAGGTAGGTAATAATAAGAACAATTCCTTCTTCACTGCCATCATTCATAAACAACAACCAAGAAGCTGATCACCCATTGAACACTTGTTGGTGATGAGTGTGATTATATGGCCATTGTAACATAATGATGACAAACATCTATTGACATATATTACAAAACCAATATAAATTAGATTAACAATGGTCAATGGACAAGGGAGCTCGTCGTGGCGCAACATGAGACAAGGTCAGCAGAAGTGAAACCCTTTTTCTTGACCTCTATCACCAAGGAAGGGTGTTTGCAATGAGATCCATATTGGTTGGCATGTTGTATCCATCACCGTACGCCAGTGTTAATTATCGACTCCGGCGTGGTTTGACATTCCAGGTTTCCCGGGTTCCTGAGCCCTTTCCTCCCACAAAGCAGTTACTTTCCTTTCATCGAGTAGCGACTGCTAACTTTTCCCTAGCTTCCTCACATGTATCATGAACTGCATTTTTTAGCCTCCTTTTGATAATATGAAGCTAGTTTTCTTCCCTCGAGCAATCTCACATCAGCTTGTTGCTGAGCTTCAGTTGCTTCCTACTCTCTCTACTTTAAGTAGCTCTTCTATCAATAACTCCGTGAAACTCTTCTTTGTTTTTTCACCAGAAGCACGACTCTTGACCTATTTTAATTGTCTGCCAGTCTAGAAACATCAGAAGCAATAATAACCAGTCACCAGATAATTGTGAAATATGGCTATGGAATATAAGTGCCCTTGGCTGCTTCATTTGACATGTTTAATTGATTATGATACGGACATACATAACAAAATTCCTATGTTTACAGACACAACTATTCTTCTAAAATACTATGTAGTTATTGCAAATAAAATAAATACGACTTCAGCCGTAAAGCTTATGGACTGGTTTTATAATGATACTGTATCTAGTATGATTATGACTTCAGAGGTAGAATAAAAATTTATTACTGTTTATTTGTGTAAGAATTAAGATATTTTAGAGGTACCATCACACCCAAATCAAGACTAACTATAAATAGGGAGAAAAACAACTAAGCTTACTTAGTTAAACAACTGACGAAACATAGTATATCATGGACACAAACTAATTACATAGTGCGGAGAGAACAATAAACATACGAAAAGATTTCCCACATATAGCAACTAGAGCAGTAAACATCTTTGAGGTAAGGACAAAGGAAGGCATCACATGTTGAAATTGAGAATCAAATAAAAATTATTGCAATGGTCATATGTTGATAGCACCAAGACAAGATTAGGCATCAACCTTTGAGTATCATGTCATTGTTATACACTAAACTCTAGGTTGTTGAGTGACCATACACAATTATTCCCAGTATGAAGCTACAACATGAACCCATGTTTTGACTTGTGAATAATTGAAAACACCACAAAATTTCAGTTATGCTTAAGAGTTACAATCAATCAACCATGGCAGAGAAAATCTTATTCATAGGCATTGAACAAACTGAGAAAGCTAAACTATGCATTCTTGTTAGCCCATTAAAGTCACAGGTACCCCAAAAAATCCTCACAGGCAGGACGCAATAGCCAGCGGCTACAAACGTAGGGATGCCACCCGCAGGGTTTGGGTACGGGTGGAGCCATCCCATACCCTTACCCATCCATTTAAATCTTACCCATCACCCGTACCCATAACCGTCGATGGATATACTTTTTTTTCATACCCGTACCCATCCTTTAAATCTTACCCATCACCCGTACCCAACAACTAAGGATACCCGTGGGTAAAAATGCCCAGATTTGTAATTCATAAATTTGACCATTGCATAGTCATAAACAACTTATAATCATAATGTATAAATAATGTTCCACATCATAACAACAACACATACGAAACAACAGCACATTCTCATGAACAGCAACACTTGATACAATAGCAAATAGTTTTAAGTTCAAAAACTCATGAGTCATAACAAAGTATAGAGGTTTTTTTTTGTGCTACAAGGATTTAGGTAAATATAATTGTTTTAATATGTGTATAAATACTGCATGTGGCCTAGGGGTACGCGGGTATGGGTTGTACTTACCCATACCTGTACCCACTATACCCGATGGGTCTAAATTTTTCCTATTTATATACCCATGGGTAAATTTTTGGCCCATACCCTTGTCTTAATTGGGTTTTTATCCACTTTGTAGGTGGGTAATGGGTACCCATTGCCATCCCCTATCTAAATCAGATCAGAGAGGTCGTAGAGTTTTACAAGCTTACAATCGACTCAAGTGATGAAGTTTCCACGTACTGTATGTGCGATGTGATGACGCCTACGTTCCTTTTCGGGTTATACTGTTTCATAAATTTTCTGTTTTTTTGCGGGAGTTCATCATTTTTTTGTTGCCTCCACAGACGAACAGAAGTGGAGTCGGTGGCGGGAGGCTCATCCTCGTCTTCGGCACCATGCGGCCCAAGCCCCGCGGCGCTGACGACGCTGGTGGCGCTGCTCGAGCTTAGCGTGGCGGCCTACATCGTCGACCCGCCGCTCTACTGGCACGTCGCCGAGGCGCTCGGCCCCTCGGCCGGGGCCTCCTGCGACTGCGACGCGCTCCCTCTGCTCCACCTCCCCCAAGGTACCTTCTTGCAGTGTTGGTGCCCTTTTTCCACCACTGTTCCGCAAACCCGCGCTCCGCGGTGCAATTCCTTTCTCTGTGCAATTTCATGTGTGCAGAGCGAGCAATGCGTTTGTTTTGTATGTGTGTTGTGTGCATATGTGGATGCAAAGGACAAGAGTTTTTTTTCGAAACACAAAGGATTATATCGGTCATATTATAATTTTTTCACAGGATTCCTCGGCCGAACTGCATTAATTTGTGCTTCCTTTCCCCTAAGAATGCACGATTGCTCGATAGCTTGTTCCGATGCCTCGCAATTCTAAATCAACACTAGACTTATTTTCCCTTGCATCTTTCTTGAATCTATTGTGCCGAAATCTTCTTGTTATCCATCAATGACTCACAAGCATTGTTTCGTGGTATATTTGGAACTCTTCATCATCTTGTTTTGTCATATATACACACTTGGATGTCGAGTATTTGATCAAGTGTGGAGGGAAATCATAAAATAAAAAAGTTCCAGCAGAATATGTACAGGATATGCTTGGTATTGAAATGTGTAAAGAAGAAGAGATTTTATAGAAAACATAATCTATGGGAAGAGATGGTTGGTTGTAGAGTACATACTCAATTCAATGTGCAAACCCTAATGAGATGAGTACTACGTTAGAAGCAAATTAGGGAGAACATGTACTAAGGAGCTATTAATGGGTGCCAAGTGCATTTAATATGTAGTTATGATCTTTTATATGTTTTCAAAATTCTCGAAGGAAGGCTAGTTTGGTGTTATGAGCGAGACACAGGGGCACTGATACGCTCAACTCATGTGTTAACCATGCAAGGCCTCTTTGTTCACAAAAGAACCAAGAAATAAAGATATGGGTAAGATTTTTATTTTTATGTGTCAATATTCACCTGTCTCATGCAAAGGAATGGAGAAAACAAAACATACACTTCATGCGTCCCACGGATGGAGTAGAATTGTTTTCTTTAATCTTAGCACACTTTAAAAAAAACTTAGGAATCTGAAAATCCACGGAATCAGATATTAGAATTGCTATGCATGGTATACAAATATAAGATCTTTAATACCATAATAACATCTTAGTTACATTTTGTAATGTGTCTTGAATTTTATTTTATTATGTGATATCAATAGTTTTTATTCATGTGAACTAACATCCGAATATGTACAATTCATGTGTTTTTAGTACTGTGTTTTGTTCATGCTTCCTATCCTATTATGTGTTCAACATATTTCAAATTTTAAAATCTTGCAAACGAAGTAGACCTTAAAAATCAACTGTATGATTCAAGAGGTAAATA
Organism: Bromus sterilis; assembly: GCA_950022295.1. NCBI lineage: Eukaryota > Viridiplantae > Streptophyta > Magnoliopsida > Poales > Poaceae > Bromus > Bromus sterilis. The sequence goes on from OX465595.1 coordinate 436,223,129, forward strand.
GAAATAACATGCATACATATCAACCATCCTACCTAGGTTACTACAACTAGCAATTTGACTGATCTAGCAATGATGAGGGACGTTTCTCTAATTTATTTATTTATTTTCTTATAGGTTTGAAAGAAGACCAGGCACATTTATATTACTTTTCTCATAAGTGAAGATACTCTAAATTAGAAAGTCGTGGTTTTCTTCTACAACCAACTTTGAGACACTTTGTTTTTCTGATAGTAACCCTGAAGGCATGCATTTTAGTTTTCAAAAGGAAAGTTTCTTAACCACAATAATATTGTATATAAAACAACTTTCTTTTTTAAGATTTAAGAGTTTTTCTCCCAATTTTGTTACCATGAAACTAATTCAGGATGATACGTTCGCGTTGCACTGGGACCAGTATAGGCGGAGGCACAATAGGATCCGAGCGAACATCCTCTATGGTGTGCTCATCAGTGGTCGTATACGTCACGGCGTCGTGCCAGGGTTCAGGAGATTGTCCATTTTGATGTTGTGTTTCCTCTTCCCTTTCTATCGGACTCATGCTCATGATGGTGTATAATTGTGAGCTTTGCCTGCAAGGCTGCAACGATGGGTGGTGAGAACCACATTTTAATTACGAGGTGTCCAAAATGGAAGGTGGGTGTGGTTGAGGTATTGTTATGAACAACATAAATAAATGGGAGTCATGCCAAAAATGCCCCTTAAGCATGAATATAGTACACAGAGTTGGGGTGTACTATAGGGGATATTCAAAGACGAGCTCAGGCTCATCTAGACCTGTGCAAGAGATCTTAAAAAAACATTCAAAAAAAGTTTTTAAAAATCCAAAAATTTTTTGTGGTGAAAGATGCTTTTGAAGGAGATTTTCATGTAAAATTTGAGCTTTCTCCGACATTAGGGAGCCCGCGGCAAAAAAAGACAAATTTAGGCCAAAATAATGTATGAATAGTGCCTTCATGAGAAGCATCAGATTTGTGTTTTTTGCCAGGTGCTCCTCCAGATGTCTGATCTTCTCGAAAATCTGCATTAACATCTCCTCCTAAAGCATCTTTCACCACAATTTTTTTTAAATTTTTAAAGCTTTTCTTGAATTTATTTTACTTTTTTTACTCTTCCCGGGTGCAGATGCACCTGGGCGCAGAGCGTCGCTCTCTGTACTGTAGTTTTTTTTATCCGGAATCTTGGAAAAAAATATTAATGGCCCTAATCACTTGATGTAAAGTGAAAGGCTTAAAAAACAAAGTTATTCCTATTGTTTTCATATAAATTTTGAAACCTCTTATGGAAGTCGTATTCTTAACTTTGAAAATGCACACATGGGAAATCTTGTCCATCACCTATCTAGAGATTAGGTGTCAATTTCGGATTTTATATATACCAGGCTCTTTATACTTCAAATATCATGTTGGTCCTAGTAATATTACAAATAAACATGTCCTGTCAGCTTAGGACATCTACAATCACATTGTACAAATGTGGCTCCCTATACGTGTGCGGATGAGCCCGACAGCGTTGGGCCGCGGTGACCATGCAAACCTCAAAACTAGATATCCACAACCGCATTGCACAAGTTATCCACCCAAACAGAAGCAAACACGTAGACCGTCAATTCAAACTTAGATAGTTCATACGAACAATGAAAAGCTCATCGGATAAAGATGTCATACAATCATACTAACTATGAACAACTAAATAAAAGTAGGTAAAGCTCGTCGGAGGTGACCACTTCCACCATGGCCGCTTCCCCTTGGGGTTGGCGCGGAAAGGCTGGAGGACGCCTAGGCGTCGGCTGCGGGCGGTGAGTCGTCGTCATCGGACATCGTGCCGCTCTCCAAGGAGGACACGAAGCCTGAAAGGTGTCGGGCAACGCGGGACTGCTCCTTCGCCAAACGTGTGTCCTTCACCGCCTTCGCCACGGCCGCATGCTCGAACTCCTCCACCCTCCTATGGAGAGGCGCCGCATTCCTGCGTTGCCGTTGGCGGGCGTCCGTCTCCGTTGACATGAACACGCACCGGATGGCCTCGGGCAGCACCTCGTCCTCGTAATTGTCGAGCATTAGCACCTTCGGGGATCTGTTGGATCGACCATGCTCTCAGGATTCATTGGTTGTGGTATGAGTGGACGGCGCCAGAAAAACCTTGGGTGGAAACTTAAATCCCCAACGATGACGCCGATCGACAACTCTTCAACGTGACCACAAGAGTTACCATTGGTGATGGCAGAAAAGCCTCCTTCTGGTCTTCATCTTGGCTCAATGGAGCGTCGCCTAATGGTGCATGGATTCCTTCATCGTGGAACACATCTTCCAATTCGTTCACCTCTGGGAGCTCCTTTCGACCATTCAGCTTTCTCCGGGTACTGATGACACCATTACCTGGACTCTGTCGCCTAACGGTTGCTACTCGGAAAGTTCCGCCTATAAGGCTCAATTCATGAGCTCTCTTCCATGCTCCTTCGGGACGATTGTGTGGAAGACTTGCTCCCCCCTCCCCCAATGTCGTTTCTTTGCTTGGCTTGCCGTCCAGAACCGCCTTTGGACCGCTGACCGTTTGGCAAAGCGCGGGTGGCCACACCACCCTACTTGTCAACTCTGCAGGTGTACCCCCGAAACGGCGCGGCATCTCCTCTTTGAATGCCGATATTCCAAGAGGATTTGGTCCGTTGCTGCGAATTGGCTCTCATGCCCGGATTTGCTTCTTAACATGGGCTCAAATAGTCCTAAGGTCCTGGACTACTAGCGTGCTACGACCAATTAAGACGACCACCTCTTCTCCCAAAGGACTCAAGGCGGCAATTATGCTCATCGCTTGGGAGATTTGAAAGGAAAGAAACGAGAGAATTTTCAACAACAAGTCCTCGATGCCTTCGGAGGTTATGTGTAAGAATAGAGAGGATAAAAGAATCTACGAGTTTGTCGCCTCTGACTTCTTCTTCGCCCGCCAGTAGTTCACTTACATGAACCAGCAGAAAAGTAAAAACGATAGGAGATCTAAATCCAGCATCTTGCACGCATGTAGCTCGAAGGCTATAGCAGGCACCAGGCAGACAACCAGTACACGGGTAGCTCTCTCTGTCTCTCTCAGTCTAGAAAGAGGGGCGAAAAGCGAGCAAGGAGCCAAACCTATCTTTGGATAGCAGGTCCACAATCGAACCTGAAGGGTCACCATCCATCCACCGTCAACCTCCACCCTGGGTGTTGGCCTGGTTAGCCAGGCTTATACTTGCAGGATATTTGTCGAAGTTACAACTTTGTACTACCAAACAACAACAACTCAAGACATGTCTTTCCAAAGAACAGGAAATTACCGAAAATCTTATTCTGATGCCTTACAATCCTAAGTCGACACTACACATCTATTTCTCACTCACCTCCCTCGATTTATTGTGCCCAAAGCTGCTATTGTTACCCGACCATGATTCATAAGCATTTTTATGTTGTATCTTTGGAACTCTTCATTGTCTTCTGTTGTCATATATATATACACACACTTGGATATCGCTTGGAGTACAAAATAAGAAAAGTTTTGACGAAATATGTATAGGACCGGTTGAGTATTGGAACGTGTGAAGGGGATGAGATTTTATAGAAAACAAAACCCGTGAGAAGGGATGATGGATGGTTGGTTGTATAGTACATGCACAGTTCATTGTGCAAAATCTAATGAGATGAGTACTAGCGTTAGAAATGAAGTAGAAAGGACTTATATTGAGGGACGATTGGTCTCAAGTACATTTTGATGTGTAGTTATGCATTATGATCTTTTATATAATATCAAGATTTTCAAAGGAAGGCTATATGAGCGTTTTGAACAAGACACAGTCGTACCAATACGCTCAAGTTCTTTTTTTTGCGTGGGGTAGGTCTTAACCATGCAAGACCTCATTTTTCATATAAGAACTTAAAAATAAAGATATAAATAAGATTATTTTATTATGTGGCCCTACTCACCCGTCTGGTTCAAAGGAATAGAGAAAACAAATACTAAAATTGTTTTCTCCTTAATCTCAGTTCCAAATAAAAACACTCATTACTTTAAAATCCATTTGAGTCAATTTTTAGAATTTCTATGCATGATGTACAAAATGCGAGTTTTAATATCATAATAACATCTTAGTTACACTTTCTCATGTGGATTGAATATAATATGACTATATGATATAATTGTTTTATTATTCATGTGAACCAACATCCAAATTTGTAAAATTATTGTGTTTTCTAGTACTATAGTTTGTGCATGCTTCCTATCCTATTATGTATTCAACATATTTTGTATGTCGCAATCCTAGAAACTAAGTAGACCCTAAAACTCAATCTTATGATCGAAGAGGTAAACAAAATAACATGCGTGCATGTCAGCATCCTAGATAGGTTATCGCAAAAAAAAACATCCTAGATAGGTTGCTACAACTAGCTATTTGGTCTAGCAATGTCAAGGGACATTTCACTAATGGGATAATTTGATTCCATGATTGATATGATTGGTTCGGATTTTGGCTCTTAGGAGTAGATTTGCTCTTCACTTATTACTAATCCTAATCAATATAATTAATAAAAAACAACAATTGGGTGTGAAAAGAATTTTTGTGTACGTTACCGCCCTCTACGGACGATGAACATCAGACATACATGTATGTTGCATCAATCATATGTGATTAGTCAGAATCATGCTGAGTAATTAAACACCATGGTGAAATATAAAGGAGAACATCGATAAGTTCACGCCTCATGAGGGGAAGGTCAACGCCCTGCAGCGCGACCTGGGGTGTCGATGCTCGAAGACTACATCTCAGTGATCTTGTCGTAGGGGGTCTATTCATAAGGGAGGTACAATGGTAGGGATGATGGTATATGATGCAGAATTGGTTGTTTATCAGCCCGTCAGCTTGCTTCTCGTAGTCCGGGCAGCCGCCTTTTTTTAGGGGTTTATACATCCTTATTCATCAAAGTTGGTCACCAAGTTGATACTACAACTTGGGTCATGTGGAGAGATGAGACACATGTGGCGACCCTGAACTAAAGATGTTGAAAATTTAGAAATGTTGTGAGCATCCCAATTGGAGGTCCTAGACTCAAAAATGGTATTACAAGAATGAAAAGCATCATCGGGCAGCCGCCTAAGCTAGGAGAAGTGTGCACCTCCTCTGTAGCGTGCTCCTTGTGGGCTTGTGGCCCTCTTGAAGGTCGTGGCCGTGTACACGAAGTTGGGCTGGGGTTCATGGGCTTTGTGAGATTCTTCGTTTGATGCTATGTTTTCTCTTCGCTAACTATCGACCTCTATAAGTGTGGTCATTGGCAGCCATGCTGGCTGTTGAGAACCACACGCTGTTTTGTAATTACAAGGTGGTCAAAATGGGAGATGGTGTCGTTAAGGTGCTATGAACAACAGAAACAAATGCGAGAGGTGCTCAAAATGTGTATCTCACACGGAAATATACTATACACGAATTTGGGTGTAGTTTTTGTTGATTTCGACCCTCGGACCAGAAAATCTGATGGGCCTAAATCACTTAATGCACTAAATTATATATTCCTATTTTTTCAAAAAAATGTGAATCCTTTTATGAAAGTCATATTCTTAACTCTGAAAATGTACAAAAAAGAGAAACCTTGTCCATCTCTGCCTATCTTGAGCCCATGTGTCAATTTCTGATTTTATATACACCAGGCTCCATATACTTCAAATATAATTTTGGTCCTGGTAATTTCTTCCAAATAAGCATGTCGTGTCCAAAATTACGCAAAAGCTTAGTATTCTGGTAGTATTTCGTACATGCACAATACAGATCACATGGTAAAAGAAGAAACCAAACTTTCATGTTATTTCTCATTCTCTGCAACTACTACCTGTTTTAACATATAATCAGTGGCAATAGTGCATAGCACGCAACCGATAATATATGGTGGTAGCGCATTGTGCGGCTTTATTTATTTATTTTGGAAGTGTGTAACTTTCTTTTTCCAACCTAACCTCCCCCTCCCCCCGCGGTATGGATCAGTATACGTATGCATAACGGCGGCGACTCAATATGCGCACACCACGCTGGGCTTGAAGCAGCTCAGGAGCGCTATAACAGTCATGTACACGGTGTTTCCTGCCTTTTTCTCGATCTCCTCTCCCCCCACGGTTGCTGCCGCCGCCGCTCCGCCTGAGGCCAACCACGCGAGGACGAGCCGCGCCCATGCCAGAATCAATGCATGTGCCTTGACGCGGTACCGGCTCTACTGTTTCTCTTCCTCGCCATTGCCCTAACAACATCACCAACCATAACTCTGTTCATTCACCGACGGAGGTCCAAAACGGTTGTCCGTGGGTAAGGGCGAAGGATAAGTAATGATGAGCCGAACCTAGCATTAGGCAGCGGGCCCACCTGAAGGGCTACCAGCCATCAGTCACCGTCTACCTCCACCGTAAGTGTTGACCTGCTTAGCGAGGCATAAACTTGAAGTAGATTTTTCGAAGTTTCAAGGTTGTTCTGTAGAACTACATCAACTAGGGATTCACCTTTCTGGGGAGCAGGAAATTGTTGTATAGTTTAACTTTTATCAAAATCGTCAAGACAACCAAGTGTAATGTGCAGTGTGTTCTTAACACACCTGCCTCATATGCGTCACACCATATGCACCCATGTGACATGACCTGCTTCGATGTGAAACATATTACAGACGATGCTACAGTTGGAAGAAGACTATCAACTTGATATGGTTTGCGAGAGATCATCCTAATAAAACACGACCACCGTGCGTCAAACAAGGATGCATCACAGATTTAAACATCACATGCAGTTCCTAAAATTATGTGATATGATATAGCCCTTTGCTTCGTGAAGTCTTCATTGCCTTCACGTCGTCGTGGTAGAAGTTACCGTGTCCACCAAGTTTGTCGAAATTTCAAGTTTGTCCTGACGAACAACATCAACTCAAGCCGTGTGTTTCCAAAGAACTGGAAATTACCAAAAATCTCATTCTGATGCCTTCCAATCCTAAGTCAACACTACACCATCTTTTTCTCGCGCACCTCCCTCGATTTATTGTGCCTAAACCTGCTATTGTTACCCGGCCATGACTCATAAGCATTTTTATGTCATATCTTTTGAACTCTTCATTGTCTTCTCTTATCTTATATACACGCTTGGATACCGCTTATTATACAACCGTCGAAATAATCTTACAAAATAAGAAAAGTTTTGGCGAAATATGTATAGGACCGGCTGAGTATTGGAATATGTGAAGGACGGGAGATTTTATAGAAAACAGAACCCTTGAGAAGTGATGGTTGGTTGTATAGTACATGCACAATTCATTGTACAAAATATAATGAGATGATCGAGTACTGGCGTTAGAAAAGATCTAGAAAGTACTTATATTGAGGGACGATTGGTCTCAAGCATTTTAATGTGTAGTTATGAATTATAATCTTTTACATAATATCAAGATTCTCAAAAGAAGGCTAGATAAGAGTACGAGAACGTCGGACTACCCAGACAATTGGGCCGGATTTGCCCCTTCCAGTTGGGTAGCAAACTTTAGTTCGTTCAACGTCCGAACAATACGTACAACATTGATCATTTAGCAAAAGGAGAAGAAAACAAGACATTATGTTATTTCCCATTCTCTATAACTACATATTTTAACATATATAATATGTGGAAATAGTACATGCACCCGATAGTGGATTAGGAAGGAGGTGGGCCCATCGGTGGAAATCAGGGAGCAGTTATTGGTGGAAAAGAGATCCGGTAAGAATTAATTCCTAGGCAACCCGTAAGTGTAGCATTTTTGTTTTTCAAAGCATCCAACCATTTTTTGCAACCAAGAAAAATGGACTAGAGACAACACACTACACAACAACACACATGCACCATGAAGACTTCAGCGAGGTTGTAGCAGCCACACACCGATGACAAAACAATACGTACGGATGCATACAACACCGCCAACTCAGCGCACACAAACCCCGCTGGTGCCTCAGCGGGATGATATCTCTACTTGTGCTCTTCCTCGCCGTTGCCCTGACGAGTTCACCTACGCGATGCCCTTCATCCGCCGCAAAAGCAGAAATTGTAGTTCGTGGGTAGCTCTCGATGTCTCTATCAGTCTGGAAAGGGGCCGAAAGTAGCATTTCACAACAGGCCCACAATAGAACCTGAAGCACAACATAAACTAGAGTTGCGTCTTTCTAAAGAACGGGAAATTACTGGATATCTTTTTTTGATGCCTTCCAATCCTAACTCCTAAGTCAACACTACATATCTTTTTTTCACTCATCTCCCTTGATTTATTGTGCCGAAAGCTGCTATTGTTACCCGACCATGACTCGTAAGCATTTTTACGTCATATCTTTGGAACTCTTCATTGTCTTCTCTTGTCATATATAGAAACTTGGATAACGTGTTATTAATCAACTGATGAAATACATCATAAAATAAATAAGAAAAGGTCTAACGACATATGTATAGGACTACTTGAGTATTAGAATATGTGAAGGAGAGAAGATTTTATAGAAAACATAACCCCTGAGAAGTGGTTGGTTGTATAGTACATGCACAATTCATTGTGCAAAATGAATTAGAAAGGACTTATATTGAGGGATGATTCGCTCAAGTACATTTTGATGTGTGGTTATGAATTATGATCTTTTATATAATATCAAGATTCTTAAAGGAAGGCTAGATGAGCGTTTTGAAACAAGAAACACAGTCGTACCATTACGCTCAAGTCCTTTCTTAACCATGCAACAGACCTCATTGTTCATATAAAATCTTAAAAATAAATATATAAATAAGATCATTTTATTATGTGGCCCTATTCATCCGTCTGGTTCAAAGGAATAGAGAAAAAAAACTAAAATTGTTTTTGCCTTAATCTCAGTTCCAAATATTAAAACTCGTGAATTTAAAATCCATACGAATCCATTTTTAATATCTCTATGCATGATGTACAAAATGAGAGTTTAATATCATAATAACATTCTAGTTACATTTTATCATGTGGATTGAATTTAATTTGACTATGAGATATCGATGTTTTATTATTTATGTGAACCAACATCCAAATTTGTACAATTATTGTGTTTTCTAGTACTATAGTTTGTGCATGCTTCCTGTCCTATTATGTATTCAACATATGTCTTATTTCAGAATCCTACAAACTATGTAGACACTAAAACTCAATCTTATGATCCAAGAGGTAAACAAAATAATATGCATGCATGCCAACATCCTAGATAGGTTTCTACAACTAACTATTTGGTTAATCTAGCAATATCGAGGGATATCTCACTAATGGGCTAATTTGATTTGATGGTTGATATTATTGGTTCGGATTTTGGCTTGAGGATAAATTCGCAATTTCCTAGGAATAGATTTTCTCTTTCACTTATTATTAGTCCTAATAAATCTAATTAATGAAAAAAATAAAGTGCAGAAAGAACTATTGCGTGAGTTGCCGCCCACTATGGATGACGAACGTCAGACATACATGTATGTCACATCAATCATACATGATTAGTTAGAATCATGCTAAGTAATTAAACACCATGCATGATGAAAGAGAGAGAGAGAGAGAGAGAGAGAGAGAGAGAGAGAAGAACGTCGATAAGTTCACGCCTCATGAGGGGAAGGTCAACCACTTGCAGCAATCGAGTGAGTGTGCTTGCGAGACCCGGGGTGTCCATGCTGCAAGACTACATCTCGGCGACCTTGTCGTATGGATAGGGGGTACAATGGTCGGGATGATGATAGATGCAAAACTGGTTTTTCATCAGCTCGTTTGGTCGCTCCTCATGGTCTGGGTAGCCGCCTACTCTAGGAGATGTGCGCACCTCTTCTCTGGCGTGCTCCTTGTGGTTGTTTTGATGGTCATGGTCGTGTACGTCTCGACATGGGGGACAACGTTGGGTTGGGGTTCAAGGGCTTCGTGAAATTCTCAGTCTGATGCTATATTTCCTCTTTGCCTCCTACCGGCCTCTGTAAGTGTGGTTGTTGCTAGTCACGATGTCCGTTGAGAATCACACTCTGCTTTCTATTTAAGAGGTGCTCAAAATGGGAGGTGGGGGTGGTTAATGTGTTGCTATGAACAACACAAATAAATGGAAGAGGGTGCCCAAAATGTACCTCACCACAGGATTATACTACATGAATTTGGATGTGGTTTTTGTTTATTCTAACCCTTGGACGAGAAAAAATAATGGCCCTGCATCACTTAATGTACTAAACTATTCGCATCTTTTTTCACAAATAATGTGAATCCTTTTATGAAAGTCGTATTCTTAACTCTAAAAATGTACAAAAAAGAGAAACCTTGTCCATCTTTGCCTATCTTTAGCCCATGTGTCTATCTCTGATTTTATTATTCTGGAAGCATGTAACCATTTTTGCCAACCAATGAAAATAGATTAGAACCGGCGGCGTACACAACAGTACGTATGCACACAACGCCGGCGGTTCAGTTCATAAAAACTCGTTGAGGCCGAAGCAGCTACTGATACTCACTCAACGCCGGCGGCTCAGTTCATAACGACGCCGGCGGTATCCACGAAAGCGCGTCAACACGGTGTTCTACCTCACCGTTGCTCTGACGACATCACCGACACCAGGCCACTAATCCACCAACAGAAGCAGAAATTGCAGCAGAAATTGCAGTTTACGTGGAGCTCTCTCCATCCGGAAAAGGGGCCAAGAGTGGGCGAGGAGCCGCACCTAGCATTGGGCAGTGGGCCCACAATTGAACCTGAAGGGATACCGGCCGGCCACTGTCAACCTTCACGCTGAGCTTTAGCATGGTTAGCCAGGCGTAAACTTGAAGGAGATTTTCCTAATTTGCAATTTTGTTCCGCCGGACCATCAACTAATTGTTGGATAACTTGTTCCGATGCCTTTCAATCTTAAGTCAACACCACATGTCTTTATCATGTGCAATTGTGCATCTTCCTTGAATTAATTTATTGTGGTGAAACCTGCGAATGTTACATGGTCATGACTCGTAAGCATTGTTTTGTTGTATCTTTGGAGCTCTTCATTGTCTTTTCTTGTCATATATATACACTTTTTTTTTTGAGGATTCATATATGTACACTTGAGTATGGAGTATTTGATCAAGTCTGGAAAGGAATCATAAATAAATAAGAAAATTTCTAATGGGATATCGGCTGGGTATTGAATTGTGTGAAGGACAGAGGATTTTTTTTTTTGCAGGGTGAAGGACAGAGGATTTTGTTTTCTATGTTTTATAGAAAACAAAATCCATGAGAAAAGATGGTTGGTTGTATATATAGTAAATACACAATTCAATGTGCAAAACCTAACGAGATGAATACTACTGTCAGAAACAAATTAGAAAGAACTTATATTGAGGGGTGATTGGTCTCAAGTGCATTTTGATGTATGGTTGTGAATTGTGATCTTCTATGTGTTTTCAAGATTTTCGAACGAAATCTTGTTGAGTGTTGTGAGTGAGATACAACTGTACCGATACACTCAAGTCCTTCGTTAACCATGTATGTCTACATTGTTCATATAAAAAATAGAGAATAAAGACATAAATAAGTTTTTATTTTTATTCTGTGATACTACTCATCCATCTAGTTCAAAGGGCTAGAGCCAAAAAAAAGTAGATTTTTTTGCCTTAATGTGACATCCTGGCTTAATAGGAATGAAAGACTACTCATATCAACAAGGTGCACCTTCTTTTCCGGGAGCCCAGATCCAAAGAACTCCAAAGTTAAGCGTGCTTGGCTTGGAGCAATTTGAGGATGGGTGACCGACCGGGAAGTTGTTCCCGGGTGCGCACGAGTGAGGACAAAGTGCGCAGGAAAGACTAGTGTTGGTCTGTGGGGACAGTCTAGATCCCGCCAGGCGTACGCCGGGAACCGGTGGGTGTGGCCGGGGCCTTACAAATGGTATCAGAGCCGACCCTTGCGGTTATACGAGCGTGTGTGGGTCAGTACGCGAACATGTGGGACATGTGTCGGCACTGGACGCACAGACGTGTGCCAAGAGGGAACGTTCCTGTGGGCCGATGAGGACATCGGTTCCTTTGAGTGGGAGTGTATGTGACATCCTGGCTTAATAGGAATGAAAGACTACTCATATCAACAAGGTGCACCTTCTTTTCCGGGAGCCCAGATCCAAAGAACTCCAAAGTTAAGCGTGCTTGGCTTGGACCAATTTGAGGATGGGTGACCGACCGGGAAGTTGTTCCCGGGTGCGCACGAGTGAGGACAAAGTGCGCAGGAAAGACTAGTGTTGGTCTGTGGGGACAGTCTAGATCCCGCCAGGCGTACGCCGGGAACCGGTGGGTGTGGCCGGGGCGTTACACTTAAGCTCATTTCCAAATAAAAACTCATGGATTGAAAATCCCACGTTAAACTGTTTTTAGAATTTCATTGCTGGATTTTTTCCTTTTTCGTAGCTCGAATCTCGTAATGTGTTTCAATTTGAAATTTTGCATGTTAGTAGAAAATACTCCGCTTAACATCTCACATTTTTTCAGATTTTTTGTAAACATTCAAAACCTTGTTTCCAAGTGGTTTTCACTGGTTTCCACTGAGTGTTCGTTTTCCTATGATAGACTCCCCCCCCGCCCCAAGAGCTGCATTAAATATCCGACGGGTATAAATTACATTTAGTATCATGAAAGATAAAAAAAAGTAGCCATAGAACTAACACGAAGGACATCAGAAGAAAAATACAAAATGTAAATAGGTCCTTCTTCCTCTCCGCCGGATCTGAGAATCCGCCGACAATCTTGTTGCCACCGTCGGGGACGAACCACTTGACCACGGGAAGTATTTAAAGTCTAGCAAGGATCTCCAATAAGCCCCCCCCCCAAAAAAGGAGGTTGAAGAAACGCCTTCGCATCAGCGTCTGGAGGGGCCACTTTGACGACCATGGATCAAGGCGGCGAGATTGTCCGCCATGTAGAACACTCCAAGCCGCAGCAGACGAACACCATGGCACCTAGATGTTGCATATATCGATTAATGTAGTCGCTCCTTCCTCTTGCCACCGAGGCCGGCTAGAATAATCTTTAAAAACCAACCAAGCAGCAGAAATATGGTAGATAACTCGACATAAGGACGTGGTGGCTCTCCTTGTCTTTACCAGCTTGAGAAAGATGAAGAAGAACCCTAGCTCGTACCAGATTCGATCGCCAAGATCCGATCCGCCGCTCTAACCTATCGGCATAATGCCAAGACACCAAACTACCCTACTCTATACATCCAGAACTCTACTCCCTCTGCCACACCGGCCGGCAACACCGTCGATTACAAGAGTAGAGGGAGGAGAGGAAAAACGATTGAGTGTGTGTATGAAAGTCAGCGTTTGTGCGCATATGTGGATGCGAAGGATGGGAGTCTTTTATTCCGTTTTCTAAAACAAAGATATTATACAAGCCATATTATATATTAGACGAAAGGGTGAGCTCTGTTAGGGCATCTCTAACGTCGGTCCTCAAACCTCTCGGATTCGTTTGGAGTGGTTGTTTTGACCACTTTTTCCATCCAACGTGGTCATGTGTCCGTCTATAGTCATGTCTGCATGCCTGTTTCCCCACAAATCTGGCCCAAAACCGCGGGGGCGGGGGGGAGGGGGGAGGCTTTGCGGGAGTCGGATTAATGATACAAAATCTTCTTAACACCCCAGAACGGACGTGACTGATTGATACGTCTCAAACGTATCTATAATTTATGCTTGTTCCATGTTTATATTGGTGATATTGTTATATGTTTTGCTTCACTTTCATACCTTTTACAACATATTTGGACTAACATACTAACTCAGTGCCCCGGTGCCAGTTTCTGTCTGCTATTGTTCGTGCATTGCAGGAAAAATACCAAATATTAAAGTGCTCGGAATATTCCACAAAAATCCAATAAAAAAATCAGTGCGACAGAAGACTCCAGAAGCCCTAAGAGAGCCGGAGGGGGCCAACCCCCAACCAGGCGGCCACCCGGCGCAGCCAGGGGGGAGGCTGCGCCACCAGGCCGCCTGGTCAGCTGGGGCCACCCCTGAGGCCCCCCTTTGGCCCTATTTTTACCCCTGCGGAGGAAACTCTGATTCTGGAACTCCTTTTTCCAGAAGCGATTCCGATCTTCGCCGCCATCGCCAACAAGCTTTGGAGGACCAGAATTTCCTGCTCCGGCACCCTGCCGGAACGGGGAAATTCCCCCGGATTCACCTCCATCGAGGTTGCTTCCTCCCTCCATGATGCAGGTGTAGTTCCTCCTCGGGGCTGAGGTTTCTACCAGTAGCTATGTGGTTAATTCTCTCTTTCATGATGTGTTCTTGATTGTGATCATAGGCTATGTTAATCTAGAGTGATCCCATGATGTTTCCCCTTCTTCTATGTATTGGATTTGATGTACTCACTTATCTATATCTAGTATAATCTCCGAGACCATGGTGACAGCGGTCTATTGGATATAGATTAGAAGGAATTTTTCATGAGTGATTTCCTCTTTTGTGAATTGATTGAAGATTGAGAGTCTCTTGGTGCTTGTCTTTGACTATCCTTGAGATATATTGTGGTGATTTTTTTACTCTCTTTATATGGCCGCGGTGACATTGGGAAATCCATAGATGAGAACTACGAACTCTGAGGTGTGATTTTTTAGCCCTACATAATTCTTGTCATCTCTTGATCACAAAGGAATGACCTCCGAGTACGTCTCCATTGCATGTTTTAGTGAAAATATCATGTGATTAGACTATGTTAATGTTGTTGGGAGTTGTCACTAGTGAAAGTATGAAGCTTAGGCCTTGTTTCCACCATTGCAATACCGTTTGTGCTCACGTTTACTACTTGTTTTCTTGCTGCAATTTTTATTACAGATTTATATTACTCCGCTTTGCCACCCATACCACTCGTTTTTTACCATCTTTTCGCTGAACTAGTGCACCTATACAACTCCTAGTTATATTAGGTGTGTTGGGGACACAAGAGACTTCTTGTTTCTAAATTGCAGGGTTGCTTGAGAGAGACCATCTTCAACTTCTACTTCCCTGAGTACGATAAACTTTAGGTCATCCACTTGAGGGAAATTGTTGTTGTCCTACAAACCTCTGCGTTTGAAGTCCCAGCATAGTCTACGAGAATAGAAGCGTGTGTAGACATCACTGATCGACATTGATATCAGCGAGAGCGACGTGACCAATCATTGAAGCGGCGCCTCCATTATTCGTACTCATTCAATGCTGAAGAGGCACCCAATGAGCGAACTCCGGGCGCATTGAAGCCGCCCGTGTGTATTTAAGTATGGCTCAGACACCTTTACCCCCCCCCCCTCCCGCCCAAACTGTGTATATCTCTGCTCCTCTACTTCTCCGTTCTATCCACCCCCTCGATCTCCATGAAGAAGTCCCGGTTCACCATGCAGATCGATGGAGGTAATGGATATGGATGATCCGGATCGTGGAGGAGGCGGCGTCGATCTATGGTACCTTCTTCCTTTATGATGCATGGCTCCTTTGACAATGAGATTGTACTCTCGTCAGCCGACTAGGAGGACTTGAATCCGCAGTAGTAGTCACAACCTCTGCAATTGCATATCATCGCTGATTTTGCCAAAAATAACGAGGAGTTTGCGGGCAGATGTGGGACGCGGTCCAGGGATCGCTCCGCTACAATAGCGGCTCAGCGCCGCCCTCTCCTCTTTGTCGCTTCGGGCCGTCAAGGCTGAGCGCGCAACATCGCCGCCTCTTCGTCGCTTGAAGGCAAAGCGCGCATCGCCGCCCCCGATCTACCACAACCGCGTTGTCCAGATCGGACACCGCTTCAAGGCCGAGCCAGCATCGCCCCTGAACATCGCAACAACGAATTTAAGTCGTTATCTTGTTGAAGACATTGTTTACTTGGTGTTGTGCTGGTCTTCATTAATTAATCTCGATAACCCGGATGAAAATACTTATCCAGGCCGTTTCTGATCAGACATGGCAACGACGATGTGAGAACTTTTATCTCTTTTTAAAGGTGTTGTTGTAGAAGAAGACGATTTTATCATAGGCATTTCTTTTATATTTTATAATGATTTGATCATGGTTGCATTTGTTTTGTACTTTTTTCAATGATTAATAAAAATGTTTGTGCATAACAATTATCCAGGCTGGGGATTTCAATCCATTTTCCAAAAAAAAATCAGTACAAGCACACGACGGCGAGCATGCATGCGCACACAACAATACGTATGAATAACGACGGTGACTCCATATGCACGCGGGGGCCGAAACAGCTGTTCGCGGGTAGTACGTTCTCTCTATCAATCTGGAAAGGGCGACGAATAAGGGATGAGGAGTCGAACCTAGCATTAGGCAGCGGGCCCACAATCGAACCTGAAGGGCTACCAGCCATCATTCATCGTCAACCTTCACCCTAAGTGTTGACCTGCATAGCCAGGCATAAACTTGAAGAAGATTTATCGAAGTCGCGAGGGTGTTATGTGGAACTACATCAAATGGGGCTTTTCCTTTTCGGGGAGCAGGAAATTGCTTGATATCTTGTTCCGATGCCTTTCAATCCTAAGTCAACACCACATGTCTTTTTCACGTGCATCTTCTTTCAAATAGTTTATTATGGCGAAACATGCTAATGTTACTTAGCCATGACGTATAAGCATTGTCCCATCGTATCTTTGGAACTCTTCATTCTATTTTTTTGTCACATATATATTATATATATACACTTAGGTATGGAGTATTTGATCAAGTCTCGAAGAAATAAGAAAAAAATTGGTGAAATATGTATACGACCGGCTGGGTATTGAAAATGCGTGAAGGAGAGATGATTTTATAGGACCAGCTGGGCGCTGAAAATGCGTGAAGGAGAGAGGACTTTATAGAAAACATAATCCATGAGAAAAGATGATTGGTTGTATAGTACATATATAATTCAATGTGCAAAACCTAACGAGATGAGTACTATGTCAGAAGTATCAGAAACAAATTAGAAAGAACTTATATTGAGGAGCGATTGGTCTCAAGTGCATTTTGATGTATGGTTATGAATAGTGATATAGGCCTTGTTTTTTTTTCAAATGAGAAGGGTCTCGAAGACCCACACTGCATTAAATTGGCACAATGGTACAGTTTACAAAAATGTCCCTTTGAGAACAAGGAATTAAAACAGGGGTTTACAAATTGCAAAAATGACCCTAAATCTAACTAAAGAAATTCGATCGGGTCCCTGAAAATTGGAGATGTGTCGATTCCGCCGCCGATCATGGCCAACACCATTTGTCGTGGATAGAATCCTGACAATAGATATAGGGGTATGAACGGAGTTAAATGAATCTGTACGTAGAGAGGTTTGACGCAAGAGGATTATACAGGTTAGGCCTCTCCGTAGAAATAAAAACCTTAGTCCTGTCCCAGGCTTACTGGGGTGTTCTTTCTTCAGAATACTGAGAAGTGGAGAATGTTGCGCGTGCCCACGCCGGAGGGGAGGGGGGGCTTATATAGAGTGCGCCCCTGCCCTCTTAATGCCTCGGCTTAAATGGGTCTTAATTACAAGATTGAATGCGTACTTAATTACAGAAACGGTCTGCCCATTACTACTAATAAAGGAGAAAAACGCTCGCGGTATTGAATGCTTCCTGTCCGTTGTGTTCCTGTCTTCCGAATAGGAGAGGACCCACCGATCACTTCCGAGTGGCGAGTTACTCGGATCTTGCTGCACTTCCGAGTAGCCGTGTATTCGAAAGTGGCGTTTGATCTCCGAGTAACTTGCTACTCGGAGATTGCTGATGTTCCATGTTTTTTACTGGTCTTATTTTGTTTGGGAATATAAGGGAAACCCAGGGCCTAAGGATACCCCCTGGTTTCCCTTGCCTAGGGGTATGCCTTTAGTATTACCACGACAGTAGCCCCCAAGCGCTTTCGGGGACTCGTAACTGAGGTGGCTGACACTTGTTGGCTTTTCTGAGGTATGCGAAGGTTAAACTCAGTAAGAGGCCCGGAAGGGCTTTATTGATGTTTGAACTTTTCCCTCGAGTATGAGTTGGGCAGGTTAGAGGAAGAATTTGGCGACACTCAAAAGTCTCTCGATAGAGGTGGACTGAGGCCCCGGAAGGCGTGTCTCGGAGTAAAAGGCCTTAAACTCCATATGAACCAAATTTGTAAAGTTCAATGCCCTAGGACATCATGACGAGTCCTAGGCCATGCCACGTGGGACATTGATTCTTTACCCCCTGCGTCGGGTCTTACTGGTGGCCTGGCATTCTACGTCAGAGACGGGCCACCAACGAGCTAGTTACTCGGATTTCGGCCCGAGTAACTGGGTGCGAGGTTTTTCGTCTCGCGGGGAACCCTTAAGTGGTTCTTTTCGTGGTACTTCCGAGTGACAGCTTACTCGGACGCTGCAGGAGCTTAGTAATTTCTTCCGAGTGATGGCGTACTCGGAGAGTTTGGTCGGTGTGCGTTATGCTTCGGATCTTCCGAGTAGTTGGGGCGGTTCCGAGTTTTGGATCGAAGTCAGATTTGGTCTTTTACAGAGGATCTCGCCCTGTCAGAGAATCTTCTTGCCCAGGCAAGTGGGCGCACTGTTTAGGCATGTATCCTCGATTCCCGCGGCGGTCTTATAGGATAATAATTAACTGCCCGTGGGGAAGTGGGAGGGATTGTGGGGAAGAGGAGCGGTTTTATGGGGAGAGCAACCGGCAGGCCCATTAGTGGGGCGCGGATCTGACGCGTGGCGGTTGCCGCTTCGAGCTATAAAACCGCCCCTACCTTTCGATTTGGGGCAGATCCGCTCATTTCCCCTCCGCGCAGCCGTTCACACTTCTCTCTCTCGCTTCGCCTCTTCCTTGCCTGCTTGATCCCGCCGCCGAGACGCCTCCGCCGGTCGCCCGTGCTCCATCCTGGGAGGCCGTCATTCGCGCTGCTCCTCCGCCGACGCCGAGACCATGTCTGCGGGAGAGTGGCTTCCGTCGATGGTGACGGAGGACATGTGTAACACCCTCAGTTGCTGTAACAGTAATCATCATCACTGTTGATCATCACTGTTGAATTATCACTGTTTGATCTCCCTTGTACCTGATAAAACTTTGTGATGCTCATGATCAAACCTTGTTGTGGTTGATCAACACCCCATGCCCCATGTACTTGATCCCTTGGGATCAAAACCCAAATCCAAATGCACCTTACTCATCCAACAAACCAAACCCTAGTTGAAACTACTTTAAATGGAAATTAAAACAAAGTTGCTAAAATAAAGTTGTTCCAAAAATCATGGAACTATTTTTGTAAATTGCATAAAATCATTATAATCATGTTGGAACAACTTTGGTAATTTTGGAGTTGCAGAAAATTCCAAACAATTCAAACAGTAGGCTAGAACCCCTACTTTGGGCATTTAATATTTAAAAGAAATACCTAATGAATTTATTTTGCTGCAAAACTTTTTGTGGCACCTCAGTAATATATAAACCTAATTTACAATCACCAATAAAATTTTACAAAATTCTAGGGATAACAAATCAATTACAGGAAAGAATTTGTATAAGCAGCAGATAAGAAATTGGAAAAATGCTAAAGCTCGCCTGGGGCGAGGCCCACCTTGGCCCAGCCCACCCCGGCCCGTCTTCCACCTCCCACCTGCCCCCATCACGTCGGCCACCTGCTCGACGCCATGCCGCCACCGTGGCCGTCTCTGCCACTGGAGCCCCCCCTCCCTCACCTGCTCCCTGCGACCGGGGAGGCGATAAGGCCAACCCCAACAGCTCCCTGGACACGCCCCCCACTCCATTCCCCTCCTCCTCCTCTCGCCATCGCCAGGGAAAGATCTGCCCGAGCTCGCCGTCGCCATGACCGCGCCCACTTGCGGCCGGCAAGCTCCCTAGCCCTCGAAGCCGTGTCCACCGGGTGCGCCGTCGTCGACTACGTCGACTACTGCGACGAATTCAAGCCGGGAGCACTCCCTCGCCTCGCCCGCGTCATCGTTCCCCATTCCGGCCGCCGTGATCCCGTCGTCGATTCCGGCCTCGTCGAGCCTCCCCAAGCCCACTGCCTCCCACTACGTGCTCACGGTGAGTGTGGCCACCACCTCCAACTCCCCGCTTCGCATCCCTCTCGCCGTAGCTCGTGTCGCCATTAGAGCCGTGGCCACCTCGCCGCCGCCGAGCTTTTCCCCGCGGCCTGGAGCGCGCATTTGACGCGCTAGGCGTGTCACTCTGCGTGCGCTGCTCCTAGGAGCCGAATGGTATAGCGCATGCCCCAGTCCCGCGGTAGAAACTTCGTCGTCGTCCCCTCGTGCTCACGGGCCGCCGCCGCAGTCGTTGCCGTTGTGGATTCCGGCCGTCTCCGGCGATGCCCCTGGCACCAATAGACTCGCGTTCGTCTCCTCGTTCCAACGCACGTAGCCGCGCCTCAAACGACGCTCGGAATCGTGGGCTGGCTCGACCTCGCCGCCGGCGAGCCTCCGGTGAGCCTCCGGTGAGGCTGCCAGGTGGGGCCCCGGTGTCAGTTAATTAGTTAGGGCTTAAATCAAACCCCTGGGCCACTGACAACGGGCCCCACTCACTAACCACCCGGGCTAATCCCTTATTAGCTTAACAGAAAGATTAAAACCCCTTGGGTCACTTACTAGTGGGCCCATGTAATTAGGTTAGCCTCTGGATTAATTAGACTGTTTAAGTATCCCCCTGTGTCACTTACATTGGGGTCCCACCTGTCAGTTTGTTAATTAAAAGAATTATAAGACTTAACCAGTGTATGACATGTGGGTCCAGGGTAAATTTTCCAATTTAATTAAATGTTTTATAAATAACAGAGGCTGACATGTGGGTCCCACATGTCAGCACTATTCTGGATAATGTTATGGATAATGTTTTGGATAATGTTTAATAAATAATAAAAGAAATCCAGAAAATCATTTAAATTGATTTAAACTTTGAAATTTAATAACTTTTAAACCGTAACTCGGATTCAAAAACTTTATACATGAAAGTTGATCAGAAAAATACAACGAATACGAATACGCTATCCGTATGCCTATCCCCCCTCTAACACAACAAACATCGATCCGTTCCCCTCCGGACCGGCAGTCCGATAAATGGTCCGGTACTGTTAGAGTGCCCGGTTGAATTTGTTCCGAACACGAAAGTTGTCCGGAATGGTTCAACTAACACGTATACACCCCCCTTATGTTTGTCCGGTAACCACGACACCTCCGGCTTGATCTTTCCCCTCCGAACACCCTGTCCGGTAATCACCCGGAGCCGGGAGTTCATCCTCAGATAAATTCCCGCTCCGAGCATATTGCATTGCACTGCGTTAGAACACCGATAACATTTCATCTATCCTGTCATGCATATGTTTGTATATTATTGCTGTGTATTTACTGTTTCCTCCCCCCCCCCTTAATCTTCGGTAGACCCCGCTGCTGCTGTCGACTACACCGCTGCTGAGTACGACTACGTCGTCGACGACCCTACTACTACCGTTGAGCTTGCAGGCAAGCAGAGCCATTCTCTTCCCCAGATATCGTCTATCTTTCCGTACATTTCTTGCACTAGGCATTGTTACTGCTGCTGCTACGTTACAATCCTATTCAATTGCATAGCCTGTTTTTGTCGCCCCTTGATGTACCTCTTTTATCCTATGCTGCCTATTATTATTATTATGCATTATTCAGCAGTGAGCCCTGCGCATTGTTAGCTAGGATTAGATAGAGGGCCGTGATCACTCAGGGGAGTGGACGCGGATACTTATATTATAACTGCACAGGTACGGTACAATGCAGACACCGTCAAAGGCCCCTATCTGGGTTATGCCTAGTCACCTCAAGTGTGAGCTATCAAGGAGTAATCTGTGTACTCCACTCGAGGCTGACTTTGTCTTGCCGCCATAGGGTCCTGTAAACGGTTGTCCTTCAGGTAAGAAGTCGGGCGACCCAACGGTGCCCGCGAGAGGTATTGCGACGGGACGACAGGGAGGGTACGACCAGTGTACCGGTGTGCTTGGCCCCTGATCGTTGGCCGCGAGAGTTACCAAACCACGAAAGTCGAGCTCCTCCAGGAGCACACGCGAGACAAGTTAAGGAGACGGTTCACCTTGTTGGTAACCGCAGTGACTTGGTGGGACGGCGGGGCAGGCATCGATGTACTGGTGGTCCCGGCTGCTGTCGTTGTCCGCGGGTCAGTTAAGTCGAGGCAACGATAACGGTTGTCACGCAGGTTAATTAAAATGCTAAATGGTTCAGTGAATGTCTTGAGTTGGCTATATGCCATGTACGCACTACCTACCCGTGGGAACTACGAGTTATGGGCTCCTCCGCTTCTTAGTGTCGTCCGAGGACTTTTCAGACGTCAGCAGTACCGCGGCCTGCGCCGGGAAGTGGTGTTGTCTTATTTGCTCGAGCGGTGTGTCTTTTTTGGATTTGCTTCAACTTCACCGGCCAGCCTCGCACCGTGCAGGAGTACGTCGGGGTTAGGGTCCAAAGCCCCGCGTACATAGGATTTAGTCCGGCGGATGACCTCTCTGTTGAGTCTGAAAGATGGGCTATGAAGTGTCGGATAGCCTCGGTGGAGCGTTCCCTAACAAGGTTCCTGCCACCCTGGAGATCCGTGCGTGTAGCGTAACACAAGTGCACCCCTGCAGGGAAGATTGATCTATCGATAGCCGAGTCCACGGTAACAGGACGCTTTATGCTGAAGCTGGATCCTACCACTAGAAAATATTATTAAACTGTATGGTTCCGGGTTCCCTTCCTCGCGGGGATGTCGAGGAGGTGAATTCGGAGGCATTGTTAATTATTACAACTTATTATTATTCAATGTTGCAGCAACTTCTGCTTCATTGTTACTTTACTGCTTTATATCAACTGTTGGCTGATTCTTACCTCATGCTGCAAGACATCGTCGGAAGATGCTAGTCTTCGTTAGGCCTAGCTTCTTACCCTTGCTCTGAACTTCTGTCTTCAGTCCACTATATACAGCCTCTTCATTCCGTTGATATCATGCATAATGCTTAGTAGCGGACGTAAGACTCGCGGGTATACTAGATACTCACCTGCTTTATTTCCTTTACTGTTTTGCCTGATCGGCCGCTGCAGCCGACGTTGGAGCCCAGGAGCAGGAGTACCCCGGAGGCGCCTACTACGACGTCGAGTTCCCCGTTGACCAGGAGTAGTACTGTGGATCCCCGGCAGGAGGCCTCACCTTTTCGTTCTGTATCTCTGATGTGATTTGTGCTAGCCTTCTTAAGGCAAAAACTTGACTAACTATGTCTGTACTCAGATATTATGGCTTGTATGACTTATATATTCGGGTCCGTGTGACCCCCTCTATTGTAATATATTTGTTTATCCTTTTGTGTTTAGTGTTGTGCTGTGATATTATCACCGTGGCACCCTAATCTCAGTCGTGTACCCTGTGTGTATGATTACTGTACACGGTCTGATTTTGGGGGCGTCACAAGTTGGTATCAGAGCCGACTGCCTGTAGGAAGCCACCCCACCACTACCTGGTCGATGTTGGGTCTAGACTTTGAAAAACTATTTTGCTAACTTAATATTTGGCTTATGGGCCCACATCGATGTCACTACGTGTGATATCTATGGTATTAGGATCCTTTTCTTCTTACCTATGCTCTGGGAATCTGCTCTCTTATCCTTGCTGGTAAGTTTTTAAAAAAATCTGACATTAGGATCACGTTCTCTTGATTCCACCCGGCGTTTTTTTGGTGCTTCCCCCCCATTGATTGAGTCGTGTCGCAGGCGTCGTACGCCAGATCCCAGACCGCGGATCCCATTCTCATTCTGGGCAGGCCGCGCGTTCTCTGGCATCAACTCCTGTGGCCAACAGTTTTCTTGCGGCGTGATTGACATAGTGGAATCTATGTCGCGTCGTGTAATCCTTACCGCGGTCTGCGCGCCGCCTAGAGAGTCCTTTTTCCTTAATTTCTACGACGTTACGCTGCCCGATTTTCGGTTGATTCTATGTGTGGGTGTGTATGTCTTATATGACTACTCCTATATATCCGCGCCTCCTCTTTGTTGTCGCTTTACCTCTTACTCGTTTCCGGTATTTTCGTTAAGTTGTTCATCGCTGAAATACCCCTGTTAATTCTAGCAGGATGGCTGGTCGTGGTCGTCGTGGTCGTAGTCGTGCTGCCAACGACCCACCTCCGCCGCCGGATTACATGGCCGCGATGATGCAGCAGTTCGAGATGAATCGTCAGTTCATGCAGAATATCATGGCTCAGTTCCCCCAGCCGAATCAGAATGGGCACCACCATCAGCATGCCACCGTGACTCTGCACGACTTCACCCGCCTCAACCCCACTATGTTCCGCAACACTGTTCAGCCGCTGGATGCTGATGACTGGCTTCACGACATCACTCACGAGCTGGAGTCTGCTAATGTCGATCCAGCCGACTATGTGAACTTTGCGTCTTACCATCTGAAAGGCGCCGCTGCTCAGTGGTGGAGCACCCACAAGCGTTCCCTGCCAGTTGAAGAAGCCATCACTTGGGATGAATTTCAGTCTGCCTTCCGCGCCCGCTACATTCCTCAGGGGATCATGGATCGTAAGGCGGAAGAATTCCGTAACCTCACTCAGGGCGATATGACTGTTGAAGCCTATCAGCGCGAGTTCCTCAACCTCTCTCGCTATGCGGAAGGAGAGATCACCACTGATGCTCGCAGGCAGCAGAAGTTCCGTCGTGGCCTCAACCCTGAACTCAGGCTCGCTCTTGCCGTTCATGATTTCGCCAACTTCGCCACCATGGTGAACAAGGCTATCACCGTCGAGACTGACCAGATGGAGCACAAGAACTCTCTGAAGCGCTACCGTGACGTTGGCTCATCTTCGGGCGCAACGCAGAAGCGTCGTATCTGGCTCCCTACCAGTGTGACTCATTCAGCTGTCCCTGCTCCAAGGCCGTCTTATGCTGCACCCCGTCTGCCTCCACCACCGCAGATGCCAAGAGCTCTGCCTGCACCACCCAATGCTACACCCCTTCGTCCTCAGGATGGGCTATGCTTCACGTGCCGCCAACCTGGGCATTTTTCCAGAGAGTGCCCCCAGAAACAGAAGCAACTGGTAGTTCACCCCTCTGGCCGTGGAAATGGTCGTGGCAACAACAGGACCCCCAACTATAATACTGGGTCTGCTGCTTATGCTCGTGGACATGCTAACCACGTCAATGTTGAAGAAGCTCAGCAACAACCCGCTACCGTGATGGGTACCCTTCTCGTTAATTCTGTATCTGCTGCTGTTTTATTTGATACAGGAGCATCGCATTCATTCATGTCGGAAGAATTTGCATTTTCGCATAACTTCAAGTACGAAACGATGAAACCCCCGATGGTTGTTCGCACCCCGATTGGCCAATGCCGAACCACCATGATTGTGCCAAACACCACCATTGAAATCGAAGGAGTTGAATTCTTTGCGTCGCCCATCCTCCTGAAGTCTTCCACCATAGACCTCATTCTAGGAATGGATTGGTTGAAATTTCACGATGCCGCACTGTATTGTGGCACCAAGTCTGTCCAGCTTTTTCACCCCTCCGGTGGGATTGTTAACCACACCGCCCGAGTTACCCGTAATGCTGAAACACAGATCTTTATGGTGAATGCTTTGAATGTCTCACCTTTGAAAGGCATCGAGAACATTCCGGTCGTTCGCGATTTTCCCGACGTCTTCCCAGAAGAACTGCCGGGAATACCCCCGATCAGAGATGTTGAATTCGTCATCGACTTGAAGCCGGGCACTGTTCCTATTGCCAAGCGTCCTTACAAGATGCCGCCACATGAACTCCTTGAACTTAAGGAGGAAATCGACAAGGCACTTCAGAAAGGATTCATTCGCCCCAGTTCCTCAGCTTGGGGAGCACCTTCACTCTTTGTCAAGAAGAGCGATGGGACAAACCGATTGGTCCAAGATTATCGGCCCATTAACCAAGCCACCATCCAGAATAAATACCCACTTCCCCGGATCAACGATCTGTACGATCAACTTGCCGGATCCAAGGTGTTTTCTAAACTTGACTTGAGGTTGGGTTATCACCAAATCCGAGTCCGTGATGAGGACATTCCGAAGACTGCCTTCATTACTCGCTATGGTTCATACGAGTACACTGTCATGTCCTTTGGCATAACCAATGCTCCAGCCACCTTCTCCAGATTGATGAATTATATTTTCATGGAGTACCTCGACCAGTTCGTCGTGGTTTATCTGCATGATATATTGATATATTCCAAGAATGAAGAAGAACATGTTGAACATCTTCGTCTTATACTGGAGAAGCTTCGAGAACACAAACTCTACGCTAAGTATTCTAAGTGTGAATTCTGGCTTCCCGAAGTAACCTACCTTGGGCATGTGATTTCCAAGGATGGCATTGCCGTCACCCCAGAACGTATCCAGGCTATTCTTGACTGGACTCCTCCCAAGACCGTCAAGCAAGTCCGCAGTTTTCTCGGGCTCGCTAGCTATTGCCGCCGTTTCGTCGAGAATTTCTCCAAGATTGCCAGGCCTCTGACTAATCTGCTTCACAAAGGCGTCAAGTTTGAGTGGACAGATAAATGTCAAGAAAGTTTTCAAGCCCTCAAGGACAAGCTAACTTCTCCCCCGGTGCTCGCTCCCCCTGATACTCAGAAGGACTTCGTGATATTGCGACGCGTCTCGTCAAGGATTAGGCTGTGTCCTATTGCAAGAGCGCAAGGTGATTGCTTATGGCTCTCGTCAGTTGCGTGCTCACGAAGACAAATACCCGACACATGATCTCGAATTAGCAGCAGTAATTTATGCATTGAAGCTGTGGCGACATTACCTCGTCGGTAATCGTTGCGAGGTCTACACCGATCACCAAAGTCTGAAGTACCTGTTTACTCAGCGAGACCTGAATCTTCGTCAACAACGATGGCTCGAGACAATAGCCGACTTCAACATGGATATTTCATATACCCCGGGCAAGGCTAATGTGATGGCCGATGCCTTGAGCTGCAAGGCTTACTGTTCTGAACTTGAGGTTCAGGTGCAGCAACCACTTCTGTATGAAGAGTTTCGCAAGTTGAATCTCGAGATTGTTCCTCAAGGTTACGCCAATAACCTGGTCCTCGAGTCAAAACTCGACGCCCTAATCAAGAGTAGACAATCTCTGGCCCCTGACATTGTGAAGATCAAGCAGGACATCGCCGAGGGAAAGCCCTCCTCTTTTACCATTGATGCTAACGATGGTGATACTGTGTACTTCAAGGGCCGCTTAGTAGTTCCTGTGAGCCCGCCCCTCATTAACTGTGGTCCGGATATCATGGAAGAAGCCCATAACTCTACCTTGTCAATCCACCCTGGCAGTACCAAGATGTATAAAGACCTTCGTCAACGGTACTGGTGGCCTTACATGAAGCAAGACATCGCCCGTTATGTTTCTCAATGTGACGTTTGCAGTCGCGTCAAGGCCGGACATCAGAAACCTGCTGGTTGGTTGCGACCACTCCCTCCTCCTGATTGGAAGTGGGACAAAGTCGAAATGGACTTCGTCACCGGTTTTCCTAAGTCACAGAAAGGTAACGATGCCATCTTTGTCGTCATCGACCGATTCTCCAAGATTGCACACTTCCTGCCGGTCAAGGAGACGATCACTGCTAGTCAGTTGGCACACTTGTATATCTGCCGAATTGTGTCACTCCACGGTATTCCGTTGGAGATCAGTTCAGACCGTGGCAGCATCTTCACCTCACGATACTGGAATAGTTTCATGGAAGCTTTCGGGACTCGTCTGAACCTCAGCACCGCTTATCACCCCCAGTCGCAAGGCCAAGTTGAACGAGTTAATCAAGTGCTGGAAGACATGCTTCGCGCTTGTGTCCTTTCTTTCGGCATGAAATGGGAGGATGCCCTCCCGTACGCGGAATTCTCGTACAACAATAGCTATCAGGCTAGCTTGAAGATGGCCCCCTTCGAAGTTCTATACGGACGTAAATGTCAAACCCCCCTGAATTGGTCAGGAACTGGGGAACGACCCTACTTCGGACCGGATCTTGTCCAAGAAGCTGAAGAACAAGTTCGCATTGTGCAAGAAAATCTCAAGGCCGCACAGTCTCGTCAGAAGAGCAACTATGACCGCAAACACCGTGAAATGGAGTATCAGCCTGGTGAATACGCATACCTCCGTGTCACTCCCATGAGGGGCACTCATCGCTTCGGTATCAAGGGCAAGTTGGCTCCTCGCTACATTGGCCCGTTCCGTATCCTTTCCAGGAGTGGACCCGTGGCATACCGGTTGGAATTGCCGCCGAACCTCTCCCAAGTCCACGATGTCTTCCATGTGTCGCAACTCCGTCGCTGCTTCAAGGATCCTATCCGCGAAGTGGAGCATGATATGATCGAGCTGCAACAAGACTTAACTTATCGAGAACATCCGAGCCGCATTCTCGATCAGTCTGAGCGTCGAACCCGCAACAAGACCGTCAAGTTCCTCAAGGTTCAGTGGTCGAATCATTCTGAAGATGAAGCCACTTGGGAACGCGAAGATCGCCTTCGCGATGAATACCCCGATCTTTTCCTCGCTACCACTTAAATTCTCGGGACGAGAATTCTTGTAGTGGGGGAGATTTGTAACACCCTCAGTTGCTGTAACAGTAATCATCATCACTGTTGATCATCACTGTTGAATTATCACTGTTTGATCTCCCTTGTACCTGATAAAACTTTGTGATGCTCATGATCAAACCTTGTTGTGGTTGATCAACACCCCATGCCCCATGTACTTGAGCCCTTGGGATCAAAACCCAAAGCCAAATGCACCTTACTCATCCAACAAACCAAACCCTAGTTGAAACTACTTTAAATGGAAATTAAAACAAAGTTGCTGAAATAAAGTTGTTCCAAAAATCATGGAACTATTTTTGTAAATTGCATAAAATCATTATAATCATGTTGGAACAACTTTGGTAATTTTTGGAGTTGCAGAAAATTCCAAACAATTCAAACAGTAGGCTAGAACCCCTACTTTGGGCATTTAATATTTAAAAGAAATACCTAATGAATTTATTTTCCTGCAAAACTTTTTGTGGCACCTCAGTAATATATAAACCTAATTTACAATCACCAATAAAATTTTACAAAATTCTAGGGATAACAAATCAATTACAGGAAAGAATTTGTATAAGCAGCAGATAAGAAATTGGAAAAATGCTAAAGCTCGCCTGGGGCGAGGCCCACCTTGGCCCAGCCCACCCCGGCCCGTCTTCCACCTCCCACCTGCCCCCATCACGTCGGCCACCTGCTCGACGCCATGCCGCCGCCGTGGCCGTCTCTGCCACTGGAGCCCCCCTCCCTCACCTGCTCCCTGCGACCGGGGAGGCGATAAGGCCAACCCCAGCAGCTCCCTGGACACGCCCCCCACTCCATTCCCCTCCTCCTCCTCTCGCCATCGCCAGGGAAAGATCTGCCCGAGCTCGCCGTCGCCATGACCGCGCCCACTTGCGGCCGGCAAGCTCCCTAGCCCTCGAAGCCGTGTCCACCGGGTGCGCCGTCGTCGACTACGTCGACTACTGCGACGAATTCAAGCCGGGAGCACTCCCTCGCCTCGCCCGCGTCATCGTTCCCCATTCCGGCCGCCGTGATCCCGTCATCGATTCCGGCCTCGTCGAGCCTCCCCAAGCCCACTGCCTCCCACTACGTGCTCACGGTGAGTGTGGCCACCACCTCCAACTCCCCGCTTCGCATCCCTCTCGCCGTAGCTCGTGTCGCCATTAGAGCTTTTCCCGCGGCCTGGAGCGCGCATTTGACGCGTTAGGCGTCTCACTCTGCGTGCGCTGCTCCTAGGAGCCGAATGGTATAGCGCATGCCCCAGTCCCGCGGTAGAAACTTCGTCGTCGTCCCCTCGTGCTCACGGGCCGCCGCCGCAGTCGTTGCCGTTGTGGATTCCGGCCGTCTCCGGCGATGCCCCTGGCACCAATAGACTCGCGTTCGTCTCCTCGTTCCAACGCACGTAGCCGCGCCTCAAACGACGCTCGGAATCGTGGGCTGGCTCGACCTCGCCGCCGGCGAGCCTCCGGTGAGGCTGCCAGGTGGGGCCCCGGTGTCAGTTAATTAGTTAGGGCTTAAATCAAACCCCTGGGCCACTGACAACGGGCCCCACTCACTAACCACCCCGGCTAATCCCTTATTAGCTTAACAGAAAGATTAAAACCCCTTGGGTCACTTACTAGTGGGCCCATGTAATTAGGTTAGCCTCTGGATTAATTAGACTGTTTAAGTATCCCCCTGTGTCACTTACATTGGGGTCCCACCTGTCAGTTTGTTAATTAAAAGAATTATAAGACTTAACCAGTGTATGACATGTGGGTCCAGGGTAAATTTTCCAATTTAATTAAATGTTTTATAAATAACAGAGGCTGACATGTGGGTCCCACATGTCAGCACTGTTCTGGATAATGTTATGGATAATGTTTTGGATAATGTTTAATAAATAATAAAAGAAATCCAGAAAATCATTTAAATTGATTTAAACTTTGAAATTTAATAACTTTTAAACCGTAACTCGGATTCAAAAACTTTATACATGAAAGTTGATCAGAAAAATACAACGAATACGAATACGCTATCCGTATGCCTATCCCCCCCTCTAACACAACAAACATCGATCCGTTCCCCTCCGGACCGGCAGTCCGATAAATGGTCCGGTACTGTTAGAGTGCCCGGTTGAATTTGTTCCGAACACGAAAGTTGTCCGGAATGGTTCAACTAACACGTATACACCCCCCTTATGTTTGTCTGGTAACCACGACACCTCCGGCTTGATCTTTCCCCTCCGAACACCCTGTCCGGTAATCACCCGGAGCCGGGAGTTCATCCTCAGATAAATTCCCGCTCCGAGCATATTGCATTGCACTGCGTTAGAACACCGATAACATTTCATCTATCCTGTCATGCATATGTTTGTATATTATTGTTGTGTATTTACTGTTTCCTCCCCCCCCCCCCCCCCCTTAATCTTCGGTAGACCCCGCTGCTGCTGTCGACTACACCGTTGCTGAGTACGACTACGTCGTCGACGACCCTACTACTATCGTCGAGCTTGCAGGCAAGCAAAGCCATTCTCTTCCCTAGATATCGCCTATCTTTCCGTACATTTCTTGCACTAGGCATTGTTACTGCTGCTGCTACGTTACAATCCTATTCAATTGCATAGCCTGTTTTTGTCGCCCCTTGATGTACCTCTTTTATCCTATGCTGCCTATTATTATTATTATGCATTATTCAGCAGTGAGCCCAGCGCATTGTTAGCTAGGATTAGATAGAGGGTCGTGATCACTCAGGGGAGTGGACGCGGATACTTATATTATAACTGCACAGGTACGGTACAATGCAGACACCGTCAAAGGCCCCTATCTGGGTTATGCCTAGTCACCTCAAGTGTGAGCTATCAAGGAGTAATCTTTGTACTCCACTCGAGGCTGACTTTGTCTTGCCGCCATAGGGTCCTGTAAACGGTTGTCCTTCAGGTAAGAAGTCGGGCGACCCAACGGTGCCCGCGAGAGGTATTGCGACGGGACGACAGGGAGGGTACGACCAGTGTACCGGTGTGCTTGGCCCCTGATCGTTGGCCGCGAGAGTTACCAAACCACGAAAGTCGAGCTCCTCCAGGAGCACACGCGAGACAAGGTAAGGAGACGGTTCACCTTGTTGGTAACCGCAGTGACTTGGTGGGACGGCGGGGCAGGCACCGATGTACTGGTGGTCCCGGCTGCTGTCGTTGTCCGCGGGTCAGTTAAGTCGAGGCAACGATAACGGTTGTCACGCAGGTTAATTAAAATGCTAAATGGTTCAGTGAATGTCTTGAGTTGGCTATATGCCATGTACGCACTACCTACCCGTGGGAACTACGAGTTATGGGCTCCTCCGCTTCTTAGTGTCGTCCGAGGACTTTTCAGACGTCAGCAGTACCGCGGCCTGCGCCGGGAAGTGGTGTTGTCTTATTTGCTCGAGCGGTGTGTATTTTTTGGATTTGCTTCAACTTCACCGGCCAGCCTCGCACCGTGCAGGAGTACGTCGGGGTTAGGGTCCAAAGCCCCGCGTACATAGGATTTAGTCCGGCGGATGACCTCTCTGTTGAGTCTGAAAGATGGGCTATGAAGTGTCGGATAGCCTCGGTGGAGCGTTCCCTAACAAGGTTCCCGCCACCCTGGAGATCCGTGCGTGTAGCGTAACACAAGTGCACCCCTGCAGGGAAGATTGATCTATCGATAGCCGAGTCCACGGTAACAGGACGCTTTATGCTGAAGCTGGATCCTACCACTAGAAAATATTATTAAACTGTATGGTTCCGGGTTCCCTTCCTCGCGGGGATGTCGAGGAGGTGAATTCGGAGGCATTGTTAATTATTACAACTTATTATTATTCAATGTTGCAGCAACTTCTGCTTCATTGTTACTTTACTGCTTTATATCAACTGTTGGCTGATTCTTACCTCATGCTGCAAGACATCGTCGGAAGATGCTAGTCTTCGTTAGGCCTAGCTTCTTACCCTTGCTCTGAACTTCTGTCTTCAGTCCACTATATACAGCCTCTTCATTCCGTTGATATCATGCATAATGCTTAGTAGCGGACGTAAGACTCGCGGGTATACTAGATACTCACCTGCTTTATTTCCTTTACTGTTTTGCCTGATCGGCCGCTGCAGCCGACGTTGGAGCCCAGGAGCAGGAGTACCCCGGAGGCGCCTACTACGACGTCGAGTTCCCCGTTGACCAGGAGTAGTACTGTGGATCCCCGGCAGGAGGCCTCGCCTTTTCGTTCTGTATCTCTGATGTGATTTGTGCTAGCCTTCTTAAGGCAAAAACTTGACTAACTATGTCTGGACTCAGATATTATGGCTTGTATGACTTATATATTCGGGTCCGTGTGACCCCCTCTATTGTAATATATTTGTTTATCCTTTTGTGTTTAGTGTTGTGCTGTGATATTATCACCGTGGCACCCTAATCTCAGTCGTGTACCCTGTGTGTATGATTACTGTACACGGTCTGATTTTAGGGGCGTCACAACATGCTACTGGGGTACCAGGATGCCGGTCTGGTCCCCCGCGATGGTTGCCGCCTTCCCGCGGCCGGGGAAGACGAGCCTGCTCCACGGGACGGTGAGAGAGTCCTTTTGCTGTCGCATGTGGATCGTGGATTTTCTCTTCCTCCTCATCCCTTCTTTTTGGACTTTTTGGCTTTCACGGGTGCTCAACTTCATCACATTGTCCCCAATGCCGTTACCCTCCTCTCTAGTTTTTCACCCTTTGTGAGGGATTCTTAGGCATAGAGCCCCACTGGCATATTTTCTGTGGTATATACGCCATCAAGCCTCAGAAGGCGAAGAAGTCTGGGGAGGGTGGCAGTGTTGAGTTCAATCATCTCTGCGGCGGACTGTTTTTGGCCAAGAAGCAAGGGGTACAGTACTTCCCTTCTAGTCTGCCTGATTCTTTCAAGAACTGGCAGAACAGTTGGTTCTACTGCAAGGTGACCGAGGGGCCGGGGGTGCGTACCTTGCCGCCTTACTCGGACGTTAGGCTAACTTCCTCTCAGGGTTGGAATCCCCGACTTACCAATGCTGATAAGGAGCAGGTGCTCCCCTTGATGCGAGAAGTCATCCGGATGAAGAAGAACGGCTTAGACGCCATGGATCTGATAGCCACCTTTGTGGTTCGGAAGATTCATCCTCTTCAGACCAGAGCTCGGGGATGTGGACATATTCCGGGTTGCAGGACGACACCCGTTATAGCAATACCGAGATGCCCATGGACGAGTTTGAACTTCAGATGAAGATGATAACCAGCGTGACCCACGCGCTTCAGACGACTAGCCGAGTGAGGCCCCTCAGCATCGAGAATACTCCCACCTTGGTATGCCGATTTATGCCATGCGTATCTTGCGTGCGTTTCACTTGTTGGCTCTAACTCGGACTTCCTTATTTTTTCTAGGATTTTACCCAGTTCCGATCTTCTATCCCTCTGGCTCCGCAACATCCTGCCGAGGAGGATGAAGACAGTACCGCCGGTGCAGGGGTCGGAGTTGAGGCGGGGGAGGAACTGGAGTCCGAGGCAGCTCGGGCTCAGGCGACGTCCGAGCAGCGCTCGAAGAACAACCAGGACCGTGAGTCGGCGCGGGAGGGGCTTACTCGGACCCGTAAGAGGGCTCATACTCCGAGTGGTGAAGAGGACGGCGGGAAACTTCCGCCCTTGAGCCTCAGCTCTGGGAAGGTTGCGCCCATGAAGAAGAAGAAGCTTGTCACACTTGGGGGCCGAGAG
Source organism: Bromus sterilis (assembly GCA_950022295.1). Classification (NCBI taxonomy): domain Eukaryota; kingdom Viridiplantae; phylum Streptophyta; class Magnoliopsida; order Poales; family Poaceae; genus Bromus; species Bromus sterilis. The sequence continues at coordinate 436,257,367 of OX465595.1, forward strand.
GCTAATCCCCTAGGGGGTGTTGCTATTGAAAATGCCAAGGGGTCTGGATCTGGTTCGCCCAAGGTTGCTCCCCCGAGGCGTGGCTTGAAGACCGTCCACAAGTAAGGCTGTTAGTTTTCATATTCTTTGACGTTCTGCTGGTTTCCCAGGCCCGTTCTTAGTTGTTTTATTTTGCAGTGTTCGTCCGAGTGGTTCTGAGACGCTCCCTGGGATTGAGGATCCCGAGGCCGAAGTTATGGAGGATGTTAGTACTTGCGAGGTGACTGACTTTCCTGGAATGGACACTATTCCATAAGATACTGCGGTTGTTGGTGAGAATTCTTCGTTGTTTTTGCTGAGACTTTTACCGTTGTCGTCCTTTCGCTTTTAATTCTTTGTTATTTCTGCTGCAGACATGGATGTTGACTCTACTGCTGACCCAACTCGGATTGCTGCCGAGCCTGCCGCTGCTGGGGTCACTCCTCCTGAGGTGATAGTTCCTGAGGGGACGGTATCCTCTGGGTCTGGTTCCCGAGCTGCCGCACCTGATGCTCCAGCTGGGGAGGCTGTTAAGGAGACCCCTGTCGCCTCGGCGGTTGCGCGAGGGAGTGAGCCTGCTGTCTCGGTAGCCATTCCAGTTGGGGCCCCAGTGGAGAGTGCTGTTGTTGGTGGGTTGAAGGAGTCATTGGTTAAGGCGACTCAATTTGAGCTACGGCTGCAGGAGTTAGCATCCGAGGCCGAGTTGGTGAAGTCCAACATGCACGTAAGTACTTACGTAAGTTTTCCTACCCACTGGGTGTAGCCCCCAAGGCTCCGAGTAACTTTGCGAAGTTATTCGGAGTCTTTTGAGAAGAGGTATTTATTCTAGTGAACTTCCAGTGGGAGCACTTCTTAGTGCACCCACTGGGTGTAGCCCCCAAGGCTCCGAGTAACTTTGCGAAGTTATTCGGAGTCTTTTGATAGGAGGTTTTTATTTCAGTGAACTTCCAGTGGGAGCACTTCTTAGTGCACCCAGTGGGTGTAGCCCCCAAGGCTCCGAGTAACTTTGCGAAGTTATTCGGAGTCTTTTGATAGGAGGTTTTTATTTCTGTGAACTTCCGGTGGGAGCACTTCTTAGTGCACCCAGTGGGTGTAGCCCCCAAGGCTCCGAGTAACTTTGCGAAGTTATTCGAAGTCTTTTGATAGGAGGTTTTTATTTCAGTGAACTTTCAGTGGGAGCACTTCTTAGTGCACCCACTGGGTGTAGCCCCCAAGGCTCCGAGTAACTTTGCGAAGTTATTCGGAGTCTTTTGATAGGAGGTTTTTATTTGAGTATGGTATTCCTCTTGTCTTCATAGGAGGCATGCAAGCTTGGGTCGGCCTTCGTGAAGTTGCAGGAGGAGAATACTGCTGCCAAGAGTGCGTACCAAGCGCTGCTTGAAGAGCATAACAAACTGAAGAAACGACATGCTGAGGACAATGGTAAAAACTCTTGAGCTGCCATTTTTCATCTCCTTATTTTTTCGTTTGACGTTCTGCTTGCAGAGGCGGCGAAGAAGGCCTTTGATGTGAAAGTCAAGGAGAACGACGATTGTGTTGCTAAGATGAAGAAGGAAATATACCAGGTTGAGAAACGGGCCAAGGCTCAGAAGGCTTTGGAGACAAGTCTGCATTATTACAAACAGGCAGTGAAGGAAAATGAAGCTTGCATCTCGAAGCTGCAGTCTGATTTGGAGAAATTATCCGAGCTGCGTGCCGAGGATAAGAAGAAACATCAAGCCGAGTTGGAAACCACTCGGGAGGCGGTGAAGACAGCTGAAGAGTATTGCGCTGGGCGGTTTGCCGTTTTCAGTGAGACCTTGTCTGGTGAGTTTTGCCGTCCGATTTGTGATAGTGACTTATTTCCAAGTCTTCTATTGTGTACTCATCGTCTCCTTTGATGCAGCATATGGAACAGATCCGGAGGCCGAGCAAGCGCGCATGGCCGACTTTGCGGAAGTCATGAAGAGGGATAACTATACGCCAGTGACCACAGAATTTGCTCTGGCTCGAGGACTGCTGACCATGAGGTGTGCTAAAGCAAAGAAATTTGCTGAATAAGTTATGGGTGCTACCCTGGCTTTGAAGAGTAAGATGTCACCTGATGAGGGAAGCGGGGTGAAATTGGACACTGTTTGGAAGGAGCGAGCTCGGACATGTCGGTCGTGGTATCGGCGAAGGTCTTGCTGATAAAACGCCGAGCGGGTGAGAGCTAAATTTCGTTCTTCTTCCAAGAGATCAACGCCATCTTGTCGTGCTTCTTCGGCTTCGGCTTCTGTGTACTGGCTTATACGTGTTGGGAAACGTAGTAGAAAACAAAAAAAATTGGCCTACGAATCAAGAACCCAACATCATCCAAGAAGATTGCATACAAGGTTTTAGGTCATGGCTCACCAACCGATGTAGCGGAAGTAGAGTTGGTGTAGCTCGTTGAAGTAGATCTCGCGGATCGTCCCACAAACAGTCCCTCGATCAAGATCACCGACGAATAAGAAGCTCCTCGATCCGTCCCACGCACAAGTCCCTCGAGCAAGTCCCTCGAACAAGATCTCCGAGGAAGAAGAAGCTCCTCGGAGAAGGACCAAAGATATGATCCCTCTATTAGTATCCACGCGTTCCGTAGCAGCAATCCAACAACGCTCCGCCGTCCAGAGATGAACGCCACCGAGAAAACTAGAGGGAGAAAACCCTAACGGATTCTGATCTAGAACAACGTCTAAACCGGGGTCTAATTGTGGAGCAACGGGGTTTAGAGGGAGGGAGGGTGGCGCATAGGCCTTGGGGACAAGTTGTGTTGCGCCCCCCACCCCTCCCCCACATTATATAGGTGGCCAGGAGGACCCTTGGGGTGTTACGGGTGGGGGAGTCCCCCTGGGACTCCTCCTCCCAAAGGGAGACCTTCCCACCGGGGAGTCTGAGTCCAAGGAGGACTCCTCCCACATGTGGCGCCCCCACCACCCAAATTTCGGCCAGCCCCCTTGGGGTGCCTTGCCCCCCAAGGCTAAGGGTGATGGGGAGCATATGGTACTGTCCGGAACCTTTTGAAACCTTCCGTAAGCTTCCAGAACCTTCCATGACCTTCCAGGACCCGTCGGGACCATTCTCGGCCATTCCGGGACCTTCCGGGATGGTTTCGGGACATTCCGGAACCTTCTGGAACACTTTCAAGACCTTCCGGGACCGTTTTCGGACGTTGCGGAACTATCTGGATAGGTTCCGGGATGATCTAGGTTACGGTCTAGCCTGCCCGATGCCCTGCGTCGGTTCGACGGTCGTTTTCGGGACGTCCACCGATTAACCGGAAACTGTTCCGGTTGATCCAGGACTTCCCCAGTACCATTCTCATATGTTCCAGAACCACCTGGGACAATTTCAGAGTGATTCGGACATATCCTTAAATACCCAGAACTTATTCTGGTGCCCTTATGAACAATTCCATAAATACCCGGAACTACTTCCGGTGCCCGTATGAACTATTCCGTTTTGCTTCCACTAAACCTTCTACCATTCCAGTATTCTAACAGACTACTGCTCGTTAAGTGTGTGACCCAATAGGTTCGGTATAATGCGGACATGACTCAGAACATCTTCCGGACATAGGTCAACAGCGGAGCCATGGACACCCATGTTGACTCCCGCACATACACGAAGAAACTTCGAGTGAACCATTATGTTTATTCATGTACTATTCCCTTTGCTTCGTGATATATGACAAAGTTAGAGGAGAGATGTTTGGCACCCATGTGTAACAACTTCTTGAACACAAGCCACTCGTTATCCTCTTTGCTCGTTTGTCTCTATTTCTCGTTATTGTATTCCGGTATCCCCATGATTAAATCACAATGCGTCTGGCCAGACTAGAATGGATACCGTCATACCGAGTGGGCCCAAAGTCAATATCTCTTCATCGTGAAGGAGCAAATCCCATTCTTGAACTATCACAGTCACTAGCCACACCATCTGACATACCCAGAACTTATTTTACTACTTCCCATTTACGGGAGGATTCATCTAAGAACCAAAGCATGTCTTCCTGTGTGAAGCAACTCGATACTCTCATGGTCTAAGGAATTACGTATATGATAACATTTCATGATATGACTTATAACGTAGTTACGATGTGATCTCTAAGTATATCATTCAATACTGGGGTCGGTTCAACATCATTGTTTTGCTAACAATATGTTCCCATTGCTACTGACATCCTTGTTACAAGAACAATGTCCATGATTAAGAAAACGTAATCATCAGTTAGCACATGAGCTGGTCTTAGAGGCTAAACCAGGAACTCTTGGTGTTTACATTTCCACACATGCAAATTAGTTTTCTTCTAAATCTCACAGTCAGGGTCATTGCAATTATAGCACAGAAATATAAACATTAATTACGAACGTGGAAATATATATAATAATATTTTATTATTGCCTCTAGGGCATATTTCCAACAGTCTCCCACTTGCACTAGATTCAATAATATTGTCAGTGCTTGAGCACTTTACACCTATGGCATACCGGTGTAAGAAATGCTTCATTTGTGGTATAGACCTCATCTTCGGATCTGACGTTTCAGGCCCGTTTGTATCTTGTATATCTTCGCATTTTCACGCTATCATAAAATTCACTAATTTTATCAGTTTAGCTTTGTATATGTTTGAATCAATTGGTAGGACCTTGGTTCCTTAGAATAAGTCATGAAATCATTCATCAATGTTCCATGAGTTTCAAACATCTAGGAAACCATACCACGTTCATAAATGATCTTATGATTCAATATACCCTCCTTGTTACTTCTCTAAGCAACAATATACTTAGCATGTGTTATAGAATTCGCCACAGTATCGAACTTGACAAAATTCCTCCATATTGCGCCACCCTTACGTGTGAAAACACATAATCCCAATTAAAATCGAAAATCGGTCGGAGTAAGTATGAAGACTGAATTGGTGTAACTGGTTACATCAAAAATTCAGCTGGTGTAACTCATTACAACGAGCTGTTCTTTCTCTCCATTTTCCGAAAACATATCTTATCTATCATAAGTTTAACTTTTCACTGTTTGTCCAATGATCAACATATTGATCACTTTGGTATCTTGCTCGCAACCTTTTAGAGCTTTGGACATATCTGGTCGTTTTACATATTATGGTGTACATGATTAATCCAAACACACAGGTGAGTGGAATTCAATTCACGTGTCTTTGCCTATCTGTGTTCATCTACACCGATTTCTGCAAACAACTTTTCACCACGACTTCGACAAGAACATGTTTCTTGGCGTTTCATACTAAACTACTTTAGTATCATGTCAATATGTAGTGTTCGTTTTAGCATGATCAGGCACTTACTATCTTAATAGATCACTGTTCTTAATACTAATGCTATATTAGCCCAAGTTCTTCAACTGAAAACTATTTCCAATGAAGTCCTTATTCGTGTCAAGAAATTTATATCATTTCCAATCAACAATATGTCATCTACATAAGGTTTTAGAAATATCATTCAGCTCCCACTTACTTTCTTGAACATTCAAGCATCTTCGTTTATTCCTGATGAAAACAAACTCTTTTGGCAATTTCATCATAACGAAAACTCCAACTCCAACGTGCTAGCTTCAGTCCATCATTGGATATCCAAGGCTTGCATCTATTTTAGCATCTTTTGAATCGACAAAACATTCCGGTCGTATAACATATACGCCCTTTGTTATATTTCCGTGTAGGAACTTTGTTTTGACGTTCATTCTACCATATCCTATAAATGAGATATGTAGTAATTGCTAATATAACCCGAACTGACTAAAGCATCTCTACGGTTGAAACTATTTCGCCGTAGTCAACCTTTTAACTTGCTAGAAAACAATTTTTCCAACGAGTTGAGCTTTATGGATAAAACAATTTCATCCGAATCAATTATAGATCCATATATATATTCTTCAGACTTTTAGTCTTTCGGAGGGTCTACCAAGTTCAAAACTTGACTTACTTCCATGGATACTATCTCGGATTTATTTGGCATTTAGCCAAATCCCGGAGTCAGGGCCCATCAACGCTTCTTTGTATATCACAGGTTTATCATTGTCGAACAATAATATCTCGTTTTACATATCATGAATGTTTGTACGAGTTTTGTCTAACCTGTGTGGTTCAGCTGCGCACTTATTTGAAGATTCAATAATCTTTAACAAGTTGCACTGTCCTCCCACTCACTCTTTTGCAAGAAACCATTTTCTTCAAAACACATTGTTCTTCACAGCAAACAGTTTTGCTTTTGTGTAGTGATAGAGGAATACCAAACCTTTTGGAATAACCTTCACAAAGTAGCACTTATCTGATTTGGTGTTTTGAGTATGTCAAACATATGTCTCATACACCCAAATTTTAAGAAAAGACAATATGGTTTTATCATTTCCATATCATATCTAATATGGTGTCATTTTAACAGATTTGATGGTGCTCTTTTCAGTGTAAAAGCTGTAGTCTCTAACGCATAACTTTAATAAGTATAATGGCAAATTGATAAACGTCATATTTGATCTTACCGTGTCATACATGGCTTGATTACATCTCTCGAACACTTTACTCATAGTGGTGTTCCGGGAGACGCAAGTTATGACACTTCTTCACAACTCATCAGACGTTCGCTAAACTTGTAACTCAAATATTATTTTCTACAATCTAATTTGCAGAAGCTTTATTTTCTTGTTACAATAAATTTCTATTTCACTCTAAAATTCCTTGAACATTTCAAAGATTTCAGACGTATGACTCTATTGAACAGATATCCACATATCTACTTCAACTCATGAGTGAAGATAGGGAATCCACTGCTCACAACTACACTTATTGGACTACACACATCATCATGTATGATTACCAATGGTTTAGTTGCCCGTTCATGTATGGCCTATCAACGGTGTTTTAGTCACATTACTTCGAGACAAAGATCGCAAGCGTCAAGTGATTCATAATCATATGACTCGAAAGTCCATCACTTATGGAAATTCTTCATGCATGTTATGTCACTTGTGATAAACGGCAGTGCCACATCTATGTGGTATTTCTGTCAGTCTTGCGACGTTTAGCGTCAGTGTTATGGATGTTTAGTATTATTATCAAGATTCATAACATACAACCTATTCATAATGGAAGTATGGCATTTACGTTATTCATAGCTTTGAACAACTCTCTTGCAACAAACATGATTCAAAATGATGTTTTGCAACAAGGCTAAAGTGTAGTAACAATTTATTCAACTCTAAAATGAATTATGAAGATAATCATAGAGTCAACACACGGTATAGCAAACCTTTTACCGTGTTCCCAATCGTGTCAAAACTCATCATTAGCTAGTCATAAAGGCCATAGTATTTCTTGCATCGAGTTGCAACAATATGCAATCGATGTGATATTCTGGTGATCAACAGTTTAATCACAATATACAGAATCCACAATTAACTGCTTAATCATGATTCCCAAGAATTACATCTCTTGACCAGCAATGAATTCATCTATAACTCCGTATGACTTTCATTTCTGAGCTGGTTATTCCAGTCTTCTTTCGTTTTGCCTTTATACGTATCATAGTTCTATTTCCAATGTCACTCCTACTCACAAAAGCTCACACATGATTAAGGATGGCGCATTCCATGGACTTTTTGGCGTGTGAGTCTTACTAACATCCTTTGGACTTCCTTTCCCTTAATTCTCATCATCATATGATCGGTGTTCTTCTGGATCCCACACTTATCAGTTTTGTTTAGAGCACAATGAACATTTTCACTAATGCTTACAATCATACATTGTACTAGATATCTTATATCCAACATTAATTGTCTTACTACTGAAAACAATTTTCCAGTTCCATGAATATAACATAACTATCCCAAACGTTTCGAAGTTCGGGTTTCATGGTGGTGAAGACAATGCACTTAGCTGTGGTGGAATTCTAGCATTTTGGATTATGGACGTAAGTCACATCATCCATAGCATCAGCGGGAGAGCATCAAAAATTTGCGATAGGACAAGCTCCTTCTCGACACTATTGAGGATAGCCCTCACAATACGGTACCAATCGTAAAGTTTTAACCAGATAATACAGTTAATCAAAATCAATTGGGAAGGTGGTAACGCGAGCCATTATTCTACAATGATAATGCAAATACTAAGACTTTGTTCATAATTAAGTTGCACTTGTGATTAATCAATTTAATTACTAAGTGCGCTCCCACTCAGATCAATATCTCTCGTAATTGATGTTGGAGTGATTCAAGATCCAACCCAATCGTCCGCCATTGATGTGACATCACTGATGACTTAGACTGGACCGGTAGGCCAACTTGCCAATCACGCCAAAGGTGATTCTTGTTCATCTTTCGATGGGCGTGTTCCGGTAGCAAACTTTTATCCAAACCGTCAAGACAACCAAGTGTAATTGCAGTGTGTTCTTAACACACCCGCCTTTTATGCGTCACACCGTGTGCACCCATGTGACATGACCTGCTCCGATGTGAAACATAGTATAGACGGTGCTACAGTTGGAAGAACACTATCAACTTGATATTGTTTTGCGAGAGATCACCCTAATAAAATACGACTACCGCGCATCAAACAAGGGTGCATCAAAGGGATAAACATCACAGGCAGTTCATAAAATTATGTGATATAGTATAGCCCTTTGCTTCGTGAAGTCTTCATTGTCTTCACGTCGTCATGGTTGAAGTCACCGTGTCCACCAACTTTGTCCTTGGCGCCGGGAACATCACCACGGCTTCCGGCATGTGCGTCGGGGTCCACCTCCGCATCGTAGATCATCACCTTGCATCTATCTATTGCTTTGCCTCGAGCTAATAAACAGTTCTGGCACGCAGGCCATAATTAAGTGACAATCATATGACTCCAGTCATCATGCCGTACCACGACACGCAGGTCGCGAATAAATATTACATCATATAGCATCTCATACAAACACATTGCAAATCTTGAAGGCTATACCACATCACATGCATACTCTGCAAAAACAAGTTAGATCGCTATCTACACGGGTTGTTGCAAATTTTATCGTGGTTGATTAGCATGTTACATGCAAACGTTGTTCCCTAAACAAACGAAACACGATACTTCAATGTTGCTAGTTTAACGTTCGGGGTGCGTGTAGCAACTAATGCCACAAGCGAAACTTCGTTCAACGCGTGACCCCCGTGTGGATTTGAGTTCATAAAATCCACAAGACCCTCCATGTTAAATCTTCTATTGCGAGATTAAGATGAGATCCAAGGAGTTTGATGTAGACCATGATCAAGGCAACCAGCATACTAGAAGCATCATAGAGGGGTCAATGGAAAACTCAATCCTTGTAGCAAAACCTCAACTTGCCATCAAGCATAGAAAAAATCACATGACAGGGAAGCAACAAGAAAATCAATGCCTCATATCACACATATGATCTAGACCTAAACATGCATCTAATCAAGGATCGCTCATGATACCACTGTTGGGAAACGTAGTAGAAAACAAAAAAATTCGGACTACGAATCAAGAACCCAAGATCATCCAAAAAGATTGCATACAAGGTTTTAGGTCATGGCTCACCAACCGATGTAGCGGAAGTAGAGTTGGTGTAGCTCGTTGAAGTAGATATCGCGGATCGTACCACAAACAGTCCCTCGATCAAGATCACCGAGGAAGAAGAAGCTACTCGATCCGTCCCACGCACAAGTCCCTCGAGCAAGTCCCTCGAACAAGATCTCCGAGGAAGAAGAAGCTCCTCGGAGAAGGACCAAAGATATGATCCCTCTATTAGTATCCACATGTTCCGTAGCAGCAATCCAGCAGCGCTCCGCCGTCCAAAGATGAGCGCCACCGAGAAAACTAGAGGGAGAAAACCCTAACGAATTCCGATCTAGAACAGTGTCTAAACCGGGGTCTAATTGTGGAGCAACGGGGTTTAGAGGGAGGGAGGGTGGCGCATAGGCCTTGGGGACAAGTTGTGTTGCGCCCCCCACCCCTCCCCCACATTATTTAGGTGGCCAGGAGGCCCCTTGGGGCGCAATAAGGGTGGTGGAGTCCCCCTAGGACTCCTCCTCCCAAAGGGAGACCTTCCCACCGGGGAGTCTGAGTCCAAGGAGGACTCCTCCCACATGTGGCGCCCCCACCACCCAAATTTCGGCCAGCCCCCTTGGGGTGCCTTGCCCACCAAGGCTAAGGGTGATGGGGCGCATATGGTACTGTCCGGAACTTTGTGAAACCTTCCGTAAGCTTCCAGAACCTTCCATGACCTTCCAGGACCCGTCGGGACCATTCTCGGCCATTCCGGGACCTTCCGGGATGGTTTCGGGACATTCTGGAACCTTCTAGAACACTTCCAAGACCTTCCGGGACCGTTTTCGGACGTTCCGAAACTATCTGGATAGGTTCCGGGACGATCCGGGTTACGGTCTAGCCTGCCCGATGCCCTGCGTCGGTTTGTCGGTCGTTTTCGGGACGTCCACCGATTAACCGGAAACTGTTCCGGTTGATCCAGGACTTCCCCAGTACCATTCTCATATGTTCCAGAACCACCTGGGAATATTCCAAAGTGATTCGTACATATCCTTAAATACCCAGAACTTCTTCTGGTGCCCTTATGAACAATTCCATAAATACCCGGAACTACTTCCGGTGCGCGTATGAACTATTCCGTTTTGCTTCCACTAAACCTTCTACCATTCCAGTATTCTAACAGACTACTGCTCGTGAAGTGTGTGACCCAATAGGTTCGGTATAATGCGGACATGACTCGGAACATCTTCCGGACATAGGTCAACAGCCTTATGTCAATAGCCAATAATCAACAGCGGAGCCATGGACACCCATGTTGACTCCCGCACATACACGAAGAAACTTCGGGTGAACCATTATGTTTATTCATGTACTATTCCCTTTGCTTCGTGATATATGACAAAGTTAGAGGAGAGATGTTTGGCACCCATGTGTAACAACTTCTTGAACACAAGCCACTCGTTATCCTCTTTGCTCGTTTGTCTCTATTTCTCGTTATTGTATTCCGGTATCCCCGTGATTAAATCACAATGCGTCTGGCCAGACTAGAATGGATACCGTCATACCGAGTGGGCCCAAAGTCAATATCTCTTCATCGTGAAGGAGCAAATCCCATTCTTGAACTATCACAGTCACTAGCCACACCATCTGACATACCCAGAACTTATTTTACTACTTCCCATTTATGGGAGGATTCATCTAAGAACCAAAGCATGTATTCATGTGTGAAGCAACTCGATACTCTCATGGTCTAAGGAATTACGTATATGATAACATTTCATGATATGACTTATAACTTAGTTACGATGTGATCTCTAAGTATATCATTCAATACTGGGGTCGGTTCAACATCATTGTTCTGCTAACAATATGTTCCCATTTCTACTGACATCCTTGTTACAAGAACAATGTCCATGATTAAGAAAACGTAATCATTAGTTAGCACATGAGTTGGTCTTAGAGGCTAAACCAGGAACTCTTGGTGTTTACATTTCCACACATGCAAATGAGTTTTCTTCTGAATCTCACAGTCAGGGTCATTGCAATTATAGCACAGAAATATAAACATTAACTACGAACGTGGAAATATATATAATAACATTTTATTATTGCCTCTAGGGCATATTTCCAACAATACGGGGGGCATTGTGCTTGAGGTCACTTGGAAGGACTTCTTCTGAACCGTAGACGAGGAAGAAGGGGGTTGACCGAGTTGAGCGATTGGGAGTTGTACGCAATCCCCACAAGACTGAGGGGAGTTCATCAACCCAGGCGCCCGCTGCTTCCTTTAGTTCCCGAAGTAGCCGAGGCTTGATTCCTTTGAGTATTAGTCCGTTGACTCGTTCGACTTGGCCGTTGAACTATGGATGTGCAACTGAGGCGAAGTTGACCTGAATGCCATTGGTCCAACAGAATTTCTTGAATCAGCCGAGTTGAAGTTTGATCCATTATCAGTGATGATGTCATGCGGGACACCAAACCGATATATGATGCCTTGCATAAAGCTTGTCTACTGCGACCAAAATGTGGGTGAAGCCATGTTTGCCCGTTCGGAGTGGTCCAATCATATCCAGTCCCCATACTGCAAATGGCCAGGCTAGGGGGATTGTCTTCAGCTCGGAAGCTGGTTTGCGGGGCTGGTTGGCATAAAACTGACAGCCTTCACAGTGGTCCACGATGTACCAAGCATCGCTGAGGGCGTCGGGCCAGAAAAAACCAGCTCGGAAAGCTTTTGCCACCAACGTCCGACTTGAGGCATGATGGCCGCAATCTCCCGCATGGATGTCTTGTAGTATGCAGCGGCCTTCTTCCTCGGATATGCATCGTTGGGGGACATGAGTGATGTTGTTCCTGTACAGCTCCCCATTGATTGCCGAGTAAGACTTGGATTTGCGGACGATCTGCTTGGCTTCTATCTCGTCATCAGGCAACTCATGTTTTTGCAGATAAGCAAGGATTGGAAGTGTCCACTCGGGGGGAATAACCTCCACATCAAAAACCATATCCACTACTGCGGGTATATCCTCTTTGTTGGGGATGTTCTTGTCAGGCAGCATATCTAGATCGGCTTCTAGGAAAGGGTCCTCCTTAACTGTTGGGGAATGCAAGTGCTCCAAATAAATCCCTGGCGGGATCTGACCCCGAGTAGAACCCAATTTGGCTAGGTCATCTGCTGCTTGATTCTTAGCCCTTGGAATGTGGTGGAGTTCCAGCCCATCAAATTTTTTCTCCAATTTTCTCACTGCTACGCAGTAGGTTGTCATGGCTAGACTTCTGATGTCCCACTCTTTCATTACTTGGTTGATTACTAGGTCTGAGTCTCCGAATATCATAAGTCTCCTGATTCCGAGTGAAATGGCCATTCGCATGCCGTACAAGAGGGCATCATACTCGGCTTCATTATTTGTTGCTGTGAAATGGATTTGGAGGACGTATCTCATCTCGTCTTTTCTTGGTGAGACCAATACTACCCCTGCCCCTGCGCCCTGTAGCATCTTGGATCCATCAAAGAACATCGTCCAATGCTCTGGCGTTGGCTGTGGGGGATGTTGTACCTCAATCCACTCGGCCAGGAAATCCACCAGTGCATGTGACTTGATTGTTCTTTTAGCTTGGTAACTGAGGTCAAAGGGTAGTAGGTCCAGACTCCATTTTGCTATTCTGCCTGTTGAATATCTGTTATTCATAATTTCTACCAGGGGAGCTTCAGAAACCACTGTGATGGAATGATCCTGGAAGTAATGTGCGAGCTTCTGCGATGCCAAGTAAATTCCCATTGCCAGCTTCTGGTAGTGGGGATATCTCTGCTTGGATGGTGTGAGGACTTCGGAGATGTAGTACACCGGTCTTTGTACTTTTTGTGATTTCCCTTCTTCCCATTCCACCACTATGGCTACAGTGACAACTCGGCTCGTGGCTCCAATATATAACAAGAGCGGCTCTTTTTCTTGGGGCGCTGCCAGGACTGGCCGAGTTGACAATTGCTTTTTGAGTTCTTCGAACGCCTTTTGAGCTTCCTCCGTCCAGACGAAATTCGGCGATTTTTTCATCAGTTGGTAGAGAGGTAGGGATTTCTCACCCAATCTGGAGATGAACCGACTGAGTGCTGCGAGGCAACCTGTCAATTTTTGGACGTCTCGGAGCTTCTTGGGAGGCTTCATGTTTTGAATTGCCGCGATTTTTTCTGGGTTGGATTCTATCCCTCTCTCGGAGACCATGAATCCGAGTAACTTCCCTGCTGGCACACCAAAAACGCATTTTTCAGGATTGAGCCTGATGCTGTAGGCTCGGAGGCTCTGGAAAGTTTTAGCTAAGTCGGCTAGTAAACTGCTTCCTTTAGCCCACTTGATCACGATGTCATCCACATAGACCTCCACATTTCTGCCGATCTGCCAGATCAGGCAATTCTGCATCATGCGCTGGTATGTGGTGCCTGCGTTTCTTAGTCCGAATGGCATCGTAATATAACAAAAACATCCGAATGGGGTTATAAATGTTGTTTTAAGCTCGTCTCGTTCATATAGTCGGATTTGATGGTAACCCGAGTATGCATCGAGGAAACATAATCTCTCGCAACCTGATGTGGAGTCCACAATCTGGTCAATGCGAGGAAGAGGGAAATGGTCTTTTGGACAAACTTTATTGATATGACGGAAATCAACACAAGTTCTCCAAGATTTATCTTTCTTCGGAACCATTACAGGATTTGCTAACCACTCGGAGTGGAAGATTTCCCTAATGAATCCGGCTGCTAATAGTCTAGCTATCTCCTGTCCGATGGCCTTCCTTTTTTCGGAGGTAAACCGTCGGAGGGACTCTTTCACCGGTCTTGCTTTTGGATCCACGTGTAACTTGTGCTCGTCCAACTCCCTTGGAACTCCAGGCATATCGGCAGGCTTCCATGCAAAGATGTCCCAATTCTCACGGAGGAAGTTGACGAGCTCGAGTTCCTATTGGGGATCCAGATCGGTAGCAATGTTGGTGTATTTCTCTTTATCTGTGGGATGTATCTGTACTCTCTTGGTTTCTCCGGCTGACTCAAACAAAGATGTCTTCTTTGGCTGCAGTAGCTCGGACGGGTCAGCAGCTTTTTTGTACTCGGCCAGCTCGACCTCAGCCATTTGCTGGTCAGCTATCAGGGACCCTCTCTGCAGAAATTCTTCAGCTTGCTTGTAGTCTCCTGAGACAGTGATCACGTCGTGCGGGCCAGGGATATTTAGTTTCAGATAGACATAACAGGGGATAGCCATGAATTTTGCATAGGCTGGCCTTCCGAGTAAGGCATGGTATGCACTCGGTAAGTCCACTACTTCAAAGGTGATCTTCTCTTTCCGGAAGTTACTCGGAGTATCGAAGACCACATTGAGGGAGATCATTCCGAGTGAATACGCCTTTTTCCCTGGGATTATCCCATGAAATTCTAGATAGCTTTTGCGGAGCTTGGACATTGGAATGTTCATGCTCTTCAGAGTGCTTGCATATAGGATGTTAATTCCACTGCCGCCATCCATCAAGACATTTCTGATCCTGAAGTTCCCATTCCCTGTTTCCACCAAAGGATCCACAATCAGGGCGTGCCTTCCCGAGTGAGGGATGTGAGGAGGGTGATCCGACTGATCGAAAGTGATTGGGACGTCGGCCCACTTCATGTAACTCGGGACCGCCGGGGCTGCCGAGTTGACTTCTCTGAACCTTATCTTTTCTACCCTCTTCGACTCTCGTCCTGCGAAGATGACCAGTACTCCGTCTTCTCTTGGGAAACCTTCACTGTCCAGTTCTGGGCTGGGCGCTTTCTTTTTTCCGGTCTCCTTGTCTTGTTGAGGACCTGTCCTTGCGTTCTGCGCCGCTCTCTTGATCAGGCGGCATTGCCGAGCTGTATGCTTTGGAATAACCAGTTTTCCCTCGGCATCACGAGTGGTGTGGAGAGGACAAGGCTGATCCAGAACTTCATCATCATTCGACGGCTTTTTCTTCCGCGGTTGCCACTCCTTTCGTGCCTGACCCTTTCCATGAAGGCCCGAAGCGTTTGCTGCAGCCACCAGCTCTGCATCCGTTGGGGCGTCTTCTGCTTTGCGCTTGTTGTTGCTTGCGGTCTTCTGCTTCGGGTTCGGTGCCGAGTTGCCGCCCCCTCTATGCTGCTGGTTCTTCTGTCAGATTTCCTCCTCGCCATTAGCGTACTTGTTCGCTATCTCCATCAG
This sequence comes from Bromus sterilis, assembly GCA_950022295.1. NCBI lineage: Eukaryota > Viridiplantae > Streptophyta > Magnoliopsida > Poales > Poaceae > Bromus > Bromus sterilis. The sequence continues at coordinate 436,273,096 of OX465595.1, forward strand.
CTTCCCGAGTGAGGTGATGTGAGGTGATCTGGCCAGCTTGAGACTTAACTCCCTGTACTTGACCCCTTGTTTGAAAGTGTGAATGGCTTGGAACTCGGAGACGCCTTCAACCGAGTTGTGGAGTGTGATCCATCTCTGGATGTAGTCCCGAGTGGAATCGGTGTTGCTCTGGACACACAATTGCAGCTCGATGAGGCCTCCAGGCCTCTTGTAGGTCCCTTCAAAAAATTTGATGAGCACTTTCTCGAGGTCTTCCCAAACCCAAATGCTACTAGGGGGGGCTGATTCAGCCATGCCCGAGCTGAGCCCTCTAACATCAACGGCAGGTGCATCATGGCTATTTCGTCACCACCCCCTCCGATTTGCACGGCTATTCTATAACCATCCAGCCATGTCTAGGGTTTAGCATCACCTCGGTATTTATCCACCCCTTGAGCATCATCCAAGGTGGGCGCCAACTGTCGGGGATATAATCCTGACAATAGAGAGGGGGTATGAACGGAGCATGATCTATCGAAATGCAAACGGGTGACGCGGGCGATTTTATCGAGTTCGAGACTCTCGAGGAGGAGATAAAATCCCTACGTCTCGTGCTCCCGGAGGAGCTTTTCCTTTATCTGTGTAAGAACACGAAGAACATGGCATTACATGGGATAAGATCCCGTGAGAGAGGAGGAAGAAGAAGTGTGTGCGTGCCCCCAACCCAATGTCCTCCCATGGATTATATAGAGTGCGTCATGGGAGTTGTAAAGGCTGGTCATGGCACATTGATGATGTTTAATGTTACAAGTAATGCCCTGTCATAAATACAGGAAACGTCTACTCATTAATCTACCTATTGCTTCTCTTTAAATGGGAGGTAACGCCTTGGGCTTCATTGCTCGTCCTGGCGGTTGATTTCCTTACTTCCGAGTAACAGTTGACTTGGTAGCTTCCTTTCCGAGTAACGCGTACTGCCGATCTAGGTGCTACTCGGAAGTATGGTTCTGCTTTATCATTCTGGGTTAACTCTTTGCTCAGGATCATGTTAAGTTATTTCATTACATAACCCCGTGTATCAAGGGTACCCCATGGTTTATGTCCCTTAAGGGTATCCCCTTGGCATGACCACGACACCATTGTCGTCGAGGACAAGACCACTTGGGACGGTTGCACCATAGAATGTCGAGATCTCCGGGTTGTAGAGCCCTCCCTTGGGCACATCGGCTAGCAGGTAGGAGTAGTGTGGACGCTGGCTTGTTGTCGGAGTCGTCGTGGCACAATAAGGCCGCCCTTCGGCCAGCAAGGTCAATGGCGAGTTAGCCCTAGGCCACCGAGGCATCGCTGAGAATGAGCTTCAAAGGAACACAACAGCAAGTCTTGGAGAAGCTCCACCGTGACGCATACCCAAAGTATCCCTTCTTCCATCTCCACGGCGACCGAAGAGAAGCAAAGGACAAAGGAAACACGGCGAACGACCCACCTCGGGATACAGTAGGGCGAGCTTATTGCCGAGGTAGCCGGTGGAGATCCCATTGCATGTCGCGGGCTCCACGCTGCCACAGGGAAAGGAAGCAACTCCGGTCGTCGACTGACGCAGCTTGAGTGCGTCAACGATGAAATGCCCCCAAAACAGAAATCTAACGGCATAACGTCAACTGAACTACTAGGGAGGGGTCCCTCACCCACCACGTCTCTGGCTATCGCCAGAGAAGGGAGTGGGAGGGGTCGACCAACCTAGATCTGGAGAACTCGAGAAAGAGTTGTGGGGGTGGGAAGCGGTGGTGAGGAGGAGCAAAGGCTTGTTGAGTGTTTTGAGTGAGACCCATGCGCCTAATTTCATTCGCATGAAACCAGTTTACAGTGATGCATAAATTTAGTGATTGATTCATATACAACAGTTTGATTCTAGCCTTTAGAGAGGAGGAAATGGTAGTAATTTGTACAGCAACATATCTTGAGCAAGGTTGTTAGCTCATTCCTTTGGCATGTGGAATTTAAACACGAACATTGTTGATCAAAGTGACAGGCTGCTGCAGTTGATCGGAGGCCAACCCTAGCCAACGTGATGCACAAGTGAACTCTTCTCACAAGCCTCTAGATATTCTCACCAGTCTCGTCTTACTACTCTGTGATGGTTGCATCAATCGTGAAAGTTCTTGACCTCGAATCACATGGTGCTAATATGGTAGTTTCATGGAGATATAATTGTAATATGCAAGGCAATTTTTGAAAAGCACATCCATGGAAGTAGTTTTTGCGAGTGATCCTATTGCCTACCATTCCTAACACAATTTACTATTTTTCCATTAATGCGTGCAAGCGATAGTGTTTGCATGTAACATTCCTGAGAAAAAGATAGCACCCTGCTACACGTCCGATAGTTTGACGTCCGATACGTGTACGACGTTCAGATCGCTCCGTCAGACAGAGCATCGCTAGTTCATCTCACGGCCCAACAAAAACGTCATACAGGAATCGTACGTAAATCATCGTACACAAAGCAATTCCAAAAAAGATAAGAACGAAAAGACTACTTAGACCTCCCGCGATAGTGGAGGACAATAACTCTACCTATGTTCCAAGATCGAGCTTGTGCAAGCAGTTATGACATATATTATGTGCAACTTTGTTTGAAGACTTGGATTTTTAATGTCATTCATTCCACTGGCTCTGGTTATAACACAAATGTCGGTTCTTTTTTAAATTTAATTTTAGTCATTTTTAGTCTGAGTCATTGATCTTTACCCAAGTATACCATCCATGATCTCATTTTCCAAATCTGACCTCCTCTCCCATCATCTATGATGCGTGTACTCACACAAAATTCAAACACAGCCCTACTCTCTGCATTTTCCACCTTTATTTGTGTCGCTAGCAACTTCCACTCACGCCAATAGAGCGGAGGACAAGAAGCAAGGCAAAAATCACAATTCAAAGAACTTCCTCAAAACTTTCTTGTGGGAAACTAATGGCCCACAAGACACATAGAATTGTGTAGTAACTTCAAACAAGTATCCCAATAGTTATATTTCTCAACGAAGAACGGAGGAGAGTATAATTAGGGCGCTTAGGTCACACACAAGTGTCATAAATCTTGTGTGAAGCAAAAATCAGCAGATATTAGTATTGTCTCTTGAAACAAATATACCAGAGTGATAGTAGTGGAAATACTATATGCAACAAGAAAAATTAAAAGCATAAAAGTAAATAATAGATAATAAATCAGTTGAGAGTATACAATCTGTTGTTTGCATATGAAAGGTTAGGTGTGGAGAAACTTTGGTTCATGGTGTACATCAAGTGTGCCAGTACGACAGTAATATATACCAGTTACCTTGTATTGGGATCCTATTGTGTAGGTTATAAATTCTATAGGAGGTTTACCCTTGAGTAGTCAGACTCCTCCATGCTAGATATTTCATTCCCTATTGTCATGCTTCAATGTTGCCATAGTATGGTCGTTTCCACAATGAAGGTTATTTGATCGGACCAACGCTTTAGATTTAGTGAATCCCCGTCATCCTTGTATTGTCTTTGCAACTCGTAGATATCAACACATGTCACTTGGAGGTCACATGTTCACTGAACAATATGTGTTACCTATGTATTTCTTTTGATCATTTTGCATGGGTCTTTAAATTGGACAACACACATTATGTACATCACAGATAAACAACTTAATAAAACTATTATCACAAATGACGACATATAGAATAGGCACAAAAGAATCTTCACCAATCACCTACATATTCGACGACTAGGGGGAATTACTCACACATGAGAGAGGAATAACCATCTTGATAATATCACAAAGATCCACAACAAGATGAATAATTAAAACAAGCCTTGATCTCAAGCCAAATATGATTATAGTTACAAACTTAGTCTTATAACTTGAAAATCCTCTCTCTATGGTAACGCCGATAATGAAAAATGGGGAGTCGGAGGGAAAGATGAGATGGATCTTCACATCTTCTTCTTCTTCTCGGGATCTCTTCTCTCTATGATTTGTATGTGGTGGTGATGGCGGCTCCTCTCTGTATATGCTTCTGCTCCCTTCATGAAAGTTGTTTGTGTAGAGGAGGGGGTTGTGGTGCCGCATGGTACGAGCACCGCTACGAGCGGGCTGGATCGTACCGGAAGTTGTCTTTGCTTTTGGTGCACCTAGTGAAAAAACTCCTATAAAGGAAGTTGCTCCAAATGAGTTCATTTGCGGGGAACTTCATAGTTTCCTTTCAAAAATATAGATTTCTGCAAATCACAAGGGGGAAATATTCTCTATTCTCAAAGGATTAGCATTAGTAAAATATGGAAACCGATGAAAACCTTGTGAAATTTGTACCAAAATACCCATACAAGTATGATAAAATAATGAGTAATGAAATCCCCCAAGCTTAGATATTTATCATCTTTGAGAAATCAATAAATATGAAGAATAAAATGGAATGACGATAGAGTAAAAGAGTCTACCGGCACTCAAAGAAAAAGAATATCCACTCTCACAAAATATGCAAATTCGGATAAGAGAACATTTGAATTTGAATAGGTGCACTTGATTTACATGTCCTTGCCATATTTAGTTTCACAACACTAGTTCAAGTTTTTCGAATCAAATTTTGCTAGTCAACTAGGTGTAAAATAAGCTAGAACGTTATTCTCTTAGGAAAATGAAATGTTGAATTTTTACTTTATCTAAAAAACTGTTGACAAGGGGTTTTGATCAAGGAAAAAATGCACACGAGAATCTAATGTCACCCACGGGTATCTCCTAATCAAGATTTTTTTTAAACTTACATCGTTGTTCATTAGAACTTCCGTTTTTAGTGATGAGATCATGCAAAGAGTATCGCGAATAATCTTTAAAACATGGTTTTCAGGCCAAATTGTTTTTAAAATTGCTCATTCCTCCTTCAATATCTTAAGAGGCAAGATATGTGACAATAACATGCATAAAGCAATACCCATACATTAAAATGCATAGAGCAATATTTTGCATTTGTCGCAATAAACTCTTGGCATGCAAGAATCTTAGTCACCTTTAACAACTATTCCTCTAAACAATTCTATCCGAAGGTAAAGTTGAGTCAATCAAAATCAATACCATGGGATAGCGTATTTCATGAGCTATCTTTTCACAAAGTTTTCGGCACAAATGGATCGTTGCTAGTTTGCTACCCCGTTGGACGCTTTAATTTGTTTTACGTATCCGCTCGATGTTCGGTGTCCGTCTTAACGATCCAAACGAATAAAATACGGATAAAATTTGCGTCCGTTTGAATCGGCCCTTTCGAATTGGCCTTAGACTCCTAATCGGATTTAACTCAACACATGGCATGCAAGCCGTACTAGCTAGCATTCCTAGTCACGAACTGAACTAGTACCACTAACCCACAAGTCCACAACTCCCACCCACCTTTCTCCTCTCCTCTCACTTTCTGCTTCCGCCGCCAGACGTTGAAGACTGCGGCCCCCTCCCTCCTGCTCCCTCCGTCGGCGCTGCCAGTCGGAGTGGAGTAGGGGGAGGTGGTGCTCGCCTGTAGCTAGGTTTCCTTTCAAGTTTTTCCCCTTTCTCATGGAGTTCATCCCGTCCCTTGCGAGGAGCGGCGGGATCTGGATCCCCTCCCTTCTTCTCCGACGTCCTTGGTGGATGGAGGCGAAGTTGGGCGAGATCTGGAGCTCTACCAATAATCTCGTAGCTATCTCCAGGAGGGTGGCTCCTTTGTGCAAGATTTCTTCGCTGCTCCGCTCTAGCCATCATGGTGATGGAGGACTGGTGGCGTTCGAGGCGTCTCACAGGGAAGCTGCTTCGAGGCTGGCTGCTGCACATACCCCGAGCTCAACCTCGACGGTGTTTCACCGGATTTTCGCCGGCTCACCGTCGACTTAGGCCGATAGGAGGCCGTTCTGCGCGACGACATCATCAGCAAGTCGGCGTACGCGCTTCAATCACCTCCCGGCCATAGTGCAAAGCGGGAGGCCCAGGTGCTCTGAGATCCCGGCGTTCTTCGGTGTGTTGTGTCCAAGTGGTTCTGTCCCCGGATGCAGCGGCGCTGGCCGGGACTGGCGGCTGTTTTTTCGTCTCAAAGACGTCCAGGGACCCGATCGCTTTTTTGTGATTAGTTTTAGGGTTCAATATGTAATCTGCAAGCCCCATATTTTATCCCTATCTTTTTTCAGGGGCTTCTTTGTAAGATGCAATGCTATGATGAATTAAAGCAGCAGGGGTCTCGAGACCCTTCTTTTATGTTCAAAAAAAAACTAGTACTACTATACGACAACCAGCTAGCTTGCATCTGAATTCAAGATTATTCTTAACAATCATCGCATGTTGAATGGATGGATTTAGCAAAAATACCTCATCAATCGTAGTAAAAAAATAACGGTTTGTGAAAAAAATTATCACCACCGTTGCGAGGTCGTAACTCCACTGTGATGGATGTAGCAAAAATTCTCGTTGGTAGTAGCAAAAATACAAAACAATGGAAGCAAAATATTTTACCGGTTGCAGCATTACAATGTTCGTTGTAGCAAAGAACGTCAATTTATTCGTTGTAGCAAAATGCGATACTGGATGTAGCAAAAATTAATGCCTGTTCCAGCATCCATGTATGCCTCGCCGATGTGTTGCAACTCACCTTCGGAAGATGGAGGTGGGGGCCGAAGGGGATGCAGGAGGATGAGGCGCCATGGTGGGTCACCGACTCACCGTTCGATGACCGGAGGCGCAGGAACGGGGGACCGCTTTTGCAACAACGGCGGAGGCCACGAGGTGGAGCTCCGATGCACCACAGTCCACAGGCAATCATTTCCTCGGAGCTTAAGAAACTGAACAAGAAGAACAAGCAGAGCGACTGAAAATGCAATGTCACAGCGTCCAATACATGCGGAGTTTAGGTTCAACTTTGCATCATACTACGAAAATCCAGCAGACAGTACACAAAAGCACACGGTACAGAACGCAGCTACTAGACCCAACGTTACTTGTTTGCAAGCACTACATTATTATCTTCGTGACAGGACATACCAAAAACAAGGCGGTCATGGAGAACAAATCCCATGATAAAATTATTCCGAGGGCGCTTCTTGCTGGACCGACAACATTCAGCTTCTCTTGTTGGCGTAGTCATCTTCATCCTTGCTGAAGTCGTTGTCAAGAAAGTCGTCCTGGCCTTCACTTTTCTTGGTGTCCGCGTCAACCAAGCCAGTGCCCTCCCCAGCACCATCCTCCTTGCCATCCTCATCAAATTTGAGATCCTTTAGCAGGTCGTCAAGCTTACCAGGGGGCAGATCAACGGGGGTGTTGTCTGTGTAGCTGTCGTTGCCTAAGCCAAAGTTTCCACCTCCAAACGAAGCTCCTGCTCCACCCCCTTGGTTCAGGCTATCGCCACCATAGTTGACAGGAGCAACATTATTGTATCCAGCACCGCCCCCTGTGAAACCAGCATCACCCCCATAGCCACCTTGCCCGCCTTGAGGGGCACCATAGTTCCCACCACTGTTGTAGCCTGAATTATAACTGCCACCACCCCCATATCCACCACCTCCGCTGTAGCCTCCACCGCCACCACCACCATAGGCACCCCCTCCGCCATAGCCACCGTCACCGCCGCCATAGCCACCACCACCGCCGCCACCATAGCCACCACCACCACCATAACTTGGACGACTACCACGGTCATGAGCATAACTCACCCTCACTACCCGACCCTGCAGATCCTGGTATAGCAGAAAGAAACATATTAGAAAATGAACCAGCAGGCCAAGACTGATCAAGTTACTGACAAAAGCAATCAAATGGACAACACAGATTCCTCGGGGCACAAAAAGAAACAAGTTGCAAAACAAATGGACAACACTTAAGGAAGACTAATTCAGCACAAACAACCTCAACAGGATCACATACCATGCTCATAAAAATAAAAATAAAACAGTGTGCATGAGGAAAGAATAATAAACCAAATGAAACAGCAACTACGACTAAGCTGAAAATTTAACACAAAACCTGAGACAGAAATATCATAATTATGTTTAAAGTCAAATCTTAAACTAACTTCACACCATAGCATATAGTAAACCAGAAGACAAAACTACTATTCTGTTAAAGAAAAATTGCAGACCAACTGACTAGTAATGCCATTCAAGAAATTTCTAGAGCTCATCCATCCTTTTCGATGAAGAATGAGTTAGGTCATTCGAAAATGACAAATCCATACAAGTTAGCCACAGCAAGATAAGAGAAAAATGTTAGAAAAAACACTGCTCTCTTAAGCTAGTAGATGGTTTTCTTCCCATCACCTTATCCAACATAAATAGATGGGTTACCACCCTCTCCTATCTCTCATCCTTAATACTATCTGCTCGCTGTTCAATCTGTCTTAACGACATTCAGCACATAAGAACAAATAATACTGTTCAATGCTGACTTAACAGCAAGGCAACGCCGTTCTACACTAGTCACGTAAAAGCATGCCATATTCAACCATGTTAGTTGCCAAGGAATTTTGCAACTGTAACTGCTTTCAAGGAATTTTGTAAGGAAATACAATCGCAAAACCTCCTGATAAATTTTCAATCCTAAGTGTTGCCCAATAGCTGACTGTCAGGCAGATGACACAGCATGCCTCAGATAGGAAAACTATGGTTTGTTGCTTAAGGGGCAGAAAAATTCCGGAACATGAATTAACACCTAGTAAGCTACCTAACAGTTGGGATGACAGGATAATAAACTAGAAGCGGTTACAATGGCCAGAAGATTGTGCTAGTCCTAGAGTGTATTTGCAGCTTTGCCTCTCTGTAACTAAAAGCATCAATGCACAAGCTGAGATAATACGAAGCGCCAAAAAGATGCCGCGGATCAAAGGAAACAGAAACAACTTTAAATCTCTAGCACATCCAAATATTGAAATATATTTGCTTATGGGGCTACGTAGTTCTAATGAATGCAAACAACAGGAAATATGTATTTGACCCTATTGGATTCAATAAATGGCAACATTATAATCCTAAATCTTGCCATCACCATTCACGTTTCTGACAGCTGATAGATCCATAAAACAAGATGCCCCACATTTTATCATTGTTTCGGCACCAACAGGCTAGATAGTTGAACCAAAAATTTCAGCAACCATAGGGTGCTAGGTATATAATGCCAACTCACTTCATTTGGCATTAATTTTCTCTATAAATTCCATGAGAGAGACTATCCAGTCTTACGGAGAAAGCAGGCTGTTATAGACAGCAAATGTTACGGTTCTCACCGCCGCAACCTCCCATATCATTTCCCTCTTATAATTGACACAACTCCTACTAGACCACCCTCACCCCTCACATGTTTCGTTTGTACAATGAACACGAGTTGTCTACCTCCTGCCAACTAGACAATGAAAAATCAACAGCTTGATAGCCATGGTACTGGAATTGTGGAATTCCAAATTCCAAAGAAATAAACTAAAAACACGACCAGATTAATGCCAAATAAAGAGAGGTGGCATTATATACCTAGCACACGATCTTTCAATATTTAGACCAGATTCCAAAACTTTGCTGCCTATGTAGGTTAATATTGGTATCCACACAAAACTACAGTAAATTTTACTTTGTATTCAACCGCAAAGAAAAACGATTATTTGTGTTACCACTTTGGGTTCCATTAATTACATTGTTATGGACACAGATCAGCAATCGTCTGAAGGACAAGGATATTGCATTCACCCTTGTCTAACCAGTGACAGGACTCTCTAACCCAACAAAGGTAGAAAGGCGTTGATGCTTAGTTTAGCCTTGGCTATTTCATTGGCTTGAACTGATGACTATTAAAATAATATCAAACTTAAAGGAAACAAATCTGATAATCTGTATCTTTATGTTACTACAAAAAGAATCATTTGATCTTTATTTGGTTACAAGAGATTGGAGTAGGCTATTCTACAGTGCCATAGAAACTCAACTTCACACATAACATATATGTTCGCAAAGCATATGGCTGTAGCACATAAAATGCTATAAATTCACCAAAATTTATTGCTGTCAATACAATCTATTAAATCACAAGAGTTCCTTAGCAATTACACCTATCAATGTAGCTTCAGAGATAAAATGTTCCGTTGCTTACTTTAGCCTTGGCTATATTTCATTGTCTTGAACTGATGACTATTAAAACAATCTCTAGCATAAAGGATACTAATCTGATCATCTCTATCTTTATATACATAAAATCGTTTTATCTTCATTTTGTTGGATGAGATTAGAGCCGGCTGTTCTATGGTACCACAGAAACTCAACTTCACACATGACATCTATGTTAGCACAAAAAAATCATTGTAGCATATAAAATGCTACGTTTCCACCGAGTGTCATCTTCGTCAAGATAACCTAATACGGAAGTCACACAATTTCATTAGATAACCTAATAAAGCGTGACCGACCTTCCCATCCATGGCAGAAACGGCAGCTCCAGCCTCCTCCGACGAAGTGTAGGTCACGAAACCGAACCCCCTTGACCTTCCAGTTTCACGGTCCATGATCACCTTGGCTGGACAAATAAAACAGATTCAGTCTACATAAACAGGAGGGCATCTTCTAATCCATGAGAATCGGAGAAACAGGACAGGAGCATGCCTTCCACGACTTGGCCGTAGTTGGAAAACGCAGCCCCGAGGCTCTGGTCATCCGTGCCGTACGAGATGCCTGCAAGGACAGAACAAGTTAGGACAGTACAGAGCATCTCCTAACAAGAAAATCCTTTCCCGCGGCGCGACGAAACAGATGAGCGGTGTGGAAGGGGGGAGCGAACTCCGACGAACCTCCGACGAAGACCTTGGAGGAGGACATGGACCGGACCGCCTGGAGCATCGCCGAGCCGGAGCCCGCGGAACGCTTGAGAACATTCCCGACCTTCTGCAGGAACGCCATCCTTCCGAAACCCCTGCGGAACAGGCGCGTATTTTAGATTGGATTGCCGGGCGCGCACCGACGAATCGCGGAGGTCAGCGGGGTTTAACGAATCCCTGGATCTGGGCGGAAAGAAGAGTCGTACCTCGAAATCTAATGGTGGAAGATTGCGGACGTGGCGGAGACGGCGGGGACGGGATGTCGCGGCGAGGAAGAAGCGGTGGCGGCGAGGAGAGGCGGAGGGGTTAGGGTTTGGGAGGGGGGGAGGGGGCGGCGAGAGCCTGTGTAGGGCTTCAGGCGTACGGGCCTGGGGGTCCGTGAATGGGGGAGAGAGTTCCGTTTTACCAAATGATAATTTTCCTTTTCTTGCGGCTGGATATTTCTATTTAATTTTTTTAGGCAGCTAAATAGTTTTTTCCTAAAGTCCGGGCCAGATCAAGGTCGCGAACCGTTTCATTCCCCCAACTAGAGAGCTTCGTTGAAAAAAGAAACTTACACAACAAGAACACAATTACATTTGCCATCATCTATGGTGGTCGATTTTGACAGGCACCGATAGCGCGCAGCATGCTTCCCGAGGTCGCCTCGCTTTGCTCCTTATTGTCCTTCCCCTGTATGTTGCCGAAGCAGACGTCGAGCACCTTTCCGATGCCGCCCTTCATGACCCTCCGCCTCACCCTGCTTCGGACGCCGTTTAACGAAGTCGGCGAGCCTACTTCATCGCCCCATCGCCCCATCTCCTTCACTCTCCTATAGCATGCCTCCCTCTTGAGCTAACGACGTCCTCTGGCTCGCCCATGGCGTCGCACTAAGCTCCCGAAGTCATGATAGTGTTGCCTATACTTCATTAGTTTGAGCAAAACCAGTTGTTGTGGTGAAAAGGATTGCAACATCGTTAAGTTGCAAACCTGTACTATGAAAGAGGTTGATCCTAAGTCATCTGATCAAAAAATTATATATGATACCCGCGAAGGTGGTGGAAGTGTGTTGTGTTACCAGTCTCATGATGCAAGTGTTAGTTGTACGTCTCAACGGATGATAATCTAAGAAGACCCACTACCTTTACAGGCGTTGGATGAAGTATCGATTAGTCGTCCGATCTCTGCAAGAAGGGTCTTGTTGCGCTAGGCCCTCTACAGTAGGATCCCTGTTGCAGTCACCCTAAACCTTTTTTTTGTTCAAAATAAGACCCGTGTTGCGACTACAACGGTGGCCATGTTGCAATCCCAGGTCGATCATCGCAAACCAACCCCTTTGCAACATGACTCGTGGTGCGACTAAAGTAATGGTCATGTTGCAAATTTGGGTGTATTGTCGGCGTCATCCACATCGGGTTGAACTCTCAATTGCATGTCGATGTACCTGCAACAACACTTGCAATCCCAACTAGCAACATCAACGTCCTCCTAAAGTGAACGGTGTCTCAGCCTTGCGCACGTGTTGCGAATCTGTTGCCACCTACAAAAACGTCAACCTGATTGTTATTGCCTAAATCGGTATGATGTATCCACGAGGGCGTGGACTATGGCGGCGACCCCCTTATAGTAGCACTACAACCACCTGATGGCAGCGATCGTGATGATTCCATAATTTACATGTTTGCATCAATATATTTATGTAGTAACAGTACAATTTTAGGATTTTGCATATACTTTCTCCAGTTTCCTCTAGGGATTCACTAACGAAGTAAAACTTGGGGTCAATGCAACAATACTATGGGGCAAATATCACTCATAACTACGTGATAAATGATTGCCAAAATGAAGAGAGGAAAAAGGAAAGAGGATGGATGAACAAAAGCCTCATAGGCACCCAACGACATATGGTACGATCGTGCCACGAATAATGTCGGTTGTACCAGGTGTCGTCGCCTTTGTCTCATCAACTTTTTAAGCCCTCAAAGATGAAACAAAAAAAATGCCCACACCCTCATAAACGCACCCAAATCACCATTGTCGAGGAAGTGATCCGGAGAGGAAATCAATGGGAGGGGGGAACATCGTCATCTTTGTCAAATCTCGCAAGGGGATTTTGGCATCAACCCCATTGTCACTTTCATCAACCTCGCTATCATATCCATCTCGCTGTAAATACCAAACCATGGTGAATTAGTATGTCTCATGGTCACCATCACCACTTGTATGATGTTTGTCTTCCTATTTGTGAGCAGATCCCCTTGTCATCGGTAATGTGGATGAACCCTATTATGTGTAGGAGCTAGACACTTATGGATCTAAAACCATAAACCAATTACAGTATATATGAACTAAATAAAATGAAGTTTGATATAGACTTGATCTAAAACCATATAATGCCAAGGCAAAGTTTAGCAATTGCAGATTCAGTTGTAACTGAATTGATCGTATGTTGCTATCCAAAATTGTAAATCTCATAATTTACTTGAATTATGATTAAAATATTCAAAACTCACTTTGAAGCCAATTTACTTTCAAATATATTTGAATTCATACTAAAACTTCAGTTAACTCTATAACCTAAACTTTATGTCCGATTACTTGAATTCAATTGTAGTTGATTCAAATAATGTTCATAATGTTGAACTATATTTAAACATCATCCTTTGCCAAGTTTGGAATAAATTTGGGATACTCGCACAACCGCCGGCCTCGACATCAATATTTGGCCCATCATCGCTCTCACGCTGCTATGGAACTGGCCTCGCGCCAACGCTCTAGTTTTTAGAGGTGAAGTGCACTCCCCAGGTGACACTATCCGTAATATTATTGTTGGCCTCTCTCTTTAGATCTACCGCTTTAGAGATGCCACATGTAAAGAGGTAGTCATGTCTTGGCGGAACTAGCTATTTTCCCGACCCCTCCTATGATGTAACATCGCGTGCGGGCATTTTGAATAGTATATTCAGGTGAGGACTCTCTGATTGTTTAAAAAAATAGATATAAGGATACTTTCTAAGAACAAAAAAACAAATTCCTAAAGAAAAATGGAAGTTCCCAAATTGTAAACTGTCACAGCCGGATGAATTTTTGAACCCGAATGAACCTGGGTCACCGCCAACCGTGTGCTACCTTCACCGACACGTGGACGCCACCGCTCACGCGTCGTCCCTCTGGCCACCTCACCGCTCCGCCCGAAGCGACCAGAAAACGGACCAGTACCCGAGCCGAGCGGCGAGCCGGCGAGCCACCGCCCCCGCTTCCTCTCGCTCCCGCGCGCGGTACCCTCCCCTCCTCTTCCCCCTCTCCACAGATCGCCCCCACGTGACCGTGCAAGCACGCGCGCGCGCCATGCCCTCCTCCTCATCCTCCTCCTCCTCCGCGACGTCCGGCGACGACCGGCCGCCGGCCGGCGGGAACGGGGGCGGGAACCCCGCGCAGGCGCACGCGGAGTGGGCCGCCTCGATGCACGCGTACTACGCGGCCGCCGCCTCCGCCGCGGGCCACCCGTACGTCCCTTGGCCACCGGGGCCGCCGCACGCGCAGGTACGCGATCCTCTCCTCTCCGAGCCCCCTCCGGGTCCGCAGACCCGCGGCCGCGGAGGCGGTGTTGCCTTGTTGGTGGTGGCCGGTGGGTCTTTGAGGTCTAATCAGGCTTTTTTTTCCTATTTCACGGCGGGACGCAGCATCACGGCCTGGTGGCGGCCGGGCCGGGGGCGGCGTACGGCGCGCCGGTGCCGTTCCCCGTCTACCACCACCCCGCCGCGGCGTACTACGCGCACGCCGCCATGGCCGCGGTAAATGCCGAGCTCCCCTCCCTCGGTTGTTTTCATTTCATGGTGAAATTAGACCTGACCATAGGTGTTTGGTTGTGCGGTCGTGTCTGAAATTGTTTGCTGCGTTCTGCTCTGTGCAGGGTGTGCCTTACATGGCCGGCGAGTCTGCGTCGGCGGCGGGGAAAGGGAAGAGGGTGGGGAAGACACGGCGCGCCCCTTCTGGCGAGGTCGCTTCCAGCTCCGGGAGGTACGCCGTGGTTTCTGTGCTGGCATGTGTGCGTGCCCGTGCTGCTCGTTTGTCTGTTGGCCGGGTGGATTGAACTAAAATCAACTGATATATGGCTTGCACAGTGGCGATGCCGGGAGCCAGGCGTCAACGGAGAAGGGAGATGCCGGCGTCGCTCAGAAGGTGCCTCCTTTGGCATTGTCTGAATTCTGCTTTTCTACCAATCTTTGATTCTTTTGGTTGATTCATTTTTTTTATTTGACAGTATGCTTTGGTCGACTGATAATCTCACATGTGCTTATGTAATCTGCCCAGGGATCATCGTCCGCGAAGAGGAGAAAGTCCAGCGCTGCAAATACAGAAGGTGGGCTGTCACGATTGAATCATAACTATTGTTCTTAGTTACAAGGCATGATGGATTAGTGTAAAAATACAATGACAAGACCAGTCAGGCACTCACACTTCGAAGTAAGGTTGAATTGGGCTTGAATTTGTGTGGATTTGCATCCTTGTGGGGCACCATTAAAGGGAGTAGTTTGTCTATTTTGGTAGTATGTGATTATGATAGTTGGGACTTTTCAGGTGAGCCATCTCAGGCTGCCACGATACAGAATGTCGTACCCGAGCCACCATCCGTGGACAAGGAGAGGTCTGCATTGGAGCTTTCAGTTTCGGCACCTGGGAGGGTGGCACTCCCCAGTGCTGCAGCAAACTTGAAAATTGTTTTGGATCCCTGTAGCGCTTCTCCATCTTCCCTAGGACAGGGGGAGGTGAATGCTGCGGTTTCTTCCCAGAGCAACGCCTCTCTGTCTCAGATGGTATGGTTTTCCTTTGTGAAATCTTTTTCTTTAAATGAAGATTTTATTGTTTCCAGATTTCCAGCATCTGCACTGTCATGATTTGTTTGAGAGCATGGTGATTGTCATGAATAACCAGTAGTTTCCTCTCATTTTGGAAAATGTGAATAGTGTATTTACTTTCAACCCAGTTTTGCTTTTAGTCCTCTTCTATAAAATGTAGTGAAAATAGCATGTAAAGATTTACAAATTGAATCTCGTCTGATTATGACAACCATATCCTCGAGACCTCGACAAGCAGTCAGCCTTCATATACTACTGAAGCAACACCTAAGTGAGAAATTGTATGCTTGCGCATATCATTGGTTATTAAATATGAATCCATAGCTACTGGTCACTCATGATGTCTGGTTGCCTGTGCGCATGTACTTTTGCAATGTTCTGTAAGATTGTCCTTGTTTTCGTAGGATGAACGGGAATTGAAGAGGGAGAGAAGGAAACAATCCAACAGAGAGTCTGCAAGGAGATCAAGATTACGCAAACAGGTACTGTCAGTAATAAAAACAAAAAATCTCAAGTGGGAATATGGAGGAAAATTACTTTACACAATGTTTTGCACTCTTCTGCACCTATTTATTTCCTGGTGAGCTCATGAATGCTTGTATGTAGTGTGGCAGTAGAAATAGAGAAATGATACATATAAAATGTACATGCAACATTGGCATTTGATATGCACGTTCCACTGTTAAGTTAGGTCCGCACAAGGATCTCTCCGCATGAGAATTGTCCAGATAGGTTATGCTGGCCATAACGTCTCTGACAGTCATCACCTTCGGCCTAATGGATCTTGGAGACATTCTCTCACTTTGTTCGCTAACATAAGATTACCCAGTTTTTACTGTTTCAGAAATTTAAGCAATGACTTCATAGAAAAGTATGCAATCTCAAGTTTTGGCCAACTGAGATCACCTTAGGCATCTAAAAGTTTATTTAGAAAATACTGTCTACTGCTTCTTCAGCAATGCTGCCTGATATACTCGAACTTTTTTGGAACAAAATAATATACTGGACTTGATTACAATATGGTTGTTTTGCCTGTCCCTATGAGCTATGACCCAAATGTTTGCTAAAATCATCTTGCGGGAAACTGATACCTGACAATCTGAACACCGAAACATATCCAGTTAGGGCAAGTAAGACAAGAATGTAGTGAGTTTCTAGGCCAGCAACTGAAAATACTTGAGTAGTGAGTGGTATAAAATTCACTGTGATCCTTAATTACACTTATTCGTGTGTAGAGTTTGCTTGCTTTCTATGGAGGGACACAATATACTAATTTATCTCTATTTCTTTTTATGCTACCTAGCAAGAATGCGAAGAGCTAGCCCAGAAGGTAAGTGAGCTGACCACGGTGAACGGCGCGCTCAGATCAGAACTTGACCAGCTTAAGAAGGACTGCAACGACATGGAAGCAGAAAATAAGCAGCTGATGGTGAATACCACAGCCCTCTCTACCCACCTCTCACCATGCCCTCAGATGTCGAAGTACCTTAATGCTGACTCTTAACCAATTGATTTCTGATTGATGCAGGGTGCAATGCTAAGGCAGGACGATAAGATGCAGCAGTCTGAGGGCCCCAGCGTTGTAACCACCTTGAGCATCAAGGTCGAACCGTCCGAGCGCATCATGACGGAGACGGCAAAGCTTCAGAAGAACGCTTAACGGCAACATGGAGTTATTGGGAGTGCCAACCATGAAGTAGAAGGTGAGAGAAGAGATCAGTGGGGGTACTTATTATCTGTCCCCGCTAATCGCCCAGAAGTGTTTCGCCCCCTTTTGAAGCCCCATCAGCAGCATAATTGGTTCCAAGTCTTACTTGTGGCGGCTAGTCAATGGGTTGTTTGTAACACAAAGTGTAGATAAATATGTGATAGTAGAATGCTATATTTGCTGTTATATTTTCTTGTAGTAGTACAAGAAGTGACATCAGGACGGTAGAAGGGCTCCTGGTATGGTAGTGAACTAGTGATACCGTGTTCAGTATTATCTTTACCTAATAATAAATAAAGGTAATAATAAAGGGAGGTGGGTTTCTCCTTCCGTCATAGCTATTTTGCAGAAAGCCCCCTTCCTTTTTAATTGATCAACCCGCAGTCCAATATTTTCAGCCAAAAACGATTCGTTGGTTTATTGGGCCTCTTTCACTGGGCCTCAGCAGCTTCCCAAGCGGCAACTCTTAGAAAAAAAAAGCAGGCGAGAAAACAATTCGCTGGTCTATTGGGCCTGTTACACTGGGCCTCATCAGCTTTCCATGTATTTTTTTTTGCGGATTTTTGCAACTTAGAAAAAAAATCGTACGTCGTTGTCGCTCCACAAATTTTCTTACATCATCCCGGCAATAGACTAAAGCTTGGTACATGATGGATTAAGGCTACGTACATTTTTTCGAACAAGACATGAACGGTTTACATTTGTCTGCCTCAGTTGAATCTTTAATAAAACGTGTCTGTGAAAATATGTGTAGCGTGATGGATGGTGTAAACTCTCTAATTAATTTTTTTTTGAGATAGAACTCTCTAATTAAATGGATAGTGGGATTATAGTTCGCAAGGCAAATCTTTTAGCCGATTTTGAATCATCTTTTTTTGTTTCTCTCTTCAATTAGAAAAGGTGCCCAATTTATATAATGTTATTAATTGAAATAGTTGTCCCAAAACACATGTGATCTTTAGCTTAGTGTTCAATTTCCTACAATTTTCATGACGGCAAATGCGCGGGCAATTTCTAGCTCAATGCCAAATATTTTTATAATTTTTAGAAAGTAAAACATCAGTTTCCTACAATTTTCATAAAACAAAACATTGGGCTATATATATATATATAGTGAAGCTATTCATCACCTAGGGTACAGAATAATTTATTCTTCACCCGAGGTAATTTTACGAATATTTTATAAAAAATTTACATTTGTAATAAAAATAGTTACATTAATATGGATTCACTTCATAAATTTTGATATAAAAAAACAAAAATATTGATCATAAGATCAAAAAAATTATATTTTATGTATATTTTACACCATCATTTTTACCTTTGTAATTTTACGTAATATAAAATATATTTTACGACGATTATATTTTTTTACGTTCTCTTTTTACATATGAAATAAGACAATTTACGAAATGTAAAATTATGGTGCATTGATGTCAAAACAGAGGAGGTTATTCCTCACCCAGGGTGACGAATAGTCTCACATATATATATATATATATATATATATATATATATATATATATATATATATATATATATATATAGAAACACTATTAAACATCCAGGGTGAAGAATAACTTATTCTTCACCCGGGCCGACCACACAAGCCACTCTCCTTCCCTGGGCTCCATCCATCGCACTGCTCGGTGTGGTTCAACCCACCAAACAAATTTACGACACCTGTCCATGTGAGGTAATTTTTTGTTTCATTTTTACGGTGCGGCGGTTATTTTTCCAGTCGTGTGGGAGCTGGTATGGACTCGCCGCAGTTAATGAAAACGTCCAGACCTAGGGACGAAGCAGCGAGAAGACGGGAGATCTCGGCAGCGAGTTGACGGCAGGTGCAGATAGATTTAGTGGCCGGTGTTAGCCTCAACGTGGGCGGCCGCCGGCCAGAAGCCGGCAGCTGCGGGTGGCCTTTCAGCTTTGCGCGGCAGGGCTGGGGGCCTCTTCTGCGTGCACCACGAAGAGCGGCGTCGTCGGCCGGCAGCATCCGGAAAATACTAAGGTTTGGTCGGCCGCCCCTCTATGAGTCCAGCCATCAATAATGACTCCACGTCCCTCCTAATTCCATTCTCAACATACAGGCCACGCCAGTATGGAATTCTCGCAAGGATCTTTGTATTACAGGGCGTGGTATCCCAGATTAACAACACTTGAGGACGTTTTTTGTATTGCTCTTCCACTAATTTTCTGGAAATCGCCATTTGCTCAATCTGGTAACAAATCTCCACTATTTTTTCTCTCTTTTTGGAATTTCAATATAACAGATCCTGCTAATTGACCAGTACTATAGTATTGACGCAAACATATTTATCAAATTGAATCTCGGTAATTTCATTGGCAGAAGAACAATTATAGCCCTTGGATGGACAACAATAATTTGTTGTTCAGAACTTCAGATATAGGATTATGGAGTCCTTGCAGTGGACGTATTAGGGTGTCCACGTTTCCATTAGTTCTTTCATTGGTACAAAAACTGCAGTCATATAATTTGTTTAATCAGTGTTGTCCTCACTTTATTTGCCACTTTTCTGGAGCAAATCTATGTTCTTTTCGTAATTCTAGATTAGCAAATAGTCCCCCTATTGGTATGTTGTGTGATGTCATGAAGCAAATGAATAATGGGAACTCTGAAGGAAATCAAGGGACCAAAGGAGATGTATTAAAAAATATCTAGACTCGGCGATGCGCAGAAGAGAAAACGACAATGTTTTTGTTCATGTGGTAGCCTGGTATCCCCTGAAGTAAGCTCAATCCTGAATCCAGTGAGCTTTTTTATAGTTCATGTTGTGTTTCAGTTTTCAGTTTGGGGTTTCATGGTCTACTATTATTTGCATCGCTCGAGTTTCACACTTGTTCGTTTCAGAAAGAGACTCTAATACAATTCTTAAATTTTGCTAAGTTCATAAACTCCACACATTAAAATGCCATTGAACTACAAAGCTTGGTAAGCAAATCAAGAGTATTTTATCATTATGTGTGAACATATGAAATAGATCAGTTGTCTCCTCTTATGGAAGGAGATTTTCCCGTTGATTTTTAAGTACTTAAATTAGATGTTCTATTAGACACCCATTATTTTAAAATATCCTTACAAGCAAAACTTAGACTCTTGGCCTTTTAAGAAAGCCACAAATCAATGCTTATTTTTACTGGTGCAGTTTAGCCCTTTGATAGTAGTACTGTGTAGTTTAAAGTAACCATCTCCTTATTTTATTTTTAAGATTTGAACAATTTTGCATTGGCTTCTTGCTTATAAAGATCGAATAATATTGGTTATAGATTTTTCTTTCTGAAATATACTTGCTTCTGACTATTCTCATTTTTATGTGCATTCCTTGGCATTAATGAGTTAGATTCAGGAATGATCTTCTACTAATTGCAGGCATTTAGTCATACTTATTTTAGATCTTTTATCATTGTATTTCATATAGCTCTCCGCAGATCACTTGGATGTAATATTTCTTTTGTGAATAACTCAATTGTACTTTGCCAGTATGACTAAATACTTTGCCAGTATGACTAAATGTGATTTCAACTGTAGTTAATGGTATACTAACAAGTAACAAGAACCTACGATGCCCTTATTTTCTGACCTGGGCCCCTAATATAATTTTAGCGGTAGTTGATCTTTAGAAATGGGTATATGTGGAGATAAAGTACTATGTCTGTCATTATATCCTTATGCTAATTAGTCGTTTTGCAATTTCCTTTTCTTTCCATCAGGAATATGCCGACATGTTTCAGTTTATGCTCAGCACATGGAGTACTTTTCGGGTTCTTGCGCATGTGGTTTAGTAGACTCTCAGCAACGATTCCGAGGTTAGTTCCTTCAATCAAGTCTTGATGTGACATAGATGTGGAGGAAAACATCCGCCTAATAAATAATGTATCTATCTATCTAATCGCTTTCAGTTCAGGAGTGAAAAAAAAATATATAACACTTCTCTGATTTTTGGCACCGTTTGTAAACCATGGAGAGTTGCAACGTTTTCCCCTCCTGTCTAGCAGTTCTTATCCCCTATACCTTTTGTTCATGACTGGCAACTGTCCTCCTTGTTCAAATCGACTGCGGCCTAACAGACACTGTGAACCCGAACTGCAAAATGGAATACCGCATGCCAGATAGGAAATAGGTTGATGATCCCACAACTCATGATCCTGTATGCCAGCAAAGGATGTGATAAGTGCAACTCTTGCTTTTAGTTTTGGAAGTTTTGTAGAATTAATCACCATGACGGTTATTGGAGTCTGAACAATGGTATATGCAAGAGAGGTTCCACGAAGGCATAAATCGTTTTGAAGCTTTTCAGCAATACCTTGTGCTTCGGTGCATCTATCAAAGTCAACAATAAACAAAGCCAGTTTGTTTATGTAATTATAGGTCGTGTTGTGCGTATGTGTTACCCGAACTATCAGGTTTTTGCATGATTATTTCACTAGGTTCTTTGTGTCCAGATGACAATAGAAAACTACATTGTCGCGTCTTATTTGGCTTGTAACATCATTACCTGACCGGCCATGGTCACATTCCTACAACTTATATAAGGAGCTACTTCATTCCTCGACAATAGAGTTGTAATTTTGTTGCAGGCTAGTACGCAGCAAATCAAGGGTGGAGCTCATCAACGAGCCCCCCCCCCCCCCCCCCCCCTCCGCACAAAAACAAAATTTTCACACAAACGCCAACTACATTTGCTTTCGTAACAACAAACTGGAAAGATAATGCTAATCTTCTTATTTATTTTGATAATGGCAGTGGCTTTATATAGCTGGAACGAATCATCTGTCAAAGTCAATTTTTAGAAAAAGTGTCTGCACACTTGAACTTTACCTCGATACCTCGATTCCCTTTAAAAAAGCAAATGCTTGCCACCGTAATTTTACCTCATGAGCACTTTGCTTTTTTATGGTGAATGTTGCGCCTATGCCACCATAATTTTACCTCACAAGTTTTTGCTTATTATAGTGGTTGTGTCATCGTAATTTTACCTCACAAGGTGTCACCGTAATCTTATGGTGGTGGTTGTGGCCATGGCTCACGAACCAAGTTTGCCTGTGTGGCTCTTACAAGCGGCTGGGGTGAAGAATAAGAATTCTTCATCCTGGGTGATGAATAGTCTCATCCTATATATATATATAATGTGTCACAAAATATATAAACGGTGCAGTCTCACGTCTTCATGTATTTTCCTATGTAATGGGACAAGGACCTTGAACTAAAGCGATAAAATCTTAATTTTTTGGTTGGAAAATTGAACTATCTTATCTCTGATATAATTTGTATAATCATTGTAGATAGTATATTCTTAATGATACAATTTAAAGGTATTATTTTATCAACCCACAATCCAATTTTAAGTGAGAAAATGATTCATTTTTTCTGTTGCTACATTGGGCCTCGGCCCACGCTGCTTTGTTGCTACTTTTTTTTCGTTGCTACGTTCACGAGAATCACTAATTAGAGGGCACCATCTCCGCCCCTTCACAGAGGTCACTTCGGTGCGCTCCAGAGCCGCCACATGTCGTGTTTTGATCTCATCCCGCGCGAAACAACAATTGTGGATGCGCGCGATGTGCGGTAGTGCCTGTGGTTGCGTCTGCGGCTGCACCTGTGACTGACTGCGTGGGAACTGTGGTTATACCTGCGGTTGCGCCTGTGGGTGCGTAAAAAAATAGTGACTGCTCCTACGGTTGTGGTTGTGTCTGTGGCTACACGTTGTGGTTGTGGGTGCGGCTGCGCGTCCAGAAGCCGTCACATGTTGACCACGGATGGGACCAAATAAAACCCTGAAACGCATTAGAACACGACACTTGACGCGCTCGAAACGTGCGCAGGTGATAAATGATTTCATTATGTACACCCCGTTGCAACGCACGGGCATATGTGCTAGTCTATGTTAAGAGGGAAGCTTGTTGCGTTTTACATGCTGAAACTGTAATGGATTGGACTAGGAAACTGAAACTTTCCTGGATATATCTAACGAGGGGTTGTCTCTGTCGGCGGGCTCTGAAGACGCACCGGCCCTTCTTCCTTGAGGTTGAGGCCCATATACACATACGGCCATATACCGGCCTGCTGGAGCTAACGTGACTGGCACCCACCCAGCAGCACAGCGCTGGCTGCTGCTGCGCTTCGGTTTTTAGTCCCACCTCGCTTAGCGAGGGGCAACCAGAGGCAGAGCTGGCTATAAGATGAGGGCAGGGTGCAGCGTTGTTCCTTACTTACCTGGACGGGGTCGACGGGTGATCAAAAAGGCCCGTGGCCTGGGTCAATGGCCCACATTGCACTTGGCGGGTGCGTTGGCCCATCATCTCCCCAAGTGGGAGAGTGAACGTCATAATTTGTGCTAGAGGGGGTACGCGTTCGCGCGGCCCCTGCCAATCTTTAAAATTAAAATTTGGTCCCTGGCTTGGCCTGCTTACAAAGTATGCATTATCAATCCAGTCCCTGGTCGGATCCAACGGTAATATCTTCATCGTGCTTTCTGAACATAAAAATTAAGGTTTCAGTGATGTGCCTGGGATCTGGAGACTGGAGGCGTCTTAAAAACAAGGTTTCGTCTAACATCAGTATTAAAATGCTGCCAGGTTGTATTATTCTTGGTGCTATTTTCCTTCCCTACAACCAAGTAGACTTTCTCATAACTGAACTTGTACTCCCTCCGTTCCATAGTTTTCAAAATGTTGATAGAACCGATTAGGCTGAGGCTCTACCATTGTCAGTTTATTTCTGAGGCTCTACCGACATTTTCATTATCCCTACGCTGAGCTCAGGGGGTTCCAGCTGATCGAGACAACACGCTTCCGCCGCGTCTTTGTTGAAACTATTCTGGTAACCACCTTCTTCTGCTAGCGTAAAACAATAAGCCCTGTCGATCTGGGTAGGCACGTTGTTTTTCTGCTCAGAGCAGACAACAACGACGACTTTAGTATTTGGCCATACCCATATATAAGTGCATCTGTTCTCAAGGCTTGAGATGACGTGATAGTTCTATAGAGCCGCCATATATAAGTGCATTTTTTCTAAAGTCTATAGATGACGTGTTAGTGCTATAGACCCAACGGTCAGCTTTGCTATTAGCCTTGCTGTGGGTACTCCTAATGCTAGTATCTTAGCACGTAATTATAGGTATTTTGCTTATATGACATGGTATTTAATGAAGAAAGAGAGGGAGGTTATATCTTAGCTAAGATACAACCTTTGCACGTGGCCATATGCAAAAGGCATGGTTAAGCCAATCACATTTATGCATGAAGCCAAAATTATATTAAATAAGATACAACCTCTAAAAAATCATTAAAGAGAGGGAGTTGTATCTTAAGTTTTTATTGCTCCTATGATATTGTGCTAAGAAACAATGCATTGGGAGCCCTAATATAGCCAACCTAGAGCCAATCTATTACAGCTGTTAGTTAATTAAAACATTCAATGCATGCATGTAAAAGGTAGCCGGTGATTGGAACAAAGGCCTTGTTTGGATACTCTAACTCGGTTAGAGGTTAGAGTTAGATTCTAACTCTAGACTAACCCTAAACTAACTCTAACCAAAGAGGTGTTTGGATGGTGGGGTTAAATTGGCAATAAATGTACCTTTTACAATCATTTTTGACTACTTTGTTCAAGATTTGATTGGTGGAGGTAGAGGGAAACTTAACTTTTTTTGCCCCACCTAACTCTAACCCGAATAAGCACCTCTTGGGTGGGTTAGATGCATCTAACCAACTCTAATCCTCCTGTTTGGATGTTTTAGGATTAGTTTGGTACAATCTAACCAACTTTAACTCTAACCCATGAAACCAAACAGGGCCAAAGAAGCTAGCGCCGGTTCACCAGCTGCCCACCAGCCGGTAGGAAGTCAAAGCCCCCCCCCTAGCTTGAAAGAAACAGAGCAGAAGGTAGGCCCCACACAAGGTGGGACTCACATGTAAGTGATTCAAAGTCACCTAACTTTGGCTTTTCTAAAGTCTTGTTCATTGTTTTTGTGATAGCTAGCTTCTTTCTCCAGAGTCGGACGACCGTTTCTCTGGATATACCTGCCCACCACTATAGCTTCAGATGGTATACCAGTGTTGCTTTGAGAAGACGTATGTGCATGGAGGTGGATTCTCATCAGCAGCCACAAGGCATCGGCATACCCATCAGTCATCACCTTCCACGAGTTCCATCTGATTTTTTTCGCCCCCTCCTCCTTCTCCTTGCCTACTTATATATGTTCGAGGAGACGAGGAATTCATCGCACCCAAATTATAACCCTCTCCTCTCCCGATTCATCCATCGACCTCTCTCTACACCCACCTGACCATCGCACGCACCACACACACGTCCATCTCATCCCCGGCCTCTCTTGTTTTCAAGACGTCCGTACGCTGCTCTATATTTCATTTCATGGCACCGCCGACGCCGCCTACTCTTGTCATCGTCGTTGGACCTGATGGAAGGATCAGGATTATCCGTGTTCAAGAACAGGCCACGGAGTAGCAACTGCTATCTCTACTACTGTACTTTGCTATCTCTTCATCCAAGAGCTCATGCTTCATGCATGCATGGTACGTGCAAAAATCGATGCGACTAATCGGCTGTTTCGTTTCAGTTGCCCTTGTTATCTTCTCGATCATCCACCGGAAAATTCTTAATGTAGGATGTATACTCCAATTTGCTTGCTTCTGTGTGGTAAGGTTATTAGCAGCAAATGTGGAGGCTCAGTTTTGGAGAGTGGGCTTATTTAACATTTCCTAACAAGATTCCCAGCAATTGCTTAGCCAGTCTGTGACCAATTCTCTATCACATGCTTGTTAGTTAGTACTAGTACTACTAATTTCATGTGGATTCCTCCACCATATGGTACTACTAACTAAATGCTCAAAGAATATCGTGAGATAATTTCCTTCTCTTTTATAAGTGGTGCTTACTGCATGCTCAGTTCCATGTCTCTCTTCATGTGCTTTCACTAATTCTTGTTTGTTTACTCGATCTACAGGTATGGAATGGAAACTAGTTGCATGGCGCCAGGCAATACATATCATACGAGTGCCAGCGTCACAGAGAGCACGCTTGCACTTGCACAGGAAACGAAGGACCAAGCGGGCATATGGACACAACAACACGCGCTTAGTGTGACGCAGAAGTAGGAGCATTATCCTTGCTTGGGAGAGGCTGGAGGCCGTAGCGAGGATACGAGCAATAATTAGCTTCAAGGCCTCCTGCTCGTCGTCATTAGTCAAGGATCTTCGCATCTGTAAAAAAGATAGCAATTTTATATAAATAATTAGCATGCCGCTTTGGAAACTGATGCTCAATTGCGAATTTGTCCTAGTAGTCTACAACGCCCAAAAAGCAGCACAGAAGAAGATCCAGAAAATACGATTGTCTCGGCCAGGAAGCAAGAATCCGGACCTCAACAAAGGATTAGGGTTCCAGTTGTTATCCATCCACGAACGAATGGAACTCCAAAGGAACAGAGCAAGATCACAATGAAAGAAGATATGTTCTGAGGACTCCGAAGCTGCACATAACACACAAGAGTCAGCAAACGCAAGATTACGCTTACGGAGCTGATCAGAAGCAGGAAGTTTAGCCTTGAAGGCTTGCCACATGAAAAATTTGATCTAGGGGGAGGGGGGGGGTCTTATCTCTCCACACCATAGCAAAGCAGGGCGTACAAGTTCCCTGGATAAGGTGCAAATAGAGGGATTTTATGAAGAATAGACCCGAAGAGGAGATATATTGCCCTTGTTATATATGTTCTCCATCATCCACCGGAAAATTCTTAATGTAAGCTAGATGTATACTCCAATTTGCTTGCTTCTGTGTGGTAAGGATATTAGCAGCAAATGTGGAGGCTCAGTTTTGAAGAGTGGACTTATTTAACATTTCCTAACAAGATTCCTAGCAATTGCTTAGCCAGTCTGTGACCAATTCTCTATCACATGCCTGTTAGTTAGTACTAGTACTAATTTCATGTGGATTCCTCCACGATATGGTACTAACTAAATGCTCAACGAATATTGTGAGATAATTTCCTTCTCTTTTATAAGTGGTGCTTACTGCATGCTCAGTTCCATGTCTGTCTTCATGTGTTTTCACTAATTCTTGTTTGTTTACTCGATCTACAGGTATGAAAACTAGCTACATGGCGCCAGACAATACATATCATACGTGGCAGCGTCACAGAGAGCATGATTGCACTTGCACAGGAAACGAAGGACTCTGTCCACCAAAATTGAAGTTGTCATTGCTACCACCTCCTTTCTCGCTTAGAGCATGGTTAGGTTGGCCCCAATGGGGAGTAACTTAGCACTAACATAGAGTCCAACTCAGCAAGTTTTCTTACGTGGCAATGAGTTAATGAGAGAGATGTTTGTAGTAACTTAGATAGTTACTTGCTCTTTGAGTAACATCACACATACCAAGACAATATGAGTCTATAATCTAATAAATGAAGTTTTATATGACACTACATATATGTTACTACCCATTGTGGAGGTAGTAACATAGACTCGAAATTCGTGTATGTTACTAGTCTAAGTTACTCCCCATTGTGACCAGCCTTAATAGTATAGCCAACTGCTGGCTATAAGGAGATGTCATGTCATCTATAGCTAACCTTATAGTCAAAAAATACAATAGGAAGACTATAAGGAGTACTACTTTAGCAATATATGGCTCACATGTCTATCTCACAAAGTGTCTAGGAGCACGTGTTGCAGCTGACTAGTAATTAGTAACCCGCTTCTCTTCTCTTTCTTCCAACTAAGCATAAATATACTATTTAATTCCTTATAGCTAGCTGACTAGGCACTATTGTACTTGCTCTTATAAGGCTTGCGTGTATCCCTAGATCTATAATTTAACCAACATAAAATGAGTTGTATAGTCTAAAAATTATACCATTAGAAATTATGCGATTTGAAGTTTCTAATGATGTATTTTTTGTGATATATAACTTGTATTGCGTTGGTCTATTTGTCAACCTAAAGATACGCGCAAGCCTTATAAACCGGAAAGGAGGTATTACTACCATCGGCTATTGAGACCACGTGTCTCATCAATGACTGCATCACTTGACCTTCTATCATGCTCATATGAGGCCGATGAGAGTTGTGTTGATGATGTCTGTGTCTTGGATTTCTGAACTAGTGGCAAGAAATTAACTTGTAAAATATGAAAAGGTTGTTTATCTATTCTGTTTGTAACATGTGAATTGCTTCTGAAGTCATCAGTTTGTGAAGCCATCTGTACTATTCATGACAACTATATCTTCCACATTGGTTTCAGTTTTCTTTCTTCAATATAAGAGTAGTCCTTGTGAGTCAATGGGTGTCGAATTTTTCTCTCTCCTGCATCCACTGTTACAGAAATTTAAAATTACATCCAAGTCATTGTGGGTGTCTAAGTCTTTTGTCTCCTGCATCAAGTGGTGTGCAAGACTAAGTCCAAGTCTTTTGTCTAATTACATCCAAGATCCAGTAATGACGATTGTCTCGACCAGGAAGAGTACGCGCAAGAATCCAGACCTCAACAAAGGATGAGGGGTTACAGTTGTTAACTTGTTATTCATCCACGAACGAATGCATTTCCAAAGGAACAAAGCAAGATCGCAACGAAATAAGATATGTTTCGAGGACTCCGAAGCTACACAGAGCACACAAGAGTCAGCAAACACAGGATTACACTTACGAAGCTGATCAGAAGCAGGAAGCTTGGCCTTGAAGTCTTGCCACATAAAAAAATTGATCTTGGGGGGTGGGGGGTCTTATCTCTACACACCATAGCAAAGCGGGGCGTACAAGTTCCCTGAATAAGGTGCAAATAGAGGGATTTTATGAAGAACCGACCCGAAGAGGACAAAGTCACGCTCCACCGTTGCCATGTTAGGAGTGTTTATCTTTCTGCTGCATTTGAGCTCGATGAGGTTGTGTAAGACTCGCCCATAAGGCCCTATTTATGTAAGACTTGTTGTATCGGTACTTGTATGAATGTGATTGTGATATCATTGTCGACTTGTGCGTCGCGACATACAACTGTCCGCTTCAGACATGTAGTCCGGGGTGCCCACAATCTAGAATATTCAACTCACTCCTCAAGTGAAGGAATGTCTTCTCGTCAAGAGGTTTGGTAATTATCGCCACTTGCTTGTCGGTACAAACATGCCTAAGGTCAATGTCTCCCTTAGCAACATGATCACATATGAAGTGGTGACGAACATCAATGTGCTTTATCCTCGACTATTGCATCGGGTTGTGTGCCATCTTGATGGCACTCTCCTTGTCACATAGAAATTAATCAGGAATTTTATCCTTATGTCAGACTAGGTATTTATTGATCCTGGTGCGAGCATATGGATCCAATTCCTGGTGATACCTTTGAGCATCAGTGCTAGGTGCTCGATGGCATCATCATCGTTTGTGACCTGAATTGTGGGGATATAATCCTCAAGCCATATGACCGGATCCGATGTTCCGTCGTACTTCTTGCAGTTTGTGAGCTATAGGCAAGACCCCTATTGGGAAGGGCGCTCCACAATATCATTTGCGAAATATGGAGGACATGAAGTTCCTCATATGAACTGGATTGCTTCGACCATCCGACAAGTGTTGTTCATCCCGTTGTTGATATACCGCTGGGAGAAAGCTGGAGCGTACTTGTCTCGAGCCAGCCTTTTGAAGTCGGGATGTTTGTTCGGTTGTGCGCCATCTAGAATTGTAGATTGTTTGGGGTGCTTCCTCATAACGAGGGGACTGCCTCTGCCAATAAGGCTGATATTCTATGGATTGACTCCTTGGGACCAAGATTGATGTATCCCGTGAGTTGAAGGATATGTTTCCCTTGCTATCGTACAGTCCACCTTGAGGAGTTGAACGAGCAATTTTTAAGTATGCTTGCTTATTTCAAAGGGGTCTTCGACTTGCAACGCCATCGAGGTCATCCATGAGGTTCTTTCCTCTCATGGGTGTTTTATAGGCTAGCAGGACGGCGACGTTCTGTAACCTTTACCTAATCTACTCTTCTCTTGTATTGATGTGCCACATGTATTTTTCAAGCTCGATTCCTCGCTCGGCTAATTTTCCCCTACCCTTCAGGACTTTCTTGGTCGTCTTTGCAAGTACTTTTCATCCTTTGTCGCGTTCAGGGTCCTCTAGGGGTTGGTTGATGGTGTTTTCATCTCATGCCCCAAAGTCACTAGACTTGTCATCTCCTTTGTGATCGACTTCCTCGGTGTCATCTGCCTCCTTTGGGTCTTTATTGTTATTGTTTGTGACGCTAGCACCTACGGGCCCTATGGTGTAAACTTCGTGAGTTGAGGTTGCCTTCCAGCTGCCTTTGTATGTAGGTGCCCCTGTCGGACTTTCAGACTCGCCAACTTCTTCTTCCATGAAATCATCATCGTTTCCTTCGATGACTTCTTGCTAGATTCTTCAATGTTAGCGATGAGGTGGGCGGTGGGTGTGCTAAGAGTACCGTCTTCCTTTGTGATTCTTCTTTCCCAGCATGAGGCTGGGCTTGGTGGCTTTGAATTTGTGAGTTCTTGGATCTAATATAACATCATGTCCAGGAGGCGCTTGACACAGTCCTCACGTTCCTTCTCCGTGAGAGGGGTAGGAGGCGAGATCATTGGAAGGTTTTTGGATATTGGCCTCAAAGCAAGGTCCTTACGGAACATGAGGATGTGATTTAACGTCGAATCCGGTGATCTATATGCGTTGGTAAGACCTAGGGTCATATTAAACATACTCAAATTACGTATGTATTTGGTTATGGGGATAACCTGGCCATGAAGTTTCATTCCGGTGATTTGATCTGACTTCGAATATGATGAATGTTGAGTCTGCTGATCTTGGGTTGGTTTGAATTCTGGTGTTATGGTGGGAGTTTTATATTCCTTCAGGGTTTGGCTTGATTGTACCCATGCCGCCGAGATCCACAACATGCGCCTTGCCGGTGATTTTGATAATCTGGCTTGGGGCGAGGGTTTGAGTTGATCGAGATGACCAATCGAGTTGGTGATGAAGTGGATGTCACTGAAAGCGATCGACTGTACTTGGCGGACGAAAGGTGTATTCCGGTTTTGTATACATGGTCCACATATTATTGCAAAAACTATGTAGAAGCATTAAAAATTCTGGAATGAGCTTGCACTATCCAGAACATGGCAAATTTACCGACCGCCATCCCAAGCGGACATGAATGTTTACTAGGTCCACGTCAGACGTTTTCTGTTTAAAAAAACAACATGTACGTTTTCACCCCGAGCTGTTCTTGTTCGACGCGACTGTTTTTGTGACACAGCTGGACGCCGGCTCTCCCTGCACGCGTGGAGTGGCATAGCTGGACACCGACGCGCCCTGCCGCCTGCATGTGTGGAGCCGCGCTGTGGTGGTTGGGGAGCTGCACAACTGGATGCCGGCGCGCCCTGCCTCCTGCACGCTTGGCGCGGCGTGGTGGTGGTTGGGGAGCAGCGCAACTGGGCGCCGGCGCTCCCTGACGCCTACACGCATGGACGAGGATGCGGAAGCCGGCAGCCTGAACATGGCGCCGGCGAGGGCGGCGCCTCTTGGACGCAACGCTGGCGACGACGTCCACTAGGCGACTGATACGTCCCAAACGTATCTATAATTTCTGCTTGCTCCATGCATGTTTTGTGTGACTTTGCCATGATTTGCTTGAACTTTCATACACTTTTGAGCATATTTGGACTAATCTATTAACCCAGTGCATCCAGCTGTCAGTTGCTGTTTTCTGCTGTTTTGTATTTCAGTTTTTTCGGCCATTAAAAATGCTCCGAAAAATCCGGAAAAATCAGAAAAAAAATTAGCGACCCGGAAGCTTCCGGAATCACCAAGGCAGCGGAGGGGGGCCACCACCAGGAGAATAGGAGGGTCCCTGGCGCGACCAGTAGCTATGTGATGTACTTATCTCCTCTTTGTGCTTCCACTTTCGAGACCTCGTGAGCTGCCTCACATGATCGAGGCACCTTTGTAATTTTCTGCTATTGCTATGCTGAGTTTGTTGGGATCTGATGGATTATGAGACTATGTTCAGATTGTGATGAGTAATATATTTGGTTCTTCTCTTTTATATTTTGTTCTTGAGTAAATTCTTACATGTTCTCCGTTGCCGTATTTTACTTTGGCCAAGTGATTTGTTGCAACTCCAAGAGGGAGCGTTATGCTTGATTGTGGGTTCACCCCCTTGATGTCTAGCTTGAGTGACAGAAACATGAGACTAGAGGATGTGTTGTTGCCACCAGGGATAAAACAACAGTGCTTGTACCCGCGGGTGCAAGGATTGTTTACTTTACACAAAGTTCTTTTAATGCAGTTGTCTGTTGCTTTGAGTTTACACTTTGGGTGGGATTCGCAACTTAATTCCAGCGAGATGTTCTGGATAGATATATCAAGGTGGATGATTCGTAGTAGATGCAGTTGGATTTCGGTCTACTTACCTTGGCGTACTGCCCATTGCTTTTGAGCCCTTCCTTTTGTTGGGGTTCGCAGCAGAAAACACAAATTTTTCTACTAGCGTTCCCATAACCCAAGATCTAGCTAGCCGTATTACCGTAACGGAAAGGAGTGCAGAAATAACATACCTCGGGGTGTAGTCCGTTGCGCGGGAAACGTTCCCGCAAACGTGGTTGATGTAGCCGATCAAGTTTCACAGCCCCCTGGCTGTGTTGAGCACCCGGATGGGTGTAGTGCCACACGTGTAGCACCTCGTAGTACTCGCACACGTACGATACTCGATGACGACCTCCGTTCTCCGATCCAGCGAAGGTGACGAAAGCAGACCTCCTGACGGAGCTTCGGCAACACGGCGGCCTCCGATTCTAGCAGAGAAGCTTCAATTCCACTATAGGCTCACACTAGGGAGCCCACCGTGAACGAGACAAGGGAGGGGAGAAGACCGGAGAAAACCGATCTCAATTCGGAGTAAATACTAATTTAATCCGATTTATTGTGTATTTGGCTTAATTAAATATGTGCACCATGGCCCTCTTTATATAGGGGTAGGGGAGGGAGTCAACCCCCCTCCATTAGCAATGTGGGACTATCCCACATGCTAGGGGGGCGCCGGCCAAGGGGGGATAGGGGGCGCCACCCTCATGGGCCCTAGGGCCCATGGCGCCTCCCCCACTCCCTTTTTTTCCTTTTTCTTTTTCCCTTTTATTTCTTCCCCTAATGGGCCTTTTTCTCCACTAAGGCCCATTGCACATATTAATTAGAAATAAAATGATTTTAATTAATAATTCAATTAATTAATAACTAAAACATAATATTCCATCTCCCGGTGATCCGGAACACCTTCCGGTTCACTCCGAACTTGTTCGGTTCAACACGGTACTTCTCCGATGTAGTTTCCTTTATTCTTTGGTTACTCCGATGGTTTCGAAGAGGTCTCCGATTTCATCGAGCCCTTAAGTGTGTTACCCTACGGTCCGAGAACACTCCAGTCATGACCGATACTAGGCTACGGTCAATGATCATCAGCGGGACCTGGATGCCCATAATGACCCCTGTGCATTCCGGATATCAAACACCGATTAGACCTTACGCCATATAGCATTCCCTTTGTCAGCGATACTGGATTGTTCCGAGATTCGATCAATGACATCCTATGTCTGGTTCAACCTCGTTCTGAACTAATCCTCATTCACTCGTTCCCGTGATATTCATCCCCGTGACCTAGTCACACGCTGCAGCTTTATGGATGGAATCTCACCGAGTGGGCCCCGAGTATCTATCCATTATATGGATTGACAAATCCCGCTCTTGTAACAATACTCCTCAACATATCTCCACGGAATACCCAAGATACAACCGTTATGACCCGCATATTTCAGTCAGGTGGTGGGATGTAGGTCAAAGCATCCGGGAAGATAGCAATTATGCACGTACTCACGGTCAAAGGAACGGTCTACCACGTTCTGTAAATACAACACTGAACCTTCACAAGATTTGATCATGCTGTAATGCTTACTTTGGGTAATGTTCATCACGTCACTTAACCAGTGAGGTGATCTCATAGTCAAGAGACTTAATTGTCCATGATCGCGAAATCACGACCATCATGTTGACCATGAACTAGTTATCGATGTAGAGGCTAACTAGGAACTCTGGGGGTTTCTATACCACACCTGCATCATTGTTTCACTGACACAGTTCTAGCACGGTATGAAACTGGTTATGAACTTGCTTAGATATATTGGAATAATCATATATTATTTGCCTCTAGAGCATATATCCAACACCTTTATTTGCAGCATAGTTAGCATTGTGGTGCCTTCATAATCTTGTCAATTGCCCAGCTGTGATTTGTTTACCTCGCTAGCACTTTTATCTTCTTTTGGGAGAGAGACATCACTAGTGCAAATCACTGGACCCCAGTCCATCTTCACATTATTGTTTACACTCTTAGTTTACTTTCAGTCTTTACTTTCAGTTGCCACTATTATTATCTCTTGCGTTGATCCTTTGTAAACAGCAAGACCGGAGGAATTGACAACTCCTTTGTACTCGTTGGGAGCGAAGTTATTTGTATTTGTGTGCAGGTCTATGTCAAGCGCCGTGACACCTACTTGTATCTCTTGGAGTCCTACTGGTTTGATAGTCAACCTTAGCATCTTTGCTAAGGGAAACTTGCTGCTACACTGCATCTCACCTTCCACTTGGGGTAACCAACGAGGAGAGTTTCCACTCTGTATCAAGCGAATTTCTGGCGTCGTTGCCGGGGACTACAGTCTACAAGATAGGGGAGTTGCACACTATCTTTTATCTTTGCTTTTTAGTCTTGTTACTTTACCTTTCAGTTTTTTACTTTTGTGTCCCTTATTAAAAATACCAAAAATACATGTTACCTTGTCAGTAGTTACCACTATGGCTGGTCCTTTGGCCTTTGGTGAGGCAGAAGTACTTACCTTTACTCAAAGGGGTGGTGAAAGTTTGAAAGCTGCTTGGTATAGAATTAATGATTCTCAAAAAAGAGCCACCAAGAAACAATCCACTACTATCTTGCTTAGAAATTTTTATGTTGGGATCACTTCTCAGAATAGGTTTCTTTTAGACACTGCTATCAATGGGAACTTCATAGAGGCCCCAGTTTGGGAAGCCCTTAATGTTATTGAAAATCTTGTTGGAAGTCCCCCGGTTGTTAGTATTAAGGAGGACATTACTTTAGCTCACATTATGAAAAAACAGAAAATATAGAGCTAGAGATGCCAAGTATCAATAGGGTGAATGAGTTGGATCGTAAGATTCAAGGGAATTTGAATAGGCTAGATAACTCCACACGGAAAATTGTCAAAACTTTGGAGACTATTAAATCCCTTGATGAGAAGTCTTCTAGGATAGAAAAGATTGAGGAAGTTATTGAAACTCTAGGAACTACCTTTTCCTCAATCAAAACCAAAAATGATGAAACTCCGGCAAAGAAGGAACCTAAGTTCGTTTACGTCCCCAAGGTTCCTCGAGCTAAAGCAAACACACCCATTGTCAAGAGAGTTGAAACGGTGAAAACTTTGGAGGAGACACCTATCTTTTACTTTAATAAAACTCCAATTGATTTCCCTCCTTTTGATTTTATTCCAAAAAGAATTTTCATTCGTCCTTTATTTGAGAAACCTATTAAGACTAGTTGTACTATTGAAGAGCTTTTTGATGATCAAGATGATGGTTCAATGGATACAATTTGATCTTCTGCTTTAAGCCTAGCTAATGGCTCTAAAGAAGCGCTTTCGGGAGGCAGCCCGCAACGAATTTAGGTTTTTCTTTTTGCTTTTCTTCTGTTCTTAGTGGTCTTGATGATTGTTACTACTGTAGCAACATCATTGTATCTTTACTTTTCAAGCTTTGTGCCAAGTTTAGCCTCATACGACAAGGGAAGTGAAAGTTGTGACATGCTGTCCAGAAAACAGATTCTGTCCTCGTGACTACAAAAATCAGAGAAAAATTCCAGTTTATCTTTTTGAGCTGAATTTTTCACACAGCGTGCTCTATACAATTACGAAACTTGCGTATGTTCTGAGTTTTTTTATTTGAGTTGTAGAAGTATCCCTAAAAAATTCTTTACTACCTGTTGTTCTGTTTTTCACAGATTCTGCCACGTTTTGTCTCTCTTTACTTTTGCAAACCTTAAGCTTGCTTTTTCTTTGAAAAAACTTTTTGGAAATCTTGAGAAACAGTAGCTCTTCAATAATATCTTTATTTCCAGTAAGGTAAAAATTATTTTAATAGGGTACTAACCTCTCTAATCAGTCTACAATGAGTTATGTATGAAGGGAGTTTTCAAGTGTGCGATGGAAGATGATGAAAGAAGATCTTGGAGTGTCAAACGCTCAAGCTTGGGGATTCCCATGTGCACCCCCAATAAATATTCAAGGATACTCAAGCGTCTAAGCTTGGGGATGCCCCCGTGCATCCCCTTCTTCATCAACAATTATCAGTTCATCGCTCGTTGCACTATATTTTTATCACTTCATGCGTTGTGTGCTATGCTTGGAGCGTCTTGCTCTTTACTTTTCAAGGTTTGTTTTTGCTTTGTTTGCTGTAGTAACAAGTTAGACCCCAGCTTACTCTTTTGTGTGGGAGAGATACATGCTCCGCTTGAACTAGAACTACTCATAGGATTTGCATGCTTATTCTTTTAGCTGTGAGTTGTTCTTTTTCTTTTCTTAGCCGCTGCTCTGTTTAGTTGTAGTGCTTTAGTTTTTCTAGAGATTTTCTTTTGTTTTAGGTTGAACTTTCTATAGGTTGTATGTTTTATCTTGTTAGAGAGTTTGCATGTTGCACTGCGTTTTGTGTCTTGACTAGAAGTAGTTGTTGAAGTTGTTGTTCTCTTTGTAGTAGTAACTTGCACTAGTTTTGAGGTATTGAATAGAGTAATGTTTGAACTTTTGGTGTCAAGAGCTCGAGCCTATTAGTGATAGATGGCGTATTTTGGGAAATCCGTGTGTTTTTCGAAAACCAAAAACCCCTGTTGAGAACTCTAGCTACTAGATGGATCACTAACCTCTGGAGGGTTCGAATATTAGAGTACACTCACGTAGCATGACTCGAGGATGCGCAAGGATAACCAAACCCCAATACACTCCTCCTCGGGGTACTTGTCTCTTTGTGAACCTCCTGATTAGATTGAGAGTTACCGATAATAAGTGCATGAGTTTTTCGGACTAATGTAAGTATTCGAAAGTTGACACTTCCACCCACCTATACTTTTGCTAGCCTTTCCTGTGCCGTGCATTGCTTTCTTATCACTCCGAGAGTTAGCGTCCACCTTCGCCGGTACATCCAAACCCTTGGCACGATACGCTATGTCATCATAAGCCTCCTTATATCTTTCCTCAAAACAGCCACCATACCTACCTACAAGGCATTTCCATAGCCTTTCTGAGATACATTACCATGCAACATCCACCTTCTCATGACTTGATCTTCATGTCATACATGCTACTTGCTTGATCGATGAGCCGCATGCTAGTTGGGATTTGCCCTACTCATTGCTACATGGCGCGCTAGTATCATTGCATATTCTGCTATCCTGGCAGAGGCATACATTTGCATCATGATAGTTATATCTTCTTTATGTGAGTACCTTTGTAAAGTGTGAAAGATCTCCTATATTCTTGTAAAATATAGAGTGTTGCCCCTAAAGTGAGGAAAAGATCCCAAAGAGGACAAAATCAAGAGATCCCAAAGAGGACAAAATCAAAAGATCCCAAAGAGGAAAAATGAGAGTTAAATAGAAAGAGCCATTGAGGCCACCAAAAAATACAAAAAAATAGAAAAAAGAGAAAAAAAATAAAAAGAGAGAAGGGGCACGCTACTATTCCTTTTGAGAGATCCACACTAGTACTTCATCCTCTATCCCTTGTACTCCATAGAGATCATCATCATGCATATAGCTATGTGGGGACCTTCACACTATAGAACTTGGCTTGTATATTCCAATGATGAGCCTCCTCAAACGAGCTCTAGGTCTTCTTGAGCAAGCAAGTTAGATGCACCCTCACTAGTTCCCTTGGAGAGATTTTAGCTCACATGTGCATCCGTTGCATGGCAATCCCTACTCCTCACATCACATCTATCATTGTCCTCATTGATGTGAGCCTTTAACACCTTTTTGTCTTCCTCCTCCACCTTCTTTATGTTTCGCCTTTTAGGTGTCAACTTTCTTGCTCACGCTCATCCATTGCATGAGTGCTCAAAATATCGAAAGGGAGTGGATCAGTTTGACTTGTACCTGACTAGTGGTCTGGGGACGAGTCAAGATAAGAATCCAAAGGAGACTAAGTGTGAAACTTTAGTAGATAGTTGTTCTCAACAACCTTTTTTCTCTCTTTTTCCCAGTCCCTTGCTTGCACGCAAACACCATTTGGAGACAGTCGAGTCACGGACAACGAGAGCTCTTGCACCTTTTGTTCTTTTGTTGCTTGTGTCAATGCTAATATAGACTTTTGCTTGTTAAGACTTGAATTGAATTGCATGCTTTGATTGCTTTACTTAAAAGTCCTTATATGGTTGTGTGGCATGTCACCACATAAATTATGCTTGTTATCATTTACCTACTCGAGGACGAGCAAGAATTAAGCTTGGGGATGTTGATACGTCCCAAACGTATCTATAATTTCTGCTTGCTCCATGCATGTTTTGTGTGACTTTGCCATGTTTTGCTTGAACTTTCATACACTTTTGAGCATATTTGGACTAATCTATTAACCCAGTGCACCCAACGGCCAGTTGCTGTTTTCTGTTGTTTTGTATTTCAGGTTTTCCGGCCATTAAAAGTGCTCCAAAAATTCGGGAAAAATCAGATAAAAAATCAGCGACCCGGAAGCTTCCGGAATCACCAAGGAAGCGGAGCGGGGCCACCACCAGGAGACCAGGAGGGTCCCTGGCGCGGCCCAACCCTTGGCCGCGCCAAGAGGCCTCCTGGCTGCCTGGTGGGCCCCCTCGACACCCCCCTCCGCCTATATTTAGCCCTCGGGGTGGAAACCCCTAATATCGATCTCTTTTCCGTGATCTCGCATCTGTACCGCCGCCGCCGTTTCAAGATCGGGGCTGCTTGGAGAAGCTGCCTCGGCACCCTGCCGGGAGGAGGAACCCCCTCCAGGAGACTATCCATAGCCATGGACGCCTCCCGTATGTACCGTGAGTAGTCCCCCTTGGACCATGGGTCCGTGACCAGTAGTTATGTGATCTATTTCTCCCCTCTTTGTGCTTCCACTTTCGTGACCTCGTGAGCTGCCTCACATGATCGAGGCACCTTTGTAATTTTCTGCTATTGCTATACTGAGCTTGTTGGGATCTGATGGATTATGAGACTATGTTCAGATTGTGATGA
The DNA here is from genome assembly GCA_950022295.1 of Bromus sterilis. Lineage (NCBI taxonomy): Eukaryota > Viridiplantae > Streptophyta > Magnoliopsida > Poales > Poaceae > Bromus > Bromus sterilis. The sequence goes on from OX465595.1 coordinate 436,312,795, forward strand.
GTAATATATTTGGTTCTTCTCTTTTATATTTTGTTCTTGAGTAAATTCGTGCATGTTCTCCGTTGCCGTGTTTTACGTTGGCCAAGTGATTTGTTGCAACTCCAAGAGGGAACGTTATGCTTGATTGTGGGTTCACCCCCTTGATGTCTAGCTTGAGTGACAGAAACATGAGACTAGGGGATGTGCTGTTGCCACCAGGGATAAACACAACGGTGCTTGTACCCGCGTGTGCAAGGATTGTTTACTTTACACAAAGTTCTTTTAATGCAGTTGTCTGTTGCTTTGAGTTTACACTTTGGATGGGATTTGCAACTTAATACCAGCGAGATGTTCTAGATAGATATATCAAGGTGGATGATTCGTAGTAGATGCAGTTGGATTTCGGTCTACTTACCTTGGCGTACTGCCCATTGCTTTTGAGCCCTTCCTTTATTTGCAGCATAGTTAGCATTGCGGTGCCTTCATAATCCTGTCAATTGCCCAGTTGTGATTTGTTTACCTCGCTAGCACTTTTATTGTCTTTTGGGAGAGAGACATCACTAGTGCAAATCACGGGACCCCGGTCCATCTTCACATTATTGTTTACACCCTTAGTTTACTTTCAGTCTTTACTTTCAGTTGCCACTATTATTATCTCTTGCGTTGATCCTTTGTAAACAGCAAGGCCGGAGGAATTGACAACTCCTCAGTACTCGTTGGAGCGAAGTTATTTGTATCTGTGTGCAGGTCCACGTCAAGCGCCGTGACACCTACTTGTATCTCTTGGAGTCCTACTGGTTCGATACTCAACCTTAACATCTTTGCTAAGGGAAACTTGCTACTACACTGCATCTCACCTTCCACTTGGGGTAACCAACGAGGAGAGTTGCCACTCTGTATCAGCGACAACGGGCAGTCCTATAGGTGGCGGCACCGCAAGGGAAGGGGGCAGCGGCGGAAGCGCGGGCGGGATGACGCGCAGGAGTTTTCGCACGCACGGGGAGGCGGGGTGGTGGAAGGGCGCGCGGGAGGAGGTTTGGCGAGGCGCCCCAGCTCGGCAAATTTGGCGAGGCGACTGGGATGTTTACCGTTTGGGATGAAGAAGAGAGGAAGAAACAAAGGCTGTTGGAAGGCTGAATCGAGCCCGTTCTTTAATTTTTACAGAGCCCATGGACTTAACAGAGGTTGTTGGAGTTGCTCTTACATTTTCTTCTTCTTTGATGGAGAACTAAGGATTCTGATTATTTTCGTCAACATAAAAAAATTGGACGTTAATGAAGACGGGTCCTGAAAAATTGCAAGATTCTTGTAAATAAGAAAATTACACAAAATAAATATCTTCAAACTAAGAGCATAAAAATCACCACACAAAAAGCATCTCCCGTGCCCAAAGAAATAGATGACCACATATTTTTAGTCTCTGCACACAATGAATAAGAGGCAGATCAACACATGTATCATGTATAACATCTTATGATCTTTTGTCAAAGGTTTAAACGTCTAAAACACATTCTCTGATTACTCTACCATACGAATCTAAGTACTCACTGTAAGTAATGCCATAATACATTATAATTAACATATATAAAAAATAGTGAATTTCATTCCAAACTGGGTTGAATCCAAGCAATGAAAAGATAACATATCCTGCAAAGGTATATCATACAAATGAATACTTGTGCAGTCCTTTCTGGGAAATATAGATTGTACCTCGCAACAACATATCCAAACATGATTACACCCCGAAGATTAGTTCACCAATCAAGTCTAGTGATATAAATATTTAACAACACTAAGGGTGAGCTTGGTTTAGAGGAATTTTACAGAAAACTTTGGAGGGGAGATTTCACGGGATTGTTCACCTATATTATATTTTGATCACATAAACTATGAATAGTAAATCAAAGAAAGGTCTTCATATGCCTACAGATTTCAGGATTCGGTGCCTACAGATCTGCAACCAAGCCTACATGAAACACATATATACACAAGCTGAAAGACAAAAAAGAAAAGGAAGGGGGAGAAAGAAGGCATACCACGCCTGTAGAAGAAGGACACAGGGGATCGAACAAGAAGAAAGCAGCAAGCCTCTGCACTAACACCAACAACGAAAATAAAATCGGCCTTCTAAAGCACGCCGTCCTTGGCCTTCCCGTCTGAATCCTTAACAAATCGACAAATCGAATAAGCATCAGCAACAACCCAACAAAAATCGAAAGGCATGTTCTTACGGATTAATTTTCTCTTGCAAACTGTTTCATGATTCAAACCTCTTCATTGCCTCTCCAATCAAAATTTATAGCAAAACGGTGCGCCGTTACAGTTAATTTAAGGTATAGTAGTTTCCACTCCAATCGCTCGTGCATAACCAAAACACCAGCCCAACCTACACTGAACACACGGAATTACCGGGAAAAAATGAACAAAAGAGGGGAAAGATGGTATACCACAACGGGCTTCAGCAGAAAAAGCGCCCTCGCGAGCAGCAAGACGTCTGTAGAGGAACGACGCAGCAGAGATCCGAGGAAGAAGCAACCAGGAGGCGCCAGCAGCAGAATAACGCCCGAAATGAGAAACAATCACAGGCACCCCGCTCAAAAGCACCCTCCTCGGCGAGACAGATCGAAGGAATGAAATCTGCAACGCATCTGACCAGGACCCGTCCTCGCCATTCCCTGGCGGCCACCGACCAAGGGAAAGGACGTGTGGCCACCGCGAGCCGTCCAGCCTCCACGACGCCCATCGCGCCCCTCCAGCCACCACGACACCCATCGCGATCCTACAACTGCCACGACGCTCATCCAGTCCCAGCGCCCATCGAGATGGCAACCCTCCAACGAACGAATGCCCCTGGGCCCTAGCCCCCATACGACTATTGCTGCTGAAAAAACGATCCACAGATCAGAGTCATTGACTAAGTCAAAATCAAATCGTGAATTGCCTGATCAATCGATTCCCATGCCTCTAAACTTAGGGAGCATAGTAAATTTAAGGATTGAGTTAGATTACTTTCCATCAACTAGGTTAAAAGTAAGTCGAGAAAAAGAAGAATACACCATCTGAGCGAATGATGTTGTATGCTTGATCTAGAATAGAATTACCTTAGGTTTAGCTATATACACTTCTGAACAAGGGCTTTTAAAAAAAACTCCTCCGTTTAGAAGATGTGAGCCTTAGCTATACGAAGAAAAACACCATCACACACCTAAACTACCACTGACAGCTAAAAATCGCTTTTCACCTGAACAACCAAAAAACTTCCAAAAGAAAGGAAAGTAGAAAATTTAAATGCAAATTGTTTATTTATCTATAATACCCATTATTATTATTCTTTTCTGAAAATTGCCACAATCCCGTTTCTATTTAGAAATGAATGAATTGGCATGGCTCATTTTTTAGACGGAAGGTTCGTTCTATTTAGATTGACCAACAGGTTATACACATAAGAAAGCGCACTCAAAAAGCTGGTATGTGACTCTCCTCAAGGCCCACGTACCAGCAGTGGGGCCGTCGTCATCGTTCCTGTGGACAGATAGCCCACCGAAGCTCCCGGCCGGCCCGAGACTGCTGTGTGCTGCTGCGCTCCGGTTTTTAGTCCCACCTCGCTCAGCGGAGGGGCATCGAAGAGGCAGAGCTGCCTATAAGAGGAGGGCGTGGTGCGACGTTCTTCCATGCATATTTACGGGGTTGACCGGTGGTCAAAAGATTCGAAAGCATTCGGTTTTGTATACAAAATCAACGATTGGGCATCGTAAGTTATGCTGAACGTAAAAAAAGTTTTTGTGTTGTTTCCGATGTCCTGTCGTTGATTTTGTGTACATTGAATATTGAACGTTATAATTTATGGTAATAGTGGGGGTACGCGTTCGCGCGGCCCGTACCAATTCTTAAAATTAAATTTTGGCTATTTGCCTTTATAGATTTCGTTTTTGCAATCTGGTTCCCTGATCTGAGACATGACCAATAGTGATGAGTCTATATTATCATGCCTAGTTCTGGTGCATTACACTGCTGTTGTACCACATTTTCGATCTGGAAACCGATAGCACAATCTAAGGGTAAATAAATTGTTCGGATAGATGATTTCAATTCGATTGTTCACAGCACTTAGTGAGCTTATACACCGGAAACCCTCAACAGCCTATCTAACAGTTGAACACATGAACGATCAGCACGAAGGCAAAACAAGTTTAGCAGCTTGCATTGAATATATGAATACAACAAAACTTTGCCAGCAGGTGGTGGTTCTCCTTCCACCAAGGATAGTTTTCCAAAAAGCATCTCATGTAGTGCCAAATGAGTTGGGGGCAGGCATGGTTTTTCGCCACGATACCCTGAGCCAAAGCACAATCTCAATACTCTAAAACATGAAGGTGTCAGGAGATTCCCCAACACTCGAATAAACCAGCCTAGGCATCTACTCCCCGGGGCATAAGAGCTCCCATGAGTTTGGGGCAAGGTTATGTACATTACAACAGAAATGAAAGCATTGCATTGCATTGCATCAGGTGGCTGCAGCACCCGTCACATAGGACACCACGACCGTAATATCGTCGAGCTTCCCTCCATAATACCTGTACCCTGCCTCTTGAGCAGCAGCTGCGAAGGGCGACTGCCTGTGCTTATCCTGCGCTCTCTCCCGGGCAAGGGCGGCGATTTTCTGGGCTGTGCCCTGCGCACCAAGGCCGCTCCTAAGGGCCTCGACAACGACGGCAGTGATTTCGTTGTCGTACAGGTTGTCAAAGAGCCCATCCGTGCCAGCAATAATAACGTCACCATGGGCAACCGAGTAATGAAACACCTACATGAGTGGGTATGGGTAATTGCGTTATACAATATTTTGATGCTATTAAAGTTACACTATATTCTACAGAGAATAAAGACTTCGAAGTTAACATGTTGTATGAGAGTTCTCCTGACATTATTCAAAGATATAGGAAGATTGTTGCAAAGTCAGGATGTACTCACGTCGGCAGAACTAGGCAGATCACTGCTACCCCCACTCTCGAGCTGATAAGTAAAATTAAAATCATGCTGCTGCGAGGGTGATTTCAGAACAGTGCGGCCATCTCTGACCACTATGAAGCCACTGTCCCCAAGATTTACAGCATGAAGACCCTGCAAGTTTAAATAGCATGATAATAATCATCACTAAAATAGAAAAATGACTGCAAAATAAATGGGTTTGACTCCAGAAATAGGAATCAAGACATAATCAAACAGATGGATGTGAGGTTTATCAAACAGGTACTGTTATACTCATGGATGAGAATACAACAGCACAATAGCAATCCCAGAAAGTAAGTAGCACCAAAACGTGCTATTTCAGCTATCCTCCTTTTACTGCATCAGCGACTCCTTTTTCCTCAGACCATGTTGTACATGTTCTGGTCTGTTCTTTAAGGGTGATGATGGTCCAAAGAGTTATACATGTTACTCCATCATGTTCTAAAGAAACGACATAGTAATGGTTTTTGTTTCTTCTATTCAGCAAAATAAATCGATTGTCAATGGAAGGAGACTGCCATAAACAACAGGAAGGTCAGAAAATCCGTCTAACCTGTTCTTTAAGAGTGATGATGCAAGCCGTTGATGACCCCCTAGCTTTGGTGCCTATAAAAGCTTTCTCCAAAACTCTTGATGGGTCAATTGCACCTTCCGGTTCATCCTTGATAGCACTCATTGATTTACTCATTAATTCTTTCGCATACAGTCCAGCATCAACACCGTGATCTGCCCAACCACCAACGCCATCTGCCACACCAATCGCCTGCTCCTCGATGCAAATAAAGTGACCATCCTCACCACCGGTCGCCTCCTTAGCAGGGTGAGGCAGGTAACAAGAACCTGAGAGCAGCTTCAGCTTTTGAGGAGCAGGTGCCTTTCTGTAGAGGAAAATGCCAGTCAAACAACAGCAAATGAAAGAAAATAAATAAATAATAGAACAGCTGATGAAAATAACAGACCTGTAAATGCTTCTAACATAGTTAGAAACAAAATGAAAGCAATTTTTCTTAAGATGTAATGAACTTGTGTGCAGGAAATTGACCGTGAGTCCGTGACTACTGACTAGTAGTTGGTCTGTGTTCAATTTTCACATTCTGTACTGTCCTTTTGCCATCTATCCATATCCAAATTCAGAGCATCTGAATTCATATTACTGGACCTTTATTTGAATTATCAGACACAATATCATAATGAAGAATGATTTGTCAAACGATAATGAATCAGTAGCAAAGTGCAAAGCAACATCCAATAGTTCCACTTGCAACTTATTTTTTCTTGATTGAGCAAATGCTTATTTGCACAGTAGTAAGCATTGCAAAAATACACCGTGGGCGAGTAGTTGGCAGTATTCATGTACCATATGAACCTACTCCATAATAAGACTGTGATAAGATGGGGTTCAACAGAAAACCGGTATTTGGCAACCAGGATCGCACATGACGGACTGAGGAATTTCTGATGGGTTACATGTAACTTTGAAAAAAAAAATTCAAGAAATGATGGTGACAAACACAAAACTACATGAAATTCTGATGGAATCAAACATTTCGTGTTAGTTAAGTTAAACATGTGCTTTCATATTTGTGACTGGTGTTGGTATTCATGTATCATGTGGTGGACCTATCCTATCATAAAATGAGTTTAACAGAAATAACTAACACTTGGCAGCCAGGCCACATATCAAGCTCCAAGCATTCCTCATGGGTTACATAGAGGTACTTTATTTTAACAAAATGTGAAAGCAATAAACGCAACACTACATGTATTTATTACGGAATCAAAGAATTCATGGGAATTTAACATGTAATTTCAGGGGAAAAGGTCATTTGGAATTTATGATGGCACATGCAACAGGAATCAGGACACATACTCATCAGAGGCAACAGTGGAGTTGTCCGTCTGCTTCCCCTGCAATGCCTCATCCAGCGTCAGTTGACGCTCTGTAGCTCCAGCAGAGTATGGCGCCGCACACGACGTGCTGAAATCCCGAGCCCACGGGTCAACCGAGAAGCCCAGCTGCCTGCCTGGGCTAATCGCACTGGTCCAGAACGTCCTAGCCGGCCCCCACTGCTCGCGGCACCTCAAGCTCACGCCGACCTTCTTGCAGTACTCCACGCCTCTGTACCTAAAGGAGACGTCTGGCCTCGCTGCGCTCCCGGCCAACCCCATGGCAACGACGCGTGTGGCATGGTTTACCAAAGACGAGGAGTCCTTCTCCAGCTGGCGCTTGGCGGAGGCGGCCAGGTCAGCCCGCCCGAAGGCGTAGCCACAGGCGGCCATGACGATGCCCCGCTGCAGCAGGCCCTGGCCGGTGCCCCCGTGCGCGCGCACGACGCGGGGCGTCCGGTGAATGGCGGCAGCGACGAAGGCGGCTGCGGGCGCGCGGGGGTCGGCGGTGTGCAGGAGGCGCGCCGGGTAGGCTGAGAGCATGAACCAGGTGTTCCCGAAGAGGAAGCTCCGGCCGCCGCGTCCGCCTCCGAGGAGGAGGTCCCTGTGCGAGGAGGAGAGATGGGAGCCGCCGCCTCTGCTTCTGCTGCTGCTGCCAACGCCGCTCGCTAGCATCTTATGACCGAGCGAGGCCCGCCCCACAAGATCTCATCACCCTCCTGCAACTGCCATAGGAGAGAGAGAAATCCCGAGCTCAGAACAAAATATTTCGGGAGTTCTCAAATTCAGTAAGGAAGGTGAGGTTCCAGCCACCAGAAGCATCGAACTGAGCCACGAATTGAATGAATGGATGGATGGATGAATTTCTTACCGCGAGAGCGACGGCGATGGCGATGGCGATGGCGATGGGGGGATTCTGAGCTCCGGAGGCTGGAATCTCAGGCACGCCCAGCTCCTTCTCACCTCCAATCCCACCTCCTCCGTGGAAACCGATTAGGGTTTGCTTGCTGAGGAGGGGATTGGGAGCGTAGGCGAGAGGATAGGGCGAGGAGGACAAGGTCGATTTGATTTGAACCCTAGAATTTTCTACGCGTGCGGAGGCGAAAGGTAAGACTGGGCCGACGTTGACCAACCAGTAGAGCGTACTAGTACTACACTGAAATGTTGTTGGGCCTTTCAAGCCCAGTGTCTGACCCGTTTAAAACGACGGCCTACGTCGGCCCAAGCCCTATTCCCTTAGCAGAAAAAAAAAGGAGAGCGATTCATACTTACAAGAAAAGGCTGGCTTTGCTTCATTCCCTCAAAAAAACAAAAACTGGCTTTGCTTCAGTGAGCAGGAGATCAAAAGAAAAAGAGAGCCGTTATTGATAAACGACCAACAGAAAACAGATGCAGATTTATCTTGAAACCTAGGGTGATACATGGAACTGATGCGCATTTTTTCAAAGCACAGGCAGGGAACTATAAAAACAAGCTACACCGGAAATACCGAGAAAATTGTGTTTCACTTTGACATAAACAGGCGTACATGGTAGCAACGCAATGCTAGGTTGGGCAAGGTAAGGGAGGCTATCTCAGTCAGTTCCTTGCTCCTATCTTGGAGAACTTCCTTGACAACTTGAATGCTGAGAACTGGTGCACAGCTTGGCTCTCCGTGATGATGCCGAAGCTTTCCGGGCGCTTGGGCTCTTGCTTTTCACCGGCAGAAGTTGACCTGCGCAGGATCTCAAACAGGGAGGCACCAGAACTCGAGCCACCCTCAGAGCTCGTGCCTGATGCGGCTGGTTTTGCCTGAGAACTGCTGAACTTCGCTTTCTTGGCTTGACTGGGGTTAGTCTGGTCCTTCTGTATAATGGAACGAGGACAGTGAGAATGTTTCTGAATATAAGGAATGAATCAGAATGACGTTTTCATCAAGCTTACCACATCCGAGTTACTCTCAGAGGTTGCTAAGCAGCTCCTGCTGTTGCTATTGCTGTCATCACGACCAAAAATGTAGCCTTTGTAAGCTGATCTATGAGAAGATGACATTGGACCACTGAGTGTTCGGCCGAGAAATGACGACTGCAAAAAGTATACAATACTGTTATGCAACATAAGAAAACATGGGCGGGAAATCGGTTTACAAAAAATCTGAGCTATGACTTGCACTTCTTCTGGATCCTTAATTAATAAAATAAAGAAATGAATATCATTTCAAATTTTAAATAAGGATGGAAAAGAACCATGAAATGGTCCCTAACAGAACAATGGCAGGGAGTACATGGAATTACCTGTACTACACATATTAACAAATAGTAACACAAGTCCAGGTTTTGCTAGGTACAGAGGATAATGTCTAGTATGCAGTAATTTTCTATTTGGACCAACATAGGCAATGATTTGCCATATGAAGTAATCTCATATTAGACTTTCAGCTGATTAACATCCATGTTTAAGTATGACAACAAACAGAAACAAGTGCCAGTAATCATTTACCTTTGAAGATGAGTTGCTGTTACTTCCGACCATAAGCATTTCAAGATTTGCTGAAAATTTAGATAAAAAATAGTAATTAGTAGATGTTCATCCATGTTTTCAATCATAGGCATGGATTCAAAATTTGGGAATCTTTACATGTGGCTTGCTTTCCCCTCCTCTTGGGTTGAGGAGCAATATTGAGCTTCTTTATCAGGCTAAACATTTCCCTTGAATTGTCATCTTCCAGTGGAGATATGAATGAAGTGCTTTGAACCTAGCAAGAATTCACAACAGTTAAATTATTTTGCTAAAGTACAGCAAAGGGAGGAACTAGCACTTTAAAATTGAATTTTCAAGCACTTATCAAGCATAACTGAAGACACCCAATATTTGAAAGTGTCAGCGCTTACTTCTCGCTTTGAAATACGTTGACGGGCCAATTGCTCCTCTATTTCCTCATCATCAGAGTGCTCATAAGTGTCATTCTCATCTGTGAACATTTTGGAAACCATTTGTTTTGCCTTCTCAGAATTCTGCCGCACAATATTTGGAGTTAAGTCATATGACCTTTCATTTTCTGATTCATCCTCACAGTCTTCAACATCAACTTCGTCCTCCTCCATTAACACTTTCTGCTCCTGGTGACCATATTTCAATCTTTGAATGAAATTATTTGTTTCAGCAGCATCTTGGTCCTCAAGCCACTTTTGGTGGAGTGCATTACGTTTCTCATGATCTACTTCTTTTTCTTCGAATCCAGCGGCTATCAAAGCAGTAAGTACTTCATTTTCATCATCTCCATCATCCTCTTCGTTGTCCTTAAACCTCGCTATGTCATCGTCACTGTCATCCTCTTCCTCGGCTTCAACATCTAGAAAGTCTTTCAGGATAGCAGCATCTGGACATGAATCACCTGCAAGAGTTCGTCGAGGTTGTTGATGGGTATTTAGATCATTTTCCTTAATGTCTGGATGGATGTTCTCCTTGTCATTATCTTCTTCTTCCTCCTCTTCCTCTTCATCTTCCTCTTCCTCTTCATCTTCTTCATCTTCTGAAGAACTGAGCCAGACAGATGGTTCAATAAAATGTTTAATAACCAATATTATAGTACACCAATATATACAAGAAAAAACAGGTGAATTCCGTGCAAATGCACAGGGCCATTGCTTGTCCTCCAGGAAAAATCGCAAGTAAACTAGTGAGTAAGAAACAACCACACACATTATGGATAGTAGAAGAATGTCAAACAGGTTTAGATTGGCAAAATATAATCATAAAGTGTTACATGGTACAGTTATTTAGCGATTCACATGTCAAGCAAGGCTACAGGGTGAAATAATATGCGGTACTACAACCAAAATAAGTTTTATAATCTAATAATATTATGCAAACCATACATAAATTAATAAATTGAATGTGCATAAACAAAATTTTAAAGGGCCAAGGGGGTGGATTTTCTTTACAGAAGATAATTATGTTTATAAATGCAACAGGTGGAGATTATCATGGACTGAGGGTGTGATGTGCTTACCTATCATCTGTATTCTTGGTAGGGCTTGAAGAGGGAGGCAGATGAGCTTCTTCATCTACTGCATTGATGGAGTCATCACTTTGTTGGGCATTGTCTTCGTGGTTATCTTGAGAACTATCAACAAGTTCCTGGTAGAACCAATAGTCCAACAAGCAAAGCATATTACACAAAAATATAATTGAGCTCTTAAACTTTGAAATCCTATTTGCATTATATGTCTAGTAATCATTATTCTATTTTATGAGAATTGACAACGATTGAGTTAGCATAAAATTCTTTCCTGATCACTGAGATAATTTTGAATCTATGAGAAATCTGGGGAACCAATAACCACAGTACCAAACGTTGAATAATCCAGCAATCATTGATTCAACATAATGTCATTCTTCAACAACAGTAAAACACAAACATGTTTTGTGTCAATATGTATCCCCAAACCAATGCTTTCATGACATTTTGAGTTTTTGACACTTAAGTGAGACAGAAACTTTGATGCAAATAACACAAAATATAGGCATGCTTCGTCATATTGTATTCTGTTGCAAACAGTGGCTGCAGATGACACCACAATAGAGAAGGGTCACTGACCTTGTTTGGAGATTTGCTACTACATTTATTAATATCCTTCTCGCTAATCAAAGCATCCTGCAAACCAGATACAACATAAGTACACTCAAAACACCAAGCATCATACTAGTCAAGTGAAAGAAATGAGCACCTCATCCTCAGGGAGACTGGCATGGTCATTCAGGTTACTAACATTTGTTCCAACCTCATTGTCAGCATCATCCTACAATGACAAACAGCATTTTAGTTTCATAGGCACTACACTGAGCTCAGATCAAGCTATCTGGATAAAGACTCACATTCTTATCTTTGTCATCTGAGCCCACCTCCTTAACCTCAGGCACGGCCGGCTGTTCAGCAGGATCACTCTCAGGCTCTGAAGAGGCATCATCTTCTTCCTCTTCGACAGGAGTATTTGACCTGCAAACAATAGTGGGGGAAATAACATAAGCAGACAGTCATGGTGTCCTTTGCAAAACCTCAGAAAAGCAGCCAGACAACTGACATTTTTAGAATCTCCATTTTCCGAAGGCGGATCTTCTCTAGGACTGACGATATGGGTTTGTACACTGGCTCTGCAACTGGCTTAAATGACGCCTTTCTTGTCTCTGCAAAGAGCAAAATTAACAAGAAACAGTTAGGTAGTGATACACAAGTCTATTCTCAAACATTCTGATTCCCAGAATACAGACGGTCAAGATATATACCTCGCAGCAGCCTCTGTGACTCGGCGTGGATCGATTCAAGCTCAGCCTTCCTCTCCTGCGCACATGAGTCAGTCCACAGCACCCAACAGCAAAAGGTGCCGACCATTCAACAGAACCAAGCAAAGGAAACAAAATGATGATGGAAATATCACCTTCTCAGCCCGTTTCTTGGATGCGACCGACTCCTTGGGCGCCTTGTCCTTCTTCCTCTTCTTCCCCTCCCCATCCTCGCCCTTCTTCTTCTTCTTCTTCTTGCCCTTCCCTTCCGCATCCGCATCCTTCTTCTTCCTCTTGCTCCTCTTCCCCGTCACAGCAACCTCCGGCTCCGGCTCGACGGCCATTTCCCCGGCGCCGTCTTCCCCATCGTCCATGTTGAGTCGCTTCTTGGCGGACTTCTCCTTCTCCCTCCGCAGCTCCTCGATGAGCCCTCCTCCCCCCAGCACCTCCTCCTCGTCGTCGTCCTCTCCCGTCGGCATGCCGAGCGGGTCCCACGCCGCGCCGCCCCCGTACTCCGAGAAGAGCGGGTCGATCCCGTCATCCTCGTCCTCATCGTCCTCTGCGGTGTCGGCCGGCGGCAGCGGCGAGGAGATGGGGACGGGAGGCGAAGACGGCGCCGGGGCCACGGCGTCCGCGTCTGCTGGCGGGGGAGGAAGAGGAGATCCTGGGCGTGGGGCCACGGTTTGGTCCTCTGACGGGGGAGGAGAACGGGTGGGAAGTGGGGACCCAAGGCGCGGCGCCGCGGGTTCCTCCTCCGCTGACGGTGGCGGCGGGGAGGAGTTCGGGGGAGACCACGGGTGCGGGGCTAGGGTTTCCTGCTGCGGCGGCGGAGGCGGCGACGGAGATTTAGGAGCGGGGGCGGCGGCGGCGGTGATCTGGGAGGATTTCTTGAGGCGCTTGAGGCGGCGGGGAGGGGACGCGGCGGGGGAGGCGGGGAGGGCGAGGAGGTCCGCCTCGTCGAAGGGCTCCGTGTCCATGGCGCCGCCTGGGTGGGGATCTCCGCTCCGCTTGGCTTGGCGAGGGAGGATGGGGGGGTTGGGGGATTGGAACGGCAGATCTCGGAGATGGATGGAGCGAGGGATGGAGGGAGGGGGGGAGGAACAAAACGAGGGGCGCGGCGGGAGAAGTTTCGAGTTTCGCGCCTGCTAGTTTTCCCCTTGCCGCGCGTCGTCAGTCGTCAGTGCGAGCAGAGTCCGAGGGAGTGAGTGAGGCTTCGCAGTGCTTTGTGTTTTTTTCCTTTCTGGGTGGCTGGAAGCGGGCTTCTAGGCCCAGTCCAGTCCAGCGCCAAAAAAAATAGTAGAATCATACATCGGCGCAAAGAGCCGTTCGAAAGATGAAAAACAAGATTAATGGCAAAGCCAGTTCCAAATTCAAATTGTTACAATATAGTAGGAACTATGATCCCTGGAACTGGATACGGAAAAGAGCAGGCAATTTGCCGAAGCATCAGACTGACAAGATTTCAGGGGCGGACGCGACCATAGATCATGTCTTCAGCGCTTCCACGGGTGGAGAAGATGTTGATTGTGGAGACCATTACACCTCCAAGGATGTCACATGATCGAAGAATGTCACTTTGTCGTTCGATCCTCTGTTCTTGATAGTACAATCAAAGCCAAATGGTTCACTAATTTTATTTTCTACCAACGTTCACCATGTAGAGGAAGGAAATTCCCACGATCATGATGGATCTCGCCACCTACCCATTGTCTATCAACATTGGCCGCGGGGGAGCTAGAGAAAGACTCCAGACTCACCATGTCCTGTTTTTGGGATAGCACACTCAAAAACTTGTTAGTTCTTAACACCAATCTTCAAAACTATCTAATAAACAGTCACTTGGTGGTGTCAAAGATCATAGAGTTTCTATATTTTCACAAACACCAAAGGACAACAAAGCTTATAATGTTAAGTGCAACGATATTGTTATTAGAGATCTAAAATCTAGTTAATGATTCATAATTTGAGCTAATCATGATCTTGAAAATGATCTATAATAAAAACTTATATGCACCTACCAATGATATAGTCAAAGATCAAATGGTGGATAGATTCGTTTTTATAGCAAAAAACACAACCAAGAGGTTTAGTGATGTGTTTTTTTTCTAAGATTATCTCTTGTCATCAACTTGTTATGTGATATCAACCACAAGGAAACATATATTTTTTGCAGGGCTTCTAAGGTTCCAGACCGCAAAAACAAAGATTGGTTGCACACCTCTGAAATCTATCTATACTTATTATAAAATAAAACTTCACTATAGATCATTTAAGTTGTCTATCTCAACATGCGAGCTATCCACATTATCTATTCTCTTAGCCAATCATATATCCATGTCACCCGCTTATGTCATTTAAATTGTCTCTCTTCACATGCAAGCTATCCACATCATCCATTTCTTAGCGAATCAATTGTCCATCTCATCTAAACTAATATATTTATTAATCTCTACATGCAATCTCCACATCAACCATATTTTAATCATTTTATTATTCATCCTAATGATTTTTAATACACACATGTTTCTGTTTCATCTTCACCTAGACAACTGAATGTATCATATTTTTATACTTTTTTATTTATGCATATAGTTTTCATATCGATTTCCGCATCAATGCGCGGGGTATACTTCTAGTTAATCATACGATATAGAGAATTGGTGGAGTAACTACCTTTGTTTTCCAAATGCCAAACCAAGGCCTCGGAATCCTCTGTATAGGCAGCACTATTGGAAATTTCAACTAACTACAACCACTTTTCAAATTTCTTCCTAAAAGTAAGCTTAAGTTGATTGTCATCCAATGTGGTCTATGAAGCGGAGGTGTGTCGTTTTCGACGTTGAAGAGTCCTCGGGTTAAGAGTTCGGTTTGCGTATGGCAGTGATGTTGGCCAGATATCTCTGCAAAGACAAGCGAACGAATATTAGCTTGGGGCTCAACTGAAGAAGATGATATAAAGGTTGAAATGCAATTAAACATTCACCTTGGGTGGGTAATCTGTCTCGATGTAGCAAGATGAGGTTGGGCAGCGTGGTCACGTCTAAACCTTGGGATGCCCTTTGTTCCTTATTATAAGCACTTAATTGGTGGCTTAGATTGAAGGCAGTCATGATGACATGTCGGGTTGGGTCAAAGTATTGAGCATTTGGCATATAGAATTAAACATCTTGTCAGCCCTTGTTGGTCTCTATGAAGTTTTCGATTGGGGATTGTGTGTGGGCTGCTTGCAGGCAGCAGCTCGCCGCATTCGCATACCTCAACCGTGTTCGTTTAAATATTCACCATGAAATACTTGTACGAGAGATCATAGTGCGGTTCTAGCATGAAGAAGCCCTCACAAAATGTAACAAAGCAAGTGTTGTACAAGATCAAGTTGGGCGTGAGTGGTGAAGTTGTAGGCAGTAAAAGAGAAACAAACCTTATATAAAGGGATGAATTTGGAACCCTATCCCTCGTATAATGATGGGAACGAAAGCTATTCGCTTGTGACAATGGGGGTGTGGGGTTACCTCACTGATTGCAGTGTCGTCATCGTCAATGTTCCTCATCGGAGACCGCGGAATCCACACGTTGCCAAACGTCAAGTAGCCAGTCTCCTTAAGGTGTCTTAGGACGACAGTGGGATTTTGTGGTGGACTCCAACCATCACCCCTTAGTGTTGGAGGCTTCCACCTTCTTCACGGTGACCTTAGGCTTGAGGGTCAGCCTGGTATCCATGGCAACATCGAAGGTTTTTGGATCTGAGCAGCAACAATGGCAACACCATGGTGGAGATTGCGGGGAGGAATATGAGCGTCATAGTAGAGAGGGTAGCATGAATGGCTCGCAACGCCCACCTCCGCATCACTAGCTAGACGTATAGGAAGGGGCGGACCCATGTTGGACCGGGTGGGGGCCTAGGCACCCACTCAATTTCGAAAATTCCTACTTTAAAGCCCATAGTTTTACTATTTAGGCCCCCAGTTAGCATAAGAATAAGGCCCCCACTCATATGGGCCCCCACTAATTTTTTTGGTCTAGGTCCGCCCCTGTGTATAGGTTGTGATCACTCGTGGATTGACCACGACCAATTGACCATGGCCTGCCCAATTCTTGAAGCTTGTTTCCCTCAAACGTCCGGTGCCTCCTTCCCCCGGTGAGCTGACGCTGATGATGAGCACCTCCTCCCCGTGGTCGTGACGAGCTCCCTCGGGCCCATAATCTCCTTTACCGGTAGGACCTGTCACCATGTGCGTCCTTCCGTTCACCCTTCATCTCGCCCAACCCCACTTCCCCTCATGGTTGATGCCCTCATCGATGGGAAGAAGTGGAGAGTCGATGAACCGAGGAGTGGTGGGAGAAGAGAGAGAGAATGATTGGAGAGAGAGAGAGGGAGAGAGTGAGAAAGAAAGAAAGAGAAAGAGAAAGAGAGAGTGTACCACCTTAATAAGAGAGAAGTCCATGTTAGAACCCGAATTGCCACCATAGTCTAAGGGAAAAAAAACCCAAACTTCAAATACCATTTATTTTACAGTCTTAGATTTTCAAAATCAAACAAAAAACAACCCTGTCTTCAGTCAAACTAATTTCATCCCTTGCCCGGTCATAATCCTAGTCAACATCCAATTACCCCGTCATGTCACGTTGCACAAAAAATATAGTGCGGAGGAAAATTTGAAAAAAAAACTACTATAATATTCAATATGGGAATTATTATTTTTACCAAACAGATAGTAAATTAGAAGTAATATGTATCCGAGACCATTTTTTGTCAAAATATGTAAGTTTTTTTTTAAATCTTAACAACGAACACTAATGTGGTATTCAATTTGTTCCCATATTGAAGAGTGAAGTGCATCATAGGTCCTCAAACTATTCCAAGCGTGTCACGTAGGTCCTCAAACTATGAAAAGTGTCATCCAGGTCCACAAAGATCATTCAAAGTGCAATAAGTGTGTGCATATATGACACTCTGAAATAGTTTAAGGACCTATATGACACTTTTAAAATAGTTGGAGGACCTGGATAACACATATATTGCACTTTGAGGATCTGGATGACGAGTTTCATAGTTTGAGGACCTACGTGACACATCCGAAATAGTTTAACAGATTGAATACCGTAGTTCATATTTTAATTTTTCTAGGCACTTTAAATTTTTGGTCAAACGTTGATGTGGCGGGGTGACTAGGATATTGAGTAAGCTTTTGACTTGTCAAATCCAATCAAAACATGGAGGAAGCCGGTTTCACAGGAGACAAGGTTGAGTTTTGTACGATTTTGGAAGTTTAAGGTTGTAAAAGTAGACACTTTTGAAGTTGAGGGTTGTTTCTTGGATGACAATTCGTGTTTGTAATATGAACTTCTCTCATAAAACTTTAAGTAAGTCCACTTTTTGCCAATTCTACATTTAAACACAGTCCACTGAGCCTTCAAATTATTTAGCTATCCTTAAAAAAACAGTTGAAATTATATGGATTCTGCTAGAGTTCCTCAGAGGCACCTTCTTTCATTTGATTCATGTGAACACTTACCCTCTCGAGAGAGACGTGCCGCGTGCGCCGATCATAAACAAAAATCATGTATCTTTCAAAAACAGTAATCGTACATGTGAACACTTACGGATCAGAGACAACCGCGAGGGTACGCCAGGACGGAGACCCGTATGCTGCCATCGCACCGCCGTCTTCTCCACACCACAGAGCACATCCACACGAACTCCTCTGCCGCGCTCTTTTCAGTACACACATTCATATATAGCAGAATGTTTTATCCTCTACTCTATTTCAGAAAAAAATAACGATTTACGCCTCCGGTGATTGCACGCTCGTTTCCACTCGATCCTGTGCTGCCTATAAATTTCCATCAGCCAAACCTCCTCAACTCAACTCATTCTGCAGTGTGAGAAGATAATTAAGTAGTACGAGCTCAAAACACACACACCGCCCTAGCTAGCTGCTCGAAGTAACACTTGCTTGTTTGAGCTAAGAAGCTAGCAATGGGTGCCAGCAGTGTAGTTGCTTCTTGCTCCCTGCTGGTCATCATGGCTTTCATGGCCGTGGCGGCGGCGGCGTCCGTGCCGGCGGTGTACGTGTTCGGCGACTCGCTGGCCGACGTTGGGAACAACAACCACCTGCTGACGCTGCTCAAGGCGGACTTCTCCCACAACGGCATGGACTACCCCGGCGGGAAGGCCACCGGACGCTTCAGCAACGGCAAGAACTCCGCCGACTTCCTCGGTGCGTACCACTCATTTCACTTCGATTGATTACCATTCTTTCCTTGCCTATTGCTACTAGTTCGAGCTAGGTTAATTACTTACGTAGTTAACAAAACCGTCACCAGATTGGATAAATGATGCACAGAGTCGATCAGACGCGTAGGTTTACGCTGAGGCTCGGTCTGACAATCGATTATTCAGGAATCAGTAGTGAAATGAAATGAAATTCACACTGATCCCAGCTACTATGCTGCATTCACGGGGAAGATATTTTACATTTTAAGCGGTTCCTATTTCAGTATTCCTCGCTCGATCCCAGTTTGACTTGAGAACGACCTTTCACTATATATCCAAGGTGTAGCAACCGTGACTTGGCCAGCTGGAGATAAAGAAGTTCACTGCATATATACGTGCAGATATGGCGGCCATGAGAAATTATTCTTGTAGACGCACGTTGTTATCTTGGCCATGTCTTTCGTCATCGAGACATAGTTGTCTCAAGCTAGCAATTGGTGAGTTCAGCCAGTGAAGTCAAATTTGTTGCCATGCAACATTTCCCTATCGAGGGGCTATACATACTGATCGTCTGATCGACATGTCATGTACGTCCCCACGATTATAGTCGAGAGGAGACCGACTGGTGTTCTCCGATTTTGAAGTTGATGGATAACTTTCACTACGGGTCCAGCTTGGGCAACTTTGATTATGGATGAAGCTACTCTGAAATCTGAATTCTTCACTTTGTATATTGTGATTGTGTAACTGATATATTATACTCCATGCAGCCGAGAAGCTCGGGCTGGCGACCTCGCCACCGTACCTGGCTCTGTCCTCAAGCAGCAACGCCAACTACGTGAACGGCGTCAGCTTCGCCTCCGGCGGCGCAGGAGTCTCCAACGCCACGAACAAGAACCAGTGCATCACATTCGACAAGCAGATCGAGTACTACTCCGGCGTGTACGCCTCCCTGGCGCGCAGCCTCGGGCAGACGCAGGCCGCGACCCACCTGGCAAGGTCCATCTTTGCCATCACCATCGGCAGCAACGACATCATCCACTACGCCAAGGCCAACAGCAGGCCCTCCCAGCAGTTCGTAGACGCGCTCATCCAGTCCCTCTCCGGCCAGCTGCAGAGCCTCTACAACCTCGGCGCACGCAAGGTGCTCTTCCTCGGTACGGGCCCCGTAGGCTGCACCCCGTCATTGCGGGAGATGAGCTCCACCAAGGTCTGCAACGCCGTGGCGAACGGCATGGCCGTGCAGTTCAACAAGGCGGCTGAGGGCGTCCTGAGCGGCATGGCCGCGCAGCACCCGGACCTGCATTACGCGTTCTTCGACTCCTCCGCCGCGCTGCTCCGGTACATCGACCAGCCGGCGGAGTATGGGTTTGCCGAGGCCAAGGCGGCGTGCTGTGGCCTGGGGGACATGAACGCCAAGATCGCATGCACCCCGCTCAGCAGCTACTGCGCCAACCGCTCCGACCATGTGTTCTGGGACTTTTACCATCCCACGGAGGCCACTGCGCGGATGCTCACCGCCACGGCTTTCGATGGATCCGCGCCCTTCATCTTCCCTATCAACGTAAAGCAGCTCAGCGCCATATAGCATTGCATTTGGCATTGCATTTGGCATTGCATTTGGCAGTGTAGACTACTACTAGCTAGATTCATCCGCGTTTAGCATGGATCGTGTCAACATGTATGCAATGTATAGATAGAAAATCAAATATATACTCGGGCTGCCTTTTTCCCCAGAAAAGAGGGATGATCCTTGGTCTCTTCAGTCTTCATCTCTATCTCTATGCTTTCTTTTGCAAGCCAAATTTCTTTTACGTTAATTCTTTCTTCCAACTCCTTGCCCCCTCCTCGCTTTTTTTTCTTCCACCCCTCCCGCACTTCTTCGTTTTTTCTATCCTTGCCGAAAAGGTTTTCCCTTGCCTCTTTCTCTCTTGTAACCCTAACCCTTCCGAACTCAAAGCATCTCTAACCGATGCTTATAATTTAGGCCCATGTCGCGTTTTTAATTTAAATATTTATATTAATTCTTTAAAAAAATGTGGGTTTTAACAAAACCCCCAAAATTTAACTCTTATTTTTTATAAATATATTCATGCAAATTTGTGGTTTTTATAACATATTTGTTTGGACACATCTAGATGTGTCTTAAGATAGAGCACATCTAAATTATATACTGTTAATTTTACATAAAAATTGATTTAGACTTTTTTTATAGTTTCTCTTTTTCTTCCTAGTTTGAGACAAATTTGATTAAACATAGCTTGAGTCGCGCGGGCATCGGGCTAGGGCAGCGGGACAGGTAGCCGGTGGCCAAGCAACCGACCTTGCAACAGCAGCCGGCCAGCCAGCCGTAGTAGCCGGTGTTCAGGCAACAACAATCGGCTAGTGCCCATGCACGTATTTGTACGATCAAGCTGCGTGCTTGCCCACATAGCTTCATTGATCAAACTGCTAGTGATCCAGCCAGACGAGCAGCCGGCCGGGCAGGAGCAGCCAGGCGGTGATGCGGCGAAGGCGAGCTTCTCGTGAGGGTACTTGTTGGCAGGGCCGTCTCCAAAAATTCAGGCCCCTGCGAAACGCAAATTGGGGCCCTGAAATTTAAAATTTTCACACTACATAGCTTCTAAAAATATTTTAATTTTATAACTTCAACACATCTTATTTCATAGTATATATAAACATATCCAACATTAATTCTATGAAAAGATGCTACTAAAAGCAATAAACCGACCTTATGTTCTACCGAAAAGAATAATCTGCCTCGTATTTCTTGAAATGATATCTCACACCAGATTGACACTTTGTTTTTCTAGAATTCATGATTCTTCTTGTTTCATTAAGAAAATAATACAAAATAAGTCAAAACAATTTAATTGTCCATAAATAACTTTTTTGTAATTATCAGTTTATCATAGAAAGTTACGCCAAGTACCTTGATGGCTTGATCGCCAATTTCACCAAGATCGATCACAGGGCAGACTTGCAAAATTTCTGTCCCTGATTGATGTGTAGGGCTTGTTGATGCGGCAGCGTGACTGCAACATAATCAGTAAATTAGTATCCAGTAATAAAAAAATTGATCTCTAATCGATTGGCTAATTGCTGCAGCCCTAACTACTTCTTTCAGCCCTAATCGCTGCAATCAACGATTCAGGAAATTAGCATTGCCGCAGCGCCTGAAGCCCTGGACCTCTCTTCTTTTTCTTCTTGTTCCTTGCGCAAGGAACGCAGGTGCTAGGGAGGGAATCCGTCCTCGCCGAGTCGTCGTCAGGGGCTCAGGGCCCTGCTTCTCGTGTTGTTTCTACGTACTCGTTGAAGAGGCCGCAGGGAACGAACGCAGGGAGACACCCCCGATCGATCGCAGGAGGCGCCGTAGCAGCAGCTGGGCTGGGCCGCTCGGCTGGGATTATTAAACCCTACACTCCTAATTAATAAGCCTAATGTCTACATATTTGGGGACCCAGATAAAATGGGGGCCCTGAGCGGCTGTGCACCTCGCGCTCCCTCAAAGACGGCCTTGCTTGTTGGTGACACCCTCGACGTAGATGCGGTGATGGTCGAGAGGAAAATTGATGCCACGTGGAGGGCGAGTGGTGTTCCCGAAACACGCATCATTGTCCGTGACGCTGTCCAGCTTTCCGAACCTCAGAACTAGGCCAAAAGAGAAACGCGTGCCGAAGACGATTGATGATTATGTCCGGATCAGAACTCCGTCGGCGTCATGCCTTGACCCACGGTATTGTCGTCGTATAGTAATAGCATATGCCATGGGGATGATAAAAGTAGAGGTGAGGACTCGATGGACACCGGCGGTACCGAAAATGGGATTAGACACATGCACAAAGAGGAACACTGTGATGTACCCAGTTTCAGGGCCCTCACCGAGGAGGTAACATTACTACTCTTGCATGTCTGATGTATATGATGGATATCGAGCAAATACAAGGTTGCTCCTTGAGCTGTATCACAAGAGGAAGAAGCGAGACCTCTCTACTCCACAAAAATATAAAAGATAAAACCAAATATAGTACTCTATCACAAACTGAACATAGTCTCATAATTCATTACATCTCAGCAAACTCAGCATAGCAACAGCAGAAAGAATTACATATGTGCCTTGATCATGTAGGGCAGCTCACAAAGTCTAATACATGAAGAACAAACAAGGGAGGAGAACATCACATAGCTACTGATCACGGACCCATGGTCCAAGGTAGACTACTCACGGATCATTCGGGAAGCATCCATGGTGGAGGGTGATAGGCGAGAGAGGATAATTGCTTCTCTCCCTTTGTTGGTTACCCCAAGTGGAAGGTGAGATGCAGCGTAGCGGCAAGTTTCCCTCGGTGAAGACACCAAGGTTGAGTATCGACCAGTAGGACTCCGAAGATGATAAGTGGGTGGCAAGGAAACAATGGCATCGTTTTAGACAAAAGTTGCTTCCTTGACCTGGACCTGCACACAGACATAAATAACTTTGCTCCCATCGAAGTTCAGAGAGGTTGTCAATCTCTCATGTCTTGTTGTTTACAAAGGATAAAAAACACACTGGATAATGATAATGATAGCAACTGAAAGTAAAAGATGAAAAGTAAATGAGCGTGTAAACAATGATGATAATATGGACCGGGGTCCCGTGATGTTCACTAGTGATGTCTCTCTCCTAAAAGACGATAAAACTGTTATGTGAGGTAAACAAATTACAGATGCGCAATTGACAGGATTATAAACGCACCGCAATGCTAACTATGCTACAAAAGAAAGGAAGGGCTCAAAAGCATGGCCAGTACGCCAAAATAAGTAGACCAAAATCCATCTGCATCTACTACTAATCATCCACCTTGAGATATCTATCCAGAACATCTCGCTGGTATTAAGTTGCGAGCCCCACCCAAAGTGTAAACCCAAAGCAACAGACAACTTCATTAAAAAGAACTTTGCGTAAAGTAAACAATCATTGCAACCGCGGTTACAAGCACCGTTGTTTTCCCCCTTGTGGCAACAACACATCCCCTAGACTCATATTTCTGTCACTCAAGCGCGTCATCAGGGGGGCATGAACCCACAATCGAGCATAACGTTCCCTCTTCGAGTTACTACATACTACTTGGCCAAAGCAATAAACAACAACAGAAAACACGCAAGAATTACTTAGGAACAAAAATATGAAAGATAAGAACCAAATATATTACTCTATCACAATCTGAACATAATCTCATAATCCATCAGATTCCATCAAACTCAGCATAGCAACAGCAGAAAGATTACATATGTGCCTCGATCATGTAGGGCATCTCACGAGGTCTAAACCATGAAGAACAAAGAGGGGAGGAGAACATCACATAGCTACTGATCACGGACCCATGGTCCAAAGAAAACTACTCACGGCACATCCGGGAAGCGTCCATGGTGGAGGGGAAGCTCCCGGAGGTCGATCCTCCCTCCGGCAGGTGTCGGGAAGGGTCCTACTGGCGCTCCCGATCTTGGAAGCGCGGCGGCGGCGGAACAGAGGCGAGATCGCGAAAAAGGGTTCTCTCTTCGGAAGTTTCACGTCACGGGAAATAAATAGGCGAAGGGGGCAGCCAGGGGGCCCACCAGGGGTCCAGGCGCCCCCGGCGCGGCCAAGCCCTAGGCCGCGCCAGGTGGCCGCCTAGGGCCCTGGTGGGTCCCACCTGGCCCCCTTCGGGACTCCGGAAGGTTCCTTCACGCTGATTTTTATCTGTTTTTTCCCGAATTTTTGGAGCACTTTTAATATGGGGGGAAACTGAAATAGAAAACGGCAGAAAACATAAACTGGCACTAGGGTGCACTGAGTTAATAGGTTAGTCCAAATATGATCAAAAGTGTATGAAAGTGTATCTAGATCATAGAAATATCACACAAAACATGCATGGAGCAAGCAGAATTTATCGATACGTTTGGGACGTATCAGAGGGGAAGCACCCGGAGGTCAATCCTCCCTCCGGCAGGGTGCCGGGAAGAGATCTGCTGGCGCTCCCGATCTTGGAAGCGCGGTGGCGGTGGAACAGAGGTGAGATCGCGAAAAAGGGTTATGTCTTCGGAAGAATCCCATCACAGAGAATATATAGGCGAAGGGGGGCACCAGGGGTCTAGGCGCCCCCCTGGCGCGGCCAGCCCCTAAGGCGCGCCACCAGGGCGCCTGGGCCCCTGGTGGTGGCCCTCTGGCCCCACCTAGGTGATTCCGGAAGGCTCTTCTATGCTGTTTTTTATCTGATTCCTCTCGAATTTTTGGAGCACTTTTAATATGGGCGAAACATGAAATAGGAAAACAACAGAAAACAGGAAGTGACACTGGGGTGCACTGAGTTAATAAGTTAGTCCAAATATGATCAAAAGTGTAAGAAAGTGTATCTATATCATAACAATATCACACAAAACATGCATGGAGCAAGCATAAATTATAGATACGTTTGGGACGTATCAACATCCTCAAGCTTAATTTCTGCTCATCCTCGAGTAGGTAAATGATAACAAGCATAATTTCTGTGGTGACATGCTAACAACCATATAAGAACTTTGAAAATAAAGCAATCAAGGTATGTAATTCAATTCAAGTCATAACAGGCAAGAGTTTATATTAGCATTGAAACAAGCAACATAAGAACATTAAGGTGCAAGAGCTCTCGCTGTCCGTGACTCGAATGTCTCCAGATGGTGTTTGCGTGCAAGAAGGGGGAGATGAGAATACGAGAGAAAAAAATTATATTTTGTTGAGAACTCAATCTACTAAAGTTTCACACTTAGTCTTCTTTGGAATCTTATCTTGACTCGTCCCCACACCACTAGCAAGGTACAAGTCAATTTGATCCACTCCTTTTCGATATTTTGATCACTCATGCAATGGATGAGCGTAAGCACGAGGGTTGACATTTAGGATGGAAAAGAGAGAAATATGGTGGAGGAGGAAGACAAAAAGGGTGTGAAAGGCTCACATCAATGAGGACAATCATAGAAGAGAAAGCCAAATGATAAATATGATGTGAGGAGTAGGGATTGCCATGCAACGGATGCACATATGAGCTAAGAAAAGATCTCCAATGGAACTAGTGGGGGTGCATCCAGCTTGCTCGCTCAAGAAGACCTAGAGCTCGTTTGAGGAGGCTCATCCTTGGAATGTGCAAGCCAAGTTCTATAGTGTGAAGATCCCCACATAGCTATATGCATATATGATCATCTCTATGGAGTACAAGATATAGAGGGAGTACGAGTGTGGATCTTTCAAAAGGAATAGTAGTGTTGCCCCTTTCTCCCTTTTTATTTTATTTTTCTTTTTTTCTATTTTTTTGGTGGCCTCAATGGCTCTTTCTATTTAAATCTCATTTGTCCTCTTTGGGATCTTTTAATTTGTCCTCTTTGGGATCTTTTCATCACTTAAGGGCAACACTCTATTTTACAAAAAAAGTATGGAAGATCTTCATACTTTACAAAATACTCAACATAAAGAAGATGTAGCTATCATGATGTATGCAAATGTATGTCTCTGCCAGTGTAGCAGGAACATGTATGACAGGAAGATCAAGTCATGAGGAGGTGGATGTTGCATGGAAATATATCTCGTAAAGGCTATGGAAATGCCATGATAGGTAGGTATGGTGGCTGTTTTGAGGAAAGATATAAGGAGGTTTATGATGACAGAGCGTATCATGCCAAGGGTTTGGATGCACCGGCGAGGTGGACGCCAACTCTCGGAGTGAGAAGAGGGCAATGCACGGTACTGAAGAGGCTAGCAAATATGAGGAGGTGGAAGTGTCAACTTTCAATACTTACATTAGTTCGAAGAACTCATGCACTTATTATCGGTAACTCTCAATCTAATAAGGAGGTTCACAAAGAGACAAGTACCCCGAGGAGGAGTGTATGGGGGTTTGGTTATCCTTGCGCATCCTCGACTCATGGTACGTGAGTGTACTCTAATATCCGATTCCTCCAAAGATTAGTGATCCATCTAGTAGCTAGAGTTCTCAACTAGTTTTTATAGGTTTTTAAAATAAGCACGGATTACCCAAAATACGACACCTATCACTAATAGGCTAGAGCTCTTGAAACCAAAAGTTCAAAAATTACTCACAACAATACCTCAAAACTATTGCAAGTTACTACTACAATTGAATAGCAACCTCAATTACCTACTTCAAGGCAAGACCCAACTCAGTGCAACAACCAACTCTCTTAACAAGGTAAACATGAAAACTAAAGAGAGTTCCAACAACAAACTAAACAAAAGCTAAGGCTCTGGAGAAAGACAAACATGAAAACTAAAAGCTAAACATGGCAGCAGCTATGAAAACATAAAGAACACACAACAAAAGAAAGATAGGCATGAAAATCCTATGATATGTTCTAGATTGAAGTGGATCGTGTTCCTCTCCCACACAAAGTAAGCTGGGTTCTAACTTGTTATGAACAACAAGCAAAGCTAAAGAAAACTAAAAAAGAAACCTAAGAGCGAGACGATCCAAGCATAACACATAACGCATGAAGTGCTAAAAATATAGTGAGACGGAGGACAAACTGATGATTGTCGATGGAGAAGGGAATACACGGGGGCATCCCCAAGCTTAGACGCTTGAGTCTCCTTGAATATTTATTGGGGATGCATGGGGCATCCCCAAGCTTGAGCGTTTGACACTCCCAGATCTTCTTTCATCATGTTCGCTTGCACACTTGAAAACTCCCTTCATACATAACTCATCATAAGCTGATTAGAGAGGTTAGTACCCTTAATAAAATAATTTTTCTCCACTCGAAATAAAAATATTCTTTAAGAGCTACTGTTTCTCAAGATTGCCAAAAAGTTTTTGCAAAGAAAAAGAAAGCTTAAGGTTTGCAAAAGTAAGGAAAGGCAAAACATGGCAGAATCTTTGAAAAACAGACCAGCAGGTAGTAAATAATTTTTTTGGGGTACTTCTGCAACTCAAATAAAAAAACTAAGAACAGACGCTCAAAAGTCAATTGTATGGAGCACACTGTCAAAAAAATCAGATCAAAAAGATGATCTGGTGATTTTAGGCTAATTTTTCCGTCCAAGGACAGAATCTGTTTTCTAGACAGCATGTCACAACTTTTGAATTTTCTTGTAATCAGAGGCTAAACTTGGCACAAAGCTTGAAAATAAAGATACAGTGATGTTGCTATAGTAGTAACAATCATCAAGACCACTAAGAACAGAAATAAAAACATCTTGGGATTCCTCCCAACAAGTGCTTTCTTTTACGTCTTTAAGCTAGGCACAAAGCAAAAAGAAGAATCACTTAGTATCAATCGAACCATCATCAAGATCATAAAAAAGCTCTTCAATTGTACAACTAGTTTTAAGAGGTCTTTCAAATAAAGGCCTAATAAAGATACTTCTAGGGATAAAAACCAAAAGGCGGAAAAGCAATGGGAGTTTCATTTATAAATTTATCTAAGAGGGGTATTTCTTCCAAAGTTTTCACGGTATCAACTCCTTTAGCAATGGGTGGATTATTTTTAGGTCGAGGAACCTTAGGGACATAATTGAACTTAGGTTCCTTCCTTGCCGGAGTTTCTACCCTTTTTGGTTTGATTGAGGAGAAAGTATTTCCCAAAGTGTCAATGATTTCCTCAATCTTATTTATCCTAAGGATCCAAATCATGGATTTTGATGGTCTACAAAGTTTTAATAATTTTATGCATGGAACTATCAAGTCTATTCAAATTCCCTTGAATCTTGCGATCCAACTCATTTATCCTTCTTATGCTTGGTATTTCTAGTTCTATCTTTTCAAGTTTTTTCATAATGTGAACTAGAGTTATACCCTCTTGAATGCTAGCAACGGGGAGATTTCCAACTAGATTTTCAATAATATTAAGAGACTCCCAAATTGGGGCTTCTAGGAAATTCCCATTAATAGCAGTATCTAAAACAAACCTATTCCAAGGAGTAATCTCAACATAAAAATTTCTAAGCAGGATAGTGGTGGATTGCTTCTTGGTGGCTCTTTTCTGAGAATCATTAATTCTATACCAAGCATCTTTTAAACTTTCACCACCTTTTTGTTTAAAGGTGAGAACCTCTGTCTCAACAAAGGAAAAAGACCAGACATGATAACAAGTACTAGCAAGATATTTTTTTTTGTGGTTTTTGATAAAGGACACTAAGATAAAAACTTAAAGGTAAACTAACAAGACTAAAAAGCAAAGGTAAAAGATAGTGTGCAACTCCCCTATCTTGACGATTGGAGTCCCCGGCAACGGCGCCAGAAGTTTGCTAGATGTGCAAGAGATGATAATGGCTTCTCGCCCTTCGGTTGTTACCCCAAGTGGAAGGTGAGATGTAGGATAGCAACAAATTTCCCCTATGTGGAGGATAGGGCTTGTCTCCCGTAGGACTCCGAAAGTGGCAAAGTAGGTGACAACGACGCTAGAAATTTAGAGGTTGACGTGGACCTGTACACAGACACAAATAACTTTGCTCCCAACGAAGTTCAGAGAGGTTGTCAATCTCTCCGACCGTGTTGTTTACAAAGGATCAAACGCAAGGGATAAAGGATAATAGTGATTGCGACTGGAAAGTAAAAGCAGGAAATAAATTGAGCGTTTAAACAATGATGAGAATATGGACCGGGGTCCCATGATGGTCACTAGTGATGTCTCTCTCCCAAAAGACGATAAAACTTCTATGCGAGGTAAACAAATCACAGCCGGGCAATTGACAGGATTACGGGCGCAAACCAATGCTAACTATGCTACAAAGAAAGAAGAGGCTCAAAAGCACGGGCTGTACCCAAAATAAGTAGACCAAAATCCAACTGCATCTACTACTAATCATCGACCTTGAGATATCTATCCAGAACATCTTGCTAGTATTAAGTTGCGAACCCCACCCAAAGTGTAAACCCAGAGCAACAAACAAGTGCATTAAAAGAACTTTGCGTAAAGTAAACAATCCTTGCAACCGTGGTTACAAGCACCGTTGTTTTCCCCCTTGTGGCAAAAGCACATCCCCTAGACTCATGTTTCTGTCACTCAAGCTAGTCATCAGGGGCATGAACCCACAATCGAGCATAACGTTCCCTCTTGGAGTCACTACCTACTACTCGGCCAAAGCAATAAACATCAATGGAGAACATGCAAGGATTACTTAGGAACAAAAATATAAAAGATAAGAACCAAATATATTACTCTATCACAAACTGAACATAGTCTCATAATCCATCAGATCCCAGCAAACTCAGCATAGCAACAACAGAAATAATTACATATGTGCCTTGATCATGTAGGGCAGCTCACAAGGTCTAATCCATGAAGAACAAAGCAGGGAGGAGAACATCGCATAGCTACTGATCACGGACCCATGGTCCAAGGTAGACTACTCACGAATCATCCGGGAAGCGTCCATGGTGGAGGGGAAGCTCCCGGAGGTCAATCCTCCCTCCGGCAGGGTGCCGGGAAGAGGTCTGCTGGCGCTCCCGATCTTGGAAGCGCGGCGGCGGCGGAAGAGAGTCGAGATCGCGAAAAAGGGTTCTGTCTTCGGAAGAATTCCGCCACGGAGAATATATAGGAGAAGGGGGCAGCCAGGGGGGCCACCAGGGGTCTAGGCGCCCCCTGGCGCGGCCAGCCCCTAGGGCACGCCACCAGGGTGCATGGGCACCAGGTGGTGGCCCTCTGGCCCCACCCAGGTGATTCCGGAAGGTTCCTTGACACTGATTTTTATGTGATTTTCCCGAATTTTTGGAGCACTTTTAATATGGGGGGAACCGGAAATAGAAAAACAACAAAAAATAGGAACTGGCACTGGGGTGCACCGAATATGATCAAAAGTGTATGAAAGTGTATCTAGATCATAGCAATATCACACAAAATATGCATCGAGCAAGCAGAAATTATAGATACATTTGGTACGTATCAGCCTATAGCAAGTACGTCCCCACCATCACGGGAGCATTGTACCCCGTAGGATACGGTGCACGGAGTAGGGGCGTATGCTGCTACAGTGCCAGGCCGTCCGGGAGCTAGTCGCCATGGACAGGCAGGGGCGGACCCAGGAACAAAATTGAGAGGGGGCAATTTTTCTGGCGATATTTATGAATAAACAAGGCAAAAGCACAATATAAACTAAAACAAGAGCATAATGATTTAATATTCCACATGGGAACCAATTTTATTAAAAAAATGACAGTAAACTAACCTTTGAGACAAAATGAATTAAATCAATATGACAATATCTTGTTCCAAAGTTGCAATATAGAACATTGAAAATTTGTTGTAACAATCTAATCTACGGTCTGCAAGAATAAAAACGCATTATCAAATTGAGGGAGAATGAAAACATAAAAAAGGTTAGTATTAATAAAAAGGAAAAAAAGGAGCTATAGTGCATTGTCTTTAGTTTCATCCTACAACAGTATTGCACTGCATGGAAACGTTTAGCTTTAGTTTTCAACTTCTTAACATTGTAGTGACTAAACTGACCACTTGGACTAAAAAAACTCATACAACGAAGTAACTCGGAATTTTCAACATTGGATCTGGCATTTAACTCTTCTACCAACATGTCTAGGACAGAAAAGAAACAATCGATTCGATAATGATGCTCATTATTAATACCGGTGTGCCTTACCCTATTCGGATTCACATAATCACATTCCATGTCCAACACTAAAATGACATTCTTCTCACAAAAATAACGTACCTTGTTTAGAAGATCATTCTAACCAAGCTCAGATCTAGGCTTCTATAGCTCTCTCTTGGTAGATTCCACATCTGACATGGCATTAACAATGTTCATATCCTTTCTATGGAAGTTTTTTGATAGCCCATTCGTTAAAGCATTAACAATCAGTTCAGGCATTTTTGAAGTTGTTGATTTTTTTAAATCTCTCCATTAGTCTCCCTGCAAGTTAAGTTCCCAAAACTGAAACCTTAAAGGCATTTTCATGTTATCACAAATCATGAAGATGAAGGGTAAATATCAGAATTGGACTGGAGTCTCCCAATCCGACTAGAAATTTTCTTAATAATCAGTAATAAATTCGAAGTTGCATACTAGTAAAAATGAACTTGCCTAAAAATACAAATAGGTAAACTATATACATAACTTGATCAAAGGTTGAGAGTACTATGGTTTCTAACTTCGAAATTGCAGACAAACAAAAAAATATAAAAAACAAAACCTAGATTATACTGCTTTGTTTGCTTACCTTGATGTCAATTAGACAAAGGGAATTGTAGAATTGGAGTAAGGTGGGGGGCATGGGGCTATGCTGCAAGGGCCAGAGGGATTAAGGATAGACACCGGCAAATCGATGATTGCCAGCAGCGCGGCGGCTCCGTGCGAGCGGCGAGATCAAGTATTTCCGATTTGTCTAGTATGGTGCACTAGGATGTCGAGTCTAAACCGCCGCCCCGCTTGCCAGGCTACAAGGCAAAGGGTTAGGGGATCCTCAAACGCAGGGGGCAGCAGACCAACAATTCTTTATTTTTGTGGGCTGCTAGTTTGACTACATGGGCTTTAAAAATACAAACGAAGCTAGGCCTAGTGGGGGAAACGTACGCTAACAAGTGGGGGCACACCGCCTGTACACCCGATCAGGTATAAGCGAACGAAAACATCAAGTGGGGGCATGTGCCCCCACAACCACCAACGTAGGTCCGCCCCTGTGGACAGGGGTACTTGTTGCACTGTATCTACGCCTTTTGTGTGGTCAGGGACGTAGGTCTTCGGTAAGGGACGGAGATTATACGGGACGAACACTGAATCTGGTGTACCGAAAGGCCTAACCCAATTGATACGTCCAAAATTCATCACTATTTTATATAGTAATTCTTTCTTATTCATTGATATGTTTCATGTTATGATGTTGTTCTTATGTTGTTTTGGCTTATTTTACACAGTTTGCAACTTTCCGGTGCCGAAGGAGTAGACGCAGGATTCAGCGGTAAAAAGTGGACGCTGAGTTGCTGAAGAAGAATACCTCCAAATTACCCGAAAATCGACGGTGGGCATTTTTCATAAGAATAACGAAGACACGCCGCAGAGGGGCCAGAGGAGGGCCACAGGGTGCCCAGGCGGCCACCTGGCGTGGTCCCCACCCTGGCCGCGCCGGGAGGGCGCCTGGACCCCTGGGGCCACTCCCGGCTCCCCCATCTGGCCTATATATCACTCGTCATCTAAAAACCCTAAAAAGAGGAGAGTTTTCAGAGTTTCGCCGCTGCTCCGTGGCGGAAACCTACAGAGGAGAAAAGACATCTCTGGCGGGCAGATTCCACCGGGGAGAACACCTCCTGGAAGGGGAGATCGTCGCCATCGTCATCACCATTGTCACGGGCATCATCGAGCTCATCATCAACATCATCCCCAACATGAGTACCATCTTCATCTTCATCCAATCTCACCTCTCAAGTTCAACTTGTGTTGTAATCCGTACTATCTGTCCTTAATTACTATCTTATATCTGCAGATGCTTGCAAGATGTTTAATCATAAGAGTGCACTTATCTTAGTCTAGAGGGTGCACTAGCATAGATCCACCCACTCAACACTTATCAGCACAACACATAGTACCGATACGGAATATGGCGAAAGCACATGAATATTTCTCCCGTGTGTCCTCAAGAACGCTTTAGCCTTTATAAGCTCAGTTGCTAGGCCTATCCTTTGCTCAAAAGGATCGGACCACTTGTTACTCCTCAGTGCTCTTTACTTTTCTTGCTTTTATCTTTTTGTTGCTTATACCAAAAACCCCTAAAAAAGCTATCTTTCAGTTCCTGCAGTTATTTCCTTACCAAAGTCACTTGCCAATACCTTCTTCTCCTCGTTGTGTTCGACACTCTTATTTATCGAAAACGCTACAAACGATCCCCTACAGTTGAGGGTCATCAAGTACTGTTTTCTGGCGCCGTTGCCGAGGAGCGTAGCGCTATTATTAAGTGAAGCTAGTAAGGAAGTTTTTATATTTCTGTTTTTGTTTTGCCGTTGCTGCTTTTGTCCTTATGGACACCTCTACTCTTGGACCGTTGTTTATGGGGAAACGCCCCACGACTGTGGTGGTCACTCCTACCCCTACTGAAATTATGCCTTACAAAATACCATCTGGTATTATCAATTATGTCTTATCTAATCGTTATGCAGGAGATAGACATCCAGGTGAACACTTGCTATTTAAGCTTGCAGGTGTGTCACTGGAATTCATCATGAAGAAATTATTCTCTGTATCGCTTATAGGTAAAGCTTAAGATTGGTATAAGCTCCTTGATAACTCACATCTACTTAATTGGGAAGAGCTTATGTCTCTCTTTTATACAAAGTTTTACCCTCTTCATGAAATTCATCGAGACAAGAACTACATCTACAACTTTTGGTCTCGGGACGGAGATAGCATCGCTCAAGCTTGGGGGAGACTTAAATCCCTAATGGTCAAATGCCCTGTCCATGAACTCCCCAAAGAAATTATAATTACAAATTTTTATGCCAGACTTTCTCGTCAGGATAAGGAGATGTTGGATGCCTCCTCTAGCGGGGTATTCCAAACAAGAAGTGTTGAAGAAAAGTGGGATCTCATCAAGAGGATCCAGAAGAATACTGAAGACTGGGAAATCGACAAAGGTATTGAACCTGCTATAGATCATGGGCATGATTATATTGAGAGCTATGTGAAAACTGATTATTTTAATACCTTTTGTTCTAAGATTGGTCTTGATTCCCAGCTTATGATTGATTTCTGTAAGAACTTTGCCTCTCACATCGAGTCTTTGAAAGAAGATAAGGCTCGGTACCATAAGCCCTTTAAAGAATTACCTGTTGATATTCATGTTGCTGACCCTATTCTGCCTGCAGTTTTTTATGAAAAGCCCCCTTTTCCCACAAGGATGAGGGAGCACTCTTTTTTGTCAGGCATAATAAATAAAAGTGAGAGAAGAACTAACGAACCCGAGGACCTGATCAAGGTAGATCCTCAAGTTGTGATGGTTAAAGATCTAGTTACTAATGATGTTTCAGATTCCAAGATAAATTTTTGTGTTGTTTCAACTAACATTGTCACAGCCAAGAATAAGAGTCCAATTTCAGGTACACCAGTTGTATCTGTCAAGATAGGAGATCATAACTATTACGGGCTTTGCGATCTGGGATCAAGTGCTAGCGCTATTCCTTATTCACTCTATCAGGAGATCATGGTTGAGATTTCACCCTGTGAACTTGAAGAGATCGATGTTACTATTTTTCTAGCAAACAAAGAAACTATCTCTCCCATTGGAATTGTGAGAGATGTTGAAGTCCTATGTGGAAAGGTAAAGTATGCTACCGACTTTCTCGTACTTGGTTTAGTGCAAGATAGTTTTTGCCCTATTATCTTTGGTAGACCTTTCCTCAGCACTTGTGGTGCTATTATAGATTGTAAGAAAGGTAAAGTCTTTGTTGAATACAATGGTGAGCCATATGAATTTAACTTTTCTAAATTTTCCAAGCAAACTCGTGGTACTGATTTACTTAGTGATGATAAAATTATTGAAAATATTGCTTCTATTGTTATTCCTCCTATTGATCCTTTGCAGCAATATATGAAAGACCACGAGAATGATATGCATATGCAGGAAAGAAACGAGTTAGATGAAATATTCACAAGAGAAACTGCTATCCTGAAGCACAACCTTCCAGTTGAGCCTTTAGGAATCCAAGCACAACCAAAATAAGACCCGGTGTTTTACCTTAAACCATTGCCCGATACGCTCAAGTATGCCTATTTCGATGAAAAGAAAATATATCATGTCATTATCAATGCTAACCTTTCAGGATTTGAAGAAGAGCGATTATTGGAAATACTTCGCAGACACCGTGGTGCCTTGGGATATACCCTTGATGACCTTAAGGGGATTAGTCCATCGATTTGCCAACACACTATTAATCTCGAGCCCGATGCTAAGCCAGTTGTTGATCATCAACGACGGCTGAACCCAAGGATGAAGGACGTGGTTAGGACGGAGATTCTCAAACTTCTATCCGCATGTATCATATATCCTAGAGCTGATAGTAGGTGGGTAAGTCCAGTTCATTGTGTTCGTAAGAAAGGAGGTATGGCTGTTGTTCCTAATGATAAAAATGAATTAATACCTCAAAGAGTTATTATTGGATATAGAATGTGTATTGATTACACGAAGTTGAACAAAGCGACCAGGAAGGACCACTACCCGCTGCCCTTTATTGATCAAATGCTAGAGAGTTTGTCTAAAAACACCCACTTTTGCTATCTTTATGGGTACTCCGGCTTCTCTCAAATTCATGTTAACACTGCCGATCAAGAGAAGACCACTTTCACGTGTCCTTACGGTACTTATGCTTACAGGCGTATGCCTTTTGGTTTATGCAATGCACCTGCTACTTTTCAGAGATGTATGCCTGCAATTTTTCATGGTTTCTGTGAGGAGATTGTGGAAGTCTTCATGGACCATTTCTCCGTCTATGGAACTTCCTTTGACCACTATCTCCACAATCTTAATAAAGTTTTGCAGAGATGCGAGGATACAAACTTAGTTCTAAACTGGGAAAAATGTCACTTCATGGTTAACGAAGGGATTGTGCTTGGTCACAAGATTTCCGAGAGGGGAATTGAAGTGGACAAGTGATACGTCCCAAACGTATCTATAATTTATGCTTGCTCCATGCATGTTTTGTGTGACTTTGCCATGTTTTGGTTGAACTTTATTACACTTTTAAACCAATTTGGACTAACCTACTAACTCAGTGCACCCAGTTGCCAGCTTCTGGTTTTCTGTTGTTTTTGTTTTTCAGGTTTTCCGGCTGATTAAAGTGCCCAAAAAATTCCGCAAAAATTATATTAAAAATCAGCGGGCAGGAAGCTTCCGGAATAACCAAGGGAGAGAGCCGGGACCACCACCAGGGAGCCAGAAGGGTCCCTGGCGCGGCCCCAACCCTAGGGCGCGCCAGGCACCCTCCTGGCTGCCCTGGGTGGCCCCTCGACGCCCCCTTCGCCTATATAACCCCCTCGGGGTAGAAACCCCTAAACAAGAACTCTTTTTCGCGGAAACCTCTCTGTTCCTCCGCCGCCGCCGTTTTCAGATCGAGGCTGCCTGGAGAAGCTGCCCTGGCACCCTGCCGGAAGGAGATCACCCCTCCGGGAGACCATCCATAGCCATGGACGCCTCCCGTATGTGCCGTGAGTAGTCCCCCTTGGACCATGGGTCCGTGATCAGTAGCTATGTGATGTCCTCTCCCTCTTTTGTGCTTTCACTTTCGAGACCTCGTGAGCTGCCTCACATGATCGAGGCACCTATGTAATTTTCTGCTGTTGCTATGCTGAGTTTGTTGGGATCTGATGGATTATGAGACTATGTTCAGATTGTGATGAGTAATATATTTGGTTTGCCCTTTTATGTTTTGTTCTTGAGTAAATTCTTGCATGTTCTCCGTTGCAGTATTCTCTTTGGCCAAGTTATTTGCTTGCAACTCCAAGAGAGAGCGTTATGCTCGATTGTGGGTTCAGCCCCTTGATGTCTAGCTTGAGTGACAAAAACATGAGACTAGGGGATGTGCTGTTGCCACCAGGGATAAAACAACGGTGATTGTGCCTATTGGTGCAAGAATTGTTTACTTTACGCAAAGTTCTTTTAATGCAGTTGTGTTGCTTTGAGTTTACACTTTGGGTGGGATTCGCAACTTAATACCAGCGAGATGTTCTGGATAGATATCTCAAGGTGGATGATTCGTAGTAGATGCAGATGGATTTCGGTCTACTTACCTTGGCGTACTGCCCATTGCTTTTGAGCCTTCCTTTCTTTGCAGCATAGTTAGCATTGCGGTGCCTTCATAATCCTGTCAATTGCCCAACCGTGATTTGTTTACCTCGCTAGCATTTTTATCGTATTTTGGGAGAGAGACATCACTAGTGAAAATCACGAGACTCCGATCCATCTTCATACCATTGTTCACACCCACTATTTACCTTTCTGTTTTTACTTTTACTAGTACCTTTTTATCTCTTGCGTTTGATCCTTTGTAAACGACAAGGCCGGATGAATTGACAACTCCTCTGAAGTCGTTGGGAGCAAAGTTATTTGTTTTGTGCAGGTCCACGACAACTCCACGCATCAGAATAATTTCTGGCGCCGTTGCCACCTATCGTACTTATCGTTGAGTCCTACTGGAGACAAACCTTGGTATCTTTACTGAGGGAAATTACCACTACGCTGCATCTCAACCTTCCACTTGGGGTAACCAACGAGGGGCGAGAAGCCATCAAGCTAATTTCTGGCGCTGTTGCCGGGGACTCAAAGGAAATACAAATACGCGAGTCCTGATAACCGCCAATTTCTGGCGTCGTTGTCGGACTCCTGTATCAAAAATAGGGGAGTTACACGCTATCTTTTACCTTTGCTTTTTAGTCTTGTTAGTTTACCTTTCAGTTTTTACTTTTGTGTCCCTTATAAAAAATACCAAAAATACCTACTGATGCTATCTTCACCAAAAATTTCTCTTTTCGGAACCACCCAAATATGGTAGGATGGACATGTTTCACTTGTATCGTCTTCGATCAATTTGTGCTCGCGCTAAAAACCCAACCGACTTGGTTGAGGGAAAATCATTGGATGAGCATGCTCATTATACGCGGCACCGCCTATCTCAGAAAGGGAAACACTTATGGGATCAAATACAAGTTTCTTATTGCTATGCTGAGTGTTTATGCCACATTTATGATTTTACTTGCTGCTCTAATATAGAGCGTAAACACCTTCCTTTCCAATGTGAGTTTAATGAAAATGAGATCCTATCTTCTTATGCCAAAGGTGTTTATGATTACTTTGATGTTGAAAAGATGGAAGAGTTTGTTGCTTTTAAAGGTGCTTATGAGATTGCTTCTTTGATTGAAAAGTATTATGATACTATTCACAAGTCTGAAAACTTTGCTGTTCTTGCTTATTGCTTTGAGAACTATACTTCCAATGCTTATATTGAGGATTTTAATAATAGAATGCTTGCTGCCCAAGAAGAGGCTAATGATTGCGATGAAAAGGAATCTTATGATTCCGAGGACTCACTTGATACTTCCCTTTCTGATGATTTTGATACTTGCTTTGTTGATGGCCATGATGCCACTATGGATGATGCCTACGAAGATGAACTCTCTATAGTTCCTTATGTTAAGCATGAAATTGTTGCTATTGCACCCACACTTGATTGCCATATTATCCTTTTGAAACCTCCAACTCCGGAGAATTTTTCCCTTATCAAGGCTCAATGTGATGGGTTGCATTTATCTTATAATCCTAAAGACCGTGTTGAAAACTATACACGTGTGCTTGTAGGTCATGAACAACATGATTTATGTGATAGTTATATTCTTGATGTTGTTCATGATACTACTGAAAATTATTTCGAGAGAAGGAAGTTTGGTTGTAGAAACTTCCATATTACTAAAACACCTCTCTTCATGTTGAAAGTTTTGAAGTTGTTATTTTTCGACCTTCCTATGCATGTCACTTTTTGCTTCTTTGATTTATTTTCTTACAAGATGCCTATGCATAGGAAGTGGGTTAGGCTTAAATGTGTTTCATATTTGATTCTTGATGCTCTCCTTTGCTTCAACTCTTATCATCTTGAGAGCATCTTTTATAATCTTTAAGCCTAGCTAATGGCTTTAAAGAAGCGCTTTCGGGAGGCAGCCCGCAACGAATTTAGGTTTTTATTTTTGTTTTTGTTCTGTTCTTAGTGGTCTTGATAATTGTTACTACTGTAGCAACATCATTGTATCTTTATTTTTCAAGCTTTGTGCCAAGTTTAGCCTCAGAGTGCTTGAAAGTTCGAAAGTTGGAGCTTGCTGTCCAGAAACAGATTCTGTCTTCTTGACGGGAAAATTCGCGATAAATCACCAGATCATCTTTTTGATCTGAATTGTTTTGAAAGCATGCTACATACAATTGGCTTGCTAGCCCCTGTTCAAAGTTTTTTGATTTGAGTTGCAGAAGTACCTCAAAAAAATTCCCCTTTCTCTGCTGTTCTGTTTTTCTCAGCTTCTGCCCCAGTTTTTCGTTTCGCAGTTTTGCAATCTTTAAGCTTGCTTTTTCTTTGCAAACTTTTTTGGGCAGGCAAGAGAAACAGTAGCTCTTCCTGGAAATCTTTATTTGCAGTAGAGGAAAATTATTTTATTAGGGTACTAACCTCTCTAATCAGCCTACAATGAGTTATGTATGAAGGGAGTTTTCAAGTGCGCGATGGAAGGTGATGAAAGAAGATCCAGGAGTGTCAAGCGCTCAAGCTTGGGGATGCCCAAGTGCACCCCCAATAAATATTCAAGGAGACTCAAGCGTCTAAGCTTGGGGATGCCCCCGAGGCATCCCCTTCTTCATCAACAATCATCGGTCTGTCTTTCGTTGCACTATATTTTTATCACTTCATGCGTTATGTGCTTTGCTTGGAGCGTCTCGCTCTTTACTTTTCTAGGTTTGTTTTGCTTTATTTGCTGTAGTAACAAGTTAGACCCCAACTTACTCTTTTATGTGGGAGAGAAACACGCTCCACTTGAACTAGAACTCCTCATAGGATTTGCATGCTTATTTCTTTTAGCTGTGAGTTGTTCTTTTTCTTTTCTTAGTTGCTGGTCTGTTTAGCTGTAGTGCTTTAGTTTTTCTAGAGCTTTTCTTTTCAGGTTGAACTTTCTATAGGTTGCATGTTTTATCTTGTTAGAGAGTTTGCCTGTTGCACTGAGTTCTGTGTCTTGACTAGAAAGTAGGTAGTTAAAGTTGCTTTTCTTTTTGAAGTAGTAACTTGCAATAGTTTGAGGTATTGACTAGAGTAATGTTTGAACTTTTGGTGTCAAGAGCTCTTGCCTATTAGTGATAGATGTCGTATTTTGGGCAATCCGTGTGTTTTTCGAAAACCAAAAACCCCTGTTGAGAACTCTAGCTAATAGATGGATCACTAACCTCTGGAGGGTTCGAATATTAGAGTACACTCACGTACCATGAGTCGAGGATGCGCAAGGATAACCAAACCCCCACACACTCCTCCTCGGGGTACCTGTCTCTTTGTGAACCTCCTATTAGATTGAGAGTTACCGATAATAAGTGCATGAGTTCTTCGTACTAATGTGAGTATTCGAAAGTTGACACTTCCACCTACCCATACTTTTTCTAGCCTCTTCGGTACCGTGCATTGCCCTTTCTCACCTCGAGAGTTGGTGCATACTTCGCCGGTGCATCCAAACCCTTGGCATGATACGCTCTGTCATCATAAGCCTCATTATATCTTTCCTCAAAATAGCCACCATACCTACCTACAAGGCATTTCCATAGCCTTTCCGAGATACATTGCCATGCAACATCCACCCTCTCATGACTTGATCCTCATGTCATACATGCCACTTGCTTGATCGATGAGCCGCATGCTAGTTGGGCCTTGCCCTAATCATTGCTACATGACGCGCTAGTATCATTGCATATCCTGCTATCCTGGCAGAGGCATACATTTGCATCATGATTAGTTACATTTTCTTTTTGTGAGTACTTTTGTAAAGTGTGAAAGATCTACTATATTCTTGTAAAATATAGATATTGCCCCTAAAGTGAGGAAAAGATCCCAAAGAGGACAAAATCAAAAGATCCCAAAGAGGACAAATGAGAGTTAAATAGAAAGAGCCATTGAGGCCACCAAAAAAAAGAGAAAAAGAGAAAAATAAAAATAAAAAGAGAGAAGGGGGCATACTGCTATTCCTTTTGAGAGATCCACACTAGTACTTCATCTTCTATCCCTTGTACTCCATAGAGATTATCATCATGCATATAGCTATGTGGGGAACTTTTACACTATAGAACTTGGCTTGTATATTCCAATGATGAGCCTCCTCAAACGAGCTCTAGGTCTTCTTGAGCAATCAAGTTAGATGCACCCCCACTAGTTCCATTGGAGAGCTTTTAGCTCACATGTGCACCCGTTGTATGGCAATCCCTACTCCTCAAATCATATCTATCATGTGGCCTTCTCTCCCCTATGATTGTCCTCATTGATGTGAGCCTTTCACACACCTTTTTGTCTTCCTCCTCCACCTCTTCTTTCTGTTTCTCCTTTTAGGTGTCAACTTTCTTGCTCACGCTCATCCATTGCATGAGTGCTCAAAATATCGAAAGGGAGTGGATCAGTTTGACTTGTACCTGGCTAGTGGTCTGGGGACGAGTCCAGATAAGAATCCAAAGGAGACTAAGTATGAAACTTTAGTAGATAGTTGTTCTCAACAACCTTTTTTCTCTTTCTTCCCAGTCCCTTGCTTGCACGCAAACACCATCTGGAGACATTCGAGTCACAGACAGCAAGAGCTCTTGCACCTTTTGTTCTTTTGTTGCTTGTGTTAATGCCAATATAGACTCTTGCCTGTTAAGACTTGAATTGAATTGCATGCTTTGATTGCTTTACTTAACAGTCCTTATTTGGTTGTGTGGCATGTCACCACAGAAATTATGCTTGTTATCATTTAACTACTCGAGGACGAGCAGGAATTAAGCTTGGGGATGTTGATACGTCCCAAACGTATCTATAATTTCTGCTTGCTCCATGCATGTTTTGTGTGACTTTGCCATGTTTTGGTTGAACTTTATTACACTTTTAAACCAATTTGGACTAACCTACTAACTCAGTGCACCCAGTTGCCAGCTTCTAGTTTTCTGCTGTTTTTGTTTTTCAGGTTTTCCGGCTGATTAAAGTGCCCAAAAAATTCCGCAAAAATTATATTAAAAATCAGCGGGCAGGAAGCTTCCGGAATAACCAAGGGAGAGAGCCGGGACCACCAGCAGGGAGCCAGAAGGGTCCCTGGTGCGGCCCCAACCCTAGGGCGCGCCAGGCACCCTCCTGGCTGCCCTGGGTGGCCCCTCGACGCCCCCCTTCGCCTATATAACCCCCTCGGGGTAGAAACCCCTAAACAAGAACTCTTTTTCGCGGAAACCTCTCTGTTCCGCCGCCGCCGCCATTTTCAGATCGGGGCTGCCTGGAGAAGCTGCCCCGGCACCCTGCCGGAAGGAGATCACCCCTCCGGGAGACCATCCATAGCCATGGACGCCTCCCGTATGTGCCTTGAGTAGTCCCCCTTGGACCATGGGTCCGTGATCAGTAGCTATGTGATGTCCTCTCCCTCTTTTGTGCTTTCACTTTCGAGACCTCGTGAGCTGCCTCACATGATCGAGGCACCTATGTAATTTTCTGCTGTTGCTATGCTGAGTTTGTTGGGATCTGATGGATTATGAGACTATGTTCAGATTGTGATGAGTAATATATTTGGTTTGCCCTTTTATATTTTGTTCTTGAGTAAATTCTTGCATGTTCTCCGTTGCAGTATTTGCTTTGGCCAAGTTATTTGCTTGCAACTCCAAGAGAGAGCGTTATGCTCGATTGTGGGTTCAGCCCCCTGATGTCTAGCTTGAGTGACAGAAACATGAGACTAGGGGATGTGCTGTTGCCACCAGGGATAAAACAACGGTGATTGTGCCTATTGGTGCAAGAATTGTTTACTTTACGCAAAGTTCTTTTAATGCAGTTGGCTGTTGCTTTGAGTTTACACTTTGGGTGGGATTCGCAACTTAATACCAGCGAGATGTTCTGGATAGATATCTCAAGGTGGATGATTCGTAGTAGATGTAGATGGATTTCGGTCTACTTACCTTGGCGTACTGCCCATTGCTTTTGAGCCCTTTCTTTCTTTGCAGCATAGTTAGCATTGTGGTGCCTTCATAATCCTGTCAATTGCCCAACCGTGATTTGTTTACCTCGCTAGCATTTTTATCGTCTTTTGGGAGAGAGACATCATTAGTGAAAATCAAGGGACTCTGATCCATCTTCATACTATTGTTCACACCCACTATTTACCTTTCTGTTTTTACTTTTACTAGTACCTTTTTATCTCTTGCGTTTGATCCTTTGTAAACGACAAGGCCGGAGGAATTGAAAACTCCTCTGAAGTCGTTGGGAGCAAAGTTATTTGTTTTGTGCAGGTCCACGACAACTCCACGCATCAGAATAATTTCTGGCGCCGTTGCCACCTATCGTACTTATCGATTAGTCCTACTGGAGATAAACCTTGGTATCTTTACTGAGGGAAATTACCGCTACGCTGCATCTCAACCTTCCACTTGGGGTAACCAACGAGGGGCGAGAAGCCATCAACAAGGCAAAGATTGAAGCTACTGAAAGGATGCCATATCCAAGGGACATTAAAGGTATTCGTAGTTTTCTCGATCATG
This sequence comes from Bromus sterilis, assembly GCA_950022295.1. Taxonomy (NCBI): domain Eukaryota; kingdom Viridiplantae; phylum Streptophyta; class Magnoliopsida; order Poales; family Poaceae; genus Bromus; species Bromus sterilis. The sequence continues at coordinate 436,356,361 of OX465595.1, forward strand.
TTGGTTTCTATAGAAGATTTATCAAAGACTTTTCTAAGACCTCGAGAGCCCTCACTAATCTTCTCCAGAAGGATGTTCCTTTTGTATTTGATGAAGATTGTAAGGAGGCTTTCGAAGTTCTTAAGAAAGCTTTGATAACCGCTCCTATAGTACAACCAGCTGACTGGAAATTGCCCTTTGAAATTATGTGTGATGCTAGTGATTTTGTTGTGTTGGAGCTGTTTTAGGACAAAGGGTTGATAAGAAATTGAATGTTATACATTATGCTAGAAAAACCCTTGATAGTGCTCAAAAGAATTATGCTACTACTCAGAAGGAATTCTTAGCAGTAGTGTTTGCTTGTGATAAATTTAGACCTTATATTGTTGATTCAAAAGTTATTATTCATACTGACCATGCTGCTCTTAAGTACCTTATGGCGAAGAAGGATGCCAAACTGATACGTCCCAAACGTATCTATAATTTCTTCTTGCTCCATGCATGTTTTGTGTGACTTTGCCATGTTTTTCTTGAACTTTCATACACTTTTTATCATATTTGGACTAACCTATTAACTCAGTGCACCCAGTTGCCAGTTCCTATTTTTCTGTTGTTTTTGTATTTCAGGTTTTCCAGCCATTAAAAGTGCCCAATAAATCCCGGAAAAATTATATAAAAATCCAGCGTCACGGAAGCTTCCGGAATAACCAAGATATGGTAGGAGGGCCACCACCGAGGCCCCAGGAGGGTCCCTAGAGCGGCCCCGCCCTAGGCCGCGCCAGGAGGCCTCCTGGCTTCCTGGTGGCCCCCCTCGGTGCCCCCTTCGCCTATATTTACCCTCCGTGACGGAAACCCCTAAGATCGATCTGCTATTCCCGTTCTCCTCTCTGTTCCGCCGCCACCGCCGTTTCAAGATCGGGGCTGCCAGGAGAAGCTGCCCCGGCACCCTGCCGGAAGGAGGAATCCCCTTCGGGAGACCATCCATTGCCATGGACGCCTCCTGGATGTGCCGTGAGTAGTCCCCCTTGGACCATGGGTCCGTGAACAGTAGCTATGTGATGTACTCCTCCCCTCTTTGTGCTTCCACTTTCGAGACCTCGTGAGCTGCCTCACATGATCGAGGCACTTTTGTAGTTTTCTAAGTTGCTATGTTGAGTTTGCTGGGATCTGATGGATTATGAGATTATGTTCAGATTGTGATGAGTAATATATTTGGTTCTCTTTTATATTTATGTTCTTTAGTAAATTCTTGCATGTTCTCCGTTGCCGTATTTTACTTTGGCCAAGTGATTTGTTGCAACTCCAATAGGGAGCGTTTTGCTTGATTGTGGGTTCAGCCCCTTGATGTCTAGCTTGAGTGACAGAAACATGAGACTAGGGGATGTGTTATTGCCACTAGGGACAAAACAACGATGCTTGTACTTGCGGGTGCAAGGATTGTTTACTTTACGCATGGTTCTTTTAATGCAGTTGTCTGTTGCTTTGAGTTTACACTTTGGGTGGGATTCGCAACTTAATACCAGCGAGATGTTCTGGATAGATATCTCAAGGTGGATGATTCGTAGTAGGTGCAGATGGATTTCGGTCTACTTACCTTGGCGAACTGCCCATTGATTTTGAGCCTCTTCTTTTCTTTTGTAGCATAGTTAGCATTGCGGTGCGTTTATAATCCTGTCAATTGCCCATCTTTGATTTGTTTACCTCGCTAGCACTTTTATCGTCTTTTGGGAGAGAGACATCACTAGTGAACATCACGGGACCCCGGTCCATATTCACATCATTGTCTACGCTTTCAATTTACTTTCAGTTCTTACTTTCAGTTGCCCCAATTATTATCTCTTGCGTTGATCCTTTGTAAACAGCAAGGCCGGAGGAATTGACAACTCCTCTGTACTCGTTGGGAGCAAAGTTATTTGTTGTGTGTTGATAACGCTCAACTGTAGGGGATCGAGATAGTCTTCGCGGGCAAGATAACCCAATTTATTGATTCGACACTTGGGGACACAAAGAATACGTACATGCTTTGACAATTGAGTTGTCAATTCAACCGCACCTGAAATAAACACTTGCTTGCACAAAGGTATTAGTAGAAACTGTGATACAGTGGTAGTAGTGGTGGTGATAATAGTGGTGATAGTGGTGGTGAAACAGCGAAAGTAAAACAACAAAAGTAAACAACTAGTAACCAGCAGGAAACAAAACACTGTAGGCTAGGGAGATGGATGGTTGGGCGCTGCTTGGATGAGAATGAACATGTAATAGATTCTAACACGGGCAAGGCTCACAGAAAATAAAGGATCATCTAGGAAAATATCAAACATCTGGCGTGTATCCCAGGGTAGTTGTACGTGCTTGCAATAAGAACTTTGCACAACATCTTTTGTCCTACCCTCCCGCTACAAACGGGGCCAAAAGGAACTTAGGGAGATTAAGGTACTCCTGTCAAAGAGCACCGGAACAAAGCATTAACACTTCATGGATACACGGAATCCTCAAATTATAGTCCACCCCCTTTGGTGTCCCAAGCTGTCACCATTGGGATCGCCGGTTCCGGACTATAATAGGTGCATACAACTCATAGATAGGATCAAGAACACCACAAACTCAAGAAACAAAAGGGTGATCAGATCTGAAATCATGGCACTCGGGCCCAAAGTGGCAAGCATTAAGAGCAACAAGTTGTAACAGAGATGATAAACACCAAGTAGATGATAGGCAACATGCCCCTAACAATCTGATTGAACTATTACATGATCTAACTCATCCAATCCCTACCATCCCCTTTGCCTACAACAGGGAATTACTCACACATGAGAGAGGAAGTCATGGAGGGGTGATGGAGAGGCGATGATGATGACGATGGCGATGATTTCCCCTCACCGGAGACCAAAGCAGCCTCCAGATTAGCTCTCCCGGAGAAGAACAGAGGGTTGCGGCGGCTCCGCGACGTAGATTGGAAAAGCGACTTTTGTTCTGGGGTTTCTGCGTCGGGAGAATAAATAGGGCCAAAGTAGGGCACCAGGGGGTGTGGGACCCAGCCAGGAGGGCAGGTGGCGCGGCCAGGGGCTGGGCCGCGCCAGGCACCCTCCTGGCTGCCCCCTGGCTGCCCTGTGGCCCCCCTTTGGACTCGCGGAAGCTTCCGGAATTCTGATTTTTATATATATTTTTGGGATTTTTCCAGCATACCTAAATATCCAGAAACCTGCACAAAAGAAAACAACACTGGTAGCTCTGCTAAAAACAGCGTCAGTCCGGGTTAGTTTCGTTCAAATCATGCAAGAATGAAGCCAAAACAATAGAAAAAGTGTTTGGAAAAGTAGATACGTTTGAGACGTATCAACTCCCCCAAGCTTAGCTATTGCTTGTCCCCAAGCAATTCAGTTCAACGAACTGGACACGACAAAGAAAACTTTGACAAACTCTTTTGCTTCATTAGATGTATATAAGCATGTACTACGAAAGAGTTTAGCAAGTTTTGACACCATGCTACAAGGACAATGCACGAAGCAATCCTTCTTTCATGTAATCAGTCACAAACAAACAAAAAGTAAATAATATGTTGCTGAGAATCAATTCAAGATCACAATGCACATAGCATGAACATATCAGAGTGGTATCTCGCTAGCCTCCATGAGTGAAGCAAAACATAAATGTAGAAACTCCTCCGGAGTTTTAAAAGAGACTAGAACTCAGAACTCAAAGTAAGAAACATCACAAGCATGCAGAAGACAATGTGATACTTTGGGACAATGCATGTTACACTAAGAATGACAGTTATGCTCTCATAGTTGGTGCTTTGGAGAAAGGAAGGTGGAGACTCTCGAACCGTGGCTTTTGATGGCAAGATTGAAAACCCGTGAAAGGAAGCAAAGACTAAGCATGTGCTAGAGCTCTTGGTTTTGAAAACAGAGATAAAACTCTTTTGAGAAGTGCAACTTTCCAGTCAACGGTGAACGGTAAAGGTCTCTCAATATCTCCCATGCCAACCATATTAATGCCTTTTGCTTACACATGTTCTCTTATCCATAAATCCTTTGATGGTCTACGAAACCTTTTATTTTGCCTCAAGTATGGAAGGAGGGTATCATTCCATCTATCATAAGCCGCATTTGGTCCATTTCACTCCATCATCAAGTATGGGGGAGGTGTAACTCTCATATATTTTTTTATTGACTAGTTAAAACTTGCGTCAAAATATTTTTGGCATGAAAGATATTGATTTTCCCTCACCGCACCATGAGCTTGTACGGTTACAAAGGGGAAGCTTTTGATAAATTTCGAGATGGCACAAGAAAGTCTAAGTTAGGATTGGCCGGTAAATACCACATATAGGTAGGTATGGTGGACTCAAATGGAACAACTGGTTTGAAAAGGGGTTTGGAAGCACAAGCATAATTCCGCTTGGTGTTGGAGGAAGGCTATCAAAAGACGGGGAAGCGACCAACTAGAGAGCATAACAGTCATAATCATGCAGAGAAACAAAGCAACATTGAATCGGGCATGAAAGTGATATAGCTCACTCTGAAGTAAAAAGATCATCAAGGCAGAACAAACTTTTTAGTTTCAACATGCGTGAACATGCGCCAAGTAAATCCAAGAATTCCCCGGAGGGAAATACCACTTCAATATGCCACACCATGAACAATGCAATGCATGTCAATCATTTCAAGCAACACCTTATAAACTCTAGCTATTTGAGACTAACCACAAAGAAAGCATGAACCACTGGGAAAGCATTGTAAACATAGCACTATGTCGCTACAAGCTGGTCTCTAATCATTAGTACAGACATATGTACAAAAGTAGAAACAAAAAGAGTTCATACCGGCTTTCCTTGTTGCATCCCTTCCGTCGATCTTCGTCATTACTGCCTTGTCACTTGCACGATCGAACGTAGGAAATTATAATCATCACGGACTCGAGTTGAACTCTGAAACAAAGCAAACTAAAGAGCAAAGGAAACATATTTTTTTTGGGTTTTTTAAGGTTTAAGAAAAGCAAAATAAAGAAGAAATCTTTTTGGGTTTTTGCAAACTAAAATAACAAAGAAGAACAGGCAAAAACTTGCAAAAAGATAAAAGCGAACCAACGGTAGATACAATGGAAAGGGGAGGAGAGCATGTACTCCCCCAAGCTTAGGCTTTTGGCCTAAGTTGGGCTCTTCTACTGCGGTCCTGAGGAGCCTCCTGCTCCTGGGTAATGGTAAGCCCAAGGGTTGTATGAGCCCTCCGGTGCGTACACTGAAGTCCTTGGATCCTCCCACGTAGAAGAGGAAGGTCCCGCCCCCCATCCAGAGGAAGACCCTTCACCCTAGGGGGTGACGGTCTCCTCCTGAACTGGTGGATATACCACGTGCTCCTCCTCGTCTGGCTCGACCCCCTCCGTGGGGTCGTGAAACAGGTATCTCCCCGTGATCTCATCAAACTCGGCCACTGAAAAACGAAATCCGTTCCTGCGAGAAAAATCAAACACAAGTGGTGCAGGTAGACGGACAGTGCGTTCCACACCGTCTTTAAACCGCAAAATATAATCAAGTGCGTAGCGGTCAGAGGCCTTAGTAACAAACAAATGCCTCTTCATGGAAGCCAAGTCAAGGCTAACAAAAGGAAAGATTGTATCATCTGGGCGCGGTTCTCCTTGGATAAACTGCAAAAGAAGTGTGGCATAGACGCCACCAAAGAGGTCCCCCTTGTTACTATTAGTAGCAAGGCGTTTCGCAATAAGCGAACCCACATGATACTCGTGCTTCCATGAGAGGGCATTCACCATGATAGCAGTATCAGGCGTAGAAGTGCTGCTCGTGTTGTCTCGAGCCAACACTCCTCTAGCAATATAATAGGCGAAATACCTGAGGTGAGGGAACATAATGTTGGAAATCTTCTGACGGTTGGATGACCTCACTTCAGTGTTACAGAATGAGTCGAGGAGGGTGTTGAGTGCAACAGTTTGGACATTTTTCCTTTCTTCTTCTCGACCAAGCCTGGCAAACCTAAAGCTGCACAAAATGTACTCATAGGCATGGTCATCAATCTTTCATAAAGTCGAAACACCATAGTATCATTGTCAGAATAAAACCTGAAACTGTTAACAAAAATAGCGGCGAGTGTCTCCTACTGTGGTACACGACTCATAACAAGACGTGTCAAACCTGGATTGGCACACAGAGCATAGAACTCTTCTCGTATGCCGGCATCCTCCATGAAATCCTCGCATGGAAATGCCATGGCTCTCGCGGGTGACGCGTCCAGCATCTCTATGGGTACGATATCTTCATTGTAGCTCACCCTCGTGGTCGAAGGTGAAGCTGCGGAACGCGTAACACGGCTAGAGCGCTCGGGTTTCTTCTTCCCAAGCCTCTTTCCTAGCCTCTCCATTTCTGAAATTTTTAACAATTCACAAAAACGAAGATTTAAGCAAAACTAGTTTGGGAAAAACATTCTACTTACTTTACCAAGGCTCAAACTAGCAACAAAACTTGAAAAATATATATTCTACACAAACATTTAAGCTCAACTAAACAGCACCAAGAACCACTAAATACTCACTAATGAAGTCACCAACTAGAAAACTAATTGGAGGGGTGAGGGAGTCACATACCAGAGAGTATTTGTTCCAAATTTCATCTCAAACGAGTGGCTGTAGAGGGAGATCGAAGTTCCGTGCTCAAGAAAAGCAAGAACACGAAACCAGAGCAAGAACACGAGTTTTTGGGAGAAAAGAGAGAGAGAGTGAGGGAAGAGATGCCAGCAGGGGGTGCATGTGGGCCCCAGGAGGGTGGGTGGCGCGACCAGGGGCTGGGCCGCGCCACCTGGCCTCCTGGGCCAGGGGTGGACCCCCCTGGTCAGCCTCAGGTGCCTCCTGATGGATTTTTACCTGGAAATTTTGATTTTGATTTTTCTAGAATTTTCTGGGAAACTTCATTGTAAAGAATTTTTCAAAGTTCAAAAATCTGCAAAAACTTTCGTGAACTTGAGACAAAAGTTAGAACAAGTGAAGCTTTAAACACAAAAACTTGGGTACAATAAGGAGAATAAAAGCTAAAGGAAATGAAAACATAACAAGCTCATCTTTTTACCTATATAAAACTTGCTAGTTAGCAAGGTTGATCAAGTCTTACCAACAAACCTGTGGTATATAGTGCAGAAAATCTCGCCTCTTATGAAGTGATCATTGCACTCTCACTTTAATGGACATTGTCCCCACCATAATTTTCTTGTATTTATGGTATACATGTAGTGGACAATCCCATTATCCAATCTTCATGGTCTCGATATTATCAATGGAGTTAAGGCCATGCCTTTTGTCGATCTTCTTCGGAAAATACACCGTGTGTTCTTTGTCATTCACGTTGAAGGTAACCTTCCCCTTATTGCAATCAATAACATCACCTGCGGTGTTAAGAAAAGGTCTACCAAGTATAATGGACATGCTTCCATCCTCGGGCATGTAAAGCACAATAAAATCAATAAGTATTAAGCAATTGGCAACTTCAACAGCAACATCCTCACAAATACCGATCGGGACGGCCGTGGACTTGTCGGCCATCTGGAGAGAGATATCTGTAGGAATTAGTTTCTCTAAACAAAGTCTTTTGTAGAGAGAAAACGACATAACACTCACTCCTGCACCAAGATCACATAAAGCAGTTCTAACATAATTATTTTTTATGGAGCAAGGAATGGTGGGTATACCTGGGTCACTGAGCTTCTCAGGAATCTTGCCACTGAAAGAATAGTTAGCAAGCATGGTAGATATTGCCTCATTAGGGATTTTTATTTTATTAGTAAAAATATCTTTCATATATTTAGAATAAGGAGGTAACTTAATAGCATCAGTCAAAGGGATTTGAAGAAAAAGAGGTTTCATCCACTCACAAAACTTGTTATAGTGCTCTTCTTCTTTGGTTTTGACGGACTTGCTTGGGAAAGGCATGGGTTTCTGTACCCATGGTTCTCGTTCCTTCCCATGTCTCCTTGCAAGAAAGTATTCTCTAGTATACTTCTTGCGCTTATCGGGTGCTTCTTCTTCACGAACCTCGAGTGGATCATTCTTTTCAGCATCTTTTTCAGGTTCAGCACCGTCTTCAGTCTCAGAATCTTAGGTAGATATGCTGTTTGGATCAACAACTTGTTCTTCTTCTTCTATAGGATCATTGGAATTGTCAGCTTCCTTGTGTTTCTTCTTCTTCTTCTTCTTCTTCTTCGGGGAGCTAACAATTTATTCTTCCTGCACTTGAGAATCTTGCTCGATCCTCTTCGGATGCCCTTCTAGGTAGAGAGGGTCCTGGGTGTGTGTTCCACCCCGAGTCTTTATACCATAAGCCTGTAAATTGTCCTGTTTGGCATTATTAGCAAGCAAATCTTTTTGCACATTAGAAATTTGTTCAAGCTGAGTTTGAACCGTATTAAAATGCTTCACAAGACATTTAACATCATTAACTGTTATTCCTATAACATCAAGCAAACTTTTGATAGCCAGAGTATTATCATGCAACTGACCTTGTACCTTCTCATTGAAGTGATTCTGCTTCATAATAAAATTATCAAGCTCATCTAAACATTGGTCAGGAGGTTTACCTTTAGGGATGTCACTTGCATTGAAATCTAAAAGAGAGTGTACCTCTACCATAGGTGGGTGAGTGGTAGGCTCACACAGCTTCTCAATTGGAGGTAGATTCTTCACGTCTTTAGCTTTAATACCTTTCTCTTTTATAGACTTCTTTGCTTCTTGCATATCTTCGGGGCTTAGGAAAAGCATGCCCCTCTTCTTTGGTGGTGGAGGTGGTTCAGGCACAGACCAATCTTCATGGTTTTTGGCAATCTTGCCCATCAATTCTTCCGCATCGTCCGGTGTTCTTTGCCTGAAAACACAACCAACACAACTATCTAGATAGGATTTAGACCCATCGGTTAGACCAGCATAAAATATATCAAGTAATTCATTCTTAGGGATCTCATGTCCCGGTCTAGCCTTCAGCAAACTACAAAATCTCCCCCAAGCTTTAGGGAGATGCTAATCCTGCAACTGTTTAAAGTTATAAATTCTTTGCAAAGCAGCATGTTACATATGAGCAGGAAAATATTTATCAACGAAAGATATAGCCATATCTTGAGGACTCTGAATGGAACCACATGGTAATGCATCATACCATGCCCTAGCATCTCCTTTCAAGGAAAAAGGAAAAAGCTTGGTCACACAGAAGTTCCGGTTCCTTTCATCAGTAGTAAACAAGCCACCCAACTCAGTGAGTTTGGTCAGGTGCTCGATAGCATCATCATTTTCTCTGCCATAAAAGGGACCAGCTTCAACTGTGGATATAAGTTAAAGGTCAACAGAGAAATCATAATCAAGATCAGTGATGCATATAGGAGACGTAGCAAAAGTAGGATCAGGAGTAAACTTGTTCTTCAGGGAGTGCTTTGCTAGCAACTTTATAGCAGCAGGGTCGGAATCAACACATTCATTAAGCTCCCTGCAAAAATCATCATTAAGCGTAATATAATCATCCTCAAGGAGTTTCTCCTTAAGGCCAGCAAAGTTATGAATTTTTCCAATAGGTGTTTGGGTAACAGGAATTTCAACACCCGAGAATCGGGCAGCAGCAGCAATCTGTTCTTCAATAAAAGAACCAAGTGAACCTGTAGTCTCAAAGGTAATATAAGCATCATCAAAAGTATCTGACATATTGCCAGACTCAGCAGAAGTAGCATGTAACTGAGGCGAATCAAACCGACTCATAACTGAAGGTGAATCAAGTTTGGCACTAGTGCTAAGAGTAGTACATCGTCTCGTACGGGATGGTAACATCGGAACCTTGGGGTCTCCTTTCTTTCCCATAGTGGATAGCGTGCATCAGGTAGGATACTTCAAGTAGACCTATAAATAAAGCTATGGTCCCCGACAACGGCGCCAGAAAGCAGTACTTGACAACCCTCAACCGTAGGGGATCGAGATAGTCTTCGCGGGCAAGATAACCCAATTTATTGATTCGACACTTGGGGACACAAAGAATACGTACAGGCTTTGACAATTGAGTTGTCAATTCAACCGCACCTGAAATAAACACTTGCTTGCACAAAGGTATTAGTAGCAACTGTGATACGGTGGTAGTAGTGGTGGTGATAATAGTGGTGATAGTGGTGGTGAAACAGCGAAAGTAAAACAACAAAAGTAAACAACTAGTAACCAGCAGGAAAGAAAACATTGTAGGCTAGGGAGATGGATGGTTGGGCGCTGCTTGGATGAGAACGAACATGTAATAGATTCTAACACGGGCAAGGCTCACAGAAAAGAAAGGATCATCTAGGAAAATATCAAACATCAGGCGTGTATCCCAGGGTAGTTGTACGTGCTTGCAATAAGAACTTTGCACAACATCTTTTGTCCTACCCTCCCGCTACAAACGGGGCCAAAAGGAACTTAGGGAGATTAAGGTACTCCTGTCAAAGAGCACCGGAACAAAGCATTAACACTTCATGGATACACGGAATCCTCAAATTGTAATCCATCCCCTTTGGTGTCCCAAGCTGTCACCATTGGGATCGCCGGTTCCGGACTATAATAGGTGCATACAACTCATAGATAGGATCAAGAACACCACAAACTCAAGAAACAAAAGGGTGATCAGATCTGAAATCATGGCAATCGGGCCCAAAGTGGCAAGCATTAAGAGCAACAAGTTGTAACAGAGATGATAAACACCAAGTAGATGATAGGCAACATGGCCCCAACAATCTGATTGAACTATTACATGATCTAACTCATCCAGTCCCTACCATCCCCTTTGCCTACAGCAGGGAATTACTCACACATGAGAGAGGAAGTCATGGAGGGGTGATGGAGAGGCGATGATGATGACGATGGCGATGATTTCCCCTCACCGAAGGCCAAAGCAGCCTCCGGATTAGCTCTCCCGGAGAAGAACAGAGGGTTGCGGCGGCTCCGCGACGTAGATTGGAAAAGCAACTTCTGTTCTGGGGTTTCTGCGTCGGGAGAATAAATAGGGCCAAAGTAGGACACCAGGGGGTGTGGGACCCAGCCAGGAGGGCAGGTGGCGCGGCCAGGGGCTGGGCCGCGCCAGGCATCCTCCTGGCTGCCCCCTGGCTGCCCTGTGCCCCCCCTTTGGACTCGTGGAAGCTTCCGGAACGCTGATTTTTTATATATATTTTTGGGATTTTTCCAGCGTACCTAAATATGCAGAAACCTGCACAAAAGAAAACAACACTGGTAGCTCTGCTGAAAACAGCGTGAGTCCGGGTTAGTTTCGTTCAAATCATGCAAGAATGAAGCCAAAACAATAGCAAAAGTGTTTGGAAAAGTAGGTAAGTTTGAGATGTATCATGTGTGCAGGGCCAGGCGAAGTTAGCAACCTCGACGCCACTGTTCAATTTACCACCTTCTTGTATCTCTACGAGTCCTACGGGAGACAAACCCTATCATCTACATAGGGGAAATTCTGCTGCTACGCTACATCTCACCTTCCACTTGGGGTAACCTACGAGGAGCGAGAGAAGTATCTTCCTTGCTAGCATCAAGCAATTTCTGGCGCCATTGCCGGGGACTCCAGTGTACAAGATAGGGGAGTTGCACACTATCTTTTATCTTTGCTTTTTAGTCTTGTTAGTTTATCTTCCAGTTTTTATCTTTTGTGTCCTTTATCAAAATCCAAAAAATATATCATGTCTTGTTCCTTACTTGCCAATCAATGTCTGACTTATTTGAAACCAGATCTAATTGGCATGGAGGATTCACCGAGGATCAACAAAAGTGGTACAAGGAACACCGCTTGTCTCAAAAGGGATACACTTATGGAAATAAATACATCAGTTGTATGAGTATGCCAGAAACTTGTGCTCAATATATAATATATGTTTCTGCAGGGATGAATCTTGTTGCTTTATGAGGCACAAACACCTTGCTTTCCAATGTGAGTACAATGATGATGAAACCTTAACTTCTTATGCTAAGAGAAACTATGATTTTTATAATGCAGATGAAATAGAAGAATTTGTTGCTTATAAGGGTGCCTATGAAATTACTTCTCTTCTTAAAAATATTGATGATGCCCCTTACAAATCTGAGGGTCTTCTATACTTAACTATTGTTTGGAAAATTACGATATAAATTATTATATTACTGATCATCTCGAGAGAATCTCTCCTCCAAAGGAAGAGACTAATGTTTTGCAGGACTCTATGGAAGAAGAAATTACTGAACCTGGAAGCTCCTTGGATGAAAAAGAGGAGGAGAGTGACGAACAAGAGGAGGAAGAATGGAGCCATCCATGTCTACCTTCTAATGAGAGTAACTCTTTGACTCTTACCTTATATGAGTGTTATGATCCTATGTATTCTTTTGAAATATCCCTTTTTGTTGAAGTTGATGCCTTCTATGCTTTTGGCCGTGATGCCACTATGGATGATGCTTACAGAGATGAACTTGCTATAGTTCCTTATGTTAAGCATGAATTTTTTGCTATTGCACCCACACTTGATTGTCCTATTATCTTTTTGAAATCTCCAACTTTGGAGAATTGTGCTCTTATCAAGGCTCAATGTGATGGGTTGCATTTATCTTATAATCCTAAAGACCGTGTTGAAAACTATACACGTGTGCTTGTAGGTCATGAACAACATGATTTATGTGATAGTTATATTCTTGATGTTGTTCATGATACTACTGAAAATTACTTTGATCGAGGAAAGTTTGGTTGTAGAAACTTCCATATTACTAAAACTCCTCTCTTCATGATGAAAGTTTTGAAGTTGTTTTTTTTCCACCTTCCTATGCAAGTTACTTTGTGCTTCTTTTATTTATTTTCTTACAAGATGCCTATGCATAGGAAGTGGGTTAGGCTTAAATGTGTTTCATATTTGCTTCTTAATGCTCTCTTTTGCTTCAAAATTCTTATTCTTGTGAGAGCATCTTCTATAATCTTTATGCCTAGCTTAAAGGCGTAAAAGAAAGCGCTTGTTGGGAGGCAACCCAAGATGTTTTTTACTTCTGTTTTCAGTGGTCTTGATGATTGTTACTACTGTAGCAACATCATTGTATCTTTATTTTTCAAGCTTTGTGCCAAATATAGGCTCATACGACAAGGGAAGTGAAAGTTGTGACATGCTGTCCAGAAAACAGATTCTGTCCTCGTGACTAACAAAATCAGAGAAAAATTCCAGTTTATCTTTTTGAGCTGAATTTTTCACACAGCGTGCTCTATACAATCACGGAACTTTCGTATGTTCTGAGTTTTTTGATTTGAGTTGCATAAGTATCCGTAAAAAATCTTATTACCTGCTGTTCTGTTTTTCACAGATTCTGCTACGTTTTGTCTCCCTTTACTTTTGCAAACCTTAATGACGAGGGGGTGACCCCACGACTCCTATGGATGAGCCTACCCGGTGTACCCGAAGACAGAAGGCCCACAGAGATGCCACCTGGGCCCAGCCTTGGCCCACTAGTGGCACCGACGTAGGAGTCCGCGACTCATAAGGAAGGTGCAAACTTGCCGTATGGAACAAGATCAGGGTTAGGAAACCTCATCTTTAATCCAGGACGGACTCCCCGAGACCTAGCCTAGTATATAAAGGCTAGGAGGGGAGACGTCAAGGACAGGCAATACACAATCTGTAACCCTAGCCTTATGCGCATTAGCCTTGGCTCCTCTGTAATCGCCTTCTCCAATCAATAACATCGAGCAAGAACGTATCCTCCTGTTAGCCGACAGGCTATCGTCCAACCTGTGCCTCTCATGACTAACCCAGGGTCCCTGACCATGGGATTTGCCGGGGTACATCCCCGTCAATTGGCGCCGTCTGTGGGAACTACACAGGTTGGAATTACGATCTTGGCGGTTCCATCTCCAGCAAGCCACAACCCAAGAGCAAGAACCAGATGAAATCCACCCGAAGAATCCAAGATCACGGCAAACATCTCTGCCGCCCCAGCGAGATCGCTCAGTCTGCAGCCGTGAAGACCATCGCTCAGTTCTACACGGAGATCCCGATCGACGAGCTAAGACACGAAGCAGAGAACCCGCCGATCACTCGACGACCCACCGCTGCCCAGGCACCCGCCGCACAACAAGACATCGACTCCGAGCTCGAGATCAGCGATCGCCAAGACCATCGCCAACGAGGAAGAAGTCAACGACCCAGAAGACAGACGCGAGGATTCTACGAAGCAACTCCACTCGACGAGTTGAACTATACAACCACGCGATCGCCGACCACTCGACGACCCGCCGCCGTGCGGACAACCACGGCCCGCCAGGACAGCGACTCCGAGACTCAGACCGGCGAATACTACGACCCAGATCGAAGGCCAGACGAATTCGCCAATCTCATAAGGAACCAGAATCTAAGCGAAGGGATCGAAATCGACCCGCGAGTCCACGAACACCCAGCGGACCACGCGCTGTTCTTCTGAATCTCAAGGAGGAAACGGCATGCCGGATCCAGCAAGCTCACGGTCAGAGAACAGCTAGAAGGACCCTGCACGATCCACTGCTTCAAATACAACCGGGGAAACATCAGATCGAGCCACACCCTGGGAGACTACCGCCTGTTCAACGAACTCGCCGACAGCCTCAAGGAAGAAAAACAGCGAGAAGCCAAGCGCACCCGACGAACCGAGCAGTCGCCGACTCAAGGACAGGTGTACACGATCCAAGAGGGCAGGGTATCGCAAGCCCAATAGGACGCCTACACACTGCAAGCCAGAGCAGCCGAGAACCTAAACACAGTCGAAGTCTACCAGCTACACAACGCAGAAACCAACATCACGTTCTCCCAGAGCGATCACCCGCCCGTAGTCCCAAGGCCAGGACACGCGCCCCTGGTACTCGACGCTCAAATTGGAGGATACGACATGGATAGAATCTTCATGGACGGAGGCAACAACATGAACATAATCTTCGTCAGCACCCTACGCAAGATGCTGATCCCACGATCAGTATGGAAGAAATCAAGCACCGTGCTATACGGAGTAGTACCAGGAGAGGCGGCCACTTCCCTTGGAGTAATCGAGCTCGAAGTTGTCTTTAGCAGCAGACGCAATTTCGCAAGACACACCCTCGAGTTCGAAGTACTCGATTGGCAGTCGCAATATCATGCCATATTGGGACGTCCAACATTCGCGCAGTTCATGGAGATTCCGCACTACGCCTACCTCAAACTCAAGATGCCAGGATCCGCGGGCGTCATCACGGTCAACGGGAGCTTCAACAAATCCGACAAGTGCGATCGCGATTTCCATAAAATCTCCGACACCTTCGGAGCCGAGCAAGAACTCACAGAAATAGCCATGGCGACAGACAAAAGCATCTTTCCACTAGCAACCAGAAGCGAGACAAAAGAGTACGGGTTGGACTTCAGGATCGACAGCGACACGGTCACCCACCAGGTGCACCCGACGGACCCAAAAAAACAGTCCGCGTGTACGCCCACCTCCCGGAAGAGCAAGCGACTGCCCTCATCGCTTTCCTCCGCGAAGAATGGGAAATCTTTGCCTGGTGCCCGGCCGACATGCCAGGAGTACCGCGCGAGCTCGCGGAACACGCATTGCGAATCAAGCCAAACACCAAGCCAGTGAAGCAAGAACTACGAAGATTCTCAGAACCCAAGCGCAGAGCAATCGGGGAGGAAGTCAACCGATTACTCGACGCCCAATTCATCCGAGAGACGAAGAAAGCCACTTGGTTCTCCAACCCCGCGCTGGTCCCCAAGAAAGACACAGACGTACTGCGAATGTGCGTCGACTACGGGCCAGTCAACAAACATTGCCCAAAGGATCACTTTCCCCTGCTAAGGATCGATCAGATAATCGACTCGACAGCAGGATGCGACCTCCTATCGTTCCTTGATGCCTACTCAGGATACAACCAGATCAAGATGAAAGAAGAAGACGAAGAGCATACATCATTCATCACTCCTTACGATGTATTTTGCTACAGAACAATGCCTTTCAGACTCAAGAACGCCGGTGCCACATACCAGCGGATGATGCAATCCTGCTTAAAAGATCAAATAGGAAGAAACGTGAAGGTCTACGTGGAT
This sequence comes from Bromus sterilis, assembly GCA_950022295.1. Taxonomy (NCBI): domain Eukaryota; kingdom Viridiplantae; phylum Streptophyta; class Magnoliopsida; order Poales; family Poaceae; genus Bromus; species Bromus sterilis. The sequence goes on from OX465595.1 coordinate 436,372,392, forward strand.
GACATCGTCATCAAAACCTATAGTGCAAACACGCTACTCGAAGACCTGCTCGAGACCTTCGCAGCACTCAACAAATACAGAATCAAGCTCAACCCGAAAAAGTGCGCATTCGGCGTCCCAGCCGGGAAGCTGCTCGGGTACATGGTCTCCGCTCGAGGAATCGAAGCGAACCCCGAGAAAGTCCAGGCAATCGCCAGGATGAAGGAACCAACCGACATCACAAGCGTGCAGCAGCTCACCAGAAGACTCGCAGCCCTGAGTCGTTTCATCAGCAGATTGGGAGAACGCACATTGCCATTCTACCAGTTGCTGAGAAAAGGAGAGAAATTCGAGTGGACCGAAGAAGCCCGCAAAACATTTGCGGACCTGAAGAAGACACTCTCGACCCCACCGATCTTGGCGGTCCCCAAAGAAAAAGAAAAATTGTACCTCTACGTGGCATCACGCAACACCGTGGTAAGCACAACACTCGTCGTCGAGCGCACAAAGGCCGATCTACTACCTCAACATGCTCTTGACAAAGTCCCAAAAGCGGTACCCGCACTACCAGAAGCTACTACTGGCCATCATCACGACCTCAAGAAAAGTGTCGCACTACTTCGACGAACACCCTATCACAATCGTGAGCAGCGCACCACTAGCGGACATCCTCAACAATCCCGGAGCGACCGGGCGAGTCACCGAGTGGAACATTGAGCTCATCCCACGGGACCTGCAATTCAAGCACCCAACAACAATGAAAGCCCAAGTACTCCCAGACTTTCTGGTCGAGTGGACGGAGGTCCAGACACCAGCCCCCCCGGACCTATCGAACTCATGGACAATGTTCTTCGATGGGTCAAAAAGACAGCAAGGTGCCGGAGCAGGATTCGTTCTGGTTTCCCCCAAAGGAACCAAGCTCAAATACGTCCTCCAGATCAACTTCAGCCACGCCTCCAATAACGAAGCCGAATACGAGGCACTGCTCTACGGCATGCGCATGGCCAAAACACGCGGTGCCACTCGCCTCGTAATCTACGGAGACTCCAACCTCGTCGTCCAGCAGGCGATAAAAGACTGCAATGCATTAGCCGACAACATGGCGGCCTACCAGAAGCTCTACAACACGCTCGATGGAAGTTTCGATGGCTGCGAACTCAACTATATCCCGAGAACAAACAACACAGAAGCCGACGAACTCGCAAACATTGGCTCGACTCGAGGACCAGTACCACCAGGCGTCTTCCTCGAAGGCATCAGCCAGAGATCCATCAAGGAAAAAACAGCAGCACCAGAGGCAGCTGTAGATGACGACACCACAGAGCCAACACAGGTGGCATCAGCAAGTCCATCTGAAGGCAACAACAGTCAAGCGGTCGAACCTACAGATCCAACAACACTCGAAGGACCAGCGTGGACAAAACCGTTCCTCCGATTCCTAATCGAAGGCATGCTACCGCAAGACGTCTCAGAAGCTCCGCGCATCAGTCATCGATCCAAGGCATTCACAGTGATCAACAAACAGTTATACAAGCGCAGCATCACCCAGATACTCCAGAAGTGCATCGACGAAGAAGACGACAAAGCCCTACTTCTCGAAATCCACGAGGGCACCTGCGGGCACCACGCGAGCAGTCGAGTGATCGTGTCCAAAGCGTTCCGAGCAGGGTTTTATTGGCCCACCGTGATGAAAAACGCAGAGGACATCGTGCGGTGTTGCATTTCCTGTCAAAAATTCGCCAGCAGGCCACATGCTCCAGCCTCAGAACTCAAGACCATACCACTATCATGACCGTTCGCCACCTGGGGACTCGACATGGTAGGCCCACTCAAGAAGTCATCAAAAGGGGGAAGAACACACCTACTGGTAGCAGTCGACAAGTTCACCAAGTGGATCGAAGCAGTGCCCATCACCAGTTCCACAGCCCTCACGGCAGTGAACTTTATCAAATCAATCATCTTCAGGTTCGGGGTGCCACACAACATCATCACGGACAACGGCACGAACTTCACAGCCGCAGAATTTCAGAACTTCTGCAAAGAACTGGGCATCAAAATCAACTACGCATCAGTCGCGCACCCGCAGTCTAACGGCTAGGTGGAAAAAGCTAATGGCCTAGTATGCGTAGGACTCAAAAAGCGGCTCCTTGCACCACTCGAGCAAGCCGCAGGCAACTGGATAGAAGAACTCCCTGCAGTACTTTGGAGCCTTCGTACCACCCCAAATACCGCAACCCAGTACACACATTTCTTCATGGTGTACGGGTCGGAGGCAGTGCTACCACATGACCTCAAATTCAGGGCGCCCCGGATCTCGGGGTACGAGGAAGAGGAAGCAGAAGAAGCACTGCAAGATGACAAGGATACAGCAGACGAAGCAAGAGACACAACCCTAACAAGGCCAGAAGGGTACCAGGACAAGTTGCGCACTTACCAAAGCAGCCGCCTGCGCACCAGAACCTTCAACAAAGGCGACCTTGTCCTACGGCTCATACAAGAGAAAGTCCACAAGCTTGCCCCCCAATGGGAAGACCGTTCATAATCTCGGAAGTCATAGGAGGAGGCGCCTATAGACTGAAGAACCCGAAGACTGACGAGGACGTGGGAAATCCATGGAACGTGGCGAACCTACGCCTGTTCTACACATAGCATCCACCAATCAGGCTCAACTGGCAGCTAATGTAACCCTTCGACGCAATAAAATGATGTTGACCAAATACTGCAACCTCAAAGCACTCGGGGGCTCGAGTAGAAAACTCCCCCCGAGAGACGCTATCGTCGCTCACGCGATCTATACCCAAAGCACTCGGGGGCTCGAGTACAAAACTCCCCCCGAGAGACGCTATCGTCGCTCACGCGATCTATACCCAAAGCACTCGGGGGCTCGAGTACAAACTCCCCCCTAGAGACGCTATCGTCGCTCACGCGATCTTTACATCAAAGCACTCGGGGGGCTCGAGCACAAACTCCCCCCGAGAGACGCTATCGTCGCTCACGCGATCTTTACATCAAAGCACTCGGGGGCTCGAGTACAAACTCCCCCCGAGAGACGCTATCGTCGCTCACGAGATCTTTACATTAAAGCACTCGGGGGCTCGAGCACCACCTCCCCCCGAGAAACACTCACGAAGTCCAAAACTTAAAGGGCCCAAGCAAACAAACCCCCGACAGGCCCCACCTGCTGAAAAACGGTTCGGAAGACATGGCCACAATTAGAGGGAACACAAAGCACTCTAAAGAAATATAGATGGAGCGCAGGACGCAGACAATTCTTTAGTCTTCACCTGATCACCAACGATCACCCAAAGACTCGGGGGCTACTCCCATCGGGAGCGTTGCCACGCACCCGACAAAAGACAGAAAATAACGGAAGAATGGCAAAGGAAACAGATTTCAGCCTACGTTCGACTCTCCGACTCAAACGTAGCCTCGGGGGCTACTCCCATCCGGAGCGCTGACGCGCACCCGATAAAACCCACAGTGCAAAGTTTTGATGGACTCGAAGACAACTCTCGAGCGCAAAGGACTCGAACACAGTTTTCGGTTGCAAAGGATTCGAAAACAAATTCCATTGCAAAGGCTCAAGCACAGCTCGCATCACTGACCCGAAGATCATTCTCAGTACGAAAATTCGAAGTACATTGGATAGAAGGCAACTCTGGTTACTCGAAGACAATGATCATTACATGGAGAACCAACCTAGTTACAAAGGACACAAGCAGCCAATAAGTCTACAACATCAATCACCCAAGGAATTATGACTTCTACATGTATGCCCATGCTGAGATAATTGGCACTAAGACAACGAGCATCATCACAGACAAAGGAGGAGTCGAAGCAGCCAGTTCATGATGTCAATGACATAACAAAAGGTGAAACTAGACTTATTTGCGGAGCACCGAGGATGATGCTCCACCAGCTTCTTCTCCTGCTCCACCGGCTTCTTCTCCAGCTCCACCCGAGCTGCCGGCAAAGATGACGACGTTGCCTCCAGTTCTACAAGGTCGCCTGGCGCGTCCCCTTGATCGGTGGCTTGACGTTGGGGTCTTCTTCAGAACCGGAGGAGGAAGCAGTTGAAGACGGCTCAGCATCAGCACCCGAAGAGTTGCCGGAGGAGGAAGCAGTTGAAGACGCAGGAGAAGGACTCCTCGACCTACTAGAACCATCGCTGCTTGTCTCCGGCAAATACGGATCCATGCGGTTGCCGCTCGGGTCAAAGGCGCGGATGGTAAGAGTGTATTCGCCATCAAAACGGCAACATAGAGTGTCACCATCACGCAAGTTCAAGCACCGAGCAAACGATCTCCAGCCAAAGCCAAGGAAAATCAAGCGGGAACTATCGATCTCCAACTTAACATAAGAAGGAGATCGAGCGCACCCCTGAAGACGAAGCAGCAAGCCATCAAGACTGCGCTCAGAAATAAGGGCAGAAAATGAAGAAGGAAGCAGAATACGAGCGGCGTTCCGGCCACGGACGCGCAGGAGGAAATTATAGCGCCAAAAGCCTTCCTCCGAGGAATAGATGGAAGGCGTCGACGGTGTACCACGACGGCCACCGCGAGAAGAGCGCGGAGTACGACCACCGCGACCACGGCGAACCCGGCCGCGACTAGTCATATCCGCACCACGTTTTGGTCCAATGAGAAGATGAAGAAGAGGAGCTAGAGGGGTAGAAGACGAACACTACTGCCAGATGAAGAAAAGGGGCTTCTTTATAGCAGAACCCCAAGGGCACGCAGAAGCCCAGGCGACGACAACAATAAATTCAAAGACCAAGCATGCCGGGCGATTCGAATTCCGAGACAAAGATGCCTTCACACGGGCGGCGCTATGCGCTGGACGTGTCAAATCTTGCGCGTTTTCAATACGCGCATCGATAACTCAACAGGCGGCTGCAGTACGCCATCAACAGCCATCATTATGACCGGTCATGAAGACATGACGGTTCGCAGACAGAGCATCTTTGACGGTCCTCCAGCAAAGAGATCATTATCCTTACCAAGAAGAGGTAAACTAAAATGGCAGCGCAAAAAAAATATAGCCTGCAAGCACCGTCTTTACTAACTCAAATACATTTTTCAAATATATTTAACTCCCATCGGGAGCATCTCCACTAGAGTTTCGGGTGCTCCCTCACCTAAAGAGTAAATATGTGCTCGAGTGATTACTCGCACCCATTAGAGTTTCGGGTACTCCCTCACCTAAAAGAAAAGATGTGCTCGAGTGATTACTCGCACACATGAAGAGTTTCGGGTGCTCCCTCACCACGACAGAAGATAAGCAGACCTGCACTCGCCAGATCGAGCGATCCCAGAGTATCGGGTGCTCCCTCACCCCGAGAGCAAAAGAAATACTCGAGTGATTACTCGCAAAACTCTGAGAATCCGAGCACTCGACGACCTTCTGAGCAAGTACTCCTCTACATTACTCCTCGCTCGAGAACTCGGCAAAGCTCCGCGAGTGACCGCTAAAGCAGCTCACTTGATTGTTTATTCCAAGTGGGTGCATTATCTACTAGGCTCCGCGCCTCAATAAAAATACATATTCCTGGAACACGATACACTGTGCCCAGATGCCACACAAGCTTAGCGTGTAGGTAAGACCCCGCTGCGCAGATCGGCCGGGCTGGGACTTGCCGCATAGCAATTTCACTCCCAACCTTTTCCATGAGCTTGCATGATAGAAAAAGCCGGGCGGACGCGGCTAGGCTACGAACTTTACTGGCGGCAATTGATCACTGTAAGACCTACAACGGCTTGACTTTTTCTCGACACCAGTGTTCCAAGCTCATGTCGAGGGACATGGGTTTGATTGGGCTACTGCGGTTTTTGCCACTAGTGCAATTCACCAAGGCTCGACGAGTCGACTCCTTGGGCCCTTTCAGCTTAGCATCCCTCGAAACAGGTTTTGTCATGGCCCCAGACTGCCAGCGACCCGCAGTTGAACCATGCATATATCAAAAACGACGCAAGAATGGACTCGAGTCCCTGCGCGCCTCTTCGAGTCCCCCAGGCACTCGGGGGCTACTGACAAGGGGGTGACCCCACGACTCCTATGGATGAGCCTACCCGGTGTAACCAAAGACAGAAGGCCCACATAGATGCCGCCTGGGCCCAGCCTTGGCCCACTAGTGGCACCGACGTAGGAGTCCGCGACTCATAAGGAAGGTGCAAACTTGCCGTACGGAACAAGATCAGGGTTAGGAAACCTCATCTGTAATCCAGGACGGACTCCCCGAGATATAGCCTAGTATATAAAGGCTAGGAGGGGAGACGTCAAGGACAAACAATACACAATCTGTAACCCTAGCCTTGTGCGCATTAGCCTTGGCTCCTCTGTAATCGCCATCTCCAATCAATAACATCGAGCAGGAACGTATCCTCCTGTTAGCCGACGAGCTATCGTCCAACCTGTGCCTCTCATGACTAACCCAGGGTCCCTGACCATGCGATTTTCCGGGGTACATCCCCGTCACTTAAGCTTGCTTTTTCTTTGCAAAAACATTTTGGAAATCTTGAGAAACAGTAGATCTTCAAGAATATCTTTATTTGCAGTAAGGGAATTTTTTTAATAGGGTACTAACCTCTCTAATCAGTTTATAATGAGTTATGTATGAAGGGAGTTTTCAAGTGTGCGATGGAAGATGATGAAAAAGATCCTGGAGTGTTAAACTCTCAAGCTTGGGGATGCCCCCATGCATACCCAATAAATATTCAAGGAGACTCAAGCGTCTAATCTTGGGGATGCCCCCGTGCATCCCCTTCTTCATCAACAATTACCAGTTCGTCCCTCGTTGCACTATATTTTTATCACTTCATGCGTTATGTGCTATGCTTGGAGCGTCTCGCTCTTTACTTTTCTTAGGTTTGTTTTTGCTTTGTTTTCTATTCATAACAAGTTAGACCCAGCTTTCTTTTGTATGAGAGAGAAACACGCTCCGCTTGAAATAGAACTCCTCATAGGATTTGCATGCTTATTCTCTTAGTTGTGAGTTGTTCTTTTTCTTTTCTTAGCTGCTGGCCTGTTTATTATAGTGCTTTAGTTTTCTTCTAGAGATTTTGCCTTGTCTTAGGTTGAACTTTCTATAGGTTGCATGTTTTATCTTGTTAGAGAGTTTGCCTGTTGCACCGAGTTTTGTGTCTTGACTAGAAAGTAGGTAGTTGAAGTTGCTATTCTCTTTGTAGTAGTAACTTGCAATAGTTTTTGAGGTACTGATTAGAGTAATGTTTGAACTTTTGGTGTCAAGAGCTCGAGCCTATTAGTGATAGATGTCGTATTTTGGGAAATCCGTGTTTATTTTCGAAAACCAAAACCCCTGTTGAGAACTCTAGCTACTAGATGGATCACTAACCTCTGGAGGGTTCGAATATTAGAGTACACTCATGTACCATGAGTCGAGGATGCGCAAGGATAACCAAACCCCCATACACTCCTCCTCGGGGTACTTGTCTCTTTGAGAACCCCCTGATTAGATTGAGAGTTACCGATAATAAGTGCATGAGTTCTTCAGACTAATGTGAGTATTCGAAAGTTGACACTTCCACCTTCCCATATTTTGCTAGCCTCTCCTGTGTCGTGTGTTGCCTCCTTATCACTCCGAGAGTTGGCGTCCACCTTCGCCGGTACATCCAAACCCTTGGCATGATACGCTCTGTCATCATAAACCTCTTTATATCTTTCCTCAAAACAGCCACCATACCTACCTATCAAGGATTTTCCATATCCTTTCCGAGATACATTGCCATGCAACATCCGTCCTCTCATGACTTGATCTTCAGGTCATACATGCCACTTGCTTGATCGATGAGCCGCATGCTAGTTGGGCCTTGCCCTAATAATTTCTACATGACGCGCTAGTATCATTGCATATCCTTCTACCCTGGCAGAGGCATACATTTGCATCATGATAGTTACATTTTCTTTATGTGAGTACCTTTGTAAAGTGTGAAAGATCTCCTATATTCTTGTAAAATATAGAGTGTTGCCCCTAAAGTGAGGAAAAGATCCCAAAGAGGACAAAATTAAAAGATCCCAAAGAGGACAAATGAGAGGAATAGAAAGAGCCATTGAGGCCACCAAAAAATAGAAAAAAATAGAAAAAACAAAAAAATGAAAAATAAAAAGAAAGAAGGGGCACACTACTATTCCTTTTGAGAGATCCACACTAGTACTTCACCCTCTATCCTTTGTACTCCGTAGAGATCATCATACATGCATATAGCTATGTGGGGACCCTTCACACTATAAAACTTGGCTTGTATATTCCAATGATGAGCCTCCTCAAACGAGCTCCAGGTCTTCTTGAGCAAGCAAGTTGGATGCACCCCCACTAGTTCCCTTGGAGAGCTTTCATCTCACATGTGCATCCGTTGCATGGCAATCCCTACTCCTCACATCATATCTATCATATGACCTTCTCACGCCTATGGTTGTCCTCATTGATGTGAGCCTTTCACACCTTTTTTGTCTTCCTCCTCCACCTTCTTTCTGTTTCGCCTTTTAGGTGTCAAATTTCTTGCTCACGCTCATCCATTGCATGAGTGCTCAAAATATCGAAAGAGAGTGGATCAGTTTGACTTGTACCTGACTAGTGGTCTGGGGACGAGTCCAGATAAGAATCCAAAGGAGACTAAGTGTGAAACTTTAGTAGATAGTGGTTCTCAACAATTATTTTTTATCTCGTATTCCCTATCCCCTTTCTTGCACGCAAACACCATCTGGAGACATTCGAGTCACGGACAGCGAGAGCGCTTGCACCTTTTGTTCTTTTGTTACTTGTGTCAATGCTAATATAGACTCTTGCTTTTTAAGACTTGAATTGAATTGCATGCTTTGATTGCTTTACTTAAAGGTCCTCATATGGTTGTGTGGCATGTCACCAGTGAAATTATGCTTGTTATCATTTCCCTACTCGAGGACGAGCAGGAATTAAGCTTGGGGATGTTGTTACGTCCCAAACGTATCTATAATTTCTGCTTGCTCCATCCATGTTTTGTGTGACTTTGCCATGTTTTGCTTGAACTTTCATACACTTTTTTATCATATTTGGACTAACCTATTAACTCAGTGCACCCAGTTGCCAGTTCCTGTTTTTCTGTTTTTTTGTATTTCAGGTTTTCCGGCCATTAAAAGTGCCCAATAAATCCCGGAAAATTATATAAAAAAATCAGCGTCATGGAAGCTTCCGGAATAACCAAGATATGGCAGGAGGGTCCCTGGCGCAGCCCCACCCTAGGCCGCGCCAGGAGGCCTCCTGGCTTCCTGGTGGCCCCCTCGGTGCCCCCCTTCGCCTATATTTACCCCCCATGACGGAAACCCCTAAGATCAATCTGCTATTCTCGTTCTCCTCTTTGTTCCGCCACCACCGCTGTTTCAAGATCGGGGCTGCCAGGAGAAGCTGCCCCGGCACCCTGCCGGAAGGAGGAATCCCCTCCGGGAGACCATCCATTGCCATGGACGCCTCCCGGATGTGCCGTGAGTAGTCCCCCTTGGACCATGGGTCCGTGACCAGTAGCTATGTGATGTACTCCTCCCCTCTTTGTGCTTCCACTTTCGAGACCTCGTGAGCTGCCTCACATGATCGAGGAACTTTTGTAGTTTTCTATGTTGCTATGCTGAGTTTGCTGGGATCTGATGGATTATGAGATTATGTTCATATTGTGATGAATAATATATTTGGTTCTCTTTTATATTTGTGTTCTTTAGTAAATTATTGCATGTTCTTTGTTGTCATATTTTACTTTGGCCAAGTGATTTGTTGCAACTCCAAGAGGGAGCGTTATGCTTGATTGTGGGTTCAACCCCTTGATGTCTAGCTTGAGTGACAGAAACATGAGACTAGGGGATGTGTTGTTGCCACCTGGGACAAAACAACGGTGCTTGTAGTTGCGGGTGGAAGGATTGTTTACTTTACGCATGGTTCTTTTAATGCAGTTGTCTGTTGCTTTGAGTTTACACTTTGGGTGGGATTCACAACTTAATACCAGCGAGATGTTCTGGATAGATATCTCAAGGTGGATGATTCGTAGTAGATGCAGATGGATTTCGGTCTACTTACCTTGGCGTACTACCCATTGCTTTTGAGCCTCTTCTTGTCTTTTGTAGCATTGTTAGCATTGCGGTGCGTTTATAATCATGTCAATTGCCCAACTGTGATTTGTTTACCTCGCTAGCACTTTTATCGTCTTTTGGGAGAGAGACATCACTAGTGAACATCATAGGACCCCGATCCATATTCACATCATTGTTTACGCTTTCAATTTACTTTCATTTCTTACTTTCAGTTGCCACTGTTACTATCTCTTGCGTTGATCCTTTGTAAACAGCAAGGCCAGATGAATTGACAACTCATCTGTACTCGTTGGGAGAAAAGTTATTTGCTGTGTGTGCAGGTCCAGGCGAAGTTATCAACCTCGGCACGACTGTTCAATTTACCACCTTCTTGTATCTCTGCGAGTCCTACGGGAGACAAACCCTATCCTCTACATAGGGGAAATTCTGCTGCTACGCTACATCTCACCTTCCACTTGGGGTAACCAACGAGGAGCGAGAGAAGTATCTTCCTTGCTAGCATCACAAACCAAGGCTCATTAGGTGGGTACTCCTTCTTCAAGAATTTGATCTACATATTGTTGATAGAAAAGGAGCAGACAATCCGGTAGCGGACAATCTTTCAATGATAGAAGATATACCGCATGACCCCATCCCAGTCATCGACAGTTTTCCAGACGAACAACTTGCCGTTGTAAAAGTACAATCTCTCTCCGATCCTTGGTTTGCAGATTATGCTAATTTTATCGTTGCAAAGTATTTGCCTCCTGGTTTAACATTTCAGCAAAGGAAGAAGTTCTTCCATGATTTGAGGCACTACTTTTGGGATGACCCTCATCTTTTCAAAGAAGATCCTGACGGGATCGTGAGAAGATGCATACCGGAACATGAGCCGAAAGACATTCTCAATAAATATCACGACAGTCCCTATGGAGGACATCAAGCCGGTGAGAGGACCGCACATAAGGTTCTCCAATAATGTTTTTATTGGCCTACTCTCTTTAAAGATGCTAGAAATTATGTTTTATCTTGTGATAAGTGTCAGAGAGTTGGTAATATTAGTAGGAGGAATGAGATGCCTATGAATTACTCACTAGTGATTGAGCCTTTTGATTGCCGGGGTTTTGATTTTATGGGTCCTTTTCCTCCTTCAAACAAGTACACTCACATTTTAGTAGTTGTTGATTATGTGACCAAGTGGGTCGAAGAAATCCCCACCGAGAGTGTTGATCACAAGACATCTTTGAAAATGCTCAAAGATGTAATTTTACCTAGGTTTGGTGTACCTAGGTATCTCATGAGTGATGGAGGATCACACTTCACGCATGGAGCTTCTAGAAAAGCTCTAGCAAAGTACGATGTCAATCATAGAATTGCTTCACCGTACCATCCTCAAACTAGTGGGCAAGTTGAGCTCACCAATAGAGAGATCAAGTTGATCTTGCAAGAGTTAACAGTTCTAGAAAGGACTGGTCAAGGAAGTTAGGAGATGCTTTGTGGGCGTATAGAACTGCTTACAAAAACCCCATGGGCCTGTCCCCGTATAAGATGGTCTATGGCAAGGCTTGCCATTTGCCATTAGAATTAGAACATAAAGCTTTTTGAGCTGTTAGAGAGCTTAATGCTGACCCAAAGTTAGCCTGTGAAAAGCGTCTCATGAACTTGACTTCTCTAGATGAGTGGAGAAGTGAAGCTTACGAGAGTGCTAAAATGTTCAAGGAAAAGGTAAAGAAGTGGCATGATAGAAGGATTCTGAAACGTGAATTTAATGTTGGTGATAAATTTTTATTGTTTAGATCCCGTTTCAGGTTTTCTCTAGGTAAATTAGTTTCCACATGGGAAGGACCATTTCATATCGAAGAAGTTTACCGGTCAGGTGCAATCAAGATTAATAATTTTAATGGCACCAAACCTCAAGTTGTGAATGGGCAAAGACTCAAGCATTACATGGCGGGAGACCCCGTCAACGTTGATGTAAATATAATACACACAACATTTCATGAAGAATATGTTGCAACCCCGTTTCAGACTCCTGCAGAAGCAGAATAAGAAAAGGTATGTATTACGGTAAGGAAACATCGCGAACCGCCATAAAAGTTCCAGATTACACGTTTTTGCAAAATAAAGAAAATTTAGAGCCTAATTGGAGCCGGAGAGGAGCTCCAGGGGGCCCAGGCACCCCTTGGCGTGGCCTACCTCCTGGCCGCGCCGGGAGGCCGGCTGGGCACCCCGGAGCCTATCTCCGACTCCACTTTGGCTCGTTACCTTCCTATCGTTGCATAAATTTTTGCTATATATTTGCCCGGATAGTCCTGACACCGTATCTCTCGATTTAGCGTGTTTTGTTTTCGATTTGTTTCCGCTAGGAGATCTTTTAGCTAGATCTAGGTGCCATGGCTTTCCCAAGTTCCCCCAAGGACAAGTTCGTCGTCAACGTCATCAACCCTTACCTCGCTCAGGTGAAGAACCATCCTCGAACCGTCCAGTTGGAGGATGGTTGATACGTCCAAAATGCATCACTATTTTATATAGTAATTCTTTCTTATTCATTGATATATTTCATGTTATGATGTTGTTCTTATGTTGTTTTGCCTTATTTTACACAGTTTGCAACTTTCCGATGCCGAAGCAGCAGACGCAGGAATCAGCGGTAAAAAGTGGACGCTGAGTTGCTGAAGAAGAATACCTCCAAGTTACCTGAAAATCGACGGAGGGTATTTTTCAGAAGAATGACGAAGACACGCAGAAGAGGGGCCAGAGGGGGGCCACAGGGTGCCCAGGCGACTGATACGTCCCAAACGTATCTATAATTTTTGCTTGCTCCATGGATGTTTTGTGTGACTTTGCCATGATTTGCTTGAACTTTCATACACTGCTGAGCATATTTGGACTAATCTATTAACCCAGTGCACCGAGCTGCCAGTTGCTGTTTTCTGCTGTTTTTGTATTTCAGGTTTTCCGGCCATTAAAAGTGCTCCAAAAAATACGGAAAAATCAGATAAAAAATTAGCGACCCGGAAGCTTCCGGAATCACCAAGGTAGCGGAGGGGGGCCACCACAGGGACTCCAGAAGGGTCCCTCGCGCGGCCCCACCCTAGGCCGCGGCAGGGGGCCTCGTGGCTGCCCTATGGGTCCCCTCGACACCCCCCTCCGCCTATATTTATCCCTCGGGGTGGAAACCCCTAAGATCGATCTCTTTTCCGCGAACTCGCCTCTGTACCGCCGCCGCCGCCGTTTCAAGATCGGGGCTTCCTGGAGAAGCTGCCCCGGCACCCTGCCGGGAGGAGGAACCCCCTCCGGGAGACCATCCATAGCCATGGACGCCTGCCGGATGTGCCGTGAGTAGTCCCCCTTGGACCATGGGTCCGTGACCAGTAGCTATGTGATGTACCTCTCCCCTCTTTGTGCTTCCACTTTCAAGACCTCGTGAGCTGCCTCACATGATCGAGGCACTTTTGTAATTTCTGCTGTTGCTATGCTGAGTTTGCTAGGATCTGATGGATTATGAGACTATGTTCAGATTGTGATGAGTAATATATTTGGTTCTTCTCTTTTATATTTTGTTCTTGAGTAAATTATTGCATGTTCTCCGTTGCAGTATTTTGCTTTGGCCAAGTAGTTTGCTTGCAACTCCAAGAGGGAGCATTATGCTTGATTGTGGGTTCAGCCCCCTGATATCTAGCTTGAGTGAAAGAAATATGAGACTAGGGGATGTGCTGTTTCCACCAGGGATAAAACAACGGTGCTTGTACCCGCGGGTACAAGGATTGTTTACTTTACGCAAAGTTCTTTTAATGCAGTTGTCTATTGCTTTGAGTTTACACTTTGGGTGGGATTCGAAACTTAATACCAACGAGATGTTCTGGATAGATATCTCAAGGTGGATGATTCGTAGTAGATGCAGTTGGATTTCGGTCTACTTACCTTGGCGTACTGCCCATTGCTTTTGAGCCCTTCCTTTCTTTGCAGCATAGTTAGCATTGCCGTGCCTTCATAATTCTGTCAATTGCCCAGCTGTGATTTGTTTACCTCGCTAGCACTTTTATCGTCTTTTGGGAGAGAGACATCACTACTGAAAATCACGGGACCCCGGTCCATCTTCACATTATTGTTTACACCCTTAGTTTACTTCCAGTATTTACTTTCAGTTCCACTTTTATCTCTTGCGTTGATCCTTTGTAAACAGCAAGGCCGGAGGAATTGACAACTCCTCTGTACTCGTTGGGAGCAATGTTATTTGTATCTGTGTGCAGGTCCAGGTGAAGCTAGCAACCTCGGCGCCATTGTTCACTTTACCACCTACTTGTATCCTTCGGAGTCCTATGGGAGACAAACCTTGGTATCTTTGCCAAGGGAAAACTTACCGCTGCACTATATCTCACCCTGCACTTGGGGTAACCAACGAGGCTTGAAGAGTATTAACACTCTCTTGCCATCAGCAAGTTTTCTGGCGCCGTTGCCGGGGACTCCAGTCTACAATATAGGGGAGTTGCACACTATCTTTTATCTTTGATTTTTAGTCTTGTTAGTTTACCTTTCAATTTTTACTTTTGTGTCCCTTATCAAAAATACCAAAAATACCCGTTACCTTGTTAGTAGTTACCACTATGGCTGGTCCTTTTGCCTTTGGTGAGACAGAAGTACTTACCTTTACTCAAAGAGGTTGTGAAAGTTTGAAAGATGCTTGGTATAGAATTAATGATTCTCAAAAAAGATCCACCAAGAAGCAATCCACTACTATCTTTCTTAGAAATTTTTATGTTGGGATCACTTCTTGGAATAGGTTTATTTTAGACACTGCTATCAATGGGAACTTCATAGAGGCCCAAGTTTGGGAAGCCCTTAATGTTATTGAAAATCTTGTTGGAAGTCTCCCAGTTGTTAGTATTAAGTAGGACATTACTTTAGCTCACATTATGAGAAAACTTAAAAAAATAGAGCTAGAGATGCCATGTATCGATAGGGTGAATGGGTTGGATCGTAAGATTCAAGGGAATTTGAATAGGCTAGATAACTCCATGCAGAAAATTGTCAAAACTTTGGAGACTATTAAATCCATTGATGAGAAGTCTTCTAGGATAGAAAAGATTGAGGAAGTTATTGAAACTCTAGGAACTAACTTTTCCTCAATCAAAACCAAAAAGGATGAAACTCCGGCAAAGAAGGAACCTAAGTTCGTTTATGTCCCCAAGGTTCCTCGAGCTAAAGCAAACACACCCATTGCCAAGAGAGTTGAAACGGTGAAAACTTTGGAGGAGACACCTATCTTTAAATTTAATGAAACTCCAATTGATTTCCCTCCTTTTGATTTTATTCCAAGAAGCATTTTCATCCGTCCTTTATTTGATAAACCTATTAAGACTAGTTGTACTATTGAAGAGCTTTTTGATGATCGTGATGATGGTTCAATGAATACGACTTGATCTTCTGCTTTATGCCTAGCTAATGGCTCTAAAGAAGCGCTTTCGGGAGGCAGCCCGCAATGAATTTAGGTTTTTCTTTTTGCTTTTCTTCTGTTATTAGTGGTCTTGATGATTTTTACTACTGTAGAAACATCATTGTATCTTTACTTTTCAAGCTTTGTGCCTTTTATAGCCTCATACGATAAGGGAAGTGAAAGTTGTGACATGCTGTCCAGAAAACAGATTCTGTCCTCGTGACTAGAAAAGTCAGAGAAAAATCCCAGTTCATATTTTTGTGCTGATTTTTTTACACAGTGTACTCTATACATTTACGAAACTTTCGTATGTTCTGAGTTTTTTGATTTGAGTTGCAGAAGTATCCCTAAAAAATTCTTTTCTCTCTGCTGTTCTGTTTTTCTCAGCTTCTGCCCTGGTTTTTCTTTTCGCAGTTTTGCAATCCTTAAGCTTGCTTTCTCTGTGAAAAATCTTTTGGGCAGGCAAGAAAAACAGTAGCTCTTCCTGTAAATCTTTATTTGCAGTAGAGTAAAAACTATTTTAATAGGGCACTAACCTCTCTAATCAGTCTACAATGAGTTATGTATGAAGGGAGTTTTCAAGTGCGCGATGGAAGATGATGAAAGAAGATCTTGGAGTGTCAAACGCTCAAGCTTAGGGATGCCCATGTGCACCCCCAATAAATATTCAAGGAGACTCAAGCGTCTAAGCTTGGGGATGCCCCCGTGCATCCCCTTCTTCATCAACAATTATCAGTTCGTCCCTCGTTGCACTATATTTTTATCACTTCATGCGTTATGTGCTATGCTTGGAGCGTCTCGCTCTTAGGTTTTATTTTTAGTTTTCTTTTGCTTTGTTTGCTGTAGTAACAAGTTAGACCCCAGCTTAATCTTTTGTGTGGGAGAGATACACGCTCCGATTGAACTATAACTCCTCATAGGATTTGCATGCTTATTCTTTTTGCTGTGAGTTGTTCTTTTTCTTTTCTTAGCTGCTGCTCTGTTTAGCTGTAGTGCTTTAGTTTTTCTAGAGCTTTTCTTTTGTTTTAGGTTGAACTTTCTATAGGTTGCATTTTTTATCTTGTTAGAGAGTTTGCCTATTGCACTGAGTTTTGTGTCTTGACTAGAAGTAAGTAGTTGAAGTTGCTATTCTCTTTGTAGTAGTAATTTGCAATAGTTTTGAGGTATTTACTAGAGTAATGCTTGAACTTTTGGTGTCAAGAGCTCGAGCCTATTAGTGATATATGTCATATTTTGGGCAATCCGTGTGATTTTCGAAAACCAAAAACCCCTGTTGAGAACTCTAGCTACTAGATGGATCACTAACCTCTGGAGGGTTCGAATATTAGAGTACGCTCACGTACCATGAGTCGAGGATGCGCAAGGATAACCAAACCCCCATACACTCCTCCTCGGGGTACTTGTCTCTTTGTGAACCTCCTGATTAGATTGAGAGTTACTGATAATAAGTGCATGAGTTCTTCGTACTAATGTGAGTATTCGAAAGTTGACACTTCCACCCACCTATACTTTTTCTAGCCTCTTCGGTACCGTGCATTTCCCTTTCTCACCTTGAGAGTTGGCGCATACTTCGCAGGTGCATCCAAACCCTTGGCACGATACGCTCTGTCATCATAAGCCTCCTTATATCTTTCCTCAAAACAGCCACCATACCTACCTACAAGGCATTTCCATTGCCTTTCCGAGATACATTGCCATGCAACATCCACCTTCTCATGACTTGATCCTCATGTCATACATGCTACTTGCTTGATCGATGAGCCACATGCTAGTTGGGCCTTGCCCTAATCATTGCTACATGACGCGCTAGTATCATTGCATATCCTGCTATCCTGGCAGAGGCATCCATTTGCATCATGATAGTTATATCTTGTTTATGTGAGTACCTTTGTAAAGTGTGAAACATCTCCTATATTCTTGTAAAATATAGAGTGTTTCCCCTAAAGTGAGGAAAAGATCCCAAAGAGGACAAAATCAAAAGATCCCAAAGAGGACAAATGAGATTTAAATAGAAAGACCCATTGAGGCCACAAAAAAAATACAAAAAAATAGAAAAAAGAGAAAAATAAAAATAAAAAGAGAGAAGGGGGCACACTACTATTCCTTTTGAGAGATCCACACTATTACTTCATCCTCTATCCCTCGTACTTCATAGAGATGATAATCATGCATATAGCTATATTGGGAACTTCACACTATAGAACTTGGCTTGTATATTCCAATGATGAGCCTCCTCAAACGAGCTCTAGGTCTTCTTGAGCAAGCAAGTTAGATGCACCCCACTAGTTTCCTTGGAGAGCTTTTAGCTCACATGTGCATCCGTTGCATGACAATCCCTACTCCGCACATCATATCTATCAAATGGCCTTCTCTCGCCTATGATTGTCCTCATTGATGTGAGCCTTTCACACCTTTTTGTCTTCCTCCTCCACCTTCTTTCTGTTTAACCTTTTAGGTGTCAACTTTCTTGCTCACGCTCATCCATTGCATGAGTGCTCAAAATATCGAAAGGGAGTGGATCAGTTTGACTTGTACCTGGCTAGTGGTCTAGGGACGAGTCAAGATAAGAATCCAAAGGAGACTAAGTGTGAAACTTTAGTAGATAGTTGTTCTCAATAACCTTTTTTCTCTCTTTTCCCAGTCCCCTGCTTGCACGCAAACACCATCTGGAGACATTCGAGTCACGGACAGCGAGAGCTCTTGCACCTTAATGTTCTTATGTTGCTTGTTTCAATGCTAATATAAAATCTTGCCTGTTATGACTTGAATTGAATTACATACCTTGATTGCTTTATTTTCAAAGTTCTTATATGGTTGTTAGCATGTCACCACAGAAATTATGCTTGTTATCATTTACCTACTCGAGGATGAGCAGAAATTAAGCTCGAGGATGTTGATACGTCCCAAACGTATCTGTAATTTATGCTTGCTCCATGCATGTTTTGTGTGACTTTGCCATGATTTGCTTGAACTTTCATACACTTTTGAGTAAGGATGGCAATGGGTAGGGTATGGGCAGGGTAGAGCAATACCAAACCCATACCCGTATAGTTCATGGGTACAAACTTCTACCCATACCCTTACCCGTGGGTATAAAACTATAGCCACACCCATACCCGGTGGGTACCCATACGCATTGGGTAGATCAAATAGTACATTATTTTCATCTTTTTACATTCATTGGTAGCGCATTAGCAAAAAAATATTGACAACTCAATAGCAGGTAGATGAATACATGAAAATTAACTATATAGGCTATAGGTACCCACTTAGTAGACAAAATAGTATATAGTATATATACACATTGAATTGGTCAAATAGTACATCGTTATACATGGGTAGGGTATGGGTATACCCATGGGTACAAAGCTATACCCGTGCCCTACCCACGACTTGATGGGTAGGGTATGGGTACTACCCATGGGTATAAAAATGTACCCATACCCTACCCATGCGGGTAGGGTACCCGCGGGTACCCGTACCCATGGGTAAAATTGCCATCCTTAATTTTGAGCATATTTGGACTAATCTATTAACCCAGTGCACCCAGCTGCCATTTGCCGTTTTCTGCTGTTTTTGTATTTCAGGTTTTCCTGCCATTAAAAGTGCTTCAAAAAATCCGAAAAAATCAGATAAAAAACAGCAACCCGGAAGCTTCCGGAATCACCAAGGTAGCGGAGGGGGGCCACCACAGGGACTCCAAAAGGGTCCCTGGCGCGGCCCCACCCTGGGCCGCGCCAGGGGGCTTCCTGGTTGCCCTGTGGGTCCCCTCGATACCCCCCTCCGCCTATATTTAGCCCTCGGGGCGGAAACCCCTAAGATCGATCTCTTTTTCGCGAACTCGCCTCTGTACCACCGCCGCCGCCGTTTCAAGATCAGGGCTGCCTGGAGAAGCTGCCCCGGCACCCTGCCGGGAGGAAGAACCCCTCCGGATGACCATCCATAGCCATGGACGCCTCCCAGATGTGCCGTGAGTAGTCCCCCTTGGACCATGGGTCCGTGACCAGTAGCTATGTGATGTACCTCTCCCCTCTTTGTGCTTCCACTTTCGAGACCTCGTGAGCTTCCTCACATGATCGAGGCACTTTTGTAATTTCTGCTGTTGCTATGCTGAGTTTGCTGGGATCTGATGGATTATGAGACTATGTTCAGATTGTGATGAGTAATATATTTGGTTCTTCTCTTTTATATTTTGTTCTTGAGTAAATTCTTGCATGTTCTCCGTTGCAGTATTTTGCTTTGGCCAAGTAGTTTGCTTGCAACTCCAAGAGGGAGCGTTATGCTTGATTGTGGGTTCAACCCCCTGATGTCTAGCTTGAGTGACAGAAACATGAGACTAGGGGATGTGTTGTTGCCACCAGGGATAAAACAACGGTGCTTGTACCCGCGGGTACAAGGATTGTTTACTTTACGCAAAGTTCTTTTAATGCAGTTGTCTGTTGCTTTGAGTTTACACTTTGGGTGGGATTCGCAACTTAATACCAGCGAGATGTTCTGGATAGATATCTCAAGGTGGATGATTCGTAGTAGATGCAGTTGGATTTCGCTGTACTTACCTTGGCGTACTGCCCATTGCTTTTGAGCCCTTCCTTTCTTTGCAGCATAGTTAGCATTGCGGTGCCTTCATAATTCTGTCAATTGCCCAGCTGTGGTTTGTTTTACCTCGCTAGCACTTTATCGTCTTTTGGGAGAGAGACATCACTAGTGAAAATCACGGGACCCCGGTCCATCTTCACATTATTGTTTACACCCTTAGTTTACTTTCAGTCTTTACTTCCAGTTCCACTTTTATCTCTTGCGTTGATCCTTTGTAAACAGCAAGGCCGGAGGAATTGACAACTCCTCTGTACTCGTTGGGAGCAAAGTTATTTGTATCTGTGTGCATGTCCAGATGAAGCTAGCAACCTCGGCGCCATTGTTCACTTTACCACCTACTTGTATCCTTCGGAGTCCTACGGGGGACAAACCTTGGTATCTTTGCCAAGGGAAAACTTGCCGCTGCACTATATCTCACCCTGCACTTGGGGTAACCAACGAGGCTTGAAGAGTATTAACACTCTCTTGCCATCAGCGGCCACCCGGCGCGGGCCCACCCCTGGCCGCGCCGGGAGGGCGCCTGGACCCCTGGGGCCACTCCCGGCTCCCCCCTTTGGCCTATATATCGCTCATATATCAAAAACCGTAAAACAGAGAGAGTTTCCGGAGTTCCGCCGCCGCTCTGTGGCGGAAACCTACAAAGAAGAAAAGACATCTCCGGTGGGCAGATTCCGCCGGGGAGAACACCTCCCGGAAGTGGAGATCGTCGCCATCGTCATCACCATCGTCATGGGCATCATCGAGATCATCATCAGCATCATCCCCAACACCAGCACCATCACCACCACCATCTAATCTCACCTCACAAGTCCAACTTGTGTTGTAATCCGTGCTATCTATCCTCTCTACTCTACCGGTGTTGATTACTACCGTGTGATGAATGACATTGAGTTTTGTTGGAGAATTATCATTGTCTCCAGATTGTTTATAATTTATTTATACCCACTGATCTTGATCTCTTTTATGTCTCGTGAGTAGTTACTTTAGTTCTTGAGAACATGGGAGAAGTCTAGTTGTTCGTAGTCATATGATGTCGAAGTAATATGTGTTGTTTGATATTTAAGTTGTGTTGTTATTTTCCTAGTGATGATGTGTGAGTCGAACACTCAATACTTCGCCTTGTTAAGGACCTAGGGGAATACATTGTGTACAAAGAATGCTTACGGTGGGTTGCCGGAGTGACAGAAACCTGAACCCCAGTTCGCACTCTTTTGCACAAGGGAACAATGGATCACCGATCGTATTGATATAGTTAGGCTTTTGCCTTAATTACTATCTTGTATTTGCGGATGCTTGCAAGGTGTTTAATCATAAGAGTGCACTTCTATTAGTCTAGAGGGTGCACTGGCATAGATCCACTCACTCAACACTTAAAAACACGGCACATAGTACCGATATGGAATATGGCGAAAGCACATGACTATTTCTCCCGTGTGTCCTCAAGAATGCTTTAGTCTTTATAAGCTCAGTTGCTAGGCCTATCCTTTGCTCAAAAGTATCGGGCCACTTGTTACCCCTCAGTGTTATTTGCTTTGCTTGCTTTTACCTTCTTGTTGCCTATATCAAAACCCCCTAAAAAGTTATCTTTTAGTTCCTGCAGCTATTTATTTACCAAAGTCACTTACCAATACCTTCTTCTCCTCGTTGGGTTCGACACTCTTATTTATCAAAGACGCTACAAACGATCCCCTACAGTTGAGGGTCATCAAGTACTGTTTTCTGGCGCCATTGCCGGGGAGCGTAGTGCTATTAGTAAGTGAAGCTGGTAAGGAAGTCTTTATATTTCTGTTTTTATTTTGCCGTTTCTTCTTTTGTCCTTATGGACACCTCTACTCTTGGATCGTTGTTTATGGGGAAACACCCCACGACTGTGGTGGTCACTCCTACCCCTACTGAATTGTGCCTTACAAAATATCATATGGTATTATCGATCATGTCTTAGCTAATCGTTATGCATGAGATAGACATCCAGGTGAAGAATTGCTATATTTATCACAACTATGTTCATTATTTAAGCTTGCAGGTGTGTCGCTGGAGTTCGTCATGAAGAAATTATTCTCCGTATCACTTATAGGTAAAGCTTTAGATTGGTATAAGCTCCTTGATAACTCACATCTACTTAATTGGGAAGAGCTTATGTCTCTCTTTTATACAAAGTTTTACCCCCTTCATGAAATTCATCGAGGAAGGAATTACATCTACAACTTTTGGTCTTGCGACGGAGAGAGCATCGCTCAAGCTTGGGGGAGACTTAAATCTCTAATGTTCAAATGTCCTATTCATGAACTCCCCAAAGAAATTACAATTACAAATTTCTATGCCAGGCTCTCTCGTCAGGATAAGGAGATGTTGGATGCCTCCTCTAGCGGTGTATTCCAAACAAAAAGCATCGAAGAAAAGTGGGATCTCATCGAGAGGATCCAGAAGAATACTGAAGACTGGGAAATCGATAAAGGTATTGAACCCGCTATAAATTATGAGCATGATTACATTGAGAGCTATGTGAAAAATGATTACTTTAATACCTTTTGTTCTAAGATTGGTCTCGATTCCCAGCTCATGATTGATTTTTGCAAGAATTTTGCCTCTCACATTGACTCTTCGAAGGAAGAGAAGGCTCAGTATCACAAACCTTTTAAAGAATTACCTATTGATATAAATGTTGTTGACCCTATTCTGCCTGCAGTTTTCTATGAAAAGCCCCCTTTTCCTATAAGGATGAGGGAGCACTCTTTTGTGACAGGCGTAATGAATAAGAGTGAGAGAAGAACTGGCGAACCTGAGGACCTTATCAAGGTCGATCCTCAAGTTGCGGTGATTAAAGATTTAGTCACTAATGATATTTCAGATTCCAAGATAAATTTTTGTGCCGTTTCAACTAACATTGTCACATCCAAGAATAAGAGTCCAATTTCAGGTACACCAGTTGTATCTGTCAAGATAGGAGATCACAACTATTACGGGCTCTGCGATCTGGGATCCAGTGATAGCGCTATTCCTTATTCACTCTATCAGGAGATCATGGGTGAGATTTCCCCCAGTGAACTTGAAGAAGTTGATGTTACCATTTATCTAGCAAACAAAGAAACTATCTCTCCCATTGGAATCGTGAGAGATGTTGAAGTCCTATGTGGAAAGGTAAAGTGTCCTACCGACTTTCTCGTACTTGGCTCAGTACAAGATAGTTTTTTCCCTATTATCTGTGGTAGACCTTTCCTCAACACTTGTGGTGCTGTTATAGATTGTAAAAAAGGTAAAGTCTCTATTGAATTCAATGGTGAGCCATATGAATTTAACTTCTCTAAATTTTCCAAGCAACCTCGTGGTACTGATTTACTTAGTGATTATAAAGTTATCAAAAATATTGCTTCTATTGCTATTCCTCCTAATGATCCTTTGCAGCAATATATGGAAGACCACGAGAATGATATGCATATGCAGGAAAGAAATGAGTTGGAAGAAATATTCACAAGACAAACTGCTATCCTGAAGCACAACGTTCCAGTTGAGCCTTTAGGAATCCTGTGTTTGACCCGGTGTTTGACCTCAAACCACTTTCCGATACGCTCAAGTATGCGTATTTACATGAAAAGAAAATATATCATGTCATTATCAATGCCAACCTTTCAGGATTTGAAGAAGAGCAGTTATTGGAGACACTTCACAGACACCGTGGTGCATTAGGCTATACCCTTGATGACCTTAAGGGGATTAGTCCATCGATTTGCCAACACACTATCAATCTCGAGGCCGATGCTAAGCCAGTTGTTGATCATCAACGACGGATCAACCCCAGGATGAAGGACGTGGTTAGGACGGAGATTCTCAAGCTTCTAGCCGCAGGTATCATCTATCCTATAGCTGATAGTAGGTGGGTGATACGTCCAAAACATATCTATAATTTCTGCTTGCTCCATGCTTCTTTTGTGTGATATTGCTATGATATTGATGCACTTCCATACACTTTTGATCATATTTGGACTAACCTATTAACTCAGTGCACCCCAGTGCCAGTTCCTGTTTTCTGCTGTTTTTGTATTTCAGTTTTTCCCATTATTTAAAGTGCCAGAAAAAATCCGGGAAAATATAGGAAAAATCAGTGTACAGGAAGCTTCGGGAAGAGCCCAAGTGGGGTCAGAGGGGAGCCAGGGGTGGCCCAGGAGGCCACACCCTAGGCCACGCCAGGGGGGGCGCCTGGGGCCCTTGGTCCACCTCTGGCTTCCCCCCTTCGCCTATTTATTCCCCGTGACGAGAAACCCTCAGGGACAGAACCCTTTTTCGCGATCTCTCCTCTGTTCCGCCGCCGCCGCGCTTCCAAGATCGGGAGCACCAGGAGCCCTCTTCCCGGCACCCTCCCGGAGGGAGGAACCACCTCCGGGAGCTTCTCCACCACCATGGATGCTTCCCGGATGAACCGTGAGTAGTCCACCTTGGACCATGGGTCTATGATCAGTAGCTATGTGATGTTCTCCTCCCCTATTTGTTCTTCATGGTTTAGACCTCGTGAGCTGCCCTACATGATCGAGGCACATATGTAATCTTTCTGCTGTTGCTATGCTGAGTTTGCTGGGATCTGATGGATTATGAGACTATGTTCAGATTGTGTTTGAGTAATATATTTTATTCTCCTCTTTTATATTTATGTTCTTGAGTAATTCTTCCATGTTATCCGTTGCTGTTTATTGCTTTAGCCAAGTAGTAGGTAATGACTCCAAGAGGGAGCTTTATGCATGATTGTGGGTTCATGCCCCTGATGACTAGCTTGAGTGACAGAAACATGAGTCTAGGGGATGTGCTGTTGCCACAAGGGAGAAAACAACGGTGCTTGTACTTGCAGGTGCAAGGATTGTTTACTTTACGCAAAGTTCTTTAATGCAGTTGTCTGTTGCTTTGAGTTTACACTTTGGGTGGGATTCACAACTTAATACCAGCGAGATGTTCTAGATAGATATCTCAAGGTGGATGATTACTACGTAGATTGTCAGAACCCTCTGTTAGGTATGTGCTAGGGTTAGCTAGTGCCTTTGCATCATGTCAAATTTTCAAAAAGAAATCTTGGAAATCAAATTCAAAATCCAAATGGGAGAAGGAACACCCCCCAGATGAATTAATTCAAAAAGGCCAGATAAAAATCTTCTCCAAAATTTCATGTTAGAGTTTTGAAAAGTCTTATAAATGAGTGTGATCACATATCAAGTGATGTGGGACCCACCCCATGCTCATAGATTTTTCAAATATTCAAACAGTACCTTGGAATTAAAGAAATACCCCTTTTTGATTTAAAATTCAAATCATTTGAATTTTAAAAATGTTGAAAGTTTATGAGTGGCTAGTCTATTTTGTTATGAGGCCACATAAAAGTTTTCAGCATTTAATAAAATGATTTGGTATTTTTACCAAAGTCAAAACAAATATACAGAAAAACAGAAAGGAAAGATTAAACAGAAAAAGGAAAAGGACTTACCTGGCACCTAGGCGGAGCCGGCCCACCCAGCCCAGCCGGCCCAAAAGGGCACGGGGGTCTTCTTCCCCGATCCCGCGCCTCCAAGCTGCTCGGTGGAATGCCACCGAGCTAGCTGGGCACATCGCCGCCTCTCCCGACGACACCTGCCCCTCCCGCGCCTTCTAGCGACGCCACGGAGACGCTGGAGACGCCGTGAGCCCTTTCTCCCCCTCCAGAGCTTCCTCCTCCTCCTCCCGTGCTCGTTTCCGTCGCCACCCGAGAACTCGCCGGAGCACCGCAGCGCTCCCACGTGGCCATCGACGCCAAGGAACCCAGCCAAGCTGTCCAGTGTGTTCGCCATCCTCGACTCCGTCGACTAGCATAAAGGAACGCCTCAATTCGGACCAGACGCGACGACCGGTTCATCGGATCATCGCCGTCCGCCGGAGCTCGAGTTGGTCGATTCGCCATCGCCGTAACCTCCCCGGCTCCGTCGACTACTTCGTCGGGTTCCCTGTAGCCTGGTGAGCGTTTCCCCTCAAGCCACGGCTTCCTTCCCCTCCTCTGGCTCGTGCTGCCATGGACGCCGGAGTACCGAGCCGCCGTGCTCGTCTTTGAGGGGGCTACGCTATGCCTTTGACCCCGCTACCTTGTCCTTTGCGTTCCCCGTGCTCCGTTGCTTCGAATGCACCCAACCACGCGCCATTTGGAGCTCCGTATCAAGTTCAGCCTCTAGCCAGTAGCACCGCCGCCGCAAAGCTCGACGCCGGCATGCGTACAGGGCCTCCCCACCTCCCCTTTCGGTCTCAATCGACGCGCGACACCGAGAGCTTCGTCTCAGTGGTCGAAGCGCGCGATTTGGACCACGGGAGCGCTCTCTCCGTGCAGCGCCGCCGCACTGGTGGCCACCGGCGGCTAGCCGCCGGCAAGCCTGACGTGGCCGGGGTGATTAGCCCCTAATCCAACCCCCCTGGGTCACTTACAGGTGGGCCCAGCCCCCTCTAATCCTCTCTGTTAGATTAATCTAACAGGGAAATTAGATGAGAGGCTGACAGCCCTGGCCCACTGGTCAGTTTGACCGGGGTCAAAAACCCCCTGACGTCATGTTGATGCAATGCTGGCGCAATAATGCTTTTCTAATTTAAATAATTCCAGAAATTCCAGAAATTACCCCAAACTTTGGAAATTCATAGAAAATTCATATTAACTCCAAATTGGACAAATAATATATGAAAAATGATCAGGAGAAAATTATCTTTCCAAATATGCAAATTTCAACTCTGTTTGAGTTGAATTTAAAATGGGACCAGTAGCATATGTCATTTGGTTTAATTGAATTTATTTCAAATTCAAATCAATTGAGTTTGCAACTTGGACCATGGATTTAAGCTATACTTCAACCACACTTCAGAGGCATATCATACACATTTGAAGTTGATTCAAAATGATCAAACTATGTCACTTTCAACTTGACTAAGTTAAATTCAAATGTGGAGTTTGAATTTGCATTTCAAATGCAATATACTCCACTTAAATGGAATTGCCTCACACATCACAACTTATACTTCAAGTTTCAACATTCATTCATGTGCTTGAGCATTGCATTCATTTGATTGCTACTTCGTGCTTTGTTTGTCGAATAGAGGTGGATCCTAAACCCGAGGTCACCCCCTACGTTGAAGACCCCGAACCCGAACCTCATCAGCAAGGCAAGCAAACCCCCCTTTGATCATGTCGATAAAATCCCACTTCCCTCTCATGTCTCGCTTATGCATTGTTTAGGATGATCACCATGCTTCGTTTCTACCGCATAGATGAACCCATTCCTTTGCATGACCTATCCTTTTGTCACAGTAGTAAGCAAACCACAATCCTAGCAAATGTAGGAGTTGATTGATATCATGTGGCCCCTGCAATGTTACTGCTTATTGCATGCTTAGTATGATACCATGTTGTTACTGTGATGTGAGTCGGGATGGTAATGATCATGTTGATGATGGTAGAAAAGTGTTGGTGAATCGACCCTAATACAAGGTGAACGATGAGAGGCTGTGTAGGAGTACACAGTGGGTTGTCTCGTTGAACACCACCCTAGTACGAGTTCTTGTGTGGTGATCCAAGATGAAGAGTACAACCACACATTGGGCTCACTGACCCCTCTCAACCTATTAACTCGTCCCTTTCGATGTCCAGATGTCGCAGTAGTTCGGAGTTCTGGTAGGCTTGTGGCTTGGATGCTAAGTGAGAGAACGGCTCACCCGAGACCGGCTTATGCACCACGCACACATCGCTTGGGTCCACTTCGGTAAACCGGCCGGGTTCACGATAGTGGTAACCAACCCAAGTAGGCGGCTTTCTCGGACTAGATAGGCTATGAGGTAACAGTTGTGGTGAGCATCCTCACCGGCACCCCTTGAATGGTGTCGAGTACAAAGGCGGTAAATGATGATCATGTGTGTGTAGCGGTACACCCTTGCAAGGTTAACAAAACTATTCGAATAGCCGCGTCCGCGGTTATGGACTGCTTGGAAAGCTTAGCTTGATTATTAGATAACTTGAACCGGATACTTCTAAAACACACCAAGATAAGTGTGAGTGCTATGGCGTGCTTTCTCGTGGGGAAGTCGAGGAAGGCACCATAGTGGTGTATTGGATGGTGAAAGTAGTGGACTCGTGTACGCTTCTTACCTCAAAGTCTGGTACTCGTAGTTCAGGATTAGCCAAGTCAAAGCTGGCATTTCTGCAAGTGAACCCCACTTCCCTTTACCTTGATACATGTGCATGAGTAGTATAGCTCCTATGTAAGTCTTGCTGAGTACGACTTTGTACTCACGTTTGCTTAATCTATGTTTTAGATGATGCCACTGACCCCGAAGGTGGCTTCTTCATCGAGCTGGACGACTGAAGTTAAACTAGTCTAGTCCCAGTCAGCAGACTGGTTCCCTCGTGGAGGGCTTTGTGTTTAAATAAGGCTTCTTAAGCCATTTGTTAAACTTGTCTGTACTCAGACATAATTTGCTTCCGCCTGTGTTGTAATGTTGGATCACATGTATGTGATCTCTGTTTGTACTCTATAAGAGTTATAAATAAAATGTACACTTTGTAGAGAATTGCAATGGTACCTGCTGTTCATACAAAGCATGTGTGCTGCGTGTATGTTTATAACATGCATGTCTTTGTATGGGTTTTCGAGACCTTAGTTGTGTTCTGGCTGGCGGTCTTTCATACACCAAGTGGCCCTTAGATGTGCGCAGCTTGGGGCATCGCGATGCGATTGCTCGAGACTCCGTCTCGTGCACACTTTGTGGTATGATCGAGCCCGCCCTAGACCCCGACTAAGTGATCGGGTTGGAGTAAGTCTATGTAAGAGTTTGGAGATAGTCGGTAGTATGGTTGAGGCGACTTGTCTTTGAATATGGGAGTTCACCACCCATATCATTTGACTTGTGTGCGGACGACGAGGACCCATCTCAGTTGATCATCCGGCCTGGATGGGATGCCCCTCACGTACGATGCTTTCCGAGAATGTTCAGTGCTTGGCCTTGTCTGCTTAGACAAGTGGGTGCGGTTCTCGGCTCTCCATATGACTATGTCTTAACTGTACTTGCATACGCTAACCCCGGGTCCCGACATAGATGCAGATGGATTTCGGTCTACTTGTCTTGGCGTACCGCCCATGCTTTTGAGCCTCTTCCTTTCTTTATAGCATGTTAGCATTGGTTTGCGCACATAATCCTGTCAATTGCCCAGCTGTAATTTGTTTACCTCGCATGGATATTTTATCGTCTTTTGGGAGAGAGACATCACTAGTGAACATCATGGGATCCTGGTCCATATTTCCAATACTGTTTACACCCACTATTTATTTTCTGCATTATTTACCTTTCCGTTGCTATCACTATCATTATTATCCCGTGCGTTTGATCCTTTGTAAACAACAAGGCCGGAGGGATTGACAACCTCTCTGAACTCGTTGAGAGAAAAGTTATCTGTTGTGTGTGCAGGTCCACGTCAACCGCCTAATTGCTGGTGCCGTTGTCACCTTCCTGTCGTTGTTGGAGTCCTACTGGAGACAAACCTTGGTACCTTCACCGAGGGAAATTTCCTGTTGTCTACATCTCAACCTTCCACTTTGGGTAACCAACGAGGGGCAAGAAGCCATCAAAGCTAATTTCTGGCGCCGTTGCCGGGGACTCCACTCTTCAAGATAGGGGAGTTGCACACTATCTTTTATCTTTGCTTTTTAGTCTTGTTAGTTTACCTTCCAGTTTTTGTCTTTGTGTCCTTTATAAAAAATCCAAAAAAAATAGTATGTCTAGTTCCTTACTTGACAATCAATGTCTGACTTCTTTGAAACCAGATCTTATTGGCATGGAGGATTCACCGAGGATCAACAAAAGTGGTACAAGGAACACCGCTTGTCTCAAAAGGGGATACACTTATGGAAACAAATACACCAGTTGTATGAGTATGCTAGAAACTTGTGCTCAATATATAATATATCTTTCTGCATGGATGAATCTTGTTGCTTTATGAGGCACAAACACCTTGATTTCCAATGTGAGTACAATGATGATGAAACCTTAGCTTCTTATGCTAAGGGAAACTATGATTTTTATGATGCAGAGCCAATAGAAGAATTTGTTGCTTATAAGGGTGCCTAGGAAATTACTTCTCTTCTTAGAAATATTAATGATGCCACTTACAAATCTGAGAGTCTTTCTATACTTAACTATTGTTTGGAAAATTATGATGCAAATTATTATATTACTGATCATCTTGAGAGAATCACTCCCCCAAAGGAAGAGACTAATGTTTTGCAGGACTCTATGAAAGAAGAAATTGATGAAACCGAAAGCTCCTTGGATGAAAAAGAGGAGGAGAGTGACGAACAAAAGGAGGAAGAATGGAGCCATCCATGTCTACCTTCTAATGAGAGTAACTCTTTGAATCTTACCTTATATGAGTGTTATGATCCTATGGATTCTTTTGAAATATCCCTTTTTGATGAAGTTGATGCCTTCTATGCTTATGGCCATGATGCCACTATGGATGATGCTTACGGAGATGAACTTTCTATAGTTCCTCATGTTAAGCATGAAATTGTTGCTATTGCACCCACACTTGATTGTCCTATTATCTTTTTGAAATCTCCAACTTTGGAGAATTGTGCTCTTATCAAGGCTCAATGTGATGGGTTGCATTTATCTTATAATCCTAAAGACCGTGTTGAAAACTATACACGTGTGCTTGCAGGTCTTGAACAACATGATTTATGTGATAGTTATATTCTTGATGTTGTTCATGATACTACTGAAAATTACTTTGAGAGAGGAAAGCTTGGTTCTAAAATCTTTCATGTTACAAAAACACCTCTCTTTTTGATGAAAATTTTAAAGTTGCTCTTGTTCCACCTTCCTATGCTTGTCACTTTGTGCTTGTTTGATTTATTTTCTTATAAGATGCCTATGCATAGGAAGTGGGTTAGGCTTAAATGTGTTTCATATTTTCTTCTTGATGCTCTCTGTTGCTTCAAGTCCTTATTCTTATGAGAGCATCCTTTATAATCTTTATGCCAAGCTTAAAGGCATAAAAGAAAGCGCTTTTGGGAGGCAGCCCACAACGAATTAGGTTTATTTTGCTTTTGTTGTGTCTTGATGTTTTTTACTACTGTAGCAACATCATTGTATCTTTACTTTTCATGCTTTGTGCTAATTATAGCCTCATATGACAAGGGAAGTGAAAGTTGTGACATGCTGCCCAGAAAAAAGATTCTGTCCTTGTGACGGGAAAAATCATATAGAAATCCCAGTTCATATTTTTGTGCTGAAATTCTTACACAGCGTGCTCTATACAATCACGGAACTTTCGTATGTTCTGAGTTTTTTGATTTGAGTTGTAGACGTATCCCTAAAAAATTCTTTACTACCTGCTGGTCTGTTTTTCACGGATTCTGTCCTGTTTTGCCTTTTCTTCGTTTTGCAAACCTTAAGCATGCTTTTTCTTTGCAAAAACTTTTTGGAAATCTTGAGAAATAGTAGCTATTCAAGAATATCCTTATTTCCAGTAGAGAAAGTTTATTTTATTATGGGTACTAACCTCGCTAATCATATTATGATGAGTTATGTACGAAGGGAGTTTTCAAGTGTGCGAGGGAAGATGATGAAAGAAGATCCAGGAGGGTCAAACGCTCAAGCTTGGGGATTCCCCCGTGCATCCCCGATAAATATTCAAGGAGACTCAAGCGTCTAAGCTCTGGGATGATGTCGTGGGAAAGTCACGGCAGATGTCCGTAGAGTCGGACTTATCATGGGAGCTTTGCTGCGAGGCGAATTCGAGGAGAGAGTCGACATAGAAACAGGACTCGGCGATTTACCCAGGTTCGGCCCCGTCGATGCGGTAAAGATCTACTCCTGCTTCTTGACTATTATGGGATCGACTCCTCTATAGGAAGAGCCGATCTTATCGATTACAGTGATGATGTTTCGCAACCTTAGTCTCGTGGAGATCTAGGTTATGGCGCGAGTTGTCTAGTCCTGGCTTGAGGTAAGTTCTGGCTCTGGCTCCCATGGACCTCGTCTTATAAAGGTGTCGGGTCCCGGGATTCCGAGAGTCCGACTCCTACACGATGTGGAGTTCTATTCTACTTTACAAGTTTGCTACGTGCTATACAAGGTAAGTCGAATTCCTTCTAGGGCTTCAATCTTCACGCTTGGAACGTCAGACTCCTGGTCAGGTCTTCTTTGTGGGCCTTCACATGTAAGCCGGCCCAGAGGTTTCTAATGCCGGGTCTATGGGCCTGATCCATCCCCCCGACATTAGCCCCCAGGATTGTTGTGATGCTTTAGTCTTCACAACAATCTTCTTTATTTTCTTCATTGCCGCCGGCTCTTCATGGATCAAGGGCCGACTTTATGCTTGGCGTTGATTGGGAGTCGGAGTCGTCTCTTTTCAATATTGCTTCGGTTCCTTTATCTCCATGAATTCGACTCTTCTGGTTGAGTCAACTATCATTTGATGCTTACTAGGAGTCGACGCCAGCTCTTTTTAGCTTTACATCTCCTTTACTTGAAGATTTTTCTTTTGACCTTCGGTCAAAGATCCGATTTGGTTTTTATGATCACACTGCCCGAAACGCCAGTTGGAGGCATTGATGCTTGTAATGGGAATCGAGGAGTCTTTCCATAAATACTATCTAACACGGGTAGTTATCCCGTATCATTTATGGTATTAATTGATCCTCCCCATGAATCTACTATAAATATCCCTTGGATAGTTTGATCTTCCAAGCGCATCCATCTTTTTCTTCCTCTTCCTGTTTTCCCATGGCACCTAAGCTAGAAGCCTCTTCTCCTTTGGCATTTAACGAGCCCGATCCCCGTGCAAGTACTCGAGGTCGCGGCCGTGGTCGTGGCCGTGGGCGAGGTCGTGGTCATGGTAGAGGTAGAGGTAGAGGAAGAAGTACTCGTGCTGCCTCTCCTTCCGAATCTCCCCATTATTCTCCTAAGAGGAGTGAGTTCTTGGTTCATATCCGGACGATTCGACGCTGGATCAAACTTCCGGAGTATTTTACTCAACTTGTGATTGACTCAACGCCTTCGGGTCTTTGTCTCCGATCTGATGGATGTCCTCATGGGCCTGTCTGGGTGATGGTTAGATTTTCTAGCCATGGCACCATGTTTTTTGAGAAGGGTTGGAAAAAATTTCTTCGATCTAGGAATATCTCAAGAGGAGACACCATTATCTTCAAATTTGATGGTGAAGACACCTTATGGGCTAGGATCTTTGACTCGGATGGAGACCGAGCCTGCTGTTGTATGGAGAGCTCCAGCAGTGAAGAACTCCTTAGTGCAGAAGAAGCTTCAATGGAAGATGAAGCCGACTCTGAAGAAGATGTCTGAAGCTGTAGATTTTTCTTTTTAGTAGAATTTTGCCGAGTTTGGCTTTTGCTTGTAAGGTTGTCTCCTTTGATGTAAGACCCAGTTGGACTTATCATGGGACCCAGTTGGTTTGATGAATGAAAATTATGAATTTTCATTGAGTCCATGACGGGGATCAACCCCGGCAAATCCCATGGTCAGGGACCCTGGGTTAGTCATGAGAGGCACAGGTTGGACGATAGCTCGTCGGCAAACAGGGAGGCACGCTCCTGCTCGATATTATTGATAAGGGAGATGCGATTACAGGGGACACCAAGGCTGGAGCGCTCAAGGCTAGGGTTACAGATGATATTCCTCCCTCTGGTGTCGCCCCTCCTAGCCCTTATATACTGGGCTAGGTCTCGGGGAGTTCATCTACGTTTACAGGTAAGCTTTCCTAACCCTAGCTTGCTCCGTACGGCAGGTCTTCGCACCTTCCTTGTGAGTCGTAGACTCCTACGTCGGTGCCAATTAGCGGGCCAAGGTTGTATCTTCATGGGCCTTCTGTCTTCATGGACACCAGGTAGGCTCATTCGTAGGAGTCGTGGGGTCACCCCCTCGTTAGTAGCCCCCGAGTGCCTGGGGGACTCGAAGAGTCGCGCAGGGACTCGAGTACATTCATTTGTCGGTTATTGGTATGCCCGGCACGTCCGCGGGTCGCTGGCAGTCTGGTGGCCATGACAAAACCTGTTTCGAGGGATGCTAAGCTGAAAGGGCCCAAGGAGTCGACTGGTCGAGCCTTGGTGAATTGCACTAGGGCAAATACCACAGTAGCCCAATCAAACCCACGTCCCTCGACGTGAGCTTGGAACACTGGTGTCGAGCAAAAGTCCGGCCGCTTCAGGTCTTACGGTGTTCATTTGCCGCCAGTAATGTGTATAGCCTAAGGCGCGTCCGCCCGACTTTTTCTATCATGCGCAGCGCATGGAAAAGGTTGGGAGTGAAATCGCTCTTCGGCAAGTCCCAGCCCGGCCGAACTTCGCAGCGGGGTCTTACCTACACGCTAATCTTGCGTGGCATCTGGGCACGGTGTGTCGTGTTCTAGGAATGTGTGTTTTTGAGGTGCGGAGCCTTATAGCATTGCACCCGCTTGGAACAAAACATCAAGCGAGTTGTTCACTCATTCACCGAGGGGCTTGTTTCGAGTGCTCAGACGGGGGGTTTTTCGCGAGTAATCACTCGAATGCCATTTCGGCTCTTGAGGTGAGGGAGCACCTGAGACTCGTAGCGCCGTATGATCTTGGCGCATGCATGTTTGTCTTGCGTCGGGTTGAGGGAGCACCCGAGACTCTCATGAGTGCGAGTGGTCACTCGAGCACATTGCTGACCTTCAGGTGAGGGAGCACCCGAGACTCTTTATGATGTACTTCTCCCGATGGGAGTGAGATGTTTTTCTTCGCCGGGAAAAATATCTGAAAGAGAGAATCTCAGAGCCTTGATGGCGTATGCAGTACGCCTTACTGTGATGTGACGTTGGCATGGTCTTCTGGAATTTTTTGACTGTTGTGGCCTGCCGGAGGAAATGACTTGGCGCTGTCCCGCCGAAATTTTCGCGTCGCGCGATCATGGTCCTCTTTTTGCGCGCGTAGTGGGCGGTGTTGTTATTGCGCCGGTTGGATTTTCCATACTTTTCTCCTCTGTATGGTGTCGTGCCACGTTTTACCGAACGAAAAGGTTGGACGGTGGCCCTTCTTGATAGGCTCTTGAGTTAAATACCATGCGGCTGGGTAAATTGTAGGTTTTACCCCGCCGTTGCTTCCTCCTCTTTCTCTGTGTCCTTCTTGTTCCTGAGACTTCATCTTTTCTCCTCTGCGAGCCGCTGCTAGATCTATGACCAAGCGCCCCCGTGCTGCTGTACAGTCGGCCAAGATGTCCGGTAAGTGGGAGCGGTCCACGTTCGGGGCTGGAGATCTGGAAGCGTTGGTTGCTGATGGCGTGGTGGTGGAGGGTGATGCGCGTCTTCCTGGTGATGAGTCGATTCCAGCGCCGGCGGCGGACGAGCGGGTATGCTTCCAGGTTTCTTCCACCGCGGTTTCGCCCTTCCGCTGCATCCTTTTGTTTGGGGCTTGCTGTATTCTTATCGGCTCCAGTTCCATGACCTGACTCCCAACGGGATTTTGCACATTGCGTGTTTCATCACTCTTTGTGAGGCCTTCCTGGGGATTTACCCCCATTGGGTACTTTGGAGGCGCCTTTTTAGTATAAAAAGGACGAACTCTGAG
This sequence comes from Bromus sterilis, assembly GCA_950022295.1. Taxonomy (NCBI): domain Eukaryota; kingdom Viridiplantae; phylum Streptophyta; class Magnoliopsida; order Poales; family Poaceae; genus Bromus; species Bromus sterilis. The sequence continues at coordinate 436,408,038 of OX465595.1, forward strand.
TACGCCGTGGGTCGAGTGGGTATCTCCATTGGGGATAAACATTCATATTTTGACTTGGAGAAGATCGATTCTGTTAGTGGCTGGCGAAGAGGCTGGTTTTATCTGAAGGATCGCTTCATTGTTGGTCAGCACTTTGGTCTCACTTCTTTCAATCCGGGAACGCGGGTGGTCAGACAACCTTCGTGGTCTCATTCTTTGACCGAGGTGGAGTCATCCGAGCTGACTCGGTGTCGGGACCCGGGGTTAGCGTATGAAAGCCTCGCTACAACACAATCATATGGAGAGCCGAGAACCGTACCCACTTGTCTAAGCAGACAAGGCCAAGCACAGAACGTTCTCGGAAAGCATCGAACGTGAGGGGCGTCCCATCCAGGCCGGATGATCAACTGAAATGGTTCCTCATCGTCCGCACACAAGTCTAAATGATATGGGTGGTGAACTCCCATACTCATAGACAAGTCGCCTCAACCATACTATCGATTGTATTATAACCCTTACATAGACTTACTCCGGCCTGATCACTTAGTCGGGGTCTAGGGCGGGCTCGATCATACATCAAAGTGTGCACGGGACAGAGTCTCGAACAATCGCATCGCGATGCCCCAAGCTGTGCACATCTAAGGGCCACTTGGTGTATAAAAGACCGCCAGCCAGATCATAACTAAGGTCTCGAAAACCCATACTAAGACATGCATGTTATAAACATACACGCAACACACATGCCTTGTATGAACAGCAGGTATCATTGCAATTCTATACAAAGTATATATCTTTATTAATAATTCTTACAGAGTGCACACAGAGATCACAAGCATGTGATCCAACATTACAACAAACAAGCGGAAGCAAAGTAGGTCTGAGTACAGACAAGTTTAACAAATGGCTTAAGAAGCCTTATTTAAACACAAGCCCTCCACGAGGGAACCAGTCGTCTGACTGGAACTACACTAGCTTGGTCTTGGTCTGAGTCTTCATTCTTCGGGCTTCGGGTAGAAGCCACCATCGGGGTCGGTGGGTTCATCTAAAACATAGATTAAGCAAACGTGAGTACAAAGTCGTACTCAGCAAGACTTACGTAGGAACTATACTACTCATGCACATGTATCAAGGTAAAGGGAGGTGGGGTTTCACTTGAAGAAGTGCCAGCTTTGACTTGGCTAGTCCTGAACTACGAATACCAGACTTGAGGTTAGAAGCGTACACGAGTCCACTACATCTCTTCAACCAATTACACCACTATGGTTACTTCCTCGACTTCCCCACGAGAAGCACACCATAGCACTCACGCTTATCTTGCGAGTTTTAGAAGTATCCAGTTCAAGTTGTCTAATAATCAAGCTAAGCTTTCCAAGCAGTCCTTAACCGCGGACGCGGCTATTCGAATAGTTTTGTTAACCCTGCAGGGGTGTACCGCTACACACACGTGCCATCAGTTACCGCCTTTTGCGTGTCATCGTTCAAGAGATGACAGCGAGGATGCCACCACAACCGTTACCTCATAGCCGATCTAGTCCAAGAAAGCCGCCTATCTGGGTTGTCTTCCACTATCGTGAACCCGGCCGGTTTACCGAAGTGGACCCAGACGATGTGTGCGTGGTGCGAAAGCCGGTCTCGGATGAGCCGTTCTCTCACTTGGCTACCAGGCCACAATACCTACAGAAATCCGAACTACTGCGACATCTGGACATCGAAGGGGATGAGTTAGTAAGCCGAGAGGGGTCAGTGAGCCCAATGTGTGGTTGTACTCTTCATCTTGGATCACCACACAAGAACTCGTACTAGGGCGGTGTTCAACGAGACAACCCACTGTGTACTCCTACACAGCCTCTCATCGTTCACCTTGTATTAGGGTGGATTCACCAACACATTTCACTTTCATCAACACCATGTTTATCATCATCCCGACTCACATCATAAGCAACCTCATTGTACCACTAAGCATGCAATAAGCAATAACAGTTGCAGGGGGCACATGATATCAATCAACTCCTACATCTGCTAGGATTGTGGTTTGCTTACTACTGTGACAAGATGATAGGTCATGCAAAGGACATGGGTTCAACTATGCGATAGAAACGTTATCATGGTGATCATCCTAAACAATGCATAAGAGAGACATGAGAGGGAAGTGGGATTTTATCGACATGATCAATGGGGTTTTGCTTGCCTTGCTGACGAGGTTCAGGCACGGGGTCTTCAACGAAGGGGGTGACCTCGGAGTCCGGATCCACTTCTATCAGCAACATGACAATCATAGGATCAACATAATGTACAATGCACAATCACATGAATAAGATTGTAATGGTGATGTTCAAGGTACTGATGTGTTGAGCATTCCATTTAAAATGAGTATATTGCATTTGAAATGCAAATTCAAACTCCATTTGATTTATCGATGAATTTCAAATGCATTTGAATGCATGAAAGTTCATTTGAATTTGTTGATCATGAAATGATGTGGTATAGTTGACGTAATGTTTCTGATGTGTGGATGAAACCATTGGAATTAAGGGTGTTGCAAAATCAATTGCAAAAACACTCCAAATTTGAATTTGAAAAGGATCCATATGCATGTTTGCTAATTTTCACCCATTTTAAAATGGTCAAACATGAAAACAAATTGCATATTCATAATCCTTGTATTTTTCTGACAATTTTAGACATATTATTTGCTACATTTGGAGTTAGGATGAATTAATTATGAATTTCCAAAGTTTATTGCATTTTCTGGAATTTCTCTGATTTATTAATTGACTGGAAAATTCATTTGTGGCGTCATGCTGACATCAGCATGACGTGGGGGGGTGTCTGACGGCTGGGTCCCCCATGTCAGTGGGAGAGGGGTTTAATCCGGTTTAGTTTAAACTAAAAGGGTCATTAGGGGGGGCCAGGGCCCACCAGTCAGTGACCCAAGGGTCAACTAACAGGGGGATTGGCCCCCTAACCTAAACGAGCCGCCGGTGGAGTCCAGTGCGGCGGCGCACACCCTGGACGACGGCTCGGGGCGCCATTTGCCGAACGGAGGGCACCGCCGTGCTCCTCGAGCTCGCGCGCTTCGAGCTGGACACTGCAGCGTCCTCGGGAGGCAACGGGGCGACGCCGGCGAGCTGCTCGGCGACGACGGAGGCTCGGTTCAAGGTGGGCATGGAGATTTAGGCCACGGTTTGGGGTTTGGAGACCACAGGAAGAAAGCTGGGGAGCGTCCGCGTCTGGTGGTGCCATTGGGGGGGTCAAGGGGGTGCTCCAGAGCGTTGCCGGCATTGAGCAAGGCGGCGGCGCAACACTGTCCTCGGCGAGATCAGCGGCTAGGGCACGGGGAGGAGAGTGGACTAGGGCAAAACGGCGAGAGGCTCACCCCGATTCGAGCAGAGGAGACGGCGGGGTCGGAGGAGGCTCGGCGCGAACGAATTGCTCGTCGGAAACAATGGCGACCTGCGGCGGGATCTTGATGCGGCCATCTCCTCCGGTGCGGCTCGGTTCCAATTGATGGCGTGGATCGATGAAGCCGGTGGCTGTGGTTCCTCTGGACATGGTGGCTCGACTTGCGAGCGTCTCCGGCCACGCGGGCGCACGTCGGCGGCGACAGGGAGCTACGGGTGGCACGAGATTCCGGTCCGGCTGGGCGAGGAAGAGAGCGGAGAGAGGGGGAAGAAGGTGCGGGGGTTTCTGGAGGTTCACGTGGCGCAAGAGAGAGGGAGGGGGAGGCCTAGAAGGCGCGGGCGTCGTCGTGTCGTCGCCGTGGCCATGCTCTGCTCCAGCGAGCAGCTTGGCTCGGCGGGGAGGAAGAAGACAGCGGCTCGGTGGGCTGGGCCGTGGCCAAGGCAAGGTGGGCCTCGCCTGTGGCGCCAGGTAAGCTCTCTGCTTTCTTTTCTTTTTATTATTTCTGCAATATGTTTGACCTAGCTAATAAAAATAGCTAGGCATTTTATAAAATGCCACAATTTTTTATATGGCCTCATAAAATAGAGAGCTAGCCACTTATAAAATTTGAGCATTTTTGAAATTCAATTAATTTGAACTTCAAATCAAATAGGGTTTTATTTAAGTTCCAAAGCCACTGTTTGAATATTAGAAAATTCCATGAGCATGGGATTTCTCCCAAACCATTTTTAAAATGATCAGTACCATTTATAGGAATTTTCCAAATTTTGGAAAAAGATTTTTATCTGGCCATTTGATTTAAATTCTCAGGGCTTTTCTTTTCCCCATTTTTGAATTTTCTTTTGAAATTTTTGCATGATGCAAAGGAGCACTTGATCCTAGCACATACCTAACTTGGGGTTGTGACACTCGGTTTTTGGAGAGGATTGCTGTGTTGAAGGATAACTTGACTGGTGGTCAGCTCATCTCTGTCTTTGTGGGGAGGCGGGTTCAACCCTTGCAGCATCGAACTCGCCCTATGTGGCAGTACAAGGGACTCGGTGACTCGACGAGATGCTCGCCTGAAGAGCTAGAACCTGATGCCTTGCTGGCTCGTATCCAACATGTGACCAAGTGCTCGAGTATTTCCGAAATGCGCCTTGTCCTTCCATATGCTTCTGATCATTCTCCGCCGCTGGTTGGTGCCCGTGTTCATTCATTTGTTTGGACGAGTATTTAGTTTTGCTTTTTTGTTGACATTGCTTGCCTCACAGGGCCATGCTCCGGCGCCCTGTAATCCTCCGCAGCCGGAGGATGCCGATATTCTTGAAGAACCTGGTGCTTCCGTAGCTGATGATGCTGCGCCGGCTGTTGATGCTGAAATTGTGCTGGTGGAGACTGGAGATAGTGAGGATTCGAGTCCCTTTCGTGTGAAGCGGTCGCGCCCCTTGAGCACTGAAGATCACGCTGCGTTGGATGATGATGTCCCGCCTGCTGCTCCTTTTGCCGGGCCTTCCCCTTCGGCTGCTGGTCCGGCCGCTCTTCCCAAGAGGGTCAGGCTTGGGAGGATGGGGCGCCCTCGTGCTGCGCGTGTCGGGTAAGAGTCTGCTGGATTTGTGACCGTTCTCTTTTCCCTGTTCTTGCGTCTGATAATGTTTATTTTGTAGTGCTACGCCTGCTCCGGCTGCTTCGTGCACCAGCGCAGCTACTACTGATTTGAAGTCGACGAGTTCTGGGGCGGCGGCCAAGCATCTTGAGGACCTCTCGGCTGCCGCTGGTCAATCTGGGACGACGATGACTCCTGCTGTTTCGACTGCGGTTGTAGTTCCTGGTGCACATTCTTCTGAGGCGCCTGGTGCTGTTGCTCCTGAGCCCAAGCCAACTGAACTTGGTCCTCCGTATTTTGGCCGGCTTGATCTGGCTATTGAGGACAAGGCTCGTGCTTTCGACCGTGTCTCCAAGCTGGTAAGTTGATTCGTGTCTGTTTGATTTTATCATCGGGGGCACGGCAGTGCTCCCGATGGGAGTAGCCCCCGAGGCTAGAAGTAACTGTTTGCAGTTGCTTGTAGTCTTGTCTTTTCTTAGCACCTGATTGCCTGGTTTTTGCAGCCTGCTTTCCAACACTTTGAGCGTATGATGATTGATGCTGAGCGTTGGCAGCGGGCCCATGATTCTGCCCAGGATGCTTTGTCTGCTATGGATCGTGAGTTTTCATTCTTGCGCTGTTGAGCTTTGGACGCTGCGTCTTTTGTTCTGAGTACTGTCTTGCTTTGCAGACCGTCGCCAGGCTGCCGAGAAGCAAGCCGAGAAGGCGGAGGGGACGGTTTCCATTCTTAAGGCTAGCTTGGCTTCCAAGGAGGCGGAGTTGGATGGTCAACATGAGGAGATGGTTCGCCTTCGTCAGGCTGAGGACGCGCGTGCGCGTGTCGAAGCGGTTGAGGGCAAACGTCTTCGTGCTTTGGCGAACTCGCTTGTGTGTAAGTTTGGCTTTCAACCAGTTGTCTTGCCGTTCCTTCTGTCTTCTCGTGATGACGTTTCTTTTGCTTGGTGCAGCTGCTATAGGTGCTAAACCGATGGAGGCTGCCGCGTCAGGGTCTGGAGTTCTTCAAGGTGCTGTAGATGCTGTTGCAGTGGTCGGGGACGTCTGCACCCGGACTTCCGATCTTGTGGGTCTTGCGCATGAGCACCTTATGCCTGAGGGTTCACAGGTGCCTGATGGCCTGGGCGCTCGGGTGGCTGCGTTGCGGCGCAGATGGGAAACGTATGGTGGAGCTAGTTGCGGAGAGCGTGGTGAGTGGTTCTTCCACGGCCCTTGTCGTCCTTATGGGGCATGTAGTGTCCTTTGATGATTCCTTGGTTGAGACCATCGCGGACTATTCTGACGAGCAGGACGACCGAGCCGATAATCTAGCTCGTCGCCTGCAACAGGTTGTGGATGCTCAGGGTCCCCCTGTCGTAGGGGAGGGGGAGGCACAGTAGTGTTGCGTCGCTTTAAAACTTTGTCTGTAATTCGTGACTCCGTTGTGATGGTTGATCTTTTGATACCTTTATCTGAGTGACTGTTTGGCTGTTCCTCTTGCTGCTTTTGATTTCTTTGTCTTGTTCATCCTGCGGTAGGCCACTCCGGACGTTCCTCGTCCGTGGAGTTCGCTGAAGGATGACGCTCGCGAGGGTGCGTACGAGTCCGTTTGCTTGCGGCTGAAGGACGCTGAGCGGGAGATTGTTCTACTGAAGGGATCCGTAGCCGTTCAGCGTACTCGGCGAGAGCGTGCTGAGGCCGTGGTTGAGAGCCTTGCGTCGTGGGTGGTGAAGTTGTCCGACCTCCTGCGCGGTGAGTCTTGCCTCTGCATGGTTGCTTGATTCCGTTTAGTGGGTTTTACCGTCTCTGTGTTGATCGTTGTTTTTGACTTTCGAAGTGCTGGCAGGGCGGACTCGGGATGAAGAGAGGGCCGTCCAGTCGGAGATGTCGCAGCTTGATGATCCCAGAGTGCAGGCGATCAATCCCTTTTGGGCGGATGGGGCTCGTGCTCGAGCGTTTGCTTTGCTTTGTCTCCGAGTTGAGCGGGTACCGGATGCTCTCAAATACTGCCAGCGGGTATTGGGTGGTATCCATGCTGAGTTCTATCCGTTGGAGGTGGTTCCTTCGTCCCTTGAGAGGCTCTGTCGCATATTCTCTCAGCCTGCCGAGTTACGTCGAGTGATGGATCATCAGATTCGTGCTGGAGCCCGAGCTGCTTTGGGTTTGGTCCATAGTCATTGGTCGGGGGTGGATTTTTCTCAGGTGGTGGCGGGTCCTCCCGGCGGTAGGGATCATCCGATGAATGAGCACTACATGGCTGTAGATAAACCTGCGCACCAGGTTGTGAGGCGAGTTTGCGAGGAGAACGACCTCCATCTGGGTGCGCTTATCAAGGCGAAGTTGGAGCCTAAAGATTAGGTGCTTCCCTTCGTTGTATATGCTTCTTCTTGGTGGTATATATTCTATTATGTCTTGTTTGTGTCGTGGGGGGTCGTCTGCGTTGTAGTTGTGAAGAGTGCCTCGGGGGATGGCAGTTTCGGCGAGCCCCCGAGTGCCAAGTTAATGTGCCGCGGTTGCGGAGGACGCCTCGGGGGGTTGCGGCTTCGGCGAGCCCCCGAGTGCCAAGTTAATGTGCGCGGTTTCGGAGGACGACTCGGGGGGTGGCTGTTTCGGCGAGCCCCCGAGTGCCAAGTTGATGTGCCGCGGTTGCGGAGGACGCCTCGGGGGGTTGCGGCTTCGGCGAGCCCCCGAGTGCCAAGTTAATGTGCCGCGATTGTGGAGGATGACTCGGGGGGTGGCTGCTTCGGCGAGCCCCCGAGTGCCAAGTTGATGTGCCGCGGTTGCGGAGGACGCCTCGGGGGGTTGCGGCTTCGGCGAGCCCCCGAGTGCCAAGTTAATGTGCCGCGATTGCGGAGGACGACTCGGGGGGTGGCTGCTTCGGCGAGCCCCCGAGTGCCAAGTTAACGTGCCGCGATTGCGGAGGACGACTCGGGGGGTGGCTGCTTCGGCGAGCCCCGAGTGCCAAGTTGATGTGCCGCGGTTGCGAAGGACGACTCGGGGGGTGGCTGCTTCGGCGAGCCCCCGAGTGCCATGTTAATGTGCCGCGGTTGCGGAGGACGACTCGGGGGGTGGCTGCTTCGGCGAGCCCCCGAGTGCCAACAGATTTTGGGGAAAAATATATGTAATACTTTTCATGTTGTCTCTTACAAAGAGTAGGGGGGTTCTGTTGAAGACAGATCCCTTTTACTTAGAACGATGATGTGGTGGCCTTAACGGCCTGGTAGTTTTAACTCCGAGTGCCTGGGTTCTTCGGGCTATTTTCCTTTGCTTCTATGGGAGCGCTTCTTCTGCGAGTCTCGTGGTCCTGCTGCCTTGGTGGGCTAGGAAGGCTTCTGCTATCTTGTGGAATTCCTTGTCGCAGCGGTCGGATCTGACGAAACTGCCGCTGATTGTGATGACCCCGTGCAGGCCTGGCATCTTCAGCTTGAGGTAGGCGTAATGGCGTACGACCATGAAGCGAGCGAAAGCTGGTCGCCCGAGGATTGCGTGGTATTGCGACTTCCAGTCGACCACTTCAAAGTCAAGCGTTTCCTTGCGGAAGTTTGTCGCGTTCCCGAAGACTACCTCCAGGCTTATCCTTCCGAGGGGGTAGACTGCCTTTCCTGGTACGATCCCGTGGAAGGTTGTGCCTGAGGACTTGAGTGCGTTGTTTTGGATAAGCATGTCGTCGAGTGTTCGGGTGAAGATGATGTTGATCCCACTGCCGCCGTCCATGAATACTCGCGACATGTCGTAATTTCCGATTCTGGCCTCGAGTACTAGCGCAGCATGCCCTGGTTGGGGAACAACTGGCGGGTGGTCGTCCCGGGAGAAGACGATTTCTGTCTCCGACCCGCGCAGGTATTCTGGGACAGCCGGGTGTACGGAGGTTGCCAGGAAGACTTGTCTAGTGACTTGTTTCTGTTGCCTGTTGGAAGGTCTGCCTTCTTGTATCATGTAGATCCTCCCGTGGGCTTCTGGGTACTGGTTTTCCTCTTCTGGTGTCCTTTGGCGTTCCTGGATGGCGGCCACCTGTCTTGTTGACGGAGGGGGGCTGGTGGCGCATCGTGGGCGACTGGCCCAACTGCTATGCTTGCGAGTGGTCGTGTTGTTGCGGCCACGGAGCGGCTTTTCTCCTCGGCCAACTCGTTGAAGCTTCTGCAATTCCTGAGGGTGTGGGACGATCTGAGCTATCCTCGTTCGTTTCTGAATCCGTGTATAGAACACGGTCCGTCGAGCTATTCTTTGGCGGAGCGGAATGTGCGAGTGCCGTCGCGTGGCTGCCTTGTTCTCCATTCTCGTCTTTGAGCCTGGATCTCGTCTTCTGGGTTGTCTCGTCGCTGTGGTCTGTTGTCATCGCGGTGCCTGCCGTTCCGATTGTCCGAGAAACCGGCGGCGACCAAATCAGGTCCTCTGTCGTCGTAGAAGTTCCGACTGGGTCGCTTCTTTCTTCTGTCGGCTCCTCTATCTCCGTTGTAGTCGTAGTCGTACTCTGATTGTGCAGTGTGGGTTTCTGTTTCATTACGAACGGAGTCTTCTCCGTCCGCCCAGCTGTTGGCTAGTTCTAACAGCCGTGCGAGTATTTGGACTTTCATCTGTCCGAGCTGCTCCTTGAATTCAACGCGCTGAAGGCCTCGCCTGAACGCGTCGATCGCACTTTCGTCCGAGATGTCTTCCGTTGAATTCTTGACTATCGTCCATCGCTGGATGTATGCTCGCGGGGCCTCCCTTGTTCCTTGTTTGCATGCCCGCAGTTCCTCGAGTGAGGCTGGTCGCTTGTATGTGGATTTGAAGTTTTCTATGAAGGCTCCCCGGAACTGGCTCCAGGAGCTGATGGATCCGCGCCGAAGATTCTTCAGCCAATGCCAAGCGGAGCTCTCGAGCATGAGCTGCACGTATTGCATTGCCGTGACGTTGGTTCCTCTTTGAAATTTGACTGCTGTTAGATAGTCGTCGAGCCATGCCTCCGGCTCCTCGAGTCCGTTGTACTTTAGTGTCGTGGAGTTCAATTTGAACCCGTTTGGCATACGCGTCTCGCGTATGGCGCGTGTGAAGCATAGTGCTCCACATGGCTCGATTTCCTCGTTGGAAACCTCTTCGTCCGAGCACTCGTCGCGTGATGTGCGTCTTCGCCTGCTGCGGTTGACTCTGTTCTGCGTGATGTGATCTCCCGCATTTCGCCGAGTGCTGCGGCGCCTGTTGTTGTCGTCGCTGTCGTGTTTCTTGTACCTGTCGGGGCGCCTGCGCCTGTCGTCGTTACTGTCGTCGTTGTCGTCGTCGTATGGTGAACTGGGGTCCCTGTCCGGTGTCCGCTCGCGAGTATGCCGTTTTGCGTTGGATTTCTTAGGTATCGAGGCGTTGATGGCGTCCTTCATTATCTGCAAAGCAATGGAAGTGTAGCGATCCGTCTTGCCCTTTCTGCTTTTCTGGGCGCGGGACAGGTAGTCATGGGCGCTTATAAGTGCTTCTGCCGGAGTGAGGGGCTCTTCTTCGTCGTCGTCTTCCTCTAATCTAAAGTCGTCTTCCAGTTTCCGCACCACTCTCGCCCTTTCTGTCTTCCGCGGGTTGTTGAGTTTCGATCTGTTGCGGGTGGGGGGGGGTCGTGGCCTGGTGAGTCACTTCTGGGAGGTTGTCTGTGACTGCTTTTCTCTTCGAGCTCCGCCTTTTCTTGCTTCTCCATGGCTAGGCGCCATTGTCTCGTCTGCTGGGTTAGCTCGCCCGCTAGCTTGTTGTATGCTCTTAGCTCATACCTTGAGGCATCTGATGGTAGTAGCCTGCCGCGGGCGACTGCTTCCTTTACCATTGCCATTGATTCCTTGGACAAGTATATTTTTTCTTTGGGTGGTCCGTCTGCCGCTGCAACCGTGGTTTGCTGCCAGCTGCGTGATGGCTGGTTGCCTTGGCCGGGTGCTTGCTGCTTGCTGCTTGGTAGCTGACTGCTTTTTTGATTGCTAGGTCCTTGTTCCACCTGGACTTTCCTTGGTATGGTCCCCGGTTCTCCTAGTTGTACGACCATCTGACTAGTGTTGCCGGGACCTGCTGCCCTATTGGTGGTTGGGGTGTCTTGACGAGTGCCCGGGTCTTCGACTCGTCCGTTGTTACCTGACGCTGGTGCGCCAACTTCTGCCATGAATACCTGTGATGGTGTCCTTGCTGCCTCCTTGCCGATGCGTGTGATGTTGCTTCTCCATGTTGTGGCTCCACTCGAGCGGTCGCGAGTGGCGTGGAGCCTTGAGTTGGGTGGGTAGCTGCGGCTGCGAGATAGGCTGGCCGTGCGGGCGGTGTCCGCTCCGGTCACTGCTGCGGGTGTTGCCGTGGGTGCGCGGGTGCTGTCGGTGAGGCGAAGAGTCCCCCAGTGGTTGATGTAGATCTGATACGCTCCGAAGATCAGGTTGACGCCGGAGTGTAGATCGGTGAAGACTGGCTGGAGGGCCGGGAGGTGGGCCGTGAATCCAAGGGACTCGAACAGATTGGATCTTGCCGGAGCCGTCGAGTCGATGAGTGTTGATGATGATGAGGCCTCCGAGATCGCGTTCCCAGCCTGCGCGGTTCCCACAGAAGGCGCCAATTGACGGGGATCAACCCCGGCAAATCCCATGGTCAAGGACCCTGGGTTAGTCATGAGAGGCACAGGTTGGACGATAGCTCGTCGGCAAACAGGGAGGCACGCTCCTGCTCGATATTATTGATAGGGGAGATGAGATTACAGGGGACGCCAAGGCTGGAGCACTCAAGGCTAGGGTTACAGATGATATTCCTCCCTCCGGTGTCGCCCCTCCTAGCCCTTATATACTGGGCTAGGTCTCGGGGAGTTCATCTACGTTTACAGGTAAGCTTTCCTAACCCTAGCTTGCTCCGTACGGCAGGTCTTCGCACCTTCCTTGTGAGTCGTAGACTCCTACGTCGGTGCCAATTAGCGGGCCGAGGTTGTATCTTCATGGGCCTTCTGTCTTCATGGACACCAGGTAGGATCATTCATAGGAGTCGTGGGGTCACCCCCTCGTCAGTCCATGAGTCCATGAGTCGGTTTTATTCCTGACTTTTAATATTTTTAAGATATATGAGAGCCGATTATTTATGATAGTGTATGTATCTGTAGCCCCCTGAGTCGATTAAGAATAGTTGAGTATCAATAATCGACTCATAGGATAGATCGACTTGTAGCCCCCATGATATGGTGTGGTCACGTTTGCCGTACCGGGTCATCAAAGAAGTGTTGCTTCTCAAGAGTTGGTATAATTATCATGGCGTTTGAGCCGATTCATCAAAGAAGAAGTTTTGCGAAGTGTTACTTCCCAACAGTCGGTGTATGCATCTGGGTGCTGTCCCGAGTCTTTTGTTCGAAGTCGACTTTATGTATGGCGAGAGCTGTTGCGACTGAAGTCGACTTTATGTATGGCGAGAGCCGTTGCGACCGAGGTCGACTTTATGTATGGCGAGAGCCGTTGCGACTGAGGTCGACTTTACGAATGCAGAAGATGCAATGTAAAAGGTATAATCCCCATGAGTCGGCATGTGTGTCTTGACACGCTGCTTCATCACATAGATAAACTTTTCGAGTTGTAGTCCCCATGAGTCGGTGTGAACATATTTTGTGTCATACCGAGTCATAGAGAATTTTTGAACTATAGTCTCCATGAGTCAGTATGAGCATCTTTTGTGTCATACCGAGTCATAGAGAATTTTTGAACTATAGTCCCCATGAGTCAGTATGAGCATCTCTTGTGTCATACCGAGTCACACAGGTTAATGCTCAAGGTGCATCTTTTGGATGACATATAAAATGAAAAGAGTATGTGATGATGCTAATGTATGCAAAAAGAAAGTATGAAGGCTCATATAGAAGTCGACTCTGGATTCAACACGCCTCATCTTCTCGTGTTTGGGATAAATTATTGGGTTATCCAAGAGTCGGAACTTCTCTGTAAGCCGGCTACATATGACTAGTGCTCCCTGTACTTTAAGACTAAACTTGGTAGGCGTTGCTGTCAGCCCCCAAGGTTTTTAGGCTAAGCCGGGTACACATAGATCGTATGAGCTTGAGCTATACAGGCCAAGATTAAGGCGTGGTTTAGCTAGTTAATGTATATGCCGGGATTTCTTCGGATAAGAGCCGATGAGTGACATCGAGCTCCCCTACTGCCCCTGGATAAGTTTATACACATGTGATTTTTACATATATATGCTGAGTTTTCGGATAAAGAGTCAATGATTGTTCATCGAGCCCCCCGATTCCCCTGAATAAGCAATATACATGCTCTGTACCAATAGAGGGGTTGATCAAGCCCCCAGGTCTCTGAGATATAATAATGCAAAATATGCAATGTATGATGCAAAAATAAATAACATGAAACAGAAAGGTAAAGAGGATTCGATATGGCGAGAGCCGGTGCGACAAAAGTCGACTTAGTTATTTGTGGAGGGCCAGTGCGACAAAAGTCGACTTATGTATATTTTGATGGCGAAAGCCGGCGCGACGAATGTCGGCTTATATATATATATATAACTTCCTGGAAAGTCCGACTTCTGATGCGGCGGCTATGGTAGCGTCGCAAATCCTGTTGGTAAATAGCCGACTGAGCTGCAACCAAATCTCGTTTTTCATCGAGAATATCCAAGGCATCTTGTCTTGCTTTCTCGTTTTCGGCTTCTATATAAGCAGTGACTCGTGGTGAGTCGTGACATATGTCACTTGGGAGGACGGCTTCCGCTCCATAGACTAGGAAGAAGGGCGTATAGCCTGTCGACCTGTTGGGAGTCGTCCTGATGCTCCATAATACTGAGGGTAACTCCTCCTCCCAGCAACCCTGGCGTCCTTTTCAAGGGGACAAAGAGTCGGGGTTTAATGCCTCGAAGAAACTCTTGGTTGGATCTCTCGGCTTGTCCGTTGGACTGTGGGTGAGCCACTGATGCAAGGTCGAGTCTGATGTGCTCGTTCTGGTAGAATCGTTGCATAACCCCTTTTGGTAGATTAGAAACATTATCAGTGATAATGCTGTGGGGGTAGCCGAATCTGTATATGATCTTTTTCAAGAATTTCAGTGCTGTCGCAGCGTCACAATTGCTGACCGGCTCGGCCTCGACCCATTTGGTAAACTTATCCACTACCACCAATATGTGGGTATTTTTGTTGGCTGACCTTTTGAAAGGTCCCACCGTATCAAGTCCCCATACTGCAAAGGGCCAAGTGATAGGTATCATCCTGAGTTCTTGAGCCGGCACGTGAGCTTGTTTTGCATAGCGCTGACATCCATCACATTTCTTGACTATATCCTCTGCATCCGCATGAGCTGTGAGCCAGTAGAAGCCATGTCGAAAAGCTTTAGCTACAAGCGAACAAGAGTCGGCATGGTGTCCACAATCTCCAGAGTGTATTTCATTGAGGATAGCTGTGTAAAAAAACAGCTTGTATAGAGCACGCTTTGTAAAAAACTCAGAACATACGAAAGTTTCGTAATTGTATAGAGCACTTTGTGTAAAAAATTCAGCTCAAAAAGATGAACTGGGATTTTTATCTGATTTTTCTAGTCACGAGGACAGAATCTGCTTTCTGGACAGCATGTCACAACTATCACTTCCCTTGTCGTACGAGGCTATAAAAGGCACAAAGCTTGAAAATTAAAGATACAATGATGTTGCTACAGTAGTAACAATCATCAAGACCACTAAAACAGAAGAAAAACAAAAAGGAAAACCTAAATTCGTTGCGGGCTGCCTCCCGAAAGCGCTTCTTTAAAGCCATTGGCTAGGCTTAAAGATTATAGAAGATGCTCTCACAAGAATAAGAATTTGAAGCAAAAGAGAGCATTAAGAAGAAAATATGAAACACATTTAAGCCTAACCCACTTCCTATGCATAGGCATCTTGTAATAAAATAAATCAAAGAAGCACAAAGTGACATGCATAGGAAGGTGGAAAAAGAACAACTTCAAAACTTTCAACTTAGAGGGAGGTGTTTTTGTAACATGGAAGTTTCCATAGCCAAACTTCCCTCTCTCGAAATAATTTTCAGTAGTATCATGAACAACATCAAGAATACAACTATCACATATATCATGTTGTTCATGACCTGCAAGCACACGTGTATAGTTTTCAACACGGTCTTTAGGATCATAAGATAAATGTAACCCGTCACATTGACGTTTAATAAGGACAAAAATCTCCAGAATATTTGGAGATTTCAAAAGGATAATAGGAAAATCAAGTGTGGGTGCAATAGCAACAATTTCATGCTTAACATGAGGAACTATAGAAAGTTCATCTCCGTAAGCATCATCCATAGTGGAATCATGGCCATAAGCATAGAAGGCATCAACTTCATCAAAAAGGGATATTTCAAAAGAATCCATAGGATCATAACACTCATATAAGGTAAGATTCAAAGATTTACTCTCATTAGAAGATAGAAATGGACGGCTCCATTCTTCCTCATTTTGTCCGTCACTCTCCTCCTCTTTTTCATCCAAGGAGCTTTCGGTTTCATCAATTTCTTCTTTCATAGAGTCCTGCAAAACATTAGTCTCTTCCTTTGGGGGAGAGATTCTCTCAAGATGATCAGTAATATAATAATTCGCATCATAATTTTCCAAACAATAGTTAAGTATAGCAAGACTCTCAGATTTGTAAGGGGCATCATTAATATTTCTAAGAAGAGAAGTAATTTCATAGGCACCCTTATAAGCAACAAATTCTTCTATTGGCTCTGCATCATAAAAATCATAGTTTCCCTTAGCATAAGAAGCTAAGGTTTCATCATCATTGTACTCACATTGGAAAGAAAGGTGTTTGTGCCTCATAAAGCAACAAGATTCATCCCTGTAGAAAGATATATTATAAATTGAGCAAAAGTTTCTAGTACACTCATATAACTGGTGTATTTGTTTCCATAAGTGTATCCCCTTTTGAGACAAGCGGTGTTCCTTGTACCACTTTTGTTGATCCTCGGTGAATCCTCCATGCCAATAAGATCTGGTTTCAAAGAAGTCAGACATTGATTGGCAAGTAAGGAACTAGACATACTATTTTGTGGATTTTTGATAAAGGACACTGAAGAAAAAACTGAAAGGTAAACAAACAAGACTAAAAAGCAAAGAAAAAAGATAGTGTGCAACTCCCCTATCTTGAAGAGTGGATTCCCCGGCAACGGCGCCAGAAATTTGCTTGATACACGAGATAGCTTCTCGTCCCTCGTTGGTTACCCCAAGTGGAAGGTGAGATGTAGCGTAGCAACAAGTTTCCCTTAGCAAAGATGCTAAGGTTGAGTGTCGGACCAGTATGACTCCAACAGATACAAGTAGGTGGTGAAGTGAACAATGGCGTCGTTCACAACTCTAAGTTGCTTGCTTCACCTGGACCTGCACACACAATAGATAGCTTTGCTCCCAATGAGTACAGAGGAGTTGTCAATTCCTCCGGCCTTGTTGTTTACAAAGGATAAAACGCACGGGATCATACTGATAGTGATAGCTACGGAAAAGTAAATACTGAAAGTAAATTGAAGGTGTAAACAGTGTTGGTAATATGGACCGGGGTCCTATGATGTTCACTAGTGATGTCTCTCTCTCAAAACACGATAAAATAGCCATGCGAGGTAAACAAATTACAGTTGGTCAATTGACAGGATTATGTGCGCAAACCAATGCTAATTATGCTATGCAGGAAGGAAGATGCTCAAAAGCATGGGCAGTACGCCAAGACAAGTAGACCGAAATCCATCTGCATCTACCTAATAATCATCCACCTTGAGATATCTATCCAGAACATCTCGTTGGTATTAAGTTGCGAATCCCACCCAAAGTGTAAACTCAAAGCAACTGACAACTGCATTAAAGAACTTTGCGTAAAGTAAACAATCCTTGCACCCGCAAGTACAAGCACCATTGTTTTCCCCCTTGTGGCAACAACACATCCCCTAGACTCATGTTTCTGTCACTCAAGCTAGTCATCGGGGGGCATGAACCCACAATCATGCATAACGCTCCCTCTTGGAGTGACTACCTACTACTTGGCCAAATCAATAAACAGCAACGAAGAACATGCAAGAATTACTCAAGAACATAAATATAAAAGAAGAGAATCAAAGGTATAACTCAAATCACAATCTGAACATAATCTCATAATCCATCGTATCTAAGCAAACTCAACATAGCAACAGCAGAAAGATTACATATGTGCCTCGATCATGTAGGGCAGCTCACGAGGTCTAATCCATGAAGAACAAAGAGGGGAGGAGAACATCACATAGCTACTGATCATAGACCCATTGTCCAAGGTGGACTACTCACGGTTCATCCGGGAAGCATCCATGGTGGTGGAGAAGCTCCCGGAGGTGATTCCTCCCTCCGGCAGGGTGCTGGGAAGAGGTCTTCTGGTGCTCCGAATCTAGGAAGCGCAGCGGCGGCGGAACAGAGGAGAGATCGCGAAAAAGGTTCCGTCCCCGAGGGTTTCTCGTCACGGGGAATAAATAGGCGAAAGGGGGCAGCCAGAGGTGGGCCAGGGGCTCCAGGCACCACCCTGGCGTGACCAGGGGTGGGGCCGCGCCCTCTGGCCGCCTGGGGCCCCCCTGGCGCCCCTCTGGATCCTCTCGGGATCTTCGTGAAGCTTCTGGTACGCTGATTTTTCCTATATTTTTTCCGGAATTTTTCTGGTACTTTTAATAAGGGGGAAACCTGAAATAGAAAAAATAGCAAAAAATAGGAAATGGCACTGGGGTGCAGTGAGTTAATAGGTTAGTCCAAATATGATCAAAAGTGTATGGAAGTTCATCAATAACATAGCAATATCACACAAAAGAGGCATGGAGCAAGCAGAAATTATAGATACGTTTTGGACGTATCAACATCCCCAAGCTTAATTCCTGTTCGTCCTCGAGTAGGTAAATGATAACAAGCATAATTTTTGTGGTGACATGCTAACAACCATATAAGAACTTTTAAGTAAAGCAATCAAGGCATGAAATTCAATTCAAGTCATAACAGGCAAGAGTCTATATTTGCATTGAAACAAGCAACATAAGAACATAAAGGTGCAAGAGCTCTCGCTGTTCGTGACTCGAATGTCTCCAAATGGTGTTTGCGTGCAAGAAAGGGGATAGGGATATACGAGAAAAAGTATTTTTATTGTTGAGAACTCAATCTACTAAAGTGTCACACTTGATCTTCTTTGGAATCTTATCTTAACTCATCCCCAGACCACTAGCCAGGTACAAGTCAAAATGATCCTCTCCTTTTCGACATTTTGAGCACTCATGCAATGGATGAGCGTAAGCAAGAAAGTTGACACTTAGGATGGCAAAGAGAGAATAAGGTGGAGGAGGAAGACAAAAAGGTGTGAAAGGCTCACATAAATGAGGACAATCATAGGCGAGAGAAAGCCAAATGATAGATATGATGTGAGGAGTAGGGATTACCATGCAACGGATGCACACATGAGCAGTGGCGGAGCTAGCCCGTGGGTGCAGCCGGGGCAAAACTTAAGAGTCCAAGTGGGAGCTACTATTTTGCCCCAAAAATATCCCTTCTAACCTTTTATTAACACTAATACTTATGAGTAATTGGCTGTACTAACCCGGGCAGCCGCCCGGGGTCGCCGGGAGGTTGCTCCGCCACTGCATATGAGCTAAGTTAAGCTCTCCAATGGAACTAGTGGGGGTGCATCCAACTTGCTTGCTCAAGAAGACCTAGAGCTCATTTGAGGAGGCTCATCATTGGAATATACGAGCCAAGTTCTAAAGTGTGAAGGTCCCCACATAGCTATATGCATGAATGATAATCTCTATGGAGTACAAGATATAAGAGGGAGTATGAGTGTGGATCTTTCAAAAGGAATAGTAGTGTGTCCCCTTCTCTCTTTTTATTTCTTTTTCTCTTCTTTTGTATTTTTTTGGTGGCCTCAATGGCTCTTTCTATTTCTCTCATTTGTTCTCTTTGGGATCTTTTAATTTGTCCACTTTGGGATCTTTTAATTTTTCTACTTTGGGATCTTTTCCTCACTTTAGGGGCAACACTCTATATATTACAAAAAGTATAGAAGATCTTTCACACTTTACAAAGTACTCAAATCATAAAGAAGATGTAACTATCATGATGTATGAAAATGTATGCCTCTGCCAGTGTAGCAGGATATGCAATGATACTAGAGCATCATGTAGCAATGATTAGGGCAAGGCCCAACTAGCATGCGGCTCATCGATCAAGCAAGTAGCATGCATGACATGAAGATCAAGTCATGAGAAGATGGATGTTGCATGGCAATGTATCTCGGAAAGGCTATGGAAATGCCTTGATAGGTAGGTATGGTGGCTGTTTTGAGGAAGAATATAAGGAGGTTTATGATGACAGAGCGTATCGTGCCAAGGGTTTGGATGTACCTGCGAAGGTGGACGCCAACTCTCGGAGTGAGAAGAAAGCAATGCACGACACAGGAAAGGCTAGCAAAATATGGGAAGGTGGAAGTGTCAACTTTCGAATAATCACATTAGTCCGAAGAACTCATGCACTTATTATCGGTAACTCTCAATCTAATAAGGAGGTTCACAAAGAGACAAGTACCCCGAGGAGGAGTGTATCGGGGTTTGGTTATCCTTGCGCATCCTCGACTCATGGTACGTGAGTGTACTCTAATATTCGACCCTTCAGAAGAGTAGTGATCCATCTAGTAGCTAGAGTTCTCAACTAATTTGTAGGTTTTTGAAAATAAACACGGATTGCCCAAAATACGAAATCTATAACTAATAGGCTAAATCTCTTGTCACAAAAATTCCAAACATTACTCAAAACAACACCTCAAAACTATTGCAAGTTACTACTACAAAAAGAATAGCAACCTCAATTTCCTACTTCAAGTCAAGACACAAAACTCAGTGCAACAGGAAAACTCTCTAAACAAGATAAACATGAAAACTCAAGAGAGTTCCAGCAACAAACTAAACAAAAGCTCTTTGAAAACATAATCATTAAAGCTAAGAGCAAAACATGACAACAGCAACGGAAAGATAAAGAACACACACAGCAAAGATAAGCATGAAAAGTCCTATGTTGTGTTCTAGATTTTGGAAGTGGAGCGTGTTTCTCTACCACACAAAGAAAGCTGGGTTCTAACTTGTTATGAACAGCAATCAGACTAAAGAAAACTAAAAACAAAACCTAAGAGCAGTACGCTCCAAGCATAGCACATAACGCATGAAGTGATAAAAATATAGTGAAACGAGAGACGAACTGATAATTGTCGATGGAGAAGGGGATGCACGGGGGCATCCCCAAGCTTAGACGCTTGAGTCTCCTTGAATATTTCTTGGGGATGCATGGGGGCATCCCCAAGCTTGAATGCTTGACACTTCTTAATCTTCTTTCATCATCTTCCCTCGCACACTTGAAAACTCCCTTCATACATAACTCATCATAATCTGATTAGCGAGGTTAGTACCCATAATAAAAAAAATTGTCTACTGGAAATAAAGATAATCTTGAAGGGCTACTGTTTCTCAAGATTGCCAACAAGTTTTTGCAAAGAAAAAGCAAGCTTAAGGTTTGCAAAACGAACAAAAGGCAAAACAGGACAGAATCTGTGAAAAACAGACCAGCAGGTAGTAAAGAATTTTTTAGGGATACTTATGCAACTCAAATAAAAAAAACTCAAAACATACGAAAGTTTCGTAATTGTGTATAGCACGCTGTGTAAAAAATTCAGGTAAAAAATATGAACTGGGATTTTTCTTTGATTTTTCTAGTCACGAGGACAGAATCTGCTTTCTGGATAGCATGTCACAACTTTCACTTCCCTTGTCGTATGAGGCTATAAAAGGAACAAAGCTTGAAAAGTAAAGATACAATGATGTTGCTACAGTAGTAACAATCATCAAGACCACTAAAAACAGAAGAAAAACAAAAAGGAAAACCTAAATTCGTTGCGGGCTGCCTCCCGAAAGCGCTTCTTTAAAGCTATTAGCTAGGCTTAAAGATTATAGAAGATGCTCTCACAAGAATAAGAATTTGAAGCAAAAGAGAGCATTAAGAAGAAAATATGAAACACATTTAAGCCTAACCCACTTCCCATGCATAGGCATCTTGTAAGAAAATAAATAAAAGAAGCACAAAGTGACATGCATAGGAAGGTGGAAAAAGAACAACTTCAAAACTTTCAACTTAGAGAGAGGTGTTTTTGTAACATGGAAGTTTCTATAGCCAAACTTCCCTCTCTCGAAATAATTTTCAGTAGTATCATGAACAACATCAAGAAACAACTATCACATAAATCATGTTGTTCATGACCTGCAAGCACACGTGTATAGTTTTCAACACGGTCTTTAGGATCATAAGATAAATGCAACCCGTCACATTGACGTTTAATAAGGACAAAAATCTCCGGAATATTTGGAGATTTCTAAAGGATAATAGGAAAATCAAGTGTGGGTGCAATAGCAACAATTTCATGCTTAACATGAGGAACTATAGAAAGTTCATCTCCGTAAGCATCATCCATAGTGGAATCATGGTCATAAGCATAAAAGGCATCAACTTCATCAAAAAGGCATATTTCAAAAGAATCCATAGGATCATAACACTCATATAAGGTAAGATTCAAAGATTTACTCTCATTAGAAGGTAGAAATGGATGGCTCCATTCTTCCTCATTTTGTCCGTCACTCTCCTCCTCTTTTTCATCCAAGGAGCTTTCGGTTTCATCAATTTCTTCTTTCATAGAGTCCTGCAAAACATTAGTCTCTTCCTTTGGGGGAGAGATTCTCTCAAGATGATCAGTAATATAATAATTTGCATCATAATTTTCCAAACAATAGTTAAGTATAGCAAGACTCTCATATTTGTAAGGGGCATCATTAATATTTCTAAGAAGATAAGTAATTTCATAGGCACCCTTATAAGCAACAAATTCTTCTATTGGCTCTACATCATAAAAATCATAGTTTCCCTTAGCATAAGAAGCTAAGGTTTCATCATCATTGTACTCACATTGGAAAGAAAGGTGTTTGTGCCTCATAAAGCAACAAGATTCATCCCTGCAGAAAGATATATTATATATTGAGCACAAGTTTCTAGCACACTCATATAACTGGTGTATTTGTTTCCATAAGTGTATCCCGTTTTGAGACAAGCGGTGTTCCTTGTACCACTTTTGTTGATCCTCGGTGAATCCTCCATGCCAATGAGATCTGGTTTCAAAGAAGTCAAACATTGATTGGCAAGTAAGGAACTAGACATACTAATATTTTTTTTGGATTTTGATAAAGGACACTGAAGAAAAAACTGAAAGGTAAACAAACAAGACTAAAAAGCAAAGAAAAAAGATAGTGTGCAACTCCCCTATCTTGAAGAGTGGAGTCCCCTCCAATGGCGCCAGAAATTGATTTTGATGGTACGAATTAACACCCCCTCGTTGGTTACCCAAAGTGTAAGGTTGGGATGTAGACAGCAGCAAGTTTCCCTTAGCAAAGATGCTAAGGTTGAATATTGAAACCGTAGGACTCCAAAATCGACAAGTAGGTGGTTCGGCAAGCGATGCGCCATTTTGATAATCACTTGCTTCTCCTGGACCTACACACACAGCAAATAACTTTGCTTCCCAACGAGTACAGAGGAGTTGTCAATTCCTCCGGCCTTGTTGTTTACAAAGGATAAAACGCACGGGATAATAATGATAGTGATAGAAACGGAAAAGTAAATACTGAAAGTAAATTGATAGTGTAAACAGTGTTGGAAATATGGACCGGGGTCCTATGATGTTCACTAGTGATGTCTCTCTCCCAAAAGACGATAAAATAGCCATGCGAGGTAAACAAATTACAGCTGGGCAATTGACAGGATTATGTGCGCAAACCAATGCTAATTATGCTATAAAGAAAGGAAGAGGCTCAAAAGCATGGGCGGTACGCCAAGGCAAGTAGAACGAAATCCATCTGCATCTACCTACTAATCATCCACCTTGAGATATCTATCCAGAACATCTCGCTGGTATTAAGTTGCGAATCCCACCCAAAGTGTAATCTCAAAGCAATGGACAACTGCATTAAAGAACTTTGCGTAAAGTAAACAATCCTTGCACCCGCAAGTACAAGCACCATTGTTTTCCCCCTTGTGGCAACAACACATCCCCTAGACTCAGCATATTTGATAACCGCGTTCATGAGTTCTCCTATATCGTTGATCGTCCGTTTGAGTCGGCCAAGCTTGTGTACTAGGGGCTCGAACTTGCAGTTCCTTTCCAAGACAATGACGGCTGTCTGGGCAGTGATAGTGTCCGAGGAGTGGATTATTTCTGCTACCCGTCGTGCCCAACTCAGGGTCGACTCTCCTTCCTTCTGTACACAATGCTCCAGGTCAACAATTGTGGTGGCTCACCGACATGTACCTTGGAAGTTCTTGATGAATTTTTCCTTGAGATCCGCCCAGGATGTGAAAGAATCCTCTGGGAGGTTTTTGAACCATGTGCGAGCCGGCCCTTCCAACATCATTGTGAGGTAACGAGCACAAACTCCTTCGCTGGCTTGTAACATGTCCATGGCTAGGTCATAACTTTCGATCCAAGCTGCCGGGTCCATGTCAGCTGTATAGTTCGCGATCTTACGTGGGCCCTTGAAATCTGGTGGCAAGCGTTTATTTCGTAGAGCCGGCACCAGACATCGGTTGCCCATGGATCTGCTGATGAACCCGGTGTATTGATCTTGGGGTGGATGTTGGCTCATCTGCTCTACACAGCGTTCGGGATGGAAGTTGGTCGGCAGATCTTGGATCCTTATCACCCCCTGCGGGTCCGGCGGTGGTGGAGCTCTGCGCTGGCAATGGCTGCTCGAGCTGACCGGAGCCGGTGAATCCGCTTGCCGGCTCATACTATGATACGGGGTGTCATGTAAGTATTGGAATCCCTATGAGTATTGGGCTTGCTGTGTGATTGCGGTTTTGAGCAGATTGATTGCCCCTCGAGTGGCCTGGTCCACCGGAGTGTCGCCGTGCGCAGGCACGCTGGCGAGGAATCGTGTTGCTGCACCACGTTTGCCATGGGGTTATTGAAATGATCTGGAGGTGTATGGAACCGTTCCTGCCGTGGTGAGGGGGTAGGTTGCCTTGGTGGCATGTACCCTAGGGGAGTCGACTGATGCGTATCTTGGAATAGTCTCCGTGTTTGGAGATCAGCAAGGATCCGGCTCACGGGCCCCGCGGGGCGTGCGTTGGCGAGACTTAGTTTCTGAGCTTCTATCAACTCCGACTCGTGTCGTAAGCGCCTGGTTTCTTGGGCGAGTTGGGTTTCTCTTTCCACCATTTGCGCATTCTGGGAGTTAATTTCCCTCCGTATGCTCATTACCTGGGCCTTGAGTCCGTTGACCCTGGTTCTCCAGACCTCCTGGTTTTCCGTGGTCATTGGTGCGGCTAAGGCTTCGTCCAGGGCGTTTAAGGTATCCGTGAGGTCTTCTGGTCCCGTGAGAACTTCTGGCTGCTCCCTATCTGGATTAGGGGCCGTGTTGTGAGCCGTCTCTGCATTCCGATTCTGCGCCGCGCCTTGAGCCGGCTGACTTCCCTGTTCTTCGGTGCCTGCCATGAACACTGTCGCGCAGTATGGAGGCTCGTACTGCGGGAAGTCGGAGTCGTATTCTGATGTTCCCGGGCCGAGTCTGTTGCTCCCGGCGGATCGGATGGAGCCGGCATTTGAAAATCTTGTTTCAATAGGATGCGAGTTAGCGTCAGATGTTTCTTCTGAGGCGTCGGGTGTCACGGGCTCGACAGAGCGCGCCGACTCTGGAGATCCAGCGATGAACCCAACAAAAGTGTGCCTTGAGCCGGCATGTCGCCGACTCGAGGTTTCCAGGGGGACTTCAGGATCCAGCTCTGGCTCAGATTGGTCTGTCTTCCCAATGAAGATATGAATAGACCCGATCAGGACCCGATAACCGGATTCGACAGAATCAGCGTCATGGCCCCAAGCCGAGTCGTCGATGCAGAGCTTTCCACGTCGTCTCCTGGTGATTCGCCCAGCCACGAATCCTTCCATACCTTGCAGAGATCTCACTAGAATCTCAACACCTGCGAGCGCAGGGCCCACGGTGGGCGCCAACTGTCGTGGGAAAGTCACGGCAGATGTCCGTAGGGTCAGACTTATCATGGGACCTTTGCTGCGAGGCGAATTCGAGGAGAGAGTCGACATAGACACAGGACTAGGCGATTTACCCAGGTTCGGCCCCATCGATGCGGTAAAGACCTACTCCTGCTTCTTGACTATTATGGGATCGACTCATCAATAGGAAGAGCCGATCTTATCGATTACAATGATGATGTTTCGCAACCTTAGTCTCGTGGAGATCTAGGTTATGGCGCGAGTTGTCTAGTCCTGGCTTGAGGTAAGTTCTGGCTCTGGCTCCCATGGACCTCGTCTTATAAAGGTGTCGGGTCCCGGGATTCCGAGAGTCCGACTCCTACACGATGTGGAGTTCTATTCTACTTTACAATTTTGCTACGTGTTATACAAGGTAAGTCGAATTCCTTCTAGGGCTTCAATCTTCATGCTTGGCACGTCAGACTCCTGGTCGGGTCTTCTTTGTGGGCCTTCACATATAAGCCGGCCCAGAGGTTTCTAATGCCGGGTCTATGGGCCTGATGCATACCCTTCTCCATGAACAATTATCAGTTCGTCTTTCGTTCCACTATATATTTATCACTTCATGCATTATGTGCTATGCTTGGAGCGTCTTGCTCTTTATTTCCCTTTTAGTTTTCTTTAGCTTTGCTTGCTGTTCATAACAAGTTAGAACCCAACTTTCTTTGTGTGGGAGAGAAACACGCTCCACTTTCAAAACCTAGAACACATCATAGGATTCTTCATGCTTATCTTTGCTGTGTGTGTTCTTTATCTTTTTCATAGCTGTTGTCATGTTTAGCTCTTAGTTTTCATGCTTATCTTTTTAAGAGCTTTTGTTTTGTTTGTTGCTGGAACTCTCTTGAGTTTTCATGTTTATCTTGTTTAGAGAGTTTGCCTGTTGCACTGAGTTGTGTGTCTTGACTTGAAGTAGGTAATTGAGGTTGCTATTCAATTGTAGTAGTAATTTGCAATAGTTTTGAGGTAT
This sequence comes from Bromus sterilis, assembly GCA_950022295.1. Taxonomy (NCBI): domain Eukaryota; kingdom Viridiplantae; phylum Streptophyta; class Magnoliopsida; order Poales; family Poaceae; genus Bromus; species Bromus sterilis. Next base: position 436,434,023 of record OX465595.1, read on the forward strand.
TACTATGAGTAATGTTTGGAATTTTGGTGTCAAGAGCTTTAGCCTATTAGTGATAGATGTCGTATTTTGGGAAATCCGTGTTTATTTTCAAAACTTACAAAATTAGTTGAGAACATTAGCTACTAGATGGATCACTACTCTTTGGAGGGATCGAATATTAGAGTACACTCACGTACCATGAGTCGAGGATGCGCAAGGATAACCAAACCCCCATACACTCCTCCTCGGGGTACTTGTCTCTTTGTGAACCTCCTTATTAGATTGAGAGTTACCGATAATAAGTGCATGAGTTCTTCGGACTAATGTGAGTATTCGAAAGTTGACACTTCCATCTACCCATATTTTTCTAGCCTCTCTTGTGCCGTGCATTCCCTCCTTCTCACTCCGAGAGTTGGCGTCCACCTTCGCCGGTACATCCAAATCCTTGGCACGATACGCTCTGTCATCATAAGCCTCATTATATCCTTCCTCAAAACAGCCACCATACCTACCTATCAAGGCATTTTCATAGCCTTTCCGAGATACATTGCCATGCAACATCCACCTTCTCATGACTTGATCTTCATGTCATACATGCTACTTGCTTGATCGATGAGCCGCATGCTAGTTGGGCCTTGCCCTAATCATTGCTACATGATGCGCTAGTATCATTGCATATCCTGCTACACTGGCAGAGGCATACATTTGCATACATCATGATAGTTTCATTTTCTTTATGATTGAGTACTTTTTTAAAGTGTCAAAAATATTCTATACTTCTTGTAATATATAGAGTATTGCCCCTAACGTGAGGAAAAGATCCCACAGAGGACAAAATCAAAAGATCCCAAAGAGGACAAATGAGAGAAATAGAAAGAGCCATTGAGGCCACCAAAAAAGAGAAAAAAGAGAAAAAGAAATAAAAAGAGAGAAGGGGGCACACTACCATTCCTTTTGAGAGATCCACACTCGTACTCCCTCTTATATCTTGTACTCCATAGAGATTATCATTCATGCATGTAGCTATGTGCGGACCTTCACACTATAGAACTTGGCTTGTATATTCCAATGATGAGCCTCCTCAAATGAGCTCTAGGTCTTCTTGAGCAAGCAAGTTGGATGCACCCCCACTAGTTCCATTGGAGAGCTTACCTTAGCTCATATGTGCATCCGTTGCATGGCAATCCCTACTCCTCACATTATATCTATTATTTGGCTTTTTCTCGCCTATGACTGTCCACATTGATGTGAGCCTTTCACACCTTCTTTGTCTTACTCCCCCACCATTTTTCTCTCTTTGCCATCCTAAGTGTCAACTTTCTTGCTTACGCTCATCCATTGTAGGAGTGCTCAAAATATCGAACGGGAGTGGATCATTTTGACTTGTACCTGGCTAGTGGTCTGGGGATGAGTCAAGATATGATTCCAAAGAAGAACAAGTGTGAAACTTTAGTAGATTGAGTTCTCAACACAAAAAAATACTTTTTCTCATAATCCCTATCCCCTTTCTTGCACGCAAACACCATTTGGAGATATTCGAGTCACGGACATCGAGAGCTCTTGCACCTTTATGTTCTTATGTTGCTTGTTTCAATGCTAATATAGACTCTTGTCTGTTATGACTTGAATTGAATTACATGCCTTGATTGCTTTACTTAAAAGTTCTTATATGGTTGGTAGCATGTCACCACAGAAATTATGCTTGTTATCATTTACCTACTCGAGGACGAGCAGGAATTAAGCTTGGGGATGTTGATACGTCCAAAACGTATCTATAATTTCTGCTTGCTCCATGCTTCTTTTGTGTGATATTGCTATGATATTGATGCACTTCCATACACTTTTGATCATATTTGGACTAACCTATTAACTCAGTGCACCCAGTGCCAGTTCCTGTTTTCTGTTGTTTTTGTATTTCTGTTTTTCCCATTATTTAAAGTGCCAGAAAAATCCCGGGAAAAATATAGGAAAAATCAGCGTATAGGAAGCTTCGGGAAGAGCCAAGTGGGGCCAGAGGGGAGCCAGGGGTGGCCCAAGCGGCCACCTGGCGCGGCCACCCCCTAGGTCGCGTCAGGGGGGCGCCTAGGGCCCCTGGTCCACGTATGGCTGCCCCCCTTCGCCTATTTATTCCCCGTGACGAGAAACCCTCAGGGACAGAACCCTTTTTCGCGATCTCTCCTCTGTTCCGCCGCCGCCGCGCTTCCAAGATCGGGAGCACCAGGAGCCCTCTTCCCGGCACCCTGTCGGAGGGAGGAACCACCTCCGGGAGCTTCTCCACCACCATGGATGCTTCCCGGATGAACCGTGAGTAGTCCACCTTGGAACATGGGTCTATGATCAGTAGCTATGTGATGTTCTCCTCCCCTCTTTGTTCTTCATGGTTTAGACCTCGTGAGCTGCCCTACATGATCGAGGCACATATGTAATCTTTCTGCTGTTGCTATGCTGAGTTTGCTGGGATCTGGTGGATTATGAGACTATGTTCAGATTGTGTTTGAGTAATATATTTGATTCTCCTCTTTTATATTTATGTTCTTGAGTAATTCTTGCATGTTCTCCGTTGCTGTTTATTGCTTTGGCCAAGTAGTAGGTAGTGACTCCAAGAGGGAGCGTTATGCATGATTGTGGGTTCATGCCCCCTGATGACTAGCTTGAGTGATAGAAACATGAGTCTAGGGGATGTGATGTTGCCACAAGGGAGAAAACAATGGTGCTTGTATTTGCGGGTGCAAGGATTGTTTACTTTACGCAAAGTTCTTTAATGCAGTTGTCCGTTGCTTTGAGTTTACACTTTGGGTGGGATTCGCAACTTAATACCAGCGAGATGTTCTGGATAAATATCTCAAGGTGGATGATTAGTAGGTAGATGCATATCGATTTCGGTCTACTTGTCTTGGCGTACCGCCTATGCTTTTGATCCTCTTCCTTTCTTTATAGCATAGTTAGCATTCGTTTGCGCACATAATCCTGTCAATTGCCCAGCTGTAATTTGTATACCTCGCATGGCTATTTTATCGTATTTTGGGAGAGCGATATCACTAGTGAACATCATTGGATCCCGGTCCATATTTCCAATAATGTTTACACCCACTATTTATTTTCTGCATTATTTACCTTTCCGTTGATATCACTATCATTATTATCCCGTGCGTTTGATCCTTTGTAAACAATAAGGCCGGAGGGATTGACAACCTCTCTGAACTCGTTGGGAGCAAAGTTATCTGTTGTGTGTGCAGGTCCACGTCAACCGCCTAATTGCTGGCGCCGTTGTCACCTTCCTATCGTTGTTGGAGTCCTACTGGAGACAAACCTTGGTATCTTCACCGAGGGAAATTTGCTGCTGTCTACATCTCAACCTTCCACTTTGGGTAACCAACGAGGGGCGAGAAGCCATCAGTGGGTAAGTCTAGTTCATTGTGTACCTAAGAAAGGAGGTATGACTGTTGTTCCTAATGATAAAAATGAATTAATACCTCAAAGAGTTGTTATTGGATATAGAATGTGTATTGATTACAGGAAGTTGAACAAGGCAACCATGAAGGATCACTACCCACTGCCCTTTATTGATCAGATGCTAGAGAGGTTGTCTAAAAACACCCACTTTTGCTATCTTGATGGGTAATCTGGCTTCTCTCAAATTCATGTTAACACTGCCGATCAAGAGAAGACCACCTTCACGTCTCCTTATGGTACTTATGCTTACAGGCGTATGCCTTTTGGTTTATGTAATGCGCCTGCTACTTTTCAGAGATGTATGTCTGCAATTTTTCATGGTTTCTGTGAGAAGATTGTGGAAGGCTTCATGAACGATTTCTCCGTCTATGGAACTTCCTTTGACCATTGTCTCCACAATCTTAATAAAGTTTTGCAGAGATGCGAGGACACAAACTTAGTTTTAAACTAGGAAAAATGACACTTCATGGTTAACGAAGGGATCGTGATTAGTCACAAGATTTCCGAGAGGGTAATTGAAGTGGACAAGGCGAAGATTGAAGCTATTGAAAGGATGCCCTATCCAAGGGACATTAAAGGTATTCGTAGTTTTCTCGGTCATGCTAGTTTCTATAGAAGATTTATCAAAGACTTTTCTAAGACCTCGAGGGCCCTCACTAATCTTCTCCAGAAGGATGTTCCTTTTGTATTTGATGGAGATTGTAAGGAGGCTTTCGAAGTTCTTAAGAAAGCTTTGATAAGCGCTCCTATTGTCGGGGGATTGGTACCCGGGTAGGCTCACCCAAGCGAAAGCAACCTTTCAAGACAAGGATGGACCGATTGAGCTGCAGCTGGGCCGAGCTGGGCAGGCGTACGACCGATTGCCCCAAGGCAATCAGCCGTACCGAATGCCAGCAGTCGGCCCAGGCGCAACCGGGCCACCCTTTCATCACCAAGACGATCAACCGATTGGCCTGCAGCTGGGCCGAGATGAGCATCGACGCGGCCGATTGCCTAGAGCAATCGACCCTGCCGAGAGCCACCAGTCGGCCCAGACGCAATCGGTACAACTTACCACCCCTGGAGAAGTTGATCCGAGACCAGTCGGAGGTCCAAGTACAAGTTCATAAATGCGCAATCCCGAGAGATCGGGGTGGCAGAGAAGCCAAGTCACTTCGAAGATCTGGCAGAGATGCGTTGTCGACCTCTCCGCCGATTCCGCGGACAGGACGACAAGACCGCACCTCCTAGCTCCCCTGCTCACCATCATTCCCTACGAGTCTACCGCATGGGCCGCCGCTCGTCGGGTACGGATCACCCGGAGAGGTGAAGTCGGTGGGGCCCAGCCAATTAGAGGATGACAGCTGGGCTCAATCGGCAGTGAAGTTACCGATTTACCCCGGGCTCACACTATAAGAGCCCGGAGTACCCCTCCTGCGTGAGGGACGATCCACAACATTCGCGCCATTACTCACATCTTGCTCAGTTCATTCACTGCTAGTAGTTCCTCCTCAGGAAAGCAGGAGAGAGCCTTGTCCACGGCGGCTCTCACCTTCCCCTGAGTAGATAGAGAAGCAATTATTGTAGTCCAGTTCCATTGATATAGAAGAGACAAGAAGGAGTAGGGGTGTTATCTCTCCGGAGATCCCCGAACCTGGGTACATCGTGGTGTCCGTCACCGTGTTTGTGCTCAACCCGATTCCGGCACCATCGACATCTTCTTCCTTGCGTCTTCCCCTCACTTTAGCCATCCCCATGGCATCTACCGGTACATATCGATGACAGTTGGCGCCCACCGTGGGGCAGACCGAGGCGTCGACTGGAGTAAAGATTCGTACGGGATTTTCCTCTGCATCGGGCGGTAGCCACGCCTCTGGCCTGATTCTTAGGCGTGGGGCAATCGACTACGTGGTGGACTACTTGGCGCGGTACGGGGTCGGCGCACCCCTGCCGCCTGGTGTGTCGCTGCAGGTCGGCAGCCATCGCCTCTTCATCGGCAGCTTCCCCGAGGCGTATCCCAGGGATATACGCATCTTTTCGTGCATCACGGATCCGCTCTCGACCAGGGGCTGCACTGCACCACCCGGCGGAGAGGATGGCCGTGTGCACGCAACCGTCATGATGGCGGGGGCATCTTCATCAAGCAACCGCGGCGCAGCGAGTGCCACAAGGAAGGCCAAGGAGGCAGCCGACGCTGCTGAGGGAGTCGGCAACAGCACCCTCCGAGATATTCTGTATACCCCTGTGAAGATGGCGGGTGATCCCGAGCAGATTCATGCCAACTTGGAGAAGGCTAGGTTGATCTTGGCAGGGAATGCCGAGCATGTGCTTGCTGAAACACGCATGCTTGGGCTGATCACAAGAGAGTACAACGCAGCGCATGCCGGACCGTGTCGGCCGATTGAGCCCGCGGTCTTACAAGATTTGAGAAGCCGAGGTCGGGCAATCCATCAGCAGCTGTCGGGAGTCGAGCAATCGGCGAGGCCGGCGCAGCCGGTGCAGTTGGCATTCGTCCAAAGGCCGACGTACAGCACGCCTGACAAGAACCTGAGAGCCGCCGAGCAGATAGCAATCGAGTTAGAAGAGTTAGAGGGAGATGAACGGCGTCAGCAGACGCACCGAATGCGCGAGCTGCTGGCAGCCGCAAAGGAGCAGCAGCTGCTGGCAATGGAGAATCCGATTGCAGGACCTGGGGCATCAAGAGGAACTGTGAGGCCGATTCCGGAAGCTAGCCAGCGACCGAATGCATCGCGCCAGAACAGACAGCAATCAACCCCATCTCGGCATGAGAGTAGGGTCAGGAGCAATCGGCCACCCCCAGCGGCAAGCAGAAGAATAGAAGAGCCAGCTATTAACAGCAGGCGCAATGATCTGCCTCAGCAGTCGGCAGCAAGACCAGCAATCAGCGCCCGACTTGGCCCTCGCCAAATCGGTTAGAATGACGCCAGGCATCGCATTGAGCTCCTAGAGAAGGAAGCTCAAGATGATGAAGAAGGAGAGGCTGGCCCATCGTGTTTCGGTCATCGCATTCGGACCGAGAAGTTTCCCAAAGGCTTCACGCTGCCGAGAGACACACCCAAGTACAATGGTTCTGTGAAGCCAGAAGATTGGTTGTCCGATTACTTGACCGCAGTTCGCATTGCAGGGGGCAATCGGCGCGTGGCAGTCCGCTACGCACCTTTGATGCTGCAGGGTTCAGCTCGGACGTGGTTGAATAGTCTGCCCAAGGACAGTGTGAATTGTTGGGAAGATTTCACAAGTGCATTCATTCACAACTTCACGAGCACATATGAGCGGCCCAACCTCCCGCGACAGTTGGCTCTTTGTGTGCAAGGCAAGGATGAACCCCTCCGAGATTACTTATCTCGGTGGATCAAGCTGAAGAATTCATGCGAAGGAGTCCATGAGATCCAGGCCATTCAGTACTTCACGGATGGATGCCTGGCCGATTCAATGTTGAAGCACAAGTTGCTCCGCAAGGATTTCACGTCGCTCGCCGAGCTCATGAAGGTGGCCAACTCATTTGTTGTGTCCGATTCTTCGATGCGCCCTATCCAGCTCGGAGTTGGAGGTGTCATCCAGTCACCAGGGGCTCCGCAGTCGGACGCAGAGAACCAAGGCCTCAGTCGGAAGGAAAGAAGAGAGAACAACCGCAACAGCAGCAACAACCAGCAGAACAATGGCAAGCGCAAGGATGAGCAACCAGATACTCAGTATGGCAGTCGACAGGTGGCCGCTGTCCAGAATGAAGAAGATCCAGGGGCTGCAGGAGGCAGTCGGAAGATGAGACCGAATGTGAGGCCACAGGGACAGATGAAGCCCAAGTACACGTTTGATGATATGCTGGATGCACCGTGCAAGTTGCACAGCACTCCTGGCTGGCCATCTGCATATACCACTCTGCAGTGTGATTTTGTGAGAAGGACCGCAAAAGGAGAAGCTTTACCACCTCCACCCCCACCACCACCCCAGAACAGAGGACCACCTCAGCAGCAGAACCAGTTCCCGCGACAAGACGCCGCTTACATGATTTTCACCAGCGAGTCCACCGACAAGGGCAGTCGGAGAGCCCGAGCTCAAGAATTCAATGCCACCATGCCACTGATTCCTCGGTACATGCATTGGTCTGAGTGTGACATATCCTGGGGCAGAGCAGATCATCCGACCATCTTGCCGAATCCAGGCAACTATCCGCTTGTGGTAGATGCTCTGTTCGCAGGACCGAGATTTTCATGCAAGTTCTCCCGAGTGCTCGTTTATGGAGGAAGCACAATCAATATTCTGTACAGAGACACCTTGATCAAGCTAGGGCTCACCGAGAAGGATCTGGAGCGCAGTCGGACGACATTCCATGGGATTGTCCCTGGGTTGTCTTGCACCCCCATGGGTCGCATTCGGCTGGATGTCATATTCGGCACAGAGGAGAATTTCAGGAGGGAGCCAATCTGGTTCGAGGTCGCCGACCTCAGCAGTCCTTATCATGCTCTGTTGGGACTGCCCGCATTCGCCAAGTTCATGCTCAATGCACAACAGACTTACCTAAAGATGAAGATCCCAGGGCCAAACGGCGTCATCACCGTCACCGGGGACTTCAGGAAGTCCCGCGAGTGCACGTCGGCTGGCGGCAGTTTGGCCGACTCCCAAGTGATTGAAACAGAGAAGCGTCAGCTCGGCAAAGTGATAGCAATGGCGCAAGCGCAGAACAAGGCTCCACTCCCAGTCGGCCCAGCCAACAGAGCAGATGAGGAATCGGCTTTTCAGTCGGCCAAGGACAGCAAGAAGGTCGCTCTAGATCCCTCCGACTCAACCAAGTTTGTTGTAGTCGGAGCTAGACTTAGCGACAAATAGGAAAGCGAGCTCGTCGAGTTTCTCCGTGAGAATCGGGACATCTTCGCATGGTCTCCACAAGACATGCCTGGTGTGCCGAGAGAACTCGCCGAGCACAAGCTGCACATTCGGCAAGACTCGAAGCCGGTCAAGAAACCCCTGAGACGTTTTTCTGGAGATAAGAGAAGGGCAATCGGCGAAGAGATTGCGAAGCTGCAAGCTGCAGGTTTCATCATGTAAGTGTTTTACCCCGAGTGGCTGGCGAATCCAGTCCTCGTGATGAAGAAGAACAAGACCTGGCGCATGTGTATCGATTAAACTTGCCTGAACAAGGCGTGCCCAAAAGATCTGTTTGCTCTGCCCCGTATCGATCAAGTGATTGATTCTACGGCCGGCTGCCAGCTTTTGTCTTTTCTGGATGCCACAGCTGGCTATCACCAGATCAAACTTGTTGTGGAAGATCAAATAAAAACTGCATTCATAACCCCTTTCGGGGCTTATTGTTATATCACCATGCCTTTTGGTTTGAAGAACGGAGGTGCCACTTATCAGCGCACAATTCAGAGATGCACACACACCCAACTCGGCAGAAATCTCCATGTCTGTGGATGATCTGGTAGTGAAGTCGGTCAAGGGAGTCACACTTCTAGATGACCTCCGAGAGACATTTGCAAATCTGAGAACTTACCAGATCAAGCTCAATCCTGAGAAGTGTGTTTTTGGGGTCCCAGCCGGCAAGCTCTTGGGATTTCTTGTTTCCGAGAGAGGAATCGAATGCAATCCCGAGAAGATAGTCGCAATCGAGCGAATGGAGCAACCCAAGAACCTGAAGCAAGTACAGAAATTCACCGGTTGCCTCGCTTCACTCAGCCGATTTCTCAGTCGGCTGGGTGAAAAAGCAATCCCATTATATCAGCTGATGAAGAAGACGGAGAAGTTCACCTGGACATCTCAGGAAAATGAAGCATTCCGAGAACTCAAGCGCATGCTCTCCACTGCGCCGATTCTGGCTGCCCCGATGGAGAAGGAGCCAATGATGTTATACATTGCGGCAATCAATCGGGTGATCAGTGCAGTCATGGTGGTGGAACGGACCGAGAAGGACAAAGCACAGCAGATTCAACAACCTGTGTATTATATCAGTGAAGTGCTCTCGGCGTCCAAGCAGAACTACCCTCACTACCAGAAGATGTGCTATGGAGTATATATGGCGGCCAAGAGATTGAAGCCATATTTTCAAGCCCATCCGATCATGGTCGTCAGCTCGGCTCCACTGGCCGACATCATGGGAAGCAAAGATGCAACCGAAAGAGTAGCAAAGTGGGCAATCGAGATCGCCTCTCATGGCATCCAATATGAGCCGAGAACAGCAATCAAGTCGCAAGCATTGGCCGATTTCTTGGTCGATTGGGCTGAAACTCAGTATGCTCCACCCGCTCCAGGGATGGATTGCTGGCGAATGCATTTTGATGGATCCAAGATGAAGAGCGGCCTAGGGGCTGACGTAGTGCTCACTTCACCAAGAGGAGATCAACTACATTATGTACTCCAGATTCACTTTGCAGCATCAAACAACGTTGCCGAGTACGAAGCCCTTGTGCATGGTATCAAGCTGGCCAAGGAAATCGGCATTCGGAATATTGAGTGCTTTGGTGACTCCGATTTGGTGGTGCAGCAGTGCACAGGCACCTGGGATGCAAAGGATGCGAATATGGCAAGCTACTGTTTCCTAGTGCAGCAGATTAGTGGGTACTTTGAAGGATGTGAGTTTTACCATGTGCCGAGAGCAAGCAACGAAGCAGCAGATGCATTGTCCAAGCTCGGCTCAACAAGGAAAGCTATTCCGCCAGGCGTATCACTTGAGCACATCAGGAAGCCATCCATCACGCCATCTCCAGAATCCGAGTCCATCTTCATCTCGGAGACTGACCTTGAAGTGTTGAAGAAGGCGAAAGAAGCTCAACCAACAAAAATCTCAACTCTGAAGAAGCAATCAAGCGCCCAAGGTGCTGCAGCCTCAGCAGAGCCGACAGCACCAGGGGTTGCCGATAGCAGACCAGGGGCTGCCGAATGCAGCAAAAAGAGCAAGGCTAAAGGAAAGAAAGCAGAGGCAGCACCAGATGGCACAGCCTCAGAAGAGCCAATGACATCAGGCACTGCCGACTGCATTGAAGAAGTTCCAGCTCCAGACGAGCAGCCGTCACCAGGGGCTGCCAAATGCGTGCCAGGCGCCGCAATCGGCAGTTCAGAGACAGAAGTCGAGATGGCAGAGGTTCAAGAGGCCGAAATCCAAGAGACCAATGGCCAAGAAGCCGAGATCCAAGAAGAAGTCGCATCCCAGCAAGCAGCAGTGATGGTAGTCATCAGTGCGCCATCATGGGCATAGCCTATTAGAGATTTCCTAGTGGACGGAGTTCTTCCAGAAGACGAAGCCGAATCAAGACAAATCAGTCGCCGGTCTTGGGCATACACAATAATCAACAACGATCTAGTGCGCAAGAGTGCAACCGGTGTCTTTCAGAGATGTGTAGAAGAAGACAGAGGCCTGGAGTTGCTCAGAGACATCCACCAAGGTGAATGCGGTCATCACGCGTCAGCAAGAGCCATTGTCAACAAAGCTTTCCGACATGGTTTCTACTGGCCGACTGCGCATGCAGCAGCTAAGAACCTGGTGAAGTATTGCAAGGTCTGCCAGCGGTTCAAGGCAAAAAGTCATCAGCCAGCATCAGCATTGAAGACAATCCCAATAGCATGGCCATTTGCGGTGTGGGGTTTGGACATGGGTTGTCCGTTCAAGAGAGCCCGAAGTGGCATGACACATCTCCTGGTCGCAGTGGACAAATTTACCAAGTGGATTGAAACCTGCCCGATCAAGAAGCTGGATGGTCCGACTGTGGTTCGTTTTGTGGCCGACATCGTGTGCACATATGGTGTGCCCAATAGCATCATCACCGACAACGGCACCAATTTTGCAAAGGGCACACTGGCTCGATATGCATCTCACCAGGGTATTCGGCTCGATCTTGCATCTGTTGCACATCCTCAGTCGAATGGTCAAGTAGAAAGAGCAAACGGCCTCATCTGGTCGGGTATCAGACCCCGATTGGTGGAGCCACTTGAGAGGGCACCCGGAGCTTGGATTGAGGAACTCCCAGCAGTATTGTTCAGCTTAAGGACCACGCCAAACAAATCGACTGGATTCACTCCTTTCTTCCTAGTATATGGATCAGAAGCAGTCATCCCGTCCGACATCGAGTTTGATTCACCTCGGCATGCCTTGTACACCGAGGAAGAAGCCAAGTTAGCACGAGAAGACGGCGTCGATCTCAAGGAAGAAGCCTGCCTGCTGGCCTTGTCCAGATCGGCAGTCTACCAGCAGAAGTTGCGGCACTACCACAGCAAGAAGATTCGTCCTCTCGCCTTCCGAGAGGGTGACATGGTGTTACGCCGAATTCAGAAGTCAGATGGGCAGCACAAGCTGGCCTCACCCTGGGAGGGACCATTCGTCATCAGTCGTGCACTCAAGAACAACTCATATTATTTGATCGACTGCACCAAGGGCACTCGGCATAAGGACACGTCAGGAGTAGAAACGGAGCGGCCGTGGAACGTCGAGCTTTTATGCACGTTCTATAGTTGAGCGGCAGAAATGTATGTATGCTATTCAATAAATGATCAGTAAAGCTATCATGCCTCTGAAGAAGAGCATTCGATATGTAACGGCAGATGCCATGGGGATGGCTAAAGTGAGGGGAAGACGCGAGGAAGAAGATGTCGATGGTGAACAGTGGAGCTAGGAGGTGCGGTCTTGTCGTCCTGTCCTCGGAATCGGCGGAGAGGTCGACAACGCATCTCTGCCAGATCTTCGAAGTGACTTGGCTTCTCTGCCACCCCGATCTCTCGGGATTGCGCATTTATGACCTTGTACTTGGACCTCCGACTGGTCTCGGATCAACTTCTCCAGGGGTGGTAAGTTGTACCGATTGGGCCTGGGCCGACTGGTGGCTCTCGGCAGGGTCGATTGCTCTAGGCAATCGGCCGCGTCGATGCTCATCTCGGACCAGCTGCAGGCCAATCGGTTGATCGTCTTGGTGATGAAAGGGTGGCCCGGTTGCGCCTGGGCCGACTGCTGGCATTCGGTATGGCTGATTGCAATCGGCCGTACGCCTGCCCAGCTTGGCCCAGCTGCAGCTCAATCGGCCGCGAGCCTCATCAAGTGCGTCGTTCCGAGTTCGTCGGCCGACTCAGAGATCACACTCGGCTGGCCAAGATTTCGTCCGATTTGATTTGCGTTGTCTTCGATTTCTTTCTTCACTTTTCGAAAATCCTATCTCTCGCCGATTCAGATCTGATATGAACCGATTGCCTTCCAACGGTTACCTCGACCGCCGTTTCAGCTAACCCACGTCGCACGTTGCCTCCGATTCTTCTGGGGAGCATTCAATTAACTGGGGCCCACGACCCATGCACGATTTGACGTAACCGCAGGCCTCGGCCCCCACGTCGCACGCCTCGCTTCCCACGCTGGGATCTCTTGCGCCGGTTTGCCGGTTGGACTTCCTGTGGGCTGGGCCACACCGGGCCACACGGCCGCAGCTAGATCCCACTCCCCTCCCCCGCCGCCCATATAATCCACAGGGGAGGGCCTCGGGCTCCTCCTTCTCGCATACGCCTTCTTCCTCCTCCGCTTCTCGCTCTCGCGCACGCCATTGCTGCTCCGCCCCAAGCTCTCCAGCGCGCTCGTGACTCCGCCTCCGCGCACGGGATCCGCTCCGGCCGCGCACTCGCGTGCTCCTCCGCCACCGCGGTAGCCTCTCATCGCCGCTTCGCGGTATTCTTGCGTTCTTCGTCTTCGTTTTCTTCCCGCCCGCGAGTTCCATGGCGCCCCGGCGAGACACCTCCAAGGCCAGCCGTGGGTGTTGGAAAGGTTCCAAAGTCACCGCCGGTGCCATCCAGACCTTGGTTCGCGCCCACAAGATGCCAGCCGAGGTCCAATGGCGTGTTCCAGGCGCCGAGCTCGTGCCCGATGCGGGTGCTGGCGAGAGAGCCGTTTTCCTCACTCACTTTGAGCGTGGATTCGGACTCCCCGCCAGCACCTTCTTTCGGGACTTTCTCAATTTCCACCATCTGCAGCTGCATCATCTCGCGGCGAATTTCATAATGATCCTCTCCGGCTTCGTCACGCTGTGCGAGGGGTATCTCGGCTGCTGCCCAAGCATCGCTCTCTGGAAGCGGTTCTTCAACCTCCGAGCTCACAATGCTCGGACGGGAACTGTGGTGCCTTCTGCTACGGAAGGCGGCGATCCGACATTCATGACCGACATGACCGACTGCGGCAGTTGCCTCGTCGCAGCCGGCAAGCACAAGTACAAAGGTCCCGAGATCGTCCAGTCGTGCAAAAACTGGCAAACAACATTCTTCTATGTCAAGTCGCCCGACCAAGGCCCCGATCTCCTGAACTTGCCCGAGTTCTCCCTCGCCCGGCCGACTGAGAAATACCAGTGGTCACTGAAGTACGGTGTCGGTGATTGCGACATTGACGTTCAAGTCGCTAGGGTCGCTCAGCTGGAGCAGGAGGGGCTCCTGCCGACTGACCTTGCTGCTGCCTGGCTTCAAGCCCGAGTGCTTCCTCTACAGCGCCGAGTGCACCGCATCTGTGACATGTCGGGCCCCCGAGATCCCACTCGGCTCTGCACATGGCGAGTGAAACTTGAAGACCTTTGCACCAGGCTGAAGACTATCACAGCCAGTCATTCGCCCGACCCTTTCCGCTTCGGCCTTGAGCACCTCAACCGCCGGCAGAAACCGCCTGTGGTATGTTCCGACTGTCTCCTTTCTCCGATTGCTTTTTCCTCATACTTGACTTCTCTGATAACCTTCTTCTTCTTGCTCAGCACTTCATTTGATCTGACTTGATGGAAGACGGCCAGGAGGCCGGCGTATACGCCCCCGACCGCGATAAAAAAATAACCCCGCGGACTTTGAGTACAACGGTGAGGTTCCCCCATCCGAATCCACCGATGAAGGTGAATCCTCTGGGGAGTCCTCCGAATCCGAAGATCCTGCTGATGACACCGACGCCGAGGCCGCCGACACCAGGAACGCCGACATCCGAACTGCAGCTCAAGGGGATACGCCTGACCCTTCCTTTGAGCAATTTCTGGCCGAATGGAGCGATGACGACAGTATCTCAAAGGTTGGTGATTCTGATGCAGCTCCTCATGCCAAGCCTCTGAGGGTGCCGACTAAGCGTGCCTCGGCGACCGGCTCCTCCTCTGGTGCCGCTCCCAGCAAGGTTGCTAAGACGGCACCGACTGCCCTCAAAGGCAAACAGCCTCAGGTCACGGCCACTCGAGTGCCGACTGGTCAAGCTCCTCTCGGCAGGTCCAGGGGCGAACCTGTCCTGAGAGATGCCCCTCTGAATGTCGCCCCGCTGAGATGTCGGATGCCCACGGGCGCACCAAGAACAGTCGGGTATGCCTTTATCTTCATGCTTTGAACCTCACTGTCTTCTCTTATACTGATTCACCTCTTCTTTCTTCTTTCAGGGAGCCGATTAGTCTTGACGACGTCGACGCCGACATTCCTGCCCATGTCGGCACAGTCATTGCTCCCGCCGTTTCTGCTGCTGCGGCTCGCAAACGGCAAACGGCTCCACATCGTACCTCCAAGGAGGCCGAGCGTGCCGCCAAAAAAGCCCGCCTCGAGACTGCCAAGAAAGCTGCCGCTTCCACCATTGCCTCCGAGACCTCCAAGAGCGCGTCCGACCAGGGAGTTACCGGCGGCGAAGGAGCGCAATCGGTTCGGATCTTTTATGCTTTTATGATTTTTGCTTCTTTTTCTTGCCTTTCTCCGACCGGGAGACTTTTCTTCCGGTGGGTGCGCGCAAGCGCACCCACTGGGTGTAGTCCCCGAGATTCGGGCCGATTGTTTGCAATCGGTTCGGATCTTTATATCTTAGATATCCTTTGCTCATCTCTCATGCCTTCCTCCTATCGGGAGACTTTGCTTCCAGTGGGTGCGCGCAAGCGCACCCACTGGGTGTAGTCCCCGAGATTCGGGCCGATTGTTTACAATCGATTCGGATCTTCTTTTGGCTGCTGTGTCTCTAAAGTTCATCTTGTTCTTCTTCTCAGGTCGTTATTGAAGAATGACGCAAGGTTTTCGAGAAACTCCTCGAAGCCTACGTCGCCAGCCTCCGAATCCTCGCTAAGGCCCAGCTCGAGGTCAACAGTCAGTCGGCCGAGATCAACAGGCTGAGAGGTAACCTCTCCATTACTTCTATCTTCCCTCCGATTGATAGTTTCTCTTGTATTAATATCTTTATATCTTCCTCTAGTCTCTGTTCCCATGGTAGATGAACTACAGGGCCGCATTGCCGAATTGACCACTGAAATCGGCCAGCAAGGGCCCGCACTCACCGCAGCTAAGCAAGAGATGACCCGACTGCAGGGGGTGGAGGCCGATTTGTCTCGGACCGTCCAAACCCTCCTCTCCGAGCTGCTTGCTCTGAAGAAGAAACATTCGGATGACCTGGTCACCGTGACTGCTGCTGGCGATGGACTTCGCGCTGAACGAGACGCAGCTGTGGCCGCCCGAGAGGCGATGGAGGCCGAGAGGTACGAGGCCCTTTCTGCCCGAGATGCCATCCGGACAGACCGTGACGAGCACATCGCCAAGTATGAAGACTTGGAGAAGCGCAACTATGAAGAAACAACCCGACTGCGCCGCCGGGCCAAGGGTTTCTGCGATACGATGACTGAGATGGACACCCTTCTTAGCGGTGAGTATTTCTTGCATCCGAGTGCATTTTCCGACGGCTTCCTTCTTCTGTGTTCTTACTCACACTTTCCTTCGTGATGCAGAGGCCTGGCCTAAATCTGAGGCAGCTGCTTATGCATCAGTGGCCAAATCCCGAGAGGAGATCACCGCTGCCGGAGGGACCGCCCGAACCGAGACTGATGTCTGGACCCGGCAGGAATATCTGATTGGTACGGCGGCTCGCATTCCTGTTATCAAGGGAGTTGCACTGTCCTTCAAGCTTCCCACAAGTGAAGCTTCCCAAGCTCTACAGCATCAGAGAGAACGCAGCCGACTTGTTCGAGAAGACTTATGCTGAGGTGAATCGGCTAGCCAACACCATGGTGAACTGGTTCTCTCCCTATGACTAAACTCCATATCTCGACGAGGGAGGGAACCCATTGGCAGCAACTTCCATCGCTGGCTTGGCCGATGACAGTCTCCACTCCATCATTCGGCCATATGATGATCCAACTCCTCAGCCCACTCGCTCTTCCAGCGGCTACCAATATCGCAACTCCGAGCTCTCTGACAGCGGCTCGTCCCATACCTCTCCGAGGTCCAAACAAGCTGGGGCCACGTCGACTGAAGCACAGACGGAGCCGGATGCCGCTACTGCGCAAGCCGATCCGACTGCTCCCGCCACCTCGGCCGCTCCGACTGCGAGCTCTGCACCACCAGCTGCCCCGACTTCTTGAGCCGTGCCGTCGATGAAGTCATCTACCTCTGCTGCCGACACCTGATCGACCTTATCTTATTTTTATTTTCAGAACAGTTGCTTGTGGAACACGATTTTAATTCCGCCGACACCCACTGGGGGTGGTTCGTTGTAACGAACTTATTCGGCCTTAGGCCTGCTATCTTTATGCGATCCGATTGCTCGTTGCAAGTTTTATTTGTGCGATCTACTTTGCGTTTTCGTCGGTTTCCTTTATCGGTCTGCACTTGGGGGCGTCATGCCTTGTCCATCCTGCAGCCGACATGCGGTCTGCAGTCGGATCGAAGGTTGATTTCCGGCCAAGGTTCGCTAAGTTTTTTGAGTTTACACGACAAAACTAGTGCAAAGGATTCTGCAACGTTGGGAGCCGATTGCTCGCTGCCGGCTGCTCGGTGCACCGGTCTGCGTCACAATCGGTAGCTGACTTAGTCGACTATGCCCTTTTTAGAGCGTTTCGATTTTTTTCTCGAGAATTTGTACTACCGGCTTCCCCAACCGCTACCTTTCTCAATGCCACAACCACTCTCGTTACTTGTGCCTGAGTCGGCTGCTAGGCTGAGTGCCAGCCCGCAGCCCCCGTGTTGGGACCCGGGGTTAGCGTATGTAATTCCAGTCACGATACAATCACATGGAGAGCCGAGAACCGTACCCACTTGTCTAAGCAGACAAGGCCAAGCACAGAACGTTCTCGGTAAGCATCGAACGTGAGGGGCATCCCATTCAGGCCGGATGATCAACTGAGATGGGTCCTCAACGTCCGCTCACAAGTCTAAATGCTTATGGGTGGTGAACCCCATACTCATAGACAAGTCGCCTCAACCATGTTATCGATTGTATCCTAACTCTTACATAAACTTAATCCAGCCCGATCACTTAGTCGGGGTCTAGGGCGGGCTCGATCATACATCAAAGTGTGCACGAGACAGAGTCTCGAGAAATCGCATCGCGATGCCCCAAGCTGCGCACATCTAAGGGCCACTTGGTGTATAAAAGACCGCCAGCCAGATCACAACTAAGGTCTCGAAAACCCATACTAAGACATGCATGTTATAAACATACACGCAGCACGCATGCCTAGTATGAACAGCAGGTATCATCACATAACTCTACAAAGTACTCTTTATTGATATACACATAGAGCATACAAAGATCACATGTCTGTGATCAACATTACATCATACAACGGAAGCAAATTAGGTCTGAGTACAGACAAGTTTAACAAATGGCTTAGAGAAGCCTTGTAAACAAACATGCCCTTCCACGAGGAACCAGACTGCTGTCTGGGATTATACTACCAAGGTCAACATCGAGCTTCACGAAGGTGACTCCATCGGGGTCCGGTTTCTTATCTAAAACATAGAATAAGCAAACGTGAGTACAAAGTCGTACTCAGCAAGACTTACATCAGAACTAAACTACTCATGCTCAAGTATCAAGGTAAAAGAAGGTGGGGTTCAACATGCAGAAGTGCCAGCTTTGACTTGGCTAATCCTGTACTACGAGTACCAGACTTGAGGTAAGAAGCGTACACGAGTCCACTACATCTCCAACCAATACACCACTATGGTTACTTCCTCGACTTCCCCACGAAGAAGCACACCATAGCACTCACGCTTATCTTGCGAATTTTATAAGTGTCCATTTAAGTTGTCTATGATCAAGTAGAGGTTTCCAAGTAGTCCATAACCGCGGACACGGCTATTCGAATAGTTCATTAACCCTGCAGGGGTGTACATCTTCACACGTGTGTCATCACTTATCGCCTCGTTCTTGGCATCCTTCAAGCGGATGTCGGACGTGGATGAAACCAAGGCACTAACCTCACATCACCTTCTCTAATCCAGGAGTCGACTACCTGAGTTTGGCACCGCTCGAGAGTCCGGCCGGTTCCACGAAACGGACTCAGATAATGTAAGGGACCGAGACGCCACCTCTGCCTGATGGTTTCACTGCCTCACAAGTCCACCCACATATCTAGGATGATGCAACCTTTTCTTCATTCTTTTTCTATGCACATGCCAAATGGAAAACCCGAATCTATTGTGACTCCTGGATCGGATCGGGTACGTAAAGAGGCCAAACGGGGCTCCCATAAAACCCTACATGTGGTCATACTCTTTGTCTTGGATCACAAAACAGGAACTCGGGGCCTAGGGTAGTGTTCAACAAGACAACCCACTGTGTACTCCTACACAGCCTCTCATCGTTCACCTTTGCTTAGGGTGGATTCACCAACACGTTTCACTTTCATCAACACCACTGTGTTCATTCCATCCCGACTCACAATCAAAACATCCTCATTGTATCACTAAGCAGCAAAAGCAGTAACAGTTGTAGGGGCCACATGCTCATCATTCAACCCCTATATCTGCTAGGATTGTGGTTTGCTTAATACGGTGACAGAATGATAGGTCATGCATCGGAATGGGTTCAACTATGCGAAAGAACGTGTCTCGATGATCTCCTAAACATGCATAAGAGAGACTGAGAGGGAAAATAGGATTTTATAGACATGATCAATGGGGTTTGCTTGCCTTGTTGACGAGGTTCGATAACGATGTCTTCAACAAAGGGGGTGGCCTCCGGTTCCGGTTGCACGTCTATCAAGCAAACAATCAAACAAGGTATAAATTTAATTGCAATGCATCAAACACATGATCAATATTGAAATGGTGATGTTCTTGGTCACAAAGTGTGTACAATTCCATTTAAAAGAAGTCACATGCAAAGTCATTTGCAAATGTGCTTCAAATTTGAATTTGAATTAAAGCCATATGGATGTTTTGCACTGTTCACCCAATTTTAATTGGTCAAACATGAAAACAGAGCCCATATTCATAATCCTTGGATTTTTCTGATATTTTTAGACATATTATTTGTTATATTTGGAGTTCATATGAATTAGTTATGAATTTCCCAAGTTTAAAAGATTTTCTGGAATATTTTAAATCATTTCTATTTCTCTGGAATTTCTTTACTGCGTCATGCTGAGCTCAAGGTGACGTCATAGGGGGGCTGACTGGTGGGGTCGGCTTGTCAGTCTCTCAGGGGGTTAATTCCCGGTTTGATTAAAATTAATAGAGGTTTAAAAAGGGCAGGGCCCACCTGTCATGGACTCAGGGGGGGTTAAGCTGTGTCATTAGGGTTAATTAACCCGACCCGCCGGCGGTTAGCCGCCGGTGACCTGCAGCCGCGGCGGAGGGTTGCCGGAGTGGGTTTCCGGCCACCATTTGGCACGGGAAGACCACGGGAAGGTGCGCCGTGCTCGTCCGCGTCGAGCTGTGACACCAGGGGGTCTCCAGGGGTTTGTGTCGACGGCGGCTTCAAGAACGGCGGCGGCCGTGGCTCTGCTCCGGTGAGTTTGGTGATTCCGGTTACGGCAAGAGCAAAGGAGGGCACGGGGAGAAAGAGGGGCTCACCCTGAAGCGGATGAAGGGGGCGGCGATGCCGGAGGGGCTCGGGAGAGGTCGAAATGGTCGCCGGAGTTCCTCGGCAGCGGCGGCGATCCAGTGAAGGGGACGATGACTCCAGTGCTTGCGCGGCTTGATTAGTCGAGGGCTTCGACGGAGAGGACAGTGGCGCTTCGCCTGGACACGGTTGCAGCGGCTGAGGAGGCGAGTGGCCACGGGTCTCCACGGTGGTGCTCCGGCGTGCTTCGGGGCGGCGCTGAAATCGCGAAGAGGAGAGGGGGAGGAGGTCCAGGGAGAGGGGGAAGAGGTGTGGGGCCTTCTCGTGGGCGTCGTGGCGCTCAGAGGCGTCCGGGGGGGCTAGGTGGCTCGGCCACGTCGCCGGCATCGGCATGCAAGCCACCGAGCTGCTTGCCGTCGCCGGGGTAGACGACAACGGGGAACCCGCGGGCTGGGCCGTGCTAGATGGACTGGGGGGAAGAGATGGACTGAAAGCCACGGGTGTTCTCCTTTTCTAATTCTTCTCTGTTTTAATTTTCTGCCCTTTTGTTTTGCCCTGGTAAAAATACCAAAGCATTTTATAAAAATGCCCAATTACTTTTATAAATACTAGGTGACCAGTAGCTAGTCACACATAGAATTTGGACATTTTTGAAATTCAAAACATTTGAATTTCAATTCAAATAGGGGTAAACTTTAATTTCCAGAGCACTATTTGAATATTAGAAAATTCCATGAGTATGGGAAAATACCCAAACCACTTTTAAAATGATCAGCAACATTTCTAGGAATTTTTCAAACATTCAAAAGATTTTTGGAAAAAGATTTTTTTCTGGCCATTTCAAATAAATTCTTAGGGCTTTCTGTTTCCACATTTTTGATTTTCTTTGGAAATTTTTGGCATGATGCAAAGGGACAAGCAAACCCTAGCACTTACCCTAGTTGGGGTTTTGACACCCCGTGCCTCGTTGGCCAATTTTTCTGACCTCGTGGTCGGTCATTCCCCGAGTGCGTTATTCACGTCTCGGGTATGACTAAGCGTTGCCGACTTGGGCTAGCTTTTCGAATGAAATCATGCAAAGGTAATCGAATGCTCTTCTTCAGAGGCATGATGTCGGGACCCGGGGTTAGCGTATGCAAGCCTCGCTACAACACAATCATATGGAGAGCCGAGAACCATACCCACTTGTCTAAGAAGACACGGCCAAGCATAGGACGTTCTCGGAAAGCATCGAACGTGAGGGGCATCCCATCCAGGCCGGATGATCAACTGAAATGGATCCTCATCGTTCGCACACAAGTCTAAATGATATGGGTGGTGAACTCCCATACTCATAGACAAGTCGCCTCAACCATACTATCGATTGTATTATAACCCTTACATAGACTTACTCCAGCCCGATCACTTAGTCGGGGTCTAGGGCGGGCTCGATCATACATCAAAGTGTGCACGAGACAGAGTCTCAAACAATCGCATCGCGATGCCCCAAGCTGCGCACATCTAAGGGCCACTTGGTGTATAAAAGACCGCCAGCCAGATCACAACTAAGGTCTCGAAAACCCATACTAAGACATGCATGTTATAAACATACACGCAGCACACATGCCTTGTATGAACAGCAGGTATCATTGCAATTATCTACAAAGTATATATCTTTATTAATAACTCTTACAGAGTGCACACAGAGATCACAAGCATGTGATCCAACATTACAACAAACAAGCGGAAGCAAAGTAGGTCTGAGTACAGACAAGTTTAACAAATGGCTTAGAGAAGCCTTATCTAAAAACAAGCCCTCCACGAGGGAACCAGTCGTCTGACTGGGACTACACTAGCTTGGTCTTGGTCTGAGTCTTCATTCTTCGAGCTTCAGGTAGAAGCCACCATCGGGGTCGGTGGGTTCATCTAAAACAAAGAATAAGAAAACGTGAGTACAAAGTCGTACTCAGCAAGACTTACGTAGGAACTATACTACTCATGCACATGTAACAAGGTAAAGGGAGGTGGGGTTTCACTTGCAGAAATGCCAGCTTTGACTTGGCTAGTCCTGAACTACGAATACCAGACTTGAGGTAAGAAGCGTACACGAGTCCACTACATCTCTTCAACCAATACACCACTATGGTTACTTCCTCGACTTCCCCACGAGAAGCACACCATAGCACTCACGCTTATCTTGCGAGTTTTAGAAGTATCCAGTTCAAGTTGTCTAATAATCAAGCTAAGCTTTCCAAGCAGTCCTTAACCGCGGACGCGGCTATTCGAATAGTTTTGTTAACCCTGCACGGGTGTACCGCTACACACACGTGTCATCAGTTACCGCCTTTTGCATGTCACCGTTCAAGAGGTGACAGCGAGGATGCCACCACAAGACTTCGCCCACAGCTCCGTTCTAGTCCAGAGAGTCGCCTATCTGAGGGGGATCCGTATGGAAGTCCGGCCGAGGTTCCAGTACAGCCTCAACCGATGTGTGCAGGGTCCCAAGCTGGTCTTGAAAAGCCGTTCATCCACTTCGCAGACCGTGCCACGGTCCTACCAGAACTCCGAACTACTGCGACTCTTGGGGTTCGAACGGCGTGAGGTACTAGGATGAGAGGGGTCAGTGAGCCCAATGTGTGGTTGTACTCTTCTTCTTGGATCACCACACAAGAACTCGGACTTAAGGCGGTGTTCAACGAGACAACCCATTGTGTACTCCTACACAGCCTCTCATCGTTCACCTTGTATTAGGGTAGATTCACCAACACGTTTCACTTTCATCAACACCATGTTTATCATCATCCCGACTCACATCAAAAGCAACTTCGTTGTATCACTAAGCATGCAATAAGCAGTAACAGTTGCAGGGGCCACATGATATCAACCAACTCCTACATCTGCTAGGATTGTGGTTTGCTTACTACTGTGACAAGATGATAGGTCATGCAAAGGATATGGGTTCAACTATGCGATAGAAACGTTATCATGGTGATCATCCTAAACAATGCATAAGTGAGACATGAGAGGGAAGTGGGATCTTATCGACATGATCAATGGGGGTTTGCTTGCCTTGCTGACGAGGTTCAGTCACGGGGTCTTCAACGAAGGGGGTGATCTCGAGTTCCGGCTCCACTTCTATCAGCAACATGACAATCATAGGATCAACATAATGTACAATGCACAAACACATGAATAAGATTGTAATGGTGATGTTCAAGGTACTGATGTGTTGAGCATTCCATTTAAAAGGAGTATATTGCATTTGAATGCAAATTCAAACTCCATTTGATTTATCGATGAATTTCAAATGCATTTGAATGCATGAAAGTTCATTTGAAAAATGTTGATCATGAAGTGATGTGGTATAGTTGAGATAAAGTCTCTGATGTGTGGATGAATACATCTGAAATAAATGTGTTGCAAAGTCATTTGCAAAATCACTCCAAATTTGAATTTGAAAAGGATCCATATGCATGTTTGCTACTGTTCACCCATTTTAAAATGGTCAAACATGAAAAAAAATGCATATTCATAATCCTTGTATTTTTCTGATAATTTTAGACATATTATTTGTCCAATTTGGAGTTAAAATGAATTAGTTATAAATTTCCAAAGTTTATTGCATTTTCTGGAATTTCTGTAAATGATTTAATCAATTTAAAGCTTTACTGCGTCAGCATGATGTCATGGTGACATCAGGGGGGGCTGACGAGTGGGGCCCTGCTGTCAGCCTTAGTGGGGTTAATCCCTGTTAGATTAAACTAACAGAGAGGAATTAGGGGACTGGGCCCCACCTGTCATTGTCACTGGGGGTGGGCCAGGGTTTAGTTAAGCTCGGTTTAAAGGCGCTAATGGAGGGGTCGTCGCCGGCGGCCACTGTAGACGCCGGAGACTCACCGGCTTTGCGATTCAGAGCACGGGCAGCCAAGGGGAGGGCGTCGTTGTGTAGCTTGTGCTCCCGCACGTCCAGTAGACCCATTGGGGGGTCACTGGCGTGCTCCAGAGCTCGGAGGCGACGGCAATGGCGACGGCTGGGCTCGGCCAACGACGAAAACGCGAGGGAGAGCACGAGGGGAGCCATGAGAGGGGGCCATCGAGGCAGGAGGCTCACCCACACGCGACGGTGAGCTCGACGGGGTTGGGGAAGAGCTGGAGGAGGCTGAATTTGCTGCCAGAGTCGCGGCGGCCGGCGGTGAAGAAGATGAAGGGGACGTCGCTTCCACCAGCTCCCGGCTCGAATTGAGACTGCAGCTAGACGAAGTCGACCTCGAGGAGCTCCATGGACATGCTGGCTCGAGCTTGCTTGGCCAATGGCCGCGCCGGGGCACGATAGCGCTCTGCTAGGGTTTCGGCGGCGGTGCGATTTGTGAGGAGGAAGAGGGGAGGCGACCCGTGGATGGGAGGATGAGCTCGGGGGGGCGTCTGGTGCTGCGTGGCGTGAGGAGGGAGGCAGGGGAGGCCTAGAACCCGCGGGCGTCGCGGTGGCGTCATCGCCGCACTCCCCAGCTCCAGCGAGCTGCTTGGAGGGGCAGGGGAGGAAGACGACAAGGCTTCTCGGGTGGGCTAGGCCGGCTAGGGGAGTTGGGCCTCGCCTGAGGCGCCAGGTAAGGTCCTTCCCTTCTGTTTTTCTCTTTTCTTTTTATATTTTCTGTAAATTGATTGACCTAGCTATTTAAAATAGCTAGGCATTTTATCAAATGCCAATATATTTTATATGGCCTCATTAAAGCTATAGCTAGCCACTTATAAAATTTGGCACTTTTTAAAATTCAAAACATTTGAATTTTAAATCAAATAGGGGTTTATTTAAATTTCCAAAGCATTGTTTAAAAATTAGAAAATTCCATGAGCATGGGATTGCTCCCAAACCATTTTTAAAATGATCAGCACCATTTATAGGAATTTTCCAAATACTCAAATGATTTTTGGAAAAAGATTTTTATTTGGCCATTTGATTTAATTTCTCAGGGCTTTTCTTTTCCCCATTTTTGATTTCTTTTGAATTTTTGGATGATGCAAAGGAGCACTTGATCCTAGCACATACCTAACTTGGGGTTGTGACAACTCGCCCCCACTCAAAAGAATCTCGTCCCGAGATTCAGAAGTCTGCGGGACGAAGGAGGGGTACTCGGCACTGAGACGATCTTCTCTTTCCCACGTGGTTTCTTTCTCTGAGTGATGTGACCACTGAACTTTCAGAAACTTGTTCTTCTTTCGGCGAGTGACACGCTCTGCGGAATCAAGAATACGGACGGGGTATTCTCGATAAGAAAGGTCATCTTGGAGATCAAGCGTTTCATGGTCGACTTCGTGGATGGGGTCCTTGAAGCAACGCCTGAGTTGTGACACATGGAATACATCATGTACTCGGGAAAGGTGCGGGGGTAGTTCAAGTTGGTAGGCAACTTCTCCACGTTTAGCAAGAATGCGGAAAGGTCCGATGTAACGTGGGGCCAATTTGCCTTTGATACCGAATCGTTGGGTTCCCTTCAGAGGAGTAACCCGGAGGTAAGCCTTCTCATCCAGATTGTAGCTTTCTTGCCTATGATGACGATCATAGTAGCTTTTCTGACGAGACTGGGCTGCTTTCAATTGATCACGAACAATGCGAACTTGCTCTTCTGCTTCCTTGATCATGTCCGGTCTAAAGAATTGTCTTTCACCGGTTTCTGACCAGTTAAGGGGTGTTCGACATCGCCGTCCATAAAGGAGTTCAAAAGGAGCCATGTTCAGACTAGATTGAAAACTATTGTTATAAGCAAATTCGGCAAATGGAAGAGACTTCTCCCAATTCTTTCCGAATGAGATAACACAAACTCTGAGCATGTCTTCCAAAATTTGGTTAACCCTTTCGACTTGACCGCTAGACTGAGGATGAAAAGCTGTACTAAAGGAGAGATGAGTTCCCATAGCATGTTGGAAGCTTCCCCAAAATCTAGAGGTGAAAAGGCTACCACGATCAGAATTGATTTCCAAAGGAACACCGTGAAGAGACACAATTCTAGAGACGTACAAGTCTGCCAACTGACTAGCAGTTATAGACTCGCGAACGGGAAGGAAGTGAGCAACTTTGGAAAGCCTATCTATGACAACGAAGATGGCATCGTTTCCTTTCTGGGTTTTTGGAAATCCGGTGATGAAGTCCATACCGACTTTGTCCCATTTCCACTCGGGAATAGACAAAGGTTGAAGTGTACCAGCAGGTCTTTGATGTTCTGCCTTAATGCGACGACAAACATCACATTCGGCAACAATTTGAGCAATGCCTCTCTTCATCCTAGTCCACCAAAATCTCTGGCGTAGATCTTGGTACATTTTTGTGCTACCGGGATGAATCGAGAGGGGTGTGTCATGGGCTTCTTTGAGGATGAGTTGCCTTAGTTCCCTATTCTTAGGTACTACCAAACGATTTCCAAAGAATACCGTTCTTTACTATCTATGGAGAAACATTTAGCAACTCCGCTAGCAATGTTCTCCTTGATCCGGCGAACACCTCGTGCACGCCTTTGGGCAACTATAATTTGATCCTCAAGGGTTGGTTTTGCCACCAAGTTGAAAACAGATCCACGAGGAACAATCTCGAGATTAAGCTTTCGAAATTCCTCATGAAGAAGTGGTTGATACTGTTGTAACATGAGGTTGTTATAGTACGACTTACGACTTAGTGCATCAGCCATGACATTGGCTTTGCCTGGGGTGTAAGAAATTCCTAAGTCATAATCTTTTATCAACTCAATCCAGCGTCTTTGCCTGAGATTAAGATCTGGCTGGGTGAAAATGTATTTGAGGCTTTGGTGGCCGGAAAAGATCTCACAACGATTACCAAGGAGGTAATGTCGCCAAGTTGTTAGGGCATGAACTACGGCAGGGAGTTCAAGGTCATGGGTAGGATAGTTCTCTTCATGTGGCCGCAACTGGCGTGAAGCATAAGCTACCACATGTCGATCTTGCAGAAGTATGCATCCTAACCCTTGCCGTGATGCGTCACAATAGATCTCGAAATCCTTTTTGGTGTCTGGAGGTGCAAGTACGGGTGCATAAGTCAATCTTCTTTTTATCTCTTGAAAGCTTTCCTCGCACTTGGAAGTCCATAGGAATTTCTTATCTTTCTTGAGGAGTTCAGTCAAAGGCTTTGCAACTTTAGAAAAGTTCTCGACGAAGCGACGGCAATAGCTTGCTAAGCCAAGAAAACTCCTAACTTGCTTAACCGATTCAGGTGGAGTCCAGTCAAGGACGGCCTGAACTCTCTCGGGATTCACAGCAATGCCTTTTGCAGAAATCACGTGGCCTAAGTAGGTCACTTCTGGTTGCCAAAATTCACACTTGGAGAATTTAGCATACAGGCGATGCTCTCTAAGTTTCATCAATACCAACCTTAGGTGTTCGGCATGTTCTTCTTCGTTCTTCGAGTATATAAGGATGTCATCGAGGTAAACCACGACGAACTGATCCAAATACTCCATGAAGATCGAGTTCATCATGCGTGAGAAAGTGGCGGGGGCATTGGTTAAACCAAAGGACATGACGGTGTACTCGTAAAGACCATAACGAGTAGTAAAAGCCGTTTTGGGAATGTCCTCGTTTCGGATTTTGATTTGATGATAACCTAATCTCAAATCCATCTTGGAGAAGACAGAGGATCCTGCAAGTTGATCATAAAGATCATTGATCCTGGGAAGTGGGTACTTGTTCTTTATCGTCGCTAAATTTAGCGGGCGATAGTCTACGCACATCCTTTCTGTTCCATCTTTCTTCTTTACGAACAGAACGGGGCAACCCCATGGCGATGAGCTAGGGCGGATGAAGCCTTTTGCCAACGAAGCATCAAGTTGGATTTTTAGCTCAGCTAACTCATGTGGGGCCATTTTGTATGGGCGTCTAGAAATTGGTGCGGTTTCTGGGGCAAGATCCACTATGAACTCTACACATCTGTCGGGTGGCTAGGTTTAAGGGGTTGGATCTCTGGATAGCTTCCTAGAGGATGACCAAGGTTTACTAGGGGCTACAATAGATATGTCAGAGTAGCAAAGTACCCCAACACGATGGTTAGTGTGGTTCTTCTGGCTAGAAGACATCTAAAGTGGGAGAAAGAGCTGCAAATGAAACACTATAGGTTTCTAGAAGAAAACCTACATCAAACTCTATGGAACTGTCGGGCATGCCACCTAGAAATCTTCTAAAAGGACAACCGAAAGGGGGAGAAGGATTCTTTGCAAATGCATCAGATTATGAAGAAACCTGGAATGACTCGGACAGCATAACGGCTGTAATTGTAAGAAATGTCTTTTCTTGCAATGTAGAAACAACACTTACATAATACGATGTAAGAAATCATCATTACAACAATGCTAGGAAATTGGACACAACTTTCCTACGGCTACAAGGAAGCAAACAACGAGATGTTCTAATCACACAGAGGGGAGCCTAGTCCTATCTTCCCGTAGAATAAGATGAGGGTGACTCAGAACTCAGAACGATGAGGGTAAGGAGAAAAAAGAAGCCTTACGTTGTTCCCTTATATACCCAGAGTAACTATATAACTATAGAAGGCTAGACTCGACTTCGGCCAAGGCTGATAATCCTACAGTCAGTCCTGCTCTGATACCAAGTCTGTCGGGACCCGGGGTTAGCGTATGCAAGCCTCGCTACAACACAATCATATGGAGAGCCGATAACCGTACCCACTTGTCTAAGCAGACAAGGCCAAGCACAGAACGTTCTCGGAAATCATCGAACGTGAGGGGCATCCCATCCAGGACGGATGATCAACTGAAATGGATCCTCATCGTCCGCACACAAGTCTAAATGATATGGGAGGTGAACTCCCATACTCATAGACAAGTCGCCTCAACCATACTATCGATTGTATTATAACCCTTACATAGACTTACTCCAGCCCGATCACTTAGTCGGGGTCTAGGGCGGGCTCGATCATACATCAAAGTGTGCACGAGACAAAGTCTCGAACAATCGCATCGCGATGCCCCAAGCTGCGCACATCTAAGGGCTACTTGGTGTATAAAAGACCACCAGCCAGATCACAACTAAGGTCTCGAAAACCAATACTAAGACATGCATGTTATAAACATACACGCAGCACACATGCCTTGTATGAACAGCAGGTATCATTGCAATTCTCTACAAAGTATATATCTTTATTAATAACTCTTACAGAGTGCACACAGAGATCACAAGCATGTGATCCAACATTACAACAAACAAGCGGAAGCAAAGTAGGTCTGAGTACAGACAAGTTTAACAAATGGCTTAGAGAAGCCTTATCTAAAAACAAGCCCTCCACGAGGGAACCAGTCGTCTGACTGGGACTACACTAGCTTGGTCTTGGTCTGAGTCTTCATTCTTCGAGCTTCAGGTAGAAGCCACCATCGGGGTCGGTGGGTTCATCTAAAACATAGAATAAGCAAACGTGAGTACAAAGTCGTACTCAGCAAGACTTACGTAGGAACTATACTACTCATGCACATGTAACAAGGTAAAGGGAGGTGGGGTTCCACTTGCAGAAATGCCAGCTTTGACTTGGCTAGTCCTGAACTACGAATACCAGACTTGAGGTAAGAAGCGTACACGAGTCCACTACATCTCTTCAACCAATACACCACTATGGTTACTTCCTCGACTTCCCCACGAGAAGCACACCATAGCACTCACGCTTATCTTGCGAGTTTTAGAAGTATCCAGTTCAAGTTGTCTAATAATCAAGCTAAGCTTTCCAAGCAGTCCTTAACCGCGGACGCGGCTATTCGAATAGTTTTGTTAACCCTGCAGGGGTGTACCGCTACACACACGTGTCATCAGTTACCGCCTTTTGCATGTCACCGTTCAAGAGGTGACAGCGAGGATGCCACCACAACACTTCGCCCACAGCTCCGTTCTAGTCCAGAGAGTCGCCTATCTGAGGGGGGTCCGTATGGAAGTCCGGCCGAGGTTCCAGTACAGCCTCAAACGATGTGTGCAGGGTCCCAAGCCGGTCTTGAAAAGCCGTTCATCCACTTCGCAGACCGTGCCACAGTCCTACCAGAACTCCGAACTACTGCGACTCTTGGGGTTCGAACGGCGTGAGGTACTAGGATGAGAGGGGTCAGTGATCCCAATGTGTGGTTGTACTCTTCTTCTTGGATCACCACACAAGAACTGGGACTTAAGGCGGTGTTCAACGAGACAACCCATTGTGTACTCCTACACAGCCTCTCATCGTTCACCTTGTATTAGGGTAGATTCACCAACACGTTTCACTTTCATCAACACCATGTTTATCATCATCCCGACTCACATCAAAAGCAACCTCGTTGTATCACTAAGCATGCAATAAGCAGTAACAGTTGCAGGGGCCACATGATATCAACCAACTCCTACATCTGCTAGGATTGTGGTTTGCTTACTACTGTGACAAGATGATAGGTCATGCAAAGGATATGGGTTCAACTATGCGATAGAAACGTTATCATGGTGATCATCCTAAACAATGCATAAGTGAGACATGAGAGGGAAGTGGGATCTTATCGACATGATCAATGGGGGTTTGCTTGCCTTGCTGACGAGGTTCAGTCACGGGGTCTTCAACGAAGGGGGTGATCTCGAGTTCCGGCTCCACTTCTATCAGCAACATGACAATCATAGGATCAACATAATGTACAATGCACAAACACATGAATAAGATTGTAATGGTGATGTTCAAGGTACTGATGTGTTGAGAATTCCATTTAAAAGGATTATATTGCATTTGCATGCAAATTCAAACTCCATTTGATTTATCGATGAATTTCAAATGCATTTGAATGCATGAAAGTTCATTTGAAAAATGTTGATCATGAAGTGATGTGGTATAGTTGAGATAAAGTCTCTGATGTGTGGATGAATACATCTGAAATAAATGTGTTGCAAAGTCATTTGCAAAATCACTCCAAATTTGAATTTGAAAAGGATCCATATGCATGTTTGCTACTGTTCACCCATTTTAAAATGGTCAAACATGAAAACAAACTGCATATTCATAATCCTTGTATTTTTCTGATAATTTTAGACATATTATTTGTCCAATTTGGAGTTAAAATGAATTAGTTATGAATTTCCAAAGTTTATTGCATTTTCTGGAATTTCTGTAAATGATTTAATCAATTTAAAGCTTTACTGCATCAGCATGATGTCATGGTGACATCAGGGGGGGGCTGACGAGTGGGGCCCTGCTGTCAGCCTTAGTGGGGTTAATCCCTGTTAGATTAAACTAACAGAGAGGAATTAGGGGACTGGGGCCCCACCTGTCATGGTCACTGGGGGTGGGCCAGGGTTTAGTTAAGTTCGGTTTAAAGGCGCTAATGGAGGGGTCGTCGCCGGCGACCACTGTAGACGCCGGAGACTCGCCGGCTTTGCGATTCAGAGCACGGGAAGCCAAGGGGAGGGCGCTGTTGCGTAGCTTGTGCTCCCGCGCGTCCAGTAGACCCATTGGGGGGTCACTGGCGTGCTCCAGAGCTCGGAGGCGACGGCAATGGCGACAGCTGGGCTCGGCCAACGACGAAAACGCGAGGGAGAGCACGAGGGGAGCCATGAGAGGGGGCAATCGAGGCAGGAGGCTCACCCACACGCGACGGTGAGCTCGACGGGGTTGGGGAAGAGCTGGAGGAGGTTGAATTTGCTGCCGGAGTCGCGGCGGCCGGCGGTGAAGAAGATGAAGGAGACGTCGCTTCCACCAGCTCCCGGCTCGAATTGAGACTGCAGCTAGACGAAGTCGACCTCGAGGAGCTCCATGGACATGCTGGCTCGAGCTTGCCTGTCCAATGGCCGCGCCGGGGCACGATAGCGCTCTGCTAGGGTTTCGGCGGCGGTGCGATTTGTGAGGAGGAAGAGGGGAGGTGACCCGTGGATGGGAGGATGAGCTCGGGGGGGCGTCTGGTGCTGCGTGGCGTGAGGAGGGAGGCAGGGGAGGCCTAGAACCCGCGGGCGTCGCGGTGGCGTCGTCGCCGCACTCCCCAGCTCCAGCGAGCTGCTTGGAGGGGCGGGGGAGGAAGACGACAAGGCTTATCGGGTGGGCTGGGCCGGCTAGGGGAGTTGGGCCTCGCCTGAGGCGCCAGGTAAGGTCCTTCCCTTCTGTTTTTCTCTTTTCTTTTTATATTTTCTGTAAATTGATTGACCTAGCTATTTAAAATAGCTAGGCATTTTATCAAATGACAATATTTTTTATATGGCCTCATTAAAGCTATAGCTAGCCACTTATAAAATTTGGCACTTGTTAAAATTCAAAACATTTGAATTTTAAATCAAATAGGGGTTTATTTAAATTTCCAAAGCATTGTTTGAAAATTAGAAAATTCCATGAGCATGGGATTGCTCCCAAACCATTTTTAAAATGATCAGCACCATTTATAGAAATTTTCCAAATACTCAAATGATTTTTGGAAAAATATTTTTATCTGGCCATTTGATTTAATTTTTCAGGGCTTTTCTTTTCCCCATTTTTGAATTTTCTTTTGAATTTTTGGATGATGCAAAGGAGCACTTGATCCTAGCACATACCTACCTTGGGGTTGTGACACATGATAGCTTTACTGATCATTTGCTGAATAGCATACATACATTTCTGCCGCTCAACTATAGAACGGGCATAAAAGCTCGGCGTTCCACGGCCGCTCCGTTTCTACTCCTGACATGTCCTTATGCCGAGTGCCCTTGGTGGAGTCGATAATAATATGAGTTGTTCTTGAGTGCACGGCTGATGACGAATGGTCCCTCCCAGGGTGAGGCCAGCTTGTGCTGCCCATCTGACTTCTGAATTCGGCGTAGCACCATGTCACCCTCTCGGAAGGCGAGAGGACGAATCTTCTTGCTGTGGTAGTGCCACAACTTTTGCTGGTAGACTGCCGATCTGGACAAGGCCAGCAGGCAGGCTTCTTCCTTGAGATCGACGCCGTCTTCTCGTGCTAACTTGGCTTCTTCCTCGGTGTACAAGGCATGCCGAGGTGAATCAAACTCGATGTCGGACGGGATGACTGCTTCTGATCCATATACTAGGAAGAAAGGAGTGAATCCAGTCGATCTGTTTGGCGTGGTCCTTAAGCTGAACAATACTTCTGGGAGTTCTTCAATCCAAGCTCCGGGTGCCCTCTCAAGTGGCTCCACCAATCGGGGTCTGGTACCCGACAGGATGAGGCCGTTTGCTCTTTCTACTTGACCATTCGACTGAGGATGTGCAATAGATGCAAGATCGAGCCGAATACCCTGCTGAGATGCATATCGAGCCAGTGCGCCCTTTGCAAAATTGGTGTCGTTGTCGGTGATGATGCTATTGGGCACACCATATCTGCACACGATGTCGGCCACAAAACGGACCGCAGTCGGACCATCCAGCTTCTTGATCGGGCGGGCTTCAATCCACTTGGTAAATTTGTCCACTGCGACCAGGAGATGTGTCATGCTACTTCGGGCTCTCTTGAACGGACCAACCATGTCCAAACCCACACCGCAAATGGCCATGCTATTGGGATTGTCTTCAATGCTGATGCTGGTTGATGACTTTTTGCCTTGAACCGCTGGCAGCCCTTGCAATACTTCACCAGGTTCTCAGCTGCTGCATGCACAGTCGGCCAGTAGAAACCATGTCGGAAAGCTTTGTTGACAATGGCTCTTGCTGACGCGTGATGACCGCATTCACCTTGGTGGATGTCTCTGAGCAACTCCAGGACTCTGTCTTCTTCTACACATCTCTGAAAGACACCGGTTGCACTCTTGCGCACTAGCTCATTGTTGATTATTGTGTATGCCCAAGACCGGCGAGTGATTTATCTTGATTCGGATTCGTCTTCTGGAAGAACTCCGTCCACTAGGAAATCTCTAATCGGTTGTGCCCATGATGGCACACTGACGACTACCATCACTGCTACTTGCTGGGGTGCGACTTCTTCTTGGATCTCGGCTTCTTGGCCATTGGCCTCTTGGATTTCGGCCTCTTGAACCTCTGCCATCTTGACTTCTGTCTCTGAACTGCTGATTGCAACGACTGCCACGCATTTGGCGGCCCCTGGTGACGGTTGCTCGTCTGGAGCTGGAATTTCTTCAATGCAGTCGGCAGTGCCTGATTTCATTGGCTCTTCTGAGGCTGTGCCATCTGGTGCTGCCTCTGCTTGCTTCCCTTTAGCCTTGCTCTTTTTGCTGCATTCAGCAGCCCCTGGTCTGCAATCGGCAGCCCCTGGTGTTGTCGGCTCTGCTGAGGCTGGAGCACCTTGGGCGCTTGATTGCTTCTTCAGAGTTGGGATTTTTGCTGGTTGAGCTTCTTTCGCCTTCTTCAACACTTCTAGGTCAGTCTCCGAGATGAAGATGGACTCGGATTCTGGAGATGGAGTGATGGATGGCTTCCTGATGTGCTCAAGTGATACGCCTGGCGGAATAGCTTGCCTTGTTGAGCCGAGCTTGGACAATGCATCTGCTGCTTCGTTGCTTGCTCTCGGCACATGGTGAAACTCACATCCTTCAAAGTACCCACTAATCTGCTGCACTAGGAAACGGTAGCTTGCCATATTCGCATCCTTTTCATCCCAGGTGCCTATGCACTGCTGCACCACCAAATCGGAGTCACCAAAGCACTCAATATTCCGAATGCCGATTTCCTTGGCCAGCTTGATACCATGCACAAGGGCTTCGTACTCGGCAACGTTGTTTGATGCTGCAAAGTGAATCTGGAGTACATAATGTAGTTGATCTCCTCTTGGTGAAGTGAGCACTACGCCAGCCCCTAGGCCGCTCTTCATCTTGGATCCATCAAAATGCATTCGCCAGCAATCCATCCCTGGAGCGGGTGGAGCATACTGATTTTCAGCCCAATCGACCAAGAAATCGGCCAATGCTTGCGACTTGATTGCTGTTCTCGGCTCATATTGGATGCCATGAGAGGCGATCTCGATTGCCCACTTTGTTACTCTTCCGGTTGCATCTTTGCTTCCCATGATGTCGGCCAGTGGAGCCGAGCTGACGACCGTGATCGGATGGGCTTGAAAATATGGCTTCAATCTCTTGGCCGCCATATATACTCCATAGCACTTCTTCTGGTAGTGAGGGTAGTTCTGCTTGGACGCCGAGAGCACTTCACTGATATAATACACAGGTCGCTGAATCTGTTGTGCTTTGTCCTTCTTGGGCCGTTCCACCACCATGACTGCACTGATCACCCGATTGGTTGCCGCAATGTATAACATCATTGGATCCTTCTCCATCGGGGCAGCCAGAATCGGCGCAGTGGAGAGCATGTGCTTGAGTTCTCGGAATGCTTCATTTGCCTGAGGTGTCCAGGTGAACTTCTCCGTCTTCTTCATCAGCTGATATAATGGGATTTCTTTTTCACCCAGCCGACTGAGAAATCGGCTGAGTGAAGCGAGGCAACCGGTTAATTTCTGTACTTGCTTCAGGTTCTTGGGTTGCTCCATTCGCTCGATTGCGGCTATCTTCTCAGGATTGCATTCGATTCCTCTCTCGGAAACGAGAAATCCCAAGGGCTTGCCGGCTGGGACCCTAAAAACACACTTCTCAGGATTGAGCTTGATCTGGTAAGTTCTCAGATTTGCAAATGTCTCTCGGAGGTCATCTAGAAGTGTGACTCCCTTGACCGACTTCACTACCAGATCATCCATAGACGTGGAGATTTCTGCCGAGTTGGGTGTGTGTGCATCTTTGAATTGTGCGCTGATAAGTGGCACCTCCGTTCTTCAAACCAAAAGGCATGGTGATATAACAATAAGCCCCGAAAGGGGTTATGAATGCAGTTTTTATTTGATTTTCCACAGCAAGTTTGATCTGGTGATAGCCAGCTATGGCATCCAGAAATGACAAAAGCTCGCAGCCGGCCGTAGAATCAATCACTTGATCGATACGGGGCAGAGCAAACGGATCTTTCGGGCACGCCTTGTTCAGGCAAGTGTAATCGATACACATGCGCCAGGTCTTGTTCTTCTTCATCACGAGGACTGGATTCGCCAGCCACTCGGGGTAAAACACTTCCATGATGAAACCTGCAGCTTGCAGCTTCGCAATATATTCGCTGATTGCCCTTCTCTTATCTTCAGAAAAACGTCTCAGGGGTTGCTTGACCGGCTTCGAGCCTGGCCGAATGTGCAGCTTGTGCTCGGCGAGTTCTCTCGGCACACCAGGCATGTCTTGTGGAGACCATGCGAAGATGTCCCGATTCTCACGGAGAAACTCTACGAGCTCGCTTTCCTATTTGTCGCTAAGTCCAGCTCCGACTACAACAAACTTGGTTGAGTCGGAGGGATCTAGAGCGACCTTCTTGCTGTCCTTGGCCGACTGAAAAGCCGATTCCTCATCTGCTCTCTTGGCTGGGCCGACTGGGAGTGGAGCCTTGTTCTGCGCTTGCGCCATTGCTATCACTTTGCCGAGCTGACGCTTCTCTGTTTCAATCACTTGGGAGTCGGCCAAACTGCCGCCAGCCGACGTGCACTCGAGGGACTTCCTGAAGTCCCCGGTGACGGTGATGACGCCGTTTGGCCCTGGGATCTTCATCTTTAGGTAAGTCTGTTGTGCATTGAACATGAACTTGGCGAATGCGGGCAGTCCCAACAGAGCATGATAAGGATTGCTGAGGTCGGCGACCTCGAACCAAATTGGCTCCCTCCTGAAATTCTCCTCTGTGCCGAATATGACATCCAGCCGAATGCGACCCATGGGGGTGCAAGACAACCCAGGGACAATCCCATGGAATGTCGTCCGACTGCGCTCCAGATCCTTCTCGGTGAGCCCTAGCTTGATCAAGGTGTCTCTTTACAGAATATTGATTGTGCTTCCTCCATCAACGAGCACTCGGGAGAACTTGCATGAAAATCTCGGTCCTGCGAACAAAGCATCTACCACAAGCGGATACTTTCCTGGATTCGGCAAGATGGTCGGGTGATCTGCTCTGCCCCAGGATATGTCACACTCAGACCAATGCATGTACTGAGGAATCAGTGGCATGGTGGCATTGACTTCTTGAGCTCGGGCTCTCCGACTGCCCTTGTCGGTGGACTCGCTGGTGAAAATCATGTAAGCGGCGTCTTGTCGCGGGAACTGGTTCTGCTGCTGAGGTGGTCCTCTGTTCTGGGGTGGTGGTGGGGGTGGAGGTGGTAAAGCTTCTCCCTTTGCAATCCTTCTCACAAAATCACACTGCCGAGTGGTATGTGCAGACGGCCTGCCAGGAGTGCTGTGCAACTTGCACGGTGCATCCAGCATATCATCAAACGTGTACTTGGGCTTCATCTGTCCATGTGGCCTCACATTCAGTCTCATCTTCCGACTGCCTCCTGCAGCCCCTGGATCTTCTTCATTCTGGACAGCGGCCACCTGCCGACTGCCATACTGAGTATCTGGCTGCTCATCCTTGCGCTTGCCATTGTTCTGCTGGTTGTTGCTGCTGTTGC
This sequence comes from Bromus sterilis, assembly GCA_950022295.1. NCBI lineage: Eukaryota > Viridiplantae > Streptophyta > Magnoliopsida > Poales > Poaceae > Bromus > Bromus sterilis. The sequence goes on from OX465595.1 coordinate 436,471,577, forward strand.
GGTTGTTCTCTCTTCTTTCCTTCCGACTGAGGCCTTGGTTCCCTGCGTCCGACTGCGGAGCCCCTGGTGACTGGATGACACCTCCAACTCCGAGTTGGATAGGGCGCATCGCAGAATCGGACACAGCAAACGAGTTGGCTACCTTCATGAGCTCGGCGAGCGACGTGAAATCCTTGCGGAGCAACTTGTGCTTCAACATTGAATCGGCCAGGCATCCATCCGTGAAGTACTGAATGGCCTGGATCTCATGGACTCCTTCGCATGAATTCTTCAGCTTGATCCACCGAGATAAGTAATCTCGGAGGGGTTCATCCTTGCCTTGCACACAAAGAGCCAACTGCCGCGGGAGGTTGGGCCGCTCATATGTGCTCGTGAAGTTGTGAATGAATGCACTTGTCAAATCTTCCCAACAATTCACACTGTCCTTGGGCAGACTATTCAACCACGTCCGAGCTGAACCCTGCAGCATCAAAGGTGCATAGCGGACTGCCACACGCTGATTTCCCCCTGCAATGCAAACCGCGGTCAAGTAATCGGACAACCAATCTTCTGGCTTCACAGAACCATTGTACTTGGGTGTGTCTCTCGGCAGCGTGAAGCCTTTGGGAAACTTCTCGGTCCGAATGCGATGACCGAAACATGACGGGCCAGCCTCTCCTTCTTCATCTTCTTGAGCTTCCTTCTCCAGGAGCTCAATGCGATGCCTGGCGTCATTCTGACCGATTTGGCGAGGGCCAAGTCGGGCGCTGATTGCTGGTCTTGCTGCCGACTGCTGAGGCAGATCATTGCGCCTGTTGTTAACAATTGGCTCTTCTATTCTTCTGCTTGCCGCTTGGGGTGGCCGATTGCTCCTGACCCTACTCTCATGCCGAGATGGGGTCGGTTGCTGTCTGTTCTGGCGCGATGCATTCGGTCGCTGGCTAGCTTCCGGAATCGGCCTCACAGTTCCTCTTGATGCCCCAGGTCCTGCAATCGGATTCTCCATTGCCACCAGCTGCTGCTCCTTTGCGGCTGCCAGCAGCTCGCGCATTCGGCGCGTCTGCTGACGCCGTTCATCTCCCTCTAACTCTTCTAACTCGATTGCTATCTGCTCGGCGGCTCTCAGGTTCTTGTCAGGTGTGCTGTACGTCGGCCTTTGGACGAATGCCAACTGCACCGGCTGCGTCGGCCTCGTCGGTTGCTCGGCTCCCGACAGCTGCTGATGGATTGCCCGACCTCGGCTTCTCAAATCTTCTAAGACCGCGGTCTCAATCGGCCGACGCGGTCCGGCATGCGCTGCGTTGTACTCTCTTGTGATCAGCCCAAGCCTGCGTGTTTCAGCAAGCACATGCTCGGCATTCCCTGCCAAGATCAACCTAGCCTTCTCCAAGTTGGCATGAATCTGCTCGGGATCACCCGCCATGTTCACAAGGGTATATAGAATATCTCGGAGGGTGATGTTGCCGACTCCCTCAGCGGCGTCGGCTGCCTCCTTGGCCTTCCTTGCGGCACTCGCTGCACCGCGGCTGCTTGATGAAGATGCCCCCGCCATCATGATGGCTGCGTGCACACGACCATCCTCTCCGCCGGGTGCTGCAGTGAAGCCCCTGGTCAAGAGCGGATCCGTGATGCACGAAAAGATGCGTATCTCCCTGGGATACGCCTCGGGGAAGCTGCCGATGAAGAGACGATGGCTACCGACCTGCAGCGACAGACCGGGCGGCAGGGGTGCGCCGACCCCATACCGCGACGAGTAGTCCACCACGTAGTCGATTGCCCCACGCCTAAGAATCAGGCCAGAGGCGTGGCTACCGCCCGATGCAGAGGACAATCCCGTCCGGAACTTTACTCCAGTCGACGCCTCGGTCTGCCCCACGGTGGGCGCCAACTGTCGTCGATATGTAACGGCAGATGCCATGGGGATGGATAAAGTGAGGGGAAGACGCGAGGAAGAAGATGTCAATGGTACCGGAATCGGGTTGAGCACAAACACGGTGACGGACACCACGATGTACCCAGGTTCGGGGCTCTCCGGAGAGATAACACCCCTACTCCTGCTTGTCTCTTCTATATCAATGGAACTGGACTACAATAATTGCTTCTCTATCTACTCAGGGGAAGGTGAGAGCCGCCGTGGACAAGGCTCTCTCCTGCTTCCCTGAGGAGGAACTACTAGCAGTGAATGAACTGAGCAAGATGTGAGTAATGGCGCGAATGTTGTGGATCGTCCCTCACGCAGGAGGGGTACCCCGGGCTCTTATAGTGTGAGTCCGGGGTAAATCGGTAACTTCACTGCCGATTGGGCCCAGCTGTCATCCTCTAATCGGCTGGCCCCACCGACTGCACCTCTCCGGGTGATCCGGACCCGACGAGCGGCGGCCCATGCGGTAGACTCGTAGGGCATGATGGTGAACAGTGGAGCTAGGAGGTGCGGTCTTGTCGTCCTGTCCGCGGAATCGGCGGAGAGGTCGACAACGCATCTCTGCCAGATCTTCGAAGTGACTTGGCTTCTCTGCCACCCCGATCTCTCGGGATTGCGCATTTATGACCTTGTACTTGGACCTCCGACTGGTCTCGGATCAACTTCTCCAGGGGTGGTAAGTTGTAACGATTGCGCCTGGGCCGACTGGTGGCTCTCGGCAGGGTCGATTGCTCTAGGCAATCGGCCGCGTCGATGCTCATCTCGGCCCAGCTGCAGGCCAATTGGTTGATCGTCTTGGTGATGAAAGGGTGGCCCGGTTGCGCCTGGGACGACTGCTGGCATTCGGTACGGCTAATTTCCTTGGGGCAATCGGCCGTACGCCTGCCCAGCTGCAGCTCAATCGGTCCATCCTTGTCTTGAAAGGTTGCTTTCGCTTGGGTGAGCCTACCCGGGTACCAATCCCCCGACACCTATAGTACAACCACCTAACTGGAAATTGCCCTTCGAAATTATGTGTGATGCTAGTGATTTTGCTGTTGGAGTTGTGTTAGGACAAAGGGTTGATTAGAAATTGAATGTTATACATTATGCTAGCAAGACCCTTGATAGTGCTCAAAATAATTATGCTACTACTGAGAAGGAATTATTAGCAGTAGTATTTTCTTGTGATAAGTTTAGACCTTATATTGTTGATTCAAAAGTTATTATTCATACTGACCATGCTGCTCTTAAGTACCTTATGGCGAAGAAGGATGCCAAACCAAGACACATCAGGTGGGTACTCCTTCAAGAATTCGATTTACAGATTGTTGATAGAAAAGGAGCAGACAATCCAGTGGCGGACAATCTATCAAGGATGGAAGATATACCGCATGACCCCATCCCATTCAACGACAGTTTTCCAGACGAGCAACTTGCCGTTGTAAAATTACAATCTCTCTCCGATCCTTGGTTTGCAGATTATGCTAATTTTATCGTTGCAAAGTATTTGCCTCCAGGTTTAACATTTCAGCAAAGAAAGAAGTTCTTTCATGATTTGAGGCACTACTTTTGGGATGACCCTCATCTTTTCAAAGAAGGTCCCGATGGGATCGTGAGAAGATGCATACCGGAACATGAGCAGAAGGACATTCTCAAGCAATGTCATGATAGTCCCTATGGAGGACATCGCGCCGGTGATAGGACCGCACATAAGGTTCTCCAATCAGGTTTTTATTGGCCTACTCTCTTTAAAGATGCTAGAAATTATGTTTTATCTTGTGATAAGTGTCAGAGAGTTGGTAATATCAGTAGGAGGAATGAGATGCCTATGAATTACTCACTAGTGATTAAGCCTTTTGATTGCTGGGGTTTTGATTTTATGGGTCCTTTTCCTCCCTCAAACAAGTACACTCACATTTTAGTAGTTGTTGATTATGTGACCAAGTGGGTTGAAGCAATCCCCACTGAGAGTGTTGATCACAAGACATCTGTGAAAATGCTCAAAGATGTAATTTTCCCTAGGTTTGGTGTACCTAGGTATCTTATGACGGATGGAGGATCACACTTCACATACGGAGCTTTTAGAAAAGCTCTAGCAAAGTATGATGTCAATCATAGGATTGCTTCACCGTACCATCCCCAAACTAGTGGGCAAGTTGAGCTCACCAATAGAGAGATCAAGTTGATCTTGCAAAAAACAGTCAACAGTTCTAGAAAGGACCGGTCAAAGAAGTTATGAGATGCTTTGTGGGCGTATAGGACTGCTTACAAAAAACCCATGGGCATGTCCCCGTATAATATGGTCTATGGTAAGGCTTGCCATTTGACATTGGAATTAGAACATAAAGCTTTCTGGGCTATTAGAGAGCTTAATGCTGACCCGAAGTTAGCCGGTGAAAAGCGTCTCATGAACTTGACTTCTCTAGATGAGTGGAGAAGTGAAGCTTACGAGAGCGCTAAAATGTTCAAGTAAAAGGTAAAGAAGTGGCATGATAGAAGGATTCTGAAACGTGAATTTAATGTTGGTGATAAAGTTTTGTTGTTTAGGTCCTGCTTCAGGTTTTCTCCAGGTAAATTACTTTCCAGATGGGAAGGACCTTTTCATATCGAAGAAGTCTACCGGTCAAGTGCGATCAAGATTAACAATTTTGATGGCACCAAACCTCAAGTTGTGAATGGGCAAAGACTCAAGCATTACATGGCGGGAGACCCCGTCAATGTGGATGTAAATATAAAGATAGCAAAATGTGAATTAATGTGACCTAGTACTTTACTAAGACGGGGACATGACAGTATATAATCTCAAATGACTTGCATAAATATCAATGTATATAAAGACAGTAAGAACGGGAATTCGGAAATGGAGATGATATAAAAGGTATGTACAAATTGCCATATTGAGATACTTACTGTGTATTTGTACAACTCTATTATAAAGCATTCATATCTACATAGTTAATATGTGAACAAAGAAGAAACATTGTGGTAGAGAGTGAGTGACAAAGCTCAAGTATCAACAATAAGAATAAACCGGTCATGGTCACCAAAGCAAAATAGTACCCATTCCTTTTTTTCCCAACTCAGAAAAATATTATTATTTTTCATTTATTTTTGAAGCAAGTACCATTTCTTTTTGTCTCGAAACACATAACTGAAAAGTGCATGATAACTTACATAGATTAGCACCCAGATCCAAATTGTCCATGTCGTCAAAAACAACAATCAAATGTAAGAAACTAATCGATATTATAGAAAGTATTCGTTTGAGATTTTTGGTTAAGTAATGGATTTTTCATCTAAGGCTACCAAGGATAGTCATGAAAATAATAGAAATGTACTTCGTTTTTTCACAGTTAACTGAGCATGGATAGTCATGAAAGCAACTGTAAATTTATTAATTTTATAGGATAGGCTTGACTTCATATATCATGGGGAAAGATATTTCAAAATGATGAAAGTGCCCAATGTAGCTTCTTATTTTAAATCAAAGAGTTTTATCATGCATTAAGAGAAATAGATACAATCATGAAGATGCATAACAACAGTTTGGGACTAAGTTTGTACCCTCCTTAGGTCTGTAGCTTCTCCCTACACGCACTGAGAAAAGAAGAAAATATGATATGAATAACACTGTCATCTCAAGTTCACTCAGCTGCAGAGGTGAGTCCTCGAGGAGGAGACGAGGACATCGCAGGCGCGCCATGGCTCGCTGGAGGAAGACCCATGCGCAAGGGCTCGCCGGAGGAGGACGCAGGCGGAAGGGCTCGCCGGAGGAGGACGCAGGTGGAAGGGCCTGGAGGAGTAGGCCGCAGGCGCAAGGGCCCCTGGTGCGTCCTCAAGGAGCGTCGCAAGCGTCGTCATCCTTCTGCCATAGTTCGCCGAAGGATGTTGCAGGCGCCATGGCTCGGCGGAGGACGTCGCAGGCGCAAGGGCTCGGCGGAGTAGGAGCGTCGAAGGCGTGCAGTGACCGGAGGCTCCTGCCATGGCCCGTCGTAGGAGGAGAGGAGTTGGAGTGGAGAGGCATGCGCGTGAAGAGAGGGGAACTGGACTGCTCCTGCCATGGCATGTCACCGGGGAGAGAGGAGATCAACTATGCATAGCAACTTGGCAGGAGGCTCGAAGATCTTGACTCGAGCTGGCAGTTCTGTTTGTAAAGATTATTCAGGGAAGTTGGAGAATTACCTGGATTCCATGGCGCACGTCCTCTGACCAAAGAGACCTTCGGTGAATTCAGGTTGCTGCTCACAAGATGCTCAGATGCACTGCTGGGATCGGTAATGTAAGGACAGCACGGCGGCGACCTCCGTAGTCTGCAAAGAAGAACATCAGATCTGCATGCCTCATCCGCACCCGAACGGAGGCCAGAGCTGCTAGTCCTAGGGAAGGTCATCGGCCTTGGGACAGCCACCACCATCCATAGTGATTGTTGCCCATCTTTCATGGAGCGTTGGAGCCTTTATAAATCAATTAGATTAGAGATGAAATGCGCAGATGAAACGATGTGTCTCATCTCTTTATGACTCGTCAATAAGGGAGACAAACCAATGCGTACTAAATGGTATATAATTCTCATGCATGTAGGAAGCTCACCGTAAAACTCAACATGGCACTATCTTTACGGTAAAACTAATGCCTAGTTTAAAAAAATGTTGATGTGGCATATTTGCTGACGTGGAAGGCTGCATGTTGAGAGAATTGTCTTAGTGGGGAGCAACTTCTTAAGAATGGTAGATTCAACCAGCTCCTCGATTTTCATGGAACATGTTTTCTTTCTTTCTTATTTTAGTACTCCCTTGTTATGGATACTAGATGATACCCTGCGCGTTGCTACGGGAATTAGATGCAATATATTTTGAATGATTGATTGCATGAAACATGAATAGTTAAGTTAATAGTATATAAACTAAAGTACAAAAATAAAGTTTACGTATTGTATTTTATTATTGTGTAGTTAAAAATATTTATTAAATATAAGTAATGTAATATAATGAAAAAAAATCCATGCATATTGAGTGAAATGGCATGTGTCATTATATTGATGTATGCATGAGATCAACTAATAACGAAGAACTTGTTCTCATGCATATTGTGGTGAGTATTTGATGATATGACATGTATGCATGTTAAAAATGATGTAATATAATGGGAAAATATACATTCATGTTGAGGGAGGTTGCATGTGTCATTAAATGGATGTGTGCATGAGATGAACTAATAATGAAGAACTTGTTCTCATGCATATTGTGGTGGACCTTTGATGATGTGGCATGCTTGCATGTTGAGATAAATAAGATAGTGGGGATGATCTATTATAGTATTATAGATTAATGAGAAGTCTATTGGTTCCTTCGCTGCACTCGGTATTCTCTTCACGCAATCGACCTTATATGATGATTCTTATGGGGAGTATTGACCTTATATCAGGTATGGCTTTGAAAACTTTATTTAATTTTGGTAAACATAGCTCTGGTCTTGACAACATGCATGTTTTCTCAAGTAGCGACATAGCCAAAACCCTTATGTTATTATGATTGAAGTGTTATGTTGACAAGGAAGACAACTTGATGTGTTATGTTTACCTTAATGTTTATGCTTTATATGTTTTGCATCTAAGTTAGCATCAATGGTCTGTTCTCTCAAAGCCTTTGCTAGCCAAACTCTTTGCCTAGCAGATTTCTGCTTATGCATCCATACCCTAAAACCATTACCTCCCATATGAGTCCACCATACCTTCCTATTTGTGGTATTCCCCTACCACTCTTATAAGTATAGAATTTATGTGTTATCCTTAAATGTTCAAAATCTTCTGTTTTGTGCCTCTTGTTTAGCTCATGAGGAAGTAGTTGGTAATTCATGGTCTTCTTAAGTTGGACAAGTTTTACTCCCGGGATTGCATGTCTAATCTGCAAACCCATAATTCGAGGAGGAACTGGCATGAGTGTGCCAAGATCGAAAGATAATATAACAAACAAACCCTCCTTCACGCTTGGTCTATGAGAAATCTGAAACTTTGGCAATGATAAACAAAGGAGATTAAGGGGATGTGATCGTCCCCACTTGGGAGTCGTTCCTCAAAACTTGTCCATCTTGAGAAGTAATTGAGCTATCTATTAACATTCGTTGACAAACTATGCACCTCCCAAAATATATTTTCATTTTGTTTGATTTAAGGATAGCACGTGAGTTTTCCCTGCTTGCCTTTAGCAAGGCCATTCCTTTACTTTTATGTTGAGTCAGTTTTCCTTCTTCCTCCTTTCCCAAAGAGAACAAACACTTGATGTTGATGAGGATTCATCCATATAATTTTGCATTAAGTTTTACCATGCCTTATCATCGTTGACATTATCTTTTGATAAGTAAGTTGTTTGCGAAAGCTATCATCTTCCTTTGAGATAGCATTTGCACTTCATGACTAATAACATGTTCTTTCAAAACCTTCAACTTGTTTCATCTTATTCAAAAAGAGCAAAAGTAAAAGTTATTAGTTGTACTTTGACCAAGGATATGTTTGCCATAATTTGATGAGTTTTCTCAGCCCTACTTTTGATTATAATTGTGATTACTTTCTCATAAGGACCTTATGAGTTGAGGTTGCTGTTGAGGATGCCTGAGTTTGATGAAGAAACTTTGATGCTTCTTGTCCGTATTCTATTTATCAACACTTCACTCTCTAAACTTGTGGACAGGTTTACCGAGCTCAGTATTCCCTTGGGGACAAGAGAGGTCTAAGCTTGGGGGAGTTGATACGTCCAAAATGCATCACTATTTTATATAGTAATTTTTCTTATTCATTGATATATTTCATGTTATGATGTTGTTCTTATGTTGTTTTGGCTTATTTTACATAGTTTGCAACTTTCCGATGCCAAAGCAGCAGACGCAGGAATGAGCGGTAAAAAGTGAACGTTGAGTTGCTGAAGAAAAATACCTCCAAATTACCTGAAAATCGACGGAGGGTATTTTTCAGAAGAATGACGAAGAAACGCCGAAGAGGGGCCAGAGGGGGCCACAGGGTGCCCAGGCGGCCACCCGGCGCGGCCCCACCCCTCGTCGCGCCGGGAGGGCGCCTGGACCCCTGGGGCCACTCCCGGCTCCCCCCTTTGGCCTATATATCGCTCATAACCCTAAAACATAGAGAATTTCCAGAGTTTCGCTGACGCTCCATGGAGGAAACCTACAGAGAAGAAAAGACATCTCCGGCGGGCAAATTCCGCCGGGGAGAACACCTCCGGAAGGGGAGATCGTCGCCATCGTCATCACCATCGTCACGGCCATCATCGAGATCATCATCGACATCATCCCCAACATCAGCACCATCACCACCACCATCCAATCTCACCTAACAAGTCCAACTTGTGTTGTAATCCGTACTATCTATCCTCTCTACTCTACCGGTGTTGATTACTACCGTGTGATGAATGCTATTGAGTTTTGTTGGAGAATTATCATTGTGTCCAAATTATTTATCATCTATTTATCCCCGATGATCATGATCTCTTTTATGTCTTGTGAGTGGTTACTTTAGTTCTTGAGGACATGGGAGAAGTCTAGTTGTTAGTAGTCATATGATGTTGAAGTAATATGTGTTGTTTGATATTTAAGTTGTGTTGTTATTTTCCTAGTGGTGTTGTGTGAGTCAAACACTCAACACTTCGCCTTATTAAGGACCTAGGGGAATGCATTGTGTACAAAGATTGCTTACGGTGGGTTGCCGGAGTGACAGAAACCTGAACCCCAGTTCGCATGCTTTTGCACAAGGGAACAATGGATCACCGATCGTATTGCTATGGTTAGGCTGTTGCCTTAATTACTATCTTATATTTGCGGATTCTTGCAAGATGTTTAATCATAAGAATGCACTTATCTTAGTCTAGAGGGTGCACTAGCATAGATCCACCCACTCAACACTTATCAGCACAGCACATAGTACCGATATGGAATATGGCGAAAGCACATGACTATTTCTCACGTGTGTCCTCAAGAACGCTTTAGTATTTATAAGCTCAGTTGCTAGGCCTATCCTTTGCTCAAAAGGATCGGACCACTTGTTACTCCTCAGTGCTCTTTACTTTGCTTGCTTTTATCTTTTTGTTGCTTATACCAAAACACCCTTAAAAGCTATCGTTCAGTTCCTGCAGCTATTTCCTTACCAAAGTCACTTGCCAATACCTTCTGCTCCTCGTTGGGTTCGACACTCTTATTTATCGAAAACGCTACAAACGATCCCCTGCAGTTGAGGGTCATCACCAACCGACACCCGGGAGTAGCTACCGTCCCGTGGGCCAGCCGGCTGACGGGGACGGGTTGCCCCGTTTGTCTTGAAAGGTAGTTTTGCCTCCTTGGCCCTATCGGGGGTCATCCTCCCAAAAACGACACACGTGGGTAGAATTTGAGAACCATATTGATACGTCCCAAATGTATCAATAATTTTTGCTTATTTCATGCTTCTTTTCGTGATATTGCTATATGTTTTGATGCACTTTCATATCATTTACAACACATTTGGGACTAACATATTAACGTAGTGCACAGTGTCGATCTTTTTTTTGTCTGTGCATTACAGAAAAAGGTGAAAAATCAATGTGCTCAGAAAATTCCAAAAAAAAATCCCAAAATTCTTTTACGCCGGAAGACTCCAGAAGTTAGAACGACACCAGAGGGTGGCCAGCCCTGGCCCAGGCGCCTCTAGGGCGCGCCGCCTGGACCAATGGGGCCACCCCGGTGCCCCCCTTTGGCATATAATTACCCCCATCTCTGAATACCCTCGAGGAGGTCGCCGATCCGCGAAATACCCTACTGTTCCGCTGCCGCGATTTTGAGATCGGGATCAACAAAAGTGCCTGACCTGGCACCCTGCCGGAGGGAGGATTGATCTCCGGAGGCTCCTCCATCACCATGATCGCCTTCGGGATGCTCCGTGAGTAGTCCCCTTTGGACCATGGGTGCATGATCAGTAGCTAGTAGATGTCTTCTCTTCAATCTTGTGCTTCAATGTTTAGCCCTTGTGAGCTGCCTATCATGATCAAGGCATCTATGTTATAATTTCTTCTTTGTTATGTTGTGTTTTCTCGGATCCGATGGATCATGAGATTATGTTCAGTTTGTGAGAGTAATATATTTGGTTTACCTTTATATTTATGTCCTGAGTGTTCTTGCATGTTCTCTGTTGCGTTTATTATTTTGGCCAAATAGTAGATTGCAACTCCAAGAGATAGCGTTATGCTAGATGATGGTTCATGCCTCCCGATGTCTAGTTTGAGTGACAAAAATATAAGACTAGGGAATGTGTTGTTGCCATTAGGGGTAAAACAACGGTGTTTATGATCGCGTGTTATAGGGATTACTTAGAATACATAGAGTGTTACAACAGTTGTCCGTTGCTTTGAGTCTGGAGCATTAGTTGTGACTTGCAACTTAATACCACCGAGATGTTCTGAATAGATGTCTCAAGGTGGATGATTAGTGAGTAGATGTTGATGAATAAACAATCTACTTGTCTTGGCATAAGGCCCATACGATAGAGTCTTTTACTTTGTTGTAGCATGATTAGCATTGTTGTGTGTTTATAAGTCTATCAATTGTCCAACCGTAATTTGTTTACCCAACATAGTTGTTTACTGTCTTTTGAGATGGAGACATTGTTAGTGAACGTCATGGTACCCCGGTCCATCTTCGTATCATAATTCACACCACCAACATTTACTACTTTAATTTTCCTTTTTGTTGCATCATTACTATTTCCCCTTTGCGTTTGACCATTTGTAAACAACAATGCCAGAGAGATTGACAACTTCTCTGTACTCGTTGGGAGCAAAGTTATTTGTGTTCTTGTGTGCAGGTCCGCGTCAACTTAGCCATCAAGCAAACTTCTGGCGCCGTTGTCACCTACTTGTTGTCTCCAGAATCTTATTGGATTGATAACCTTGGTATCTTCACCGAGGCAAATTTGTTGTTATTTACATCATAACCTTTCACTTGGGTTAACCAACGAGGAGGTGTTATTTACACCCATCACATATCCTCATGTTGTTGTTTGCCGTTAGCTCTTTCTTCTTCTTTTTCTTCTTTCCATCATCCTCCGCTGGGTTCGCTGGACCCTTCCCTTTCTTGTCGGTGATGGGGCCAAAACATTGATATGATATAGTTCTTTATTATGCGTATAATCAAGATCACAAATTGACGCAACACATAAATATACACATTTAGATACATTAAAACTATACAACTTTCTTGATCTCTCCGCCTATCATCGTCCATAGTTGTTCGATCATTAATGTTAAGCATTTGTGGTCATCAGATTTGCCGTGATTCGCTTCCATTCTAAATTCTTCGCTATTAATAATCGCTAGCCAGACTGGGCCGCTGCTTTGATCGCTTTTCTAGGCGCCTCGGGTTAAAGTGGGCCTAATGAGCCTATAGTAGCCTCCCATGAAGCCATAGTCCACTCACTTCTTACCCCCTCACTCGGCGACTCTTCCCATTACCGATCGAGTTGGGTTGCGACCGATGCAGAGCGACACGGGTCCACTAGACTGCCTCAATCCGTTAGGTCGCACGGAGCGGCGGGATGAAATGTGGTAGCGAACAACCACACGTCAATTTGAAGTCTATCACCAACAATTAATTGAAAGATCGATTTGGCATTAATAGCACGAGATCGACCATCTGCTGATTATTGCAGTTCAGTTATGATTGTTGATTAAATTTCTTCCTTCAATCGATCCGCCTATATAATCCCGTCAATTTCGCTACTCCTTCCTCACTCCCCTCACTTCTGCATACATTCTTCAACACCGATGAGTTGTTCTTAGGTCTTTTATTCGTTCGAGTCCCCTCCCCCTTTTGCATCCCATCTTCCCGCAATTCTTTCACCTTTAGTTGTTTATTGATATTTTTTTGCATCCATAAAAAATACAGGCCTCTTCCGTTGACAGATCTCAGCTTGGTTCTACTGGAAGGTGATGCACTGGTTCAGTTGTTTTCGATTTCGAATGGCTAAGAAACAGGTGAGTATCCGTGTGCTCTTATGTCCCAACTTTCATCTCACTTGCCTAACATTCGATCGCAGCAAGGAACGAGAGCAGGAACGTGCGCCGGCGTGATCTAATACAAATACGCAACAATCTAAAACAGACGAGACGCATAGATGTGATCCAGTTCTTGGTTATGCGTATAATCAAGAACACATATTGACGTCACACATAAATAACATAGTGCTTCCTTCGATCCATAATAAATGTCGCTCATTTTGTACTAAGCTAATATAAACTTTGTACTAGATGAGCGACATTTATTATGAATCGGAGGGAGTACGTATGAACATGTAATCTAAACATGATACAAATATCAGTAGCACGATGTTCATTCCACGTTCCATGTTTATTCTGCCATCAACACCATCACCAATTCACCATCTTTTTTCCCAGCAAAAAAGAAAACACCATCTCCATCAGATAAAAACATGTCAAAAAATGGACCATAAAACCGCCGGAACTCGCAAAAGGGAAACAGAGGCGCCCCCCTGCGTGTGAAAAGGGGCGCAAACATTAAAAAAAGGGCGTCGACGCCACGCCACCACCGGCCTCCCCCGCCCGCCCATGGCCATTTCCCCCCTCGCCGTCAGCGGGGCCGCCGTCGCCACGCTCACCGTCCTCGGCCTCGCCGTCTTCGCCTGCCGCCGCTGGTGCCGGGGGGCGCTCCCCTCCTCGCCCCCGCCCCCGGCCTCCTCCCAGGTCAGACCCCCACGCCCCCCCTGGAAATCTCCCTTCCGTTTCCCTCGATCACGGCGCGGATCTGTCGCGCGGAGCGTGGCCGCGCGGCCATCCGCCCCCGTAGGCTCCCGGCGCGGGGAATCCCGGCGGCGCGGTTGGCTCCAGGGGGCTCTGCTAGGTCGGCGATTTGGTTTCGAGGGGCTTCGGGGTAGCGGGGCGGTCGCGGGGCTCTCGCTGCTGCGTCGCGTCGAACATTTCGGGGGAGATTGATTGTGGCGGACGAGGGGTCTTGTTGATGCTGTAATAACCTGTCCGGCTGCTCCTCCGCGCTAGACTAGCCCATGGTGACTCGGAGGACATGGTCTTTGAGCAACTTGGAGGTTCGATTGGATCATTAGCCTTTGCCATTGGAATTATCGAGCTAATACGCAGATGCGCATACACTTCGGTACCGCGGTCACGGTCGGACAATCTATGATCATTTTGCATCTCTAGACTTACCAGTCCTTACTCAATGCTTATTTCCCCGTTATTTCACTCGAGCCGTTCCCATATTCTGTTTACTTCAGTAAATTAAGTGCTTTATGAAACTATTTCATGTTGATTTGAATAATACATTGCATCTTATATGCTTGGGCATGAGTACAGCTATCTTCTGATCCACTGAAACAACTGGTATTAGGGCTATAAAACCCCATTGCCTTTCTTTCTTGTGAAGAGCATATAATATTATGTTTTCATTTAATATTACACACTGCTTATTTTCTTGAAAAAAAACTTTGGCTGTGGTAATGCAACTATATCCAAATATTATTAGAGCGGATGTAATGCACAGGAAAAAACGAATGTACTTTTGTTTTCACAGATGGAAGGTGGAGGTATTATATGTCTGATTGTTGTTGCTTGCAGGACGACGATATCAACAGGCCTCTGATATCAGACAAGTCGAATGACTTCTCAGGCCCAAGCAATAACCTTGGTAGGAGTAGTGCTGGTGAGTCCACAATGTGGACAAATAGGAGTAGTACTTCACCAAGGACACATAGTCCTCCCACTGAATCTCATCCTATTGAAGGTGCACACATATCTGCACTCGCTCTTTCATCATTGTATTATACAGAAGCAGCACATTTGATTTTTATTGTTGTTTTTTAGAGTACTCTCTATTAACCATGCTTATAAATTGGTAAATATATATTTTAATTTATAGGAGAAGTTCATGTGATTGATGTTACAAATGGTACGCCGCAAGAGCTCCATTTGGGAAGTACGCTGAAGCGTACAGCAGAAGCAAGTGTGCGAACACCTGAGACGAAGCACACGAGAAGGGCCTCTGAAGAGAATAATAACGGTGGAATTCCTGTGAAGGATATTACAATTGGTAAAATGTCCTTTCATTAGCTCGATGTCCTACTGGCCCATATGTTGCGAATATTATGCATGCATATGCTCATGATGTATAATCATTTGCTAGGAGTGCAGGAAGCCATCTAGCGTTGGAGGTCATAGCTGGCCCATCTCATGGAATAAACTGCTCCCTGCAGTCAGGTAATACATCCATGCTACCGATGACTCTTGGAAGGATTCCTCAAAGCAATTTGGTGTTCAAGGATTCTGAGGTGTCAGGAAAGCATGCACGGATTGACTGGAATCCAAAGGTAAATTTTGCATGTTTTTTTCACCTTCAGCATGCCTGATGTATTCAAACTCTAGATTATTTCGAAAATTGACATATCTGTGGATGTAATTGTCGGACTGTTTCCCTTTTTCTGCTGGAA
Organism: Bromus sterilis; assembly: GCA_950022295.1. Classification (NCBI taxonomy): domain Eukaryota; kingdom Viridiplantae; phylum Streptophyta; class Magnoliopsida; order Poales; family Poaceae; genus Bromus; species Bromus sterilis. The sequence continues at coordinate 436,486,948 of OX465595.1, forward strand.
CGTATGCTTCTAATTTTTATTTTTAATTACCTGTTTGTGGAGTTTGTAGCTGTTGTTTTTGTTATCAGTTTGCTTTGCTTCTTAGCTTGATACCACCGTACATATTTAGGACATTTTTTTGGCTGTAAATATGATTTCGTTGGGCATTTTCAGATTTCATATTATACAAAAGACTATCATATATATTATAGTATGTGTCTTTGGTTCATAAATCAAAATATATTCAATTCATATAATGACAGTGCATCTGTACATGTGAACATATCTAACCTTCCATTCCCATTCACTAAATCATTACTCTTATATTGCAGACACTCAGATGGGAACTTGTTGATATGGGCAGTTTGAATGGAACTTTCTTGAATTCCAAGTCAGTTACCCATCCTGATGTTGGTTCTAGGCGTTGGAGTGAGCCTGCTGAACTTTCTGATGGTGATATTATAACACTTGGCAGTTCATCAAAAGTATCTGTAAGTCTTTGTGTCTTTTTTGTGTTATCATTAGCATGAAAAAATCGTTGATGGGCCACCATTCTTAATCATATGGTGGTTCAGAGTTCCAATATTTTGGTGTACAAGGCATTCAAACTTTATCCTTCCGCTCAAAAGGAATCTCTTGTCCAGTTATCCATATGTAAATCAGACTATATCCTGTTCAAAATGGCATGGTATACTCATACTCAGATATGTGTCACCATGCTCAGTTATATTTCATGTTACCAGTTCAGTTGAAAAAGCTTACATACCTGTTATGACATTGAAGCCTATAGATGCAAAAAAGAGTCTTCACCATATTTTAACTCCATCATTTAAGTCTAGCATTCATTTATTTATTGGATTATTTGGCTGAATCCATGTTTGTTTGGAAAATAATTTTCTAATAATGCTACCTCACTAGGTTCAAATTTCACTACAAAATCAACAAGTGCCAGTAGGACTTGGTATGGCATCTGATGCAATGATAACCCGTCGAACTGGAAAGAAACTTCCCATGGAGGATGTCAGCTGCTACCAGTATCCTCTTACTGGTGCACAACAGGTATGGAAATAATTTCATAAATTTTTTAAAGAGTTGAATTTGTTATGATTTCAAATTTCTACACAGTTTGGGCTGTTTGCCATTTTTGATGGCCATGGAGGGGATGGCGCTGCAAAAGCTGCCAGCAGGTAAATTATTTGTGCCCTATCCGCATTTTTTTTCCTGTGTGAGTTATTTGAACACATGCTTGATTTTGGGTGATACGATGACCTATATTTTGAACTGATGACCGCTTTTGTTGTGTAGGATTCTTCCAGAGAATGTTGCGCACATTCTTTCTCAAAAGGAAACAATGGAAAGAGTTCTCACATGTGGCAATGCTTCTGATGTTCTTAAGTGTGCATTTGACTTGACGGAAGCTGCACTTAATCATCAGTATGAGGTTTTCCTCTTAATCTGTCTTTCTTGCCCACATTTTAGTATTGTCAAGCTTATGTTGCTGTTAATCATATTGCTCGTTAGCCCAGAATGTGATGCAAAAAATGAAGTCAGGATTTATCCACACATTTATTTGGTGTAATTGGTTGATGAAATTATCAGGAGTCCTAAATGTCTTGTGAGCCTATCTTGCCAATCTGATATGCTACCCAGTTTTCCATTTTTTAACCTTCCTTTGATGTTCATATTGGTTCTCTATATCTAGCCAAAAAAAACTTGGGTCAGGAAGTCCTTGGTGAGCACCTGAGTAGTAAAATCAGTAGTAAAGATACACTTTGGTTCAGAAAGTCTTGAACCTTGAGTAGTAAAGATTTACCAATTTCATGAGTTTCAAATATCTGACTAAAACACTTTGGTTGACAATGTCCATGCTCTAAATGGGCTAGCTGTGTCTATATACACTTTTTAATTAGATAGAGGCATAGAGTAGATACTTGCTTTATCATTTCTTGAAGTACCCCTTATTTAGTACTCCCTCTGTAAAGAAATATAAGAGTGTTTAGAGAGGTAGCAAAAATAGTGATCTAAACACTCTTATATTTCTTTACGGAGGGAGTATAATACATGAACTTTTATGGCTCATGTCTGTCTGTCTGTCTGTCTGTCTGTCTTACAGGGTTGTACAGCAACTGTCCTTCTTATTTGGTTTGATCAGAACAAAGATTGCTTTGCCCAGTGTGCAAATCTCGGTGACTCGGCATGTATTATGAAGTAATAACACCTATTCTTCCCAAAAAAACATTTCATTATTTTCTCTTGAGTAGTAAATCAGTAGTCTCTTGTTATGTGGGAAATGTGCATTTCTATCCTTTATAATTCAAAATCAACTAATGCCTCCATTATATATTAAGGAATTGATAGCATAAACATACTTGGTCCATGCTTGTGTCTTTTGTTTCTCAAGCTCTATATCACAATAATTATTTGTATACCTCTCTATCAGTGTCGATGGAAAACCGATTGAGATGACAGAGGATCATCGAGTAGTCAGTACAACAGAACGAGCGAGGGTAGCAAAATTAGGGAATCCACTGAAAGATGGTGAAAGCCGTATATGTGGTATGTTACCTTAACTTGTAATACCACTTGACCAACAATGGTCTCAAATTACTGCTTTTATTTCTGCAGGACTGAACCTTTGCAGGATGCTTGGAGACAAGTTTCTCAAAGAGCAAGATCCAAGGTTCAGCTCAGAACCATATGTGAGCCCAGTGGTCCAGATCACGAAATCGTGCTCTGCTTTTGCGCTTATCGCCAGGTAACACAAATCCCCATATCTGCTGCTAATGCTCATTCTCACTGATGCGACGCATCCATTGACTGACATGCTTTGTGCGGCTGCAGCGATGGCCTATGGGATGTCATTAGCATGAAAAAGGCAGCACAGCTTGTCCTTGAGGTAAGAGATAAATTGACATTTGTTCATATTAATCTCATATTTCTTTTGTAGTCACGTGATGCTAGTTTTGTGCCCCGTATTCGCAGTACAAGGAGAGGGACAAGGGCCATGAAATCTCAGCAGACGGAGTAGCGGATCATGTGTTGTGCGAAGCCAGGAAATTGCGGACGAAGGACAACACATCGGTGATATTTGTAGACTTCGACGCTATGAGAATGGGTTGCCGAACTGCCAATTGATTCATTCAGTCAGTCTAGAAATCGCCCGGGCCGCTGCTTCAACCCCATTGTTTCGTTCTTTTTCCCTTTCCCCTTAGATTGTTTCCAGTGCTAGTTATTACTCCTATCCGGTAGTAAAAGTTTGCGCCTTGCTCCAGAGGCCAAATACACCAGTTTTTTTCCTGTCTGCAACCAAATATACCTGGGGGAGCTGTTTTGTGCGGCTGTGCCTGTAAATTGTGAGGCGGTGTGTTAGAGGAATATTGATGAACTTTACATCCTGGGATCATAATATATATATGCTTGGACAAGGCTCCCCATATAATAGTCATATATTTTCAAATTACTTGAAGTTTTAGTTTCGTCACAAGTCAAAATTGTTTAAGCTTGATCAAAATCTATAGGAAACATATTAATGTGAAGAGTATGGGTTAGAAAACAAAAAAGAGATGCCACTGTAGCTTTTAGTAGACCATTTTCATCACTTATATTATTGCATGCTGTATTTGCACCACTTCTATTGCATAGTGTTGCTGGGGGGTGGGCTTCATGTAGTACAATGGCATCTTTGGTTCCCAGCCACACTTTACCAAGCCAAAGTTTGGTAGTTTCATATGTGTTTGATTTTTGTCACACTTTAAAATTACCACACTTAAGAATCTATATGGCCCACCTGGCATAGAGTGATATTTTATCAACTTTTGCCACACTTTGTGGCGTCCAATTTCTCAGCCACACTTTTATGGCTGCCACATTTGCTAAACTTAGGCTTGGCAAAGTGTGTCTGGAAACCAAACATGCCAATACTGAAACATCATATGGTATGGCTAGTATGAATGGTAGGAGTAGAACCACAGTAGTAGGGTGAGGACGATTGACAAAACCAGATCACAAACATGCTCTTTTTTTCCTTCACCTTAGAGCATCTACCATCAGGCCTAGCAAAAGTTACCCCCATCTTCGATCATCCCTTATTTTCCACACATTGCAACCACACTTCTTATGTCTAAATCCCCATTTTTATACAACACCGTGCAACATTCATGGTCTACGTACACAAATTAGCAAAATACTCCTCATTGAAAATGTTGATAACGTCCTCTCAAACTACTCGTCATTGGAAATGTTGATGACATCCTTGTCGGAGGCGCGCCCGGCCTCGTGGTCATTGCCTGACTGCCTCATCGTCGTTGTCCTTGTCCGCGAAGAATTGTTCACACTCCATGTCCACCTTGTAGATCAGGTGGCGGTTCACGACTGCCTTCTCCTTAGATTGGATGGATCTCAGGATGACCTTCTTCATCACCTCCTCCGCTTGGGTATGCTTGAACTTAAACCCGGGCATTTCTCGGGCCGGGCCGGGCTTGAGAAAGCCCGATGCAGAAAACTTCAAGCCCGAGCCCGGTCCGGCCCGACCATCGGGCTGCAGAAATCGGGCTCAAGCCCGGCCCGAACATGGTAAAGCCCGACAAGCCCAGTCCAATCCTTCGTTAATTTATGTTTCCTATAAGCCTGAGCCCGGCCCGATCAGTGTATTAAGCCCGATTGTGAAGCCCGAGCCCGGCCCGAATGACAAGTCCGACCCGGGTTTTTCGGGCCGGGCTGCCCATGCCCAGGTCTACTTGAACTCCATCATTGCGTTCTTCATCACCTCCTCCGCTTGAGACAGTTATTTTAAAATGAAAAAAGCAATAAAGAGGAGTCAAATACAGGGAGACGAGACCCCAAAAGATAATGGGGAAATGCAACGCATGTGACCTTTGAGCCGACTTTAAAAACACTACAGGGAATAAGCGTGGAGTTGACCACCAGTGCAGGTACACTGCTGGTAGTACTCCTATCAGCCGGGCAGCAGACTTAAGTAGGTTCAATGCAAGTGTGACGAGTTGACCGTTACTGCTTCTCTTAAGTTCTTCGATTCCCGCGGAGTTTGTACAGTACGTTCAGTGCTAGCCACTACACTGGTATCGTATGTACAGTATGTCCAGTGCTAGCCAGTTCGGTAGTAGTGTACTAGTCCCAGCAGTTCACATCAAAAAGGGGATATATTTGAATGGACGCTGGGTATCTCTATCCACCCTGTTAGGAATAGCAAATTTTTTGTTTGGCTAAGTGAAATGTAAAATGTGGTTGAATATATCCAGCCCCTGCTCGCCCCCCGACGCCGCGCCGTGCTCGCCCCTGTGCATCGCCGGCCTCCTCCGCCTCCCTCCCTCGTCGGCTCCTCGCCGCGCATGGATGGCCTCCTCCGCCTTCCTCCCCTGTCGGCCGCGCCGTGCTCGCTTTCCACACTGCACCTGGCCGGCCCCGGCGGCCACGCCGCCACATCCCTCCCCCGTCGGCCGCGCCGGCCTCCCCCGCCTCCTTCCCCCGTTGGCTGCGCCGCCTCTCCTCGCCGGGCCTGGCCGCGTGGCCGCGCCTAGCCGTGCCGCCATGCCTCGTCGGCCTCCTCCGCATCCATCCCTCGTCGGTCGCGCCGGCCTCCCTCCCCCGTCGATTGTGCCGCCGCTCCGCGCCGGCCTCGTCCTCTCCATCTCGCTTTTGTGCGAGCGGAAAAGACGCCGCACACTGGATACGCGTTCCGCGAGATTTTCGTGGACGTGGGTATCCGCGTTTTGAGGGAATATTCCAGGCATCCGGTCATCCCTATCCCTTCTCCTTCATAAACCAAATGTTGGTTATCCCTTGAAAAAACGGCTACCCCTGTCCCGAGGTGGGATAACCCACCATCCAAACGCACCCAGTATCTACAGCCAAACCGGAAAATTCCGGCTACTTAAACTGTGGGTGCAATTGTACTATTCATGGATAACAAAGTACATGAAAAGTAAAAAAAATCGTTATGTACCAAATAAATCCAACTCTTCATGCATAGATAGACCATATACGAATGAATGAAACTCCATTGTTATGCTCTTTGATCCTCTTCATGCCGATCAACCATTTCTTAACTTCATCATTCAAGTTGCTAGTATCCTATAACATGATCCTCGACTCCTTCCTCTTTCTCGCTAGCCTCAACTTCTCTCCTTCGAGTTCAATTCCTTGCAATGCTATCGCCTTTTCAAGGTTTTATTTTGCATACTTCTCTTACTTCTCCAATTCGGTTTTCTTCCTCTTCATGTCTAACCTCTCATGGTCGAACTCAATCTTCTCCCTTTGCACATCTATGAACATTTTGTACCTCTCCTTCACTTTCTTAGCGAAAAAAATACGCGTCCATGTGGCAGCCACGGTAGACGGAGTAGGTAGGGTCACCTGGCAGCTCCCGCCCAATTCCATGCCTTCATCACCGGACATCTCCACAACGGCCCTCTCCGTAGCTAGCTTCGCCGCCACTTCATGCTAGCGTTGCTTCCAGCGGTGCTCTCTCTAGGCAGCGTTTTCCATCTTGCAACTAACCATCATCACGGTGGGGATCTTCACGAATTCCACCAATGCATCATCCATGTTGATGATGGTAGACAAAGCAGTCGACGATGACGAGGATGGCTATGCGGAAGGGAAGCAAGTATTGGAGGTGTGCGACAATGTGAACGCGAGAGAAGTGTTGTCAATTTGAGGCGGATTTGGGTTCAATATGTCAAATCCGACATGACAAATGCATCGAAAAGTCCTCATATATAAGCTGGGTATGAAGAATGCCGATCAGTCGGTGATCGGACATGCCACTTAGGCTGGCCCCAATAGAAAGTAACTTCAGCAGTAACATAAAGTCTAACTAAGCAATTTTGCTTATGTGGCAATGAGTTATTGAGGAGATAGCTGGGTATGAAGAATGCCGATCAGTCAGTGATCGGGCATGCCACTTAGGCTGGCCCCAATGGGAAGTAACTTCATCAGTAACATAAAGTCTAACTAAGCAATTTGCTTATATGGCAATGAGTTATTGAAGAGAGAGATGTTTGTGGTAACTTAGCTAGTTATTTGTTCTTTGAGTAACATCATACATACCAAGACAATGAGTCTATAATCTAATAAATGAAGTTTTATATGACACTACATATATGTTACTATCCATTGTGAAGGTAGTAATATAGACTCGTAATCCGTATATGTTATTAATCTAAGTTACTTCCCATTGTAACCAGCCTAGGCGTTTGGAATGAACATGAGGCGTCCGGGTTGTAGATGCTCTGAACTACTCCGGTCGGTCAGTCAGTCATGCATGAGGGATCAGGCTATGCATGGAATCAGCACAAGTCTACATGCAATGAGTTTGACCGGCCGGCAGACGACAGCGGCGGCATCCACATCGACAGCCGATGCAGTCTATCACGCAGAAAGCTAAGGTCCCCTCGGCATCTACCCGAGAGCTCAAGTTGAAGTTCAACCTTGGTAGGCCGACGATTGCAGCGTCGCCGTCGACGGATCATCCGTCTGGTCCATCGCCCGTCCATGTGAAACCCAAGAACTTTCCAAGAAGAAGGCGACGGATCAGCTGGAAGCTAGCACATGCACGTCGCTCTCCTCTCGCAGTCCCCCACAAGTAAGTACAACGTACGACTCTCAAGTCTCCGCAAGGCCAACCGGTCCTTCTCATCAACATCTTTTCTTCATTTTTGCAACTAAATGTCATCACATCGCAATCGCAAGTCGGCTGAGCCGCATGCACACTCCATCCGGACCTTTCGTCCAGAGAGATCCCACCCCAAGTATCCCGTGCATAATCATGCGTGATCGATCGTCATCAGCTGAAACTTGTGACCCATTAACCTTTTGATGAGGAGGAGAAAAATGAAGTTCAAATGAAATCTAAAAATATACTACTGTAGTAGGTAGGCGGCAGAATTTGTATAATGTATTTGTCCCAGGCCAAACTGCATCAAAGCTTTCCATCACATCACGTACATATGGTGCCTCACATTACCTATTTTACTACTACTAATAACTCGACCAGTAACTCCTAATTAATTAACCTGGGCAATTACTCGACCCATCACAAGATTATTCGTGTAACTCGACTCCAAAGTGTGACTCGTACGCGCCGCTGCGTTCAGCTAGCGGCCCAACCATCAAAAAAGATCCATACATGATACATCCAAGTAGGGTACCTGCAGAATATACCATGTCACGTCTCACACGGGCACCGTCCGGGACTGCGCCGGCGCCGCCGGCGTGCTGTCGTCCTCGTTTTCGCCGGAGATCTCCTCGAGCGACCGGCCATTAGACTCGGGAGCGAGGAAGGTGAAGGCCATGCCGAGGATGTTGCAGGCGGCGAGGATGAAGAGCGAGTTCCTGACGCCGATGCCGGCCTTGTACCCGTGGTCCACCAGCTTGGGGTCCTGGTTCTGCGCCAGGTACAGGAACCCGAACGACCCCACGATGGCGCCCAGCTTCCCCGACGCGGCCGAGATGCCGTGGCACGTCGACCGCAGCCTCGCCGGGAAGATCTCCGCCGGCACGATGAAGGTGGTGGAGTTTGGCCCGAAGTTGGCGAAGAAGAAGGTGAGCCCGTACAGCACCACGAAGCCGATGTGGTTCCCCGCCGTCGTCCAGTGGTGGTACGGGATGGCGAGCCCCAGCATGAAGACGGCCATGAAGAAGAAGCCGCCGATCTGGATCGAGAAGCGGCCGATCCGGTCGATCAGCGCCACCGTGAACCAGTACCCCGGCACCGTGCCGCAGAGCGCGATGAGCGTCTGCGCGCGCGCGATGCGGTGGACCTCCTCCAGGGCGCTCATGGTCTTGGCCTTGGGAATCCAGTGGATCGCCGTGAAGATGTCCTTCTGGAACAGGTTCTGCGAGTAGAAGGCGATGTCGAGCAGGAACCAGCAGGTGGCCGTGCCGAGGAGGTGCAGGCCGTGGCGCCGGAGGAACTGGCCGGAGAAGAGGCCGAACGAGTTGCGGTCCTCGGCGCCGCCGTTCTCGTTGGCCTTGGGGTCGTCCTCGGCGGCGATCTCCACCTGAAGCACCTTGGACATGTCGGCAGCGGCCTGCTTGGCGTTCTTGGCGACGAGCGCCGTGTAGCGCGCCGTCTCGGGCATCTTCATCCGCCAGTAGTAGGTGAGGAGCGCGGGGACGGCGCCGAACATGAGGATGAAGCGCCAGACGAAGTCGGCCTGCGGGGGCGTGGAGGCGGCGGCGCCTTCCTGGTACGCCGGGGTGGGGAAGGCGGCGCGGAAGGCGGCGGAGACGACGAGCGTGACGACGCCGCCGGTGAGGATGCCGAAGCCCTGCATGGCGAAGACGGCGGCGATGAAGGCGCCCCTGGTCTTCTTATTGGCGTACTCGGACATGATGGTGGCGGAGAGCGGGTAGTCGCCGCCGATCCCGAACCCGAGCCAGAAGCGGAAGAAGCAGAGCGTGGCCATGACGGAGCCGGGGGTGGAGCCGAAGGAGAGGCCGGAGGCGATGGAGCAGAGGACCATGCACATGAGGGTCATGCCGTAGACGCGCTTGCGGCCCATGCGGTCGCCGAGCCAGCCGAAGAAGAGCTGGCCGGAGAGCGTGCCGCAGAAGGCGACGCCGTTGACGGCGGCGGCGACGTTGGGCGGGAGGGAGCCGGGGTCGGCGGCGCCGTCGCGGTAGTAGTAGATGCGGCCGAGGAGCTTGGTGACGAGGGAGATGCAGAAGAGGTCGTAGGCGTCGGTGAAGAAGCCCATGCCGGCGATGACGATGGCCGTGAAGTGGTACCACTGCGTCTTGGCCGAGTCCAGCGCCGACAGCACCTCCAGCTGCTCGCGCGCCATCGCCGCCGGCTTAGGTTAGTTAGATCGGCGGGTCTCGTGAACCTGATGATCTTGGTGGGAATTGTTGTTGCCGGTGTCCTGCGGAGGAGAAGATGAGAAGATGATGGGATAAATAGGCGGCTCCTCCTTCACCGGGACTCTTGGGTTTGGTTGTTGACTGTTGTGAACGCGGTATCTTTCTGTTGGGATTATTCTTGGGAATAAACCCTATTTGCTGTTGCGATTTTCGCTGGAACGGATTACTCCTAACAGTATTAACAAAAAGGATTACTCCTAACAGTTGTTTTTGTGCTACTCTCAGGAGAATATTCGCGTGATATGTTTATTTTGTTCCAGTTTTGTTGGCGAGAAAACCATACTACTCCCTTGTAAAACAGTGGCGGAGCCGCCAGTAGGGGGGCGAGCCCCCCCCGCGTTGGCACTGGGCTAAATAATTGGTATTATTAACTCAATAACTGTAAGCCCAAAACGAGTTTGTCAAAAGGCTCGCGAAGCTATCGGCCGGCCCACACACACATCAATCTAAGTACCACGACAAGGCCAAAAACACCGCCACACCTAATTTTCTACTACTAGGACAAGTAATATGGATCGAAGGAAGTACCTGATTTCGTGAATCTACAGAGATAAAGACCAAGGTATTGTACTACTAGTACTATCTATTTGTCTATAGATTTAATTACTGTAGTTACTAGACTTATCAGTTAGTTTGATTGCACAAATGAATTAATTAATTAATTGTTAGTGCTTAGCATATTAGTACTTCGCTTGTTAGAACAATTGTAAATTATATTTTGCTTTGTATTAATATAAAAAATGCATAGAAAATGAAGAGAATGACACCACTGACACAGTAATTTTTTAGCCAATTGCTACATATTCTAATCTAATCCTATAGCTAAAAATGCAAATCCAATCGAGGAGTAAGTAAAGTTCAATGCAAATAGCTGCAAAGTTCAATGTTTGATGAAATTATTGATCCTCGATCGATCCATGTTTGATATTGACATTTCGTTACAATATTTAAAACTTGAAATATTTTTGTGTTATGTATACTACGTGTGCTTCAATGTGTTCTTCGCCATCCCCACCCCCCTCCCCACCCATGATTAAATCCTGGCTCCGTCCCTGTTGTAAAATAAAATCTTTCTGTAAAATAAAACAGTTTTTTGGGGTATGTTGGTGAGAAATTCGTGGTATGTTGTTGAGGGTTGGAAAAGAGGAAACAAATGAAAGTGTGACGATCAAGGAGGCAGGAAGTAATACAGGGCAAGTCATGTAAGGTGACGTGACATCTTGAGACACCATGACTTTTCAAAGGAGCAAACCAATCAAACGGACGCGAGCGTGTTGAGTGAAGAGTAAACAGGTTTTACATAGTAAATAGATTTAAAAAAAATGTGATGCAAGATGTTCATGTGCGCAGAGTTTGTGCAAAATTGAAAACCCATCTACGATGAGATGGTTAGGAGGAATATCGTATCCCAGCTCACCAGAGATTAAAACCCAGGTTTAACACTTTGTTTTCTCATTTAAAGGCGAATATTCTTTCACTGCGAGAAGACGTTTCAGTCGACAGGAAGACACCTGTGGTGACTTCGTTAAATCTTCAGACACACCGAATCAAGACTTGTCTTTCTAAGGTGCTCATATGGATAGGTTGTGCGTATTGTGAGCGTTTGTATCTGTATTGTTTTCCTAAAAAAAGAGTTCGTACCAAAATTTGTGGAGTTTAAACATTTTAGAAGATCTCGGCAAAAAAGAAAGAAAAATAGACCTCTGAGAAAATTTTGAAAACAATATTGTTCATAGGTTATTTTATTATTTCTGCCACGAATTCCTCGAATGTCCCAACACCCTAAAATTTGCACGGTCTTCACACATATGAGCATTTACACTTCAATTTTTTTTATACTTTTTTACTATTTTTATGATTTTACTGTTCATTAAATGCAGATGAGCTCGAGCACCGTTTTGAGTTATCGGTAAATCAGTAATATATACTCGTGGAAGAAAGAAAGGAAAAAAAAGAGTGCAACATAGCTATCGCGATGGTGATTGACGACAAACGAATCGATTCAGTGAGTGAGTCAGTCAGTCGTTGAGATCGCTGCAGGTTTTGCATGTGGGGTTTGGTTGGTGCGCCTTTTTTAGTTCAGGATTCTGCCTCCACTCACAACAACTTTCCCTGCACTACTGTCCTACCCCAGAAAGACAAATTTTGGAAGATTCCCAAGGCTACGATGGTGCTCGTGATGCTAGTTACAACTCCAGGCTCCATTTTTGTGCGTCTGAAAGATGCCAGAGCTAGTAGCAGAAATAAACTGATCTGCTGCAGTTGCTTAAGCAAAAGCAGTAATGGCTGGCGGTATGAATCACGCACCGCCGCAACAACTTGTATTCCTGCTTCCTACACTAATTAAAGGGCTATAAATGGAGAATCCATTGCTGATTAATTAAGTTAAGAGAGGCCATAACGAATGATACAGCGTAGTACAAGGTTTATCGAGCGGGCATGGAAACGAGACTCACCGATCGACTGAAGCAGGCAGGTGGCTAGTAGGGAACTGGCTGCAGCTTCATGAACAACCAGCCGAGGGAGAGAGAAGCTGAGAAGAAGAGCTTGCTAGAGGAGGAAGAAGATGGCTGTGTAGTGTGTACTTGTGATGGAGGAGGCCGCCGGCGGGGAGGCCCTATTTATGGACGGCCACCGCGCGTGCTGCTATATGCACACGACACGGCACCCGTCGGAGGAATATCCGATCCTCGATGCCTCGCCTCGCCTCGCCGGTCAACGATGGCGATGACGACAACGACCGGCCAGCTCGACGGTCCCGATGGCCGGAATTTCCTGGGTCCCGGCGGGAAGCCAACAATGAGCGCAAGTCAACTCCTGCGGGTCGGTCGTCGCACACTGATCGACAGCGTGACACTGTCCTCTGGTACTGGTACTGGTACCCGATCGAGAAGGGCTAGCGATCGAAATGCTTGGAACTGTACCACGTTCACTGCACAACCACCGTCCGTCCGCCGTTCAAACTATCACCGTTTACAGGAAAAACCATCGTCTGGTGTCCAGTACTCTGTACTCCATGATAGCTTAGCTTCATGTGTGGCTGGCCATGGTAGTAGTAGTATATGACCGCTCGATGACGCATTGTGATGAATAATTAGCGGAAACAATGCGTACGCAGTCCGGTCAGTCAAGGGCAGACATCTGTCCTTATCTCCCCCTGGCTTTCAAGTTGACCGTTGATTAAGTAGCTAGCACGGTAGTAGCATGGTCCTTCTATAACCGTGTTTAATTATTCAAAAATGCTACACACACGGATGATTACGGAGCTTTACAGGGTTACCTTCCAATTATCATTAATCCTCCTTGAATTTAACCTTGGTGGGGCCCGCTCAACTCCATTTGCCCAATCAAATCGTGCTAAAAAATGACCAGTCCGTATTACCCTGTAACCAGTCCGTGAGTGTAGCAAAGCTCTTAATTATTTGCCCGTCAGTCATGAACGCGGCGTGTTAGTAGATGTCTCCCTTGGGCGAATTTTAGGCTCGCTCTATCTGAATTTTGGGGTTTCCTGAATTTCCATACGAGTTTACTCTTCTGCTCTCTTTGCGACTGCAGCAGCCCATTCTTGGTGATCTTTTGTTCATACAACTAGAAAAATATCCCGCGTGTTGCGGCGATTTTTTTTATAAAAACTCTACAACGTAAATTATAAAAACTCTACAATGTAAATTAAAAGGGTATAATATAAAAACTCTCCGCAGTCCGGTCAGTCAAGGGCAGACATGTGTCCTTATCTAGTTGACCGCTGATTAAGTAGCTAGCACGGTAGTAGCGTGGTCCTTGTATAACCGTGTTTAATTATTGGGAAAAGATCCCCTTCAACCCGGCAGATCTTTTTATACGCGTTCGCCGTCTGTACAACCGTTCGATGCGGTTAGATCTACTAGCGCGTGAACTAGTATATGGTGTCAGCTTCTTTTGCAACAGACCTATTATTGCAAAGGTCAGTTCGCAACAACCGTTCTGTTGCAAGGCTTGTTACGGTGATGAGAAAATAAAAAATAAAAAATATATTTGCAGTGTCCTTTGCAACAGGGATCATGTTGCAAAGGTATGATTGCAACAACGCCTCTGTTGCAAAGCCCTACACAAGAGGATCGTGGAAAAAAATATGTACGGTGTACTAGGATGGTTAAAATAAAAAAAAATCAATCCATGAAAAATATCCATTTTAAAAGTTTTGCAACAAAGATTTATTGCAATGGTTCAGACGCAACAGAGGTTTTGTTGCAAAGCTATCATGATGATTTAACGTAAAAAAAATCTTCGTCAAGGCTTTGCAACAGAAGACATGTTGCAATGACTGATCGCAACGAAATAGCTGTTGCAAAACCATGATGATCCGGGATTGATCGAACGGTCCTACAAGTGACGGATAACTGGTATACTACAACCGGCGGAAGCGTAGCATCGCCCTTAATTATTTGCCCGTCAGTCAAGCACGCGCCGTGTAGATGTCTCCTGGGGGCGTATTTTAGGCTCGCTCTATCTGAATTTTGGGGTTTCCTAAATTTCATTAGGGGTTCATTCTTCTGCTTTTTTTTTGGGACTGCCGCAGCCCATTCGTGTTGATTTTTTTTTTGTCATCTGGAGTGCCTATATATGGATTATTATTGTCCTTCTATAGATTTTGCTTCTGGATCCTGTAGAAATGTTTTCCTGTTTCTTTTTGGCCTTTTGGTTCATATGATACAAATATCACAGGAACAGAAATTTTGTAAGAAATAAAATGGCGTGTATCTCAAATATTAGAGCGTACGAACATGAATAGGAAACGAGAAGTCTTTTGGATTTTTTTTAAAAGGAGAACTATCCTCGGCCTCTTCATCTAGCGATGCATACAATCATTTTTTTTTATTTATCAACATGATTTAACATAACAAATACACTGATTAATCCAAAGCCATATGCTAACAACCATTATCACTACACCTACAAGATTGATGGTATGCCCTGACCTCGCATCAACACACATCATTTAATCCAATGGTCTCATCAAGCTGCCCACTGGCAAGCCGAGAGCACCAAGTGATCTAGCAGACCATCTCCACGTATCACACATACACGCTCTAGACTCAGCCATCACCATCTTCCGCCGTCCCATCTTCAAGAGCGATTAACACATTCAATTTGCCGAACCATTTTGCCATTGACGCATCCACGACGCCAGACAACACCAACGTTCTGCACTCATCTCACAGTCCTACTCGCCCTCCTTGATCTGGAACCACTTGTTCACCTGGTGCTCCACCGCGAATTCTTCGCCGACCGGAGTCAGGTCAAGGCCCTTGGTCCTCAAAATCGAAGGATCTCAATGTATTAAGTTTATAAAAAACAAAGTAACATAATAAACTGATGACATCATGTAAACAGAGAAAAGAGTGCAATACAACTAATCTCCATTGTTTTATCCTTAATAACAACAATACATATACATGTCTTGTCTCAAACATGATCTAGGATGTAAAGCATCATAAATATTGCACCTGTACGCAGATCGAAAAATATACATAGCTATGAAATTACACATATAGAGACGCCCCCCTCTCTCGAAATAAATAAATAAACCGCTAACACTCAATACTCCTCTAGGAACTAATGGGAGGTCCTGTTGATATTGTGGAGCGAAGTAAGCAAGAAGAAGCGGCTCGAATCACGTCATGGAGACCCCGATGATTAATTAGTACGTCCGCCACAGATTAACCTAAACAAACATTGAAATGCGGGTACCAGTTTACTCAACACATGCGAGCATGGACATCTGTCTGTCTATCTGTATATTCAATCAGCCAACTTTTTCTTTCTTTTTGCAAGTAATTCAATGAGCCAGGTTAGCTGACGTTTCACCTTAAACTACTCGTAAGAACGTCATTAGGTGTACCAAACGCATGCAAGTACGGTTAAACTATGCCATCCCAATACGAGTCACGTCAAGTTGATCGACACGATGACACTCTCTCGTCCTGGCTAACCTAGTCCAGCTAATTAACCCATTTGTGATTTGTTCTCGTGCAATATCAAATTGGCTGGCACGAGCTTCTAAGAAAACGTGTCAGGTCTGTTATTTTAGTCACAAGTTATACTAGAGCTACAATTATGAGTGTGCACTAATTATTGGCCTTTCTGAACTCTGAAAATACAGTACTAGCATCTCGACGTGGATGTGGTGTGTTGACCATTGAATTGAAAGGGTGACTTTTGCGTACACAAGTGTCATGCCGACTTCAAAGCAAACAAGAAATGTAGCGCATAGTTATTTAACTAGCCGGAGCAAGGTGATGTGCCAAGACCTTGTTCGCTGGTCGTGCCTTGCGGCTCAGCTGCAGTCACCACGCACGCCATTTGTTCCTAGCTACATCCAGTGACATGCATGCATGCATGCAGTCGCTTGGCAGCCTAGCTGCGAGATCGACTCTCAAAGTCAGCTGCCGCCGTAGGCCGTAGGCCGTAGCATGGGCAAAGGGACGAAAGGAAATCGACAAGTTATTAAGCTGTCGATCGGCCGAGAAAGTCCGGGACGTGATGGTACCATCGATCGCAGCCTTCACAGGATATTCGCGCGAAAAGGCTACGTACATGGCATTTTCCCTTGCTTGCTTCTATTGTTGACGTTTGTTTTCGGCTGAGGGGGTTTGCGAAAACGACGGCACCGTTGATTCCTTTTTCGATCTGCGCGTGCCCGTCTCACCAGCCTCCTCCAATCACGGCGTTTTCGTTCACAGTGGCAGCAAGCTAGCAAAGGCAAACAACAAGAAAAAGGAAGAAATTTCGATACGACTTTACTCTATAGGGTTCCAGTGTCGTCGAGGCAACGGCACAACGATGTCGCCAGCATCCAAGTGCCACAAGCGTGCAAAAGTTTGTTTCCTACATAATCTTCTGCATCTGTCTAGATTGAATTATTTAGATAGTTTTTATCATTCAATACTGTTTTGTATTCGTCTGCGGATCAATTTGCATGTTCGGGTTTTCATAAATTTGATACAAATCGGGAAATGGGTGCGACACCCAGGTTCATCCTTCGCGTAAGAAATCTTCTTGATGCAAGAAGATGCTCTCGAGCTCGCTGTCGATCGCATGACCAATCATCTAAGCAGATTCATCATTCCGCTGTCATTCGTATATATACTGTTTTTTTAGTGGATGAACGCGTTTTTCTGCTAGACTAGAACAGATCCCCCAATTCCGGCCGGCCCGTAAAGAATATGTGGACGGCCCGCAAAAGCGCCTTCGAACCGCTATATGTACGGGGCGGGGGGACAGGGTTGCCTTCTTACATTCCATCCCCTCCCGCTGCCATATCCATCTCCCCCTTCGTCACATCTAACTCCAACTTCGGTGAGCGATTCCGATGGCGAGGGGAGAAGGTAGCTTCCGTGGCGGTCAGAGCGGCTCCCCATCGGACAAGCGCGACAAGATGATTGTACGTTTTATTGATCAAATCAAATAAAAAATATCGATGAAATCAAATAAAAAAACTTTAATGTGTTGTGCAACAAGGCTTTTGTTGCATTGGCCGTGCAACAAGACGCTTGTTGCAAAGCCTCACGAGTTATAGCAATAAGATGAAACGGCTACTGACAGCTTCATCTAACGGCCAGGAAGACGGAAGATCTTTAAGAAAGTTCGACAAACGAATGCATAGCGCTGTCCCTTATATTTTCCAGTTGCTCAAAAAACGTACTTATTATATTTTCAACCTTTTCTAGTCTGGGGATATAATTATTATCCCTAACGGATGATTCTGGGTTGAATCTGGAGTGATATGATTAGAGGGTTAGATCAGTAAGCAATAGTAGGGAACCAACTAGATCTCTTGTATGAAGATGCTCATGTTTCCTTCAGTAACTACAATTTTCTTAATGTGATGCAAGAAAGTCATAAGCATCAGCCAGATAATTTAAGTACGTAAATGATCGTAACTGTATCTTGAGATGTGCTACAGGTTTCAATATATTTCTCTAATATTTCTGCTTAGAAGAATAGGGCAAAGAGTTCTATGCGGAGAAGCTAATATATGTGCAGAAACACTTATGCTAACAACTAAGTTGAAACAAAAGAGGTTCTAACATAATAAATCATCTGAAGATTATACGAGTAATATTTTGACATTATAGACTTTTATGTAGAATATTGGCTCTATAGTGGCTCACCATTTATTGAAAACTAAATTAACACTTATGAATTATATAGAGTTTACCAGATAGTTCTTATTTTTCTAACACAGTGATTTTTGTATCGATCACCAGATTAAAAAAATTAACACGATGATTTTTGTATCGATCAGCAAGGCATGTGTTCACTTCTAGCACATTACAATTCATAAGGAGTATCATACATGGAACAACTTTTTTTTCTTTTAGAAAATGAGGATCATTCTCGGCCTTTGCATCATTGCGATGCTCACAGCCATATAAATGGAACAACTGTGGAAACCTATGATCATATTCAGTCGGGCGAACAAGCAGGCAAACACAGTGAAACCTGATCCCCGTGGCCTACAGCACAACATGGAAATACAACACCCACATAATCTACAGAAGAAAAAAACTGGCAGGTCACTATATCTCACCGCCGATGCAATCTGTTTCTTCACTTAAAAGGTACAAGTAGTGATCCTCAAGGGGGCGGTCCGCCGGCAAAGCGTCCTGCTCCCTTGCTATATGCGAAGCGGACTCCTTGAACCTCTGCATGCGCACCCTGCTGTACGCGTCGATGTTCCGTTGGGAGATCAGGAAGCGCTCCACTTCCGCTACGAACCGCGCTGTCCGCTCGAGGAGGAACGGCCTAGCGGCGTCCGAGAGCAAGCCCCTGAACATGTCCCTCGTATGTTCCGGGGAAGTCTGCTTTGAGGGGTGCAGTTTTTCTTGTGCTTTCATGAAGGACTCGATCACACCATGGATGTGGTAAACTATGGCCTCGACATTTTCATCCTGTGGAAAACAAATTGTACACAAAGTTACCATGAATAACAAGATCTACCTGCATCACGCTACTATGCACCCTGGAATGTGCAGGATCAGCATGATTCCTTTTGCCTTTGATCGCGATGAGTAGGTAATGGGTAATACATGCATTACAGATAAGCACGAGTTTATGCCCAAACAAAAAGATAAGCACCAGTTGGATGTTTTATATGCATTCTCTAAAGAAGCTAGGTTGGCCTAGAGCACATGGAAGCGCAAATATAATTCTCCTGAGCTATAGAATAATGGTGTTGCTAACGGTGGTGGCAACATACCTGTGTAAGGGCCTGAATTTCCTGCCTCAACCAAGTTTCAAGCCACATGTTCTTCCGGAGATACTTCCGTTGCTTCCAGTACTGAAGCACACTGGACGTATCGTCTGAAATCTCTGCAGCAAACATGAGTGTCAGAAAGAATAAGGCTCATAAATATCTGAAATTAATACTAAAACTGTGAACAGCGAAGTAAATAATACTCCAAATTAACACAATACCTCTTGTGTTATAGAACTGTGATATCAACCCATGTGCATCTGCAAGATGTCTGCACCATAATAAAAGCGAGATCAGTACACGCAAGCATTCATACTTGAACAAGTTTTTAGTCTGTAATAAGAATAGTTACACATGCTTGTGCGTACCAACTGCTGGATGCAGGCATGCACGATGACATTGATACTGACCTCTTCCCCTGGTCCTGCTCTATGTAATGCCGCGTAAACGATTCACCATTGAAAGCATGAAGGATAGATACACTCTCGGTCTGCAAGCATCACAACGATACAATATGATCAGGACCAGGACTTAAGTCTGCTTCGGCGAAATAATATCTGGTCAAGTTCACAGACATAGCTCATTGCGCTAATCAATAGAAGAAAGGTAATACATAGATGGGTATTTTGGGGTGGGCTCATCCAATTTTGCTTCTCAACAGCTCATTAAACTAACCAAACTTACAACCTGCCTTTTCCCTGCAAGATTTAAATGGGATTCAACATATAACTGCACATTTTTCTCTCGCACCACGCACTTGAAGATGGTAACAAAGTTGAACTGGGCAAATGTGTGTAAAATGGTGCTACACCAACCACACCTGCTATTGGAGTAGCAACAGATTGGGGCTAGGCTTACCTTGCAAAGGGGGCATTTCACAGAGGACAAAGGTTCTTCATGCTTGCTCTCCACAATGTTCACCCACTGGGTTATGCACTTGTAACAGAATGAATCTGAAAATTTTAGCACGTTTGGTCAGAAACGGGTTTCGGACTACAGGAATCCTCTGCCCCAAACCCACGGTTTCCGCAGATTGCATACGAGCACAATAGAAACCTGCAGCGTGTTTCCCCCTCTGCTCTTTCGGGTAGACGTAATTCGAGAAGAAGAAGAAAAATCTGGAGCTGAAAGCTCAGTTCGCGGCGAATTTGTGCGCGCGGGTGGGAGGCGGAGGCGACTTACGCAGGCAGGTGTCGAGGTAGGCCTCGTCGTTGAAGCCCTCGAGGCATATGGGGCAAGCGCACGCGACCGCGGCCGCCGGGTTGCTGCGGCCACTGCCGGACGGCGAGGCGGACGCGGCGGCGGAGGGAGAGGCGGCCGCCGCCATGTCTGGAAGCCTGAGATGGATCGGCACCGCTCAAGTAAAACAGTGGAGGGGTAAAAGGGACCAAGCCCCCGGTGCGAGTGGGCTCTCTCGTCCGAAAATTTTTAGGAGCAAACCTGCCCAACGGCCGGCCCGGCACGTTTAGCCTTGAACGGGCCAGGCATGGGACGGCCTGTTAGGTACTACCCCTGTCCCATAATATAGTATCGTTTTTTAAATTAAATGTATCTTACAATTTTTTTTAAAAAAATATTACATTTTTATAGAGCAACTAGTTAGAGTGTACCCTCTGCGGAGCACCCGAAAATATCACTTTTGGTGCATCTAGAAATCGCTAAGCAGAGAATTATGACTGCACGCGAACTGTGGTTGCGCGTCAACTATGGCCGCACACGAACTGGGCGTTCGTGGATGTGGATGTGGTTGTGGTTGTGGCTGCGCCCGTGACTATGGCTCAAAAAAAGTTCATCAAAACTTATCAACATGGGATCATGTTTTAAATATCTCGACGCAAGAAATACAACGATGAAAACAGTTCATGATTTGAACAAATGGTTCAAAAGATAAAATATTTTTAAAAAATGACCTACGAAAAAAGCAAAAAAATTAACCTCCCCAGCACGGGGTGAAGAAAACGGCTGAAAACTCTCCAGCTACGATAAATGGCATGCATACGTTTCACCAGTTGTCAACATCGGGAAAAAAATAACCTTCGCAGAGGATACCTACTTCCAACCATGCCAGTCAATGATGTTGCATCGGTGCTAGAATCAACAGTCGCCAATGTTGCATCTAATGCTCGTTGGCTACGATGGGGCTGTGACCGAGGGGTGCAATAGTGTGTTGCAACTGCAGACTGTGAGCTGCAACCGATGGTGGCGAGTGCTAAAGAGCGGCGACGTCGTGATGGGGGAACGGTGGCCACCAAATGTTGCACCCGGAGAGGACAAAGGTATTGCAAGGGTGTGAACCACGAGGCGAGGGTGAGGCTGCTCGGTGAAAAGATGTTGGTGATTGTATCGTAGTATTTCTAAAGATAACACATAATTAACACAGGGTGCCGTAATGTCCAAATCGATCACGAACAATAGACAAAAATAGGAGAAGCATATAAACAATAACTTCGTATGTGTTCTTTTATTATTATTATTTTCATAATTATTCCCATAAATTTGAAAATACTAACATTTTAGGAAACTGTTCACAATAATTTTAAAAATTGTTGATTTTTTTTGTTTTTTTAGTGTTCACATCTTTCATATTAATATTCACATTTTTCAAAATAATAGTTTCTCAACCTTTTATTTCATTCGTTTTTTACTCTGCATATAAAATTTATATGAAATCAAAGTATCTTTAGTTTAACCAAATTTATAAAAAAAAACCAAGATTCACAATACCAAAGTAATATCATTAGATTCATTATAAAAATATAGTTTCATATTATATATATTTAGTATTGTAGATACAGAAATGCATATGTACATGTACAAGCGGGTACATGTGATATCATGTCCACACAATGCTAATAGATTGCTTTGAGATCCGTAAAAACTGTGCTAGGAACATTGTATATTTTATACAAAAACCAATACAATGTACCTAAGCCTTAAGGAAAATTCTTCCTTTTTCCAGTGAATTGAACCATGCATTCTCAAATCATATAGGAACCAATACGTAATAGCATATTAGTCATATGCTTTTCCTGCTTCTATGTTTTTAGAATCCTACAAACAATGAAGCAATTTTAAGTTCTATTTCATATATGTTGGTAGAAAGTTATGGTTTGTATTTAAATAACTACATTTTATGGAAGCTATAATAAAAATAAACGCATAGTGCAAAAAATATAGACATTTTTGGCAGAAATCTCAAACAACAACGCACGGATAAGATATCACATGTACCCGCTTACACATGTACAAAATCCGCACTCGATAGTGATATTTTTAATATAAATTTAGTCAAACTTTACAAAGATTGACTTGACACAAATCTTATACACGTAGTTAAAAAAACGGAGGGAGTATAAAATGTTCGCAAACTTTACATAAGTTTTTGAAATGAACCCAACTTTTAAGCTTTACGATTTTCCAAAACTTTTCTACTGCAACAGGTTCTTTTAAGAAAACCGGCCAGAAAATCCGTTAGCTCTTGTAGCTCGTCTGTTGTAAGCAAACACGCAACTACCTCTGAGCGAATTGGAATTACGGAGTACATCATAGTTCCGAGCTCAATCCCTTCCACGTTCCAAAGAATGTTTTACATGATGTTACAACAACACAACTTCTATACATTTTACCAAAGACATGATCTAATCTTTGTAACTATCTCACAGGCTGCCTCCGGAATTGTCATTTGATCCCCATGCATGTTCCCATTTGGTGTAGCTTGTCTATTTTCTGATGTATATCCAAAACTAAGTGTTACCTTAAATAGTAAGAGTGCTCCTACGATGGGCTCTCGTCATCCTATGGTGCTAGGCTTTAAACAGCAAAGCCACCTTTTGGCCTTCCTTGCTCTCTTAGTTTCTTTGCCACCATTGAAACCGTTCAGGGTCTCTTCTTCATGCACCTTCATTGTGCTCCTTAATGTCATGGATTTTGTCGTTGTTGTTATGGTAGAAGCGGTCATATTTTTAGGAGAATCACTCCCGAGAGCACCTTCGTCCCTGTTGCGCACCTCCTTACCGGGCAAGAAATAAGTTTGCTGGATCTCTCTGCATAAAGGAAGATATAAGTTAAATTATACAAATGTTAGTTAATGCCGTTGTGACCATGTAATGATTGCACGATCAACTGAAACACAAATTTAGCAAACAATGAGTTCATATCTCTTAATGTGAACCTTGAATCTTGAGGTGGCGTGGTAAGAGGATATCCATTTGGGAGATTGTCTGTATCAAGAATGTTGAGGGTATGTGAATTTCTTGAACTGATGGCACTGCCTTCTTCCGAAATTGCGTCATAACTGAGGAGCTCTTTGAGTGCACTGATGTTTGCAGATCTGTTGCCTTGAAGAACTGCAATAGCTGTGTCCAGTATGCCCAAAGCCTTCTGCACCTCAGGGCCAACACACAGTTCATTTTCTACTTGCTGCACTTGCTTTACTGTTTGGTCAGGACTAGTAAAAGACTTATTTTCAACTTGCTGCGCTTGCCCGGCTGTTGGTTGGTTAGAAAAGCCGGTTGCAAGGTTATCCACCTTAAAAGATGTGTTCTGTTCACTCTCCTCTTCAATAATCTCACTGCATGGTGTGAGATTAGTAACTGCCAGAGGATTATGTACAGTGGGGTTCTCCCGGAGCACTTCATTAGCACTTCCCTCAACTGGAGTCACCTTCGCCTTGTCAGCAGAATACTGGTAGTCGCGTAATCTTGCATACTGTGGTGCTCGTAAAGCTTGCTTGTAGTCCTCATCAGAAGTGGCCACAGTACTAACAGCCTGCAGATAAGCCCATAACAATTGCTTAACAGGGCATAGTTCTCTCCCCAACATTGTTATCCAACATAAAGTATCATTAGATTAAGCTACTAACCTTCTGGTATAGCTTATGCCCACTGCCGATTAGCTGTCTTGACATAAAGTTGATCAGCCATGGGGGAACAAAGTCTAGCTTAACGTCCACATTAGCTACTACCCTGAATGAGTGATTAGGTCAAAAGTGGAGTCCATGTCCGTAAATTTGATAAATTAGTAAATACTGGTATAAAAAGTACTCCCACCGTTTACAAATAAGTGACGTGGTTTTAGTTTAAATTTGTACTAAAACCACATCACTTATTTGTGAACGGAGAAAGTATGTGATTACAATAATATATTAGTAACAGGCCCATTAAGTTCGCAAGATCTTTGGAGGATTCCCATAGGATTTTGATCCTCGGGATTTTTAGTTATGTTTGGCATACTAATTCCCTAGGATTGTGTCTAGATTGGCCTAATTTCCAAGGATTATTAGCATTAGATGAGACCTCATGGAAAATTCCTGGGTATTGAAGTGGAGAGGGGATCCTTTTTACCAATGTTTGACATATTAATTCCTTAGGGTTGTGTCTAGATTGGCCTAATTCCCAAGGATTATTAGCATGGAAAATTCCTGGGTATTGAAGTGGAGAGGGGATCCCAATCCTATACTTTTCCTATTCCTTTGATTTGGAAATTCTGTAACCGAATGAGCCCTGAAGGGTGTAGGAGCTTAATCCTTATTTCCAGCTAGCCCTGCACGTTCGGTTCATTCGGTAAATAGTTTTAAGTTTAGCCAAAGTTAAAATAGTTAAGAATAAATGAAGCCCAAGTCCATTCATTAAATGAATGATCCACTCCCATGTGTCCAGATCCAACTTAAACTACCGAACAGAACAGCCCATATAGGCCCAAGAGGCCAGGACAAGTGAGTTGGCCTGATCGTTGCATTCTTCGGTTAGTCTAGTATATAGCGAAGTACTTCGGTTTTGTACCGATGCAACCGAAACATGGATGGTTATCGATCTGGAAACCATACCAATGACCAATAACCGTACTAACCATCTGTTCAGTTTCGGTTCGGTCGCTCGGTTAGGTAACCGAATGCCCGGAGCTATGTCCAGCTCTAAGTGTGTGATGGTACGAGGCTACGAGCCATAGAGTAGGACAGTCGGTGGTAGGCTCAGTAAAGTGGGGGTTGCAATATATAACAATATGTCCATGGTTGTTATCTCATGCCCATCGGTGATAGAAGTTGGCAGCAGGTTCGGTAAATGTTCATATCCTAGTTAGGCCATGGCAATATGTACGAAGATAGCCTTGATTGTTTCCTCATGCCCATCTTGCGGACTGTTGAGCAGCTCGTATTTCTTCTTTTTTCTTGTATTAGAGTGAATGCACCCCTCTCCTACACACACACACAACCCAAAAACAAGCAGGCTACAAAAAGACCTACGAGCTTACCTAACAACAGACACCCCCACCCCCCGTGCGCGCGCTCCTACACAAACACCCAAAAATAAAGAAACTTCAACGAATTCCTGACTTCTGTGACAAAAAAAATCACAACACTTGTCTGAAAAGGTCGCCATATTGATTGTTTTTTTTGGGGGGGGGGGGGGGGGGTGCACAATTTCAAAGGCCGATGAAGTGGTCTCAGATGACATATGGTGCTCTATATCAGTTATGAGTTATCAATTGTTGAAATGCAAAATCAGACTTCACCTGAAAAAACTTCTTTCCTTGGTAATCCTCTGTAAAACAAAGCCTCCAACTACATCCATCCGAACTGTGTCACCAGCTTCAGGGATTCCATCTACAGTAAACCCATGTGTCTGCATATTGATATTATCCAAATTGGATATCTGCAAAACAAGTCAATAAGCAGTAAATAAAAAAAGTAGGACACAGACTATTAAGGCTGTAGGAAGAGGTTCACAAAAAAAAATCAACCTACGCACAGTTTTCATGATTACAATGACAAGGTCTTCTTTAAGATACTCAAACTGGAAGTAGTGTAGAAGAGCTTCTCTCTCTGAAACTGGCCAGGGGACCTTCACCCTTTCTTCCAAATAGTGAATAAAAAAATTAGCTACGACAGCTATAAAAGGGGAGGTCAAATTACAATGTAAGAAAGGACTCTTTAGAGAAATTTAGTCTTCAACTAACCT
This sequence comes from Bromus sterilis, assembly GCA_950022295.1. NCBI lineage: Eukaryota > Viridiplantae > Streptophyta > Magnoliopsida > Poales > Poaceae > Bromus > Bromus sterilis. The sequence continues at coordinate 436,513,003 of OX465595.1, forward strand.
GAGCAAAGAAATCTCTTCGCCAATCCGAATCTTTTTCAAGCAGCCTGATTGAGCAATTTTAAATGTTGGCAGATTGTACTGTGGAAACCTAAAGAAAAATAATCTCATAAGTTCATGAGGGAACTCATTTGATAAAGTTGTTGTTTTCTTTGGTCCAGGTTGACTTCAACGTTCAAGTACAGCAAAGGCAACATGTTTACTTTATAAAACATGGAGCATCACATAAGAATTAGCACTCTTTTAAAACTTTTTCTGTAGTGGGTTAATGATATGAAAATGGTGTAATCCAATCATTATATACTTGGTGAAAAACAATTTTATGATGCCTTGTCAAATTACTGCACGGTGTTTAGATGCACCTGTACAGCATCAGTAAAGTGGGTATTTGCAACCTACAGTGGCTACTGAAAGTAAAACCAGCAAGAATTAGGCACCAATGTGACTTGGGGAATCAAGGAGGAGGATTCTAATAGCATAAATAGTTTACCTACAATGAAGAACACACAAAAGTGTAGTTAAGAACCCATGAAATGAAAATCTATTTGTCCAAAACATATATAAATGGTTTACTTCCGAATGGTATGCATAATTATTACATATACTTATCTACCCAGCCTCCCATGGTATGTTAGTTCAACCAAGAATTTAATGGTGGTACACAAGTCAAACAAATATTTGAGAACAGCATGTGCAGTTCCTAAGAATGTAAAGATAAACAACTATGAACTTCAATTCAGAAAATGATGTACCGATCTCATTTTTCTACAAAACAATTACACTCACCATTTTCTGTATAGACCTGATTCCCATGACACACAGGTACCTACGCAAAAAAATAGCAAACTTAAGTGACTATCTGAAGTTATTGTGTTTTAACTCATGAATAAGGGGTTAAAGTTCCTTACAAACATCGATAGGACCATCAGCAAAGCCTTCAGCAAGAAGGGTATGAAATGGGGTCCCATCTGGACCCTCGCGGTACAGGACTCGTAATTGTTCTGTATCTTGCTTCACCTACAAAATAGAAAGTAATTATCGACCATTCAAGCAATTCATAGGATTTGCACGGGAACCAAAGGAAAAAATAACCACTTTCTAAATGAGGGAATAAGATAAAAGAACAACCAAGTTTGAAGCACAATACTAAACTAGTACAAACAATGGGAAAACATTTGAGAAGGATGTTTATCCCTTGAAGTGTCATTCTCCCTAGTACAAACATCGATTAGTTCTCTCCCTACATGTAAATTTTCGTGGTGAAATAACATTTGTGGAGGTCTGGGCAAAAAAATTCTATGTTCCACCAAAATGCTTTCACAAATATTCTTTTTGAAGCATCATTTTTTTACAGAGCATTAATAATGTTTTTTCCTTCGCGAAACATTGCACGCAAGTGGAACACTCATCAATGTTTGTCACACAAAAAATCATAACTTTTTAAATTTCATTGCTATTTTTTTAATTTGCTATTCATCAACCCGGAACAAAAACTCCACGTTCGCTTATCGCTCTCCTTTTTGGTAGCCAAGAATATGCATTCCTATTTTGTTTTCGTTTCTGTTTTTCCATTTTGGGTTTTGGTTGTCTCCACCTGTGTATCTTGCGCCTTTTGGCATTCTTCTTATAAACAATGACAAGCTTTTTGTGCATGTTCACCAAAAAAAGGCAAATTATTGCATCTCGAAATATAGAACAAGAAAGAGATCAGTGAACTGATATGATGCAAAACAGTTTTCTGTAAAACATAATTTTTTATTTCACATTGTAATCACATTATGTGCACAATATTTTTTTACAAATGTATTAACATGAGTGAATTTGTATACCTTCCACTCCTTCTGTTGCGGTCCAGGAATCTCTGAAGGCCGTTCATTTCCTGAAGTGTCTAGCATTTCAAGAAAATTCGAGACTTCTCTGGCTCGTGCTTCAGCAATCACATCGATGTTGCCTAGAGAAGACACAATCCAAAATGAAAAATACAGAACTATATGTAGGATGGTAGAAATGAATGCAGTCAACTTCTACAATGAGAAGCAAATACGGATGGGAATATACACATCACGAATCAGTTTAATTTAGTAGTAATAAAATATAAGATGTGTCAATATCACTATTGAATATTGCATTTAATGTTTAAATTCAACCAGCGAGTTCATTACAAATATGGCACGTTAATGTCACTAGGGAATAATTAGCAACGAAAAATAAAACTCAACACATTTTTAATGGCACAATAGGACCTAGAGAGCAAAAGTAATCAAACCCAAACCTTGGTCAGAGCCGGGCAGAGACGACTCCAAAATCTGCTTCTTGACCAGAGATCTCAAAGAGACCTCGTCGGCGAGATCAGGACACGCCAGGGTCTTGTCCAGACGGTCGCGCAACTCCAGAACTTCCTTCCTCTTCTCCATGGGCCCTGCCACTAAGCTCTACGAGTCACCTACCTGGACCGACACCACACAGACTAGAGTTTTGAAAACCAAAATCGCAAAATTTGTCCAAACAAAACCGATCAAACGAATATAGAATCCACACGAGCCCAAAGATTCCCCACGGAAAGACTTCCAATCTGAAGGCGTCAAGTAAGAAAGTAAAGAAAGATTAAAAAGGCATGCGCCCCTGAGGCGGAAAGCGAAGGTTCCATCTCCGCTCAAAGCTGAAAAGGAGCTCGGCTGCAGAAGGCCCGGGGGTTTATCCCAGAGAATTTGCAGGTCTGAAATTTTTCCGCCATGGAAAACGGAGAATCTAATCCAATCCAATCCAAGCAGAAGCAGCGTCCCAGATGCAGAACAGACCAGGCCATGAGTGGGAACAGAGAAGACGACAGACGGATTGGATCCAAAGAAACCCGCCTGAGCCTTACCGTGTGCGGAGATCCCCGGGATGGAGAGCTTGACCTCCGTCGAGGTGGTGGTGATCGATGAGGAAAGGGGCGAGGGAGAAGACAAGAGGAAGAGGAGGAGGGAGGCTTAGTTGGTGCCTCGTTGTTGCTGGCTGGTGCTGGATGTGCGGCCCACCAAGGCGACCGAGTTATGACTGATTCCTCAGTTCATCCGTGCACCGCTTTGCTCGTTTCCCTCTTTTGCCCTTGCCGACGCTCAAATCGTTTTCCACTCCATATCAAGAATTAAATGGTATACTCGTGTATGTGAGTGTCTGCGTTGTATTGTGTTCCCTCAAAAAAAAGAATTAAATGGTTCTCAATTTGAAGTTTTCAAAATTCTGATTTTGGGTTTAATGTTTACAAGACAATGCATAAATATATAAAATAGACCAATAAATCAATAATAATGATAAAGAGTGACTTAAATAGCAATTGTATCCATACACAATTTATGTACAGATATTTATCATTTTTATTTAATTGATATATTAAGATGATGCGACTGCGGCAGGCGAATATTCGGTCTCTGCATATCACAATGCACACCGCCAATGCGTTCAACACAAAAATAAAAATAAATCATTTCACAGTAAAATAAAGAAAAAGTTCAACCTAAATTGAGATAAATCCTAGAGTATTCAAGAATTACACCATTGTCCATGATGGAAGAAACCTCATGAGCCTATTTCAATCGAATATACGTCGTCATAAAGAGATCGTTGCTCTTCGACCTCTGCAAAATTGACCAAGTATGAAGTTGCACATGAGATAAATATATTCCATTTTGAAATCCATATCATTTCAACCACAAAGTTCAATGTAAAGTTATCACCATGCACAAGTATTTTCGGGGGTGACCCCCGGTAGTGCCAAGGCAACGAAAGAACCTTTCAAAACAAACGGTACGACCCAGCTCCGTTTGCCGACTGGCCCATGGCCCGACAACACCTGTTGGCTGCCAGCTGTACCAAGGCACTCCAGGCCTGCCGGCGCAACGGAGTCAGCGCCAATCCCGCACAATTCGCATCCCACACCGAAGACCCACGTTCCTGACGATACGGGGAGCATGACTACAGTGCATCTAGTGCAACTGACCGCAACAACCGGCTCCTGGACGACACGATGTTGTAGCAGCATACGCCGACCTACGCCATGGCATCATACCCTACGAGCCAGTGCTTCCATGAAGGCAGAGACGTACTTGCTACAGGACCCCGCAGCCGTTGGGACCCACGCATGATGATCAAGACAGACATGTTGCAGGCCCTCACATCCGATGGGCCCCACTGATAGCTAGAGAGGTTGGCACCAGGCCCCCACTCCCTTTCCTAGCAATATTGTAACCCGGGGGTCGGTCTATAAGACCCCCCCCCCCCGGGAGGCCCTGCAAGGAGAGGGTTGGATCATCTTCACATAGACACCCACATTTACTTCTCGAGGGAGGAGAGAGCAGAGCCTAGAGCCCTATTCTCCAACCTCAGGCATAGCTCCAGGAGCATTCATTGTAGTCTGTGTGCTTCATCATAGTCGCCATGCAGGACTAGGGGTGTTATCTCCGCACGACGGCCCTGAACCTGGGTACATCGCAGTGTCTTTACCTTGTCGTCCCCAGTCCTGCCTTCGGCACCATCGGCGTCCGTCGAGCCCTTCCCTCTACTTTATCCATCCCCATGGAATTTGTTGTTACCATACGACGACAATTGGCGCCCACCATGGGGCAGGTCGTGCCGCCAACCGGAGTTTTGATCCTGATGGGACCATCCTCCGCTCCTGGCGCGCGCTTTGCTTCCATCTTGGTCATCATGTCCGAGAAGCTGAACTGCATCATCAACAACGTTGCATGTTTCGGGAACGCTGCTCTCCCTCCATGCAACAACATCCTCTCATTCAACGATCACCGCGTCTATGTTGCGAACGTCATCGACGAGTACCCTCAAGAGGTTCTTGACTTCTCCGACATCACTGACCTTCTGCCTGTTGGTAGTTGTCGCGCAACGCCCAGTGGCACAGACTCCTACCTTCCGGTGAAAGTAATGATGGTTGGTGTCATCTCTAGCAGTCAGCACATCAGGGGCAGCAGGTGAGGGCGATACGTCCAACCGAGCTGAACGCAATGTGTTGCACACACCCATCAACCTCAACACCGACTGATACGTCCCAATCCTATATATAACTAGAAGAATACCCCGCGCGTTGCAGCGGAAATCTCTATAATAACTTTATAATGTAAATTGAAAGGATATAAGATCCATGTGAATGAAAGTGGATGACATGGACAAATGATTGGCTACAATAGTGGATGATGTGGAAAGCTTGCACGTTGAGATAGATGCCACAAATGCAAGCACCTTAATGGGATTTTGTTAGTGGATGACATGGAAAAATGATTGGATAAAATAGTGTGAGGTGTGGATAGCTTGCATGTTGAGATAGACACCATAAATGCATCTTAGTGGGGTTTTGCTTTATAAGAGATAAGATTTTTGCTTGTTCCATGCACTTTTATGTGACATTGCTACATGTTTTGCTACATTTTTATATCATTTTACACATATTTGGACTAACCTACTAATTCAGTGCACCCAGTGCTAGTTCCTGTCTGTTGATGTCTTTAGTTGCAGCGATTTTTTGTTTCAATATAAAATGCCAGAAAAATTCCAAAAAATCAGAATAAGGATCAGCGTCAAGGAAGCTTCCGGAACCACCGAAGAAGTGCCTAAGGGGGGCCACCCCCCCTCCCAGGCGGCCAGGTGGCGCGACCCCACCCTTGACCGCGCCACTAGGGCGCCTGGGAGGTGGGCCCCACCTTTAGTGCCCCCCTTCGGCCTATTTTACCCCTCGTTGAAGAAACCTCCGAGGAGAATCCCGCATCGTGAAATACCTCTTTGTTCCGCCGCCGCCGCGCTTCCAAGATCGGGAGCACCAGAAGACCTCTTCCCGGCACCCTGCCGGAGGGAGGATTGATCTTCGGGGACCTCTCCACCACCATGGACGCCTCCCGGATGTGTCGTGAGTAGTCTACCTTGGACCATGGGTCCCTGACCAGTATCTATGTGATGTCTTCTCTCCATTCTTGTTCTTCAATGTTTAGACCTTTGTGAGCTGCCCTACATGATCAAGGCACCTATGTAATTTTCCTGCTGTTGCTATGCTGTGTTTGCTGGGATCTGATGGATTATGAGATTATGTTCAGATCGTGATGAGTTATATATATTTGATTACCTTTTATATTTTGTTCTTGAGTAATTTTTGCATGTTTTCTGTTGTTTTTTGTAGCTTTGGCCAAGTAGTAGATAGTGACTCCAAGAGGGAGCGTTATGCATGATTGTGGGTTCATGCGCCCCCGATGTCTAGCTTAAGTGACAGAAACATGAGACTAGGGGATGTGTTGTTGCCACCAGGGAGAAAACAACGGTGCTTGTAACCGCGGTTGTAAGGATTGTTTACCTTACGCATAGATTGTTAATGCAATTGTCTGTTGCTTTGAATTTACACTTTGGGTGGGCTCGCAACTTAATACCAGCGAGATGTTCTAGATAGATATCTCAAGAGGATGATTAGTAATAGATGCAGATGGATTTTGGTCTACTTGTCTTGGTGTATTGCCCATACTTTTGAGCACTCTTACTTTCCAGTAGCATAATTAGCATTGCGATGCGTTTATAATTCTGTCAATTGCCCAACTGTAATTTGTTCACCCGGCTTAGCTGTTTCGTCTTTTGGGAGAGAGACATCACTAATGAACATCACGAGACCTCGGTCTATATTTCGACCACTGTTACACCTTCATCTTTATTTACTGTTTTTTACCTTTAGTTGCAATTATCACTATCATTATCTTTTGCGTTTGATCATTTGTAAACGACAAGGCCGAAGAAATTGATAACCCCTCTGTACTCGTTGGGAGCAAAGTTATTTGTTTCTGTGTGCATGTCCACGTCAACTCTTGCGTCATCAAGCATAATCTCTGGCGCTGTTGACACCTACTTGTCGACCCTTGGAGTCCTCCTGGATTCGATAAACCTTAAAGTCCTCGTGTAAGGAAAATTAACCGCTATCTACATCTTTACCTTCCACTTGGGGTAACCAACGAGGAGCATTGCTTCAGTGCCATCACCGACCCCGGTGTTGCTCTAGCCAAGATGGAGCGGACCCGTCTTCGCCTCGTCGCTGATGCGGAAGCACTCACCACCGAGTAGCGCCGGATGGACGCCATTGTACGTGAGTACAACGCCGCACACGATCTCACCGCCATGCTACGAGTCGGCCCGGCTCTAGGAACTTCTGCAGCAAGGCCGAGCAGTCGGCGACGCGCTGGCTCGCGCGGTGTCGGTAGTTTCACTGGGCATCTGCCCCACAGTCCACATATCTCCCGTCAGGAACCTGAGGGCAACCGACTAGGCCGCATCCTAATTGGAGCTCCTGGAGGGCTAAGAATTGCGTCAGCAAACGCGTTGTGTCCACGAGCTTCTAGCCACGGCGAATCGACATCAGTAGGCGGCAACAACTCCACTTCAGCAGCAAGCTGGCTCGAGAGCCGTCACTCCCTCGCTGGCTGGTGCAAACCAGCCACTTGATGAAGGACCTCGGCATACGAGGGATACATCTTTGCTACATGGCGACAAAGGAAACCACATAAGGAATCAGCGCGACGTGCCGACTAGCCACAGCGGGGCGGAAGAACCAGCAATCAACAGTCGAGCTAACGCTCAGCCGACCCAAGGAGCAAGACCTGCGATCAGCGAGCGCCTCAGGCCTCGTATGATCGATGATAATGACGCGCGTCACCGCATCGAGCAACTAGCGGAATCCCTCCGAACAGATAAGAGAATACAACCGGACCAATATGTTTCGGGCCACACATACGCGTGGAGCCTTTCCCCGAGGGCTTCACACTGGCTCGCGACACCCCCAAGTACAATGGGTCCACCAAGACACTAGGGACCTTGCTCTACGTCACATGCCAAAGGGCATCCCAATCACCTCACCCCTCTCACGTAGAAGGAATACGAACTTCATGATAAACGACTACTAGATCTAATGTTAGATTGGATCCAAGTTCTCGAAAAGTCTAATCCAACAAACCAATGTTATGTGGGAAATAAGGAAAATCAAGGGAGTGTGATACCATCATCTCACCCATCACCCACCTCATTGCCAACATTGAGGATATGCAGAGGTCCTCGGAGGAAACGACAAGGACTTCATGGAAGAACAAGTGGGCGAAATTGAGAGAGCAACACCTCATCAACATAAAAAAGGTTATTGAAAAAAAAATCATTTTAAACCTTGAACCTGTATAGGCAGGGGCGTAGCTAGGGGGTGGCCAGGGTGGTCCATGGACCACCCTGAAATTTTCCCCATAGTCTATATATAGTGCAGAAAAAATTCATTTTTTATAATACATTGATTTATATGAGAAAAAATAATGTTGGACCACCCTGGCTCACTGAGCTGGCTACGCCACTGTGTATAGGTTAGGCGAATCAAACCTCAACCTTCAAATCCTTGTCGTTCGCATCCAGACTTATGCAATCCCAGTCTAAATTAAACCCTTACCTGTTTTTGACACACAGAAAAAAAAATCTCGATCGGGCTGGCTGGCTTGGGCCGGCCCATTAGCGTGGTCGCTCACTCGCGCTCGGTTTGCTCTGTATTTTTCGATTTTTCTTTCTAATTTTTTTAAAAACATTCCTGAGTAAACTTTTAGAAAATGTTTGCACTTCAAAATTTTATAAGATTCAAAAAACGTGATTGTTTTAATTTAAAAAAATGTTCACTACAATTGAATCATTTTATTTTATTTTATCTTTTATTCTTGTGGTATTAAAATTTAAATGTACGCACTCAAGAAATAATATTTTTTTTGAATGTTGACATATTTTGAAAAAATCACACTGAAAAAATACATTAATGTGCATTAATGCGTTTTATAAATTGTCCGCACTTAAAACCGTGCTATAGTGTTCGTGAATGTTAGCGTAGTCGTACGCATGCTCGATCTGCACAGATTGTTTTCATAAATTTGAAAATTCTTTGGGAATTTTTTACATAAATCACGCATTTCAAAAAATTGTTCACGCTTAAAAGTAATAAAAATAGAGGAGCCCGATCGGGCTGGCTAGCTTTGGCCAACACTTTAGCACAGTCGCTCGTGCGCACTCACTCTACTCTGCTCTGTTTTTATTTTCGTTTTTGTTATTGTATTTTTATTTTTACTTTTTAGTAATAAGTACACACAAAATCACACTCATTTTGTTTTAAATATCAGTTAAGAAATGTTCGCTTTACTAGGAACTTTTTTTTATTTTCCGCTTTTGTTCTTATCTTTGCATTACATTTAAATACGTTCACACTTAAGTAATTTCAACATTTTAAAATGTTCGCGTATAGAAAAACTTTCTGCACTTAAAAATGAGTTAAAATGTATTAATGCATTTTTAAATTATTTTGAAATTTTAATGCATTTTTAAGTGCAAACTATTTAGTAAATATGCTAACAGATTTTAATACATTTTTTAAAAATTTATAAAGAAAAGGAAATAAAAGAAAACGAAAAAATAAAAAGGAAAGAAAAGAAAAAGGAAACGAAAAATAAGTACGAGCGACGATGCTAATGGGCTGGTCCAGTTCGCCAGCTAGCCATCCCAATCGGGAGCTTTCGTTTCCCGGTCCCTCAAACAGGTACATGGTTTAATTTTGACTGCGATTGCATAGGTTAGGGTGCGAACGACAGGATTTAAAGGTTGGGATTTGATTCGTCGAACTCTTCAAGTTCAAGATTTAAAATGGACTTTATTCTGATTGGAAAGCAACCTCAACCAACGAGTTCTACACTCTAGGACTCGCAAGTACAATTGTCACATGCGATGAAGACCACAAGAAGGTGATCGATGCCGAGAGCAAAGACCACGAGGAAGAGGATCAATCCAGAGAAGTTGGAGCATCGGGCGAAGCCACCATCAACCAACCTATTGAAGACCCCGAAGGTGACAAAGGCCGGAAGAGACTTGCACAGACGAGCAAGAATGAAGGATAAGGCTAGATGGGATATTCCCTTTGGCTGCGTGCCAAATGTATATTTTGTCAATGCCAAAAAATTTGAATTTTTTTTATATGTTAATTGTCATACCCAAATGGCTCATGCAAAATTTCAGGTGAAAAGCTTTAGTATTTTGGCCTGTGAAAAAAAAAACAAATCGAACGCCAAATAATGCCTTCAAATGTAGCAAAACGTCATACGTACTTTTGTTTTTTTCATCGAGGAAGAACCACTGCACCATATGACATCAAAATTGATAAGCACACATGCCACACTAATATGAACATCCACAAAAAAATTCAGAATTTTTTGAATTTTTTTACCATTTGTTTTGATTTTACTATTCATTAGAGAGCGCGTGCACCCCAGAGCCAAATAGCCGCGTCCAATGCTAGATCTTCTTCCGTGTTGTTCAACCGCATGGTCTGATCTCTTCAACTATTTGGACCGATGATAATGAATTGCAAACCTATAATGTATGATGTGATATTTCAATCAATGCTTCTTCAGTGGTTTTTAGATCTCGTTCCAAGAGACGCGTGATTGTTGCGGTCTTTAAAACCTGATACGTCGAGACATTTGCACATGCCTTTTTCATTTGTTATTAATTCAGTGTAATTCTTAATTTTTGATGGTAGACAATCAAACAAAATAAGAGAAAAACTTTGATGTAATCAATGTAATTTTATTTTACTTTAATGATTTTAGTTATCTTTTCTATTTGTTTTTTATAATATAATTTTCAAATCTAAGGAGTTGTTCGGATGTTATTCGCTTCTGAAGCGAAAGGAGCGGAGCGGATATCTCGGTATTAATATGGATCGGAGTTAGTACTCCATGTTTTTTCGAAGTTGGAGTGAAATTGAGGGAATCCGAACACACCATAAGAAACCTTTGGTGCATTTCTTACAAAACTCACCCTGCCCGCTGATGATACAGTAATCTCGCATGCTTTCCTTGTAATGAAAACAGTAATCTCACTTGTTCGCGTCAAAAAAGAGTAACCTCACCTGTTAATCACGCTTAGCTCACAGTTACTCGCCGCCATTATAAGACCCCCTCACGTCGCCACACCGGCCACCTCCCACGCTCCACTCGCTCTCTCTCTCCCTTGCTTTACCATCCGGTTGCGGCGGCGGCGGCAGCGGCGATGTCAGCGGAGAGCGGGGAGTTCGTGGACTACGAGCGGGACGACGAGGACGACGGGATGGAGGAGGACGAGGACGACCAGGCCGCGGCCCGCGCGCTCCCCGTGCCCCACATCGTCACCCCCGCCGTGCCGCGCACCAGGGGACGCTTCGTCGGTCGCAGCCCCTCCGTCATCGCCTCCACCCGCGACCGCTTCGACTCCATCCCCCCCGCCGCCAACTCCGGCAACGGCGGCCCGCAGCGCTGTGAGAACCCCCTTACGCCACCCCCCGCCCCCCTCTTTTCTGGGGTGGTCTCTAGGTTTTGAATCTCCGGTTGGGGGTTTGCGGACGTTTTAGGCGAGCTCGTGTGTTGTGTGGGGTTGATTTCGTCAGGAATCGCGGGGAAATTTGCAAGGCTAGGGTTTGTGATTGGTGATTTTCGTGAGGGTTTAGTTTTTTCCCTTGGGGATATGTGCTTGCTCACCAGCTACGATAGTGCAGTACTGCTGTTCGATGTCATGCGTGGTACCACTGCTCGTCTTAGTTGAATTTCGGCATCGCTTGAAGGACGACCAGGACTGATTGATGTTCCATATCGAAATTAAATCCTTTCCTTTTGCCTGTATATTGTCGTATGCTTCTATGAAGACAACGCAAAGGTATCATGGTATGTAGGTGCTGTGTTGTATATGATTCTTCATGCCGAGAACTACACATTTCCATTATTGCTCTTCTACATGTTTGGTAGGTGAGATTATGTGTGTCATGCATGTCTTTGCTAGGATCAGACAGTTATACTGAATAGCTTCGTCCGTAGAAAGAAATAAATGGAATCACAATGAGTGGACTATGTATTTTAGTTAGAGCATTAGTGTGACTTGCTGGTGAGAGGGATGCACATTGTGGGTGATGCTTAGTGTCCCTTTGGCAAAACTAAATTAAATTCAGAACGACTTGACTCTGTTTGTTGAACTATATGTTCATTGGTATAGTAGACTAGTAAGCCTCCAGGAGCATACATGATAGATGCTACCAGAAACTGTAATGATCTGCAGGAAATGCTAAATGTCTTATTAGGATGAGACATTTGGAATGCTAAAAATGTAGGATACCAAAAGTGGATTTTATGACTGCTATGTCACTAAACTGCATTGTCTAGCTACAATCATGTAAAGCCTCCTTTTGATGGTATGGTTGAAGGAAGGACATTAGAATATTTTAGGAGGAGAAGACAGGATCGGAGAGCTATAAATGAACAGTTAGGTAACCTCCAGCTAAGACTAATTTGTTGGCACCCAGATTTGAATATTGTCTCCCTCACATTTACACTCTTCACCTTATTCATTTGTTGTGGGTTGTGCCTCATAAATGCAGTTTAGCACCATTTTTTTATTTTATTTGCCAGTGTTACTTAGTTGTAGTACTATACTTAAAAACGTAGCTGGTAGTCTCTTTCAAACTTGTACTGTTTTCTTGAAGCCTAAAGAATTAACACATCAAAACATGAGGAAATGATAGGATTGAAACAGAACAGAGATGTGCTTTTGAATAAATTTTGTATGCCTACACAATATTATAGTGATGGTTGATCCAATGAAATATGACACAGCTTATTTGTTTTTCACTAAGCTTCCCGTATGCCATCCCATGACATTCTGGTTACATTGTCATGTACTACTTGGTAAGAGATTGTCATCTCTAACAGTGCAAAATCATGTGCCTGACGCTTTATGCACCGAGGGACATCCGAAAATGTAGGCTTGTCTGTTCCTGCTAGTTCCTGGTTACTTGCATGCTAGTTCTCCATACTTTATAAATTGTAATCCAGCATCGGAACAAAACTCTACAGATTTTTCTGATCACTAGTTGTGGGTTCTGTTTCATGCAAACGTATGTGGTTGTCCTATAATTGGCTTCTGCTCTCATACTTATTCTAATTAATTATTTTCTGTTATAATGATAGTGAGCAGTCAACTTCTTGTGCTTATATTGTTCATTTTGATCACTTTTTCTGGCATTAGTAATCGAGAACTCTGTTACCTTGTAGCAATTGAAGGATGGATACTACTTGTCTCAGGAGTCAAAGAAGACGCAGAAGAATGTGATGTGTACGATGCTTTTGCTGAGTATGGTCATGTCAAGGACTTGCATTTCAATCTGGAACGCCGCACTGGATATGGCAAGGTAAATTTGATAGTCTTTCTAACAAGCTTAAATTTAAGGCGGTTCCTTCTTTGCCGTCGGATCAATACCAAGTGAGCCACACTGGGAGAAAATGTGTTCATAATTTTAAACTTGAAGCTATGCTTAGTGGTTTATACTAAATTTTGTCTTGAAGTGGTCCTGTTTAGGAATTAATATCAATGGGAGTGGTAGCTTCTTTATCATGTGATGTGTGGTAGTTAAATGCTTTACATGGATTCAGCAATACCGTGATCAGAAAGATTTAAAGGACATGAAATTGTTTGATATGCTGTGTGCAATGTTGCAAGTTCTTGAATACAAAGTCAGCTTTCTAAGCTTTACTAACTTTGCACTCATTTTTAGCCATGCCATTGTTCAGGGCATGCCATGCTTCTCTTGAAATAAGCACCTCAATAGTTTCCTATATTCATTGCCCAGAATTACAGTGATCCAAGGTTATTTTGTGCATGTCCTAGTACATTGTTACATCTAAGTGGAAGCATTATTTCAGATTCGAGGAATGTTGTGAAATGCATTTTCTTGAGATGGACCCTATTAGAAAGTATTGCTTTTAGTGTAAAGTGCTGGTTTTATGATAAATGGATTTACTGTAGTGGCACACATGGTTGAGATTATTGCTTAAACTTTCCAAGAGAGTTTGTTGGCTACATTTCCAACTGGAGATTGTGCTAAACATGTCTTTCTGTTTCTGAAGAAGCTCTCTGATTCCTGTCTACACCTCTGTTTATCTGTTCAACAGGGATATGCATTGGTGGAATATGGAACTTTTGAGGAAGCACAAACTGTGATCAGAAGAATGAATGGGACACAGCTCTTAACAAAGACTATCCATGTTGATTGGGCATTCAACAGAGGTCCTATACAGAAGGTCACAAGTGCAAGGTGCAGATTAACCTTGTTTTTGTCCTGCATTTTCTTTGGTTGGTAAAGCTTTATGTTAATTTTCCATGGTATTTCATTTAGGCCATGCTTGTTACTGATAACGTCTTGTTTTTGTGTCTTGTATTTTTGTTCTATAGTTAATTTGTTTTACAATATTTATCCGTACCATTGTCCTATCCTGAAATTCGTGCAAGCTAGATGTATGTTTTTTCATTTGCTAGCTAGTACACAACAATAGTACTTTCTTCCATACCTAATGATGTCGAAAACAATACATGGTTAAATAGTCTTTCCTGGAGAAGGTCAGCATCGGTGAATTTGTATCACATTCTGCTTGGTGAAATGAAATGCTTAGTGATGCAGCATAACTAGTTTTCTCAGTTTACATTTTTTTATTGAGGAACTTGTATCTAAGCTACGCTAGTTTTCTCAGTTTACATCATTGGGATTAGAAACTTCTATCTTCTCGTGGATTCATGATTGTGTGTATATTGCAAACGATAACACGTTTTTCAGTAATCATCCTAGGTTTAAATGTAGCGTTAAGTCTTAGTCGACTGAGATTTAGCAATCCCCTTATGTATGAAAGGAGAAACGGTAAAGATTCTGAAATCAAACTCTCATCTGTTCCTTGGCCTGTTGGTCCCAAGTGTAAAGGACAGTGCAAGCACCTATCTAGGCTACGCTGCTGTCTGATCTAAACTGTAGAGAAGACAATGCTTTCACCTTCCCTATATGCACTGTCCCATGTGGGCTGTAGTACATGTGTAACTTTCGTCGTCATCCTTTATAAGTATTTATGAAGTAGAGATCTTTAGTTTGTAACTTGAATTCAGAATTCAGGTTACAGTGTCGTTGTCGTTGTCGTTCTCTTCTATTTCTCTCTTCAGTCTTGCTGACTTGTTTTCCTTACTCACAGGCCGGTGCGTAGACGGTCAAGGACACCGCCTCGCAGGCTCACTGCCTTGACATACTGAGAGGGAGCTGCCAGGCCTGCAATCTTGGGCCAGTCTTGTTCAATCAACGTTTTTTGCTAGCCGCCGTAGATTTAATCATCGTTTTCGGGTGGTAAGCGGTAACTGAACAATGAATGAGTATCGTCGTCCAGAAGTTGAGTCCTGATTCTGCTAGCCTTGTTTAAGCCTGTCACCGAGCCTGTTTGGCGGATTCGCATCCAAACTAATTTGACATGAAGTGTGTGATGCAAATTTGATTGGTTCACCTCTTCTGTTTTTTCTTTCATTAACGTAAGGCAACCATTAGGATTTTCGTAGCTTCTTTCGCCTGGCAGGGCGCGTGAATTGAGATTGCCGGCAGCGGTGCAGACTCACCAACCTATGGTGGTCTGGTTTGTCTCGTCGCATCTACCACAAAGACCACCAAGTAGTTACAAAATTTACTCGCCTGCAGATTAGTTGCTCTAGAGCTCTCTCACAAAAAGGCTGTGGCAGTAACCAGTAGGCAGTAACTGAAGTACTGAAATATGAACTGATCGAATGTCGTCTGCAGCTGCAACCTTAGCGGTTTAGCCTGATCTGCTGGGCTGCTGATATTTTTTATCTGCACTAAGAGCATCTCCAGCCGCGCCCCCAAGACGGCAATATTTGTGCCGGATGGACGATTTTCGCCCAGCCGCGTCCCCAAGGGCCCAAATAACGCCGGATTGGGCCAAAACTGAGTCCGACGATCCTAAGCGAAACCCAGCGCGTTGGGGTCGCTTGGGGCGCCGAATGAAAGGAAACCGCGCGAAAACGGGAATCTTCCGTGCGCTTCCTACCCACGGCCCCACCAGTCGACGTATTTCCCACGCGGCGTGCTCATCCTCTCGCCTCGTCTTCCCCGCTCTTGACGCCGCCGCAGGGGGAATCAATGCGGCGTCGGAGTCCAGTCCAATCGCCGCCGCGTGTCCCGCCGCTATATAAAGCGGGCTCGCCGTCGAGAGACACCTCACACTCTTCCCTCTTCCTTTCCTCTCCTCTCGACGCGCTCTACCTCCTCCGCGCTCGCCGCCCTCCGCTCCTCACCATGGACCGCAACATGAACGGCAACCGCCGCGGCCTCACCCGCGCTGAGGCGCTTCTTCTGGCCGAGGGGAACTACCCCTGCCCGCCGGGCTTGCGCACACCGCACGGCTGGACCCTCAGTGCCGCCGGCGTGCCGGTGCCGCCGCTGCCTCAAGGGGCACAGTTCGACAGGGAAGTCCTCGCCATCCGCGCGACCATGACAGAGGCCGAGCTCGCCGACCCAGCGAACGCGGCGGAAAACATCGCCCGCTGGACGACGCACTTAGAGGAGCGCCGCAACCAGGCGCTCATCTCCACCGAAGGGCTGGAACCAGTGTCCGACCCGATGAACCGGCTCGGCCAGATTCTGTGGTGGAGCCCCGAGGACCGCACGCTCCTCAATGTCCTCCACCACATCCAGGGCGGCAACGAGCCGCGCCTCGAGTACCCGTGAAGGGCGTCGGCGAGTGGCGTCGACGGTGGCGCAGGAGGAGGCGGCGGAGCGGCGACGACGAGCAGTCAAGAAGGCGTCGATCTAGTAGTTTTTTTATTTCCTATGCATGTAATGAAATAAGACCGAGTATTAATGAATTTCGCTGAATTTTCGCCTATATTTAATGAAATTTGGGCAAACTTGGGGGGTCATCTTAGGGTCGCGGCTGGGGATCCGCCCGCCCCAAGCCGGTTTCGCCGTCCGGACGCCCCCAAACGGCGCTAAAATAGCGCCGAAAATCGGCTTGGGGGGGGGAGGGGGGGCGAACGGCTGGAGATGCTCTAATAACGCTTGTTGGGATTTGCTTCCAAACTAGTGTATATCTGGATCGCTTGATCAAGAGAGTCGTTGCAGGTCAACTGAAAACACATCCGGCACCATTCCGTTCGAGGAATGCCACCGTATAATGGATGGAGCATCATCGTGCACTCTCTAAACTGAATGAACAAAGATGTTCCAGATAAACATCTTGTTTTCCAAGGAATGTTCCAGATATATCTTCCACGATACAGCAGGTATGATGCAGACATCCTGGGCATCACAAATGTATGCCTCGGTGTGCAGTGTTTGGCCATGCGATGGACATGTGACCAGTCCACGTCGCCGGCCGGCTCCGGCTCTCCATCCAAGGTCTAGTTCTTTTCTGCATTCCAACATCTGAAGGTTTGGTCAGTTCCACTGTGGAAGGAAGACGAAGGCGACGGAGATCCATGGATGCTCCTGTTTCTTCAGGTGGACCATCGCACCACACCACACACAGAAAGGGTTCAGGTGGTCCTCTCCCCTACACATCTATCTATCTATCTATCTATCTATCCATCCGTTTGGAAGCCGAGTGTACATGACTATCAGCAGTACGTGTGGTACACGAATACATCGACTGGATGAGGGATGTAAGAGATGGAAGGAAACTCATGATGCCCATTGACGGTGGTAACATGCCAATTGGCACGCATATGTGGTCTGTGCCCACTGGGGCACTCACTCACTGTGGAACTGTTGCAAGTGCGGCTGCGGCGGATCCATCCCGTCTGGCTCCGTCGCCGTCTCCATCCTCCCCGCCTCGGTAGCCGGATAGGCCTCTGACGTGACAACAGTGGCGGGAGCACGAGGGCGGGAGGAGTCGCGCCCCAAGCACACGCTCCGTCGGAGATGAGATTGGATCGTCCTCATCCTGTCGCTCTCCGATTGGCCTCCGTCGCCGGTCCTCCTTTCGCCAATGATTGCTCCGTGCTCCGGCCACCACCACCACCATCGAGTGACGTCGGCCCGTCGACGCGACGGGAATCCGCCGCCGTACAAAATGTGGAGCGGAGACGCCGCGCCGGTCGAACAGAGAGGGGATTCGACCAGTGGATGGAATCGAGCAAAGCGAGAACACCCACCAGTGGATGGATCGCCGTGGATAGAAGAAGGTGTCGACGCCCCACGGGCTGGCCGTCGCGTCCAGCCCTCTGGCGCGCGCTCGTGCCTTTAGCGTCCACTCCGCAGTCTCATCACCACCTTGGGCTCTGGCTGGCTGGCGGCGGTGGTTCCGATCCCGATCCATAGCCCCGCCCCGCACTCCGCCGTTAAAGCGCGCTTGTTTTTTTCCGTGCAGCTTTGTCTATCCATCATGTACTCCTACATATCCATAGCATACATACTGCGCCATCTCGCAGACAGTGCCTCTCCTTCTCAGGTCTGTCAGTCATCACCCGTCGGTGGTCGACGGCAAGAGCCTCGGCGACCCAAAAGGAAAAACGTGGCTCTCAACTCTCTCTTCCTTCCTTTCATTTCGTATTGTGTTGTAGATGTAGCCCAACGTGCAATTGACAGTCCTTGATGTGTTTTCACCCCAAACATTCCCGTTCCACGCTGATTTATCTAGTGTACACTAAAGTTTCAAACTTTTCTTATTTTTACTACCTCCGCAACATAATAATATAAAACGTTTTTTTATCACTCTCATAGTATGAAAAAAGTCTTATATTATGATACCGAGGTCACCTCCCCGCCGTCCTCGGAGGCCGCCCTTGGGAGGGGTGGTTGCTTCCCCCTGCTGCTTCCTAATGCGATGTTGCTCGAGCAATCACGCTTTTGCGTCCTGCCAGTACTTCTTCTAGTCCAGTTTAGTCGTAGCCAACCTGTTAGTTGCACTTGGAACCTTAAGTTCCCTGCCTGCTGTCGCTCCTGGAAATGTAATACTACCGTTAGTTCATCTATGACTTCAATGCCAGATGCAAGTTTAGTTTATTTATGAATTGTCTCTCTTACTCAATTATATCCTAGAATGCGCGAGGACTTGGCGACCCAACAAAATGCATGGATGTTCTCTCCGATCTCACCCAAAACAAACCCTCCATTGCCCTACTCCAAGAGACCAAACTCCCCATTCTAGATAGTACTCCCTCCGATCCATAATAAGTGTCGCCCACTTAGTACAAAGTTTGTACTAGCTTAGTACAAAATGAGCGACACTTATTATGGATCAGAGGGAGTATCAAATTAAGATCAATCCTTCCACATTTTCTAGATTTCCACTCCCACCTAAATGCAATTGGCTCTTCATGCGGTATCTTATCGGCCACAAACTCTAGGTTTTTCTCCCTGAAAAGCACTTCCCATGCACGTTTCTCCACCTCCATCACCCTCGCTTGTCTTGCATCTAAAAAAGGCATTTTGGTCACTAACGTCTACGCCCCCACCTCCAACGTCCTAAAGAGTATTTTTCTTGATGAAATAGCCACCCTAGAGCCAAGCCCAAACACACCCTGGATCATTATTGGCGATTTCAACATGATTCGTTTCCCTAATGAGAAAAATAACCCCAATTTTCACCGATCTACCGCCGACTCCTTCAATAACACGATTGACACGCTAGCCCTAATCGAGCTGCCCCTCCCTGATCGTATGTACACTTGGTCCAACAATAGAGCAAACCCTACACTAGAAAAATTAGATCGGGCGTTCATCAACTTAGCATGGGATGCGACATTCCCAAACACTCACCTATCCTCCCTTCCTAGAACAACATCTGATCACGTTCCTTTGATAATCACTGTGGATTCCCTCGTCCCCTGTTCCCGCATTTTTCGTTTTGAAAAATGGTGGGCCTCGTTCCCGGCCTGCAACCAGCTGGTGACCCAAATCTGGTCCAGTCTAGACATCTCAACAAACCCCCTTGGCCCAAGCCCTCCGCTAGCCGACCTGCCACTCGCCAAAAAAATTAAGAAAACAAGATCGGTCTTTAAGTCTTGGGCTAAAACCCTCAAGCCTATCCACTCCCAAGAAAAAGATTGCAAACTAGTTATTCAAATCCTAGACCTTTTCGAAGCACCACCACGCTACACCTCGCCGTGCGCCGCAAACTTTCCTTCTGGAAAAAGAGGGGCAAAATAAACACAACTATTGATGGAGACGAAAATACACGCTTTTTCCATGCCTCAGCCACCCAACGACTGCGCAGCAACAAAATCCCCATGATGTTGCACAATGGCCAAGAATTTCACTCACACCACCAAAAAGCAAGGATTCTTCATGATTTCTTCAAGGACCTAATTGGCACCGCCAAAAGTATCAACACTCATTTTGATTTTAATCCCTTCTACGCTTCCTCAATCGTCCCATTAGCCTCCCTGGATGTGCCTTTTTCTGACCAAGAAAATTCAGGACGCTTTTCTCTCCATGAACACAAACGCAAGCCCAGGACCAGATGGCTTTGGGCCTTGTTTCTATAGACGATACTGGCACAAGCTTAAACCCACCATCATTCCTTTCTTCACTCAATTTCATGCACACCAGGCCTCTCTCGTCCGCTTCAATCAAGCCTTCATGGTTTTGCTCCCCAAATCAAATGCTCCAATGACCCCAGACTCATTTAGACCGATCTCGCTGCAAAACGGGATTCCAAAAGCCGTCGCAAAACTTCTAACAACTAGACTTAAAACCCTAATCCCAGAACTCATCCACAATGACCAAACTGGTTTCCTCCATGGCAGGAACATAGACAAAAATTTCCTCTACGCAGCAGACATCATCACTGCCTGTCACACACAGAAAACTCCAACCATAGTTTTCAAACTGGATTTCAGGAAATCGTTCGATTCAGTTTCTTGGCAAGCTCTCCTCGCAGTTCTTGCGGCCCGCGGCTTCTCCTCTCATTTCATGCGTTGGATCTCAGACATTCTAGAGACTGGCCAAACCGCGGTGATCCTAAACGGTGTGTCGGGCAAATGGATTAAATGTAGAAACGGTCTTAGGCAGGGTGATCCCCTCTCTCCCTATCTATTCCTGATCGTTGCCGACGTCCTCCAACGTATGATTCTACAAGATTTCTCCCACGACTCGTTCTTCCACCCCCTAGACCCTAACGCCCCCCCGGTGACGTTGCAATACGCGGATGATATGATCCTAATAGTGAAAGCCTGCCACTCCGCCGCAATTACCCTAAAAACTATCCTTGATGACTTTTCCCTAGCCACTGGCCTCTCCATCAACTTATCCAAAACCGCCTATCTACCTATCCAAACAGACGACACTCTAGCCGTAAGCATTGCCTTGGCAATGCATTGCTCCCAACAGTCCTTCCCTCTAATCTACCTAGGTCTCCCCCTATCCCCCACCAAACTCCCTGTATCCGTGTTTAACCCCATCATCGACAACTTTATGCGCTTCCTTTTCGGTTGGCATGCAAAAATTCTCTCTCGAGGAGCCCGTCTAACCCTTATCACCGCGGTATTAGACTCTCTTGTTGTCTATTTTATGTCTGTGTTCAAGCTGCCTGTAAAGATAATCAAAACCCTAGACGCTCTTCGACGTTATTTCTTTTGAACTAATGAAGACACTTGTACTGGATCGAAATGTCTTGTAGCCTGGACGAACGTCTGCACAAAAAGGGAATTTGGTGGTCTGGGCATTAAAAATCTAGCTACTCAAAATAACTGCCTTCTAATGAAAACTGCCTACAAACTTCTTCAATGGCCAAACCTCCCCTGGGTGCTTTGGTTCATACAAAACTACTCCCATAACCCAGGCATAAAACCACATTCCCCCTCATTCCTATGGAAATCCATCAATAAGCAGCTACCCACACTCATAAACTGCTCCTTTGTCCTAACCTACAATGGTCTCTCCACCTTTTTTTGGCTTGATACTTGGCTGATGCATAAACCACTTAAAGAGGCCTTCCCAAACCTTTACTCACACTCCACCGATGACAAGATTCTTGTGCCTACTGTTTGGAATTTCGGCTTATTGACTAACCTGCAGGATCGACTAACTGTTGTGGCTTCGCAAGAGCTCGACCTGGTTTTAGACTTGCTGCAGGACTTTCCCCGCTCGGACCGCACGGATGAGTGTGCTCTTCCCCATGGGCTGCCATTATCCTCTCGGAACATGTACAACGCCATCACCGCTAGAAGGCCAATGGATGATCACCAATCCTACATTTGGGCAGCATGGGTACCCATCAAGGTCAAGATTTTCGCCTGGCTGCTCTTCAAAGACAGGCTGAACACAAAAGGAAATATGCTGCGGAAACATATGTCCTCATCGGCCTCCTGTCCTCGCTGTGGAGACCCTTTTGAAGACGCCTCGCACCTCATTATGTATTGCTCTTACTCTGCTCAGGTCTGGATTGATCTCGGCCTCGCACCACCCCAACAACTCTCTCTCATCTGGGAGACTCAGACTCCTGACGCTCTGGATCCAACTTGCTGGCCCTCTATGGCTCTCATCATCTTATGGAAAATCTGGGATTCTAGAAACGCTGTTGTCTTCCGTTTTGAGGACCACTCAGCTAGACAGACTTGTAGAAACATTGTTGATGACCTCTCCCTTTGGATTTTTAGGGTGAAAAAACTCTCAGTTAGAAATGCCGCTAGGGCCTGGCTCTCTCTATTCTCCTCCAAATGTCAATTTCTTCTCTGATGTAACTGAGGCCTTGTCCTCAACATTTTGATGCAATATATTCAGGTGGGGAATCTCTTCCCCCCCGTGATCGCTCAAAAAAATTATACCGAGGTAGTGTGTTGCAAATAAATTTTATGATTTTCAACTTTTTATTATGTGTGTGTGTGTGTGTGTGTGGATAAAACCAGTTATGTTGGCGAGGAAATCCCCACCAGGTCGTCTCCACACCCAGCTCCCACCTAAAATCCCTTGCCAGTAAAAATCCTTCCCGCGCACGAAGTTGTTGGCGCTGTCGTTCAATGCCGAAGAGACGCTGCTGAAGAGTACTAGTCGGAGCTTCTTTCTCCACTTGCGTGTTAATGACGAAGAGACACGACAAGACGGCTCCGAAGTGAAGCCGATGTTGTCAGCGCTCCGTTGTCCATGCGTGTATAATGCCGGAGACGCGATGAGACGGATTCGAAGCAACGGTGTCGCTTCGAAGCGGACACGACGACTGAAAAGCATACCTCGGCGGCATTGAAGTCGGCTGCCCGTTCGTCCTCCTACCTGCGGCATTGAAGCCGGCTGTCCGCTCGTCCTCCTACCCGCGGCTATATAAGCGGCATGGCGAGCCTCCGTAGACATTCCATCCACACCACTCCGACCATCATGGTCTACTATAGGATCACCACATAGAAGATGCTAAGTCCGACAAGCTGAGCGGAGCTTCTCACGGAGGAGGAGGAGTATGAGGAACTTACTTCGGCGCATTGCCGATAGCTCTATCGGAAGATGCAGGACAGGCTCACCGTCGAGGCGAATCACATCACAACAAAACAAAATGTGATTTAGTTGGAGCGCGAGGTGCAAGCAAACCCTGCCTTCTTCGCGAGCAACATGTGAGGATCGACGATATCTTCGTTGGCCTGGAGGACGACGGGGAGCGGTGGAGATGGAGGTGGAGGATGATGGTGTGGCGGTGGACGTGGAGTCCGATTAGTTTTTTTAATTATTAAATTTGTTCAACCGACAATATATCATCTGACTATGTAAACTATGCTCAAATTTTAATGAATTTGCGTTTGATTTATTTGAATTTTCAAAATTTCAGTTGAAACGATTGTGATAAATGAAATCTGTTCAAAGTTTACAAAAAATTACCATATTTTTGTTAAACTTTAGCGAACGGATATGATCAAAGTTGGATGAACGATTTCCACATCAATATCCAAGCACCAGTCTCCTCTATCCACGAACAAATGCGACGTTCCTTTTAGGAATCAGTATGAAAGATGCCTTCGTCACGGACTGTTAGCCTATCGTCGTGATAGCCCCGCACTCCGCTGTAAAAGTGCGCTTGTTTTTCCGCGTGCAGGTTTATCCACGTACGAAGCGTACTGCCCGGCCATCTCCTGTCCGGTCCTATGTTGGCTGATTCTACATCGCAAATTTCGCAGTGCATCTCCTTCTCAGTCAGTCCATCATCAACCGTAGTCACCGCCAAGGGTAGTCTTCAGTCACCGAGCTTAAAGGACAGCGTGCGGGCACGAAGACGAAGACAGGGACGTGGCATTCTCGCCACGGTCACCTGTGAGTGACACGACGCCGTCGAAACCTCGAATCTCTCTTGCTTTGCTTCCTATTTTGTCCGCTCTGTACCTCCTTGGTGCCTCGGTCACCATACTCGGCTGATGTTCATCTGAACCCTGAACGTGAGAGACACAAGGGGCATAAAGATTCTGAATCCACCAAGGTGATCTAACAAAATTGATGCCCTGAAATTATTTTAGTGTAGAAAAAGGAAGTTAAATATATATTTTGTTTTTCCGAGAAAGATTGTATAAATGCAACCGCTCATAAATACATATGCACTCAACCTGACGAACGCACATCAATACATCCTATTATTATGAGCATCTTCAAAACATTGATCTGACGAATTTTAAGTTTTAATGAAATTAACACATGCGCCTCGTTGTCGGTTGAAACGTTTTCTCTTACTGAAAGAGTATTCATCCTTATGAACCATCCAACAGACAAACCTAAGATTTGATCTCAGATGAACTGAGGATACCACTCTCCTTATAACCCCATCCAAATACAGGTTGACTCTAAAAAATGAAAGATTTTCAGCACCACCGCAGCTTACTTTTTCATATGTCAAAAAAGTGTTCAACAAAATTGTCCTTATCTAGCATCAAACATTTTAAAGCTTGTTCGACACAATTAATCCAAAATAAATAATATAAAACTAATGTTAAATAAACTCAAAACAAATAAGCCACAAGTTGCACTTCATTATTATATAGTTTATCAACCCACAAGATCAAATTCGACACATTTGTTCTTAAATATAACATGCAACATAACACAAAGTTTATCACACATGACATGAAACATACAGGTAGAACTAGTGATCTTATTGCTTATTTGCACGTCCACCACTCCTTGATGAGATCTCTTTTAAGATATTCACATCTCAAATTCCATGATGTAAATTAAGAAGCATCACTTCCCTTCAAATTGGATGCACCACCCTTCTTATGAAGCCATAACAGATGTAATCTAAATTTTGGTCATGCTCATGCTCAATAATCATGTTGTGCAAAATCACGTCGGATGTAATGACATACAAAAGGATAGCTTGATCCCAAAACTTAACTGGTCCTCGCACAACGACAAATTGGGCTTGCAAAATCTCAAATGCCTTCTCCACATTCTTCCTAACAGTTGCTTGGGCATTATAAAAATATAGTTGTTTCTTACTTTGGAGGCTTAAAATTGGCTTCATAAGTTTTCTCACTTCAGATATATCCCATCCATTAGTTAGTTGTTCATGTTGTACGTGTGGTCATTTCACCGGTGGTGACTCACAAGTGGCTAACCGTGCAAAGAGTGGTGTTCGGTGGATCAACACATTAATGTTATTGCAAGATCTCGATATCCCAAACTAGGCATTCTAAAATCATGTCTTTTAATCGACCACGACTTCAAGAATGATGGTGGCATCCTTCACATGGCCTTTTAACTGTTCATGCCATGCCGCATGACAATTCTTCCATCTTCAGTGCATACAATCTAAAGAGTTGTATTGAAAATATTCCCTAGAGGCAATAATTTTTTTAATTATTATATTATAATTAAGTTTATATTTATGTGATATATTTGCAATGATTCATGAATGTGAGATTTCATTGAAAAATTCAGTTACATGTGTGAAATATATAAACACCATACAAGATCCCTAGTCATGACTTCAAGACTTGTTCATGTATTATTGATGATCATGTTTTTCTGATCATGAGCATTGTCAAAGTGACAATGATGCTGACAATATGAGAACACATCATTAGAGTAAAAATGATGTTGGATTGATCCAATTTATAAAATATTGTAAGATCACATCGTCTGAGCAGTTCTCAGTATTTTCGTATAGAGTATTGACATTTACTTGCATCCTTAGACCACGAGAATGGAATTGCTGTTTTAGTTGCTGGAATTGTTGTTTTAGTTGCTGAAATTGATGTATTGCTTGCCAAAATTGCTGGAATTGCTGTTAGAGATGCTGAAATTGCTATTAGAGTTCCTGGAATTGCTATTTTAGTTGCTGAAATTGCTGTTTTAGTTGCTGGAATTGTTGTTATAGTTGCTGGAAAGTTGTTTACTTGCTGGAATAGTTGTTTTCTTTTCTTTCCTTTGATATTCTTGTTGTTTACATGTTAATTTCAGAAGCACAGGGATGCAGCTGAGTTCATCAACAAACCAATAGAGAATTATCGAGAGATGCAAATCATATATGGTGACCGCTTGGCAACCGGGAAGTATGCTAAAGGGTCAAGCGAACCTATTGGGATTTCTGCAACCTCAATGAACTGTGATGAGGAAGATGAAGAGAACAATGAAGGGACCTCTGTTGGAAATATGCCCTAGAGGCAATAATAAAATGTTATTATATATATATTTCCACGTTCATAATTAATGTTTATATTTCTGTGCTATAATTGCAATGACCCTGACTGTGAGATTCAGAAGAAAACTCATTTGCATGTGTGGAAATGTAAACACCAAGAGTTCCTGGTTTAGCCTCTAAGACCAGCTCATGTGCTAACTGATGATTACGTTTTCTTAATCATGGACATTGTTCTTGTAACAAGGATGTCAGTAGCAATGAGAACATATTGTTAGCAGAACAATGATGTTGAACCGACCCCAGTATTGAATGATATACTTAGAGATCACATCGTAACTACGTTATAAGTCATATCATGAAATGTTATCATATACGTAATTCCTTAGACCATGAGAGTATCGAGTTGCTTCACACAGGAAGACATGCTTTGGTTCTTAGATGAATCCTCCCTTAAAGGGGAAGTAGTAAAATAAGTTCTGGGTATGTCAGATGGTGTGGCTAGTGACTGTGATAGTTCAAGAATGGGATTTGCTCCTTCACGATGAAGAAGATATTCACTTCGGGCCCACTCGGTATGACGGTATCCATTATAGTCTGGCCAGACGCATTGTGATTCAGTCACGGGGATACCGGAATACGATAACGAGAAAAGGGACAAACGAGCAAAGAGGATAACGAGTGGCTTGTGTTCAAAAGTTGTTACACATGGGTGCCAAACTTCTCTCCTCTAACTTTGTCATATATCGCGAAGCAAAGGGAATGGTACATGAATAAACATAATGGTTCACTCGAAGTTTCTTCGTGTATGTGCGGGAGTCAACATGGGTGTCCATGGCTCCGCTGTTGATTATTGGCTATTGACAAAAGGCTGTTGACCTATGTCCGGAAGATGTTCTGAGTCATGTCCGCATTATACCGAACCTATTGGGTCACACACTTAACGAGCAGTAGTCTGTTAGAATACTAGTATGGTAGAAGGTTTAGTGGAAGCAAAGCAGAATAGTTCATACGGGTACCGGAAGTAGTTCCGGAGATTTATGGAATTGTTCATAAGGGCACCAAAAGTAGTTCTGGGTATTTAAGGTTATGTCCGGATCACTCTGGAGTAGTCCCAAGTGGTTCCGGAACATATGAGAATGGTACTGGGGAAGTCCTGGATCAACCGGAATAGTTTCCGGATAATCGCTGGGCGTCCCGACAACCTTCGCGGTCATCCGGTGGCTTAAATTGTAACTCGGATGGTTTTGTAAACTATCCGGATGGCTCCGAAACGTCCGAGAATGGTCCCGGAAGGTCCTGGAAGTGCTCCAGAAGTGTCCGGAATGTCCCGAAACGGTCCCGATATGTCCCGGAAGGTCCTGGAAGCTTCTAGAAGGTCATGGAAGGTTCCGGAAGGTTCCGGGCAGTACCACCCATTCCCCTGCGCCCCTAGCCTTGGGGGGCAAGCCACCTAGGCTGCCCTGGCCGGCCAAGGGGTGGGGGGCGCACCAAGGGGAAGGAATTCCCCTCCAGGTGGGAATACCAAAACCCATTATGGCAGGTTTCCGGTGGGAAGGTGTGGGAAGGTTTGGAAGGCTTGGGAGTCCAAGTTGGACTCCCAATCCTCCTTGGGCTGCGCCCTAGACCTCCTGGCCACCTATATAAGGTGAGCCAGGGGGAGGGGGAGAGACACACAATCAATCCCCAAGGCCTATGCGCCACCCTCCCTCCTCTAAACCCCGTTGCTCCACTTTTAGACCCCGGTTTAGACGCTGTTCTAGATCGGAATCCGTTAGGGTTTTCTCCCTCTAGTTTTCTCGGTGGCGTTCATCTCTGGACAGCGGAGCGCTGCTGGATTGCTGCTACGGGATGTGTGGATACTAATGGAGGGGTCGTACCTTCGACCCTTCTTCGAGGAGCTTCTTCATGGGACTTGTCCGTGGGACTAGATCACGGGACTTGTTCGTGGGATTGATCGAGGGACTGTTCGTGGGAGAACTTGCGAGATCTACTTCCACTACGTCCACGAGGTTCACCAACTCTACTTCCGCTACATCGGTTGGTGAGCCATGACCTAAAACCTTATATGCAATCTTCTTGGATGATCTTGGGTTCTTGATTCGTAGGCCGAAAATTTTGTTTTCTACTACGTTTCCCAACAACCTCTGCCACAAAGCCAACAAAGAAGCAAAAGAAGTATCCCAATGAAGAAGAAGGCCTCATTTTCATTCTTGGTCGTGTAGGATCTGAGTTTGCGGCTGCCATCGTCACAACCGGTGAGAAGTCTTCCCCTCAACCACCTCTTGATGAAATCCCTGATGACTTGTATGAAACTTTGCTTGGTATGGAAGGCTTTAGTGAGGCTCAAATTGCTCACTATTTTGCCTTTCTGGTTGAGAATCCTAAAAGTGCCAAAGCTTTCATGAAGATGGGACACACAGGTCAGCAGACTTGGATGGCTAGGTACATCAACAAAGAGTGGAAATATTAGATAAGGTTGAGTGAGCGTCGAACCTTATATGTGTCGAATGATCTTATGTGTGTCGAATGATCTATGTATGTCGAATGATCTTATGTGTGTTGAACCTTCTATGTATTGAGCGAATATGTGTGTTAAACCTTTTGTGTGTCAAATAATTGTATTGAACGAATATGTGTGTTAAACCTTTTGTGTGTCAAATAATCTTGTGTGTCGAAA
Source organism: Bromus sterilis (assembly GCA_950022295.1). Classification (NCBI taxonomy): domain Eukaryota; kingdom Viridiplantae; phylum Streptophyta; class Magnoliopsida; order Poales; family Poaceae; genus Bromus; species Bromus sterilis. The sequence continues at coordinate 436,542,103 of OX465595.1, forward strand.
CATTCGTTGCTAATCTGTTTTGAAATGTCTTATTATGTGTTGAATGTTCTTACCAACTGGTATATATTTGGTTACTAATCTGTTTTGGTTTGAATTTACTTGAAGGGATCTGATTGTATCCTTGTACAAATTTTAAATAATAAGGAAAGTGTATTCTCACTTTTTCTGGTTCGCTCTATCAACCAAACACGAAAACTGGTTTGAACCATTCACTCGGATTCGACCAACCAAACACGAGAGTGGTTTGTTCCATTCACTCTAACTCAGGCAACCAAACACGAAACTCGATTCGCTCCAACCAACCAACCAAACACTTGGGTGAATGGGGTGGCCCGAAAAATTCTGGTTCACCTCAATCCATGTAGTCTGAACCATCAACCAAACACACCCTAAATTCACTTTTGCGCACGCGCGTGTGTCCGGTTACAACAACAAGATGATACATAAATTTGATCATGCAACAACAAAATCATACAAAAACATACACATTGCAGCAGCAAAGTTCTATTACATGGTCACTAACACAACTTGATCATTCCATGTTCATGATCATACATAAGACCACTCTGCATACGTCACTGTAGCAACATGCGACAACTAGATCAATCCATGAAGCATCTGAAAATGTCAAACTTGCTTGACTTTCAACATTTTTCTTTAAACCTCTCATGTGATCATTAAAATATCCCTTTTATGACATGTGGGGATGTTGCGTGGATGAGCTCTCACTCCGTGGCCTGTTACCTTTGCTCTGTTCCGATCTGACCGTGAGTACAGAAGTACACAACCGAAAATAAGTTCGTTACCGTTGATTCGCCGCATCCACCACTACCACTAGTCGCCGCATCCTCCACAACATACGATCAGAGTCCACGAGTGAAGTGACCCTTTCATCTTAATCTAAAATCTAATCAATGCCCTTTAACCTCTTCTTTTCATTTTGCATTTGCTTAAGCTTCCCACCCTTGTGCTTAGCGCCCGTAGTAACTAACTCGCTCTTCCTAACCACCCTATAAATACCACCTCCTCCCCTGCTCACATCCCCACACCCACACGCACACGCGCCACAGAGCAAGCGACGGACAACATTCCACTCCCCCAGCGATCGCCGTTGTAGCGAGCGATCAAGCTTTAGCGTGAACCATGCAGCTGTCCATGGCGCCGCCGCCGGCTCTGGCCTTCCCCAGACTCCCGCTGACGATGCCGCCGCCCATGATCGCGCTGCCGGACCGCGCCGACGCGCCGCCCCCGCCGCTCGTGCTCCGCCACGCCGCCGCCAAGCACAAGGCCGTGGTCGTCATGGGCGCCACGGGCACCGGCAAGTCCCGCCTCGCTATCGACCTCGCGCTGCGCTTCGGAGGCGAGGTCATCAATTCCGACAAGATGCAGGTTTACACCGGCCTCGACGTCGCCACCAACAAGGTGTCCCCCCGCGAGTGCGCCGGCGTCCCGCACCACCTGCTTGGACTCGTGGACGACCCCGACCAGGACTTCTCCGCTGCCGAGTTCCGCCGCGAAGCCGCGCGCGCCGCGGGCGCCGCCGCGGCGCGCGGCTACGTCCCCGTCGTCGCCGGCGGTTCAAACTCGTACGTGGAGGAGCTCGTCGAGGGCGACCGCCGCGCCTTCCGCGAGCGCTACGACTGCTGCTTTTTGTGGGTGGACGTGCAGCTCCCCGTGCTCCGCGACTTCGTGGCCCGCCGCGTCGACGACATGTGCCGCCGCGGCCTCGTCGACGAGGTGGCCGCCGCCTTCGACCCGCGCCGCACCGACTACTCCAAGGGCCTCTGGCGTGCCATCGGCGTCCCCGAGCTCGACTCCTACCTCCGATCAACCGGCGTCGGCGAGGACGAGCGCGCGCGCATGCTCACCGCCGCCGTCGACGAGATCAAGGCCAACACGTCGCGCCTCGCGTGCCGCCAGCGCGGCAAGATCCAGCGGTTGGCCCGCATGTGGCGTGTCCGCCGCGTAGACGCCACCGAGGTGTTCCTCAAGAGCGGCGCCGCCGCCGACGAGGCGTGGCAGCGGAACGTGGCCGCGCCATGCATCGACGCCGTCCGGTCGTTCCTGCTCGAGGACCAAGAATGCAGCATGGTCGCCGCCGCCGGCAAGGCCTCCGTTTTCGCCTCCGCCAGCGGCAATGCCTCCGTCTTCGCCGCCAGGCCAGTCACCGCCGTTGTCTAGCTAATACAAAACGCACCTCCTACGTAGTACCTACAAAAGACAAGACAACCTGCACGAACGAAAGCTTCCGGAACGAGCTGTCGGCCTGCCACGGCAGACGGCACGGCTGATCGCCATTGACGGTCAACCCGGAGCTCGACCGCGAGCTCGCTCAGCAGGCTAGTAAGTACGGCTACGGTCAAGCTCTCGATGACTCGCAGCGACGAAGCAGAGAGTGATCGATCGCCATCGACGACTCTGCTCCATTTTCGCGCCTTTTTTTTCTAGATAACGTGATCGAGATCGAGCGTGTGACTCGAGAGTTTTGATCGAGGTTTTCACCCCGAGAATTAACCCCGCGGTTAATTGGGGTGGCCGATGTAACAGGCTCTTGCTGTAATATAGAGAGAGATGTTGTCAAAACAAATTGAGTCCCTGACTTGGAATATTTGCCTTCTCGTCTCCATTGTAATCTGAGATTAATTTCCGGTCTCCACTTAGTTGAGCTATCAAGAATCTCACTCACTTGTTGCCGCACTTAGCATTCTTAACTCAAATCACTTTCCTCGGCCAATCACCTGCATCTCTGAATGCAGTCATGTATAGTGCGACCTCCGATCCATAATAATTGTCGCAGTTTTAAGACTAATCCCAGTTTAAAACTGTAACACTTGAAAAATATACTTGTTGAAAAAGTTTGATTTAGAGCAAACACACAGTGTCTTCCAAATTCAGCAAGAAGGATTATTCAAAAAAAAAAGACCCCGAGTCATTTATATTTGGATTGGTGAGAAAATAGTGAGACTTAGTGCGCGAAAAGAATTCAAATCGATAGAGTTATAGCTTGTTTAAAAATCACAATTACGGAGCCGTCGTTTCGAAAAAGAGAAGATTCCAGAGCATTTGGGCGTGCATAGTGGCAGCTCCTCTGATTCGAAAGTCAGTGGCTCAGTGCTGTATTTTGTTTGTTCCAGTGAAATGATAGGGGCCGAGGTGGTTTAACAACTAGACACTGGTCTAAAGTATACTATCATTAGCTGAATATAAGATTGGGAGTTGACATCTGCATCATCAGTTCTGGTTGTCATTTTCCATTCCAGCTCTCCTCCATGGTGATGGAAGCATTTCTAACGCATGATTGGGATTAGTTGGGGAGGTGCATGCCTGCATATATGAATGTCAAGGTCAAGGCAACACTCAGGTCATGGTGCCGTCCATCTTGCATATTTCATATTGTTTCTTCAAAGTCAACCCCAGTGTTGCATGCATGCATGCATATAACTTGAGGATGGGCATATATTTTGTGCTATATTTCGTTGACATTGTCATCGTCAAACCGTCCGTACTGGAGTCAACATGGTAACGGTAAGTAGTTGATATCCAGTGCATGACCTTCTAAGGTCAACCCACTAAAATAATTAAGGTGGCGAATTAAGGTGGCTATATGGCCAGCATCACAGCTAGCTAGGTCAGTCAAGTTGCAATTAATCAAACTCTTAACTAAAACCTCACTCTCTTCTTTAAGACACACACACATTGCTTTGGTGTGCACACCCCATATACACTTTCGCAACACATAAGAACGGAGTCATCGAACGTCAAGATCGACATAATCATTGAACTAATTCTAATTCACCGTGTTGATGAAAACGCCACCTCTCCCTCTGAAAGAGAATAACTCGTTCTCGTGACACAACGCACACACAATCAAATAAGGGGTTTGGTCCCTGGTAGGGTGATGCTTTAACCGCTCTCTTAAACATCACACCAATAGTTGTCTCTCAAATGTAACATTATCCTTATTTTTAAGATATTTGAAAAATATATTAGAAGGAAGCCGGGGTGTTATTGAACCGAGATGGGACATGTATGATCCAACTTCATTCGAAGTTTGGCATCTCAAGTTTAATAGAACTGGAAGTAGTTTTTGGTAGCCGCGACACATGTAAATGAAACATGTAGACAAAATTAAGCACTTGTAGGCAGAACATAAATTTATTCGACCAATTTAAGAATGCACTATCATCAAATATCATGAACTAGTGAAACCACACCTATAACTGTTTAACATCGAAGGAAAAAACTGACCTTCTTTGCAATCTTTTTCTTTCTTCAGAATGAGAATTTATAGATCAAAACTAGCTAGCCATGAGCAATGACTTGGGCACAACTGATAAATGAGAAGATTCAGTAATAAAATTTGCATGATACTTACAATGTGCCACAAAGTAGTTAGCCGGTTGAGAAAGTCGAATTTATTATGTAATTTAAATATATTTTTGCGGTGAATAAAGTCAAACTTTTTTTGGTGAGGAATAAAGCAAAATTGTTCTCCATAATAGAGGGTCAAACCATTTATATGGTGCAAAAGAAGAGAAGATCGGAGAGATATAAGATGGAAGGAATCCCCAAATAGCAACCTTGGCCATAGAGTAATAAAATGTTATAACATTGAAAAGTGTAATGTCAACATTACAACTTGCAGAACTTTCTTTTTGGGTGGTCGTTCTATTATTTCATAGTGCACCACTGAATTATAATGAACTAAAGATAAGTTGCATCTGGTGATATAAGCCATTGAACCGGTATTAATTGGGTCCCAACACTTTTGCACCATATACTTACAAAACTTGTATGCAAGAGCAGTTGTTAGGTAGTGCTATTATTAATAAGATTAGACTAATGAGCACCTAGAACAACCAAAGCCAGTCCATGGTATTATCATTTCCTTGAAAACTATGCATGTATCACAGCCACTAATTGGGTGGTGTCTTGTTCGTCCTTCTATTTTCCTGCAGTGCCTTTACACTGAAAAGTGTGGTGATGATATTTCTCATGGCTTGCTTAGAAACGGTTTCCATGAATTGCATATTTCACCATCATGCAACAGTGATCCAATCATTAGTTGCCCACTTCCTTATCCATTCATTTTAAATAGTACATTCTTGTTTGAGTTGCTGTCCGAAAGCATTTTGCTCTATGGATGAAAGGAAAACAGCTTACGTCAACAGTAGTTGGAAGGGACAAAATACAGCAAGCTCCCATAACAAGCTGATGTATAATTAATCTAGCCAACTTTCATATCTCCTACTTATATTATTGTCCTTTGTAGTTGTAGTCATGGAACTGAATGTGGTTTCTAAATACTTTTCGTTGTGATATTTGCCATCATGGCTGCTATAATATGTTCTAAAATACATATACTATACCCTTATTTATTTTTCTGAAAATAACCTTTGGACAAAATATCCATGCATGGCTGCTATGGTTCTTCTAAACTACAAATTACCCCCTGAAAAATCCAAGAGTTTTTGGACAAATTAACCAAGGCTGCTTTGGTTTTTCTAAGTTTGATATCATGATTGCTTAGCTGACAAGGACACATGATTTTGTTGTAATCTCCACATTTGAGGACCACACAAACGGAAAGCAATTTCAAGTATATAATCCAAGGACATGATATATACACAACACAAACCCCAGGTTTTCCATTATGAGCTATCTAATCTAATTAAATAGGACGTCCTCCACTTGTTGCATGGTCCCTAGCATTGGTATAAAGCAGTGGTCAAAGGAATTCCCATGCTGATCCTTTTTTGTTTTCTATTTGAGGGTGACACTAGCCTTTGTCTCATCCTTTTGGTCTTGTTTATGCACATGTAGTGGCCTAGCTAACTGCAATGTAGATCACTAATCAGAGTGTTTAATAGATGATCAGAGTGTGTTTTATATTGGGATATATTAATTAGGATGGTTCAAAAGCTTGAAGGACGTCTAGCCTTAATTAAGGTAATACTATAGGGTAGTTAGTACAAGCATGCACTTGGAATATAATCATATCTGACTCCAAGTTGGTATCTTGTTTACAAAATAATATGCATCATTGTGTTTGTACTTGTCGAAGAGTGCCTACCAGGAAAGTTGGTCATCACAAGGGACACATTAGTAGTAGGGCAACCCCACATAGGCACACCACTAAACCTACTTCTTTAGAGCCATTTGCAAAAACAATGTCAAACATTCCTTATCTCTCGAGAGCACCCTATCAGAAAAGGCCTATGCTATATATGTGGGTACAAATCGAGTAAGAATATATGAATGCAAACAAAATATTCCTAAAATAATAATAAAATTATCAGGTAGGACATATGGCGGTGCAAATATGACCAAATTAGTGATGTTATGCTTCAACCGTCTCATCTGACATCAGCTGTACCATTCCTTTTCATTTCCTTGGCAATTTCTGTGTCGCTTCTTCCCATGCAATGCAATGGCAGAAACTTATATGCATGCAAGGGTTAATTTTCTTATCACATCGAGCCACCTGTTTCCTTTTTCTGGACGGTTGCTTTGCTAGGTCATACAGTAGAAATACTCTGTAGCTGTTACCGTGGGGCTTATGGTGTTACCGTTTTATTTTACTTTCTTTTCTGCGTGAAAAGGGTGAGATATTTTATCATGTAGGGTTACAGTTTAAAGCGGCCAGAAACCTCAAAAATGCCTAACGTAGACCGAGCTACACGTAGCCCTTTATTTTAAACAAGACATAAAATATATTTACAGTATTTAAAAAATATTGAATTCTTTTATACACACACATACACATGTATATAACATATGTGCAAATTTTTATACCATTATACTTTCACATGCGGCGTATGAAAAAAAGATAAATATTTGATTTTAAATGGGTTTTTTGTTGTTGTTATTGGGCTGAAAATTTGTTTTTTTTGTGTAGGCTGCATATTACTATATTTTCAAACGAATTTTGACATGTTCATATGGAATACATATAAGTTTCCACAGAATTTTTTTCGGATTTTTTTAAAACTTTTAAATATGTTTTACGATCTTTTCAAAATAAAAGGCTACGTGTAGCTCGGCCTCCAGAAATCCGCACTCCGAGAAACCTCCTCAAAACAGGTTCTCACATGGTTTCATATATAAAGCACAAATTAAAGTACACGATCAGACGATACACGATAGTAAATGAGTTCTCTTACACACCAGACTCCTGGATGGCCGAACAACCTAAACGCACATGACTACGTTGTCGGATGATAACACTAGACCCGAATACATCATCATGACATGCCTTACAACATCTAAGAGCAAGTCTAGCAGATCCGTCATTCCGCTGTTGGCCCGAATATATACGGGTATTTTAGAGGATGGGGATTTTTCAGGCTAAACTAGATACTGCATAAATTCCGTGGCCCGTAAAAGTTTCACGGGCGGTCTACAAACAATCGCTTCGGCCACTATATTTACGGCGCGGGGGATGATTTATGTTTCCCGTCTCTCATCCTTTCGCTCCCTCTCCGCCGTAATCTTTTCTCTTCGCCGCTTTCTTACTCCGATTCCGGCGAGCCATTCCATGGCGAGTGGCGCCGATGGATATTTAGTGAAAGCGGTGGCGAAGGATATTTTTATCCAACATGGATGACCGCGTGATCTACGCATAGAGCTACCTTGAGTGGCGATAGTTCTTTCATTGTAACTTGTCGTACACTTTTTTCTTTTTTTTCTTTTGATGACTTCGACTGTGTGCATCTTAGCTATGCAGAGACCGGATGTATTTACTTAAAACTTTTGAGTAAGAAAGCCTTTTTTCCAAAAACAAATACACCTGCTTGTTGCCAACCAATATACTGTTTCTATCTGCTTGTGAAAAACTTATAGTTTTCCATTTAATATTTTTTCTTTCAAAAATATAGTTGTATATATATTGTGCTTTCACTAAATATCCATCGCCTAAAATTTTCTTATAAACATGTGATACAGAGACTAAATTTTAATTGTAACAAAAATTTGATGTCGAGGTCTTGTTTCTCAAAAAAATGAAAATAACAAAACAATTGCAAAACTTTACTGAATACTTGGCTCCTTGTGTAACGACAAATACGTGAACAGTTCAGACGATGCAAAGTGATGAAACGTCCAGCTGATCCTGATCCTGCAGGTCATTATGCTACTAAGAATAGCCTTTCTTATCACCCATTATCTTAAAGGAATTCCGAATTTATCTGCTTCAACACTATGTGCGAGTGCATGTTGGTGCCTAGCTACTAGCTAGCCAGTTCCATCAGGTAGCCTCCCTGATTCGATCCCAAAGCAGGCCGGAGAATTGACGCACACAAAATAGGACAGAAAAAACGTGTCTCCTTTTTCCGTCTCCAAAAATTATTTGAATATTTTCATATGATATATGCACATTAGTTGTCATCTCGCAATGACTCGAACGGTCCGATTTCGTCGATATCCCATCGGGCTGATGATTCTCAGTGTGATGGTTGGACATTGGAATGATGTTTCTTGCAAATTTAGCTGCACCTGTGATGATCCCATAGGGTACCCATGGAATACCTTTCTGGTAAAGCCATCATCACACACTAGAATTCAAGGATTCTTAGTATTCACCACTTGTGGCTATCTTCAGCTTTTCTTTCTTCAGATAAACAAAAGAAGATGATCCAACTGGCTACTTTCCCTAACATTGTACCGGCGTGAGTTTCTGGTTCCGCCACTGGTCACTCTAACTCTCTAGAGCCGAAAGATATCAATGGCATAAGTGATTGTACATCCTTTTTGTGTTCGTGCACGGAGCATCGACTATTTTAATTCTAGTCTTTTTGAGAAGGCGAATTTTGCGGTTACCAATCGTTTTCCGACATGCCAAGCCTTGATGTGATCTTCACATATGTAATACCAATAAAAGGTAAAATAATATGAGTGCTGTGAAAACTACTATTTAGTACGTCGATTAGGAATCATAGAAAGTGATTAGCTTAGCTAGGTAGTGAGCACAATGTTACATTGTTGAGGTGCCCCAACTGTTATATATGGAAAATGGAATAACGTCCCGATTTGCAAAGCTAGTTTAAACCTTTAGGTTGGCTGGCTGGACGAGGATGATTTTTGTGGGACCATTTGGTTTAGTCGTTTAGATTTAAACTATCATGACCCTTTGAGGCTTCGAAGAGGCAGGGACAAATTTGTGATCCCTTTTGGTGCTTCTTTTAACCTTTTTGCCTAAGGAACAAAAATAATGTGATACATGCAAAGATGATCCACACTCGAATATAACTACTCACCGACTAATTAATTAATGACAATATGAATATGTTAACTACTCCTAAAGAATAGATGAAGACTGGCTTTATTTTGTGTAAATGTTAAATTAACATGTTTGGATGTCGATATCAAGTTATATATAGGTCAGGTTAACCCCTAGGAAGGAATTCATAATTAATGTTCGGTTGAACTGGTAAATTGGTGCATATGGAATTTCAGAACTTCCACTATAGCAAGCACTCCAAAACAAGATCAGAAGGTACAAATTCTTCCACTGAATGAGAAAGGAACATCTTGTTTTGTTTGAGTCTAGAAATGTGAAAAAGGTGGCATCACGCATGTCCCATCCACTCATGCCATCGTTTCAGCTGCAGCTGCAGCTGCAGGCGTGAGCTTGCCATGCCCACATTCAAGCTTATAATCCCAACGATACTATTATGTTACTAACCACCAGCACACACATTAATCATCACGGTCGTATCTCACGCCGTCTCTTTCTCAAACGATTCTTCCAGCTTTGGAAGAAAGGTAATGTTAAGTAACATCCAGTAGTCTCCAAGCTTGGGGTTCCCATGCATCAGATGCTGGCCTTGACTAAAACCCATGATTCCCTTGCTTATTTCTTTTCTTTCGGTGCAAGAAGGAATAGGGATCCTCTGTATTTGTACCAGTCAAAAATACACGGCGTATGTGCATTTATCTTCACATGTTAGCTTGAAGATGCTGTTCCCGCATATAAGAGAAAAAAAATGTGGACTATGCCCTCAGATTGGGAATAGTTGACATATTGTGTACAGGAACAACTGCCCGGTTCCTCTTTAGAACTTGGCGCTTATAACCGTGCTTTTTTTTTCTTCATAGAATGAGTCGTCCTCTTGCCATTTTCCTTGAAGAAGAGGAAATCAAGATGCACAAAAGATGAATTCACTTTGCGAGGAAGAATCCAATTCCACGATACCCACCCGCTTGAAGTGGTGCGGCGTTGGTTCAAAGGCTAGGGTAGAACCTAAAAAGAGGGAATTGTGGCACTGAAAACCCTGATTCCATGTAGTATCGACTGCGTTGATGGTCAATCGGTCATGGAATATATCTTATCATAAGCTTGAGAAATGAAAGAAGGGATTTCGATTGAACTGAGCGGAATATATACAAATGACAGTTGTCTGCGGTGGGAAATCTGTTGTCTTGAATCCAACGTGTGTGTGTGAGATCTGAGCCGCGTATGTACTGATTTAATGATAGTAGACTGATTTAGTTCCAATTTACTGATTTTCAAGCTAATGTATGTAAGTGTCGGAATAATGTTTACATGATTATCTTATAATTAATTTAAATTAATGGGAAATATATATATACTAACAAAACACATGGCATATCCTTCTAGATATACTTGTATTATTTCTCCTATGTTTTTATGTCATTTGATTTAATGATTGATGTATAAAAAAACCATGATAGGAGCCACACGTTATATATATTTAGCTCTATTTGAATGACAAAGGTAATTTCCGTAATGATTTAATGATGTAGCATACAAAAAATGTGAAGAAAATACCTATATTGCGAATTGCCGTACCGGTGGCTCAAACTTGTGCTGGTATCACAACATGCTAACCAGTAGAACAAGAATTATTTTGTTTTAGCAAAAACAATTTAATGTTATACGAGATATTTGCTTGGCTAACTTAATGAAAAAAATTCACTGGTCCTATAACCATAATTTAGTTAGCAACTATGTGTTCTTATCACTTACATAGTGCAGTGGTTGTGAAGAAAATAATGAGCATGATTGTATCACTCATACTTTGTCGTTAGTTTTTGTCAACGACATTTCCATGAACGAATGTAATACACCTCTAAACGTGTTTTTGTTTCTATGAACTAATAAGCCGTCGTGTTTTCAAGACACATTTATAAGACAAAGCTTTGGTTGGGTTGTTGTCTTATGGCCCTAGAAGCCAAAAGTAAGCCGAAACACCCCTCCCCCCCTTCAAAAAATGCTAATTAAATCAAAGATATGGTGTTCTCATTGAGGGCGGAGAACAAATCCGAAGAGTGGCATCCTTTATGCTATAACATATCTCAACAGGAAGCTTCATATGAACGTCGGAGAATATATAGGGGTGAAGGGTCACCCAACGAGAAGATAGATGGCTATATTAGATAAATCCACTCAAAGTGAGATGTATTCTACGTATATAGTTTTGTATTTCAAAGAATATGCTCGCCTATTATTTTATGGTGTGGATAGAATGAACTTCATTATCTATTTAATGTGCAGAACGACTAGATGGAATGGGAATATAGGCCTTCTTTGGAATTACATTGGTTTGCCTGTGAATGTATGGAACTTTCGATCCTTTCGGTTTTTTTGATGAACACTGATCATAGATCCTACTAAAGATTGGAGCCACAGACAGGGACACTTACTTTTCCTAAAGAAAACTAATTAATAAGACAATAAGGTGTTAAATCCGAGGTTTGATCTCTGGTAAGCTAAGGAAATCATCTTGCCAACGAATCGATTAACCATTAGTTGTCCAAAACCTTTGGTTTTTTTTTTGTATTGGGTCCTTTGAATCATAACTAGGGTTAAGGTTTAAAATCATATTGACCGTGCATCCTTTGACCCCATTAACGCTAGAAATCGAACTCGAATCTCACTAGCTCATCATCCAGTGACCACACTTTGTAATGCATCGATCGGACACAGTAAACATCGTCAGTACACCCCACTGAACTGCTAGCAAAGATGCAAACACACTACAGTAGTTAATCCATCTATCTACTCAATTCTATAGCTTAGCTACCTAAGTTTAGCCTAATCAAGTGGCCAACTTGTTGAGATAAGAAGATAACGAACGAATCGGTGAATCACGCGCAAACCCAGCTAGTTTTACCGTCGGCTGGCCGGCACGCGCACTTACTTTTACCAGTGGGTGCGTACGTGCGGCGGCGGCTTGGCTTTTGGCCTACTAGCTCGCAATCATCATGCGTGGTTAATTATGACGTGATAATTACACGTGATGGGAATCATGGCGATCTAGTCGTTGCAAGGAAAAAATACGGCCGTCTTTCGGCGTGCTTTCTTAATTTTCCCCGTACCACGCACGAAGGGGAGGAGGCGAAGAACAAGAACATCGCCCTGCTTTTCGGCCTTCTGGGCTGAATCTGTGGACCGAAAGAAAAGCCCCCCTCGAATATATACAAGGACCATGCCATCTCTCAAAACAAAAAATCTCTCAAGAAAAGAAAAAGGACACCAATGCAAAGCCTTAAAAAAGACCTTATGCAAGCCATCATTCTTTGATCCCTTCTTCCCAAATTTTGAATGTTGTGAATTAATAAAAGCATACCATTATGGATTAACAAACACAATTCGAAAAGATGTTCGCAAATTTTCAAAATGTCCATGAACTTTAAGAATGTTCACAAATTTATAAAATGTACGTGAAGCTCCAGATTTTTAGGCCCCAATGGGATCATAACAATCAGTGGAGACACCAAGAACACACTAGAGGCAGAATGCGCCAATCAGGAGCTCGCTGAGGCAGAGCTCGCTAGCATGAGCGAAGCCATCACGATCGACTAATCAAGCACCACTTCAACCTCCAAAAAAGGCAAACACAACGGTCTCCACGACATAGACAACGGGCTCCATGGCCCCATAAGATCCCACCATCTCCAACGCGAGAACCCAAGTGGCAGCGATTAGGAGCACGAAGCACGGCGGTGCAACTCGACTACATCAAGATGACATGACGCCACAATATGGGACACCACCGCAGAGGCATCGTTTTAAACTTAGATTTTATTTTTTTACAGACTATCAATTTGTCTATATTTACAATATTTTAGTTCGATCCCCTAGACATTAATAAAAGGTGTTTCAATCATTACTCGCTTAACTTGGACCTGCACATAAAGGCAAATAACTTTGCTCCCAACGAGTTCAGAGAGGTTATCAATCTCTTCGGTCTTGTTGTTCACAAAGGATCAAACACAAGCGAGAAATAGTAGTGGTGATTGCAACGGAAGAGGAAATAAAATCAGTAAAGAGTTGAGATGTAAACAATGGTGGAAATATGGACCGGGGTCCCATGATGTTCACTAGTGATGTCTCTCTCTCAAAAGACGATAAAACAACTATGTCGGGTGAACAAATTACAGCTGAGCAATTGACAACATTATAAACGCACCGCAATGCTAATTATGCCACAAAAAGTTAGAGGCTCAAAAGTAAGGGTAGTACGCCAAAACAAGTAAACCGTTTATTCATCGGCATCTACTCACTAATCATCCACCTTGAGATATCTATCTAGAAGATCTCGCTGGTATTAAGTTACGAGCCCCATCCAAAGTGTAAACGCAAAGAAACAGACAACTGCATTAACAAACTTTATGTAAGATAAACAATCCTTGCAGCCGCAATTACAAGCACCGTTGTTTTCTCCCTGGTGGCAACAACACATCCCCTAGTCTCATGTTTCTGTCACTCAAGCTAGACATCGGGGGCATGAACCCACAATCAAGCATAACGCTCCCTCTTGGAGTTAATATCTACTACTTGGCCAAAGCAATAAAAAGAACATGCAAGAGTTACTCAAGAACAAAATATAAAAGGAGAACCAAATATATAAGTCATCACGATCCGAACATAATCTCATAATCCATCGGATCCCAGCAAATACAGCATAGCAACAACAGAAAGATTACATAAGTGCCTTGATCACGTAGGGTAGCTCACAAGGGCTAAGAATTGAAGCACAAGATTGGAGAGAAAACATCACATAGCTATTGGTCATGGAACCATGGTCCAAGAGGTACTACTCACGGCACATCCGGGAAGCGCTCATGGTGGTGGAGAAGCTCCCGGAGATCAATCCTTCCTCCGGCAGGGTGCCGAGACGAGGTATTCTCGCCATCCCGATCTCGGGATCGCGGCGGCGGCAGCGGATGATGTGCGAGATGATGATAATGGCTTCTCGCCCTTCGTTGGTTACTCCAAGTGAAAGGTGAGATGTAGGATAACAACAAATTTCCCTCATTGAAGATACTGAGGTTTGTCTCCAGTAGAACTCCGGAGATAATAAGTAGGTGTCAGCGGCGCAACTGACATGGACCTGCACATAGAAAAAAATAACTTTGCTCCCAACGAAGTTCAGAGAGGTTATCAATCTCTCCGATCTTGTTGTTTACAAAGGATCAAACGCAAAGGATAATGATAATGGTGATAGCAGCTAGAAAGTAAAAGAAGGAAAATAAATAAGCGTGCAAACAGTGATGAGAATATGGACCGGGGTCCCGTGATGTTCACTAGTGATGTGTCTCTTCCAAAAGATGATAAAACTGCTATGTGAGGTAAAAAAAATTACAGCTGGGCAATTGACAGGATTAAAAACGCACCGCAATGCTAACTATGCTAAAAAGAAAGGACGAGGCTCAAAAGCATGGGCGGTACGGCAAAATAAGTAGACCAAAATCCAACTTCATCTACTACTAATCATCCACCTTGAGATATCCGTCCAGAACATCTCGCTGGTATTAAGTTGTGAGTCCCACCCGAAGTGTAAACCAAAGCAACAGACAACTGCACTAAAAGCACTTTGTGTAAAGTAAACAATCCTTGCAACCGCAGTTACAAGCACCGTTGTTTTCCCCCTTGTGAAAAAAACACATCCCCTAGACTCATGTTTCTGTCACTCAAGCGTGTCATCAGGGGGCATGAACCCACAATCGAGCATAACATTCCCTCTTGGAGTCACTACCTACTACTTTGCCAAAGCAATAAACAGCAACAGAGAACATGCAAGAATTACTTAAGAACAACAATATAAAGGATAAGAACAAAATATATTACTCAATCACAATCTGAACATAATCTCATAATTCATCAGATCCCAGCAAACTCAGCATAGCAACAGCAGAAAGATTACATATGTGCCTCGATCATGTAGGGCAGCTCACGAGGACTAAACCATGAAGAACAAAGAAGGGAGGAGAACATCACATAGATACTAATCATGGACCCATGGTTCAAAGAAAACTACTCTCGGCATATCCGGGAAGCGTCCATGGTGGAGGGGAAGCTCCCGGAGGTCAATCCTCCCTCCGGCAAGGTGCCGGGAAGAAGTCTGCTGACGCTCCCGATCTTGGAAGTGCGACGGCGGCAGAACAGAGGCCAGATCGCGAAAAAGGGTTCTGTCTTCGGGGGTTTCGTGTCACGGAGAATAAATAGGCGAAGGGGGCAGTCAAGGGGGGGGTCCACCAGGGGTCCAGGTGCCCTGGTGGCGCGGCCCAGCCCTAGGCCGCGCCACTTGGCTGCCTGGGCACCAGGTGGGGCCCCTTTGACCTCCTTCGGGGTTCCGGAAGCTTCCGTTGCGTTGATTTTTTATCTGATTTTTCCCGAATTTTTTGAGCACTTTTAATATGGGGGAAAACTGAAATAGCAAAACAACAGAAAACAGGAACTGGCACTGTGGTGCACTGAATTAATAAGTTGGTCCAAATATGATCAAAAGTGTATGAAAGTGTATCTCGATCATAGCAATATCACACAAAACATGCATGGAGCAAACAGAAATTATAAATACGTTTGGGACTAATCAACATCCCCAAGCCTAATTCCTGCTCGTCCTCGAGTAGGTAATTGATAACAAGCATAATTTCTGTGGTGACATGCTAGCAACCATATAAGAACTTTGAAAAGTAAAGCAATCAAGGTATGTGATTCAATTCAAGTCATAACATGCAAGAGTCTATATTAGCATTGAAACAAGCAACGAAAGAACATTAGGTGCAAGAGTTCTCGCTGTCCGTGACTCGAATGTCTCCAAATGGTGTTTGCGTGCAAGAAGGGGGATAGGGAATACGAAGAAAAAAGTATTTTTGTTGAGAACTCAATCTACTAAAGTTTCACACTTGTTTTTTTTAATCTTATCTTGACTCGTCCCCAGACCACTAGCCAGGTACAAGCCAATTTGATCCGCTCCTTTTCAATATTTTGAGCACTCATGCCATGGATGAGCGCAAGCACGAAAGTTGACACTTAGGATGGCAAGGAGAGAAATATGGTGGAGGAGGAAGACAAAAAGGTGAGAAGGGCTCACATCAATGAGGACAATCATGGGCGAGAGAAGACCAAATGATAGATATGATGTGAGGAGTAGGGATTGCCATGCAACGGATGCACATATGAGCTAAGAAAAGCTCTCCAATGGAACTAGTGGGGGTGCATCCAACTTGCTCTCTCATGAAGACCTAGAGCTCGTTTGAGGAGGCTCATCATTGGAATATGCAAGCCAAGTTCTATAGTGTGAAGGTCCCACATAGCTATATCCATAAATGATCATATGTATGGAGTACAAGGATAGGAGGGAGTACTAGTGTGGATCTTTCAAAAGGATAGTAGTGTTGCCCCTTTCTCTCTTTTTATTTCTTTTTCTATTTTTTCTAAAAAAATTGTATTTTTTGGTGGCCTCAATGGCTCTTTCTATTTAACTCTCATTTGTCCTCTTTGGGATCTTTTATTTTGTCCACTTTGGGATATTTTCCTCACTTAAGGGCAACACTGTATTTTACAAGAGGGTATAGAAGATCTTCACACTTTACAAGGTACTCAAACATAAACAAGATGTAGCTATCATGATGTATGCAATGTATGCCTCTGCCAGTGTAGCAGGAACATGTATGAAAGAAAGATCAAGTCATGAAGAGGTGGATGTTGCATGGCAATATATCTCGGAAAGGCAATGGAAATGCCTTGATAGGTAGGTATGGTGGCTGTTTTGAGGAAAGATATAGGAAGGTTTATGATGAAAGAGCGTATCATGCCAAGGGTTTGGATGTACCGGCGAAGGTGGACGCCAACTCTCAGAATGAGAAGAAGGCAATGCATGGTACGGAAGAGGCTAGCAAATATGAGGAGGTGGAAGTGTCAACTTTCAATACTTACATTAGTCTGAAGAACTCATGAACTTATTATCGGTAACTCTCAATCTAATGAGGAGGTTCACAAAGAGACAAGTACCCCGAGGAGGAGTGTATGGGGGTTTGGTTATCCTTGCGCATCCTCGAGTCATGGTACGTGAGTGTAATCTAATATCCGATCCCTCAAAAGATTAGCGATCCATCTAGTAGCTACAGTTCTCAACTAGTTTTGTAGGTTTTGAAAATAAACACGGAATGCCCAAAATACGACACCTATCACTAATAGGCTAGAGCTCTTGACACGAAAAGTTCAAACATTACTCACAACAATACCTCAAAACTATTGCAAGTTACTACTAAAATTAAATAGCAACCTCAATTACCTACTTTCAAGACAAGACACAACTCAGTGCAACAACCAACTCTCTTAACAAGATAAACATGAAAACTAAAGATAGTTCCAGCAACAAAACTAAACAAAAGCTAGGGCTCTTGCTAAAGACAAACAAAGACTAAAACTAAACATGGCAGTAGCTACGAAAAGATAAAGAACACACAACAGCAGAAAGATAAGCATGAAAAAAATCATATGATGTGTTCTAGATTGAAGTGGAGCGTGTTTCTCTCCCACACAAAGTAAGTTGGGGTCTAACTTGTAATGAACATCTAGAAAAGATAAAGAAAACTAAAAAGTAAACTTAAGAGAAAGACGCTCCAAGCATAGCACATAACGCATGAAGTGACAAAAATATAGTGAGACGAAGGACGAACTGATGATTGTTGATGGAGAAGGGGATGCACGGGGGCATCCCCAAGCTTAGACGCTTGAGTATCCTTGAGTATTTATTGGGGATGCATGGGGGCATCCCCAAGCTTGAGCGCTTGACATTCCCGGATCTTCTTTCAGCATCTTCCATCGCACGCTTGAAAACTCCCTTCATACATAACTCATCATAAACTGATTAGAGAGGTTAGTACCCTTAATAAAATATTTTTTCCCACTGGATATAAAGATATTCTTGAAGAGCTATTGTTTCTAAAGATTGCCAAAAAGTTTTTGCAAAGAAAAAGCAAGCTTAAGATTTGCAAAAGTAAGGAAAGGCAAAACGTGGCAGAATCTATGAAAAACAGAACAGCAGGTAGTAGAGAATTTTTTCGGGGTACTTCTACAACTCAAATCAACAAACTTAGAACATACGAAAGTTTCACAATTTTATAGAGCACACTGTGTAAACAATTCAGCTCAAAAATATGAACTTGTGATTGGTTCCGATTTTTTTCGTCAAGTAGACAAAATCTTTTTTCTGGACAGCATGTCACAACTTTTGCTTCCCTTATCATATGGGGCTATAAATTGGCACCAAGCTTGAAAATAAAGATACAATGATGTTGCTACAGTAGTAAAAATCATCAAGACCACTAAAAACAGAAGTAAAAACATCTTGGGTTGCCTCCCAACAAGTGCTTTTTTTACGACTTTAAGCTAGGCATAAAGCAAAAGAAGAATCAAGTTTTGTCAAGAGAAAGAGAATAGCTAGCCCATGTAACGGACTCAAAAGGTTACTTGATTTTCTTTCTAGGGAAGTGTTCCATCCCATTTTTGAGAGGGAATTGGAATTTTATATTCCCCTCTTTCATGTCAATAACAGCACCAACAGTGCGAAGAAAAGGACGTTCCAAAATAATTGGACGTAAAGGTTCACACTCTATATCCATAATGATAAAATAAACGGGAACATAATTATCATTGACAATGATAAGAACATCGTAGATCTTCCCCAAAGGTTTCTTTACGGAAGAATCAACGAGACGAACACCAAAAGAATAAGAATCAAAAGGTTTCAATTCAAACATGTCATACATTCTTTTGGGCATGACGGAGGTACTAGCTCCAACGTCACATAAAGCATAGAAGAGAAGTTATTCAATTTAATTTTTATCATAGGGTCCCAACCATCATCTAGCTTCCTAGGTATGGAGGCTTCTATTCTAAGCTTCTCCTCCCTAGCTTTGATGAGAGCATTTGTGATATGTTCCGTGAAGGCAAGATTAAGTGTGCTAGTGTGGGGGTCTCTAGACATTTTGTGTAGCAAGCTAATAATTTCCGAGAGGGTGCAACTATCAAAATAAATATCACTACTATCAAAGGTGGTAGTAGTGTCATCTAGGCTCACTTGTTTGAAACTCTCTATGTTCATAGGAGTTTCTTCTTCTACGGTTGAGGTATTAGCATCACCATTAATAGGTCCAATGGGACTAGGAGTGCATTGGGTGCTAATAGTTTGGGTGTCCTCAACAATTTGGATAGTAGCAACTGTGTGGTGTGTAGGAAGGCTCTTAATTCTACCCTCTTCCTCTTTTTCTCTAGCCCATCTTTCTTTAAGTTTACCCATCATCCTAATATTTTAATTTCTAATTTTTAGCATCTCAACATCAAGGGCTAAGCTATCTACCTTCAAAGAGAGATTATCTAACTTAGCTAATTTCTCTTCTACATTCTTGTTGAAGGCTTTTTGGGAGTAATAAAGTCTCTAAGCATGCTTTCTACTCCCTCCGTAAACTAATATAAGATGTTTTAGATAACTAGTTTAGTTATCTAAAATATTTTATATTAATTTACAGAGGGAGTATTTCAGAAGTGGGGTTCTTGTTGCAAGGATAGGTGTTGTTGTTCCCATAGTTGGATGGAAACGGCCTAGGATTGCTAGTAAAATTACCCCTATGAGCATTGTTGTTGAAGTTGTTTCTAGCAATAAAGTTCACATCTACTTGTTCCTCAGCAACCAAAGAATTTAAAGGAACATCATGAGGATCAATAGAGGGCTGCTTGGTAAGTAGAGACATAATTAAGTCAACTTTTTCATTTAGGGAGGTAATATCCTCGACAGAGTTTACCTTCCTACCTGTTGGAGCGCGTTCGGTGTGCCATTGGGAATAGTTGGTCATCATCTCATCGAGAAGATTTGTGGCAGCACCAAGTGTAGTTGACATAAATATTCCTCCCGCGACCGAATCTAACAGGTTCCGCGAGGTAAATTTCAAGCCTGCATAAAAAGTCTGGATAACCATCCAGGTAGTCAAACCATGTGTAGGGAATTTCTTAACAAGAGATTTCATACGTTCCCAAGATTGGGCAACGTGTTCATTATCCAATTGCTTAAAATTCATAATGTTACTCCTCAATTGGATAATTTTAGCAGGTGGGTAGTACTTTCCAATAAAAGCATCTTTGCAGTTATCCCAAGAATCTATGTTATTCCTAGGCAAAGATTGAAACCAAATTTTAGCTCCTTCCCTTAAAGAAAAAGGAAAAAGCTTGAGCTTAACAACATCACCTTCTACTTCTTTATAATTTTGCATATCACATAACTCAACAAAATTATTTAAGTGTAAAGCAGCATCATCTCCAGCACCAGAGAATTGATCTCCCATAACAAGGTTTAGCAAAGCAGGTTTAATTTCATAAGAGGTGACTAGTGAAGTCACACAACTTGGTGTTTTTAGTGGAACCCATAGTAGCCGCAAGTGTGGCAGATTTTTTTTCTAATTTTTGATATAAGACACAAAGAAAAAACTGAAAGGTAAACTAACAAGACTAAAAAGAAAAGGTAAAAGGTAGTGGGAAACTCCTCTATCTTAGCACTCGGAGTCCCTGGCAACGGCGCCAGAAATTTGCTTGATGTGTGAGATGATGATAATGGCTTCTCGCCCTTCGTTGGTTACCCCAAGTGGAAGGTGAGATGTAGGATAGAAGCAAATTTCCCCCAGTGGAGATACCGAGGTTTGTCTCCAGTAGGACTCCGGAGATGATAAGTAGGTGTCAGCGGCGCAACTGACGTGGACCTGCACACAGAAACAAATAACTTTGCTCCCAACGAAGTTCAGAGAGGTTGTCAATCTCTCCAGTCTTGTTGTTTACAAAGGATCAAACGCAAGGGATAATGATAATGGTGATACCAGCTAGAAAGTAAAAGCAGGAACATAAATAAGCCTGTAAAAAGTGATGAGAATATGGAATGGGGTCCCGTGATGTTCACTAGTGATGTCTCTCTCCCAAAAGACGAAAAAATTGCTATTCGAGGTAAACAAATTACAGCTGGTCAATTGAGTGGATTAAAAACGCACCGCAATGCTAACTATGCTACAAAGAAAGGGCGAGGCTCAAAAGCATGGGCGTTACGCCAAAATAAGTAGACCGAAATCCAACTGCATCTATTACTAATCATCCACCTTGAGATATCTATCCAAAACATCTCGCTGGTATTAAGTTGCGAGCCCCACCCAAAGTGTAAACCCAAAGCAACAGACAACTACATTAAAAGCACTTTGCGTAAAGTAAACAATCCTTGCAACCGCGGTTACAAGCACCGTTGTTTTCCCCCTTGTGACTACAACACATCCTCTAGACTCATGTTTCTATCACTCAAGCGTGTCATCAGGGGGCATGAACCCACAATCGAGCATAACGTTCCCTCTTGGAGTCACTACCTACTACTTGGCCAAAGCAATAAACAACAACGGAGAACATGCAAGAACTACTTAAGAACAACAATATAAAAGATAAGAACCAAATATATTACTCAATCTCAATGTGAACATAATCTCATAATCCATCAGATCCCAGCAAACTCAGCATAGCAACAGCAGAAAGATTACATATATGCCTCGATCATGTAGGGCAGCTCACGAGGACTAAACTATGAAGAACAAAGAGGGGAGGAGAACATCACATAGCTACTGATCACGGACCCATGGTCCAAAGAAAACTACTCACGACACATCCGGGAAGCGTCCATGGTGGAGGGGAAGCTCCCGGAGGTCAATCCTCCCTCCGGCAGGGTGCCCGGAAGAAGTCTGTTGGCGCTCCCGATCTTGGAAGCGCGGCGGCGGCGGAATAGAGACGAGATCGCGAAAAAGGGTTCTGTCTTCGGGGGTTTCGCGTCACGGAGATTAAATAGGCAAAGGGGGAAGCCAGGGGCCACTAGGGGTCCAGGCACCCTGGTGGCGCGGCCAAGCCCTAGGTCGTGCCACCTGGCCGCTTGGGCACTGATACGTCCCAAACGTATCTATAATTTCTGCTTGCTCCATGCATGTTTTGTGTGACTTTGCCATGATTTGCTTGAACTTTCATACACTTTTGAGCATATTTATACTAATCTATTAACCCAGTGCACCAAGCTGCCAGTTGTTGTTTTCTGCTGTTTTTGTATTTCAGGTTTTCCGGCCATTCAAAGTGCTCCAAAAAATCCGGAAAAATCAGATAAAAAATCAGCGACCCGGAAGCTTCCGGAAACACCAAAGGAGGGAAGGGGCGCCACCAAAGGGACTCCAGAAGGGTCCCTGGCGCGGCCCCACCCTAGGCTGCGCCAGGGAGCCTCCTGGCTGCCCTGTGGCCCCTCTCGGTGCCCCCTTCGCCTATATTTATCCCTCGGGGTGGAAACCCCTAATATCGATCCCTTTTCCGCGATCTCGCCTCTGTACCGCCGCCGCCGTTTCTAGATCGGCGCTGCCTGGAGAAGCTGCCCCGGCACCCTGCCGGGAGGAGGAACCCCCTCCGGGAGTCCATCCATAGCCATGGACACCTCCCGTATGTACCGTGAGTAGTTTCCCTTGGACCATGGGTCCGTGACCAGTAGCTATGTGATGTACTTCTCTCCCCTCTTTGTGCTTCCACTTTCGAGACCTCGTGAGCTGCCTCACATGATCAAGGCACCTTTGTAATTTCTGATGTTGCTATGCTGAGTTTTCTGGGATCTGATGGATTATGAGACTATGTTCAGATTATGATGAGTAATATATTTGGTTCTTCTCTTTTATATTTTGTTCTTGAGTAAATTCTTGCATGTTCTCCGTTGCCGTATCTTACTTTGGCCAAGTGATTTGTTGCAACTCCAAGAGGGAGCGTTATGCTTGATTGTGGGTTCAGCCCTTTGATGTCTAGCTTGAGTGACAGAAACATGAGACTAGGGGATGTGTTGTTGCCACCAGGGATAAAACAATGGTGCTTGTATCCGCGGGTGCAAGGATTGTTTACTTTACGCAAAGTTCTTTGAATGCAGTTGTGTGTTGCTTTGAGTTTACACTTTGGGTGGGATTCGCAACTTAATACCAGCGAGATGTTCATGATAGATATCTCAAAGTGGATGATTCGTAGTCGATGCAGTTGGATTTCGGTCTACTTACCTTGGCGTACTTCCCATTGATTTTGAACCCTTCCTTTCTTTGCAGCATAGTTAGCATTGCGGTGCCTTCATAATTCTGTCAATTGCCCAGCTGTGATTTGTTTACCTCGCTAGCACTTTTATCGTATTTTGGGAGAGAGACATCACTAGTGAAAATCACGGGACCCCGGTCCATCTTCACATTACTGTTTACTTTCAGTATTTACTTTCAGTTGCCACTATTATTATCTCTTGTGTTGATCCTTTGTAAACAGCAAGGCCGGAGGAATTGACAACTCCTCTGTACTCGTTGGGAGCAAAGTTATTTGTATCTGTGTGCAGGTCCACGTCAAGCGCCGTGACACCTTATTGTATCTCTTGGAGTCCTACTGGTTCGATAACCTTGCTATCTTTACCGAGGGAAATTTGCTGCTACGCTACATCTCACCTTCCACTTGGGGTAACCAACGAGGAGTGAGAGATCCTCACCGTATCAAGCCAATTTCTGGCGCCGTTGCCGGGGACTCCAGTCTACAAGATAGGGGAGTTGCACACTATCTTTTATCTTTGCTTTTTAGTCTTGTTAGTTTACCTTTCAGTTTTTACTTTTGTGTCCCTTATCAAAAATACCAAAAATACCTGCTGCTACTATGGGTTCCAATGAAAACACCAAGTTGTGTGACTTCACCAGTCACAACAACAGTGACTTTATCTGCACTCCAATTGCCACACCTGCCACTTCAGCTACCTCTTATGAAATTAAACCTGCTTTGCTAAACCTTGTTATGAGAGATCAATTCTCTGGTGCTGGAGATGATGCTGCTTTACACTTGAATATTTTTGTTTAATTATGTGATATGAAAAAGTATAAAGAAGTAGAAGGTGATGTTGTTAAGCTCAAGCCTTTTCCTTTCTCTTTGAGGGACGGAGCTAAAATCTGGTTTCAGTCTTTGCCTAGGAATAGCATAGATTCTTGGGATAAGTGCAAAGATGCTTTTATTGTGAAGTACTACCCACCTGCTAAGATTATCAAATTGAGGAGTAACATTATGAATTTCAGGCAATTGGATAATGAACACGTTGCCCAAGCTTGGGAACGTATGAAGACGCTTGTCAAGAACTGCCCCACACATGGACTGACTACCTGGATGGTTATCCAGACTTTTTATGCAGGCTTGAACTTTACCTCGCGAAACCTGTTAGATTCGGCCGCGGGAGGAACTTTTATGTCAACCACACTTGGTGATGCCACGAAGCTACTTGATGAGATGATGTTGAACTACTCTCAGTGGCACACCGAAAGATCTCCAACTGGTAAGAAGGTAAATTCTGTCGAGGAGATCTCCTCTTTTAATGGAAAAGTTGACTTGATTATGTCTCTACTTACCAAGCAATCTCCTATTGATCCTCATGATGTTCCTTTAAATTCTTTGGTTGCTCAGGAACAAGTAGATGTGAACTTTATCTCTAGAAACAACTTCAATAATAATGCTTATAGGGGCAACTTTGCTAGTAATCCTAGACCGTTTCCATCCACTTATGGGAACAACAACACCTACCCTAGCAACAAGAACCCCACCTCTGAACTAGAGAGTATGCTTAGAGACTTTATCACTACCCAAAAATCCTTCAACAAGAATGTGGAAGAAAAACTAGATAAATTAGATAATCTTTGTTTGAAGGTAGACAACTTAGCCCTTGATGTTGAGATGTTAAAAATTAGAACCTCTCCCCTTGAGTAGAGTAAGGTCACTCCTATTAATGCTATCCAGTTACAAATCAATGAAAATATTAGGATGATGGCTAAACTCAAAGAAAGATGGGCTAGAGAAAAAGAGGAAGAGGATAGAATTAAGAGCCTTCCTACTTACCACACAGTAGCCACTATCCAAGTAGTTGAGGATGTCCAAACAGTTAGCACCCATCACACCCCTAGTCCCACTGGACCTATCAATGTTGATGCTACCACCTCAACCATAGATGAAGAAACCTCTATGAACATAGAGGCTTTCAAACAAGTGAGCCTAAATGATATCACTACCTCCTTGATAGATAGTAGTGACCTAGACTTTGACAACTGCACTTTACCTGAATTTATTGGTTTCCGACACAAAATGTCTAGAGACCCCCACACTAGCACACTTAATCTTGCCTTCACAGAGCATATCACCAATGCTCTAATCAAAGTTAGGGAGGAGAAGCTTAGACTAGAAGCCTCCATACCTAGGAAGCTAGAAAATGGTTGGGATCCTATGATAAAAATCAAATTGAATAACTTCTCTTGTTATGCTCTTTGTGATGTTGGAGCAAGTACCTCAGTTATGCCCAAAAGAATGTATGATACGCTTGAATTGAAACCTTTTGATCCTTGTTCTTTTGGTGTTCGTCTTGTTGATTCTTCCGTAAATAAGCCTTTGGGGAAGATCGATGATGTTCTTATCATTTTCAATGACAATTATGTTCCCGTTGATTTCACTATTATGGACATTGAATGTGAACCTTCTTGTCCAATTATTTTGGGACGTCCTTTTCTTCGCACAGTTGGTGTTGTTATTGACATGAAAGAGGGGAATATCAAATTCCAATTCCCTCTCAATAAAGGGATGGAAAATTTCCCTAGGAAAAATATTAAGTTACCCTTTGAGTCCGTCACACGGGCTAGTTATTCTCTTGAAAAGACTTGATCTTCTGCTTTAAGCCTAGCTAATGGCTCTAAAGAAGCGCTTTCGGGAGGCAGCCCGCAACGAATTTAGGTTTTTCTTTTTGATTTTCTTCATTTTTTAGTGGTCTTGATGATTGTTATTACTGTAGCAACATCATTGTATCTTTATTTTTCAAGCTTTGTGCCTTTTATAACCTCATACGACAAGGGAAGTGAAAGTTGTGACATGCTGTCCAGAAAACAGATTATGTCCTCGTGACTAGAAAAATCATGGAAAAATCTCAGTTCATATTTTTGAGCTGAATTTTTTACACAGCGTGATCTATACAATTACGAAACTTGCGTATGTTCTGAGTTTTTTGATTTGAGTTGCAGAAGTACACCTAAAAATTCGTTTTTACCTGCTGGTCTGTTTTTCACAGATTCTGTCCTGTTTTGCCTTTTCTTCGTTTTGCAAACCTTAAGCTTGTTTTTTATTTGCAAAAACTTTTTGGAAATCTTGAGAAACAGTAGATCTTCAAGGTTATCTTTATTTCCAGTAGAGAAACAATTATTTTATTATGGGTACTAACCTCGCTAATCATATTACAATGAGTTATGTATGAAGGGAGTTTTCAAGTGCGCGATGGAAGATGATGAAAGAAGATCTTGGAGTGTCAAACGCCCAAGCTTGGGGATGCCCATGTGCACCCCCAATAAATATTCAAGGAGACTCAAGCGTCTAAGCTTGGGGATGCCCCCGTGCATCCCCTTCTTCATCAACAATTATCAGTTCGTCTCTCGTCGCACTATATTTTTATCACTTCATGCGTTATGTGCTATACTTGGAGCGTCTCGCTCTTTACTTTTCTAGGTTTGTTTTTGCTTTGTTTGCTGTAGTAACAAGTTAGACCCCAGCTTACTCTTTTGTGCGGAAGAGATACACGCTCCGCTTGAACTAGAACTCCTCATAGGATTTGCATGCTTATTCTTTTAGCTGTGAGTTGTTCTTTTTCTTTTCTTAGTTGCTGCTCTGTTTAGTTGTAGTGCTTTAGTTTTTCTAGAGCTTTTCTTTTGTTTTAGGTTGAACTTTCTATAGGTTGCATGTTTTATCTTGTTAGAGAGTTTGCCTGTTGCACTGAGTTTTGTGTCTTGACTAGAAGTAGGTAGTTGAAGTTGCTATTCTCTTTGTAGTAGTAACTTGCAATAGTTTTGAGGTATTGACTAGAGTAATGTTTGAACTTTTGGTATCAAGAGCTCGAGTCTATTAGTGATAGATGTCATATTTTGGGCAATCCGTGTGTTTTTCGAAAACCAAAAACCCCTGTTGAGAACTCTAGCTACTAGATGGATCACTAACCTCTGGAGGGTTCGAATATTAGAGTACACTCACGTACCATGAGTCGAGGATGCGCAAGGATAACCAAACCCCCATACACTCCTCCTCGGGGTACTTGTCTCTCTGTGAACCTCCTGATTAGATTGAGAGTTACCGATAATAAGTGCATGAGTTCTTCGGACTAATGTGAGTATTCGAAAGTTAACACTTCCACCCACCTATACTATTTATAGTCTCTTCGGTACCGTGCATTTCCCTTTCTCACCTTGAGAGTTGGCGCATACTTCGCCGGTGCATCCAAACCCTTGGCACGATGCGCTTTGTCATCATAAGCCTTCTTATATCTTTCCTCAAAACAGCCACCATACCTACCTACAAGGCATTTCCATAGCCTTTCCGAGATACATTGCCATGCAACATCCACCTTCTCATGACTTGATCTTCATGTCATACATGCTACTTGCTTGATCGATGAGCCGCATGCTAGTTGGGCCTTGCCCTAATCATTGCTACATGACGCGCTAGTATCATTGCATATCCTGCTATCCTGGCAGAAGCATACTGACGAGGATGTACCCCGGTAAATCCCATGGTCAGGGACCCTGGGTTAGTCATGAGAGGCAAAGGTTGGACGATGGCTCATCGGCTAACAGGAGGATACGTTCCTGCTCGATATTATTGCTTGGAGATGGCGATTACAGGGAAGCCAAGGCTAGTGCACTCAAGGCTAGGGTTACAGATTATGTATTGCATGATCTTGGCGTCTCCCCTCCTAGCCCTTATATGCTAGGCTAGGTCTCGGGGAGTCCTTCTTGGATTACAAAGGAGGTTTCCTAACCCTGATATTGTACCATACGGCAAGTTTGTACCTTCCTTATGACTCGCGGACTCCTACGTCGGTGCCACTAGTGGGCCAAGGCTGGGCCTAGGCGGCATCTTTGTGGGCCTTCTGTCTTTTGGTACACCAGGTAGGCTCATCAAAAAGAGTCGTGGGGTCACCCCCTCGTCAGTAGCCCCCGAATGCCTGGGGGACTCGAAGAGTTGCGCAGGGACTCGAGTCCATTCTTGCGTCGTTTCGATGTATGCACAGTTTAACCGTGGGTCGCTGGCAGTCTGGGGCCATGACAAAACCTGTTTCGAGGGAATGCTAAGATGAAAGGGACCAAGGAGTCGACTGGTCGAGCCTTGGTGAATTGCACTAGTGGAAAAAACCGCAGTAGCCTAATCAAACTCACGTCCCTCGACATGAGCTTGGAACACTGGTGTCGAGCAAAAGTCATGCCGCTGCAGGTCTTACAGTGATCAATTGCCGCCAGTAAAGTTCGTAGCCTAGGCGCGTCCGCCCGGCTTTTTCTATCATGCAAGCGCATGGAAAAGGTTGGGAGTGAAATCACTCTGCGGCAAGTCCCAGCCCAGCCGATCTGTGCAGCGGGGTCTTACCTACACGCTAAGCTTGCGTGGCATCTGGGCACAGTGTATCGTGTTCCAGGAATATGTATTTTTATTGAGGCGCGGAGCCTTGTAGATAATGCACCCACTTGGAATAAACAATCAAGTGAGCTGTTTTAGCAGTCACTCGCGGAGCTTGGTCGAGCGCTCAGGCGAGGAGTATTTGCTCGGGAGGTCGTCGAGTGCTCGGGTACTCAGGGTTTTGCGAGTGATTACTCGAGTATCGCTTTTGCTCTCGGGGTGAGGGAGCACCCGATACTCTGGGACCGCTCGATCTGGCGAGTGCAGGTCTGCTTATCTCCTGTCGTGGTGAGGGAGCAACCGAAACTCTCATGGGTGCGAGCAATTACTCGAGCACGTATTTTCTTTTCCTTTCGGGTGATAAAGTACCCGAGCGCGTGATTTCTACGCACGCTTCTATTCTTGTAGACTATTTTGGGCCTCCAAGCGCAGAGGTTTGTAGGACAGCAGCAATTTCCCTTCAGTGGATGACCTAAGGTTTATCGAACTCAGGGAAGTAGAGGTTGAAGATGGTCTCTCTCAAGCAACCCTGCAATTAAGATACAAGAAGTCTCTTGTGTCCCCAACACACCTAATACAACTAGGAGTTGTATAGGTGTACTAGTTCGGCGAAGAGATGGTAAAATATGGATGATAGGTGTGATAAAACGAAGTAATATAAATCTGTAATAAAAAGTGCAGCAAAGAAACAAGTAACAAAAGTGAGTGCAAACGGTGTAACAATGATGGAAACAAGGCCTAGGCTTCATACTTTCACTAGTGGCAACTCCCAACAACATTAACATAGTCTAATCACATGATATTTCCCATAAAACATGCAATGGAGACGTACTCGGAGGTCATTCCTTTGTGGTCAAGAGAGGACGAGAATTGTGTAGGGATACAAAAGCACACCTCAGAGTTCTTAGTTCTCAATCTATGGATTTCCCAATGTCACCGCGGCCATCCAAAGAGAGTACCACAATCACCACAACATATCTAAAGGATAGTCAAAGACAAGCACCAAGAGACTCAATCTTCAATCCACACACAAAAGAGGAAATCACTCATGATAATATTCTTCTAACCCATGTCCAATAGACCGCTGTCACCTTGGTCTCGGAGATTATACTAGATAAGATCAATTGAGTACATCAATCCAATACATAGAGGAAGGGGAAATATCATGGGATCACCCTAGATTAACATAGCCTATGATCACAGCAAAGATCACATCATGGGAGAGAGAGAAACCACATAGATCAAGATATAAGCCTTAGCCCCGAGGGGAACTAATCACACATGGACATGATGAGAGGGAGAGTTGTTGATGGAGAGGTGCAGCCCGGAGGAGATGAAGGAGACGTCGGCGGCGGCGGCCACGGCGGCGGCGGCGCCCACGGCCACGGCCACGACCCTTGGGGGCAGAGGCCCTTGGCCCCTTCTTCTTCCTTGGATATGGTGCTTCTGTGGAGATTGATCTCCCCCTCAAGACGTCTGCCAAGGGGGAGGAAATTTCGTGGTGCCCTTTGACCTAGGTTTCCTCTCTTTATATAGACTCTCGGATTCCCGTCATCCAGATTACATCTTCTCTATTTCGGGGTTTCTGGAAGCATCCGAACTACGATTGGGCCAAATTTTATGTCTAAATCCACCGGACAAAAATTCCCTACAACTTTGTAGTTTTAAGTTCTTCCGTTTGAGGCCGTCTTCTAGCGTTTCCGAGGCGATCTTTAAAACCTGTCTGGTGGGGACAGATTTCGGGAAAGTTAGAGTCCAACTCCTACAAGACTCCTTTTTGTGATTTTTCCTTTATCCAAGTAATTCCTACACATAAAGTACAAAAACAAGAACTTGTGCACTCTTGCAACCATTAATAAGTTAGTTCCAAAATATGTTATAAAAAGATATGAAAGTGTATCAAAAGCATAGCAATATCACACAAAACATGCATGGAGCAAGCATAAATTATAGATACGTTTGGGACGTATCAGCGCGTTTTTTCTTTCGAGCGAGGGAGCACTCGGGACTCTGTGAGTGCGAGTGATCACTCGAGCACATATTTAGGTGAGGGAGCACCCGAGACTCTAGTGGAGATGCTCCCGATGGGAGTAAAATGTTTTGCCCATCGAAAAAAGATTTAAAAGGTTGAAACTCTGAGGCTGGGAAACGTACTCGATACGCCTTGTTGGGATGTGACGCTGGCTTGGTTTTCTGGCATCTTGACCACAGTGGCATGTCAAAGGAAATGACTTGGCGTTGTCCCGCCGAAATTTTCGCTTCGTGTGATTATGGTCCTCTTTTTGCGCGCGTAGTGGGCGATGTTGTTACTGCGCCGGTTGGGTTTTCCATGTTTTTCGCTTGCCGTGGGATCATGCCACGTTTACTGGACGCTGGGATTGAACGGTGCCCCTGCTCGCCTGGCTGTTGGTTAAATACCGAGCGGCTGAGTAAATTTTAGGTTTTACCCAGCCATTGCCTTCTCCTCTCGCTTCTGGATTTCCCCTATTCTTGAGCCTTCTCCTTCCTCCTTTTGCTGCTTGCTGCGAAATTGATGACAACGCGCTCTTGTGCTGCTCCGGAATCGGCCAAGATGTCTGGCAAGTGGGAGCGCTCGACCTTTGGGGCTGCGGATCTCGGCTCGCTGATTGCTGATAGCTTGGTGGCGGGAGATGTCGTGCGGATTCCGGGGGATGAACCTGTTCCCGCTCCGACGGCAGATGAGCGGGTGTGCTTTCAGGCGTTCTTCCCGCGCGGATTTGCCCTTCCGATTCACCCTTTTGTTTGTGGTTTCCTGTACATCTATCGGCTTCAGCTGCACAATTTGACTCCCAATGAGATTTTGCACATTGCTTCCTTTATTACCCTTTGTGAGGCCTTCTTGGGGATTCTATGCCCATTGGGGGCTCTGGAAGCGCCTCTTTTGTATAAAGAGGACGAACTCTGAGTATGATGTGGGGCAGGTGGGTATATCCATTAGGGATAAACATTCATACTTTGATTTGGAGATGCTTGACTCCGTCAGTGCTTGGCGGAAAAGTTGGTTCTATCTGAAGGATCAGCACGTTGCTGGGCAGCGATTTGGTCTTGCTCCCTTTAATCCCGAGGCGTGAGTATTCAAGCAGGCTTCATGGTCCCATTCTTTGTCTGCGAAAGAGTCGTCTGAAGTGGCTCCATTCTTGGAGAGGGTTGCTCTAGTGAAGGACAACTTGACCGGTGGGCAACTCATCTCTGTTTTTATTGGGAGGCGCGTTCAGCCATTGCAGTCTCGAGCCCGTCCCGTGTGGCAATATGAGGGACTTGAGGACTCAACGAGATGGTCCCGCGAGGATCTTAATGTCGATGGCCTCTTGGCCCGGATCCAGTATGTGACCAAGTGCTCGAGTATTTCTGAGATGTGCATCATCCGTCCTTATTCTTCTGATCACGCGCTGCCGCAGGTTCGCGTTTTTGAGTTTCTTGCCTGATTTAGATGTTTGCTTGACTACTTGCTGCTGATGATATTTTCTTTGTAGGACCACGTTCCTGTGTTGTGCAACCCGCCACAGCCGGAAGATGCTGATATTCAGGACAAGTCGGGTGCTTCCGCCGCTGTCGATGCTGCTCCGAGTGTTGATGCCAACGTGCTCGCTTGTGCCACTGGTGCTGACGAGTCTGCGGGGGTCGAGCTGCCGGAGACCAGAGATAGTGAGGAATCGGCTCCCTTTCGTGTCAAGTGGCTGCGGCCTTTAGGCGTCGAAGATCTTGACGCGACTAGTGGTGCTGCACCGTCCGCTGAGCCGTCTCCTCCTGTTGTTGTCTATAAAAGGCCTAGGTTTGGGAGGTTGTTGCGTACTCGCTCTGCGCGTGGCGGCTAAGAATATGCTCGACTTTGCCGGGGTTGTTTTCCTCTGTTCTTTTGTCTAATGAAGTTTTATCTTGTAGCGCTGCGACTGCTCCGGCTGCTTCCTCCACCAGTGCGGCTACTGTCGACCTGCAGTCGACTGACTCTGGAGTGGTCGCCAAGCATACTGGGGATTCTTCGGCTGCTGTTGGTCAGCCCATACCGTCGGTGACTCCTGCTGTCCCGGCTGCGGGTGTGATTCCTGCTACTGCTCCGCCTGTGGCGTCTGGTGTTGTTGCTTCTGATGTCAAGCATGCTGCTCCAGGTCATCCTTACTTGGGTCGTCTTGATCTCGCTGTTGAAGATAAAGTCCGCTTTTTCGACCGCATAGCTGGGCTGGTGAGTTTGTTTCCTGTTTGCCTGTGTAGTTTTTGTCATCGGGGGCACGGCAGTGCTCCTGATGGGAGTAGCCCCCGAGGCTGCAAGCAAATGCTTGCGGTTGATTGTAGTCTTGCCTTAGCTCTGTCTTTGCATTTTGTTGTCATTGGGAGCACGACCAGTGCTCCCGATGGGAGTAGCCCCCGAGGCTGCGAGCAAGCGCTTGCGGTTGTTTGTAGTCTTGCTTTGGTTCTGTCTAAATTTTTTATTTCTTCGAGTAGCCGGTGTTCCAGCACTGTGAGCGTCTGGTGGTCGAAGCTGAGCATTGGCACCAGGCCCATAATTCTGCCCAAGATGCTTTATCTGCCATGAGTAGTAAGTGTTTCTTCCTGTACTGCTGTGCCTGAACTGCTGGGTCCTCTGTTCTGAGTGTTGTCTTGTTTTTTAGACCGTCGTCAAACTGCCGAGAAACAGGTCGAGAAGGCGGAAAGAACGATTTCCAACCTCAAGGATACGTTGGCTTCCAAGGAGAAAGAACTGCACGATCAGCACGAGGAGCTGGTACGCCTGCGTCAGGCTGAAGATGCGCTTGTGCGGGCTGAGGCGGTCGAGTGCGAGCATCTTCGGGTCTTGGCGGACTCGCTTGTGTGTAAGGCGTCGTTCCGTTGCTGCGTGCTTTGTCTCTTTGTCTTCCCGTAGTGATTTTGGTTGCCTGGTGTAGCCTCTACGGGTGCGAGTGCGACGGAAGTGGTTGCATCGGGTTTTGGAGTCCTCCGTGGGGTCGTGGATACCATGTC
Source organism: Bromus sterilis (assembly GCA_950022295.1). NCBI lineage: Eukaryota > Viridiplantae > Streptophyta > Magnoliopsida > Poales > Poaceae > Bromus > Bromus sterilis. The sequence goes on from OX465595.1 coordinate 436,575,854, forward strand.
GGCTGTTGTTGATGTTGCGAAGGGTGTATGCGCCCGGGCTTCCACTCTGGTAGGTCTTGCTCATGAGCACCTCATGCCGGAGGGCACGAAGGTGCCAGCTGGTCTGGACGACCGCGTTGCTGCATTTGGCAATGGCGGGGATCTCTTGGAGGATCTAGTTGGTGAGAACGTGGTGAGTGGTCTTTCCACGTCCCTTGTTGTTCTTATGGGGCACGGAATTGCCATTGATGACTCTCTGGTTGAAACTATCCCTGATTACACTCGCGAGCAGAGTGAGCGAGCCACTGTTCTGGCTCGACGCCTGCAACAAGTTGTGGATACTCAGTGTCCCTCCTCTGCGGGCAAGGGGTGGCGTAGTCATGTCGTGTCGTCTAAAACTTTTGGTTGTAATATGTCTCCTTTGTGGTGGTGAATCTGTGCTACTTTGATTGGAATAACTGCTTGGCCATTCCTGCTGTTGAGCTTGATTTTCCTTTCTTTTTGTTCGTCTTGCGGTAGGCCACCCCGGGCGTTCTTCGAGCTTGGAGTTCGTTGAAGGAGGACGCTCGCGAGGGTGCGTATGAGTCTGTGTGCTTGAGGCTGAGAAACGCTGAGCGGGAAGTTGTTCGCCTTAAGGATGCTGTAGCAGTCCATCGTTCCAAGCGCGAGTGCACTGAGGCCGTGCTGGATAGCCTTGCTTCGTGGGTGGTGAAGTTGTCTGACCTCCTACGGGGTGAGTTTATCTTCTGCTCGATTGCTTGACTGCATTTGGTGGCTTTTCTGTCTTTGTATTGATTTTGATCTTGTTTTTCGAAGTGCTGTCGGGGCGCTCCTGGGATTTAGAGAAGGTCGTTCGATCGGAACTGTCGCGCCTGGATGACCTTAACGTGCAGGCGAACAATCCTTTCTGGGCAGATGGGGCTCGTGCTCGAGCGTTTGTTGTGCTTCGTCTTCGAGTTGAGCGGGTGCCGGCTGCTCTGCGGTACTGTCAACAGGTGCTGGGTGGGATCCACTCTGAGTTTTATCCGGTGCATGTGGTGCCATCGTCCTTTGAGACACTCTGCCGCGTATTTTCTCAGCCTGCAGAGCTGCGTCGCGTGGTGAATCACCAGATTCATACTGGAGCCCGCGCTGCCTTGGGCTTGGTCCATAGTCATTGGCCGGGAGCTGATATTGCTCAAGTGGTGGGGGGTCCTCCAGGTGGTAGGGATTATCCGATGGATGAGCATTACGCGGCAGTCGATGAGCCTGCGCGCCAAGTTGTGAAGCGGGTTTGCGAAGAGAACGATTGTTATCTGGGTTCCCTTATTAAGGCGAAGATGGAGCCTGGGGGTTATGTGCTTCCTCTCTTTGTATGTACTTCCTCTTGGTGTACTGTATTCCTTTGTATCCTTGGTTTTGCCTCAAGTGCCAGTTTTGTTTATGTCGCGATTGCGAAGAACGCCTCGGGGGGTGGCTGCTGCGGCGAGCCCCCGAGTGCCAATTTTGTTTGGGTCGCGATTGCGAAGAACGCCTCGGGGGGTGGCTGCTGCGGCGAGCCCCCGAGTGCCAATAAATCAATTTTTGGAAAAACATTTTTCAATATTCTTCCTGGTGTTTCTTACATTTAGTAAGAATGGGGGGTCTGATGAGGACAATCCCCTTTATTTAAAACGGCGGCGTGGTAGCCTTAAGATCTAGTTAGCTTCTTCTCCGAGTGCTCAGGTCCTTCGGGTGGTGACTTCTTGTACGGGAGCGCTTCTTCTGCGGGTCCCATGGTCTTGCTGGCTTGGTGAGCTCCAAAGGCCTCTGATATCTTGTGGAATTCCTTGTCGCAGCGGTCGGACCTGACGAAACAGCCGCTGACTGTGATGACCCCATGTGGGTCTGGCATTTTTAGCTTAAGGTAGGCATAGTGAGGCACTGCCATGAAGCGGGCGAAGGCTGGTCGCCCGAGGATTGCGTGGTACTGCGACTTCCAGTCGACCACTTCAAAGTCTAGGATCTCTTTGCGAAAGTTGGTCGCGTTGCCAAAAACCACCTCCAGGCTTATTTTTCCCAGAGGGTAGACTGCTTTTCCTGGCACAATCCCATGGAAGGTTCTGCCGGAGGATTTGAGCGCGGAGCTCTGGATTAGCATTTCTTCGAGTGTCCTGGTGAAGATGATGTTGATTCCGCTGCCGCCGTCCATGAACACTCGTGACATGTCGTAGTTTCCAATTCTGGCCTCGAGCACTAGCGCGGCGTGTCCTGGTCGAGGGATGGCCGGCGGGTGGTCCTCCCGAGAGAAAGTGATTTTTGTCTCGGACCCGCGCAAGTACTCCGGGACAGCGGGGTGCGAGGAGGCTGCGAGAAACTTGTCTTGTGACCTATTTCTGCAGCCTATTTGAGGGCATGCCTTCTTGTATCATGTAGATCCTGCCGTGGGCTTCTGGATACTGCTCCTCTTCTTCCGGTGTCCTGCGCCGTTCCTGTATTGCGGCCACTTGCCTTGTTGGCAGAGGAGGGTGTCGTGGATATAAATCTGACAATGAGTATAGGGGTATGAAAGGAGCTAAATGAATCTTACGTAGAGTGGGTTGACGCAGGAGGATTATACAGGTTAGGCCTCTCCGTAGAGATAAAAATCTTAGTCTTGTCCCAGGCTTACAGGGGTGTTCTTTCTTCAGAATACTGAGAAGAGTAGAGAGTGTGCGCATGCCCATGCCAGAGGGGAGGGGGTGGCTTATATAGAGTGCGCCCCTGCCTCCTTAATTCCCTGGCATAAATGGGTCTTAATTGCAAGATTAAATACATACTTAATTACAAAACGGTCAGCCCATTACTACTAATAAAGGGGGGAAGAACGCGTGCAGCCTTAAATGCCTCCTGTCCGTTGCGTTTTCCATCTTCCGAGTAGTGGGGGGGGGCTCTCCGGTCATTTCCGAGTATCGCTCTACTCGGACCTTGCTGATCTTCCGAGTAGTTGTTTACTCGGAAGCGACTCCTGGTCTCCGAGTAACATGTTACTCGGAAGCTGCCAATGCTTCGTGCTTTTGGTTGATCTTATTTTGCTTGGTGTGTGTTTTTCGAGGGAAACCTAGGGCTTAAGGATACCCCTGGGTTTCCCTCGCCTAGGGGTATGCCTTTAGTATTACCACGACAGAGGGGTTGGTGGTGCGTCGTGGGCGATAGGCCCGACTGCTATGCTCGCGAGTGGCTGGGCCGCCGTTGTCGCAGATCGACTTTTTTCCTCAGCCAACTCGTTGAAGCTTCTGCAGTTCCTGAGGGTGTGCCCTGATCTAAGCTCCCCTCGTTCGTTTATGAATCCGTGTATCAAGCACGGTCCGTCGAGTTGTTCTTTGGCCGAGCGGTATGTTCTAGTGTTGTCGCGCGGCTGCCTCGTCCTCCTGTCTCGTTTCTGAGCTTGGGGCGCATCTTCGAGATTATCTGTTCGCTGTGCTCTGCCGTCGTCGCTATGCCTACCGTCTCTGTCATCTGGGAAGGCGGCGGCGACCATGTCGGGTCCTCTGTCGTCGTAGAAACTGCGCCTGGGTCGCTTCCTTCGTCGGTCGAGTCCTCTTTCTCCGTTGTGGTAGTCGTAGTCGTGTTCTGAGCGTCCAACGTGGATTTCTGTTTCGTTGCGAACGGAATCCTCGCCGTCCGCCCAACTATTGGCTTGCTCTAGCAGTCGTGCGAGTGTTCAAACTTTCATCTGCCCGAGTTGTTCCTTGAATTCGATGCGCTGCAGGCCTCGCCTGAACGCGTCGATTGCGCTTTCGTCTGATATGTCTTCTGCTGAATTCTTGAGTATGGTCCACCGCTGGATGTAGGCTCGCAGGGTTTCCCTGGTTCCTTGCTTGCATGCCCGCAACTCCTCGAGCGATGCCGGTCGCTTGTATGTGGATTTGAAGTTTTCTATGAAGGCTTCACGGAACTGCCTCCATGAGCTGATGGATCCTCGCGGGAGATTCTTCAACCAGTGTCGTATCGAGCCTCGAGCATGAGCTGCACATACTGCATTGTCGTGACGTTGGTACCTCGCTGGAACTTAGCTGCAGTTAAGTAGTCGTCGAGCCATGCCTCTGGCTCCTCGATTCCATTGTATTTTAGCGTTGTGGAGTTCAGTTTGAACCCACTCGGCATTCGCGTCTCGCGTATAGAACGCGTGAAGCATAATGCTCCGCATGGCTCAATTTCTTCACCGAGGGCTTCTTCGTTCGAGTACTCTTCATGTGATGCGCGTCTTCGCCTGCTGCGGTTGACTTTGTTCTGTGTGATGTCGTCGCGCGCGTCTCATCGACTGCTGCGGCGCCTGTTGTCGTTGTCGTCGCTGTCGTGCTTCCTGTTTTTGCCGGAGCGTTTGCGCCAGTCATCGTTGTTTCCCTCGTCGTCGGGTGAGCTGGGGTCCCTGTCTGGTGTCCTCTCGCGGGTCGGTCGCCTTGCACTTGATTTTTTGGGTGCTGAGGCGGCGATGGCGTCTTTCATTATCAGCAAGGTTGTTGATGTGTTGCGGTCTGGTCTGTTCTGCCTATTTTTCTGGGCGCGAGATAGGTAGTCTCGGGCGCTTATAAGGGCTTCTGCTGGTGTGAGGGGTTCCTCTTCGTCGTCCTCCTCTTCTAGCTTGAAGTCGTCGTCGAGCTTCCGAACTACTCTCTTCTTGTCTGTTCGTCGCAGGTTGCTGAATTTCGATTTGGTGCAGAGAGGGGAGTCATGATCCGGAGAGTCATCTCTTGGGGGTGGCTTGTGATTGTTTTTCTGCTCAGCGGCCACCTTTTCTTGCTTCTCTATCTCTAGGCGCCGTTGTCTCTCTTGCTGGGTTAGCTCGCTTGCCAATTTGTTGTATGCCCTGATCTCGTCCCTTGTTGCGTTTGATGGTAGTAGCTTGCCGTGTTCGACTGCGTCCCTTACTCTTGCCATTGACTCTTTGGACAGGTATATTCGCTCTTTGGGTGGGTTGTTCGCCGGACCCGGAGTTTGTTGCTTACTGCTTGATGGCTCGTCGCTCTTGTGGTTTCTCTGTTCTTATCCCTGTGGTACTTTCATTGGTATGCTTCCCACTTCTCCCAGCTTCACGACGGTCTTACTGGTGGTTCCAGGCTCTTTTGTTTTGCCGTTGACTTGGCGAGTGTTCGAGTCGTCGTCTTGGCCCTTGCCATTTGCTGGTGGTGCGTCGGCTTCTGCCATGAACACCTGGGATGGTGTCCTGACTGCCTTATTGCTCGCGCGTGTGATGCTGCTTTTCCAGGCCGAGGGTCCACCCGAGCGGTCGCGGGTGACGTGAAGCCTTGGGTTGGGTGGGAAGTCGCGGCTGGCTCGAAGGGTGGCCGCGCGGGTAGCGACTACGTCGATTGTTGCTGTAGATGTCGTCGCAGGTGCTCGGGCGTCGTCCGTGAGGTGGAGGCCGCCCCAGTGGTTGATGTAGATCTGATATGCTCCGAAGATCAGGTTGATGCTGGAGCAGAGGTCGGCGAAGACTGGTCGGAGAGTCGAGAGGTGGGCCATGAAACCGAGAGACCCAAACAGATCGGATTCTGCCTGGGTCGTCGGATCGAAGAGTACTGGTGAAGTTATCGCGTCGACGGGTGTTCAAGATGCTGGTGAGGCCGCCGAGATCGCGTTCCCAACCTGTGCGGTTCCCACAGACGGCGCCAATTGACGAGGATGTACCCCGGCAAATCCCATGGTCAGGGACCCTGGGTTAGTCATGAGAGGCACAGGTTGGACGATAGCTCGTCGGCTAACGGGAGGATACGTTCCTGCTCGATATTATTGCTTGGAGATGGCGATTACAGCGAAGCCAAGGCTAGTGCGCTCAAGGCTAGGGTTACAGATTGTGTATTGCTTGATCTTGGCGTCTCCCCTCCTAGCCCTTATATACTAGGCTAGGTCTCGGGGAGTCCGTCTTGGATTACAAAGGAGGTTTCCTAACCCTGATCTTGTACCGTACGGCAAGTTTGCACCTTCCTTATGACTCGCGGACTCCTACGTCGGTGCCACTAGTGGGCCAAGGCTGGGCCTAGGCGGCATCTTTGTGGGCCTTCTGTCTTCGGGTACACCGGGTAGGCTCATCCATAGGAGTCGTGGGGTCACCCCCTCGTCACATACATTTGCATCATGATAGTTATATCTTCTTTATGTGAGTACCTTTGTAAAGTGTGAAAGATCTCATATATTCTTGTAAAATATAGAGTGTTGCCCCTAAAGTGAGGAAAAGATCCCAAAGAGGACAAAATCAAAAGATCCCAAAGATGACAAATGAGAGTTAAATAGAAAGAGCCATTGAGGCCACCAAAAAATACAAAAAAATAGAAAAAGGAGAAAAAGAAAAATAAAAAGAGAGAAGGGGGCACACTACTATTCCTTTTGAGAGATCCACACTAGTACTTCATCCTCTATCCCTTGTACTCCATAGAGATCATCATCATGCATATAGCTATGTGGGGACCTTCACACTATAGAACTTGGCTTGTATATTCCAATGATGAGCCTCCTCAAACGAGCTCTAGGTCTTCTTGAGCAAGCAAGTTAGATGCACCCCCACTAGTTCCCTTGGAGAGCTTTTAGCTCACATGTGCATCCGTTGCATGGCAATCCCTACTCCTCACATCATATCTATCATATGGCCTTCTCTCGCCTATGATTGTCCTCATTGATGTGAGTCTTTCACACCTTTTTGTCTTCCTCCTCCACCTTTCTGTTTCGCCTTTTAGGTGTCAACTTTCTTGCTCACGCTCATCCATTGCATGAGTGCTCAAAATATCGAAAGGGAGTGGATCAGTTTGACTTGTACCTGGCTAGTGGTCTGGGGACGAGTCAAGATAAGAATCCAAACGAGACTAAGTGTGAAACTTTAGTAGATAGTTGTTCTCAACAACCTTTTTTCTCTCTCTTTTCCCAGTCCCCTGCTTGCACGCAAACACCATCTGGAGACATTCGAGTCACGAACAGCGAGAGCTCTTGCACCTTTTGTTCTTTTGTTGCTTGTGTCAATGCTAATATAGACTCTTGCTTGTTAAGACTTGAATTGAATTGCATGCTTTGATTGCTTTACTTAAAAGTCCTTATATGGTTGTGTGGCATGTCACCACAGAAATTATGCTTGTTATCATTTACCTACTCGAGGACGAGCAGGAATTAAGCTTGGGGATGTTGATACGTCCCAAACGTATCTATAATTTCTGCTTGCTCCATGCATGTTTTGTGTGACTTTGCCATGATTTGCTTGAACTTTCATACACTTTTGAGCATATTTGGAGTAATCTATTAACCCAGTGCACCCAGCTGCCAGTTGCTGTTTTCTGTTGTTTTTGTATTTCAGGTTTTCCGGCCATTAAAAGTGCTCCAAAAAATCCGGAAAAAATCAGATAAAAAATCAGCGACCCGGAAGCTTCCGGAAACACCAAAGGAGGGAAGGGGGGCCACCACAGGGACTCCAGAAGGGTCCTTGGCGCGACCCCACCATAGGTCGTGCCAGGGAACCTCCTGGCTGCCCTGTGGCCCCTCTCGGTGCCCCCTTTGCCTATATTTAGCCCTTGGGGTGGAAACCCCTAATATCGATCCCTTTTCCGCGATCTCGCCTCTGTACCGCCGCCGCCGCCGTTTCTAGATCGGGGCTGCCTGGAGAAGCTGCCCCGGCACCCTGCCGGGAGGAGGAACCCCCTCCGGGAGACCATCCATAGCCATGGACGCCTCCCGTATGTACCGTGAGTAGTTTCCCTTGGACCATGGGTCCGTGACCAGTAGCTATGTGATGTACTTCTCTCCCCTCTTTGTGCTTCCACTTTCGAGACCTCGTGAGCTGCCTCACATGATCGAGGCACCTTTGTAATTTCTGTTGTTGCTATGCTGAGTTTTCTGGGATCTAATGGATTATGAGACTATGTTCAGATTGTGATGAGTAATATATTTGGTTCTTCTCTTTTATATTTTTTTCTTGAGTAAATTCTTGCATGTTCTCCGTTGCCGTATCTTACTTTGGCCAAGTGATTTGTTGCAACTCCAAGAGGGAGCGTTATGCTTGATTGTGGGTTCAGCCCCTTGATGTCTAGCTTGAGTGACAGAAACATGAGACTAGGGGATGTGTTGTTGCCAACAGGGATAAAACAACGGTGCTTGTATCCGCGGGTGCAAGGATTGTTTACTTTACGCAAAGTTATTTTAATGCAGTTGTTTGTTGCTTTGAGTTTACACTTTGGGTGGGATTCGCAACTTAATACCAGCGAGATGTTCTGGATAGATATCTCAAGGTTGATGATTCGTAGTAGATGCAGTTGGATTTCGGTCTACTTACCTTGGCGTACTGCCCATTGCTTTTGAACCCTTCCTTTCTTTGCAGCATAGTTAGCATTGCGGTGCCTTCATAATTCTGTCAATTGCCCAGCTTTGATTTGTTTACCTCGCTAGCACTTTTATCGTCTTTTGGGAAAGAGACATCACTAGTGAAAATCACGGGACCCCGGTCCATCTTCACATTACTGTTTACTTTCAGTCTTTATTTTCAGTTGCCACTATTATTATCTCTTGCGTTGATCCTTTGTAAACAGCAAGGCCGGAGGAATTGACAACTCCTTTGTACTCGTTGGGAGCAAAGTTATTTGTATCTGTGTGCAGGTCCACGTCAAGCGTCGTGACACCTTATTGTATCTCTTGGAGTCCTACTGGTTCAATAACCTTGCTATCTTTACCGAGGGAAATTTGCTGCTACGCTACATCTCACCTTCCACTTGGGGTAACCAACGAGGAGTGAGAGATCCTCACCGTATCAGGCACCAGGTGGGGATCCTCTGGCCCTCCTTCGGGGTTCCGAAAGCTTCCGTTGCGCTGTTTTTTTATCTGATTTTCTCGAATTTTTTGAGCACTTTTAATATGGGGGAAAACTGAAATAGAAAAACCGCAGAAAACAGGAACTGCCACTGTGGTGCACTGAGTTAATAAGTTAGTCCAAATATGATCAAAAGTGTACGAAAGTGTATCTAGATCATAGCAATATCACACAAAACATGCATGGAGCAAGCAAAAATTATAGATACGTTCGGGACATATCAGCGGAACAGAGGAGAATTTCGCGACGCGGGTTCTTTTTCAGGGTTTCTGTCCCGAGAGGTAAATATAGGCAGAAGCGGGGCACCAGGGGAGGTTCCCTCCTCCCAGGCGGCCATAGGGCACGGCCCCACCCCTGGCCACGCCAGGAAGCCGCCTGGGAGGGGGGTTGCCCGCCTTCGGCTCTCCTTCGGGCCTTCGGAGTCTTCTCTAATGCTGATTTTTTATATATTTTTGTTAGAATTTTCTCGCACTGGAAATATTGGTAAATACATGCAATGCACAGACATCAGCAGACAGAAACTGGCACTCGGTGCAATGAGTTAGTAGGTTAGTCCAAATATGTGTAAAAAGGTATGAAAGTGTAGCAAAACACATAACAATGTCACCCAAATATGCATGGAACAAGTAGAAATTATACATACGTTTGGGACGTATCAAGGCACAGTTCAATATATATTTCGATAAATCGGTCGATTTATCGCTTACCGGTGTCTGACCGATAAGAAAAGTTAGCTGATATGCCGATAAATCGGCTGATATGCGGATAAACCGACGAATTTACCCCTTATCTTGGGTTAATCGATAAGTTCCCGATAAGCGATATCTCCAACATTGTTTAGAGGTCAGACAATTGTCACGTCCACAACACGTGGAGCCTGAATATCTTCAAAGCCCGGTCACTCAAGTCTACGAGAGGAGCCAATCAAGATTTCGTCTTCCAGAAGGGGCAAGCCTGACATAAATGCATCCAAACTCCAAACAAATTCGAGGGCTGCTGATTGTGTGCTATATTGAGGGTAGCCCGTATAAGGGCATGCCGGGCATTATATCGGCCTCCAGGCCCACAGTGTAGGCATCAGTGGGACTCCTAGCACCATACAAGGATCCATCCTTTCAGAATATTCATCCACTTGGCGGCTACATTGAGGACTCCTAGTCTAATATGATCTAGAGGTCGGTGCAACCCTAGGCCTCGCCCCCCCCCCCCCCTTATATAAGACGTGGTTGGAGATAGATTGAGATATATTGACTCATAGTCATCATCTCGATTGTATTAGCCACATATTGTAACCTCCTTTTGAGAGGTGTTTCCCATCATTAATAAAAACAAGCAGGAAGTGGGGTGTTATCTTTCACCATGAGGGCTTGAACTCGGGTAAACCCCCACGATCACTCATCACTGCTACTTCCGGTTTTATGCACCACCAGCATCGTCAGCCATAACATCGTCCTTTATGTCCCTTCCATTTGGCTTCATTGTCTGCCTATATTTAGGTGGTGTCCCTACCAATATGTTGGGTGTGATTGTTAGTTTCCATCGTAAGTGATGGTCTATTAGTGTTAGTTTCCATCGTAAGTGATGCTCTACTAGTGTGACGATTCAACGAGGTTTGGTTAGCTACTTCATTGGTTAATTTATCAATATTGATGACACGTCCATTGCACCTTGGTCTAGGTTACAATCTCCTCTTTGCCGTGACGAATGGAGTATTTTTGTAGGGTGGCAAACATCAAAATACTGGTAAAATTTAAGGAAATCACAATATATTGCTACAATCTGTCGTATATAAACTGGATTGATATTTATGTGTGATATCTGAGGTTTGAAGCAAGCACACTCTTTACCAATATGAGAGTTTGAATCTCGGATTGAACACAAAAGGGGTGGTGGCGCAGTTGGCTAGCGCGTAGGTCTCATAGCAAAAAAGTGAGTGATCCTGAGGTCGAGAGTTCGAGCCTCTCTCACCCCAAAAAATTTTTACGAAGCTGTGAATAAATTATGTTACGTGTTCTTCTGTTGGTCGACCGATTATTACTCTTGTGGTTGCTTTTACTCTTCTATATACTCTGCTTCAGGTTCACAAGATCATATTTCGGTTTAAATAATTTTTAGCTCGTGCGCTGCTTTCTCTTCCTATAATAAATCTAATAAATTTGGTATAAAGAGGCACGCAGATGATGCACTGCTGCACGGTCACTCGAGTCAAAATACAGTTTTGATTTTTCAGGTCTGGTAAATACATTGCGGTATGCATCTCCAGAATCAGGAGTAAGAAATCAAAATCAAGCTGAAACTTGAGAAATAATAAGACACCGCGAGAATCAGACACTTAAAATTTGTGATAATTCTCGTCTTCGATGAGAGATATACCACTAAGCTAAGACTTTAATCCCAGAAACCAAAGGGTCAATGACCTACTAGGCATCATCAAGTAAAAGCAGCACACTGTATTATTGCAATTCTGCATATGCAAGGTTGGAGCCTAGGGGAGAACAGGGAAGAGAAGGCGAATGAAGATGACGACGCCGACGACGCATTCCTGCGTTTAGACTGGGTCGCCGGCGCCGCCACTGCCGCCTTTGCTCCAGTTGTCATGCCACTCGGAGAAGCCGGTCAGCAAGGCCTCCTGCATCCACTGGTATCGGCATTGCGACGTGGCTTCAGGGACCGTCAGCCATGTCCTCCGGCGGGTGCTCTGCTCAGGCCATGAGGTCAGCTCCTCCTTCACGTGCAGCGCAAATACCGCCGCTCTGCACATGCCCTCGGGGCAGCAAGCGTCTTGATGCGTCTTGCTCTTGAAATCATAGAAACCTAGAAATTGCTGGTGCAGAAAAAGAAGCACAGTACAACAGTAAGGTATGCTGATTACTGCAAGTGAACGAGATGAATACTCTTTCAGTAGGCAGTTCACAAACATATTGCAAGTTAGAACGGAACACATACGGGGAAACAGTAAACAGGTTTCAATGGAGCCAAATGTACTCTTCCAGAAAGGTTCAAACCATTCTGATTGCATGGTTCTTCTAAGCAAGCACTCAGCATGGCACAAGTAGAAATTGTCACAGGAGCTACTCGCCTAGAGTCAGTGTTATTACAAACTTCAGATTCCTGACTGACAATGACCAAACATGTCCAAGTAGGGACAACTGAAGCACAGACACTACACTGCCACAATGTGAATAAAATGGTTCTTTCGACACTAGCCTGAGATAATAGTTCTAAACTGCACATTGCACACTAGATTTGTACTGTGTTTGCAAATGCATCATACATGCGGGCAGAGCATTAACCCATGCGGCTACAATATTTCTATATTCAAGTCTAGTCTCTTAGTACAGTATATATAATAATGCAGCAGGATGCCCTGAATAAGATCTACAAGAAAATATGTTTCTGAATTTTCACTTTGTATGTAAATCACAACATGGAACTCTACAGTGTAATTAAATGCAAATTATGAAAAAATCACCAACACGTGAAATTTGATGAGTTTTGAGAGGGAAAAGCATAAACCGTTCCAATGTTGGTAAGATAGCTTCCAGATCCTAAAGCAGTTAGGTTACTAGCGTTAGTAGCTTAATATATCACAACTGGATGCCACTAACTACAATGACTCATTACAGAGGACAGTTATAACAAAAGGCATGAACTCAAAAGCTCAAGAGTAGGCAGACTGATCATTCTACACTAGCAGCTTAGTACAATCAAACTAAGAACATGTCTATGTCTAAGCATGATACCGAAACGGGTAGATCTCACATAGTGAATATTGAGTCTGTGGCAAGCCAAACACATACAGAATCAGTGCCATGATTAAGTCAAAAGGAAACATACAAGTAAATATGTCAGCTTGTAACATACATGAAATATCTAACATACTTAAGCAAGAAAAAATGCTGCTAACAAAAAAATCATCTTTTACAGGTATCTTACCACTATATCTCCTCGAACTCCAGCTTCTTCTATAGCTTCCCGAGCAGCCGCTTGTTCAACAGTTTCATCGTTCTCCCACCCTCCCTGCGATAGGAAGCAATAAAATTACAAAATCACTACATATGGTAACATTTTCCCAAACACTTTATTACAGTACACAACGGAAGAATAAAAGCACACCATATATGCCATCTGAAAACTAGGTGAATATACTCTGACCAGACTTCCCATATAGTATGTAGCTAACAACTTATAAACAAGTTGAATCAATAGAAGTACATAACATCCCCAATCAGCCTCATAGCCCTCACTTAATTGGGTAGCACCAAAATATTGTGCTTTGCTGGGGTGGTTGCCATGCCCATGGCTATTTGGCCATTCCTATAAGAAATCTGCCAACCGTTGTACAAACTAGGGCTATCCATAATTTTTGTAGTGATGATTTGTGAATCGACCAAACACACTATTCACGCTACATAAATATATAAACACCATGAACAAAAAGCATGTTGTAGATAATTGAGATATCATTTTTTTCTGCCAGCAGCACAAAGTTCAAAAACAACTTTTTCAGACAATTCAAACATAAGTACCTTCGGGAACAATAGCCCTGGTCCGCTTTGGGAATTTATCATGAGAACTTCAACAACTTTCTTCTGTTCATCACCAGAAGTTTCGTCAGCTCTATACCTGAATGGTATGCACCTGAAAACAATGAACTTATACAGATAAATACATACAGAATTCACTATGTAAAAGCAGAAAACTGCGATCGTTATGCCTCACAATTCAAAAAGATTTTTTATCAAACCACGTCTAAAGAGGAATAAGGTATTATCAAAGGAATCACCATAAGTTTTTTTTCATTGAATGTGCAGCTATGTGTTAAGACTTAAGACAAAAATTATGCGACAATTAATCTACCACAGAGTTGTACATATATATGTATGTAAAAGGTGCTATTTGAGCTACAAGGGCGGTATAAGTTCAGCCCTATTCATGGAACGGTGCTTCCTGGCAAGCTCTGTCAGATTAACAAAACATGTAGATGCAGTTTGTTTGCTGACCTGCATCTCAACCATCAGAAATATACATACTGCACAGATGAATAAAAGGGAGAATATAGGTTTTAAAAAGTCAACGATCGGAATTTCTAAGCACGGTCTACATCCAAGTAATTTGCCAAAAAAATGGTTAGCACTTATGGTTTATCTTAACATCTCTTCCATATATACTATAATGAAACTCTGGTGTGTTTTGATTTCCCTCACTATAGGAGGGGCATTTTCTAGATAAGTTTACAATTTCATATGTCGCCATACAATAAAACTTCATACTTCAGATGTCGTGTTTCCTTAGAAACATCACATAATGAGCTGAAAAGCAAGTGGAACAGAAAATTGCAATGTCAAGTCATCATAAACTTGCCACAAGCGACAACGGAAGTCTACCCTAGCTTACCAAATCAACACCGAACTAAGAGCAAAGCCATAGAGGCACACCTACCAGGGACAAACACCTGGATTATGAAGATTGGTTTGTGTGCTGTGACCTTCTGTGACGGTGTGACCAGTGGCCCAAACCAAATCTATCCGCAAGCGAAACAAACAAACAACGATATTTGTCGCTATCATTAGATACATCTACTAAGATTCTGCAGGTAAAACAAATCAGAAACATCTACTAAGATTATGTGAGTAAAACAAACTATTTCCAACTTGACGAAAGCAAGTAGCTAACCAGACGCATATGGCAAGCCGCATGACCACACCACACATACCCTAGCGATCCAAAACGTCCCTACACCTCAAACCAATGCTAGCATCGAGGATAGGATGGAATCTAGGTCAGAGGCCAATGAACGCAATTGGGCGGTCGCCCCAATCTAATCGACAAGGAAACTAAAGCATCCGGATTCATGGATTTGGGATTCAGATCGATTCGGGAAAGCGGGTCCGCGCAATCCATACCCGGCCACGAGCCGACGGCCGTCCTCGTAGCGCTGCTGGTGGCGACCCGTGCGGGCCACGAGGTCGCACATGCTACCCCGCGCGGCTCCTCCGCCTCCGCCGCCGCCGCCCGCCCGCTTCTCCTGCGCGCCGTCTCGCCGGGCCGAGGGACGGTGGGGTCGGCGGTGCGCGGGGAAACAATGCGGCGGGGAAGGTGAGGGGGAAGGGGGAGGCGGAGAGATTTGTGCGGGGGCGAGAGAGAGATTGGAGGATTGGTGGAGGTGGGAAATTTCCTTGCCGTGAGGGCGAGGCGCCCCCCTGTTTCCTTTTCCCCTTTTTTTTTCTACCGTGGCTTATTTTTCTGGGCCGCTCGGATGAGAGCCGTCTCGGCTTTTGGTTTTGGGTTGGGCGCACGCAGGGCTACCCGGCTGCTGCTTTGCTGAGGTTGGTTTGGGTTTCTTCTCCTTTTTGTAAAGAGAAAAGGTTTCTTCTTGCCCCTTTTGGTTTGTTTTATCCGCAGTTGGCTGCATTATTTAAGTTTTTTATATTTTTTGTTTGACCTTGTACTGTTTTCCTTTAGTTTTGCCGCCCTTTGTCTCGCGACAAAATGAAGAAGTTGATGAAAGCGTACACATATAGTTGATGTCACTCGTGCCGATCAAAGCAGTAGGACAGGTAAATTAATTACGTGTACGGTATGGATTTGTTTGTTTGTCATTGATAGAGCTCATGAGTAAATTAGGGTTTTTCTTGTCGTGACGGATATAGTGATCTAAGCCTAACAAATCTCAATAGGTAAATGTGGTGTACTTTAAAGTCGTTTTAGGCCCAAGGTACATGTGGATTTTATATATGCACAAAATGATCGGATGATGGTAACACACTTGATGCTCATACACATCTTAACACATGTGTTCCTCCTAGGGTGAGAGAAAGAAGATCGCATCCAGTCGTAGGGTATCTCTCCTTTTGTGTTCTCTTGTAGCTATTGAGCGATAGACGTTCTTTCCAAATGAGAGGTTTAAGTGGAGGTCATGATCAGGATTGGTTTTTCACATGTTTGCATTTGCCCTCAATCGGTTTGGCATCAAATATGATGGATTCATAAGCGGTGACATGTATTTCCCATCAATTGTTGGTAATAGGTTTCGTCTGGACATTGCAATGTTCATGTCAAAGCTTTGTGCAGGAGCAATTGTCTCTCCAAGATTTACAACGCGGAGTTCTTCCCTTGATCGATTAATGATGCATTTGTCTGGCCATGCCACCCCGAAGACAACTTGCCTTGGTGGATGAAATTTGGAACTGCGACAATCCCTTAAGAATCTCTGACATATATATTGAATCTATGTTACGAGGCATGTGATGTTATTGACAATTACTCCATGGCAGTGTCGGAGCTAGAATTAAAGCAAGGATTGAACCTAATTTATTTTTCAATAACATGGAAACTTTGGCACTTATAACTACCAAAAACACATTATAACAACAACAACAACAACAAAGCCTGTCAGTCCCAAACAAGTTGGTGTAGACTAGAGCTGAAACCCAAAAGATATCGTAACCAAATCACGGTTCTGGCACGTGGATAGCTAACTTCCACGCACCCCTGTCCAGAGCTAGATCTTTGTTGATAGCCCAGTCCTTCAGGTCTCTCTTCACAGACTCCTCCCAAGTCAAGTTTGGCCTCCCCCGACCTCTCTTGACATTATCAGCACGCCTTAACCGCCCGATATGCACAGGCGCTTCAGAAGGCCTACGTTGGATATGCCCAAACCATCTCAGACGATGTTGGACAAGCTTCTCTTCAATTGGTGCCACCCCAACTCTCTCCCGTATAACATCATTCCGGATCCGATCCTTCCTTGTGTGGCCACATGCCCATCTCAACATGCGCATCTCTGCCACACCTAGTTGTTGGACATGTCGCCTTTTAGTTGGCCAACATTCAGCACCATACAACATCGCAGGTCGAATCGCCGTTCTATAGAACTTGCCTTTTAGCTTTTGTGGCACTCTCTTATCACAGAGAACACCAAAAGCTTGGCGCCACTTTAGCCATCCAACTTTGATTCGATGGCTAACGTCTTCATCAATATCATCATCCTTCTGCGGCATTGACCCCAAATATCGAAAGGTGTCCTTCTGAGGTACCACTTGCCCCTCAAGGCTAACCTCCTCCTCTTCCCCATGGTTAGTAGTACTAAAACCGCACCTCATGTACTCAGTTTTAGTTCTACTAAGCCTAAAACCTTTCGATTCCAAAGTCCGTCTCCACAGCTCCAGCTTCCTATTAACCCCCGCCCGACTATCGTCGACTAGCACCACATCGTCTGCAAAGAGCATACACCATGGGATGTCCCCTTGTATATCCCGTGTGACCTCATCCATCACCAATGTGAAAAGATAAGGGCTCAATGCTGACCCCTGGTGCAGTCCTATTTTGATTGGGAAGTCATCAGTGTCGCCATCGCTTGTTCGTACACTTGTCACAACATTGTCGTACATATCCTTGATGAGGGTAATGTACTTTGTCGGGACTTTGTGTTTTTCCAACGCCCACCACATGACATTTCGCGGTATCTTATCGTAGGCCTTCTCCAAGTCAATGAACACCATATGCAGGTCCTTCTTTTGCTCCTTGTATCTCTCCATAAGTTGTCGTACCAATAAAATGGCTTCCATGGTCGACCTCCCAGGCATGAAACCAAATTGATTTTTGGTCACGCGTGTCATTCCTCTTACACGATGCTCAATGACTCTCTCCAATAGCTTCATTGTATGGCTCATTAGCTTAATCCCGCGGTAATTAGTACAACTCTGAACATCCCCTTTGTTCTTTACTAATATACTCCGCCTCCATTCTTCAGGCATCTTGTTTGACCGAAAAATGAGATTGAAAAGCTTGGTTAGCCATACTATCGCTTTGTCTCCAAGGCCTCTCCACACCTCGATGGGGATACAGTCAGGGCCCATCGCCTTGCCTCCTTTCATCCTTTTTAAAGCCTCCTTGACCTCGGCCTCCTGAATTCTCTGCACAAAACGTCTGTTCATCTCATCAAAGGAGTCATCCAGCTCAATGGTAGAGCTCCCATTCTCCTCATTGAACAACTTGTCGAAGTATTGCCTCCATCTATGCCTGATCTCTTCATCCTTCACCAGAAGTTGATCTGCTTCGTCCTTGATGCATCTCACCTGATCGACATCCCTCGTCTTCCTCTCTCGGATCTTGGCCATCTTATAGATGTCCCTTTCACCTTGCTTCGTGTTTAAACGCTGGTAGAGTTCCTCATACGCCCGCCCCTAGCTTCGCTCACAGCTCGCTTCGCTGTCTTCTTCGCCACCTTGTACTTCTCTATGTTGTCCGCACTCCTATCAAGGTATAGGCGTCGGAAACAGACTTTCTTCTCCTTAATAGCCTTCTGGACATCCTCGTTCCACCACCAGGTATCTTTAGCTTCGACTCTACTACCCTTGGTTACCCCAAACTCCTCTAAAGCTATCCTCCGGACGCAGGTCGCCATCTTCATCCACATATTGTTTGCATCACCTCCTTCCTCCCAAGGGCCCTCCTTCATGACCCTCTCCTTGAAAGTCTGAGCCGCCTCCCCCTTCAGCTTCCACCACTTCGTTCTAGCGACTTTGGTGCGCTTATCCCGCTGGACACGAATCCGAAATTGGAAGTCATCCACCACAAGCTTATGTTGAGCGACAACACTCTCTCCAGGTATCACCTTACAATCTAGGCAAGCACGTCTATCTTCTCTTCTTGAGAGGATGAAATCAATCTGGCTAGAGTGTTGTCCGCTACTAAAAGTCACTAGATGGGATTCTCTCTTTCTAAAGAGGGTGTTAGCTACGATCATGTCGTAGGCTAAAGCGAAGCTTAAGACATCCTCTCCCTCTTGATTCCTGCAGCCATATCCAAAGCCCCCATTATAACATTTGAAAAAATACCATGTGCGGTAACATATACTCCCATCGTTCCAAATTAGATGATTTTCATTGTGTATATATCTACATACACATATGAACAAATGAAAGTCATCTAATTTGGAACGGAGTGAGTAATACAAATCACAAATGCTCAATAATTCTAGAATTTGACCTTATTGCCCGTTTCACAATCCAACAAGAAAACTAAAACATGATAAAATTACAAACAATAATACGAGGATGCATAAAAGTGATTTATCAATTGTTTATTCACTTGTGCCTCCCATAACATGATCAACGGATGAAGGACGAACCACCTTCAAGACATCAAAAGTGTAATATCATAAGAAAATCCATAAACATAGTGAATTAATTACCATTGATTTAAATCTAAAAATGTTACGTCTACAATCCCCATATGGTTGAAAACGGTATAAAATATCATCATCTGCAATACTTGATAATACATCTCGCCCAATCCTCTCGGCCCCTTGATTCCCTCGACCTGAAACCCTGGATGTAGACTCTTCCATCACCGACAACGACAAAAAATATATCTGCATCTTCTATGTCTACAACTTTAGATAAATTGATATCAAAATGCATTCGATTTCAAATCAATCATCCATATAGTATATAGGCATGACTGATGATAGTGACACTGTTTAGGTTTCAACTAAAAAACATACATAGTATTGTTCATAGTTCATACAAAAATTACCCAACCGAGAAGGCATCCAAGAGCCAAATATCGTCCCTGCTTGGCTGCTCTCTTAGTTGTTCTTGGATTCCTGGTTGTAGGCTTGAGGTCGGATTGGAGAGACCGGAGGCGAAGGCGCGAAGCAGAGTGGCGCGATGTTGCCCAGCTAGAGCAATGTCGGCAGGGGCAGCGCAAGGCCCCAGACAGACAGGGCCTTAACCTAGGGCGTGGTTGGCTTCCCCTTCGTTAGATGTAGGCCAAGAAACAACAATTGACATTGTTCTATATTGTATACATGTTGTTTGTCTGGAGCATAGTCTTAACTTGGTGCCGCTAGGTCGAACAACTGATTGGGATTAGGAACGTGGGGATGGGATCATAGTCGGCAGCCGCGTAGTGCAGTCGCGAGGAGGTGGGGCAATCATCGGAGCATGTCGATCGACAGCCCATCAGGGCACGTGAAGGAGCATGCATGATCATGTGCTACCTCGTGGTAATCGTCGTTCACGAGCTGACCATGGGCTATACTGTAAGACCCGATATGCGGTACTGTTCTAGATCTGGATGTTTCCATCCAAATCAGGGGACGAAGCACATATTGAACCCACCGCGACATATGACGAAGTCATATGCCCCGGATTTTAACATGATATCACAACATTACATCTACAAGGATACATCATCTCATACAACGGACATATAACTGCCTTAATACAATACAACAGCGGAACATCCATGTCAGCGTACAGACTACAACCAAATGCCTAGTGGCAAAGAGAAAACATCGCTCCCATATCCACTCTGGTCCAGGCTCCCCGTCGGGATCCGCTAAACTAGTCGTCGTCGAATCTCCACGTGGAACGTTGATCACCAAACATGTTGTCGATCAACAACCCTGAAAAGAGTTTGAAGGTAGTATCATGAGTACACGAAGTACTCAACATCCAACTGTAGTTGATCACTATATGAAGTGACTAACGATCTAAAGTCTAAGATGAGAAGCCAAGCATTCGATGAGGAATCGCCTTCAACAAGTCTGTCATTCATCTACTTACGTAATTATAACACTTATCCTATCCTTGTCCAACATTTACTTATTTTTAACTCGATTAGACATTCTATATGTGTTGAATAAAGATGTTTCGTCGCAAGTAAATGCCTCTTAGTGTTATCTTTGTTCAATTTATTGACCGTTCTGAGCAATTAAGTTAACTAGCCCAGATTTATGCCAGGTCTATCTAATGAACCCCAGATCGGACCTGGTAATGTGATAGCCTTTATTCATCCTAAGCCATACATAGGCAAACATCGTTTCCTTTATTTGTTTTTTATCAAGTTTTTAAGTATTACGATTTTTTGACTTGTGTCTTGTCAAGCCAGGTCACCCTTACTCCATGTTCTGGCTGCAAACAACTAGCTTCGATGCTTTTTTTCTTCGATGCGAGCTCTTTTGTTGCAGCCACAGTTATTCTCGTTAGCGACCGATGAGTTAAAGCCAAAATCTAGCCATCATAATACAAGATTCAAGAATATAAAAAGTTAAGGCATTGCTTGAATCATGTAATATAATTTAAGACCAAGCTAAGCTTCGGATAAAAAAGAATATCCATCAAGTTTTTATATAACTTAAGTTCGAAATTCCAAGCATGTTATAGTTCTAATTTAAATCTAATCTATGATGTTTTCTAGATGACAAAACTTCTCAGCGACACGAGCCTAAGGCAAAACTACATCAAAGAAGGTTTTTTGGATTCACCAGCTTGTAATCAGGACCCTTTGATCACTCATCACTATCGACACCTAAATTATGGTCGGATAGAGCCATAGAGGGACTTCAACATCACCCAAGCTTTTCAGGCACACTCTATGGCCACCGAACTCTTCCACTCAACAGTCCTTGGTGACATCTGTTGGAGGTGCATACCAAGATCAAAGAAGTTGGATGGATATTGTTCCTTGGGCCACAAAAGTCAATAAACTCGTGTCCATCATCGGACATGCTAAATTTAGTAGCTAGACAATTTTCTAAATCTTATCGAGGAGGAGATGGGATCGACTATCTTGGGACTTTGCCTAGAATGCATTCATTGCCTCTTGTGCAGGATCATTGCGTGCAACACAATACTACGCAGCTTGAGAAACACAAAGCAGAAGTAGCCTCTCTGGATGACCAAACTTTGATTAGCACCCAAGAATCTCCTTTTTCGGTTTTCTAGGTTATTTATTTGTGTTTTTTACCTTATTGTTTCCCCTTCTTATTTTTTTTGGTTTTCTTTAGTTTTTTTTCTTCGGTTTTCATACGTTTTATTAAGTTTTTTTCCTTTTTCTTTCTTTAACACGTGTTTACTGTTTTACAATACAAGTTGTATATTTTGTATACATGTGTAATATTTTTAATACACATTTACCATTTTTAGAATGCATGATGTACATCTTTTTTTCAAATTTGTGGTTTTAAATATATTTTGAATACATGTTAAATATATTCAAAATACACATTGAATATTTTTTAATGACCACAATTTTTTTAAATAACTAAAAAAATCAATGTATATTGCATAAATATTTTTTCAAAAAGTCACACAAATATTTTGAAACACGTGAACATCTTTTTGTAATGGCACAGTTGTTTTCTTCTTGAGTTGGCACATATATTATTTGATTTTGAATTTTGTGTTTTTTATTGTTTAACATTTTTGAAAATGTAATGAAATTTCTAAAAAATACTAAAATCGTCTTTTAACTTCCCATACGTTTATTAAATGCTTGGACATTTATCTCAATTACACGAATCTTTTTTTAAGGAAAATGTTTTATAAATGCTTCATGGTCACTTTTCTGAAACACGTAAATATTTTGAAAATGACACGTATATTTCATGACCATATTATATTTTAATAAAATATTTAAACATTTTCAAAATATAAGAAAAAACACTAAAAAATCTCCTCACCCACTGGTTAGGATCATTAGGAGGCGCCTGCGGAGAGAGATGCTTCGGGTATGCTATAAGCAACATAAAGCCGCGTCTGGCGCTTTATCTGGCCTGCAGCGAGACAACATTGGGGGCGATTTGTCTCGCCCGCAACAGAGATAAGATTATGGAAGCTAGCGCTCGCTCACTTAGTGACACATTTGTTTTCTTTCTTGTTACTATATTCATACTTTTAATAGAGGAATACTTAAATTAGAATTTTACAAACTTCGCTGGTCTATAAAATGTTCATGCCCATCGAAAAACATATTTTTGCAATTTTAGAAAGTTTTTAAATCATTAAATTAGGTTTGTGACATTCAAAAAATGCTCAGATGTTTCAAAAGTATGTTTGTGATAATTTCTTAAATTTTATACAATTTAATTTTTTATTTAACTTAAATAAATTTTTTATACAATGTGATAAAATGTTCACGTGTTTTTTTAAATATCGCATACCATTAAAAAACATGACATCTAAATTTTTTCCACGTATTCAACAATATATTGATGATTTGTTTAGTTAATAGTGTAAAAAATCAAGAAATTTGAAATTTTCACCATCTATTTGAAAATTTTCAATGTGTATCTTTCACGTGTATTTGGAAAATGTATTACTTTTACTTGAAAAGGTAGAATTGTATTTGAAAATATGAGAAAAGGAAAATACCAAAGAACACAAGAGAATACTGATAAACAACACAGACAACAACAAAAAAAAAGAAACAAAAACAAAAGAAAATCGATAAAGAACTTGGTGCAACACACCGGGCCTGAATGGATCCTCCAAGTTCTCATGGCCTTGTAGCAGACCTCTAGGATGGTGTTGCTGATGATGTTATGGAAAATATGGCATGTTCGTGATGAGATAACACATCACAAGGAGCCACCACCAACATAAGCTTGTGGATGTTTCCTATACAGGTATATTGACTCTTTATTATGCATCCACAAGTACACTAAAGGCGGCATGGAGAAGGGTGAATTCCATCGGAAATCATTGGCATGGCTACCAGGCCACATTCAAGCAAGCGACGCACAACGACGGGTGGCAAGGAGTTGCGTTGGACTCGCCTACCGAAGGGTTGGGTGAAATTCCATACCGATGTTACATTCTTGGAGGTAGATGTATTAGCAGGAACTGGTATGGTATTGAGAGATAACATGGCAACTACTTATCTTCATGACATGTAGGGGCTCTTTCACATGTGATAACGCCATTGATCAAGGCTAAGCTTCTTGTATGCCGCGAGGGTGTTGCATCGGCACTGAGGAGGTATCAACTGACCAGTCATGGCCAAGATATATTGCATCGAGGTTGTGTCCATGATCAAGTCACCATTTACATATCGATCGAGATATATAGTGCTAAGAGAGAGATTCAGGCACTTATGTCCGGAAGAAGGGAGTTTTCTCTATAGCTAATCAGCCGCACCCATAACAACGTGAGCAATGGCCTTGCGACATTTTCTCTCTCAAAAGGAGATTGAAAACCTTGGTCTCTGCATCATTGTGATGCACATAAGCAATACTATTAATTATTAAGCAGAGTGTAATAAGAAAATCACTGTTGAACCATTTCAAAAGAGATGGATAGAACACTTATGGTGTTGCGACGTGTGGCCGTTGTACTGCAGTTTGGTTAGGGTCAAGCATTGAGGAGATTGTGAATCTTTGTATGAACGATATTATGTCCCGACTCCCGATATGTTAATACATTCTCTTTTTCCCGGCAAAAGATGTAGATGAACCTAACTAGTATGTACGTTCAATTCTAGATAGCGCTCAACTGCCTTATGTTTATGGGGAAGATGAAGGGCGCCGACCCGTCGAAGGCGGTGGCGACGAGCTTCTGCGCGGTGGCCTCCGTGGGGTGGTAGAAATCCCAGAAAACATAGTCGGAGCGGTTGTCACAGAAGCTGCTGAACGGGGTGCAGGCGATCTTGGCCTTCATGTCCCCCAGCCCGCAGCACGCCGCCTTGGCCTCAACAAACCCATACTCCGCCAGCTGTTCAATGTACCGGAGCATTGCGACGGAGGAGTCGAAGAGCGCGTAGTGCAGGTCCGGGTGCTGCGCGGCCATGCCCCTCAGCGCCCCCTCGGCCGCCTTGTTGAACTGCACGGCCATGCCGTTCGCCACGGCGTTGCAGACCTTGGTGGAGCTCATCTCCCGCAATGACGGGGTGCATCCCACCGGCCCCGTGCCGAGGAACAACACCTTGCGTGCGCCAAGGTTGTAGAGGCTCTCAAGCTGTCGGGTGAGGGACTGGATGAGCGCGTCGATGAACTGCTGGGAGGGGCCGCGGTTGGCCTTGGCGTAGTGGATGATGTCGTTGCTGCCGATGGTAATGGCGAAGATGGACCTGGCTAGATGGCTTGCGGCCCGCGCCTGCCCAAGGCTGCGCGCCAAGGAGGCGTACACGTCGGAGTAGTAGTCAATCTGCTTGTCGAAGGTGATACAATGGTTCTTATTTGTGGCGTTGGAGACTCCTGCACCGTCAGAAGCGAAGTTGACACCGTTCACGTAGTTGGGGCTGCTGCCCGAGAACAAGGCCAGGTACGGTGGCGAAGTCGCCAGCCCGAGCTTCTCGGCTGCAAGCACATATATAGTGAAAGAAAACTAAAGTCAAAATGGGATTGGTCAACAGGGACCGTGGAAAATATAAATTCTGTATATAGGACATAGCTGGATCAGTGTCGTCGATTTCATTTTTGTTTGCTTGTGAGAAGACATATCTTGCATAATTGAGAATGCAGGCAGGCAAGGAAAGAATGGTGTTGGATCAAGTGAAATGGGTAGGCAACGCACCGAGGAAGTCGGCGGAGTTCTTGCCGTTGCTGAAGCGTCCGGTGGCCTTGCCGCCGGGGTAGTCCATGCCGTTGTGGGGGAAGTCCGCCTTGAGCAGCGTGAACAGGTGATTGTTGTTCCCGACGTCGGCCAGCGAGTCGCCGAACACGTACACCGCCGGCACGGACGCCGCCGCCGTGGGCGCGAAGGAAGCAGCCATGAAAGCCACGATGGCCAGGGCGCAAGAAGCGACGACTACACCGGCACCCATTGCGAACTGAAACGAACAAGAGTTCGAGCAGCGCGCGGGTACCGGTGTGGTGTGGTGCTTCGCTTTGCACGTACTTAATGAGTTAGCAGTGCACGATGAGCTCGGTTCTGGAGGTTTTATAAGCCGCACAGAGGAGTACCTACGTTGTTGTAGCGTGTGTGCAAGTGCTTTGGGGTGTGGAGAAGACGGCGGCGATGGCTTAAACGACCAAAATGACGATCGACCGTACGTATGGGAGACTCTCCGGCCGGTTTCACTTTCCATGATTTGGCGTGCGCGCGTCTCTCTCTTCTATCTCTTTCCGCCGTAAGTGTTGACATGTGCTTATATTTTATAGTTTATATCTATCTATATCTATGTTTGTATTTATATTTTATATCTATTTGTATCTTTTTTGCCGGTATATCTATTTGTTATTTATATCTATATCTATATCTATATACATATATCTTCGTATCTATCTATATGCATTTACATTATTGAAAAAACATGTAGCCTTCGCGAACGTTTACCCTCTGGTTTTACTTCATGTCAAAAAAAATCCATCGTCTGTCACTCACTCCCTCAATTTGCTAGAAAAGTCCGGTGGACGTTCTCAAATCAAGTAATGTGCCCAAGTAGATGGGATCACAGGATATCAAGAGCACCTAGGGTTCACATTCAGAGACATTGACCTCGTGACCTGTATGCTACCCCCGATGCACGCTCACCGACACCTATCCCACCCCGCACACCCCTTGCTACTCACGCCTTAGTCCCGAAGACACCGCCAACTTGCATACTCAATCGGGGAATTGCCGCCAAACCGGATGAGCTACAACCGTCGAGGCCCCATACAGATGCTACACTACCATTTGGTCATGATGAGGACGTACGTAATTGAACAAGCCGATGTTGCCAAAGTATCGAATGTACATGGTACCATTGATGCCCTAGCCATGAGCTTCTTTAAATGTCTCTGATGACATCACGTCCAAGGAGAAATTAGGCACCCCGGAGACAAACTCAGTCCAGTTAGAAGCTTCCCCGGGATGCTGCCATGATCAATAATGATATCAATCAGAGCGAGGGAGGGGGTCATCGGGAGGAGAGTCATGGGCTAGGGTAATGGAGCAAGGTACCGAGACCATGATGAATGGTCGTGAAGAAGACAACGTGTTGCATGAGAGGTCGTGGTCGCCCGATGGTGGCGGTGACCTGACTGGTCCACCGGCGTGGTGGCTAGTGGGGGGAGAGTCGGTCTCTCGTTGCTCGCATCCATCGCTCAAAATATATTTAGTTTTTTTATGACGGGTTTCTTGTTGATTTCTCTGAAATAAATTTCATATTTTGTGATGGTTTTGAAGGTGACCAAAATTTTCATGGATTTGAAATTATAAACCTCGGTTCTTAGTTGTATAATTTGTGATTCAGATTAGAGAGAATGCAATGTCGACCACGTGCCCCAAATTTTCTAACAATTGATGTAATTTTTTTCTTGTTAAAAGAGCTCTACTTCGATTACATTTAAAAAACACCAGAAAAGCTACCCCTAAGACCTAAGTACTACAAGCGAAACAAACTAGAAAGCCGCACGATATAAAACGTAAAGCCAAGAGATCAGACCGGGGAAACTTCAGCAACAGCTCTGGACTGGACAGCCAACACAGTTCAAGTAGATTTTGTCCATGATCCGCCTCACTTTTGAATCGAACATTTGCAAACCACCCTCCCCTCTCTTCCCCTAAGTATTTCTTGACTTGATGAACAATACGTATTGAACTTTCCCTATACATTTCATACACGGGAAACCCATTCCGATGAATCTAGCTAGTAGTCTGCATACAATTCTATAGAACGCTGAGCTGCCTTACATTGATGGGGAAGATGAATGGTGCGGATCCGTCGAAAGCAGTGGCGGTGAGCATCCGTGCGGTGGCTTCTGTGGGGTGGTAGAAGTCCCAGAAGACGTGGTCAGAGCGGTTGGCGCAGTAGTTGCTGAGTGGGGTGCATGCGATCTTGGCGTTCATGTCCCCCAGGCCACAGCACGCCGCCTTGGCCTCGGCAAACCCGTAATCTGCCGGGTGGTCGATGTACCGGAGCAACGCGACGGAGGAGTCGAAGAGCGCGTAGTGCAGGTCCGGGTGTTGCGCGGCCATGCCGCCCAGGACGCCCTCTGCCGCCTTGTTGAACTGCACGGCCATGCCGTTCGCGACTGCGTTGCAGACCTTGGTGGAGCTCATCTCGCGCAACGACGGGGTGCATCCCACGGGGCCCGTGCCGAGGAAGAGCACCTTGCGCGCGCCGAGGTTGTAGAGGCTCTGAAGCTGGCCGGAGAGGGACTGAATGAGCGCGTCCACGAACTGCTGGGAGGGGTTAGTATTTGCCTTGGCGTAGTGGATGATATCGTTGCTGCCGATGGTAATGGCGAAGATGGACCTGGCCAAGTGGCTCGCGGCCTGTGTCTGCCCGAGGCTGCGCACCAGGGAGGCGTACACGCCAGAGTAGTAGTCAATTTGCTTGTCAAAGGTGATGCACTGGTTCTTGTTCGTGGCGTTGGAAACTCCTGCGCCGCCGGAAGCGAAGCTGACGCCGTTCACGTAGTTGGCGTTGCTGCTTGAGGACAGTGCCAGGTACGGCGGCGAGGTCGTCAGCCCGAGCTTCTCGGCTGCATGCATATACGGGAGTATATATCAGTCACACACTCACAATATGCGAAATGAACAATTTCAGAGTAGTTTCGTATACTATAATATAGTTCATCCAGTACTTCCGGAGAACACGAACACCAGTCGTTCTCCTCCCGATTAGTATCGTGAGAACGTACACTACATGCCCATCAGTATGGTCCCTCGATAGGGAAATGTTGTATGGCAACAAACTTGACTTCACTCACCAATTGCTAGCTTCCTTTGGGATAAGACATGGCCAAGACAACAACGTGTATACAAATTAAGTCACACGTTCTCTATCAGTCAACAACGTGTATACAAAAAATAATATCCTATGGCCGCCAAATCTGTGCATACGCATATATGCAGTGAGGTTCTCTATCAGTCAATGTCTTCTCCAGCTAAGTCACGGTTGCTACAACTTGGATATATAGTGAATATTCTCAAGTTAAATCGGGAGTTAGGAATATGGACCGCAGAAAATATAAAATGTCTTTGCCCGAGAACCCAAACATATATAGCTGGGATCAGTGTCGATTTAAAAGAAAAAAAATGGCAGAAGGAGAAGATCTTGAGTAACTGATTGGCAGATCGAGCCCCAGAGCATGTAAACCTACGCCTCTGATCGAGTCTATGCTACTGAACGTGGCGATCATTCATCCAATCCATATTAACCTAGCTCGAACTAGTAGCAACAGGCAAGGAAAGAATGGTAATCAATCGAAGTGAAATGAGTGGTACGCACCGAGGAAGTCGGCGGAGTTCTTGCCGTTGCTGAAGCGTCCGGTGGCCTTGCCACCCGCGTAGTCCATGCCGTTGTGGGAGAAGTCCGCCTTGAGCAGCGTCAGCAGGTGGTTGTTGTTCCCGACGTCGGCCAGCGAGTCGCCGAACACGTACACCGCCGGCACAGACGCCGCCGCCGCCACGGCCATGAAAGCCATGATGACCAGGGAGCAAGATGCAACTACACTGCTGACACCCATTGCTAGCTTAGCTAAACAAGCAAGCAAGTGTTACTTCGATCGAGCAGCTAATGCGGTGTGTGTTTTATCTTTCTCACACGACCCGTTGGCAGTGCAGAATGATTTGAGTTGAGGAGGTTTGGCTGACGGCAATTTATAGGCCGCACAGGATCGAGTGGAAGCAAGCGTGCAACCACGGCAGGGATAAAACATTATCTTTTCTGAAACACCATCATTTTACTTCTACATATGTGTGTACTAAAAAAGAGAGCGGCAAAGAAGTACCTACGTTGTTGTGGCGTACGTGTGTATGTGGTCTGTGGGGTGAAGAAGACGGCATGGCGATTGCCATAAACAACCAAAATGACGATTGACCGTATGGGATGGGTCTCCATCTGGTTCCCCTTTCCATGACTGGCATATGTTCGCTGCTCTCTCTTTCTCTCTCGGTCATAAGAGCAACTCCAGCGACCTAAACGGACCATCAATTTGTTCATTTCTTGTCCATTTAGGTCGCGAAACGGACCATTGTCCTCGCCTAACGGTGCGGCAAGACGCTTTTTTGGTCAGGGGCCATCGATGCCACATTTCGTGCCAACTTGATGCCATGGCATGGCACACAGTTCAACGGACGGGACACACCCCCAGACCGCCCAGTTGTCGCCAAAATAGGCCGAGACGCGCCCAAGCCACGCAGGTCGCAGTTCACAGAAGGCCGGGACGCGCCCAGGCCACATAATTCACAGTTTACAGAAGGCTGGGACGCGTCCAGGCCGCACAGTTTGTGCCAAAAAATACAGAGGCCCTCGGCGTTGGAGACCATTACTCCTCGAGCAACTCCGCCTTCTTCCTCTTGAACCATTTCTTCGTCTTCAGCATCAAAGTGCTCATATCAATCGTCATGATTTCCATGTCCATCTTCTTCTTTTCATTGTTGACCGCGTTTTTCTTTTTCTCGACCTCAATGGCTCGAGTTTGAGCATTGAGCTCTTCAATGTCAAGCTTTTCCTTGGCAAACTCAAAGAAGGTCTCTTTGGCCTCTTCTTTCTTTTGTCTCTTTATTTCTTCCCTCTCTTCTCTTTTGCTTGAGAAGACCTCCTTTTGAGTAATCAAATCATTCAAGGTTTCTGGTATGGCTAGTGAGTTGGCATCAATTCTGACCTCCTTCTTTGCGTTTTTGTGCCCCCTTGGCCTCTTACTTATGTCCACATCATCATCCTTGTCATCATCTCTATTTTGTGATGCAACATACTATTTCCACTTTTGTTCACCCTTAAGGTTGGTCCAACAATGGAACAAGGTGAAGGCCTTGTCATCATTGGTTGCTTTGAAAGTTGCTCTAAGTGCTCACATGTAAGAATATTATTTAGGGTGTGTCTAGATCTCAGTCGACTAAGACTTAGAAAAAGTCTCGGTCAAATGGAAGAAAATGTAAAAGGAAAAATTATTTTTTGTACAAATCTTCACACCCGATCTCATGAATATAACATTGATTGGGACTTGGTTAAATTTTAGTCGATTGAGATTTAGCAATCCCCTATTACTTATGGAGATGGTCGTATGCGCAACATCACTTTCTCTCTCGACGGTAAGTTGTTCACATGAACGAATCTGAGAAGTTTTTTGAATATAGGGCATAAATCTCATTCCGTTATAAAGCATATAACGGAAATACAACTTTTGTTCGGAGCAAGCAAAAGATTAGAGGTAGCGTGGAAAAGGGAAGAAGTGAGTCTAATGTACCATGAAGAAACTCAATATATGTTCTCACAACTAAAACACATTATGAGGGGAAAACCTAATAGCACAACGAAACTAACCTAGCAGAGATCCACAAATAGAAAAACAACAGAAATTACAACACCAAGATACCTAGGTGGTAACAAATGCACAACAACAAAATAGCCCCTGAGAGATCCTCCAAAAACATGCAACAGAAGTCTCGCCGAAGATTAGGTAGCCTATTATGAGTCACCATCATCTTGGATCGCCGCACAGAACATCATCATGTTAGTGGTGTTGCTTCTGAGTAGAGTAGTTGTTGAATATTTAGGCATTTTCTTATATTATTGTTCCCAAAAAAGAGTAGATAAAACATGATTATCATAATAGGAGTAATAACTAAAGCATGTAACATATTGTTGAAGCTAGTCATGCAATCGATATCATAGGAAACATACATCATAGTCATATTGATTGTTGTTAACAGTAGACTAAATATTAATTCTACCGAAGAGGATAATATGACATTTGAAACAATGGAAGAGAAGCAGATGCACCTTTCATCATTTCCTCCTGGAGGTGGTCCACGTTGGGGAAGAACTCTTCACCGTTCGCAAGTATGATGAATAAGGATATTACAAGAGCACTCCCCAAAAACTTTCTCACCCCTCTTCGTACCGGATCACAAGAGGCAAGGTTCCAGAGGTATGTTGTCTTCCTCCTCGGTGCACTCCGAGAAGCGAGATAAAAAAGCAATAGGCGGTGCAAGGCGTGGAACGAATAGGCAGGTGATGAGATGCATCTCGTCTTGGAAAAGGAGCAACCTCCTATCGATGAGCGAATAACTGACCCCTGAATTAGTGGAAGCCGAAAGACCATTGCTCACTAGGGGGAGTAAATGATGGAGTCATCTCCCGCACTAGTGGGAAAATGTTTAGCTTCTTTTCTTACGTGACAAATATTGAGGCAACATATACATGTGGCATATGTCCTAGCTTAGCTCGGCTCGACCATGAAACATGATACACGCGTGGTGTTGAGAGGCAGGCGACAGAGGAGGAGCGGGTGTGTATGCTCTTTTCTCAAGCTCTTAGTGATATGTGCAACAACTCCGGAAATAGCTTTTGGATCCCGAGCTCTATGGCTCCCTTAATTTTGAAAATTCAAAATTTTAAATTTTAGGTTTTAAAAAAAACTGAAAAAACACACACATATATATATGGATGTATATTACTTGTTTGCAAAGTTTCATGGTGAAATATGTTTGTATGCGAGCTACACAAAAATGCAAAAAATCTTCGTATTACTAGCACACTACTATTCACTATTTAAGTACATGAATTTATCTTTTTTTAGCTCACACAAAAGTGTATTTCATTATTAAACTTTTCAGAAATATGATATACACCTCAATGTTCATGCGTATATTTTTTAGAACTTTTCGAATTTCAAAAATATATTTTTTGAACTTTTCAAAAAACAGGCTCGCTGGATCTCGGGATCCAAAAATCCCCACTCCAACAACTCACTTTATAAGTTGGTATCAGACATCCTCCACAAATGGGTGAGACTAAACTTTCCACGCCTCGTTATCTTGCATAAATGGGCCACATGGGCCTCAGGAATTTACTAAGAATTATTGGTAATATTAGAAAAATATGATACTCCCTCCGATCCATAATAAGTGTCGCCCACTTAGTACAAAGTTTGTACTAACTTAGTACAAAATGAGCGACACTTATTATGGATCGGAGGGAGTATGTGCTAGGTCCAATAATTCCAGTAACCTCCCACCAGATCCAACAGGCATATGAAGTTTCCATATGGTTTCAAAACATTGTTTAAATACTGGTATTTCGATGAATATTGTTAAGATAAACATCCATCTAGAACTCCAGCTACACGCATTCACAACTTGAAGAACTTGAATAGTGGATTATGTCATTTGAGTTGTAAGTTTTGTGCAAACAAGTTTCACTTAATCCCCGTTAAAAAAATACAAGACCACTTAGTCACTTTTCCGTGAGTAGGAGGATATACGCCATACTCCATGGCCTCTTTATGAGTTTATTAGAGTGCACCTAACTCTCATAGACAACGATGGTTAATAGTCTAACTCATATAGATATTCTGTAGGACAACATATCTCCTTACCAAAACATTCAAAACACATTAAGATAAAAAATCAACGTGACATACATCTCTAGCCGAATTCTCAAAAGGGGCTACCTCCTCAAAAGATTAGTTTTAAGGAGTTAAGTCGCACCTTGTCGGACTCTCAAATGGTTAACACGACTCGAGACTTAGGGGCTGTTTGGTTCCCAGCCTTGCCATGCCACACTTGCTTGCCAAAGTTGCCTAAGGTTAGTTCTTCAAAATGAGAGCCACAAGTTGGCAAGCCTAAGGGAATCTTGCCACATTTTTTGTGTGTATGGAATGTGGGGCCCTAGTGTGGCAAAAAGCATCTTGCCTAAGGTAAGGCTTGAACCAAACACTAACCTAACTTGCCTAACCTTAGGTGTGGCAAACTTAGTCACAAACCAAACAGCCCCTTAAGATGTAACATGAGAAGCAACATCCAGTCTTAAGTCTTCCGTTTGAATGAGCGATTCTGCTCTTCGCCCCATGAAGACAATAGTGAGTCTGCTGCACCCTAGGCCTCTTATGGGCTGCCCTAGTCGTTGCTTATTTCATTCCAAAAATTCAATTGTATTTAACAAATATTATGGAAAGCTATATGTTAAATAACTATTCACAAAATTCTAAAAAACATATTGCATCTTTGAAATTATTTTGAATTTAAAAAAAATATTCACCAAGGTTCAAAAATCTTGAATTTTTTTAAAAAATTAACAAATTTTAAATTGTCCATGATTTTGTTTTTCACCAATTATTTTTTTCCTCAATTTGAAAAAGGTTAATAAATTCTTAAAAATTTGTGGATTATAAAAATATTTAAGAACTTGAACAATATTAACAAAATTTCTAAAATTGTTAATGTTCTTTAGAAAGAAAAGATAAAATGAAAAAATAGATACAAAAGGATGAAAACAAACCTGAAAAATAATAAAGAGAGAAAGGATATCCAACAAAAAAAAATCCCTAATCACAATAACTAAAAACTTGAAGAAAAAGGATAACAATCGATACATGGGAGATCAACTAGTTAGAGGTACCCTCTGCAGAGGTTATTTTTGGTGCGTTCAGATGTCGTCACGTGTCGCAAACTAGGCACACACGAATTGTGGTTGCGTGCGAACTGTGGTCGCGCATGTGGTTTCGCCTGTGGCTGTAGCTGTGGTTGCACCGCATGACTGTGACTATGATGTGATTGTGGTTGTTGTTGCGGTTGCGCCTGTGGCTATGTCTCAAAAAACTAGTTCGTCAAAACCTATCGACATGGGATGTAGTTTGAAGAACTCGACAGGAGAAATACAAAATTGAAAAAGATTTGTGATTAGGTCAATCGATTTAAGGGATAAAATGTTTCAAAAAAGGGGTTTACAAAAAAAATGCATAAACTTTAACATCTTCAGCTTCACGAGTGGGTCATGAAAACAGCTCAAAACGCTCTGGTTGTGACAAGTGGCACAGATGCGCTGCACCACTTGTTAACTCTAGGGGCAAAATTTGACCACCGCGAGAGGTTCCCCTCAACCGATGATTTCATAGAGCAAGCCCTGATTTTCCAAGGCAAGTGGGGTCATATTCTTCTAGGTGTAGAATATGAGGATTTCTGAGAAGTGATTTGTTTCGCTTCGTGCGAGTAGTGTCCCTCGCCTCAAGCACTTCCTTTGACAAGTCAGCCCAAGAAAAAAGAGCATCGGCTCTTTCATTTTTTTATTACCCTTATTTACATAGTTGAAATAGAAATTGGGTTATATTTAAATTTTAAAAGTGTTCATCAAATGTTCAAAACATTCTCATGTAATGTTAGAAAAATTGTTCCACGTAACTTATACAAAATGATGATAGCATTAAAAAAATTGTACAACATAAACCAAATGTTTGCATAGTTTTTTTTACATCATTCAAAATGTATAACATGTATTCAAGATAAGTATTGAAAAGTGAATTCGAAATTTAAATGATGTATTTGAAATATTTTAATGTATTAGATGTATACAAAACATATTAAATATAAATTAATATTATAAATAATATGTGAAAAATAATAATTATAAATTTGCACATTGAAAAACATGTACAAAAAATCTTTCTGATATATAGAAAAATGTCCAATATGTATGAGAAACGTACACATGTGTTGAAACTAGAAACAAAGAATGAAACAAAGAAAATCTAAGTAGAAAATAAAAACAAAAGGAAAAATAAAAAATAGAAAAATAAAAGCAAAAACATTGAAAACCCGAAGCATACACTAAAATTTTATAAAAATCACAGATATACAAAAACTCGCGCAGTAGCTGAAGTATTGGACCGGCCCACTAGAATATCAATAGAGGCGAACCCAATTAAAACTTGGTAAGAGTGAGAAATGGCTCTCTTGTGTCTAGAAAAAAAGATGAAATATCAAATTCACTAGTCCAAGGATATCCTTTGTGGATATCGTTTTTTAACCTCGCTATTGATAAATGGTGTAGTAGTATACACACGCCATTTATTGTAATCAGAGAGTTTTAAGCCTTTTTTCAACCTGTGCATGAGGAAAGGGAAATTAAAGTTTATTTTCTTTTAAATCCGTTTTTTCAATGGAGCTTCTTTTCTCCAACTGTGAAGAAATGCACTACGGATTATCTGCTCCGCTCCTGCTGCTCCGTTAAAATATATTTGTTCGGTGCTATCACCTTCTCCGGGAGCAGAGTCATAGAATCGGAGGGAATCCGAAGAGGCTCTTAGTTCACGCGTAATCACAGAAACAACTACAGATTTGTTCACTGACAACCACAGACACAAATACAGCGACGGGCGCAGCCACAACCACTACCACTAGATGCAATCTTACGTGCAGCCACATGAAGAACCACGACCGCAGCCACAGGCATAACCACAACCTCAGCGGCGGGCGCAACCAAAGGTGCAACCATATGCACGGTCATAATTCACGAGTAGGCACAATTTTTTGCTGCGCACCAAACGCGATATGGGGAAGCTTCCGAACGCACCAAAAAAAACCTTTACGAGTGCCTTGAAGGGATATCCGTCGAATAGTTACTCCCGAAAAATGGCTCTCCTAGGATTTGCAACCCTATATCTAGCATTTTGGCAGCTGCATGCCATTCACTTGGTTTTCATTTTTTTATGTTTCCCTAGTTTCTTTGGTCCTCTTTTCGTGGGTTTTCTAATAGGTGTTTGGTTTTCTCTTTTGTTTATTTCGTTATTTCTTGTTATTCTTGCATGGTTCTATTCATTACCGTGTTTTTGTTTCCTTTTTGTAATTAAATATTTTTTCAAACACACAAGGAATATACCTTAAGTACAAGAAATATAATGTTTTAGCAAACGACAAACCTTTTAATAATAACTCAATCGTTTATTTTTTCAATATCATTGAACATTTTAACTTCCTGATATAAAAAAATAAGGTGAATTTTCTTGAATTTTAATACTTTTCACTATAGAGTAAACATAATTAATACTGAATGAACATTTTTAATACATAATTACATATTAAATATACATGTTTCCTAAAAATTTCAAATATACGAAAATAGGAAAACATAGAAGAAAAGTAAAACCAGCAAACCGTAGGCTGTACAAAACTAACGATATGCTCGAATAACATCATGGGCTTGCCTACTCTGTGCGGAGTGAGCAAGCAATCTCTGACTCAGGAGAGCAACTAGTTGGAGAGCGCTTGTTCAAAGTTCAGGTAAGGATCATCGTAAGAGCGTGCCACATTTCTCGTTCTAAGCGTTTCCCTCCGATTTTGTGTGTGTTTAGAATGGTTTTTTTTGGGGGGGGTCGCTTTTTTATCTTTTCACATGTTTTTTTCTCGAGAGGCAGGATGTGTGCGAAAGGCATGTCGTGTGCCTCTAAAAAAAGGCTCCCTATGTACCTCCTAAGAAGGCACGAACATGCTTCGCGTGAAGGCACGAACATGCTTTCATGAAAGGCAGGCCGCGTGCCTCTAAAAAAGAAAAGAAAAAAGAAAATATCATATATAGCTCGGTAAGCTACCCCTAACCTCGGCGCATTCTTCTTTTTTATGCAAATATTCCTCGCCTCCTTTTTTATGCCAATATACTTCTCCTTCTTTGAGTCAGTGAAATCACTTAGCGAGTACTTCTTTCAACGAACGCACCCACCTCTGCGTTTGACAAATGACGCTTTGTACGCGCGATATTTGTCACGATGTCTGCTACAGCGGGTCAAAACTATCCCTCGCCTTCACACGTTCAAAGCCCACCTTTAAATGATCTTTTCTTTTCCTTTTTTCCTACTAGTCCGTTAATATCATGTTTTCTGTAGTTTACTTTTCTACCTTTGTTTTTTTTCTTCTCATTTTCTGTGTTTTTTCATTTTATTTCCATTTCTAATTACTTTGCATTACTTTTTTGTTTACAGCGTTTTACTAATCTTTGGAGTGTATTTTAAAACGTTAGTGCATAATTTGAAAGAGTTCAAAGTATAAATTTATTTTTAGTACACCATAAAATTTACTTAAATAAAGAATCAACAGTTTTTCTAAATACTTTTTTCGACCACATGAAACATGTTTTCTTTGCGCCATTTGCTGTTTTCTATGAAACAATTTTATTTGGTCTTTAAAGAATCTTTATGTCTGTGAATATTTTTCATGTGCCATGGTACATATTGTTTTTAAAATATAGATCTGTGTCATCAGAATGATTTTCTAAAATTAATAATATTCTCAAGACATATGAACAATTATTTCATATAGATAAAGATATTGCATATGATTTTGGTTCAAGCGAAAGCGTAGTTTATGTTAGCATGTGTAAACTGTTAAAATAAAAATATATTTTTTTAAATTTCCACGAATTTAAATAATCTTATTTGTTTGATTTTTTTGTACTTGAATTTTTTTGGAAAATTGTTCATGGAAAATAATGAAACAATTGTTTTATTTTTTTCGAAATTTTAATTTTTTTTCATGAATGAAAAATATCGCTTTCAAATTGAAAGACCATGCATGTATAAATGTTCACACATTTTTAATAAATGATAA
The DNA here is from genome assembly GCA_950022295.1 of Bromus sterilis. Classification (NCBI taxonomy): domain Eukaryota; kingdom Viridiplantae; phylum Streptophyta; class Magnoliopsida; order Poales; family Poaceae; genus Bromus; species Bromus sterilis. The sequence goes on from OX465595.1 coordinate 436,613,657, forward strand.
TTGTTCGTAAAATAAAAAAGGGAAACCAAAAAATAAAAAAACCACACAAAAGACCAACTAAAAGCCACCGTAAAATCACAAAAATAACATCCAATAGGTTTTGGAAGATTTCCAAAACCGATGTGTAGGAAGCCCTACATGTCCTTCTAAGAGAACAACCACTTCCCCTCGGGTTTGCCGATTTAAGTTGGAGGAGAGGGGAGGGGGTCATGTGCCGTGTCTAGGGTCGAGCCAACCTTTAGTCGGTTCGTCATACAAAAAATCGACTCAGAAAAATGTGGTTTGACGTGTGTGGGTTAGGAAAACCCACCGCTATTTTTAATGACAATGATTTTTTTCCACAAAGTATTGTAATGTTGATAATTTTGTATGCAAATATGATCAAATTTTATGTAGTGTAACTTTAGATAAATCTTATATACGAAGTAAAAATAGATGTGAAGGAGTGTATGTGAGCGTTTGTGTACATCTTTTTGAAGTCAACTAAGAAGGAAGGAAAAACACTATGCATGATAGGTGCAACATTTGGGCGGTGAACGGCAGAGAGATCATGGCATGGCTGAAATATGGATAGCCGTCAACGTCTACGTACGTACTGCCCCTATATATGTGTACCCAGGACAGGTCACCTAGTGGATGGCCGTCAACGTCAACCGCGTCGTGAAGCATATAAACAGGTCTTCGTTGGTTGCTTATTTTTATCTGGATCGACGGAGGATCATGGAAACGAGGCCAGCGGCCGTCGGAGAGGGAGAGGGAGAGAGCCGTGGAATTCTGCCACCGTATTAGAACCGAGGAGAGGAGGAAGCACTCAACCAACTACTACCCATGTCGCTGTTCTGGGCGAATCTAGATTACGATACGGGCACACGTCGGCGACCGCCTCTCCCTCTCCCTCGTGAAGGCCGGCGGGCAAATTTATAATTTAACGAAATCGTTTTCTCCATTGAATTCCGTCTTATCCCAGCAGCAGCAGCAGTACGTACGTAGCTAGCTCAGCTGCCCGTGACTTGCGCACAGGGATCCAATCCTTTTTCCCAGATCATCATGGGTGTCTCGCGTGTCCTCTCCACGGTTTTAATTCGGTTCCGGTCACCACCTCACCTTCCTTGCTGTTGCTGGTCCATGCACGGAACTGGATCGTTTCGTCGAACCATCTACCTCCTCCTCTTCTTCTTCTTCTTCTTCTTGGTCGTAGCAGCCTGGCAAGCTGGGGATACGAGAGCAGAGAGAGACAAGAGAGGGCGGGCGAGGCGATGTCAATGCCCTGGGCGCTGACCGTGTCCGTCGTCGACATGGTGTGGGAGGTCCTGGCGGCGTGGGTGTCGGCCTGCCTCGCCGGAGCCACCGCCGTCGCCCGGGCCTTGCGGACCGGGGACCTCGTCGGATCCTTCCGTGCCGGCATCTGACGCTCCTCTCCTCGCTATCCATCTCCTTCTTCCTTCCCAGCCGCCCTGCCGCCGGCGCATAATCTTCATACAGGTAGGCGCGCGCCCATCCCTCAACTTTTACTGCTACCTGCTCCACCTAACGGATTCTTGCTCATGCGCTGGAATTTGTTCTTCTTCTCGCCTGAAATGAACCGATCGATCCTCCTTGATTCTTCTCGCTTATTTCCTGTATTTCACAAGACTGATCAGCTTGATCCGTTCGCTCTGCCCGTGTTGCTGCAGATCGGGCGCGCTTCCATCGCTCTGTGCGCGGTGCTCCAATCGATCAAGCAAACGGCGCAATTTGATCCATCAGGTCGCTGTAACATAACATCACCATTTTTTTTTGCTTAGCTTTGTTGGTGGTATTGTAACATTGGCCGGCTTACTTGTTCTTCTAGGAGTATTTCTATTCTTTCATTGCTGTACCCATAAATAATTGTTGTTGTACTCTAGCTAGTGGTGATCTTGGAAATGAGTGGAATGAATAAATTCTGATGCAGCAAAATCGACATACTGCCGGCATTCAAGATTTTGTATAAGGGGATGCCACCTTCTCCCTGGCGATATGAGACGTGTTCGGCAAATTGAAAACACTTCCGTTTTTCCGGGCCCTAGTGGACACCGAGTCTCACATCCACGTTGCCACCTTTGATCCCCTTTCTTTTATCTGTCCAGCTGTTAGAGAAGTACTAGGATCCACCTTTTTTCATGGTTTTAATTTTGATAGATCCTTGTTTCTCATACTGCTTGGTTCCCTCACCGCAACGACTAGGACACGTTTGATTGGTTACATACAGACACGCGGAAAGAAATTTGGCTGTTTAATTACATGTGTTCCATGTGTGGCCCGCATTACACGAACCTCAAAGCAGCTCCCTGCTAAGTCCGCTGATGAGAACATGGTGATCACAGTTTCCAGCAAGCCAGGCTGAGTCGAGCCACACCGATGGGATCATTTGCACGCGAGGAGCCACGTTTGGGAAGTCGCGTTGTTTCCCGAAGCCTCCTCATAACTTCCCCTCATCGCCCCCTCTCCTCTCTTCCCCACTCACACCAGTGACGGCGAGCACCACATCGACCACGTCAAGATGGATGCCGTCTGCCTTGTCCGGCGTGACCACAATATGCATCACGGCGTGGTCGTCCTCCGGCGGGGTGACTACGCCATGCATCATGTTGTGGTCGTCCTCCGGCGGGGTGACCACGCCCTCCACCGACGGCCCCGTCTTAGCCTAGAACTCTTCGACACGATGGTCTTGAGGAGCCATGTATACACCATGTACTTGTCTCATCTTGCCGTCTATGCAGGGTCGCCGGAGTCTGCTTGATCCATGGCCCAACGCAATATGTCCATTGACTGAGTACCCTTCATTGGGTCAGGAATCATGGTCTTACGCTCCTTCGTCATACGCCTCATTACCACATTGATGCCTTCCTGGTGCATATCTTGGATGTAGTGAAGTTCGAGCACACTTCCATGGTGTTCTTGAACTTGGTAAAGTCACCTTGTGAGGCCAGAAAGAGGAAAGGACTCCATCCAATGCCCCACGGGAAGGGGTCGGGGTTGGAGGTCATGGCTATGGTGGTGTGGGTAGATGAAAGAGGAGAGGGAGAGGGAGAGGTGAAAGAGGGATTTGGGAGTCCGGTGGTGGGTAGTAAGCTTCAGGTTGGTCATTTATAGAGGTTGTCGATAGTGAGCATCAAGGTTGTTCATGCAGATCGACATGTACAAGGAGGACGTGGTGGCGCCCATGAAGAAGGGAAAGGAGGAGGCGTCGCCCGAGGAGGTGGTGGAGGTTATGGGCGATGAGGTGTTGGAGGCCACACCAACCATGCGTCGAAACTATGGGCACTACACTCCTAAGGTTGGGCCAACCTCGTTCTGCAAGGTCGTCAATGCGGCAAAGTTGGACTCCATGCCAATGCCCCTGGAGTTCAAGAAGCAATTCCAGGCCTTATCGATGGTGTTCAAGTTGAAGACCAACATCGACTGTGCATGGAGGGTGACTCTCCGCCTGGTGGATGGTAGGGTCGCCCTCGATCAGGGTTGGGCAGCCTTCGACTCCTTCCACAAGATCAAGATCGGCTACATGGTGGCGTTCGAGTTGCTTACTCCCAACACCCTCAAGGTGATTGTGTTCAACCACAATGTCATTGAAGTGGTGAACAAGTGCGGGAAGCATGACAATGCCCATGTCGTGAATGTCTGGGCGCAGCGGGGAGTTTTTTGAAGTACTTTTTTTAAGTAGTGTCCTTGGATGAGAACATGTGCTATTGTTCGATACTCTCATACTAATTGTGTGTTGTTTATGTGTTGCCCGTCTAGTTATTGTACTGGTAATCTCACCACCTCGATGAGGAGGTTACTAGACTATATGCGACCCATGTGACCAAACACGCTACCTTGTATTTCCTACTGGCTAAGTGGGAAACCAAACAATGTGCCACACGTGTTCCCCCCAAGCTTGGCTAGAGTGTATGCAGGCAACCAATCAACATGCAGATGTTGGTTTTTTGCCTACATTTCCTTAGTCATGCTGAGCTGGTCTATGCAATGTAGGAAAAAGGGTGAGATGGGAACCAAACGCGCCCTAGTTGAAGGTGGCGATGATGCATCGAGATAAGAGCTCTTTGTTCATTCCTTACATCAACGAAATTCGATCAGGCACTGATAAAGGGCCTATGAGGGTAAGTCTTGCCAGATTCATTTACTCTCTTCATATCTTAGCATTTGGTAGGTGTGTCAATCAACGGAAACAATTGGTTGGCTCTTTGTGCGACACCTCTAATCTTTCCAATATATTTGTTCTATCGCATTACTCAATTTCTTGAACCGCCTCTAAATTGGTAATAAAGGGTTGCAAGCTTATTTTGTATTGGGTAATGCCCTAGCCGATGGTCCTTTAGCAGTTATTAGGTCTAGCTTCTAGCAGCAAGTGGCCATTACGATCTTCAAAGTATGATACGGTCTATCTACGGTTTGTATTTGGATTCTTATGAGTTCTTTGCTGCACAATTCTTACACATATATCTTCTATAATCTATTTATGTTTTTGTGGACATGTTTGATGGATGATATCCACGAAGGATTTATGTATGTTTCTTGGGCTCAATCTTACAAGTAAAATCCACTAAAGTGACAGAAAGTGGAAAATGCTTGTATATTATATTGTTGCCACTAAGGAAAAAAATTATGATTGCATAGTTGTCCTTTAAACGCAGGGTGAAGAAAATATATCATCAACATCATACCATCATGCTTAATGCAATACTCTGTTCTTTACTTAATATTTGAGATGCATTGCTAGATAGCGGTCTTAGGGTGGAGTATTAGATATATATGCATTTGGATTAACAGTTTATGTATGTCTGGACTTAAAGCCTATATTCGATTATGCAATGTATATTCATACTCATAATCATTGCAGCTTAGTAGATACAAAATTGTGATTTGTTTACCAAAGCTTGTTATTTCTATTGAAGAGAAACCACTGGTAAGCATATGGACCTCATTGCATCTTTTCGCATTACATACAACCTCAATCTTCTACCTTCACTTTCTCTACAATATGAACCGTTATTTACTTTCTTGTATACACTAACTATAAAAATACAATTTGCATTAATCCTTGTAACTAGCAAGGCTAGTAGACTGATAATCATACTTGTTGTGTTGGGCGTCAAGGCAATTTTTTATTTGCGTGTGTAGGTACTTATCATTGGCTGCAATCAAAGATCCCACTAGCTCGATAAATCTTCAAGTCATCTTTCTTTGAGGAAAAAATATTCTTGCTGCCCTAGTTGAGAGGAAGCGGGCCTTTTTCTGGCGATGTTGCCAGGGAGTCTTTGATTATTGTATTAGTTCACACACTCCTTTACTTTACTTTCTTATTATATATCTTACTTAGTGATGCATTTTTATCTAGTTTCTGATGTAGTTAGGCTCCCACCTTTTCCCCAAGGAGTGACCTTTTCAGGTATTTTCCTGTATATAATTAATGAGTATTTTTGTGGACGCGAACTAACGTAGCTCGGGTTACATGGACCCTGATATTTTAAAGAATTCTTAGAAAATACTGAAAAGTTTCAAAAAAAATCAATCTTTGTTCGTGAAAACTTATGTTTATTCCGCATGTACATGTCAAGTTTCATCTCAAAATATTGTAATATGCATGCTGCACAAAAATAACAAAATATTGATTTTTAAATGGGCTGATTTTTTTTGTTTTGGGGCCAAAATTTTGTTTTTTTGTGCAGACTGCATATTACAACATTTTCAAATGAAAATTTGCACGTTCATGTGGGATGCATATAGGTTTCCACATGATTTTATTTGATTTTTTTTAAAATCTTAAAGTTTTTTGTTTAAATAACGAGCTACATGTAGCTCGGTCTACATTTGCATTTTTCCGTATTTTGTGTCTTATAAATCTTTTTCTCCCTAGATTCCCTAGTAAAATTTATATCATTCCACATCAAGGTTCACACTGTTAAGCACAACAAAACCCTACTATACAACTCAACCGAAAACTTAGATCTGCTACAGCCAAGTGGATTTCTTGAACTGTACTCCCCTGGCTGAGGATTGATCAAGCAAATGGAGCGGCAGAACTAAGAAAATTAATTTTCGACAAGTTCAAAGTAAACATTCCTTACAAGTGTTCGTCAGAAAAGAGATGGCCTTGGAGGTGATTAACGTCAAGTGGAATAATAGTTTTCATCTAATGTACAGTTTCATGGTAGAGGTAGAAAGGACAAATCATACGGGTGTAAAGTTATTAGGATTTGGCCATATTGCATGGTTGCCTAGTTTCCGCAAGTTTGGCTCCAATTAATGAAACATAACTATCAAAAACAATGTTGCTAAAAATGCAAGTATGGAGTCGAGCAATCTATCGTATGCACTTGTGAAGTCTATTGTTAATGGTTTCTTTGACAAGGTTGTCTCCGTGGGTTTGGAATTGTATCGTTTTTGCAAATGACAATGCTTGTCGTATAAAGTATAGTCCATATTTCTTTCAACTTAACATAAAACCTACATATCCTCTCCAAGACAAAAACCTACTTCATGATCCGCGACACATATTTGAGTTCAAAGCTAACTCAATGTATGCATGACAATATATGTGAAAAAGGGTACTATGAGCAATGATAGAAAAACCATAAGTCTTCGTTAAGCTTATTTGTATACAGAAGATGAGGTCGATGTAAAAGGAGGTGTAGATATGTTAACACACTTAACAAGTTCCAAACCTATGCAACTTTGGAGCATACACGCGGAATAGCTCTAAGAAGCAGGTCAGACCTCTTAGATACAGTCAGCCCAAACTTTTCGGACATGTCCATCGACTTTGAGATTGCCGTATCAGGAAGCATCCAATCAAAGTGGTAGAGAAGGTTCACCAATGCCACCTCCAGGGTTAACATACCAAACAGAATTCCTGGGCATTGCCGTCTGCCAGCACCAAAGGGGATGAAATCGAAGTGTGTGCCTTTATAATCTATGTCGTTGTTCTCGAACCTCTCTGGTTTAAAAGCTTCAGGGTCTTCCCAATATCTAGGATCCCGCGATATTGCGAAGACGTTAATGTGCAATTTGGTGCCTTTAGGAATGTCATAACCTAATATTTCACAATCCTCTCTGGCCCCTCGGAGGATGAGAACACCTGCAGGATGCAACCTCAGGGTCTCCATGAGGACCGTCTGAATGTAGTGGAGTCCTCCAAGGTCAAAGTTTGTGATGACAGTTCGTTCTGGACCTAGCACTTCGTGGACCTCTCGCTGTGCCTTTGCCATAACTTTGGGGTTGTTCATGAGCTCCGACATTGCCCACTCCAACGTCGTTCCTGTGGTCTCACTAGCAGCTGCAAACATGTCATGCATAGAATACAAACATTATTAGTTAACCATGCCTATTATTTCCTGGTTTCATGGTATATAGAACAGAAGAAATAAATTTAGGGCTTGTTTGATAACTTCAATCCCGAGGGGATCCCGGCCTTTTCCCGGGGAGGATTTTCCCCTAGTCCGGAGGTCGGGAGTAAAATCCCTGCGTTTTACACGTGATTTCTGAGATTCTTGGTCGGGATTATTTCCTCGGGGATTTTCCACTCGAGCAGCCAAACAAGCCCTTAGGGGAGAGAAGGAATGGAAGAATAATACTCACAAAGATGATCACACCCGTTATTTCCGGGGTTAAAGGGATTGCCAACGAGTCCTCCTCCTGCAACCTGAGCAGCACGTCTAGCAGGTCCTCGTCGGCGCCGCTGCGGGGACCGTCGTCCGCACGGCTCGCCCTGCGGTCATCGATGATATTGCCGATGATGCGCTGGATCCGGCCGCAGCTCCTCTTCAGGCGGCGCTCTCCAGTGCCCATCCACCGCACCAGCTTTGACGACGGGAAGAGGTCGGCGAGGATGAAGCCCCCCAGCAGCGTCATCACCTCGTCGAGCTCGCGGAGGTACTCGCCCTGCTGCGCGCACTTGCCGCCGAACGCGGCCCTGGCGACGATGTCGTTTGCGAGCACCATCAACTTCTCGCCGAGGTTCACGGTGGTACCCGCGGGCGAGGCGGCCAGGGAGCGGACGAGGCCGGCCACCTCCTCCGCCCTGATGGACTCCATGCGCCTCACCTGCGCGGCGCTGAGAAGCTCCACGATGCAGACCTTCCGCATCTGCCGCCACCGGTCGCTGTAGGGGGCCAGCATGATCCCCTTCCCGCCGCAGCCGGCGATGTCCAGCGCGACGCCGCCTCCCCGGTCCGCGAAGGTAGGGTCGTGGGTCTTCATGACTAGCGCCGCCGCCTCGGCGCTGGAGACCACCACGGTGGGGACCTCGCCGAACTTGAGGTACATGAGCGGGCCGTGCCGGCGGGACAGCTCCGCCAGGGCTCGGTGCGGGAGCTGGCCGACGAGGTGGTGCAGGCTGCCGATGATCGGAAGGGTCCATGGGTCCGGGGGGCAGTCTCTTCTTGGTCTTGGTTTTGTCGTCGGAAGAGTCTGTGAGCTTAAGAAACCAAAGGACTAGCACCGTGGCTACGGTAACAAAGCACAAACTTAAGAAAATCTCCATGGCGCGCAGCTTAATTAGGAAGTAGTGTTAGGTTCTTTACCTGCTTGCTTTGAGCCTAACAAACAGCTTTATAGCATATTATATACACAACCCAACTACATTAGGTAATTGGGAGTAATTCGGCGTCAACGGATGCTTGGGCTTAGACAGCAATTGATGCGCCTAATCAGATCCGTTAACTTGTAGCTGTGGATCACATTGCTGGCCGTGAAAACAAATATATTGAGAAAAGAAACATAACGTGTTAACACGTACTTCCATTCAATATATAGGCACACTCTCTTCATCACTCAGTCGAGACATCGACGTCCCGGTATTCTATTTTGCCCTTCTCCAATGTCAATGCTATATGAATGGGTCCCGACAAGTCCGTTACTTGTTGGTGCACACAAACAAACAAAGCTATTTTCGGAAATAATGGACAAGTAATGATTTCACAAAACTTAGTTGCTTAAGGAAATGGAAGGGGATGCTTAGGTTTTTTTTTGTAGCGGCATCGATGAGGTGGTAACGATGATGGCATGTCTGAATAAGGTCTCTCTAGACTCTCCTACCGCGATCATGTTTGACCTAACGCCAAAGAAGGGCATGTGAAAGTTTGTATACCAGATCTGTTGGCTTTCTTTGGACCTTGGCAATTCGTGTGTCTATCCAGGAGAGCAATTGGCTAGATATTAGTGCGAGGACTTCGACATTCTTTTTTATGTTGTTCTATGACATGGATTGGTTTAATTTCTTCAACTATTCGGATCGGTGCTGATGGATTGCAAGCTTGTGTTGTGTGGGATGATGCTCCAATTGATGCTTCTTTAGTGATTATTTCAAGACCTCGTCTCAAGCAGTGAGTGGCTATTGCGGCATTTCAAGCTTGCTATGGCGAGGGTGTTTGCAAGTGTCTTTTTTTTTGTTGGTCAGTGAAATTTTCAATCTCTGGCGGGTGGCACATAACCAAAGGAAGAAAGTTAGTATGATTTTCAATGTATTTTTTATTTCTTACTAGTCGTTTTGCATCCAGAAGTCTTTTCATTACACTGGTTATTGTTTCTGTTGATAATAATAAAATATAAGATGCCCTTTAGCTGTTTTTTCTGTAGAAAACAAAAACAGCCCAACGCAAACAACAATCACCGTTCCTAAAAGAATCATCATAGAGGTCGCATGCCATGCAACTCGCACAACAAAAATGACAGCCAGATATACAAATGTATTTTTACCTGAGCTCGTCCCCTTTCCATTGATTAACATAACATAAATACACATGATTCATACGAAGTTCAAGAGGAGGGAGGGAAGGGGGAAAGCGAGTTAAACACACTACCGGAAAATCTACTATGCGTGTTCGCAATCAAAACACACATTATCTAACACTATCATTATGAAGTTTAAACATCTCCAAGAACAACACATAGCACACACAATATCAAACAAAAGACACGATAGTCAACGCATGATATACAATAGCAATCAAACGACCATACAACAAATGCCATGATCCTCATGTTAAAGTTGGATCACCGTCTTGAATGGCTACATGTATCCTAACCAGACTAGACATGTTGATCATGAGCAGCTCTGCGCCTTGCGACTTCCCCAATACAACAAGGATCCACAAGTTGCGAATATAACCTCGAATTGAATTTTAAGGAGTATAAACTAAAAAGTAACTCTGTTATGACAATTCCAGATGGCCTACCAAATAGCAGCCAAACAAACAATGTATATTGTTTTTTATCCTGGCAAAAAATCACAGCACCTGACATAATATTAGGGCACAATTATCCGTCCCCAGGACATACCCTACGTACAGTGCGCCAAAATCATCCTAGCATTAGGGAACATGAAAAATAAATGATGTGATGTTTCTGTTGACGTATAAATGTATTGTCTAGTCTCTTCTATCAGATTGGTCTTTTAGTTACATTGGCTAGAGCATGCACTTCTATATGGTATCAGAGCCAAGAGGTCTTGAGTTCAAGACCCGGTTGACGCATTTAAATTGCAGCCCACTTTTTATCCACGTTTAAGCCTGAGGAAGCCACACGTGAGGGGGAGTGTTGACATATAAATGTATTGTAGTTTTTTCTATCAGATCGGTCTTTTAGTTGCATTGGCTAGAGCATGCACTTCTATAGTTTCCTTCTTGCTGAAAGGAACATCTAGGAGTATCAGTTCCTTTTATTCGTAACATCTCCTAGTCATAACAACATCTTGAGAACCATGAGGCAAGCATGGCACAAGCAATCTAAAATAGACAAAAAAATAACAACATCTTGAGACAACTGCCATGCAAAAAATTGTTTTTTTTTTACTTTCCAAATCCGGGCGTTTGGTCGCCGGCGTGCAGAGGGCTGTATGGGGACGATAATCCCTTGACATATAAATCTTGGCGTCCTGGATCTAACTGCGTGCATTAACTTCATATGTTTCTTCATCAATTAGGCTTTATACAAAGCACATGGACATGCATATTTATGGTGTGTATAAAAACCCTTGAATAAACCACGGTGCACAAAAGTACAGATCGATGTATCACATGTCTTTGAAGTCACCTAACAAAACTATAACTAGACCGCTCATATGGCCGCTTTGTAAATAAAGATTACACAAGTATGCATGCATGCACCAAGAAATTAAGACAAGGCATGGATCAATTGCATCTGGCGGAGCGGACGTAGAGGTTGTTGCGCTGGTAGCTGGCGTAGACGAAGGAGACATTGCCGTTCTGCCGGATCGAGTGGCCGTTGTTGAGGAGGCAGACGCCGGGGCGGATGACGCGGAGCATCTTGGGATCGACGGGGATGAGGGACCGGAAGTTGCCGCACTGCAGGTGGATCTTGGAGATGGAGCAGGGCCTGTCGATGTGCTGGAAGTCGTCGCCGCTGCACTGGTTCACCACCTCCACCCTGTACAACGCCGAGAGGTCCCTCTGGGGCTCGCCGAGGCTCTGCTGTATCACGAGGTCCCTCCGGACGTTGCACCGGTCGGCAGCGGCGGCGAGCGTCGCGGCCGCCATCACCATGACCACGGCGATGGAGCAGGCGCTCATCGTCATGCCGATGAGTTGTTGATGAGATCCCCGGCGTATCTAGAGGAGAGTTCAGGAGGAGAAAGAACAGAGGTGACTAGCTAGCTTGCACGTATGATCGATGGACTACGCGGTGCGGCTAGATTTATATATGCATGCATGGCAGACGGCCAGAGGTAATATCTGGAGAGTTTGAAAACAATAGCTTGGAAAGACAATTATTTGGAATTGTTGATCAACATTATGGAATGCGTATCTGGATTATATGTCAGCTTAAGCACCGCAAAAGATTTGTTGCCTTCTCAATCGGCAGGAAATGATTGTCCGCTATTTGTTGTCACAATAGCTAAATAGCAGGCGCCTGAAGTTATTTTTTGGTTCAGTCAATTTTTTTCATTATTGAATTTGCTTTTTTCTAGTCAAATTTCTTCTGGGCCTCTTTTGTTGCCGCACATCTTATTTATGGGCCCATTTGAATCAATCACATTTTTAGCTGTTCGTTTTTGCTTGACACTCGCATTTTTTTGGGCTAGTTAGTGAGCTGGTTTGGGCTGTTTTTTTAGAAACACAGTACAACTCAGACACTCACATACACGAGTATACAATCATTCCTATGACGACACACGCACACCCTATCCCTATGAGTATCTTCGCAACACTGAGTCGGTATATTATCTTGAGATTAACGAAGTCACCACCTCGTCTTTAACGGGAACGTCCCCTCCCACTGAAAGCATATCGGAAGCCCTGGAATAAATCCAAGAAAATGCGAGCACCATTGTCAAATCTGGGATTTGAACTCTGGTGGGCTGAGGAGACAACCATCCACCTAACCAACTCAAACACAGGTTGATTCGCGAGCTGCTTTCTTTTTGATTGACCACCTATCTATCTATCTATATCTATATCTCTTATAAGATAAAACCCCACTAAGATGCATTTAAAGTGTCTATCTCAACATGCAAGTTATCCACATCATCCACTACTATAGCCAATCATTTGTCCATGTCATACTAAGATGAATTTATGTTATCTATATGAACATGCAATTTATCCACATCACCCACTATTTTAGCCAATCATTTGTCCATGTCATCCAATTTTATTTACATGCATCTTATAGCTTTTCAATTTACATTGCAAAGTTCTTATAGAGATATAGACTATTGTGATCAACTGAATCTTGCATGCGTTTATAACAAAAACTTCATAGTTCGTACATCTTTAACTCATTTTGTTAAACAATAAAATCCTTAAAAAGATTTATGCCGCAACACGCGGGTGTATGAACATCACTTTATCTATCAACCAAGCAATTGTTCATATCATCTCTACCAACATTTATTAATATAATAGTCGATGTCTACAATCTACATACAAGATATACACATAATCTATTTTTAGCTATTAAAAAATTATCCACATCATCCATTGTAGAGTTCTTATGGAAATATCCGCTGCAACGCGCGGGGTAATCTTCTAGTTTTGTATAAAGCAAAAACCTCATTAAAATGCATTTATAATGTCTATCTCAACATGCAAGCTATCCACATCATCCCCTATTGTAGCCAATTATTTATCCATGTCATTTACTAACAAAATTCCACTAAAATGCATTTATGATATGTATCTCAATATGCAAGCTATCCACATCACCCATTATTATAGCCAATCATTTATCCATGACATCAACTTTTTTTTTGAGAATCATGTCATCCACTTTTATTTACATGCATGTTATATCCTTTTAATTTAGATTGTAAAGTTCTTATAGAGATTTCCGCTACAACGCACGAGATATTCTTCTAGTTTTTATATATATAGTAGGTTAGTCAATTTGCTACTGGACGAAAGCCCATTTCCTGGGTTGCCCAACCCTTTTCTCTCTTTCTTTGTTTGTATGTGTTTCTCCTTTTATTCTTGGGTTTTATTATTAGTAGATTTTTACTTTATTTTTTTAGGTACTTTTGGATTGTCAAATGAGTCTAAATGTATGCACACAAATACGTTCGCGTGAAAATTATACTTTATATTATTGGTTTTTGCATTCTATGAAATGTGTAGTTTATTTATTTTAAGAAGTTAACACCAAAGTCATTAATTCATTCTTTCTTAAAAAAATATTATTAATTATTTTTATTTCATTTTTATTTTTAAAGGATAATACCAAATCCATTAATTAATTTCTCCTTAGATAAATTCCTTATTTTGATTTGGTTTTAGTTTTTATTTCATTTTATTTCTTCCTAAAAGGTAATACCAAAGCGACTAAATCACTCATTCTTATAAAACTTCATTATTTTGATTTACTTTTAGTTTTTATTTCATTTTCTTTCTTCTAAATGGTTATCCAACAGCACTAATTCATTCATTCTTACAAAAAAATTCATTTTTTATGAAAATTTTACTAGTATTTTTTAGCGTGTATCGTATTTATTTAATGATTGTGACTCCGGCTACTCGGACAGTTGGGAGTGCTGGAGCCCGGGCACGTGATAAGGGTGCCGACGCGGTAGAATCGCCCCTGCTTTGGGCCGGCTGAACGAGCCGGTTAGTGCGTCATTGGAGGCTCGGCCCTTGGCGGAAAAAAGTGCGCACCTTTCAAAATGATAGCGAAAAAATCAAAGAAAATTTTGATGAAGCTAGAAAATATGTATTTCTATTAATCGAATGTGCAAAAATTTCTTCACACATAGTGTTTTTACTTTTTCTAAATAATATAAAAAATAACCACGAACATCACATGTCAGAGTAACACTAGTACTAAAATAATTTGATTTTCGTTTGCCTTTTTCAATCAAGAAAGAAAATGCCTTGGATTTAATGAGACATGTTTGATCACTTGGCTATCTACTTGCCCTCTCATAGTTGATGATTGACTTGATCTATCTCTTAATCAACAATTTGGAGTTTGGCCATTAAGTCAACCTAAGTGGTACCTCCTAAATAAATATGCATTTCCACATTTTAACCATAATCTCATTTCTTTTTTCCCTTGTTATTTCTTTTGCAGGTTTGAAGATAAAGAGGATCGATGAAGGTCCCTCAGATAGGTGTATTTAGGAATAATTAGTACTAGTTTAGGTTATATTTCTTCAAGAATTTGTAAGTATTCTTCTAATAAATCTTCTTTTATTCCTATTGTACTCTTACTTTGTATTGTGATTCAATTATTAATAAAGTTTGAATTTCCACTATTCAATTGTTTATAATTTATAAATACATTTTCAATTCCTATTGAATTTTAATTTTAACACTTAAGTCCCTCATTTGATTCCTTATTTATGATTGAATCCAAAACTCTAAATAATATCAAAGGTCGTGTAAAGTTTCCTATTTGAATGCAATTTGACTTAAGCTTTTGAATGAAAGTTTAAGTTCACCCCCTATACCTGAATGCAAAACTCAATTGATATTCCCGCTCTCTTCCAAGCTATGAGTCATTACAGTGCGTATCTATGATTATACTGTGTTAAAAATAACCTCATTGAAATCATGCCTTCTCAATTGGCAGGAAATGTTTCCCCCCTGCGATTTTTTATCTCGTGTGCGTGCATGTGTGTGTGTGCGCGCACGCAGACAAAATAGGAGTATCATTTACTAAATTCTTGTTTGCGACTTTGGAAAGAGATTATTAACCGAAACACAATTAAACAGTGTAAATCTCGATTCAAAAGAACCAAGTGAAGAACTAGCATAAAAAGTAAAAGACCCATGTCTAGTCTTGTTGCCATTTTCACGAAAAATGTTTTGTATTCTACCAAATGTCTTGTCATGTACTCCCTCCGTCCCGGTTTATTAGGCCCGTAAGCAGCATAAACATGTCCCTTTTATAGTCTTGTCTTGGAAAGCTTCGTGCATGCATATTTTTCATTGGTTGCATGAGGAGTTATTGTTGTTAGTCCCATTGCAAAGAAATAAATACATTGCATGCAAGTTTCTTCATTGGCTACATATAAAAACTAGCAAATGAAAGAGTACATTGAAAATGACATAAAGTGATTAATGTGAGCAAATTAGTATATACCTTGGTATAAGAGAAATGGTCTTTGGGCCTAATAAACCGGGACGGAGGGAGTACATGCTATAGTGACGTTACATTGCCTTTAGTGGTCGTAATGAGCGTATTCTAAACTTTCATGACTATAGTGTGCTTGGAGGTCAAATTTAGTGACTCTGTAGATGCATTTATCTTTTTTATGTTGACATTTGGGTTAATGAAGAGGAATGGTAGAAATAGGAAAGGACGCTCATATGTGCAGGAATATGCATCTATCGAACGTTTGGCGCGGAAGGAGCAACGACCGAACGAATGGTAGACAAGGCCCAAAATAACCCAAATGAATTTAATTATTTTTTAAATATTTGGCTGGTATGACAATAAAGCCAATATTTCGCGATGGATATGAAAATGAAAATTTTGCTTTTCACATAGCCCATGCATATTCAAAATTGCCATGCTATTCATTATCAAAAATTGTCATGCTTTATAAAAAGTGAGACTACCATGCATGTGAAATAATACATAAACAATTGATCAAAAATAGATGCCATGATCAATAAACTAATTTTCCCATGATCAATAAACCAAATTTGGCATCATTAAGTAAGAAAAAAACATAAAAATTGTCGTGGAAGTAAATAAAAAAAATTCATGACAAATTTATATTGAAATTTGCCATGGTGTGTTAATTAAAATTGCCTAGATTTGTGTGAGAAATTTATCGTATATGTAATCCTAACTCAAAATTAATAATCAAACAATTTTCCATGGAAAAACTGGATATTTTAAACCATGCTGTTTTAATTCATTTAAAAAAATAGTATGACAAAAATGTGAATTAGCATATCACAGAAATAAAAATTGCCCTCTCACATAACTAAGAATTGCCATATCTTAGAAATAAAAAATGCCATATTATAGAAATATGAATTGCCATGTCACATAACTAAGAATTGCCATATCACAGAAAATAAGAAATGGCAACATACATAAATAAGAATTTCCATGGCAAATTTGAGTTGTACATAGCAAATTTATTATATAAACACATGGCAATTTTAAAAAATATGCATCTACCATGCTAAAAATGTTGGTTCTAATTTTTAATTTAATTATTTTGAAAGGCGTGCAATTCTCGTTTAAGGGACACAACAATTTCATACTGCAATTTTTGTATGAAACTGTACTCTCGCGGCAAGTTTCTGTACGAATAGTGTAATTAACTTTTGTAAAAAAAAATTCATGTCCCCAAATATAAAATAGTTGTTGTGGCAAACATATTTTCAATTTTTTTCCATGTCTCACCAATAAAAATGTCATGTTATTAAGACCAAATTTTCCCATGGAAAAAATCATACAACATTTGCCATGCCGAAGTAAGAATTGCAACTTTTTTAATGTAACCAAATCTATAATCTATAATACCTAAATAGTTCATCCCCACTAACCTATTTATCTTGACATGCAAACTATCCACATCATCAAGTAGGTTCACCATATAAAAATTAATTTCCACCAACTCTTCATGCACATGCTCCCATTAATTTTGCATGTGCATGCAACGTATCACAAATAAATATTTTAAAAATAGGCACTCAGCCCCACGATTTATAAATGATCTCTTTATAGAAAATCAAATTGTAAGTTACTTTGCATTTTATTTTTCTATGCGAGAAATTATCTATGAATGCACACTCGAAGTTGCTATCATAAATTTTAGGTTTAGTCAAGGATCGAGATGTTTCCACTGTCTCTACTCAACGTTCTTTTCGTTTCATATCATCTCATCGATATATTGTCAAGGTAATAAATAAACAAAACAAAAAATCACACATATTTTTGGATTTTCATAAAAAAAATAGATTTGTACTCTAAACAATATTTTCTTTCAAAATTAATTATAATCAAATTATGATATGTTTCATAAATATTGTCATATTTTAAAACGTCAAAGTATTTGTTAATAGTGTTGGGTTCGGGGCAGAAAACACAATTTTTTCATAACCTACGAGACCCATACCCAAGACCTATGCTATGGCGATGCAAGTAACGGACAGAAATAGATCACATACCAGTATGTAGTCCGTCAAGCGGGAAACGTTCCGCATGAACGTGGTTGGTGTAGTCGTACCGGCAATCCCCGATGCCGCGCGGATCCACGATGACTCCTGTAGCCACCCGATCCTTGTAGACCGATGACGGGATTACGTCCCCGTCGGAACGTTGCTGATGAAGACCTCGCGATGCGACCACGACGATGAAGTAGCACCACAAGTGTAGTGCCTCGCGGGATTATACACATACAGTATACCCGATGTCCCTCCGGGCTCCGAACCAGTAGAGCAGCGGAAAGAAGATGGATTCGGATCCCGATTCCAGCAGCACGACGGCGTGCGTATAGTGGAGAAATCTCCAACCAAGTGTAGACTCCAAACAAGGGGAGTCCACTCGAGGAAGGAGAAAGGAGGGAGAGAGAGATGAGAACTTATCTCAAAAATATGATGATTAAAAGGGCACCTCTACCCCTCCTTATATAGGCCAAGGACGGGTGCCACCCCCCCTCCACTTCCGGGGTGGGACTAATCCCAAGGGAGGGGGTGGCGCACCTATTAAGGGGGGTGGGGCCCCTCATGGCGCCATGGCCCATGGGGGAGGACTCCCTCTCCCCCTAATGGGCCCTATGAGGCCCATATGCCTTTTAATTACTTTTTAATTATATTTAATTATATTTTAATATTTAATTCAGATAATTAAATAATAAAACATTAATTAAACATTATTAAATATATTTTGAACCTTTCAAAATACCGGGAACAACTTCCGGCCTTCATCGGAACAATTCCGGTGTTCTCTCCAATTTCTCCGGTGATCCCAAATCAATCCTTACTGCGTTGAGTACCCTTAAGTGTAACACCCTACGGTCCGGGAAACAGCAGACATGATCGAGACAATTCTCATTGATCAATGCCTAATCAATTGGACCTGGTTACAATCCTTGATAGCCCCTGCGCTTCCATCGAATGAACTTCAATCGCTGTTGGATCCGTTAACCGTGTGCCTGTTCCCTTTGTCCTGGGGTACTTTGCTTGTCCGAGGTTTGATCATCGGTATCCACTATACCTAGTTCGTCCTCGTTCTCAACAAACAAGTTTACTCGTTCCCGTGATATTACAACTCCGTGACCTAGTCACACGTTTGCAAACTTTATGATGTAACATCACCGAGTGGGCCCAGAGTACCTATCCGTCACACGGATGGACAAATCCCGCTTTGATCTATTTGCATACTCATTAACATATCTATTCGGAATACCGGAAGTACTCCTTTATGGCCAGCATATTTCAGTCAGGCGGTGGGTAGCAAATCAAGGCATCCTAATAGACAGTAATTACGTATGATCATTACGGTCTAAGGATCTGGTCACTACGTTATAGTTATCGCAATGTCGAACTATGTGACTTGATCACATCGCAACACTTCTGGTGTGTGTATGTCCATCATATCATTATCCAATGATACGACTCCATTGTCAACAGACGCCATTGTCTCATGATCAGGTAACCATGATCATCAATCGCCCAATGGACTAGTATACTAGGGTTGACTAGGGACCTGGTTGTTTGTATACCACACGTGTATTAATGTTTCCGCTTAATACAGTTATAGCATAGCATCAAACGTATTATGAATTAATGGAATATGCTTGATAAGACATTTTTTATTTGCCTCTAGGGCACATTCCCAACAGTCTCCCACTTGCACTAGAGTACAAATAATCTAGTTGCATTTTCTCTGGATCATAACTCCTTATTGATCATGCTTGCCCGTGGAAGAGGTTGTATCAACGGTCTGGGTACCATTCAGAACCGTTTGTCCTTTTGCAAATCATAATGTCACCTAATTTGACATTCGTTCATTATCCACTATAATGATGAGGTATATATATTTGGCGGTGAAGTGACACTTCGTTTGCTGTGTCATTGCAATGACATCCGGTAGGTCACGCGGACTTTCCCATAGTCATGCACACTTGAAACTCACTCAATCAGAAGTCGATCTTCTTAAGCCATAATATAACTCCTGCTACTTCTAAAGCAGCCATATCAATGTAGATTCAATCCTTAGTGCATTGTATGCAACTTTGATGTCTAACCATGTTTCTTTCAACTTAGGCATTCATTAGTATGATATCTCAATTTTCTAGGTTAGTGTCAAAACTTGAACCAGCATAACATTTATGGTCAAGTCCACTATCCTTTACAAATTTGAGATGTATCCTCAGTTCTCTTCAGACACTGAAGGATAAACTTAACTCTTTGTTCAATGATTTACTCATAAATCATATCACAACATGTTCTTACTACTAAGAACTTGGGTCACATTACGTCGAGTGCATAACTCTGGTTTTATATGAAAGAACCTATGACAAAGGCATAGAGGATCCAACACATCCATTTCTTTCATTAACCATTAACCATTGTTCTTGTACTGAGATTAACTCAACACTTCTCTTGGATATACAGTAAGGACCACTTCTTGACTTGTCCCATTCTGAACTCCTTCGGAATCTTATCCAGGAAAGTATTACGACTCAATGTTATTAAACACATATCTATCTTAATAGATCTTCAATGCTTAATACTTATTCATCTTCATTTATGAAAGATTCAAATAATCATTAACACCAACTACACCATTCATAATATGTTATCCATATATGAGAATGTTATCATGCTCCCACTCAAATATGTCATGCACATATTAAGTTATAGGATAACACTCATATTGCTCCCACTCAAATATGCCGGCCACATATAAGACAAGGATAACATCCACATGGCTCTCACTTAGATATGTCAGACACATATTAAGTTCAGGATACTAACCACATGGCTCCTACTCAAATATGTCATTTACATATAAGTCTAGGATAGTACTCCCATAGCTCCCACTCAAAATATGTCGTCTACATATTAAGTTTCAGGAAACTATTCAGCTGCCACTCAGTTTCATGAAAATGCATGTTTCCTCGATATTTTGGTTAAGTCCAAAATCCTTTGATCATCCATCAAAATGAGAATTCAGTTTACGAGACACTAGTATCCATATGTTTTTCCAAAACCTTCTTGTTGTACCAATTACAACACTTCTTCAAATACAGGATTTGAGGAAGTCACGGTATTGATAACAATCCTGGATCAATCGTAGTGAATATCCCTTTGACTCAAGCATTGCTACACATTGTAGTCAACCCATTGAATTTGTCAGAAACAATCTTTGTGACAAACCAATCTTGACGTCCCTTTGATGTTCACATTTATTCCTCATAACTCTGAAGTTATTGTGAATATCAAGTAACCTCCTTACTTGATAAGATTCAAGCAATCTTAAATGTAACTCAACATAGGATTTCATGACTCGTAGTCATATCTCGTACTTAGGTCCACCATCGCTTCTTTGTAGTTCGTAGGAATGTCTTGTTCCATTAACATGACAAGTGAATCATGAATATCATTTTGCACCAGGGGCAAATGTATATTCTTGAATCCTACCTTTCTCAGTAAAAGCTCCCATCAGAAGATCATGATCATTATCATTAGTTTCTCCTCTTATTGTAGAGCTTTGCTTCCAGAACATATTCCGTTGCACTACTCTGACATTTGGAGGCAAGGTCAATTACCTTGGTTGAACTTTCACTTTTCTTCCATTACCACATTTATCAAGAACAATTCTTGACAAACACCAAACATAGCAATAAAAGTTTTGCTCCTTTTGGTTCTAGTTGTGGAAGATGCATCCATAGTTGTCTAAGGATACACTACAAGGATAATTTATCTTACATAAATCAAGCTTCCTAGAAACCACAACACACCATGACATATATAGTGTTGGTTTCCACGAACTCAGATGGTTCCCTATGCTGAAGTGAGTGTTTGCATATTAAATTAATAACTCTAAACAATAATAACGTAACTTGGTAAGAGATAACTTAGACCATACACTTTTCGATAGAATATGATCACAATGTTCAGGCACGTCAATCATATTGAAGTGTCTCAAGACATTGCAATTTGTGGAACAACTTTCACACAAGTCTTTATGCCCAAGACTAACTCAAAACATTTGTCATTTTGATCAAATCGTAGAGACTTGTCTTTCTTGTTAATTTAATATCCATCTTTACTCTGAAATCCCTTTTGATCATATCAAATCATTTCAGACTCATGTTTCATTAGTGAATACAAATATTCATCTAAGTCCACATACGAAGTTCACGAAATAATGAAATTCACCACATGCTGACATACGATACATCACAATGTATGATACTTAACAATCAGTACACATTCCGTTTACCAGAATGTGAGGTTTTAGTCATCTCACCTAAAAGGCATGGTTTGTATGTGTCAAGAGATCAAGTATCTTAAGACATCATCATACCATTCATGACTTAAACTGTAGTGTCATTATTAAGCCTGGATATTTCTTGGCATTACAATATTTCTTATAAATGATCAAACAACTATCATCAATATAAGAATAACTCATTCATAATCGTAATGTGACCATAAGAGATATCATTCATAAAAGGAGAACAACTGACTTGTTTCTCACTAATATGAATAATTGTCTTCGCGAGATGCAAGACACACTAATAAAGTCCTCATTCAAACGATCATAAAATTTATTCATATATTAATCAATTGATAGATGTAGAGGGAGAGTGTTGTCGACCATCAACTATCTTGATTGCCGTTAGCACACATTGTCACCTCATCCCTTCCAAGCCACTCTCAAGAAGTAAGTTCAAGCATCGAATACTTAATCAACCGCAATTAGTGTTTCGTGGGAAAGACATTTATAACTCGTATATCAAATATACCTTCTCCGTCAATGACCATTCCTGCATTGGTTCTACTCTTAAAGTTCTTAACTTTAACCATGACCTCATGACAGGTGAACGATTCTCCTTCATGACATAGTCCAGACATGGTCTTTGTAACTGGGAGGAAGCGGATGCAACTCCCCAGTTATCGCAAAGTAACCAGTCATTCAGTAGTCCAAGTTATACACAAGGTGTTCCATGTATCTTATACATTTTCCAAGTGACTTTCTCAGCAGGTTGTTCCTTCCACCATAGTTGAAAGAAACTCCGTCCATATACTCATATTCCATTACTCTGATTTGTGACCAAGTGCTTTCAAGTTCACCTAGCACGTCATACGTGTTGGTTAACATGCATTCACAATTCAGATTCCATAGAATGAATTATGGTGTATTGGACAGTCATTCATAAGTGACGGTGAGTGCGATACTCATCATCATCTTCCTTGATTACAGAGTTGTCAGGTGTATCTCCTAGCAGTTCTTCGTATTATGTTTAGCAAGTCATTACTAATGAGTATGTCTCTAATGGTGTTGGTACACATCAATGAAGTAAGACCCATTTACCTTAAGTTCTATCATACTAAAAGAGCCATAGTTCTAAACATTGGTATGACGTTATCTACAATGATATTTGCTAAGACATGAAGATTAAGTTCATAATATGGAGTTCATGTTTCAAAAACAATTCTGGAACTCCCACTCAGACAAACATCCCTCATAGTTTGTTCTAAGTGATTACACGATCCTTGAAGAACATACCTCCCCCGTGTGACACGACCATCAGTATGTTGTTCAAGGTAGGTCATCATGCCAATCACATCATCCATGTGACTCATGCTCGACCTTTCGGTCTCTTGTGTCCCGAGGCCATGTCTGCACATGCCAGGCTCGCCACAATAACCTTAGTGAGTATATGCCGCGTATACAAGGCCATGTTTCTCGACATGCTAGGCTTGCTCCACCCATCTCTTGTGAACGTAAAAATGTTTGACACCCGTGTGACACGTGATGCCTCCATAATGAAGAACTTTCCAGATGGTGCTTCACTAAAGAAGGACACTTTGTTGGATTAGTGAGGGATCATCCTATTATGCTACCGTCGTATATTTATCATATTAGCAAAACAGGATGCAATAGTATAAATCATACATGCTATGATTCCCCCCGACATGCAAAATAAAGTTAAAACGCCTTTCTACTTTATCTTTTGCAAGTTTTTACGTGGCTGCTAGGGGTTTCGAGAAAAGAACCGCTTTCTATCCTGCGAAAACAAGCCACAACACCAATCCCGCAATTGTCTCTATTACACCCCTGTCGGGGCCCTCCGTTGCAAACATCTTCGCATCGCTAATGCAGAGAGACAGACACCCCCCAGCCACTTTATATGGTACAAGCCATATGTCAAGCGTGGAACCAGTCTCGCGTAAACGCGTAAGGTCGGTCGGGGGCCGCTTCATCAAACATTGCCGCAACGCTAAATGGGTACACGTGAGAGGGTAACAATTCGAGAATTGATGCCCACATACTAGATGTGTTCTATCCGTACAATACATCTACGCATAGCCTTGCTCTGATACCACTGTTGGGGTTCGGGGCAGAAAACACAATTTTTTCATAACCTACGAGACCCATACCCAAGACCTATGCTACGGCGATGCAAGTAACAGACAGAAATAGATCACA
Organism: Bromus sterilis; assembly: GCA_950022295.1. Lineage (NCBI taxonomy): Eukaryota > Viridiplantae > Streptophyta > Magnoliopsida > Poales > Poaceae > Bromus > Bromus sterilis. The sequence continues at coordinate 436,637,759 of OX465595.1, forward strand.
TACCAGTATGTAGTCCGTTAAGCGGGAAACGTTCCCGCATGAACGTGGTTGGTGTAGTCGTACCGGCAAATCCCCGATGCCGCGCAGATCCACGATGACTCCTGTAGCCACCCGATCCTTGTAGACCGATGACGGGATTACGTCCCCGTCGGAACGTTGCTGATGAAGACCTCGCGATACGACCACGACGATGAAGTAGCACCACAAGTGTAGTGCCTCGCGGGATTATACACATACAGTATACCCGACGTCCCTCCGGGCTCCGAACCAGTAGAGCAGCGGAAAGAAGATGGATTCAGATCTCGATTCCAGCAGCACGACGACGTGCGTATAGTGGAGAAATCCCCAACCTAGTGTAGACTCCAAACAAGGGGAGTCCACTCGAGGAAGGAGAAAGGAGGGAGAGAGATGAGAACTTATCTCAAAAATATGATGATTAAAAGGGCACCTCTACCCCTCCTTATATAGGCCAAGGAGGGGTGCCACCCCCCCCCTCCACTTCCGGGGTGGGACTAATCCCAAGGGAGGGGGTGGCGCACCTATTAAGGGGGGTGGGCCCCCTCATGGCGCCATGGCCCATGGGGGAGGACTCCCTCTCCCCTTAATGGGCCCTATGAGGCCCATATGCCTTTTAATTACTTTTTAATTATATTTAATTATATTTTAATATTTAATTCAGATAATTAAATAATAAAACATTAATTAAACATTATTAAATATATTTTGAACCTTTCAAAATACCGGGAACAACTTCCGGCCTTCATCGGAACAACTCCGGTGTTCTCTCCAATTTCTCCGGTGATCCCGAATCAATCCTTACTGCGTCGAGTACCCTTAAGTGTAACACCCTACGGTCCGGGAAACAGCAGACATGATCGAGACAATTCTCATTGATCAATGACTAATCAATTGGACCTGGTTACAATCCTTGATAGCCCCTGCGCTTCCATCGAATGAACTTCAATCGCTGTTGGATCCGTTAATCGTGTGCCTGTTCCCTTTGTCCTGGGGTACTTTGCTTGTCCGAGGTTTGATCATCGGTATCCACTATACCTAGTTCGTCCTCGTTCTCAACAAACAAGTTTACTCGTTCCCGTGATATTACAACTCCGTGACCTAATCACACGTTTGCAAACTTTATGATGTAACATCACCGAGTGGGCCCAGAGTACCTATCCGTCACACGGATGGACAAATCCCGCTTTGATCTATTTGCATACTCATTAACATATCTATTCGGAATACCTGAAGTACTCCTTTATGGCCAGCATATTTCAGTCAGGCGGTGGGTAGCAAATCAAGGCATCCTAATAGACAATAATTACGTATGATCATTACGGTCTAAGGATCTGGTCACTACGTTATAGTTATCGCAATGTCAAACTATGTGACTTGATCACATCGCAACACTTCTGGTGGGTGTATGTCCATCATATCATTATCCAATGATACGACTCCATTGTCAACAGACGCCATTGTCTCATGATCAGGAAACCATGATCATCAATCGCCCAATGGACTAGTATACTAGGGTTGACTAGGGACCTGGTTGTTTGTATACCACACGTGTATTAATGTTTCCGCTTAATACAGTTATAGCATAGTATCAAACGTATTATGAACTAATGGAATATGCTCGATAAAACATATTTTATTTGCCTCTAGGGCACATTCCCAACAAATAGTTCCCGCAACAACGTGCGGAGTATCATCTAGTATAAAAAACTTGTCATGGCAAACATATTTTTAATTCTTTATGCCATGTATCCCCAATAAAAATTCCATGTTATTAAAAACAAAAATTTCCATGGAAAAAATCATACAATATCTGCCACGCCGAAGTAAGAATTGCCATATCACATAAATAAACAAGATACTCAAATAAGAATTGCCATATAACGAAAATAAAAATTGCCATGTCACATCTATAATACCTAAATAGTTCATCCCCACTAACATAATTATCTTAACATGCAAGCTATCCACATCATCAAGTAGGTCCACCATGCAAAACCTTTTTTCAATATAATTTTGATGCAAATGCTCCTATTAACTCTGCATGCACATGCACCTAAATAAATAATAACTTTTTATGCACTTAGCCTCATGATTTATAAGCATTTTTAATAAAAAAATCAAATTATGAGTTATCTCATATTTTATTTTTCTATGCACATCTATAATTGCTTTAATTCTTTTAGATTTAGCAAGGAGGGGAGATGCCTCCACTGTTTCTACTCAATTTTGTTTTTATCTCATATCATCTCGCCAGTATACCGTCGAGGTAATAATTTGACAAAACAATCACCGTCATTTTTGGATTTTCATCATTTTTTCTTAAATTTTTACTCTAAACAATATTTGTTTCAAAATAAAATTATAATCAATTATACTATGTTGAAAATATTTTCTCATGTTTTATAACATCAAATTATTTCTTAACAATTTCCCGCAGCAACGCGCGGGGCATCATCTAGTAAATTTGAATTACCATGTCACAAAAATAAAAATTTCCATGACACGAAAATAATAATTGCCATGGCAAATTTCTTATATGTACACATGACAAATTTCCATTTAAATGAATTTCTACTTTTGTTAATGCATATCTAATCAATGATTTTCTTCCATTTACTTGTGAGCTAGCCCACAGTAATGAATCGATCCGATGCTGCTACAAAGCCCCAGAACTTAGTGTCAAGAAGAGATGTCAAATCTATCTTTCCGATGCTAAGAGGATTAATAGTTGCAATGCATGCCAAATCTATCTTTCAGCAAAATGCACATTGTCTTGTTCAGGAGGTTCTTGCTTTTCAGGTTTTTCCAAACGAGGAGTTTGGCAAGGTTCCGAGGAGAATCGCTAGAGCTAGGCCATGCGCTGGCCCAGAAGCTTGCCGAAGCAACGCGTCTAGAGCAGATGAAAGGAGGTGGGATGACGGCCAGGGGAGAGGGGCCAGGCTGCCCGGCGGCCAGGGACAGTGTGCCTCTACACCACGTGGTCACCCCTGCTCACTATCGGCCAACAGCAATTCCACCACACCACCAGCAGAATTACAAATCAAAACCACCACCAAGGCCACCGAGCCTTCCTCCCCTGCCGCCATCATCACGCCTGCACCGACCAGCGGTTCCTCCTCCTCGTCGACGGCGGTGAAGATAACATACCTCGAGTTCAACGGCTGGTTGTGGGAGCTAGGCGCCGCCCCTTTCCGGATCCTCGTCGGCGACCTCAACTTCAGCATCCTCGACATCCCTGGGCTAGTCGACGCCGCCGCGACCGACCTCCTCACTGCCAGCGTCGCCGTCGACCTGCTCCTCATTACCAAGAACCTCGACGACCGCTGCCACCTCTGCACTATCACCAAGCTCGCATACCTCTTCCCCCTCCTTCACATCAGACATGGATCTGATTTGGGAACTCTGACTGAGATAGTGTGGTGGGGATGGGATATGGTTGCGGGTCGGTCGGGAGCAGAGAGAAAACGTTTGGGGGAACACTGCATTGGACCGAACGTAGACTAAGCTGTCAGAAATTGCTTTGGAATACGTGCTACAAAACCAACATTGGTTAGGGCGTTTGGACGGTTGGGGCTTATCATTTTTCATAAGAAATACATTTTATAGTAGTACGTACTACATGTTGTATTCTCTTATATGTGGGTAAATGGAAATAATTTAATTTAAAATGAAGGAAATACTATGTTTGTAAAAAAAAGGTACTATCATGATGTTTGAGCTCAAGTGTGTGCCTCTCTTTTGCTCGACAGCCCAAGCACAGCTAGCAGGAACAAACAAGTCCTCCTATTCAGGGTGCAAGTGGGAGTGGAATTAAGTGGGATTGCAATTCCCATCCCACTTAAAATCTAATAGTGGGAGTCCACTGGATAAGAAATTTTTTAAGTGGGCTAACCCACTTAGCCCATCGGGAATAAGGCACCATCATTGAAGAAGAAAAGGCTGAGTAAGGTGAATTTCAATTACAAATGATTATCTCTTGTTTGTCTACCCTTAATTATCTCTTAATCAAATTGCTCTCCTCAAGCTTATTTGTGTATCCTTTTTTCGTTTCCTAGAGAGATCACATGGATAAGCAACCATCAATTGGATCTGCACTCGTTGAGAAGGATAATCAGCCATCATCTGCATCTTTGCCAGTTGAAAAGGATAAGCAGCCATCTCCTGCATCTTTGCCATTTGAAAAGGATAAGCAGCCAGGACTATCCAGAAAGATGGTAAGATCTCCAATCCTGAACAACGTGGTAGTGTCAATCTTAGCAAAGAGAGGAAAAAATGCCAAGTCATTAGAGAGCTCCCCATCACATCCCTCATTGCTAGCCCTGTCACCTAATGTAGCAAATCCTGGATCACACAAACCACGCAAATTAAAATCCAAAATTTGGAATGAGGTAGAACCAATATATGTTGATGGAATGCTTGCACAAGGTCGTTGTATTCATTGCAACCAACTCTTTCCTGCCTCCAAAAATTCAGGAACAAGTCACATCGGTAAACATTTGGAGGTATGTGAGGAGAAAGCTAAGATAGATGGTATGGTGGCCCAGATACGAACTGATAGTGCAATTAATCCCGAGTGGAAGTTTGACCAAGTGCGGGCACGTAGAGCTTTGACAAAGTTGATTGTACTTCATGAATTTCCTTTCTCTTTTGTTGAGTATCCTGGCTTTAGGTCCTTTGCTAAGACTCTGAATCCCTGGTTCAATGTGGTGTCCAGAACAACAATCAAAGAGGATTGCGTTGCTTCATATAATAGACACAAAAAAGAGATCCAAGCATTCTTTAGGACTCTTAGTTCCCGAGTATCATTAATGGGTGACATGTGGACGTCCAATCAAAAGTTGGGTTATTTATGCATAACCGCCCACTTTATTGATGACTCATGGACTCTACAAAATAAAATAATCAGATTTTGCCTTTTGGAAACACCACACAACGCTCACAACATATTCGATATGGTCCAGAAGAGCTTGAGAGATTGGAACATTGAAGAAAAAATCTTTAGCTTTACACTCGACAATGCACCTGTTAATGACTCCATGGTTGGCCACTTGAGAAAGAATTTGGCAGATAGGTACCTTGTTCATCATAGTGGGAAATTATTGCATGTTAGATGTGCTGCGCATGTACTGAATCTTGTGGTGAAAGATGGACTCGATGCAATGGCGTCGGTGGTTAATAGAATCAGAGATTCAGTGCAGTATATCAAGAGTTCGCAAAGTAGAAAGGAGAAATTTGATAAGATGATTGCACAAGTGGGACTTTCTTGCAAAAACCATCCTTCACTAGATGTTCCTACAAGATGGAATTCAACGTACCTCATGCTTGAATCATCGCTGTCGTTTAGAGCAGCATTTGAAGCCTTGAAACAAGCTGACAAAGATTATGAATTCGCACCTTCAGCTAGTGAATGGGAGATGGCTGAAGCTATTTGTCATCTCTTGGGTGCTTTCTACACGGCCACAAATAAAATCTCCGGTAGAAACTATCCAACTTCTCACCTTTATTTCTACGAGGTATGGAATGTGAAGCAAGTAATGGAAAAAGAAATATTAAGTGAAAATCCTACCATAGTTTCCATGGTGAAAGAAATGGAGAAAAAGTGGACCAAATATTTCGAGGAGTCGTTCTTAACAAGCTGTGTGCCGGTGATATTTGATCCAAGGTACAAATATGAATATATTGAGTTCCAGTTGACTTTAGCGTTTGGTGGTGGCGCTGAGATATATCTTACAAAGGTGAAGAATGCAATGAACATCCTATTTTCTGAATATGCATCTCAGTTTGAAAACATTTCCGATGAAGATGATGAGCTTGTAGATGAGCATGGAGAGGACACTCTTGATGATTGGGATAAGCATTTGAGAATGAAAAAATCTCACAACTCGAATGAGCTACAACGATATCTTGAAGAAGCCCTATTTCCTCGCCGACAGAAGTTGGATATCTTGAAGTGGTGGGAAATTCACTCCCCAAAGTATCCCGTGCTTGCGGCTATAGCGCGGGACATATTGGCAGTGTCTGCGTCCACAGTGCCCGCGGAGGCTGCATTTAGCAATGCTGGAAGGATCATCACGGATCATAGAAGTAGCTTGAGCCCGAGTACTGTTGAGGTGTTGATGTGCCTCGAGGATTGGATTCGAGCAGCTGGTATGATATTTTTATAATTATTTTACATACTTAATTTAATATCTTCCATATATAATGTTTCATTTTGAGTGCTTTCAATGTTGTAGATCGTCAAAAGATGGAAACTGCAGGTGGAGACTATGGTGGTGATCAGAAGCATGCTGCAAACAACTAAGGTTAGATATATTTAGGTGTTTCTCTTTGCAAACTATAGATGGATATTGACCTTCTTCAAGCAGATACTTGGTTAGATATATGTAGGTGTTTCAGTGTTCATTATTCAGTGCTCAGTGTTGAGTTCTACTACCCAAAAAATTGCAGTGTGTCAAACTCGTGGTCATTATGTATTGATTGATTGAGTTATTTGAGATAGTTTGAACTTCAGTTATTAGTACCATATATAAATTTCACTGTATCATGTTGTGTTTCTACTTTATACTAGTACTAGTAGCTGTAGTAGAGGATTCAAGGTAGCAGCATGTTTAACCATGTTTTTCACTTTTTTTTTGCATGATCAATGAAGCTGAAACCATGTTCTGATTTCTTGACTGCTTGACTACATGATTTCTCAACTGGTTACTGCTTAGCGCTACTCAATCCTGATAGGAGAAATTATGTGTTTAGGGATCATAAGATATGAATCCATAGGGGTCATAAGAAACTGTACTAGGCATTTTGTTGAGCTAGGCTATGTTCCAGTTCTAGTTAGAGCTTATCAGAATTCTGTTAGTATTGTCAGACACCCAGAGACATATGTGTTATAGCGGCTAGTACATGGTCAGGTCAGATCAGGTAATTATCATGGAGTTTGGAGTTTGGCAAGCAGGCTAGGATTTGATTGCTTCTGTATTTGATAATGAACTACAGAATTTTCTCAGCCATAGATGGATGTTCCAAGTTATATTAATTTGCAATTTGTGTTGCTGCAGTAGGAGACATGCACTTGTAATAGTTGCGTTTTTTAGAGATTTTTTTCTCACTTTATCTTGCTTAGACATTATTGTTGGATGTTCATTGTGTTGCTTTGAAATGTTAATTTTATTTCATTTTTATTTTTCAGCACTGTACAAGTCGCCGCTACCATCGTCGGATTCAAGTCGTCTTCGGCTCTTCGTTGTTGTTTGCATGAGTGACGTTTTTGTAGCAGCTAAGATGTAGATTCTGTAATTGTAACTGACGAGATTTTGGGCAAGTACAATTGACGAGCTAAGATGTATCTGTAACAGTAAGCATGCATTAGTTAGCATGTGCAAATCTGGGACCAGCAGCATTGCACTGGGCACTGGGCACGCACAGTTTGAAATGGATATTTGATTTGAAACTTTAAGTTCAAACTGTATGTGAATTTGTTAAGTGGAGTCCCACTTATACCCATTTAACCCACTTAAATTTAAGTGGGTTATTTGCTATCATCCACCAAACCTTGGTGGGACTAAGTGGGGCTGTGGTGGGACTCCCACTTGCAGTCCCACCTGCAGCCTGACCTCCTATCCAGCCGTCTCTCCGCTCCCTGTGAGCTTGACACGGCCACTCCTAATCATCCCCAGCTGTCCTCCATACCTCTCCTTCACCGGCCCCACGCCCACCCACAATCCTCTCGTTTGTCGCACTTCCAGCCGTTTTTTACGCGACCACGGTCCGGTCCACGCCCACCCGACCCGGTTGATCATCATCGTCTCCCGCCGCAAACCCCCCAGCCGAAAGCACACTGGAATTGGATCATCAAACGGCGCCACCACCAAAATCCGAAAACAATTAAGCCGCGCATGTACTGTATTAGGGGAGCTCCCCAGAAATGGCTAAACCCCGCCGCGAAAGCGACAACACCAGCAGCAGTACTAGTACTAGTGCGCGGACGGACGCACCGGGCTCCGGTTCACGCGCCGCCTGCGCTCCTCCTCCCTCCCCCTCGCCGTCGCCCTCGCCCCTCGCTGGTCCCGCCCCGGTCCCCCCCTGCCCTGTCTCCGTCCGCGTGGGCTGGACTCCACCGCTGCCCCCTGTGGCGCTGCAGAACAGGGCCGATTTGGGGGTCGAGGGAGCTCGCGGCCGGTCTGTCTGTCTGTCTGTCTGTCGATCAGGGTCCTCGGAGGAGGGCGGCGGGACGCGGTGAGTAGCTCGTGATTCCGCACGTCGCGGGGCGCGGGCGCCATGGCCGGCGGCGGCGGCGACGCGGCGGTGAGTGCGATTTTTGGGGGTTTCGTTGGCGTTCCTTGTGTCTGTGTGCGTGCGTGGATTGGTAATCCGGCCGGCGATTGGTCTCACTCTGCTGCTGTCCCGTCCTTTTTTAAATATTATTTCTGGTGCGCGTGCGTAGAAATCGGGGAGGCACGGGCATGGCGACGGCCAGGTGTGCCAGATCTGCGGGGACGGCGTGGGCGCGGCGGCGGACGGCGAGCTCTTCACCGCCTGCGACGTCTGCGGCTTCCCGGTCTGCCGGCCCTGCTACGAGTACGAGCGCAAGGAAGGCACCCAGGCGTGTCCGCAGTGCAAGACCAAGTACAAGCGCCACAAGGGTATGTTTATTGGGTTGCATTGCTGCTCCTGCTCATCCCCTCTTCCATTGCAACTCCGATTAAAAACACCATCCGAAGGCTGAGAATCCAAGGGTAAGGGATTGGATTAACTTTGCCCTGTTGTGTTGTGTTGTGTTGTTCAGGCAGCCCACCCGCACGCGGGGATGAAAGCGAGGATGATGCCAGTGACTTCAACTACTCAGCATCCGGCAACCAGGATCGGAAGCACAAGGTTCCTGAGAAGATGCTCACCTGGCGCAGGAACTCGGGAGCTAGTGATGATATCGGCCTCGCTAAGTTCGATAGCGGCGAGATTGGGCTTCGCAAGTATGACAGTGGAGAGATCTCTCATGGATACATCCCGCGCTTCTCTCATAGCGAGGTTGGTGATTGCAGCTTGTGCGGATTGTGCCGACGGTATTTGGGAACATGAAACTGACATTCGGTTTCGTCCATGTCTGCGCAGACTTCAGGAGAAATTCCTGGAGCTTCCCCTGATCACATGATGTCCCCTGCTGGCAAGCGCGGTCATCCATTTGCCTATGTGAACCACTCTCGTATGTATATGTACCATCACCATCTCTCGTGTGTAGTTGCTGTTCTTGCATCCTCTGTGAATATGTACTAGCTGTTTCATGCTTCTTAATGTTTCCAGCAAATCCATCAAGGGAGTTCTCTGGTAGCCTTGGCAATGTTGCGTGGAAAGAGAGAGTTGATGGCTGGAAAATGAAAGACAAGGGTGCAATTCCCATGACTAATGGAACAAACATTGCACCTTCTGAAGGCCGTGGAAATGGTGATATCGATGCATGTACTGACTATAACATGGAAGACCCCTTACTGTGAGTTATAATTTCTCTTTAACACTAGTCATCTTTCACTTTCAGCAATAGTTAGTGTTGTTTGCTTTATCCGACTAATTTACATCTAGGTGAGGTGACCCTTGATATGAACTGAGATTTTTAGGTCATATTGGGTATACATATCTCGCTGAAACTGTAAATACTAGTTTTTGTATATGACTTGCAACTTTAACTTTTTTCTTGGGCCATATGAATTGCAGGAATGATGAAACCCGCCAGCCTCTATCTAGAAAAGTGCCAATTCCTTCATCCAGAATAAATCCCTACAGAATGGTCATTGTGCTACGATTGATTATCCTCTGCATCTTCCTGCACTACCGTATAACAAACCCTGTCCGTAATGCATATCCACTTTGGCTGCTGTCTGTGATATGTGAGATTTGGTTTGCTTTTTCCTGGATTTTGGATCAGTTCCCCAAGTGGTCTCCAGTCAATCGTGAAACTTACCTTGATAGGCTGGCTTTAAGGTAATGTACACTATGTGCTGCTAATAAAAATCTTTATACCGAGGTAGTACTGACAGTATATCATTTGCGCTATCAGGTATGACCGGGATGGCGAATTGTCTCAGTTGGCTCCTGTTGACATTTTTGTCAGCACTGTGGATCCTATGAAGGAGCCTCCTCTTGTCACTGCAAATACTGTGCTTTCTATCCTTGCTGTGGACTACCCTGTTGACAAAGTATCTTGCTATGTATCTGATGATGGAGCTGCAATGCTGACCTTTGATGCACTTGCTGAGACTTCAGAGTTTGCTAGAAAATGGGTACCGTTTTGTAAAAAGTACAACATAGAACCCAGAGCACCGGAGTGGTACTTTGCTCAGAAAATTGATTTCTTGAAAGACAAAGTTCAGACTTCATTTGTTAAAGATCGTCGAGCCATGAAGGTAGATTTTGGTTTATTAGCATATAGTATTTGTTGGTTGTTCTCGTTGCTGTTTGAGGACAATAATTTCTATTAAATTCCACAGAGAGAATATGAAGAGTTCAAAGTTCGCGTTAATAGCCTTGTAGCCAAGGCCGAGAAAGTTCCTGAGGAAGGATGGATCATGCAAGATGGCACACCTTGGCCTGGGAATAATACCAGGGACCATCCTGGAATGCTTCAGGTCAGGTTCATGTTCTAACAAAGGTTACTTGATTAAGAGCTGGATCTGCCAGCGGGGCTGGTTATTACACTAACCATTTTCTAACTCAAGTTTCTGGTCATGTTCAGGTTTTCCTTGGTCATAGTGGAGGCCTTGATAGTGATGGCAATGAGCTTCCTCGTTTGGTTTATGTATCTCGTGAGAAACGTCCTGGATTCCAGCACCATAAGAAAGCTGGTGCCATGAATGCACTTGTGAGTAGTTACATACTTACATGTCACTGAAATCGTAAGTTGCCTTATATACTTCGATTACCTGGATTTAATGGAAGTTGAACGATTTCTGCAGGTTCGTGTATCAGCTGTCCTTACTAATGGGCAGTACATGTTGAATCTTGATTGTGATCACTACATCAACAATAGCAATGCTCTAAGAGAGGCTATGTGCTTTCTTATGGACCCTAATCTAGGAAGGAAAATCTGCTATGTCCAATTTCCTCAGAGGTTTGATGGCATTGATACGAATGATAGATATGCAAACAGGAATACCGTGTTTTTTGATGTAAGTTCTTGTGCATATCACTTTCTTATCTCACTGACACTAAGTAGTTTTAATGAACCACTGTTATTAATATTGTTGCTGGATGAGCTTTTCCTGAAAATTCGTCTGACAATGATCCGTAACTTTCCTGTATCTTTTGCTGCAGATTAACTTGAGAGGTCTCGATGGCATTCAAGGACCAGTTTATGTGGGGACTGGTTGTGTGTTCAACAGAACAGCTTTATATGGTTATGAACCTCCAATAAAGAACAAGGAGTCAGGTTTATTCTCTTCACTTTGTGGGGGTAGAACCTCAAAATCGAAGAGCAAAGAAAGTAAGAAGTCAGACAAGCATGTGGACGGTTCTGTGCCAGTGTTCAATCTTGAAGATATAGAGGAGGGCATCGAAGGTATCTTTGGACTATATAACCCTTGCATTTTTTTCTGACTGGGGTAAGGTTGGGCAGGGCTACATTTGTTTCTTAACTGAATGCTATTCGTATTATAGGTTCTGGATTTGACGACGAGAAATCACTTCTTATGTCTCAAATGAGCCTGGAGAAGAGATTTGGCCAGTCCAGTGTTTTCGTAGCCTCCACTCTGATGGAATACGGTGGTGTTCCGCAGTCTGCAACTCCAGAGTCTCTTCTGAAAGAAGCAATACATGTCATCAGCTGTGGTTATGAGGACAGAAGTGATTGGGGAAGGGAGGTAATAAGTTGTAAACTCAATAATACCAGCATTGTTCTTATATCAACTGGTCTTCCAAAAAAGAGAGGATCCAGTCAAGTTTCTTGTTCTGGTTCTTAAAAATAAAGGTTTCACATATGATCTTGTTTGAAGAAACTAAATCTAAATTCATGTATGTTCTCTGCGGTTGTACCTCGGAGATGATATATTTATTGTTGGCCTGAAACCTGTCTTTTCTTTTGCTTTGTATCTTTAATGGCGCTGTCGTGTTTTGCAGATTGGTTGGATCTATGGTTCTGTTACAGAAGATATTCTTACCGGGTTCAAGATGCATGCACGAGGCTGGCGGTCAATCTACTGCATGCCTAAGCGACCAGCTTTCAAGGGGTCTGCCCCTATTAACCTTTCAGATCGTCTGAACCAAGTGCTTCGGTGGGCTCTTGGTTCTGTGGAAATTCTTTTTAGTAGGCATTGTCCCATATGGTATGGCTATGGTGGACGGCTTAAGTTCCTGGAGAGATTTGCTTACATCAACACCACTATCTATCCACTCACGTCAATCCCACTCCTCATATACTGCATATTGCCAGCTGTTTGTCTTCTCACTGGGAAGTTCATCATCCCACAGGTAAAAACCAGCTCAGTTTTGCCTTGCGTGTACAAAACTGCGGAAACACTTACACTGACTATATATTTGGAATGCAGATTAGCAACATTGCAAGTATTTGGTTCATCTCTCTCTTTATTTCAATATTTGCCACCGGTATCCTTGAGATGAGGTGGAGCGGTGTTGGCATAGACGAGTGGTGGAGGAATGAACAGTTCTGGGTCATTGGAGGCATTTCTGCACATCTGTTTGCTGTTTTCCAAGGTCTGCTGAAGGTACTTGCTGGTATCGACACCAGCTTCACTGTCACTTCAAAGGCATCCGACGAAGATAATGATTTTGCTGAGCTCTACATGTTCAAGTGGACGACACTTCTGATCCCACCAACAACTATATTGATCATCAACCTGGTCGGGGTTGTGGCTGGTACCTCCTACGCGATCAACAGTGGTTATCAGTCATGGGGGCCGCTCTTCGGGAAGCTCTTCTTCGCCTTTTGGGTGATTATCCACTTGTACCCGTTCCTCAAGGGGCTCATGGGTCGGCAGAACCGCACGCCGACCATCGTTGTCGTCTGGGCCATCCTCCTCGCATCCATCTTCTCGTTGCTGTGGGTTCGCATCGACCCGTTCACCACACGAGTCACTGGCCCAGATATTCGTATGTGTGGCATCAACTGCTAGGAGAAGGCAAGATAACTGGAACTTAACTGCTATCCATTCTGTTTTATGATATTAACGGGTGACTAGTTTGCCAGATGATCTTAGTTGTAAAAACTGGCTACTTAGTGTTAATATGTAGTACAGTATGAAATTAGCTCTGCTATTTACATTGTTTTGTTTTATTAAAGCAACCGAAAAAGAAGCAACCATGTTTGTTTAAATTATTTCTTTCATCGATTATATGGTGAGTCCTAAGAACACATCTAACCTATCCATGTTTTTTTTTTCTAAACCTTTTCCTCTCTAAATCGCGCCTAACTGATCTCTTGGCCGTCTCGCCCTGTTGGATCTACTCCTGAGTTGCCTGTTGGATCTACTCCCGAGTTGCCTCACTGGTCGCTTCTTGTCTTTGTCGCCTTAGGATTTGACGCAAATAAAATCGTACCAAAGCAAAGAAAAAGATTGTGCAACACAAACCGAGACCTGGGGGCTGCCATGCTAAACAACAACTAAAGACTTCACAAGGCAATTTTTTGCTTACCTTGAACTCCGGCGCAATGGCCTTGCCTAGGAAGCTTGACATTGCCCCAATGTTGCTGGTGTCCTCCACCATTGAAGCTCTCACCTCCTCCGGCAAGCCAGTCACCAAATCCCCTATCAAGGGAAATTGCGGCCTTGAAGGCTTAGGAGGTGGGCATGAGTCTTTCTCCTCTTGGGAGCCTTGTCGAGCTCCTTGGCGTCATTCTTGGCGGCCTCGGTGCTTGCCGTCACCATATCCAGGATTGACCTCCTTGTAGGCGCGGCCTTGGTCCCCGACACTGCAACCACAATAGGGGAAGCCCTAGACGCCTCCACGTTGACCAAGCTGACGGCCTGACTCAAGGAAGAGGCCCGAGCGACATCTGCGATCACCCATGACCCAGGGGAAGCCACTAATTAACGGGTACCCCTTAGGGTACCGTAGAGGTCACTTTCGGTGCATCTAAGTGTTGCCACATATCGCGGCCTGACTCCTGAACTGCATTTGTGGCTCTGTGAGAAGCAAAACCGTGGTTGCACTTGAACTAAATCTGTGATTACGTGAGAAGAAAAACTATGGTTGAGCGTGAACTAAACCTGTGGTTGTGACCGCTATGGCTGCGTGTGAACTAAATTTGTGGTTGTATCCGTGTCTGTGCGCGAATTAAATCTATGGCTGCGTGTAAACTAAATTTGTGGTTGCGCCCGTGGCTGTGCGCGAATTAAATCTATGGCTGCGCCTGTGGTTATGCGTGAACTAAATTTATGGTTGCATGAGAAGCAAAACTGTATCTCCGAAAAAAGTTCATCGAAACCTATCAACATGAGATGGCGAGTGTCTGTTTTCATTGAGCTGGCTTACTTATGATTATTTTGCGAGGAAGGCTTACATTAATGTTTAACTAAATGGGTTCGTTAATATGTACATGAAAAAATTGTTGTCATCTATCAACATATGGTACATATATCAACATATGGTACATATATGGATCTTGTGTTGTGTTTGGTCGGTGAGGTACTCGGTTAAGCTTAATGGGGAGATGCTTGAAAGTTTCAAACCTTCACGTGGGCTGAGACAAGGCGATCCTTTGAGCCCTTATCTCTTCCTATTTGTGGCGGAGGGACTGGCCAGAGGGCTTCAGAAGGAGGTCGGCAGGAGAAATATTGAGCCCATCAAGATTGCAAGAGGAGCCCCTGGGATCTCTAACCTACTGTTTGCCGATGACAGCCTTTTATTATTTAAGGATGCGGAAGACCAAGCTCTGAAAATCAAGCAAGCCCTCACCACGTTTCAGAATGGCACGGGACAACTTCTAAGCCCAAACAAGTGCTCCATTCTGTTTAGCTCATCCTGTCCTGTTCAGATTCAGGAAGTTATCAGGGAGACTTTGCAGGTTGAGTCCTCTACTTTTGAGAGTAAGTATCTGGGCCTCCCCACCCCGGAGGGGAGGATGGAAGAGGAGAATTTTCAACCCATCATGGAGAGATTTCAAAAAAGATGTGACAACTGGGCAGGGAAGCACATGTCCTATGCAGCTAAAGAGGTACATGTTAAATCTGTTATCCAAGCCCTTCCAACGTTCACGATGAGTGTCTTCAAGTTACCGGTGGGATTTTGTGAGCAATACGAAAAGGTTATCAGGAATTTCTTCTGGGGGGGGGATGAGATTGGACATAGGAAAGTCCATTGGATGGCTTGGGAGAGAATGATCAAGACAAAACGGGGAGGTGGGATCGGATTCAGGGATATGCAATCCTTCAATCAAGCCCTCCTCGCCAGACAAGCTTGGAGGCTGATCAAATATCCTAATATTCTATGTGCTAGGGTTCTGAAATCTAAGTACTACCCTAAAGGAGAACTGGTGGACACGGTGTTCTCTGCGGATGCATCTCAGTCCTGGAAAGGTATAGAGTTTGGTTTGGAACTGCTGAAAAAAGGTCTTATCTGGAGAGTGGGAAATGGTAAAAGCATACAAATCCAGAGAGACCACTGGATTCCGAGGGAATATGGGCTCACTGCCGCTGCCTTCGTCAGGAGGTCCCGGATACGCTGGGTGAACCAAATCATTGATCCCATCACGAATAAGTGGAATGAAGGCCTGATTAAACAGATCTTCACTACTTTTGATGCGGAGGAAGTGCTTGATACGTCCAAAACGTATCTATATTTTCTGCTTGCTCCATGCATGTTTTGTGTGATATTGCTATGATCTAGATACACTTTCATACACTTTTGATTATATTTGGACTAACCTATTAACTCAGTGCACCACAGTGCCAGTTCCTGTTTTCTGCTGTTTTTCTATTTCAGTTTTTCCCCATATAAAAAGTGCTCCCAAAATTCGGGAAAAATCAGATAAAAAATCAGCGCAGAAGAGCCTTCCAGATGAACCTAGGTGGGGCCAGAGGGCCACCACCAGGGGCTCAGGCGCCCTGGTGGCGCGCCCCAGGGGCTGGCCGCGCCAGGGGGGCGCCTGGACCCCTGGTGGCCCCCCTGGCTGCCCCCCCTTCGCCTATATATTCTCCGTGACAAGAAAACCTCGAAAGAAGAACCCTTTTTCGCGATCTCGCCTCTGTTCCGCCGCCGCCGCGCTTCTGAGATTGGGAGCACCAGCAGACCTCTTCCCGGCACCCTGCCGGAGGAAGGGCCGACCTTCGGGAGTCTCCTCTCCACCATGGATGCTTCCCGGATGTGCCGTGAGTATTTTCCTTTGGACCATGGGTCCGTGATCAGTAGCTATGTGATGTTCTCCTCCCCTCTTTGTTCTTCATGGTTTAGACCTCGTGAGCTGCCCTACATGATCGAGGCACTTTTGTAATCTTTCTGCTGTTGCTATGCTGAGTTTGATGGGATCTGATGGATTATGAGATTATGTTCAGATTGTGATTGAGTAATATATTTGGTTCTTATCTCTTATATTTTTGTTCTTACGTAATTCTTGCATGTTCTCCGTTGCTGTTTATTGCTTTGGCCAAGTAGTAGGTAGTAACCCCAAGAGGGAACGTTATGCTCGATTGTGGGTTCATGCCCCCTGATGACACGCTTGAGTGATAGAAACATGAGTCTAGGGGATGTGATGTTGCCACAAGGGGGAAAACAACGGTGCTTGTAACCGCGGTTGTAAGGATTGTTTACTTTACGCAAAGTGCTTTTTAATGCAGTTGTCTGTTTCTTTGGGTTTACACTTTGGGTGGGGCTCGCAACTTAATACCAGCGAGATGTTCTGGATAGATATCTCAAGGTGGATGATTAGTAGTAGATGCAGTTGGATTTCGGTCTACTTATTTTGGCGTTCTGCCCATGCTTTTGAGCCTCTTCCTTTCTTTTGTAGCATAGTTAGCATTGCGGTGCGTTCATAATCCTGTCAATTGCCCTTCTGTAATTTGTTCACCTCGCATAGCAGTTTTATCGTCTTTTGGGAGAGAGACATCACTAGTGAACATCACGTATCCCGGTCCATATCTTCATCACTGTTTCCACGCTCATTTACTTTTCTGCTTTTACTTTAAGTTGCTATCATTATCCCTTGTGTTTGATCCTTTGTGAACAACAAGACCGGAGAGATTGGCAACCTCTCTGAACTTCGTTGGGAACAAAGTTATTTGTGTCTGTGTGCAGGTCCGCGTCAGTTGCGCCGCTGACACCTACTTATCATCTCCGGAGTCCTACTGGAGGCAAACCTTGGTATGTTTACTGAGGGAAATTTGCTGTTGTGCTACATCACACCTTCCACTTGGGGTTTACCAACGAAGGGCGATAAATCACTATCATCACCTCGCACATCAAGCAAGATTTATGGCGCCGTTGCCGGGGACTCCGAGTGCTAAGATAGGGGAGTTGCACACTACCCTTTACCTTTGTTTTTTTAGTCTTGTTAGTTTACCTTTCAGTTTTTATCTTTGTGTCCTTTATCAAAAATCACAAAAAAAATCTGCCACACTTGCTGCTGCTATGGGTTCCACTGAAAACACCAAGTTGTGTGACTTCACTAGTCACAACAACCAAGACTTTATCTGCACCCCCATTGCCACACCTGCAACTTCAGCTACCTCTTATGAAATTAAACCTGCCTTGCTAAACCTTGTTATGAGAGATCAATTCTCTGGTGCTGGAGATGATGCTGCTTTACACTTGAACAATTTTGTTGAATTATGTGATATGCAAAAGTATAAAGAAGTAGAAGGTGATATTGTTAAGCTCAAGCTCTTTCCTTTCTCTTTAAGGGGAGAAGCTAAAATCTGGTTTCAATCTTTGCCTAGGAATAGCATAGATTCTTGGGATAAGTGCAAAGATGCTTTTATAGGGAAGTACTACCCACCTGCTAAAATTATCCAATTAAGGAGTAACATTATGAATTTTAAGCAATTGGATAATGTACACGTTGCCCAAGCTTGGGAACGAATGAAATCTCTTGTTAAGAAATGCCCTACACATGGTTTGACTACCTGGATGGCTATCCAGACTTTTTATGCAGGCTTGAACTTTACCTCGCGGAACCTGTTAGATTCGGCCGCGGGAGGAACCTTTATGTCAACTACACTTGGTGCTGCCACGAAGCTTCTCGATGAGATGATGACCAATTATTCCCAATGGCACACCGAACGCGCTCCAACAGGTAGGAAGGTAAACTCTGTCGAGGAAATTACCTCCCTCAATGAAAAAGTTGACTTAATTATGTCTCTACTTACCAAGCAACCCTCTATTGATCCTCGTGATGTCCCTTTAAATTCTTTGGTTGCCCCAGAATAAGTAGATGTGAACTTTATTGCTAGAAATAACTTCAACAACAATGCTTATAGGGGTAATTTTGCTAACAATCCTAGACCGTTTCCATCCAACTATGGGAACAACAACACCTACCCTAGCAACAAGAACCCCTCTTCTGAATTAGAAAGCATGCTTAGAGACTTTATCACCACCCAAAAAGCCTTCAATAAAAATGTAGAGGAGAAATTAGCTAAATTAGATAATCTCTCTTTGAAGGTAGAAAGCTTAACCCTTGATATTGAGATGCTTAAAATTAGAACCTCTCCCCTTGAGGAGAATAAGGCCACTCCTATTAATGCTATCCAATTGCAAATTAATGAAAATATTAGGATGATGGCTAAACTTAAAGAAATGTGGGCTAGAGAAAAAGAGGAAGATGATAGAATTAAGAGCCTTCCTACACACCACACAGTTGCCACTATCCAAATTGTTGAGGACACCCAAACTATTAGCACCCAATGCACTCCTAGTCCCGTTGGACCTATTAATGGTGATTCTAATACCTCAACCGAAGATGAAGAAACTCCTATGAACATAGAGGGTTTCAAACAAGTAAGCCTAGACGACACTACTACCACCTTTGATAGTAATGATATTGATTTTGATAGTTGCACCCTCTCAGAAGTTATTAGCTTGCTACACAAAATGTCTAGAGACCCCCACACTAGCACACTTAATCTTGCCTTCACGGAGCATATCACAAATGCTCTCATCAAAGCTAGGGAGGATAAGCTTAGAGTAGAAGCCTCCATACCTAGGAAGCTAGATGATGGTTGGGACCCTATGATAAAAATTAAATTAAATAACTTCTCTTGCTATGCTTTATGTGATGTTGGAGCTAGTACCTCCGTTATGCCCAAAAGAATATATGATATGTTTGAATTGAAGCCCTTTGAGCCTTGTTCTTTTGGTGTTCGTCTTGTTGATTCTTCCGTAAAGAAACCTTTGGGGAAGATCGACGATGTTCTTATCATTTTCAATAACAACTATGTTCCCGTTGATTTTATTGTTATGGATATAGAGTGTGAACCTTTGTGTCCAATTATTTTGGGACGTCCTTTTCTTCGCACCGTTGGTGCGGTTATTGACATGAAAGAGGGGAATATAAAATTCCAATTCCCTCTCAAGAAAGGGATGGAACACTTCCCTAGAAAGAAAATCAAGTTACCTTTTGAGTCCGTTACTCGGGCTAGTTATTCTCTTTCTCTTGATAAAACTTGATTCTTCTTTTGCATCATGCCTAGCTTAAAGGCATAAAAGAAAGCGCTTTTGGGAGGCAGCCCACAACGAATTAGGTTTCTTTTTTGCTTTTGTTGTGTCTTGATGTTTGTTACTACTGTAGCAACATCATTGTATCTTTATTTTTCAGATTTGTGCCAAGTTATAGCCTCTTATGATAAGGGAAGCAAAAGTTGTGATATGCTGTCCAGAAAACAGATTCTGTCCGTTGACAGAAAAATTCGAATAAAATCACCAGATCATCTTTTTGATCTGAATTTTTTTGACAGCATGCTCTATACAATTGTGAAACTTTCGTATGTTCTGAGTTTTTTGATTTGAGCTGAGAAGTGCCCCGAAAAAATTCTCTACTACCTGATGTTCTGTTTTTCACAAATTCTTCCACGTTTTGCCTCTCTTCACTTTTGCAAACCTTAAGCTTGCTTTTTCTTTGCAAAAACTTGTTGGCACTCTTGAGAAACAGTAGCTCTTCAAGAATATCTTTATATCCAGCGGGGAAAAATTCTTTTATTAAGGGTACTAACCTCTCTAATCAGCTCATGATGAGTTATGTATGAAGGGAGTTTTCAAGTGTGCGATGGAAGATGATGAAAGAAGATCCAGGAGTGTCAAGCGCTCAAGCTTGGGGATGCCCTCATGCATCCCCAATAATATTCAAGGAGACTCAAGCGTCTAAGCTTGGGGATGCCCCCGTGCATCCCCTTCTCCATCAACAATCATCAGTTCGTCCTTCGTCTCACTATATTTTTATCACTTCATGCGTTATGTGCTATGCTTGGAGCGTCTCGCTCTTAGGTTTTATTTTTAGTTTTCTTTAGTTTTTCTTGCTGGTCATAACAAGTTAGACCCCATCTTGCTTTGTGTGGGAGAGAAACACGCTCCACTCTAATCTAGAACACATCATAGGATTTTTCCTGCTTATCTTTTTGCTGTTGTGTGTTCTTTATCTTTTCGTAGCTGCTGCCATGTTTAGTTTTAGTCTTAGTTTGTCTTTAGCAAGAGCCTTGGCTTTTGTTTAGTTTGTTTCTGGAACTCTCTTTAGTTTTCATGTTTATCTTGTTAAGAGAGTTGGTTGTTGCACTGAGTTGTGTTTTGTCTTGAAAGTAGGTAATTGAGGTTGCTATTTAATTCTAGTAGTAACTTGCAATAGTTTTGAGGTATTGATGTGAGTAATGTCTGAACTCTTGGTGTCAAGAGCTCTAGCCTATTAATGATAGATGTCGTATTTTGGGCAATCCGTGTGTATTTTCAAAACCTACAAAAACTAGTTGAGAACTCTAAACTACTAGATGGATCACTAATCTTTGGAGGGATCGAATATTAGAGTACACTCACGTACCATGAGTCGAGGATGCGCAAGGATAACCAAACCCCCATACACTCCTCCTCGGGGTACTTGTCTCTTTGTGAACCTCCTTATTAGATTGAGAGTTACCGATAATAAGTGCATGAGTTCTTCGGACTAATGTAAGTATTGAAAGTTGACACTTCCACCTTCCCATATTTTGCTAGCCTCTCCCGTGACGTGCATTGCCTTCTTCTCACTCCGAGAGTTGGTGTCCACTTTCGCCGGTACATCCAAACCCTTGGCATGATACGCTCTGTCATCATAAGCCTCTTTATATCTTTTCTCAAAACAGCCACCATACCTACCTATCAAGGCATTTCCATAGCCTTTCCGAGATATATTGCCATGCAACATCCACCTCTTCATGACTTGATCTTCATGTCATACATGTTCCTTCTACACTGACAGCGACATACATTGCATACATCATGATAGCTACATCTTCTTTATGATTTCGAGTACCTTGTAAAGTGTGAAAGATCTCCTTTACCTTCTTGTAAAATAGAGTGTTGCCCTTAAGTGAGGAAAAGATCCCAAAGTGGACACAATAAAAGATCCCAAAGAGGACAAATGAGAGTTAAATAGAAAGAGCCATTGAGGCCACAAAAAAATACAAAAAAGTAGAAAAAAGAGAAAAAGAAATAAAAAGAGAGAAAGGGGCAACACTACTATCCTTTTGAGAGATCCACACTAGTACTCCCTTTATATCCTTGTACTCCATAGAGATGATCATTATGCATATAGCTATGTGGGGACCTTCACACTATAGAACTTGGATTGCATATTCCAAGGATGAGCCTCCTCAAACGAGCTCTAGGTCTTCATGAGCGAGCAAGTTAGATGCACCCCCACTAGTTCCATTGGAGAGCTTCTTAGCTCATATGTGCATCCGTGGCATGGCAATCCCTACTCCTCACATCATATCTATCATTTGGCATCTCTTGCCTATGATTGTCCTCATTGATGTGAGCCTTTCTCATCCTTTTTGTCTTCCTCCTCCACCATATTTCTTTCTTTGCCTTCCTAAGTGTCAACTCTCGTGTTTACGCTCATCCATTGCATGAGTGCTCAAAATATCGAAAAGGACTGGATCAAATTGACTTGTACCAGGCTAGTGGTCTGGGGACGAGTCAAGATAAGATTCCAGAAAAAGACCAAGTGTGAAACTTTAGTAGATTGAGTTCTCAAAAAATAAATATTTTTCTCGTATTCCCTATCCCCCTTCTTGCACGAAAACACCATTTGGAGACATTCGAGTCACGGACAGCGAGAGCTCTTGCACCTAATGTTCTTTTGTTACTTGTTTCAATGCTAATATAGACTCTTGCATTTTATGACTTGAATTGAATCTCTAACCTTGATCGCTTTACTTTTCAAATTTCTTATATGGTTGCTAGCATGTCACCACAGAAATTATGCTGTTATCATTTACCTACTCGAGGACGAGCAGGAATTAAGCTTGGGGATGTTGATACGTCCAAAACGTATCTATAATTTCTGCTTGCTCCATGCATGTTTTGTGTGATATTGCTATGATCTAGATACACTTTCATACACTTTTGATCATATTTGGACTAACCTATTAACTCAGTGCACCACAGTGCCAGTTCCTGTTTTCTGCTGTTTTTCTATTTCAGTTTTCCCCCATATAAAAAGTGCTCCAAAAATTCGGGAAAAATCAGATAAAAAATCAGCGCAGAAGAACCTCCAGATGAACCTAGGTGGGGCCAGAGGGCCACCACCAGGGGCCCAGGCGCCTTGGTGGCGCGCCCCAGGGGCTGGCCGCGCCAGGGGGGGGGGGCGCCTGGACCCTTGGTGGCCCCCCTGGCTGCCCCCCTTCGCCTATATATTCTCCGTGACGAGAAACCCTCGAAAGAAGAACCCTTTTTCGCGATCTCGCCTCTGTTCCGCCGCCGCCGCGCTTCCGAGATCGGGAGCACCAGCAGACCTCTTCCCGGCACCCTGCCGGAGGGAGGGCCGACCTCCGGGAGTCTCCTCTCCACCATGGATGCTTCCCGGATGTGCCGTGAGTAGTTTCCTTTGGACCATGGGTCCGTGATCAGTAGCTATGTGATGTTCTCCTCCCCTCTTTGTTCTTCATGGTTTAGACCTCGTGAGCTGCCCTACATGATCGAGGCACTTCTGTAATCTTTCTGCTGTTGCTATGCTGAGTTTGATGGGATCTGATGGATTATGAGATTATGTTCAGATTGTGATTGAGTAATATATTTGGTTCTTATCTCTTATATTTTTGTTCTTGAGTAATTCTTGCATGTTCTCCGTTGCTGTTTATTTCTTTGGCCAAGTAGTAGGTAGTAACCCCAAGAGGGAACGTTATGCTCGATTGTGGGTTCATGCCCCCTGTTGACACGCTTGAGTGACAGAAACATGAGTTTAGGGGATGTGCTGTTGCCACAAGGGGGAAAACAACGGTGCTTGTAACCGCGGTTGCAAGGATTGTTTACTTTACGCAAAGTGCTTTTTAATGCAGTTGTCTGTTGCTTTGGGTTTACACTTTGGGTGGGGCTCGCAACTTAATACCAGCGAGATGTTCTGGATAGATATCTCAAGGTGGATGATCAGTAGTAGATGCAGTTGGATTTCGGTCTACTTATTTTGGCGTTCTGCCCATGCTTTTGAGCCTCTTCCTTTCTTTTGTAGCATAGTTAGCATTGCGGTGCGTTCATAATCCTGTCAATTGCCCTTCTGTAATTTGTTCACCTCCATAGCAGTTTTATCGTCTTTTGGGAGAGAGACATCACTAGTGAACATCACGTATCCCGGTCCATATCTTCATCACTCTTTCCACGCTCATTTACTTTTCTGCTTTTACTTTCAGTTGCTATCATTATCCCTTGTGTTTGATCCTTTGTGAACAACAAGACCGGAGAGATTGACAACCTCTCTGAACTTCGTTGGGAACAAAGTTATTTGTGTCTGTGTGCAGGTCCGCGTCAGTTGCGCCGCTGACACCTACTTATCATCTCCGGAGTCCTACTGGAGACAAACCTTGGTATCTTTACTGAGGGAAATTTGCTGCTGTGCTACATCACACCTTCCACTTAGGGTTTACCAACGAAGGGTGAGAAATCACTATCATCACCTCGCACATCAGTGCTCAAAATCCGTATCCCTTTGAGGCCGGTGGATGATTGCATTGCGTGGGATTATGAAAAATCTGGACAATTTTCTGTTAGAAGTGCCTACAAACTCTCAAGAGCTAGCCAAGGCCGTGATTCCCAAGTTTCAACGTCCACTGCAGGAGGGGACGATAGGAGTTGCTGGGACCTTATCTGGAAAGGAAAGATTCCAGCAAAGATTAAAGTGTTCTGCTGGAGGGTGGCCACCAACACACTTGCTACTAAAGTGAACAAATGTAGAAGAACACTAGCTCTAGACAAGATTTGCGCAATCTGTGGTAATAAGGAGGAAGATGAATACCATGCAGTGATCGCATGCTCTAAAATTAGAGGACTCCTAGAGGCTATGAGGAAACACTGGAACATCCCGAATGAAAAATGTTTAGACACACTGGGAAGGACTGGCTGCAAAACCTCTTACAAGCATGCGATATCGACCTGCGTAGGAAGGTGATGTTGTTGCTATGGCGTGCTTGGTTCCTCCGTGATAATGTTATACACGGTGACGGAAAAGAATTCATTGGTGAGTCGATGGCTTTCCTCTTGAGGTATGAAACTGAGCTCAGCACAGTCGTTGACATCTCTCTTTTCGAGGAGAAGCCTGAGGGGAGAGGACGGATAGGCCAGCGCTCAGCATCGGATCCCTCTCTGCCCCTAAAATGGACCCGACCCCGTCAAGGAGCGGTGAAGCTCAATACCGATGCTGGGTTTGGGAGAGGAGGCGAAAGCACCTGTGGAGCAGTTGCGAGAAATGACCAGGGTACCATAATCTTCTCTTTGGGAGCCCGCTCGGGCATCTGCCACTCAGTAGAAGAGGCTGAGGGTTTGGCTGTTCTTAGAGGTTTGCAAGTGCTAGCTGAGGTGTTCGATGGCCCGATCACTGTGGAAACTGATTGCAAGTGGCTAGCTGCTAACCTTTCCTCCACCGAGGGGGATTGTCCAGGCTCTTCCCTCTCATGATGGACATTAAAGATGTTTGCAACATGTTTGATGGTTGCCGCTTTGAGTGGGTGAAGAGAGAGCAGAACACTTTGGCGCATAATTTGGCGGCGTATGCCAGGAGCAAAGGCGATTTCCATCTCATTGGAAGCATTCCAGCTGAGATCTCTGATGTGCTAGCCAGTGACTGTAATCAGTGTTAGTCGTGTCGTTTAATCTAAAAAAAACATATGGTACATATATAATATACCACCCGACAACATGGAAAGCCATCTCAAACTAATAATGACAATACAATTACATAGTATGCATGCAAAAAACGGAGGCAAATATATTTGCTATCGCACGATTCATTTGTCATCAAACTCGTAAATGGATATGTATAATAGCCTAATTGAGATTATATTTATTTTCTTTCATTACATGTCAAAGAGTGTATCCGCTTAATATTTTAATAATATGAACCACTTAATGATCCAATATGACCCTTTCATTCAGGTTAATTCTTTGTTTTGAGCAAGTGTAGATAACATGTGAACACCATCATAAATGCATCCACACATGTGCTTCCCCGTGTTTGTGGGAGAGGTCACATATAGCATGGCTATACATGAAGGGGGGAGGCTTGCAAACTTGACAATGATGCTTGAGTCCTTAGAAAACACTCTTAAGCCACCAACTACATCAATCCAATGGTATCAAATGTTTTCAAGATGGAATTAAACTTATGTAATAGGCCAACCATAATTACGGGCAATGAGTTTTTATTCATGGTTCTTTGTTGCATGGGATCCATTCCTTCACAACTGGATGTAAGAACTAAAATTGATGGCTCATGCTTCTTCAGTACCCTCGGTGCATATGATACTCTCTTGGCTCGAATGACTAATCCTAAATTTGACATTGTTTGGAAATCACGAGTCCCTACAAAACTCAAGATCTATGGTTGGTTCCTCCAACTCCACCGATTGAACACTAAACTCAATCTACAACGGAAATATCTACAATAAAATGTGGCTTGAACTTGATGAATCAATGCCTCAAAAGATCATCGACAACAATTATCGGTTACATGCCTTGTTGTGTGCTAAATTTTGCGAGCTACTGACATACAACAATGTTTCATCTAATTCAATGTTGTGTGGTCCTCAACATGCCCACAGAGCTACTTGAAATGCTAATTGTTCACCATCCTTTATGCTCTTTGGAAAATATGGGACACACTAGAAAAGCAAAAATATTCTACCTCCTTGAACTCCGGTGATTGTCACAAAAATCAATTCTAAACTAATACCATAGGTAAAAATCAAGTGATCATATGGAACACGCTATTTAGTATCATGATTTACTCTCCTAACGTTAGTCTTGGCACATACAACTCTATTTCAATATGATATGATAATAATCAGGTTGGACATCGTAGTAGGAATGCAGAGATGCAATCGAGTGAAGGTTGTGCATGAGAGAGAGAGAGAGAAGCTAAGAAGATCGACTGGAGTAGTAGATGGAGTGGTAGCTCGATGACACACCTACTTTCTATTATGCCATCCATGGCATCACCTTCCTCTAGAAGGTGGTCATGGTGATAAAGGATAGATTTCGTCCAAAAGGTTACAACTGGGAGAACTCATCCTTGCTGACGTTCTACAAGCACTCGAATCAGCATTGGAAGTGCATCCATTGCCATTAGTGGGGTTTGATAATAAATGAGAACTTGAATTAATAGACTAATGTTTGCCAAAGTGAGTTTCTGATTCATACACAAATGATCCAGGTTTCAGATATGGTTGCCTCCCTCCCCATATTCTTCAATTCTAAGTTTTGGAAAGTTTTATGATAATTTAAAAGCTTTTAGTGGTCCAATATCACATTGAGTCCATAGGTATGTCATACTATCAAAACATGATCAAATTATTTGTAAGGTGATAAGTTTCTTGCGAAGTCCTTAGAGATAGAACTTCAAAAGTCAAGAAAAAACGTCAACCAGTTTCGTACTATCCATCATACTTCACATCATTCTTAGTCTCCATTAGTTGAGTAGTTATTGTAAACCCTCGGAGCCTCCAACACAACTTCCACTCACAACCGATAAACCGGTTGTGCGAGCCTTTCTATAATGGTTGGAACCTCCGAATCCACCAGGTAGGAAATTCCAAAGGGCGTTGAGAAGAGTGTGCAGGTGTGTTAGTACTTACAAGGACTACCAAAATAATGGGGTTCAGATCATCGAAGCTATTCGAAAGGTGCCATATTTCTTGGTCTAACTTTTATAAACCCCTAACTATCCCACTAGTTCACTCAAGAGCTTCGTTTCAAACATCCACTTTTGAGAAAGAACCACTAAGTTTATGATAAGTTCAAAGGGCAGGTGCTCCAACATTCATGCCAAACCTTTCAATACATGTTCAACTCTTTGGTTTCAAACCAAACTTTTAAACAAGCAACGTCTCCAAACCCAAGGTTTCATCCTATGAGAGCTCGACCGTGGAGGAGATTATATGTTGAAGCACAAAGCAGGGGGTTCATAGACAAGCAAGATTATCTTATCATTTTTTACGGATACGAGCCTCCTATATCAGCTAGGTATTCTTGGGAGACTTCATGGTGTGAAGGAACCAACACGTATTTGAGGTATCGGATACTAAATACTTCATAAATACGTGTCCCGAGTATGTCTTGGACTTGGCGGTCTGTAAGCCATGTTGGCATATATGGGTATGATCTTTGTGGATAACAATACTAAAACTTTTTGGTTTGATTATCTGGCAATGAGAAGTAGAATAGCGCCAATTATCTGAGCCTAAACAAAATCAACATTTGTGACATCGCTTGTGAACTCTTTACCTTACTTGCAAAATTTCCTCCGCACTTTACTCATTTTGTACTTGCATGCGCAGAATGTCTTAGGTCTAGTTCTTTTACATCTTATAGCAGCTTATTG
Organism: Bromus sterilis; assembly: GCA_950022295.1. Taxonomy (NCBI): domain Eukaryota; kingdom Viridiplantae; phylum Streptophyta; class Magnoliopsida; order Poales; family Poaceae; genus Bromus; species Bromus sterilis. The sequence goes on from OX465595.1 coordinate 436,665,762, forward strand.
TGAAAATAAGCAACGTCTAGTTAAGTCTAACTTTTTTCAAGAATAAATCTAACTAGATTTCTAGATGGTTGGTTTTGTCAATCTAATCAACCCCCTCTCCTAGGAAAATAACCGGTGCGCGTCTCCTTCGAGGCGTGGATTATACAAAGATGAGTAGGAAAATACCGGTGCGCGTCTCCTTAGAGGCGTGGATTTTCTCATCTTCCCAAGATCCATAAGTGGTGACTCTGAGGAGAAAGATTCAACGATGGTTATAGACACATTGTCATGTGTAGCTCATGGCCTGCTAGTCTCGCAACACTAGCCGTATGCACATGCGGTCCATACGTGGCTATTTTCTAGTTCATCACGAGGAGTTCAGAACAGAAATGCAGTGATTTCAAATTCCATGTTCAGTTGTTCACCCTTGTATATGAAGCGCAGAGAGAGAGAGAGAGAGAGAGAGGATCTAAGAATATCGAATGGAGCAGTACATGGAGTGGTAGCTCGGTGACACACCTACTTTCTATTATGCCATCCATGGCATCACCTTCCTCTAGAAGGTGGTCATGGTGATAAAGGATAGATTTCCTCCAAAAGGTTACAACTGGGAGAACTCATCCTTGCTGACGTTCTACAAGCACTCGAATCAGCATTGGAAGTGCATCCATTGCCATTAGTGGGGTTTGATAATAAATGACAACTTGAATTAATAGACTAATTTTTGCCAAAATGAGTTTCTGATTCATACACAAATGATCCAGGTTTCAGATATGGTTGCCCCCTCCCCATATTCTTCAATTCTAAGTTTTGGAAAGTTTTATGATAATTTAAAATCTTTTAGTGGTCTAATATCACATTGAGTCCATAGGTATGTCATACTATCAAAACATGATCAAATTGTTTGTAAGGTGATAAGTTCCTTGCGAAGTCCTTAGAGATAGAGCTTCAAAAGTCAAGAAAAAAACCTCAACCAGTTTCGTACTATCTATCATATTTCACATCATTCTTAGTCTCCATTAGTTGAGTAGTTATTGTAAACCCTCGGAGCCTCCAGCACAACTTCCACTCACAACCGATCAACCGGTTGTGCGAGCCTTTCTATAATGGTTGGAACCTCCGAATCCACCAGGTAGGAAATTCCAAAGGGCTTTGAGAAGAGTGTGCAGTTGTGTTAGTACTTATGAGGACTACCAAAATAATGGGGTTCAGATCCTCGAAGCTATTCGAAAGGTGCCATATTTCTTGGTCTAACTTTTATACACCCCTAACTATCCCACCAGTTCACTCAAGAGCTTCGTTTCAAAGATCCACTTTTGAGAAAGAACCACTAACTTTATGATAAGTTCAAAGGGCAGGTGCTCCAACATTCATGCCAAACCTTTCAATACATGTTCAACTCTTTGGTTTCAAACCAAACTTTTAAATAAGCAACGTCTCCAAATCCAAGGTTTCATCCTATGAGAGCTCGACCGTGGAGGAGATTATATGTTGAAGCACAAAGCAAGGGGTTCATCGACAAGCAAGATTATCTTATCATTTTTTACGGATACAAGCCTCCTATATCAGCTAGGTATTCTTGGGAGACTTCATGGTGTGAAGGAACCAACACGTATTTGAGGTATTGGATACTAACTACTTCATAAATACGTGTCCCGAGTATGGCTTGAACTTGGCGGTCTGTAAGCCATGTTGGCATATATGGGTATGATTTTTGTGGATAACAATACTAAAACTTTTTGGTTTGATTATCTGGCAATGAGAAGTAGAATAGCGCCATTTATCTGAGCCTAAACAAAATCAACATTTGTGACATCGCTTGTGAACTCTTTACCTTACTTGCAAAATTTCCTCCGCACTTTACTCATTTTGTACTTGCATGCGCAGAATGTCTTAGGTCCAGTTCTTTTACATCTTATAGCAGCTTATTGTGAAAATAAGCAACGTCTAGTTAAGTCTAACTTTTTTCAAGAATAAATCTAACTAGATTTCTAGATGGTTGGTTTTGTCAATCTAATCAGCCCCCTCTCCTAGGAAAATAACCGGTGCACGTCTCCTTCGAGGCGTGGATTATACAAAGATGAGTAGGAAAATACCGGTGCGCGTCTCCTTAGAGGCGTGGATTTTCTCATCTTCCCAAGATCCATAAGTGGTGACTCCGAGGAGAAAGATTCAACGATGGTTATAGACACATTGTCATGCGTAGCTCATGGCCTGCTAGTCTCGCAACACTAGCCGTGTGCACATGCGGTCCATACGTGGCTATTTTCTAGTTCATCACGAGGAGTTCAGAACAGAAATGCAGTGATTAAAATTCCATGTTCAGTTGTTCACCCTTGTATATGAAGCGCAGAGAGAGAGAGAGAGAGAGAGAGAGAGATAGAGAGAGAGAGAGATAGAGGGAGAGAGGGAGGGAGGGAGACCTTTGTAATCCTCATATAAATGCTTTCTCCTAGGGAATTTCACTAGTGCAAATGCATTATTCAGTCACCACCAATAATAGTCTATTTGGTCTCACATTACTTACTTCTAATCTATAAATAAGTACATGGCGGATAATTTAGAATAAAATAGTTATTCTTTGCTTTCATCGTGTTTAAATATAGTTGCATAGATAATAAAAATTGATCAAACATAATATAATCTTTAATACAAGTTTATTATTTGGGAAAGAGGTGCCTTCATGTCTCTGCTGGGGCGACGCTGGTGGTTCCAACCCTAGTGACGCCGAAGACATCTGATGTCGGCATCTCCCTTGTCGCCACTGTCGCCGGCCTCGAAGACGGTGGTGGCGAAGGGGCCACGACGGGTGGTCGCGGCGGTGTTTCGTTATTATAGTTGGGGCGGTGACATGCATGCGGGCAAGTCGAGCGCGATATCTAGGGTGGTGTTCCCTCGTCGTGGTGGTTGTCTCTTCTATGGATGGTGGGTGGGTGGGGATCTTCTTAAGCGTGCTCTCGGGTGATGGTTGGTGGCGGCGACAGAGGATCTGGTCCTCACTCAGATTCATTGTGTTGATCCCTCCAGAAGATGAGACGGCGGAGGATGGCGTCCGCATGCTACGAGCGTTGTGGATCTTCTAGATCGGTTGGTGCTCTCGACTCGCCATTGGGCAACTTGTCGATGCCTCTGAATTAGATGGTGTGCATGAGTGCATCGGTGCAATATCATGGCACATCATCAAGCTTGTACGTATTGATTCATGTATTTATTTTTTCAAATCTTGTTAAATAACACTACCTTCATAAAAAATATAAAGGCATTTAGATTACGAAAATAGTGATCTAAACACGTTTTTTTTTAATTTTACTTATATTTCTTTACAAAGGGAGTATATAATAGAAATGGTTGTGTGCATCCTTGGATACAGAGGATAGGAGTTTCATCCTCACTTTTGACAAACAATAAAAAAGGGTTATTGTATGATGAATCTTGCTGGCTAGCTAGTTGATACACAAATCTTTTACTTATTTTTTATAGTTGCAGAAATCCGATGCATACATTGTCTTCTTAGCATGCTGCATGCATGCCCAACAGGTCAACACGCATACTATAAAAATTCTCAGTTTTTCTTAAAGTTTCTGTAAGTTGACTTGAAGTACCAAAATATTACTTTGAACCAATAATAATTTGACGAGTCGTGTATTTTTGAGATAAATTAAAATTTTATATAAGTTTCTTTGGCTACCAATAAGTTCAGGAGAAACAGTATTTTTTAGGGCAGTTCAGGAGAAACATTTGGTCACTTGGCCCAACTACTGAGTTAAAAACCCAAATCAACGGCGCATGAAATATTGAAGAATATGAAATTTATAATTTTGGTGGCTCATATATAGTTCTAACTTAATTTGAAGGTGTTCATGATGTGAAAGGGGCGCAGCTAGGGTATACATCCGATGTGCGTTTTTTAACTAAAATAACACAAGTGATAAGTTTCTGTATCTAGATGACGCGTGGTATCGTTTTTTGTTTTGCTTTTGAGGAAAGAAGTAAGTAGTATCGTTATTTTGACCGTTGGGAGGGTCCAGCCACATAACCTATATAAGCCGGCTATTTCCAACCCTCGTCAACCCGCACTCTCTCGCGAAATCCCGATGGCTCGGCACCGGAACGGCGGCGGCGCACCAAACCAATGGCGATGGGTGCCGCCATATTTCCGAGCGCGGCACGTGTGCCCAACTTGCGGTATCTGACGCCTCTCCGCCAACCTGTGCCGCGAGCCCGTGTCGAGCCGCGGGCTGTAGTGCTGCCGCCACCTGCGGCGCCAGTGCTTATGAGGGGTCCGGCTGTTCCGGCAGGGAACGGCGGCGACCCCATCACGGTGCTGTGGCTTGCTCCTAACCTGGCGTATTGGGAGGAGTACCGCAGAGGTGGGCGCCGCCCGGTTGAGATAGACTTCCTGGGGCAGTGGTAGATCTGTCGATGGGAGCGGAAGCATGTCGCAGCCGCAGGCGGACGGCAACGAGGAGGTGGGCGCCGCGCGCCGACGGCTCGGGGATCAACTTGGACCTGACCCTAGCTTGAGCCATTAATCTGTACGTACGATCCTCGAGTGAAAGCTTCCAGAGTAGACTCAAATCTCAATGGAAAAAAATATATCAGATGATATACTAATAGGAGTATCGATCGTTTTTGAGATTGACTCTTTACCCTCGGTTAAAGAAAAGATTCTTGTTTGGATACTGTTATGTTTGTTGTTGGTGCATTTTTAAGACTTTATATTAAGGGTGCAATATATGTTTTGTTGAAACGATTTTGCTTTGTTGACATAGATCTACGAGGATTATTGTTTAGATGTAGATATGTTTGTCTGATATATTACTTTCTTAAAATGGTACAACGGTCAAATTTATATTGAATAATGCAATCTTGCTTTCGTAGCCAGCCTGGGTTCCATGTCGTCGTATTTGTATTCGATGCATACAAACGAAAAAGGCATGTGGATCTTGGAAGGAAATTGTACGTCCATTTCAGATGTGGTTGCCACAGTTGAGAAATTAATGGAGTTTGCCGTATGACAAATTTTAACTCCTAAGATTGTAAACACACAACAGGAGGTAGGTATCAGTTTATTTTTTCTTCCCCCGCCCGTTCTATCTGGCAAATGGCTATACCAAATTTTGTGTGTAACTGAACTTTTAACCGGAAAGATAAAAGGAAACTAGGTATCCTGATCAGAAACAGACACACCATATACAAACACACAAAATAGTAGCCAAAGGCAAAACCTTCGATCGGTTGGATGCACGTGATGTCCTGGATGCCATGGATGTTTATATCAGCCAGTAGACATGAGTAAAGTGTGCATTGGCCTGTTCTTTGAGCAATTCAATGTTAAGTAAAATATACAAAAGCAGGGAATCTCTCGATTAAAAGTAGAAAATATCTCATTTTTTAAAATTTAATACACATATGTGCTACACATTTTATGAATACGGTTGAATTGATAAATTTATCAGACGTGTACGAAATCAGTATTACACCTGGGTAGAAATACTACTTAATTTGTGTGTCCTCGAACGAAATGCATCCAATTTTTTTTTATAATTACATGATCTATTGATTAGGGATATTTTGTTTTTTTTTGCTTCCAAACACTTTTAAATTATTGTAATTAGCTTTAGAAACTTTACTCGAACTCAATACATTACCGGCGCCTGCTTTGGGCGGCGTGGTTAGAGTTTCTTGTTGTGTCTGCAATGGTGAGATTTGGTGGTGGGCGTTTCACATAGCTTCAAACATTTATTTGCGATCACTGCAGCTCTAGGTCAGGTCGGCTTTGGTAGGGGAGGGGCACCATAGCCGCATCGGCAGATCGTTCTAGCGGGGATGATGGCCATTCAAGAATCCTGGGTCCTCGATGTAATTTTTATTATGTTTAAAGTTCTTTTCATTCATCTTAAACCTTTATAATAGATTCATATCCTTCTCGTTATGCTAATCATTTTTGCACGTACATATGAAGAACTAACGCAATAGAAGAGATGTACCCTAATCATATACAAACACACAGAAACCAAAGTACCCAATGTCAAGACTTAAATTTCATTGATGCAGATGCCTGCAAGTAAACATGACTAAGTCTGCAAAACAAATTAAGCATGAGTTTTATTGTATGTCCTTTTTGGTGAGGTATTTGGGGGTATAAATGAAATGAAAAAGAGAAGAATCTCTTAATTATTTATTTAAAATGTTGTTCTTTGGAATTTTGGAAATGCTTATTTAAAATGTTGTGTTTTGGAATTTTTGGAATGTTTGTGTGTTTTATATGCATGTAAATTTTCATGAAAAATACAAATGGTGTGCACTTGGTAAGAAGAAGTCTTGTGGTTAGATAATTGTACTCTTGGATAAAATATTAGTGACTAAATAATTAAGTACAACTAGCAGGGTGACTTGCACATTTGAACGGTTAGATTTCCTGTAAATATTGTTTACCTATTGCTTTTAAATTTTTCATCGTCTTCAATGGACCACTTTAATCGTTATTTTTTGTAAGAATATATGTGTACAAAAAATTATGAATAACATCATTGTATATGATAATAGGATGCATAAGATGTTTTGTCTAGTTACGAATAGGTAGAAACGTCATTGACATGCACCCTCTCCAAAAATGCATATTTGACAATCCACATTTAAAGAAGCTTAACAACACGATCTTTGTAAAGTCATCTATTTATGAACTGAGGTTGTACTATTTCTATTTGACAAACCTATGTATTAATTGCCGGTGTTATAAAAGTTGGAGTGAATGTACCTTTCTATCTATGATATTAGGATTTATCATTCATAGGTTATTGGACAGGGAAGCGGAGCAACATCTCATCGTTATGATGCTTTCTAACAATTCTTGTACATAATTTTGAGGTTTGATTAAAATTCACACATTTAGCACATCAGCACCTATTCGTTCACTTCTATTACCTGTTTCCATATTTCTTTTGCGAGAGTACCTAATGCCATTCTTCCCCTGTACGTGATCAGTAGTATGCATGTACGCGGAAATCCCAAATGGCTCTCGGGAGCGCACACACACATTTATCAGTAAAATGAAAAAATAGCAAATAAATTCAAAAAAATATGTTTTTTGTCGAATGCAATATGCTCATGCATGTGATATCCGTGCAAAACTTTAGGGTGTTTGGACATTCAAGGAGTTCGTAGCAAAAAACACAAAATCTCTTATGAATAGTACAGTTTTCAAAAATCTCCCACAGTCCCCAAAATTTTCATTTTTATCGAGGGCTACTCGAATGTTTAAACTCCACATAATTTGGCATGGACTTCGCGCACATGAGCATCTTGCATCATACAAAAAAAATCTAATTTTTTGAATTTATTTACTATTTTAAATGATATTACTGTTACTAGTGAAAGCTTATGCACCTAGGAGCAAAACGTTGTGAATGTACACGTTCTTTTATTTTTCTAAACATTCCACTTGTTGGTACTCCCAGTTGTACGGTACGGTACTCGATCCATGGGCAATAGTCTATCACTTATACTTCCTATCGTATTATTGTAGACGGGTTGTCTTTTGTATACTACTCCTTCCGTTCACAGTTATTTTGGAACGGATGGAGTATCAATTAAGCTAATGGCCATGTGCATGTACGAAAACAAAAATTATAATATCTTTTCATTTATTCTGCATTAAGTGTAAAATATATTTTGATATACAATTTAGCTGTCATGATCTGCATAAGTGTTTGTACAAAGTCCAGATTGGTGATACTATTTATTATTTCATGTTCAAAATTTCATATACATTACAAATTTGTTATTTTTACAGAGAGAGTTCCTTATTTGATCCTTAGTTAAAATCTTCATCCCTTTTTGGACCAAAAGGGAAGAGGATTTAAAAAATGTTCAAATAAGGAATTCTCTCATTTTTAAATCCAATTTACAACTATCATGAAAAAAGATTCTAAAATTTAATTTTTGTGAACTCTATATGGGTTTCATCCAAAAAAAATCTATTGCATTCCATTTTTTTTCATTCACATATAAATGTGTATCTTTTCATCTACCTAATAACTTTGTATGTAGTTTATTCTGTGTTAAGCTATTAAGATATCCATATGATTTTTTCTACAAAATTTAGATACGTATGGATGCCACATGAAGTTTATACATTATTCAATTCTAAATTCTATTAATATCTATATGATGTGATATGAGGTGGTTATCCAGTTCGATGAAATTAACAGTTTTAGTCTAAGCAATACTTAAGCCAATAGCAACCGAATCTCATCAAATCGATCAAAACCATCTACCCTCACAAATGAATGAGATTCTTATTCACTTGTATTGACTAACTCTCTTATAAAAATATAAAGAGAAACATATTATCTTATTTTTCGCAAACTATCCTTTTTTGATATTGCGGGACATCATATCCGCATTTTTTTAATTTACCATCGTAATAATAATTATATGTGCAATTTGCACTGTTTAAATAGAGCGGTCTCCGCCTTGTGTCGGACGAGTTAGCGCGGCGGTGATCCACTGTCGTCCTGGCGGTGGTTTCTTATAGACCAAATGCTTTTACCGTAACATCCAGACTATAAGCGGAGTCCCTGTACTCACCGTGTTTCGTGCAATGCCACACCGGCTTAACACCATATATATAAACCAAGTGCCCGTGATCAAACCCACAGCGTATCCAGCAATACTCAGCGATGTATACATTTCCTGTAGCGAAAAGGTTTATTGGCTACGAATAAATTCAGGACAAACATTTGGTCACTTGGTCAAACTGAACTGCAATATTTTTGGAACTGACATTTAAAATCGGTGGCACATATACCGTGGTTCCTTTGAGGGTAATGATGATGTAAAACAGGAAGGGTATTATGTACATTCGATGTGACCCATTTTTGACCTAACAAAACCCAAAGTGATAAGTATCTAATCTATATATGTAGATAAGGGTATTAATAAACGTCGTTTTGACCGTTGGGAGGTCCAGCCGCACCCTATAAGTATAACCATTCCCAGCCAATTCTTGCCAAGCCAGCCAGCCCCTCCTTTTTTTTCCCCTCCAACACCTCATCACCCTCTCCCTTCTCTCAAAATCCACAAGATGGCTTGGAACGGGAACGGCGGCGCACCAAACGGAGGGCTGCCGCCACCACCGGCTCCCCTTGCGAGGCACGTCTGCCCACTTTGTGGCACGCTGTGTGCAACGGCCTACGGCCTTAGACAACACATAGCGCTTTGCACCAGTCCCCGGCGGACGTTGCCTGTAGCGCCGCCGCGGACGGCAAACCAGGCCGCACGTCCGGTGGTGGTGCCGCTCCCAGCTGCAGCACGGCCACCTATTGCAGCTGTTCCGCTGTCCGTGCTGCCTCTAGCCCCTGCGGCCCCAGCATCTGTCGCCGTTCCAGCTGAGGGTGGCGGCGCCGGTATCACGGTGCCTCGGCTTGCACCAAACCCTGAGTTTTGGGAGGAGTACCGCACTGGAGGGAACCCGCCGGCGGAGATAGACTTTCTGGGGCAGTCGGAGTCGTCCAGCAGCACCGCCCAACCGCCAGTGGAGGAGGCCGACGAGGAGGCGAGCAACCCAGACCTCTCGTTGGCTTGAGGAGCCACCGATCTGTACGCGGAAGCCTCGGCAAAGCTAGTCGTCTCCCCCCAATAAAAACTACTAAGATCCATGCTTTTCATATTGTTATCCTAGCTGTTTGGATAGATTGATCAGGGGCAATCTCTTGTGTGTTTCGTGTTTCAAAAACTATGTGTTCACATCGTATAGGATTATCTCAGAGGAGATAAAGAAAACATATACAATGATTTTGTGTTTCACATATGTATCTTTTTTCAGTACGTTCCTTGTCTCATCTATTACTTTCTTAATAATTTTATTTTGTGATTTATTACTTTCTTAATAAGGTTCAACGGGACAAGCATAGATACAATTATGCTTAATATTATGTTCATCACTCTTCATAGTCTGGGTTCCCTTGTATATGTCCCAATTTGTTTTCCACATGCATGCAAAGGGAAAACTCAAGTTGAGCTTGAGAGGAAATTCACACGTACGTTATAGAAATGGGTGGAAATCTGCCTTCGTTGAGCTGGCTTGCGCTGTGGACGACATACGAAATTTAATTTCTTCCATCAAAATAACAGGCATAGTATAATACGAAATATAAAATAAATATAAAATAACATATAAAGAACATAAATACAATATTAAATAATATGTTTATTAAAAATAAGCATTTTGTAATACACACAAAATATACATGTGTGTTTTTATACTAATTATTTTATTATGTAAAGTACACAAGATAAAGTAAAATAATTATGAAATACAGTAATATATAAAGAACATAAATACAATATTAAATAATATGTATATAAAAAATAAACATATTTCATAAAATTACAGATAAAATATATATGTGTGTATTCCTACAAAATATTTTATTATGTATAATACACAACATAAAGTAAAATAAATATAAAATAATATATAAATAACATAGATACAATATGAAATAATATTTATATAAAAATAAACATATTTAATTTATTACTACATAGAAGATATTCATGTGTGTTTTCCTACTAATAATTTATTATGTATAATACACAACATAAATTAAAATAAAATTAAAATAATATATAGAGAACGTAAACACAATATGACATAATATGTCTATAAAAGTTAACATTTCTTTAAATATACACAAAATATACATGTGTGTTTTCCTACTAATAATTTTATTTTGCATATTACACAAAATAAAGTAAAATAGAGTGAACATAAATACAAAATAATATGCACATAAAAATAAAGTATAACAAAAGAAAAATTTAAAATACGCAAAATACTTTTGTGAAAAGGTCTAGGTGTGAATAGCAATGGCGTCAGTATGAAACACTCATGCCACCACTTGATGAATTGTTGGAGTGGCCGCATCGGCCCACAAAAACAAATAGATCCCGAATAGTGGTATCCCAAACCCCCACTACATTTTTGATTTCGCAAATAGCTCATTCCCCTCCCCTGCCGCCGCCCCAAACTCCCCACATCCGCCCCATCGCCGACCCCAAATTCACCGCCCCAACGCCCCAACCTCGTCCCCAAGGAGAGCCGTGTGCCCCGACGACCTAACCTCATCCCTCTTCTCCCTTCTCTCTCTCCGAACTTCTCTATCCCTCAGATCTCCACCACGTTGCCTCTCGCCCTCCTCCTCCAGCCGCCGCCATCCCTCCCGAATCCACCGGTGAACACCCTCTCCTGCCTTTTTGTGTTAATTATTTGTAGGTTAGGTTACTTTGTTGTAGGTTAATGTAGATTTCCTTACTGGATTAGGTTAAGTTAATTAGGTTTATTTAGATAAATACTCCAGATAGATAATTAAGTACATTACCATTTATTTATTTTGTAGCATACCTTAATTAGATAAAAAATTGAATATTAGATTAAATAGAAAGGGGTTGGCCTGATTCAGAAGAAATGTGAGATAGATTAAGTCTTTAAAAAAGTTTCTTAAGCTACGAATAAATTCAGTACAAACATTTGGTCACTTGGTCAAACTGAACTGAGAACCAAAATTAGGGGCGCCTGGAATATTTTTGGAACTGGCATTTAAAATCGGTGGAACATATACTGTGGTTCCTTTGAGGATAATGATGACGTAAAACAGGAAGGGTATTATGTACATTCGATGTGACCCATTTTCTAACTAATATAACCCAAGTGATAAGTATCTATCTATATATATATATCTAGATAACGCGTCGTAATAAAAGCTCCAGCCGCACCCTATAAGTATAACCATTCCCAGCCAATTCTTGCCAAGCCAACCAGCTCCTCCAACACTCGTCATCCTCTCCCTTCTTTCAAATCCACAAGCTGGCTTGCAACCGGAATGACGGCGCACCAAACGGAGGACTGCCGCCACCGCCGGCTCCCCTTGCGAGGAACGTGTGCCCACTTTGTGGCACGCAGTGTGCAACGGCCTACGGCCTTAGACAACACATAGCGCTTTGCACCAGTCCCCGGCGGGCGTTGCCTGTAGCGCCGCGGACGGCAAACCAGGTCGCACATCCGGTCATGGTGCCGCTCCCAGCTGCAGCAGGAGCACCTATTGCAGCGGTTCCGCTGTCCTGGCGGCCGCCAGCCCCGATCGAGCCGCTGGCCGTGGTGCTGCCCCCACCTGCGGCGCCAGCACTTGACGCCGTTCCAGCTGGGGTTATCACGGTGCCTCGGTTTGCACCAAACCCTGAGTTTTGGAACGAGTACCGCACTGGAAGGAACCCGCCGGCGGAGATAGACTTTCTGGGGCAGTCGGAGTCGTTCAGCAGCACCGCGCAACCACCAGTGGACAGCACTGAGGAGGAGGCGAGCAGCTTGGACCTCACCTTGGCTTGAGGAGCCATCGATCTGTACGCGGAAGCCTCGGCAAAGCTAGTCGTCTCCCCCGAATAAAAACTACTATGCTTTTCATACTGTTATCCTATCTGTTTGGATAGATTGATCAGGGGCAGTCTCTTGTGTGTTTTCTGTTTCAAAATCTATGTGTTCGTATAGGAGTATCTCAGAGGAGATAAAAAAGACATATACAAATGATTTTGTGTTTCACATATGTATCTTTTTTCAGTACGTTCCTTGTCTCATCTATTGCTTTCTTAATTATGTTTTTGTGGTTTATTACTTTCTTAATAAGGTTCAACGGGACAAACACAAATTCAATTATTCTTATTATTATTTTCAAAGTCTAGGTTCCGTTGTATATGTCCCAAATATTTTTGTTGCTGGGTGCAATTTTTATACCACACCACAATTATGTGGGATCAGCTGAACTAGCCAGACACATATTACTGGTGATGTGGATTTTTTGTGATACACCACCAATCAATATTTTATATATACACAAAATATACATTTGTTTTTGTACAAATTATTGTCTGATTAACAATTTTATTATGTATAGTACGCAACATAAAGTAAAAATAAATATGAAATAATATATAACGAACATAGATACAATATGAAATAATATGTATATTAAAAATAAAAATAAATAATACACACAAAATATACATGTGGGTTTTTTCGTAATAATTATTTTATTATGTAAAGTGCACAACATAATGTAAAATAAATATGAAATAATATAAAAAGAACATAAATACATTATGAAATAATATTTATATAAAAATTGTTCATATTTTTGTAAATACACACTAAATATACATGTGTTTCCTACGAATTATTTTATTATGTATAATACACAACATATAGTAACATAAATACGAAATAATATATAAATAACATAGATACTATATGAACTAATATGTATATAAAAATAAACATATATGTTTTATTAATACACAGAAATATTCATGTGTGTTTTCCTACTATTTATTTTATTATGTATAATACACAACATAAATTAAAATAAATATGAAATAATATATAGTGAACATAAATACAATATGAAATAATATGTTTATTGTGGTGGCTGTTATCTCCCCGTTCTATTGTGGTGGATTTTTCAGATATTATTATACTGTCCTTGGTCTATAATAGGGCTAATTTCTATCTTTAGTGCTGCTCAGGTTTTTTTCCTGTAGCCATCTCGTTGATATTGAGAGGTGGTAATGGTTTTCCTGGCAGTGCTTCAACACGTTCTTTCCATTTTTTCCGTCCCTTGCTTTCGAACATGATACACAGTATTTCCATTTGATTAAATAGAAAGGGGTTGGCCTGATTCAAAAAAATTGTGAGATAATTTTTTTATATAAAAGTTTCGTAAGCTACGAAAAAATTCAGGACAAACATTTGGTCACATGGTCAAACTGAACTGAAAACTAAAATAGGGGCGCCTGAAATATTTTTTGAAACTGACATTTAAATTCGGTGGCACTGATACACCGTGGTTCCTTTTAGGGTGTTGATGATGTAAAACAGGAAGGGTATTATGTACATTCGATGTGACCCATTTTTTTACCTAAAATAACCCCAAGTGATAAGTATCCATCTATATGTCTAGATAACGCGTTGTAATAAACGTCGTATTGACCGTTGGGAGGTCCAGCCGCACCCTATAAGTATAACCATTCCCAGCCAATTCTTGCCAAGCCAGCCAGCCCCTCCTTTTTTCCCCTCCATCACCTCGTCACCCTCCCTTCTCTCAAATCCACCAGACGATGGCTTGGAATCGGAACAGCGGCGCACCAAACGGAGGACTGCCGCCACCGCCGGCTCCCCTTGCGAGGCACGTCTGCCCACTTTGTGGCACGCTGTGTGCAACGGCCTACGGCCTTAGACAACACATAGCGCTTTGCACCAGTCCCCGGCGGACGTTGCCTGTAGCGCCGCCGCGGACGGCAAACCAGGCCGCACGTCGTCCGGTCATGGCGCCGCTCCCAGCTGCAGCACGGCCACCTATTGCAGCTGTTCCACTGTCCTTGCTGCCGCCAGCCCCTGCCCAGACGCTGGCCATGGTGCGTGAACCCGTCGATCCAGCTGGGGTTGGCGGCGCCCGTATCATGGTGCCTCGGCTTGCACCAAACCCTGAGTTTTGGGATGAGTACCGCACTGGAGGGAACCCGCCGGCGGAGATAGACTTTCTGGGGCAGTCGGAGTCGTCCAGCAGCACGGCGCAGCCGCCAGTGGACGGCACCGACGAGGAGGCCAGCAACTTGGACCTCAGCTGGCTTGAGCCACCGATCGATCTGTAAGCTGAAGGCTGGCCAATTCTTTTCATACTGTTATCCTAGCTGTTTGGATAGATCGATCAGGGGCAATCTCTTGTGTGTTTCGTGTTTCAAAATCTATGTGTTCGCATAGGAGTATCTCAGAGGAGATAAAAGAATATATACAATGATTTTGTGTTTCACATATGTATCTTTTTTCAGTACGTTCCTTGTCTCTCATCTATTACTTTCTTAATTTTTTTCTAAGGTTCGACGGGATAAACATAGATTCAATTATGCTTAATATTCTTTTCATAGTCTGGGTTCCGTTGTATATGTCCCAATTTGTTTTCCACATACATGCAAATGAAAAACTCAAGTTGAGCTTGAGAGGAAATTCACAAGTTAGAAATGGGTGGAATCTGCCACTAGCTGTTGAGCGTGCTTGCGCTGTGTGGACATACGAAATCTACAGGCTACACATTTTCTATAAATACAGTTGAATTGATAAATTTATCAGATGTGTACGAAATCAATATTATACTTGGGTAGAAAATAGAAATAAATACTTAATTTGTGTGTTCTAGAACGAAGGTGCACCCAATATTTTTTACAACTACATGATCCATTGATTAGGGATAATTTTTCGTTTCCAAGCACTTTTAAATTATTGTAATTATCTTTAGAAACTTTACTCCAACTCAGTACATCTACCAATCTATTGTATTTTGCCGATCACATTTGTCTAAGTAGGCCAAAAAGTTATAACGGTTGAAATTTAATGGATATAAGATATGTGACATGTCTATTGGACGTGTACAATGGTTTGTGCTAATTCTTCAAAGGTGACAGTACAACATGTAGAAAAGAGAACGTAGCAAAAGATTTTGCTACAATTCCCCTTTAAGTTGGAGGCTCATGTGCTTTCCGTCCCGTGTGTCTTGTGGCACTCCTAGGGCACCGTGTCCGTGGAACCGTCTTTCCTTTCCTTGCCGCTCAGGTGGCCAAGGATGGGAGGGACCGAGGGAGATCCTGGTGCCACAGCTCTCTCTAATAGTTTAGGTTAGGGTTTTTTCTCCTCGCAGGGCTAGTGCTCTAGCAGATGGCATCACTTCATTTTTGACCTAGTCTGAGCTTTCACATACGTTACCATCGCCTGTTTTGGACGGTATGGTTAGAGTTTCTAGTTATGACTCCAATGATAAGATTTGGCGTTTCAGATCGCTTCAAACATTTATTTGCGACGACTATGGTAGGGTAGGGGCACCATAGGCGCATCGGCAGATCTTTCTAGCAATGATGGTGGTCATTCAAGGGTGCAGGGTCCTCGATGAAATTTTTATTATGTTTAAAGTTCTTTGCATTCCTCTTGAACCTTTATAATAGATTCATATCCTTTTCTTTATGCTGATTGTTCTAGCACGTACATATGATGAACTAACACAATAGAATAAATGTACCCTAATTAGATACAAACACACAGAAACCAAAGTAGCCAATGTCAAGCCTTCAATTTCATCGATGCAGATGTTTGCAAGAAAACATGACTAAGTCTGCGGAAAAAAATTAAACACGAGTCAGATTGTATAGCCTTTTTTTTGGGGTAATTGGATTAAATGAAATGAAAAACAGAAGAATCTCTTAATTTTTTTTTGAAATGTTGTGTTTTGGAATTGAAATGCTCGTGTCTTTAAGTTTTAACAAAAAATACAAGTGGTGTGCACTTGGTAAAAGGAAGTCTTGTGATTACAAAATTGTTCTCTTGGATAAGATATTAGTGACAAAACAATTAAGTACAATACTAAAAAAGTTTACAGGATGTAAACATGTGGCAATTGATCTGGCCTAAGTACATAGGCATTTTGTTGCGGACTAACTTTGCGTTTCTATCTCTCTGAAGTCCTTTTGGATGCTAAGGCCATCTCTAGAAGATCTCTCAAAATATAATATCTTATAAAATCCCTCATCATTTAATATTTCCTCTTTTGAGGGATTATAGTTTTCTCCATCTAGCAAATCCCTCAACCCAAATTGCTAATTCATCCAAACGGTTGCATACAAACTTTATTTGGAAATATATTGTCACATTATATTAATTTAACACTTAATAATTCAAGTATGCACAATTCAAATACATATGACAGTAAATGTCTTCAAACTTAACCACTCAAATTCAAACCCAAATTATGTCCAAGTGAACAAAGAATCCAAATAAAAAATTACTAAAACACAATAATCAAGTGATATGAAATGTCAATGGTGCCTAACAATGTCTTCTTGGAGTTGGTTCCGAGTTTCAAGGTTTCTCGATTCTCTGGCGTGCTTGGAGGAATGTCTGGATCCATTTTGGGTGACGTAAATACACGTCCTTTCGGTCCTCTCTCATCCTTGATGATCATTTTGCGAATAATAACACATGTTGTCATGACATGCCATAATTTCCGAGCCTTACATTTATTCAAGAGTGCCAAAGACAATCGGAATGTAGTTTTGAAGAACACCAAAATCTTTTTGAAAATTCTTTATCTTGCAAGATCACGATGACCACCACCACTCCTTTGTGTCCTAAAATCTTACTCTTGCATGATTGCTGTAGTCGCCAACAAAAAATCATTATCCTCATCTTATTCCTCCTCCTCTGAAGAAGCACCAAAGTACATCTTGAGAAACCTCTTCATCTACATAGTGCAGCGTTTTATGGTAATTTTCAGACTATATTAGAGGAAAACCTTAGTAGCAACGTGGGATAAATGGTTAGTAGCAGCGTGGTGTGCCGCGCTGCAGCTAATTAGGCAGTAGCAGGGCAGGTGCAACCCGGGTGCTACTATCACCGCGGGGTGCATAGTAATCGCGCTGCTACTACTGCCATACCTCGCGCTGCTGCTATTTTTTCTCTTTTTTTCATCGGCGTATTTACACCATAGTTATATAGATTTTCATACATTAGCAACATACACATACAACATATATATATATATATATATATATATATATATATACATCACTAACATAAACCACTATACCAAGTTATCCTGTTTCCAATTTTGTTCTATTTTCATGTTAACGTAGTCCGGTATCCCTTGTGATCAATTCACAAAGTGTCTGGCCAAACGTTGTCGGATAACTTATTACCAAGAGGGTCCACAAAGTATTTCTCCATCATCGAAGGAGAGAAATCCCAACTTGAATCGTTAAGTCCCTTGACATACTTTCTAGTGTTTAGGAGCATTGCCGTTATAGCCAGGCATGTTACGGATGGTGTTGGTACAAAGTCAAAGCCCACCCTCGGGCATGAAGTTACTAAGCATTCTCATGGTCATTAAGGATACGTGCATATTAACTTTAGATGATTTTACTCATAACATGAATACGATATTATCTAAAAGTAAATCATTTAGTTGGGTCGGTTTCGAACCATTGTTCTGATAACAACGTGCTCCTATATGTTACCGGCATATCAGACACCCTATGTTCAGGAAAACAAGATCATCCCACTACTAGGGAAAAGTCTATCAGTAGTGCGGGGGTAAAGTCCTAGTAGCAGCGCGCTGCAGCTAACTAGTCTAGTCATTGACCCCGCGCTGCAGGTATCTGTGGCTAGTAGAAGGGGGGGGCATACCGCGCTGCAAATATGTGTGGTAGTAGCAACTCGCCTTCCCACGCTGCTATTGGTTATCGACCCCGCGCTGCTGGTATTTTTCTAGCTTTTTATTCTGTCATGCGTATTTTCACCGTATTTTCCGTCCTTTGTCTTCTCCGACATGTTCAAAAGTGTGCCAAGCAAGATCTTGAGGACATTCTTCGTGATATGCATTTGATCAAGGCTATGAGGCGTGTTAAGGATCTTCTAGTATGGCAAGTCCCAAAAAACAGACTTCATTTTCAATACCCTCAGGAGCGGCTCCGGCGCCTTTTTCTTCTTTCCCGGTGTGGGACACTCTTCCAATTATTCAACAACATATTGATTTCGGTGTCGCTCCTCTTATGGAGGTCCTCTCTTCTCAACCTCTCCATTGAACAGATCTCCAAACTTTCTCCACGGGTCATTGTCTAGCCATCTTCGATGCCCATGTACTCAGCTTTCGAGGACCCGGGTAGTTGCAGAGACGTTGTATCATTCATGAACCTGGTGATCCGCAATGTTCGTGGCAGACCTGGACTAAGACATATCCGTAACCGAGATAGTCATGCACCATCGTGATCAATGCGGCTCTCATCGTGAAATATTCTCCTGCACTGGCGTCCCATGTCCTGACCCCTGGCTTCCATAACTTCTTCAGCTCCTCTTTAAGTAGCTGAAGATATAGATTTATGTCGTTTCCCGGTTGTTTCGACCCTTGAATCAGCATACTCATGTGTATGTACTTTGTCTTCATGCATTTCCAGGGGGAATGTTGTATATCCATACAAACACGAGAAGTGTGCTATGATTGGTGTTCTGGTTGACAAACCGATTCATGCCATCGGTACTCACACCTAGCATGATGTTCCTTGGTTCAGCAGTGAAATCCGCATCTTCAGCTTTTAGTGCTCTCCATGGGCTAGCATCTACGGGGTGTCCCAGCTTCGGATCATCTCCAACCTGATGTTTGTCCCTCTCTTTATGCCAGCGCATTAGCTTTGCTTCCTTAGGATCAACGAAATACCACTGCAGACGGGGAGTCATCGAAAAGTACGGCACAACTTTTTTAGGAGTTTTCGTTTTTCCATCCTTCTTGTATCGAGAAGCATTGCACACAGGACACGAGGTTTCTTCCACATGCTTGTTCCGACAAATGGTATAGCGTTGATGCATGCGTGGTATCTAATGTGTGGAAAATCAATAGGGCACACAATTTTCTTGGCCTTCTCGATACTAGTAGGACACATGTTTCCCCTCGGGAAAAGATCCATGTAGAAACTTGAAATGTGCAACCATCATACAGTGGAGTCTTCGAGTCTAACTCCAGTTGTGCCAGCTTGGCCTCCTCTCTAGAAGCATCTCTTTCGCTAGTCGTATTCTTGCGAAGCAGGTCTCGAACATGAGGGTCATGGATGACTGAACTTAGTAGAAACGAATCAGACTGTTGCGTGCACGCGTCTTATCCATGTACGACATCTTATTATTCATGTCCAATATCTTCTTCTCCATGTTCGACATCTTATTCTCCATGTTCGATCTCTTCTTCAGGTCCGTTGGTCATCAATTCATCTCGACCCATGTCGTTATTGGCTGCGCAGTCGATGTCATCATCCTCGTCTTCACTTACCCATCGAGTATAGCCATCCATGAAACCATGCATGATCAGGTGCACCTTCAAATGGCCACCCTTACAGGGGTACATCCAGACTTGTTCTTTGCATTTTTGACATGGACATTTTATCTCCTTGTGATTATTTTCATGCATGTCAGCCAGCGTGGATTCCAAAAATAATTCCACGTTCTTACCATTGATCTTCATCGTCGCATGCATGGTACATATACAAGCAAAACATTTATAATCATGCATGCATTAAACTCATAAATAAATTTGGCATGACCTTCCCTATAAATAGAACATATCAAGTTTCCCAAAATTCGTCGAAACGGAAATAAATTGATATTTCGGCATAGTCAACTCATCATTTTATGCAGACAATTCGATGTTTCGACAAATACATAACCAACTCATGTCACACACAATTATTCCAACTCATGTCATACACACAAATTCATCCTTCTATACAAAAAAGCACAACTTATTACTCACCCAAAAAGTCAGAGAGCACTACACATGCATGTGAAGCTTTTGTTGGGACCTATTTGTCCTAGACATATAACCACGACACATAAGTAGGCTATGCATGCATGCATATCATAAATTACTTGTTTTTTTCATTACTCTACGCTTGTTGCATTATCACATCATTAATTCATGCATGTTAGTTATAAATTATTTTTATAATAGTTTTCTTTTCACCCTTTACATTTTTTTAGAAATAATATTCTTAATAGTTTCTCTTTTTATACCCTTTACATTTTCTTTAGATTACATTTGCTTTTTATTAGTTTTAGTCATTTTTGGTAATTTTTATGCATTTTATTTACCAAGGTTCCAGCAACGAGCGAAGAATCATCTAGTTAATATAAGTTGGACGGATCAACATTACAGTAATTGTGTGACGCATAATCAAATTTTTTCAACAACAACACTTGCATGTCGTGGCTACCTGCACCCTATATATACGCTAGTACATGTTACTACAAACTGAAATTATTTTGAACCCGCTAGGATTACTGCAGCTGTAATATAGGGCCCGTTCGTATCTTCTCCACTCCGGCAAATTTTTTGAGTTTACGGAGCATCGTTTTAGCCGCTCCTGAGATTTTAACTACGTGCCCGCTCCTGGAGCAAAGTTAGGGGAGCTGGAGGGGATCCGAACAGGGCTATAATGTATCCTGTCAAGGACTGAACACGCGTGCAACGAGAACTAGCTAGTGACCCACTCCGAAGCTTGGATGTGGACAATGCACACTAGCCTTGAGGAATGAGGATGCATGCATTATACTCCACTCATCATTCCATTAGCCTTGAGGAGTAGCATTTTTCTACCGGCCGCCTCCACATACACCTATGTACCTATCTTCACCTTATTCAAAGAGTGAACTATCACTTTATTGGTGCTAAGTTATCCACTAGCTTAAGAGCATCTACAATCACACATATCTAATGTAAGTGTTCAAACATCGTGTCTACGAACAGTGTCCGATCAGCCCCAAATTGCAATTACGCCCCTATATCATAATTTTCGTTTTCATATAAAGCAATGGAACAAGATGATTTACGTAAAAAAAACTATCTATCACCTACACTACTCACTGTTCGATAAATCGACGACATTCGGATGGATCTGCCGGCTTCATGGTCACTGGCGGCGAGAAGACGACATCACATCCTCCTGTTGCTCCTCCTCCGATATGTTCACGAAGAGCTTCTCCCGCTCCACGATCACCTAGCAGAGGAAGTGGCGGTTCGCGGCACCTTCGACTCCAAATGGATAGAGTCGATGATGGCCCGCTACTCGACCGCCTCCTTCGCTTAGCCGCGCTCGTTGTCCTCCTCGGTCGCCTCCTCTCATGTTCCATGTGCACCGATGCCTACAGATTCGAACTATCTGGAGGCAAGCCCGTTGCAATGCGTGCGGCTTGGCGCACGTACCTTCTTTGTGGGCCACATCTCCACGTACAACTCCACCCGGCACTTCGACATAAGCATCTTGTAGTAGGTCAACTTGCTTTGGACCATGACGGCATTGGTGAACCTTGGATTCGATTTGGAATGGAAGAGGGAGAGAGGGGGGGGGGGGGGTAGCGGTGACATGGACGGGAGTGGGATGGGCTAGGGTTGCCTCGTCGTCCATCTTTTAAAGACGGATTGCTCCCTCCAATGGCACGCCGAAGAGGCTCTATAAATGTGTCTTCACCTAAATCAATGAAGCGCCCGTCAGATTAGCGGGTTTTAGCTCGGGCCCATCAATCAGTTCGACATGGCGGGTGCTTCCGAGTGTTTCAATACGTCAGATGATATGGTAAACCCTTATTGGTAGCACTTGAAGTTGATGATAACCATGAGATGATCACAGTTGACTAGTAAAATATTGCAGCATGCATGCGTCCTAGCTAGTGTGGCGGCCGGTCTTGTGCGCGCACATGTGTGAATATACTCTTACCATGACGTATGATCGCATTCATGCAGCGATCGAGATGGATGGATCGATCTAGCTAGCCTCTTCCCCTCTCTCGGCTTGCCTATAAATACCCAGTGTCCTCTCACATATTCTCTCCATGCAATGCACCCATCAAGATTCAAGACTCCAAACTAGCCCACTAACGTTTACATATCCATCCAAATCACAATGGGCATGCACATCAAGCACCAGCAGCGTACCACCGCTGCTGCCCTAGTGTCCGTGCTGCTTCTGCTCGTGGCCGCGGCACAAGGAAGAGGATACGGCGGAGAATATGGTGGTGGGTATGGAGGAGGAGGTGGTGGTGGATACGGTGGTGGCGGAGGAGGAGGATGGGGATACGGCGGCGGCGGTGGGGGTGGATACGGTGGTGGCGGAGGAGAAGGAGTGGAATACGGCGGAGGCGGCATGGGCCCTCCTGACGGAGGCGGTCTGAGCATGCAGTACTACTCCATGACGTGCCCGTACGCCGACGAGATCGTGCGAGACGTGGTGGGCGGCGCGCTGGCCAAGGACCCCACCCTGGCCGCCTCCCTGCTCCGCCTCCACTTCCACGACTGCTTCGTCCGGGGCTGCGACGCCTCCGTGCTCCTCGACTCCACTCCGGCGCACGGCACCGCCGAGAAGGACGCGCTAACCAACAAGTCCCTCCGCGGCTTCGAGGTCATCGACGCCGTCAAGGCCGCCCTCGAGGCGCAGTGCCCCGCCACTGTCTCCTGCGCCGACGTGCTCGCCCTCGCCGCCCGGGACTCCGTGTACATGGCCGGCGGGCCCTACTACGACGTGCCCACCGGCCGCAAGGACGGCTCCGTCTCCCTCGCCGCCGACACCTCCGCGCTCCCCGCTGCCACGCTCAAGGCGCCCGAGCTCATCAAGGTGTTCGTGGGAACCCACGGCTTCACCGTGCCGCAGCTCGTCGCGCTGTCCGGCGGGCACACGCTCGGCCAGGCTCACTGCGCCAACTTCAAGAACAGGCTCAGCGGCTTCGGCAAGGCCGGCAACGGGGTGGACCCGACGCTGGAGGCTACGATGGCGGCGTCGCTGGCGAGGACGTGCAAGAGCGCCGGCGATGGTGGAACGGCCAAGCTGGACGCCACCAGCAACGCCTTCGACGCCGAGTACTTCAAGGGCCTGCAGGCCAGGAGGGGGCTGCTCACGTCGGACCAGACGCTGCTCACGGGGTCGCCGGAGACGGCCATGTACGTGAACCAGTTCGCCGAGAGCCCGGACGCGTTTTTCGACACGTTCGTGCAGGGCATGGGCAGGATGGGGCAGCTCGATCTCAACCCCCACGGCAACGTCAGGCTCAACTGCAGGGCGCTCAACTAGTCGATTCTCATCGCTAGCTATACCATACGCAACCGGAATATATCCACATAAACAAACGTATACAAGAAATAATAAGCCTACACGTACGTACGGATGCATGGACTCTCCATGCATAAATGAACGTGCGTGCTAGGTAGGTGCGACTATGATACTATGATACTCCCCATGTATAATGTAGACTTGAACTTCCGTCTGCAAAGCATGCATGATCAATGCAATGGACTGCAGGTCAACTAAAGATTTATAGAACTTCTGTGGTTGTGCAAAAGGAATGTTTGATATTCGTCCAAGGCCAACAGGCTTGTTCTTAGAACAACTATGTCTCAACCTGACACAATGAAAGATTTGAAGTGCTTAGCATTCTGAACATGCGCAGAGGTCATGTCAAACAGTAATGAATAAACACAATTGTGCATATCCCTTTTGCACACCCGGTTCTTGAAAGGATGTTCCTTCCTTTCTCCCTTTGTTCTTTCTCCTACTATAATGTTTCCCATAGTTTTCTAGAAGTTCTTCTCCCTTGACGACGAACGCCTACTGGATTAATGACTCCGTACATGTGGATATTGGTGTAGGCATCGTTTCTGCGATCCTCGAAATGGAGAGGAAAATTCTAGCGGTAGGGAGGTTTAATCCTAGTTGCGGGAATCAACATCACCATCTTGCACCTTTGCTATTTCAGTTACTTGTCTGCACGACAAGACCACCAGCTAAAGGACACAGGGCCACCCACCGCTCGCTCCTCTCCTCCCACCGCTCGCTCCTCTCCCCAGATCATGTCTGCCCCGGCGGCCGTCTTCAGTCTACGGCCTCCTCCCTCCTACTCCCCCCGCCAGCACTGCCGGCCGGAGTGGAGTAGGGGGCGGATGTGCTCGTCGTAGTTAGGGATTTACTTTTCCAGTTGAGCTTTTCCCTGTTGCTGTCGGTGAGCGGCGACGGCGAGGACTGGCTTCGGCTTCTTCTCCGGCGTCTTGGGTGGACGGCGAGAAGGACCTAGGCAAGCTCGAGCTCCTCCAATAAACTCACCCTATCTTCTGGAGGGGTGGATCCATGGCGAGCCCTATCGTTCTTCATCCTCTTGCTTCATGGTGGAGGAAGGGGATTGAAACGGTGGGCGTTTTCCATTCGATGTGCGCCTTGGAGTCCTGCTGCAGATCTCCTACCCTTGCGCTCATCCTCGACGGCGATTGATAGCCGGCGCACCGGCTCGCCGTCGTTTCTTCTGACCAAAGGGCGGCTCATCCTGGAATCGGCGCTTTCTGCAGCAGGCCGGCGTGTCCAGTTCTACAACCTCCAGGAAAGACTGCCACAATGGAGGCCTTTGTGCTCCTGTAGCTTGGCGTTCTTCGGTGAGGGTGCTCTTTGTAAAATTTAGTTCCCTCTGTGTGTTTCTTAGCTTTTTGAGGGGCTGGCTTGTAAAACACCGTTTGGAATCAATGCAGGAGGGTCTCGAAAAAGAACATCACCATCTTTACTAACCACTTCTCCATGCTGCATGGTTGATAAAGATCGATATCCATACTTCCTTCTGTATGGTTGATCTTGTGTTTTTATTCGTAGGCTGATTTGTTTTGGTTTTATACAATGTTTACCAACAATATATGTCAGTATGAGTTTTGGGTGATCTTTGTGGGCAACTCTAGTGAGTAATTTGTGGTTCTAAGCTCCTTAGTATTTTAGTTTTTCACGGGTACTCTATAGCTAGCACACATTATTATAGTACAAGTTTTACCTTTTTTACTATATTTTAATTTTTAATTATATATACATATATGAAAAAAAATTACACTTCTTTTGCTGAAATGTTCACCATGCATTAAGTTTTTGGCAAAATGAAAAACAATGTTCAAACAATTTAATAAAAATGTTTGTACAATTCAAGTTAAATGTTTTTGGCATTTAAGAAATGTTCACATGTTCTAGAAATATGTTCATGTTTATTTATTTCAAAATGTTCATGACATATTAAACATTAATTGCGCTACTTAAAAAAATGTTCCTACCACTCAACCAAATCCACCATATTTAGAAAATGTTCACACAAAAATATGTTCATGTCATTTTATAAACATGTTCATGAAATGTAAAAATCTGTTTACCCAACTTTAAAGCAATTATCATAAATTTCAAAAAAGTCATAACAGTTGAATGTTTACACAAAAATATAAAAATTGCTGGCGAAATTGTAAATAAATGATCATCACATATAAATAACACACTCATTTTTTTGAAAATTATCAACAAATTCAACAGGATAAAAATATATTAGTAAGAAATAAGTATAAGATATAAGTGCAAGAAAAAACAGATTAAATAAAAGAAAGAAAACTGAACATGATTTCTTTGCACATCAACCTGCGTGCTAATACAACCGAGCATGATTTCGTACAAACTAGTTTGAGGCTTTCTAAGTCGAGACTTCAATAAACATATTTGTTACATAATTACTTACCAGTCTTGCACTTGGTCAAACTGAACTGAAAACCAAAATGGGGCGCCTTAAACCCTTTTGAAACTGACATTTAAAATCGGCGGTACATATACCTTCGTTCCTTTGAGGATGTTAATGATGTAAAACAGGAAAGGTATTATGTACTACATCCGATGTGACCCATTTCTTAACTTAAAAAATCCAAGTAATAAGTTTCTATATATCTAGATAACTAGATAAGGCGTCCTAATAAATGTCATTTTTTGTCCGTTGGGAGGTCCAGCCGCACCCCTATATAAGGATAACCATTCCCAGCTAATTTTTGCCAAGCAAAGCCAGCTCTTCCGACCATCGTCTTCACCCTCCCTTCTCTCAAATCCACCTGATCGATGGCTTGGAACTCGAACGGCGGCGCACACCACCACCGACTCTCCTAGCGCGCCATGTTTGCCCACTTTGTGGCACGCACTGTGCAACGGCCGGCGCCCTTGGTCTCCACATAGGGTGGCATACCCACCCCCGGAGGGCGTTGCCTGTAGCGCCGCCGCCGCGGACGGCGAACCCGATCGTACGTCCGGTCGTGGTGCCGTTCCCAGCTGCAGCAGGAGCACCTATTGCAGCAGTTCCGCTGTCCTGGCGGCCGCCAGCCCCGATCGAGCCGCTGGCCGTGGTGCTGCCCCCACCTGCGGCGCCAGCACTTGACGCCGTTCCAGCTGGGGTTGGCGGCGCCGGTGGCAGGGTGCCTTGGCTTGCACCAAACCCTGAGTTTTGGGAGGAGTACCGCACTGGAGGGGAGCCGCCGGCAGAGATAGACTTTTTAGGGCAGTCGAAGTCGTCCAGAAGCACCGCGCAGCCGCTAGTGGAGGGCACCGACGAGCAACTTGGACCTCACCTTGGCTTGAGCCACAGATCTGTGTACGCGGATGCCTCGCCATGCTAGTTGTCTTCCCCCAATAAAAACGAGTACTAAGATCCAAGCGTTTCATACTGTTATCCTAGCTGTTTGGATAGATCGATCAGGGGAAACAAAAACTATGTGTCCATATGATGAAATTCATGTTCAGGATTTAGTGGTAATTTCTTGTTTGTTTCGTGATTGAAAAACTATGTGATCGCATAGATATTTTTTTTGCATGACTGTAGAACAAAATGTTCTACTCCCTCCCTCCGATCCATATTAATTGACGCACACTTAGTACAAGTTTAATACTAAGTTGTACTAAGTGAACGTCAATTAATTTGGATCGAAGGGAGTACAGTATTATATATATTATAAATAAAGTTACCTTCCAAAATACATCAACCAACACCAGTTTTAGGAAAGTTTTTATACATGGTATTAGTTTAAAAAACCACCAATCCAACACTTTAAAACTTCTCTATGTCTTTCCTTGATCCTATGATTAAGTATGTTGAGATATTTTTTAAGGCTCCCCTAAAAAAAGATATTTTTTAAGGCCTCTTCTCCAATTTGTGATGGACTGTTGGTCTCTTGTGAAATATGAGATTATTTCTTTGCATCCAATATTCCATGAACCCATAATGATGATCTCCATAGCAATGCAAGTGCGGAAAGCAAGTCTATTATTCATCACTTTATCATAGGTGGATTTGCCTCTTAATCTTTCAGTGGTTATAGAGTCCCAGCATCCAGGTGCAAAAAGGAGTCCCAGATGAGATGTTGTGATGTTTCTTCAGCTTCAAGGTCACACAACACACAGTTGAATGATGGAATTAGGAATGACTTTCTGTGCAGGAGATTACTGGTATTGACTCTGTCATGAACGAGAAGCCAGAAGAATATCTTGTATCTCTGAATAACTGCATTTTTTCATAGGAATCTGAATATATGATCTTTCTTTTCTGCAAAGAAGCTTTTCTTGTAGAATTTCGTAGAAGAAAATCCAGAGGCAATTTGATCCATCCCCCATGAGTCATTTTCAGCTATCAATTGAAGAGTTGAACCAGTTCTGTAGCATTTCAAGCTGCTGGTAAGCCTGAACTGAGATTGGTGTGTTGAAGCATACAGAAATGTCTTGATGCTGTGAATAATGCTCAATGGTTTGATGTTGGTTGATCACATATGAAAAGAGTTCAGGATGAATATCTTTAAGAATTCCATGCCCCCAGTCATCTTGCCATAGTAGTATAGAATTGGCTTTACCAATATTGAATCCACTCCATTGCTTGTAATTTGCAGTTAGCTTCAGTGTGTTTTTCCACCAAAAGGAGCCAACTGTTTGGCTCAAATCCTTGAGTGTAGTATGTTTGTCATATAAGTTTCACCTAGGGTAAGTCATGATGATTGAGGAACTTATGCAAATGCTTCATCAGGAGACATTTGTTCTGGATGGTGAGATCCAAAACCCCAATCCACCAAAATCTTTGGGTTTGGTGACTTTGTGCCATGCAATTAATACAGAACCTTTATCCTCCATACCATATTTTCTCCAAAACCTATGCTTAATGAATCTGTTGATTTGTTCCATAATTCCAACAGGTATAGGCAAAGTACACATAGAAAGTAGGCAGGCTAGAGAACACTGATTTGATGAATGCTATTTTCTCCCCTGAGGTTGTAGAGCATCCTGATAGTCTTATATCAATCATTTGTATCACAGGCATGAAGTCTTCCTTTGTTGGTCTGGTCAAATTCAATGGCAAGCCTAAATATGTGAGAGTAAAGCTACCAGTGGCACATCCTAGTGCCTAGTCAAGAGTTTGTGTTGTGGAAACATCCTTCATTGATATACATCATAGTGGACTTGTGGAAGTTAATCTTGAGACCAACGAATTAATTGTAATATGAGAGGAGGTTTTTGAGCTGTTGAACTTGAGGCAGACTTGCATGTATAATGAGTAGAGTATCATCTGCATATTGAACAATAGGGAAGCCACCATTGATGTGATGAGGAAGTGGGTGATTGATTAATTGGTTATGCATGCCTTCATTGAGGATGGATTGAAGCATATCAGCAGCAAGAACAAAAATCCATGGTGATAGTGGATTACCTGGTCTGACACCTCTCTTACATTGATTTTTTTACCACGTATACCATTCAGACAAACTGTAGAACTCCCTGAGTCCAGAATCATATCAATCCACATAAGCCTTCTAGGGATAAATCCCTTGGCAGATAAAATATTGCTTATGGCCTGGTGTTCAAGAATATCAAATGCCTTCTCAAAGTCCAGTTTAACGATAATGAGTTCTTCATCTGAGTGGTTGCATTGATGGATGAATTGATATGCCCATGCCAGACAGTCTTTAATGGATCTGTTATTGAGAAAGCTATATTAATTACCATGCACAATCTGAAGAATAAATATCCGAAGTCTATTGGCAAGTAGATTGGTGCTGATCTTAATAGAGCAGTTGAGAGAGGAAACAAAAAACATATATAATCATTTTGTGTTTCACATATGTACGGAGTATCCTTTTCGTACTGTTCGTTGTCTCATCTATTACTATATTAATATATATTTGTGTGATTTATTACTTTCTTAAGAGCGTCTCCAACCGCTGCCCAAAGAAACGACGCCATATTGGGTATGCCAAAAAAAATTGGGCAGAGAAAAGAGAATTTTTTTGGGGTACAAAAATTGTCATCTCCAGCAGTTGGCCTAAATTTCTATGGTCCTGCCTGGTTTCCTACCGCTGAGTGTGTTTTTGGGCAGTTGTCGGAGACATTTTTTGGGTAGCAACAACCGTTTTCATGTGTATTTGTGTGATCCCGGCCGTTTTGGGCAGCAGCATGAGTTTTTTGGGCATGTCAAGTCGTGCTGCAAATATGCAGCAGCAACAGGTAGTTTTTAGGATTTTTTTTCTGGCGGCTACTAGAGCTGCATTTTTTCTACTATTTACGCTGTTTTATTTTGGACATGGCCGGTTTTAGGCAGCTATTGGAGATGCTCTAATAAGGTTCAACGCGACAAAAATAGATTCAATATTCTTAATATTCCTTTCCAATAACTACCCAAAAACGATCATGAAAAAAAAGTACTCCAATGCAGCTCCAACAGTTGATAAAAAAAAATGATGCCCAAAAAGTATACGTCCCAATTTGTTTTCTTTTGTTGGATGCCCCAGTTTGTTTTCCACATGCATGCAAATAAAAAAGGCAAGTCGAGCTTGAGAGGAAATTCACACGTTAGAAATGGGTGGAATCTTCCTTGGTCCAGCTGCCTTTGCCCTGTAGACATACATAATTTATTTTCTTCAATCAAAATATCAAGCATATTATCTATGCAAATCTACATGTTACACATTTCATGAATACAGTTGAATTGATAAATATATCATATGTGTATGAAATCAGTATTATACCCGGGTAGAAATAATACTTAATTTGTATGTGTAATAGAACGAAGTGCACCCAATATTTTTTTATGATTACATGATCTATTAGGTAGGGATAAATTTTCGTTTCCAAACACTTTTAAATTATTGTAATAAGTTGTAGAAACTACTCGAACTCAATAAATTTACCTATCTATTGTATTTTGCCAACCACATTTGCTTAAGCAGGCCAAAAGTTATAACAGTTGAAATTTATAGGATATAAATATCCACACAACTATATACAGAAATGCATATGTACAAACACACAAAGCATTGTCGCCAATGCCAAATCCTTTGATGCCATCGATGAAGAAATTTCATCAAGTAAACATTAGTCTGCCCCAAAGACAAGTTAAAATAACAGGAGACACATTGTATTGCCCTTTTTTATTGAGATAATTTAAAGTAATGAGAAAGACAAAGGTTTGCACTCGGTCAAAAAAGAAGTCATGAGATTAAAAATCTGTTCATTAGAAATTAATTATAATTCTTAAAATTTGATTACAGGATGCAAATGTGTGGCAATTGATTATGCCTAATTAAATAGGCATTTTGTCGCAGAATTGATTGCTCTTGTGATCTCTTCGAGTCCCTTGTGGAAGCTAAGAACATCTCTAGCAAATCATTAAAATATAATTCATCATCCTTTAACCTTCATTTTTTGAGGGATTAAACTTTTATCCATTTAGCTGATCCTTGAAACATAATTGTTCAAAATAAAACAAATATTTTGCCTCCTTCAAATTCTTCCATACGTACTTCATTTGAACCTATTCACATGAATTACTTTGATACTTAAGAATTCAAGTACAGACAATTCAAATACATATAACCTTAATGTTTTCAAACTTAATTATTAAAATTCAAACACAACATATGGTCGAAATGAAATAATAATC
Source organism: Bromus sterilis (assembly GCA_950022295.1). Taxonomy (NCBI): domain Eukaryota; kingdom Viridiplantae; phylum Streptophyta; class Magnoliopsida; order Poales; family Poaceae; genus Bromus; species Bromus sterilis. The sequence goes on from OX465595.1 coordinate 436,697,110, forward strand.
CTAATAAACATGATAAAAACACAAGAATCAAGTGCTATGATCTTTCCAGTGATGCTTATTAAGAAGATGTTCCCAGGGTTGGTTTTGAGCTTATAGGTTTCCGATGCTTTGACATGGTTGGAGGAGTGCTTAGATCTTTTTTTGTGGCGTGCCGGCTCAACCATAGCACGGTTATAGAGAAATAACAAGTCCTCTGAGTCCTCTCTCATCTGCGAAGATCAATTTATGCAAGGTAACACGTACATGTTGTCATGACCAGACACAAGGATGAGTTCCAATATTGAGAAAAGCCATTGACGGTCGCAATGTATTCTTTAAGCACACAAATAGATCTCTGAACATACACCCCAACCGTGACAACCAACTCCATGACTCAATCTCCTTGAATTTTCCTCTTGCCCAATCTCGGAGGCCGCCAACTCAACATCATTATCATCGTCCTCTTCCCCCTTCAGTAGCAGACAACTTCTTCATCTACACACTGCAGCCTTTCATCATCAATTCAAGACCGTATATGATAAAAAAGAAAGAAAAATGAAAAAAAAAGGTGTTGGGGAATTTTCCTAACACCTTAAGGATAAACGGGGTCAAAGTGACGGAGGACAACGATGGAACTCTGCCTAGGGCCAAACAACAACCGGTTATGGTTTCTAGAAGACAGCTGAAGCGGTTCCCGTGCCGTGAGGCAACCAACAAGGCCGAGATCTTGTGGTGATGTTGGGAGCTATGGAGGTGGTCAACTATGTCGGTTTTGTCGACATTAGCTGGCGAGGTCTCGGTCGTGAGAATCCTACGCCATTGTCGAGGTCCGACGGTTTGATTCACCATACGATGGACCTCAACACCGATGTGGTGGATATTTTTTAAGGCCTCTTTGATGATGGTGGAAATTTCAATTTCGGCATCGGTGGGTAATGATATTGCGCAAGAGAGGGTGATGAGGGAGGGTGAACATAATGGTTCCGCCTCAAGAGGATCTACGGGGGTGAGAGGTGTGTCGGCGTCGAAAGCAAAGCTGGGATATCACCTACATTTACTGAGAAGTGGCGTTGCTAGAGAAAAACTAGGTAGAGGACTGACATATGAAGAATGAAATAATTTGTTGTAGATGGATCAATGGATTGAGGTCTCTACAAGAGGGGTATCAGTGACATTTTTTCCATCAAACATCCATGGGCTAGTACGGACGTCAAACGAAAAGAAAACCTATAGGAGGTTTGCATGCGTCTGAACCTCAGGGGCATGGGCATCTGACACACTCGACCAAGACACAAAAGAGGAGGATCCCGCACATTTGGAAAATTCCACAATGTTTCTGCATGAAATTCCGTCCCTTACCCAATTTATCCGTTTTGATTGTTGCAACACGCCAGCCTATTTCCCTCATGGTTCACTACTATGATGGAGACATTGTACACCGGGGGAGTCAACTGAGACTATCGTCGTCCGCTGGTGCATGTTATCTTGGAATATGATTGATCCTTTGTGGTTTGTTTTCTAGCAAATGATACCATTGATATGTGTCATTGATGTGAAGAAGGAAGATCTTTCCATTACTAAACTTCCCAAAAGTTTTAAGCTGATTAAAATCAACAGACAATCCAATGAGGTTGCACATCAGTTTACAAAAATTAGCTTTGATACTAGGTCCGAAGGTTTTGTTTGTAATAGTTTTTCGCGCTGTGTGGCAAGCGGTGTTGTTCTGAATGACTGTAATAACTAACTTAATTAATTAATATATGGGGATTTTTTCCAAAAGTTAAAAATAAAATGGATATCTAAGAATTAAGGAAAATTAATGGCTAGCGAGCGTTGGGCTATATAGCATTAATTAAATATTATTAATAGGTTATATAGATATTTGGAAGGATAACTCACTAGCTTGGTCGTTATTAATTGTTGCTAAATATAACATATTACCATCCCAATATATGCATATACCTACATCCACTAAGAGCTCGAAGGAGTATATTTGCGAAGTATACAATGGACGGTCAAGTGCTCTTTATTTTCCTGGTTATCCTGGGATCTTTCGCCGTTCCTGCACGATGTGAGTGTTGGATGAAAAGTACTATACTAGCATCCTTTGTTTTTTTTCATAAAGAAAAACGGGTCGATTTGCGTACCATTTCAAAAGGTGTAGTACTATTGATCGGAGTATAGAACTGACAAACACTTATGTTATTTTCATGCAGCTCGAAGCATCAATGACTTCCATAATAGTAAGATTACCGTGAGGTGTTGCCAAGTCCTAAAAGCACAACCATTCCCAAAACGCCCGTTGATATGTTGTACACCATTCAAGACATCAAAGTGCTTTCAGACGATGAAAGAATGCATGGGAAACTGTTGTAAATAATCCAAAAGTAATTATACAAAGGTCACCCAGTCCATTTCTACTTTATAGATTATAGTGACCATAATTGTAGTCGATCGCATTCTGCAATAAAAGAATTTGGCGTACAATAATCTATGAGTTATGTTTGTTCGGCCTTATTCAAAAAATTTCCTCCTTAAATTTCTTTCGTGTGATCCACCTGTCCTGAGTTCATACCTGGCTACCACTTTATCTGTTGTTGTGCGTGATTTCATAATTCCATTATGTTCTTAACACTGGCAATGAAATAGAACACAAGCTTACACACATGATTGAATATTATCATCTAAGGCATGTTAGACAAGTTATTTTGTAGCAAGTTTTCATCTCAGTATTATTACCTATGTTTTAATTGTTATGCATTGGCACCTAAGAACTCAAAAATAAATATGGGAATATACATTTAAACCATAAAGTTGTTTTCTTACTAAATCAACATTCATAGAAAAATAAACAGGAGTTTTTCTAATCCCATCTGCACCATACCCCTTATCCTTAACCTTCAACATTGTTTCAAGATTTGTGCTAGCCAGCTAACTTACTACATAAACATGCTCTGTTTTTGCTTCTCCCAAATAGAATAACATATGCACTTAAAATATTGCAGTACAACAAAACTTTAAAACCACGATGTGTGAAAAAAACTTCCAGATTTTTTTATCTAGTATAAATATGCAAGAAAATGAGTTTTTTAGTAAAAAGTATGTATCATGTTAAGTATTTATGATGTATGAAAAATACAAAAAACATTTCCTATAGTGTAGTTATAATGTTTTATTGTCCTGTGGAGTTTGAAGCTCTTATAAACAAAAATATAAATAAAATTACACATATCATGATTCAACAAACTGATGGCTACATAAAAGGGTACATTGTGCCTGGTCGAGTTCAGCTATAACTTTTATTTTTGAAATCCTTTGTTTTCTACTCACTATAAATTTTAACGAAGTAGATACATTATAAAGTTATGATATCTTATTCGGGTCAAGTGCTGCTTCTTTAACCACAAAATCTCATGGGGAAGATGCGTTGAAAGGTCTGATGCGACCAGTTAGACTTCTCTATCCCGTTACTGATTATAGACAGTCTAGTTTTGTGTGTGTGTCCAACGAAAAAAATTATTGCCCCTTATTAATATTTTCACTCACAATACATGTTACTAAAAATTATATAAATTCTAAGTTATGATGAAGAATAAAAATAGCATCCCGGGCAAACTAGATGTACAATAACTATGGCATTTAAGTCCTCGTGTGTGAAAAAATGGATTCATATTTATACTATCATGTCCTCCTAATTATTGTACTCAATAATAATAATAAATATTTGTTGTGTTTTCATTCAAAAAATGAAATTGTGATTTTTATTTCAATCAGCACTAAACGTGCAGTGCACATCAATTATTATTTTCTCTCTTCACAAATTTCCAAAAGAATTACCAGAAATAACTTGGCATCTGGAAAAGTAGACTCATACTACATCTGTATCAAAAATGAAAGATTAACAATGTTGTACAATTAATGATTAACTATTTTTTTGAGGTTTATGTAATATCTTGTAAATGTAGAAAAATATTTTAATTTCATTGGTTCTTATTTCTTCCTAGTTATTATCCTTGTATGGTTGTCGAATAACAAGCCCTGATGTTCACCATTTGGTCTTCTGTCTAGTGATTTTCTGTGTCGTCTTAGAATTGTTTCCAATACAAATTCCATGTCTCACTATATCTCACTTGCATTGAGTACGACTGACTACTGCCTCGCCTCAAGCACAACGTTTAATGGGCTGGCCCAGTAGTGATATCTTAGTTTCCTTCATTCGCTAGCTTTTTACTAATCTTTTCTACTTTTATTACATTTCTGAAATGAAAAAATAGTTAAATTTCTAATAGCACATATCGTACATTTACGAAATGTCACTGTAGTGTACAAAAAAAAATCGTGCAATTTTTAGAAAACGTTCGTACCATTGGAAAAAGATTTGCAAATTTCTAAACATATATGTGAGTTTTGATTAAAAATACAATGCACAAAATGATGTAGACTTTTAAAAAACTACTTCGTATTATCTGTTGCTGAAATAGATCCTTCTAGCACTAAAATGCATCTAGATACGTCCATTTCTGCGATCATTAATATGAAATGGAGCGAGTATTCCTTACCATTCAAAAATATATTTTTAAATTGAATTTTTGTACCTAATTCAAATATTTACATGACGTCTTACATTCTTAAGAAGTTGCTCTCAATTCTCTCAACTTGCAAAGTGTCAACCTCAACATCCCGACTAAGTCACTACCTTTATTATCTTCACATGCACACATGAAACCTCATCAAAGGCCCACCACAATATGCATGAGATAGATTTTTATTAATATTTAATCTCATGCACAAATCCATCTTACCACACATGCCACCACATCAAGGCTCAATCAACATGCATGGATTACACAATAATCAAATACAATATATAAGAAAATTTATAGTTTTAGTTTATATATTATTAATTCAACTATTTATGCTTCATACAATCAAAATATATCGCAGTTAATTCCCGTAGCAATGCGCGGGGTATCCTCTAGTTTTTGTAAGTTTTGCCTACGTTTCTCTCACAAATATGTTGGTTCCCGTGCTACAACTGGTTGTAATCAAAGACCTTGCTTCTTTTCTCTCTCTCCTCTTCTATCTTCTTCAAATAGTCAAAAGTGATGTGACATATTTTATAGCCCACCTACATCATCAAGTGATGTGGCATCAATTCTGAAATTAAATTTAATGGAATCGAGGGAAAATATTAATTTCACAATGCAACTTTAAGAATTTTTCATAAGTATTATTATTCAATGTGCCAAGTACGACAATAGGAATTTTGCGCTAAAAAATCTAAGGATCAGATTCTAGCTGGACATTATAAGTACAACAGTCTATGAATTTTTTTTCACCTACTTTTTTAACTTTTTGGGGGGATTTTTTTTCTGTTTTATGGCATATTTTGGTATACACTCGCATAAAAACTTCCTTTGTGTAAAACTATTTACAAGATTGTGGCTTGAGCATTTTATACAAATGGATGATTACTCACATGGTGATATTAAGTATCACATGTAATGGCACACACCCTTAAGAAAACAGAAAAACATCAAAGATATTGGGGGTGTCAAAGTCATCACCCTCCTGTATCCATCAATGATGTGCCATGAGCATAACTCGATGTCGCCTCTGGAAGTATACCTCAGCGGAGAAAACTTTTTGAAACCCATGAGTTTGTGAAAGCAACGGCCAGAAAATATTTGATACAAACAAGGAGAATAGCATGATTGCTCACATGGTAATATGATATCCATTATTTTGGTAAAATATAAAAGACAAGCCAATGAGATCACGCTCACGCATCAGTTTGCAAAACTTAGCAAAGGTAATAGCTTTAAAGGTTTTGTTTGTAATAATTTTCCGTGATGCGTGGCAAGTGTTGTTTCAAATGATTGGAATGAATATGTTAATTAATTAATATATGAGGCTTTTTTAATAAAATAAAATAAAATAAAGTGTATGTCTTAGAATGAAGGAAAATTAATTGCTATTGAGTGTTGGGCTATATAGAATTAATTAAGTATTAATAACGAAGTCTATAAATTTTCAAAGGATGAGTCGCAAGCTTGGTCGTCTTTAATTGTTGCTAAATATAGCATATTACCATCACTACATATAGCATATATACCCACTAAGAGATTGAAGGAGTCTATTTGCGAAGTATATGATGGACAATCGTGTGCTCTTTGTTTTTCTGGTTATCTTGGTGTCTTTCGCTGTTCCTGCACGATGTAAGTGTTGCACGAAAAGTACTCTACTAGCATCCTTCGTTTTCTTTGCGCTAAAGGCAATCCGGTCGATTGCACATCATTTCAATAGTTGATTTTGTTCATGACAATTGATTGGAGAATAAAACTAATAAACACTTTTGTTACTTCCATGCAGCTCGAAGCATCAATGAAATGCATAATAGTAAGATTACTTGTTGCGGAGTCCTGAAAGCCCAACCGAGCCCAAAACCCCCGTTGGTGTGTTGCACACCCTTCAGGACATCAGCATGCTTTGAGACGAAAAAAGAATGCCTAGAAAGTTGTTGTAAACAATCCAAAGCTAATTTTATGGTGGACACTTGGTCCCTTTCTACTGTGTAGTCTCTACTGACCATAATTGAAGTCGATCTCATTCTGCAATAACGGAATTTGGCATAAAATAATTCATGAGTTATTTTTGTTTCTCCTTATTAAAACATTTTCCTCAACGTTGCTTCCTGTGATCCACCTAGGTTTATACCACAGCTACCACCTTATCCGATGTTGTTTGTGTTTCCTTAATTCCATTATGTTCTGGGCGCTGGCAGAATGAAATAGAATACAAACTTATACACATGATTTAATATCATCTAACGTGTGTCAGATAAGTTATCTTCTAGCAAGTTTTCACCTAAGTATTATTACTTATGTTTTATATTGTTATGCATGGTGCCTAAGAAAGAAAGAAAATGGAAACATACATTTAAAATATAAAAGTCGTTTTCTTACTGCGTCAACAGCCAATAGCAGCTTTGTATTGAAGATGGAGTTTTTCTAAACCCAATAGCACTATACCCTTTTTCCTTATCCTCTAACATTGCTTGGGAGATGTGTGATACCAGCTTACTTACTACATATTTTTTTTCTCTTTTTTGTTTCACCCAAATAAAATAACATATGCACTTTAAATTTTGGAGTTCAACAAATTTTAGAATCACAACATGTGAAAAAACTTTCATATTTTTTAATCTAGCATAAATATGAAAATGGATTTTTAAGTAAAAAACATCATTTTAAGTATTTATGATGCATGAAAAAATATGAACGCTTTTACCTATATTGTAGTTATAATGTTTTGTTGCCCTGTAAGTTTGATGTTCATGATAAAAGATAAAAGGTATTACACGTATCATGATTCAACAAATAAATTATAAGATAAAGGGATGCAGTGTGCCTAATAAGTTCAACTCAAAGTTCTCCTTTGAAGATCTATGTTCTCTATTTATTATAAATTTTAATGAAGTCTGTACATTATAAACATATCATATCCTCATTTGTATGAAATGCTTACTTAACCATAGTCGAAGGAAACTTCATAGGGAAGATCCATTGAAAGTTTTGATGCCATCAATTAGACTTGTTGGTCCAACAGAAGACATTCTTGGCATTTCTCAAAATTTTCACTCACAATACATTTTAATAATTTTTTATATAAACTTCAAGTTATCACAAAGAAAAAATAAACTACCACTTTCAAAGTAGATGTTCAATACCTACAGCATTTAAGTCCTCGGGTATACAAATGTTTCTTCCTATTTATACTGTCACGTGTCACCTCCTCCTAAATATTGTCTTGAAAAATATTTAGCTTTTTTAAAGTAAAAATATTTAGCTTCTTGATAAAAATGAAACTGTGATAATTATTTCAATCAACACTAAACGTAAAATTTATATATATTCTTTTTATTTCTTCATGAATTTACAAGAATATATCCAGAATAATTTGGCATCTTGAAAAGTAGACTCATATTTTACATGTGTATAAAAAATGGAAAATTAAATATGGTGTACAATTAATGATTAGCTAACTTTTCTATGTTTACCTATATATCTTGTACATGTTAAAAATATTTCAATTGCAGTGGTTTTCATTTCTTTTTAATTATTGTCCTTGGATGGTTGTGGGATAACAAGCTTTGATGTTCGCCATTTGGTCTATCTCGTTTGCAACGAGTGCATGTACCGTTAGAACAATGCTAGAGGGCAAAAGTGCTCCATCGAAGTTACACATCGCAGATACGATGATAAAATTCCATAACCTCCCCCTCCCCCCCCCCCCCCCAATTTGTAGGTCAAAACAAAGATACATGCCGAAGCGGGTCAGAGGGGGCCACTAGGGTGGCGGTGCGCCCCCTCGAAACCAGCCTAGGGGACGGTGGAGCCCAAGTGGGGCCCCTCTGCCCCATCTTTTTCCCAGTGGCATATTTCGTTTCGAAAACAATTTCCTGTTTTTCAGATTTTTCTGAGCTCATGAATTATTATTTTTCTGTTCCTATTTTGCTCCCATTTTTGTGTTGTCTGGTACTTTCTTGGGAATTTCCCTCTTCGTGTATTATATGAAAATTGAACGGAATAGGCATTATAATTGAGTCATATTGTGACAAATATAAATGATAAAGATTAAAATATAGTAGAAAATAGTGATGAAAAATTAACGTTATCAGCTCCACCAAGCTTAGACCTAGGAGTTGATAATAAAGAATACAATAACTTTCTTACAAAAGTACGTATGAGGAGGTCATGAAACCTTTTCATGCAAAGATTTAACAATTAAAAGTATATTGATCGAAGCAAACAATGTTCTTAGTCCTGAAAAAAATACATTCCTCTCATTTTCCAGAAGGGTCTATGTTAGAGTTGTTTGGTTAATAAACACCACGTTCTCAACTATCATTTAGTATTCAACAATTAGCTAGAAATCAGGAGTAAATTCTTAGAACATATATGTCTCAACCGCACACAAAGAAATATTTGAAGTGCTTAATTAATATTATGAACTTGCATATCTCAGAGGTAATGTCACCAGTGATGAATAAACATAATTATGCATACCCCCTTTTGCACACCCGGTTCTTGAAAGGATGTTTATTCCTCTCTCTCTCTCTCTCTCTCTCTCTCTCTCTCTCCTACTGTAAGGTTTCCCATACTCCTCTAGACAACCTTGACACAAAGGCCTATTGCATCAATGACTTTGTACATGTGAATACTATTGGAGGGATCATTGCATCGATCCTTGAAGTGAAGAAAAAATATATCGTGGTTGGGAGGATTAATCCTAGTTGCGGGAATCTGCATCACCATATCTGCGAACCTCTTCTCTCTGCTGGTTGATACTTGCATATATATGGTTGATCTTTTATTTTTATTCATATGATGTTTTTTTGTTTTTTACAATGTTTACCAACAATATATGTCAGTATAAGTTTTGGGGGATCTTTGTGGGCAATTCTAGTTAGAAATTTGTGATTAACAAGGAGTAGGATAGCGCCAACTATCTGAACATTAACGGAAAAAAAATCACACTTGTGATCTTAATTATTCCTTTTAGTTCTCTTTGACGTTGATCATGCATTCCTAAACCATATAAGCCGACGAGGGAGTTGCGCCCTATTAGACAGGCTCATAAGCCAAACATCATTGTCATTGATATAGCTTTTGAACATCTTTTTTTTAAGACATCTTTCTAACGTACTCCCATGGATTTGAAATAGGGAGAGGAGTCATCCACTTTTTCGCTCATGTTCTAAAACTGGGAAAGGTTGATAGACTCATTCAAGCAGATATAGTTGCTTCTTTTTCTACCTTACCTGAAAATTTTACGTTAGCACTTTAATTACTCACTTGTGTACAAGCATGTGTAGTGTGTCTTATGCAACATCTAGCTACAATATTTGAATTTACTAGACTCCTTGTTGGTTAGTTTTCTCATTCTTTTCAACCCCATGTACAATCCAAATGATCCTACATGAATGAGTAGCACGTCAGTGGTGTGCGTCTCCATAGAGAAGGGGATTCATAGACTATGACACACAACGTTGGTGTGTGTATATAAGGACCTAGTAGTGACGGCAATGGCAGCGTGCATGTCCGGTAGAGTTCGTAGTAGAAATGGGGTGATGAAATATTCCATATTAATCCTTGTATGATACAGAGATACAGAGGGATAATGGACTTTTAAATTATAATATAATTTTTTTCTCCAATAAAATTTCTTGGGTGCAATCGCATGATGCACAAACCACAACTACTTCAAAATATGCTAGCAGAGGTGAATGCAAAAGCACCACCAATGGCGAGCACGACGGTGTAGGGCGCCTTCCATTGATTCGTCACCATTGGTAGCATGTCACCTTTGACGGGCATGCATGGTGCTTACCACTTGTAATAACTCTTAGTGGCGACGGATCTTTTGTTCCTGCCATGGATATATATAATACAATTGGGGGGGGGGGGGGGGGTGCTTCCTTCTACCCACTAAAATATATTGCCCCACTAGTTCCTATCCCTTTTTTATGCCCTCTATTGATAAACTTCCAGCCTAAGATTTTTTTTTGGCATGGTAGCATTTTTTGCTGCCATGGAAGTACAGTTGTATAGGCATTTTATCAAATATATAAATGTATTTCTACATATAAACATGAATGTATATATAGAGATTGAAATACATGTGTCACATAACATTGATGGTATTCATCATTATTATTACATGTGTTACTAGAAGCTACCAACGCAATACCAACGCGATGAAGGGTCATATTGCGAGGAAGAGCATATTGCCCACGCCCAACATGGAAATCCTCCCTATCAAAGAGCTCATATAACCACAGCACTTGCTTCAGGTATGGCGGTTACACTGTGACCCGCCAACATCTGCAACTTCTCCTCCGGGCTCACGTCTACCAAGATGCACAACATGAGATCAAAATATCATCTACCCTGCTTTGAGTTGTATCTCCGAGAGACTTCCCCGAGTCTTGAACAACTTTGATCCAAGGGAACATTGCCTTCCTGAGTTATTTTGCTTGATGCCCGTCACACAGAAATAGTTGATGCACCCCTCCTCGTCCATCGAATATCCCCACACAAATCTCACACTCCCATCTATCATAATTAGCACACACACAAAAGTGATATATCACACACATATACGCATCCATTTACAAGCATGTACATCCGTAATTACGGGTATCAGTCAAGTAAACAAAATATCACAAGAAAATTAATACAAAAGTGCAGGGAAGTATGTATCATGACATAATTACGAGTTTGATAAGTTGTTTCGAAGCATTCTATCGAGCGACTAGCGATGTCAGCAATCGACGAGAACAAGTCAGCGGTGTGCTCTCTTTGCTTGGTGTTGCATTCGATCTTCTCATTGCACCCGACACTGGTATCTGGCCAAAATACCAGTGGCGGGGCCTTGATCTTGCCCGGGTCATGATCTTGCTTGCCATTAATGTAAACCTCGCCTATAAGCATATTCCTACTAGTGCACTGATAGTTTTATGCAATTTTTAGTTCTAATCGCTAAAGAAAGACGAGTTGGAGAAATGTAGAAAAAATATTTCTAGTTTGTTTTGTTGGGATTAAATATAGTTGTACATCTGGTATTATCACCTTCATAATCCACAAGCCATGTTGATATATGTGGGTATGAGCATTATGGGGAACATTACTATACCTTTCTTCTTGGAACTAGTGCCAATGAGAAGTAGGATAACACCAACTATCCGAACATCGAGAAAACAATAAGATCAGTATTTGTGATCTCTCTTCTTACCTTTTTACCTTAATTGCAAATTTTTCTTCTAAAATTTAATTATTCATAGACTTGCATGTGTAATGTGTCTTAAGCAACATCTACTGTATGTCTCAAAATTTTCAAGATTAAAATTGACAAGATTTTTAGATGGTTAGTTTCGTTAGTATTTTGACCCCCCCCCTCCTGCCTCCAGATTCCAATCCATTCTACATCCTTGAGTAACACGGCGGCGGCGGTGTGTGTCTCCTTAGAGGCATGAACAAGCTCATCTTACCGAGATCCACGGATAGTGTCTCCTAGGAGATGGATTCAGTGACGGCAACACACAAGTTATGGTGTGTACCTCGCGGCCTAGTATTGACGGCTTTTGCAGTGTGCATGTCCGGCGGTGATAGTTTTCCAGTATTTTGCGAGGAGTTTGCACCAGCAGTTGAGTTTCGCGTTTGTATGATACAAACTGAAAGAGAGAGAATGGATATTTTAATTCTCATGTAAATGGTTATTCCAACGAAATATCTTTTGTTTAATCACATGATCCAGACACCACTCATAAGAGCGCATATTTTGTCTCACATTTCATAGTTTTGATCTCTACAGAAAGATGAGGTAGAGAAATGTAGAAAATAAAAGTTGGTTCTTTTTGCGGGAAGAAAATACAGGTTGATTATTGAACATAATATATATCCATGAGCGCAATTGTTTGATGAATCTTGGTGGCTAGCTTGTTAATACGCAAAATCCTTTACTTGCATAGTCTTCCTAGCATGAATGCATGCCCCAACACATATGCATACCATAAAATTTCACATTTTTCATAAAATTCCATCAAGTCAAGTTTAGTTAAGTAACAAAATATTACTTTGGACCAATAATTAATACTTTGACAAGCCAATTTGTGGGATGAATTGAAACTCTGTAATGTTTCTTGGGCTACGAATAAATTCAGGACAAACATTTGGTCACTTGGTCAAACTGAGCTGAAAACCAAAATCAAGGGCACCTGAATTAATTTTGAAACTGACATTTAGAATCGTTTGCACATATCCTTTGAGGGTGGGTGTTGATGATGTAAAGCAGGAAGGGTATTATTGTACATATCGGAAGTTACCCATTTCTTAACTTAAAAAGTATCCAAGTAGTGTATTAAGTTTCTGCATATCTAGATAAGGCGTCGTATAAATGTTGTTTTGACCGTTGGGAGGTCCAGCAGCCGCACCCTATATAAGGATCACCATTCCAAGCTAATGTTTGCCAAGCAATCCAGCTCTTCCGACCATCGTCACACACTCACCCTCCCTTCTCTCAAATCCACCTGATCGATGGCTTGGAACCGGAACGGCGGCGCACCAAATAGAGGGCTGCCGCCGCCGCCGCCGCCACCAACTCCCCTAGGGCGCCACGTTTGCCCACTTTGTGGCACGCACTGTGCGACGGCCCGCGCCCTTGGTCTCCACATGGGGTGGCACACCAACCCCCGGAGGCACTTCCCTGTAGCGCCGCCGCCGCGGACGGCGAACCAGATACCACGTCCGGCCGTGCTGCCGTTCCAAGCTCCAGCAGGAGCACCTATTGCCGCGGTGCCGCTGTCCTGGCGGCCGCCAGCCCCTTTCCAGCCGCTGGCCGTGGTGCCTCCCCCACCTGCGGCGCCAGCACTTGACGCCGTTGACAGGGTGCCTCGGCTTGCACCAAACCCTGAGTTTTGGGAGGAGTACCGCATTGGAGGGGAGCCGCCGGCAGAGATAGACTTTCTTGGGCAGTCGGAGTCGTTCAGCAGCACCGCGCAGCCACTAGTGGACGGCGCCGAGGAGGACGCCCACGACTCGACGGGCAACTTGGACCTCACCTTGGGTTGAGCCACCGATCTGTACGCGGATGCCTCGCCATGCTAGTTGTCTTCCCCCAATTATAACTACTAAGATCCATGATTTTCATACTTTTATCCTAGCTGTTTGGATAGATCGATCAGGGGTAATTCATGTTCAGGATTTAGTGGCAATTTCTTGTTTGTTTCGTGATTCAAAAAATATGTGATCGCATAGATCTCAGAGGAAATAAAAAATGAGTATAATTTTGTGTTTCACATATGTACAACAAGCATTGTATGGTTCCTTGTCTCATCTAGTATTACTGTCTCATTTATTACTTTCCTAAGAGTAACTCCAGCAGCTGCCCCCAAAAAACGGCACCATATTGGGTATGCCCAAAATATTTGGGCAGCGAAAAGAGGGGGGGTTTGGGTGCTTGTCATCTCCAGCAGCTAGCTGCCCCAAATTTTTGGGGTCCTGCTTGGTTCCCTACAGCTGAGTATGTTTTGGGGCACTTGTTGGAGCGTTTCTTTTATTGTGAGCATCAACCTTTTTCATGTATATTTGTGTTGTCCCGGCCGTTTTGGGCAGACGCAGTATCTTTTGGGTACACCGAGTTGTGCTACAAATATGCGGCAGCAATAGGTGATTTTTTTTGGGAGGGGGGGGGGGGGGGGGGGGGCATCATCATTTCTGGGCAGCTGGTAGAGCTGCATTTGCTACTTTTTGAGCAACTAGTAAAGTGGTACTTAAAAATATAATTATACAATTAGAAATAATATACTTCGTTCGATCCATAATACGCTTATTTAGTACAAAGTTTGTATTAGCTTAGTATTAAATGTGTGACAGTTATTATATTTTTTACAGTAAGTGAAATAAGGTTGCTATATGACCACCACAAATTATAGGTTAAATAAGTAGGGAAGCCTTATATGTTTCTACTTCATCTCACTTGTCTTACTCAAAAAATTTAGTCCATATCTTATAATTTTATGATTTTCTTATTCTCGTGTGGAAACTTAACGCTATGACAATTTTATGTGAATTAACTTTACACTTTAACATACACACATTTATTGCAGTAACATGCCCAGTTGGTTTTTACAAGTTAGTTCAAACAAAATATTATTTCTTATTCCTTTGACTCGGATTTTCTTTCAGAATAGTGAAACAAAAATTTTGATTTATAGTTCAAGGTAGACGTATGTATGCTTAGCACCCATAGTATGAACACGAATTTATTTATTATTACTTTGGGCTTTAATTTAAAAAATATAGATAAAGTTTTACTCGCTACTACATCGTCAATTATCACTTTGTTATCGATTCACGGTTCGTCCAACTAATTAGGCACTGAGACAGCAAAGAAAAAGTACGTACAAGCAATAGATCGATGGATTTTTTTAATTTTGCAGAAATAGATCGATGGATTAGCTAGCATATCATCATCAAATAATATTCTTACGTAGAAAATTGTATGTAGCTTTTTTCATGAAAAAGTTGTACGTGTCTTGTTTCTCAAACATGCGGTACAAATAGATAACTTTTCTGTAGTTGCCACTGCTTTTATTTTATTGCAGCTACGGCTGCTGCTTTGTTGTGACGCAAAGAGATCTTGTTTTGTAAGCCTAATTAAAAGTTCGTGTCCAGCCCTTATAAAACAAAAGAGTCCTAGTTCAGGAAGATTAAGATCTAAACATGATGTGGGTCCTCTTTAATACAAATAGTCTATCAACATAATCATGCAGCAGAGCTAATCACATCAAGTCATCCACATAATCGTGCTGCAGCTAGGAAGTAAGTGTCATGACAATTTTATATGGAGATGGGAGAGAGTTAGAATCCAATATCCACACATGTGTTAATGGTAAAGATTAGGTTTTCACGTACGTGAGATGAAAAAGAGTTAGAATATGATATCTACACGTACGGGTCAATGCCTCAATGGGAATTTGAGAAAGAGATATAATTATGTAGATCTGACATCTATGAGATATTAGTTTAAAGTGGGTCTACAAAATCAATGGTGATTATATGATTTTTAATCTATTCAAATCCTGGACATCTATTACAAATTGAACCGACCAAGTTAATAAGATGATGTGGCTTAACGTGGTGGGTCTGTTTTAAGTTATGAAGATCTAACAGCCATGTATTAATCATAATAAAGGGTCCACCAAATTAACGATCGGATGTTTCTGATTAACGTGAGATTTTCTAGCTAATTCCACTATTTTTCATCCCTATTTTGCTTTTAGTATATAATAGATAGATTTTTTTGGGCATGACCGTTTTTGGGTAGCTGTTGGAGATGCTCTAATAAGGTTCAACGCGGCAAAAATAGATTCATTATGCTTAATATTCTTTTCATAGTCTGGTTCCATTGTATACATCCCAATTTGTTTTTTTTGTTTTTTGTGGGCAAATACTACAATGACAAAGATTTCATGGAAGCTACTAAGAGGCCGGAGGAGTTCATCACATACCTGAAGCTACTAAGAGCAAGGAAGGAATCCAAATCTCTCAAGCTCAGATAACGGATTCGCTGCCGCTTGTAAGGCTATCTGGCGAATGGAAGTGCCACAAAAGTTTGCTATTTTTGGTGGAGACTGGAGAGGTATTCATGGTTTTGTTCCCTGAGAATCAATTCTTAAAGACAGACATGTTGAGAAGATAACGTTCTGCGAGGATTGAGACAACTGAGCATGCTATATTTAAATGCACTTGGACTAAGCTCTTCTGGGAGCAAATGAAAATGAGAACTGGGCTTAAGATCCCAGAACTGCATCCTGAATCATGGCCCCTGGATGTTATCCATGGGGGCGCATATTGAGATCACATGCATGTATGATCTTATGTGGAGCTAAAACGTGAGGCGACATGAAGAGCATGTTATCCATGGGGGGCGCATATGGCTGTCTGGACTGAGCTAAAACGTGAGGCGACATGAAGAGCAAGGACGTACAATTAACCAATCAGTGCAATGGTGTGTGTAGACATCACGTTGGACCTGGCACAGATTGGGAAAGGTACTACGCACGCATGAAGGAACAAAGCATCAAGCAGTCTGGAGTAAACCTAATTTTTTTTTTTGAAACTGTCACCGGGGGGGAAAGACTCCCCACCTGAATAAATTTCATTTTTGTTTTTTGGAGCAAAGTTATCAAGAGATTCGGGAGGAGAAAAAGTCGCGCCACAGACCGGCGTGAACTTTTTCCTCCGCCTTGCGGAGGCGGTGAGACCACAGAGTTAGGTCATCGATAGCCGCCTTAATTACATCAATATGACACATGGAAATATCCCTAAAGGTTTTTGCATTCCTAGCGTCCCAAATCTTCCACAGCAAAAGCATTAGAATAAAAGGCCAAATCGAAGCAGGTAGGCCAAGAGCTGTCGGAGGGAGCCATAAATCCGTCAAAGGTGAATGTGCCGGGGTGAAACCAATGGCGTCCCATATTGCCTGCGATGCAGGGCAAAGAAAGAACAGATGGCGCCGGTCCTCGGGAGCAGCCGCGCACCGCGGGCATGTCGAGGAATCGATGATCGTCTTGCGGTGAAGATTTGCCCGTGTATTTAGGCGGTCTAAGTAGAAGAGCCAGCCAAACACACGAACTCTGCTAGGGACCCGACAGTCCCAAATGTGCGCCAGGTGTGGGTCTGAGAGCTGGGAGGCGAGAGCATCATAAGCCCCTTTCGTGGTGAAGGGGGAGCCATTAAGGAGTAGCCTGACGTCGGGGACCTCGGAGAGAGAGACATCCTGCAACAAAAATCTCAAGGAGACCAATTCATTGGAAGCAGTTAGGGTTAGCCGGCTACGCAAGTCCAGTTCGACACCATCCATCATTAAAGTAGAAACCATAATATTTTGTTTCGTGTGGTGGGAGAAAAGTGCAGGGAAAGCTACTGAGAGAGGTTCAGGCAGAATCCATCTATCTAACCAGAAAAAAGTGGCTTTTCCATCCCCAATATGCACCTGTGATATCTCTCTGAGTGTATGCAAGTGTTTGAATATAGCTCTCCCAAGGAACGATGCATTTTTTCCTAAGCCTATATGAAGTGGGGACTGGTTGAGAATCCAGTCTTTCCAAGGGAGCATGGAGGAGTGTAAAAATTTGAAAGCAAATTTCAGCATGAGACAAAAAAATTGTGCTTGTAGATTTTTTACCCCAAGACCACCAGCAAGCTTTGGCATACATACCCTATCCCAAGCAACCAGGCACTTAGCCCCAGAGAACGACTCATCATTGGACCAGAAAAAAATTCTCCTACGTTTATCTATTTCTTCAAGGACACTTTAAGGCAGGGTGAAACAAAGCATGAAATAGGTTGGGAGGCTGTCAAGAACTGCCGAGAGGAGGACTAGTCGTCCACCTTGAGAGAGCAAGAGCGCACACCATCCAGCAAGGTAAACATCACATCGATCAATGACGGGTCGAAAAGCGTTTGGTGGGAGTTTGTGGGGGGAGAGTGGAAGACCCAAGTATTTTTGTGGGAAGGCGGCAATTTCAGGGCCAAGGATGTGAGCAATTTCTGCTGCTAAGGGGTCTTCGACATTTAGGGGGACGACTGAAGTTTTGGAGAAGTTTATGGAGAGCCCCGAGGCGAGAGAGAAATTGTTTAGGATGAGCTTTAGGTGAGCGGCCGCCTGCACATCCGCTTTAAGAATAATTAAGGTGTCGTCTGCGTATTGGAGGACCGGACAGGGTAACGAGGTATTTATTGGGTGTTCGATGAGATGTTGGATGGAGGCTTGATTGAGAAAACGTTGCAGGACGTCGGCTATGATTATGAAGAGGAAAGGGGAGAGAGGGTCGCCTTGTCGAAGGCCACGTTTGCATTGGATCCATGGGCCGGGGGATCCATTGAGGAGTACTGCGGTTTTTCCAGTGAAGAGAAGCGATTCGATCCAGGTAATCCATTTTGGGGTGAAACCTCTAATTTTAAGAACGTCGAGAAGAGTCGACCAGCAGACGGAATCGAAGGCTTTGGAAAAATCCAGCTTGACAACAAGTGTCGGGGCCTTTGTCCGGGCACAGACATGGAGAATGTCTGCGGCATAGAGAAAGTTTTCAGAAATAGTGCGTCCAGAGAGGAAACCAGTTTGGTCCGGGTGAACAAGAAGTGGTATGATCGGTTGAAGTCGGTTAGCGAGTAGTTTGGAAATAGCTTTTGTGGGACAATTTTGTAGGGAGATAGGGCGAAAAGCATCTGGAGAGGGGGGGCAGGACCTTTTGGCAGTAGGATAATGTGGGCACGATTAAGGCAAGACAAATCCCCTGAGTGAGAGTAGAAGCTTTGGAACAGATCGGTGACTTTGGGCTTCAGGATTGGCCAGAATTTTCGATAGAAAGCTGGGCCAAAACCGTCTGGTCCCGGACTAGCCAACATGTTCATGCCGGCGAATGCATCGTAAATTTCCTGTCCTGAGAAGGGTGAGTCAAGTTGTGCCATTTGTGGGTCAGGGGATGGATATAGATCAAGGAAGGAGAAGTTCCAAGTCGGGGTCCAGGAGGTGCCCAAGAGAGACTTGTAGTAATCCGAGAGTATGGCAATTTTTGATTCATGGGAGGTGAATTCAAGGTTGTCATGGATGATCATATTGATTTTATTGTGTCTGCGACGATGAGAGGCCGAGGTGTGGAAGAAGCTAGAATTTTCATCACCATCGATTGCGGTTTTAATTTTTGATCTAAGACGCCAGTAAATAATTTTTTCTCGAATAGTTCTTTGAAGAACGGTGACCACCACTTTTCTAAGTGTTGATTCCCTCCCGGTGAGGAATCTAACTTCTTCGATGGAATCTAACAGGTTAATAACCAACTTGCAGTTTTTCTCCCGAACAGAAATTGATAGAATTTTTTTTGCGCCAGGCTTTTAGGGCGAAGCGACATTTTTTTAGAGCACGGACAAAAGAAAGAGGAGGAGAAGAAAGTTGTTGGGCCGAGGTCCACGCATTTTGTATAACGGTACGGCAGGCCGGGTTTTGAGCCCACCCCAATTCAAAACGGAAAACCGCCGGGCGAGGGACGTTTGTGCTGACTGATATATATAGAGGGACGTGATCAGAGATGAACCGAGTTAAGCTGGATACGGAGGTGTCACGAAAAAGGATTCCCCAAGCAGAATTAATGAACACATGATCTAGCTTTTCTAATGTGGGGCGTTCTCTATTACTAGACCAGGTGTAAGCTCGATCTAGGAGAGGCAGCTCAATAAGAGCTAGGGAATTAATTGTTTGATTAAACAGATCAGCCTCATGTTGCCTAAAGGCACCCGAGTTTTTCTCTGAGTTGTTACGCATGAGATTAAAATCGCCAAGGATGAGCCAAGGTTCTGTGGGAGGGCGCGCGATGGAAGCCAGCTCGGCTAGGAAATTTGGCTTAAGGAAGTGGTCAGTTGGAGCATATACGTTAGTAATCTGGATAGGGTGAGGAGATGCTAGGGAGGAGAGGGAGATGGTTTGAGTGAAGCAACTGTGTGCCGTGCCAACAATATTGAGGTGGAGGGAAGACAACGCTGCAAGCAAACCACCAGATGACCCGATCGCATCCTTATGATTTGTTAAATCTAGGTGTTTTGGAAGGAAGGAAGGAAGCTTTCTGCAGTCCGGTGCAATTAGTTTAGTCTCTTGAAAAAAGCAGGCATGAGGTTTTAGCGCAACAAGTTCAGAGAAAAACCTAATGAAGCAGTACTAAAGATAAATGTTGATGCACACTTCAAGGAGGAATCAGGCCAGGGTGGAACGGGCTTCGTGGTCCGAGATCATCAAGGGCAGTTAATCAGAGCTCATGCCATTTGGTACCATTACGCAGCCTCGGCAAGATTCATGGAAGCCTGTGCTTTGAGCGAACTGGATAATACCATGCGCGTTGCTGCGTGACCTGTTAAGAAATAATTTAATATTTAAATATATGAGAAAAATTGTGGAACTCGGTATAATTTAATTATTGAATATTTTTAAAGAAATTTTGTTTAGAGTTAAAATCTAAGAAAATTTGATAAAAATTTAAAATTGGTGTGGTTTTTTTAATTAATTTATTATCTGGAGAATATACCGGTGAGACGATATGTTATGAAAATAACGTTGAATGGAGAGAGTGAATACATACTACATATGTGCATTCATCAAAAAATTGTCACATAGAAAAATAAAATGCAAGCTAACTCATAATTTGATTTTCTATTAAAAAAAGTCACTTCTAAGTCACGAGGCTTAGTGCATAAGCAAAGTTAATATTTATTTGTGATTGGTTGCATGCGCATGCAAAATTAATGAAATCATGTGCATGATTAGTTAGTGGAAAAAATGTGGACCTACTTGATGATGTGGATAGCTTGCATGTCAAGATAAATAGGTTAGTGAGGATGAACTATTTAGGTATTATAGATTCACAGTACGTTAGAAATGGGTGGAATATGCATTCGTTCAGCTGGCTTGCCCTGTGGACATACAGAATTTATTTTCTTCGATCAAAATATCAGGCATAGTATCTACTATCTATGCATATCTGCATGCTTGATGCTACACATATTATGAATACGGTTAAATTGATAAATATATCATACATGTATGAAATCAGTATTATACCCGGGTAGAAATAATACTTTATTTTTGTGTGTTATAGAATGAAGTACACCCAAAAAAAATTACATGATCTATTGGTTAGGGATAAATTTTCGTTTCCAAACACTTTTAAATTATTGTAATAAGTTTTAGAAACTTTACTCGAACTCAATATACGTTTACCTATCTATTGTATTTTTCCGACCACATTTGTTTAAGTTAGACAAAAGTTATAACGTTTAAAATTTAAAGGATATAAATATGCACACAACTATAGAAATGTGACATGCCTATTGGACGTGGACAATGGTTTGTGCCGATTCTTCAAGGTGACAGTACAAGATGTGAAAAGGAGATCATAATAAGTTGAGGCTCATGAGCTTTTCATCCCCTCCATCCTACGCCTCGGCTAGGGCATCATCCCCTTTAGGCTTCACGGATGAGCCCATCGACCTGCCTTCCCTTTTCCTACCACTTAGGCAGCCCGTGGTGGGTAAGGGGGGATTTTTTGCCTCAACTCCGGCTAGTAGTTTAGGTTAGGGTTTTTTCTCCTCATAAGGGTGGTCGTTAGGTGGACGGTAGCGCTTCATCTTTGAATTGGCTTCAGGGCTTCAATCCTCTTCGAGTTAGTCGATGATGACAGGGTCAACGGAGCTCTCGCGTAGATTACTGCAACCCCCCTTAGGTGACAAGGTTAGAGTTTCTCGTTGTGCGTGCACAAAGGTTGTTTTTGTGGTAAACGCTTCGGAACGCTTCAGATTCATTGGTGATGACTACTGGTCTAGTGTGGTGGTTCTTAGGGGCACATACACGACAAACATCGAATTTCATCCAGAAGGACATGCCAGCTTCAATAGGGAAGTGGCGTCAAAGGTGCGTCGGTAGCTAGCTCTATGGTGTAGTGGTCTTCAAAGATCTAGATTCCTGAATTTATTATGTTTATAGTGTTGTGTACTTGTATTAAACCTTTATAATTTATTCATATCCTTTTTGTTAAAAAGTCCATACAAATTAAAAAAATTAAAATTGGTTACAAATTTATCTGATCAACTAACACAATACAAGATATATCCCTAATCAGGTACAAACACACAAAGCATAGTAGCCAATGTCAAATCCTTTGATGCCATCGATGCGAATATGTCATCAAGTAAACATTATTCAGACCCGCAAACCAATTAAAATAAACATGAGTCTCAATGTATTGCCCTTTTTATTGAGATTTTTTTTTCAAAACACGAATAATCAAAATAAGCAATTTTTTGTATGTTGTGTTTACAAATTGTTAAAATGATTATCTTTTCTATGCATGTAAGTTTTAATGAAAAAGACAAATGGTTTGCACTCGGTCAAAAAGAAGTCATGTCATTACAAAATTGTTCACTTGGAGAAAATATTGTGATTAAAAGATTAATTACAATACTTAAAATTTGATTACACGATGCAAATGTGTGCAATTGATTGTGTCTAATTAAATATGCATTTTGTCGCCGAATAGATTGCTCTGGTGATCCCTTCGAGTCCCTTGTGTGGAAGCTAAGACCATCTCTAGAAGATCCTTCAAAATATACTTCATCATCCTTTAATCCTTCATTTCTTGAGGGATTAAGCTTTTATCCATTTAGCAGATCCTTCAGAACATAATTCCTCAAAATAAAAATAAAATGTTTGCCTCCTTCAAATAGTTATGTATGTACTTCATTTGAACCTATATTATTGCATAAATTACTTGGCCACTTAAGAATTCAAGTACAAACAATTCAAATACAAATAATCCTTATTCGCAAAAATTATATACAAATAATCCTTAATGTTTTCAAACTTAATCATTCCAATTCAAACACAACGTATGGTCCAAATGAAATATTAATCCAAATAAACATGATAAAAATGCAAGAATCAAGTGTTATGATGTTGCTAATGGTGCTTATTAAGAAGATCTTTCTAGAGTTGGTTTTGAGCTTCTAGGTTTCCGATCTGTCGACATGGTTGGACGAGTGTGCATAGATATTGTTTGCTGACGTACCGTCTCAACCATAGCACGGCTATAGAGAAACAACAAGTCCTTCGGGTCCTCTTTCATCTGCGAAGATCAATTTGTGCAAGGTAACACATGTTGCTATGACCTGACACGGGGATGAGGTCCAATATTGAGCAGAGCCATTGATAGCCGCAAAGCATTCTTTAAGCACACTATTAGATCTTTGAACATACATTCTCTTGCCAACCGTGACAACCAACTCCATGACTCGGTCTCCTCGAATTTTCCTCTTCCCCAATCTCGGAGGCCACAAACTCAACATCATTATCATCGTGTTCTTTGTCCTTAGGTAGCAGACAACACCTTCATCTACACACTACAACATTTCATCATCAATTCGAGACCGTATTTGATAAAAAACAAATGAAAATGAAAAAGAAAATGTTGGGGAAATTTTCCGAACACCTTAAGGGAAAACGGGGTTGAAGTAATGGAGGTCGGCAACGGAAGCTATGCCTAGGGCCAAACAACCAGTGATGGTTCCTAGATGATAGTTGAAGCGGTTCTCGGGTCGTGAGGCTACCAATATGGCCGAGATCTACTGGTGACGCTGGGAGCTATGGAGGTAGTCAACTAGGTCAGTTTTTTCGACATTAGCTGGCGAGGTCTTAGGCGTGAAAATCCTACGCTATCGTCGAGGTCCGATGGTTAGATTCACCATAAATGGACCTCAACAGTGTTGGGGTGGATCTTTTTGAAGGCATCCTTGATGATGAAGGAAATTTCAATTTCTACATCCGTGGGTGATGAAATTGTGCGGAGAGGCGGACATAATGGTTCCACCTCAAGAGGCTCTACGGGGTGAGAGGCGTGTTGGCGCCCAAAGCGAAGCTAGGATTTCGCCTATATTTACTGAGAAGTGGAGTTGCTAGAGAAAAAAACGAGGTAGGGACTGACATATGAGGAATGTAATAATTTCTTGTAGATGGATGAATGGATTGATGTCTCTACAAGAGGGGTATTAGTGAAACTCCAATGCCCTGCACCAAATCACACCTAAATCTTCGGACTGCACGCTCCAGAAAACTTTTTCCATCAAACATCTGCGGGCCGGTGGGACGTACAAATTCCAATAAACCAAAAGAAAACATGTCGGAGGTTTGCGTGCGTCTGAACCTCGGGTACGTGGGCATCCGACACACTCAACCTAGACATAAAAGAGGAGGATCATGCACATTTGGGCAATTCCACAATTTTCCCGCACGAAATCCCTTCCCTTGCCCAATGTATCTGTTTTGATTGTTGCAACACACCGACCTATTTCCCTCATGTTTCTCCATCCACTACTATGATGGAGACACTAGGAACCTCGGGAGTCAATAGTGACTATCGTCGTCCGTTGGTGCATGTTATCTTTGAATATGATTGCTCCTTTGTGGTTTTTCTAGCAAAAAATTATACCATTGATAGGTCCTCATCATTGATCTGAAGAAGGAAGCTATTTCCATTACTAAATTTCCCAAAAGTTTGAAGATGATTAAAATTAGCAGAAGAGACAGTGAGGCATCGCATCAGATTGCCAAAATTATCTTTGATAATAGGCATGAAGGTTTTGTGTTTAATAGTTTTTCGCGCTGCGTGGCGAGTGTTTTCTGAATGATTGTAATAACTAAGTTAATTAATTAATATTTGGGGATTTTTTTTCAAAAAGTTAAAATAGATTGGATGTCTAAGAATTAAGGAAAATTAATGGATATCGAGTGTTGGGCTATACAACATTAATTAAATATTAATAACAGGGTCTATATATTTTTGAAAGGATAACTCACCAGCTTGGTCGTTATTAATTGTTGCTAAACATAGTATATTATCATCCCTACATATGCATATACCTACATCCACCAAGAGCTCGAAGGAGTACATTTAATTTGCAAAGTACACAATGGACAGTCGAGTGGGCTATACAACATTAATTAAATATTAATAACAGGGTCTATATATTTTTGGAAGGATAACTCACCAGCTTGGTCATTACTAATTGTTGCTAAACATAGCTTATTATCATCCCTACATATGCATATACCTACATCCATCAAGAGCTCGAAGGAGTATATTTAATTTGCAAAATACACAATGGATAGTCGAGTGGGCTATACAACATTAATTAAATATTAATAACAGGGTCTATATATTTTTGGAAGGATAACTCACTAGTTTGGTCGTTATTAATTGTTGTTAAACATAGCATATTATCATCCCTACATATGCATATACCTACATCCACCAAGAGCTCGAAGGAGTATATTTGCAAAGTACACAATGGACAGTCGAGTGCTCTTTGTTTTCGTAGTTATCCTAGGATTGTCGATCCTGCACGATGTGAGTGTTGGATGAAAAGTACTATAGTAGCATCGTTTTGTTTTCTTTGCCCATAAGTGAAAATTGGTCGATTTGCGCACTATTTCAAAAGTTGGTTTTGTCGTAGGTGTAGTACTATTGGTCGAAGAATAGAACTGACAAACACTTATGTTACTTCCATGCAACTCGAAGCATCAATGACATGCATAATAGTAAGATTACCGTGACGTGTTGTGCATTCCTAAAAGCACAACCGAGCCCAAAACGCCCGTTGGTGTGTTGCACACCCTTCAGGACATCAGTGTGCTTTCAGACAAAGAAAGAATGCCTGGAAAACTGTTGCAAACAATCCAAAGCTAATTTTATGGAGGACACCCGGTCCCTTTCTACTTTGTAGAATATGCTGACCATAGTTGTATTCGATCTCATTCCGCAATAAGAGAATTTGGCGTACAATAATTTATGAGTTATTTTTTTGTCTTATTCAAACTTTTTCCTCTTTGACGTTGTTTCGCGTGATCCACCTCTCCTGAGTTTATACCACGGCTACAACCTTATATGTTGTTGTTCGTCATTCCATAGTTACATTATGCTCTTAACGCTGGCAGAATGAAATAGAAGACAAGGTTATACACATGATTTAATATTATCATCTAACGCATGCTAGACAAGTTATCTTCTAGCAAGTTTTCATCTCAGTGTTATTACTTACGTTTTAGTTGTTATTCATTGGCACCAAAGAACTAAAACATAAATATGGGAACATATATTTAAAACATAAATGTTGTTTGCTTAGTGCATCAACATCCAAGGAAAACTTAGGTTTATAGGTAAGCAACAATGTTTTGAAGATGGACTTTTTCTAAGCCCAACTGCAGCATACCACTTATCCTTATCCTTCAATGTTTCAAGATGTGTGCTAGCCAGCTAACTTACTACATAAAAATGTTCTCTTTTGTGTTTCTACCAAATAGAATAACATGTGCACTTCAAATATTAAAGTTCAACAAAACTTTAGAACCACAACGTGTGAAAAAGCTTTCAGATTTTTTATCTAGTATAAATATGCAAGAAAATGAGTTTTTAAGTAAAAAAATATGTAACATGTTAAGTATTTATGATGTATAAAAAATACAAAAACGTTTCCGATAAAAAGTATACTCGCTCCGTCGAAAAATATTTGTCGGGGGAATGGATGTACCTAGATGTATTTTAGTTTTAGATACATTCATTTTTATTCATTTTTTTACAAGTCTTCCCTTACGAAGGGAGTATAAATATTAGGGAAAACTTTGTTTTTGCCACTCTAGTTTTTGCCAACTTTGCTTTTGCCACTCTAGATTTTAACACATCACTTTTGCCACTATTAGTTTTTGATAATACATCACAAATGCCATTCTGTGGCAAAATCACTAGTTTTTCATTTCACTTTTGCCACCTTAGATTTTGACAATGTATCACAATTGCCACTAAAAAATTATTGCTTTTGCCACGAAATGGCATTTGTGATGTATTGTCAGAAGCTAAGAGTGGCAAAAATGATAAGTCAAATTATAGAGAGGTAAAAGCAAAGTTGGCAAAAGCTAGAGTGGCAAAAACAAAATTTTCCCTAAATATTAAGTTCTGATGAAGAACAAAAATAGTAGCCCGTGCATAGTAGATGTACAATACCTATGGCATTTCAGTCCTCGTGTGTGAAATTTTGGCTTCATCCATGCAAAAAAAAAAATTTGGCTTCATATTTATACTATCATGTCCTCCGAATAATTGCCCTCAATAATAATAATAAATATTTGTCGAGTTTTGATATAAAAATGAAATTGTGATATTATTTCAATCAGCACTAAACGTGAAGTGTACATCAATTGTTTGCTCTTTCTTCAAGAATTTACAAAGAATATTCCCAGAAATAACTTGGACTATAGAAAAGTAGACTCATTTTAAATGTGTATCAGAAATGCAAAACTAACTATGTTGTAGAATTAATGATTAACTATTTTTTAAGGTTTATGTAATATCTTGTAAATGTTAAAAAATATTTCAATTTCAGTGGTTCTTATTCTTCCTAGTTATTATCCATGCATTGTTGTGGAATAAAAAGCCCTTATGTTCACCATTTGTTGTTCTGGGTAGTGATTTGTCGTGTCACCCTAGGTGTCCTAGAATTGCTTCCGATAAAAATTCCATGTATCACTATATCTCACTTCCAACCGCCGCCTCGTCTGAAGCACAACGCTTAGTGGGCTGGCCCAGTTGTGATACCCCAGTTTCCTTCATTGGCTAGTTTTCTCTATTCTTTTTTACTTTTTTATAATTCTGAAATGAAAAATTACTTAAATTTCTA
This sequence comes from Bromus sterilis, assembly GCA_950022295.1. NCBI lineage: Eukaryota > Viridiplantae > Streptophyta > Magnoliopsida > Poales > Poaceae > Bromus > Bromus sterilis. The sequence continues at coordinate 436,724,922 of OX465595.1, forward strand.
ACAGTACATATCATGCATTTAAAAAATGTCAATGCAGTGTTAAAAATTCTTAGAAAATGTTTGTACCATTAGAAAAAACATCGCAAATTTCTAAACATATATGTGACTTTTGATTAAAAAAATATGAAATTAACAAAATGGTGTAGAAGTTTACAAAACTACTTCATATTATATGTTGTTGAAATAGATGCATGTAGCATTAAAATACATGTAGATACATCAATTTCTGTGATAGTTAATTTCAAACGAAGGGAGTCTTTCGTACCATCCAAACATATGTTATTACTTATTACATTGGATTTTTTTTACCTAATTCAAGTATCTTCGTGACATTTTAGTAAGTTTCTCTCACAAATATGTTGGTGCTACAACTGGTTGTAATCACAGGATATGTTTCTCTTCTCTCTCCTATTCTATCTGCTTCAACTAGTCACAAAAGTGATGTGACATATTTTATAGCCCGCCTACGCCATCAAGTGATGTGGCATCACTTTCAAAATTAAGTTTAATGGACTTGAGTGAAAATATCGATTTGACAATGCAACTTTAGGAACTTTTTATAAGTATTATTATTCAATGTGCCATGTATGACAATAGGAATTATGCAGTAAAAAGTCTAAGGAGATCAGAATCTAGCTCGACATTAGAATTGCAACCGTCTATGAAAGTTTGTCACCTACTTTTTTAAAAAATTGGGATGAATTTGTATTATTATTTTTCTTTATGGAATATTTTTCTATACACTCGCATACCAAAAATTCCTTTATGTAAAAACATTTACAAGATTGTGGCTTAAGAAAATTTTAAATATGAATGATTACTCACATGGTGATATTAAGTATCACATGTCCTGATACACACAACCTTAAGAAAACAGAAAAATATCGAATAACTTAGGGGTGTTGACGTATCCTCCTGTATCCATCAACAACGTGCCATGAACATGGCTCGATGTCGCCTCTAGAAGTATACCTCAGTGGAGAAAACTTTTTGAAACCCATGAGTTTGTGGAGGCAACGGCCAGAAAAACTTTGATACAAACAAGGAGAATTTGCATGATTAATCACATGGTAATATGATACCCATTGTTTTGGTGAAAGATACAAGATGAGCCAATGAGGTCGCGCATCAGTTTACCAAATTTACCTGTGATAATAGGTTTGAATGTTTTGTTTGTAATAGTTTTCTGCGATGCGTGATGAGTCTTGTTTTAAATGACTGGAATAAATGTGTTAATTAATTAATATATGAGGCTTTTATTAAATAAAAATAAAGTGGTTGTCTACAAATGAAGAAAAATTAATGGATATTGAGTGTTGGGCTATATACCATTAATTAAGTATTAATAGCAAAGTCTACAAATTTTGAAAGGATGACTCACTAGCTTGGTCGTTATTAATTTTTGCTAAACATAGCATATTACCATCACTACATATAGCATACACCTACATCCACTAAGAGCTCGAAGGAGTATATTTGCAAAGTAGAAGATGGACGGTCGAGTGCTCTTTGTTTTCCTGGTTATGTTGGTGTCTTCCGCTATTCCTGCACGTTGTAAGTGTTGCATGAAAAGTACTCTACTAGCATCCAATGTTTTCTTTGCCCTTAAAGGCAATCCGGTCGATTTGCACATCAGTTCAAAAGTTGATTTTGTGCATTACTATTGGTAGGAGAATAGAACTGACAAATGCTTCTATTATTCCATGCAGCTCGAAGCATCGATGACATGCATAATAGTAAGATTACATGTTGCGGAGTCTTGAAAGCACAACCGAGGCCGAAACCTCCGTTGGTGTGTTGCACACCCTTTAGGACATCAGCATGCTTTGAGACAAAGAAAGAATGCCTAGAAAACTGTTGCAAACAATCCAAACCTAATTTTATGGTGGACACTCGATCCCTTTCTACTCTATAGTTTGTACTGACCATAATTGTAGTCGATCTCATTCTACAATAAAAGAATTTGGCATAAAATAATTCCTGAGGAGTGCGGATTTTGTACATGTGTAAGCGGGTAAAATGGCTTCATCGTTTGTAGGATTCTAAAAACATAGGAGCAGAAAAAATATATGACTAATATGCTATTACGTATTGGTTCCTATATGATTTGAACATGCACGATTCAATTCACTGAAAAAAGGAAGAATTTTTCTTAAGGATTAGGTACATTGCATTGGTTTTTGTATACAATATGCAATGTTTCTAGCACAGTTTTTATGGATCTCAAAGCAATCTTTTAGCATTGTGCGGACATGATATCAAATGTACCCGTTTGTATATGTACATATGCATTTCTGATTCCTGAGTTGTTTTTGCCTTATTTAAACTTTTCCCTCCTTAACGTTGTTTCGTGTGATCCACCTCTCCTAGGTTTATACCACGGCTACCACATTATCTGCTGATGTTCGTGATTCCATAATTCCATTATGTTCTTCATGCTGGCAGAATGAAACAGAAGACAAGCTTATACCCATGATTTAATATCATCTAACGCTTATTAGAAAGTTATCTTCTAACAATTTTTCATCTAGGTGTTATTACTTTTGTTTTATATGGTTATGTAGGCACCTAAGAAATAGAAAAATAAATCTGGGAACATACATTTAAAACATAATATTTGTTTTCTTACTGTGTCAACAGCCAAAGAAAATTTAGGTTTAAGTTAGCAGCATTGTTTTGAAGATGGGATTTTTCTAATCCCAAGTGCACTATACCTTTACCTTATCCTCCAACATTGCTTTGAGATGTGTGCTACCAGCTAACTTACTACATAAAGTTTTCTCTTTTTGTTTCTCCCAAATAGAATAACATATGCACTTCAAATTTTGCAGTTTAACAAAACTTTAGAATCACGACGTGGAAAAAGATTTCAGATGTTTTGATCTAGTATAAATATGAAAAATGAATTTTTAGTAAAAAATATCGTTTGAAATATTTACGATGCATAAAAAAACATGAATGTTTTACATATATTGTAGTGATAATGTTTTGTTGTCCTATAAAGTTTAAAGTTCGGAAAAAAGATAAAATTTATTACAAGTATCTTGATTCAACTAATGAATTGCTAGATAAAGGGATGCAGTGAACCTAAGTTCAACTAAAACTTCTCCTTTGAAGATCCTTTGTTTTCTATTTATTATAAATTTTAATGAAGTCTATACATTATAAAACATGTAATATTTTTATTTGCGTCAATGCTTACTTAACCAACGCCGAAGGAAATCTCAAGATGCGTTGAAAGTTTTGATGTCATCATTTAGACGTGTGTGTCCAATGGAAAGTAATCTTTCCATTCTCAAAAATTGCACTCACAGTACATTTTACTAATTTCTTTCATAAAATTCAAATTATCACAAAGAAAAAAAAACTAGCACGTTCAAATTAGATGTTCAATACCTACAACGTTTAAGTTCTCATGTATGCAAATTTGGCTTCCTATTTACATTGTCACATACTCCTAAATATTGTCCTAATAAATATTTTGTCTCTCGATAAAAATGAAACTGTGATAATTATTTCAATCAGCACAGAACGCAAAATTTAAATCTATTTTTTTTCTTCATTAATTTACAAGAATATTTCCAGAAATAATTTGGCATCTGGAAAAGTAGACTCATATTACATGTGTATCAAAAATGCAGAATTAACTATGATCTGCAATTAATGATTAACTCATTTTTTTAGGTTTATATATACATATTTGCACATGTTAAAAATATTTCAATTGCAGTGGTTCTTATTTAATTTTAGTTATTGTTCTTGGATGGTCGCAGAATAACAAACTTTGATGTTCGCCATTTGGTGTTCTGGCTAGTGATTTCGAATTGCTTCCGATACTAATACTATGTTCCAGAACGATGTGATGTTGTAGCACTATATCTCGCTTGCAATGAGTGCAACTGCCGCCTCGCCTCAAGCATAGCGTTCATGGGCTTTCTCGGTAGTGATACCTTAGTTTCTACCATTCGCTAGATTTGTTTTTACTTTCCTTCTTTTTTACTTTTATTTATATTTATGAAATTAAAAAAACTACTTAAATTTTTAAAGGCGTTCATCGTGCATTTACAAAATTTCCATTATGTGTAAAACATACTCGTGTAATTCTTAGAAAATGTTTGTACCATTAGAGAAAAATCCATAAATTTCAAAATTGTACATGACTTTTGATTAAAAAAGTGAATGCAAAAAATGTTATAGAATTTAAAAAATACTCTCTTCGTTCCATGTTAATTTTCCCTAGAATGAATGTATCTAACATTGAAATACATCTAGATGCATCCATTTCAACAATAGTTAATATGGAGTGAAGAATTTTTTTTCTTACCATTTAAATATATTTTTTGACATTGAAAAAATGATTATCTATTTCAAAAGCGTTCATGAAATTTTTGTAAGTTTATTGTACAATTCACTCACAAATATGTTGAAGCCCGTGCTATATGACCGGCTATAATCCTACAACTAACTTCTCTTCTCTTTCCTCTTCTTTCTTCTCCAGACAAAAAAAAATGATGTGACATATCTTATGGCCCGCCTTCATCATCAAGTGACATGGCATCTCTTATGAAATTTAGTTTAATGTATTTGAAGGAAAGTATTGCTTTGACAATGCAACTTGAAGAACTTTCCATAAGTATGTTTATTCGATGTTCCAAGTAAGAAAATAGAAATTATGCACTAAAAATTCTAAGCAGATAAGAATCTAGGTCGACATTAGAATTGCAACTGTCTGTGAAAAATTATCACGTGTTTTTACTTTTTTGGGTAGTTTGTATTCTTTCTGCTACTTTCAGCGAGGCATGCATAAATTTTATGGCATATTTTGGTATACACTTGCACACAACCTTTATTTATGTAAGAAAAAATTACTAGATTGTTGCTTGATACTTTTATACAAATGTATGATATACTTACATGGTAACATTAAGTATCACATGTCCTTACAAACACCCCCCAACAGAAAAATAAAAAATATATCCAAAAAATTTGAGGGCATCGAAGTCTTCATCCTCCTATATTTATCAACGGCGTGCCGTGAGCATAGCTTGATATCGCCTCTAGGCGTATACCTCAGGGGAGTAAACTTTTTGAAACCCATGAGTTTTTGGAAGAAGCGGCCACAGAAAGTCTTCGGTACAAACAAGGAGAGCTTGCATGATTTCTCACATGGTAATATGGTATCCATATATTGTTTTGGTAAAACATACAAGAGAGCTTGCAGCATTACGTATGCACAAGTATATATGACTTGTTCTTTCTAGTTTCTATACATCATTTCTAGTACATGTTACAAAAAAATAACATGTCAATCCTAGTTTTGGACTTGGCAGGGTTGTGGAATAACAGTTCCTGATTTTTGCCACTTTGCATTCTGGCAAGTGCTTTCCGTGACACCCTTACCTCCCTCCATTTTGAGGTCGATATTCTCCAAGACAATGTCAGAGCATGAAATATGATTGCTGCAGCTGAGTTTGATGGCATCCTTGGAAACGGTTGTCCCTCTAATGTTCTTGAAGACCACATTGCTGACCTCTACGGCAGATCCCTGACTCTTACTACATGGCTTGGCGGAGTCGCAGTAGTTTTGGTCGATGATTATCGGGTTTTGCACGTTGTCCATGATCATGTTCTGGAACGTGATGTCCTTGGCATACCCGCTTCCGCCCTGCCATGTCTTGATCCGGGCACCATTGGTCGTGCCATACAATTGCACCGAGTCGATGACGATACCAGAAACCTCGGCTCTGGAATTGTCGTCTCCTAAGCTTCCGATGCTGATTCCATGTCCGGGGCCACAGACAACTTTGGTGACATGAAGATTGTGGGTTCCATCCTCGATGGACACGCAGTCATCCCCGGTCTTGATGAGGCAATCTTTGACCTGTACGTCTTTGCTGCGGGTGATGTGGATGCCGTCGGTGTTGGGGCTCGTGCCGGGCGCGGTGATGGACAGGCGGGCTAGTTGCACGCCGGTGCAACCCTCGATGGAGAGATGGATCTGCTGACTGTTTATGATTTTGAGATTCTGCACCTGAAGATTGTTGCAGAGGTGAAATGTTAGAGCCGTGGGCGCCCCTGTGCACGGCAGAGCCTTGTTGACCTTGCACGAGTTCTTCCACCAGACGTCGCCGTTGCCGTTGACCGTGCCGCCACCGGTGACGATGAAACCGGTGACGGCTTGGATCATGATCCAGTGCCTTCTGTCGTTCCATGCCGACCTGCTCCCAGGAGCCAGCAGGGTGCCTTTGACCATGAAGACGACACTGGATTTGCATGGGCCGGAGAGGGTGACGGAGCTGAGCAGGTAGGTCTTGCCCTCGGGAACGAGCAGCACGGCCGGACGGGAAGAGGAACACGCCGCGTTCCACGCCTTGGCCAGTGGCTGCGTGTCGTCGTGCTTCCCGTCGCCACGGGCGCCGTAGTTGTCGATGACGAACACATTCTGCTGAGTGTCATCATTGAGCGCCGGGGTGGCGATTGCACTGGATGCCAAGAACAGCACGAGCAGGGCAGCCGCCATGAAGGACGCCATGATCGAGCAGTAGCTAGAGACAAAGGAAACCCAAAGCAGCTACGCCTAGATAGATGGCGCACTGTACGTACGTGGCCTGGTTTGGAGTGTGGTGTTTGGTCGTAGGAGAAGCGTAGAAGGGATGAAGCCGATGGAGAACAAGTGTTGGAGTATTTATAGGCGGCATCAGCATGCATGTGGAATTGTGGATAGATATCGGGGTTGCTTGTGAGGGAGAAGCTTTTGCTTGTCAAGAGTTAGGCGTCGATGCATGTGTTGTGGAGTGCGCAGAGCTGCAATCGCACGTACATCGATCACCCGTGCTGCTGACTGCGTGCACCAACGGTTCAGCGAAACATGCCAGATTTGTCGTACCTGCAGGCTTTGCACGACAAAAATCTGAATCTTCGTGTACATGTCCGCGACAAATAAGCTTGCCTCTGCTTCTCTCCATACCAGCTTAGCTCTCGATCTGTTACCTTGTCCGGAAGGTATGTATCAGCAGGACCAGGTGTGTAGTGCTGCTACATACGTACATGCTGATGCTACTCCTATATATGCATGCACTGGAGCTACAGCTACGGACGGACAGATTACACCAACTGCAACTATATATGTACTGAAAGTGGATGATCACTAAACAGTCACCTGTTTTTATTTCTATCACCATGCATGCACATATTATATATTAGATTGGCATGAATTACATTGGTACAGGACCTTTTATCCTTTGGGTAGACATTGGAAGGTTAATTACTTATGTGAGGTAACATTCTCAATCATTTTTCTGTTTTGTTACAAGGTTCTTGCGATAAAGAGATTCTTGCTTGGCAAAGGATGGATGTTAACATATTTGTACAGTGAGGCAATAACGATTTCAGCTCGAAAGAGTTGAAGGATACTTGGTGAGGAATAACTATATGGGTAACTGGATTATAAACCGTAAAAAAAAATTGATTATACTCCGCGCCTTTCTACGTGAATTGGTTACTATAGTGGTCATTGAGATTGGCTTGTATGGAACATAAGTATTCAAATTAATGGTATAAACTGAAAGTGAAAATGCATGTTATTTATTGTATTTGGTAGTTGTCTACATTTAAAATATTTATTGAATATAAATAACATACTCCGTCCATTTCTATATACAAAGGCACTTCAGATTTATGTCTACCATTAACCATTCATTTTAACAAAATATGAGTTATATGCCACAAAAGGTTTGCTATTGGATACATATTTCAAAAACCTTTCTGATAATGTATTTTTATGATATATAAATCATAGTTTATTGAACAAAATTATAAGTTAAAGTTTGATACGAAAAACGAAGTGATCTTGTATACAGAAATGGAGGGCCTAATTAAAATAACTAGATGATACCCCACACGTTGTTGCGAAAATGGGTTTCCATACATTTCAATGAGATTTGATTATATGCAATATAAATATTTAGATTAATAAGATATGAATAAAAAAATTAAATACATACAACCTATTATATTGGATTATGTATAGTTATAAATTATTTATTGAATATAACTAGAGTAATAGAATAAAAAATATTTTTGCATGCATGCATGTGGTGGTGGGTCTTATCTCATGCATGGTTGCATATTGAGGTGGGCTTATCGTATCCATAATTATGTGATAATATGGCATACTTGCATGTTGAAATAACTAAATTAGTGGGGATCACTCTCTTTGGTATATAGGATTTTTTTTCTGTTTATGATTGCATGTCGAGCTGAGTTTTTTTTTCACGTATGGTTGTATAACATATTTGCATTTTGAGAAAATAAATTAGTGTAGATCACATATCTATTATAGTTTCGATAGATCGGTATGTACAAATAGAAGATAACCTACTGCTGCGGCGGGAACACCTGCTAAAATCGGTAGGCTATTTGACATGGCTCAATCATGAGATTAAATTATAATGACATGTTGATGACGTGGTGCATGACTTATTGATGTGCATAAGTTATGAATTAACTACGTGACCACGGCATGTTGATGTCGTGGCAAACATACAGGCACATTTAGAGCCGTGGCAATCTATCAGCTGCCGTGTAGGCCAAGCTAATTAACAGGGGAAACACTATTCATCCTAGATCACCATGCATGGGGGCAATTTAGTGACGTACATGATCCAAACCGCAGACTGCAAACTACTGGAAACGTGCCGGCTACACGGTACGTACGTGGACGTTGCCATACCACGCCTGCACGCATATATTCGACGTTGGATCGTGCGTGCCCATAGAAATGTAACACCGGCCTGCTAGGTTTTTCTGGTAAGTTTTGCGAACCTCCTGGAGGATCCGGCAAGGCGACGTCCTAGTTTGGCCAAACAGTCTTCAACGATTGATTTACGTCGACATTCCAGAATGGCCTGCACAGAGAGAACTCGCGTGTGTTCATTATCCCGTTCTAATGAGGGCGCCCTTATGTTAAGATAGATGTCGTACGAGGTCCATACATTTTGGAGTACGTAATATATATTCCCATATATATTTCTCAACGCAGAGAATTTCGGTAAGCAAAGCAAAATTCTACTACTCTTCCATCTAATGTGGTTCTTCTTTTCACGCAAATATTAATGCGGGTCAACCTAGCTAGAGGTTCTCTACGCCAACACTCCAAATCAATGCCGCCGTCCTAACTCATCACATGATGTTCATACAGGATTAGTGGATCATTTATCTAACTGATGCCTTAAAGGCTTTGGAAAATGCTTGCTCTTCCAAAATGGAAATATAGAAGCTCCAATTATATAAAAATATTTGGTTTACATTTTCTCACGTAATTGAAAATAACCACACTTGTGGATTAAGCATGAGATACGAGCAGATACCCGTCTTTCCATAGGTGATCAGAAAGTGAGTGCGAATTTCTGGAGGCCGAGCTACACGTAGCCCTTTATTATAAAAAATCGTAAAACATATTTAAAAGTTCTGAAAAAATATGAAAAAAAAGCTATGAAAACTTATATGTATTCCGTATGAATATGTCAAATTTGGCTTGAAAATATTGTAATATGAAGTCTGCAAAAAAACAAAATTTCAGCCCAAAATCAACAACAAAAAGGCCCATTTAAAATCAAATATTTGTCTTTTTTTCATACGTCAGATGTGAAAGTATAATGGTATGAAAATTTGCACATATGTCATATACATGTGTATATATATTCATAAAAAAATTCAACGTTTCTTTTATAATATAAAATACATTTTATGACTTGTTTAGACTAAAAGGCTACGTGTAGCTCGGTCTACGTTAGCATTATCTGATGAGAAAGTACCCTATTTTAGCTCGACCTGTGGTAAAAAGGCACTCGCTTAAAGATGAATTCCCCTCGCAGTTTGTGAGCAGCACGAACCCATCACTGCTAGTGGCCTCATCGGTCTAGATTGGGTTTCGGGATATCCCGTTCCGACGCGCAGTTTTACATGAGGAAACTACGGCATGGGTCCTATTGCTCGATGGCCTTGTGGGTTGGCTCTCGGGGATTCCAGACGTGGCGTTGTGCCGTTGTGGCACCTTTATCTTTCTGGAATCTTCTCTTCCGAGTCGACATACCAGATACTTTGTCGGCCATCGATCCTAGTGTTACGGGCTAGGATTACGAAAACTATCACTTTTTTTAATTTTCTAAAAATCTATCACTTTTTTGGTAATTGTTGGCAAAAAAATCCAAATCTTATAACGGGTTAATTTTAATGCGGTTTATGACATGTATGGCCCACCTGTCAGGAGTCGTAAGGTTTGACCGTTAACTTTGACCGTTATGACAGATAGAGCCCACAAGTCAGTCTGTACCATTTCATAAAACAAAATCAGGAAAAATAAAATAATTAACGAAAAAATGGCAAAATTATTTTTGACCGAAAAAATAAAGTTATGACAGATAGAGCCCACAAGTCAGTCTGTACGATTTCATAAAAAAATGAGGAAAAATAATATAATTAACGAAAAAATTGGCAAAAATATTTTTTAACCAGAAAAAATAAGGTTTCCCAGAGAAATTTATTTTTACCCGAAAAAATATTTTCCATACCAAAAAACAAAATTTTCCCTGGATTTTTTTCAAAAATAAAATTCGGCCCAAGAAACCATTCATTTTTCTGAAAAAATATTTTTTTACCCGGGATTTCCTTTGGTATGTTAAGAAAATAAAAAATTGGTTGAAAAATATTGTTTTTCTGGAGGAAAATGTTATTGTTCTCCGAATATATATATTGTTTGGTAAAAAAAATTTGGTGAATTATTTTTTCAGAAATATGTGTTTTTTGTCCGAAAATATATTTTTAGGGAAAAAGTAATTATTTTTGTGTGGAAAAAAATCCGGAAATAACTGTGTTTTTTTCCAAAAATATTTTTTTGTGGGTAAAGAGTAATTATTTTTGGGTAAAAATTAAATTTTCAGGAAGGAAATGTGTTTTTTTGTCTAAAATTTTTTTGCTGTATACAAAATAATTATTTTTTGGTGAAAAATATTTTTTGTTCGTAACTATTTTTTTCTTTCAACTTTTTTTTGGAAATGCAACGGACTGACATGTGGGCTCCATCTGTCATAACGGTCAAACCTTACGACTCCTGACAGGTAGGCCACAGATGTCAGAAACCACATTAAAATTAAGCCGTTTTGAGATTTGGATTGTTTGCCAACGGTTACCAAAAAAGTGGTATTTTTAAAAAAATTAAGAAAAGCGGTAGTTTTCCACAACAACTTAGCCCGTAAAATGGTAGTTTTTTGCTATTTACTCCTTCATGTAATGAGTTGAAACGCTTGAAACTAACTACAACAATGTATGGCAAAGTAGGACTCTTTTTTTCTAGATGATACCCCGCGCGTTGCTGCGGGAACTATTAACAAATACTTTAATATTTTAAAAACATGAGAAATTATGAAACATATTATAATTTAACTATAATTTTTTCTGAAAAAATATTGTTTAGAGTACAAATCTAAGATAATTTGATGAAAATCCAAAAATATGTGTGATTTTTTTCTTTCTTAATCTATTACCTTGACAATATATCGGTGAGATAATAAGAGACGAAAAGAAGTTGAGTGGAGACAGTGGAAACATCTCCACCCTTGATTAAACCTAAAACAATGATAGCAACTAAAGATGTGCATTCATATAAAATTTATCTCATAGAAAAATAACATGCGAGGTAACTTATAATTAGATTTTCTATAAATAAATCATTTATAAATCGTGGAGCTAAGTGCATATTTTTTTTAAATATCTTTTTGTGATGCATGAAGAATTAAATGGGAGCATGTGCATGAAGGGTTGGACAATGATAGCAACTACAGATGTGTTTTCGTAGAAAATTTATCGAATAGAAAAATAACATGCAAGTTAACTTATAATTTGATTTTCTATACAAAAATCGTTTATAAATCATGGAGCTAAGTGCATAATTTTTTTAAATATTTATTTGTCATGCATGGGGAATTAATGGGAGCATGTGCATTTGCATGAAGAGTTGGTGGAAATTAGTTTTTGCGTGGTGGGCCTGCTTGATGATGTGGATAGCTTACATGTCAAGATAAATTATGAAACATATTATAATTTAATTATTATTATTTTTAAAAAATATTGTTTAGAGTACAAATCTAAGATAATTTGATGAAAATCTAAAAATATGTGTGATTTTTTGCTTTGTTAATCTATTACCTTGACAATATATCGGTGAGATCTTAAGAGACGAAAAGAAGTTGAGTAGAGACAATGGAAACATCTCCACCCTTGATTAAACCTAAAACAGTGATAGCAACTAAAGATTTGAATTCATAGAAATTTTGTCGCATAGAAAAATAACATGTGAGGTAACTTATAATTATATTTTCTATAAATAAATCATTTATAAATCGTGGAGCTAAGTGCATAATTTTTTTAAATATCTTTTTGTGATGCATGGAGAATTAAACGGGAGCATGTGCATGAAGGGTTGGACAATGATAGCAACTACATATGTGTATTCGTAGAAAATTTGTCGAATAGAAAAATAACATGCAAGTTAACTTATAATTTGATTTTCTATACAAAAATCGTTTATAAATCATGGAGCTAAGTGCATAATTTTTTTAATTATTTATTTGTCATGCATGGGGAATTAATGGGAGCATGTGCTTGTGCATGAAGAGTTGGTGGAAATTAGTTTTTGCATGGTGGACCTACTTGATGATGTGGATAGTTTGCATGTCAAGATAGAAAGGTAGTGGGGATGAACTATTTAGGTATTATAGATTATAGATTTTGGACAAGCTTTATATATATTGTACATTATACATGCTAATTAAAAAGACAATTTCCACTACAACTTAAATTTTTCCTTTGCATGGTAGCGGGATAACATTTCCTGATTTTCTCCACTTTGCGTTCTGGCAGGTACTTTCCGCGTCACCTTTACCACCCTCCAACGTAAGGTCAATGTTCTCTAAGGTAATGCCTGAACACGGGAGATCCTTGCTACAACTGAGCTTGATAGCATCCTTGGATATGGTAGTCCCTCTAATATTCTTGAACACCACATTCGTCACCTCCACGGCCGATCCCTGACTCTTGCATGGCTTGGCGGAGTCACAGTAGTTTTGGTCAATGATAATTGGATTTTGCACCTTGTCCATGATCATGTTCTGGAACACGATGTCCTTGGCATACCCACTTCCTCCCTGCCATGTCTTGATCCGGGCTCCGTTGGTCGTGCCATGTAAATGCACGGTGTCGATGTAAACACGGGAAACCTCGGCTCTAGAGTTACCATCCCCTAAGCTTCCGATGCTGATGCCATGTCCCGGGCCGCAAACAACTTTTGTGATGTGAAGATTGTGGCTTCCATTCTCGATGGATACGCAGTCGTCGCCGGTCTTGATGAGACAATCTCTAACCTGCACGTATTTGCTGTGGGTGATGTGGATGCCGTCGGTGTTTGGGCTTGTGCCGGGCGCCGTGATGGACAGGCGGGCCAGGTGCACATTGACGCAGTCCTGGACCGACACATGGATTTGTTGGCTGTTTAGGATCTTGAGGTTCTTCACCTTGAGGTTAGTGCAGAGGTGAAATGTCAAGGCGGTGGGAGCCTCCTTGCAGGGCAGGGCCTTGTTAGTCTTGCAGGAGTTGATCCACCAAACCTCACCGTTGCCGTTGATGGTGCCGCCTCCGGTGACGGTGAGGCCGGTGACGCGCTGGAGGAAGATCCAACGCCTCATGTCGTTGTCGCTCCAGGCCGACCTGCTCGGAGGAGCGACGAGTGTGCCCTTCACCGCGAAGACGATGCTGGATTTGCATGGGCCGGAGAGAGTGATGGGCTTGAGCAGGTAGGTCCTGCCCTTGGGGACGAGCAGCACGGCCGGCCGGGACGAGGAACACGCGGCGTTCCAGGCCTTGGCCAGCGCCTGCGTGTCGTCGTGCTTGCCGTCGCCACGGGCGCCGTAGTTGTCGATGACGAAGACATTCTTCGGAGTGGATGAGCTTTTGAGGGAGCTGCGGATTGCGGTGCCCGGGCTGGCATTGCACACGGAGGACAGCAAGAGCAGCATGAGCAGGGAAGCACACACGAGCCTCGTGGTCGACGCCATTCGGGAGAGATCTCAAAGGAATCGAAGTATGAGTGGCGGATAGATAGATAGATGAAGACGTAGGGGCTTTCTATGAGTAACGGAATGGACGAAGATGAAGAGCTCGATGCTGGCGATCGAGGCGTATTTATAGGTGCGGTGCTGCTTGTCATGAATGGAGAGGCCGGCTCTGAAGCTAGCATGATCGATCAATCTCCAGGTAAAATGTAGCGAGGCAAGTGATAGACGACGTGCGAGAATTGGCACAGTTGCATGCATGCTTGGCATGGCAAAAATCTAGGTCGGTCTCATGATCTCATGCATCTTCCTCCCAGACATGCAATCCAATTCCATGGCCCATATGCATGCATACGTGCTTCCTTCGTCTTCTATACCTACGTACTCCACTTGTAGTGTACCACACTATACCCACAGTAGGTGTTGATTCTTCATATGGCACCGCAATAATTCGCCATCTTTAGTTTATGATCGGCACTAAAATGACTCCTTCGAGAACACGAAAAGGCTGTCGCTTAATGAGAAGGTTAGTGGCACCGTCGTCACCGCTGGTGCAAAGAGGTTACCAGCTACCGGGTGCCTCACTGACCCACGGGGCCCACGACCAACACGCTTAGGCTGGGCGTGACACGTCGCTTGCACATACGCACACGCACACGCACACGCACACGCACACGCACGGACTGATACGATGGAGTCATGATGATTAAGCGACGGACGACCTTTTCTTTTCTCTAGACTAGGCCAGCGGCGCCTACTCATTGACTGAAGCCGTTCGATCCATGCAGGTACCGTTACTTGGATCACAGGTACTATAGTCGTACTTAGGCCCGTGTTGTACCTTCTAAAGTATCTAATTAAAGTGCTCCAAATTATTTCAACATGGAACATAAAAAAGTACTCATGTCAAATCTAGAAATTATTTCGTATTGGTAATATTATTACTTATGTATAACATAAATTTATGACTCTCTACTGGATATATATTTAAAATTTACATATGTCTTTTAAAAAGCTAGGCAATTTCACATAACAAGACTTTGTATTGCTTTAGTGATTGTTTAATATGTGAGAATGAATCATACCATTCAAGCGAAACTATGAAGTTTGTACTCCATATTAAAGCCAAACTATGAAGTTTGCACTCCATGAAAGATTATTTCTGTTACTCGAATTTAACTCTTACATTGAACTTCATTATACACTAGTATGCACAAATATACCTTCATGTTTCATACTGTTTGAACTTTTTATTTTGTGTAAATGCGAACTTAAGGTATCTTGCAGCATACCTTCCAAATCTGTATCTTAAATTATCCAAAATATCTACATGGAACATGCAACATTATAGTGTTCACGACAAGAGTAGGTGATTTTTTGACAGGAAAATTGTCTCTGAGTCCACATGCACTTCACCCTTTTATCTAGCCAAAACAAATTTGCATCACGATATGTGAAGAAAGTTTTCTTCTTTTTGTTTCCCCCAAATATAATAACATATGAACTTCAAACTTTGCAGGACAACAAAACATCATAACTACAACGTGGGGAATTTCTTCTTACTCTGTTGTGCACTATAAGTACTTACAATAATAGTTTTCACTCAAAGAGTATATTAACGTATATTTTTGCTAGACCGACAAATATGGAAAAAATCACACATTATAGTTCTAAAGTTATGTTGGTCTGCAAAGTTTGAAGTCCATATGTTTGTTCATTTGAGAGAAACAAAAAAACTTTCATGCAGTTGGTTAGCTACCACATATCTCAAAGCAAAGTTGGAGGTTAAGGGTAATGCGATGATGTGTGACTGGGTGTAGAAAACCCACTCTCTTTTTATAAATCAATTGTTGTTGTTGAGGTATTAGGTTGATTTCTACTTGTCTAATGGATACGAAAATTTGAACTGCATGTATTTCAAATAAGGTCTCTATATTAAAATTAATTATACTTAAGTAATTATTTACAATTTTATCTTCTATTTAGAGACAATATCAACAAATCAAATATTTGCTTTGAAAAGTCACACATATACATGCACCTTATTTGTTTGTCATGTATTTAAATAATGTAAATGTGATCTAAAATTTATGAAATTGGCATGAGATCATGTTATGATCTGAGAAGACCATATCTAAAATTTTAGACAACTTTTAGAAAACATCACTGCAAATTATGTTGTAACTATTGCATCTCTCATGAAGCATCATAGCATCCAAGTCCAACTATGAACATGTGAAGCCACAAAGCAACCTATATTCATAGTTAATCTTCGAATGGCAAGCTTATTACAATTCTAATTACAATCTCGAATTGCACTTTTTTTTAATACTTCCTCCATCTCAAAATAAATGTCACTGGTTTAGTACAAAGTTGTACTAAGTTAGTGACATTAATTTTGCGACGGAGGGAGTTATAAATTATATTATACTGTTAAGATCCATAGAAACGCCATGAATAGATGAATGGAAATATTATGAGTATGTCCATATATTATTTCATTTTTTTGCATGTTCATGTTAATTAGTTATTTTTACAACTCATAGGCTTTGGCACGGTGAGAACTCTTTACCCAGAAGAACTCTCTCAATGCTTGTGATACTTCTTCTTCTTGTCATCATCAGAACCATCTTTCTTGTATTTTCTGGACTTTGAATCATATGTCTTTGACTCATAGTTTTTGCTCGATCTGTGTGACTTGCTGATGTCTACGCACGCTTCTATTCTTGTAGACTATGTTGGGCCTCCAAGCGCAGAGGTTTGTAGGACAGCAGCAATTTCCCTCAAGTGGATGACCTAAGGTTTATCGAACTCAGGGAAGTAGAGGTTGAAGATGGTCTCTCTCAAGCAACCCTGCAATTAAGATACAAGAAGTCTCTTGTGTCCCCAACACACCTAATACAACTAGGAGTTGTATAGGTGCACTAGTTCGGCGAAGAGATGGTAAAATATAGGTGATAGGTGTAGCAAAGCAAGGTAATATAAATCTGTAATAAAAGTGTAGCAAGCAAACAAGTAGTAAACGTGAGCGCAAACGGTATTGCAATGGTGGAAACAATGCCTAGGCTTCATACTTTCCCTAGTGGAAACTCCCAACAACATTAACATAGTCTAATCACATGATATTTCTCATAAAACATGCAACGGAGACGTACTCGGAGGTCATTCCTTTGTGGTCAAGAGAGGACGAGAATTGTGTAGGGCTACAAAAGCACACCTCAGAGTTCGTAGTTCTCATCTATGGATTTCCCAATGTCACCGCGGCCATCCAAGAGAGTACCACAATCACCACAACATATCTAAAGGATAGTCAAAGACAAGCACCAAGAGACTCTCAATCTTCAATCCACACACAAAAAAAGGAAATCGCTCATGAAAATATTCTTCTAACCCATGTCCAATAGACCGCTGCCGCCTTGGTCTCGGGGGTTATACTAGTTAAAGTCAAGTGAGTACATCAATCCAATACATAGAGGAAGGGGAAATATCATGAGATCACCCTAGATTAACATAGTCTATGATCACAATCAAGATCACATCATGGGAGAGAGAAAAGACCACATAGCTACTGGTAGAAACCTCAGCCCCGAGGAGGAACTACTCCCGCATCATGGAGGGAGGAAGCAACGTCGATGGAGATGAATCCGGGGGCACTTCCCCGTCCCGGCAGGGTGCCGGCACAGGAATTCTGGTCCCCCGAAGCTTGTCGGCGATGGCGGCGGAGATCGGAATTGCTTCTGGAGAAAAGGGGTCTGGAATCAGAGTTTTCGCGACGCGAGAATAAATAGGAGCCAAAGGGGGGCACCAGGAGGGCCACCAGTCGCCTAGGCGGCCTCCTGGCGCGGCCAAGCCCTGGGCCGTGCCCACTGGCCGCCTAGGCACCAGGTGGGGCCCCTCTGGCCCTTCTTCGGTGAATCCGGAAGCTTCCGAAACGCTGATTTTTTATCTGATTTTTCCCGATATTTAGAGCACTTTTAATATGGGGGAAACCTGAAATAGAAAAACAGCAGAAAACAGGAACTGGCACTGGGGTGCACTGAGTTAATAAGTTAGTCCAAATATGATCAAAAGTGTATCTAAAACATAGCAATATCACACAAAACATGCATGGAGCAAGCAGAAATTATAGATACGTTTTGGACGTATCACTTGCTCGAAGAGTTGCTGTGGGAATGCATTGATCTATGTTCAATTACCCAGAGAGGACAATCAGCAATGAAGTGACCTGGCTTCTTGCACTTGTAGCAACAGTTATCTTTCACTGAAGAGTTTCTGGATGATGATTGATGTTGTGATGAATTGCTCGAATGTCTGGAGGATAGTTTTTCTTCGGTGAAGAGGAATTCCTTCTCTGGAAGCGGTTGAATCTTTTCATTATCAGTGCCAGATCTTTTCCAATATTCTCGGGGTCATCTGAGGCACCTCCAGATTCATAACTGGCTTCAGGAGAGGAATGATGTGAAGCTTTGGCCTTGAGTGCATGAGATTTTCTTCGAGTTCCGTTGACATCTCGTTTTTCTTCTTCTTCCATCTCGAAGGTATTGAGTCTCTCGAGAATATCAGCGGCAACTAGATCCTTGAAATCAGTCCTTTCCTTGATCATCAGCACAATGAGATCGAAGGAATCATCAAGGAACGGAGCAAAGTTCTGACAACAATCCGATTAGTAATGTCTTCGGCACCGAGGGAAATCAGTTCATTTGACAGGGCAGTGAGTCTGCTGTACATGGAGTTGACTTTCTCTCCCTCGTGCCTCTTGAATCGATAGAATTTGCTTCGAAGAGTGTCGATACGAGCATCTTTCTGGGTAGAGACACCTTCACCAATCTTCTCGAGATAGTCCCAAACACCTTTGGCCGTAGAAATATTCTTGACTTCATGATATTTTTCTGGAATCAGATGGTTTGTGATGAACACCCAGACTTCAGAATCAAGTTCCATCTTCTTTGCCTCTTCAGGAGTGATAACATTTTTGTCTTTGACATTTACACCATTCTTGACAACTTCCCAAGCGGCAGAGTTGATGGCCTTGATGTTCCTCTTCATTTTGTCCTTCCAATAAGGATAGTCCTTCCCATTGTAGATAGGAATCGGTTCCCCCGAGCGAACAACTGCAAATGACATTCTTGACAACACTCCAGGTGGTTAGACCAAAATACGCAGAGCTTAGGGAGTGCCTAGCTCTGATACCAATTGAAAGCTCAAGAATGATCAGAGGGGGAGGGGGTGAATGATCACTTCTAAAAATTCTAAGGAACTTAGAAGGAATTCATGCAAATTGTGAAGGTCTACAGGCACCTCGAAGGAAATACAATATCGAAAGACATGCATGGGTCGAAAGGATTGGAAGTGAAGGAAAACATCGAAGGCAAACAGGCAACGAGTAAATACAGAATGTAAATACAAGAAGAAAAGCGATCCTGACACGACGATGTTTGGTAAACCAGTTCACACTCTGCAAAGTGCTACATCTGGTTGGAGGGACTGGTGATTGAACACCTGGAGCAAAACTCTCTCTGTCATATTCTCCACTTCAACAAACTCTTCGAGCTTGTCCAGTTTTCACTCGTGGTAGATGATTCAGGACATCTCTGAGACCTTTACAAACTTCCTTCAGCAGCGACAATTTCTCTTCGACTACTTGACACGCGATGCCTAACCGTCTAGGAGACTTGCAGTTATCCAAGATAAAAGATCGGATAATATCGACCTAAGTCTCTGTGAATTTCTCAACTCAGTTCAGACTTGGGTTTTGGTTTTCTCTCGATGAATCTCTCTTGGGATGCTCATAGTACTTCTGTCTCAGAATCTTCAGTGGAGCAGCTGATACGTCCAAAACGTCTCTATAATTTCTGCTTGCTCCATGCATCTTTTGTGTGATATTGCTATGATATTGATGCACTTCCATACACTTTTGATCATATTTGGACTAACCTATTAACTCAGTGCACCCCAGTGTCAGTTCCTGTTTTCTGCTGTTTTTGTATTTCAGGTTTTCCCATTACTTAAAGTGCCAGAAAAATTCCGGGAAAAATATAGGAAAAATCTGCGTACATGAAGCTTCGGGAAGAGCCCAAGTGGGGCCAGAGGGGAGCCAGGGGTGGCCCAGGTGGTCACCTGGTGCGGCCACCCCCTAGGCCGCGCCAGGGGGGCGCCTGGGGCCCCTGGTCCACCTCTGGCTTCCCCCTTCACCTATATATCCCTCTCCTCCTGAAACCCTCGAGGAAAGAACCCTTTTCCGCGTTCTCTCCTCTGTTCCGCCGCCGCCGCGCTTCCAAGATCGGGAGCACAAGGAGCCCTCTTCCCGGCACCCTGCCGAAGGGAGGAACCACCTTTGGGAGCTTCTCCACCACCATGGATGCTTCCCGGATGAACCGTGAGTAGTCCATCTTAGACCATGGGTCCATGATCAGTAGCTATGTGATGTTCTCCTCCCCTCTTTGTTCTTCATGGTTTAGACCTCGTGAGCTGCCCTACATGATCGAGGCACATATGTAATCTTTCTGTTGTTGCTATGTTGAGTTTGCTGGGATCTGATGGATTATGAGACTATGTTCAGATTGTGATTGAGTAATATATTTGATTCTCCTCTTTTATATTTATGTTCTTGAGTAATTCTTGCATGTTCTCCGTTGCTGTTTATTGCTTTGGCCAAGTAGTAGGTAGTGACTCCAAGAGGGAGCGTTATGCATGATTGTGGGTTCATGCCCCCTGATGACTAGCTTGAGTGACAGAAACATGAGTCTAGGGGATGTGTTGTTGCCACAAGGGAGAAAACAACGGTGCTTGTACTTGCGGGTGCAAGGATTGTTTACTTTACGCAAAGTTCTTTAATGCAGTTGTCTGTTGCTTTGAGTTTACACTTTGGGTGGGATTCTCAACTTAATACCAGCGAGATGTTCTGGATAGATATCTCAAGGTGGGTGATTAGTAGGTAGATGCAGATGGATTTCGGTCTACTTGTTTTGGCGTACCGCCCATGCTTTTGAGTCTCTTCCTTTCTTTATAGCATAGTTAGTATTGGTTTGCGCACATAATCCTGTCAATTTCCCACATGTAATTTGTTTACCTCTCATGGCTATTTTATCTTCTTTTGGGAGAGAGACATCACTAGTGAACATCATGGGACCCCGGTCCATATTTCCAACACTGTTTACACCCGTTATTTATTTTCTGCTTTATTTCCTTTTCTGTTGCTATTGGTATCATTATTATCCCGTGCGTTTGATCCTTTGTAAACAACAAGGCCGGAGGGATTGACAACCTCTTTGTACTCGTTGGGAGCAAAGTTATCTGTTGTGTGTGCAGGTCCACGTCAACCGCCTAATTGCTGGCGTCGTTGTCACCTTCCTGTCGTTGTAGGAGTCCTACTAGAGACAAACCTTGGTATCTTCACCGAGGGAAATTTGTTGTTCTCTATATCTCAACCTTCCACTTTGGGTAACCAACGAGGGGCGAGAAGCCATCAAAGCTAATTTCTGGCGTCGTTGCCGGGGACTCCACTCTTCAAGATAGGGGAGTTGCACACTATCTTTTATCTTTGCATTTTAGTCTTGTTAGTTTACCTTTCAGTTTTTGCTTTAGTGTCTTTTATCAAAAATCAAAAAATAGTTACCTTGCTTGCTGTTGTTATGGGTTCCTCCGAGAACACTAAGTTGTGTGACTTCACTAGTCATAACAACAGTGACTTTATCTGCACTCCTATTTCTCCACCTGCCACTTCAGCACCTTCTTATGAGATTAAACCTGCTTTGTTGAACCTTGTTATGAAAGATCAATTCTCCAGTGCTGGAGATGATGCTGCTTTGCACTTAAATAATTTTGTTGAGCTCTGTGATATGCAAAAGTACAAAGAAGTAGATGGTGATATCGTTAAGCTTAAGCTTTTTCCTTTCTCCTTGAGAGGAGGAGCTAAAATCTGGTTTCAATCCTTGCCTAGGAACAACATAGATTCTTGGGATAAGTGCAAGGATGCTTTTATTGGGAAGTACTACCCCCCAGCTAAGATTATCCAATTAAGGAGTAATATTATGAATTTTAAGCAATTGGATAATGAACATGTTGCCCAAGCTTGGGAACGCATGAAATCTCTTGTTAAGAATTGCCCTACGCATGGTTTGACTACCTGGATGGTTATCCAAACTTTTTATGCAGCCTTGAACTTTACCTCGCGGAACTTGCTAGATTCGGCCGCGGGAGGAACCTTTATGTCAACAACGCTTGGTGCTGCCACAAAACTACTCGATGAGATGATGACCAACTATTCCCAATGGCACACCGAAAGAGCTCCAACAGGTAGGAAGGTAAACTCTGTCGAGGAGATCTCCTCCCTAAATGAAAAGGTTGACTTGATTATGTCTCTACTTACCAAGCAATCTCATATTGATCCTCATGATGTTCCTTTAAATTCTTTGATTGCTCAAGATCAAGTAGATGTGAACTTTATCTCTAGAAACAACTTCAATAACAATGCTTATAGGAGTAATTTTGGTAGCAATCCTAGACCGTTCACCTCCAACAACTATGGGAACAACAATACTTATCCTAGCACCAAGAACTCCACTTCTGAATTAGAGAGTATGTTTAAAGACTTCATCACTACCCAAAAATCCTTCACCAAGAGTGTAGAGGAAAAACTAGACAAATTAGATAAACTCTCGTCGAAGGTAGATAATTTAGCCCATGAAGTAGAATTTCTTAAAATTAGAACTTCTCCTCTTGAGGAGAGGAAGTTCACTCCTATGAACGCTATTCAAGTGCAAATTAATGAAAACATTAGGATGATGGCTCAACTTAAAGAGAGATGGGCTAGAGAAAAGGAGGAAGAAGATAGAATTAAGAGCCTTCCTACACACCATACCGTTGCTACTATCCAAGTTGTTGAGGATATCCAAACTCTTAGCACCCAATGCACCCCTAGTCCCATATGACCTATTAATGGTGATGCTATGACCTCAACCGTAGAATAAGAAACTCCTATGACTATAGAAGCTACCAAGCAAGTGAGCCTAAAGGACACCACTACCACTTTACTTGATAGTAGTGACCTTGATTTTGATAATTGCACCCTTTCTGAAGTTATTCGTTTCCTTCACGAGATGTCTAGAGATCCCCAACACTAGCACACTTAATCTTGCCTTCACGGAGCATATCACTAATGCTCTCATTAAAGCTAGGGAGGAGAAGCTTAGGGTAGAAGCCTCCATACCTAGAAAGCTAGAAGATGGTTGGGATCCTATGATTAAAATTAAGTTGAATAACTTCTCTTGCTATGCTTTATGTGATGTTGGAGCTAGTACCTCTGTTATGCCCAAAAGAATGTATGATATATTTGAATTGAAACCTTTTGATCCTTGTTCTTTTGGTGTTCGTCTTGTCGATTCTTCCGTAAAGAAACCTTTGGGGAAGATCGATGATGTTCTTATCATTGTCAATGACAATTATGTTCCCGTTGATTTTACTATTATGGACATTGAATGTGAACCTTCTTGTCCAATTATTTTGGGACGTCCTTTTCTTCGCACCGTGGGTGCTGTTATTGATATGAAAGAAGGGATTATTAAATTCCAATTCCCTCTCAAGAAAGGGATGGAACACTTCCCCAGAAAGAAGATTAAGTTACCTTTTGAGTCCGTTACACAGGCTAGCTATCCTCTTACTCTTGATAAGACTTGATCTTTTTGCATCATGCCTAGCTTAAAGGCATAAAAGAAAGCGCTTTCGGGAGGCAGCCCGCAACGAATTTAGGTTTTCCTTTTTGTTTTCTTCTGTTTTTAGTGGTCTTGATGATTGTTACTACTGTAGCAACAACATTGTATCCTTACTTTTCAAGCTTTGTGCCAATTCTAGCCTCATATGACAAGGGAAGTGAAAGTTGTGACATGCTGTTCAGAAAACAGATTCTGTCCTCGTGACGGGAAAAATTATAGAAAAATCCCAGTTCATCTTTTTGAGCTGAAATTTTTACGCAGCGTGCTCTATAAAATCATGGAACTTTTTATGTTTTGAGTTTTTTTATTTGAGTTGCAGAAGTATCCCTAAAAAATTATTTACTACCTGCTGGTCTGTTTTTCACAGATTCTGTCCTTTTTTGCCTTTTCTTCGTTTTGCAAACCTTAAGCTTGCTTTTTCTTTGCAAAAACTTTTTGGAAATCTTTAGAAACTGTAGCTCTTCAAGAATATCCTTATTTACAGTAGAGGAAAAATTATTTTATTATGGGTACTAACCTCGCTAATCAGATTATGATGAGTTATGTATGAAGGGAGTTTTCAAGTGTGCGAGGGAAGTTGATAAAAGAAGATTCAGGAGTGTCAAACGCTCAAGCTTGGGGATGCCCCCGTGCACCCCAATAAATATTCAAGGAGACTCAAGCGTCTAAGCCTGGGGATGCCCCCATGAATCCCCTTCTCCATCAAGAATTATCAGTTCGTCTTTCGTTCCACTATATTTTTATCACTTCATGCGTTATGTGCTATGCTTGGAGCGTCTTGCTCTTTATTTCCTTTTTAGTTTTATTTAGCTTTGCTTGCTGTTCATAACAAGTTAGAACCCAGCTTTCTTTGTGTGGGAGAGAAACACGCTCCACTTCACCCTAGAACACAACATAGGATTTTCATGCTTATCTTTGTTGTGTGTGTTATTTATCTTTTTCGTAGCTGCTGCCATGTTTAGCTCTTAGTTTTCATGCTTATCTTTTTAAAAAAGCTTTTGTTTAGTTTGTTGCTGGAACTCTCTTGAGTTTTCACGTTTATCTTGTTTAGAGAGTTTTCCTGTTGCACTGAGTTTTGTGTCTTGACTTGGAGTAGGTAATTGAGGTTGCTATTCAATTGTAGTAGTAACTTGCAATAGTTTTGAGGTATTGCCATGAGTAATGTTTGAACTTTTGGTGTCAAGAGCTTTAGCTTATTAGTGATAGATGTCATATTTTTGGCAATCCGTGTTTATTTTTGAAAAACCTACAAAATTAGTTGAGAACTTTAGCTACTAGATGGATCACTAATCTTTGGAGGGATCGAATATTAGAGTACACTCATGTACCATGAGTCGAGGATGCGCAAGGATAACCAAACCCCCATACACTCCTCCTCGGGGTACTTGTCTCTTTGTGAACCTCCTAATTAGATTGAGAGTTACCGATAATAAGTGCATGAGTTCTTCGGACTAATGTGAGTATTTGAAAGTTGACACTTCCACCTTCCCATATTTGCTAGCCTCTCATGTGTCGTGCATTGACTCCTTCTCACTCCGAGAGTTGGCGTCCACCTTCGCCGGTACATCCAAATCCTTGGCACGATACGCTATGTCATCATAAGCCTCATTATATCCTTCCTCAAAACATCCACCATACCTGCCTATCAAGGCATTTCCATAGCCTTTCCGAGATACATTGCCATGCAACATCCACCTTCTCATGACTTGATCTTCATGTCATACATGCTTTTGCTTGATCAATGAGCCGCATGCTAGTTGGGCCTTGCCCTAATCATTGCTACATGACGCGCTAGTATCATTGCATATCCTGCTACACTGGCTGAGGCATACATTTGCATACTTCATGATAATTTCATTTTCTTTATGTTGACTAATTTTGTAAAGTGTGAAAGATCTTCTATACTTCTTGTAATATATAGAGTGTTGCCCCTAAAGTGAGGAAAAGATTCCAAAGAGGACAAAATCAAAAGATCCCAAAGAGGACAAAATCAAAAGATCCCAAAGAGGATAAATGAGAGAAATAGAAAGAGCCATTGAGGCCACCAAAAAAATACAAAAAAATTGAAAAAAATAGAAAAAGAAATAAAAAGAGAGAAGGGGGCACACTACTATTCGTTTTGAGGGATCCACACTCGTACTTCATCTTATATCTTGTACTCCATAGAGATTATCATTCATGCATATAGCTATGTGGGGACCTTCACACTATAGGACTTGGCTTGTATATTCCAATGATGAGCCTCCTCAAATGAGCTCTAGGTCTTCTTGAGCAAGAAATTTGGATTCACCCCCACTAGTTCCATTGGAGAGCTTATCCGTTGCATGGCAATCCCTACTCCTCACATCGTATCTATCATTTGGCTTTCTCTCGCCTATGATTGTCCTCATTGATGTGAGCCTTTCACACCTTTTTGTCTTCCTCCCCCATCATTTTTCTCTCTTTGCCATCCTAAGTGTCAAGTTTCTTGCTTAAGCTCATCCATTGCATGAGTGCTCAAAATATCGAAGGGAGTGGATCATTTTGACTTGTACCTGGCTAGTGGTCTGGGGATGAGTCAAGATAAGATTCCAAAGAAGACCAAGTGTGAAACTTTAGTAGATTAAGTTCTCAACAATAAAAACTATGTTTTACTCTCTCGTATATCACTATCCCCTTTCTTGCACGCAAACACCATTTGGAGACATTCGAGTCACGGACAGCGAGAGCTCTTGCACCTTTATGTTCTTATGTTGCTTGTTTCAATGCTAATATAGACTCTTTCCTGTTATGACTTGAATTGAATTACATGCCTTGATTGCTTTACTTAAAAGTTCTTATATGGTTGGTAGCATGTCACCACAGAAATTATGCTTGTTATCATTATCTACTCGAGGACGAGCAGGAATTAAGCTTGGGGATGTTGATACGTCCAAAACGTATCTATAATTTCTGCTTGCTCCATGCATCTTTTGTCTGATATTGCTATGATATTGATGCACTTCCATACACTTTTGATCATATTTGGACTAACCTATTAACTCAGTGCATCCCAGTGCCAGTTCCTGTTTTCTGATGTTTTTCTATTTCAGGTTTTCCCATTACTTAAAGTGCCAGAAAAATTCCGGGAAAAATATAGGAAAAATCAGCGTACAGGAAGCTTCGGGAAGAGCCCAAGTGGGGCCAGAGGGCAGCCAAGGGTGGCCCAGGCGGCCACCTGGCGCGGCCACCCCCTAGGCCACGCCAGGGGGGGCGCCTGGGGCCCCTGGTCCACCTCTAGCTGCCCCCCTTCGCCTATATATCCCTCTCGTCCCGAAACCCTCGAGGAGAGAACCCTTTTCCGCGATCTCTCCTCTGTTCATATTGTGATTGAGTAATATATTTGATTCTCCTCTTTTATATTTATGTTCTTGAGTAATTCTTGCATGTTCTCCGTTGATGTTTATTGCTTTGGCAAAGTAGTAGGTAGTGACTCCAAGAGGGAGCGTTATGCATGATTGTGGGTTCATGCCCCCTGGTGACTAGCTTGAGTGACAGAAACATGAGTCTAGGGGATGTGATGTTGCCACAAGGGAGAAAACAACGGTGCTTGTACTTGCGGGTGCAGGATTGTTTACTTTACGCAAAGTTCTTTAATGCAGTTGTCTGTTGCTTTGAGTTTACACTTTGGGTGGGATTCGCAACTTAATACCAGTGAGATGTTCTGGATAGATATCTCAAGGTGGATGATTAGTAGGTAGATGCAGATGGATTTCGGTCTACTTGTTTTGGCGTACCGCCCATGCTTTTGAGCCTCTTCCTTTCTTTATAGCATAGTTAGCATTGGTTTGCGCACATAATCCTCTCAATTGCCCAGCTGTAATTTGTTTACCTCGCATGGCTATTTTATCGTCTTTTGGGAGAGAGACAACACTAGTGAACATCATGGGACCCCGGTCCATATTTCCAACACTGTTTACACCCGTTATTTATTTTCTGCTTTATTTCCTTTTCTGTTGCTATTGCTATAATTATTATCCCGTGCGTTTAATCCTTTGTAAACAACAAGGCCGGAGGGATTGACAACCTCTTTGTACTCGTTTGGAGCAAAGTTATCTGTCGTGTGTGCAGGTCCACGTCAACCGCCTAATTGCTGGCGCCGTTGTCACCTTTCTGTCGTTGTCGGAGTCCTACTGGAGACAAACCTTGGTATCTTCACCGAGGGAAATTTGATGTTGTCTACATCTCAACCTTCCACTTTGGGTAACCAACAAGGGGCGAGAAGCCATCAGGAGCCAACCCGAAATGGCGGGTAGGTGCGGGTATTTATGGCGATCCCGATGGGTAAAATGACTGAAGTGACCCGATGCAACCGCTTGACGCGTGTCCACAACGGTCGGATTTCAATCACTGTGCAACTTTACTTGAGGAACAAGTAAGCTGACTTACCGAACGAGTTCTCTCTCGAAGGCACGAAGTGCGATGACTTTGCCTTCGAGCTATTCACTCGACTCAGTAAGATTTCTCTCGGTAGGCTTTTGTGGGTTTAGGTTGAACAGAGCAAATTCACTTCGACAAAGATCTCAACTAGCAAACCCCTCTTGATAGTACGGTTTTTCCTACGACTAAAGAAAATAGAGAGAAACTAGTAAAAGGACTAAGTCTTCGACCAGCTTCAGCTTTCTCCTCGTTGCGCTTTTACTCGAGAGCATCTTCTTTTTCGACGACAGTTTTTGGGGTCGTCTTCCTTCAAAGCTTTCAGTAGTTGACTGCAGCTTCGCTGCAGTGAGTTGTCCTTCGACCTTCTTCTTGCAAACTCTATTCTTTCGGAACCTAAGTATTTGTTTATACTCGAAAACAATATTAGTTCCACTACTGCTTTGTCCAACAATCTCCAAAACCTTTGGGGGGGAAACTTGCTCTTACAGCTAGCCTCTGTTAGCTTATTGGTCCATGGCCCATTTAGTGAAAATAAAAGGAAAATGTGAAGTATAATGAAAATTAAAGATGGGCGTTGGCCTATTCAACGTGGGAGAAGGGGCAAATAAGAGAAAGGGTAGGCTTTCGCCCGTTTGATTTCTTTTCCCTTGTTCGTTTTAACTCAAAAATAGATGGTTTTATTTTCTATAATTGTTAATTTACCTTGATATTGATACAATATATTCGTTCAAAAATAGTGTTCACAAACACCTTCATTTTCCATATTTTTCATTCTCAGAGTATCTTCCATATGTATTTGTATCAATTACTCCAAAAATATCAAAATGGAACACACTGCATTATTTTTATAATTACTACTCCCTCCGATCTATAAAAAGTGTCGCCCACTTAGTACAAAATGTGCGACACTTTTTATGGATCGGAGGGAGTATATTATATGATTTTTAGACACTTTGCGGATATAACTGAAATTTCTACTACATGTATCCCAAAAGAGTGCCTAATTTCTTTTTTAAATAACATTAGGTAATTATGAAAAAAATAGCTCTTGCCTAGAAATGTATACACCATTCAAGTGTTTGCGTGAAAAATTCAAACCTCTTGCATGCAACTTATCTTTTTTACATTTTATTAATAAAATCTTAAACTAGTCTAATGTGGTGTGGGAACATGTTATGAACTCATACTATATTAATAATTATATGCAATTTCACATAGCAAGACCTTGTGTTGATTTAGTAATTGTTGAATATGTAAGGATGCAGCATACCATTCAAGGCAAACTATGAAATTTGTAGACCATGAAATATTTTCTTCATTATTACTAATTAATTTTACACAACAACTTCATTTTACACTAATATGCACAAATATACAGTCATGTTTCATGTTGTTATGTAACACTAAATAGTACTTTTTTAAAATATTAACTAAAGGTATCTTGTATCATACCTTCCAAATATTTATCTTAAATGGTCCAAAAATCTAAATGGAAGATACCACGTTATATTGTTCACGACATAGTTGGAGAACTTTTTGAAATCAACTACAATTGTTGAGGTCTAAATCGAATTTCTAGCTATATATTGGATATTTTAAAATTAAGCTGCAAATATTAACTTATATGTAAAATTTTATCTTATTTTTAGAAAATATATCAACAAATCAAATACATATTTTTTAAATTCAAACTTGTACATGCATCTTATTGGTTTTTAATTTTTATATATACTATTAATTCAAAAATATGAAATTTTCATGGGATCATGGTATGATCTTATAATACCATTTTTTGAATTTTTAGATGATTCACATAAAACCTTGAGTATGCATATTGAGAGTTTGTAACTACTTTAGCTCTCATGAAGCATCATGACATCAGAGTCAAACTATGAACATGTGCTACCACAAAGCAACCTACAATATAGCAAATCTTTGAATTTCAAGCTTATTAAAATCCTATTTTGGAATCTTGAATTAGATATTTATTTTCTTAGGAACGATTTCATTTTTACCTTAACTCCCATAGAAATTTCATGAATAGATAAATGTAAATATTATGACGATATCACTATATTATTCAAAATAGGTTTCGTGTGAATTTATTAGCTTTGTTACAAGATTAATGTTGCTTTAATATATTTCCTTAAAAGGAGAGCAAGAAAGAAAGAGAGAGAGAGAGAGAGAGAGAGAGAGGTTTGGGATGGACTCGTTTAGCTTATTGTTACATGGTTCAAGTCGGGTGTAATGCTTAAAACTCTTTAAGTAATAAATCCCTTTATCAAAAAAACATTTGGTCCATGGTCCATTCTTCAAAACTAATAGGAAAAGGAAAACCAGAAGGTGGGGAGGGAAAAAAGGAGGAATACAGGAAAAGGTGTGATTTGGCCAATTTTGTTTCCTTTTTCTTATTCGTTTTAACTCAAACATGATGGTTTTTGAAATGTTTAGGTTTCAAAACATTATTTCAATATTTTTAAGAAGATCTAAGAGGCTGACATGGATTATTGCAGGCCAGGGTATAGTTTTAAAATGTGAATAGTTCGCAGTTTTACCATTCTAAATATAAACCTATTTTTTACTCAAAATTTATTTTGAACTATAAGTGTGTGATTTGAAATTATTGAACTTATGAAAACCTATTATTTACTCTATGAATATTTCCAATTATTTTTAGAACACTATGTATAACATTTTAATAAACATTCTTTTGCGCTACAATTAGTATGTACTCCATCCGTTCCAAAATAACTGTCTCTTCATACTAGCTCTAGTATAAATTTGTACTAAGGCTAAGACGGTTATTTTGAAACGGAGGGAGTAACTTCTAAATATGGAATGTCAGTCCTCATTTCGTCCACAAAAAACTTCACCTAATTGGACATGGTGAGCCTGATTTTCACCAAATTTAGAAAAGATATCAACAAATCAGTTATATTTTTTGAAAATTCAAACATGTACATGCATCTTATTGGTTTTTTTATATATAAATGTAATATAATATTTATGAAGTGGCATAATATCATGTTATGATCTCAAAAGACCATGTATAAAATTTTAGGCAATTTTCACAAAAACTTCATTCTTCATTAGATTGTAACTGATATATCTTTCATGAAGCATAAAAGTCCAACTACGAGCATGAACTATCACAAAGCAACCTACATTCATATATAATCTTCTAATTGCGAGCTTATTACAATCCTATTTGGATTCTTCAAATACACATTTCTTTTCTTAAGAACAAATTCAGTTCTACTGTTAACATTTATATAAATGACATGAATATGTAAATGGAAATGTTATGAAGATTTCCACATACTGTTAAAAAAATTCAGGTTTGATGTGAATTATTTATGTTCCTTACAAGAGTAATGTTGTTTTAATGAGAGAGAGAGCGGGGGGGGGGGGGGGGGGGGGGATTGGACTGGGGAAAGTATCTGGTGCACCGGACATTGTAGTGCTTACAAAAATATTTCAAAATATCTGAAGCAAATGTAGCACGTTGAAACAACATCGATCTATGTTGTAGAAAAAATTCAACTCTAAAATTGAAACATTGGTCAAGCTACAAAAATCACAAAATCGACATTGAATAGTACATAGTATAAGTTGGGCTTTAGATTTGGCCCATTATCACATCGATACCAAACTTGTCATTTTTGTATCTCATCAATATTTTGAAATTTGATTTGAATTTTTAAGACAACATAGACCAATGTTGTATCAATATGCTACATTTTTATCAGACTTTTTGAAACATCTTTTAAAGCACTACGATGTGCGGTGCACCGGTAGCACCACAAGAACCGGTGCACCAAATACTTTCCCGGTTGGGATGGCCTCGGTTAGCTTATTGGTCCATGGCCCATCCGGTAAAATGAAAGGAAAAAAGATGGGCTTCGGCCCATTCATTGTGGTATGGGATTCGGTTTCCTTTCTCTTATTCGTTTCAACTCATCATATTAGACTGTTTTTAAAATTTTGAGTTTCAAACCTTGTTTCAATATTTTTTGAAAAATATTAGGTGGCTTCCATGCATTATTGCAGGACAGGGTATATTTTTAAAATGATACTAGTTCACATTTTTTACCCTTCTAAATATAAACCTATTTGTTATTCAAAACTGAGCTCCAACTGTAAGTATGTGATTTGAAATTCTCAAATTTATGAAAACCTTATAGATATTATATACTCTTTAAATATTTCCAATTATTTTAAGAACACAGTATGTAGCATTTTAATAATAAGCATTTGGTTTGTATTACAATTAGTATGTAACTTTTAAATATGAAATGACCATAGTCATTTCGTCCACAAAACACTTCACCCAATTGGACCTGGTGAGCCTGATTTTTACCACTAACAGAATATTTTAAACCACACGGATTTAGGTCAATCGATGACCTTTCTAGATAACATCTAGAGAAAATTTTCATGCTTCAACAAATCTTTATAGTGTAATTGTGTCGAATGCCTCATAACCAGTGGTAGTGATAAGCAATTTGTAGTAAGTACAGAGGTATTAGGTGTGTTGTGTTGCCGTTAACATGGAGTTAATCTACAATTAGTGAATCCTTGTTAGTGGGGATGGATATGAGCTTCTTCTGTAGGACTGTAATGACATTACTTGAATTACCCGATAAATATAATAACGTTAATCTTATGTCTTTCTTCCCAAAATGAAATAAAGCTTAGCTTATGGATAAGTATGCGCTAAAGGCAGTCTAGAAGCCATGTTCACGTGAGACAAGCATAGAATGAGATGGAGAGACACATAACACTTGAGCATATTTATATAACTCCTCAAACACACCCTTGCACTGATGAGTGATGACTAATCCATACATTTAAACCAGCTAGTCAATGTACCTATCAACACAGGCACATTATACACCGACAGCAGACTTGTTGCAAATGGCAAGAACGATCAGTTTGCAGCAAAAGACCAAGCCATATACACTCTGGTGCTAGATCACATACATATATACACATGTTCGACTCAATCGTGCATCATCCTCGCTCTACCTAGTTAACCGATGAGCTAAGTAAATAATGAAGTTCAGCGGCTGAAATCAGCCAATCTTCTCGGTGTTGGTGTCGTCGGTTGGCCAGATGACCGTCTCCATGAGCCGCTCCCTCATCAGCTCCAGGTTCTCCTCCGAGATCTTCTCGTACATCTTCGCGTGGTCGCACTTCTGCTCGTCAATTAAGCAAGTAAAAAGAGTAAGCATGAGGAAATCAGATGCTAACACGTAATTTTAATACTTAAGCGGTCTGCTCAGTTTCTCCCATATGGATGTTAAGCTAGTAGTAGCATGTTGATTGGCTATATTACCTTGATCCATTTCCCGTACAAGCTAAGCCTGGTTATCATCACTCGCTCGGCAAGCTCCTGCCTCTCCTGCAAGTTATAAGAGCAATAGAAAATATATATTCATGTGAGGAATTTTCGTGCTAATTTTTAGGAGTGCAAGAAGGACAAGTATATATGATTGTCAGTAGATTTGTTTGTACCTTTCCAAGAGCGCGGAGGAACAGCTTGCCATCGGTGGGCTTGTTTACAGCAACAAAGCTGTCAGGGGAACAAGAAGCCAAGAACAGAATTACACTTTTGCTGAAACAAATGAAAAATATTCTCGATTTGATGGAATTTGCATGTACTACTAGAGAAAGAGATGGATGTGTTGTTACTTGTAGAGCCAGCGGTAGCTGGGTGGGTTCATCTCGTAGAGCTGGGTCAGCACCGTCCTCACAGCTTTGTAGGTGAAGTAGTTCATCAGTTGCTGCACCATCACGAACAGGAAACAGTTTTCATTATTATTTTTTCAAGAAAATAGAAAAAAAAATCTCTATATATTCATCACCTCAAGCAAGAGAGATGCAACAAAAATAATATTCCCATTCCTGTCTATGTAGCTAGGACATAATCAAAACCATCCGAATCTTTCAGCCAGGACCAGGAGACTGTTGTTAAGAGATGTTCCATAGAAGAATTAGGGAGAAGATGGAAGAGGAGAGGGTACTAGAATAATTACCAAGTCGACGTCGCCAAATCCAACATCGTAGTTGCCCCCAAGGTTGCTGACGATGGAGAGCCCGCCGCTCCTGCCGGCCCTGCCCCGGCCACACTGCCTGACCCTAACGGAGCACGTCGCCCGGCGAGGCCTCCTCCTGGAGTCCCCAGCGAAGAGGCTGGTGCTGGAGCTGCTCCCCACCCCGACGCGCCTCCTCGCGAGCCCCGCCATGGCCTTGCCGCCCTCCGCCCTCACGTCTACCGTGGTCACCGCGCCCACCCCCGGCATCACCTGAACTCCGGTCATCCTCACCTTGAGCAGCTAGTGATTTCCTCGATCTATGGAGGCTTTCTTGGAACCGTGTCAGTATGTGGTATATAAGAACCAAGGGAGGAGGAGGTGTCCAAGTAAGTGGCCGGAGGAGGAAGAAGAGGTGGTGTTGAACTGCTGTTTCTTGCTGCCCCGGGTCGCCGTGGCTGGCTGGCGATGGCTTGGCTGCGACGCGCACCAACCAAATTTTCTGAGGCCCAGGACGCGCGCGCTTCTCGGCTTAACCGCAGGGGTGTGATCCACGTCCGCGCACTGTGTGGCGTGGCGTGACGGAGCCGGAGATTCATGGAGCCCGGTCCGGCGAATTTGGCACGGAGGAGGAATCGGGAAATGAAATTCTCGTGTGACCCCGCGCGTGTCATTTGACGAGGTACAGACGACAACTGTTCCAAGAAACTGCAACACGTGGACCAGGCAGACGACTCGTGTGGATTCTGTGAATCTGAAACCAAAACTTGGAGGAATCTGAATTCTGAACGGGAGGCTCGGAGCAGGCCACGGACGCGGCGAAGAGGTTGCCGTTGCCGGTGGTCTGGTCTGGGTTCCCGTCCGGGTACATACAACGTATGTGAATTTTCTTTACATACTGTATCATTTTTGCACCTGCCTCGTTTACTGGTCTACACACGGCGCGGCGTCCGGCCGACCATGCCGACCCAGCCAAGTTTCTTGCAGCAACGATGCACCGCAACTTGGAGTTGCCCTAAGGCCGGTCAAGAATGCACGCCTTGTCGGCATGACGAGATCACCACGAGAAATAAAGGAACCCACAAAATGGGAAAATGAGAAATTAAATGTTTTCCCTTAGGTAAGTCAAATCAGCATAGTTAGACATCAATGACTCTAGCAAAATTCACCATCGCGGTATTAATATATAGCTCACTCAACCTAATATACAACCTAAATACACCCATAAGAGCTTTGATTGGAAAGAATATGTGGTTCTCAAAACTCATGAGTTTGAATTTTGAGGAAATGTTTGAGAAAAATAATAATATGCGATCAAATCCTTAAAAGATCATAGGATTGTTCATCATTAACAAATCCTGGAATAATTTCAGCACATACATCATGTTCATCATGCAACATACACGAAAGGGGGAAAGTAAACATTTGTTGTTCTGGCAGCAACTCGTGGACCTTGGAGTGCGCATGTCCACGATATCTGGTGGAGCGCATTGTTGGAGGCCGACGGAGCTCGGGGGAGCACCAAGGAGGTAGCAGAGCTTGGCAGCGATGCGATGGATCATGGGGTGGTGGGGAGAGTAGCTAGGTTTTCCCCATGCTCCACACATGGGAGTGGGTTTTGTAGCTCGTCTTATTAGTGGTGTTATGGTAGTGTCTGCATGACACTTGTAAAATCTTATAATGGAGTGAGGGCTAGTGGCAGCCGTTGGTAAGTGTTGAGCATAGGGGTATGTTAGGGATGGGGTTATTGCACAAAATTTGTCTACATTCATCATACACCATTACATTAGTCCATGTCAAAATTTTGGATTTTTTATGTTTCATATCTATTTTACAGGCATTAAATCAATTTCAATGTATTTAATGGAAATAGTTCAAATAGCCAGAATTGGTACATGGAGGCAGCCGATGGCGTGATCCCCCCTTTTCTCTGTCCCCTCTCTCGTTACCCTTATCTCCCTGTCTGTGAACAAAGAAAGGAATGGCGTGAGCAGTGAATCAAAACGTGGCAGTTTGATATGCATGGACACGCGGAAGCCAGCGAGAAACCAAACTTAAGTACTTCAAATACACAGAATTGGACATAGCTTAACCAACTTATATTACTAGTAAGCATGCACGTGTAACACACGTCTATCCATAGTAATGAATTTCCTTGTTTATATTAATCGCTAGATAATGATTTAATAATGTCGAATATAACAAACCAACAAAGATGACTAATATTGCACCAATAAAATAATGGACGTCAACAAAACAATCTCAGGTCCTCAAATAGCTTTCCCGCAACAAAACAATCTTAAGCTCTCAAATAGCTATTGCACAACAAAACAATCTCACACCTTTTTTCTGAGAGTACGCAAATTGCATACCATATTTTTACAGAAGGTGGCATAAATATACTTCTCAACAAAAGACTTTAAACACACAGCTCCCGCCAGCCTCAAACTCTTAATTTCATCATAGATCTGATCCAGCAATGTACTCCCAATCCGTTATTGAGCCAAGTTATAAAAACACTTGTACAACAAATGAATCAAACATCCCCCCCTGCAGTTCTGAATAACTTTTATAGCATTGAGCCACCAGCTCTAAGAGAATCTAAAGGGGGAAGGAATGATAACATTAAGCTTCAGCTCACTGAAGCACCTATGCCACATAGCCCTGGCAGATCCACAATGCATCATCTTGAAGGCAAACATAGAAAAGTTGCCATCTAGTTCTTCAAATTCTCACACCCTCAAATAGCAGTCCAGCAACAAAACCCAAGATGAAAATTTCTTATATTTGGTCGCAAATCATATTACATCAAAATATTCTTTTGTTCTCAAAATTTCAAATTTTATAGACCCACATACTTAGATATTAACCTTCTCATCGCAAGCAAGTGTTATCTCCCTCAATGCACCAACTCCTAACTCTAATTAGTAATCACCCCTTCAGTAAGAACAAAACAGTCGTCAAGATACTAATAAATAGAGAGAGAAAACAGTTGCACAATAAGAGACATTCACCAAGGCTATCTGTTGAAAGATACTTAATGGAGCAAACAAGAAAACACTATGTGTTCAACAACAAACCTTTGAGAAATATAAGAATTAGTGAAAATTTTATAATAATTGATATATTATTGGATACCTAACCCTCAAATATCAAAGTCCGTATGGTATTTATTTTTTATATTGGATACACTCCATACTGACATATAAGTTTGAGTTTAAGCATGTAAGTAGGCCTCGTGTTAAGATTCAAACATGTAAAAAAATACAACTGCGATGTTAGCAAAACATTTCAACTAGTAAAAATAGATGTATGTACTATGGTAAAAGTAGATGTACGTACTGGTAAATATCTCAACTTTTAAATAAGTCTTGTGTTAAGATTCAAACAACTGCCCATTCTCCTTGAGTGGCCCTAGCTTATGGTGATGGAACTTAGTTCGGAACCATAAAGTCGCCAAAAAACAAGCATTGGACTGAGAAGTAATCTTTCTCGCACAAAACACGTCTTATCTATAACTCGTATAAAGTAAAACTTCATTATATGGTCATTTAAATTGTTTATCTTCACATGCAAACTATCCACATCATCCATTCTCTTAGCCAATCAATTGTCCATGTCATCTCCACTAATATATTTATTCATCTTTAATTATATGCAAACTCCACATCAACCATCTTTTAATAATTTTGCACAAGTTATGTGTCGAATAAATTTAGTATGTCGACTATGATAAATTGAATTTTACATTTTACTTAGACAACTTAATGTATCCTACTTTTTATACTTTTTATTTATATAATATAGTTTTAAAAGATTTCCCGTTGCAACGCGCGGGTATATTTCTAGTACTAATATAAATTCAATAGAAACAAATTCTCAAGTAGAATTGCACTGCAAAATATCAAGAAGGGCCATTTTTTATTTGACTCGCAGTTTCGAGAAATGGTGAAGAGAGGTTTTTAAGAATAGAACAGAGAAAAAATATCAAATAAGAACTTACTGTATCCATCTCTTGCATTAGGACTTCAGCCACGTTCAATGGGAGGCTTGAATTTCAAAATTCAGAAAATAAGCTTTCGCTCCCCTTTATAGATAAAGGAATCGAAGAAGGTAAATTCAAAATTGAACACTGTTATAACATTACATAGTATGTGCTGCAAAAACAGGAACTTCAGAATCAGTACAGTGGTCATTGGATGTGTTTAAAAATCTTAGAAGATAAGATGAAATAAAGCGAACTTCCATGCTTTCAAATTAGGAACATCAGTAGAAGAAGGTAATATGTAAATCAGCAGACTTAACTCCTCCCTCCGTCCAGAAATTCTTGCCGCCATCACAGTACAATGGTTATTTTCCGAAAACCCTCTCGTAGTTTAAAAATTGTCACATCGGGTCCCCGCCTCAGCGCCCAAGACCAGGCCCTTGGCCGCCGCCTTACCGCCGCGCGCCAGGCCCTCGCCGTCGTGTCGGCCTCCGGCGGCTCCACGCCCAGCAGCTTCTCCACGCCCTCCGGAGATCCATGCCCAGCAGCTTCTCCACGCCGATCTTCCAGGTCCTGCTTTTAGAGAATGAATTTGAAACCTGAATTTTCATATTCGGTGAACAATCTTTAGAGTAGATTGCAATCTTCACTTAGTGCAGACCTGAACCTGAATTTGATTGGTACAGATCCAATTCAGGAATTAACCCTGAGACCCAATTTGGTTAGGCCATATCAATATTTTTGTTCTTTTCTGAAAGCACATTATTCCTCGGTCCTATTTGTCCTGCTTCACGAATCCATTGTGTGGATTGCACCAAATTTTAGCAAAGAAAATATTCATTGTCGAACTCTGAAGTCTGAAGAATCACAATTTTTCACCAGCGAGATGTCCATTGTGCTCTACCACACAGATCTGAAGTTCACACTGCTCCAATTCCTTGCAACAACGAGACAGTAAAAAAAGAAGAAACGATCTTAATTGTTTCAACTCTGAATCTTGGGCCATGAACTGATCATGCATGATCCCCTTAATCATCACCCAAACATGTGTTCGACAAGTCAAGTCAACAATGGAATAAATTTCTTACACCCAGTGGTTGTAGGCTTGCAGCTCACCCCCGAATGATGAAGCACAATTTCATGCCAATCATGATGTGAACCTGTCAATCATTTAATTGAGTTAGTGCAAGAGAAATGCAATGCAAACCTGCCAATCATTTAACTGAAAACTGAATTGATGCAAATTTGAACATATATTTCAGTCTATGTTCTGAACTTGTGCAACAGAGAGATGATTTTATGAAAATGTACCTGCTGGTTGATCAGAAGTTCCAAGTTTGTCAAACTGGGATTCACTATGCTAACTGGAATTCCAGTACTGGTTCAAATCAATCTGTCATTGCTTGCTTTTCTGAATTTGGTGTTACTCCTCTAAGGGTGCAACTGCACCTTGTAAACCTGAACCTGGCAAACCTGAACCACTTAACATTGAACATGAAAATTGATATCCTATCAAATTCACCTAAGTTTAAATTTACTCTGAACCATGCATTCTTCTGTGTGATCTTCCTAAAGCCAGAGAAGTTAACACTTGTAATGTAGCATACAACTTGCTATCTAAATAAATGAAGGAAGGCTGCAAATTTTAAGTAGTAGACTTGAAGGCATGAGACAACCCAGTATCTATCAATAAGGATGGCTTTGATATATGAATAGCTTTTAACCTTGAATACTATATATGTAAAATAGTTTTTGTAAAAAAATGAATCACCCCATTTCTGCAATCGTTATGATTTGTCATAGCTTTAGCATTATCAACCCTAAAGCAAAGCTCCTTTACACATTATGTATAAGTTAGTGTCAGAAACTTTCTGTACTCTGTCTTTGACATTGCATACCTTTCAAAAATATCCACTGCAACATGCTATTTCTATTTGGATAGAGGAATGTGTAAAGCAGCTCTTGTTCCTTGTAATTTAAAAGGCAAATCTTGTTACTATTAATACCATGTATGACTGAAAATTTCAGCCATGTGGTTGTTAATAACATGTCTTATAGCTTGGATCCACGTAGAAATTAAAGAAGATAGTTAAATATCCTATCCACGGATGAGCTCACAACAACAAAAGTATGTATGTTTCTAAATTATTTTTCGTTGCACATGACGCCTTCAGACTTATCTCTTCTTACCTTAGGGGTTGTATCTTTTCGAAGATTCCCCTGTACCTATCTCCAAGGCTCTCTGTATTTGTATGGCAATGGGAATTATGAGCTTAAGACTAATATGAAAATAAAGTATTGAATTATAGTGCAGTTATATGAGTGAGGTGACATTGTCAGCGGTACCTTCGATTTACCTCGACAAACGGTTTTTCACTGAAATTCTTTTCTTTTACTAGAAACTGATAAAGTCCCTGGAAAACGACCAGAATCAATAGGATGCGATGTTTGAAGTTTAATGAAGTACGCAAAGTCTTTAGGTGTACCTTTTCATCATGTTTGGTGCATTCCAGTTGCTGATCAGAAACACCATTAACTTGAGGACTCTTAAATAGGCGTCAAGCCTCTTGTAATGGTTAGGCCAGTTCTCAGGAACTCGGTACTTGCTTCTGCAAACATACATCACAAATCAAGCAGCAGAATGTCATAGTCAAAGTGGCTTGATGGTAAATGTACAATTAAATCTTCAAAATATTTGAATGTATGAACCTGTCTATATTGTACAAAACAATTTCTATGGATCCATGTTCCCGAATGAGATCGAGTGCTTTTTGGCCATCCATACCTGATGGACAAAAAAGAATAAGAAGTTAGGAAAAAAATATTTCACTGTTGGCCCAAGCTCACTAACAAGAGCTCTCCAAATTATCTATCAAGATTACTTTCACAAGCTACAATGTATGCAGGACTTGACATATGTGGAATGAAAGAGATCATACCTTCGATCCTGTCACAATAATCGCATCCACAACATAAGATGCACAAATCAATGAATTTGTCCATTGAGAGTCCAAGTTCATTCAAAATCTGCGGCATAATAAATTGGTTACAACACTAATAATTATGTAACACGATGGTAAGTACTAAACATAATAACACTACCTACCTTGACATGATCAAATTCTGTTATAGATACACCATAAGAACCTTTGGAGCCCCATGGGTAAGGCAATCTGAATCCTCTATGCAGATCTGAGCTAGCGTGGTCGTTGCTGCCGCGAGCATTCCTGCACACGTCGTGGTGGCGATCTATCGTTTTCCATGCACTCTGGGTTTATTTAGGGGTTTCATGCACTCTGGTGTCAGCATGATCAGAGTTGTTCCAAGCCGTTTTTGAACCCGGACTGATGTAAAACAATTGTTTTTGTACTAAACTTTTATACTTATTTAAACTAATTGTGCCATTTTAAAATTTTCTTTTATATGATTTCTATTACTTAGCCATATCAGTTATCCGCATAACAATGTTTATAAATAATAATTACAATATATCTTGTTGTACAATTGTAAAATATTCTTCGTTCCAAATTACGTGAGTCGAATTTATCTAAATATGAAAAAAAATGTTTTAAATTTAGATATATCTGTATTTAGAAAAAATTAGAGTTAAGTAATTTGGGATGGAGAGAGTATATTTTTTAAAAGTTTTTGTCCTGCGAAGGTTAAGTTGTTTTATGCAACATGGTTTTTTCTTTTTAATTAAAAAAAACCTTCAAAATGATTTTAAATTACTGCATAAATTATATAGTGTGTACACACACACATATATATGTATGTGACAATTTTCGTATTTGTTTTGTTATTATTGGATATCATGGTTGATATTTTCAAAATTATACAAGCTGGTAAAAATTTAATAGTGAATTTTTCTAGTGCACGTTTAGCAAATATACTCATAGAAATATCTAGAGCATGACAAACATGACTTGCCAGTTTGGTTCAGTAATAGGTTGACAATATATGAATGATTTATAGTTATATATAAATTTTAACTATCATCATTATGACAAAGTATCAAAGAACATAAATTGTCATCTGAAGATTTATAGTCTGGCCAGCTGAGCTGGGATTGCCTACACACAGCAAGAGGAGCACGAGCAGGGGAGCTGCCATGGGAGGACGTATCTGGTGCACCGGGGGAATTGGTGCTACCAATGCACCCACCAAACAAATTCATTTTAAAAGTATCAAAAAATTCTATAAAAATTAGTGGATATTCTCAATCTATGTTTGTACAACCTCTCAAAAATTTCAGCTCCAAAGTCCTAACGAATTTTGAGAAGCAAAAAAGATAAATTTGGCTAGAGTGTCCTCCTTGAGAACTGAGCTTGTGCCGATGAAACTCTCTCTCTCTCTCTCCCTCTTCCTCTCCCTCTCCCTCTCCCTCCCTCCCACTCCCTCCCTCCCTCTCTCTCTCTCTTTCTTTCTCTCTCTCTCTCTCTGTGTATGTGTGTGCGCGCACGCATGTGTGTGTATGACAAAACCCCCCAATCCACATATCCCACCACTGCTGATCACGATGGCGCGTCACATGTGGCGAGCACGTTGCCACTTAGTGGCAGACGCAGTTAGCTGCTCGCCACCGGTTTAATGTTCACCTGCACTAGTTTCGGTCATACCAATGGCGAGCACTTACGTTCACCCGCCACTATTACAATGGCAGACTTGTTCTAGTATCGTGATAAAAAATAACAATGCATGTTACTATATTACATTGCAATATACATGTCAAAGATGAATCCATCAAATCCCTCTATATGGTGTCCTAGATAAGAGATCGATGATGATGGTAACACGAGATGCATGTTTACCCTGGTTTAGGCTCTCCTATGGAGATAAACTCTAATCCTACTTCTTTTTTATTATGATGGGGTGTAATACCAAGTACAATGACCAAGTAACTATTGCTAGCCTCTAGGAGCCTTGTTCCCCCGACTTATATACTATGTGAGGAGGTACGACGTTTACACGAGTCCTACGTCGGTACGATCAAGGAGACCTAACCGACTAAAATACTA
The DNA here is from genome assembly GCA_950022295.1 of Bromus sterilis. Classification (NCBI taxonomy): domain Eukaryota; kingdom Viridiplantae; phylum Streptophyta; class Magnoliopsida; order Poales; family Poaceae; genus Bromus; species Bromus sterilis. The sequence continues at coordinate 436,768,173 of OX465595.1, forward strand.
CAATCTTATTCTCCACGGCATCTGTAGACCTTCCATCTTTGGATCATGAGCATCATCTAGTGGCCTGTCAAGTTGGTTATCCATAGGACCCAAGGTCCGGCCCAAAGGGTTGGACCCGTCGTCACAGAAGATCTAGTATCCAGGATGCCCACATTAGCCCCCAATCTAGACCTCAAGTTTGATCGTCTGATGTTTGAATCTTCGGATTTGCCTTCATAGGTTTGAGATCAGTCCACACCACTTCTATATACAAATCCTCATGTCCACATGGTCTTCAATCACCAAACCTTCGAACCCGGGGATGTTTTGGTTAGCGTTCCCACATCTATATCTTTGAAAGGCTGATCACGTAATATGTAGGACAATTTGGGTTTACTAATGGGCCCAGAGGCCTAGATGGGCCTCTATAAAAATGTCGAGAGTGAACCTGAACCCCACTTTAACGTCATGTTCCATCGATAAAGGAGCGTGCACCTGGATGCATGGAAAATAAATTAATCACATCCCCTCCATCTTTGCCTCTTGTTAAAATTTGAACCTAGGTCCTATGATCAACTCATTTAAAAAGGATACGCATACAAACCGACTAGCCATCAGAGAACATGGCAAACGCTATCGCTTTGGATGGCAATTGGTGTTCGTCGCACGGTAATTTGAAATATAGTTGAGCAATTGGATCGGGCCTGTCATCTTTCTTGGCGACTAGTGGCGCCCTATCATTTTTTTAATAAAAAATAGTCAAGCTTGTCATAAGAAGAACTTTAAAACTCACATGTGGACCAGCTCCATGGCTCGCTTAATTTTGAAAATTAAAAAAATATAATTTTTAGGTTTCAAAAATATCTGAAAAACAACACACACATACATATGGATGTATATTGCTTGTTTGTGAAGTTTTACGGTGAAATATTTTCATATGCGAGCTACACAAAAATGCAAAAAACTTGTATTTCTAACACACAGACTATTCACTATTAAAGTACATGAATTTGTCTTTTTTGTGTAGCTCACACCAAAGTGTATTCCATGATGAAATTTTCCAAAAATGTGGTATATACCTAAATGTTCAAGCATAATTTTTTCAGCATTTTTCGAATCTTAAATAATTGTTTTTTGGATTTTTCAAAAAACAAACTTATTTGAGCTCGGGATTCAAAAATCGCCAGTCCCTACCTACTTCATAATTAGAGTTACTCACACTAAACCACACAGCTGAAACCAAATTTGGACTGATCACAACTAACTGATGCAAAATCAACCTAAATAACTACTCCCTTTGTCCGGAATTACTTGACATGGTTTTAATTTAAGCTTGAACTAAAATAATATCAAGTAATTTCGAATGGACGGAGTATACAGTAATATTGCACGTCGTCATGAGGAGGTGAATTCTCCTTGGCCTCGTTCCTCCCCACCCGAACTCATCGACGGGTCTCTCTGTAGGGTGAGAGCATCTCCGGCCGTTCGGCCCTCCAAGGACGTATTTCCAGCGAATTTATCGCCATTTGGGGATGCGTCGGCGGAAGTTTCGGCTTGGAGTTTATTAGTTTCCCAGTCGTGAACCCATGAAGGGGCATAAAAATATTAACGGCTGAACTTAACGAAATTCACTCGATTAGGGCAAAATATAGGCGAGTTCGTAGATATTTGGACGAATTTTACATAAAACATTAATAAAAACTAAAAAAAAGATCTAATTCATGTCGAGCATGCGGCACATCTCGATGTTGTAGTCGCTGCTGTTGTGTCGCTCGGCAGCTCGACCTTCGGCGCGACGCTGCTGCTGAACCTCCTCCTCCTCTTCACCCTCAGCAGCGCAAGGTCCTTGTCGTCGCTCGCCCATGGTCGCCAGAGAGATGAACGCGAGAAAGAAGATGCGCGTGAGAGTGAAGATGCAGGCGAGAGGAGAGTGGGTGTGGATGAAGATGCAGGCGAGAGGAGAGTGGGTGTGGCGACGGACGGCAAGGTTCAGCGTAGTGGTGATGTAGACGCGCTGCGCGATAGGACAAGGGTCATTACTGCGTCGCATGACCGATTAGACTGCTCGATGACAATATTAATTCACCTGAAAGAATTACCAACAGCAGGCCTTATTCACGCAGAAAGGCCGAGGCAAAGCGATAAAAACGACGAAGGGGTAAACCGCTGACACGGCAGGTCTACTCCGTGAAAACCAGCAAGAACGCGCTTGCTGTTTCTTTTCACGCCATTTTCTTTCGTGGTCACATCAAGATTACCTTGATGTGTCGCTACAGGCTTTACAACTCCTGCATCACCAACACCATAGCCAACAGACTGTCCCTAAAGTCAGCTCCTCCATCCCCGGTCTCAACATCATCATTCGAAGCAAACCCTTCTTGCACCATTGCTGCCTTAGCACAGCACCACGGACAGAAGTTTCACCGGAAGTCCATGGACAATCTCAGCAAAATCCACACAATCAGGGATAATCTCAGACAAATCCACATGACTCAAGGCCACAACGTACAAAGCGAAACTAATCGGTAGCGCAAGGGGAATCCAGAGATTGAAGTTCTTAGACGGTTAAGTCATAATCAAGTCGAATGCACCAGATTGAAAAGTAAAGTGAACAACACAAACAAAGTTTTGAAATTAAGGAACACATCAAACACAAAACATGGATAAAGACCCCAATATCTGTGGACAAATTACTACTTCCACAACAGAAAATAGCAATTGGCATAATTATGTAGAATCCATTGACGATCAAAGATAGTAGCATTGTACCATAATCCAAAACTTGACAGCAAACAGAGACGTCCAGAAGCAGCACAATTTAAATAGGACAACCAGTTCTCAACTATAATAAACCGAAGTGCATGAGACAGCTCCCAGCTAGTAAAAACCCTTTACTCCAACATCCTAAGCTTCTATCTTCTCCACTGGTGCATCAAGCATCAGGGCCTTGGTGGGCTTCGCCAAGAAGTCGGTGTACTCCTGGTATGGCGCCTTGGTGAAGGTGGTCTCCCTCCAGAAGTCAGGGGTAAGGAATCCATAAGTCTTCATCAGGCAGTCAAAGGTGGCCTGGAAACAAGAGAATTATCAAGTTCATGTTTGCAACCAGTTAATGCAAAACTAATGGGCCCAGAGATAATCTCAGACAAATCCACATGACTCAAGGCCACAACGTACAAAGCGAAACTAATCGGTAGCGCAAGGGGAATCCAGAGATTGAAGTTCTTAGACGGTTAAGTCATAATCAAGTCGAATGCACCAGATTGAAAAGTAAAGTGAACAACACAAACAAAGTTTTGAAATTAAGGAACACATCAAACACAAAACATGGATAAAGACCCCAATATCTGTGGACAAATTACTACTTCCACAACAGAAAATAGCAACATAAATGAGCTCTTAATGTTAGAACATATCAATAAGAATTAGATGTACAATCAAACTGGAATTAAAGCCATGTAGAGTAATTTGGAACAGAGGGGTAACTGTTCAAGAAGGTGGTTACTAATTTTCTATAAATCAATTGAAAAACAAGCTAATGTAGAGCAGAAAGTAATAACGCTAAAGCTTGGTGAAGGAATTTCTACACCAATTGCTTCTATACTAGTCAATTGAGATATCTGCATCAAGTGTAAATCAGCTAAGATGAATAAATTCTTGGTGGTAACCTTAGGCTACAGTAGTATCGAAGATTGATCAATTGCCATAAAAAAAACTACTTCCATGTGCAAATCACCTAGGGTTCTCCAAACAATATTCAAGCCAATGTCCAATCTAATTGGAATAATAAGCTAGGCTGCACAAGGCAACCGCCTTGGAAACAGGACATAAGATTCAACATACATATCACTGAACAATCCACAGCATACACACATGGTACCAACAAATTATATACCGAAAGTAAAGCAGCGATAAAACGGCAGCATAAGAGAGTAGAGATAAAGGCAGGTGAAGTTTATACCTTGACGAAGTTGCCAAGGGTCTTGGTGGATCCACGCGACGAGGTGAAGACATCGTCAATCCCGGCGAACTGGAGCACCTTCTTGGGAACGCGGGCGGCGACGATACCAGAACCCCTGGGGGCGGGCACCATGCGCACGGTGACGGAGCCACACTTGCCGGTGACCTTGCAGGGCACGGTGTGGGGCTGACCGATCTTGTTACCCCAGTAGCCCCTCCTGACGGGCACGATGGAGAGCTTGGCGAGGATGATGGCGCCGCGGATGGCCGTGGCCACCTCCTTGGCGCACTTGACGCCGAGGCCGACGTGGCCGTTGCTGTCGCCGACGACGACGAAGGCCTTGAAGCGGGTGCGCTGACCGGCGCGGGTCTGCTTCTGGACGGGCGTGATCTTCATGACTTCGTCCTTGAGGCCGGGGCAGAGCGTCTCCACGATCTGGTGCTCCTTGACGGGGAGCGAGTGGAGGTAGATCTCCTCCATCTTCTGGAAGCGGCCCTCCTTGACGAGGCGGCCGAGCTTGGTCACGGGCACCCACTTCTCCTCCTCCTGGCGAGGGCCACGACGGCCGCCGCGGCGCCCGCCACGGTCGCCACGCCCACCGCGCCCGAAGCCGCGGCCGAACCCGCCGCGCTCGCCTCCGCGGTCTCCTCCACGCTCGCCGCCGCGGTCTGCCATGGTTTGGATGGGGTGGTGGGTTGGGGGAGAGGGAGCTCCGATGGGGAAGATGAGGGTTTGGAGGCTCTGTGGCGGCGGGGGAGAGTGGACGAGCTATGGGAGAGGAGGCATTTATATTGAGCTGGCTGCCGCTAGGGTTTCTGGGATGATGCGCGGATGGAGTGGACCGGGCCTTGGGCGCAATGGGCTAGCAAAGAAGTAGTTAGGGTTTATACGATTGATTTTTCTTTGACCGGTTTTTAGGGAGTGGGCTGGTTGTTCAGACGGGCCGAAACGCACACCAGCAAAGCAGCAGCTCTTCAACATCTTCGCGCCCCCCGTTCCCAACTTCCATCTCAACCTTGTTGTCACCCATTAGTTTAAGTTCACACATGCACCAAATACAACTTCAAATGAAGACCCAAGACGTTTAAACTCAAAAGTCGCCCGGTTACGACAAGTTCAAACCGCCCAGCAAACCGAAGTCAAACCAATAATATAAATCATCTCCCATCAGGGAAAATCGAATTGCACCAGGAGAAATAATGCCAAACATTATTTCTTACTAAATATGTCCCCAAAATCGAGACAACAACTCTCATGCAACCCTACCGACAGGGCAATAGAGAAATATGTGATTCGGTTTAGTTTCTAATTTAAACTAAAATCACGTTATCGTTTTTGAACATTCCACTCCATCCGCGCATCATCTTGGTGATTCCACACTCGCCGATTGATTTTATTTGGTTTTATAACATTCCAATCGGTTTCCTATACATTAATAATATTTTTATATAAATTAAAAAAATCATATATTGTATTATCATTTTTTTAATATGTGATTTGTTCTCTTTTTTCACATGCTGGATAATTTTTGTATACATCCAAAAGAATATTTTTATACACATCAAATATTTCAAATATATGATTACCATTTTGTAAGATACATGTATTATTGTCTACTTTTTCATACACATTTTGCATTTTTATTATACATCTGAAATGTTATTTTTATAAATGTATAATAGTTTTAAAATAAAAAAATCAAATACATGTTTTGATGTCTACTTTTTCATGTATATTGTACATATTTATATACATTAGGAACATGTTGTTAAACATATCTAACATTTTCTCAAATACATTATTCATAGTTTTTTAAATACATATTTTGATGTCTACTTTTTTTATACACATTGTAAATTTTAGTGTACATCTGTTTTTTTAATATGTTTAACATCTTTAAAATACATGATTAAGATTTTTTTGCAAACACATGTTTTTGAAATTGTTTCAATACATGTATACCATTTTATAAATACACATTAAAACATTTATTTGAATGATAAAAAACTTTTTATAAACTACATTAATTTTTTGAAATGTCTTGATTTTTTAATGCAATGAACATTTTATTAATGTTATATGAACATTTCTTTACATTTATGAATATTTAAAAAATCACACGAACAAAGTTTACTTTCCATGAACTTATTCAATGATAGTGAACGTTCTTAGAAACTAAATAAAAAAATTATTTTACTCTTGTATGCACGTATGTATCCTTTATTGTAAAAAAAAAGACATTATGCGCATGACTCATCGCGTCATGTGATGCAAGATGCATTGTTACACACATATACTCCATTAAAAAATATAAGATGTATTATTTTCCGTGCAAATTAAACTTATGTATTGTTGACCGAGATTATAAAATAAAATATAAACATCTACATTAAAAAATAAATAAAATATGAAAGTACTTTTCGTGGTGGATGTAATGATAGAAATTTGGTAATGTAAATATTTATATATTGTTATGAAATTTTGGTCAAATTTACACATGTTTGACTTTTGAACATAGTAATGAACCTTATATTTTCGAATGGAGGAAGTATGACGGTGTTCAGTGTGCAATTCAGATCTACGTGTGCATGTAAGAAAAGTAGTTGAAGATTGCGCACTAGACCTGGCGCATTTACAAGACACCGTAGGCGATGGCTATCTTTTGATCGCTAGAAGCGTGAAGCGATATATAGATGCGCTCTCCTAAGTATGGCATGAACGAGTTCATGTCAAAGTGCAATGGGGAGGGTGTAAATAGCTTTGCATTTCCTGGTTGGCCAGCCAGAACCATGCATGTATATGCGTGTTTTGTAGTATACTCGTACCAATAGGCGCCAAGGCGCGCCCCCGACGGTCAGCGAATGGCTCGAACAATTTATTACATACCGATTAAGATAATAGCGGAACACAACGATATAGTTTTATTAAAAAGTGCCCAAACCGATTTATTGATGACGAACATAGTGTCGATAATAAAGAGAACAGGTACCGCATCAACTCATCAATGTGGTTTTATCCCACATTGTGAGTCTATCTCGTATTAGTCGTTGTTGAAGTCACATGAGTACTCTTTGTTGTCATCATGTTCAAACTCGGGAGATGGCGCTGCATGCTCGTAGACATACGTCTGGAGCTCCTCTTGGTCTGCTGGGTCTAGTTCATCGAAGGAGTCATCGTTCAACAACTAAATTTGACTTAGTATAAAAAGTCTACAAAATAAAATTAGGGCATAACATCATGTATCTCAAACAATAATGATGACAGATATGGTAAAAATGATGATGCAAATTAAATCAAGGAGAAATTAAAAAAAGCAAGATAACATTGATCAACTCATACCAAGGGCAGACTATGCATTTTTGTTGGATTTATCACTACGGAAGAATAACCAATGGAAAACAGATACAGGTTAATGCAATGAAAAATCATCTACATACATGCATCACTCCCTTGAACAAATTTGCAAGCAACATTTACTTGAAAAAACACAAAAAGGGGACGCAACCTTTTGTCCAACAATTTCAGGTAACACACAACATTATCTTTTACTATCACATATTCAGATCTCACGTGCACTTACAATTAAAATATTTTATGAGGGGACATAATGAACAATGTGATAGCTTCTTTAAATTAAATATTTTAAAACATGAGAAATTAGTTCAAAAGGATGGTCCCCTCTAATTAAGGGTAATATTTAGACCTAACCAAGCTTCTTTTATCAACATTGACAATGAAGGTTCAGAAAATGAAGATATGTAAAACAACACTTAGGTGAAATATCAAAAGATAAAATGCTCCAGTTGCATACATCTAAGATATAACCTGTAGGTAAACACGAAATCTTTATCCCTTACAAATATCATGAGGCACTAGAAGGTAAGGCGCACTCCGCCGCGCCCGCTATAGGTGAATTAATATGGGTTTTGGTCCAATTTATGTTTGTAAGAGCATCTCCAACGTAGTTTTCTAAAACGGGCATTGAATTCTCCCGCAGATCGGGGATATCAATTCGTGGACGGAAGCGGGAGCCGTCCATCCAACATTAACCGCAAATGTCCGCTAAAAGCTTAACCAAAATTCAACAAATTCACGCAGAACTCGAACTAAACTCATTCAAATTCGGATATAATTTACATAAACCGAACGATTTTCATACAAAACGGCTTTAACATACTCTAACACTATGTTAGTGCCCGTTCACGGCGATTGTGATGAACTGCATGATTTGCATCCGCTTTCGATCGTTCTAGGTCGTTGGCATAGAAGTTCCCAAAACACGGCGGCCGGGCGGTGAAGAAATTCAGTGCAACTCAGGGGTAGGAGGCAAAGAAGGTGCGGTATCCCGGACTTTTGTACTGTAGACAAATTATAGAATATAGAATCATGTTAAATAATAATTCAATGGCGGAGGACAAACAAAAATTAAGGTGGGGCAAAATCTAAAGCGGCCATGGCCCTTCTGGCCTTGCTATAGCTAGCTCCGCTGATGGTTAAGGACATCTTCAACGCTAACCCCTAATAATATGGTTAGAGTGAGCCATTCAATCATAAATATCAAATTTAAACAATAAAGATAGGTCAGGCGGACCCAAAAAACAAAACACATGAAAGAGGAAAAGAAAAAATAGCACATGATTGAATAAGGTTGAAGATGCAATGCCTGGACACTTTCAAAACCTCCCAAAGTGAGTTCTAATTTACGGTAAAACGGATAGCCGGAATGATCCATGGATGTATAAAGATTTTTATTGAATGAAAAAAGTCAGCCATTATACTCCTAAGCATATGGTTCAAAAACATTTATCCGAGTTCTGAAGATGCCCTAAAGCGTATTGTGCATAGCAAGTTGTGCGCTCAATGGCGGGCCGGCCGCTCGTGCTGGCTGTGAGACCCGCGTCACAATGGCTAATCACTGTCCATATGAAAACAACTTTGAGCTCTAAGCGTGATTTTTCACCGGCCAACTACGCATGCGTATACGCACCATATGTATAAATTTTCTTGCAGCGAATCAAGGTAGGGCGGATGCCCTACCTCCCCTACCGAGTCCTCCGCCCCATAATAAAAATGGCTTCAACAGTTTAATCGGAATAATTGCAGAAGATTTAAAGATCAGAATTAAAGATGCCGCAACGTCTCTTTAAATAGTACTATACAGTACATCTTTTTTCACGAGCGGAAGCTAGGGCTAGAGTGAGTAAGCCGGCCAACACATATGAACCAAAACACGACAAAACATCACGGTACATCCAAAAGTAATAATACAATACACAGGGGAAAAATGACACCCGCAGCTCAACTCGATCAATTTGAAATAATAATAAAATGGTAATCATTAGTTGTCATTAGTAATGTGTTTTAGCAACAAGTTTTTTACCTGGCAATTGTGGGAGGACGCCGCCAAGTTGATCAGTGATCACCAGCATCGTTTTTAGCTCTCTTCTTAGTGGTGAATCTCACCCCTTTTTAATTTTTGTTTGGTATTGCTTGTGGGGCCATCTGTCTCTAGAATATATTGATAGCTGCAGTGAAGCGTTTCAGTCTGTCCTGCATGTCAGAGGCACAAAATCGCAAGTGCCTTCAGCGCTCTCCTTTTTAGCCTTGTATAAACTTGAAGAAGATTAGCTGCACAACTAGGGTTTTTTTAGCGTGAAATGGTAGCACTAACCCTTCAACTTGAATACAAAGTTAAGATTTGGAGTAAAATGCATCAGCGGTACTAATTCTTTCACTAAACTGTCAATTCGGTCCTAATTCTTTCAAAATGCATATCTTTTACGTGAGTGATTCATCTCCGGAGGTCTCTTCACCCGCGGTCCTAATTCTTTCATGTGCCATATATCGTCGACGTTAATGCATTTCGTGGACTCGCCGTCGTCGCAACTTGCCTCATCGCGATTGCCAGATGATCTTTAAGGCGCCCGCTCTATGTTCGCTAGAATGTCTCCGATCATCGAGACACAAAGGGAGAAAATAGTTGTTTGACATGATCAACAACGAAGGAGTTGGGGGCGTAGACGGAGGCAGCTTCGAGGTCTGGGCAACGGATGACTCGCATGCAGATGTGGATGCCATAGTGAGGTACGCACACCTAACAACCGCCGGGTTCGTACACCCAACAGACGGGCACATATATCTGCAAACATGTACACCCATTATCCCGACTCGTACATTGAGCAACCGGACCAGGAAGGCAGCGAGAGGTGATTAGCGGGCTGATGCAAAGAACGAAAAAGAAGAAAGTTTTAACATGTAATAGTCTCAAACGTATCCATAATTTTCGCTTGCTCCATACCTTTTTTTGGTCATAATGTTATATGTTTTGATACACTTTCATATCATTTACAACATATTTATGACTAACCTATTAACCTAGTGTTCAATGCTAGTTTTTGTCTCTTTTTTATCCGTGCAATGCAGAAAATAGCTGAAAAATAAAGTGCTCGGAAAAATCCAGAAAAATTCCAAAAATTCTATTTTGACGGAAGACTACAGAAGCCCGAAGGAGAGCCGGAGGGGGCCACCCCTTGGCCAGGCAAACTCCTAGCACGGCGAGGGGCTGGTCGTGCCCTCTGGCCGCCTGGCCAGGTGGGGCCACCCTCGAGGGTGTAACAGCCCAGATTTCACAAAAATAAAAAAAAGTTGTTTTCGGTATGAATTGTTTGATTGTCTGATTTGTTTGCGGTGTTTGCATCCCCGATTTATCGATCGGCGATTATTTTTCCCCCTCTTATCTCGTATCGGACGGAGACCGACCCTTGCCACCCTGACACTCGACCTTTGCGACAGCGGGTTTCACCCGATCACCGTCGCGAAAACCGCACGAGACCAGCCGCAGCCAATGGAACGAAAAACCCCATTTAATAAGTAAATGGGTTATTTTTATAGCGCGCCGGAAAGTGTTCTCGGAACGGTTCCAACGCGAGGTGAACGCCGCCGGCTCGACACGCTGATCGCGCAGCTCAAAGTTTTACCTGAATCGAAGGTACTGCGAACCCCCGGCGGTCAGAAACGTGAGCACCGCGCGCGAGAGAGAAAAACCGGGGATATTTTTGCAAACTGCTAGCCACCTGGGCTATAAATAGACCACCCCACCACTTAGGGTTTCCCCTAAGCCCCTAGGCAGCTCCCAGATCTGATTTAGCACCATTTTCCCCCAATTTTCGCAGCTATTCCCCCTCAAATTAGCAAACCCTAGCCTTCAGGCCTCCAGAGCCGTCAGATCCGGAGATCAACGGCTCCAGAGGCGCCACGTCGCCAGAGCCAGCCTCTCCACCGCGCTCGGGCCGCGCGGGCCCGCAACCGCCGCCGCCAGTGCCCGATCTGGGCCGACCTCGCCGCCAACCGCGTCCTTCTCGTGGAGGCGCTGGCTCCAACTCCGGCCACCGGAGCCGCCGCCCCGGTCTTCTCTTCTCCTCCCGCTCTTCCTCATCTCCGCCCTCTCCTCCTCACCCCCTTTGCCTCACCTGGACAGGGACCGCGCCACCGTGCGCCATAGTCGGAGGCGCCGCCGCTCGCCTTGACGCCATGGAAGCCGGCGACCCCGAGCTTGTAACACCCTCAGAATCAGTAACAGTAATCACTACAGTGATTCCACTGTTAGTGATCATTACTGTTGATGATCAAGCCATGATCACCTTTGATCATAGCTCTGTAAATTTACAACCCTGATAAAATTTTCAGATTGTGTAAACTATAAAACTTTGCTCCAAGAATTGTGGATGCATGTCAATCCACTTGATCATGGTTAAACCCAATCAACCTTAGTCATTTGCAGCATCCCAAGTCAATGTTAATTAGAAAACCCTTAGTGGGGATTTACTGAATTGCCCCTAAGGTATTAATATAAAAGCTAAGTGGAAATTAAAAGTAAACCCTAAATGATGCAACCACTTTTATTATTTAATAGCAGATGATCAGTAGGCCTTGTTAATATAGCAATGCATATTTTATTAAAGTGATTAATGGTGTTACGAAATAAAACAATAGTTTAGAAATTATTAAATGGCCATGGTAATTTTAATAAGCAAGTTTGAATTTTAATTAAACTAAAAATTTGTGAATGCAATTTTGCAAAATGCCTAAATATCAGTGCATCACTTCCATATAGTTTGGGAAATTTATTGAGCTCTAAAATAAATCAAACAATTCAAATAGTAGCCAAACCAGTGGCATTTAATCCCTTTTAAATAAAACAAAAATACAATTGATTTTATTTTGACACAAAACTTTTTGTGGCACCTCTAATATATGCAACATAAATATTGGGGCAGGTTTCACTGTTGGCAAAGATCAAATCCTAGCTCAACAAAATGCAAATATAAAAGAATAACAGAATAAAAGAGAAAAACCTAAAAACACTAACTCTCGCCCTGGGGCGAGGCCCACGTCCACCCCCAGGCCCAGCCCACCCGGCGCCCTCCTCCTTCCTCCTGTTCATGGGGGGGGGGGTCGTGGAGGGCATCCCCCGGCTGAGCCACGCCGTGGCCGCCGTGTCGGCCATCGACGCCGTCCTGGTGAGGATAAAAGCCCCCCTGCGTCCCCGCCCCTGTGGAACCCTAGCCGCCGCCCTCTCCTTCCCCTCACGCCTTCCCCTGCTCCTCCTTGAACTCGGTCAGAGCACACCCGTCGCCGGCCACCGCGAGCCAGTGCGGCCAACGAACCTCCCTCGCTCGTCCGAGCTGTCCCCCATGCTCTTCGTCGTCGCCTTCGTCTACCTGCAGAAGGAATCGTGCCCGGAGCCACGACACGCGGTGAATTGGAGTCGTCTTCTTCCCCTGCCCCGCCGCTCGCCGTCGCAATTCCGGCCACACCGCTCCCCCTCCGGCCTCCTCGAGCTCCTCTTCCGCTCCCTGGTGAGCGTCCGCGTCTTCCCCCAACTCCCCGCGGTCGATTCCATGCCCCATTCGTCTTTCTACCGGTGCTGTACTCGGCCGCCGCCGTGCTCAACAGGCCGCGCGCCCTTTCCCCCGGTGCGCCCCATGGCCACTAGGCCGTGCCTCGTCCCACGCCCTGGTTCCCCTCCCCTCGTCGCTGTCTGGAGAAGCACCAGCCGACCGGCCTCGCCGCGCCGCCGTGAGCTGGCGTGCCCACAGCCATGGCCGGGGTGTTCGTCGGCTTGGGCTCTGTGTGTTGTGGCTTGTGCCACTGTCACATGGGCCCCACCCTTCCCTTAATTAAAATTAGTGTTAAACCTAATCTAACCCCCCCTAGTGGATGACAGGTGGGTCCATGCCCTTAATCTAACTCCTGGTTAAACAAAATGGTTCATTATAACACTGTCTCACTAACAGCTAGGCCCCACTGTGAGGTTAATATTTTAAAGAATTTAGATTAATTCGAGTGTATGACATGTGGGCCCTGTGCCAATTTAAATTCAATTAAATGTTTTATTATTGCTGTGAGGCTGACTATGGGACCCACTGGTCAGGTTTGACCTGGTCAAACCTCTGTGGATAATGTTTAGTTAATTAATAAAAAGAAATCCAGAAAATAATTTAAAAATTGATTAAAGTTTAAAATTGAATATCTTTTAAACCGTAAGTCAGATTCAAAAACTTTATACATAAAACTTGATCAGAAAAATATAACGGCTAAGAATACGTTATCCGTTGGTCTACCACCCCTCTCTAACATACCGAACATCAAACCGCCCCCCTCCGGACCGTTTGTCCGATGATTTGTCCGGTACTGTTAAAGTATCCAGATGAATTTATTCCGAACACGAATGATGTTCAGAATGGTTCAACTAACACGGATACACCCCCTTACGTTTTTAGGATGTCCACGACACCTCCGGCATGGTCCCTTCCCCCTCCGGGCCGTTTGTCGATAATCACCTGGAGCTGGTATTTCATCCCCGTTTGAATTCCCGCTCCGAGCAATACACCTTGCACTGCGTTAGAACACCGTTAACATTGCTTTTGCCATGTCTTGTATTTGTATTGCTATTATTGTTGTGTATTTATTGTTTCTCCCCCCTCTCTTATTGTCCGATAGTCCCGACGACCGCTGCCGATGCCCTTGTGATCGACTACGTCGTCGACGACCGTACACCCCTACTATCGAGCTTCCAGGCAAGCAGAGCCATTCTCTTCCCCAGATATCGCCTACCTTTTCCGTACTTTCTTGCACTAGGCATGGTTACTGCTGCTGCTACGATTACAATCCTATTCAATTGCATAGCCTGATTTTGTCGCCCCTTGATGTACCTCCTTTATCCTATGCTGCCTATTATATTTATGCATTATTCAGCAGTGAACCCTGCGCATTGTTAGCTAGGACTAGATAGCGGGTCGTGATCACTCAGGGGGGGTGAACACGGATACATTAAATACAACTGCACAGGTACGGTACAAGCAGACACCGCCAAAGGCCCCTATCTGGGTTATGCCTAGTCACCTCAAGTGTGAGCTATCAAGGAGTAATCCTTGTACTCCACTCGAGGCTGACTTTGTCTTGCCGCCATAGGGTCCTGGACATCGGTTGTCCTTAAGGTAAGAAGTCGGGCGACCCAACGGTGCCCGCGAGCGGTATATTGTCGGGAACGACAGGGAGGGTACGACCGACGTTACTGGCGTGCTTGGCCCCTGCTCGTATCTCGCGAGAGTTACCAAACCACGCAAAAGTCGAGCTCTACCAAGAGCACACGCGAGACAAGGTAAGGAGACGGTTCACCTTGTCGGTAACCGCGCGCTTTGACGGGACGACAGGGCAGGCCCCGACGTTACCGGTGGGCCTTGTTGTTGTTCGTTGTCCGTTGTGTTGTTAGTCAGACAGCGATAACGGTTGTCTGCGAGATAATATTAAAATGCTAAATGGTTCAGCGGATGACGTGAGAGACCCGTTGGTCTGTACGCACTACCTACACGTGGGATTACGGTGTGGGCCCTCCGCGTCGTAGTTCGTCTGAAAGCTCTTCAGACGTCAGCAGTACTGCGGCCTGATCGCCGGGAAGTGGTCTTGTCTTTTTGCTGCAGCAGGTGTGTTTGGATTTGCTTTTGCTTCACCGGCCAGACTCGCACCGTGCAGGAGCGTGCAAGGGTGAGGGACCTAGACCCCTTGGCGCATAGGATATAGTCCGGCGGATGGCCTCTCTGCTGAGCCTAGGATGGTCTGCGTCGTGTCGGATAGCCTCGGTGGGGCGTTCCCTAACAAGGTTCACGCCACCCTGGAGATCCGAGCGTGCAGGATGAACAGTAGTGCACCCCTGCAGGGAGTTTAATCTATTCGAATAGCCGTGTCCACGGTAACAGGACGCTTTATGCTGAAGCTGGATCTTACCACTACCAACTATTACTATTAAACTGTATGGTTCCGGGTTTTCTTCCTCGCAGGGAAGTCGAGGAGGGGAACTCGGAGGCATTATTATTATTAATCATTACAACCTATATTATACAATGTTGCATCAACTTCTGCTTCATTGTTACTATATGCTTTATATGAACTGTTGGCTGTTTCTCTTCTCATGCTTCAAGACATCGTTAGAAGATGCTAGTCTTCGATAGGCCTAGCTTCTTACCCTTATTCTGATTTCTACCTTGCAGTCCCCCATATACAGCCTCCCCTTTCCATTTGATACAAATGCATAAATGCTTAGTAGCGGACGTAAGACTCGCGGGTATGCTAGATACTCACCTGCTTTATTTTCCCCTTTTATTGTTTTGCCTGATCGGCCGCTGCAGTCGACGTTGGAGCCTTGGAGTCCAGGAGCAGGAGATCCCCGATGCCGACCACCGCAACGTGAAGATCCCCGATGCCTTCTATGACGTCGAGTTCCCCTTTGACCAGGAGTAGTTTGGAGGTTCCCAGGCAGGAGGCCTTGCCTTTTCGATCGTTGTTGATATTTGTGCTAGCCTTCTTAAGGTAACCTTGTATCCTTGTGTCTGTACTCAGATACTATTTGCTTCCGCTGACTTGTGCTCTCGAGCTGTTGTATTCGAGCCCTCGTGGCCCCTGGCTTGTATTAAACAGCTTGTATTATTTTATTTGTAGAGTTGTGTTGTGATATCTCACCGTGAGTCCCTGATCTCGATCGTGTACCTTGCGTGTATGATTACTGTACACGGATTGATTTTGGGGGCGTCACAAGTTGGTATCAGAGCCGACTGCCTGTAGGACACCCCCTTCCAACTCCTTGGTCGAAGTCGAGTCTAGTCTTTGCAAAACTACTTTACTAACAGTGTCGTGTGGCTTATCGGCCCACGTCGCAAAACTAGGTGGTATTAGGATCCTTTACTCCGTACCTTTACTCTGGGACTCTGATCTCTCTCCTCTTCGGGTTAAAGATTTTGCTAACTCTGACTTTAGGTTCTCGTGACTGCTTCCTCCCGGAGACCCCTCATTCCAGATGATCGCTTGCTTCACGAGAAGATGTCGAAGATACTCTCTGATAAATTCCCGAGGCCCTTATTCCACTGTCTTGCGATTCCTCACCATTGATAAGTCTGTATGTATAACCACATACACGTTTTGTTCATCCATTCAATCTCAGTTGCTCTTGTGTTCACAAGATGCATCGAAATACTTTCCTTTGTTTCGGAAATCCTTTGAGCCTACTGCCTTGCAGCTTCTTTTCACCCTGCGGATAATTCCTCACATGTATCGAGGATCCGTTCATCCTAAGTTGTTCCTGTGATTCCCAAAATACTTTGAAATACTATTCTATCTTGCGACAATCCTCGGCAGCCTACTGCTTTGGAGATTCTTCTTACCTGCTTGCACTATGATTAATCCCGGTTGTCTTGTGGTCTTCGATGACCTCCCTTGGAATTGCCATTCTGATCTGTTGAATCATCGTGTGTGCTAGTGCACACAATCATCAGTTGATCCCTATGAATCCTTTCTTCTGGCTCAGACGTCATTCCGGATATGAGCTGGTTCTCGGTAAATCAAACCTTAATTGATTAACCGTCAAGCTTCTATTCAACTTATTCATGTTTGATCGTTGTATCTCAATATAATACACCGATATTGGAAATCATAATTCCTTTGTACTTAAGCATCGAATTATTCAAGATGCTACTATCTCCAATGCTTTGGCATTCTTCCTTCTTATGGTTGAGTATTGATACTCGCCCAGACTCTCCGTACGCCGCCTGACCTTTTTGGTGGATTACTACCTGCAATTCCTTTGTGTCCTAAATCATTGAAGAGCTTCCCGTGATACGAAATGCCTTTGGAGAACGATATCATCTGGTTCGTGTCATCAGCCTCCTGTTTTCAAACTTGTATCTCTTGTTCCTTTTGATTGTCGTATATATTCGAAAAATGCCCCTTTGGGTTGTATCCATGCTTCATCCATCTGGGTGAACCCATGAACTTCTACGGGTCATACCCTACTGGTGTTATGCCAGATAAATTTTTGAACGCTGCAAATTCATCGACAGCGAGAAGTGAATGAAAGGTATTGCATTGAAGAAGTGGGAGTCGACCCTGAACCTTTGTGTTCATGCCCATCGATACTATGTAGAACTGATCATGAAAGCTTCTCGTAAAGATAATTATCCCCTTGGTATAAATTCTTCTACACCTATGATCCTCCGTTCTACCTTCGAGTATTACCTCCTGGTACCTCAAGGATATCATACCTTTGCACTACATCTAATGAATTGTGATGAAACAATGCCTATCCCTGTCATGGCCATTTCATGGTTCTGGGTTGTCGTCAACCGAGAACACCGCTTACCTTTGGCTCCACCACCCCTTTTGCTTGGTGATGTGGATATTCGATTGCATTTTCTTGAAACCCCTCGACATAATGTGTCGTGGTCATCATCAACATTTTGAATTATCCCATGTGTCTATTGAATTCATGGTGAGAAATACCATCTTTGCCCCTCGATGATTTGTGTTATCATCGACAACATCCTTTGACTCCCCCGCCAATACAAACTTGGTCATGTATATCTTGCTCTACTTTCTGAAAGTCCAAGTATGTGATCAGAGGGGGAGGGGGTGAATGATCACTTCAAAATTTTCTACTGAAACTATTGAAGTGAAGCATAAATAGTGCGGAATAGCGAAGTATAACTGGAAGCGAAACTAAATGCAATGAATCAAAACCCATTGAAGCATAACAGTGAAGCAAATGCAATACTGAAGGTAAATGCTTGAAGTAAAACGAACTGGGACTCGGCGATGTTTGTTCGACCAGTTCACGCTCTGCAAAGCGCTACGTCTGGTTGGAGGGACTGGTGATTGAACACCTGGAGAAAATCTCTCTCCGTCCGTTGCTCCACTGCACCAAACTCCTTGAGCTTGGTCAGTTCTTCACTCGTGGTTGATTATTGAGGAAATCACCGAAACCTTTGAAAAACTGAACTTCGAGGCGACAATTACTCTTCGCTCTCTGAAGAACAACACTCTAACCGTCTAGGAGAATTGCAGTTCTCCAAGATAAAAGGCTAGTAAGCTTTCACCTAAGTCATCTCAAATCTACTCAGATCAATGGGACTTAGGCTTCAGTATTCTGGATTTTGGGTTTTGCTTCAGTGGCGTTTTTGGGGTTGCTCTCTTCAGTCTCTCTTGGAATGATCTCAGAGCAGCCACCCGCAAATGGAGGAGGGGGCGGCGTATTTATAGTTGGCGATCCCGAGGTGCGGAATGACCAAACTGACCCGAGGTGACAGCTTGACACGTGTCCACAACGGTCGAATTTGTCATCAATGCGCAACTTTACTTGAGGAACAAGTAAAGCTGACTCACGGACTTAGTTCTGCTTCAGTTGCCAAAGAACGAAGTCTTTGCTACCGAAACTTAACTTAGTGCACATGAGATTTCTTCACTCAGGCTTCTCACTTGGTTTGGATTTGATCTGAGCATTTTCTCAATGACTTCGGTATCCACAAACTAAATACCCCTCTTGATAGTACGGTTTGTCCTATGACTCAAGGAACCGAAAAAGAACTACACAAAAACATCTAAGTCTTGCGCCGTCTTCTTCATTTCCTTCAATGAGTAGAGCTTCAGGAAACCTTCATTTTTGGGGGTCAACCTTCGTGATTAAGCTTCGCTCCGAGAGTAATGCTTCGATAACTTGAAGACCTTCCTTGAAGCTTTATCACGTAGCTTGTCCTTCAGGAACCTATGCAACTGTTTATACTAGAAAACATTGTTAGTTCCTCTACTGTTTTGTCCAACAATATCCAAAACACACGCGGGCAAAACTTTGCTCTTACAATCTCCCCCTTTTTGGACTATTGTTGACAAAACAGGCATCGATAAAAGATATTGAAGTTTTTGTGAAGTGATGGGACAGACTCTAAGATATGAAGTTTTTGGCTCCCCCTGAATACAAGCATCGAAGATTTATATAATCGAAGTTAATGCTTGAGATAATTTTCTTCGGTGGAGAGCAAAACAAAAATATCTTAGCGAATACAATTGTATTGAAGATATATATCCAGGAATGTATGCAATAGCTTCCAATAACCTGTGACTTAGAAAATAATAACCACCTGCAAGATAGAAGACACGAAGAAATACTTGCAAGCAAAGGGGTTATTAAAACTTTAAGTGTAGCACAGGAGTAGCATGACCGAAATAAAACTTAAGTTACAACCCAATCGAAAGGAATGGAATGTTTGTCGTAACTTAACCAAACAAAGCAAAAACAGATAGCAAGAACCCTTTCCCCGATGCAAAACTAACTCATCGATGCCCTCATTCACCCCCTTTTTGTCAATGATTGGACAAAAGGTTGAGAAGAGGTTCGAGATATCTATTACGCAGCATCAGCACCCTGAGAACCCGACGAAGCTGTGCTCGACGAAGACTCATCCGACGAAGACTGATCGCCTGAGGATTCTTCTTCAGAAGAAGACGTAGGAAGAGCTTCGTGGCGTGTCTGAGTGATGAGGTTAATGTCGAGGTCGCTATCGTCGAGGCCGTCGTCGTCCTTTGAAGTGATGGAGTCATTCTCAGAGACGATATCTGGCCGGATGGGCTCAGGTTCGTTGACGAAGAATACTTCATCAATCTTGTGCAGGGGAGGGATCTTCTGATTCGGGCGGTCCACGGAGTCATCACGAGAAAAGTTTCGCTGGAGGTGCGGATACTCTTTGTAGATGCGTTCTTTACGAAGGCCTTTCACAGAGTTAAATTTCCGAAGTCCCTTCCAGGAATGACGCTTGAGCACACGCAAATACTGATTGTTGTTAAGTGCAATGTTGCCAACTCGGTTGATCTCATCAGCAAGAAACTGCATCTGGCGCTGATTAGCTTCTATGTAGTTTTCAAGCATTTGCTGCGATCAAAGATTAACTTCAAAGTGATGGCAGTCCTTCTGGAAATTCTTTGATAAGTTTCGTTCATTGACTTCATGGCGCACACCAACATATGTGGCAAATGGATCATTGGGTTTCCTCAGCAATTCCAAAGAGTCACGCACTGGTGGCGAGAATAGCTTTGGGTGATGGCGAGCCACAAAGTCTTCGTTCCTGCCATAGTCACAAATAACTTGCAGCCAGGGAGCATAGGGTTCCAGTGTGAAAGGTAGCTCCGCTGCATGAACCAAATTCCTAAGGAAGCAGTCTTCAAAGTCAAAGAGAAGACCATGAGTAAGCTTCATAATAGCATGCCTTGTCTCAGGATAAAGATTCGATTCTTTCGAAGCTGTACTCAAAGGAATCAATGAGTTGGACAAGATGTAGAACCAAGTCCTTGAGATGAAATTCAAATGCTTCGGGCGAATGTTTTGAGGAATATAGTTTGCAGTGACTTCAGGATCCAACAGAGTAGCAAATTCTTCTTCAGTCAGATCTGGCTCAATATGAATCTTTTCATGGACTCCAGAATGCCTTGGAATGTTGACAATTTCCATGAATTCAACAGAAGACATCCTGAAGACTTTGCCTTGAATCATCCATTCCAGCGTCCATGAGCTGGGTTCATTTGCTTCACCAGAAACATAGAGAGTTGCATAGAATTGCTTGATGAGCTCAGAGTTGAAAGGAGTGCTCAATGCAAACAACCGAGTCAAATTCTAATTTTCAACAGTTTCGAGGACATTCTGAAAGCAGGAGGCAGTGGAAAGACTTCGCATGTCCAGAAACCTGTGCCTAAACAGAACTCCTTGCTGACAGAAGACTTTGGTGTATAAGATTTGTTGTTCAGCAGTCCAAAATCGAAGATCATCAACTGTGCGGTCTGAAGCATACGGACTAACACCAAAGAATCGATGGCGCTTTCGATGCTGTTCAAGGTTGAATTCTGGGCCATGCCTTGAAGAATAACCAGCACCCTTGAATATAGGAAAATTTTCACGAGGGTAATTGGAGTCAAGCTGGGTATCTTGGCAGGGGCGCGAACGCTCACGAATCCTTTGCAGAGGAGCAATTTGATTGGCTCTTGAAGGACCAGCAGATTGAGCGACTATGAGCGCTTGTTCTTGCGACAGATTCAGAATTTGAACTTGTTCTTCTTCGTCATCATGTGCTTCAGTATCGGGCACATGTGCTTCGGAATCTTGAACTGTTCTGGCGGGGGAAAAGTCTCGGGATACATGGGTTCTGGAGTGGGTTGGTGATGGAGCATTAGCTTCATGGGGAGGTGATGGAGGTGGTGCGGGAGCAACTGGTGGAGTGGGAATCCTTTGTGGTTCGGGGGTTGGAGCACGAATGGGTGTGGGAACTCGAGAGGGTATGGGTGAGGGGTTTCGTGCAGGCGTTGGAGTGGGGTTAGGAGCTCTTTGTGGTGGAGTTTGCTTGGGGGTGGTTCTGGTAGGAGGAGGTGTGGGAGTTTTGGTGGGTGGAGCTGAAGGCTTTGATGTGGGCTGGGATGGCTTTGGCTTCGGTGCAGGAGTGGGAACTGCTTCAGGAGTTTCCTGTGGCTGTTCATCACTTGTATCCATGTCTGCGGCTGAGGCCAAAGTAACCTTGCGCTTCTTTGTGGTTCTTTTCTTGGGTGAGGGTCCAGATGCCTTTGATGCAGGCTTGGGAGATGGTGGTGCAACGACACGTTCAGCTTCGGGCGAAGCCTTGCGTTTCCTAGAATCTCTTTCCATAATGGAAGCATTATGGGTCTTCACCATGTCATCCACAACAGCCTTGATTTTGCCTTTGAAGATTTTGATGTTGTCCTTGGTGGTGGAATTGACATCTGTCACTTGTTGAAGCAACTTCAGGGCGTGCTGTTGGAATTCTTCATCAGGTTCTGATTCAGCTCGCCTCTGATAGTTGTGAATCTTTTTGTTTTCAGCCCTATCTCTTGAGTGCAAATCCTTCAGCTGACTTATCATAGTGGAGATCATAGCTTCGATAGACCTGGAGATGTAAACTTCTCCAATGTCAATAGCATCAGGATCTTCAGCACCGCACTTCTCCCAAAGGGCTTCAGTGATGCCCAACTGATCCCAGAGTTCGCCTTCACATGAGTCAAAGAATGGATGGTCACTCTGACGATCAGCTTCAGCTTGAGCTTCAGGCAACGAGATGCCTTTCTGCTTCGATGGGATAGCTGAGGGAGTCATATCAACTACGGGCTTCTTCTGACTTGCCCTAGCAGCTTTTTCAGCTTTCTTCGTCCTGAGACCTTCTAAAGAGGCCTTGCGTTTAGCTTCATGTTCAGCAAGCTGTTTAGCTTCAGCAGCAGCTTTTTCTTCGTTCTTTGCGGCTTCGGCGAGCTTGCGCTTCGTCTCAGCCTTCTCTGCAGCCATCTTTGCAGAATCCAACTCCTTTTTCTGTCTGGCAGCATCCGCATCTGCCTTCTTCTGATCAGCTGAGCTTCTGGCAAGGATGTTGCGCTCAAGTGCCTCTTCAAGGTCTTTCTGTCTCAATTCTTCTTCAGTGAGTGAGTGCTTCGCTGAAGGGTTTGTTGCAGCAGACTTCTTGGGCTTCGTTGATGCTGAAGCCTTTGCAGGTTGTTTCTTGGCGGGGTCGTGCTTCTGCTTCGATCGCCTCTCAGTGGTGAGGGCATCAGCCGGTGACTTGGAGGCCAAGGGCTTCGTAACCACCAAGTTGGAGAGATCAATGGTGGGGCGAGCAGAAGGCTTGATCTTGGGGTCTTGAATCTTAATCCCCTTAGCATCAGGTTTCTCTCCTGGCTTCTTCTTCAGTGGGATCTGAAGCCTTTGCTTCTTGGGGGGAGCAGGATCATCAGATTCATCATCTGCTTCGAATTCTGATTCGTCGTCAGCAGCATTTGATTCGTCCATAATTGAATCTTCCAGAGCAGCTTGCTCTAGCCTGACCTGTTCTTCATCTTCTGTGGTAGCATGGGGAGGAGAAGCATATTTCTTCTTCAGCTTCTTCTTCTTCTTCGAGCTTGGCCCAGCACCTTGGGCTTCTGCTTCAGCCAACTTGGCTGCCTTCTTCTCTTCTTTCAGCCTCTTGGCTTCAGCAGCGATTCTCAATCGTTCTTGTTCTTCAGGGTAATCATCTGGTGTCTTGAGGGTGTTGGGGTGAGGAAACTTCGGTGGAACTGGGTAGTACAGGTGGCGATTCTCTTCGGTGTACTGACTGCACATGGCCGAAATATACTGATAGGGTGGACTGAAGGCAAACTGCATGGTCCACTTCCAGGTAGGGATGCTCTTGTACTTGTACCATCGAACAGCCCAGTACTGACGAATATTTTGCAAGCGATTCTTGCGCTGCTCCTTGGTTTCTTCAGGGGGCGTATCATATCCTAGAGCAATGCGAATGGATTCAGGAATTCCTCTGGCGTTGTTGGTTTCCTTCGTTCTGCCTCCTTTCTTCTTCGGAGCAGACCGTTCTGCTTCGTTGATGTGATCAAGGTTTGGTGACTCATTACCGAAGCCTAACTCACTAGACATCCTGTGAAAAGCATAGAAGTTGTGAGGGAAAAAGGCAAGTATGGAATGAGCACCAGCAAAAGCTTCGGTCCAAAAACAAGAGTTTTGACAAGAGATTCAGTGAAGAATTTGGGTAGAGATGCTGATCTGTTCTGAGATAGACTTAATCTCACACAAGATGAGCTGAAAACCTAACACAGAACAGATGGATTCTAACCCTAATTTCTAACCTGAATCGAGATGGAAACCTTTGACTAGCAGAAACAGATTTCCCAACAGAGCAACGATCCAACGGATCAAAGAAACCTAAGGAATTCATCCAAAATCAAATAGACTAAGAACGCGGATCCAATCGGGAAACTGACGAACAGAGGGATGGAGATTGGATCGAGGCTCGGCGTACCCTAACTCGGTGGCGTCGAGCTTCTACGGCGGCGATGAGCAGAGAAGATGTGCTCGTCGACGGCGTGAAGTCCACGGTGACGCTCTTCCAGCAGTGAAGCGGCGAGAATGGCGACGGGGACGAGGAGCTCGGCGGCGCTCGTGAGAGAGAAGTTTCCGGGGAGATGCGAATGAGGTGGGATGGATTCGCTGAGGTGGGATGCCTTATATAGGCCGGTCTGACAGGAGCTGTCAGATCAGATCGAACGGCCCCCAGCGATTGTCTCTCCAGATTCTACGGCGAGGATTTCGTGGCGAATCGCGAGAAAATCTCAACTACCCGGATTTGATGGGATCTCAACGACCGAAGAACATGTCCTCGACTTGAGTAAAAACTTCGATAAGAATTGGAAGCATTTGATTCGGAACTCAATGATGTTCGAAGCAAGATACTTTCCGTTTCAAATGTGCTCAACCATTTTGGACAGACAGAATAAGGAAGAAAAAGAATAGAAAGGGTAGGGTCCGAAACTTATCACCTCGAAGAAAAACCAAACGAAGCAAAAGGTGATAAGCATAGAGGACTAAAATCAAGCGAAATAAAAATAAACTAAATGAAGCAAAAACAAACAACGAAACTAAGTAGGTAAGCAACAAAGTAAATGAATATATACAGAAGTAAAAAGGTTTGGTCTTACAGTACATGTCGTGAGTCCAATATATTGAGCTCACACCTTAACGTACAGAATCTTTTCTCATCCAATGGTTTCGTGAAAATTTCTGCCAGTTGATCTTCAGTTCTGACATGACTAATAACAATATCTTCACGCTGAACATGATCACGAAGAAAATGATGGCGAATGTCAATATGCTTCGTGCGAGAGTGCTGCACAGGATTGTGAGCAATTTTGATTACACTCTCATTATCACATAGGAGTGGAATTTTCTTCACAAGAATACCATAATCCTTCAGCGTTTTCTTCAGCCATAGAATCTGAGTACAGCATGACCCAGCGGCAATGTATTCGGCTTCAGCAGTAGATATTGAAACACAATTTTGCTTCTTTGAAGCCCAACACACAAGTGATCTTCCAAGGAAATGACAAGTCCCTGAAGTTGACTTCCTATCCACACGATCACCAGCCCAGTCAGAGTCAGAATACCCAATGAGATCAAACTGAGCTCCCTTGGGATACCACAAGCCCAAGGTAGGTGTGTGAGCAAGATAACGAAGAATTCGCTTTACAGCAGTGTGATGTGATTCCTTTGGATTTGCCTGAAAGCGAGCACAAATACATACTGAAAGCATAATGTCAGGTCTAGATGCACAAAGATATAAAAGGGATCCAATCATAGACCGGTATTTCTTCTGGTCGAAGGCTTTGCCCTTCTCATCTGCATCTAAGAAGCCATTGGTAGGCATATGCGTCTTAATGGTTTTGCATTCAGTAAGACCAAACTTCTTCAGGAAATCCTTGAGGTATTTTTCTTGAGAAATAAAGGTGCCATTCTTCTGTTGACGAATTTGAAGTCCAAAGAAGAACTTCAATTCACCCATCATAGACATCTCATATTTCTTCGACATCATTTTGGAAAATTCTTCGCTGATTTCAGTGTTAGTGCATCCAAAAATGATATCATCTTCGATTTGGGTGTAACCTTGTGCTACCAGACGTGCTTTGTTCCTTACCACTATACCGTCTTCATCTTGCTTATTGCGAAAAATCCACTTTGTACCAATGATGTTGTGCTTCGTGGGATCAGGTCTATCAACTAAGGACCAGACTTTGTTTCGCTCGAACTGGTTAAGTTCCTCGAGCATGGAAGTTAACCAATCTGGATCCTTCATGGCTTCATCAAACTTTGAGGGTTCTAGCATGGAGACAAACGAAAAGTTTCCACAGAAGTTAGCCAAACGAGTACGAGAGCGAGTTGTAGGATGACCTGGTTGATGAATTTCTTCAAGGATCGAATCAACATCAACTCTTCTTCGAACTCGTGATAAGGTCGAATCATTAGCTTCAGGCTCAGCTTCTGCTTCAGGATCTGCTTCAGCTTCAGGATCTGCTTCACCTTCAGCTTCAGCATTTGCTTCGGGATTAGCATTTCCTTCGTTCCTTTGTTCTTCTTCGTCCTGTTCATTATTAGCTTCAGGATGTTGATCTCCAGCGCCCCGGGCTATGTGTGGGAACATTGGACCATCATCATCCCTATTAGCTTGACGAGCATTGGCTTCAACAGGGCGAATCTCTCCAATAGCCATGGACCTGATTACTTCATCAAGAGGAGGTTCATCTAGATCATGAGGCAAATGCTCTTTTTGAGAGCCATTAGTTTCATCAAACCTCACATTCAAAATTTCCATAACTTTCCCAAAGTGAGAGTTATAGACTCTGTAGGTGTGAGAGTTTGAGCCATAACCTAAAAGAAAACCTTCATGTGCTTTAGGGGCAAATTTGGAGCTATGATTCATATCTCTAATAAAGCATGGAGCACCAAATACCCTAAGGTACGAAACATTTGGTTTGTTACCAGTGATAAGCTCATGTGAAGTCTTCTTCAGAAATTTGTGAAGGTAAACCTTGTTGATGATATGACAAGCTGTGTTACTTGCTTCGGCCCAGAACCTAATAGGAGTCTTGTATTCAGCAAGCATGGTTCTGGCCATCTCAATGAGAGTTCTATTCTTCCTTTCAACAACACCATTCTGTTGAGGTGTATAAGCAGCAGAGAACTCATGAGTAAAACCATGATCATCAAGAAAATCTTCAATATGAGTATTTTTGAATTCAGTTCCATTATCACTTCGGATATGCTTCAGAGATAATTCATATTCTGTTTGAGCTCTCTTGGCGAATGACTTGAAGATTTCAACAACTTTGCTCTTGTCATCTAAAAAGAAAACCCAAGTATAACGAGAGAAGTCATCAACAATAACTAGACCATATTTGTTTCCTCCCAGGCTTGCATAATTTTGAGGACCAAAAAGATCCATATGAAGCAATTCAAGAGGACGAGTGATAGTCATGATAGTCTTCGCTGAATGATGTTTCTTCGTAATTTTACCAGCTTCACAAGCACTGCAGAGACGATCCTTGTCGAATTTAACTTCGCTAAGGCCAATAACATGATTCTTCTTCACTAAGTTATGAAGATTTCTCATCCCTGCATGACCAAGTCTTCGATGCCATAACCAACCAGATGAAGCTTTTGCCATTAAGAATGTGGATACAGCAGGGCCCGAAGAAAAATCAACAATGTATAAGTCTACTTTTCGGTAACCCTCGAAGACAAACGCATAGTCATCCTGTGAAAAGACAACACAACGCGAAGCAGAAAATAGAACAAGCATACCCATATCGCATAACTTCGAAATAGACATTAGATTATATCCAAGGGATTGGACTAGCATAACCTTGTCAATGTGCTTATCTTTCGATATGGCAACCTTACCCAAACCTAAAACTTTACCCTTGTTGTTATCACCGAAGGTAATGTACTTCTGAGAAGAGTGAGATAATTTTTCTTCGGTGAATAACTCCTTGTCTCCGGTCATATGATTTGTGCAACCACTATCCATGACCCATTCGGATCCACCGGAGACATAGCCCTGCAGAAGAATTAGTTCTTCTTAACCACCCACAAATGAGCAGGTGACTGAGAAGATGTTGAAGCACTGGTTGAAGCAATGTTAAAGCGAACAGGAGTGTATTGCTTCGGTGTACCATCAAGCACACCATAAATGTAAGTCCTCTGTGAATGGTTAGCATAAGAATTAGCATATGCAATCTTAGAATGATTATTATGAGGACGATAAGTATGACGACCAGTACGATAGTATTGCTTCTGCGGAACATTTGATTCGGTCACCAGAGGATCATTTCTCGTTTCAAGAGAATAGAAATGATTCGGTGGTACCGAAGACTTTCCCTGCATGGTATGGTTAGCAGGCAGTTTTTCCACAAGTGCTTTCTGCACCCATAATTGCCTCTTATAGAAGCCATTCTTAGGAGGAGTACCAACATACTCAGTTGTAACCTTTCCCTGTTCATCTTTGATGAGCTTGTAGTCAGAATCAAGTGATTCGTCTACAATAGCTTTGTTCATCTTGCAATCAAAACCTGAAAGGTTAGCTATATCAATGGGGTTTCACTTTGCAAGGACCCACACAGTCTTAGGATACTGCTCAGGTTCCCAATAGGTGCCATCAGGGTTTATCTTTCTTTCGAAACCAACACCTTCATTCCTGGGATTCCTGTGAAGGAGAGCCTTCCTCAGGATATCACAGAGATACTGGTGGCCTTGCACACTTTTGAACATGCCTGTTTCAAATAAGTTTTTCAACCTGAGGAGTTCCTCGGTAACAGCAGGATTTTCCTCATCAGAGGCATTAGTATCATCAATAACAATAGGAGCTTTGCCTTTGGAATCAATTTTGCTTCGGTCCAAACAATCCAAACAAGGTGATTCAGTTTTATGATTTGCTTCAGAACCTTGTTGAGCCATGAGAGAGAGATTGACATTTTCCAACTCTTCATGAGCCTCTTTCAGTTTTTCGAGAGCCATTTTCCTCTGAAGAAATTCATAGGTGAGCTTCTCATAATCAACTGAAAGAAGATCATGCCGAGAAGATAATTCTTCAAACTTTTCTTTCAGAGCTTCATGCTCATTAGTTAAAGTTTGACCTTTCTCTATCTCATCGATCAACAGAGTTTCTGATTTCTTAATGGTTTTGCTTAGTGAATCAAGTTCATCTTGTTGGATTGAAGCAATTTTAGCAAGTTTAGCATAGCTTATCTTTGAATCACTGTCATATGAAGAACAATCAGAAGTATCATAGTTAGATTTTGATGAAGATACCTTCGCTTTGGCCATGAAGCAATATGCAGGAGATTCATCTTCACTACTGTTGTTTGTGAAGAATGAGCTCGAAGCTTTTGCCGAAGCATCTGCTGAAGCGAAAGCCAAACCAGCAACACCATCTGATTCGGACCCAGACCCAGACCTTGAGCCTGATTGAGCTTCAGACCTAGAGGCTTCGTCTTCAGAGTTCATCTCCTTTCCCAGATAGGCCTTGGCACGGTGAGAGCTGCTTCGACGAGACGAGTAAGTCTTCGATGAAGAACCCTCACGCTTCTTGTGATACTTCTTTCTCTTGTCATCATCAGAATCTTTCTTCTTATCTCTTCTAGAACTGGAATCATGTCTCTTGGATTCATAGCTTCTGGAAGATCTGTGGGACTTAGTTGAGGAGTCTCGAAGTGAATGTTTTGCTTTGTTCTCAGCTTCCCACAGAGGGCAATCAGCAATGTAGTGACCTGGTTTCTTGCACTTGTAGCAACAGTTGTCCTTTGAAGGAGAGCTTCTAGAGGACGAGCGGTGAGATGAGTGAGTTGAGCTTCTTGAAGAATAACTCTTCTTCAGTGAAGAAAAACCTTTTCTCTGGAAGCGGTTGAAGTGTCTCATGATCAGTGCTAAATCTTTTCCAATGCTTGCAGGATCATCTGATTCGACACCTGAAGCAGAACTGACTTCGGGTGAAGAATGACGCGAAGCTTTTGCTTTCAAGGCATGAGATTTTCTTCGAGGGCCATTTATGTCACGTTTCTCATCTTCTTCCATTTCAAAGGTATTGAGTCTCTCAAGAATATCAGCGGCAACAAGACGTCTGAAATCAGTCCTTTCCTTGACATCAACACAATGTGATCAAACGAGTCATCCAATGAGCGAAGCAAAGTTCTCACAACAGAGTGAGGAGTAATGTCATCAGCACCGAGGGAAATCAACTCATTAGCAAGAGCTGTGAGTCTGCTGTAAATGTAGCTGACTTTTTCACCCTCGTTTCTCTTGAAGCGATAGAATTTGCTTCGGAGTGTGTCAATTCTGGCAACTTTCTGGGTAGAAACACCTTCACAAATCTTTTCAAGATAGTCCCAGACACCTTTGGCAGAAGGAATGTTCTTCACTTCATGATACTTTTCTGGTGTCAAGTGATTGGTGATGAAAACCCAAACTTCAGAATCAAGATCAATCAGTTTTGCTTCTTCAGGGGTGATGGCCTTCTCATCGGCAACTGTGACTCCATACAAGACAACTTGCCAGGCAGTTGAGTTGATGGCCATGATATTTCTTTTCATCTTGTCCTTCCAGTACGGGTAGTCCTTCCCATTGAAAACAGGAATAGGTTCGCCGGAGCGAATAGCTGCGAAAGACATACTTGAAGACACTCCAGGAGGTTAATCCAAAACACACAGAGTGTAGGGAGTGACTAGATCTGATACCAATTGAAAGTCCAAGTATGTGATCAGAGGGGGAGGGGGTGAATGATCACTTCAAAATTTTCTACTGAAACTATTGAAGTGAAGCATAAATAGTGCGGAATAGCGAAGTATAACTGGAAGCGAAACTAAATGCAGTGAATCAAAACCCATTGAAGCATAACAGTGAAGCAAATGCAATACTGAAGGTAAATGCTTGAAGTAAAACGAACTGGGACTCGGCGATGTTTGTTCGACCAGTTCACGCTCTGCAAAGAGCTACGTCTGGTTGGAGGGACTGGTGATTGAACACCTGGAGCAAATCTCTCTCCGTCCGTTGCTCCACTGCACCAAACTCCTTGAGCTTGGTCAGTTCTTCACTCGTGGTTGATTATTGAGGAAATCACCGAAACCTTTGACAAACTGAACTTCGTGGCGACAATTACTCTTCGCTCTCTGAAGAACAACACTCTAACCGTCTAGGAGAATTGCAGTTCTCCAAGATAAAAGGCTAGTAAGCTTTCACCTAAGTCATCTCAAATCTACTCAGATCAATGGGACTTAGGCTTCAGTATTCTGGATTTTGGGTTTTGCTTCAGTGGCGTTTTTGGGGTTGCTCTCTTCAGTCTCTCTTGGAATGATCTCAGAGCAGCCACCCGCAAATGGAGGAGGGGGCGGCGTATTTATAGTTGGCGATCCCGAGGTGTGGAATGACCAAACTGACCCGAGGTGACAGCTTGACACGTGTCCACAACGGTCGAATTTGTCATCAATGCGCAACTTTACTTGAGGAACAAGTAAAGCTGACTCACGGACTTAGTTCTGCTTCAGTTGCCAAAGAACGAAGTCTTTGCTATCGAAACTTAACTTAGTGCACATGAGATTTCTTCACTCAGGCTTCTCACTTGGTTTGGGTTTGATCTGAGCATTTTCTCAATGACTTCGGTATCCACAAACTAAATACCCCTCTTGATAGTACGGTTTCTCCTATGACTCAAGGAACCGAAAAAGAACTACACAAAAACATCTAAGTCTTGCGCCGTCTTCTTCATTTCCTTCAATGAGTAGAGCTTCAGGACACCTTCATTTTTGGGGGTCAACCTTCGTGATTAAGCTTCGCTCCGAGAGTAATGCTTCGATAACTTGAAGACCTTCCCTGAAGCTTTATCACGTAGCTTGTCCTTCAGGAACCTATGCAACTGTTTATACTAGAAAACATTGTTAGTTCCTCTACTGTTTTGTCCAACAATATCCAAAACACACGGGGGCAAAACTTTGCTCTTACACTTTCCCTTGTGAAAGATATACACCTGATACTTGTGTATCATCACATTTTCCTTTCCATTGGTCTGTTTAACCTTTCTTTGAATATAAATTATTCGAGCAGTGATAATTCCCTGCTGATGTAAACTCTTCGGTGTATTACTTTGTCCGTATAACCTATTACTATTGCTGATGACTTTTCGTCCGATGGACAAGAACTTTTCCAATTGGTCCGCCTCGTCTTAACGAGCAGGAAAATGGTTCTCTTCGTCCCTCGCCCTTGGCACCGACATTGTTGCCGACATAGCTAACAAGCTGTTCTCTGACTTACCTTGCAACCTGATCGCATTGTTTGTCACCAACCTTCTTATTCAATGTGGGCCCATAACCCACAGTTCCACATGATCGAAATCTGACTCTCTTGTAACTTTTGTTCTCGAGGTTATTCCTCTTGCTTGACCTCGTATGCAACTCACGAGTCCTTTGCCTTGTGATATTCAGTTTGATATCAGACTCGGTGCTTATGCCTGATGCTCTGGACCCCTTATTCATCCTCCGTTATCATCGCCGAATGCTTGCGTATCCACTTGAGAACTTCTCATGCCTTCTTTTGTTTTTCTCGATGTATTCCCCTGAGTATAAACTCGGAAGATACTTTGTACCCCATTTCCCTTGGACAATCTCGGTTGATTAGCCTTGTATCGATCCGACCCCCTTGAGTTTTCCTCCTAGCCTAGTCGTAGGTACGATGAAGCCCCGAAGGAAGAATGACAACTCGTCGAGATGCACCGATACAGAGAAATGAAGACGTCGACAAGAAGGATTAACTCTTCGAGAAGGACAACAAGCACCAGAAGAATTGTTAGAACACGAAACCAAAGTCTTACCCCGTCCACTACCTTTTTAATTCTCGGGACGAGAATTCTTTGTAGTGGGGGAGATTTGTAACACCCTCAGAATCAGTAACAGTAATCACTACAGTGATTCCACTGTTAGTGATCATTACTGTTGATGATCAAGCCATGATCACCTTTGATCATAGCTCTGTAAATTTACAACCCTGATAAAATTTTCAGATTGTGTAAACTATAAAACTTTGCTCCAAGAATTGTGGATGCATGTCAATCCACTTGATCATGGTTAAACCCAATCAACCTTAGTCATTTGCAGCATCCCAAGTCAATGTTAATTAGAAAACCCTTAGTGGGGATTTACTGAATTGCCCCTAGGGTATAAATATAAAAGCTAAGTGGAAATTAAAAGTAAACCCTAAATGATGCAACCACTTTTATTATTTAATAGCAGATGATCAGTAGGCCTTGTTAATATAGCAATGCATATTTTATTAAAGTGATTAATGGTGTTACGAAATAAAACAATAGTTTAGAAATTATTAAATGGCCATGGTAATTTTAATAAGCAAGTAGGAATTTTAATTAAACTAAAAATTTGTGAATGCAATTTTGCAAAATGCCTAAATATCAGTGCATCACTTCCATATAGTTTGGGAAATTTATTGAGCTCTAAAATAAATCAAACAATTCAAACAGTAGCCAAACC
This sequence comes from Bromus sterilis, assembly GCA_950022295.1. NCBI lineage: Eukaryota > Viridiplantae > Streptophyta > Magnoliopsida > Poales > Poaceae > Bromus > Bromus sterilis. The sequence goes on from OX465595.1 coordinate 436,801,327, forward strand.
GGTGGCATTTAATCTCTTTTAAATAAAACAAAAATACAATTGATTTTATTTTGACACAAAACTTTTTGTGGCACCTCTAATATATGCAACATAAATATTGGGGCAGGTTTCACTGTTGGCAAAAATCAAATCCTAGCTCAACAAAATGCAAACATAAAAGAATAACAGAATAAAAGAGAAAAACCTAAAAACAGTAACTCTCGCCCTGGGGCGAGGCCCACGTCCACCCCAGGCCCAGCCCACCCGGCGCCCTCCTCCTTCCTCCTGTTCATGGGGGGGGGGGGTCGTGGAGGGCATCCCCCGGCTGAGCCACGCCGGGGCCGCCGTGTCGGCCATCGACGCCGTCCTGGTGAGGATAAAAGCCCCCCTGCGTCCCCGCCCCTGTGGAACCCTAGCCGCCTCCCTCTCCTTACCCTCACGCCTTCCCCTGCTCCTCCTTGAACTCGGTCAGAGCGCACCCGTCGCCGGCCACCGCGAGCCAGTGCGGCCAACGAACCTCCCTCGCCCGTCCGAGCTGTCCCCCATGCTCTTCGTCTTCGCCTTCGTCTACCTGCAGAAGGAATCGTGCCCGGAGCCACGACACGCGGTGAATTGGAGTCGTCTTCTTCCCCTGCCCTGCCGCTCGCCGTCGCAATTCCGGCCACACCGCTCCCCCTCCGGCCTCCTCGAGCTCCTCTTCTGCTCCCTGGTGAGCGTCCGCGTCTTCCCCCAACTCCCCGCAGTCGATTCCATGCCCCATTCGTCTTTCTGCCGGTGCTGTACTCGGCCGCCGCTATGCTCAACAGGCCGCGCGCTCTGCCCCCCGGTGCGCCCCATGGCCACTAGGTCGTGCCTCGTCCCACGCCCTGGTTCCCCTCCCCTCGTCGCTGTCTGGATAAGCACCAGCCGACCGGCCTCGCCGCGCCGCCGTGAGCCGTCGTGCCCACGGCAATGGCCAGGGTGTTCGTCGGCCTGGGCTCTGTGTGCTGTGGCTTGTGCCACTGTCACATGGGCCCCACCCTTCCCTTAATTAAAATTAGTGTTAAACCTAATCTAACCCCCCCTAGTGGATGACAGGTGGGTCCATGCCCTTAATCTAACTCCTGGTTAAACAAAATGGTTCATTATAACACTGTCTCACTAACAACTAGGCCACACTGTCAGGTTAATATTTTAAAGAATCTAGATTAATTCGAGTGTGTGACATGTGGGCCCTGTGCCAATTTAAATTCAATTAAATGTTTTATTATTGCTGTGAGGCTGACAGTGGGACCCACTGGTCAGGTTTGACCTGGTCAAACCTCTGTGGATAATGTTTAGTTAATTAATAAAAAGAAATACAGAAAATGATTTAAAAATTGATTAATGTTTAAAATTCAATATCTTTTAAACCGTAAGTCAGATTCAAAAACTTTATACATGAAACTTGATCAGAAAAATATAACAGCTAAGAATACGCTATCCGTTGGTCTACCACCCCTCTCTAACATACCGAACATCGAACCGCCCCCCTCCGGACCGTTTGTCCGATGATTTGTCCGGTACTGTTATAGTATCCGGATGAATTTATTCCGAACACGAATGATGTTCAGAATGGTTCAACTAACACGGATACACCCCCTTACGTTTTTAGGATGTCCACGACACCTCCGGCATGGTCCCTTCCCCCTCCGGGCCGTTTGTCGATAATCACCTGGAGCCGGTATTTCATCCCCGTTTGAATTCCCGCTCCGAGCAATACACCTTGCACTGCGTTAGAACACCGTTAACATTGCTTTTGCCATGTCTTGTATTTGTATTGCTATTTTTGCGTCGTAGTTCGTCCGAAAGCTCTTCAGACGTCAGCAGTACTACGGCCTGATCGCCGGGAAGTGGTCTTGTCTTTTTGCTGCAACAGGTGTGTTTGGATTTGCTTTTGCTTCACCGGCCAGACTCGCACCGTGCAGGAGCGTGCAAGGGTGAGGGACCTAGACCCCTTGGCGCATAGGATATAGTCCGGCGGATGGCCTCTCTGCTGAGCCTAGGATGGGCTGCGTCGTGTCGGATAGCCTCGGTGGGGCGTTCCCTAACAAGGTTCACGCCACCCTGGAGATCCGAGCGTGCAGGCTGAACAGTAGTGCACCCCTACAGGGAGTTTAATCTATTCGAATAGCCGTGTCCACGGTAACAGGACGCTTTATGCTGAAGCTGGATCTTACCACTACCAACTATTACTATTAAACTGTATGGTTCCGGGTTTTCTTCCTCGCAGGGAAGTCGAGGAGGGGAACTCGGAGGCATTATTATTATTAATAATTACAACCTATATTATACAATGTTGCAGCAACTTCTGCTTCATTGTTACTATATGCTTTATATGAACTGTTGGTTGTTTCTCTTCTCATGCTTCAAGACATCGTTAGAAGATGCTAGTCTTCGATAGGCCTAGCTTCTTACCCTTATTCTGATTTCTACCTTGCAGTTCACCATATACAGCCTCCCCTTTCCATTTGATACAAATGCATAAATGCTTAGTAGCGGACGTAAGACTCGCGGGTATGCTAGATACTCACCTGCTTTATTTTCCCCTTTTATTGTTTTGCCTGATCGGCCGTTGCAGTCGACGTTGGAGCCTTGGAGTCCAGGAGCAGGAGATCCCCGATGCCGACCACCGCAACGTGAAGATCCCCGATGCCTTCTACGACGTCGAGTTCCCCTTTGACCAGGAGTAGTTTGGAGGTTCCCAGGCAGGAGGCCTTGCCTTTTCGATCGTTGTTGATATTTGTGCTAGCCTTCTTAAGGTAACCTTGTATCCTTGTGTCTGTACTCAGATACTATTTCCTTCCGCTGACTTGTGCTCTCGAGCCCTCGTGGCCCCTGGCTTGTATTAAACAGCTTGTATTATTTTATTTGTAGAGTTGTGTTGTGATATCTCACCGTGAGTCCCTGATCTCGATCGTGTACCTTCAGCCCTCCAGAGCCGTCAGATCCGGAGATCAACGGCTCCAGAGGCGCCACGTCGCCAGAGCCAGCCTCTCCACCGCGCCCGGGCCGCGTGGGCCCGCAACCGCCACCGCCAGGGACCGATCTGGGCCGACCTCGCCGCCAACCGCGTCCTTCTCGTGGAGGCGCCGGCTCCAACTCCGGCCACGGGAGCCGCCGCCCCGGTCATCTCTTCTCCTCCCGCTCTTCCTCATCTCCGCCCTCTCCTCCTCACCACCTTTGCCTCACGTGGACAGGGACCGCGCCGCTGTGCGCCATAGTCGGAGGCGCCGCCGCTCGCCTTGACGCCATGTAAGCCGGCGACCCCGAGCTCCTCGCCTCGCCTCAGAACCTCGCCGCGGCCGCCACACACTCCAGGGGCGACCTCCTTCGCCATATCCAGCCGCCGCACCCTTCCTCGCCCCCTGCACCGTCCCGTGCTCAGCGGAGCACCGCGGGAGCCCCCGCCGGCCGCCGCCCGACGTGATACCGATCGGGATCGGGTCAACGCCGCCATGGGCCGGCAACCGCGCCCCCTGCGGCCCACCAGCGCTCGGCCCCAGCGCGGCCCAGCCTCCCCTCAAGGCCCAGTCCGCCTCCTCGGCCTCGTGGGCCTCGGCCCACTGGTGAGACCCTCTTTTTTTTCATTTATGTTTTTTTTCTTTTATCTGTATTTTGCTAAGTCTGATAAAAACTGTGTGCTGATGCTAGTTTGCGTTGATGTTTACGAGTAAACCGTAGCTCGGATCGCGTTGCGCCCAAAAGGAAAATTGCTTAGAATTGTGTGTACTTCAATCCATCTTTTGTGAGCATTTGCATCTGAGGTCATCTTGATTGTGTAATTGCTGGTCAAATAGGGCCACTGGTCGTTAATTGCAACTACTGTTGTTAAACTGTATGAAAACTGTTGCTTGATTGAAACTTCGGGCGACGGTTGCGTCGCAACCGTACGTCGGAATTGAGTGATTCCTTTTTCGTTGCGTTAAGCATTGTTTCTAGTTCAGTTTCATGCTTTCACATGCCATAATTGCTTGTTGCATCATGATTGTATCTTGCTCCAAAGTAGCTACCCTGCTGTTAGTGTGCTGCTGTTTATATTTTGTTGCAACTTCGGTCGACGAGTGTGTCGCGACCGTTTATCGGAATTGAGTGATTCCAATTGCATATTGTTAAGCATCATGTCTACTTCCTTTATATGTATTGCATTGTCATGATATGCTTGCTGGTCATATAGTTATTGAGCTCCAAAGTTGCTATGCTGCTGTTTTTGACAGCCACCTCTGTTTTTCTCTAAGTCTGTAACGTCACGATGCCATGTTGTTTGCATAATATCTTTTGATCTATGATGCCTTTTTGCATGATTCTTTTTGCCATGCCTTCCCTGTCATGTCTACTTTAGTTCCATATCATTTTTGAGCATGTTTGCATTGATTATCCTGATTATGCTTTGCTCTAAAGTGTGCTTCCTGATGTTGGCAGATTGTGCCCGCAACTTGTTTTGCTTGTATCTTTTTAACCGTAACTCCGTTTGGGGTGTTCTTTATATGTAACTTGATTATTTTTTCGTGTACTTTGTGTTTATGCTATTATTACTTGTTGTTAACCAACCTAAAATATGGTTTAGGACAGAACAGTACCAAATGTTTTAATCATCGTGCGGCACTTAGTGTTATGCCATGTTCAGGTTGGGCCTCACTTAAATTGACTAGCATAGATAGTTTACTTTGTGCTTCACCTCTTGCCATGTTTGTGTGCTATGCCATGCTTTCTTGAGTTGCCATGTTAACAACCTTTGTTGATCACCAGTAGCTAAGAAACTTGAACCACCGTAAACGTGCGGTATTCGTCATGTGTGACGAGTACTCCACTTAACCTGTTAGTAACCGCTCTCGATGGTAGATGCGATGTCTCGTGTTGCCTTCTTGTTGATGCTTTCTCGTGTTTGACTCGTAGTAATATATGCTTGCTCGTTGATTGCTTTCCAGTGTTTATCGTCTTGTGTGCTTCCGCGGGTACCTCTCGGAGACGATGCGAGCTTGCGATCAACTACATCTTCGGAACCCGACTTATCAACAGGCAAGGACTATACATTACTTATGATCCATTCTATTTCAACCAGCGGTTTGCATGCTAGTCTAGGTCAGGTTCGATGTTTGATCCTACCACATGTTTACAACCTCTTTCAAACCGATACAACCATGTCCCCTCCCAGCAAACCTTGTATTGCTATGTTACTATTGCTCGTTGCTCAGCCCCTGCTTAGTATGCATGCTTAGGATGCTACGATGTTACCCTGTTACTTCTTGGTTTGGGCTCACATTATTATATTGTTGTGGATGATATGATTATTATAATGTTGACTATATTCGACGAAGGATGGAAGGTCTAGGCTATCCCGCCTCCACGCTTTGTTCCATTCGAGTCACCTAGGATCCGAGTTCTGGGTATTGGTTTTAAGACTGAGCGTGCCTAATCGCGTGTGGGATTTTATGGGGTCCCCTCTTCTTACCTACCTAGCTTCAAACATTTCTAGAGGTGGCCCAAGCTGATTTACAATTTGAAACCCGTGTGTGTGCTGGTCAGCTGTCAGTAGTTTTCAAAAAACTCGGGCCAGCGGAGACAGAGTTCCTCTGTTGGTCCACACTGGTGAGCTTGGGAAGTCCCCTGTTATATAGGTGAGACTAAACCTGACCTTGGCCATACGGAAGAGTCCGATCCGAGAGCGTGGCCAGATTTTGGATTGGGTGTCGACTCCCCAGGGGCCACCCGGATTTGCTTGTTGTTAGTTAGAGGGACTTGTCGTTTCGGATCTCTTGGAACTAAATCATAAAATGGTTGCCTGTGATGGGTAGCAACTGAGAGAGATGGGCGAGCATGCGACGCCTCGTAATGGGCAGTTGGTACACCCCTGCAGGGTTAAATCTTTTCGAGAAGCCGTGTTCGCGGTTATGGACGACTTGAGACCTACTCCTTGTTCATAGACAACAACAGCTGAGATAATTTTTAATACAACTTGATCAACGTGTGTGTGCCTTGACTGCTTCTTCTTCGTCGGGATGCGAAGAGGAGGAAAAGGATAGGATAGGTGTTATGTTTGCGTAAGTAGTTGATAGCAAGACTTGTTGGAGGCGATTCCTCATCGAATGCTTGGCTTATTATCTTACTCTCTAGATCGTTAGCCACTTCATAAATGCTAGTGCGGCAGCAACCTCACCACTTACCCCATCCTTACCGTAAACTATTAGTTGTCCTAGAATGACGAGTGATGAAGTCCTTGCTGGGTCAGTTGACCACTACAGTTGGATGCTGAGTACTTCTGTACTCATGATACTACCCCAAACTCTTTTTAGGGTTCTTGATCGACAACAGGTATGGTGATCGACGTTTCACGTGGAGACTCGACAACGACTAGTTAGGCGGATCCCGGCGGAGGGCCTGGACCCGTGTGGTTATGGGGATCGATGTTTTTCTCTTTGCCACTAGGCATTTGATTGTAGTCCGTACTCAGACATGTACCTTCCGCTGTTGTATTGTATTTGAGGCAGTTGTATGCCGATTGTATGAGATGTTGTATCCTTGTATCTGTAATGTTGTGATATCATGTTGGAAATCCGGGGCATATGACTTCGTCATATGTCGAGGTGGGACCGATATGTGCTTCGTCCCCGGATCTGGATGGAAACATCTAGATCTGGAACAGTACCGCATATCGGGCCTTACAACTTGGTATCAGAGCCTTACCGACCGAAGGATCCCTTCTCTGGCCGAAGTCGAGTCTAGACAAAAACTATTTTGTAGTTACTAAGTTAGTTATCGGAGAGTAGGATTCTTTTTACTCCTTACCCTTGCTCCGGTCAGGACAAGTGTCATAAGTGTTTTATTCTTGCCTTATCCCCTTTCAAACTTTAGGATCTCGAGTGTGTGGAGTATCGGAACCGTTACAATGCCTTCCTTGTAGCGTATTGTCTCGATTCCGATCTCAGGTTTGGGAAATCCTGTAGTACCTTTAGTTCTTTCGACTCTGGGTAAACATCTTGGTCTTCTGTTGACTTCAGTACTCTTGCCCAGTATCCTCACGATTTACATGAGAATGCTTCCTTGACCATCGCTGACGAGGGGGTGACCCTACGACTCCTACGGATGAGCCTACCTGGTGTCCATGAAGGCAGAAGGCCCATGAAGATACGGCCTCAGGCCCACTAGATGGCACCGACGTAGAAGTCCTCGACTCACAAAGAAGGTGCAAAGACCTGCCGTATGGAGCAAGCTAGGGTTGGGAAAGTTTACCTGTACACGTAGATGAACTCCTCGAGACCTAGCCCGGTATATAAGGGCTAGGAGGGGCGACGCCAAATACATCGAATCTTACCTGTAACCCTAGCCTTGAGCGCTCCAGCCTTGGCCTCCACTGTAATCGCATCTCCCCAATCAATAATATCGAGCAGGAGCGAGCCTCCCTGTTTGCCGACGAGCTATCGTCCAACCTGCGCCTCTCATGACTAACCCAGGGTCCCTGACCATGGGATTTTCCGGGGTTGATCCCCGTCAATTGGCGCCATCTGTGGGAACTACGCAGGTTGGGATCACGATCTCGGCGGTCCCGTCTTCAGCAAACCACAACTCAAGGGCAAGAACCAGACCTAGCGCACTCGAAGGATTCAAGATCACGGCGGACATCTTTGCCACCCCATCAAGACCACTCGAGCTGCAGTCACGCCAGGACCGATACTACGGTAACGGCCAAGTACAGCGCCAGCGCCGAAGGAGTCGACGACCCAAAAGAACGGAGAGGGGCCTTTACGAAGGAATCCCACTCGACGAACTGCGACGCGCAGCGGAGGGCTCGCAAATCTTCCGACAACTCTCCACCGCCCGGGCACCCGCCGCACATCAAGACGATGACTACGAGATTGAATCTAACAATCAGCAGAACCACCGCCAAGGCAGAAGGAATCAACGACCCAAAAGGCGCGCACGGGCATCCGCCGCCAACCAAGACAGCGACTCCGAGACACCTGTTGGCGAGTACTACGACCCAGATCGAAGGCCGGACGAATTCGCCAACCTCATCAAGAACCAAGACATGAGTCGAGGAATCGAAACCGATCCTCGCTTCCACGAGCACCCGGAGGATCAGGAGTAGATCTTCAGAATCTCAAGAAGGAAGAGGCACGCCGGATCTAGCAAACTCACGGCCAGAGAGCAGCTAGAAGGACCCTGCACGATCCACAGCTTCGAGGATGACTGGGGACGCGTCAGGTCAAGTCACACTTTGAGAGACTGTCGTCTGTTCAACGAGCTAGCCGACGACCTCAAGAAGGAAAAGCAGAAAGAAGACAGACACAACCAACGACCCGAGAAAGCGCCGACCTCAAGCCCGAAAGGACGTCACAGCCCGTCGCGAGCACAGGTGCTCATGATCCAAGAAGGAAGGATACCGCAAACACAACGCGACGCCCAAATCCTGCAGGCCAGAGCAGCTGAGAGCATAAACACAGTCGATGTCTACCTGCTACATGGAACAGAGACCAACATCACGTTCTCACAGGACGACCATCCACCCACAGTCCCAAGACCGGGGCATGCACCCTTAGTGCTAGATGCACAAATAGGAGGATACGACATGGACCGGATCTTCATGGACGGAGGCAGCATCATGAACATCATCTTCGCCAACACCCTGCAAAAGATGCTGATCCCACGATCAGTATGGAGAAAATCAAGCACCGAGTTGCACGGGGTAGTCCCAGGAGAAGCAGCCACATTGCTCGGAGTCATCGAACTCGAAGTCGTCTTTGGCAACAGTCGTAACTTCGCAAAGCACGTCCTCGAGTTCGAGGTACTCGACTGGCAATCACAGTATCATGCCATATTGGGACGGCCAGCATTCGCGCAATTCATGGCGGTCCCACACTACGCCTACCTCAAGCTCAAGATGCCAGGATCATCAGGAGTCCTCACGATCAACGGAAGCTTCACCAAATCAGATCAATGTGATCGTGACTTCCACAGGATCTCCGACACATTCGGATACAAACAAGAACTCAGAGAAATAGCCATGGTGACGGACAAGAGCACCTTCCCATTGGTGAACCGAAGCGAATCCAGGGAGTACGGACGCGACTTCAGCATCGACAGCGACACAGTCACTTACCAAGTGCACCCGACGGACCCGGACAAAACAGTCCGTGTGTACGCTCACCTACCAGAGGAGCAGGCGGCAGCTCTCGTCGCCTTCCTCCGAGACGAGTGGGAAATATTCGCCTGGTGCCCAGCCGACATGCCTGGGATACCACACGAATTCGCGGAACACGCCCTACGCATCAAGCCAAACACGAGGCCAGTGAAGCAAGCGCTGAGACGATTCTCGGAGCCCAAGCACAGAGCAATCAGAGAGGAAGTCAACCGATTACTCGAAGCTCATTTCATCCGAGAAACGAAGAAAGCCACTTGGATAGCAAACCCAGTGCTGGTGCCAAAAAAAGACACGACCGTGCTGCGCATGTGCGTCGATTACGGACCAATCAACAAACATTGCCCGAAGGATCACTTCCCCCTGCCTAGAATCGATCAGATAATCGACTCAACAGTAGGGTGCGACGTACTCTCCTTTCTGGACGCTTACTCAGGATACAACCAGATCAGGATGAAGGAAGAATACGAAGAGCACACATTGTTCATCACCCCCTATGGAGTATTTTTCTACAGGACCATGCCCTTCGGGCTCAAAAACGCAGGCGCCACTTACCAACGAATGATACAGGCCTGCCTAAAGGAGCAAATAGGAAGAAACGTACAAGTCTACGTGGACGACATCGTCGTCAAAACCTATAAAGCAGCCACACTACTCGACGACCTGCGCGAAACCTTCGCAGTGCTCAACAAATACAGAATCAAAGTCAACCCAAAGAAGTGCGCATTCGGCGTACCGGCGGGAAAACTGCTTGGCTACATGGTCTTCGCCCGCGGAATCGAGGCAAATCCCGAGAAAGTCCAAGCCATCACCCGCATGGAAGAACCAACCGACGTCAAAGGAGTGCAACAGCTCACTGGAAAACTCGCAGCTCTCAGCCGCTTCATCAGCAGGCTAGGAGAACGCACGTTGCCTTTCTATCAACCGCTTAGGAAAGGAAAGAAATTCGAGTGGACGGAGGAAGCCCGCCAAGCATTCACGGACCTGAAAAAGACACTCTCAACTCCACCAATCCTGGCGGTACCCAAGGAACGAGAGAAGCTATACCTCTACGTGGCAGCACGCAGCAGTGTAGTAAGCACGACGCTCGTTGTCGAACGCGCAGAAGAAGGCAAGGTCCAGAGCATTCAGAGACCAATCTACTACCTCAGCATGCTCCTGACCAAATCCCAACAGCGGTACCCGCACTATCAGAAGCTACTACTAGCCATCGTCATGACTTCAAGAAAGGTGTCCCAATACTTTGACGAGCACCCTATCACAATCGTGAGCAGCGCACCACTCGCTGACATACTAAACAACCCTGGAGCAACCGGGCGATTCGCCGAGTGGAACATCGAGCTCAGCCCACGAGACCTGCAGTACAAGCAGCCAACAGCCATCAAAGCCCAAGTACTCCCAGACTTTCTGGTTGAGTGGACGGAGGTTCAAACACCAGGCCCCCCAGACCTATCGAGCTCATGGTCAATGTTCTTCGATGGGTCCAAAAGACAACAAGGAGCTGGGGCAGGAGTTGTACTCATTTCCCCCAAAGGAACAAAACTGAAATACGTCCTCCAGATCAACTTCAGTCACGCTTCCAACAACGAAGCAGAATACGAGGCACTCCTACATGGCATGCGCATGGCCAAAACATGCGGAGCCACTCGCCTCATAATTTACGAGGACTCCAATCTCGTCGTCCAGCAGACGATGAGAAACTGCAACGCAATAGCCGACAACATGGCGGCCTACCAAAAGCTCTACAACGAACTCGAAGGAAATTTCGACGGTTGTGAGCTCAACTACATCACCAGGGACAACAACACAGAAGCTGACGAGCTCGCGAACATCGGTTCGACCAGGGCGCCTGTCCCACCTGGCGTTTTTCTCGAAAGCATCGACCGGAGATCCATCAAGGCGCAGGAAGCAACACCTGAAGCGGTCGTGGACGATGAAGACGCACCAGAAATAACACAGGTGGCAGCAACAACACCATCAGAAGAAACAAGCACCAGCGCATCCGACAGCACAGACCTGACAGAGTTCGAAGGACCTGTCTGGACAAAACCGTTCCTCCGATTCCTAATCGAAGGCACGCTACCACAAGACGTGGCCGAAGCACGACGCATCAGCCGACGATCCAAGGCATTCACTGTGATCAACAGACAACTATATAAGCGCAGCATCACCCAGATACTCCAAAGGTGCATTGACGAAGAGGACGGCAAAGCCCTATTGCTAGAAATCCACGAAGGCACCTGCGGGCACCACGCGAGCAGTCGAGTGCTCGTGTCCAAAGCATTCCGAGCTGGATTCTACTGGCCCACAGCCATGAAAAACGCAGAGGAAATCGTGCGACGTTGCGTCGCCTGTCAAAAATTCGCCAACAGGCCACACGCTCCCGCATCAGAGCTCAAGACCATACCACTATCCTGCCCGTTCGCCACCTGGGGACTCGACATGGTGGGCCCACTAAAGAAATCATCAAAGGGCAGAAGAACACACCTGCTCGTCGCAGTCGACAAGTTCACCAAGTGGATAGAAGCAGTACCCATCACCAGCTCTACAGCTCTCACAGCTGTCAACTTCATCAAATCGATCATCTTCAGATTCGGAGTGCCACACAACATCATCACAGACAACGGCAAGAACTTCACGGCCGCAGAATTTCAGAACTTCTGCGAAGAACTGGGCATCAAAATCAATTATGCATCAGTCGCGCACCCGCAGTCCAACGGCCAGGTGGAAAAAGCAAACGGCCTTGTTTGTGGAGGAATCAAGAAACGGCTCCTCGCACCACTCGAGCAAGCCGCCGATAACTGGGTAGAAGAACTCCCCGCGGTCCTGTGGAGCTTACGAACCACGCCAAACACTGCGACCCAATACACACCCTTCTTCATGGTGTACGGGGCAGAGGCAGTCCTACCACATGACCTCAAGTTCGGAGCACCCCGGGTCACCGGATACGAGGAAGAAGAAGCAGAAGAAGCATTACGAGACGACAAAGATACGGCTGACGAAGCAAGAGACACAGCCTTGGAAAAATCAGAAGGGTACCAAGACAAACTGCGTGCCTACCAAAGCAGTCGACTGCGCACCAGAACCTTCAACAAAGGTGACCTAGTCCTACGACTAATACAAGAGAAGGTCCACAAACCTTCCCCCAATGGGAAGGACCATTCATAATCTCAGAAATCATCGGAGGCGGCGCCTACAGACTGAAGAACCCAAAGAGACGAGGACGTGGGCAACCCATGGAACGTCGCAAACTTGCGACTATTCTATCCATAGCCCCTATCGGTCGGACATGACTCGCAACTCATGTAAATCGCTTGACAGCAATAAAATAAGTGTTGCCCAAATACTTCCATCTCAAAGCACTCGGGGGCTGAAGAGGAAACTCCCCCCCCCCCCCCCGAGCAACTGTTATCGCACTCGCGATCTTAATCGAAGCACTCGGGGGCTTAAGAATAAAAACCCCATGAGCAACGCTATCGCCTATGCGACCTCCTTCACGAAGCACTCGGGGTCTCGAGCACAAAACCCACCCGAGAGACGACCATCAACACTCTCATGGCATCCAAACACTTTTGAAGAACTTTGAAGGAAGCACAAGTTCATCTAGTCTTCACCCGATCGCCAACGATCACCTAAAGACTCGGGGGCTACTCCCATCGGGAGCGCTGCCGCGCACCCGATAAAAGACAACAAAGGAAACAAAACTCTAACCTACGCCTGGCCCTTTGACTCAAGCGTAACCTCGGGGGCTACTCCCATCGGGAGCGCTTTCGCGCACCCGATAAAACCCACAGTACCAAGTACAAGATGGACCCGAAGACAGTTCCCAGCCGCAAAAGACTCGAACGTAACTCTTAGTTCCAAAAAGGATTCAAAGACAACTCCTGATGGTAAAGACACGGTTTTTGGTGGCATAAAGGCTCAAATATACACAAAGGATAAAGCACAGTTTACATCATAGATATCATCTTCAATACAAAAAGGACTCAACTACATTTGGATAGAAGGCAGCTCCTATTACAAGAGGAAATCACCCAAGGAACTATGACTTCTACATGTGTGCCCATGAGGGGTAATCAACTCTAGTACAAGAGCATCATCACAGACAAAGTAGGGATGGAAGCAGTAGGCTCATGATGTCAATGACATAACAAAAGGTGAAGCTCGACTTATTTGGGGAGCCATTGGGGAACCTGCTCCACCAGCTTCTTCTCCTGCTCCTCTAGCTTCTTCTCCAGCTCCGCCCAAACTGCCGGCGAAGATGACGCCGCTGCCTCCAGTTCTACAAGGTCGCCTGGCGCGCTCGTTTAACTGGTGGCTTGACATCGAGGTCTTCTTCAAAGGCAGAGGAGGAAGCAGTTGAAGACGGCTCACCACCACCACCAGAAGAGCCCCCATAGGATGAAGCAGTCGAAGACGCAGGCGAAGGACTCCTCGACTTCATGGAGTTGTCGCTGCTCGACTCCTACCCATGAAGATCCATGCTATTGCCACTCGGATCGAATGCGCGGACAATGACAGTGCTCTCACCGTCAAAGCGACAGCTGAGCATATCACCATCTCGCAAATTCAACCGCCGAGAAAACAAACCCCAACCAGAGCCAAGAAAAATCAAGCGAGAGCTATCAACCTCCAACTCAACATAAGAAGGAGATCGACAGCTCCCCTGAAGGTGCAGAAGCAAGTCATTGATACGTCCAAAACGTATCTATAATTTCTGCTTGCTCCATGCATGTTTTGTGTGATATTGCTATGATCTAGATACACTTTCATACATTTTTGATCATATTTGTACTAACCTATTAACTCAGTGCATCCCAGTGCCAGTTCTTGTTTTCTGCTGTTTTTCTATTTCAGTTTTCCCCCATATAAAAAGTGCCAGAAAAATTCGGGAAAATTCAGATAAAAAATCAGCGTGACGGAAGCTTCGAGAAGAGCCCGGGAGGGGCCAGAGGGGAGCCATGGGGGCCCTGGCGGCCACCCGGCGCGGCCCCACCCCTGGCCGCGCCAGGGGGGCGCCTGGGGCCCCTGGCCCACCTCTGGCTGCCCCCTTTTGCCTATTTATCCTCCGTCACGGGAAAACTCCAGAACGAGAACCCTATTCCGCGAACTCGCCTCTGTTCCGCCGCCGCCGCGCTTCCAAGATCGGGAGCACCAGGAGACCTCTTCCCGGCACCCTGCCGGAGGGAGGATTGACCTCTGGGAGTCTCCTCTCCACCATGGATGCTCCCCGGATGTCTCGTGAGTAGTTTTCCTTGGACCATGGGTCCGTGATCAGTAGCTATGTGATGTTCTCCTCCCCTCTTTGATCTTCATTGTTTAGACCTCGTGAGCTTCCCTACATGATCGAGGCACCTTTGTAATATTTCTTCTATTGCTATGTTGAGTTTGATCGGATCTGATGGATTATGAGATTATGTTCAGATTGTGATAGAGTAATATATTTGGTTTTTATCTCTTGTATTTTTGTTCCTAAGTAATTCGTGCATGTAGGTAGTGACTCCAAGAGGGAGCGTTGTGCTAGATTGTGGGTTCATGCCTCCCCGATGACATGCTTGAGTGACAGAAACATGAGTCTAGGGGATGTGCTGTTGCCACAAGGGGGAAAACAACGGTGCTTGAAACCGTGGTTACAAGGATTGTTTACTTTACGCAAAGTTCTTTTTAATGCAGTTGTCTGTTGCTTTGGGTTTACACTTTGGGTGGGGCTCGCAACTTAATACCAGCGAGATGTTCTGGATAGATATCTCAAGGTGGATGATTAGTAGTAGATGCAGATGGATTTCGGTCTACTTACTTTGGCGTACTTCCCGTGCTTTTGAACCTCTTCCTTTCTTTTGTAGCATAGTTAGCATTGCGGTGCGTTCATAATCCTGTCAATTGCCTTTCTGTAATTTGTTTAACTCGCATAGCATTTTTATCGTCTTTTGGGAGAGAGACATCACTAGCGAACATCACGTATCCCGGTCCATCCTCATTATTGTTTCCTAGATTTATTTACTTTTCTGCATTTACTTTCAAGTTGCTATCATTATCCCCTTGCGTTTTATCATTTGTGAACAAC
Organism: Bromus sterilis; assembly: GCA_950022295.1. Classification (NCBI taxonomy): domain Eukaryota; kingdom Viridiplantae; phylum Streptophyta; class Magnoliopsida; order Poales; family Poaceae; genus Bromus; species Bromus sterilis. The sequence goes on from OX465595.1 coordinate 436,816,524, forward strand.
AAGACCGGAGAGATTGACAACCTCTATGAACTTCGTTGGGAGCAAAGTTATCTGTGTCTGTGTGCAGGTCCACGTCAGATGCGCCGCTGACACCTACTTATCATCTCTGGAGTCCTACTGGAGACAAACCTTGGTATCTTTACTGAGGGAAAACTCCCTGCTGTACCGCATCACGCCTTCCACTTGGGGCCTACCAACGAGGGGAGAGAAGCTGTCATCAAGGGTAATTTCTGGCGCCGTTGCCGGGGACTCCGAGTGCTAAGATAGGGGAGTTGCACACTACCCTTTACCTTTGTTTTTTTTAGTCTTGTTAGTTTACCTTTCAGTTTTTACTTTAGTGTCCTTTATCAAAAATCAAAAAAAAATAGTATGTCTAGTTCCTTACTTGCCAATCAATGTCTGACTTCTTTGAAACTAGATCTTATTGGCATGGAGGATTCACCGAGGATCAGCAAAAGTGGTACAAGGAACACCGCTTGTCTCAAAAGGGGATACACTTATGGAAACAAATACACCAGTTGTATGAGTATGCTAGAAACTTGTGCTCAATATATAATATATCTTTTTGCAGGGATGAATCTTGTTGCTTTATGAGGCACAAACACCTTTCTTTCCAATGTGAGTACAATGATGATGAAACCTTAGCTTCTTATGCTAAGGGAAACTATGATTTTTATGATGCAGAGCCAATAGAAGAATTTGTTGCTTATAAGGGTGCCTATGAAATTACTTCTCTTCTTAGAAATATTAATGATGCCCCTTACAAATCTGAGAGTCTTGCTATACTTAACTATTGTTTGGAAAATTATGATGCAAATTATTATATTACTGATCATCTTGAGAGAATCTCTCCCCCAAAGGAAGAGACTAATGTTTTGCAGGACTCTATGAAGGAAGAAATTGATGAAACCGAAAGCTCCTTGGATGAAAAAGAGGAGGAGAGTGACGAACAAAAGGAGGAAGAATGGAGCCATCCATGTCTACCTTCTAATGAGAGTAACTCTTTGAATCTTACCTTATATGAGTGTTATGATCCTATGGATTCTTTTGAAATATCCCTTTTTGATGAAGTTGATGCCTTCTATGCTTATGGCCGTGATGCCACTATGGATGATGCTTACGGAAATGAACTTTCTATAGTTCCTCATGTTAAGCATGAAATTTTTGCTATTGCACCCACACTTGATTGTCCTATTATCTTTTGAAATCTCCAACTCATATTCCGGAGAATTGTGCTCTTATCAAGGCTCAATGTGATGGGTTGCATCTATCTTATCATCCTAAAAACCGTGTTGAAAACAATACACGTGTGCTTGTAGGTCATGAACAACATGATTTATGTGATAGGTATATTCTTGATGTTGTTCATGATGCTACTGAAAATTATTTTGAGAGAGGAAAATTTGGTTGTAGAAACTTTCATGTTACAAAAACACCTCTTTTTATGATGAAAGTTTTTAAGTTGTTCTTCTTGCACCTTCCTATGCTTGTTACTTTGTGCTTTCATGATTTATTTCTTTACAAGGTCCCCATGCATAGGAAGTGGATTAGGCTTAAATGTGTTTCATATTTTCTTCTTAATGCTCACTTTTGCTTCAAAATTCTTATTCTTGTGAGAGCATCTTCTATAATCTTTAAGCCCAGCTAATGGCTTTAAAAAAGCGCTTTCGGGAGGCAGCCCGCAACGAATTTAGGTTTTTCTTTTTGCTTTTGTTGTGTCTTGATGATTGTTACTTCTGTAGCAACATCATTGTATCTTTATTTTTCAGCTTTGTGCCAAGTTATAGCCTCTTACGGCAAGGGGAGTAAAAATTGTGACATGCTGTCCAGAAAACAGATTCTGTCCTCGTGACCAGAAAAATTCCAGAAAAATCCTAGTTCATATTTTTGAGCTGAATGTTTTACACAGTATGCTCTATACAATTACGAAACTTCCGTATGTTCTGAGTTTTTTTATTTGAGTTGTAGAAGTACCCCTAAAAAATTCTTTACTATCTGCTGTTTTGTTTTTCACAGATTCTGATACGTTTTGTCTCTCCTTACTTTTGCAAACCTTAAGCTTGCTTTTTATTTGCAAAAAACCTTTTGGAACTCTTGATAAAAAGTAGCTCTTCAAGATTATCTTTATGTACAGTGGGGAAAAATTATTTATTAAGGGTACTAACCTCTCTAATCAGCTTATGATGAGTTGTGTATGAAGGGAGTTTTCAAGTGTGCGTTGGAAGATGATGAAAGAAGATCCAGGAGTGTCAAGCGCTCAAGCTTGGGGATGCCCCCGTGCTACCCAATAAATATTCAAGGAGACTCAAGCGTCTAATCTTGGGGATGCCCCCGTGCATCCCCTTCTCCATCATCAAATCATCAGTTCGTCCTTCGTCTCACTATATTTTTATCACTTCATGTGTTATGTGCTATGCTTGGAGCGTCTCGCTCTTAGGTTTTGTTTTTAGTTTTCTTTAGCTTTGCTTGCTGTTCATAACAAGTTAGATCCTTTCTTACTTTGTGTGGGAGAGAAACACGCTCCACTTTCAAAATCTAGAACACATCATAGGATTCTTCATGCCTATCTTTTTGCTGTTGTGTGTTCTTTATCTTTTCGTAGCTACTGCCATGTTTAGTTTTAGTCTTAGTTTGTCTTTAGCAAGAGCCTTGGCTTTTGTTTAGTTTGTTGCTGGAACTCTTTTTAGTCTTCATGTTTATCTTGTTAAAGAGAGTCGGTTGTTGAACTGAGTTGTGTTTTGTCTTGAAATTAGGTAATTGAGGTTGCTATTTAATTTTAGTAGTAGCTTGCAATAGTTTTGAGGTATTGTTGTGAGTAATGTTTGGAATTTTGGTGTCAAGAGCTCTTGCCTATTAGTGATAGGTGTCGTATTTTGGGAAATCCGTGTTTATTTTCAAAACCTACAAAACTAGTTGAGAACTCTAGCTACTAGATAGATCACTACTCTTCTGAGGAGTCGAATATCAGAGAACACTCACGTACCATGAGTCGAGGATGCGCAAGGATAACCAAACCCCCATACACTCCTCCTCGGTGTACTTGTCTCTTTGTGAACCTCCTCATTAGATTGAGAGTTACCGATAATAAGTGCATGAATTCTTCAGACTAATGTAAGTATTGAGAGTTGACACTTCCACCATCCCATATTTTGCTAGCCTTTCCCGTGCCGTGCACTGCCTTCTTCTCACTCCGAGAGTTGGTGATGACCTTCGCCGGTACATCCAAACCCTTGGCATGATACACTCTGTCATCATAAGCCTCCATATATCTTTCCTCAAAACAGCCACCATACCTACCTATCAAGGCATTTCCATAGCCTTTCCGAGTTACATTGCCATGCAACTTCCACCTCTTCATGACTTGATCTTCATGTCATACATGTTCCTGCTACACTGGCAGCGACATACATTGCATACATCATGATAGTTACATCTTCTTTATGTTTTGAGTACCTTGTAAAGTGTGAAAGATCTCCTTTACCTTCTTGTAAAATAGAGTGTTGCCCTTAAGTGAGGAAAAGATCCCAAAGTGGACACATCAAAAGATCCCAAAGAGGACAAATGAGAGTTAAATAGAAAGAGCCATTGAGGCCACCAAAAAAATACAAAAAAATAGAAAAAGGAGAAAAAGAAATAAAAAGAGAGAAAGGGGTAACACTACTATCCTTTTGAGAGATCCACACTAGTACTCCCTTTTATATCCTTGTACTCCATAGAGATGATCTTTATGCATATAGTTTGGAGAGCTTCTTAGCTCGTATGTGCATCCGTTGCATGGCAATCCCTACTCCTCACATGATATCTATCATTTGGCATCTCTTGCCTATGATTGTCCTCATTGATGTGAGCCTTTCTCATCCTTTTTGTCTTCCTCCTCCACCATATTTCTCTCTTTGCCATCCTAAGTGTCAACTCTCGTGCTTACGCTCATCCATTGCATGAGTGCTCGAAATATCGAAAAGGAGTGGATCAAATTGACTTGTACCTGGTTAGTGGTCTCGGGATGAGTCAAGATAAGATTCCAAAGAGGACCAAGTGTGAAACTTTAGTAGATTGAGTTATCAACAAAAATAATTTTTTCTCTCGTATTCCCTATCCCCTTTCTTACACGCAAACACCATTTGGAGACATTCGAGTCACGGACAGCGAGAGCTCTTGCACCTTTTGTTCTTTTGTTACTTGTTTCAATGCTAATATAGACTCTTGCATGTTATGACTTGAATTGAATCTCTAACCTTGATTGCTTTAATTTTCAAAGTTCTTTTATGGTTGCTAGCATGTCACCACAGAAATTATGCTTGTTATCATTTACCTACTCGAGGACGAGCAGGAATTAAGCTTGGGGATGTTGATACGTCCAAAACGAATCTATAATTTCTGCTTGCTCCATGCATGTTTTGTGTGATATTGCTATGATCTAGATACACTTTCATACATTTTTGATCATATTTGGACTAACCTATTAACTCAGTGCACCCCAGTGTCAGTTCCTGTTTTCTGCTGTTTTTCTATTTCAGTTTTCCCCCATATAAAAAGTGCCAGAAAAATTTGGGAAAATTCAGATAAAAAATCAGCGTGACGGAAGCTTCGAGAAGAGCCCGGGAGGGTCCAGAGGGGAGCCAGGGGGGCCCAGGCGGCCACCCGGCGCGGCCCCACCCCTGGCCGCGCCAGGGGGGCGCCTGGGGCCCCTGGCCCACCTCTGGCTGCCCCCTTTCGCCTATTTATCCTCCGTCACGGGAAAACTCCAGAACGAGAACCCTATTCCGCGAACACGCCTCTGTTCCGCCGCCGCCGCGCTTCCAAGATCGGGAGCACTAGAAGACCTCTTCCCGGCACCCTGCCGGAGGGAGGATTGACCTCCGGGAGTTTCCTCTCCACCATGGATGCTCCCTGGATGTCTCGTGAGTAGTTTTCCTTGGACCATGGGTCCGTGATCAGTAGCTATGTGATGTTCTCCTCCCCTCTTTGATCTTCATTGTTTAGACCTCGTGAGCTGCCCTACATGATCGAGGCACCTTTGTAATATTTCTTCTATTGCTATGTTGAGTTTGATCGGATCTGATGGATTATGAGATTATGTTCAGATTGTGATAGAGTAATATATTTGGTTTTTATCTCTTGTATTTTTGTTCCTAAGTAATTCTTGCATGCTCTCCGTTGCTGTTTATTGCTTTGGCCAAGTAGTAGGTAGTGACTCCAAGAGGGAGCGTTGTGCTAGATTGTGGGTTCATGCCTCCCCGATGACATGCTTGAGTGACAGAAACATGACTCTAGGGGATGTGTTGTTGCCACAAGGGGGAAAACAACGTTGCTTGTAACCGCGGTTACAAGGATTGTTTACTTTACGCAAAGTTCTTTTTAATGCAGTTGTCTGTTGCTTTGGGTTTACACTTTGGGTGGGGCTCGCAACTTAATACCAGCGAGATGTTCTGGATAGATATCTCAAGGTGGATGATTAGTAGTAGATGCAGATGGATTTCGGTCTACTTACTTTGGTGTACTGCCCGTGCTTTTGAACCTCTTTCTTTTGTAGCATAGTTAGCATTGCGGTGCGTTCATAATCCTGTCAATTGCCTTTCTGTAATTTGTTTACCTCGTATAGCATTTTTATCGTCTTTTGGGAGAGAGACATCACTAGCGAACATCACGTATCCCGGTCCATACCCTCATTATTGTTTCCGAGCTTTATTTACTTTTCTGCATTTACTTTCAAGTTGCTATCATTATCCCCTTGCGTTTTATCATTTGTGAACAACAAGACCGGAGAGATTGACAACCTCTCTGAACTTTGTTGGGAGCAAAGTAATCTGTGTCTGTGTGCAGGTCCGTGTCAGGTGCGCCGCTGACACCTACTTATCATCTCTGGAGTCCTACTGGAGACAAACCTTGGTATCTTTACTGAGGGAAAACTCGTTGCTGTACCGCATCACGCCTTCCACTTGGGGCCTACCAACGAAGGGCGAGAAGCTGTCATCAGCCATCCAAGCCACGTTCAGACAAAATGGCAGAAAAAGCAGAGGGAAGAAGGACGCGATTGGCACTTTGGCCACGAACACGCAAAATAAAATCATAACGCCAGAATCCCTCCTCCAAGGGAGAGGAGGAAGGCACTGGCACCGCACCATGACGACCTCCACGTCATGAGCGTGGTGTGCGGCCACCACGGCCACGACGACCACGGCCACGGCCAACACCTCGCCTAGGAACCATGAGCGAAAGAAGAGATGAAGAAAGAGGTGAAGCAACGAGTTGGATAGAAGCGTGGAAAAGAAAGGCCTATTTATAGAACAAAAATCCTCGAAGCACAGAGAAGCCACGACGACAGCAGCAATTAATTCAAAGACCAACCGTCCCAGCCGTCTCGAACTCCAAGACGAAGATGCTTTCCCACGGGAAGCACTGTACGCATGGCGCGTCAATTCGCGCGCGTTTCCAACGCACGTATGGGAAACTCAACCGGCGCCTACCGCATGCCACAAACGGCCATCATTATGACCGGTCCTCAAGACGTGACGGTTCACTGGCAGCGCATCACTGACAGCCATCAAACAGAGGCATCACTATCCCTGACGAGCGGCGAAGAAAACCAAAACAGCAAGACGTACTCAGTACGCCATCAAGGCCCAGAGATTCCATCTTTCCAGATCTTTTCCCCAAGGAAGAAAAAACATCTTACTCCCATCGGGAGCGTACATCATAAGAGTCTCGGGTGCTCCCTCACCTAAAAGCCAACCACGTGCTCGAGTGAACACTCGCACCAATGAGAGTCTCGGGTGCTCCCTCAACCCGACGCAAGACAAACCAAACACTCGCCAGGACCATACGGCGCTACGAGTCCCAGGTGCTCCCTCACCTCAAGTGCCGAAAAAGGCATTCGAGTGATTACTCGCAAAAAAAAAACCCGACTGAGCACTCGAAACAAAGCTCCTCGGGTGGATGAGTGAACAACTCGCTTGATGTTTTGTTCCAAGCGGGTGCAATGCTATAAGGCTCCGCGCCTCAAAAACACACATTCCTGGAACACGATACACTGTGCCCAGAAGCCACGCAAGATTAGCGTGTAGGTAAGACCCTGCTGCGAAGTACGGCCGGGCTGGGACTTGCCGAAGAGCGATTTCACTCCCAACCTTTCCCATGCGCAGAGCATGATAGATAAGCCGGGCGGACGCGCCTTAGACCTGAAGCGGCCGGACTTTTGCTCGACACCAGTGTTCCAAGCTCACGTCGAGGGACGTGGGTTTGATTGGGCTACTGTGGTATTTGCCCTAGTGCAATTCACCAAGGCTCGACCCGTCGATTCCTTGGGCCCTTTCAGCTTAGCATCCCTCGAAACAGGTTTTGTCATGGCCACCAGACTGCCAGCGACCCACGGATGAACCGTGCATATCAATGAACGACAAATGAATGTACTCGAGTCCCTGCGCGACTCTTCGAGTCCCCCAGGCACTCGGGGGATACTGACGAGGGGGTGACCCCACGACTCCTACGGATGAGCCTACCTGGTGTCCATGAAGGCAGAAGGCCCATGAAGATACGGCCTCAGGCCCACTAGATGGCACCGACGCAGAAGTCCTCGACTCACAAGGAAGGTGCGAAGACCTGCCGTACGGAGCAAGCTAGGGTTAGGAAAGTTTACCTGTACACGTAGATGAACTCCCCGAGACCTAGCCCGGTATATAAGGGCTAGGAGGGGCGACGCCAAATACATCGAATCTTACCTGTAACCCTAGCCTTGAGCGCTCCAGCCTTGGCCTCCACTGTAATCGCATCTCCCCAATCAATAATATCGAGCAGGAGCGAGCCTCCCTATTTCTCGACGAGCTATCGTCCAACCTGCGCCTCTCATGACTAACCCAGGGTCCCTGACCATGGGATTTGCCGGGGTTGATCTCCGTCAATCGCTTTGAACTGCCTTTCCTTCTCTTGATCTCCCGATGGTTTCGTTTTCCGACGATGTCGTCTCTCTGCGGAAATTTATCTCGACCGAAGTTCGACGTCAACATGGAGCAGAGTCCCTTGTTAGTGGTGTTGAAGATCGTCGACTCTCTTTTCTCTACCCCTTCCCCTCTCCCCCAGATCGTCCTGGATCTCAGGACGATATCCCTTGTTGGTGGTGTTGTATTGTAACAACCCAGATTTCACAAAAATTTAAAAAAATGTTTTCGGTATGAATTGTTTGATTGTCTGATTTGTTTGCGGTGTTTGCATCCCCGATTTATCGATCGGCAATTATTTGTCCCCCTCTTATCTCGTATCGGACGGAGACCGACCCTTGCCACCCTGACACTCGACCTTTGCGACACCGGGTTTCACCCGATCACCGTCGCGAAAACCGCACGAGACCAGCCGCAGCCAACGGAACGAAAAACCCCGATTAATAAGTAAATGGGTTATTTTTATAGCGCGCCGGAAAGTGTTCTCGAAACGGTTCCAACGCGAGGTGAACACCGCCGGCTCGACACGCTGATCGCGCAGTTCGAAGTTTTACCTGAATCGGAGGTACTGCGGACCCCCAGCGGTCAGAAACGTGAAAAACCGGGGATGTTTTTGCAAACTGCCAGCCACCTGGGCTATAAATAGACCACCCCACCAGTTAGGGTTTCCCCTAAGCCCCTAGGCAGCCCCCAGATCTGATTTAGCACCATTTCCCCCAATTTTTGCAGCTATTCCCCCTCAAATTAGCAAACCCTAGCCTTCAGCCCTCCAGAGCCGTCAGATCCGGAGATCAACGGCTCCAGAGGCGCCACGTCGCCAGAGCCAGCCTCTCCACCGCGGCCGGGCCGCGCGGGCCCGCAACCACCGCCGCCAGGGCCCGATCTGGGCCGACCTCGCCGCCAACCGTGTCCTTCTCGTGGAGGCGCCGGCTCCAACTCCGGCCACCGGAGCCGCCGCCCCGGTCTTCTCTTCTCCTCCCGCTCTTCCTCATCTCCGCCCTCTCCTCCTCACCCCCTCTGCCTCACCTTCACAGAGACCGCGCCGCCGTGCGCCACAGTCGGAGGCGCCGCCGCTCGCCTTGACTCCATGGAAGCCGGCGACCCTGAGCTCCTCGCCTCGCCTCAGGACCTCGCCGCGGCCGCCACACACTCCAGCGGCGACCTACTTCGCCGTATCCAGCCGCCGCACCCATCCTCGCCCCCTGCACCGCCCCGTGCACGCCGGAGCACCGCGGGAGCCCCCGCCGGCCGCCGCCCGACGTGATCCCGATCGGGATCGGGTCAACGCCGCCATGGGCCGGCAACCGCGCCCCCTGCGGCCCACCAGCGCTCGGCCCCAGCGCGGCCCAGCCTCCCCTCAAGGCCCAGTCTGCCTCCTCGGCCTCGTGGGCCTCGGCCCACTGGTGAGGCCCTCTTTTTTTTTCATTTACGTTTTTTCTTTCTTTTATCTGTATTTTGCTAAGTCTGATAAAAACTGTGTGCTGATGCTATTTTGCGTTGATGTTTACGAGTAAACCGTAGCTCGAATCGCGTTGCGCCCAAAAGGAAAATTGCTTAGAATTGTGTGCACTTCAATCCATCTTTTTTGAGCATTTGCATCTGAGGTCATCTTGATTGTGTAATTGCTGGTCAAACAGGGCCACTGGTAGTTAATTGCAACTGTTGTTGTTAAACTGTCTGAAAACTGTTGCTTGATTAAAACTTCGGGCGACGGTTGCGTCGCAACCGTACGTCGGAATTGAGTGATTCCTTTTTCGTTGCGTTAAGCATTGTTTCTAATTCAGTTTCATGCTTTCACATGCCACAATTGCTTGTTGCATCATGATTGTATCTTGCTCCAAAGTAGCTACCCTGCTGTTAGTGTGCTGCTGTTTATATTTTGTTGCAACTTCGGTCGACGAGTGTGTCGCGACCGTTTATCGGAATTGAGTGATTCCAATTGCATATTGTTAAGCATCCTGTCTACTTCCTTTATATGTATTGCATTGTCATGATATGCTTGCTGGTCATATAGTTATTGAGCTCCAAAGTTGCTATGCTGTTGTTTTTGACAGCCACCTCTGTTTTTCTCTAAGTCTGTAACGTCACGATGCCATGTTGTTTGCTTAATATCTTTTGATCTATGATGCCTTTTTGCATGATTCTTTTTGCCATGCCTTCCCTGTCATGTCTACTTTAGTTCCATATCATTTGTGAGCATGTTTGCATTGATTATCCTGATTATGCTTTGCTCTAAAGTGTGCTTCCTGATGTTGGCAGATTGTGCCCGCAATTTGTTTTGCTTGTATCTTTTTAACCGTAACTCCGTTTGGGGTGTTCTTTATATGTAACTTGATTATTTTTCCGTGTACTTTGTGTTTATGCTATTGTTTCTTGTTGTTAACCAACCTAAAATATGGTTTAGGACAGAACAGTACCAAATGTTTTAATCATCGTGCGACACTTAGTGTTATGCCATGTTCAGGTTGTGCCACACTTAAATTGACTAGCATAGATAGTTTACTTTGTGCTTCACCTCTTGCCATGTTTGTGTGATATGCCATGCTTGCTTGAGTTGCCATGTTAACAACCTTTGTTGATCACCTGTAGCTAAGCAACTTGAACCACCGTAAACGTGCGGTATTCGTCGTGTATGACGAGTACTCCACTTAACCTGTTAGTAACCGCTCTCGACGGTAGGTGCGATGTCTCGTGTTGCGTTCTTGTTGATGATTTCTCGTGTTTGCCTCGTACTAATAGATGCTTGCTCGTTGATTGCTTTCCAGTGTTTATCGTCTTGTGTGCTTCCGCGGGTACCTCTCGAAGACGATGCGAGCTTGCGATCAACTACATCTTCGGAACCCGACTTATCAACAGGAAAGGACTATACATTACTTATGATCCATTCTATTTCAACCAGCGGTTTGCATGCTAGTCTAGGTTAGGTTCGATGTTTGATCCTACCACATGTTTACAACCTCTTTCAAACCAATACATCCATGTCCCCTCCCAGCAAACCTTGTATTGCTATGTTACTATTGCTCGTTGCTCAGCCCCTGCTTAGTATGCATGCTTAGGATGCTACGATGTTACCCTGCTACTCTTTGGTTTGGGCTCACATTATTATATTGTTGTGGATGATATGATTATTATAATGTTGACTACATTCGACGAAGGATGGAAGGTCTAGGCTATCCCGCCCCGACGCTTTGTTCCATTCGAGTCACCTAGGATCCGAGTTCCGGGTATTGGTTTTAAGACTGAGCGTGCCTAATCGCGTGTGGGATTTTATGGGGTCCCCTCTTCTTACCTACCTAGCTTCAAACATTTCTAGAGGTGGCCCAAGCTGATTTACCATTTGAAACCCGTGTGTGTGTTGGTCAGCTGCCAGTAGTTTTCAAACAACTCGGGCCAGCGGAGACAGAGTTCCTCTGTTGGTCCACATTGGTGAGCTTGGGAAGTCCCTGTTATATAGGTGAGACTAAACCCGACCTTGGCCATACGGAAGAGTCTGATCCGAGAGCGTGGCCAGCTTTTGGATTGGGTGTCGACTCCCCGGGGGCCACCCGGATTTGCTCGGTGTTAGTTAGAGGGACCTGTCGTTTCGGATCTCTTGGAACTAAATCATAAAATGGTTGCCTGTGATGGGTAGCAACTAAGAGAGATGGGCGAGCATGCGACGCCTCGTAATGGGCAGTTGGTACACCCCTGCAGGGTTAAATCTTTTCGAGAAGCCGTTTCCGCGGTTATGGACGACTTGAGACCTACTCCTCGTTCATAGACAACAACAGCTGAGATAATTTTTAATACAACTTGATCAATGTGTGTGTGCCTTGACTGCTTCTTCTTCGTTGGGATGCGAAGAGGAGGACAAGGATAGGATAGGTGTTATGTTTGCGTAAGTAGTTGATAGCAAGACTTGTTGGAGGCGATTCCTCATCGAATGCTTGGCTTCTTATCTTACTCTCTAGATCGTTAGCCACTTCATAAATGCTAGTGCGGCAGCAACCTCACCACTTACCCCATCCTTACCGTAAACTACTAGTTGTCCTAGCATGACGAGTGATGAAGTCCTTGCTGGGTCAGTTGACCACTACAGTTGGATATTGAGTACTTCTGTACTCATGATACTACCCCCAAACTCTTTTCTGGATTCTTGATCGACAACAGGTATGGTGATCGACGTTTCACGTGGAGACTCGACGACGACTAGTTAGGCGGATCCCGGCGGAGGGCCTGGACCCGTGTGGTTATGGGGATCGATAATTTTCTCTTTGCCACTAGGCATTTGATTGTAGTCTGTACTCAAACATGTACCTTCCGCTGTTGTATTGTATTTGAGGCAGTTGTTTGCCGATTGTATGAGATGTTGTATCCTTGTATCTGTAATGTTGTGATATCATGTTGGAAATCCGGGGCATATGACTTCGTCATATGTCGCGGTGGGACCGATATGTGCTTCGTCCCCGGATCTGGATGGAAACATCTAGATCTGGAACAGTACCGCATATCGGGCCTTACAGAGGGCCCCCTTTGTCCTATATTTACCTCCTATTCCAGAAACCCTCAGGAAGGACTCCGCCACGTAATATTCACTACTATTCCGCTGCCGCCGCGATTCTGAGATCGGGATCAGCAAAAGTTCCTGTCCCGGCACCCTGCCGGAGGGAGGATTGATCTCTGGAGGCTCCTCCATCACCATGATTGCCTCCGGGAAGCTTTATGAGTAGTCCCACCTTGTACCATGGGTCCATGACAACAAGCTAGTAGATGTCTTCTCTCCAATCCTATGCTTCAATTATCTAGAGCTTGTGAGATGCTTATCATGATCAAGACACTTTTGTTATAGTTCATGTGTTGTTATGTTGTGTTTGCTGGGATCCGATGGATTATGAGATTATGTTCATTTTGTGAAGTAATATATTTGGTCTCTTTTATATTTGTGTTCTTTAGTAGTCATGCATGTTCTCCATTACAGTTTATTGTTTTGGCCAAGTAGTAGATTGTAACTCCAAGAGGGAGCGTTATGCTAGATAATGGGTTCATGCCTCCTGATGTCCGGCTTGAGTGATAGAAACATGAGACTAGGGAATGTGATGTTTCCATTAGGGATAAAACAACGGTGTTTATAATTGTGTGTCATAAGTATTTCTTACATTACGCATAGAGTGATAATGCAGTTGTCTGTTGCTTTGAGTTCACAACATTAGTTGTGTCTCGCAGCTTAATACCAACGAGATGTTCTGGATAGATATCTCAAGGCGGATGATTAGTAAGTAGATGTTGATGAATAAAAAATCTACTTGTCTTGATGTAATGCCCATACGATTGAGCCTTTTACTCTCTGTAGCATAATTAGCATTGCGGTGCGTTTATAATTCTGTCAATTGCTCAGCTATAATTTGTTCACTCAGCATAACTGTTTACTATCTTTTGGGAGATAGACACTACTAGTGAGCACCATGGTACCTGATGGCTTCTCGCCCCTTCGTTGGTTACCCCAAGTGGAAGGTTGAGATGTAGTGCAGCAGCAGTTTTCCCTCGGTGAAGATACCAAGGTTTGTCTCCAGCAGGACTCCAGAGATGATAAGTAGGTGTCAGCGGCGCAACTGACGCGGACCTGCACACAGACACAGATAACTTTTTTCCCAACGAAGTTCAGAGAGGTTGTCAATCTCTCCGGTTTTGTTGTTTACAAAGGATAAACGCACGGGATAATGATAGCAAATAAAAGCAGTAAAGTAAATGTAGCGTGGAAACAGTGATAAGGATATGGACCGGGATACGGGATGTTCGCTAGTGATGTCTCTCTCCCAAAAGACGATAAAATTGCTATGCGAGGTAAACAAATTACATAAAGGCAATTGACAGGATTATGAACGCACCGCAATGCTAACTATGTTACAAAATAAAGGAAGAGGTTCAAAAGCTTGGGCAGTACGCCAAAATAAGTAGACCGAAATCCATCTTCATCTACTACTAATCATCCACCTTGAGATATCTATCCAGAACATCTCGCTGGTATTAAGTTGCGAGCCCCACCCAAAGTGTAAACCCAAAGCAACAGACAACTGCATTAAAAAGAACTCTGCGTAAAGTAAACAATCCTTGTAACCGCGGTTACAAGCACCGTTGTTTTCCCCCTTGTGGCAACATCACATCCCCTAGACTCATGTTTCTGTCACTCAAGCATGTCATCGGGGAGGCATGAACCCACAATCTAGCACAACGTTCCCTCTTGGAGTCACTATCTACTACTTGACCAAAGCAATAAACAGCAACGGAGAACATGCAATAATTACTTAGGAACAAAAATATAAGAGATAAAAACCAAATATATTACTCTATCACAATCTGAACATAATCTCATAATCCATCAGATCCTATCAAACTCAACATAGCAATAGCAGAAATTTTACAAAGGTGCCTCGATCATGTAGGGCAGTTCACGAGGTCTAAACAATGAAAATCAAAGAGGGGAGGAGAACATCACATAGCTACTGATCACGGACCCATGGTCCAAGGAAAACTACTCACGAGACATCCGGGGAGCATCCATGGTGGAGAGGAGACTCCCGGAGGTCAATCCTCCCTCCGGCAGGGTGCCTGGAAGAGGTCTTCTGGTGCTCCCGATCTTGTAAGCGTGGCGGCGGCGGAACAGAGGCGAGTTCGCGGAATAGGGTTCTGCTTCTGGAGTTTTCCCGTGACGGGGGATAAATAGGCGAAGGGGGGCAGCCAGAGGTGGACCAGGGGCCCCAGGCGCCCCCCTGGCGCGGCCAGGGGTGGGGACGCGCCGGGTGGCCGCCTGGGCCCCCTGGCTCCCCTCTGGCCCCTCCCGGGCTCTTCTCGAAGCTTCCTGTACGCTGATTTTTCCTGTATTTTTTTTGGAATTTTTCTGGCACTTTTTATATGGGGGAAAACTGAAATAGAAAAACAGCAGAAAACAGGAACTGGCACTGGGGTGCACTGAGTTAATAGGTTAGTCCAAATATGATCAAAAGTGTATGAAAGTGTATCTAGATCATAGCAATATCACACAAAACATGCATGGAGCAAGCAGAAATTATAGATACGTTTTGGACGTATCAACATCCCCAAGCTTAATTCCTGCTCGTCCTCGAGTAGGTAAATGATAATAGAATAATTTCTGTGGTGACATGCGAGCAACCATAAAAGAACTTTGGAAAGTAAAGTAATCAAGGTTAGAGATTAAAATCAAGTCATAACATGCAAGAGTCTATATTAGCATTGAAACAAGTAACAAAAGAACATTAGGTGCAAGAGCTCTCGCTGTCCGTGACTCGAATGTCTCCAAATGGTGTTTGCATGCAAGAAAGGGGATAGGGAATACGAGAAAAAGTATTTTTGTGTTGAGAACTCAATCTACTAAAGTTTCACACTTGGTCTTCTTTGGAATCTTATCTTGACTCGTCCCCAGACCACTAGCCAGGTACAAGTCAATTTGATCCACTCCTTTTCGATATTTTGAGCACTCATGCAATGGATGAGCGTAAGCACGAGAGTTGACACTTAGGATGGCAAAGAGAGAAGTACGGAGGAGGAAGACAAAAAGGATGAGAAAGGCTCACATCAATGAGGACAATCATAGGCAAGAGATGCCAAATGATAGATATGATGTGAGGAGTAGGGATTGCCATGCAACGGATGCACATACGAGCTAAGAAGCTCTCAAATGGAACTAGTGGGTGTGCATCTAACTTGCTCGCTCATGAAGACCTAGAGCTTGTTTGAGGAGGCTCATCCTTGGAATATGCAAGCCAAGTTCTATAGTGTGAAGGTCCCCACATAGCTATATGCATAATGATCATCTCTATGGAGTACATGGATATAAAGGGAGTACTAGTGTGGATCTCTCAAAAGGATAGTAGTGTTGCCCCTTTCTCTCTTTTTCTTTCTTTTTCTCTTTTTTCTATTTTTTTGTGGCCTCAATGGATCTTTCTATTTAACTCTCATTTGTCCTCTTTGGGATCTTTTAATGTGTCCACTTTGGGATCTTTTCCTCACTTAAGGTCAACACTCTATTTTACAAGAAGGTAAAGGAGATCTTTCACACTTTACAAGGTACTCAAAAGCATAAAGAAGATGTAACTATCATGATATATGCAAGGTATGTCGCTGCCAATGTAGCAAGAACATGTATGACATGAAGATCAAGTCATGAAGAGGTGGAAGTTGCATGGCAATATAACTCGGAAAGGCTATGGAAATGCCTTGATAGGTAGGTATGGTGGCTGTTTTGAGGAAAGATATAAGGAGGTTTATGATGACAGAGCGTATCATGCCAAGGGTTTGGATGTACCGGCGAAGGTAAATACCAACTCTCGGAGTGAGAAGAAGGCAATGCACGGCACGGGAAAGGCTAGCAAAATATGGGAAGGTGGAAGTGTCAACTTTCAATACTTACATTAGTCCGAAGAACTCATGCACTTATTATCGGTAACTCTCAATCTAATAAGGAGGTTCACAAAGAGACAAGTACCCAGAGCAGGAGTGTATGGGGGTTTGGTTATCCTTGCGCATCCTCGACTCATGGTACGTGAGTGTTCTCTGATATTCGACTCCTCAGAAGAGTAGTGATCCATCTAGTAGCTACAGTTCTCAACTAGTTTTTTAGGTTTTGAAAATACACACGGATTGCCCAAAATACGACACCTATCACTAATAGGCTAGAGCTCTTGACACCAAAAGTTCAAACATTACTCACAACAATACCTCAAAACTATTGCAAGCTACTACTAGAATTTAAATAGCTACCTCAATTACCTACTTTCAAGACAAGACACAACTCAGTGCAACAACCAACTCTCTTAACAAGATAAACATGAAAACTAAAAAGAGTTGCAGCAACAAACTAAACAAAAGCCAAGGCTCTTGCTAAAGACAAACTAAGACTAAAACTAAACATGGCAGTAGCTATGAAAAGATAAAGAACACACAACAGCAAAAAGAAAGGCATGAAGAATCCTATGATGTGTTCTAAATTTTGAAAGTGGAGCGTGTTTCTCTCCCACACAAAGTAAGACGGGATCTAACTTGTTATGAACAGCAAGCAAAGCTAAAGAAAACTAAAAACAAAACCTAAGAGCGAGACGCTCCAAGCATAGCACATAATTCATGAAGTGATAAAAATATAGTGAGACGAAGGACGAACTGATGCTCGTTGATGGAGAAGGGGATGCACGGGGGCATCCCCAAGCTTAGACGCTTGAGTCTCCTTGAATATTTATTGGGGATGCATGGGGGCATCCCCAATCTTGAGCGCTTGACACTCCTGGATCTTCTTTCATCATCTTCTATCGCACACTTGAAAACTCCCTTCATACATAACTCATCATAAGCTGATTAGAGAGGTTAGTACCCTTAATAAAATAAAATAAAATTCACTGGATATAAATATATTCTTGAAGAGCCACTGTTTCTCAAGAGTGCCAAAAAGTTTTTGCAAAGAAAAAACAAGCTTAAGGTTTGCAAAAGTTAGGAGAGATAAAACGTGGCAGAATATGTGAAAAACAGAACAGAAGATAGTAAAGAATTTTTTAGGGGCACTTCTGCAACTCAAATCAAAAAACTCAGAACATACGGAAGTTTCATAATTGTATAGAGCATACTGTGTAAAAATTTCAGCTCAAAAAGATGAACTGGGATTGTTCTGGAATTTTTCTGGTCACGAGGACAGAATCTGTTTTCTGGACAGCATGTCACAACTTTTACTTCCCTTACCGTAAGAGGCTATAACCTGGCACAAAGCTGAAAAATAAAGATACAATGATGTTGCTACAGTAGTAACAATCATCAAGACACAACAAAAGCAAAAAGAAAACACCTAAATTCGTTGCCGGATGCCTCCCGAAAGCGCTTCTTTAAAGCCATTAGCTAGGCATAAAGATTATAAAAGATGCTCTCATAAGAATAAGAATTTGAAGGAAAAGAGAGCATTAAGAAGAAAATATGAAAAACATTTAAGCCTAACCCACTTCCTATGCATAGGCATCTTGTATGAAAATAAATCAAAGAAGCACAAAGTGACATGCATAGCAAGGTAGAACAAGAGCAACTTCAAAACTTTCAACATGAAGAGAGGTGTTTTTGTAACATGGAAGTTTCTACAACCAAACTTTCCTCTCTCAAAGTAATTTTCAGTAGCATCATGAACAACATCAAGAATATAACTATCACATAAATCATGTTGTTCATGACCTACAAGCACACGTGTATTGTTTTCAACACGGTTTTTAGGATGATAAGATAGATGCAACCCATCACATTGAGCCTTGATAAGAGCAAAGTTCTCCGCAGTTGGAGATTTCAAAAGGATAATAGGACAATCAAGTGTGGGTGCAATAGCAACAATTTCATGCTTAACATAGGGAACTATAGAGAGTTCATTTTTGTCAGCATCATCCATAGTGGCATCTTGGCCATCAACAAAGCAAGTATCAAAATTTTCAGAAAGGGATATTTCAAGTGAGTCCTCGGAATCATGGGATTCCTCCTCAAAGCAATCATTGGACTCTTCTTGGGCAGCAAACATTCTATTTTTAAAATTCACAATATAAGAATTGGAAGTATAATTCTCGAAGCAATAAGCAAGAACTGCAAAGTTTTCAGACTCGAAAATAGTATCGTGATACTTTTCAATCAAAGAAGCAATCTCATAGGCACCTTTAAAAGCAACAAACTCTTCAATCTTTTCAACATCAAAGTAATCATAAACACCTTTAGCATAAGAAGATAAGATCTCATTTTCATTAAACTCACATTGGAAAGGGAGGTGTTTATGATCTATATTAGACAGCAAGTAAAATCATAAATGTGGCACAAAAGTTTAGCATGGCAATAAGAAACATGTATTTGATCCCATAAGTGTTTCCCTTTTCTGAGATAGGCGGTGCCGCGTATAATGAGCATGCTCATCCAATGATTTTCCCTCAACCAAGTCGGTTGGGTTTTTAGCGCGAGCACAAATTGATCGAAGACGATCCAAGTGAAACATGTCCATCCTACCATATTTTGGTGGTTCATCACCCATGGCGAGGATAGCATAAATAGGCAAAGAAAGAGAAATGCAAAAGGTAGCAACTATTTTTGTGGTTTTTCATAAAGGACACAAAGATAAAAACTGAAAGGTAAACTAACAAGACTAAAAAACAAAGTTAAAGGGTAGTGTGCAACTCCCCTATCTTAGCACTCGGAGTCCCCGACAACGGCGCCAGAAAACTTGCTTGATGGCTTCTCGCCCCTTCGTTGGTTACCCCAAGTGGAAGGTTGAGATATAGTGCAGCAGCAGTTTTCCCTCGGTGAAGATACCAAGGTTTGTCTCCAGCAGGACTCCAGAGATGATAAGTAGGTGTCAGCGGCGCAATTGACGCGGACCTGCACACAGACACAGATAACTTTGTTCCCAACGAAGTTCAGAGAGGTTGTCAATCTCTCCGGTCTTGTTGTTTACAAAGGATAAACGCACGGGATAATGATAGCAAATAAAAGCAGTAAAGTAAATGTAGCGTGGAAACAGTGATAAGGATATGGACCGGGATACGTGATGTTCGCTAGTGATGTCTCTCTCCCAAAAGACGATAAAATTGCTATGCGAGGTAAACAAATTACAGAAAGGCAATTGACAGGATTATGAACGCACCGCAATGCTAACTATGCTACAAAAGAAAGGAAGAGGTTCAAGAGCTTGGGAAGTACGCCAAAATAAGTAGACCGAAATCCATCTGCATCTAATACTAATCATCCACCTTCAGATATCTATCCAGAACATCTCGCTGGTATTAAGTTGCGAGCCCCGCCCAAACTGTAAACCCAAAGCAACATACAACTGCATTAAAAATAACTCTGCGTAAAGTAAACAATCCTTGTAACCGCGGTTACAAGCACCGTTTTCCCCCTTGTGGCAACATCACATCCCCTAGACTCATGTTTCTGTCACTCAAGCATGTCATCAGGGAGGCATGAACCCACAATCTAGCACAACGTTCCTCTTGGAGTCACTACCTACTACTTGGCCAAAGAAATAAACAGCAACGGAGAACATGCAAGAATTACTTAGGAACAAAAATATAAGAGATAAAAACCAAATATATTACTCTATCACAATCTGAACATAATCTCATAATCCATCAGATCCTATCAAACTCAACATAGCAATAGCAGAAATATTACAAAGGTGCCTCGATCATGTAGGGTAGTTCACGAGGTATAAACAATGACGATCAAAGAGGGGAGGAGAACATCACATAGCTACTGATCACGGACCCATGGTCCAAGGAAAACTACTCACGAGACATCCGGGGAGCATCCATGATGGAGAGGAGACTCCCGGAGGTCAATCCTCCCTCCGGCAGGGTGCTGGGAAGAGGTCTTCTGGTGCTCCCGATCTTGGAAGCGCAGCGGCGGCGGAACAGAGGCGAGTTCGCGGAATAGGGTTCTGCTTCTGGAGTTTTCCCGTGACGGGGGATAAATAGGCGAAGGGGGCAGCCAGAGGTGGACCAGGGGGTCCAGGCGCCCCCTGGCGCGGCCAGGGGTGGGGCCGCGCCGGGTGGCCGCCTGGGCCCCCCTGGCTCCCCTCTGGCCCCTCCCGGGCTCTTCTCGAAGCTTCCTGTACGCTGATTTTTCCTATATTTTTCCCGGAATTTTTCTGGCACTTTTTATATGGGGGAAAACTGAAATAGAAAAACAGCAGAAAACAGGAACTGGCACTGGGGTGCACTGAGTTAATAGGTTAGTCCAAATATGATCAAAAGTGTATGAAAGTGTATCTAGATCATAGCAATATCACACAAAACATGCATGGAGCAAGCAAAAATTATAGATACGTTTTGGACGTATCAGTACCCCGATCCATGTCCTCATCATAAGTTTACACTGCTTTTATTTACTTCTTTGCTTTTATTTAGTTGCATTACCATTATTACCCTTTGCGTTCGACCCATTTTTAAAAACAAAGGCGGAGAGATTGACAAACTCTCCGTACTTGTTGGGAGCAAATTATTTGTATTTTTTGTGCAGGTCCAGGTCAAGTAAACAACCTTTGGATTGTAACAGCGCCATTGTTTGCTTGCCACCTTCTTATTGTCATAGGAATTCTACTGGAGACATAAACCTTACTCTCTCACGTGTAAGGGAAATTACTGATATCTACATCTCACAACCTTTCACTTGGGTAACCAACGAGGAGGCGTTACTTACGCACCATAAAGTAATTTCTCGCGACGTTGCCGAGCATTTCAAGCTTCAAGATAGGGGAGTTGCACACTACCCTTTACCTTACTTTTTAGTCTTGTTAGTTTACTTTACAGTTTTTATCTTTGCTTGTGTGTCTTATATCCAAAAAGCCAAAAAAATTATTTACCTTGTTATATGCTAACTAAAAGGCGTAAAAGAAATCGCTTATTGGGAGACAATCCAAAATATCTTTATTTTCAATTTTAGTGTGTCTTAGTGTTTGTTACTACTATAGCAACACCATTGTAGCGAAAAGGGCGGTTGCCAAGACGATGAGAAATTTGAGGACATCTTGGACAAAAATGAGGAGGCATGCATCAAGCGCGACGAGATTAAGAAGGAAAAGAAGGCGGAGAGACTTAGCATCTTTATGGTTGCGATCGAAAAGAAGATCAATATCGAAGAGCACAAGGCCGAAACATATGGACTACCAACTCGACGGGGAAGGTAGTTTTTTGCCCGAAATTGCCGACTTGAAACTTGTATGATCATTTTTATGATCGGATATGTAAAATAATGAACATCCGTCTTTTTAAATGTTATATCGAGCATTTTGCTTAAATTTTTATCCATTTTAAATTAGGTTCTTCTTAGTTAGGATTGAAGTTGGGCATATATTTAAGGGATGCGATTGAATTAACCATCGTTGAAGATGCTCTAAGACCTTATACAATGCAAGGTGCTTACAAGAGGTACTTAGTAAAATAAACCATGTTTTCTTAAGCATTGTTGTTTAGATGCAGAGGGTATACGCTCAATTAGATTCCGCTTCTATAGAACTAAGCACTCTTGCAACAGAAAAAAATGATTTATTTTACTAAGCCCTTTGCATTATACAAGGCCTAATGAACCGCGACAAAGATTGTTCACGTGTTACAAACATGCATGACTGTCGTTACTTTTTTTTAGGGTTACCTTTTTTGGATAAGGAGGATGACCCCTGGCCTCTGCACCAGAACGATGCATACAACCATTTTATTGATTATTTATCAAACCTTACAAAGTGATACATCAATGAGTCTAAAACCACCGTCTTGACAACAAATGTCGCTACCCCTATCCCCTTGATGAAGGAGTGAAGATAGTCGGGACCGCATGCCCAGATCTCACACCAAAGTCCTACATCTAAAGCCGGATGCCCCAACCAAGCCAATGCCGGATCTTGGTCACACACGTACCGGTCCGACCCATTCGTAGCGAGCACCGCATGCACACGCTGCAAAGGCTGTCACCGCCGTTCTCCACCGGTCCATCTTCAGAACAGATCTGACGCATCAGCCTTGCCAGGCCTTCCATCGACGCCACCATAGCGCCAGACAACTCCACCTCCCTTTGCGTGTCCATCACCACGTACTGTCGCCGAGACCCTGCAGCACCACGCCGCCAAGGCTCTACGTCATCGATGCGTGACATGAAACGCCGCTCCACCACTAAAATTGTCCACTGGTTTCTCCAGCCAATGCACACCTCCAAGACTGACGCCCCAAGGGGAGACAGACACAATAGCGCCGCCATCAGCCGATCAACAGATATAGGGTTTCCCCCGAAGGTAGCTGATAGTGGTGTGAAGCTTCTCCACGACAATGTCTTCAAGAAGGGGGTGACGTAGAAGAACGTCACCATCGCCGGTCTTGGCACCTGGCCTAGGACTGGATTTTCACCCGGATCCGCTTGAACCTCCATCCAGCGTTGTGTGCACCGGGCGGCCACCGATCTCCGCCGCCACGCAGCGAGCAAGGCGCACCGGTCAGATCAGATCTGACTGGATGCCATCCCCACAAGCCGCCGACCAATCCACCAAGCCTTCCACGCCATCGTCGCCGATCTGAAACGGCTCGAAGGAGTCCGACCGCCGCCGCCGATCTCAACCCTCGCTGGATCCAAGGCTCACGGCCACGGATCCGTGGTGACGCCGGCCACCATGGGAATGCCGATCGCCGAGGCGCCACGCCGTTGGAGACGCCGGCCGCCAACGCTTCAGATCGGGCTCCCCAAGTCAGATCGCGCCGCGCCGATCGAAGACCTTGAAGAGGGAGGAATGCCTCCGCCGCTGTCGTCGGGCGCACAGGCTTTGCCCGTCGTCGACCATTGGCAACGGCAGAGGAGGGAGGGAGTGGATGGAGGGGACCGGCGGCGGCTAGGTTGAGCCTCTCGGTCGCCCGCGCGAGAAGACGGGTATTTGTAGGGTTACATGACTGACATTACTGGCTGACTGCGGCTTACCACACTGATCACTACTATACTCCATTCTCAACTTTGGCACCACCATCGAGTAGCAATTTTTTGATTTTGATGAAAACCAATTCCAAACTTTCCGTTGGCTGAACAAATCCAATTTGAAGATGCGTGGCGAAGCATACTCAGTGGATACCAATTTGAACATAGCGCATGACCAAGTTCAGGTTCAGGTTCTGAACGATGCGTGGCGAAGCATACTCAGTGGATACCAAATTGAACACAGCGCATGACCAATTTCAGGTTCAGGTTCTCAACGATGCGTGGCGAAGCATACTCAGTGGATACCAAATCACATGGAAAAAGCTTATGCAAATCCCACACAAATTGAACACAGCGCATGACCAAGTTCAGGTTCACGCACATGCATAGATATGGTTCCACGCTACTACACCATTAAAGAAGATCGAGGCAGAGCTCTCTGCAGTCCAACAATGTCAAATTACCACTACATAGACGACGACGACGACGACAGCCAATCAACGTGACACGATTGATCTGAGATTCTGGTCACTAGAGCTTGAGCGGCAGGATCTTGACCTGGTCCAGCACGGGGCCGCAGAGCGAGACGCCGTCGGTGACCTTGGTGTGGTAGTAGGAGCTGTAGAAGGTGACCCTGGTGCGGGCGCCGGCGGCCACGAACCTGAGGCTCGTCGGCTTGACCCCGCCCTTGCCCGTGGACTCGAACGGCACCTTCTGCGTCACGTTCGCCGCGAAGGCCTCCACCAGCATGGACCCGTGGCAGCCGTTCTTGGCGTCGCCGACGACGAAGGACAGGTTGTAGGCGCGGTTGGGCACGGTGCGGATCACCTGCGCGATGGCGCTCTCCCGCCCCGCCACCAGCTCCACCGCGTACTGCCCCGCCGGCACCGAGAAGTGCGCAGCGTCGATGTAGCGCACCGCCTTGAGCGACTCGAT
Organism: Bromus sterilis; assembly: GCA_950022295.1. Lineage (NCBI taxonomy): Eukaryota > Viridiplantae > Streptophyta > Magnoliopsida > Poales > Poaceae > Bromus > Bromus sterilis. The sequence continues at coordinate 436,840,841 of OX465595.1, forward strand.
GATCCATCCCGGCAGCGGCGACGTCACGTCCTTCTGCTTCGGCGGCAGCAGCACGCCCACCGACGAGTTCTTGAACACCTGCGGCCCGATCTCGAACCCGTCGTTCTTGATCAGGTTATCTGCAAGCAGGACGGTAGATCAGACGGAGCAGAGCATTTTCATGGAGGAGAACGAGCTCGGAATCTCGGATCTGACCTTTGGAGGGGTAGGGCGTGGGGAGCTCCTTGATGGCGACGGCGTCGATGAGGGGGCCGCAGGCGGCGTCCTCCTGGAGGCCGGGGTTGCTGAAGGTGACCTGGGCGACGGGGGAGGAGGCGCGGAAGCCCCAGGCCCAGGTGTCGGCGGTGTCGGCGCTGTAGAGGGTGCGGACGGCGACGTCGGCGGGGGCGGAGAGCGAGGGGGAGACGGCGATGCGGAGGGCCTCGTCCTGCGCGCAGGTGCGGGTGGCGGCGAAGGTGAGCGCGTAGAGCGAGCCGGGGCGCACGGACACGTTCTGCGACGCCGAAGCGTGGCTGCCGAGGCGGAGCGCGTGCACGCCGTGCGGCACCGCGAAGAACATGCCGCCCGGCTGCGGACCCGCCGAGACGTACTCGACGTGCCCCCGCAGCGTCCACCCCGGCAGCGAGTGCCGCCCCACGATGACCGTCTTGTTCACCTTCCTCGGCGCCGTCTCGAAGTTGCCGTTCATCAGCAGACCTGCGAGCGGCATCACCCAGAAAAATTACTTACTTTTCGCGCGTGCACTCGACATAGCCTCAAACGAAACGAAATGACCCCCGGATGTCCCTGCATTTTGCTACTCCCCAGATTAAAAAAGAAAGAACATGACCAACTTTTCCCTGATCTTGCAATAGATTCACATCCCATCTAAAAATGCTAACCCTTGAAAGAGTAACTTTTTGTTCTAAAGCTTGCAAGAATGCAAGCTACATTGAAGGAGCAAGACAAAATGGGGCAGCGATAACTGAATCCGTTACATCTTCGTTTCTTCTCAGTAAACGTTGGAGGCAGCAAAGCCGTCGTGATAACTTGTAAGTGCTGTACAGAAGTTGCACTTCAACAAGAACAGATCCAGAGAGAAGGGTGGCGAGAAATGCAAGACTGAAAGAGAAAATGGTGAGGCAAGACGGCAATAACTCAGTTCATTATCTTCTTTACTTCACTGTAAATGTTGGATGCAGGAAAAGCCGTTGTAACTCGTAAGTGTACAGAGGCTACACTTGCAGAAAGAACAGATCCAAGGAGGAGGGTGGCAAGAAACACAAGACTGGCAGAGAAAATGGCGAGTCGACACCATTGCAAGGAGTGCTATTACCTTCAGCGTCCTGAGCTTGAGGAGGTGCATGGGCAGGGGCAGGGGCTGTGACCGGGGCGGGTGCACGGGCAGGGGCTGGAGGCGGAGCAGTGACGGCGAGCGTCGCGACGGCGGAGGAGGCGGAGACGGAGAGCAGCGCCAGCAGCAGGACATACCGTGGAAGCTCCATTGCGAGTTGAACTCTCATTTTTTGCTTTCGCTTTGGCTTCTCGCAGAGTTGCAGTGAGCTGAGGTACCCCTGGCTTTTGTGGAAGAGATAGTGAGGAAAGTGCACATACAACCTCCATGTTTTCCGATACTACAAATGTACTGCGAGTACTTTTTTTCATGAGAAGGGTTTTTCCCATTTTCATTAATAGATAGAAACCTAAAAGCTCGGTACTTCAAAGCTGCAAAGCTAAAGGCAAACAATTAACAAAGTCTAGTACTTTCTGATGCCCTAAGTACCATTAAAAATAACAATGCCTTAAGTCAGGATGGAGTACATGTTGCTTTTGTGACAAAGCGGATATTAAGATGAGGCGTTAGATTTAGGGCATCTTCAAGGCGAGCCTTCGTTGGATCTTAGTTTGTTTCAACTATCCTTTTGGACATTTAAAAATCTAATTTGTTTTTTGTTGGTCGGGAAGAAATATTGTGGTGCATATGCTTAGATCAAAATTTGTGCTCAAGTGGCATGTGTGTGGTTGGTTCCGTAAGTTTTTACCAAGTTGATTATATGATTATTATGTTTGCTTTGTATTCATCATGTGATTCATTTGCTGGCCCAACTCAACGTCGGCATTTTATAAGCAAACCGAGGGGTTTTCATTCATCAAGCATTATTGTTGGATCAGGTTGAATCTTAAAATCGCCAGCGCCAAAAGTGATGCAATCTATCAACTGGATGAGTTCCGTGAAACAAGCAGGTGAGTTGAAGGTGGGATTGCACCGACGCCCCGTGTGCCAAGGGCAAGAAGGGAGAATTGACAGACCGAGAGAGCATAATGCAACGAAGTGGCTAGCCAAATGTTGAAGAGTGGTATGGTGGACAATTGAAATGCAAATTTAGTTATGTAGTAGAAGGTATGAAAAAGGAAATGAACGGAGGAATTCCTGAGGAATCGTTTCAGTGAGCCTGAAACATGGAGCAATGTGTAATATCCCGCCTGACCATAAAAGAGAAAAACTGCACACAATTGAGGAATTGAGGAAGGGTGAGTTTGAGAATCTTAATAAATAGGGAGGGCCAAGACATGATTATCCAGGACCTCAATTGACTATAATTTGACCGTCTCTCTCTCTGTCTGGTGAAGGTGAAGCGCAGGAATCAGAATGAATGTACTGCGCCCCGGCAGTAATGACTCCCGCGTTTTTTTACTAGTTTTCCCGCGCGTTGTTTATTTCTGCCGTGTGTGTAGTGTACTGCAGACGACAGTCCTACTGCCCAGCACAGCACAGTCCTTGGATTAAAAATCTTCCGACGTAAATGGCCGAAATTAACCATGCGAGCCACCAGCAGCAAGCAGTACTACACGACTATAGATAGAGCTCAACAGTGCTACAAGCTGCCAGCCACCGGCTCAACAGTACACTAATTAACTTTGGGAGGGTAATTTTGTTCAAGAGGCTCGCACAACCAGTCAAAGCAGTTGAGATGAGATGACGGCCGCTTGTGTGAAACTGAGACTGCATTTGACAAGTCTGTTTGGCATTCACATCACATCAAGCCGTGCATTGCACCCGATGGTGCCCGATGCTATGGGCATCTTAGAAGGGCGACGTATTTATTTGTTTTTGGTTTGTTTGTACCGGTAAATCCAAAATATACGGTTTAGAGCATCTCCAGCCGCGGCCCAAGACGGCGCTATTTGCGACGGATGGAATAAATTCGTCCAGCCGCGTCCCCAAGAGCCCAAATAGCGTCGGATTGGCCTGAAATTAAGTCCGGCGATCCCAAGCCAAACCCGTCGCGCTGGGGTCGCTTGGGGTCGCCGGATGAAAGAAAGCGCGCGCGATTTCGCGCGCGCCTCGCGCCGCGACCCACCTGTCGGCGTGTGAACACGCGTCGTCGTCATCCTGTCGCCTCGGCTTCCCTGCACCTGCCGCCGCCGCAGCGAATCAATGTGGCGCCGGTGACGAGTCAAATCGGCGCAGAGAGCATCAATGCGGCGCCGGTGACGAGTCCAATCGCCGCAGAAAGCATCAATGCGGCGCGTCGAGATACCCACGAAGGGCCTCGCCGGGGAGCTCTAGCCGCGCATTCTCGACCTACCACCTCTCTTTCTCGCCTTCTCTTCTCGAGCTCTCCTCTCGATCGCCATGGCCGACGACAACCTCGCCCGCAACGGCTTCAGGAGCCGCAACCTGTCGCATATGGAGGCGCTCCTCCTTGCGCAGGCCGGCTACCCGTGCCCGCCGGACACCAGGCCACCCCACGGGTGGGTGCTGTCCGCCGGTGGGGTGCCGGTGCCTCCAGTGCCTCTGGTGGGCTCCGGCGCATTTCGCCGGGAGGTGGACGCCGTCCGCGCCCTGATGACGGCGGCAGAGCGCGCCGACCCCGTCAACGCGCCCAACAACACGTCGGCCCGGGAGGCATACTTCGACGCCCGGCGAGCCCAGGTCGTCGCCTCCACCAACGGCCTGACGCCGGTGGTTGGGCGCAACAACCGCGACGGGCGCCTCCGGTGGTGGAGCGCGCAGGGCCGCACGCTCGAGTACGTGATGCGGTACATCGAGAACGGCAACATGCCGCGTCTCGAGTACCCACCGATGGGCTACGGGGCGGCGGTGACGGCCCGCCGCTCCTACAGCCGCGCCACACAGCTGTGGGCGACGCTGCCGCGCGACGACGGCGGCTCTTCTTCCTCCTCCGGCAGGCGACCTTCGCGCTCCACCGGCTCCCATTCATCGGGGCCAGCATTCTCGCCGCCGCAGTTCTTCACCCCGGGGAAAACCGAGGTGAAAACCGAGGTGGAGAAGGAGCCCACCCCGGCGCCTTCCGGTCGCCTCAGCCGCGGTGTCACCATCGGCACCCCATCGGCGCAGCCAAGGCGTCGTGGCTTCCTGGACTCCATGCTCGGGAAGAAGAAGGACAAGGAAGTCGCCCCACCTCCGCCTCCACCGACGACCGACGACGACGACGAAGAGCTCGCCGCCCAGATGGAGTGGGCGAGGAATGATTACATGGCCGAGCAGATGCGCCTCCAGCAGGAGGCGTGGGACCTCGCCGAGGCGAAGAAGCGCGCCGAGGCGGCGATGGCCGAGGCGGCGATGGCCGAGGCGGCGAGGAAGAAGGCGGCACGCGGCGACGGCAGCAGCAACCGCGGCAAGTGGGCGCCTCCACCGCCGCCATTCATTGTGCTGGACGGCACAGACGACGACAAGGAGGAGGAGGTGCCGCTGCGGGTGCGCAGGAGAAGGGGGCCGCTCGGCGGCGGGACCTGTGGCGCGCAAGCCGGCATCAAGCCGGAGCCAAAGGATGGCGGCGACGACGACGATGGCGCCGCCGCCGGCACTGCTTGAGGAGGCGCCCAGGAGACGTCCATGGACGCCCTCTACGTCTTCTTGTTCCAGCAGTAGACTACTTTTTCTTTTTTTTCGTCGTTTATGTAAAATATGCCCGAATTTTAATGAAATCGGTCGAAGTTGGTCTAATTTACTTGATTTGGCCCAAATTTACTTAGAATTGGTCGAAATTTGGCCGAACTTGGGGGATATCTTGGGGCCGTGGCTGGGTAGCCGGTCCCCCCAAGCCGCTATCGCCGCCCGAGTGACCCCTAAGCGACGCTAAAATAGCGCCGAAAATCGCCTTGGGGGGGGGGCGAACGGCTGGAGATGCTCTTAGCGGGAAGATTCAAATCAGGAAAGATCCGGTTTTGTTCTTTTTGTTTCTCCGTGATCCAAATCACACCCAAATTTAAGGTCAATTTACGTTTTTATGGACAAGAGAGGAATCATCCACGCGGCCGCACGCGTCTACTCAACCCCGCATGGTAACCATACGGCGGCCTTTGACTCTTCACACGGCATGGACGGACTCCATTTAATAGGATCGTCCGCTCCTTACCAGTACCCCACTTCACTCCCCCATCGTCCACCTCGCTCCCCGAACCTCGGTACATCGGGCCCCATGTCAAGCGACTCGGAAGCCGATGGCTCGTCGAGCAGTGGTCGCCGCCGTCCCCGTGAGCTCCCCATTGAGGACGCTGTGTGGTACCGGCAGAACGTGCATTCAGTGCCCTATTCGACGTGAAGCCGCGCAAGAGGTGGCACCTTAGCCCCGTGAGGGTGCCGATGCCGCCGCCCGACGTCGTTGTCGGCTACGTCCCCTCTATCCGCCGCGATGTCTATAGGCGAACCGCGATGGCCCGAGTTGTCGCCTTCTCTTCGTGCGCCCCAGGACCATCACGGCGGCCTACATATCCACGATGGGGGGGGGGGGGGTGACGGCACCACCCGTGTTGAAGGCTGAGAGGTCGTCGTCGTCGCCGCTACATCTCGCCCAACTACGACGAAGAGGTGGCCCTTCGACGGGCCAGCGGGGAGACCGAGTGGGCGGGGCTCGTCCTGATGCTGCAGGTGACGGTCGTCGTGCCTAATGTCACCGGCGACGCCTTGGTACAAGACATCGCCTCCTTCACCGCCCGCTGATGACCAAGAGGCCCAGGTGTGCGAGGTCATCCGTGACCTCGTCTGGATGCGCTGAACGTTCTAGTCCAACTCCGCCGTCCCCGGCCTTCATCTATCTCAATCGACGTGAAGGACGACTAGGCGGCCCAGCAACGAGCTAGGGTTTAGAAGAGCCTTTTTTTATTTGTTTTAATGTATAATTAATGATTTTTAGTTCGACCTAAATTTGCGTTTTTAAATTTTTTTGTTAAAGACTCGACAACCCAAGGCAAATATTTGATTAGTGGGACTGACCCAAGCGAAGCGAACAAAATGGTGACCCAAGGAAAGGACCCTTTCTTTCGAGTTGCCTAACCGTTTCCGATCAGCATGAGCGAGCGAGCGAGACTACGGGTGAGGTCGTTCGCCGGCAGCCACGGAGTGAGGTGACGACGACGACGAGCTACTACTCGAGTGGCAGCACGTACAGGTACAGTACGCGGCGCGCATTGGATGCTCTGCCTGCGTGCTTCCGGGTCTCGGGGAGACGGCATGCAGTGGAGCCGGACGGGCATTGGGAAGATGGAAAGAACGGCCATCTCTCTCTCTCTCTCATCCATGATATCGGGTTCTGCACGCTCTGCGCCGCTGCGAGTGGGCAGGAGCGAGCACGCGAGGCCGTGATGGCGCCCTGCTCACCTCACCTCATGTGGCCCTGCCCTGGGTCGTTGCCGACCACCGTCGTCACTCGTTCCGCCGGGCCCGGACGGACGGTCGCCAAAACGCTCGGACCCTAGCTGTGCATGCACCGTACCCCGACTCCGCGTGTTCGGCGCACCATTAACATGGCCTCCGTTTTTATAACTCTGCTACTCCATTATTACCCGGGTAAAGGCGAGCACATCCATGACGACCGTTGTCTCCAACGACCACCGCCGACAAGTACGTGCGCAGGCGTCAAGTTCAGCCGGCCGGCACGGACACGCAGCGTGCGTCCGCCATTTGATAAAGCTTACGAGCGGCATGTGCCGTAAATAATAACACCGCCATGAAAATTGAATATAAAAATTTGCAAAAAAACGAATATATTATCATTTACGTAAACTTGATTCATTTCATGCAAACCGTTTATTTTTATATAAAAATTGAATGAGATTAACCTAGCCTACAACTATGCCGACCAGTGGCGAGCCCAGGCGAACTGGGCCAGACCCCAGGCAGGCTTCGTATACTTAGCAGGCCGCTACACTAATCGCTACAGAGTGTATACGAAGCACGGCCTGAGGCCTAAAATCGCCCATGATGCCGACGATCATGATGGCTCATCTGTGCTTCATTCTTAGCTTCGGGACTTTTGACGACGACAAAGCTTTAGTGCAACTCTGGGATGGCCGACACAGAAGGTGCGATAGATCGGTTGTCTATGCCAGCCTAGGTGCGTCATTTCGAGGGTTGTCAACGGTGAAGATGCGGGATGCCAACCCAAGGAGGATTGTTTCTCACGACTTGTCTCCCGCATGTTCGACAAAAAACTATGGATTTGTGTTAGATTTATGAGAATACGCGCGTCACTGAACGTAACTATACAACTTTGAACAATTTTTTTACATCCCATGCGTGAGAATATGAGGTTGGATGTTTGTGTTTTTTTGTAGAATATTTTTTGAAAATAATTTATCTTTTGAATCATTAGTCGAAATCATGAACCGTTTTTATTGTTATTTCTCGTGTCGAGATCTTTAAAACTAGATCTTATGTTGATGGGTTTCAACAAAAAAAATTCCAAGCAAAATACGTGGTTGTAATCTATTATATTTTTTTCTATTTTATTTTTTGGATGAAATCTGTGCCTGACAACTGTTCTAAACTGTGTCTGAAAGCTGTACTAACTCGTAGCAAACTATGGATGAAATCTATTATAATCTTTTTTCATCTGAAATCTATGGCTGAAAACTATATTAAACAGTCCCTGAAAACTGTATTAAATCGTAGTTGAAATCTATCACATTCATTCATTCTATTTTCATTTTTTGTGGAGCCATAGAATATTTGTTACGGAGCCACTAATTTGTTTGTCATGCAACCACATGTTTACTTCTTATGAAATTATCATTTTTTTCTTTACTTTTTTGCTTTTAATAGAACCATAATTTTGCTTCTTGCACATTCACAAATTTAATTATCACGCAGTTATAGATTTACAGCCAGCTGCAAATTTAATTCACACAAAAAATTTATGGATGCATCTAAAACATGATACTTCCTCCGATCCATAAAAAGTGTCGCTCATTTTGTACTAAGCTAGTACAAATTTTGTACTAAGTGGACGACACGACACTTTTTGTGGATCGCAGGGAGTACATAACTATACTTGAACGCATAAAAATATATTAATTGTATAAATGCCACTTGAATTATCGTGATTCATAGAAATGCCAAACGCTTGTAATACTCTTGGCAGCTTTGATGATGGGCCGCATTTTTGTTAGAACCAACCACACCACCACAAAGGGGAACGTCCCAGCCCAGGAAGAGCCTATCTTCCTTATCCCGGCTTCAGCCCAAATATGGACGCCGCCTATCCACTCCCCCCACTCCGGCGAGCGGCGGCGAGGCCCCGTCCTTCTCCGGCACGACCGCTGCATCCTGAAGCAGCGCGATCCCCGTCCATCTACCTAACCTCCGGATCCTCCCTCCCGCTTGCCGCCTGGCCGACCGCACTCGCCGAAGACCGGAAGCAACCATTACGCGGTGAGCTCCCGTTCCTCCCCCTCTCATCCGGTCTAATGCCGCATGTTTATCCTCAACTGCCGTTTCTGATCCGATATCCTGCAGATGCATCCTGGCTCTCACCGCCGTCCGTTCTGTCACCCTGGATCCCCCTCCCCCTAGCCGGTGAGTCCGTATTTCACCCATCCTGTCGACTTGTGGCGCGAAATGAGGTCGCGGTTTGGAACATGTATATGATCTGATATCTGATGAGTTCGTTTCTGTCGATCAGTCGTACTAAGGACGGATGCGCTGATATTCTTGATTATACATTCTGATAGGTACCTAGAATTATACTACATTCTGTTCCTTTTTTCATTTCAAGGCGCATTATAGCAATGTGTGTATTATGTTTTCATTAGTCAAATGCCCGTGCGCTGCTACGGAGTAACAAGAAAACACTGGTCAAAATATTAATCCGATTCAAAATTGCGTGTTAAACATGACATCTTTCAGTTCATATAACTACAGATATTGATTATCTCATATTGTGTTCTCATCGGCACTCGTCGTGTCTCCTTAACTATAACATCTAATTGAACAACACTATCTTCTGAACTCAAAGCCGTTGGAGAACACAACCTTCAAGCATAACCTCGTACTGAACACCGCGTTGTTCGACAACATGCTTGTTATTATCTTCTTCTCCATCTCCATCTTCTCTAGAGATCAACAAAAGTAACACAATAATTATTGGTTATGAAAGAGGTCATGCCCGGATCCGATTAACAAAAGTAAAATAAGTTGTAAGGCCAAGGTTGGCATCTCGCCAACAACGCTCTTTATACAATCAACATACCAGTTTGATTGTGTTAAATGAATAACATACATTCGTTATAACAGTGGTGATTATTGTTAAACTGGACTTATAATAATGAAGTCTTAAAACCGTTTTCGAAAAATCTGACCGCAACATATGCTTATCAGACATTTATTGATTTCAGTCTCAACTAACTGGCTAGAAACTTTCAGTTTCAATCTGCAAGATATGCATATAAAGTTGATGCCCAAACAAATCTAAAACAAAAGGGGTAAGCTAATTTTATATTATGAATTAGTGCACTATCTAAGAAAGCTAAGCAGAGCCGTCAGTTTCTCTAGATGCAGAAGTAGTTGCGCCACAAAATCAAAATGTTGAAGCAACCAAAATTTCTCCAAATTATGAATTTCTGAATATGAAACAAAACATATACCTTTTTCAGTCCTTGCCCGGACAACATCATATACCTGCTTTGTAAATCACAAAATTTCAGTTTTTGTGCAGCAACCTCCTCACCTAGGAAAACCTAAATATTATTAAGTTAGATTACTAAATTCAGTTTATATTATGGACCAATCAGGCGAAACAACATAAAATTAGTACCCCTAATCATATTTAGATGGGACTGAAGAGCATATTCCAATGCCACATGAGATGTCTTCTACTCCATCAACTTAATGGAAGAGTATACTGCTTTTGAAAAGGGGAATAGTATACTGCTGAGAGAAAATAATGAAGATTTAAGGGAGATAAGCAGTGTAGACTCCGACGGTGAATTTTATTTCTGCCAAAGATCAGAGATAGTGTTGCTAAACAATTCGAACACATATATGATTTTTCTATGTACAAAAATATCATGAACACTGAAGCAAGTAGCCAAGTTTTTTCAAACTTCAGACCAGTAGATGAAGCGATTTTAGATCATCACACCAATCAGGTCGTCTCCTAGACGGAGTCCAGCTAGAGGATTACACATGGGTGGTGCTCGTGGTGACGCTCTGGTTGCAGATGGCTTGGGTCCTCGGGGAGCAGCGCGTACTTGAAGGGATGACCATGGAGTGCGTTGGCGGGGCAGGCGAAGGGGAAGAAGTAGTAGGTGGGACAGGGCTTACAAGCGGAGGTAAGCGTTGGAGAAGACATCAATGAGGAGGAGATGTGCTGGTGGGCGTGAGAGGTTGGGTTGCTGAGGCAGAGGAGGGGCAGAACAGGCTTCGGGGGATGGACGGCACCGACGTGTACTTGCAGTTGTGGAGGTCAGCGTCGGAGGAGATGAGGTAAGGGCGGGGAGACGTCGGGGAGGAGAGGGAGGTGGAGGTAGTGAGGAGGTGGGGTGTTGTGGGTGGACGACGCCGGCAGCGGAGCTGCAGCGGCCAACACCCAGATCGGTTCCTTGGCTTGGTTTGACGAGGTGGGGTGGAGCTGAAGCGGCCACGACCAGGGTTGTTTTGCAAATATGAAGCTGAGTGGCGAGCGCTTTTTTGCAAAGTTGCCACAACTTCTCTCATGTGCGTTAGATGCAGATCTAATGGTCAGAAGTGATGGATGGCAGACACCATCATCACCAACTGTGTTTTGTATAGGAGTGGAGATTACTGCTGGCTTATTGTGAAATGGATGGCCAAGTGATCATTGGAAAAACTTAATACTGATTTTATTGTTTGCAACTTCCATATAACTAATACCGGAATTATCCCCATGCCAATCGGTGAATTCCCATGACCCCACTCAGCATAGGTCATAAGCCCATACTGAAGTACGCTTCAGAAAAAAAAAACATGCTTCACAACTATCCTCATTCGCAAATTCTGGTGTAAACTGTAATAGCATTGTTTTCCTTTTGTAAACTGCAAAAGCATTGTAAAAGTTGGATGGTATTTCAGTTCAAATGACACCCATATTCCAAGCATGCAGTCATTTTTCTTACTATTTATCAAGTGCTCGTCTCAGCCTTAATCCATTAACTTGCTCAGCTCCGTTTAATCGTGAAATTAAAATTATGGGTATCAATACTTCTTTCAGTTCTGCATAAACAATAATTTTCTCAGTTCTATGTCTTTTATTTTCTTGTCTTTTGATGTAGATACAAGTTCATGTGCTAGATAAGCTCAAAGGAGATATAGTGCCTCGGTAGGGCATGTCCATAACCAAACTAAGTGATGACCTGGTGGTGGAGATCTTGTCTCGGCTGCCGCTGAAGTCCTTTTGCCGTTTCAGATGTGTCTGCAAGTCTTGGCTCGCCTTCTCATCTCATCCACACTACCGCAAGAAGCTCCCAATAACTCCCTCTGGTCTCCTGTATCAAAAAAATAAGCATGGCAATGCCATCCATCTCGTAGGCCTTCCCTCACGTGACAGGGATATTGACACAACACTTAGCTTTGTGCCATGCTGTGAGCATCCCTTGGAGCTTAAGGATAGCAGCAATGGTCTACTTCTTTGTTATCATGGTGGTACACACTCTAAAGAAATTTCCGACGCCATTGTGTGCAATCCAGCAACTCAAGAGTGGATGGCAGTTCCAAATACTGAAACTGGACCAGCCGTCTCTTATGCTGATCTCAAGTTGGGTTTTGATCCATTATGGTCCAAACACTTTTATATCTTCAAATTTGAGTTAAGCTCAGGCCCAAATGGTGGATTTGACACTAAAGTTAAGGTATTTTTCTCTGAGCGTTCCACATGGTCTTGTTGTCATTGGGAAACGGATGGTGCATTTTGTGGTGGTTCACTCTTCGTAAATGGTGTGTTATATGTGGGTCACTCATGGACGCATTATCTTCTGGCACTCGATGCACCTGACACATGCGCACGTTTGCTCAATCATAGGACCATTCAGTTGCCAGGGTTTCCATATGGACCAGATCAGATGTTTTATTGCTTCGATGGGTGTTTTTGCCAGTCATCTGGGGTCTTATGCTACGCGCAACAAGAATTGGATGGTTGCATGATCCGGATTTGGAGTTTGGAAGGCTCTGATATGTGGGTGGTGAAGCATCGTCTAAGTATGAACAATGTATTTGGGAGGGACATAATGCTGCGTACTAATGATGAAGGGTTATGGTATTTCGATTATGACATCCTGGCTTTTGACCTGGAGAGAGAGCTAGTTATGCTTGTTGACCTAATTGCCGATAAGGTCCTCTCGTGTAGCATCGGTGCTGGAAAAGGCTCACAGATTCTAAAGACTCCATCACACACTGAACTATATGAAGATGTATTCTATTATTTCTATGTGCCATACTATGGCAAGTTTCCAACTTCTGTGATTCAAAGAGCTTAAGACAAATGTTAGAATATTTACTCTAATAATGATGTAATCTCTAGGTATCATCAGCTGTATCAAACAGCTGTTATGTATGTACCGGATTGTTCATCAAATTGGCACTTCTCATTTCCCCTGTCAACTCTGGCCATGCTTATGCTAGCCTTGTTGATGTTTTGAAAATCTGGAGAGATGTTTAGGTTAGCCTTTTCTGTCTAGTGATTGGGAGAACTCTCTGTAATCTTGCCATGCTTCAGTCTCTGTCATTAAATTGGAGTTGCTTTGGTGTATATAGTAGCTAACGCGAAAGTCGTAGGTTGATTTACTAGATGAGCTTGTGTTTCAGCCATGGTGAAGTGTTGTATGATAACACTCCCCCGATCAGATCAGATAACACGATAATGCTCATTGAGAAGATTGACCTCCAAATCTCAAACCTGGAAATTTTGATGCTCTGTTTTGAATTCATGTAGGGGCTCAAAATTAATCTTTCTTTTAAATGAGGCCATCTTTTTGGGTTATACCCTGGATGTGCACAAGATTGCTAAGAAGCTAGACTCCAAACAAGGGACCCTCTTTTGTACGTACCTCAGTATTCCTATGTTTCAGATAAAAGTTATCTACTTTTTTCCGACAAGGGATGAATTTTATTAACTTATAATAAAACATGAAGGGGATAGATATGCAATTTCAATTATATTTTTGCATAAATGAAAATCTGATTTCAACATTGAGAATTTGAGATTTATAAAAAAACTGATCGATTAATGATCGATCGATTAAGTGGTTGATTTACGATTAATTCCTACTCCCTAAATGACCGAGCAGTTATCGATTATCGATTTCCTGAGGGTAGATATAATATTGAGCACCTTCTCATACATCATGAATCATAAAATTTTCTACTACAATAATTATCTCTATATATCCACTTCCGCATGAGCACCCGACTGGTATTTTCTTGCGCTAGCCGCGTGGGCAGCTTCAGCGTCACTAAGAGAAGTTGTAGGCTACAAATGGTCGATCTTAAGGTTGTGACCTATCGAAATTACCCTTACGAAAGATTATATTTTGAATAAATATGTTTATATATAACACTCTGGAAAATCACCTGACAGACTTTACTTATAGTACTCACTCACAGTTCCATGGAAAATCTGCCTCACTATGAGGAGATACAACTTCGCTTAACATACTGACCAGCAATTGTTTATTTGGTGTCATTTAAAACATGCTTCAAATGCACAAATATTATACGATACCATAATAAAAAATAGTTGCAAAAATCAAACCCTGCAGTGTGGAATTTCTTGGTTGCATTAACCACCTTTTTCACCGTGGGCCAGATAAGATAGATGCTTCACGAACTGAATATGGGTATGGATTATCTTGAACAGACATGGCTGAGTTTGCGTTGAGAAATCTCTGAATTATGTCAGTTTCAACGCTTATAGCACCTTCCAACACCTTGATTACCGTTGACATAGAAGGCCTATGGCTGCTATCATTCTGCAAGCACCACATTGCAAGTTTCATCATTTGAATCACTTCCTCCTTGCGTGAGACCATATCATCACTATTATTGTTATCGATAAGATCAATCCACTGATCGTTTTGAGCTTTTTCTCTTAATAAATAAATAATATGAATGTCCTCCTCTGGCCGAGAACGGTCAATACTTTTTCTGCCACTTATTATTTCCAAGATAACAACTCCAAAGCTGTACACATCGACTTTTTCAGTGATCTGCGATGTTAACCATTCAGGTGCCAGATACCCAGGTGTTCCTCTCATCAATGTGACAACCTTACTTTGATCCCTGTCTATTAACTTGGATAGTCCAAAATCAGCCACTTTGGCATTGAAGTTCTCGTCTAGGAGAATATTTTGTGGTTTGATGTCCAGATGAGCAATTTTTCTCCTGCACCCTTCATGAAGATAGCACAGGCCCTTGGCAATATCTAGAATAATCTTACACCGGGTGGACCAGTCAAGACGGGCATTATAACATTGGTTATAGATCCACCTATCAAGTGACCCTCTCGACATATATTCATATACCAGAAGCCTCTGAGATTTCTCTGCACAAAAGCCAATAAGCTTGATAAGATTGATGTGTTCAATGCTGCCAATAGTTTCAACCTCTGCAAAGAATTCTTTCTTTCCTTGTCTAGCACCTTCCAAACGTTTCACTGCAACTCTCTCTTCATCCAGTTTCCCTTAAAAAACAGAACCAAATCCACCTCCCCCGAGCTTTTTACTGAAACCTTCGGTGCATACTCTCAACTTCTCAAAAGAAAACCTCGTTGGCATTCCTGATAATAATTGATCAAACTCAGAGTCTTCATCGTTGTCTTCATACTTCCTCCTCCTTTGCAAATAAAGAATGGCAACAATGAGAAGTAATACAAGAATACTTGTTGTTGGAAGTATAATTGCTAAAATGACCTTCCTTTTGTTTGGTGTGAGATCAGAACTGGAGTTGGAGGGGCTATCCTGCACCTTGAGATAAGCAGTGGAGTTGTAATGAGCAGCTTCAGGTTTTATCGATTGCAATGAGAATACCTTTGTTACCCAAAAACATTCACCATTGGAATCGTCCTGGCCATTCCTGAAAATAACTGCCCTGCAGGAGCAGTCCTTCAAGCAGGCTTGCTTACAATCATTTCTGTTTGTTAAATTCACAATGGTGTGGCTCTCATCAAAATAGGAAACATATGTAAGCATTAAGAGCTTATGGTGTTGCATGTCCTGGCAAGAGATTGGATTCAGTGGCTTACAACCAAAATTTGCTTTCCGGTCATCCACTGGCTTGAAGTAGTTCAAATTAGTATTACTCTGAGGACAGGTGCACTGTCCATTTGTGCATATCCCGTACTCCCCGCACACTATTGGGTAAGCACAATCACTAGAGATCCTGTACTCCCAGCCATCTTCTGTTTCGACATAAGAGCCCATTATATCGGACGTAGTCCATTCATATTTACTATCAGACCATTGATGCAGCCTTAGGTGCCCATCAGACTCTAATCTCATATACTGATTGAACTGGGATACTGGTAGCATGATATAATCATTAAGACTGAAGTCCGCAACGGTACTTTGTGTTGACCAGTCATAATAAGTGTTTTTCTCTTTTTGTTCAATGGTAAGGTTGCCATTCTTGAATGTAACCTTTGTTAAATCAGTATCAACCACCGCCTGATATGAGAAGTAGAGTTGTGGTGGTGTGGATTCGATATAACCATATATTCCACCTTGGAGTATAGCACTCCCTCCGTTCCTTGATATAAGGTGTATAGTTTTCTTAAAAAAATCAAACATTTTCAACTTTGACCAAATTTATAGCAAAAAGTATCAACATCTATGATATTTAATAAATACAGTATGAAAATATATTTCAAGATGAATCTGATGGTACTATTTTGGTATAATTTATATCGATATATTTATCTACAAATTTGGTCAAAGTTCGTTAAGTTTGACTTTTTTAAGAAAATTATACACCTTATATCAAGGAACGGAGTAAGTAATATAAAACTGATTCTTAGCCGAATTTTTTGCAGATGTACTAGATGTGAGCCTCATACCTTCCATAAGTGATTGCCCAGGGAGCCATGAATCAGTAGGATGGTCAAATGACTGCCACACAATAGCATTCTTCTGATCAAACAACACCAGGTTGCCGTGCTGTGTGATCTCCATGCCAGCCACGGATTTGCCTGAAGTGCCACTTGACCAGACGGTCCTCCCATGGGCATCACGGAGGACCGGGTCGCCATGCCTAGTAAGCTCAATGGTGGCGTTCTCCCTGACAGGGGTAGCCCTGTTGGCTGACCAGATAACATGCGGTCCCAACGGGGTTGCAATGAAGACGGAGAAGAGGAAGACGTCGGAAGGGGAGGCGCACAAGAACCCTGCGCCAAAAGACCACCCGTGAAAGATCCCGCCGACGACGCTTGTCGAACTGAGGACCATGGGGCGCACGATACCATCCATGTAGCTGTCATCTAAAAGGGAGACATTGTTGTTGATCCATAGTGTTGAGAGGGAGGCGTTGTTAATTATTCCCGGTTCGGCATCCGGGACGTTGCCGTCATGGTGCAAGCCTTGCACCGCCAGCAACGATGTTGCAGCTGCAAGAACGATGGGGAAGACCTTGGCAGAACCCATGGTGCCTGCACTGCACGAATAAGAATGCTGTAAGAGAAAGCTGGCCTTTTCGATAGTTTAGCAGGTGGAAAGGTATTGCAGCCAAGGATGGATGGGTTTGCAGATTAAGGAGAAGCTATCGCACCTGCAGATCGGAGCCAAAGAAGCAGATGGATGTGCTCGCCGCAAACTTGGCCTCCTCGCCCCAACAAGGGGAGGTGCCTATAGACTCCAAGTCTTGGTCTTCCTTCGTCTCTCAGCCACCATCATTGCTTTGAGTCCAGCTCCAGCATCGCTGAGAGCATCAGCGTGGTTTCTCTTGTTCAGTTTTCCGTACACGGGCTGTCCAAACGCGTCCCAAAAGGTCACGGGTTGGCTCTTCAAAGTCATTGTCATGAGAAATTGCTCGTCCTATGCCTGTCAGAATCACACTGCGAAAGAAAAGCGAAGAAAGAATCATTATGTCAAGAAAAGAAGCTGTTGATGGCAAGAGAGGTGTTTTCAGACACAGTTAAATAAGAAGCTTCAATGGAAGCCATTTAATTCCTCCCCAGAGTTGGGTTGAATGCGTCGGAGGGGGATAAGATTGCAGTGGAGGAGAGGGGATGAAATGCAAGACGAGAATCTTATCTCCCCTTCCGCACCGTAGTTATAGCGGCTCGAAGAGGATTTTACGGGCCGGGAAAATATGGCAATTCTGTTTGGGTCGAAAAACGCGTCCATCCACTAAAATGCCCGCATATATACTGACTGGCGGCGGGATGAGACATCTACTAGAGATGCTCTTAGTACTCCATTACCTTGGTAAAGGCGAACAAATCCATGGCACTCCCCTTAAGGCTTCCTTTGGTTTGTAAGATTTTTAAAGAAATTCTAGAGGATATAAATTTTATAGAAAAAATTCAAGGAACCCTTTGGTTTGCAGGAATGGATTCCTATTCCTATGAAACATAGGAATCAAACATTCACATTTTCAAAGGAAAAAATATATTAGGTTAGACTCAATGGAAAATTTCCCATCCTGTAAGTCAAATGACAACTCTTTCCCAGTAGGAAATGAGATGCATGTCATCTCACTTTCTATGGTTTTTGTATTCCTATGATATTCCTATCGTATGAATCAAAGAAGGCCTAATTATATGTCTAATGAAAAATATCACTTCAACTCAATATCATCATCCATCACAAGAATTCATCCAACATTCCATAAAGGTATCTTCCATGGGGATCCTTAAAATGGATATTATATCTTTTTTCGGATTAGTTTGATCGTTGGAACCAGTCTGTGAATATTTCTAAGGAAATTGGTCATCCAACTGTAACCGCAAACTTTGGCGAATATTTCAATCAAAAGCCGGTAAAGTGGAATAAATTCAAACGGAATTCATTCAAATCAAATATAAAAAAGTTGTGAAAATTATCGAATATAATTTAAGTAAACTTGATCAACAAGAAAAATAGCGTGCTAAACGAAATAGTGGCGGGTTCCTCTAGATGCTATACAGGTTACATTGTGATATATTGCAGATAATATTTTGGAAATAAATGTTATATATAGCTCAATAAAAAATCAACAAAATAAAGGATATAGTTCAATAATAAATAAATAATCAATTTTAAGGTAGACTAACATCACCAACCCATGAAGCAACAACAGAGAAAAAAATAATGCTTATTCAGAATCATGTATAGTTGAAATCTCCAATAATAATGAATAACCTCTTCGTGACCGGCCATGAAAGTACTCTAGATAGCTATGTAGTTAATAAAAAGGTGATCAATTAGATGCTAGGAATTACCATAGATGATTTGAAAGTTGCAAGTTTACATTACAACTGAAACAAATACACTAACATCTAACAAACATCTTGATTAAACCCACACATCACATCAGTTCATCGACGCCATTACCCATAAGTGTAGAGAGATAGAGAGAGGTTTGGTGGAATCGTTGTTGTATTGCTTGAGGCTCATGGGCATATATATAGGAGTACATGATCAACTTGGAGTACAAGACAAGCTAAGAAAAAATCCTAGTCTATCTCTTCTTTCCTAATAATCGTGATACTCAACATCCCCCGCAGTTACAATGTAGCGACGCAGACGGTGAGACTGGAGAAGAATCCGAAGGCGGAGCCGATGGACAACTCCACCATAGTCGTAACGGCCGATGCATCGCAGAGTTTGTGGTTGGAACGGAAACCGACGAGGTTCCCAAGCAGGCGGTAGCCCTTTGTGTCGTTGTCGAAGTAGCCGAGAGCGTAGGGTGGTGAAGCCGTTGTCGAGGTAGCCATGCAAGAAATGTCGTGGTCGATGTCAAGTCGGGGTAGCCGGTGTCGAGCTAGTCGCCGTGGACCAGGAAGAAGAGCGGTGGCGGCCTAAGGAGGAGGCGGCGACGGAGGCTAGGTCAGAAGCGCGGTGATGGTGCTCAAAGTAGGCGAGGAAGAATCCGACGGCGTGACGAAGACTGGCGGGGACGATGGCGTTCCCGCACCTAGGGAGGCGGCGTGGCGCATACCACATAGAAGTCGACACGCGGGGACGATGGAGTGGACTGCGCGCCGCGATGCTACGGCCCGAAGGGGCGACGCAGCGGCAACGCGCGGGTCAGGGCGACGGCGGGGAGACCTCGGGGTGGTTGCAGGGACCACGCGCCACGCTCGCTACGGCCCGACGGGGCGACGCAGCGGCAACGCGAGGGTCGGTGCAGCCTCGGGGATGGCCTGGAGCGGACGACCTCGGGGTGACGGTTGACCGTGGGCCGTGACACTACGACCCGAAGGGGCGACGCAGCGACAACGCATGGGTTGGTGCAACCACGGGTACGACCTCAGGGCGGCGGCGTGGACTGATGACCCTCAACTGCAGGGGATCGTTTGTAGCATTTTCGATAAATAAGAGTGTCGAACCCAACGAGGAGCAGAAGGTATTGGCAAGTGACTTTGGTAAAGAAATAGCTGCAGGAACTGAAAGATAATTTTTTAGGGGTTTTCGGTATAAGCAACAAGAAGGTAAAAACGAGCAAAGTGAAAGGCAATGATGAGTAACAAGTGGCCCGATCCTTTTGAGCAAAGGATAGGCCTAGCAACTGAACTTATAAGGCTAAAGCGTTCTTGAGGACACACGGGAGAAATAGTCATGTGCTTTCGACCTATTCCGTATCGGTACTATGTGCTGTGTTGATAAGTGTTAAGTGGGTGGATTTATGCTAGTGCACCCTCTAGACTAAGATAAGTGCACTCCTATGATTAAACACCTTTCAAGCATCCGCAAATACAAGATAGTAATTAAGGCAAAAGCCTAACCATAGCAATACGATCGGTGATCCATTGTTCCCTTGTGCAAAAGCATGCGAACTGG
This sequence comes from Bromus sterilis, assembly GCA_950022295.1. NCBI lineage: Eukaryota > Viridiplantae > Streptophyta > Magnoliopsida > Poales > Poaceae > Bromus > Bromus sterilis. Next base: position 436,861,049 of record OX465595.1, read on the forward strand.
GGTTCAGGTTTCTGTCACTCCGGCAACCCACCGTAAGCATCCTTTGTACACAATGTATTCTCCTAGGTCCTTAATAAGGCGAAGTGTTGAGTGTTCGACTCACACAACACCACTAGGAAAACAACAACACAACTTAAATATCAAACAACACATATTACTTCAACATCATATGACTACTAACAACTAGACTTCTCCCATGTCCTCAAGAACTAAAGTAACTACTCACAAGACATAAAAGAGATCATGATCAGTGGGATAAATATATGATAAACAATCTGGACACAATGATAATTCTCCAACAAAACTCAATATCATTCATCACACAGTAGTAATCAACACCGGTAGAGTAGAGAGGATAGATAGTACGGATTACAACACAAGATGAGCTTGTGAGGTGAGATTTGATGGTGGTGGAGATGGTGCTGATGTTGGGGATGGTGTTGATGATGATCTCGATGATGCCCGTGACGATGGTGATGACAATGACGACGATCTCCCCTTCCGGGAAGTGTTCTCCCCGGCGGAATCTACCCGCCGGAGATGTCTTTTCTTCTCTGTAGGTTTCCGCCACAGAGCGACGGCGGAACTCCGTCCCCTGTTTTAGGTTTTTTGGTATATGAGCGATATATAGGCCAAAGGGGGGAGTCGGGAGTGGCCCCTGTTGGGATACGGGCCAGAAAACACAAATTTTTCATACCTACGGTACCCGAACCCAAGATCTATGCTATGGCGATGTAAAGTAACGGAGGGAATCGGTGTTCATACCTTTGAAGGCCGAAAGAGGGAAACGTTCTTGCGAACGTGGCTGGCGTAGACTCGGAACTACGACCTCCCTGTCGTGTAGAAGACCACCACCGGCGAGGATGACTCTCGGTAAACCTCCAGCGATGAAGTAGCACCACAGGTGTAGTGCCTCGAAGAGATTATACACGTACGATACAATCGATGTTCCTCCCGGGCCCCGAACCAGGCGAGCAGCGGAAGAAAGATGGCTACGGATCCCGACTCCAGCAGAGCGACGGCCTGCCTTATGGTGGAGAACTCCAATCCAGGTAAAGACTCCAAACAAGGGGAGTCCACTTCCGGGAAGGAGGAGGAGGAAGAAGGAGATATTGGTGTGTTGGAAAAAGGGGGGGTCTACCCCTCCTTATATAGGCCAAGGGGGGGGTGCCATCCTCCTCCCCTCCCCCATGTGGGACTAAACTCCCAAGGGGGGGAGTGCGCCGGCCAAGGGTGGTGGTGGGCCCCACCCTTGGCGCCAAGCCCAAGGGGGGAGACCCCCTCCTCCCTTAATGGGCCCCATGGGCCCATTTAGCCTTTTCCCCATTTTTTTAGTTTATTTAATATGTTCTAAATATTTAATTCAGATAATTAAATAATAAAAAATTATTAAAACAATTAAACTTTATTTTGAACTATTCAAAATGTCTGGAAACCATTCCGTCCTCCTCCGGAACTATTCCGGTGATTCCTCCTATTTCACCGATTGATCCCGTAACTGTCCTATGCATCGATTGCCCTTAAGTGTAACACCCTAACGGTCCGGGAAACAGCAGACATGGTCGAGACTCTTCTCATTGACCAATGACTAGTCAGTTGGACCTGGTTATAATCCTTGACAGCCCCTGCGCTTCCATCGAATGAACTTCGATCGCTTTTGGAAACCGTTAATGATACGACGTAATCCCTTTGTGCTGCGGTACTTTGTTTGTCCGAGGTTTGATCGTCGGTATCCTACATACCGTGTTCACATCTCGTTCACAACAAACAACTTCTCTCGTCCATGATCATTGCATCTCTTGTGACCTAGTCACGTCCTTGCACGGTGTTGATGCAATATCACCGAGTGGGCCCAGAGTACCTGTCCTGTCACAAGGACTGACAAATCTCGCTCTGATCTATTAACATACTCATCAACCATCTATTTCGGAATACCCAAAGTGCACCGTTATAACCAACATATTTCAGTCAGGCGGTGGGATACAAATCAAAGTCTCCTCATAGATGACAATTACGTATGATCATTACGGTCTAAGGACTAAGCCATACGTTACAAAGTCATAGCAATGCTGAACTATGTGACTCGATCACATTGCAATACTTTAGGTGGGTGTACGTCCATCACATCATTCCCCTTAACGATATGACCTCATTGTCAATGGACTTAAGTGTCGCCATGATCAGGAAAGCTTGATCAATCAATTTCCCAATGAGATAGTTTACCCGAGTTAAACTACGGACCATGTTTTATACTACACCTGTATTAGTATTTCCAAGTAATAAAGTTATAGCACAGTATAAAATGTATTATGAACAAAACGGATATGTGACAAATATCTTTATTAATTTGTCTCTAGGTCACATATCCAACAGTCTCCCACTTGCACTAGAGTACGAATTACACTAGTTTACATCAGGTATGTATCTAACACCAATGGTCTCTCGGTGTTCTTCAAACTTGCCCTGTGGAAGAGGTTTAGTCATCGGGTCTGCTGCGTTCAGATCCGTATGTATCTTGTGAATCCTAGTGTGTCCATCCCTGACGTAGTCTCGCGTCACATGGAACTTTCGGAGGATGTGCTTGGCTGTAGAGTGAGTTCTTGGCTCCTTCGCGTTAGCAATGGCACCCGTGTTGTCGCAGAAGATTCCCACGGGGCCAGTGCAGCTGGGAAAGACGCCAAGCTCGATCACGAACTTCTTCAGCCACAGCGCCTCGTTTGACGCTTCGCAAGCGGCAATATACTCCGACTCCATTGTAGATTGGGCGACGACTGACTGTTTGCCGCTCCTCCAGCTAATTGCGCCACCGTTCAACATGAAAACATATCCCGTCTGGTATTTCGAGTCATCTAGATCTGAACTGAGGCTTGCGTCAACGTAACCCTTTACGGTGAGCTCCTCATCAACTCCTTCATAAACGAGAAAGATATCCTTGGTTCTTCTCAAGTACTTAAGGATGTTCTTTACTGCTGTCCAGTGAGCCATTCCCGGGTTACTCTGGTAGCGATTATTCATACTAATGGCCAGCGCTAAATCCGGTCTGGTACATAACATAGCATACATGAGAGAACCTATGGCTGAGGCATAGGGCTTTGAGGACATCTCCTCCTTCTCCTTTGCTGTGGTTGGGCATTGAGTCACGCTTAATTTGACACCTTTTATAACTGGCAAGAGGCCTCTCTTGGAGTTACCCATACTGAACCTTTTCAATATCTTGTCAATATAAGTGCTCTGACTCAAGGCCAACCGTCGATTAGGTCTATCTCTATAGATCTTAATCCCCAATATGTACGCAGCTTCACCTAGGTCCTTCATGGAAAATTGTCCATTCAGATATTCCTTCACTTCCTCTAAGAATTTCTTATCGTTCCCTATTAGTAATATGTCATCTACATATAACACAAGGAATGCTACAGAGCTCCCACTCAGTTTCTTATAGACGCAAAACTCTTCGACGTTTTGGAAAAATCCAAAAGCTTTAATGACCTCATCAAATCGAAGATTCCAGCTCCGAGATGCTTGCTTCAACCCATAGATGGACCGTTGAAGCTTGCACACCTTACCAGCGTTCCTTGGATTGACAAACCCCTCTGGTTGCATCATATACAACTTTTCCTCAATGTTGCCATTTAGGAATGCAGTTTTCACATCCATCTGCCATATCTCGTAATCATGATATGCAGCTATTGCTAGTAGGATCCGAATAGACTTTATCATCGCTACAGGAGAGAACGTCTCCTCGTAGTCAACTCCTTGAATTTTTTGGAACCCCTTCGCGACAAGTCGAGCTTTGTAGACAAATACGTTTCCATCTGCGTCAGTCTTTTTCTTGAAAATCCATTTATTCTCGACGGCCTTGCGGTCCTCGGGAATATCCACCAAAGTCCATACTTTGTTGGTGTACATGGAGTCTATTTCGGATTTCATGGCTTCAAGCCATTTCTCAGACTCGGGTCCCTCCATTGCTTCTTTGTAACTTGTAGGTTCATCCGACTCATCAGCCGAGATTGCATTCACAAGCTGTCCGTAAAACTCAGTAGGTTGACGGACTCTTGATGACCTACGGGGCATAAAAGGTTCCTCTTCATTCTCATCATGATCATCATCAATGTCATGATCATTATGAATGTCGTTCTGGCCATTCTCTTCAGCTCCCACTGTGGAAGATGGTTCCAGAACAATTTCCGTAGCCGTTTCTTCCAATTGGAGTGATTGGTCAGTCACTTCATCGAGGTCTATTTTCCTCCCACTCAACTCTTTCGCGAGAAACTCCTTCTCAAGAAAGTGTCCCGTCTTGGCAACAAACGTTTTGCTGTCAGACTTGTTGTAGAAGGTGTATCCACAACTTTCCTTGGGATAGCCCACAAAGATGCACTTATCCGCCTTGGATTCAAGTTTGTCAGGTTGTAGTTTCCTAACATAAGCCTCACAACCCCAAATCTTCAGGTGAGACAACTTAGGTTTCGTGCCATGCCATTCTTCAAATGGTGTTGTCTTTACAGATTTGGATGGTGCCCTATTAAGAATATGAGCGGCAGTTTCTAATGCATACCCCCAGAATGACACAGGAAAATCAGTACGAGACATCATCGATCGTACGCTATCCAATAGGGTTCGATTACGTCGCTCAGCCACACCGTTTCTCTGAGGTGTGCCTGCCGGCGTAAGCTGTGGTACTATGCCACAAGACTTGAGATGATTGCCTGACGGGTCAGTTTCAAAGGTAGACAACAACTTGTGCGATCACATTATCTTATATGTACTGTGACTCATGCTCGATCTTTCGATCTCTAGTATTCCGAGGCCATATCTGCATATGCTAGGCTCGCCAAATTAACCTCCATGTTATATGCTGCTCAGCAAGGCCATATCTGCATATGCCAGGCTTGCCGAACCCAACCTCATGCGAACTCCATTGAATATGTAGGTCAACTCCGGTATGTACGGAGCATCAAGACATATGGGAGAACCTTCCAGGCGGTGCACACTTCGGTATAATACTTGTGTTTGGCTTTGTTAAGGGATCATCTTATCACATGCTACCGTCGTGTATCCTATACTAGCAAGTTTTAAGATGTCTGAGCTATGGCAACACTAAGTCTACAGTGTCTCCATTTTAGTTTGTTTTATGATGACGATTACTACTTACTAGTAACACATAGCAAAGCTATCACTACATCACAAACAAACGAATGATAGCCCCACTTAGCAATACAAGGTTTAGACGGTCTAGTTGTATATTCCAAGTTTTACGTGGCTGCTAGGGCTTTCATAGTTAAACAGGTTTTAACCTACGAGTCAACCACAACGTCAACCATACGATTGTCTCTATTACACCCCGCACGGGGCCCTCCATTGCAAATGCCACATCCGCTAAACTAGAGAGACAGACACCCCCCAGCCACTTTATACGGTGCAAGCCGTATGTCAAGCGTGGAACCAGTCTCGCGTAAGCGTACGCGTAAGGTCGGTCGGGGGCCGCTTCATCAAACAATGCCGCAGATGTGAACAAGTACACGTGGGAGGGTAACAATCATACAATCAACTCCCACATCCCCGATGTGTTCTATCCGTACAATAATACTAAGCATAGACCTAGCTCTGATACCACTGTTGGGGTTCGCAGCAGAAAACACAAATTTTTCTAACTAGCGTTCCCATAACCCAAGATCTAGCTAGCCGTATTACCGTAACGGAAAGGAGTGCGGAAATAACATACCTCGGGGTGTAGTCCGTTGCGCGGGAAACGTTCCCGCAAACGTGGTTGATGTAGCCGATCAAGTTTCACAGCCCCCTGGCTGTGTTGAGCACCCGGATGGGTGTAGTGCCACACGTGTAGCACCTCGTAGTACTCGCACACGTACGAGACTCGATGACGACCTCCGTTCTCCGATCCAGCGAAGGTGGCGGAAGCAGACCTCCGGACGGAGCTTCGGCAGCACGACGGCCTCCGATTCTAGCAGAGAAGCCTCAATTCCACTATAGGCTCACAGTAGGGAGCCCACTGTGAAAGAGACAAGGGAGGGGAGAAGACCGGAGAAAACCGATCACAATTCGGAGTAAATACTAATTTAATCCGATTTATTGTGTATTTGGCTTAATTAAATATATGCACCATGGCCCTCTTTATATAGGGGTAGGGGAGGGAGTCAACCCCCCTTCCTTAGCAATGTGGGACTATCCCACATGCTAGGGGGGGGGGAGCCGGACAAGGGGGGAGAGGGGGCGCCACCCTCATGGGCCCTAGGGCCCATGGCGCCTCCCCCCCACTCCCTTTTTTTTCTTTTTTCTTTTTCCCTTTTATTTCTTCCCCTAATGGGCCTTTTTCTCCACTAAGGCCCATTGCATATATTAATTAGAAATAAAATGATTTTAATTATTAATTCAATTAATTAATAACTAAAACATAATATTCCATCTCCCGGTGCTCCGGAACACCTTCCGGTTCACTCCGAACTTGTTCGGTTCAACACGGTACTTCTCCGATGTTGTTTCCTTTATTCTCTGGTTACTCTGATGGTTCCGAAAAGGTCTCCAATTTCATCGAGCCCTTAAGTGTGTTACCCTACGGTCCGAGAACACTCTAGTCATGACCGAGATGAGGCTACGGTCAATGATCATCAGCGGGACCTGGATGCCCATAATGACCCCTGTGCATTCCGGATATCAAACACCGATTGGACCTTACGCCGTATAGCATTCCCTTTGTCAGCGATACTGGATTGTTCCGAGATTCGATCAATGACATCCTATGTCTGGTTCAACCTCGTTTTGAACTAATCCTCATTCACTCATTCCCGTGATATTCATCCCTGTGACCTAGTCATACGCTGCAGCTTTATGGATGGAATCTCATCGAGTGGGCCCCGAGTATCTATCCATTATATGGATTGACAAATCCCGCTTTTGTAACAATACTCCTCAACATATATCCACGGAATACCCAAGATACAATCGTTATGACCCGCATATTTCAGTCAGGTGGTGGGATGTAGGTCAAAGCATCCGGGAAGATAGCAATTATGCACGTACTCACGGTCAAAGGAACGGTCTACCACGTTCTGCAATTACAACACTGAACCTTCACAAGATTTGATCATGCTGTAATGCTTACTTTGGGTAATGTTCATCACGTCACTTAACCAGTGAGGTGATCTCATAGTCAAGAGACTTAATTGTCCATGATCGCGAAACCACGACCATCATGTTGACCATGAACTAGTTATCGATGTAGAGGCTAACTAGGAACTCTGGGGGTTTCTATACCACACCTGCATCATTGTTTCACTGACACAGTTCTAGCACGGTATGAAACTGGTTATGAACTTGCTTAGATATATTGGAATAATCATATATTATTTACCTCTAGAGCATATATCCAACAGTCTCCCACTTGCACTAGAGTGCTAATAATCTAGCCGCATTTTTTCGATCATAATCATCTTATCACATAAGTGTTCATTGATCATGCATGCTCATGGAAGAGGTTTCGTCAACGAACTGCACCAATTCAGATTCGTATGTTTCCTTTGCAACTGGTGCAGGTCAAAAGCTCTTTTGACATACCACTCATTATCATATAATGGTTGGATATAAGTTTCGCGGGAGAGTGATACTATTATTTCACAGTATCCTCCAATGATCTCTTGGTTCAGTCTTTAGAAGACTCATCCATAGTCATATATACTGGGAAATACACTCAACCAGAAGTCCAATACTTCTAACGCTAAACTTTTATCCATACGTCTACTTTCTTAAGTAGTATTATGTTTGTAGTGCCGTGAATTTTGCTCACATTTCTTTCATGTCTTTGGTGATGTCTCTAATTCCATATAGACCCATAATATGGCTTGCAATTGTAATCTTGCATTACATTCAAGTCTATTATCCTTTCTATATTTTAGAGAATAGTCCTCAGTATTCCTCATATACTGAATGCATGGACTTTATTCAGATTCTGTGTTTTACTCCTAAAGCACATCGGAATCTGTTCTTCTTCCAAGAACTTTTGAGTCATTCTGTTGTTGGATTCACAATGCATGTTATATGGTAGAATCATATGTCAAGAACATATAAGATCACATGTCCAGTACATGGTGCATCTCTATTCTTCCACCAAGACATTGCTTGTGATATTTGGATTTCATCTATTATATAATTTCTAGCCACAAGAACCTGTTTCTTGTCTTAGAAGATTATTCCAACCTTCATTTTGTTTCATTATCCGTATCTTAATCTACTCATATAGATTTCAACGTGTAATGTGTTGGTATTTCACATAAAAGAAGATTCTTGCAATCTTGTATTTTATTTGCCTTATGCTCTATATATATCATAATGCACATATGTATATAAGACGATTCTCTATATACACAATCAATGCATATCCATATATATACATATGAGATCATTCTTCACATATATCAATGCATATATGTTTGAGACAATGATCATGCTCCCACTCAAATATATCCATCATATACTCATATATTTGTGGTTCAGCTTTCATCAAGTCATTTTATTGTTCACTATGTCTCACATAATGACAATGTTTCCAAAGCTCCCACTCAGAAAATGCCCTCTGCATTCCAAGTTTCCGGGAAATCTTCAAAGCTCCCACTCAGTTTCATGAAACTGCAGGCCCACTCAATATTTTGGTCATCACAAAATCACTTGATCAAATCAAGGTTGAGGGTTCCTGTCTTGAGGTACTATAGTCCATCCTTTTAACGAAATAACCTTCGTCATGCCCATTGCAATTCTCTTTCAAATCCCAAATTTGACTGAGATGCAATTTCAGGCTATGGTCCATCGTAGTGTAAATGAAATATTTTATTGATTAAAGCATTCCTACGTTTCCGTAGTCAATCACCATTGAACTTTGGTCATAACCAAATAATGCCTTATGCCAATTACATTATTCTCAATAACTCTCCAGTTTGTCGAGAATATGAAATAACCGATTTATTTCACGGGACGTGAGCCATCCTATATGTAACTCAATATTATTTCATTTCTCCTCGTGTTCTAGGCTACCATCATTCCTTTGTGTCTCAAGCAATGTTATTCTTTATTGTTTTATTAAGAAGATTCATGATTATTGTTCTGTACAGAACGTATTCATGACAATCTTCTAAATTCAACAATGGCTTCAATTCATATACCAAGATCAATCATCTATGGCATATCCTTCATTATATAGCGTCATTTCAGCGGAACATGCTTCCGTTGCAATACTCTGATATTCTGAAGGCAAGGTCCAATACCCCGGTCAAAGTTTCCATTATCTCCCATTGGATCCGTGTCGAGAGACTTCTTCTCTCATTACCAATCAAGCAACACACATTTTGCTATTCGGGGAGAATATGTAATTTCAATTGCTTGTAGTTTTATTACAAAGAAATTCTTTCTTTTAAGAAACCTTATAACACCATCAGTTATGGAGCTATCATGTCTCGTTAGATTCAGGATGGTTTCCTATTCATGAAGTGGGTGTTTTAACTTAATGAATTAAACAACCTTATTCGACAATAACTATAGTGCTAGGGGAAAGAACGTTTAGACCATACTACGGTTTAGTATGACTACGAATGGTTTAAGTAGTCTAGCACTTTCAACTTCCATCGTAATTTGTGGTACAACTTCCACAAGTCTCCCATTATGTCAATATCAATACTTATCACTTCGGATCGTAGCGTAGTGATATGTATCCTTGTATTCTCACTTCTCACTGTGATTCCTGAATCTCAGTTTTATGATCACAATTGAATACAACTTTCAATTAATCATATGAAGTCTTTAATGATAACTCACGTGCCCATTTAGTACATCATTTATGTATAATGATTGGCACAAGTTCTACTTGCTAGAACCTTGTCATGGTTATATTTATTGCAGAGGTTCATAGATCGTGTATCTAATCCATCTCATGCAATCAAGTTATGACTTTCATTCGATAATGAACTCACAAGTTAATAGATCATACATTTAATGAATTCATAAGTTATGAAGTCACCTCATGCAATCAAATCTTTGACTTGTTATAATCAAGATAACTTTATCATTAAACATTGAATATTTCTTGACAATAATAGCAGTATTATAAATGCTTTCTATCGTATCATAAATCAAGACGTAATCAAAGTATAAGCACACTTTTATTCATAAAGATGGAACAACTGACTTGTCTCATTACATGAATAACTTTGTCTCGCGAGATGCAAGACACACAACTAAGTGTTCATACTATAATGATTACATAAGATTTATCTAATACTCTAAGTATCTCCTATGATAGATATCTCGGCGGAATCCATGTTGGCCATCAACTGACTTGATATCCATCAATCCTCGATTTCACCTCCTCCTGTCCATGCAACGACAGGTCCTGTTTACATAAAACAGAATAAGTATCAGATACTCATTTACTGCAAATGTTGTATAAGGGAGTAAACATTTATAAAGTATATCAAGTATATACCTTCTCCATCCACGACTTCTGCATCCTCGATAGGAGCAATGTCCGCGGCCAAGAGATCAGTCATGAAGTTCTGGAGACTCATATTAGCTCCTCTTCCGACATAGCTATGAACATAATCACCATAACTCGGAGGGAGTGAGTGCAATAACGTGTTTATTGCAAACTCTTCTGTGGTGCTTTCGTTCATTGTCCAATATTCATAGTCCTCCACCAGGGCCAGGTACATCTCATGCATCCTGTCCAAGTGATCACCAAGGCTTGTGCGTTCTTCCATCTTTGTAGATAGAAACTTGCTTTCTAACTCAAAACTGGCAACTCTGAACTCACGTACGAACATTGTCTTTAGCGTGTCCATCATGTCATATGAGCCAGTGTCCTGAAACTGTATGCCCAAAACCTCTGACATGCTGAAGATCATGACATTCCTGACTACGGAGCATTTCTGTCGGCGAGCATAATGATCAAGTATCCCTTGATCGCAAACATGATCGTCCGGATGTTCTTCCACATGCACTTCTATTGTAAACAAGATGTTTGCTCTCTTGAGCGACGTCCTAAGGCGTAAGTACCAGTCAGCAAAGTTTGACCCATTTTCTCTAAGTCTTTCACCTTCCATGAAGAAAGATAGTTCACGTTGCTCTAGTGCATTCATTTTCTACAAACATAATTGCAAGGAACACAATTAAGACTAGTTCACAACAATGAGTTCATATAATCATAATATAAATGAGCTCACACTAAAACAATTCATCCCTAGGAAGTTTTAGTGATTACATGATCCAGATTCACTACCCGACCTCGAATATCACACGGCCGACGGGTCAGTTTCAAAGGTAGCAACAACTTGTGCGATCACATTATCTTATATGTACTGTGACTCATGCTCGATCTTTCGATCTCTAGTATTCCGAGGCCATATCTGCATATGCTAGGCTCGCCAAATTAACCTCCATGTTATATGCTGCTCAGCAAGGCCATATCTGCATATGCCAGGCTTGCCGAACCCAACCTCATGCGAACTCCATTGAATATGTAGGACAACTCCGATATGTACGGAGCATCAAGCCATATGGGAGAACCTTCCAGACGCTGCACACTTCGGTAGAATACTTGTGTTTGGCTTTGTTAAGGGATCATCTTATCACATGCTACCGTCGTGTATCCTATACTAGCAAGTTTTAAGATGTCTGAGCTATGGCAACACTAAGTCTACAGTGTCTCCATTTTAGTTTGTTTTATGATGACGATTACTACTTACTAGTAACACATAGCAAAGCTATCACTACATCACAAACAAACGAATGATAGCCCCCACTTAGCAATACAAGGTTTAGACGGTCTAGTTGTATATTGCAAGTTTTACGTGGCTTCTAGGGCTTTCATAGTTAAACCGGTTTTAACCTACGAGTCAACCACAACGTCAACCATACGATTGTCTCTATTACACCCCGCACGGGGCCCTTCATTGCAAATGCCACATCCGCTAAACTAGAGAGACAGACACCCCCAACCACTTTATACGGTGCAAGCCGTATGTCAAGCGTGGAACCAGTCTCGCGTAAGCGTACGCGTAAGGTCGGTCGGGGCCGCTTCATCAAACAATGCCGCAGATGTGAACAAGTACACGTGGGAGGGTAACAATCATACAATCAACGCCCACATCCCCGATGTGTTCTATTCGTACAGTAATACTAAGCATAGACCTAGCTCTGATACCACTGTTGGGGTTCGCAGCAGAAAACACAAAATTTTCTAACTAGCGTTCCCATAACCCAAGATCTAGCTAGCCGTATTACCGTAGCGGAAAGGAGTGCAGAAATAACATACCTCGGGGTGTAGTCCGTTGCGCGGGAAACGTTCCCGCAAACGTGGTTGATGTAGCCGATCAAGTTTCACAGCCCCCTGGCTGTGTTGAGCACCCGGATGGGTGTAGTGCCACACGTGTAGCACCTCATAGTACTCGCACACGTACGAGACTCGATGACGACCTCCGTTCTCCGATCCAGCGAAGGTGGCGGAAGCAGACCTCCGGACGGAGCTTCGGCATCACGACGGCCTCCGATTCTAGCAGAGAAGCCTCAATTCCACTATAGGCTCACACTAGGGAGCCCACCGTGAAAGAGACAAGGGAGGGGAGAAGACCGGGGAAAACCGATCACAATTCGGAGTAAATACTAATTTAATCTGATTTATTGTGTATTTGGCTTAATTAAATATGTGCACCATGGCCCTCTTTATATAGGGGTAGGGGAGGGAGTCAACCCCCCTCCCTTAGCAATGTGGGACTATCCCACATGCTAGGGGGGGGGGGCGCCGGCCAAGGGGGGAGAGGGGCGCCACCCTCATGGGCCCTAGGGCCCATGGCGCCTCCCCCCCACTCCCTTTTTTTTCTTTTTTTCTTTTTCCCTTTTATTTCTTCCCCTAATGGGCCTTTTTCTCCACTAAGGCCCATTGCATATATTAATTAGAAATAAAATAATTTTCAATATTAATTAAATTAATTAATAACTAAAACATAATATTCCATCTCCCGGTGCTCCGGAACACCTTCCGGTTCACTCCGAACTTGTTCGGTTCAACACGGTACTTCTCCGATGTTGTTTCCTTTATTTTCTGGTTACTCCGATGGTTCCGAAAAGGTCTCCGATTTCATCGAGCCCTTAAGTGTGTTACCCTACGGTCCGAGAACACTCCAGTCATGACCGAGATGAGGCTACGGTCAATGATCATCAGCGGGACCTGGATGCCCATAATGACCCCTGTGCATTCCGGATATCAAACACCGATTGGACCTTACGTCGTATAGCATTCCCTTTGTCAGTGATACTGGATTGTTCCGAGATTCGATCAATGACATCCTATGTCTGGTTCAACCTCGTTCTGAACTAATCCTCATTCACTCGTTCCCGTGATATTCATCCCCGTGACCTAGTCACACGCTGCAGCTTTATGGATGGAATCTCATCGAGTGGGCCCCGAGTATCTATCCATTATATGGATTGACAAATCCCGCTTTTGTAACAATACTCCTCAACATATATCCACGGAATACCCAAGATACAACCGTTATGACCCCCATATTTCAGTCAGGTGGTGGGATGTAGGTCAAAGCATCCGGGAAGACAGCAATTATGCACGTACTCACGGTCAAAGGAACGGTCTACCACGTTCTGTAATTACAACACTGAACCTTCACAAGATTTGATCATACTGTAATGCTTACTTTGGGTAATGTTCATCACGTCACTTAACCAGTGAGGTGATCTCATAGTCAAGAGACTTAATTGTCCATGATCGCGAAACCACGACCATCATGTTGACCATGAACTAGTTATCGATGTAGAGGCTAACTAGGAACTCTGGGGGTTTGTATACCACACCTGCATCATTGTTTCACTGACACAGTTCTAGCACGGTATGAAACTGGTTATGAACTTGCTTAGATATATTGGAATAATCATATATTATTTGCCTCTAGAGCATATATCCAACACGGAGAACCAAAAAAGACGCCGATCAAGACGACCGGTGAAAGAGAGAAAAACCCGGATCAAGAGATTGGAAAAAATAATCTCTAGGGCAGCTGGTTCACGGAACCGGCGGACGAACCCTAGGTACGGGCGTCGCGGGCCTCGGTGCCGGTGATCATGGAGATCGGCCCCGGGGGCGGCGCGGAGCGGAAGCGACGTCGGCTAGGGCTTGGATCGATGTTAAGCTGATACCATGTAGAAGGATAGAGGTTTGATGGAATCGTTGTTGTATTGTTTGAGCCTCATGGGCATATCTATATCTATTCCACTATATAGTGTAGGAATAACTCTGAAAATCAACTGTTGGATGAAGCCGATCCAGCGGTTGAGATGTGGCAAATCCGAGTATTCTTGGCCGTTGGATATTCTCTTCATCACTTTAAGATTTTTCCATGTGTACTCCCTCCGTTTCTTTTTACTCCGCGTATAAGATTTGGTCAAAGTTAATCTTGATAAAGTTTGATCATTTTTATAGAAAAATCTATTAACATCCACACTGTAAAACCAATATCATTAGAAGCATCATGACATTAGTTTTCATATGATATAACTTTGATGTTGTAAATGTTGATACTTTTTAATATAAATTTGATTAAACTTTATAAAGTTTGACTTTGACCAAATCTTATATGCGAAGTAAAAAAGCAACGGAGGGAGTACTACATAAACCTAGAGGCAAATACATTTCTCCTTTATTCTAGATTCTTCCATACTTCAGTTTTTCAGTTGGTTCTCTCTTATAGACTAATCATTCATGATTGTTCTATTATTTACGTTTTAGAATATGCACATAACACATACATTTCACATTTGTCCTATACATTTTCATAGTTCAGTTCTCCCAAGTATTTTTCTTTGAAAATTGTTTTTATATATTTTTATTTTATTTTGTTTTGGTTTGGTTCAAAGTTAATACACATCTTTCCAACTTCCAACTTTCTTTGCAAATTGAATACTCAACTGTTTTTTATGTATTTCACATGGGTTTTATGCAGTATATACCACACAATCTTCAAATATTATGTCGTTATAGTTTGATTTTGAATGAGATGGGTGATGATCTTAAATTTTATTAGTGTATGATTCTAAATATTTTTTGCCTACTATAATGTGGTATGTTAATATCCGGTTGCACTCCACTCACGTGCAAGGCATGTATAACTTACTAGTATATAGGAGTACATGATCAACTTGGAGTACAAGACAAACCAAAAATAAATCCTAGTCTATCTCTTGTTTCCTACTAATCGTGATACTCAACAATAAGCATGAAGAAAACAACACGGCTGACGACGAGGAGGACTTCCTCGATGTCCTCTTGCGGATCCAAGGGAGGGCAAGCTCGATCCTTCCCTCATCACCGACGACATCAACGCGGTCATCGTCGTAAGATGCTCACCGCACTCCATTTGAACACCTACGTCGCCGGCGGCCGTGAGGGAGTGAAACTAATTAATCTCCTATGCTTCAATTCGGTTCCAACAGGACATCTTCATAGCGAGCAGAGAGACGTCGTGTTGTTCTCTTCATGCTCGTGGATGATTAAACCCACACATTACACCAAGGCATAGTTTAAAAAACTGAACCGGTAATTGACCCGGCGAAGCTACCGATTCAGGTTTTTACCGGTTGGACCACTGGTTCGTCGGCTCGATTGTCGGTTTTTAAGCAATAAAATAATATATATTTTTATCAATAATTATCAACAAAATAATGCCGGAGGGGATATCTGCGTCCTATAGAGTTTATCTTTGGATGAAATCAAGAGAAGTCCTCCCAATTCTACCAAAACACTAGCAAAAGTTAGTTCTTTTTCTTTTTGACCTCTAGGTTGTTTGCATGAAAATGAGTCAATTGAGGGGCTTTTTAGGAAACAACATTGAACCAGTGGTTTTCTGTGAATCGCCCGGTACATTATTTTTTGTGAAAACCGGTCGAATCGACCGTTTTTTTCGATTCAATTGCGCAAACGGTCTAATGCGCTTAAAAAACCAACGAGATCGCCGATTCCGGTTTTTTTTCGGTCCGACCGCTGGTCTGGTCCGGTTTTTCAAACTATGCACCAAGGCTATGGCCCGCCCAACTAACGATAAACATAACCTAAATAGCCTATCCAACTAGCCTGGTTAAATTCAGTATTCTGCTCTTCTTTGGCTCTGTAGCTCCGCCTCTGATCACTAAGTTCATACTATTGAGTTAACATCTTTATATCCATGACTTGTAAAACATAATTGTCAATCGAATCGTATATTAGTCATATGACATGTGTCTACATGACTTTATCAATTAGGGATCATTGGATCAATCATCATGCAATATATAATATTATAAAAAATTCCATATTTATTGATACATACCAGTGATGACGTTTAAGGATAATACAAAATGACTCATGTACACATAAATCACTAAACGATTACCTCTTGTGTATATCTCCAATACATTTTTAATACAAATAATATATTTTTATCTTATATATCTATATTATCTATTGGAGATGCTTTTATGGTCTCATCGCTTTTATGTCTTCAAATTTGAGACGCATGCCTTTTTTTTCTGAAAAGTGAGATTAATTCGAAGGAGAACTGAAACAAGACAGACCGATGCATCCTGGCCCAACAACGGTCTTCATCAAGGCCGCCTCAAAAAAAAAAAAAAACAGTCACCAGTCACAGTCACCACGCTAGGGCTCCCTCCCATCCAGCCAGCCGCGGCGGCGCAGCGGCGGCGATCCTGCAACCGCAGATCCAGGTACTCCTCTCGTTCCTCTGTTCTGGGGCTCACTTTGATTGATTCATGGTTCTATACCCAGTCCGTGAAAATGGGGAAGCAGGGTAGCATTGCTCGATCTATCACTCATTTCCTCTGTCTGGTTCACGAAAAACTAGAGCTAGTGCGTAGTCTGTTTAGCGAGGGAGGCACGAGGTGAGCTGAACGTCAACGAGGTCAGCGCTCAGCGGTGTTCTTTTTTGTAACCAGGAAGGACCTAACGACCTGGAATGTTGATTCTGGACCTAACGGTTAACTGAAGATAACGACGATTTATAGAACCACAATGGAAAGGGAAATTTGTTAGCTGCATTGCACACGTTTTATTTTAACTCGCGTGCAATTTAGGTCTGGATTTCTGATGCTATTTCGACATAGAAGCCTCAGACAAAGGAGGAATTCCAGATCTGTTCTTTTAAGTTTTATACACACACAACCGTGTCATTGTCATAATTCATGATCGCATATGGCTAATTCAAGCATCGACAGGGACCAACAAAAAATGTGCATTCATTGGGAAAAATATTTTGAGGGGAGCGGGGGTGAAAGTTTGCTGAAGTTTTACTTTTGAAGTTCGGATGGCATTTACAGACATACTTTATTGTTTCTCAGTTTTATATCATCTATTTTTTTCTCTTTTGAGTTTTGATGCAGATCGATAAGTTAGGATGCTAGGTTGGCTCAAACGAGATATGGAACCCCAGCAGGGGATGTCCACATGTGTGTTACCCGATGAGCTGGTGGTGGACATCCTGTCTCGACTCCCGCTGAAGTCCTTATGCCGCTTCAAATGTGTCTGCAAGTCCTGGCTTGCCTTCTCATCACATCCATACTACCGCCAGAAGCTCCCAAGAACTCCCACTGGGCTCTTGTACCGAAAACGTGAGCATGGTAGACTTCCCTGGTCCCTCGGCACTGCCATCCAACTCGCCAGACTTCCCTCAAGTGACAGGAAAATCGACTCAACACTTAGCTTTGTACCATCTTACAAGTACCCAATACAGCTTCAGGATTGCAGCAATGGTCTACTTCTTTGTTATCAGGGAGGTGGGCGTGAGGAAATTTCAAACGCTATTGTGTGCAATCCAGCAACTCAAGAGTGGATGTCACTTCCAGATGCTGAACCTGGGCCGGCCATCTCCAATAGTAAATTCGTGTTGTGCTTTGATCCATTATGGTCTCAACACTTCTATGTCTTCAAATTCCAGTCGAGCGTGGTCCTGAGCCCTCATTTTGGAACCTCCACTGAAGTCATGGTATTTTTCTCCAAGGACTCCACATGGTCTAGTTGTCTTTGGGAAACTAGACATGCATTTGTTGGTGATTCACTATTCGTAAACGGGGTGCTCTATGTGAAGCACCTATTCGCCCATGATATTCTGGCGTTAGATGCACCTGACACATGTACACAATGGCTCAACCATAGGGTCATTCAGCTGCCAGGATTTCCGGATAGGCCAGACATGTTTTGCTGTTGTAATGGGCGTATTGGCCAGTCCTCAGGAATTTTATGCTATGCAAAGCACGAATTTGATGGCTGTGCGATACGGATTTGGAGTTTGGAATGCCCTGACAGGTGGGTAGTGAAGCATCGCATAAGTATCGACGATGTATTTGGGAGGGACATGTTGCTCCGCTCTGATAGCGAAGGATATTGGTCTTTCGATTATAACATCATGGCTGTTGACCTGGAGAGGGAGTTGGTTATCCTTGACGACAAAATTGCTGGTAAGATCATCTCAGTTAGCATGAGTAGTGGAAAAGGCTCGCAGTTTCAAAAGATTCCAAGAAAGTTCACCAAACTATATCGCAGTCTGTTCTATGTGTCATACTATGGCAAGGTTCCAGCTTTAGCGCGTTAAAGGTCTGGGTATGAAATTAGGCTACGTGACCTATTTACCAATCAGTGATGTAGTAGTTTGTAAGCATCGTTTGTGCATTAGCTGCGCCAAACTGTTGTTATGTTATTTCGTAGATTGTTGGCTTTGTGTGCCACTTGTGTGAATGCTGTAGTGCTAGTGCTTTCCTTTTCAGCCTGTTAACTATGATCAAACTTAAGCTTGCGTAATTTTGAAAACTGCAGATTATGCACCATTGGTGTTGATGTTATGAACATGTGGAGTGACATGGATGGAATATTCTGGGCACATGCGTGAAACTACTTGCTCACTGCATACATGCAGATCGTTTAACTGTGTGTATCCTCTGCAATCCATCTTTGCCTTGTCCAGAATGTAAGTGAATCAGGCTCCAGAAATGGGTTTGACAGTGTGTTTCTTCTTGTAATTACCTTCTTTATGCCTTTCGTTCCTTTGACCATTATGCGTATAGTATACTCATCTATATATATAGGTTATCTTCATCCTTTCCCTCACTGTAGACTTCATCTGAATCTTTGTCTTTTTTAAATTTATGGGCATCAAATGTTCAACTTCTGAATCGATCTTCCTGTTTTTTCTTTTCTGTTGATAACCAAGCTTCGGTTGGTTGGTTTTTGTGAGGGGTAAACATTGTAGTAGCACAAATACAATCTGACTAAACGCAAGCAAAAAAAAAAGGAAGAAGTTGGTGCTCTGAAATTTTGCTATAGTATACAATCCATCTGCTTAGAAGAAGAGACCCGCAGCAGCATTGACGGCGTGGGCGATGCCCATGGTGTACAAGTTCATCCTCCTGACCCTGAACTTCTCGTGCCGTATCGCGAGGAAGACAAGGATGAGCTCGAGATCCTCGTTCGGATTCACCGATATCGCGTAGCCCTTCCCTCCGATGCTGGAAGCAGGCTTCTCCTTGACCATCTGCTCATAGTCATGAACATATATATCAAACTGTAACCTTACGCAAAGAACATCACTGACTGCAAAAATGAAGTTCCTTACCCGTGCGACGACCTGAGATGAGTCAGCCTTGTAGACCTTGAGAGATCTCATGAGAAAGCTTCCCTCCACACGATAGTCGCACCGTTCCCTCGTGGAGTTGGCGGCCAAGAAGAGCTTCATGGTGGCACTGATCTGGAACCTCTTGTCCGGCTCCACCGTGAAGGCGAGATTGTTGGCGTCGAAGCTCTCGCCCCTGAAGACTTGCCACCCATGGCAAGAACCCATCCACTGCAGCGCCAAAAGTACGATCAATCTGCTGTTATAATCTCATTCCAGTGGATACAAAATATAGAAGTGAAATGGAAGCAGCAAGCACCTTCCTGCGGAAGCGCATGAGATGGTTCCCCGACGCGTCGGCGAGCGCGGTGCGGAGCCGGAAGTTGAAGGCGGGGCGGACGCTCGCCGTGCGGAACACCAGGCTGCCCTCGCCGTCGGTGAAGTGCAGCTTCCGGTCCAACAGCCCCGGGACCCGTCGGGTTAGCGTCAGCTTCACAGGTCCGGACGCAACGCCATTGCCTCCTCCTCCTCCTCCTCCTGCTGCTGCTACTGCTTGATCCATTGATGCTGAACTCGTTCCACCGATCTGTGCGCCTCTTGTTATATTGTTATAGGAGGAGTGCTCTCTTCTCTACCGCGTTGTGTCAAGTCAAGTTATGCACATGCAGAGCAATTCCTGAAACGAAATGTTGGAACCGATCGAACTTGACTTTCACCCTGAAGACTAAACGCTAGGAAGTCAAGAGGAAGACCATCGAGATGAGCAAATAGAATTGATCTTTTACTATATAGAAATAAGATAAAGTCTTCACACAACTAACTGGTATTCCTTCCATTTCCTTTTTCTTTTGGTGATGACCAAGTGACCAACAACAGATCAGGATCAGCATAAACCTCCCATCAGTTTGTCAGCTTCATGATTTACAGCTACTGAATATTGTTCAGAAGTCAGAACAACAGGGTGCAGTGTGAACTATTTGATGCCCGTTCACAGTTTGACTTTTCTTAAGGAGAGGTTGCAGGTCGGACCAACCACCAAAGGCCAGAATTTTGATTTTTCACCCTCAAGAAGTAGTTTGAACATATCCGAGCAATGCCTTCAGCAAGATGATGATGCAAAAACATCACCATTACCAGGTATAATCATCTTGAGTCAGACCTAGATTTTCATCCCAGAGCTCAAGACCGGGTACCTGATAAGAACCACCATTGAAGTCAATAATGTGTTGTACACCACCATCTTTTAGTGATCCTAGGAGTTGCATGGGTTGTGCTAGAAACTCGGTCGTTGCTGTTACACAACCATACCCTTCGCGTCAAGTCATCGTCCATAGATTGCATCTCACCGCCAAGGCAATCACTCGATCCTGAGGAAGAAACACTCGCGAAGACCTTTCGGTGACACCACAATCCACATTTTTTTAGACTGTTAGATCTCGTAGGTACACTAGACCGATGAATCGTGCATTGTTGCTCAAAAATATGTATCTAGATGTATTTTAATACTAAATTCATCTATTTAAGAGTGGATCAATGACGACGATGCTACTTCTTTACGAAAATGAGAAAAGATACTATTTTCTTTAACGTAATTCATCCGTTGATCTGATGAAGCGCGTCAAGGTGCGCATTTAAAACTAGTCACTCTTTATTTCTGTACAGAAAGATGAAGAAAATGGGTAACTCAAATTGCGCAGATAAGGGGAAGGAAGGGAAGTGGTGCACAGATCGCACAAGTTCAAAAGGAAGTGCTTCCATAAGAATGAAAAATCAAAGTTTTCTTCCATAAGAACGAAAAATCAAAGTTTTTTAGGCTAAAACTTCGAAGGTTAAATGGCGGATTTTCGTATATTTTTGTTCCCACACGCTCGAGGACACGACCCAGCCCAATTTGAGTGTCTCCTCCATCCGCAGCCTGAGCCCAAAACTCGCCGCCACCCCCCACTCTTCCACCGGAAACCCATCTTCCGGCGCGGCCGCTGCTTCCGGCAACATCGAGCTCCCCGTCTCCCCGACCAACCCTCGCCGCCTCGCTCGCGCTTGCCGCCTCGCCCTCGCCGAAGACCGGAAGCAACCAGCGCACGGTGAGTCCTCATGCCTCAGCTCTTCCATTTCCCCTCTTTTCTCCTCGTGTGCTGTTCCTAATGCGAGCTCGTGCAGATGGCTTCCCATTCCGCCTTCCTGGATTGCCGCCTCCCTAGATCCTTCCCATGAACCGGCGCGGCTCCCGTTTTCCCACTCGTCTTCGTGCTGCAAAAGAGAGATCCGAGGTTTGGTCCATTCTTGTGAGAAACAGCAGTATTCCCCTGTCTTCTTTTTGCTGCGAAATAGCGATGCCCTCTGTCTGTCTCTGTGTCCATGAGACATAGGCTATTATAATCCCATATGTTTTGAACATCATTTGCCAAGTCTAATGTTCACCGCAATAATATTCAGAAAGGGCGAATTTGCATCCTCGGTTTCTGCAGGGGAAATTGATTAAGATTTCATTTCTAATACCAATCACACATGTGTATCTTGTTCTAGTTACTACTAATGTTTGTTAACTTTTTTTTTGAACATAATGTTTGTTAACTTGAGTATGAGCTTCTGAGCTTGAAGGCGATGGTTAATATTTATTAAATACTAATGTTTTGAGTTTGCGTTCCATGATTCAGATATTCTTAAAAAAGCGTTGATTAGGCTCAGCTTTTCTTACATGTTGGGCATCTTAACTTTTAAAGTTGTTGGTCACTTAAACATATGCAACTTCTTATGTTTCTTAGCTTTACATTTTTTTTACTTGTCTTTATATGCAGATAAAGTCTACCATGGAAAACTAAGATATATGTAACCCGAGCAGGAGGTATCCATGTCTTTGCTAACTGATGACTTGCTGGCGGAAATCTTGTCTAGGCTTCCGCCGAAGTCCTTTTGCCGTTCCAAATGTGTCTGCAAGCCTTGGCGTGCCTTGTCATCTGATCCACACTACCGCAAGAAGTTCCCAAGAACCCCTGTTGGTGTCTTGTATCAAATACCTGAGGATGGCACTGGCATCCATCTCGCTAGACTTCCATCAAGCGACAAAGAAATTGATACAGCACTCAGCTTTGTGCCATGTCATGAGTCCCTTAAGCTTATGGATTGCAGCAATGGTCTACTACTTTGTTATCATGGTGGTATTACAAAATATTTGCCTGACATTTCCCACGTTATTGTGTGCAATCCGGCAACTCAAGAGTGGACTTCACTTCCAAATACTGAACCTGGACCGTCAGGCTATGTTTATGACCTCTTGTTGTGTTTTGATCCATCATGGTCTCAACACTTTTATGTCTTCAGATTCCAGTGCAGCCCTTCCATGGATGTTGAAGTCTTGACGGAAGTTAAGATATTTTTCTCCGAGAATATCACATGGTCTAGTTGTCGCAGGAAAAGGCAAACTGAATTTTGTTATAGTTCACGCTTCGTGAATGGGGTGCTGTATGTGATGAATGAACCAGAGCATGTTCTTGTGGCAATCGATGCACCCGACCCATGTACGCAGTGGCTTAGTGAGAGGATCATTCAGCTGCCGGGATTTCCATGTGATCCGGGGTTGTTTTCTTGGTTTGCTGGGTGTCTTTGCCAATCATCAGGGGTCCTATGCTATGCTCAACAGGAATTTGATGGTTGCATGCTGCGGATTTGGAGTTTGGAAGGCACCGACAGATGGGTGGTAAGGCATCGTCTAAGTATGAACAATGTATTTGGGAGGGAGTTGTTGCTCCACACTAATGATAATGGATTTTGGTGTTTCGATTACGACATCTATGATTTGGACTTGGAGAGAGAGCTAGTTATCCTTTCTGACAGTATTGCTCATAAGATGATCTCATTTAGTATCACTACTGGAAAAGGCTCGGAGATCCTAAAGTTTTCAGGGTCCCGTTACGTATATCAAAGTCAGCTCTACGTGCCATACTACGGCAAGTTTCCAGCTTCAGTGCTTCAAAGAGCTCAAGACGAATGTTAGCATATTTACCCTATGAATGCTGTAATCTCTAGGTATCTTTTGTACATTAGCTGCGCCAAACAGCTGCTATGTATGTACTGAATTGTTGGCTTCGTTATGTGCTATGTTCATCTAATTGGCACTTCTCATTTCCCCTGTCAACTCCGGTCTTCTTTATGCTAGGGTGGTTTATGTTATGAAAATCTGGAGTAACATGGAGTTTTCTATGCAAGACGTGTGAAACAGAGCTATATTTAGAACTCTTGTAATCTTGCCATGCTTCAGTCTCGTGTTATGTTGATGCTTAGTCTACTCTGTGTAGTATATTTTAACTATTACCTTCGATCCATATCAATGAATTCAATTTTGTCTAGATTCATATGTATTAAGTATTTAGATTAGATGCATGTGTATCTAGACAAACTTAAGTCCATTAATATGGATTGGAGGGAGCAGTTATATTTTGGTACGAAAGGAATACGTAACAAGCAACGGAAAATGAATCGAATCAAAAGCACGCAGGTTCCTGCAAGCTACCAAAGTAGATCCATCCTATATATACACCACGCCTGCGTGTTTGCTGGAGTAAATAGCAAAAAACTACTACAATTGGGGCTAGGGTTGTGAAAAACTACCACTTTTCAAAGTTTTCCTAAAACCTACGGAATCTTTGTAATTTATTTGCAAAAAAACCCAAGTGACTCACTGATGAATTTTTAAACCTGTTTATGACAACTGGGACCCACTAGTCAGTTTTAGTATTTTCATATAAGTCCCTACAATATTTTTTTAACACAATCAGACCCCCCCCCCCCCCCTCCTAAAAGAGCCGCCGGCCACTGACCACGGGCACGGCAAGGCCACGGCGAGGGCGAGCGCTCCGGGCACGGCGGCCGTGGTGAGGGCACGGTGGGCGGGCGAGCTCTTGGCACTGCGGCGTGGGCGAGGAGCTCCTGGCTCTGGGCACTGCGGAGAGGGCGCGGCGGCGCGCAGCGACGACCACGGGCGGCTGCAGGCGCGCGCGGGCGACGACGGCTCCGGGAGCGCGCGGGTGACGGCGGCTCCAGGAGCGCGCAGGCTGCTCCGGGCGCGGGCAGCAGCGGCCCCGGGCGTGGGCGCTGGCGGCCACTAGCACCTACAGTTGTGTCCAGCGGCGGCCCCAGGCGGCTCCAGTCGGGTCGGTGGCATCGGGCGGTCAAGGCGGCGCGACCGCGGAGGAGCTGTAGAGGCGGCGCAGCCGCAGAGGAGCGGGAGGGGCGGCATGGCTGCGGAGGAGCGGAAGGGGCGGGGCGGCTAGGCCGCGGAGGAGCGGAAGGGGCGGCGCGGCTGCGGAGGAGCGGAAGGGCGAGGGCGAGGGCGCGGCGGCGCGGGAAAGTACGAGCGCGGCGACGCAGACGAGCACCGTGCAGCGGCGCGTGGGAGGGAGGAGGCTTCTGCCGGCCGGCCACATCCAGTGGCCATGGCGCTCGCCGGTGGCCCAGACACTTAGTGATTTTTTTAGGTGGGGATGGGGGAGGGATCTGATTGTGTTATGTTTTTTATTGCAGGGACTTATATGAAAATATTAAAACTGACTAGTGGGTCCAAATTGTCATAAACTGGCTTAAAAGTTCATCAGTGAGTCACTTGGTTTTTTTTGCAAATGCATTACAAAGATTTCGTAGGTTTTAGAAAAACTTTGAAAAGTGACAGTTTTTCACAACCCTAGCCCCAATTGTGATAGTTTTTTGCTATTTACTTTGTTTGCTGCCTTGCTCCACAAAGGCAAAACAGCTGCGCCTCTCGTCTCCACTACTGGATCACTGTATGGAATTCAGATCTCTCTCAGTCTCAGCATGTCGAGGACGTCTGGCTTCGGGCCTGGGAGGGATGATCCGCAAGGAGCAGGTCAAATCGGCAGTGGGACGGTACGTCCAGCAACATCTTCTTGATCGAATTGCACTTGCATCCATCGATGATCCAATATGTGAAGGATATGTATCACCCGGTACGAGAAATACAATGACCTTCCAAGTCGAGGGCATCCAACTATGCTGACATGGTACGTGTGCACTGCATCTAGCTTATTCTCCAATATGTGTGATCGCGTTGCCACCCAACCAGTACTAAGTACATGCACACCAACAACAAATAAAAAAAACAGTACTAAATACAAGCATCAACAGTTATTTTGGAACGGAAGGAGTAACACAGAGCACCCCATGCCTCCATTCTTGTGATGCACCGTAGACCTCACTTGCTACCTGTTTTGTTCTAGAAGCTTTGCTCCCATCATCAATACCTTTCGTTTTGCTTTCTTTATTGTAGAGAAGCCAAGATATAATTAGTTTGATTATGCTTATAGAAACAACATTATTTTTTCCGATTAAAGGTACGTAACATCATTTTTACTTCTCCACACATACCAAAACAAAGCACAAACCCCAACCAAAACCAGATTTCTATTTGGCTTGGGGAAGCTAGGAAGCCAAGCACCAAAGCAACTAGTACTAGAAAGATTGTCAGGTGCGGATTACAAATTAAAAAGACATTTTTAATAAGCATCAAATCAGTCTAGCAGTAGAGTAAGAAAAGAAGAGGTTTCCTGCCCCCACACAAAACACACCTATCACTACCTAGTACCTACTCCCTCTGTCCCGAATTGTTGGTCGTTGGGCATTACCAGTTCAATTTCTGTCACGTTACAAAACTTTTCGCATTTCCAATTTTACCCTCCCACCGCTCGCTCGTGTCACTCTCTGAGACTGAGAACTCGCTCGCTCTCCCCGTCGCTCGCTCTCCGCCGCCCTCTCCCGCCACCTCCCTCTCTCTCTCCTCGTCACCAGCCCCTCCCTCTCCTCGTCTCTGGCCCCTCCCTCTCCTCGTCGCCGCCCTCTTCCTCTCGTCGTCGCCGGCCTCTTCCCATGTCGCCGACTTCTTCCCCCATATGTCCAAGATCCAGTTTTTATCCCCACCATCAGGATCTGTAGCGGGAGCAGCATCTGGCGTTGAGGAGGAGCTCGATGTGGCGGAGAGGAGTAGCTTGACGTGGGGGCGAGGAGGAGCGCAAGAGGAGGATCTCGATGTGGCGTGTCCTCGTGCTCGGCGGCGACCGCCACTGGGGTGCCTACACACGCACCTTCCCGGAGCTCAGCTACACCGCCGGATGGGGCGGCCCGTGCCCGGCGCCGGCGGGGCCGACCCGCTGCTCTGCCTCCGGCCCTTCCTCGACGTGGTCCGCTCCGACGAGACCGGCGCGCCCATCACGGGCGCCACACTCTTCTCCCTGCACAAGCTGCTCTCGCTCGACCTCGTGGCGCCCGGCGCGGCCGGCGCAACCGAGGCCATGGGTGCCGTCGTCGACGCCGTCACGGCCTGCCGCTTCGAGGTCATCAACCCGGCCTCCAAGGAGGCCATCCTCGCCCGGGTCCTGCAGGTGCTGCTCGTCTGCGTGCGCGGCCGCGCCGCCCCCGCCCTCGCCAACCGCCACGTCTGCTCCATCGTCATCACCTGCTTCCGCGTAGTGCAGTAGGCCGGCACCAAGGGTGAGCTCCTGCAGCGCGTCTCCAGGCAGACCATGCAGGAGGTCATCCGCTGCATCTACGGCCGCCTCTCTGACGGACTCTGAAACTGCACACGGACTCTGAAACTATGGCCTTCAGAACACAAGGCAAGAAGCAAGAGCGTACTACTCCATTTAATTTGATTCAAGCGTCCGGTACGTACTCATGGACTTGCAGTGCTATTGTGCAGGGAGGTTGCTGTATGTGGCGGAGTGGAACTAGCTACAACACCCGGTGGCGTTGGCCTTCCTCGCCGCCGTTTACGGCGACTACATGCTCACCTCCAGCTAGGAAGACGAAGCTCAGCTGCATTTTGTTGACTGATTACAGTACTAAACTGAAACTGAAACTATAGTGCTCCTTTACTGTAACTAAACAGAATAGTTTGGTTTACTCAAGTGTTTAATTGTTGATGTTTACTCGAAGAGTACTTTAAAACTGGAGTTTTGCTGTGGAGTTTTGCATGTTGTTGATTTACTGGAGTACTAGGATGAATGTTGAGGTTGCAGTTTAACTTGCACATTATACACACATTATAAGTAGGAGTATTACTCCTATGCCTAACATTCATCCAAAGATTCAGTTAGCAAATGATAATACTCCTCTACCTAAGATTCAGTTATTTTAGTTGGTTGTAAAATTTGAGCAGAATTCCTCAGTACCTTGCCCTGATCAGTCCCAAGTTTTTCAGTTCAGTTTCTTGGAGTAAAATGCATGGTGTTTTTCAGTTCAGTTCAGTTTCAGTTCAGTTTCTTGGAGTAGATTCAGGCTTCAGACTTAACTGTAGCTTCATTTCTTCTTGCAGAGCCTTACCTGCAGTCGCTCGCCAAGGCGCTGTCGCACTACTACATGGCCCGTCTACTCCATTACCGAATGTTGTTCCGCTGGAGTGCAGAGCAAGTATGGGAGCTCCAGCAAGCCCTTGGTAAGTAAACAACCGAAATGCACATTATACACACATATTGTTGTTGGTTGGGCATACTTCATATTTTGTTTCGACAACTTGGCAACTTGGAGTAGGTTTCGACAACATATTGTTGTTGGTTGGGCATACTTCACATGTTTGTTTGATGTTGTTTGCTGCTGTTTGGTTGCCCCAGTACACACAATTGCACATTATAGACACATTATAAATACTCCATAGAAAGATATAGTAGCACTAAATACACACATACTCCCAAGACAATACACACACGCAATACAAGTCCATGACATGAAGGGTCACTGCACCATCTCCATTAGCCCTAGGTTGTGTAGGGCATTTGCATAGACCTCTTGAGGGATCCGAAGCCTTAGAGGTAGAAGCCCAAGATTCTCGAGCCTTTGCTTGTTCGCATGGGGTATTTTGTACCTATTTCCCCCTGCATGGTTGAGCACTTCAATCATCACCGCCTGTAGGGTTAGGAAGATTCTGTTCAGCTTGTAAACCTCATAGTCTTCAAATTCTTCCAACACACCCTTAATGAGATCTTGTAGGGTTCTAGGGCTTAGACTATCAGTTAGAGATTGCAACGATGGGAAAAAACCAAGGTCAAGCACGTTTAGTTCGGGACTATTTGCTGGTTGCTGTTTGAGTCTGATGTCCAGCCCAGTTCTAGCAACAGCTTCTGCAAATTCTTGGTCATCAGGCAAGATGTGGGGCTTAGCGTTGTCTTGTTGTATGTAGATTATCTGCCCATCATTCTCGGGCCAAGCAGCCTGTATTGCTGGCAACACATTGTCAATCATGAATTCTCTCATCACTTGTCTGTTGACTTTCATAGACTTCGTTTCCATTGTTCCTCGAGGTCTGTTGTCGCTTCTTCTTTGAGAGGGAACTTCTTTCACGAATGGCCAAATACCAATCTTTCCAGAGAACGTCACGTTTCCTTCGCTATCCCACCTTGGTCTAGCAACAGCAGTCAAGAACATGACCTTTCCAATACAGTTGCTGCTGTGTATAGACCTCAAAGGATCTTCCTCCTCATCCAGCAGATAGTAGTTCCTGTTTTTCTTCGTCATATAGAACCATTTCTCATCTATGTGCACAACATTGCTCATAATCTTGAATTTAGGCGTTCCAGATTCTATTGTTGTCTCATCTACCATTGACAAGCAGAACTCAATCCTATCTTTCTTATTCTTTTCCTTCAGCATTGGCTTCACACAGTTTGTATGCCTCCGTATCAACTTCAGTTGGAACTTTCTGTGGAGTGTGGTAGGGCTGCATCCAAGTTGCCAAGCGAGTGATCTGATAGTTTGCCTTTTGTTCAGTGGTATTGTAGGAATTTTCTCTAGACTGATATCCTTTGGCTTTCTTCCACATTTTCCTTTTCTTTGATTGGAAACATCCACCTCCAAACCTTGTTCAATTTGCTTCATTGCTTTCTTCCAAATTCTTTGTATATTCCAAACACCTACTCCAAAAATAGCGGCAACATTTTTCTTATCATCTCTATTGAACTTTCCCCCTCTACTCATACACAACGCGTGCAATGCAATATAAGCAGCATATTTTTGCTTGTCATCTAGCATATCCTTTTTTTTAATTGCTTGCTCGACACTTGCACCAAGATTGTGTTCACCTTGATCTTCAACAGGAGCCATGTTTTCACCAGGTTCTTCCATGTTTTCATCAGGTTCCTCCATGTTTTCGCCAGGCTCTTCCATGTTTAAGTCACCAGGCTCTTCATCAGGTATGTGTATGTCCTCTTCGTCGGCTGGAGTGCAATTAAGATCAAACTCCATTGATCACAGCCTGAACTTGCTGCTGTCAGGCACTACTGTTAAGTTGTTGCTGTTAGGTATTTCTATGTTGAAACTGCTTTGCTGAAACTGGTGTTTTGAGGTTGAAATTGCTACTGTATGGGTTTGAAACTGCTGCTGCTATCTGCTACTGTACTAAACTTGTAATCTTGCTGAACTTGCACAACTTTCAGATTTCAGATTGTACAGGTTTCATATTGCTAAACTTGCATAGGTCCTGCTGCTCCCTTGCAGGTGCTATCTTACACAGATTTCAGCTTGCAAAATTGCACAGGTAAACTTGCTGAATTTGGAAATGTTTCAGATTGCTAAACTTGCATATGTCTTGCTGCTCCCTTGCAAGTGTTATCTGCTGCTACACTAGAACTGTTGGAATGGAAAAGTTGGGTGAGGTCTCCCTACTATGTTGAATTTTCTTTGTTGAAACTGCTGCTATGTTAAATTTGTTGCGGCTATCAGTCCCTGATTTGGCTTGTTATGTTGCCGCTGCTCCCTTGCCACAACTCCCTTGCAGGTTCTGCCTGACCTTGCTGCTATCAGGTGCTCCCTCACTGTGCCGCTGCTCCCTTTGCAGGTTTGGACATCAGGCTAAACTGCTACCTCTGCTAAAATCCTGCTATCAGGTGCTCCCTAACCTTGTTGTTGCTCCCTTGCAGGTTCTGCTTGCAGGTGTTCTCTGCTGCTACTCTTTCGCCCTGTACTGTTGGAATGGAACAGTTGGTGCTACTGCAAACTCACTGAAACTTGTGGTGGATGTTGTTGCCGACTCCCTGGAGACTTGTGGTGAGGTGAGGTGCCTGGAGATAGGATCTCCTTGGGGGCGCTCCCTGGAGCCTAATTAGTGGTTGAATCCTTGGATAGTTGTGTTAACATGAACTTCTCTTAAACAGGTTCATGTCATCTCATTGCCGGAGCTCCCTGGAGCCGTTACTTGCCGGATCTGGGCGGAGGTGGAGAGCCGATCCTTGCTGAATCTGGGCGGAGGTGGGGCGAATGTGGGGGAAGAGGTGGGGGAGGCCGAGATGGGGGGGGGGAGGTGGGAGGCCGAGATGGGGGCGAGACGGAGGCCGGGATCTCGCTCGCTGGAGCGAGACGGAGGGGATCTCGCTCGCTGGAGGTGGAAGATACCGATTCAAATCGTGGGGGTATTATTGTAACTTTACTGCATTTTCACCTGGTCGGGACAGATGCCCAACGACCAATATTTCGGGACAGAGGGAGTACTTGACTAATTACTACTCGAATCCATGGGTTTGTGTAGATGGGAAGGAGAGACATTGCGTGAGAGCATCAAGCGGTACGAGCACTACATAGCCTCGAGGAGGGGATGAAAGTGTTGGACGTGGGATGCGGCATCGGAGGGCCTCTGAGAGAGATCGTCAGATTCAGGTACATGTCAATCCATCGGCGATCCCTAAAATGTATTCCCGTCCGCGTCAGTGACGGGGTTGAACAACAACGAGTACCAGATCACCAGGGGGCAGGTCTTTCTCTTACACGCATCCTTCTATGTAGATCCTGAAAGCGTAGTAAAAAAGTGTGTACGCGTGTGTGACACTGCAGGAGCTCATCGCTTCAGCTGGCCTGAGTCTGAGTGAACGATGCAACTTTGTCAAGGCAGGCACACAGAGGACGCAGAGATATTTGGCAATGAAGTGTCGAGGAAGAACAAAACATCACGAAAATGCCTTGATGAACCGCGTTTCGACGCGATCGAGGCCACATGCCACGCCCCTGACGCGGTACCCACACACACTGACACACCTTGTCCATTGCCGTCTGGGCGAGCTTTGTTTCGATCAACTCTGACGAATCCGCACGAACTCCATGCCATATGGCAGGTCGGGTGCTACGTACAGGGAGATCCACCGTGTGCTCCGGCCGGGGCAGCGGATGGCGTTCTACGAGTGGTGTATGAGTATGACGGACCGCTACGACCCGGGCAACCCCCGGCACCGGCACGCGGCCGCCAAGGCCGAGATCCAGCTGGGGGGCAACGGCCTCACCGACATGCGCACTGCCTCCAGGCCGTCAAAGATGCTGGCTTCCAGGTAGCGTCTGTGATCTGAAGTCTGAACTGATCAAGAATGGTGTTGTTTGAAGGTGATATGTGCCAAGGACGTCCATGGTGAAGGCCATGGAGCGCCTCGGCGAGGGACTCGTCAAGGGCGGCAGGTAATCTGGAGCAAGTCGCATGTGTATTTGCAAAAACCACACAATCGTGATGGATATTCGGAATGTTCAGTTCATCCCACAGAGAGAATGTTCTTCGTGCTGCCTCTCAAGAAACCCAACCTGACAGCAACTGAGAACTTCTGAACAAGTGTGCTCATTGCTTTGGTTTTCTGAAACAGCCCATCTGATTACCTATCTATCTACTCCGTATTTGTCTATCCGTGATGTGATTCTAGTGGTCCAAGGAAAATGTTCGATGCAAATTTGTAACATCAATAGCTACCGAAAACATATGTACCGTTACTGAATTGTTCATGTCAAGTTTCTGAGTGGTGGACTGACTCAAGCATGAAGTCTGATACGCGAATAGCTTATTTGGTGTTTCTATAAAAGTCTTTAGACATCGAGTGAAACGAGAAAAGTTCACAGTTATTCACAACTGAACTCAAGCTCATGAACGGAAATTCATGGAGATAGTATGAAGTTACATAAATATGCATAATTTATAAAGAAAACACCTATGGTATTGGAAGACAAAAAGAAAAGATTTGGTATAGTGTGTGTTAGAAATGGGGACACCAGTGTCAGCAGGGACCAAACCATCGTTCATAAAGTAATGCCTCTACATATAATTGTACAATAAAAAAACAGTAATTGCACAGAAACAAAATACATGTCTATATTTTCATTAAAAAAATAAGTTTGATCATTTACACATTCCTGAAAAATATGCAAAACAAAAAAAGAGTGCAACTACTGATACCCGAGTATACGCTCAACATGCTGTGCTACAGATTTTGCAAGGTTGTCTGCTGCTTCCACGGTAGATGCCTCTGCGTATACTCTTACCACATCCTCAGTTCCAGATGGACGCACAAAGCATCGCCCGTGAGAGTAATTAACTGCAATAAAATACATAGTTATTAGTACAATTTCTTCAACTTTTAGATTTTTTATCTAAAGAAAATGTCATACAATTAAGAAATTACTCACCGATTTCCTTATCTATCAATTCTTGCAAGCTGGATGGCTCGCAAACTCTTCGTTCTGCATCCGTTGTAATAATACAAGTTCGATCCATAACTTTAACCTGAACAATAGTCACATTACGGAAACAAAATAGTAGTAAGAAGCATGACCAAGAACTAGTAAGGAATAGTGCACTAATTACAAAAGTAATAACTTGCCTTAAGTTGTTTACTTGGTAAATCAGTGTATAGGTCACACCAATTCTGGAATGACCATCTCTTATACAGTAAAACAGCCTCCACCAAAAGCATTCCACTTATAGCATCACCCACTGCTTGATTAATTAATTGACTTGTTGCCAACAATCTCAAGGCAGCTTGGTGCTGTGGAGAACCTGAGGAGAGAGTTATGAGGGAGAGAATTTGTATCAACACAGGAAAAACAGCACAGGAGCTACAAACAAAGAAACGGAAAGCTTTTGCACAATCCATGAACAGCTCACCTGCAGCTTCAGAAAGCCTAGTAATCAATAACTCTAGTCGTGAGACAAACTCATCAGCGAATAGCACTGTCCCATGTCCATTGGCCTCAAAGTAGATACCAATATCATATTCTAGTGCTTTCTTGTGGAGATATTTAACTCCTGTTGAAGTGAAGGCAACTTCAAGACCAAGATTTTTAAGAAACTCTGTTGATGCTCCATTTGCATAAGCAGTTTGAACTACACCAAAACTTGTAGGTAATAATTCTTTATTGTCTTTTCCATTGATAATATCCAACTGTTCTCTAATAAAGAGGACAAATAATGATAATATCTTATCGCCATCAACAAGATCAACACTAGTCTTGCTATGTGATGTAACATGAAAATAAACAAGCCTATCTGCATCACCATCAAAACTTGCACACCTGAATGTAATATCAGAATGTCTAAGTAAGTATCTGCGAATGTGAAGATATAACAAATTTAAACAATAATCAAGACTCTTACCTAACACCAACATCATTAGGGCCAAACCCAAGAGGAAGAACCTTCTCCTTTTGAACAAAGTCAGCACCACACCTCTCATTTAGTATTCCTTCTCCTTCTTTTCCTGAATTTCTCACAAGAATGTCTAAGCTTGCCAGATTTGGCTTTATTTCCTCCAACTTCAAGCCACCAATACCATTTGCGCCATCCACAATTAGTTTCTCATTTAGCTTATCACTGCCTTTATCATCAGGGTTTAATTCCAACAATTGCCTGTCGTGAAAATCGGGATACAATTGCTCAGCAAATAACGCAGTGTTCCCCATAACTGATTATACGTGCAGAAATGGCGAACGACCTGAATGAGTCAGTAATTTGTGTAAAATAATCTGTTTCGGAGGCTTTAAAGCCCTTGTTTTTGTTTCGAACTATCCAGTGTAGCTGCGGAGTTGTCAGGATCCCCATGTCAAGTGCAACTGAACCTAGTATTGCATTTATACCCTTCACAAAATTATTTCAGATAAGTAATTAGATCGACTTGGGCAATAGATATGTGGAGTTACTAGAACAGAGGGTGTTAATGCCATACTTTGGTTGCAACGTCAAGGAGGTACTCCCCAGTAGGCCTGGTGTCTCTTGCCAGCAGCACTTGTGCCGAGTGACCTCCACCAAGTGTAATCCCCTCATCCTTTGCAAACTTAAGCACCAGCTGCGGATGAACAAAGACCAAGGGAAACTGAGATGGAGAAGGTTGGTAGTAGGAACTAGCTTATAAATTATCTGAACAAAGTGAACATCTTGGGCAGGAGAGCCTCCTTCCACTAGTCCAATTCAATGGTGAATCGTTTAGCAGTACATTGCTACAATTAGCATCAGTGGACCTTTTTTTATAAACTATTAACTGTGGCATTATCAAATCAACCTAAGAGAAACTGTATACAATAGAGAATTTAGCTTAGTTGATGTTGTTGCTGACTTGCTGTAATGTGATGTACCTGCACGAGGGCGTCGGGCGTGGGGGCATTGGCGAGGGCGTCGGAGAAGGGCTCCCAGGCCTGCGACATCATGCCGCCATCGGCGTCCACAATCTTGACGCCGTTGTCGCAGACGGGGTTGTGCGACGCCGTGATGACCAACCCGACGGCAGCGCCGCCCAGCTTAAGCGAGCGCAGGGCCGCCACGATCCCGGCGCGGCACACCGCGGGGGCCATGGTGCTGCCCTCGGCGCGGAAACCCGCCGTCCCGTAGGAGAAGGTCGCGCTGTCGGGCACGGGGAAGAGGGAGGCCGCGGCAAGCAGGGCCGCGCGCTGCTCGCCTGGGTCGGCCATGGCCGCGGGGGCGGATCTGGGTGGTGCGCTGAACTGCTGAAGCAGGCGATCGCGATGGAGGGTAGGTGGGTAGAACGGGGGGAACGGCGACGCGCGTGAGAGACGAGGTCGAGGTCAACGTTGGAGTGGACGCAGGGGAAGCAGTGGCGGCGTGTCAGATCCCAAGTACTCCCTCCGTTCCTAATTATACGTCGCCGGAGGTTTCCTGTACAAAATATTTAACGCTACAAAATTTATGTACTTTCCATTTTTACCTTCCCACTCGCACCACTCGCACAGCTCGCTCGTCTCGCACCACTCCCCTCTTTCTCCCCATCTCCCCACTCCCCTCCCTCTCCACGCCGGCTCCCAGATCCGATCACGTCGCCGCACTCTCCCTCGTCGCTGCCCTCTTATAGTCGTCGCCCTCTCCCTCTTCTTGTCGCCGGCCACCCCGCCTCCACTCACCGCACCATTCTCCCCATCACCCTGCCTCCACTCACACCGCATAGGTAAAAAACGAATCTTTTGCCGCCGTCGACGATTTCTATGCAAGGGAGAGTGGATGTGGAGCGGCGCCAGCGCCAGATCTGGGCGAGGGAGGCGTGGAGCAGCACCCGCGCGGCGGATGTGAAGCGGCTTGGAACAGAGGAGCGGGAGTTGCGGAGCTACATCAAGGAGCGTGAGCGCGAGGTCGCCGAGAGAGGTCCATGTGTCCGTGCCGTTGCTCCATCCATGGCGTGATGCGTGTTCTTGATGGATGAATGGATCCTTGTCTATGCAGGGCTGAGGAGGTGCGGCAAGAGCTGCAAGCTGCGGTGGATCAATTACCTCCGCACGGACATCCGCCACGGGAGGATTTTCGCCGTCGTCAAGGGGCCAAGACGGAGATGGAGCTTCCTCCCTGATCGAGATGCCGCTACTCCGACCCTAGTGCAGCTGCTCCTCAAGATAGTCACTTTCTCCCCATCTTCCATTTGCTCTTCCCCCCTTCCATTCCCTCATCTGGGTTCCTTCCTCACGCAGCACGCAGCGCTCACCAGCGTTGGTTCTGCCCTGCCTGCTCCTCGTCGGCTTCCCGCTTCCTGCGCGTGCCTCTGAGGTGCTTCCCGCTTCCTGCGCGTGCCTCTGAGGTATGCCCCTCCCTTGGAATTTTATTGAGCACCTTGTGAAAAAAATCAGTAACGTACTGTACACAGTATTATCAGTGGGTTTTCATCAAAATTTTGTGACAATAGGGAAGAACATTGATTGAATGATTTAAATTTAGAACATTGACAGTAGGGCTGGAGATGTACCAGAGTGTTCAGTTTTCCTTTCTGTTTAAAGCAGTACCCCTCCTGTTATTTGTAGAGAACACACAGCAGTCCCCTCTTAGGGCTGGAGATGTAGGAGTAGTGCTCTCTTAGGAATTGTGCTGAACAAGTCCATGTTTGAGCAGTGCTGAACAAGTTCATGTTTGCGTAATTGTGTGTTCTGTCAGGAGTAATTTTTCAAATGAAGCTACTGTTAGTAGAACAAATTTGTTGTATTAATAAAATGAAAATCCTACAGCAAGACAACAACAAACTGCAGCAACATACTGTACTGGAGTAGCAGTAGTTGAGCTAGTTTTTCTGTTATTTAAAATTAATTGAAACCTTTCCTTTTTCTTTTGTTTTGCTAGGAATGGGTTGTCACTCTGGTTAGGAATTATCTTTGAAAATGTAAATCATGTAAACAAAAGTAATGCTCTGATTATCAGAGTTATAATCTGATATTGATTGCTAAAATAATTAACATTCTGTTGTTTGAAGTTATTTAATTCCTGTTAGTTGTTTGTTGTTTGTCTTAGGTACTTCCTGGAGCAGTAGCAGTAGTTGTTGGTTCACGACGGCGGCGGCGAGGACAACCACGACCACGACTTCCGGCGACTTAGGTACTGCTTATTGTTCATTGTTTATTTAGCAGGAGTACTCCTGGAGTATGTAAATCATGTCAAGTCTGAATTAAGTTAATTTTTTTTTTTTTAAATTAAGTGAAGTGTTGGACACTTGTGCTTTTTTCCTGCTTGCTGCTGTTGTGCTGGACACTTGTAGTTTTTGCCTGCTGTGCTTGCTGTATATGAACTGGACACTTGTGCTTTTGTCTTGCCTGCTGTTGTTGTGTCGGACACTTGTAGTTTCTGCCTGTTGTGCTTGTTGTATATGAACTAGACACTTGTTGTGCTGCTGTTGTGCAGTTCCTGGATTGAATTTGCCACTTCTCAAATTGGAGAAGTGGCAGCTCCTCAGCCACTTGTTGTGCTTGCCGTATATGAACTGGAGTATTGATGTTGTTTTTGAATTGGATTTGTAGGAGCAGCTGAGCACCTTCAGGATCAACCAGGAACTTGCAGCAACGCTTGGACGACGAGAAGACCTGGGCGCTGAGGAGAAGCAACAACGCCTTGTAGCAGGGGCTTGGAGCCGGCGCCTGGGAGGAGCGCCCAGGAGGAGGGGATCTGCAGAGGAACTGATGCCGATCTAGTACCTGCTGGGGCTGCCGGTTTGCACAGGAGCTCATGCCGATCTGGTACGGGGCTGCTGTTTTCGATCTGCTGGGGCGGAGGTGGGCGAGCGAGGCGTGGGGGGGGAGCGAGGCGGAGGTGGGGGTGTGCCGATTTGTTTGGATCTGTGGTTCAAATATCCAGAGGTAGAAGATGATTCAGTAGGGGTACACTAGTAATTTCGTTGTATTTTCACCTAGTCGGAACAGTGCTCCAACGTCATATAATTCGGAACGGAGGGAGTACTTACTAAGTAGGGGTGAAATCGGATTAGGACGGATAATCTTTATACTGTATCCTATTTATTTTCGAATTCGAAAGTGAAATGGACGCGGATTCAAATATCGGATAATGCAGATTTGAATATCGAATTAGGTAGATTTGAATATCGGATTAGGCAGATTCGGACAGAATGATGAGCTGAACTGCTGAAGCAGGCGAACGCGATGGGGGTAGGTAGTCAGGTCGAAAATGTTCTATGAAGCCGATCCGGTTATCCTGAGCACCCGCTGACATTGGGATATGTTGCTAGCTTAGGCCCTAATGGTGATCACACATGTCCACTTCGTGCACGCTCGGGTGTGCGGCTTTCACGGGAGAGTACAAGGTACTCGCCATTGCAAACGTAGTTAAGCAAATGTGCAGGTGGTAGATATGCAAGATCCTCACCCTCAACGATAATGATGGGGAGCAGCGCTGGAGGGAGACGGAAAGCCCACGGTTTAATGTGCTATTCCCACAATTGCCATGGACTTATAGCAGGGAGTTTGCTGTCGTCGACGGGGTGGCCTACTTCCTGGTCGACCTCAACGAACCACGAGCACAGAAACTGCTCAAGGCCTTGTTTGGTTAGCAAAATTCTCACATGGATTGCAGCTCGATCCACCTCGTTCCAGGGGGAGGGAAGAATCGCCTCCTACCCGTGGAAAAAAAATCCACGCCAGTTCCTACAAAAAAGCACATAAAAAAGCACATTCCAAAGTGGATTATTTCCACCGGTGGATCGATTATGTATAACCAAACAAAGCCCAACAGGGAGCATGGCTAGATCATGGCGTTTCACCTTGGAAGCGAGGTGTGGCAGCCGGATACCCTCCAAGGCCCGGCCTGCGAGCAGCACAGTCTCGCCTTAGCCTCACTAGAAGGCCAACTCGTTGCATGTGTTGTTCGCGCGCATGACGATAACCGAGTCTACATGGAGCTATGGTCTCTCGTGGATCCTGGCCAGGTTCTCTGGTGTATGAGGCACAAGATTGGCATGCCCTGCCATAAGCCTCTTCCACCAATGTTGCCTCCTCACAGGTATTTTGGGAAGCCATTAGCGGTGCTAGACGACCAGAAGATGGTTGTACGGATGCGGTTGATGGCACCAGGGTCCAGCTGTGCATTGGTTGACATGGTGTTGCGGTATTATGATCTGAGAACCGGGGCTTTCACAGAGGGAATGCAAGTAGCAAAGTGCAGCCATGTGACTATGCACACATGGAGCATATTGTATTCAGAAGAGGAAGACAAAGAGCTGCATTAGATAGCTAGTAGTGCTTGATAAGTACTCCCTCCCATGATATGAAATCTTTTTGTAAGCTATGTTAGCTTACAAAAAGATCTCCTATTATGGAACGGAGCCGAACGGGAGTAGACAACACCATTTATCTAGCGCATCGTCCTCTGGCGATTTTATAGGTCAATATCATATATGTGTCTTCATTGATAAGACACTTGTTGTGGAATATGAAGTGTCTCGAGGTTAATTTGTCCACATAAAGGCAAGAGACACTGTGGTTTTGTTTTCTATGTTGTGGAATTTTAAGTGTATCCAGGTTAATTTGTCCACACAACAGCAAAAAACACAATGTGGTTTTGTTTTCTATGTTGTGGAATTTGAAGTGTGTCCAGGTCAATTTTCCTAATTCCCTGTTTTTGGAAGATAGTGTTCTTTAATTAGGGTATGAAGACAAAAAAAACTTGAAAATTGAAAATGATTTTTTATTTTGAATAGAAGTTCAAGGGAATAAAATTTGGGCGCATAATTTTGATATTACTTGCACTTTTTATATTAAACTGTATCTTTAGATGGCTTACTTTTGTATATTTTATATTAAGAATGATTCATAAAGGAACCCAATATTCTTGACGGCTTCGTGGCCAGGCCGGGTTGGCATCCGTGGACGTCACTTCCTTTCTTTTCGAGCGTTTTCTTTTTGAAACGGAGGCAAAAGATGTACCTCGTCCATCAATTAAGGAGATAGAGTTTGATTTGTTACAAATACCCTACAAACCCACATGGCAATTACTCACGTATTACAAAGTTTCCCAGTTTCTTTGCACCTCCTGCTACCCAAAGTTTGATCTCCTCTAAGATGTTGAGGAGGATCGGTAGCGTGGCAGACATGTTCTGGAAAATCCGCACATTTCTCTCCTTCCAAATGGTCAAAGTTACAAGCACTGTGAGAGAGACCATGAAAGATCTAACCCTGTTTCCCATTCCGGTAATCCTCGCCCACCAACTTATAAGCGACTCCTTTAAGTGCCAATCATCGCTGCCAATATCTTGGATGCCGAAACTTTGAAAAACTGACCGCCAAAGCCGAACGGAGAAACGGCGCCGGAAGAAAAGATGTGCACCGCTTTCTTGAATTTGCTTGCAAGGGGGCAAAGCCCACAATTCAGCCAACCACGTTTGGCCAACCGGTCGGCCGTCCAAATCCTCTCTTGAAGAGCCAACCAAGCAAAGAATTTTCGTTTGGAGGAGCCCAAGCCGTCCATCCCAAATGTACCATGGAAGAACAGACAAGCCCATGGATTTTGGCCTTGTAGGCAGAGGTGGACGAGTATTGAACATTGTCGGCGTGCTTTCAAGTAATATCATCCTCGGTGTGCTCATCAAGTTGAAAGTCATGAGAGCAAACTCCAAAGTGAAGAATTGTGTGATGTGATGGGACGTGATAGTTGTTGAAGGGTTAATCTTGCGAATCCAAGCGCCATCTTTTAAGGCTTCTTTAACCATCCAATCTTTTTTCTTGGAGGCCTCGAATACGAGGGGCGCAATGTCTCTAGTTTTTTTTCCTACAAGACACAGTGAGGACCAAAAAGGTGTATAACTCTCATACTTATCCTTCTAAACGATGGATTCTAGTTCAATATCAGTCCACGCATGGGAAGAAGTATGAAAATCATTATCACAAAATATGCATTACACAGTCGCCAACTCAATGCATTTGGTGTACATATTTTTGTGATTGTTCCACACACGTAGGGGTAGAAGTCCCATAAGATACTTATTTTCTAATCCATAAATATGAGAATAAAGTCCATTACATTCGTAGCTTCACGGTGTTTTCCCGATATGCTTGTACATATATCAAAAAGCAAAGACACATAAAAATATATTAAGTAACAGTTGGGCATGTGACACATCTGCATAAGAAAGACACACAGAACGCGCCATGGTAGCCTAGGTCTTTGCACTGTTTGTCACATGCGTCTTCAGAGCTGCAATACGGATCCTTGGCCAATTGTACAGTGCAGTTTAATTGTGGCTTGGTTACATCTACACCTATGTAGATCAATATAACAAATTAAAAACATTATTACCTATTGTAAAACTTAATTCTTAATTCGAATACTTACCTGAAGAAGCTACGAGGGTGACTAGTATTAGCAGGGACATGACGACAATGGCAGCTATCTTGCAAGCCATGGTCGACCGAGGTAGCTAGATAGACTAGGGTTAATCGAGGCCTTGTTTTGGTAGGAAGCAAAATAATGCAATGCATTACCTATACGCACAGATTGTATATTTATAGGAAATCACAATTGGGATATATATGCAGAAACTGGAAGTGCGAATTTGGTAACTACTAAATTTTTGATACCAATCTTGGGACCGATATATTTTTAGCAAATAATAGCAATCTTTGCTGTAAATGTTATTTGGATACACTATGTTGATTCACGTTGTAGAACTGGTAGAAAAAGAAATGTTGGAATATTATCCTTGAAGCCAGTCGTGTTTTTAAGAAACCTTCACTAGTACGAAATGATGCTATCCACACGGATATT
Organism: Bromus sterilis; assembly: GCA_950022295.1. Taxonomy (NCBI): domain Eukaryota; kingdom Viridiplantae; phylum Streptophyta; class Magnoliopsida; order Poales; family Poaceae; genus Bromus; species Bromus sterilis. The sequence goes on from OX465595.1 coordinate 436,902,974, forward strand.
TTTTGATAAATGTGGTAAGGGGCCCCTCTCATCCTTCACCCTCTTCAGGAAAACTTTGATATTACAGCGTGGGTGATGTACAATACCTTCCTTGCCTATTAACCATATAGGTGGGTTGAGAGATAATCATCGGTGAACTGCTTTGAAAGAACTGAATACAAAAATAAGCATAAATATCGTTTCTCAAAATAAGATGCATGTTGGTACTCCCTCCATTCCATAATGTGCGAGATTCAAGTTTGACCATAAATTAGATTAACGAGACCAACTGGGAGCAAAAATTATACCATTGAATTCGTATTCGAAAGAAGTTTTTGATGGTATAATTTTTGTTTCCGCCGCAGTTAGTCTTGTTGATCTAATTTACGGTTAAACTTGAATTTCGATAAGCGCGAGCGCATTGCATTGTGGAATGGAAGGAGTACAAACTAACATGGAAAGAGAGGTTGGATTTATCATCACCCAGGAAATTTAAATTCCCCGAGAGTTGAGAAGGACTCCGCCAACTTGTGTGGAATTCTTGTCCCCGCTAAGATAGGAGTCTTCCTCTGGTGTTGAAATCAATCCCCATTTTCGATGTACTTAAAACCAGGAGGATGTCAGATTCGGATGCATGTCCTCTATATGGATCAGAGTGCAAGATTTTTGAAGACACGGTTTGTTAGAGTGCTCTCTAGCATGGTGCGTATGGGCGCTATCTGATTCAGAACGAGTTAAACATATGATTAAATACAAGTTTACAACACGCCCCAACCTGCTAGCTCACATGAAGGATACATTTCACATGCTCATTTTACTGACTTGGAAGTGTCTCTTTTGGGCGATGTGGTTTGCAAGGAGGAAAGCGATCTACGAACAAGAATTCTAGTCTCCCCTAAACACACATTGTTTCATCAGGAATTCTATCTTGGAACTGAGCACACATTGGAGAACAAGATTGTTCATCAGCAAGCACGCTCCGTGAGGAGACAACGGTGGTCTAGCCATCATAAGGTATTAAGGTGTCACTAAGATAAACGCAATCACATGGGCATCTACAGGGTCGGGTCATTTTCGATCAAATACACGAACATCATTGATGCACCGACGTTGGAAGTCCTTGCCATGAGGGAAGTGTCGTGGTAATACTAAAGGCATACCCCTAGGCGAGGGAAAACCACGGGTATCCTTAAACCCTAGATTTCCCCAAAACATATTAAGCAAAATGAAATCAACCAAAAACACGAAGCATTGGCAGCCTCCGAGTAACATGTTACTCGGAGATCAGGAGTCGTTTCCGAGTACACAACTACTCGGAAGCACAGCAAGATCCGAGTAAAGCGATACTCGGAAGTGATCGGCGAGGCCCCCCTACTCGGAAGATGGAAAACGCAACGGACAGGAGGCATTTAATGTTGCAGGCGTTTTCTCCTCCTTTATTAGTAGTAATGGGCAGACCGTTTCAAATTTAAGTACTTATTTAATCCTGTAATTAAGACCCATTTATGCCAGGGCATTAAGGAGGCAGGGGCGCACTCTATATAAGCCACCCCCTCCCCTCTGACAAGGGCACGCACAACATTTCTCTACTTCTCATTATTCTGAAGAAAGAACACCCCAGTAAGCCTGGGACATGACTAAGGTTTTTATCTCTACGGAGAGGCCTAACCTGTATAATCCTCTTGCGTCAACCCACTCTACGTACAGATTCATTTAGCTTCGTTCATACCCCCATATCTATTGTCAGGATTCTATCCACAACAGTTGGCGCCCACCGTGAGGCTGAGTTGATCAGCAATCGATGAGATGGCATTTTTCTCACCCTCTTCGTCGATTCGCGGCTCCGAGCTCATCGTCGGAGAGGTTTTCTGTTTCGGATCGTTGGCTTTCATAGCTGATGATTCAGCTTGGTTAGCGGATTCTCCGCTCCAGGCAAAATTGTTGCCCTCAAGGGGCAGCGTCCACTTTCGAGCTGATGAGTCGGGGCCCTACGCCTCCAGCTGTCGGCCCGTCGTGAAGCACCCGCGCTGCTACCTGTCTGCCACAAGAAGAAGCGTTCGGGCCGCCCGCGCGCTCACCATCGCGGAAAATCGGTCAAGGTCCAGCAGGTGGCAGTCATCGACTCGGTGGAGTCATCCCACAAGGCCTTGGACGAACTGATCGCAAGAGAAGGCTCCACAGCTTCTCTCTTGCCTCTGTTCGACTTGGTTGAAGAAGAAGGCATGACATCATCTAACCCCGAGTCAGGCGCCGAGCATGAAGGCAGTAGCGGCACCCATGTCGCGGTTGCAGAAGTATGCATGGCTGAGACTCTTCCCACTCAGCCATCGCCGGCTCGGGACACTCACACCCGAGATGAAACGAACAGCCCATCCAGGGCTGGCACACGGGAGCCGACCCGACGTGTTTCGGCTTTCCGAAGGTTGGAGCTCAGAGAGTCAAGTCGACAACCTCGTCCCCTTACTCGGGAAGAGCGGGAAGAAGCATAAGCGGCCGAGCGACTGCTGAACACCCCCATTGACACAAGCACCCCAGAAGGGCGAGGCCTGGAGGCGGCCAGATTAACCAATTTGGCTGAGCGGGAGCGTCTGGCCGAGTTAGAAAACACTCTCGAGCGTCAAGCTCGGGAGGTAGCTCGACTCAAACAAAGCAGGACGAGTCGTCAGCTGCGGGGGCCAGGTCGATAACCTTTCCGAGCTATGGGTACCCCAGTGGAAAATCTCATAGCAGCGACTCGGATTGCGAATTCCCTGCAGCCCAGTGGATCGGCGACAGAAGAAATTCAGCACCTGGCGTTTTTTTTACAAACCGCAGTCGATCAAAACAGTGTTGTCAGTCAATCACAGCAGCGGATCCATTCCCAAGTTCCCCCTGCGAGGACGTCACTGTCAGTACACACGCCCTATGGGGAAGCGCGGAGGAACAGAAACAATTCGCCCCGGCGCAGAGACGAACCTCGAGGAGATCATCGCCAAGAGCAATATCGGCATGAGGATCTCAGGAGAACAGAAGCCCGTGGGACGGGTCGGCCCGCACCTCGGAGAGAAGAGTTCCCTCGGCACCGGGACGACCGTTATTTCGATGCTGAAGACGACGCCCGAAGCCACCTTGTACAGAGCCGAGTTTACCGCGCCAGAACTCATCGTCAGGATCAGGCTCGGCCCTCAATGGCCACAGGTCTGGTCTGCTTCAGTGAAAGGATTTGGTCTACCCCTATTCCGCCCCACTTCAGGATATCCCAAGGGGTGGACAAGTACCGAGGTGATGCTAAACCCCAGACATGGCTGGATGACTACAGAATAGCCGTGCAGATCGGAGGGGGTGGTTATGAGATAGCCATGATGCACCTGCTGTTGATGTTAGAAGGCTCGGCTCGGGCATGGCTGAATCAGCTCCCCCCAAGTAGCATCTGGGTTTGGGAAGACCTCGAGAGAGTATTCATCAAGAATTTTGAGGGGACCTACAAGAGGCCTGGAGGCCTGACCGAGCTGCAATTGTGCGTCCAGGGCCACACCGAGACTACTCGGGACTACATCCAGAGGTGGATCACACTCCACAACTCGGTCGAAGGAGTCTCCGAGTTCCAAGCCATTCACGCCTTCAAGCAAGGGGTCAAGTACAAGGAGCTCAGTCTCAAGTTGGCAATATCACCGCACATCACCTCACTCGGGAAGCTGATGGAGATAGCAAACAAGTATGCCAATGGTGAAGAAGAAATACGGCAGAAGAACCAGCAACATAGAGGAGGTGGCAGCTCGGCGCCGAACCCGAAGCAGAAGACCGCAAGCAACAAGAGAAAGGCAGAAGACGCCCCAACAGACGAAGAACTGGTGGCGGCAGCAAACGCTACGGGCCTTCATGGCAAGGGTCAAGCACGAAAGGAGTGGCAACCGCGGCAGAAAAAGCCGTCCAACGATGATGAAGTTTTGGATCATCCCTGTCCTCTCCACACCACCCGCCATGCCGAGGGAAAGGTGGTTATCCCAAAGCATACAGCTCGGCAGTGCCGCCTGATCAAGAGAGCAGCCCAGAACGCAAAAACAGGCCCCCAGCAAGATAAGGAGACCGGGAAAAATAAAGCACCCAGCCCAGAACTGGACAGCGAAAGTTTCCCGCGAGAAGAAGGAGTGTTGGTCATCTTCGCAGGACGAGAGTCTAAGAGAGTGGAAAAGATAAGATTCAGAGAAGTCAACTCGGCAGCTCCGGCAGTTCCGAGTTACATGAAGTGGGCCGACGTCCCAATCACTTTTGACCAGTCAGACCACCCTCCTCACATTCCTCACCCGGGAAGACACGCCCTGATTGTGGACCCTTTGGTGGAAACGGGAAATGGTAACTTCAGGAACAGGAATGTTTTGATGGATGGCGGCAGCGGAATTAACATCATGTATGCAAGCACTCTGAAGAGCATGAACATCCCGATGTCCAAACTCCGCAAAAGCTATTTGGAATTTCATGGGATAATCCCGGGGAAAAAGGCGTACTCACTCAGAATGATCTCCCTCAATGTGGTCTTCGGTACTCCGAGTAACTTCCGGAAAGAGAAGATCACCTTTGAAGTAGTGGATTTCCCGAGTGCGTATCATGCTTTACTCGGAAGGCCGGCCTATGAAATTTTTTATGGCCATCCCCTGTTATGTCTATCTGAAACTCAAGATGCCCGGCCCTCACGGCGTGATCACTGTCTCGGGAGACTACAAGCAAGCCGAAGACCTGCTGCAGAAAGGCTCCCTGATAGCTGATCAGCAGATGGCCGAGGTCGAATTGGCTGAATACAAGAAAGCCGCCGACTCGTCCGAGTTGCTGCAGCCAAAGAAGACATCTTCATTTGAGTCGGCCGGAGAGACCAAGAGGGTACAGATACACCCCACAGATGAAGGCAAATACACCAACATCGCCACCGATCTAGATCCCCAATAGGAACTCGAGCTCGTCAACTTCCTCCGTGAGAATTGGGACATCTTCGCGTGGAAGCCCGCCGATATGCCTGGGGTCCCAAGGGAGTTGGCCGAGCACAAGTTACACGTGGATCCAAAAGAAAGACCGGTGAAAGAGTCCCTCCGACGGTTTTCCTCCGAGAAAAGGAAGGCCATCAGACAGGAGATAGCTAGACTGTTAGCAGCCAGATTCATTAGGGAAATCTTCCACTCCGAGTGGTTAGCAAATCCTGTAATGGTCCCGAAGAAAGATAAATCTTGGAGAACTTGTGTTGATTTTCGTCATATCAATAAAGTTTGTCCAAAAGACCATTTCCCTCTTCCTCGCATTGACCAGATTGTGGATTCCACGTCAGGTTGCGAGAGATTATGCTTCCTCGATGCATACTCGGGTTACCATCAAATCCGACTATACGAACGAGACGAGCTCAAAACAACATTCATAACCCCATTCGGATGTTTCTGTTATGTCATGATGCCATTCGTACTGAGAAACGCAGGCGCCACGTACCAGCGCATGATGCAGAATTGTCTGATCTGGCAGATCGGCAGAAACATGGAAGTCTACGTGGATGACATTGTGATAAAGTCGGCTAAAGGAAGTAGTTTACTAGCCGACCTAGCTGAAACTTTTCAAAGCCTCCGAGCCTACAGCATCAGGCTTAATCCTGAAAAATGCGTTTTTGGCGTGCCGGCAGGGAAGCTACTCGGATTCATGGTCTCCGAGCGAGGGATAGAGGCAAACCCGGAAAAAATCGCGGCAATTCAGAACATGAAGCCTCCCAAGCAGCTCCGAGACGTCCAAAAGTTAACAGGTTGTCTCGCAGCACTCAGTCGTTTTGTCTCTGGATTGGGAGAGAAAGCCCTACCTCTCTACCAACTGATGAAAAAGTCACCGAATTTCGCCTGGACGGAAGAAGCTCAAATGGCTTTCGAAGAACTCAAAAAACAACTGTCAACTCGGCCAGTCCTGGCAGCACCCCAGGAAAAGAGTCGCTCTTGTTGTACATTGCCGCCACAAGCCGAGTTGTCAGCGTAGCCATAGTAGTGGAGAGGGAAGAAGAAGGAAAATCACAGAAAGTACAAAGGCCGGTGTATTACATCTCCGAAGTCCTCACACCATCCGAACAGCGATACCCTCACTACCAGAAGATAGCAATGGGGATTTACTTGGCGTCTCAGAAGCTCGCACATTATTTCCAGGATCATTCCATCACAGTGGTCTCTGAAGCTCCCTTAGCAGAAATTATGAACAACAGATATTCGACAGGCAGAATAGCAAAATGGAGTTTGGACCTACTCCCCTTTGACCTCAATTACCAAGCTAAAAAAGCAATCAAGTCACAAGCACTGGCGGACTTCCTAGCCGAGTGGATTGAGGTCCAACATCCCCCACAGCCAACACCAGAACATTGGACGATGTTCTTTGATGGCTCCAAGATGCTACACGGCACAGGGGCAGGGGTGGTACTAGTCTCACCCAGAAAGGATGAGATGAGGTACGTCCTCCAAATCCATTTCCCAGCAACAAACAACGAAGCCGAATATGAAGCTCTCCTGTATGGTATGCGAATGGCTATCTCACTCGGAGTCAGGAGACTTATGGTATTCGGAGATTCAGACTTGGTAATCAACCAAGTAATGAAAGAGTGGGACATCCGAAGCCCAGCAATGACAACCTACTGTGTAGCAGTGAGAAAATTGGATAAAAAAATTGATGGGCTGGAGCTCCATCGCATCCCAAGGGGTAAAAATCAGGCAGCAGACGACCTAGCCAAATTGGGTTCCACCCGAGGACAGATCCCGCCAGGGATCTATCTGGAGCACTTACATTCCCCAACAGTCAGGGAGGACCCCTTCCTGGAAGCCGATCCGGATATGCTGCCTGACAAAAATATCCCCAACAAAGAAGACATACCCGCAGTAGTTGACATGGTGTTTGATGTGGAGGTCATTCCCCCCGAATGGACACGTCCAATTCTTGACTATCTGCAAAAACAAGAGTTGCCTGACGACGAGATAGAAGCCAAGCAGATCGTCCGCAAGTCCAAGTCCTACTCGGAGATCAATGGAGAGTTGTACATGAACAGCATCACTCATGTCCCCCAGCGATGCATCTCCGAGGAAGAAGGCCGCTTCATACTACAAGAAATCCATTCGGGAGATTGTGGCCATCATGCCTCAAGTCGGACGTTAGTGGCAAAAGCTTTCCGAGCTGGTTTCTTCTGGCCCGACGCCCTCAGCGATGCTCGGTACATCGTGGACCACTGCGAAGGCTGCCATTTTTATGCCTACCAGCCCCGCAAACCAGCTTCCGAGCTGAAGACAATCCCCCTAGCCTGGCCATTTGCAGTATGGGGATTGGATATGATCGGACCACTCCGAACCGGCAAGCATGGCTTCACCCACATTCTGGTCGCCGTAGACAAGTTTACCAAATGGATAGAAGCAAAACCTATCAATAACCAAGACTCCGCCACAGAAGTCAGCTTTATGCAAGGCATCATACATCGGTTCGGCGTCCCGCATGATATCATTACTGATAATGGATCGAACTTCAACTCGGCCGAATTCAAGAAATTCTGTTGGTCCAATGGCATCCAGGTCAATTTCGCCTCAGTCGCACACCCACAGTTCAACGGCCAAGTCGAACGAGCCAACGGACTAATACTCAAAGGAATCAAGCCTCGGCTACTTCAGGAACTAAAGGAAGCAGCGGGCGCCTAGGTTGATGAACTCCCTTCAGTCTTGTGGGGATTGCGTACAACTCCCAATCGCTCAACTCGGTCAACCCCCTTCTTCCTCGTCTACGGCTCAGAAGCAGTCCTCCCGAGTGACCTCAAGCACAATGCACCCCGTATAAGCCAGTACACATAAGCTGAAGCTGAAGAAGCGCGACAAGACGGCGTCGACCTCTTGGAGGAGGAACGAAATTTAGCTCTCACCCGCTCGACGTTTTATCAGCAATACCTTCGCCGATACCACGACCGACACGTCCGAGCTCGCTCCTTCCAAGAGGGTGACATGGTACTTCGCATCAAGCAAACTTCGGACCACAAATTAGCTCCCCCATGGGAAGGCCCGTTTATCATCTCCAGAGTACTGCACAATGGGGCCTATCACCTGTACGATGTAACTAATAAGATAGAAGAGCCTCATGCATGGAATGCCCAGTTACTGCGCCGATTCTATGCATGAGCACGCTTGTCAGACATGAATAAATATTACTTCGTACGCCTAGTGTGCCTTACTCAATTCGCTTTCATTACTCAAAAACAGGTTCTCTTCCAAGCTGTGCCCAGCTCGGACGAAAACTAACAATCAGGTTTCCTTCCGAGCTGTGCGCAGCTCGGACGAAAAGTATCAATCAGGTTTTCCATCCGAGTTGTGCGCAGCTCGGACGAGAACTTAGAAAACTTATGTTAAGTGCTCACCAACGCCCCAAAGGCTTGAGGAAGAACAACATCATCTGCATTGAGGACCTTGTATACAAGATCTTCAATAGAAAAAATTTCTAAGTACTTCCAAGCCTCAAGAAGCTTAGGGGCTGCTTAAAGCTATAAAAACAGGTTTTCTTCCGAGCTGTGCGCAGCTCGGACGAAAACTATCAATCAGGTTTTCCATCCGAGCTGTGCGCAGCTCGGACGAGAACTTAGAAAACTTATGTTAAGTGCTTACCAACACCCCAAAAGGCTTGAGGAAGCACAACATCATCTGCATTGAGGACCTTGTATACAAGATCCTCAACATAAAATCTTTCTAAGTACCTTCCAGTCTAAGTAGACTTGGAGGCTGCTTAAAGCGATAAAAACAAGCTCTCTTTCGAACTATGCGCAGCTCGAGTAAAAACTTCAAAAATTCATACCAAAAGAAAGGCAAAACGGAAGAAATATTCGTTTCAAGCAAAGAAACAGAGTACGAGTTCATCAACCAAACGACGGAGTGTCACGACACAACCACATAGTGCAACTTATTACAGATCCACTCGGCATCCTGAGGCAAATATCAAACCAGTGTTTTCAACCACACTCCATTCATTCCTCGCCCCCCTCGTCCGACTCACTGGTTACACCAGTTGACTCAACGAAGAAATCCAGATCGGGCATCAGGGCAATTCGGCTAGCAGTCTCCGCATAGCGCGGCAGGAAGGAGGTGCAGCTCTGACCCTCTTTCGGATCTCCACCACCAACTCGCTCAAGATTATGGACCCGCTCCGGAAAATGCGCCTTGGTCAAGGCTAGTGCGTAATTCGCACCGCTCCGTGCCGCTGAGCGTTTCCAGCGGGCCAGATGATGCGGAGCCTCCTGGAGCACGGGCACAACAGTATCTAACTTCACTCTGCTCCCTTCATCAGGCGACAACTTGCTCTTTAAAGCGAGGGTAGCACCCATAACCTCTTCAACAATTTTCTTCGCTTTGGCGCACCTCATGGTCAGCAATCCCCGAGCGAGAGCAAATTCTATGGTCACTGGAGTATAGTTATCTCTCTTCATCATTTTCGCAAAGTCGGCCATGCGCGCCTTCTCGGCATCCGGATCTGTCCCATATGCTGCACCAAGAGAGAAGATGAGTACACAATCTAAGAATGGGCAACAGGTCCCTACCACAGCTTGAACAACCAAAACTCACCAGACAAGGTCTCACTGAAAACGGCGAACCGCCCAGCGCAATACTCTTCAGCTGCCTTCACCGCCTTCCGAGTGGTTTCCAACTCGGCTTGATGCTTCTTCACATCTTCGACACGCAGCTCGGATAGTTTCTCCAAGTCAGACTCCAGCTTAGAGATGCAAGCCTCATTCTCCTTCACTGCCTGTTTGTAGTAATGAAGACTGGTCTCCAAAGCTTTCTGAGCCTTGGCTCGTTTCTCAACTTGCTCTATTTCCTTCTTCATCTTGGCCACAAAATCATCGTTCTCCTTAACTTTTGAATCAAAGGCCTTCTTCGCTGCCTCTGCAAGCAAAATGTCAAATACAAGAATAAGAGGAAGAAAGATGGCAGTTTGGAAACTCAAGAACTGTTACCATTATCCTCAGCATGCTGTTTCTTCAGTTTGTTATGCTCTTCAAGCAGCGCTTCGTACGCACTCTTGGTAGCAACACTCTCCCCCTGCAACTTCACGAAGGCCGACCCAAGCTTGCATGCCTCCTATGAAGACAAGAGGAATACCACAATCAAATAAAAACCTCCTATCAAAAGACTCTGAATAACTTCACAAAGTTACTCGGAGCCTTGGGGGCTACACCCAGTGGGTGCACTAAGAAGTGCTCCCACTGGAAGTTCATCAAAATAAAAACCTCCTATCAAAAAACTCTGAATAACTCCACAAAGTTACTCGGAGCCTTGGGGGCTACACCCAGTGGGTGCACTAAGAAGTGCTCCCACTGGAAGTTCATCAAAATAAAAACCTCCTATCAAAAGACTACGAATAACTTCACAAAGTTACTCGAAGCCTTGGGGGCTACACCCAGTGGGTGCACTAAGAAGTGCTCCCACTGGAAGTTCATCAAAATAAAAACCTCATATCAAAAGACTCCGAATAACTCCACAAAATTACTCGGAGCCTTGGGGGCTACACCCAGTGGGTGCACTAAGAAGTGCTCCCACTGGAAGTTCATCAAAATAAAAACCTCCTATCAAAAGACTCTGAATAACTTCACAAAGTTACTCGGAGCCTTGGGGGCTACACCCACTGGGTGCACTAAGAAGTGCTACCACTGGAAGATCATCCAAATAGAAACCTCCTATCAAAAGACTCCGAATAACTTCTCAAAGTTACTCGGAGCCTTGGGGGCTACACCCACTGGGTAGGAAAACTTACGTAAGTACTTACGTGCATGTTGGACTTCACCAACTCAGCCTCAGATGCTAGCTCCCGCAGCCGCAGCTCAAACTGGGTCGCCTTGACCAAAGACTCCTTCAATCCGCCAATGATAGCACTCTCCACTGGGGCTCCAACGGGAATGGCTCCCGAACTAGAAGGCTCACTCCTTCGAGCAGCCGCCGAGGTGACAGGGGTCTCCTTAACAGCCTCCCCAGCTGGAGCATCGGGTGCGGCAGCTCGGGAACCAGACCCAGAGGCTACCGTTCCCTCAGGAACAGTCACCTCAGGAGGAGTGACCCCAGCAGCGGCAGACTCGGTAACAATCCGAGATGGATCAACATCCATGTCTGCAGCAGAAACAACAAACAATTAAAAGCGAAAGATGACAGCGACAAACGTCTCAACAAAGAAAACGACGAAGAATTCTCACCAACAGCTGCAGTATCTTCCGAAATAGCGCCCATCCCAGGAAAGTCAGTCACCTCACAAGTGCTAGCGTCCTCCATAGCTTCGGCCTCGAGATCCTCCTCAATCCCAGGCAACGTCTCAGAACCACTCGGACGAATACTGCAAAAAGAGACAGCTAAGGATGAGCCTGAGAAACTAACAGGGCCTTAAAGCACGCGATAACCAACAGCATTACGGGTGAACGGTCTTCAAGCTACGCCTTGGGGGAGCAACCCTGGCTGAACCAGATCCAGCCCCCTTGGCCTTTTCAACAGCAGCACCTCCTGCGGGATTAGCCTCTCGGCCCCCAAGAGTGACAAGTTTCTTCTTCTTCATGGGCGCAACCTTCCCAGAGCTAAGTCCCAAGGGAGGAAGCTTCCCGCTGTCCTCTTCACCACTCAGAGTATGAGCCCTTTTACGGGTCCGAGTAAGCCCCTCCCGCGCCGACTCACGGTCCTGGTTACCCTTCGAGCGTTGCTCGGACGCTGCCTGAACCCGAGCCACCTCAGACTCCAGCTCCTCCCCCACCTCAACTTCGACCCCCGCGCCAGCAGTACTATCTTCATCCTCCTCGGCGGGATGCTGCGGAGCCAGAGGAATAGGGCAGCGAAACTGGGTAAAATCCTAGCAATAAACAAAGAGTTCCGAGTTAAAGCCGACAAATGAAGCACATTCAAGATACATATGACATGAGTCAGCATACCAAGGTGGGAGGATACCAAGATACATATACCAAGATACATATACCAAGCCAGTTGTCTGAAGCCCCTGGGTCACGCTTGTTATTATCTTCATCTGAAGTTCAAACTCGTACAAAAGCATCTCAGTGTTACTATAGCGGGTGTCATCCTGCAACCCGGAGTATGTCCACATCCCCCGAGCTCGGGCTTGAAGAGGCTGGATCTTCCGAATCACAAAAGCAGCTATCAAATCTATGGCGTCTAGACCATTCTTCTTATCCCTGATGACTTCACACATCAAGGGGAGCACCTGCTCCTTATCAGCATTGGTGAGTCGGGGGTTCCAGCCCTGAGAGTTGGTCAGCCTAACGTCCGAGTAAGGAGGCAAGGTACGCACCCCCGGCTCCTCGGCCACTTTGCAGTAGAACCAACTATTCTGCCAGTTCTTGACAGAATCGGGCACACAAGAAGCAAAATACTGTACTCCCTGCTTCTTGGCCAAAAACAGGCCGCCACAAAGATGGTTAAACTCAACGCCGCCACCCTCCCCAGGATTCTTTGCCTTTTGAGGCTTGATGGCGTATATGCTACGGAAAAGATGCCAGTGGGGCTCTATGCCTAGAAATCCCTCACAAAGGGTGAAAAAACTGGAGAGAAGGGTAACCGCGTTGGGAACAACGTGATGAAGCTGAGCACCCGTGAAAGCCAGAAAATCCAGAAAGAAGGGATGTGGGGGAAGAGAAAAGCCGCGATCTACATGCGAAAGTAAAATTACTCTCTCACCGTCCCGCGGTGCAGGCTCGTCTTCCCCAGCCGCGGGAAGACGGCAACCCTCGCGGGGAACCAGGCCGGCGTCCTGGTACCCCAGCAGCATGTCCTCCGTCACGATCGACGGCAGTCACTCCCCCGCAGACATGGTCGCGATGACGGCAGAGGGGAAGCGCGAATGGCGGCCTCCCAGGATGGACCTCGAGCGGCCGGCGGAGAGATCTCGACGGAGAGATTAAGCAGGCAAAGGAAGAGGCGGAGCGAAAGAGAGGAGCGGGAATGGCTGCGCAGGGGGGAAATGAGTGGAGATGTCCCAAACCGAAAGGCACGGGGCCTTTTATAGCTCGAGGTAGCAACCGCCTCGCATCAGAGCCGCACCCCACTAATGGGCTTGCCGGTTGCCTTTCCCCATAAAACCGCCCACTTCCCCATAATCCCTCCCACTTCCGCACGGACAGTTAATTATTATCCTATAAAACCGCTGCGGGAATCGAGGAGACAAGCCCAAACAGTGCGCCCACTCACCTGGGCAAGAAGATTCTCTGACAAGGCAAGATATTTTGTTAAAAGCCAAATCTGGTTTCGACCCGAAGCTCGGAACCGCCCCAACCACTCGGAAGATGCGAAGCATAGCACCGATCAAACTCTCCGAGTATGCCATCACTCGGAAGAAAATGCAAAGCTCCCGCAGCATCCGAGTAAGCTGTCACTCAGAAGCGCCGCGAAAGGAACCACTCGAAGATTCCTCGCAAGGTGAAAAATCCCGCACCCGGTTACTCGGGTGAGAATCTGCGTAATAAACTCGCTGGCGGCCCGTCTCTGACGTAGAATGCCAGGCCACCGGTAAGACCCGGCGCAGGGGGTAAAGAATCAATGTCCCACGTGGCATGGCCTAGGACTCAGCACGATGTCCTAGGACATTGAACTTTACAAATTTTGTTCATATGGAGTTTAAGGCCTTTTACTCCGAGACACGCCTTCCGAGGCCTCAGTCCACCTCTTCCGAGAGACGTTTGAGTGTCGCCAAGTTTTTCCGCTAACCTGCCCAACTCTCACTCGAGGGAAAAGTTTGAACATCAATAAAGCCCTTCCGGGCCTCTTACTGAGTTTAATCTTCGCATGCCTCAGAAAGACTAAATGTCAGCCAACTCACTTACGAGCACCCGAAAGCGCTTGGGGGCTACTGTCGTGGTAATACTAAAGGCATACCCCTAGGCGAGGGAAAACCAGGGGTATCCTTAAACCCTAGATTTCCCCAAAACATATTAAGCAAAATGAAATCAACCAAAAACACGAAGCATTGGCAGCCTCCGAGTAACATGTTACTCGGAGACCAGGAGTCGTTTCCGAGTACGCAACTACTCAGAAGCACAGCAAGATCCGAGTAAAGCGATACTCGGAAGTGATCGGCGAGGCCCCCCTACTCGGAAGATGGAAAACACAACGGACGGGAGGCATTTAATGTTGCAGGCGTTTTCTCCTCCTTTATTAGTAGTAATGGGCAGACCGTTTCGTATTTAAGTACTTATTTAATCATGTAATTAAGACCCATTTATGCCAGGGCATTAAGGAGGCAGGGGCGCACTCTATATAAGCCACCCCCTCCCCTCTGGCAATGGCACACGCAACATTTCTCTACTTCTCAGTATTCTGAAGAAAGAACACCCCAGTAAGCCTGGGACAGGACTAAGGTTTTTATCTCTATGGAGAGGCCTAACCTGTATAATCCTCTTGCGTCAACCCACTCTACGTACAGATTCATTTAGCTCCGTTCATACTCCCATATCTATTGTCAGGATTCTATCCACGACAGGAAGCATTACGTCTAGCAAAGGACCTCAATCTTCAGAACATCAAACATGTTTTGAGAGAGAGAGAGATGTCTTACAACGAGTGGTCTCAACCACTACAAATCCTACGGCTAGACTCCTAACTTCTTCAATGACGCAGCAACATGTGAGATTTATTCTGGGGCCGCTCCTAGTGTCTCTAGAATGGCTTTGAATACTAGGCCAACATTGATCATGATATGTCACGTGCTCTATCCTTGCTATTTCCCATGTCAACCCTAATAGCTATAAATGTGCTGCATCGCGATGGTGATGACGACACCTACTCCAATAGATATCCAACTGTCGTAGTATGATGGTGCCCGGTGCCCCATCGACCCACTGACAACAAAATGGGTGGTCACATTGAGTAAAGAGCCTGAAAATAAGATAAAGAAGGTCAATATATGGTAGCACCAACTACATAAATTTTATATGGTAGAGAGGAATTTGATCTTACAATCATAGTCTACCCAACCCATCCGCATTTTCTCCAGGTTATACACAAATATTTTGTCACGTAGAACAAGATCTGCCACAATAGAGACATATCAATTGACAAGAAACATACTAGGCTTGAGATTGTATATTGGACTAGTTGTTGTAAATAGTTGCTAGTTGCAAAAAAAATTGTTAGTGTGAAGCTAGTACTTATCAGTTTATTTACTAGTCGGTTGCATGATCGAATTAGTATAATATCATGGGTTTATAAAAGATATGGGCCGGGATCAAAAACCATAATCACTCTCCCAAGAATACGTTATTTTTAGTTGAGCAGGATAAGTTTTTTCGACAACCATTACAGGCTAGCTAAAACAAAGAAGTGATAAGATGTGCAACCTATACCAATTAATTCAGTCAAGACCCCCTCAAAAAAAATCAGTCAAGATGAGTAGATGACCAACCTCCAAGTACAGTGATCCTCTTGTAACCTTCGTTATCCTTGCTCCTTTGAAACCCAACAATAAATAAATTATCGTTGTCCTGCAAACCATGGTATGATATTCTGAAACTTTGGAAAAAAAATGGTGGAAACAGCTAACCACATTGCGATAGTGAAGAAATTTAACAAATGTAGCATCAGAAGGTTTCTAGAGTTACATATGGACCCTTGCGCAAAAGATAGCTCTCTGGCCCCACTTTCATTGCAGCACCATCCTCGAAATATAGAGTAACAGTTGGAAACAACGAGAGCGCCCTGGTGCTGAAGTAAAAAAATAGTAATTTAACATTCTGAAGAACATCAATTGCTAATCTACTATGAGGGATAATAACCTGTTGGATGAAATAAAATATCGGAATCCCATGTCAAGAAAATAGCGCACAGATGGAGAGATAGCAGCATATATCTGTTAAGAACCAGGTATAAATCATTACAACTGACAATGGCAAAACAATTTTTTTGAAGAGTAGATTAACTATTGATTGTTTTTTCAATAGGAAGAGAATGATGTATAGCATATGATGAACTCACGGCGTTAATAACAGGATCATAGACTCCATCGGCGAGGTACGATAGTCTTGTTCCTGAATCCACAATTGTTCCTTGTTCAGTTGATGTTGCAAACAAGGAAGAATTAATAGGGAGCTTTTGACCATTGACTGCAATGCTCTTCATATTCAAGTTATATTGGGACCTGCATTTTATTAAAGAAAAACTGTTGATATAAACAAGTTGTAGAGTTCATATTCTAGCTATATTGTTGGCCTATAACCAAATAGGCAAGCACACGTTTCCTTGGAAAAAACAAAGTAAAAAGAGCATAAATTGTACTTACTGTTCACAAATTCAAGATTGTATTAATAAATTCAAGTGCAAACAAAGATATGTCAATTTGTCAAAAAAAATTAAATTCAACTAATAAGTAAACTCCACCAAGATTATAAATCAAGATGATCCAATGAGATTTTGCAAAATAAAGATAGGATGAATCTTTCATTACGAGTTCATTATCGTTTTATGTCCTAATATTTCCAGTTACCACTAAACTGAAAACAAAAGTATGGTAGTACAAAAAATAGAGCAATGAAAACTTCTAAAGTATAATTTACACCGGTAACTTCAGAAAAGGGACTTACTGTGTTGGAACAAGTGGAGTAGATACATATCCTGGTTGTATTATTTCATCAAAAACAAGAATACCACCACCTTCTTTTGAACGTTGCAGGCAATGAGAGAATACTTTAGGGAACACTCCTTGGGAACTCAATTGTGAGATGATAGACAATGTGCCCTTTCCTAACCCGATAATTCCATCCATATTCATTTCCCCTGATCGTGAGTTGCTACATCTGTTTTAAGAAGATCGTTAGAATGTTGCTCTAGCTAGATTTTAGATTTTGTATTTATTACTATCAGTTGTAAGTGTTAGATTTAAATTTCGGATGCAGAAGTAAAATTTACCCAAAAAAGACAGACGCAGAAGGGTCGGCAGACCGATCATTTCCCATGACACCGTTGAAATAGATGGTGTCAGATACGTAGTACCCTAACATGGCACTTCCGTCAGCATACGCCAGAGAGTATCCACATATGTTGTTAGGCCAGTGCGAGGCATTGCAGACCGCATACCCTGTCTTGAGAGCGGTTCTGCATCTTTCATCAAAACATGATATTTTTGAGGACGTCGAAGAAGAGCTGGGGTTGTATAACTCCAAAGGAAACTAAGAGAAAAATCAAGTAGAATGGGTAAGTCATGGTTCAGTCACAAGAACATAGATGCATTTTAAAGAGATGAATTAGAGGCCAGAAAATGATTGGCTTACATTGAGCTCGCTAGATTGGGGGCAACCATTGCAAGGGCTGCAAGAAACCCACATGATGTCACTTCCAGTGTCGAACTGAAGGTAGTATTCCTTCGCTGAGTTACCCAATTTCACACGGATGTAATAAAGCCTGCAAATTCGAATTTGAGCTTAAAAGAACACAATTCTGATTGCAAAAAAGAACAAACTGGCCAGTTGCTCAACGAGAAGTCATACGATCAGAGATGGTAACGGCAACATCGAGGTTCATCATTTGCAACACTAGTGGTAACGATGCGAGAAAACTGCAACTTGCATCTTAAGTAATTCAAGAATTGATAGAAAGGAATGGAGACCCAATTCCTTACATAACACTGGTTGATAATAATAAAAAGGACACTATAATACATACTGCTACAAGCTGTAATGAACTGAACACATGATATATACTTCCTGGAAGGTTATCACTTTACTGATCTCAATAGTTATCTCACCAGTCACCAGGGCCTATGCAATTAAATTAGAACACAGGGCACCCTAACTGAAGTTAGTAATTCAGAACAAATGGCACAAGAATTGGCCAGACAGAAAGGCAAATGGTCGAGCAACATTGGAGCCATCGAAGTTAATAATGTAAAGAATAAATCCGCTTGCTTGTATGACAGACCATACAGAACAGCTAAGACTCATGTCAACCCAGGTAGGAGGTAGCCTTGAATGAGCTCTTCTACTGATGCTACTGGCTAAGGGAGTATTGGGACCGTAACAAGGAAACATGATGACAGACAGTGACTCACTCTCTGCTTGGAAGAACTTGACTGTCCTTAGCGCTAAAATCTGTAACTAATGAGCGGAATGCATAGATGATGTTTAATTTACAAAGTTTGCTTCCCCCAGAAATTGTTTTCTCGCCAACCCAACATTTTTCTACCCTTGGCCAGGGTTGGTAAGAACATACTAACATGGATAAATGCCGTTCATCTCAGAAGCTCAGCGATTTGGCGGTGGAAGAGTTCATATCAAGCTAAACAAATGGAACTAAAACACAATAGATGCATCCTAATTCAAATCAGAGTTCAGGACCAGTGGAACAACAATTGGGAAAAACTAGAGAAAATCGTTTACAGAGCAAACTGACCAGGACATGCCGTGCAGGGCGGAGCTGAACGCGCCCGTCTTCTTCCTCGAGAGGTGCAGCCTATCGAGCTCCTTCAGATGGCCCAAGTGAACCCCCTCAACCGGCCGCGCACGCTCGAGAACCAGCGCCGGAGCAGCAGCGGCGGTGGCGGCGGCGGCAAGGAGCACCACGACCGCTGCAACTCCGGCCGCGACCGCCGGCCTCATCGAGCCCGGTTTACCCATCCAAGAGCGGCCACGGGCGAGGCGATCCAGCGAGGGGAAAGTGAACTCCATCGCACTCCTCTTGTTTCCGAGAGCTCCGCCCAGCCAGCGCCACCCTCTTCACTTGTTGCTGTTTTCGGAAAGATTCTTCGCGGGAGAAGCAGAGCAGAGTCGGCCAGCAGCGTAGTGGGGTGGAGTGAGAGCAATGCTAGGTTCACGGAGCTTTACGCCTTTGGTCACGTCCCTAATCCCTCCTCAACTTCCTCGCAGATCTACACCATTCACCCCTCCTAAATCGGATATAGTATTAGTTTGTGAATTAATATACTAGATGCGTTTGTGAAGGCGTTTCTTTACGTAACCTATCTGTTTTTCCTCACGACATCGCTCCCGAGTCGTCCCCCACGGGCGACTCCGAGGCGTAACCTACCGCGCCGTCACTGGCCTTCATCAGGGGCCTTCCCCGCCGCCGCTGCCGCCAGCGTTCGCCGCGGTGGCGGCGGGACCCGGCGCCCCGAAAGGGTCGGGGGAGAAGGAGCGGGGATGGATCCTTGGCGGCGGCTAGGGACGGCGTTCGGCGGATCGATCTCGTGCGGCGGCTGGAGCGGCGACCCCAGGCGTGAGGCGGCGACGGCTGCCTTTGCCGCCGGTGGAGGTCGCCTGCAGGCAGCGAGGGCGACGTCAGGTCTACGGCGGCGGCCCTCCCATGGATCTCCGTGCGTGGATGGTGGTCGTGGTCGTAGGTCTAGGCCTCCCGCCTAGATCCGCCATCGGAGTGGTCGTCGGTCGTCCGGAGGTGCGTGGGGAGGCGGCATGTTGCATCTTTTTCAGGCCTGCCCGGCGGATGCGCGTGGTTCTTGCTTTGGCTTGCCTTCTCTTCCGTCGGAGGGGTCGGCCGACGGGCGGCGGCGTGGGGGCCTGCCGATCTGTCCAATAAAGGGGGCAATCCTTCAGGTCTTCTCGCGCCGGTCCTAGGGTTACTCTGACACCAAGACAAAGAACTACCGTGCGTCTGTCCTCTTTGATTTGTCCAGAGTACTGTCGGGTTCCGGAAGGCTCCGCCGGCTATCTCCCTCTGGCGTTAATGCCTGTAGATTGTTGGATCGGGTGGTATTCGGTCGTGCCGAAAAAATCGACGCGAAGCTCTACTCTGTTGCCATCATGGGCAAATCCATGGTGAAGTAAAAGGGAGAATGTCATGGAAGCTGTGATTGGAGGACTGACAATGGTGTTCGGAGCCTTTGTGTTGATGAGGAACTGGCTCGGAGTTCCAGGAATCGTGACAACAGTATGTAAGAGGGGGCGACAACACATGTGAAGTTCAAAGTCCTACCTTTCAGGGTGAAAATCCAAGGTCTGGCCTTAATTGGTTGTGCCTGGCAATGGTCTTGCTGAAGACATTGTTTTGAGAGCGGGGACTATCTTTATGGTGAAAACCCAAGGTCTGACCTTAATTGGTTGTGCCTGGCACTGACCTTCTTGAAGGCGTTGCTTTTGAAGAATCGGAAATCAGGTGTTGGCTTGGTGGTGGTTGTGCTGCGGCTGCAAGGATTGTAACTCTGTAGCAGGATTTTTCTTTTTTATTTTTTCTCTTTTTCTTTTGGTTGGCTGAGTGCATCCGTAGTGCCTTTTGGGTATTGTGTAGTTGCAGAGGCCGTGTGTAATTGGTATCTTTTCGATATTAATATATTCTCCTTTTCCAAAAAAAAGATGCGTTTGTAAAATTGATATGAAAAACGATCATTTAATATTTATCGCAAATGTTTATCCATAGTTTAATAAAAAATGGTCAATCTAAAGTGAAATAAGACAAAATTCATTTAAATTCTATACGATTTAAATACAGAAATAATATTTTTTTCAACTAATAAAATTTAAATAAAAATACATTTAAATATAATCTACTCGTCGTTGGACTTCACGTTCGTCTCCTTCTTATCGCGCTCCACCTTTATCTCCTCAACTAGCTCATCATCGAATTCCAGGCCAACGAAAACTTCCTCCATCTTCGCCTCTATCTCAGGAAGGCATCGGTGATTCGCTTCCACCTCGCGCTTGTAATGGATGGAGTCCAAAATCACCTGCTACTCCTTCACGATCAAATTCGTCGCAGCGGTATTCGCTTGTTGCTTTATAGCCAGATAATCGAGGGGCAACCCAGCGACAAAGAGAGCGGCGCGCCAGTTTTAAGGATCCGCTAGGAGCTATCATCGGTACGCCAATGTTAGATTGAAGTTGGAAGTGGCGGCACAGATGAGTTAGGGTGGATGGAAACGAGGATGGTTGTGGATGATCGCCATCCCTCTTAAATGATTACGAGTACGCGGCTGGGTGGGCAACCGACTTTAATGCGGCCGGAGTAAGCATTTCAGTTGGTGCGTTTGCATTGAAGCGGTGAGCTCCTTCGGCGATATCCCACCACGTTTCTCCGTTATTGAACATGCGCGAAGAACAAAGCTTTGACTAGCATTGAACAATTGTCATTCCTTCAGTGATGCCCTATCGCATCTTCCAACATTGAATATGCGCATGAAGAAAGAAGCTCTAACCGGTGATGTCCAATCACGTCTCTCTAATATTGAATGCACGCGCGGATAGAGCTCTAAACGGCATGAAATTCGCGACAACATCTTCGCGCGTGGAAGAGTTTGTGGGGTGGAATGTGTTGGGTGGGATCTAGGTGTCAAATGTGAATGGTGACGGCGGTCCAGACGCCCAAAAAACCCTTTCAATTTTGCATCTGGTTTACGGTAAAACAGACCCGTGAACTGGTCCACAGATAAATCTTTAAATTCACTATGCTCCCTAATTTTAGGAGCACCAGATTCGATTGAGGTATCTAGATTTTGATTTTGACCTGGTCTAACTTTTTGTCATGTGGGCCATTGGTCTAAGGGGCCGGCCTGTCAATTGGAATCTCTCGCTGGAGGAGGGGGGCGCTGGGCCCTGGGCGTCATGGCGGATGGAGGGCTCGCGCCGACCACGCGTCCTTCTCATTTGGTAGGTGGCCGCCAGGGAAAGGAGAGGACGGGGTCTTGGTCCGATGCGCCGCCACATTTGTTCATTGCTTGGATCTGTTGCTTTCGCCGGATGGGTGAACCTGCTCCTCGCGAGGGGCGTTCTTATGCTGCTGGCGCCTCCTGGTGGCTTCTACCTCAGACCTCGGATGCGTCGTTCATCTACAGGACGCCGTGCTGCTCGCGAGGGGCGCTGTTCCTGCTGGTGCCTTCTTCCTCAGCTGTGTTCTTCCTCTACAGGCGTGGTATATCCTCTTTTCCCCTTTTTGTTCATTTTTTCCTGGTTCAGCTTGTGTGTGCCTTCGGTGTAGGTTGGGCTACTAGATGAGGATGTGTTGTTCATCTAAGATTTGTAGCTAATGGTCTTTGGTAGTCTGTCCTGGTAGTGCACAAC
This sequence comes from Bromus sterilis, assembly GCA_950022295.1. NCBI lineage: Eukaryota > Viridiplantae > Streptophyta > Magnoliopsida > Poales > Poaceae > Bromus > Bromus sterilis. The sequence goes on from OX465595.1 coordinate 436,924,932, forward strand.
GATTGGTTTCGTGGGTTGTAGTTGTGCTGATCAATAGGGATAACTTCGTTTTATCTGCTAGGAAACACTTCAAACCATGTACAACGTGAAGCTTTGTAGTCATTTATGGTTTGCATCTTACTGAAGGGAATAGACTAAGTTGTCTTGTGTGTTTAGTTCATGTACTATGGCAAAATTCTTATTTGTTTGGCTGAATTAAGGTTCGCTCTTCAAAATAGCTCGGCGGTGTGGGGTATGTGGGATCTTCCTTTGCCACGCGTCGGCTCTGCTTCTTGGTCAGTTCCTGCACGGGAGATGAGGGAGGGGGCTGGGGTTTCCTATGAAGCATCATTATTCTATACACTGATTCGTCCGATGTTTTCGTCCCTGTTGGATATGATGGGGTGGTGAGGGTAGTCTGTCGTGCTGCACCACTTCACTAATCGTTCCGCTTTCCGATGTGGTCGTTGGTGCAGTAGCTGCGGTGGTGAGGGGTTTGGACGTCGTTGGTTTGGGGGGTTTCCTCCTCACAATTCCTTCTTACGGCTGGTGTTCTTGCGGTAGTCGGGTGCATCGTGTGTCTTCTTCGTCCGTTGCCTCCTTATGGGGACGTCATGTATGTAGATCTTCTGCTAAGATGTTACAGGTAAGTCAGTAGTTTTTTTTTTGTCTTTAAAACTCCTTCTCTAAACAGAGCTATTTAACACTATTGTTTATGTAGGAAAATGGCAATTCAATTATTGCGCGGAGCAAATAATCTTGGCTACTGCGATGGGAAGCCTTGCTACTTTCAACATATATAGATGTCTCCTTCACTTGATGACATCTTTTGATGCTAAGAGTACCAGTTTCAGTTCATATGATCTGCAAGAAGGTAATCAGAAACCTGAAGTTTGTTCTTAATATTCAAGCCATAAGGTTATCCACAAAACATGGTTCTCAGATAAGTGATAAAATTCTTTTTTACTTAAGCACTAATGCTTATTTGTAAAACACATGGGCTTAATTAGGAACCTCTGATATAATAACAGTGATCTAATCATATTACTTCATTTGTTCTTCAGGCTACCTTCGGACTAGTGCATGATAATTGTGTTTTTTGAACTTAATATATGTAGTCTGGTCGACTTTTTTATGAACTTAGATATGTGATTCACCTATAATAATAAATTAATCTAGTGTTCTTTTAAATTTTGAACATGTCAAAGTTGGTTTCCCATCCTCCAAAGTCAACTTATATTGCAGTTAGATTTTTTTTGTCTTTGATGTAGAATGAGGACAGTGACAATCTTGCATTCAGGCTCTCAAATACGTCTAGGTTGCCTTTCCTTGTACAGAGAAGTCTCAAAGCAGCAGCTGCACCTGTGAGTGTTAACTTATTTATCTAGGGGTGCCAACATATGCACGCTGAGGCGACTGATGTTGTGTTCCAAGTTGAGGTCTTTTCAAGCAACACTTCACTTGGGCGTCTTTCATTTCTATATGAATCCAAGTAATATGCACCGCTCTATTTATGTTTTTTGTTGTTTATTGGTAACTCGCATTAGGACCTATAAGTTCTTAGTGCATGGGTAGAAACATATTGTGATTTATTATTAACCATGGTCTTGTTAATCACAAGGCTCTAAGAACAATGAAAGCTAGCATGCTTTGAATTTTTGGAAGGTCCTCTGGTTAACCATTAACATAAATTAATGAGAAGTTGGATGTCCTAAAAATTCTACAAGATAACCAACCATGTATGTCTATCTCTCTTTGATAGTTTATTTATATTCAAATCACTTCAGCTGGATGTATGTTTAACTATTGTTTTTGTCAATTCTCATGTACCCCCAATCTTAGCTCGATTTTTTTTACCCATGTATTCAATAGGTGATCTTATACTCTGAAGTTTTGTTGTTTTTATTTTAGGCTGCACCGCAGTACATGGTTTCTTTGTACTATTTTGTAGTCTGCTCCTTCGTGGTGAGCGTTGTTCCTTCAGCAATGGAGAGAGTTTCAGAATTGTTCTATACGAGTTGGAATTGTGGTGTGCAAAGGCAACAACCAAGGTGATCTGCATGTTTGTGTGATTCCTTACTTTTTTTATAAATAAGGATAAATGAATAGTAAACAAGATGCCAACGGAAGAAATTAACATGGTTTAGAACTATTTGTAAGCCAACAAAAGAAAATAGTATAGTTTAGAATTACCTTTTGTAAACTTTCTTAAGAAATAGTATGTGAGTTAGACATCCCCACCATTGATTATTTACCTAAACCACACTCCTATTTTTATGTTGTTTTTCATATATTTTGGAACTTCATATTCTTTTTAATTTAGCTTAAAATTCATTTGTTGGGCAGTTATAACATGACACATTTTTTAAGCAAACTGCAACATATTTCCTTTCACTGTCTATTTATCCCCACACCTGTGGACAAATTAATGAGCTGCAGCGTCTCTTCGTTATTTATGCCAGATCCTGCCTTGGTCCAATTTCTGTTTTGTCATAGTAATGTCATTTATGATAGAAAAAATGAGCTATGTGATTAGTAGTTTTCTATCTCAAGAGTTCAACAGTTCTTGACATTTCTTATGGATTGGTATTGTGATGTTCCTTTCAGTTGCGGAAGCAACTGTGATGATCACCTCTGTGAGAACTGATGTGGTTGTGCGTATTTTGTTTATGTGTTTGAGATGTCACACCATTGGAAGGTTCTTTCGTGTGTTTCATTTCTAGCTAATAGCACCGATAATAGATCTAATATGTACCAGTTTACTTGGAATAAATAACATAGAGAATCTGGTTACATCAGTTAGTCCTTTTTTATAATATTGATGATTCAATTGTCCGCACATCGCGGTAGAGAAAACGTCGATGACAATACCAAAGGTACAAGTGCAATGTTTTATTTAGGAATCATTTTCTTTGATACAGAGGTCCATATTTTGAGTTGGGAACATAGTTTTGAGCTTTGGTTACATAATAAAGACATGGATAATGAAATGTGGTGGGTGCTCTATTTTGTTTTAGAATTGCATATTTCAAGAAATTAAACATATGCAATTTAAATGAGCCCAGATTGCATATGCAGGTTACAAGTTGAAATGTCGCAAAATGATGCTCCCACTATTTCGTTTGAAATACAAAGGTCTCGGGATTGAATGGCTGGTAAACGTGCCTCCGCATTGACGCTTCGCACGCACAATCGATTGATTATATGAATACATGCGATGACAACTATGATGTCATTTGTCTGACAAAAGAAACTCTAATGTCATTTTTCCTTAAGAAGTCATGATGGCATTTTAGTTCAAAACAAAATGGCATGTAATTCTTTTTGTCAGATAAAAAGTGATGTCTATCATGGTGCCTTCGCTATTCATTTATTTGTGAACAAAAGTTTGAAGAAGGGTAAGCATCCCCAATGCACGTGCAACTAGCTTTAAATGCATCGAATGTGTTGCAAAACAGAAACAACGGCGCAGCAAAGCGCGCGTTACCCTTCTAGTACAAGTCCGTGTTGGATGGGAAAACATCGCCGGACCGTCCCGTCCCGATGCTTGCGAGAGGTTTAAGGGCTTGGGTTAAAGATGCCCTTATGAAATGATTATACTTGTCCCGGTCTTCACATAACCATATTTGTTGTGGGTCGGCGGCAATGGTGACGATGGCCGGACGCCAGCACGTCGTGGTCGCCGGCGTTTACCAACCGAAGAGCCGCAGCCCCTAGGAGAAAAAGATATAGAAAAGAGAGCAGCCGCGCGCACGCACCAACCTGGTCAACGACCATGATCCACCATGATCGTCATCAACATCTATATACCCCCCGCATCCACCATGATCCTCATCACCTCAACCCGACGACGACGATGAAGATGCTGAGGCAGCACCTCCCCCTCTTCTCCTCTTCGTCTCCCCCTATTTATACGGCACTCACTCGCCTCACCGGGCAGAACAGCCATCGTGTTCCTCTCGGCCTCGCCTCCAGAAAGACGAGCTCTAGAACTAGTGCCACGACCAAACCCCTCATCATCCTGCTACTCCTGATCCTCCTGATTCTTGTTGTGACCGCCGTCTTCTCGTTCCCACCAGCGATCATGTCTTCGTCTTACTCCGCATCGTCGGCGGCGGCGCCGTTCGAGAGCCCGAGGAAGGTGGTGAAGAAGGTGTTGTCCTTGTCCCAGTCCGAGGGGCAGGGCGCCACCGTCCGCCGGACCATCGGCGGGTACGAATTACGAATCCAATCCCTCTCTCATTTGGGCGACATGAATCGACTCTGAATTTCTCATCATGAGACTCTGAATTTCTTGCTGCTGCAGGCACGAGGTCCGGAACCTGGACCCGTTCCTCCTCCTCGACGAGTTCTCCGTCTCCAAGCCCGCCGGCTTCCCCGACCACCCCCACCGTGGCTTCGAGACCGTCACCTACATGCTCCATGTACGCACCCATGCTCTGCTTCTTCCATCTTTTCTCTGAAACTTGCTCTGCTTCTTCCATCTTGTTGCCTGCATGGTGTTTGCTGAAATGCTGCTCTGTCTTTTTGGGTTTCTGACGATGCAGGGCGCCTTCACCCACCAAGACTTCTCCGGACACAAGGGCACCATCAGGACAGGAGATGTGCAGGTGCGACCCCCTACTCATCCAACTGTTCAGAGTTCAGAAAAACCATCATGATCCATTCATTTCTGTCTTCAGCTAACATCACAAACTCTCTTGATCAGTGGATGACGGCAGGCCGTGGCATCGTGCACTCGGAGATGCCGGCGTCCGACGGAGTGCACAAGGGCTTGCAGCTCTGGATCAACCTGGCCTCCAAGGACAAGATGTATGTATCAAATTCGTATCAATGCTTGTTATCATCATCATATATATAAAGTCACTATCTAAAAAGAACATATGAATCATATGAAGTCTTTACATTACAATGATCAATAACACATATTCAAAAAACAATGATCAATTACTCGACACTGATTGCTCCAACAATGCTATAGGATCAAGCCACGGTACCAGGAGCTCAAGAGCAAGGACATCAGCCAGGCTGAGAAGGACGGCGTGGCGGTGCGGATCATCGCGGGGGAGGCCTTCGGGGTGCGGTCGCCGGTGTACACCCAGACGCCGACCATGTACATGGACTTCACAATGCAACCAGGGTCGCAGCTCCAGCAGCCGATCCCGGAGGGCTGGAACGCCTTCGTATACATCATCGAGGGGGAGGGCGTGTTCGGCAAGGAGGGATCTGCACCGGCGAGCGCGCACCACTGCCTCGTGCTCGGCGCAGGGGACGGGCTCAGCGTGTGGAACAGGTCCGGCTCGCCGCTGCGGTTCGTGCTGGTGGCGGGGAAGCCGCTGAACGAGCCGGTGGTGCAGCAGGGGCCTTTCGTCATGAACTCGCGTGCCCAGATCCAAAAGGCCATGGAGGACTACCACTATGGCCGCAACGGCTTCAAGAAGGCCAGCCAGTGGAGCTCCGCCTGAGCCTGATCAATGTCGTGCAAAAGATTGGGGAGGAAAGGGAAACTGCATTGTATACCATTTCATTGATGCTTCTGTGTACTTATATTGTAGGGAAAAAAATTGGGTGGAGACCGGCTCCAAACCTCCTCCTGTGCATACCCTCTCTAATCTTATGCCATCTGTCCTTCCAAATCATCGTACGGCGCATCCTTCTCTCGCCCGCTGCAGACTTCCCCTCGGCTCGTGAGCCGTTCCCCGATCAGCACGGCTCGACAAACAAAAACATCAACTATCTGGATCCGTATCAATCAATTCCGCGCTAACCGGAGTTTTCCATGGCTGAGCGATCGGGGGCCTGCTCTCCACGCAATCACGCTGCTGCGAACGGACAAGCGACAACAATGGCCACGGCGTCCCAGACCACTTCGCCGCCTTCTACCTTCCATGGCTGTAGCGGGCCGGAAGAACAACCATCATCGCCGCGGGTCGTGCTCCCGCTGCCTGAAGTGCCGCCTCCATCGATGAAGTCGGGAGTCGCCATGCCGGAGTCCAGCACTATCGCCGGCGTCGATGCGGATGAGGACAGTTGCCGTTGCACCTCGTCCCGGCCGACAGTGATGCCAGACGCCATGAATTTGCAGCTGCCATCGCATGTAAGAGAAGGCCAGTACAACACTGTCGTTATTACTGAAGAAAGAAGCCAGGAGGATGATGCGATCGCCTCAAATCGTGAAACTGACGGACAGAAGACACCACAGGTACTGGTTCCTGGTTCTTGCATGGTTCCTTCAGAATAACATGATTGAACAAAGCATGATACTGTAGCTTGGTTCTTATATTGTGCGTTGTCATGCCGAAAGCTAGATCAAGCCAAAGTAAGATGATTTCTCTGTAATGAATCATGTGAGTATAACATATTAATATTTGTCTACAGAATAATTATTTCGCTTGAGAGTGCAGTACTTGTTGAAGACAAAATATTTCTTCCATGACAAATTTAATTACAATACATTGTAAAATTAATGTGTGTGAATAAAAATATAATATATGTTTCATATGGTAATATAGTTTTAATTTTCACCTCGTTTTATTGCAGGTTGATAAAGTTGGGCAAGCTTTGATCGTTCCACAAGTGGGAATGACTTTCGATTCAGAGGACAAAGCTTATGACATGTACAATACATATGCCGGCAAGATTGGATTTAGTATTAGAAGGAGCCAGACAAAGCGTCGCCAAGATAGAACTATATACCAGAAATATATAGTTTGCAGTAGTCAGGGACAACGAGAAACCGATTCATCAAAGGCCACTACAAGGACAGGTTGTGATGCCCGTGTTCAATTTAGTGTCAGTAGAGAGGGGATTTGGACAGTGCAAAAGGTTGTAACGGATCACAATCATTATCTTGCTAGCCCTAATAAGTTGCACAAGTTGAGGTCCCAACGACATGTTATAGAAGCGGATAGAGCACTAATTGGCCAGATACGTGAAGCCGGGATGAAGCCGTCTCAAGTGTATGATTTCATGGTAGTGTTCTACGGAGGAGCCGATAAAGTTCCATTCTCAAAAATGGATTGGAATAATGAGATTGGTAAAGAACCCAAGAAATATTTAGAGTCCAATGACTCGAAAACAATGTTGGAATATTTGAAGAATAAGCAGAGAGAGGATCCTACATTCTTTTATAACATTCAAGTAGATGAGAAAGATGGTCAGATAGCTAATTTTTTCTGGGCAGATGGTCAGTCTATTTTGGATTACGCATGCTTTGGCGATGCCGTATCATTTGACACCATCTTCAGTACTAATAAGTTTGAATTGCCTTTCGCTCCAATCCTTGGGGCCAACCATCATAAGCAGACAATAATATTTGGGGCTGCATTGATATTTAATGAGTCTATTGATTCATTTGTTTGGCTTTTTGAGACATTTCTCCTAGCAATGTCAGGCAAGCATCCAAGCACAATTTTCACTGATCAAGACGCAGCTATGGCAGGAGCAGTTGCTTATGTATTTCGAAACACAAGCCATCGTCTTTGCTTATGGCACATTTATCTTAATGCTGCTAAACATCTCGGACATGTAATTCATAAGCATCCGGAGAAGTTTTTACCTGATTTTAAGAAATGTGTCTATGAAGACATATCTGAATGTATATTCAAGAGGAAGTGGCTAGAATTATTGCATGAGTATGATCTCCATGACAATGAATGGATGGAAAAAAATATATGATTTGAGGGAAAAGTGGGCTGCTGTCTATCGTGACTCTTTTACAGCTGATATGAACTCGACTCAAAGGAGTGAAGGTATGAACAATGTCTTCAAAAAAAGATTTCGTAGAAAACTTGGTCTTTCGGAACTCCTTGTGGAATGTGACAAGGTTTCCGCTAGTCTGCGCGAAAATGAGTTGGATGCAGATTTTAATTCGCGTCGAAAGAACCCGGTTACTTACAGTCAAAATTTACCATTGTTAAAGACGGCGGCTGAATCATATACAATTCGGATGTATACAGAGTTTGAAGAAGAATTTAAAAGGCAGTTTACTTTTTCTTGTACATTGCTACAAACGGAAGGGGAAAACCTTACATATAGTGTTACGCATATGCACAGCAAGAATGGAGCAACAGTTGTATTCAACAGTGTAGATATGACTGTTACATGTTGCAGAAAATTTGAATCCATAGGTATGTATACTATTTTTTATTGCAATATGATTTTTTATTACAAACTGATAAAATATGGAATGCATCTTTCATAGGTTTATTGTGCAAGCATGCTCTAAAAGTCTTCAACAAGAATGATATTTTCATTTTGCCATCGCAATATATACTGAACAGATGGACAAAATATGCAAAAAGAGGCTTCTGTATTGAGAAAGAAGGAACCGATGAGGAAAATTTAAAAGCGCAAGCGGCACGTATCTCACGGAAGGCGACATCCACTGCTTTGAAGTGTTCGGCGTTCAAAGAAATTCTTGATGATTATGAGAAAGCCATAGATAAGTTGGACTTGGAAGTGGATAATTCTCTTAGCAATATGCGAGAAAAATCCAATGAGGTTCCGCTTGTTTCGACTGACTATGCTGCAGAGACATTAAAAGGTATTATAACGTTTAGGGTTCCTCCCGTGGTAAAAGGTGCAAAAAAGAAACGATCAGTCATATCTCTAGAGAAGAAGAAAGGAAAGAAAAAGAAAAGTGCTAAAAGAAAGGTATTGATCGATCATAACCAATGTACCAAACTCTTTTTCCATAACCAATCATAACATCTGTACATTTTTTTATATTATTTTGATTTTTATGACTGACCATAGGAGAAGATCCAAATAAAGCAACGGAAAATAGAGAGGAATCTAATTATCCAAATGAATTCATTGTAAGACATATGCCGTTTACTCTTATTTTACTTTCATATTTACTTAATCACATGTTTAAAATAATTTATCTTTCATGTTGTAGGTTCTTGGTGCACATAGCATCGACGCTACGACGCATGATGAGTATGGACAATATTCGTCCATGTCTGATCCACTAATCCAAGATGGTGATGCTAATACCACTATGCCAAGCTTTGAAAATGATGTATATTGCCAACCGTCGACCATAGGTTGCGGATATGCTACTGCCCCAACATTAACATTCGCCAGTGATGTGTATGGCCAGCCTTCGACCTTGCATGCTCCTTTCGTCCAAGGAGAATTCACAAGTCTTCTACATGGAGTTCAGCAAGAAGCCACATTGTCCTCATCTGTTAGAAAGTTACATTTTGATAAGTAGTAGTTTTGGATCTGGCTAGATGCATGTTTTTTGTTTTTACGTGCGTGAGTGCCATGGTTGAAGTTGAGTATCTCAAACCGATGTATCTTGTGGATTTGAATCATGTATGGTCTTACGTGTGAGTGACATACTGCCATGGCTAGTTGGATACTAAAAATTATCAGTGGCAGCCGGTGAGACACTAAACACCGGTGGCATGTTTTCAATAGTTTATACATTGCTTGTGATCGATCATTGTGTTGTTTCTTGTGGATTTGAATCATGTATGATCTTCAGTAAACAGATCTGATATACCCATTTAGCCATGACTTTTTTATAGCAAACATGCTAGGAACCAATACCATGGAGCAGAGGTTAAACCACAACTTGTCTCCAGTATATACATAATTAACATCAGTTCAGCATGTAATTTCTGTCATCTTCCTCTTCTCCGATTAAAACACTTTGAAAGGAGAGGTTTTCTTATTAATTTCTTGCCATTAGTCCTTATACAATTCTCACAGCCATTATTTTTTGACTCTGCTAAGTGAAGAACTGAAGATACATAAAATATTGAAACACCACGTTTGATACTAGCACTTCATATATTCTACTCGTTCAGGACTCTTCCATGATTAGACTGAAAGTTAATCAGAGAACTCACAAGCTACAATGTGATTCTTCCCTGCGTGCAACACCTTCATCATTAGCACGGCAGGCAGTACTAGCTGGTAAGTTCCTACGTGCGGCCTTGAACCTCGGTGCCGTCGACTGTCAGACCGGATGAAGCCATAGACGAGCTGCGTGGCCTCGTGTGGAGGAGATAGTGAGGGGCGCAGGAAGAAGAGCTCCAACTCAAACGCCGGAATAGGTCGAGGGATTCACGGCCGTGTCAGTCGGAGGTGCCGCCGGACTGCCGGAGATTAGACGCACCCACCATGGCTGCGTATGATACTGAGAAGACAGGATAGGATGAGAGTCGCGTGGGGAAGATGAGATTGCAGGAGCAGCGAGCGGAGCGGAGCCGAGCCGAGCCGTGCTGATAGTGCGGGGAAAGGATAACGAGCCGAGGGGAAGTCTGCAGCGGGCGAGAGAAGGGTACGCCATACGATGATTTGGCAGAACAGATGGCATCAGATTACAGAGGGTATGCACAGGAGGAGGTTTGGAGCCGGTCTCCACCCAATTTTTTTCCTATTGTAGTAGGCTAGTAGTTTTTCTTTGATTCATTTTTTTACTTGTTTATAGGAAAGAAAGTGATACAATAAAAGTGTCTAATGAGGAGGAAATTAGTAATGATTGTTTCATCATAAAAAGATGAATTGTTTCATCATAAAAAGATGAATTGTTTCATCATAAGTTTGGGCAAGGAGAGCAAGCATAAATAATGGATATATTTCAAGTAGGGGGCAAAGAACACTCAGATATCAAGTGCCGTTACATGGGCATGCTTTTCAGTTTTAAAAAGGTGAAAACAAATATGATCTTATCAGTTCATTAGGTTTCTTTTTCTTTTTCTTTTTGTGGTAAGGAAATCTAATTTAAAAGATGGTCAAGAGCCCAAGACTAGGACTTCAAGTTTGAGTATGAAATCTGTTAGCCTTTTAGAACAACTAATTTGGAAGATCTTGGAACCCTCATATATGATTTTTTCCTTTTTTGACAAGACATAAATTTGATTCAAGAACACAAATATTATTTTTTAATCCAATTTTACTAGCAATTTCATGCACTTTCAGTTCAAATTTTAATTATACTCGATGAATACCTAAAAATACATTTAATACTTATAAAAGAAAATAGAGAGGTAGGAATAAAAGTAAATGGAAAACTAAAATGATGTAAAAAATGTGCAAAAAAAATAAACAAGAGAAAGGAGACGGAAGAAAAATGAAGTGTTTGTTGAGTGCAAAAATAATTATACGGCAAAGAATTGTTCACCGAGTGTAAAAAAGGCACTTCACGCCTATTTTTTTGCCAAATGCAGAAAAAGGTACTTAGCCACGATTTGTTTGCCAAGCGCAAAACAAAAGGCACTCCAGAACATTTGTGTAGTACAAAAAGGACACCCAGCAAACAATTATTTGTCGAATGCAATCTTCAATATGAATTTGATAAAGTCACAACTTGATAGTGTTTGGTTATAAAAAATCTAGCCAAGATAGAGAGTTCATGAGCATCTTATTATTTGATTACCTTTCCTTTTGCAATGTTAAAACTAGTAAGAGAAAAAACACATCAACTACTGCCGCCATTACTCCCTTATATCATCCACCCCTTTACATGGTATCAATTACCTCCAAACTATCAACTAGAAACAAGATGATTACATCCCGCTTTTTGCACGAGAGCTAATCCAAACCTCAGCGCCAGAGCTTCAACAGATATGATATCAACACACCAAACAGTCTTCTAGTTAACCTCAGCAATAATTCTAGTTGGACGCATATATCCACCACACGGGTGGGCAAAGGGGGGGTGGCAATTCCGAACGTTTTAGGTGGCAATTTTAGTTAGTGTTAGATGGCAACTTCAGGTTGTAGATGGCAATTTTTGAAAATTGATGGCATTTTTTGGTTCGACATGGCAACTTCGCCTTCATAATTTCCACCTATGCCTAACTAAAATTGCCATCAAAATCGTTCGAAATTGCCACCCCCACCACACATGTGGTGAGTATCATTACCGTTCTAGTTAACCCCAGCCCCAGACGTCGGTCCTCCCCACCTTCCCCTTCCTCCCCTCCGCCGTCGTCGGTGGTTGGCGTCGGCCAAAGCCCATGCGTCCGACGACGGCGGCGGAGGTACTGCCTTCCCTCCCGGGGTCTTTGGGTGGCACGGGACGCCCCATCCCGAGGGTGTGATCCCGATCTGGATCGTGGCGACGTCGTTTTGAACCAAGGCGCCTCAATGGATTACGACGTTGTGGCGGCCGGATGGCGTCCCAGTGATGGCCTTGGCGGCAGGGCTGCGCCAGCCCTTATCGATGGGGCGGAGGGCCATGGATCAGGGGGGCGGGCCCTAGGGTGTCCTCCCTGTACGGCGGTAGCTCGACGGTGATGCTTGCGGCGACTCGGATTGGTGGTGGCTGGCCTGGATCCAGGCCTAGCGATGGCGACGGCCATGTCTGGCACGGATTCGACCATGGTGGTGGTGTCGTCCCCTACGCCAGGGAGGATGGCCATGTGGAGGATCCTGGTGGCGGCGGATCTTGGGATCCCGTTCCCGGGATCGTCGCAGGACGCGCGTGGCAGTTGAAGCTTTCTCCGGCGTCGACGACGCTGGTTGCAGGATCGCGTCGGCTGTTATCGTTGTATGGGCAACGCTAACGGTTGGCGCGACGGTGGGTGCTCCCTATAGTGCCTGAAACGGGGGCAACGACCCCTTTTTATCAAAGGTGGCGGACTTCGAGGCCGTGAGGGCAACTTAATTTCTAGATCTCGAGATGGTGACAGCATGAGGCTGGCGACGGTATGGGACATCCCCTCCATCAACCGATTGGATTCGATGTGACTCAGCAGGTGACACACGTGCCTCTTTCGGGGTTGTCGGGCAATGCTGGTCGCAGACAGGTGAATCCACCGGTGGATGCGCTGCTTTTTGATTTGCCTTTTCAATGTTTTTTTAAGTGACATTGCTATGTGTTTTGCTACATTTTCATACTTTTTTACGCATATTTGAACTAACCTACTAACTCAGTGCACCCACTTTCATATTTGTTTCATGCTACACATATTTATGTGACATTTTTTCTAATGTATAATAATGTCTAAACACAGACAGTGTTTTTCAAGAAAACGAAGACAACCCAAAAAGAAAGAAAAATAAAATGTAAAACAAGAGAAATGAAAAGGAAACCGTTTTTTTTTTCACAGCTAAAAGGCCGAAAACACATTATTGGCCCGGCCCATATGGACCTAACGCGTGGCGTGTGTGTCGCTGCTATTATTTCGCCGCAGCCCGACCGAACCCCCAAATCCATTCGGCGGCAACCGGAGAGGAGGGAGGTTGGAGAGGCCCCTGCCGCCGTGCTCGCCTGGTCGGTCGGCAAGGGCCACCTCTCCCGCCGACTTCCTCTTCGGCGGCAGCGCGGGGGTCGGAGGGCGCCTACTTCCCCGTGGGCGGGACCTCTCCAGCCGTCTTCGTCTTCAGCGGCAGCGCGGAGGTCGGAGGGGCCTCCTGCGGCGTGGTCGCCTGGTCGGCAAGCGCGACCCCCCCCCCCCCGCCGTCTTCGTCGGCAGCGGCGGTGCGGCCGCAGGCGCGATATCTCCCGAGACAATCCACCGTCATCTGAAGCAGCGGCGGCTACATCTTCCCGGGCCAGGGCAGTGAAGGTATCACTCACGCTTCTCTTCTATGTCAGCATTCTTCGATTTGGAATCGAGTGGTTCGTGGGTTGTTGCTGGCATCGGCTTGATGCGATTTCTCTAGGGTTCGATTCGAACCCCAAGTGGTTCTGCGGTCGTTGTGCTAGCGATTTCCAACCATGGTGCGATTCACAGTTTCTCCTGACTATTTTACTCAGAGTTCGTACTTGCATTTGCCCCATTAGCAGGAACGAACGAACCCAGGAACGGTGGGAGGGATAGATTTTGATCTACGACTTACTACTCGCCACGTGGTTTGGCTCTGCTACTAAGACCCATCTAGCCAGGTGAATGTTCTCTTTGCTCTTACTGCAACATACTTCTGTTTGATTATTCGAAGGGACTGTATTCATTATGGGGTGACATCCTCTCATCCCCCTTTGAGACAAACTTTCAGCTGATTTGCAATTGCTCACACATAGGGCACATAGGGAATCGTTGAGTTCAGGTAAGGTACCATTTAGTTCTGGGGTTGTTGATGGCATCGCTTGCTGGCATCAGGGCTTCCTTCCTCTGCGATGTTGCGCTTGGTGTGATTTAGACTATTTATTCAGAGTTTGTACTGTCATGATGAAATTTAGAATGTGGTAATTTTCGTCTGGGTTTGGTACCTCCATAGCATCAGCACCTCTCTTCTTTGTACGTTTCTCTTCTGTGGATTTTGTTTTTCTTCCTGTGCTTTTATGATCGTCTTATTTGTTATCTTGCTTCTAATGTATTGCGTGGTTTATGACTGTCTATTTTTAAACAATTGTTTGCAGGGGAGTCTTTCATAGTTAATAAGAATTATCCTTGCTTATCTCGCTCTGAACTAGCAAACTCTTTCTTAACCATCAAATCTGCTATATATGAAAGCCTATTTCTTCCATGGCAATAATCAGTTTTGGTTCTCAATCCACTATATGCTGATGTGTCCATATTTACAGGATCATTAACAGTGCATATGATATTCTAGTAAAGGGAAACGATAGCAGCTTAGCATTGCAGGATCATGCTTTCATATTATTCTAAGCAAACAATGCAATCATTATTCATGTGGGAGGCATATGGTAAAGCACGTTAGTTTCTGTCCCACATTTTGAATGACTTGTATGCTTGGCGAGTAAAATGTAGGAACTTGTTGGATAATACATTGATGTTGCAAACTCACGTGGTTTGGTCTTTTCTCTGGTTGGGATGGTTTGCCTGTGACATTATTACGTTACATGCCCCAGAGAGTCTAATATCCAGTTTGAACCAGATATTTGTGTGGCCATGATGTTCCTTTGTTGAGATGTGAAGTTTGATAGAGTTTATAACTTGTGTGTGATAACCAAATGCAGGAGCACTCAATGGATTGGGCAAGATACGTTGGGTGGATGAAGCCGTCCTGGCCCATTGGAAAAAATAATGAAAATGATTCTTTCCTTTCGGCACCTTTGCTAGGACAAGTTCCATCTGTTCCTGAGGTACACTGTCTTCACATTGTTGTTAGTAACATGCCTTTGATTATCAGCTAATATAAAATATGCTTTTACATGTCATACAACTCAGATTTATAGCTAATATGTGTTGCTGGTCCAGGGGAATCAATGCCAGAATTTACTGATGCTGCAACTATTCGCTCTGGGTGCTTCCTTAACACTCCTTCCATATATGGGAAAGGATGGGCTGTTGAAGGATCCTCCATTTTCAGATAATTACCGTCGGTGGGTGAACCGTGTGTTCCCCTCATGGTGGATTGTGGTCTGTATGGGTGTACCATGCAGCGTGTGGGGACGGTGGCCGTTCGAGATAAAGGCTGCTCGCGTAACGACGCACCTGGGTATGCTAGGTATACCAGCCAATTTCTACTTCTATTCCTGTTACCTTTTAGGGTGTCAGAAAAGGTGGTTCAGAAAAAAAGGAATAACACTCCCATACTTGTTGTAGGGATTACCCTTCTTGTTGCCATGTTTTCGCATTGGATGCTATCTGTTGACGCCGCCACAGGGGCGCCGGTATTCCTTCTGATATTTGCTACGGCGCTCTTCTTTGGTTTCTGGATCCGGGTACTCTTCTAGCTCTAACCTTTTTTCTTTACAAGTTGTTATTTATTTCCAAATATCTCTCTTTGTACATGAAAGTTACTAAAGTGTATATACCAATGCAGTGCTGCTTCTCGGGAGACATGTGAATGCGGCTTGGGAGGATTCGAGTGTAGTCTGTAGACCATCAAAGTCTTGGGGGGGGAGTTTCCTGCACATGGTGGTTTGGGAGACATCATAGGGTCAGTTATCTGTACATTGATAGGATAATTTCGCACATATGGGGGTGCTGGTAGACCAGCAGGAGCAGAGGATAGAGTTTTTGGTGGGATGATATTTCTTCCATGTTATAGTTGAGGTGACTGTTGAGTCTTTCGCAAAATGTTTACTCTGAAATTACTGAATAGTGTAGGTTATATAAGGTTTCCTCTGAAATACATGGCGAATTACAAAATGTTATTCTCCTTCTTCTTGTTGAGCTGATGTGCTGTGTGTCTCTGCATCACAATCTGCTTGTGTCATGAAGAAACCGATTCCCACCGGTGCGAAGGACATGACGGCGAACGCTGCCATCATATACGGGTCTTGGAAATCAGGATCCAGCTTCAGACCTCGCCCCACGAACAGCCAAACCAGCATCGCGATGCTCAGCGTGGCCGTAAAACACTGCGAAAATAAAAAGGCACTCAGATTTGGACGGGCTTTCGTGCAGCTTTTAGGGGTTTGAAGATAGTTAGTTAGGAGGGGCTTTGTACGTACCCTGATGAAGATCTTGAGGAGTTTCAGTGCTGCGGGGTTGGCTGTTGTTGGTTGCTGCCGGACGTCGGGCCCTTCCGGTATGAGGAGGCAGTAGTGTGGAGTGGCGAGGATGAGGCGCCCCATGGATGGATTGATCCACGGAGCACGGCGGCGAGAGCGGATCGATGAAGTCTTTAGCGCCGCCACCAGTCGGGGTCGTGCTAGTTTCCGATCTGGGGATTTCGCGATTAGCGCGATGGATGGCCGTTCCCGCCGTGCTGGAGAAGAACTTGTACCGCCCCCCTCGCGATCGCTTTGCTTGTAGTGGGCCGGTCCATGTAGCTTCCTACTATACAACAATCCGGTTTCCGTGGAAAGCTTTCAGAACACTGTTTTTAGTTTACTAGGACACTTCCCCTGTGATGCAACGGGTAAAATAAATCCGTCAATCACTAATTAGCGGGTACCCTCTCGCGTGTCCCCGCAGAGGTCACTTTTGACGCTCTTTGGATCCGACACGTGTCGTGTTTTTACTGTGTCCCGCGCGAATAACAACTGTGGCTGCGCGCGGACTCTTTTGTGACTGCGTGCGGACCTGTGGCTTTGGACTGTGGCTGAAAAAACTGTGCCTTTGGCTGAAAACTGGGCTGTGGCTGAAAAAACTGTGGCTGTGGCTAAAAAAACTGCGGCTGAAAAACTGAGTTGTGGTAGGACTGTGGCTGCGCGGAAAACTGTGGCTGAATCTGACCTGGGCGGTGGCTGCGCGTTGTGCGTCCAAAACATGCCACGTGGTGACACCGAAGCGCGCGAAAAGTGACCTCTGCGAGGGTGTGCGGGAGGGTACCCGCTAATTAGTTGCTCCCAACAAATCCTCGCATCCCTAGCGATACATTCATGTTGTCATTTCTTTTCTTCGTCATGGTGGTCATTTTTTTTTCACCTACCCATCATGAAGGTGCTAAATTAAATTGATGATCTTGGTTATTATATTCTAGCACATTGCTTGGTGAGCCTCTCCATGCTTTAACGGGTTATTCTTCATACTCTTGATGACGACGGACGATGGACGCTCCTCTTGTCTCATCTAAACTTGGTGCATGCACCATCCCCGCACTCTTGCCTCTAGTCCAAGGTTCATTCATACTATTTAAAAAGACATGTTGCACCGTTTCTCCTCATTGTTGACAG
The DNA here is from genome assembly GCA_950022295.1 of Bromus sterilis. Lineage (NCBI taxonomy): Eukaryota > Viridiplantae > Streptophyta > Magnoliopsida > Poales > Poaceae > Bromus > Bromus sterilis. The sequence continues at coordinate 436,942,408 of OX465595.1, forward strand.
GTGCGACGTGAGAAGTGAGGGTGGGGCAGAGGACAGCGGCAATATAACATTGAATCACATTATTGCAAGTGAATATTTATTCATTAATATCGTTGAGTTGGACTTTACCTGCCCTTCCCGAGCTATGATCTAAATCACCCCCTACACCCACTCATTTTTAATTTTTATTATTTTCTTGTAAATGCATCAACATTCTTTCTAAAATACATAAATACATTTTAAATTATATAGAATTTTTTAAAGAGCATTAATATTTTTCAGCATGTGAACACTTTTTTGAATGATATAAAATTTGTTTTGAGAGGGTAAGCATTTTTTAAATTAGATGAACATTAGTTTAATACGTGAACACTTTTCTTACAACCACACAAACATTTTAAAGTGGATGAATAATTTTAAAAATTATATCTTCCAAACGACATAGAAAAACTAAAAGTGATATGGTTACATGTACGTGTGCGCATTGTTTTTTTCTTGATAATTAGTATTTTTTTATTTCTGGTACATCGAAATTTAATTCCTTTTATAATTTATTTTCTTCCTAAGAGGAAGGATGAAATTTATTCCTTTTTTTCTTTACTAAGGAAAGTGCATATCCTATATGTAGGTCCACAATATATCTTTTTTAGATATATTCCCTTTATTTTTAATTAAATATAACAATGCACCTGCATTGCAATATGTGTTTACGTTTACCTATGATTACCTTTTCACATTAATGCGATTGTGTAATAATTATTTATAAAATCCTACCCATGATTTATGTTGATCCGTGATTTATCTTCACACATTAAGATGTTTCGTCAGAGATTCTAGGAAGGGGATGCGGTTGATTTTGGTGATAATTAATATTATTTATTGCTGCGCGAGAAAGACACAATAAGATAGATGAACAAAACGGACGATAAACAAAGGAACATTGCATTCTTTTAAGTTAGTAGAAATATTTTTCTTATAAATGTATCAACATTCTTCCTAAAATACATAAATACATTTTAAATTATATGGAATTTGTTTTGAGAGGGTGAGAATTTTTTTAATTAGATGAACATTAGATTAATACATTAACACTTTTCTTAAAATTATGCAAACATTTTAAAGTGGATTGATGATTTCTAAAATTCGATTCTATAAAAGGCACAAAAAAACTAAAAGTGATCTGGTTACATGTAAGTGTGCGCAATTATTTTTATACATTCTTAGAATTTTTACCATGTACTAGCAAAATACCCGTACTAGCAAAATACATGTAAGGGTTCAGCGTGAGAGAAAAATCGAGAATGAAGGGAGTCCATAAGGAGAGGGACGGTATATCAAAAACTAGAAACGTGCCAAAAGGGTTTTTTTACTTTAATATTATGTAGATATAGCAAAAGAATTCGTGCATTGCAACATGTATACAATACATAAACATATGCATATACCCGTATTAATGTGAGAACTTCTAAAAAATAAACCCGTGCATTGGAACGGGTACAAAAATAAATAAATGGTTGCAAATTTAAAAATAATTTAGCACTCAAACACATTTATAAGTAGCAAGAGAATATTAAAAATACTCAAAATGTTGAATAAATATAATGCAGCATTACATGAGCTAGAGACCTGTTTATACATACTAGATGACCCGTTGCGGTAAATGCCGCATGAGAAGCACTACTTCGTTGTAGGATTGTCAATGAAGATGTTGTTGCATATAACCCATACTTTTCTCACTACTTCATTGTAGGTTTGGCAATGAAGATGGTGTTACATGTAACCCATAAGATGTTACATATAACCCATACTCATTTGATCTGGAAGAACCGAAGCCAAAGTACACAAAATAGGTAGAGAGTTCAGATAACCTAAAACCCAAAATATTCAGAACAACAACAGCTTTGCAAATTCAGATAGTAGCACAAGTATAATAGCACACAAGCCATAGTTCCATAGTGCATAGCTGTGCAAATTTCACAAATGGCAGTATCTTGCACAAATTCAAATAGGTTTCCAAACATGACATTAGTTTTCAAATTACATGTACATAAATTCTCAAAAAAACAATGACCAAGCTGATGAAAACATTAACTTGTAGCAAACTTTTACCAAGAATCGATTGATGAGGGAAAGAATACATCAAATACAACTCAATAAATCGATTTTTTAGAAACCCACAACTTGATGCAAACACATGTATATGTAGAAGTAGTTGCTAACTTATGTAGAGGAAAGCTATCTCGTTTCAATCGGTAATTGGTGGAGCACCAATATCTAAGGATTTCATAGGTTCTTCCGCTGCGAAATCCTGTAACATTCCAACATGCTTATTAGTTAACCTTGGGTAATAAGTTTAGCAATACATACTTGTGTGATAATGCACATACACAACAAAAAGAAACAACATCATGACGCAATGATACACGTCTCATGACAATGTAAAAGTAGTAATTGCATGTCAATGAAGGAAGACTTGCTAGTGTCAGATTCTATGAGGTTCAGGACATGTGTAATCGTACCAATTCACTTGTAATGGTATTTGACTTAGAAATCTTGTATGTTTCCTGCACTCTTCCCATCTGCTCCATGGAGCTGGTTGCAGCCTAAGGTATGAATTCATCTATGAGCCTTGATGTGAGTGGTTTTTTGTCCATTACCACCCATATGCCCTTTGTGATGCCATTATTTATGATCTGAACTTTATCCTCCAGAAAATAAAATAACAGTTGATCCATGCTAATGGTAGTTAATGTTGGAGCTACTATTAATGTATAAACTGAATATAAAATGAGTCTGTAGATTCAGAAATAGAAAATTCAGGTAGGGTACTGTTAACTGAATTTTGGAGTGTATGCTTAACAAAGGTTTTATTTGAATGTACAGGCAAATAAAAAAATGTGTTGATGGGGCAACAACACTAAGAACTGAAAGAAAAAGGTGCAGATTTTTTTTACTGGAAAACAATATCAGAAGTAGTGCACACGCTGTTGAGGCGATGACTGAACCATTGATAGTACTGCCACTCTTCTTTTTTGCGTCCATTAGCATGACAGTGAGTTTACAACCTTTAATTAATTCACGGTGTAGTATGTGTATGAACTATAAAAAATAACTACACCGCCTAGTTTTCATCCAAATAAGAAAACAGAGCACAAACGTTTTTTTTCACATATTCACATTGTTGATACATGATGACATCTGATCGAGTGATGCAGTCATCAAAGAATAGATTAATTGTTTTCCATCAACTTATAAATGATTAATTATTACCTGCTTGAGGATAGGGGTGGCACACTTTTCTCTTATAGCGAAAGCATTAGAGTAGGTTATGCAGGGCACTGGTTTCAGCTCAGCATACTGCATATATAATTCAAGAATCAATTCAACACATACCTCGACAAATAAATCAATATAAAATCCAACCTAAACTTGTAAGGAGACCTATCATCTCAACACATGAATAGATTAATTGTTGTCCATCAGCTCATAAATGATTAATTATTACCTGCTTGAGGATAGGGGTGGCCCACTTTTCTCTTAGAGCGAAAGCATCAGAGTAGGTTATGCAGGGCACAACACTGGGTTCAGCCCAGCATACTACAATTCAACACAGACCTTGACAAATAAATCAATATAAAATCCAACCTAAACTTGAGACCTATCAGGTCAACATTTTTTTTGAAAGCTTCTCAACACATATTTTCTCTCTTTAATAAGGCAGAATAAAAGGAAACTCACTCGTGACCACCTATTTCCGCCAGTTGCTAGTTTCGCATCAAACGCGGCAACAAACATGAAGCTCTCCCGATATTAACCGGTGATTACGGCAGTCCTAAAAAATCTGTGAAGCAGAAGTATTTGCCAAGTGCACACAAAAGGTAACCGAAAAGTAATTGTTTGCCGAGTGCACAAAAATCAGTCAACAATAAGACACTCGGTAAAGTTGAGTGTAAAAAAATTACTTGACAAAAAATTATTTGTCGAGCACCCGACATTATGCACTGGGAAAAGTCATGAATTCTGCTAGTGATTGTTGTGGAAAATCTAGCCAACCTAGAGAGTTCATGAGCAACCTTATGATTTTATTAACTTCCCTATTGCTGTGTTCAAAAATAATAAAATAAAAATCACAAAAAATATATTAACAATCATAAAAATTTGTCATTCCTCCCAGATATCATCCATAATTCTTCATGGTATCAATGCCCTCTAAATTATCATAATTAATAGCAATGTGAAAACATACATCCTTTTGCGCAAGGTATGATTCAAACCTCGGCGCCAAAGCTTTAGCAGACATGACGCCAGCACACTTAAGCAGACCAATCAATTTATCAGTTGCCCCAGCGACGAATCGTCCACTAGCATCTCGCAAAACTGCACGAGCTAAGTCCCTTAGCATATTGTGATAAAAAAAATACACCAACGTTACGTTAAACATAACCTCTCTACATATCTTTGTCTTGAGGAAATCTAATTAATTAAGATGGCCAAGAGCCCAAACCAGGGTTAAGTTTGAGTATGAAATCTGTTATCCTTTTAGAACAACTAATTTGGAAGATCTTCGAACCGTCATGTTTGAAATTATTTTCCTTTTCCGATAAGGCATAAATTAGATTCAAGAACACAAATATTATTTTTCAATCCAATTTTACTAGCAATTTCATGCCCTTCCAGTTCAAATTTTAATTCCATTCGTTGAATACCTAAAAATACATTTAATACTTATAAAAGGAAATAGAGAGGAAGGAATAAAATAAAATGGAAAACTAAAATGATGTAAAACAATGTACAAAAATACAAGAGAAAGGAGACGGAAGAAAAATAAAATGTTTGTTGAGTGCAAAAATAGGTATGCGGCAAAGAATTGTTAACCGAGTGTAAAAAAGGCACTTGGCACTTTTTTTGCCAAATGCAGAAAAAAAATGCACTTAGCCACGATTTATTTGCCAAGCGCAAAACAAAAGGCACTCGGGATCATTTGTTTGCGAAGTACAAAAAAGACACTCGGCAAATAATTCTTTGTAAAGTGCAATTTTTTGTACTCGACAATTAATTTGCTCAGTGTACGTCAATATGCACTTGATAAAGTCACAGCTTCTGGTAGCGATTGGTTATGAAACATAGAGAGTTCATGAGCAATCTTATTATTTTATTACCTTTCCTTTTACAATGTTAAAACTAGTAACAGAAAAATCACATCAACTGCCGCCATTGCTCCCTTATATCATCCACCATTTTTCATGGTATCAATTACCTCCAAACTATCAGAACTAGAAACAAGATGATTACATCCCGCCTTTTGCACAAGAGCTAATCTAAACCTCAGCGCCAGAGCTTCAACAGATATGATATCAGCACACCAATCAATTTTCTAGTTAACCTCAGCAATAATTCTCCCGCTAACCTCTCGAAGAACTGCACCAACCGAGTCTCTTATCAAATCATGCTCAAAAGATGCACCAACATTACGTTTAACATAAACTGTCTAGATATCTTTGTCCTGAGGAAATCTCATTACCATGGCCAAGATCCCAAGATCAAGAGTCAACTTTGACTATGAAATCTGTCAGTCTTTTAGAACACTCAGTTTGGAAAATACATGCCTTCTAAAGCAGCAACCCAAAAATTTCAAAACTCATATAGCAGCTCTTGCTTGAAGATAGCCACGACTTTGAAGTTCATGATTTAGGGAAAATCATATAGCTCATCAAAACATTGGCAACAGGCACACTACCCAATCAGTATGTGTGCACAACACTGTTTAATAGCACTCTGCATTGGTATCAAACAATGATACACGAAGTTAGCACTCTGAATTGATATAACCATGATACACGACAATTATACTCTGAATGGCTGTCAAACATCTATATTAACTTTCTATATTGTTTCACATGATCAATGTAATACTGCAGCAAAGTCCAGAGATAACATAATCTGGCAGCAACAACTAAAATATTCAGCATTTTTTTTAGTGATAATATTCAGCCTTTTTTTAACACATCCGTACATTCTACACGGATCCTTTGAAACCATCTGCATCTATAATTTGATCACTATACTACATATTGGAAAAGAACATCATCATGTCCTTGTGCTGACCCAACCTAGCATATACTACCTCTGTAAATATTTATAAGATGTTTTAGATCACTATTTTAGTGACCTACAACATCTTATAAAAGTTTACCGAGGGAGTTCACACAAGCATCCGCAAAATTGATCATCATCAGGCTCAAACAACATATGCATTGCCAAACGTTATAGCCCTTTCCAGTCCAGGGTTCTCTTGAGGGTCTCGTTCGGCTAGGCCTGCATATGATCCTCACTGCATCATGACACAAGAAAGATGTCAAAACGCAATGGACTGATAAGATCATAGTTGTTTTCATCTGTTTAAAACTGAAACGGAACGTAACTTCAAACCTGAATGTTCTTTGCCCCCCTGCTTTGAAATATATCTAATATTTATCCTTGCTCTGCTTGCCCACATATATGATGAAACCATTCACCTTTTTATGATGAAACAATCATTACTAAGTTCCTCCTCATTACACACTTTTATTGTATCAGATTCTTTCTATAAACAAGTAAAGAAAACGAATCAAAGAAAATCAAAACTATTACTACAATCTACACAAAAGCATCAATAAAAAGGTACAATGCAATTTCCCTTTCCTCCCCAATATTTCATTACACCGCGACATTGATCATCATCACGACGAGGCATCGATCAGACTCAGGTGGAGCTCCACTGGCTGGCCTTCTCAAAGCCATTGCGGCCGTAGTAGTAGTCTTCCATGGCCTGCTGGATCTGGGCACGCGAGTTCATGACGAAGGGCCCCTGCTGCACCACCGGCTCGTTCAGGGGCTGCCCCGCTGCCAGAGCGAACCGCAGCGGTGCGCTAGACGGATTCCACACGCTGAGCCCATCCCCTGCGCCGAGCACAAGGCAATGGTGCGCACTCGCCGGTGCAGCGCCCTCCTTGCCAAACACGCCCTCCCCCTCGATGATGTACACGAAGGCATTCCACCCCTCCGGGATCGGCTGGTGGAGCTGCGACCCTGGTTGCATTGTGAAGTCCATGTACATTGTTGGCGTCCGCGTGTAAACCGGTGACCGCACCCCGAAGGCCTCCCCTGCGATGATCCGCACCTTCACGCCGTCCTTCTCGGCCTGGCTGATGTCCTTGCTCTCGAGCTCCTGGTACCGTGGCTCGATCCTGGCATCAATGAATGGGCATTTGCAGAAGCAGAATCGGCGTGTGAGTGTTGGTTGATCATTGTCAAGTAGAGAAATTGGATTTGCATGCAAAACAAGTGTTGATATGAAACATACATCTTGTCTTTGGAGGCGAGGTTGATCCAGAGCTGCAGGCCCTTCTGCACGCCATCGGACGCCGGCATCTCCGAGTGCACGATGCCACGGCCGGCCGTCATCCACTGATAAAGAAGAGAGCATTCCGGACGCAATGTTAGTTCAAGGTGAAATAGAATGAATCAATTTGAAAAAAATTGGATGAGTAGATCGGACCTGGACATCTCCTGTCCTGATGGTGCCCTTGTGTCCCGAGAAGTCCTGATGGGTGAACGCCCCCTGCATCGGAGAACAGGACAAAGGAATTTCAGCAAACACCTTGTGGGCAACATCAACAATGGTGCAGGCAGAAGGGAATAGAACGCGAGATGGAAGAAGAAGCAGAGCATGGATGCGTACATCGAGCATGTAGGTGACGGTCTCGAAGCCGCGGTGGGGGTGGTCGGGGAATCCGGCGGGCTTGGAGACGGAGAACTCGTCGAGCATGAGGAACGGGTCCAGGTTGCGGAGCTCGTGCCTGCAGCAGCAAGAAACAGATGTCAACGCCAACTCCCCATGATGAGAAATTAAGAATTCGTCTTGATTGGATTCTTACCCGCCGATGCTCCGGCGGACGGTGGCGCCCTGCCCCTCGGACTGGGACAGCGACAACACCTTCTTGACAACCTTCCTCGGACTCTCGAACGGCGCCGCCGCCGACGATGCGGAAGACGAAGACATGGTGGTCGCTGGTGGGAACAAGAAGACGGCGGTCACAACAAGAATCAGGAGGATGAGGAGTAGCAGGAAGAGGAGAGGTTTGGTCTTCTTGGCACTACTTCTAGAGCTTGAGCTCGTCTTCCTGGAGGCGAGAGGAACACGATGGCTGTTCTGCCTGGTGAGGCGCGCGAGTGCCGTATAAATAGGGGAAGAAGCGGAGGGCCTCAGCATGTTGGTTCGTCGCCGCCGGGTGAGGTTGAGGTGAGGCGCTGGATCATGGTGGATTCGGATGCGAGGGGTAAATAAATGGCGATCGGGATGCTCCGGGATCGATCCGTGGGGCGTTGACCGCCGGGGTTGAGGGGGGGCGTGCGCTCCTTTACCCTTTTCTCTGGGGCTGCGGCTTGGCCGTCCGGAGCTGGTGGTGGGTGGGTGGCCGACGGCGTGCTGGCGTGCGGCCGTCGTCACCCCCGCCGCCGACGTCGGCGTCGCGTCACGCGCCTCGTCATGTTCCAATCTCCAGCGACCACTCCAATTTCTCCGTCCAGAGTTCCGGGAAGATTTGAATTTCCCCATATTCAATTCAAACCCACTGGGGCTCAGTACTCCCGCTAAAATTATTTCAGCGATTGGCGGATACTTCTCAGTACTTTTAAGTACTCGTACTAAAATTATTTTAATCCGTTGGTCACTACAGGTAAATCAAATAAATTACTAATATATTTTTACTGGTAACTCATATGTTCAGTACTTTCTTTACTACTGTATTTCCTAGTACGACCTCAGTAAAGTTTTATAAGACCGTTTTAGATTACTAAAACTGAGACCTAAAATATTTTTATCAAAGTTTACGGACGGAGTACTTCTATTTCATGATTTGTTTCAACAGCTCTTAAAATCTTCAACATGGTAAAAATTATATGTTTTTTTATCACAACCATTCACAACATATACATACCTTAACCTTGTGAGCCCTTCCATATATTGAGCCGACACGATATTTCAAAATTGTGCCCGCAAAAGAAAAATTAAAATTGATACGTAGTCGACAAGGAAATTATAAAACAAATCCAAAAATATATACATACATCAAAACTTGAATCCTGATGGGTTGGCTCCACCATAAGAAATCAAACCATTTAAGCTAAGCTCGGCTGATATTTTATCTATTTTTTGTAAAAAAAACATTTCCCCTCGAAATTATCTTAGTTCCAATAAAAAAATAGTAAGGAAACCCACACACACATATGTATATGATTCAAACAAATACGTAAAGCATCTGATCACCAAGTTATCTTTTTATATCGGCCATCAACCTCTCGTGCAACGCACTTCTCTTTCAAACTTAAATGCAAAAAGGACAAATGAAAAAAAGAAACAGTGTCGAATTTTTCCTTGGCCTGTCTAATCAAGATTCCTCGTGATATAAAACTAAAATAATAACAAGAGTATATCAGATTTGCCTCAACGACCACAGCCGGTTCCCAACAGATCAAGTAACATCCCACACAGGACATCAATGAAAGCGACCAATTTTCGCAAAACAAAATGAAAGCGACCAATTCCAGGAAGCAGTACGCACGGGGTGGAAGTTGGGGCTCTGTTATCAGTATGATGCATGGCAATGTGATCATGGCTCCTCTTCTGCTTTCTACAATGACCAAATAAAAGAAAATGTGCTGCTAAAAAAATAGTGTAGCAATGCTGGATTTCCCACGGGTGGAGCGCATGTGAGTAATATGAAATTCAATAAGGGTGTCCTTGTAAAACCTTAACTCTTGGAATCATATAAACACATATTGTACTAACCAAAATCGTAAAATTAAAGAAATTAGTTTGGATCATAATGCCATAGAACCGTACAATGAAATCACGATTCTCACAATCTTTCGAATTAGTACATATTAGTGGAAAGTAGACGGTTTCATCATTAATTTCAGAATATAAATAATGATTAAAACAACTTTTGAGTAAAAGAGAGCTTGTCCTCTTCGATTTCATTAACAAAAAAATCATATAGTCTTCTAATACAAAGTACGAATAATGAAACGAACTGAAAGACAAAATACAAACTAAAAAGAACCAAGGTTTAAAATAGCGTGTTATAGAAAAAACGTGCGAAAACCGGGAAGAATCGAAAAATCCATCAAAAAACTAATTTTAAACACCAAAAATACGTACACAAAAATTAAAAAATAAAATCCCGATGGAACGCTATGGACGCGACACGTGACGCGTTGTGAGCCTAGTAAAATTTTCGCTAGGCTGGGCCGCGAATGAGTACTCTAGAACTAATTGCTCTCCACAATTGGACTGAGTCGATGAAGCACCACCTGCGGGCTAGAAGTTGGAGATGCTCGGTCTGGGGCTCTGCTATCACTATTCACTATGATCGTCCTTCTTCTGGAAAAAAAATGCGATCAATGCGACATAGTTTGGAAAAAAATTCGAGACATTGACCGTAGAAAACTATTTATTTATACCCCAGCTCAAATGCTTCTCCATGAACACTAAATATTGAAAAAAATAGAAAACTATTTATTTATTTATTTGGAAAATTGTTGAATTTATTTATAAATGCAAAATTTCGTGATGAAATTACTCTCGTGGTTGTTTGCACACAGAAAACAAAATTGATGCTCCAAAAAGTCAAATTTTCCAAACATCCACGAATATTATTTCATCTAAAATTGTTGCACATAGCCAATGAAAAAATCAATTTTTATTTTTTTTATTTTTTTCAGTTTCTTATTGTTCACGTATAATCATTTGAGCTTGGGGTCGGAAGAATCTATCCTTAAAATTACTATGCTCCCTAAGTATATAACTAATCCTCCTAGGGTAAAATCGGTCAGGATCCTGGGGTAAAATCGGTCAGGAGCATTTCAGGTGTGAATTTGGCATGTCCTTTCAATTTTGACTCGGTCTTCGCTGCGTCACGTGACCTTGGTGAGCTAGCCGGTCTTCTGGCCGAAGATAATTTCTGGTGCATGTGGCCGCTGGGAGGGCGTAATGTATGGTGTAGCACGTGTCGTTCGAGTCGGGGCTGTTACAGAGGGGAGGGCGGCTGTTGGGGAAGTGATTTGGTTTGAGCTGCTTGGGCGGTTGGCTACCATTTGCCCATTTGCTGGAGCAGGGGCCGATGGGCGTGAGTGTGAGCAGTGAGCACTATTGCTGGCCGGGTTCTGCGTCCGGGCGTTTGTCCTCGCTGCTGGCCGTGTTCCGGTGGATGCATCGGAAGGGATTGGGTGACTATTTTTGGCCGTCTGTATGATGTGTTTTTGTTGTTGCTTGCTGCTGTCCCATTGGGCCTCCGGACGAATCTTTTCCTCTTTCTATTTTGTCTCGCTTTTTCCGATCGACCGGCTAAGCGCTCGGTTGGCTAAGGCCGATAGCGTCCATGAAGCTGCAACCGGCAGCGCACGATGCTACATCGGTTGTGCGGTTGTGATACAAGGTCGACGACGTCCCGCGGCAAGGGATGCCAGCGTGGCTTGGCTACGACCGCGGCTTGGAGGTGCTACAACGGTGACATGAACCTCTACTGTGAGATGCTACAACCACACGTCATGGGAGCTGCAACGGCAAGTCCGGTGATAACGAGCGGCGCGGATGCAAAGCTAGAGGCAAGGGGAGCTGAGCCCGAGGTAGCGAGGCACGATCGAAACTGCAACCACCTGGTTTTTTTGCCGCTCTTCGGCACCACAACGGTCTACATCACATCTGGACCTCTCCTGCAGATTTGCTAGGAAAATTTGGAGTGCCTTGGGGGCATAGTCGAGCTTGCAGGTTCTAGAATCGGCTTCTACCCTCACACCAATCAAGTTATTAGATGGTGGTCGCATTGTCGAAGGGGCGTTTTAGCGTTGGATATGAAGAAGCTGGATGATGGTGTTTCTCTGCAGCACATGGGAAATTTGGAAAGATCAGAATGGTAGAATCTTTAGAGAAGAATATATTTTGGTGGCCAATAAATTTTTATAGGATTAAGGAAATAATGAGGCAGAGGATGGTGGCCTTTGAAATAGTAGATCACAAGATGATGGAGGTAGATGTTTTAGATTTAGTTTGTTTAGCCCTAGGCAATGCCTAAGTGTGTATGATAGAGCTTCTGTGAATTTTTCTAGAAAAGATGTTTAGCTGGATAATAACATGGTCAAATAAATAAATATGTTTATACACTATTGGTTCGATGCGCCTATATGATTCATTCCGATGACTTGGTTTGCTATTATTTATTTACAATTTTTTCTTTGCATATGCATTTTTTGTTTTTCACATGGCATCTCTTGTTGTGCTCAGCTAACTTCTAGGCTCCATGTAAAAACAAAAATCCACAATTCATTGTTTCCTTACAATCCTTATAGTTGATAACTATTCAGAAAGTGTGGCGTCGTTCTGTCATCGTCTTATCAGACACTTAATGCAAGCCACCTCGTATCAGTTCGAGTTATGGTCCCTTAATGCAAGCCAACAGATTATTTCAATCACTCAAAGGGCCTTGAGAATTGTGGATTTTTTAAGGGAGAATCTAAAAACATAGCAAAAAGGCTAAAACTGTAGCATTGGGAATTTCTGTTCCAGGTTCTCCTGAAAACACCGAGCCGCTAAAACTGTTCTTTCTTCAGAGTTATTCAGTAGACTGATAAAGCTGCTAGATGTTGTGCCTGTTCTGTGATTTAGGCTGCATGTTCTATCAGGGGAAACTGTTCTTTCTTCAGAGTTATTCAGTGGACTTACAAAACTGCTAGATGTTGTGCCTGTTATCACATTCTGTTCTGTGATTTAGGCTGCAGGTTCAGTTCAATCAGGGAAAAAGGGGCAATTTTCACGATTCAACATCACAGGAATCAATCGACGAAAATTAACACAAACTTGAAAAGAAACCAGTGCAACATGATACGACGTAGTAGTAGTAGTTCCGTTACAAAACTGTGTCCTCTTCTCTGCTATCTCCTCTAAACTCTCAGCTCCCTCGTAAGAAGAATAAAAAGAAAGGAAAAAGACACCACGCTTAGGCCTGGGCATTGGACTGAGAGGTCGGCTGCGCCTGAGATGCCGACTGCGCCTTGGGTGCGCCACCTAGAGCTGGGAAGTCGGCCGCTGTGATCGCCACCTCTTTCTTGGGAGCTTGCCTCTGGCGGTAGTTGTTGCCCTGCTGGTATCCGCCGTAGCCCCTGCCGCCATTGTACCCACCTTGTTGCCGGCGATCACCGTTGTAGCCATCCTGGTAACCACCATTGCCCCGGCCACCGTTGTACCCGCCTTGCCTGCGCTCCTGGTTACCGCCATTGCCCTGGCCACCATTGTACCCGCCTTGCCTGCGCTCCTGGTTACCGCCATTGCCCTGGCCACCATTGTACCCGCCTTGCCTGCGCTCCTGGTTACCGCCATTGCCCTGGCCACCATTGTTCCCACCCTGCTGGTCCTGGCGCTCGACATTGTATCCACCCTGCTGGTCCTGGCGCTCTTGGTTCCTGCCGCTGCCGCCATTGTACCCACCCTGTTGGTCTCGGCGCTCACCATTGTATCCATCCTGGCGCTCTTGGTACCAGCCGTTGCCCCTTCCACCACCATTGTACCCACCCTGCTGGTCGCGGCGCTCACCATTGTACCCATCCTGGCGCTCTTGGAACCTGCCGTTGCCCCTGCCACCATTGTACCCACCTCTCTGGTAGCCACCATCCCGGCGCTCCACATTGTTTCCCTCCTCACTCCTTGGAGCAGCGCTGCCATTGCCACCAACATTGTGGAAGTGGATGGCCCTTTCACCACTGCCAGAGTTGTAGATCCGGGAATCAGAGCTGTTGTCACGGCTGCTGCGGCCACTGTTGTAAGTGCCACTGCCACGGCCTCCCCTGTTGTAAGGGGCCCTCTGTGGGGGTGGAGATGGAGCCACCGGAGCCACATACTCAGAACCATCCTTTGGCTTCAGGTACTCCTGGATGCTTATAGCCTGCAGCAAACATAAGCAGTAAGGATTACACGTCACTAACAAGAGCAATGTGAAATAAACAGCACTGCAGTTTATCAACAACTACGTAAGACTTTCTGAAGATAGTTAAGTCAGCATGCATATATCGTTGGAAGACATCAACAGAGAGGTTTAGTTGTTTGAACTACCTTGCGAGGCTTGGCTTCCTTTGCAGCAGCCTCCTTTGCCTTTGCCTTGAGTCTATCATCATCCTCAATCTTCTTCTTCTCCAACAGTTGGAAACCTTCAAATGCAACATCAGCAACCTTCCTCTCCTCAGGTTTCGAGGCCTCCAGAGATTTCTTCTTTCCTTGCATCTTCTCATACTCTTCAAGGGTCATCTCCTGCTCCAAATTTTAAATCATCGGTAAGAAGTTCGTAAAACAGAACAAAGGGTTTGTACGTTAGGCAAGTTTAGGCAATTACAATTTTCTCTTCTTCAATGGGAGCCTCCTGCTCTTTCTCAGCAGTTTCATTAGACGCATCCCCATTAGAGTCTTCCTTCTTAGGCTTTTGCTTCTTCAACTTCCTCTTTGCAGAGCCAGTGAGAAGCTTTGCCTTTGTCTGACCTGTCTTGTTCTTAGCGGCTTCTCCCACTGGATTACCAGCAGGAGCAGCACCTTCTACCACTGGCACATTCTCAGCACCTTCCCCCTCTGGCTTATTCTCAGCACTTTCTCCCACAGGCTTGTTATCTTTTTGAACATCACTGCATCAGCATAGAACATTGATAAGATTAACTTGGGGGGGTAATTCACAACAAATTAAGAAACTTGCACTAATAACCAACAGAAAGTATATAATGTCAATGAAGAATATACCCTGTAGACTTGTCAGATTCAGTAGCAGGGACAGCTTCAACCACATTGTCAGCAGGAGCGGCTTCCACCTTCTTTGCTTCAGCAACAGTCTCCACATTGCCTTCAGACTTGTGGTCACCCTCAGAAGCAGCCACAGAGGATGGCTTACTCTTAGGCCTGTACTGCAGGTTCTGCTTGCCACCATTGCGGTAGTTGGAGTCACCATCTTGCTGATACTGGCCCCTGTTCTGGTTGTAGCCCGCTCCGTTGCCATTGTAGCCACGTCCACCGCCGTTGTAACGGTATGGAGGGTCACTGCTATTGCCTAGATAGACCCGTTCGTGGCCGTAATAGCAGAAACGGTCACCGTTGGCATCTTCAAAGACACGATTGCCATTAGCACCACGTCCCCTGCCTCTTGGGTAGGCAGGACCTTGGTGGAACGCTTGGCCTCTGCCACGGCCTCCTCCATAGATATCCTCCCTCTCTGAAAGATAACATCAACAAGGCAGAGTCAGTCAACCTGTCGAACATTAATTTCTGTCCACAGAATTTAGCCCATAGCCACTAATGCACGCTCAGTTTAAAGAAAATAGCCACAAATACAACAGATGAGTAGACATAATCAGATGGCAACAATTAATCAAACCAGATTTATTCATAGATATGCATGAATCTGCCTGCCGGATACAGTACGAAGTAGTAGAATTCAATGACATAATAATATCTAGTAACAATCAGGAAACCTGGGGTAAAGATTGAATCACTAATAATAATTCAATAACAAAAGATCAATATTCAATAGAGGACCGAGATCGATGTTTCTACACAGGAAACGTACGTACGCCCAGACTGCCACTACACATGAGCACAGGAAAGCATTATCGACCGCCCGAGACCTAACAAATCGAGCCCCTTTTGTTTCACCGAATCTACTACTAGGATCTAAACGGAGATATTCACACCGGACCGATCTAGACGCTTGATGACTCAGTCGCAATGCGAGACGGAAAAGGAAAAACCGATCGATCCAGAGACGCGCGGATCGGGGTGGGGGGCGCGCGAAGGTACCTTGGGGGTAGTGCTGGTGGTGGGGCTGGGGCGGGGGGAGGTCGTCGTTGGCGGGGGCGACGTCGGCGCCCTTCTTCTTGGCGGCCTTGGGGGGCTTGTTGGGGTCGTCGGGCGGGACGACCTTCTTGACGACGCGGGCGACGGCCTCGTCCCCGGAGGCGCCGTCGGCGAGGTCGAGCAGGTCGAAGATCCCCATGGGCGGCTGGCGGCTGGCGGCTAGGGTTCTCCGCGTCCCCTAAACCCTCGTCGAACCGAACCGATCTGGTTTGGTGGTGGATCGAGGAGAGGGCCGAATTTATAGGTGGAGGGAGGAGTCGCGGGCGTTGGCGCCGGGCCCGGCTCGGTTTCCGCGCCCGATCCGTCCCAAGAAGTTACCGACCTTGACTTGACTCTGCCTGCCTGCCCAGCCCACGACGAGGCTCTAGTAGCTTCCCCTTCCACCGTGACGTGCCAGCCTCCATCGCAAAGGATGGAAGGAGGACTCGTCACCCCGCCTGGGCCGACTGATTTGATTTGATTTGATTTGATTTCATGGAGGATCGATCGATCGATTTTTCTTTCTTCTCTGCCAAGACAAAGCTAAACCAGAGCTCAGGCTCTGTTTTCCTTGGTTTAAGGACACGCGACTTGCCACGTCGTCTGTCCCAAAGCTAAAATTAAAAAATGAATAGGTAACCAAGGCTTTCGAGTTGTTGTTCACAAAGAAGGTGGTGCTGGTAGTTTATATCCTCTATTTTTGTTTTTTCTAACACACGAACCTAAATCGATGCGAATGTTCGAACCGGGCCAAACGGACCATTGTGGAGATTAACTTGTGTTTACGACGATGAACCAAGAGTCAAACATCGCCACCTCATGTGCTCACTCCTGCAATATGCAAGTGTTCTGTCCGATCTGCCTTCGCATTGTGGGCGGTGGGGAAGATGCAAAGCTTTCAACGACACGCACTTGAAATATGTGAGCTGTCTGGTCTAGGCTTTAGTGGAGTTCCTCGTACCTATGGTAACATGAGAGGGGATGAAATACCAATGTGAAAGTACGACTAGACAGAGCAGTAGTGAACCCAATTTGGAGGAATATTTTTTACAACGTATTTGTATGCCGCCTCATCTCCCCTTGTTCGGACCGTGCATGTGACGTTGCATGTAGTTTGTGATCTTATGGAGGACTATATTGCAAAATTGAGGCTTAGCAAAACGAAATAATGTGGGAGAGGGACCCAACACCGATACCAGCTTGATTTCATTTAATAGATGACGTTAATTAATGCCGCTCACCGGGGGTACTATGTGAAATCATTGCACATGGCGCATAACTAATTTTCGTAATGTTACACGTGAGATTGAAAAGTCTCGTACCAGTTGGAGTAACTTATGCTGCATGAATGCTGATAGAGCTAAGATACGCAGGGTAACGAACAAGATGAAGGAATTACTATATAGGGGGGAGACAATGTGGTCGCAATTTCCTGCACTACTCAGATCAAAGAAGGTGATCGAAACACAAAATTCTTTCGATATACATCTGTCTGGCAGTCTAGAAAAAGTAGAATGGCAAAGGATGATGATGTTAATGGGAGTAATATTATTTTCTACGGGTATTGCAGACACAAGTTGCTTAAAAGACACACTTTTGGCTCCTCCGGACCTTGATCCTTCACCTATTATTGATTTGATTAATCCTTTGCTGGGTGAGGCGACCAACATGACTTTATGGGCCGAGTTCTTAGATAAGGAGATTGAGGATGCCCTCTTAAAGGAACCGATGATGAATTGTTTTCAAAGTTATATCTTTCAATGCAACTAGGCCAACGTGAAGATAGGTATCGTTGTTGCATTATGCAATTTTTCCAAAACTGGTATTATGTTCATAGAGGTAAAGATACAATATTTTGATGACTCCAAAAATCCCTAATCTTCCCAAAGCCGCATATTACGTACCTATCTCTGGTTAAGGAGATTAAGGAAAATATGGAGGAACGTAGTTCTTTTATTACTCATATTAACCGAAGTGTAAACTGTGCAAGTCATTTCAGGGCAAACTCTGGTATATCTCAGTGCTAAATTGTTGCATGTCTTGGTTCTGGGTCAGAGGACACCTTGGACATTGTTGTTGTGGAGCTTAACTTGTGTTTAAGAAGAACCAAGAGTCGAACATCGCCACCTCATGTGGTCTCTCCTGCAATATCTATGTGGTCGGTCCGATCTGCCTTCGCTTGTCGTGGGGGCAACATTTCTCCTTGACATTGTGGATGGTGGGGTGGATGCAAGCTTTCAACAGCGCGCTTGAAATATGTGAGTTGTCTTTATAATATATTTGTATGCCACCTCATCTCTCAATGTTCAAACCATGTGATGCTACATGTAGTTTGTGATCTTATGGAGGACTAGACTGTAAAACTGAGACTTAGCAATAGAAAATATTTTGGGACAGGGACCCAATACCGATACTAGCTTGAATCATTCAATAGATTATGTTAATGTCACTCCCGGGGGTACTAGGTATAACCATTGCACATGGAGCAAATATTGATTTTGGTAATGTTACACGGGATTGAAAAGTCTCGTACCAGCTGGAGTGACTTATGCTCATGAATGCTCATAGAGCTAAGATACGCAGGGTAACGAACAAGATGAAGGTATTACTATATAGGGGGAGTTAATATGCTTGCAATTTCCCGCATTAATTGGATCAAAGAAGGTGATTGAAACACAAAATTCTTTCGATATACATCTATTTGGCAGGCTAGAAATAGTAGAATGGGGGAAGGTTGGGGATGTTAATGGGAGTAATATTTTTACCCTTGGTAGCGTATGTGCTGACAACAGAAGAATATGCTCTCCGAGACGGTCTTACTTTGGCTCAACGACTTTGCTTAAATAGATTCATGATTCAGTTAGATAACACACAAGTCATCGAAACTATGAAGGACAAAGGTTTTCGGCTACAACAAATATGAGTGTTTCCTATGGTTGCAATGTCATTGCTTCAGATTTTTCAAGAATTGATAATGATTGGTGTCCTAGAGAATGTAATGAGGTAGCACACTTATTGGCTAGGAATACTATTAAAGATTTTGTAACCAACGTGTGAGATGGTGACCCGGCTAGCTTAATCCAACCATCAATAATAAACGATATAACACTGTTTATTGATCAATAAAGCTAGTCGAATGACATTCCCTAGAAAAATACGACAATACTCACTATATGCCTCCTCCCCCTTTGAATTCTTATGTCCTAGCAACCTAATAATGTCTGATTATAAATTGAAATTAATATTTCATCTACTTCATTTACCGAAAAAGGACAAAAGATCTGACATGAACATGGTCGGTAAGTCATGTATGGACCGACTTTTGAAAAAGTAAAGCATGCCAATATTTTGTTAATTAAGGATCTCGTTTTACTATTTGTGATTATTCTAATTATTGTTTTAGCCTTAAAGGATATCATCCTTGTTTACCTCATACTCGGACTATAATATGACATAAAATTCCATACGTTAATTAATCTATGTTTCTTTTGTTTACTTTTGATCGAACAATAAAACACCGGATTCCAAGGTTGGTAAAATGATTTCAGAATTAGAAGTACAACAAGATATCCGCCTTTTCTTGAAGGAGAAAACACTTTGTTGTCGTAATGCCACTCGTTTTGTAAATCCATGTGATGTAGAGTATATGTTGAAACAATTATTGCAACGAAGAAGATTGCAAGACACGGGGGGAAGAAAATTGCTCAATTGGACCAATGGGTGAAAGGACACGGTTTCCTAAAGTTTGAGTTTGAATTTGAATATGAAAACATCTTTGAACCGTGTCCTTATTTATTAAAAAAAATGGTTGTCTAGCAGATAGTAATACCACACGTTTCTCTGCATTTTCTTTTCAAAAAAAAATTCACTTGAAGTTGATCTGAACAAGCAGCTTTAATTTTTTTTTTGAAAACTAGTATTCTGTAATTGAAAAGGCTGCCACGGAAGAGATTTTGAATCGTTTATTAGATTGTCTCATACTAAGGCTCTGTTCGGATCACCTCCACTCCACAACTCTGCTCCCGGATCGAGAGGAGTGGAGCCCAACGAAATAAACTCCATGGAGCAGCAACGCCGAGTGGAGCAATCCGTAGTCTATTTTCCAGTAGTTGGGTAAACGTGGCTCCGCGCGCTCGGCTAGTACCGAGGTTTTGGAGCAGAGTTCTGGATTCGGAGGATTACCGAACCGGTAACTCTTATACCCAGACGTCTGATATCTGTCAATCGTCAGACCGATCTTTTTCCGTGGGATTCCTTTCCATCGCATGACCCAGAGGCTCCAGAAAATCACATTCCAACTGTCCGTTATCCCATAAAGAAAAAACACGGCCACGACCCCCCATAGTCCTGCACCTTCCTACCTTGCTTGCTTCAGTTTCCTACCAATTATATTTGTGTTGTGTTGTTTTTCCATGGAAGCAAATTGTTCTTTTGATAGATGCAACTTTTATTTCGTTGGAAGCTGATTCTAGTCTGTTAGAAGCATGTGTCGCTCTCTCGCTGGAAACAAACAAATTTCTATTTCGTTTGAAGCAAGTTCTCTAGTGCATGAAATAAATTTCCTGATGCTTTTGAAGCAATATATCATATTGTTACACGATACACATAAATTTGTTCTGACCAGGGAAGCATAAATCTATTATGTTCAAAGCATAAAATGAAATTCTATGAAACTGAAGCAAATTTCATTAACCAAAGAAGCACATTTTTCAATCAATGGAAGCATAAAGTTGTTGCATTGAGAACAAACAATGAATCAAATTCCATTAAACGCAGATGCTCAAGCTTTGATATGTAAAAGCATAAATTTGTTGTGTTTAAAATAAAACAAATTTCGTTTAGATTAGCTAGAGGCAAATTTCTGGTCCATAGGAAGCAAACTAGAGTCCTAATGAAAGCATTTCATAAGGAGGCAAACTAGTACTATATACTAGTCGGGAAACTCATTCGGGGGATAATTAGTTTCCTTAACAACCAAAATTTGTTTCCTAAAAATCTGGAAGAACCAAAGTACTAGGAGGAAGTTAATAAATCCCATGTAATTAATTTTAATTGGGTTTAATTTTGGTAAGTAACACCCATGAATGGTGCATGCTGGCCGCTGTCCTCATCTAATCGACTGTATGGGATTTGATCCAACGGCCATCTACTGGTCTGAGGGATGCTAGGGATCATTAGTCTGATTGCTAGTGGTCTCCTTACCGAACAGGCTCTAAGTGCGTGGCGCTGGCACCGTACTCTACATACGTGTTTTTTTTTTTGGGGTACGTTTCAAGAGTGATTGATCGATAAAGCCGGCCTTGTCTGCCTCGGATTCGGAGGACAATACGTAGTACCTACTGTACCTCCAAAATGAGTCGAACTGCACCGGACGCCCTTATATACGGCCGTATCCTTAGGTCATCGCCGCATCCTTCGTTCTCTCGCCATAGCCATAGCTTGCGGTGACTGCAGGGAACAGAGCTCAGATTTCTCATCAGCTTGCGCACGTACGTACGTGACTCTCATTGATCGAGATGGCAGCGGGAAGCATCTTGATCGGTGGCATGTGGGTTCCGCTCCGCGACGACCGCGCCGGCGCCGTCATCACGACCGCCGGGCAGTTCCGTGACGTCGATATGAAAGCCGTCGCCGCTGTCCCTGCCAAGACGGCGGAGGAGGTGGCGCCGAGGGTCGCGAAGCCGGCGAGACGTGGCACTGAGAGCGCCAAGAAGATGGAGAAGACCGCGCCGGCTGCCACCGTGCCCCACCGCGAGGAGCTGATCGACGACGGTCCCCAGGAGAAGGAAAAAGGGAAGGCCACCGTGCCCTACTGTCGTAACGATAAGGAGACGCCGGCGGCGCCGCCCAGCGGACTAGAACAGGAGGCAATTAAATACGTGGAAGAACTCAGAGCGGCAGTGGAAGCGATGAGGAAGGAGGAAGAGGAAAATGAGTTCATTGACGCCTGTGCTGGCGGCTGCCGGACGGTGGACCCGCGCGAGGCGGCCGTGGCGGGCGGCATAACCGTCGGCGCCGCCAACATGTGGGCTCTGCTCCGCGACGATGACCCCGGCCACGGCGCCGGTACTGTCACCAAGCAGGCGAAACGTGGCAAGAGGACGACGAAGAAGAGTAAAAAGCAGGCGGCCGCCGTGGACAGCAAGCAGACGGTCATCATCGACGACGGCGTGGTGCAGATCGGCAGCGGTCCCGAGCAGGAGCAGGAGCAGATCGGCAGCGGTCCCGAGCAGGAGCAGGAGCAGATCGGCGCCGGCGCGGTGGCCAGAGGCGGCAACCTCTGCCGGGCCGGGGCGGTAGCCGGCAGGATCTGCAGGGCGGCCATCGCCGGGGTGTTCTTTGCTGTGTGGTGCCAGTTCGAGCCCATCACACGTCTGACGCATGAGCTGATCACTACCATGCACTAGCTATTTGTCAGACAGCATTTAAACGAACTACAAGTAACGTAATCTATAGTGTTAATTTCTTTAATTTGGAGATTAAGAATATGATTTGTGTAACTAGAAGATGAGCTTCTTCATTTGCAAGCCATGTATTTGTGGACAAGCTACATGCCAGATGACTGAATTGTGATTTGGTGTCATAAAAAATTTCTGCGTCGGCTGGCTACTATCGTACTTTTTTCTTTTTGTGGGAAATTGAGAGAGATTTATTCATATAAGAGCATTCTTCATACAATCAGCCAACAGGGTGGTCACGAGAAAGCTACGAGTTTCTTCAAGCCAGCTACTATCGTAAATATGTGGTGCCACTCGGCTGTCCGGTATATTTTGCTACATAGAACATGTATGTAGAATAACTTTTGTTTTCAAAATAGTGATCTTTTTTAGAGAATGATGGATTAGTGGTTTTTATATTATTATTTAAGAACAAAGAAAATTTAAGTATACACAAAATTAAAAAATGCCTTTTTATAATATGAAAGTATAAGTAAGACTATAAAAATGGTTTTTTCGTAAAAAAATTTGCTAAAAAGGAATGAATTAGTGGCATTGGTGTTGTTACCCCTAGTGAAGAAAGAAACTGAAATAAAAGTAGAAAAAATTAAAATAGTGAAGCTTTCTAAAAAGAACCCTTTGATAAGAAAGAAAAAGGAAAATAATATAAAACGGCCAATGAAAATATTTTGCACACACTTCACAAAAAAATGTGCTTTTATTATCATATGCAAGAATAAGAGCGTACTAGTGAAATTGAGTTAGCATAATTTACATAAAATTGACTGGCCCAAAATCTATTTTTAGGTGACTTACACTTGGCTAAAGTGTCTAACAAAAGCATTGGTGAGTTTCTATAACAAGACCTTTGTTGCAAAAGGATATGCAACAGGACATCTGTTACAAACGAAAATTGTATTAAGACCTCTGTTGCAAAAAAATTGCAACAATCCTTTGTTTAGATTAATTTTTTGCAACAAGACCTCTTTTGCAAAGGTTTCTGCAACAAGGACCACATTTCAAAGATTTCCTGCAACATGATCTGCGTGGCAATGGTGAAGGAAACTGCTTGGCCACTCTATGCATCAAATCTGACGGCTTGCGGCCTAGCCGATCTTTTTTTTAAATCGACCAACAAACACGATGCATGGTCCATTTTTTTCTGCATCGGCTTGCCTGCTCACTACTTCCGTATGTACCTGGTGCCGCTCGACTAGCCGGTATATTTCTACAAAATAGTTGGAGATCATTTAGTTGAATTTGGGAGTCAGATCAGCCGACAGAAAGTGGAATAGAAAAGTGGAAGAAGGAGGGCAGATCACCGCCGTTCGTTGGAAAAGCAGCATCCTCACTATCTATCTTAGCTTAGGGGTGGGGGTGTAGGTTCGCCGTCAAAGCAACAACCATGTATCTATCTTAGGTATGGGGGGGGGGGTGCGGAGGACGAAATTTGTTGTCATCGGGGTTTAGATGGATGGCCGGGGACGGTGGCTAGCACAACAGTGGGGAGGAGGTCGACGGGAGGGCAGGGTGGTGAGGTAAGATGTTGGATGCAATTGATATCTTCATGATATTAATATATATCCTTTATAAAAAATGCTAGGGGAGAATATTGCTAGACTTCGGGCCAAGGAAATGGCTCAATTGGACCAATGGTTGAAAGGACACGGCTTCGTAAAGTTTGAGTTTGAATATGAAAACACATCTGAACCGTTTCATTATTTTCTACTATCTTCGGTCTGAATTAATGGTCGCGAGTTGCACACCACTTTCTCCTGTACTAGTTATCAGTTCACGACAACTAAATTCGATCAGAGGAAGTACAAAAAATGGGTGTCTAGCAAATAGTACTAGCTAGTACACATTTATATACAAATTTTTTTTTGCATTTGGATCGGCCATAAGAGCATGGTTAATAGTATAGCCCGTTGCTGGCTATAAGACGTTGTCATGTCATCTATAGCCAACCTTATAGCTAACAAGTACAATAGATGCATGTAAAAATATACTCCCTTCGTTTCTTTTTACTTCGCATATAAGACTTGGTCAAAGTCAAATTTGATAAAATTTGACTACTTTTATAGAAAAATCTATCAACATCCACAATATAAAACCAATATCATTAGAAGCATCATGATATTAGTTTTCATATGGTATAACTTTGATGTTGTAGGTGTTGATACTTTTTAATATAAATTTGGTCAAACTTTATCAAAATTGACTTTGACCAAATCTCATATGCGAAGTAAAAAGAAACGGAGGGAGTACTACTTTGTTGAAATATGGCCCACTTGACACTCTCACAATATGCCTAGGAACACGTGTTACAGCCGGCTGTTAACTAGTAGTCCGCTTATCTTCTTTCTCCTCCAACTCATTCAAAATATTATATTATATGTCTTACAGCCCGCCTACGTCATCCTATTGTACTTGCCCATATTAAGTTGATCTAAAAAATGAGCATACAAGGACAAGCTAGATTGATATTGCTTCTGAAGAGTCGGACTGAACAACAATATAGGAAGGTCGCAATGAAAGCGGCTACGGAGGAGGTTTGTGGATATTGTGTCAAACACTCAAACTAGCTGGTTTGTGGCGCTGGCACCGTACGTGCGTTTCAATTCAAGAGTGATAAATCCTTGTTCACCTCGGACTCGGAGAAGAATACGTACTAGATGGATTTTGTGGCGCTGGGCATTGTCTAATGTCTACATCGGACTCGGACTACGGCTGTACCTCCAAATTGAGTCGAACTGCATGAGCCGGACGACCTTATATACGGCCGTATCCCGCAGGTGATCGGCATAAACTTCTCTCGCCATAGTCATAGGCTCATAGCCATAGCTTGCGGTGACTGCCACAGGGAACAGAGCTCAGATTTCTCATCAGCTTGCCATCGTACGTACGTGACTCTCATCGATCGATCGGTCGACATGGCAGAGGGAAGCATCTTGATCGGCGGCATGCGGGTTCCGGTCCACGACGACCGCGCCGCCGCCGCCATCACGACCGTCGGCCAGTTCCGTGACGTCGTCTACGGCCGGAGCCACATGGAAGCCGTCCCCGCTGCCGCTGCCAAGACGGCGGAGAAGACGGCGCCGGCTGCCACCTTGCCACACCACCGCAAGGAGCTGGCCAACGACGGTCGCCAGGAGAAGCAAGCGACGAAGGCCAGCGTGCCCTATTGTCGTACTGAGAAGGAGACGCCCAGCAGGCTAGAACAGGCAGTTAAACACGTGAAGGAACTCAAAGCAGCAATGGAGGCGGTGAGGAAAGAGGAAGAGGAAAAGGAAAAGGAGTTCATTGACGCGCGTGCCGGCCGCTGCCGAACGGTGGACCCGCGCATGGCGGCCGTGGCGGGAGTAACCGTCGGCGGCGCCAACATGTGGGCTCTGCTCCGCGACGATGACCCCGGCCACGGCGCCGGTGTCACCAAGCAGGCGAAACGTGGCAAGAAGACCAAGAAGAGTAAGAAGCAGGCGGCCACCGTGGTGCAGATCAGCGGCGGTCCCGAGCAGGAGGAGGAAACGCCATCGGAGCTGCCGAGTAAAGAAGAAGAGAAGACCGCCGGCGCGGTGGCCGGCAAGATCGCGGCGGCGCTCTTCGCTCTGTTGCGCCGGTTCGTGCCCATCTTCGTCAGATGCCCTGATGCGTGATCTGATCTGGCCATGCCATGAAGAAGCCATCCAGCATTAAGATAAAGTACTGTTGTAGTAGGAGTAGTAATTTAGTTAAGAAATATGATTAATGTATTAGTAATTTCTTTGAGATTGAGATTAGAATATCGATTTCTTTTGTAGTATTATAACCGTATAAGCCATGTATCTGGGTATGTTTCGAATGTGTGATTAGTGATTTTTGTTGGTGTTCTTTTTCTTGCTTCAAAGTGTAACCAAATCCACTCTGAAGCTAGTGCACTTTATTTACTGATATATCGCAACGAAATATATGAGAAATAGGATCAGGGATGTGGGTGATGTGAAATATATTTTGCCAAGACCATTCCTAAGAAATGTGCGTGATGTGAACGATATTAAAAGGAGGAAACATCAGATCCCAATTTCACACGAGAGAAGGTATGGAGCACCGTACTTAAATCTTACTTCGCATGTATTTCCAGTACGAATGTCCATCGAAAGTTCTTTTAAGATAATCCTCTTTACCTCCGTAGAGGTAAGACAATGTTATAATCTGAGCCTTTGGTCTACATAGGATAATTTTGGCTATAATGTGAGCAATGATATATGTTAAGGAACCAATAACTTATTTGGTAAATACCCATTTCCATTAGTTAGCATAGAGATTGGTACTGGTTGTGAACAACCATACGAAATAAGTGAATGACTGGGGGACATTAATATTTTCTCAGGTTCTTAACTAGAGGATGGTAATTGTTGCAATCAGCGACTTTAAATCAAGACATGTAATCTAGGTTAGTACGAAACGCAAAACATGTAATCTAGGTTAGTACGAAACGCAAAACATGTAATAGCTGCCAAAAAAAACATATAAATAGAAGAGAGCCATGTTCACAAATATAATTCTAAATGCTTCCATAAAAAACAAAATTAATTTCTTTACGGGGAAAACGCAAAGATTTAGTGTCCTTAACAAATGATTGTACGAAATGTTTTCCAAAACTGATCTAGAACTTTCTCTCAAACGACTAGGTTTGAATGGACTCAAAAGAAATAATTAGGATATAATATCCATCTACATATGGTTTTCATACCATATCATCCCTGTTAATAGCTTGATTCCGCACGCATATGTACTGTGAATCAGTACTTGGCTACATGTTTCTTTCCATCCACATTGCTACTAACCATTTACTTCTTGTAGTTAATGGAAACTATTGAAGTGCAAAGACACTATGCTTTGACAAGGTAAACATGACCTCTTACACTAATAAATGACAAGAATTTGGGACCATCTTGAAATTTCTCTTCCATCAAACAGGGCTCGGGGCGGTTGTCTTGTTTCCTCGGCCTATGGACCGACAATGGGTCCATGGCTCACTTGTACAAGGCTTCAATTTCACTCTGATATTTGGCTATCACTTTGTCCCGTCTTATCTTCATGGTTGGTGTCATCAAACCATTATCAATCTGAATAAGAAAACCTTACAAAGCTAGTAAATAACATAGCTACTTAATTATCAGCCCATGAAAATTTCTCATGCATTGTTCTAGAAATTCGTACCGTAAATGGTTCGTCAACAACAAGAATAGGGCCAATCTGGAATGAGCAACCCGCCATCCTGGCATTTATTAACAGACTAATTCAATTCATGCGATATTAAACCAACAAGATTCAAATCACATGTCAAAATTAAAATCCTACATAGCAGTCTCTCACTCCTGCATATTTTATTTTATATTTCAACTTCTACCTACTGATTTAATTCTACTCTGATTATGGAACATCTTCAATCTTCAAATTAGCTAAAACGTCCCCAACATGCATGTAGGCAAAATTCACAAGAAAAATAAGATTATTTGAACAGATAAACTACAAAAAGCAGGCAACTCTAACCAAGTTTTCAGCTCATCATATAGCAAGTTCATGACTGTATTTTGGGCTAGTCCATTGTTCCCATCAAGGCTCGACTTTCTTTTTGCTGCTGCTAGAACTTCATCTTTATTGGGAACAATAATTGCACCAAGGCGTCGTCGATCCTATGCAAAGAACAAATAACAAAGTTCATCATTGAACTTTACTGATCTATTTCATCATTTAATTATGTAAATATAATCATATTATGTTAAATCTTTTCATGCACAGAAATACACCACATGGTTTCAAATAACCGTCTGGCGGTTTTAAACATTTCTTCTTATCACTTGAGAAATGTTATTTGCTCGCAGGCCACATCAAGGAGCATCAGTTGGTCATCATAATTATTATAATACTGTAGGACATTTGATATATGTAGCACTTATGAGGTTATGCCCTTTGCCCTACCTGGCCAATAACCATTATCTGATCAATAAAGCTACTCCTGATTGCTGCTTCCTCAAGCTCAGCGGGTTCAACATTTTCACCTGGAAATTAGGACATTCAAGTGCAGTCAAATTTAACTAGAGCTATGTGATCTCCAAGTACATATCAATTAATTGATTTCCAGGGTGCAACAACAAACCCCGGTATACAACGAAGTGGAATGTCATATATTAATGCATAGAGATAACAGTAAATAAATCTTACATAATACTCAAAGTGACATTCTCAGAAAAACGATGAACTAATTGCAATACCTGTACTGAGAACTATCGTATCCTTTGCACGCCCTTCAAGAACAAGCATCCCTCCACATTTTCGACTAGGCCCTGTGGCATGGCGAGGGGCAATCCAGCCTATATCTCCAGTGTCGAACCAACCTTCTTGATCCAAAGCATTATTTGTAGCAGATGGATTCTGTGACGACAGAAATTTGAGCAGATAAATGAGAACCTTCTAAGGAAAGAAAACTCAAATGCATAGGTTCAGATCATGGTATCTTAACTGCTGGACATCAATGTAAATATGCTTATTTTTCTACAAGTATATGTTTATAGAAGATCGGTTTCTTTTACGTTGACAGTAATATTATACTGGTAAAGTGAACAGACATAACCTTATAATATCCCTTCATTACTGGCAGTCCTTTAACCTTCACAATCCCCTTTGAACCATCTGGGAGCACCTCACCGGTCGCTATGTCCACAATCTTGATTTCCGTATGCTTTATTGGGTGGCCAACTGTGCCAAGAACCTTGTTACATCAACTGCCTATATTAGTATTAAGTATAACATAAGCTACAAATAGGGAAGAGTAAAATGGGAGGCAAATCATGCACAAATGACTAATGAGAAATATGAAGATTATACTGATGATGCTACAAATGGTTATAAGTTTGCAATCAGTTCAAATCGCACACAAAAATGTACAGGAAGGCAAAAAGCAAAAGATCAGCACAAAACATGCAACGCCAGAATTATCAGCTTCTTTTGTCCTTAGAATACAAAAATCCAACATGAAGATAGGCTCCTTTATAAAAAAAAATATGGCGAAAAATTATGCATTTCGTGGGCCATGTCTGCTTCCGTATCCGAGTTTATTGGTACAGTAAGATCTCCTTTCAAGGAGCAAAAATGTGTCATCTGAAAGAATACTAATAACATTGTTCCTCCTTTTTGATTTTTTTAAAGGAATTAGCATCAAAATTATCTAAGATCTACCTCACTATATGATCTTACTAGCTGTTCTTTCCCAATGAGAAACCGTTTATAATGTTTCCTAATAAATACAAAATCAACTATTTTTCAAGTTTCAACTTGCGCAAAAGATCAGTCAATAATTGCATATAATATGTAGAAACAACAAACAAGTCATGTGGGACCTCATACATTACAGAATGGCCGTCTAGCAGCTACAGCAGGGGAAGTCTCTGTTAGACCATAGCCATTTTGCACTTTGATACCAATGGCCTGAAAGAGAACAGAATTGATGAACAGATCATTAACATAAAAATCTTATTTACTGATAATCCTGTACCTCAAAAAACTTGTCCACATGTATCGGGAGACTTCCACCACCACTAAGACCAGCCTGCAAATTATCACATAAACCATATAATTATTAAGTACAGTCAAGACTAAAGTTTAGGAAGCTCATTTTACACTCAAAACTGCACAAATATTGTCGAGGTAGCAGTAGCATACAAATAGACACGCAGGCAAGATAAATGTACCTTCGAGATTCCGATTGTAGAATGGATTTTCCTGTAGACTAACATCTTTGCCAGATTATGCAAAGGCCACAAAAGAGCAGCGACTATTCTAGCCCATAGACAATTGAACAGGTAGGAAATGGACGACGGCTTGGCAGTATTGTCTGATAAGACTGTTCCCTTTCCAGAAGAAGAGAGAACCAAAAACAGAAAAAGGAAATTTGACTTAGGGAGAGAAAGAGGCTACAAGCAGAATATAACGGGTCATGAATTTATCGAGAACATCCAGTCATAAAAGAATGAGAGGAAGAGAAGATAACGACTTTACTTGCAGCTACGTGAATTAGGTAAATTATGCTAACTCAGGGTTCATACCTCGAATATCTTCTTTGCCTCCATATATAGCAAACTTATCTTGATAAGTGCAAGGGCAACAGTTTTTCGCACAGGAGAACTGGAAGATATCTGCCTCTGAATCGAACTGTACAAAGACGAAGAAACATTACAAAATGAATCTAAGATTTTACGAACTGTTGCTAATCATTACTGATCGACAAGAAATATCGATTTCATGGATTACAAAAACTGATAAACCAAACAAGAAAAAAAAAGATATAATCAGACATATATGTTAACAGCAAACGAAAGGTGAATATGACATGGAGCTGCACTGAGGACATTAGAGAACTGAAGTAAATTCTACTATCTAATAGACTAATACCATTCCTGTAGAAAACTTTACAGTTTACAGAAGCAGTTTAACTATATAGTTAGAAAAACTAACCTGTACAGAGTTTCATATACCAATGGTACAGAGAAAACATAATGAGGTTGGTACTTCTGTAAATCTGCCTATAAAAGAAAATAAAAGATGTTAATATTACATGAGCAATTTCAGCTTGTGCAACAGACGACCAATGAAAATAGAAGAAGAAGAAAATTGCAAGGTACACAAATACCCTGTTCAGTGCAATGTGATACTGAGTTTGCATGAAAATTAGCAGGTATGGAGTTCTGCAGACTGGTGCATGTTAATACAACATCCTTTTCAAGTTTACAGCTTTCGGTAAGCTGCTAAATCATATGAAAGCATAAACCCATGCAATAGAGCACATGAATACTACATCACAACTTAATGACATCACTAGGAATTTTGCGAAGACAAACTAGAATGAAGTATGTTATGATGAAAAGTACCAAAATCATACCTTTAGGTATTTCACACTAGTGTAAATTTGTTGACTTCCATGAGTGAAGATGAAGTACTCTGCAGAACGCTCATATGCGTGCCAGGGTGGAAGCATGCTTAGGAACCTATCACCAGGTACTGCTGGAGCAACCTCCCACATGTTATTTATCTGTAGAACATAAATAGCGTAAATCGTTATGTGGATACAAAAGGAACACACTGAAAAAATTAAGCACTTCAGTTTACAAAATCAAGGCACTTCAGATTTGAGATACTTCTAGGAAATCAAGAAAAACATGATACTGATCAGCAAAAGTACCCATGTTCATATTCATAGTACTCCCTCCAATCCATAAAAAGTGTCGCCCATTTAGTACAAAGTTTATACTAACTTAGTACAAAATGTGCGACACTTTTTATGGATCGGAGGGAGTATTACATAGAAGTTAAAACTCATTGTGCAAATTTCAACATTGCTGCATGTTTAACCTGATGCAACAGATTTCGGTGGGTAAGCATCACGCCTTTTGGTGTGCCACTTGTTCCACTAGTATACATTAGAGTCGCAACATCCTCTGGAGTAATGGCTTCAAAGATACCTTGCTGATCTAAAGCAAGAAAAAGTTACAATCAACTAGGACATAGTTGGAAGAAAAAGAACCATATTATTTGCTGCAAGTTGACTGCTTGAAAGTACAGACTATCAGATGATAATGTTGGAAATAAAAGAAGAATTTTACATATAAATAAAAAACCTTTTCCTAGTGGCGTCATATTCTCTAAAGAAACAAAAAATAAGTTAAGTGCTCCCCTTTAATACGACAGATGCCAAAGCTATTAAGGTTAGGTAGAACCGTAGAAACCATTTCCTGTTGGCTGCAGAGAACTTAAGTGGCAAACTTTCAACATAACTTTGAGACAACCATTAAATGACAAGCTTGCAAACCAACGGTAGCCAGTATTGGATGCTGAGCTATTTTATGTGATGAAAATGATTAGCAACTTATCTCCCAGTCCATGCCATAAATGTAGTAGAAAGTGAAGTACCAACAAATTTAAGAAATGCCCTCCGTTTCTTGTTATTGAGTTATTCATACCGCATTATGATATCATGCAAAAGATACCTTGCTCGCATGAGTCGGAGAATGCATTACGATTTTCTCGTCCAAGTTCAATGATATCATTGTAGTCATAAACTGGTAAGTCCCTCACAGCTTTACTATTTAGGGATGATTTATCACCCCAAAGTAGCACAATAAATCTTGCATTAATCCTTGAAATGAAAGATTCTGCAAGCCGGTTAAAGAATTGAGGAGTGTCCACAACAAGTGCAATACTGTGATGGGGGAAAAACAATAAAGTCATATTATAACATGAAAGAAAAAGGATATTTGTATTGAAAATTACACCACATAAGCATAAATGATATTCATCATAGTGCCATCAATTAACAATCCATACTTCTAGAATCCGTAGGATACATACACCATGCTATATTTGAGGCAAAACATTCCAGATGCAAGACAATGACCAAGGAAGCATACGTCAAGAGATTAAGTTTGCCATGCGCATGCAAATAATAGCACATTACAAATATTTTGGTCCATTAAATATGTCAAAATTACAATGCAGATGGTGTTGTACTTTTTTTACATGCTAAGACAAGTCTGATCTGACAGGTGGTCCATTCAGCTCTTACTTTTACTGTTGGCTTTCAAACAGACACCTTGCTGAATTCTAATCTGAATATTCCATCAAACAGAATGATCAGTAGAATTTAATTAGGCATATCAAAATGGTTTGTTGGCTTTCAAACAGACACGTGCTGAATCCTGACAGGCGTTTGGCTCAACATATCGAAAGAAGAGTGGAATTTCATTTATGTTGTGCATGACTTAGAGTTGTACCAGCTCCTAGATTGCATAATCAATAGTTTAAATAAAAAATAAAGTAAATTCAACTTCACAACTGAAAAGGAGTTGTCAACTCACCTATCCGAGTGACTGTATATTTGGAACAGTTCTTCATCGGATGATTTTGTTCCTCTAACAACATTGATAGCACCAGTAGCCATGATTCCTGGATTGCATGTGTCAGTGTCATGATTACTGATGAACATATATGATAATGCATTTGAAGGCAGTTACACAAACTCCCCTAGAGAGCTGACGCAACAAATGGTAAGACACCATTAAACAAGCTGACATTTTCTCAGTATAAGAAAGTAAAAAAAACCGACATCTATAATCAAATACATTTAAGTTTCTAATGGTCTAATGCATAGCAAGGCCATTACTATTTTGTTGTTTCCATCATGTTCTATTTTCTAGGAACGTAACAGTGGCACTCGTGCATGAACCGAAAGCTCAAATATCGACAAGCATATTAATACGCAGTCAAATGCGTATCAACTCTAGCACTGTGATGAGTTGAAACAAGAAAAGGGCAAATTACCTTGATCTGCAACAAGCCACCGACAGGAGTTGTCAGCAAAAAGTGCTAGCTTTTCATCTGGAGCAACACCAACGGCCCTCAAACCATGAGAAAAATCCAATATTTGTTGTTCGAGCTGAATAAAGAAGGTACGCCGAATAAATATATATGAAAAAACAAAGAATAAGTCTACTGCAGAA
Source organism: Bromus sterilis (assembly GCA_950022295.1). NCBI lineage: Eukaryota > Viridiplantae > Streptophyta > Magnoliopsida > Poales > Poaceae > Bromus > Bromus sterilis. Next base: position 436,976,259 of record OX465595.1, read on the forward strand.
GGTTTCTAGCAGTTACACAGTAACACAAGAAACAGCTTATATACCCCCAACAAATCAACAATGTCTACTTTGTATTCCTATTTCTAAAGAAATAAAATGTCTTAGATGATCAGGCATCAACAGAAACTTACGGTGGTTCAACAACTACCTGCTTATAAGTCAACTCGGAGGGAGGATCGTGATAAGGATCCACCAGAGCCACACTGTCAGGGTATTTTTCTGCTGCCGTCCTCCAAATATCCGGAACCGCCTTCCATTCCTCCACGGCCGGTTCATTTCCACCGGGCAACAAAGCACTCTCAAGCAACGGCGAGCACTTCCTGCGGGCTGGGCTTTGCACCTGTAATTTGGATTTTACCAAAGCTTCAGCCAAACGGGAAAAAAAAAACTACACATCATGCTTACGCAAACACTGAAACACTGATAGGCAAAACCTCACAAGTCACAACTTCAATTAATTGTGCCCCTGGTTCGGCAAAGGTGAATCTTTCACAGCCAAAAAGCTTAACGGAGTTGCTAAATATTGCAGGCAGAACTAATTGTTCAGCTCTGTACACTGTACTGCAAGCACAACTCTGCACTTTGTTACTACTACTAACTAATATTGCTTTCTCTGAAAGGTGGATGTGCTCTGCCGGACAGGCTACTCTGTAAAATTAGGAGGTGGAGCGACGGACTAACCGGAGATGGGGCGTCGCCGGTGCACCGGGGCACGCACACGCGACCGCGCCGCGCCGCGAGGCGCCGGCGCTGGAGCGGCGGGGCTGCGGCGACTGGGCGGGGCGCCCGCGTCTGGCCGGCGGAGGCGGAGGCGGAGGGGGTGAGGAGCATCGCGCGCGGCCTGTGTGGAGCGTGGACTGGTGGCAGCCACTGGAGGGGAGAGCTTGCGGGGCGCGCACGGCGACATCTCCTCTGTTCATCGAACTCTGAAGAAATGGTGCGGCGGGGGAGGGTTGCCGAGCAAAACGGCTCTCTTTGCCCCGCCCCCCTTTGGTGTGTCGTTGTCTCCTGCTCCTGCTCCTGCAATGCAACAAGCATGGCCTGATTCCGTTTACACCTAAAGCAACACGCCAAAACACCCATTGCAACACACTAGTAGGGAAAAAAAACACATTCAGCCCACCAAGAACATATGACAAACAAACATAAATGATACACAAGGTAATGCCAAAATGTTCTAAAAAACAAATACACAAGCTAATGAAAAGAAAGTGCGGCAAAATGCACATTCCGGTGATTCACGGCGACTTGACTAGGTCAATCTATGATTGTTATGTTATGATTGTTCCTAGGCCTTCCATGGCATAACTTTAATAACTAGGCAGATCTATGATTGTTGGATCAAAATTGGAAGGGCTAGGGTAAATAGTATAAGCTTTTGCATAGTGAAGTTTTTGTTCGAGTAGGAAGAAGGAGGTTGTCAAGCAAAATGAACTAGTGGAAAAGTTTGGGTTGCCTAAATGTGTCAAAGACTATGCTTCATCGAAAAGACGATTTTAGCTTTACACACAAGAAATTGAATACGGTATTTAAAAATGTCACCTCAACTTAAAAAATCACTTAAACTTAAAATAAAATAAAAATAATTATACAAAAAATATATTTCTCATGTGGTCCTCGGTGTGTCGTATATTTGGAGGCCCCCTCCGTCAGCCATCCTTGGTTGTGCTCATCAACCCGTTGCCTCCACTAGTAGAAAAAGGCTCATTTGTCCCGGTTCCAGAGGGCCTTCTGTTCCGGTTCTGGAACCGGGACTAAAGGGTCGTTACTAAAGTCCATGACCTTTAGTCCCGGTTCGCTTACGAACCGGGACAGATGGGCCTCCACGTGGAAGCCGGCTGGAGCGGGGGGCTGGAGGACCTTTAGTCCCGGTTCATGTTAAAAACCGATACTAAAGGAATTTTTTCAAAATTTATTTTTTTTTTTGAAAAAAAAATTGGATTTTTTTCATTTTCGAATCTTTGAATTGTTTGACAATTTAATCTCTAATCACCCCTCCTCACTACTTCACAATTTAATCTCTAATCTAACATCAACACTCATTCCAAATCATCTAACTTCCCGGCCGGTCACCCATCCTCTCACTACTCCAGCCCGAGCACGCTTAACTTTCAGGTTCTATCTCCCCTAGTTTCCAAGTCTGCACTTGTTGTTTTCCTAACAATATTATCAATCATTATAACCCTTAGGTCTTGATATCACATGATTTAATTTTTTGAATTCCAAACAATTATTAAAAAACAATCACGATTAACAAACAACAATGATGTCACGATTAACAAAAAAACAGTCATGATTAACAAACCAAAAATATATATATAATTCATAATATTTATTACAGAAGATCGAAGCTAGAAGCGTCTAATCTAACGACTAGAGCTAAACTACTCGATCTTCTGCTTCTTGGCGGAGGTCCCGGCGCCCTCATCGTCGTCGCTGGGCGCCGCCCGCTTGGTGGCCTCCTCCGACGCGACTTTCGCCTCGACGCGCGCCGTCATCTCGGCCCTCTTCTTCTCCTTCTTCTTGGCCCTCGCCTTGGCCAGGTTCGCGCGGGACTTCTCCGCACGATCGGCACGGCGAAGTTCCTGCGCCTCCAGCCGTTCCAGCGGGTTGGCGGCGGGGGGCGGGCGGTCGTCGGCGGGCGGCGGACTGTCGTCGTCGGCGGGGGGCGGGCTGTCGGCGGCGGCGCGCGATCGTCGCCCGCGCTGTCGAGGCCGCCGCTTCGGAGGCGGGTCCAAAACTTGCGCCTTTCGGAATTGTCCTCGTCCGACGGGGTGTCGGAGTCGGACGGCCATCGTAGCGGCGACCCCGACATGGCGGCGAGAAGCTCATCGGGCGCGAGAGGGATGAGAAGGGAAGATGAGATGAGATGAGTCGGATGTTCTCCCGACCTTCGTCTACTTATAGGCGCCTGAGAAGCTCGTCGGGCGCGCGCCCGACGAGCTTCCCATGCGCGTGCGGCTTCCCAACGCGCGCCGCACGCGCATGGGAAAGCTCGTCGGGCGCGCGCGGAAGACGAAGCGTCGTCATTGGTCCCGGTTCGTAGCTGGAACCGGGACTACATGGTTGGAGGTCCCGGTTCGTAGCTGAAACCGAGACTAATGGCCTTGAATGTAACAGTCGGCCTGCATAGTTTTGTTTGATTGGAAAACAAAAACAAAAAAAGTATAGCAATTTCATTATAGGAACCTTGTGTTTTGTTTGATTGGAAAACAAAAACAAAAAAGTATAGCAATTTCATTATAGGACGTCAACGGAAGAATACTCCATATCCTGTACTCTGTCATGGTGAATTTCAGACGGAGCACACTTGGTTGGCAGATCTCACAAGTCTACCGACCAGGCGGGAACCGTCTGTAATACCCGTACGGGATTTTCATCCCATACGGGTTTACAGACGGTCCCCGCCTCGTGGGCACATCTGGAAAATCTGCCAACCAAACGAGCTCCGTCCGAAATTTCCCCGGACAGAGTACAGGATACAGATGAATTTCTCCGTGTACGGCCTTTAGTGAACTTGTTATGCTACGATAAGTCCACGCGGACCTGTGCTTATAAACAGGTCTAACTCCACTTCGGTTAGCGAGGTGGTACTAATTTTCAGCCTTTCGTCCCGGGTTGTGGCTGGAACCAGTACTAATGGCCAGCCTTTCGTCCCGGGTTGAGCCACAAACCGGGACTAGTGGTTGTGGGCCAGGAGCGAGGCCCATTGGTCCCGGTTCTTGTCTAGAACCGGGACATATGCCCCCAGACGAACCGGGATCAATGCTCCACGAGGCCCGGCCGGCCCCCGGGCGCACGAACCGGGACGTATGACCCTCATGGGTTCCGGTTCGTGGCAGAACCGGGAAAAATCGGCTGGAGAGGCCTGAACCAAAGCCCTGTTTTCTACTAGTGCTCGTCCCCTTTGGTGTGGCAGGGTTGGTCATCGTTTTGGTCGTCCTAGCTATGGCACATCCTCGTGTCGCGTATTTATTAGCGTAATGTTGTCTATTATCTAGGATTTCGGGCATGGGATCTTGCGCTAGGGTCTTTTTTCTTGTATGGTGACGGTGCCTCATCTTCGAGCTGGTCTTCAGCGGGCTTCGATCCTCCTCAAATTCGTCTGTTAGAACAATCGACGAAACTCCAATGTAGATTCTTGCGTCTCTTTGGGATGATGACGTTAGTGGTTCTCAGCATGAGATCATGAAAATATATTTGAGGGTTCGACGACCATGATTGTGGCTGTACCCCGAAGGACCAGTGCCTTGGAGCTGCAGTCATGGTCAGGCCAGCTCCGGCAGAGGAGCGGTGACGGTGGCGCCTAAGCGACTCCTTCTTTTGTCGACGATGGTGGTCGTTCGATGGTCGAGTGATTTCAACATAAAACTTATTGTGTTTGAGATGCATTGTACTACTTGAGATTAATTCATATGATTGATCTGGATCCCTTTTCACAAAAAAAAAAAACAAGAGACAGCTCTGGCTTCTTGCTTGCAGGTGTTTTAACTTTGTTGCACTGCATTTGGTGTACTTTGTGGCCGGACTCGGAGTAGAATACGACATCGATCGTACGTGTTTACTCCCGTACGTTAGCACTGGGGACACCGCCCGTGCCGTGCGTGTCCGACACCCCGACTCCGCTGAGGACTCCAAAGTCCAAACTGAGTCCAACTGCGCCTCCCTCCCTCGATCCCTAGCCAACCTTTATATACTTATTACGAGACCCCATGGCACCTGCATATCGCTACCAACTTCTCTCGCAGCACCGCCGGTCCGCGTTTACTCACGATCGAGATGGACGAGATCGCCGCCCCCAACATGTGGGCGCTCCTCCGCAACAACGACCCGGGCCACAGCACCGACCACGCCGTCGCCCACGGCCGGAAGCACGTCAGGAAAGCCGACGCCGCCGAAGCCGCCGCGGCGGAGGAGGCCAGCCGCCGTTCGGTCGCCAAGCAGCCGGCCAAACGCGGCAGCACCACCAACGCCAAGAAGAAGAAGAAGAAGACGAAGGCGACGGAACATGCGATCGAAGAAACCGGCAAGCAGGCCGCGCCGCCGCCGGCCAAGACCCCTATCAACGGAGAAGTCCCTGGCGCCGGCGGGAGTGTGGAGAAGGAGACGCCGCCGTCGAGCGAAGAAGATGAAGAAGAGGAAGTGGTGAGTGTAGAATGGAAATACGTGGAGATGGCTAAAGAGGAACACAAGGAAGAAGAGTTTGTGGCCGCCGTCGCCAAAGGCAAGGTGGCACGGGGCGCACGCAAGGTGGCCGTCGCGGAGGGCGGCGCCATCGCCGGCACCAACATGTGGGCCGTTCTTCAGGAGGACGACCATGGACATGGCGCCGCCAAAGTTGTCGCCGAGGTGGAGGAGGAGGCGCCGATGGCTGATAACGACGACGGTGGCGTAGGTTCTTCAACTGCGGATGGCTCCGAGCCGGCGAAAAAGAAGGCCAAGAAGAAGAAGAAGACGTCTGTCAGCGAAGACACCGTGGGTGATGGCGAGGAGCAGACCAACAACAACGAGGTCGTGCCGGCCAAGAAGAAGACCAAGAAGAAGAAGAAGACGCCTGCCAGCGAAGACAGCAAGCAGGAAGTCACCGTGGTCGACGGTGAGGTCAAGGCCGAAGATAACAAGCAGGCAGTGCCAGTCACCGTGGACAACAAGCTGCCGAGCAAAGAAAAAGATGACACCACAGGTCCCTCCTTTGCCGGCAGGATGTGCAGGGCGGCCGCCGCGGCGGCGCTCTTCGCTCTGTGGTGCCGGTTCGCGTCCCCCGTCTGATGCATGATCCAACCATGCCCAACACAAACCAGCCAGAATTTTACCTAAATAGAGTAGTAACATACTAGCTATGATCCATGTAATTAGAAGATGGTTTTTTTCCTTGCGGCAAGACATAGTTTTAGGTTTTTAGTGATACTATGAAGCTCTGTTAAATGCATGGGACAAGTTTTGCTTTTGCTTCTCTTATTTATTTCACACCTATTTTCAGTACAGATTTACATCAAACAGGGCCCGGTCCGGCCCAGGGCGGTCAACTTGATTGCGCGGCCCTGGGCCCACATCTCACTTTTTTTAACAAACATCATCTCACTTGTACAAGGCTTCAATCTCACTCTGATACTTGGCCGCCACTTTGTCCCTTCTTATTTTCATGGTTGGTGTCATCAAACCGTTATCAATCTGAATAAGAAAACCATGCCAAACTTGTAAGGACCATAGGTACTCGATAATTAGCCTTGGAAAACCCCTCACCCGTTATTCTAGAAAATCTTACCGTAAATGGTTCGTCGGCAATAAGAATAGGGCCAATCTGGAATGAGCAACCTGCCATCCTGGCATTCTTTGACAGATTAATTCAGCTCTTTGATATACTTAACCGCCGAGACTCAGATCACAATGTCAAATTAAAATCCCTACAATACTAATGTCTGCCAATAGTCAAACAAAATACTAATGTCTGCCTCTGCTGATTATATTTTATCTTTCAACTTCTAGTGGGTGATTTAATTCTACTATGATATGACATTTGGAACATCTTCAAATTAGATAGAAGGTCTCCATTATGTTAGCTATGTAGGCAGAATTCGCAAGAAAAATAGGATTATTTGATCAGGTAAAGTATAAAAGCAGGTAACTCTTACCAAGTTCTCAGCTCATCATATAGCAAGTTCATGACTGTATCTTTTGCTAGTCCGTTATTCCCGTCAAGGCTAGACTTTCTTTTTGCTGCTGCTAAGACTTCATCATTATTGGGAACAATAATAGCACCAAGGCGGCGGCGATCCTATGCAAAGAACAAATAACAAAGTTCATGGCTTACCCCGCAAAAAAAGTTCATGGCTTCACCAGTTGTAGTGATCTATGTCATCACTGCAATATCTAAATCTAATCATATCGTGAAAAATCATAATAGGACACTATGATTTATCTAGCTATGTGGTTATGACCTTTGCCCTACCTGGCCAATAACCATTATCTGATCAATCAAGCTACTCCTGCTTGCTGCCTCCTCAAGCTCAGCAGGTTCAACATTTTCACCTGGTGAAATTAGAACATTCAAGTGCATACGAGTTTATTGATTTCCAGAGTGCAACATCACACTCCAGTATTCAAAGAAGTTTAACGTCATAATCAATCTACTGAGATAACAGTAAATAGATCTTACATAATACATACCTGTAGTGAGAACTATTGTATCCTTCGCACGCCCTTCAAGAACAAGCATCCCTCCACATTTTCGACTAGGACCTGTGGTATGGCGAGGTGCAATCCAACCTATATCTCCAGTGCTGAACCAACCTTCTTGATCCAAAGCTTTGTTTGTAGCTGATGGATTCTGCAACAAGCGGAATTTTAGGAAATAAACGAGAACCTTCTAAGGAAGAAGACTTAAATACGTAAGTTCAGGGCATCGGTATCTTAACATGGATTGTGAGATTTAGCTAAGTGTCAGACATCAAGGTAAATATGTTTATTTCTCCAAGTAGCATGTTTACAGAAAACCGGTTTCTTTTTATCTGACAGTTGATTTGTATTGGTTAAGTGAATAGATAGAACCTTATAATATCCCTTCATTACTGGCAGCCCTTTAATCTTCACAATCCCCTTTGAACCATCAGGGAGAACCTCACCGGTCTCTATGTCCACAATCTTAATTTCTGTATGCTTTATTGGGTGGCCAACTGTGCCAAGAACCTTGTTACAGCAACTACTTATGTTAGTATAAGAGCACAAATGGGAGGCAAATTAACAGTTTATAATATTTCCTAGTAAATACAAAACCAACAGGGGAACCAACAGTTCAATGCAACATACCAAAAGACCAGTCAATAAATGCATATAATATATAGAAACAAGTCCTGTGAAATCTCTTACATTACAGAGTGGCCGTCTAGCAGCTACAACCGGGGAAGTCTCTGTTAGACCATAGCCATTTTGCACTTTGATACCAATAGCCTGAAAGAGAACAATACCGATGAACGGATGTTAACATAAGAAGTTTATTTATTGATAATCATGTACCTCAAAAAACTTGTCCACATGCATTGGGAGACTTCCGCCTCCACTAATACCAGCCTGCAAATTATCACAGAAACCATACAATTATTAAGTATGCAAGACTAAAGTTTAGGGAGCTCACACTCAAAACTGCACAAAGATTATCGAGGTCGCATAGAAATAGGCATGCAGGAAAAATAAATGTACCTTTGAAATTCCGGTTGAAGAATGGATTTTCTTGTAGACTAACATCTTTGCTAGATTATGCAAAGGCCACAAAAGAGCAGTGATAATTCTTGCCCATAGACAATTGAACATGTAGGAAATGAATGATGGCTTGACAGGACTGTTTGACAAGACTGTTCCCTTTCCAGAATAACAGACAAAAGAAGACAGAAGAATGAAATTTGTCTCAGCTACAAGCAGAATCCAGTCATCGAAGACTGAGAGGAAGAAGAGATACGACTTTACTTGCAGCTAAGAGAATTAGGGGATCCATGCAAACATGGGACTCATACCTCGTATATCTTCTTCGCCTCCATAAATAGCAAACTTATCTTGATAAGTGCAAGGGCAACAGTTTTTCGAGCAGGAGAACTAGTAGATATCTGCCTCTGAATCGAACTGTAAGAAGTGAGGAAACATTACAAAATAGATCAAGGATTTTTTTTTACAAACTGTTGCTAGTCACTACTGATGCACAAGAAATACTGATTTCATGGGTAAAAAAGTTATAACCCAAACAAGCCAAATAATATATAATCAAACATAGATGTTGACAGCAAACGAAAGGTGGAAATGTTCAGCCACACAGGTAAAAAAGTTATAACCCAAACAAGCCAAAGAATATATAATCAAACATAGATGTTGACAGCAAACGAAAGGTGGAAATGTTCAGCCACACTAAGGGCATTATTGAACTGAAGAAATTCTACTATCCAATACCACTGCCTGTAGAACACGCACGTCACAGTTTAACATCAGTCAAGGAAACTAACCTGTACAGAGTTTCATAGACCAGTGGTACAGAGATGATATAATGAGGTTGGTGCTGCTGTAGATCTGCCTATAAAAGAACATAAAGATGTTAACATGAATAAGCAATTTCAGCATCTTGTGCAACAAGCAGACAATAAAAATAGAACAAGAAGAATGCTAAAAGTAAACAGAAACCCTGTTGAACGCATTGTGATACTGGATTCACATGAAAATTAGCAGGTCTAGAGTTCCGCAGACCACACATGCTAATACAATATCTATCTCTAAGTTTGCAGCTTTCAGTAAGCTGCTAAATCAATGAAAGCATAAACCCATGACCACATGAATACTACATCGCAATAACTTCTTAATGACATCACTGGGCCTCTTTCCAAAACTAACTAAAATGAAGTATTTTATGATGGAAAGCACCAAACTCACACCTTCAGGTGCTTCACACTAGTGTAAACTTGTTGGATTCCGTTAGTGAAGATGAAGTACTCAGTAGAACGCTCGTATGCGTGCCATGGTGGAAGCATGCTTAGGAACCTATCACCAGGTACTGCTGGAACAATCTCCCATAAGTTATTTATCTGCAGAACATAAATAGTGTAAAGATTAATGTGGATACAAGAGGAACACATTAAAAGACTTAAGAAATTCAGTTCAAAAAATTAAGGCGCTACAGACTTGGGATACTGCTAGAAAATCCAGAAAAACATGATCAGCACAAGTACCCATGTTCATACAATAGGATATTACATCAAGATAAGCAAAACAAAGTATAGATTATTCAACAGAGCATAGTAATACTTAAAATTCATTTTCCAAATTTCAGCATTGCTGCATGTTTAACCTGATGTAAGAGATTTCGGTGGGTAAGCATCACGCCTTTTGGTGTGCCACCTGTTCCACTGGTATATATTAGGGTCGCAACGTCTTCTGGAGTGATGGGTTCGAAAACAACTTGCTGACCTAAAGGAAGAAAAAGTTGTAATAAACAAAGACATATTTGGAAGGAAAGGAAACATATATTATTGGGTGCAAGTTACTGCTTGAAAGTACTGACCCTGAGATTACAATGTTGGAAATAAAATAAGATTTTTCTATAGAAATAAAAAATTGTTAATAATCTCCTAATGCTTTCATATTCTCTAAATAAATAAAAATTAAGTGATCCTCTTTAGAACAACAGATGCCAAGGCTATTATGCTTCGAACGAAACCAATTGCTGTTGGCTACAAGAACTTAAGTGGCAAGCCCTGGATATAACTGAATAATTGAGCCAACCATTAACTAGCAAGCTTGCAAAACAAACACACAACTGTTTACTGGTACTGGGATGCTTATCTTATTAGTTGCTAAGACACCTTACGTTATGCAAATAGCAACTTATCTGACGTTCAATGTCAGAAACACATAAGAAAGTGAACATCAAATTGGAGGAAACATATTCCATACATCCTCAGCTAAGCATTTCTTATGAATTTGTGATTCATATCACGTTACGATATCATGCAAAAGATACCTTGCTCGCTTGAGTAGCACAATGCATTGCGATTTTCATGTCCAAGTTCAGTGATATCATTGTAGTCATAAACTGGTATGTCCATCACAGCTTTACTATCTAGGGATGATTTATCACCCCAAAGTAGCACAATAAATCTTGCGTTAATCCTTGAAATGAAAGATTCTGCAAGCCGGTTAAAGAATTGAGGACTGTCCATAACAAGTGCAATACTGTGATGGGGAAAAAACAATAAGGTCATATCACAACATAAAAGTAAACAACTGATATTTGTATAAACAATTACACCGCACAAGCATAAAAGATACTCATCATAGTACCGTTAACTAACAATCCATATTTCTAGAGTCGATTTGATATATACACCATGGTATGTTTGAGGAAAAACATTTCCAGATGCAAACAAATACCAAGCAAACATACTTTGAGAGATTAAATTCATGACCAGCCATGTGCACGGTAGTAATAACATATTATGAACATTTTGGTTCAGTACAGATGTCAAAATTAGAATGCAAATGTCACACTTTTTTTTCATGTGGTAAGAAAAGTCTGATCTGAAAGTTGGTCTATCCAGTTCTTACTATAACTATAGATGGCGACATAGTGCCAAACTTGTTCCTCAAATTGTATATCCCTTAACAGTCAACACCTCGTTCAATTCTAATCTCAAAATTCCATTAAACAAAATCAGTGGAAGAATTTAAATAGTCAAAATGGTTTGTTGGCTTTGAATAGACAGGTTCTGAATCCTGGCAGACCCTTGGCTTAACAGTTCAAAAGGGTACAAAGAGACAAGTTAATAAAATTTCATTTATGTTGTGCGTAACTTAGATTTGCACAAGCTCCTAGATTGGATATAATCAATCATTTAAAGCAAAATAAAATAGTTTCAAATCCATATTTAAAAGGAGTTGCCAACTCACCTTTCTGAGTGACTGTATATTTGGAACAGTTCTTCATCGGAAGATTTTGTTCCTCTAACAACATTGATAGCACCAGTAGCCATGATTCCTGGATTGCATGAGTCAGTGGCATGTTACTGATGAACATATATGATCATGCATTTGCAGACAGTTACATGAATTCCCCTAGATAGCTGACACAACAAATGGTAAGTACATCATTCAACAAGCTGATATTTGCTCAGTTAAGGAAAAAAAGATGACATTTGTAGTTCAGTATCTTCAATTGTCAAATGCATAGCAAAACCATGTTGTTTTTGCTAGGAAAGAAACAGTGTGTTCGTGTATAAACTGCAAGCTTAAATATAGCAACTCTAGCATTCTGGTGATCTGAACTATTCACTTCCTCAGCGGCTAATATCAATAAGCATAAAAGATCGCAAAACAAATATGTGTGCATCATAAAACAAGTTAAACATCTTGAAACAAAAAAAAAGGCAAATTACCTTGATCTGCAACTAGCCACCGACATGAATTGTCAGCAAAAAGGGCTAACTTTTCATCAGGAGCAACACCAACGGCCCTCAGACCATGAGAGAAATCCAATATTTGTTGTTCAAGCTGAATAAATAACATACATACGAAACAAACAAGAATGTAAAGGATTACCAACTGGAAAATGGATTGGAACTGCATATATAGTTCCTAGCTCTAATCAATCATAAAGGCTTCAATTTATTTATTTGCGACGGTATTGAAGTGCATATGTAAGTTGCAGTCCACTGCACAAGGAAATGTCTTTAAAGCAGTCCACTGCATAAAGGCTTCAATTTATTTATTTGAGAACTTTTAAGTAGTTCTCGGTAGCAAAAGAAACAACATATGTAGCCAAACAATGTCTCTAATTTTTGTTCCTATTTCTAGAGAAAGGAAATGTCTTAGATAATCAGGCATCAACAGAAGTTTATGGTGGTTCAGCAAGTACCTGCTTATAAGTTAATTTGGATGGAGGATCATGATAAGGATCTATCAGAGCTACACGGTCAGCATATTTTTCTGCTGCTGTCCTCCAAATATCTGGAACCGCCTTCCATTCATGCACGGCCGATTCATTCCCACCAGACAAAAGAGCACTCTCAAGCAAAGGCGAGCACTTCCTGCGAGCTAGGCTTTGTACCTGCAATGTGGATTTATGAAAGTTTGAGGCCAAAATTTCACACATGGAGCCCAAACTCTGTACCCCTGATGCAAAGCATGCCTACTTTGTAAAACTATTATCTGCTTGCTTCACAAATCACAACACTGAAAGAGTCAGTCATACAGACAGTTAAAACCTGACAATTTCTCATGTCCAGCCATGGAATTCATTCGCATCCGGTGCACTGAATAAAACGCAGACAACCACAAAGCAATGGAGAACCGGTGTTATTTTGGACTACCACAGCTCAGTTAAGCCCTGTTAATGGCCATGGGTTATGAGTACCCGGTGAAAGCTAACCCTTTTGCACCCCTTAGTTTTTAGTCTGAACTAATTATACTCTGTTTTTCCTGAGAAAAAATCTAATCCCTTTTTTGTACAAAAGTATATTCCTCTTTTGGCAGAGGCAAATCGCCCCCAAAAGCACACTGAAGTTGTCATTATTCCATTGTCTGAAAGGGGGAGATAACTGCCCTGCCCATTTTGAGGCCCAAGGCTAGCAGTAGCAAACGTATACGCTGGACAGCCGCTTTAATTCTACCGAGAAAATGGCGCCGCTCAGTCCGAATACCCAACGAAATTAGGAACCTGAGCGAACGAACAGAGGGGTGGACTAACCGTGGAGCCGCCGGCCGAGGGTTGCGGAGCAGGGCCGGTGCACCGGGGAACGCAGACGCGACCAGCACCGCCACGCCGCCTTGCGGAGGAGGCAAGGATGCTGGGCCGGCACCGGAGCGGCAGGGAACCCGGACGGAGGAGGAGGCGCGGCGGCCGGAGCGCCGCCATTTGGCCGGCCGGCGCGGAGGAGGCGAGGAGCATCGCGTGCGAGCGGCCTCTCTGGAGTGGAACAATGGAGTGTCAGTGTCACCCACGGGAGCGGACACGTGCGGCCTCGTAGTAGTAGTACTAGTAGATAGAGGTGGGGAGCGAGAGCGAGAGCGACGGAGGAGACGAGGTTGGTGGTTGCGGCGTGGCGCGGTGGGGACGGACGGCACGAGGCGGCGGCGCCGGCGGCGTCCCTCCACCCTCGGATCCCCTTCCAACGACCGGATTTGTTTCATATTAAAAAGATGGATTTAAGACACAATTGATAGTTGTACTACATCCACCCTCGTGGTATGCCTGGAACCGGACGCATCCTACTTAATTTTCAACATTAATTGATGGAGAGAAATTTTTGCAAGTTTGTTGCTATGTTGTGTGGTTGGGTAGATGCCTGGAATTATTGAGCTTTCGTAAAAATTGTGATGAGCAAATCTCTCATCTTTGATAATCAAGGCACATATGTTATATGGTTGCTATGTTGTTATGCTGAGTTTATTGGGATTCGATGAATTATAAGATTACGTTTAGATTGTGGAAGTAATACATTTGATCTTCTATTATATTATGTTCTTGATTATTCTTGTATGTTCTTCGTTATATTTTGTTGTTTTGGCCAAGTTATATCTTATAACTTCAAGAAGGAGCATTGTACTAGATAGTAGGTTTATGCCTCCCTACGTCGTGCTTAAGTGACAGAAACATGCAGACGGAGAAATGTGTTGTTGCTACTAAGGGTAAAGCAGTGGTGCTTATAGCTATTTTGCTAACAAGTGTTACTCACATTATGCATTAACTTTATAATATTTGTTTGTTGCTTTGGGTTTTCAACTTATAGTTGTTACACACAACTTAATACCAGTGGGATGTTCTGAATTAGACTTCTTAAGGTGGGTATTTAGAAGTAGATGTTTTGGATTGAGATCTATTTGCTTTGGCATAATGCCTATATGACTGATTTATTTTAGATCCCCTCCACCCTCGGATCCCCTTCCGGCGGCCGGATTTATTTCAGCAAAAAAAGATTGATTTAAGACAATTGATGGTTGTACTACATACACCCTCGTGGTATGCACCGACGCATCCTACTTAATTTTCAACATTAATTGATGGAAGAAAATTTTGCTACTAGTACTGTAGTTTGATGTTATGTTGTGTGGTTGGATAGATGCCTGGAATTATTGAGCTTTAGAAAGAATTGTGATGAGTAAGTCTCGTGTTTAAGCGAGGCTCGTGTATTCAGATGATGTTCTAAACATCCAGTCAAATTTATTACCTTTATTTCTTCTTTGGAGAAAAAACGATGTCTTCGATTCGATTACAAAAGCTAGAACAGATTTTGAAATGTTTAATACACAAAAGAAAAATTATGCAAATATAGTAAACAACGGCATGTGTAAGCATCGGTCTGTATGAGCTAAACAAAAAAGGATTTGTTCTTATTTAGATTTCTATTAGTCTTGTTATAACAACATTTGTTGAACTTTATAAATCCTATCAATTCATAATTTCGAGCAGAGTTTTCTCATATCTCTGCTATCAACAAATTGGCAGCTACAACGATCTTTCATGATTGTGGTTAGCTCTTTCCCAATGCCTACAATTCCAACAAATAAAATTAACATCCTATACATGCACCACATCCATCCGATGCGACTGCAATGAGCAAAAATGTAACTCGCTGATCCAAGCGCTCCCTAAGAGGGCAGTCCACCATAAGATCAAGTTTTAGCCTGGAGCCAAAGCCCCAACCTCTCTAAAATGGAGCTCTACGAAAGATGAGTCTAGGGGGAATTGAAGGCTATGTCATTTCTAGTGACTTTTCAACAACACAAATAGTAGAGTACTCGTATATATATACTACTTCAATAGATAGTGGACATGTACCTTGGGGATGTTGCTATATTAGTGATGGTGTAGTGTGGTGGTTGAATTTGAAATGATTTTGTAAAGATTCTCATAGTACAAAACCGAAGGAATGCTAGAGATACACTATTCACAACTTTTATACAGATTAGTGTGAAAGTGTGACATATCAATACATGCAAATAAAAAAATCCTATATATAACTACACAATCGCCCCTTGAAAATTAGCTCGTGTTTATTTTCACATACAAACATGTCATCTTACACTAGCTCCTCCACATTCAACCATATCATCTCTTGGTAATTATTTTTATTTCCATCACATCACATGGAAATTTAGCAGCTCCTCTTGACACTAATTTTTTTGGGTGTGGTTTACTTATTTGATGCCCACGGTTATGATAGTGTCTGAGTTGCGATGAGGGTAACTACTTATTTATCGGTTCGGTTCAACAAGAAAACCTCACAAATCTACAAAGTAGCCCTAGTGTCGACGCCACCCATCCCATCAACAAGCTCCCCACCGCCCCGTCGCGACAATCGAAGCAGCTTCGTGCAAGGCCCTCGATATCGGCCCGTCCGCCGGCCAAGGGACCCCGAAGACCGCCACCCACCACCAAGGCTGCTCTCGCCAGGATGCCCATCCGCGTCGAGCGATGTCGTCCAGCCGCAAGGGACCGACCGGACGATATGATGGTACCTCGGTAGAGAACCAATCATCGCGTGCATTAGTGCATCTGGTGTTGGCTGCACATTTTTCTATATTACCATGTTTTATTTATTGGCAATTTTGCATATATATTGTCATATTTATGAAAAAATATACTATTTTATATCTTAAAAAATCGAACAGTGAACCGGTGAATCCGTGGTTCAACCAGTAAAAACTTGAACCGACAGCTTTACCGGTTCGATCACCGGTCCGGTTTTTTAAACTATGGCTACTGGTCATGGACCCATGGTCCAAGGGGGGCTACTCATGGCACATCCGGGAAGTGTCTATGCTGGTGGAAAAGCTCCCGGAGGTTAATCCTCCCTCCGGCAGGGTGCCGGAAAGAGGTCTTTTGGTGCTCCTGATCTTGGAAGCACGGCGGTTGCGGAACAGAGAGGTATTTCGCGATGCGGGGTTCTCCTCGAGGGTTTTCGGAATGAGGGTGTAATATAGGCCAAAGAGGGCATCCACGAGTGGGTCGGGGCTCCCAGGCGTGGCCGCGCCACCTGGCTGCCTGGGTGCCAGGTGGGGTCCCTTGGCCCTCCTTCGGGGTTCCGAAAGCTTCCGTTTTGCTGATTTTTCTGAAAATTTTGAGGCTTTGAAAATTGGGGTAAAATACCTGCAACTAAAAGACATCAGCAGAAAGAAAGTGGCACTGGGTGCACTGAGTTAGTAGGTTAGTCCAAATATGTGTAAAATGATATGAAAGTGTAGCAAAACATGTAGCAATGTCACATAAAAGTGCACGGAACAAGCAAAACTTATAGATACGTTTGGGACATATCAACATCTAGTCAACCTATTTACTTGTGCACTTACTTTGTGGTACCCTAGTGCTCTTGTTATATATCTTGATATCACATAGTTGTTTATATTGCTGAGTATACGTTGTTGGTGCACATAGTTGAGCCTGACTTATTTAGGTTTTTTGGCAAATTAAACGTTAGTTTTATTTCGCATTTTTTCAAGCCTAAATTGTAATTATTTTAAGCGCCTATTCACCCTTCCTCTAGGCGACATCCACGTCCTTTCAGATTCGTATTTAGCACATCGAATCCATGTAGAAACGTGTCCTTCTCATGTTATCAAGCTCTATCTTGTTGCAGTAGTACATGCAATCAAACCAGATTTGCATGCCATCATCTCCTCATCCAGCATATTTGGCAGGACCAACCAATTACATCCAACAATGTGACGTAACCTTCACAACCAAAGCAATTGTCTACATATCCATGGATTGAAATCCCTCACCAGAAAGTACAAAAAAAATCTCGACTAAGATTGTAGAAATGCAACGTATGTGTTTTATATATTGAGAGAAAAGATATTTCATGAATTATGGTAACTTAGAGGCTAAGGAGGTTGCTTTTCCCTGTATCTTCCCCTTTGGACATATCCTTGTCCTTGTAGAACTTCATGAAATGGGTTGTACAATTTTAATGAATATTCCTTATATATGGTGAGGCATACAATTCAATTATATATATACCCTTTAGAATTTGTACAAAACTTATATTTTTTTTGTTAAAATGGATGGGTGAGGCAATGTGCGCCATCAATGATCTAGTAAGTCTTCTTATCTATGCCATTTACTCAAGATGTTCGAACGAGAGGGATCCACATTGGCAGTGGCGGAGCCAGCGCTGGGCTAGGCCCCAGGCAGTCTTCAGTCACTGTAGCAATACGATTACTGTACATGCTACAGTCAACGAGTGACCTGGCTGTCACGCCCCAGGCCACGGCCAGGCCTGCCTGGGACCTGACGCCGCCGTTGCACATTGGTAGAGGGGGACTTCTCACCGAAGTTGGCCGAAGACGGGCGGTGATCCCATCTCAGTTCTTCGCATGGGAGGTGCTACGGGGTTCACGACATGGATGGAGAGCACCAAGGTGCTCAGCTCGGCACAGAGAGATCGAATGTGGTCACAACATCATCGAGCGAAGCCTACAACAATGACGGTACCGGCCAAAGCGATGACCGCTCTCAGATGTCGTCGTGGGGCTCATACCAACGTGGCCTTCAGAGAAAGAAGATGTGGGAGAGCTAGGGCAGGACGAGGGGACACTAACAAAGGTGAAAGGGATTGTGAGGGCTCATAAGATAGGCTTCAATTTCTCACCGAAGTAATGGAGGGCAGCAGTGATAGATGATGAAAATTGGGCAGGCTTGGGGTGCTCGAAGTCGGGGTTAGGGAAAATGGCAGAGAGGGTTTCAGGCATTTTATAGAGGGACGCGGGGGTTGAGGGGGCTCTTTGGTGATGTGGTTACCATCGGGAGGTGTCGTGGGGAAGAAGCTTACTAGTGGCATCCACTTGTTAGTGGGAGAAGGGTGGTCTGGGGCTCAGATGGGCTCGCTATGGAGTGGTGTCGTGGGGGTAGGTTAGTTGGCTTTGGACTCCTTTCCCTCTTTTAGTTTACTTTTATTTTATGTTTTATGTTTTATTTCCTTTTTGTTTTATTTATTTTAATTTAAATTTGTACAAAAACAAAAAAGGCTTCAAATTCATTTGAAAAATACAATGCTCACAAAATTTTGTAATTTAAAATAAATTAATTGAATTGCTTTATTTCCTTTTGATTCAAATTCAGTTATAAATATATTACATTTAATCCTTGGAAAAAATAATTATTTTTACTTATTTAATTTATTAATTTCTGCCAAATATTATGTAAACGATACTTTATTTTTTTCACTATTGATTTAAATTGATTAAGTAAATAAATTATTGAAATAATTTGGGAAATAAATGATAATTTGAAGAATCATTGGGGCCTATAAATATGTATAAACCAATTTGAAGGAATACATATTTTCCTTGTTATTCGAAAGTAAAAGTATCCCCTAAAATACATTTATGGTTTAATTCAGGTCCAATTTGAATTTAGGGTTTAATTTCATATCTATGATTTATAGAAAATATACTCTAATCCAAACGATAAATTGGAAGACATAGTTAAAATAGTTATCAATCCTAGTCATTTTCTAGCTAAAAGCAAACAATCGACCCTAATTTGAAAATTTTATAATCCTTCCAAAATTTAATACTCCCTTTGATCCATATTAATTGACGCACGCTTAGTACTTCTACTGTTCCAAATTAGTTGACTTACATTTATATACCTATGCATACAAATAAAGTCAACTAATTTGAAACAGAAGAAGTATAACTTTAGTATAAAATTTGGAAGCCGATATCCATCGAACGTTCGGTTGGAAGGGTGGCAATCCGAATGATTTTGATGGCAATTTTAGTTAATGATAGATGGCAATTTTCAGCTGATAGATGACAATTTCTGCTTATACATGGCAATTTTGCAAAACACATGACAACTTTAGCTCATAATTGACATCTATGTATAACTAAAGTTGTTATCCCAAAACGTTTGGGCGAACACCCTCTCAACCGAACGTTTGGTGGGTATCTTTAGCGTAAAATTTTACTAAGTATGTATCAATTAATTTGGATTGAAGGGAGAACGTTTGGTGGGTATCTTTAGCGTAAAATTTACTAAGTATGTATCAATTAATTTGGATTGAAGGGAGTATCATATTTCAAATTCTTAAAAATCCTAAAAAGTATTTCCTTCGTAAAGAAATATAAGAGCGTTTAGATTGCTCAAACAGTGATCTAAACACTATTTTTTTATGTAGGGAGTATTGATAAAATAATCGGTCTAGTGTGTTAGTAGTATCCGGCCGAGTCCTTACATAATACGGACTGCCCTAAAACATGCTGCGGTGCGGTGCATAAAAGCATCAGCACGCGACATATCTTTCTCTCTCTGTGCACGGTGCACGTCAATCACTAATTAGCGGGTACCTTCTCGAGCGTCTCGCAGAGGTCATTTTTAGCGTTCTTTGAATCCGACACGTGTCGTGTTTTTACTGTGTCCCACGCGAACGACAACCTGTGGCTAGGACTGTGGCAGGTCTGTGGCTGGAAAAAATGTGGCTGTTGCTGAAAAACTAGGTTGTGGCAGGAGCTGTGCTTGTGGCAGAAGCTGTGGCTGAAAAAACTGTGACTTTGGCTAAGAAAACTGTGACTTTGGTTGAAAAATTATGGCTTTAGTTGAAAAAACTGTGAATTTTGCTGAAAAACCGTGACTTTGGCAAAGGCTCCGCATCATCGGCATCCTCAGGCCCGGCCACGAACGGTGGACGGTGGTCCGGTACAGAAACGTGGTCGGCCTAGCTCCGCTGGTGTTCTCAGGCCGCCTGTACTGGCTGCGTCACAGAGACCGACCTCATGGTGATGGAGACGACGATGGCAGATCATCGGCGGCCGCCCGCCAAGCTGCCGAGGATGGACGGCACGACGGCGCACCCGGTGGACAACGGCGGGGAGCTAATGGTGATGCACCGTATGCGTTCCTTCGAATAAAATGTGTATCGACTGGATTCGGAGAAGACGAAAAACTGATCCTGGCCAAGACCGGCCTTGAGCGAGCGGATTTCCCCTCCATTAGTTGTCCTGATGCAGTCTACTTCAGCTTTGATCTTCGCGAGAGATTTGATTATCTAATTGAGGCCTACTGTCTCGCCGACAGAAGCAGCAGGCCTAATAGCTGGTTCTTGGACATATATCTCTTCTGCCCAGTTTGCCTAGTGTCGTGCCGTCGCCGCATAGTGTCTCTTCGTGTTGTACTTTTAAATTGTGCACTAGTGCTTCCCTTGGTTTGTATTTAAATTTTGGTTAACAACGCAGCAGATGAATGATGCGGGGTCTGTTGTTTTATCGATTTCATATGAAATGAAATTGAGGGCTTCCTTTTATCTAAAAGAAAAACATAAGCTGAAAAGGAGTATCTTTTATACAAGGGGTGCCAAAAAGTAAAATGGCAACTAAATCGTAAGCATCCTAGAAATTATCATAAATTCCTATTTAAAAAATTTCACAAAAAATGTGCGATGAACATCAATCTATATATAATCTGTTGTGGTTCATCTCATCTGCTACAATCGGGAAATGTGCTTATAAAAAGAAAAGGTTGTGATGACATCGATCCTATATGCAGTGCTTTCTAAGTATATTCGAGATATTTAGCATGAACAATTTGAGATGTCCAGTTCAAATAATACAAAAATGAAAATTATATGTACATTTGTACCTGAAGTTATTTATGCTAGAGAGTAAAATGGCAACTAAACTTCTGGATGTAAATATCATTGAAATTAGCATAAATTTCCATGCAAAAGATCATACAAAATGTGCACAGAATATATGCCCTCTGAATATCAGAATGAACAACAATCTACAATCTAGTATCGCACTTCATCCATGAACAAACAAACAATCATGACAAGTGCTTCAATTCAACTTCAGACAAAACTCCTCAAGAAATTTATAACAAGTTACATGCTTCGTTTCGCACATCATGTGATGCAGAAGCTTATGAATTACATGGATAGTCTTATGATTCCCCCAAAATAATGTTTGATAATTTTACACCATCACAAGAATCATTCCATTCCATGTGTGTTCTCTGAGTTTTTCCTGACATCGTCTCAGAGCAGAGCAAATCATACATAGCCGAACATTCCGATCCTAGTAAACCTCAACATGCCATTGCTTGTTCTTCTTGAGCTGCGATAGCTTCTGATCCCAGGCCTCCCCTCTCTGCTCTGCCACTTTCTTGAGTGTGTCCTGGATCCCTGGCATCATTCCTTTCAGACCACAGAAGTAGATGTGTGCACCCCCATCCAGAAGCTTGAAAATCTCATCGCTGTACTCTTCGATCTTGTCCTGGACGTACATCTTGCCACCACTCTTGTTCTTCTGCTCCCTACTTAGTGCTTTGTCAAACCTACAGGTTCAACACACTCAATTACATTTTACTCAAGTAGTGTGTTCAAGTGGTGGCACACTCAATATCAATAAATGTTCTACAATGGCGGAAGCATCTAAGTCAATAACAAAATGCCGTTTGGGGCAATGTGTCAAGATAATAACAGAGACAGGGTATGGAGACGGAAGAGGTCTAGTCACCTGAAATTGTCTGGATACTGCTTAAGGTAGCTTGTGAATTCTTCATCATAAAGCAGGCTGTCCGAATTAGCTACACCAAGGAAGAGCCAAGCCAGGCCACCAAATCTGAAATTTGGGACATCTTCCATGAACATGCGGCGTAGGTACCCACGGTAGGGAGCAACACCAGTGCCAGTAGCAATCATGATATGGGTTGCATTTGGATCACTCTCAGGTAGGAGCATTATTTTGCCAGAGGGTCCTGGGATCAGAAAGAAATGACAGTGAGATGCATAAACGTTAGAATATCCATCATATGCCATGGACTATGAGTATACACATTTCCACAGGAAAGAGTACGCGCATACATGTTGGGTTCCTATCTTGGATCGGGAAGCGGCACATTGTTTATAGAAAATTTAATTATTATACGCAAATTATTTTATCAAATATCAGGAAGCGGCACATCATATAGGGTTTGTATCGGAAATTATTTTTTATCAAATAAAACAAGTACACAACAAAACTGAGAGTGGATCCCGTTTGCAGGAAAAGAGAAAAAACATATGTCATATTAGTGTAGGTGTTAACCATACTGTAAGAGGCTGTTGGCTACTTAGACTTTGTTATTTGTCTGGCTAGTGTGTCGGAAGTTGTTATTAGTCAGGATGTACATTGTAAACCAGTGGCAATGAAAAAACTCCACAGTTTCTTAATGTTTTGGAAGCATAGTTATTCCCTGCTCCGTCTTTAATTTACATCTTACAAAATGTGTATATATGTACTAATGCCTTTTTGTTGAAGGATTCGAAAATAGATGGTTTAATGCAAACGAGTTTTAGGAAAATGTAACCGAGAAAACTTAGTCCTCTTAAGAGAGTTAGAGGCACTCATATAAC
The DNA here is from genome assembly GCA_950022295.1 of Bromus sterilis. NCBI lineage: Eukaryota > Viridiplantae > Streptophyta > Magnoliopsida > Poales > Poaceae > Bromus > Bromus sterilis. Next base: position 436,999,124 of record OX465595.1, read on the forward strand.
ACTGCTAACACAGAGGAAAGCCTTTACATCCATCTGAAAGAAATCAACTGACCTGTCAGCTGGATTTTGTCCCCAGGCTTTGAGTCGCATAAGAAATTACTGCAGACACCATTCTTCGAGGGGTCTTCCTTGCCAGTTACAGGATCATAATAAACTGCACGGCGAACACATAAACTGGCGGTCTTCCCATCAAATGAATCCCCATACCTAGTAGATGCAATCGAATACAGACGGACATTCTGTGGGTTTCCAGGCTTCTTTGGGTTCTCTCCCTGACAAATGCACACAAGGTTCAGTAAGCGATAAGGATGGATAGTCAAAACATGGACGACAGCAAAAGTAATGAACGGACATTTGGTACTTGAGTTAATCTAAAGCAATTCCCCTACACAAAGCATCAAGCAGCATACTCAAACCAATGTCTGTAAATTTGAATATAATTCCTGTACAACACAACTTGACATGTTTATCCTCTTATTTAGTAGCACCAAGAGTCCCCTGTTCAGTATTCAACAAGACAGACAGAGGACGAAACAGAGAAAATTGCCGAAAGGCCAAAAAGCTTACCGGAGGAATGATCCCATAGCTCTGCCCCTCCCAGTACGGCACATTGCCGCCATGATCGATGACGATGTGGCACGTCTCTCCCGGGGCGTTAGGGCCCACCGCTCTCTCAACCGAGGCGATGGTGGCCGTGTAAGGGCCCTTGGGCTTGTACGTGTTGAGCGGCGGCTCCTTGGCGCTCTCCAGGTCGAGGGGTGCGACGGAGACCTTGGCCTTGCTCGACTGCTGGACGGCCCTGCAGACATGCCCCCGCTGCGCCACTGCCTTGCCGTCGCACGCCAATGCGGTGCCGGTCCATGCTCTGTTGCTGAAGCTGAGGTTGTTGGTGCCCTGAAGTGCGAGAAAAAGGTTGTTCAAATTAGCATACTGTTGGTCCAGCCTGGGAGCACCGTCTGACAAGGCTGTGAGCTGAGGCCTGAGGATGCACATCATATTGAGCAAGAGCCCTGAAGAGTTACTGAATGTGGATGAACTGGTAGTACTACTGCGTGTGTGTGTGCCTGGGTAAGTGATACTGTAGTAGCTAGTACAAACCCACAGCCGCCACTAGCGCTGTGGAATCTTGTAGTACTTAAACCTTACCCCTGCTCGAACTAATCTGCCCACTTTGTACCATCCACGAGCCCAGCAATTCACGCACTAACGCACGATTTAATCGCCATAAGGCCCCATTTGTTTCAAGGGGATTGAAAGGGTTTGGAGAGGAAAACCTCGCGTGGGCCAAAACCCTCTACAATCCACGGCAGCCCGTTTGTTTTGAAGGGCTTCGTCGGCCCATTCCCTCCCAACCCCCTCCGATCCCCTCCTTTCCACGTGTATTCCAGCCCTCGAGAGCGGAGGCAGGGAACGAGATGGAACGCTCGCGTCGACGCTAGAGGAGTCGCCCCGCCGCCAGTGCACCCCCTCCCTGCCCGTCTCCGGCGACCGTAATCTACTCCGCTCCGGTGGTCTCCCCCCGCCATGGTATGACTCCCTTCCTCCTCCCCTCCTCCCCTCCCCCTCTCCTCCCCTCAACCAACCGTGCCGCACTATTAACCCTCCCACGGCCGCCGCTCTCGTCTCCAGTGCGGTGACCGCGCGCCCCTCTCATTGCCCCGTGACCTGGCCGCCGTCCTCGGTCGTCGGCACCTAGACACAGCACAGGGCCTGCAGGTCTCGACCAAGGCCCGGACCGGATCTCTACCAGCAGCTTTTCTGACCTATTGCTAGTGATTATTAGCGGGTCCATTTCTGATCTGATGAGACACTCGCTCGCTGCTAAGTTACATTGCCATCACCATGGAGTACAGTACAGTTCCAGTACCATTGTACATCTTTAATTTGGTTGCAATGTGGGCTAACTCAACACAGTTTCAGGATCTCAGATACAAACCAGTATGGGATCATGTAGTATGGGATCATGTCTTGTTGAGACTGTTTGTTGGGTGAAAACAAATCAGTTCATATGCTTGCTCGTTTACTATTGTCAGTACCTGCCCGGCTGTTCCTTCTACGAGTCATATCCTTCGGCTCGTTTTCCAGTACTTTTTCATAGGCAAATTAGGCTTTGGCAGAATTTGTAACTCAAATCACTAGCTACTTTTACTCGAATACTAGACTCGCACTCGAATACTAGACCCTGGTTATCATTACTAGTAAAATTACTCGAATATTACCAACTATGGTTATCTTGCAACTAGTAAAAACAAGTTCTGCAACTAGTAATATTACTGAACTCTGGTTATCTGCAACTAGTAATATTAAGAATTTGACCAACCGTAGCTTGCTTTTCTGCCATACTCCCAGGTTGTCCTTATGAATTAAATGAGCTTGAACAAAACCGTAGATTTCGCAACCTTAGATATATGTACATATATCATGTACCTGTGAATAAACTTTGTTCTGTGTGCTAGCTTCATGCACGGGCACATAGAAAAATTATATGTGCTGGCTAATTCTGCTATATTGGTCATTCTCTTTGTAGATGGTACATGGTAAAAGATGGTCTTATATATGGCATATTTGTTTTAGTTCCTATGATTCAGATTCAACTAACTGAAGCTCCATGTTCAGATTCTTTTTACACCTATGTTTGTTCTAGGAGCTGTACTTCATCACCATTGTTCATTACTCAATGCTGGCTTGGTCAGCAACGGTTCTAGGCAGTTTCTTAATATCAAAAGTAGTAATTCTTATGCACTAACAAAATCAATTGTTATAAGAATAAACATTTTGGTTCCCAGTGTGGTGCTAGCTCCACTGCATACTGATCTTGTTATGCATTTACTAGTGCATTGAGTAATCTTGGATATTTTCTATTCATTCCAGGAGAGGAAAAACGGTGCGATGTTGAACGAGTGATAAGAAAGGAAAACACAACCTCCTCATCGGTGTGCTAATAACATGAATGGCTCACAAGAACACTCTGTATTAATTGTTTTCATAATTTGGTTGTATCAAGTTTCTGCTACTTCCTTCATTGCAACAAACAAATGGAGTTTCTGTAGCAACTTTTCGTTCTTGAGCTATTTAAGTTGCAAAGATTCGATTTTTTTCAAAACCCTGTGTACCAAACGGTGTGTATAGCAAGAGGATTTGAAGCTGTGAGGGGATTTGAGAGGATTGGCCCCTTTTCCTTGGGAGCTTGAAAACCACCTCTACCAAACAAGGCCTAAAGCTAAAGGGGGGGGGGGGGGGGGGGTACTGAGGGAGACGCGCACCTGGATTCCGGAACTCCTGGCGGCGACGGGCGCCGAGAAAGCCACCTGCGGAGGGGGAGATGGATGGGGAAAAAAAGTCAGCGGCAGCCGGCACCGCGCAGCGCGAGAAGCAGCGGGAGGGATGGGGTTGGTGCGCACGCACGCACCTGGGACGCAGCGGCGGTTGCCATGGCCGCCGACGGTCGGATGGTTGGAGCGAGGGAGGGACGACGGGAAGGGGAGGGGGGTGGGGTTTTGATCTGGGGAAGAAGGTGGGGGAGAGGGGAGACGGGTTTATAGGGGGGAAATTGGATCGGAGTCGGAGGAGTGAGCTGAGTGAGCCCTTGAGGCGACGGAAGGGACGGCGACGTCCGCTGCTGTCCTCCTGGGGTTGGTGATGGCGACCGGCTGTGATTAGGTTAATCCATCCGTGGGCTGGATCGATGGGATTAGAGCATGGGGGTTATAGAAGAGCATCTTCAACCACGCCTCAAAAAGGACCCAAAACCGGCGCTATTTGTTTTGAACGAACGAAATCCGTCCAGTCGCGTCCCAAAGGTTCAAATAGCGTTGGATTGGGCTGATTTTGAGTCTGGCGGTCCCAAACCGACCCGGCGCGCTGGGGTCGCTTCGGGTCGTGGACGAAATAAGACGACGCGAAAGAGAAAAAACGCGCGCGCCGCGCGCCGGCCCTACATGTCAGCGTGTAGGCACGCGTCATCCTCATCCTCTCGCCTCGGCTTTCCCGCGCCTGCCGCCGCCGCAGAGAATCAATGCGGCGTCGATGACCAGTCCAATCATCGGCCGCAGGGAATCAATGCGGCGCGTTGAGTAGCCCAACGGTCCGACGACCGCGCCGCCGCGTGTCCCGCCCCGGTAAGGCCTCCTCCCGCTATATAAAGCGGCATCGCCGTGAGAGACGTCGCACACTGCACTCTCCTCCTCCTCTCGCTGCGTTCTTCTGCTCATGGCCAACCGCCGCACCCTCGCCGTCTATGAGGCGGTCCTCCTCGCTAGGGCGGACTACCCCTGCCTACCGGACACGCGCCCGCCGCGCTGCTTGGTGCTCAGTGCCGCCGGCGTGCCGGTAGCGCTTGTGCCTCGTGGGGCCCCCTTCGACCGACGGGTCCAGGCCATCCGCGCCTCCATGACGGAGGCCGAGCGCGCCGACCCGGCGAACGCGCCGGGCAACGTCGCCCGCTAGGCGGCGCACTTCGAGGAGCGCCGTTACTAGAAGATCATCTCCACAAACAGCCTGGAACCGGTGTCAGGTCGGCTGAACCTACACGGCCGACGGCTGTGGTGGAGCGGGGAGGGACGCACCCTCCCCGCCGTCCTTCACTACATCGAGGGCGGCAACGAGCCGCGACTCGAGTACCCGTGAAGACGACGGCGACTACGACGGGGACGTCGACGGGGACGCAGGAGGAGGCGTCCCCGTGAAGACGGCGGCGACAACGGGGGAACGGCAACGGCCTAGTAGTTTTTCATTTCCTACTTATGTAAATTAAAACCAAATATTATGAAATTCGTTGAATCTCGCTAAATTTCGTTCAATTTTGCCTAAATTTAGTTGAATTTGGCCGAACATGGGAGGCCGCTATGGAGCCGTGCCTGGGGGGCGGCCGCCCCCAAGCGGCGCTAAAATAGCGCCAAAAACGGCTTGGGGGCCGAACGGCTGAAAATGCTCTTAATAGCATAGTTATAAGTCATTTTATAGCTCATTTTATAGCTAGTTTGTATAATAATTAGCTACAAAAGAATATTATTTTTAACATATATGGTCCATCGTTCATCCTCATAAAGCACCAAGAAGCACATGTTAGAGCTGGCTCTTTACGAAGAGTACGTTTTTCTTCTCTCTCCTCTTCTCTCTCATCTAACTCAGCAAAAATATAATATTTTAATTTTTACAGCCTATTGACTGTATCTTATTGTACTTGCTCTTAGGTAGATTAGCCAAGTCCGTTTTGGCTTGCTGGCTCCTTGGCGTGGCTGCTTTGAGTGCCTCGTTTGGTTTGGTTTGGCCTTGGCGCCTGTTCAAAAAATGGCCTCGTGGTGGGCATGAAAGGCCAACAAGCTTGCCTTGCCCTCGCTACCTCCTACGCAAAAGTCATCGACCTGGCTCATCACATGAATCGGCCGGCACAGGTGTGCCTCCTGGGGGACGGGGCTTGGCTGCTCCCACACCACTTTATCCAACGGCCCTACTTATTTCCTCTTCTGAGATCTTTTTTTTAACGAGAACAAATCACGAGCTCCCTTCGTGACAGCAGAGAGCTGACGATGGTTTATAGAGACGTACTGTATGAAACTATTTGCTCCGTGATCTCACGTTTGAGTCTGGATGTGTGTCAAATTCAACTCATACATGTACCTAAGATTGGTCCGTTTGACGACACTCCTTACGACATCTTTAACACTTACCTCTAAAATAAACATCGTACCAGTTTGTAGATACCGATACGGAAACCTATTTTCTATCCTAACCGCAAATTTATTAATTGAAATCAAGCAAATTCACAAATTTTGTACAAACTAAACAAAAAAAATTAAAATTTAAATGCCCGCCCCTAGTTGGACCAACTCAAGAACTTGATCAGTCAAACCTCAAATGGACGTGAGCCATATAACGATATCCAGTTATCATTGTCAAAATCCTCCCTATATGCTTTGTTCTTCCTAGTGGGAAACCCAAAAAAGAGCGGTAGAGTCGTAGAGATGAGCTTTCATTCAATGACAGCAAACACGTTTACATTGTCATTTTCAGTACATGGTCATGAACTTGGGGTGTAGGCCTGGCCGAGATTCGTTTCTCATGTGAGTTCTAGCAAGGTAGCCAGCACATGTGCTGCCCGGCCTGTTGCCCTGTTGCTCTCTCTTCCAAATTTCTGAAAAAACAATTCCAAAGAAATGAAATTTACATTTCCTGAATTTTGCATTCAGCAGACAACAACACATGATACTCCGGTTCTGAAGATCGTTTGGCACGTCCAAACAGCATCAACTGCTACTGTAATCGGCACGAGATTTCGATCCGACGGCTGAAGACGAAAGCAAACGCTGGGTCTGTCTAATGAGTTTCCGATGCCTACAATTCCAACAAATCAATTTACACCATAACCTATGTGTTCTATTGATTCTTTAGCACCGCATACTTCAAAGTGAGCGTTTGTGTGTGTGTATTGGGTAGTGTAGATGGTCAGGCTAGTCCGCCTAGGCTATCAAACCTTCTGTTGTAATCTCGTTCTTTCTCCTAATCAAATATGGCTGCGGCCCTTAGAAGGTAGTGTAGATGGACCTCATATATATTGAATGAACGATACGAGAACATGATATCCTATATTAGGTGTGGCGGGTGACGGCTTGAATTAATGATTTTTTTGCTTTGGTTCAGTAGAACATGTGGGCACATCCCCTGTCCACTAGTTAAATTTTCTCTTTCTTTTTCCCATATGAAAACCATTTCTCTTTCTTTTTTCCTTTCGATTTTTTTTCTGTGTTTTGTGTTTTCCATTGTCCTTCGTATTTATTGTTTTTTAGGGTTTCTAGTTTATTTGCAATTTGTTTTCTTTCTTCTTTCTTTTTTCAATTTTTTGTTTTATTATTTATTTATCTTTCTTTGGCATTTTCTACTTTTATGTTTATTCATTTTTATGTTATTTTCTTATTAGTTCTTTTGTTCACTGTTTTTACATTTTCTTTGAAAAACATATTGTAGGCGCATACACTTACAACCAAGTACATGTTTCTTACTATCGATGGAAACATTATCTTCCATTAAAAATATGTTTTATCTTTATGAGACACCAAATTGTGAAATTTAAGGTTTCATTTTTGGTGGACCAGGGATATCATTATCCTCCTAATCATCCAATCAATTATTGATTCTCAGTTTATTTTACAAAAATCCAATCATATATTGATTTTTGGTGGGCTCGCCAAAAATGTTTTTTATCTAAAAAATCTAAGAGAAAAATGTGTTTATGGTCACATCCAGATGGAAATCTTCAGTTGTATGCCTGCGCAAAATAAGAACAAATCGAATACCAAATGTTACACTTGTTTTTTTCATTGGCAAAGCATTGTTATATCATTTCACATAGAAATTATCAAGAAGGCTTGTACACTAATATCAAACTTTTTAAATATACTACTCCCTCCGATCCATATTAATTGACACACACATAATATAACTTTAGTACAAAGTTATATTAAGTGTGTGTCAATTAATTTGGTACTAAAGTTATATTAAGTGTGTGTCAATTAATTTGGATCGGAGGGAGTATTTGTTTTGAAATTAGTCTTCACTCGAGAGCATATGTTCCCCAATGTCCAAACGTTTGTCCCTCCTTTTTTCCATTCACCGGACTCCGGAGTTTGCCCCCCCCCCCCTGTCCACTAGTTAAAATTTCTCTTTCTTTTTCCGGCAAGAAAACCATTTCTCTTTCTTTTTTCCTTTCGATTTTTCTTCTGTGTTTTGTGTTTTCCATTTTCCTTCAAATTTATTGTTTTTTCAGGGTTTTTGGTTTATTTTCAATTTGTTTTCTTCCTTCTTTCTTTTTTCATTTTTTCATTTTATTATTTATTTATCTTCTTTTAGCATTTTTTTATTTTTATATTATTTTCTTATTAGTTCTTTTATTCTCTGTTTTTACATTTTCTTTGAAAAACATATTGCAGGCGCATACACTTACAACCAAGTACATGTTTCTTACCATCGATGGGAACGTTATCTCCCATTAAAAATATGTTTTATCTTTATCAGACACCAAATTGTGAAATTTAAGGTTTCATTTTTGGTGGACCGGGGATATCATTATCCTCCTAATCATCCAATCAATTATTGATTCTCAGTTTATTTTTGAAAAATCCAATCATATATTGATTCTTGGTGGGCTCACCAAAAATGTTTTTTATCTTAAAAAATCTAAGAAAAAATGTGTTTATGGTCACATCCAGATGGAAGTCTTTAGTTGTATGCCTGCGCAAAATAAGAACAAATCGAATACCAAATGTTACACTTATTTTTTTTCATTGGCAAAGCATTGTTATATCATTTCACATAGAAATTATCAAGAAGGCTTGTACACTAATATCATTTTTTAAATACACTATTTGTTTTGAAATTAGTCTTCATTCGAGAGCATATGTTCCCCAATGCCCAAACGTTTGTCCCTCCTTTTTTCTATTCGCTTGGTTGGTTATGTCAAGTGGCATAGCTGGACTCCGGACTCCGGAGTTTGCCCCCCCCCCACCCCCCCCCCCCACACACAAAAAAACACTCCAAGAGCTCACCGAATGGCCAAAGGGTACGAAGCTAAAAAAAGAATATTTTGCCGTCATGATAATATGAGAAGAAACCTCCGTTGTATAGAGCTCACTACACTTCATCAACCAGCCTTGCTCCGGCCACAAAGAAGCACACGGGATAGGAAAACAAAAATGAAAGGATACTAAAAGAAATCCAACTCTGTTTATTCGCACAAGGAAGGCTACACCAGTCACATAGTCATTCTATGGAGATTTATGGTTTGAAATCGTACAAGATGACTTAGGCCCTGTACAACGCAGGGGCTTCCACCGACGCTTCGTGAAAAAAAATCGGTTTTTATCTGAGCGGGTGCTTACAAACGGAGGCGGAAGCAAACTTTAGCGTCCGGTGCCGACCGATCCTTATGGAAAGTAATTGACCCATTGATTCAGAATTGAGATAATTAAGCACCCAAACCAAGCACTTTGCCTTGTGAGATGACATTTTTTCCTGCGAAGCAAGCTGCTCTCTCTCCTTAAGCACCTCTACGTAGGCACTCAGCATTGTACAAGGCCTTATGGGCAGTAGCCTACTGTGTGATTAGCTTTTGAACATATCTTTTACAAGATTGCAAATTTAATATTGTCAGTCTCACCATATGCCATTTTATTTACTCTTTTTGTTAGACTTAATATTGTTGATTGTGTGTATCTCAGCTATACCGAGCTTGGGTGTCGCTGAACTTTATTTGTATCCTTGATGCTACATTTTGAATTAATAAAATAACATCATCCCTAAAAAGAACAAGGTACCATGTCTGTGAAATGACAATGCACCAAGCTGGGTTCTCAATTTTACTGTTTCGAGTTCTACTGTTTCGAGTTCCCAACAGGTACAAGGTACTGTAGTTCGCAACACGTAACGGCCAAGATTGCCTTCCCATCCGACCCGGCTAGCTGAAGCCATCTGGAATGCTTGCGACTCCTGTCTCATTTGCGTCCAAGGAGGATCCCATCCCTCCATCCTGCATGTTCCTTCAGTACATCCTTGTACGATGGGGCAGAGTACGACCATGGCGAGATGGGCTGTGTTCAGGACCGGGGAGCGAACTTGGACCGATCAGTGCGAATTTGGAGCACGGTCTGGATCGTTCTATGGACATCAGGTTGTTCATTATCTCTCCTAGTAGCGAGCTAGGAAGTATGGGCTTGTTTAGGATCTTGATCTAATGAGAGGGTTTATAGTTGCTCGATTCACCACCCGTTTGGATCGTGATTCACGTTTCACTATCTTGTAAAAATCAAATTCATTAGAACATTTTCGATAGGCGTGCTAAAAAAGTGTCGCGCGCTATACAACGACCAGATAAACTGAGCGATCCAGCAGGCGCGCGAAAACCCGTCGCACTAAAAAAAGGACATCGCACGCAGACGAAAGCGGCATCGCACGCGGAAGATTTGCCAAGCAACGCCCAGCGCATGTACTTAAAAGTGTGCGGTGCGCGCGAATCCAACCGCCCACTTCTCCCCTCTCGCGCTCTCGCCCGCTCCCACGCCGTCGCCGGTTCCTGCGTTGTCGCCGCCGGTTCCCGCGGCGCCGCCACCATGCCCCGGCGCCGTCGAAGCCAATCCGGCTACCGCGGCGACCGCGCGCGCCCGAACGGGACGTTCACGACGGAGATTTAGAGTGCCAACGAGCACATCTCACTCGGCACGTTCGACACGGCGGCGCAGGCAGCGCATACCTACGACATGGCGGCGTGGAGGCTCGGCCGCCTGCGCGAACTGATGAACTTTGGTGATTGCCGCAACGTGCAACAGGCAACGAACATGATGCCGGCGTCGCGCCTCGTCACCGAACATGGAGCGCTCTGGAGGATGTCATCTCCGACACCACCGACGATGACGACGACGATGAAGAGTAGTGATATTGCAGTGTCAAATGTTGGTTTTTAGGGTCAAATGCTGATTTTTTACTGTCAAATATTGTATTTTAATGTCAAATGTTGTGCCAAATGTTGCCAATTCTGTTGTGTATTCATTGGTGCGCGCAGGGATACAACGCATGTTGGAGCGCTAAATTTTAGCGCGTTTGAAATAACGCATTTTCTGGCGCACGTTAAAACGCTATTTTCACGATGTAAAAAAAGTTTAGGGCACGGCGTTGAACCGCATCTGTTGAAAATGCTCTTAGATGATGTACATCTCTGATCTAATCAGCAGCCGGGTTTACAAGTTTACTGTTTCCAGTTCCCAAGTAGAGTACAAGATAGTTCGCAACACCGTACAAGGCGTTTCTATTCAGTCGCCTATGGCTGGTAGCCGCCGTCACGGCACGGTTGTTCTATCTCTCATCGTCCAAGGTTTGCCTCCCATCCGACCAGAGTCCAAAATTGCAGTCGCAACAAGGACCGGCTGCTAGCTGAATCCATCTGGAATGCTTGCGACTCGTGTCTCCTTTGCGTCCAAGGAGGATCCCATCCCTTCATCATGCCTGTTCCTTCAGTACATCGTTGTACCGATCGTTTGGAATCTGGAACACGGTCTGGATTGATCTATCGAGATCGGGTTTTGACGCGTGCTGTAGCAGCGAACCCTGATTTGTTGAACCCGTCATCCAACAGTTTCACCACGCAGCTGAGTTGCTGCGCTAGCTAGTTACTCCCTCCGTCCCATAATATAGAAACGTTTTTTGAGCTAGGGAGTATTTCCTAATGCCTGCCATTCCAAAGAAATATGGTATTTATCCTGCCTGCACCATGCCCAAACATTCATTTCAGCATACACCTTGTAATACATGTTCCATCTATATTTGTTCTAGTAATTTTCAGCGACCCAAATCCAACTGTGGGTATGTAATGTATATACTAGTGATATATAGTGTGGATGCTCCTCAAGGCCTGGTATATATTTATATCCTCGAGGACTGGAATATGTATATATAGAGAGAAGGATCGACTTGAGGACACGTTGCTCTAAATGTTAGTGATCGTGTAATAAGTTTTAGGTGTGGTGTCATCATGTCGAAGCCATTTTCCAAGGTTACAATATAATACGGAATAAACATGTCAGGCATCTCCAATGCCATCCTTTAAAACGGTCTGCATACGTTTGCGAATCAGTTCGGATCAGTCCACGAACACTGTTGTGAGAGTCGGTCATCCAACCGTATCCACATCCTTCCGCTAGCAATTTATTCAAAATATGCCAAATTTGCACAAATTTTATATAAATTAGTATTTCATCTAATTAACTAATAAAATCACCGCCTCGTCGTCAGTGTCATCATCGTCGCCCTGCCTTGCTAGCCGACGGCCACCGCTCACTATTCTCTCCTTGTTGGCTGCTGTCGTGACATGTGCCTTCACCACCACTGTCACACACCATGTGGGGTAGATGAGCAGTTGTTGTACTCATGAACCGTGATCGCGAGGGTTTGATCGACACAATCAATCAATCTTTACCTAATAATAAAGGGAAGTAGGTTTCTTCTTCCGTCATGGAATTTTACATAAAGCTCTCTTCCATTTTATTGAATCAACCCACAGTCCGTAGTTTCTGGGAAAAAAACGTTGTGCTGCTCTCTCAACATGGCTTGCATGTAGGTTTCCTGGGCCTCCGCCCATCTGTCACATGTCGTCTGGGCACATGTCGTCTGGGCAATGAAGCTGACCCATCTGTACCTAACACCACAACCAACTAGGCTCTGTTTTTTTCGTATTTCTTTTTAGCAAAAAATATTCGTGAATTTAAACGCAGTCGCTCGCGTACTCGCTCTGCACTAACACTTTTCATATATTTAAAAAGTGTTTGAAGATTTTTTTAAAAGTTCACACATTTAAAAATTGCACTTAAAAATAAATATTATTTTGTATATATTCACACTAAAAAATTATTTTTGAATAACTAAACACATTTAAGTGCGCCAATATTTTAACATATTTTTAAAGTATGAAATGTTTAAGAAATGTGTTCACGGATTTCTATACACTTTTTTACGTATGAACATTGTTTATCTCTATTTTTCCCTTTTTTTTCCTTTTTAGCAAGAAAATATGTGTGAATGTAAATACAGTCACTCGTGTGCTCGTTCTGAACTAACACTTTTCATATACTTAAAAAGTGTTGAGATTTTTCCAAAATGTTCACACATTTAAAATAAATTTCACTTATGAATAATTATTATTATGTATAAATTCACAATACAAATGTTTATGTGTTAATAATTAAACATATTTAAGCGCAACAATATTTTAACGCATTTTTAAAGTATGAAATATTTAATAAATGCATTCACGAATTTTTATAAACTTTTTTATGTGTACATTTTAAAAAAATACTATGTTTTTAGTGCAAAAATCTAATAAAACTGATGCAAAATAAGAATAAAAAAGAAATGGAAATTTTCTGAGGAGAGCAAGTATTTCTAAGTGCGAGCATTTCCAAAAGTTTAGAAAATTTGAGTACATATAGGTTTTTTCTGCGCTAATGGGCTGGCTCAATTTGTTCTCCTATCCCAACCATTCCAACGGGATCCTCCATTTGCTGGTGCGTCAAACAGGTATCGTTTCAATTTTGATTGGGATTCATTAATTTAGTATACAAACGATAGGGATTTCGACTTCGAGATTTAAATCATGAACCACTACGAGTTTAGTGTTTAAAATAAACTTTTTTTTTATTTTCTCCCGTTGCAACGCACGGGCATGTTTGATAGTTTTACTTATGGGCAACATACAACAATGTCAAAAGCCCACTACCATTGTGTCACGGGCACTCCGCATCAGCGACCTGCCCCACTAGGCAAGCATGCAGTACTTAGTTCAAATATATGTATTAGGCTTGTATAATACTCTCTTTGTTCGAAAATATTTAACACGATTTTGGTTCAAATTTTAACTATAACAAATATTTCTGAATGGAATTAGTATGTATATATACTTAGTATTAGGAGCAAGGTTCCATGTAGGTACGGCGTACAACAAACCTTATCATATTGTTGACATGGCCCTAATCGCTTGCTTTCTTTATAGCAGAGGCCCGACTTTTAAATTAATAAAGCTACAAAGTCATCATACAACCACTCCAGATGACAACAAATGGCACGCGGGTCCCAACCAAAGTGCAGCAAAGACAAAGCTCTAAGGGGACCCATACCATAAGAAAGACTAACGAAAACACGAACGAGACATCAAAACTGAGGAGACACCAAGAGAGAGCTCGTAACCATCTAAGGGGACGTCGACAAGGAGAGGAGCAACGCCGACGCCTTGACTTTGGAGATCATGAGGTCTGTAGCGTCCAGGTCAGCATGCTTAACAAGTGGCCTCCATTGCTGCAAAAAATGATCAATTTGAAAAGCACATCACCATCTTGGTAGGGAAAAGATGTTCAATAGTGAACTTATTGTGCACAGTCCAAAGCGTCCAGATGGCCGCAAATCCAAACAAAAAAAGATGCTTATTGGAGCCCCTGCAAGGAATTCGCAAGCGGGAAGAGATCCGTAAAGGAACGAGGGTTCCAGGACACATTCAACCAGGACCGGATGCAAAACCATAGGACACTCGCAAGATAACAAGAGAAGAGGATATGGTTAGTATTCTCCACGCGACCACAAAAGGCACACTCAATCGCAGTAGGGCTATTTCGCTTACCGATCTAGTCAGAAGCCGGTAGCCGCCCACACATAGCTTGCATGAGGAAAATCCTAATTTTGAGAGGGCAGCGAATCCTCCTAACCGAGGTCAGTCTCCCAGCAGGGGAACTTCCAATGACCATGGCATATAGGGACTTAACCAAAAACCAACCAGATGACGTGTGAGGCCATGAAACCAGATCAGGACTCCTATATCACAGAGAATAAGGCAGTAAGGCGATGCCATTCTTCCAACTCTTCAGGACTCAGCGATCTTTGGAATCACAGGTCCTATCCGACAGAAGAAGGTTAGTGATAAAGATATCAGATCCGAACACAACGAGAAAAAGCGTGGGGAAATCTTGCTGAGGAACAATGTTTTTTTATATGTAACGTGTTGTTTCAACTAGTGTTTACAGAAAATGCCTTCACCATTCAGCCTCTTGTCGGTCTAGAGTCACTAAATACTCCAGTTGGTTAAAAAAAGGACATGATACCAAAAAAATTAATATGGCGGTACATAGATTACACTGTCATCTCCTAGTTCTATAGAAATTCAGTACTACCTCGTGGATAGTAGACATACAATTTGTGTATTTCAAGATTTGGTCAAGTACAGATAGCACCAGGGCTACATGGCTTTCAGCAACATGAGATTTCCGCTCAACCCGTCTAGAAAGAGTTTCAGCTCTCAATGGTTCATGATAACATGAAGGCGCGCAGGCAAGCATGCTAGTATTACATTGGCAACCAACATACTAATTGTAGCAACTCTTCCATTGACCATGTAGTATTGTAGCATCAATTATTGTTCGTTTGTCTAAAATCTGATGACTCCTGCCAACACTGTAGTGTGGCTGACTTAATTAGCCACATGAAGTCAGCGAATCACGAGCGCGAGCAATTAAATGTGCAAATGTTTCAAGCTTTTCTTACTTTGGGCATGAGGGTAACCTTTCCT
The DNA here is from genome assembly GCA_950022295.1 of Bromus sterilis. NCBI lineage: Eukaryota > Viridiplantae > Streptophyta > Magnoliopsida > Poales > Poaceae > Bromus > Bromus sterilis. The sequence continues at coordinate 437,014,215 of OX465595.1, forward strand.
TGTTTAAATTGCTGAATCCTTATTTCACATTATAAATCCTAACAGTTAGCAATTTACTAACCATTAACAATTCCTTCTCCGCTTGGATAATCTTGTCGGATTTGTATTCGAACAGATCCACCAACCAATCTCACATATGCTTTTTGCTCCCATCTAACTACACTTACCCACTCGCAAAATAGATAGCTCTTTCCTGATACCTATGATTCCAACTACATGTCCACATCCTATCTGCCAACACCACATCATAGTCATACACGTATTTTGGCACACACTTAACACTTGTTTCATCTACATATAGTCGTCATTTCCTCTCTTTTTTTCCACTTTTCCACCACCGGGGAGAGGGGGCGCGTTGATGCTAATAAATAGTGTGGATGTGTGAGATAATTATTGAAAGATGTGTGGAGATATTTCTCTTAAATATTAGTGATGGTATAAGATGCGGTGGGTAATGTTTGAATCAGATTTTTGAGATTTCTGAAAGTACAATAAATATAGTCGATATAGTATTGTTCCATAGTAACTATTTTTCTATTTGCCTCCTCACTCAAAAGGGAGTCCATCTCCTATATTATGTGACACCAAGCTTACGCAAATCTTCTATGTTATGGTTGTAGTCATGGGTAAAACTTAAAACAAGTTACAACACTCTGTGCGGTGCTGATGTAGATTGATTATCAAGAAAAAGGTTATAGCATTTTTATAACAAGCCCATCATTTTTGGTTCGATTTTCAGAAATTGGTCGCTCAACAGATGGTCTCAATATGGTCTCCTTAGTGTCATTGACCTTTGCATTATTGTTTACAGGCGATGAGTTCCCTAGACGTGGGAGGGCTCTCCAATTGACTTGACCTAATCTCCTTATATTGACAAGTTTTATAGCCCTGAACATTTTCATCTGTTACCTCATGCCCCCAACTATTTTTTAGGTCCCAGTTCCATATCTCATTCAAAAGTGAAACCAATATAACAAGTGATTAGCCATCCAGACACTGTTAAGGCAGTCGGAAAAATAAAAACAATGCATCATCTAAAAACAGAGCAGGAAGAACTTTTGGCACACAGGCCTGGGAACGTCCCCAGCTATGAAAACTGTGCACTTGTTCACCCTGAAAAAATGAAACTAGTTGGGTGTAAAAACTAGATCTTTTACTAATTGAACCATTGGAAATTAATCGAAAAAACTAATTCACTTTGTAAGGCAAGACTGAAAACTGCAAGGAAAAGAGAAAAAAATACAAAAAAAATACAAAACCTTATTAGTTAAAAGATCTGAATTTTATACACTTTGCCAAAGGACCTTCGACCAATTTTCTTTTCAAGGACATATACTAGGACTATTTTCATACAGCATCAACTCAACTGATCTGTTCTCTCAAGAAAAAGGAGACCATTGGCTCAGAATTAGTCCATGGCTAACTTAAGCTCTTGAAGCGAATGAGTCATGAGCGTACCATTTCCTGAGCAGAGCACTGGTGAACTTCTCACTGCTGATGTTGCCTTAGTATTCAAAATCATTGTATTGGGTGTGTTGGAGATATAATAGATTTCTTGTATTCGATTGTAGGGTTGCTTGAGAGAAACTATCTTCAACCTACACCTTCCGTGGTTCGATAAACCTTCGGTCACCTATCTAAGAAAATTTTGATGTTGTCCTACAAACCTCTGCGCTTGGAGGCCCAACATAGTCTACAAGAATACAAACGTGTAGTAGACATCACCTACCAACACAATTAATATTAAAAAAGATTATGCGGTCTACACCAAACTCTCGCTAAGGAGTAAAATAGCCTAGGCTTGAGGGGAGTGTTGAAATATAAATATATTGCCTAGACTTTCAATCAGTTTAGACTTTTGGTTGAGTTAGCTTGTGCATCAATTTAATAAAACAATGCACACAAGTTTGAACACAAAATTTCTTATTTATTTACCGAGATCCTCGAATGTCATGTGGCCATCAAATTTTGCAAGCACCTAAAGCATTTGGTGATAATCGAAGGCACAAAGTTTTATAATTACTTAATTGTTATAATGTTTTTATATTTTTACTATTTATCATGGAACCCTACAATTGAATACAAGAAATCTCTCGTGTCTCCAACACACCAAATACAATGATTCTCGTGTCTCCCACATTCCCCGTACAAAATTGAAAAAAATACAACATACTAAAATAGAAGATTACGCTTCACTACACCGCTCATATTCCTGGGTTGCACATGTTTTTTTACGTGCTAGGTTTTTTAGTGTGTGAGTCAAACAATGGAGTGTTTCTTTTGTGGTATTTGGATGGGTCCTTTCTAACCGTATGATTGAAAACATACTCTAATGAGTATATTTATGTGAGAGGGTTATCTATGTTGTTGGTTGCATGTGTTATGATGGTGCTAAACGTGTCGTGTACGACGCTTTCTTCTTTTCAACCAAGACTCATACCATCAAAATCATCTACATAGTACCAAATTGAAGAGATTAACTGAATCAGGCTTCAAAATTAGTGAGCTTAATGAAGTTAGAAATGTATTTGTTCTTGAAACATCAACTAAATGTGTCCAGATCTAGCATTGAATTATGATAGCATTAAGTTGTTCTGCATGCCATGGTTGAAAATTGTCGGGACGACATCAATTGCATGAGCTGAATCGTCCGATCGCGGAAGTCGATAATTGTGTACTACAACCCGCAAAAAAAGACAAATATATTGTAACAACGTCTCGATTGTAACCTCATCACAAATACAGTCTAGCATGTATGACGGAGCATATCACATTTAACATTCTTTTTTTAAGATGATCTAGGTGTGTTGCGCATTACAACGGATGGGAGAAATTTAATTTGAAAAATAGTATTGATACACACATAGTCAAGGGGTGGACCAAACCGAAATTTTCATTCCAATTCTAATGTAATCCCCAATTAAACGCGAGGGCTCTAATGTTAAGAAGCTTAGTGATGTATTCAGCCATGTATATAATAATGTGATCCCTCAGTCCCTTCAGTAATTAATAATTATTCATTTTGCCTCATTCCATCATGTCATCTCCTTCTAGCTTTCGACATTCGGCCATGACATATCCTGCTAGCTTTCGACATTCGGTCATGTCATCTTCCTGTAACTATTTTCCTTGCCACGAAATTAGACCACTACATATATGTTCGCCGAGTAGGTCTGCTGGAGGAAGGTTAGCAAAGGGCCCAAGGCAACGACGATGGAGATGTCCAGGCACACGATGTCCACCCTGGGCATTGTGTTCACCTTGATATGACAAGAGCTATGGTAACGGAGGGAGTAGGTTGCACTTAATCTATCAGCATTATCACCACTTAGTCTAAAACATGCTAACATGCATGCATGCGAGAAACTACAATGGGAGAGGTTCGGAGTGGCTAGCTAGTTCCCGGTGCCTACTATTCCAACAAATCAATTCACACCCTAGTCCCTACATCCTTCACCACATCCATACATCTATTCTTGAACATATATACCGTTTGACACATGTTAATCAATAACTCTTCTAGCGACTTTACAACAACTTAGAGGGACATGTGCATACTGCATGTGTATATATTGAACAGACTATGGAGGACATGTTACTCTAAATGTTATTTGATTTTGTAAGGTGTGGTGGGTGATGTTTAAGTCAGTGCTCTAAGGTTTTCTAAATTGCAATTTTCTATTAAAACAGAATAATATCACTTAATTATATGTTTGATCAATGTACATGCATTGTCATCATAGAACCACAATCTATCAGTATCGCTCGTAGCATCGCACAACATCTAGCTAGTGTCTTTAGAAGATCAATAATCATCCGTGATGGATCCCATAACAAAATTTATTTGTGGTGCAATAGGTTAATATTATTGCAACAACAAATACAGTACCATTTTTAACCTCATGAATGGTGAATGCTCCATACAGCCATTGTCCATAAATTGCCACTTTTTCACCCTTTTCCCATGCACACATGTCTTCCCATAAACCTTTAATTTTAGCCATTTATTTATCACATAAGGAAAATTCAAAATCATTATACTTTTTGGTCTGTGCGGGGCTCGCCTAGATGAAAATTGTTTTTTTTACCTCAGAATTTTTATCCATTTATTTAGAAGCAAATTTTAACTAATATCGTGGAACAGTACCATATAGCAGACTATAAATGTGTTGAAGTCTTGAAGATGTGAAAGCAAAAAATTAATACATAATTTACATTATAAAAAAAGAAAGCCCAAGCCTAGGTTGGAAATTTGGAAGCAAAACATGCTGAGAGTTAAGACATACTAGAAGGTAAGGCGCGCTCCGCCGCGCCCGCGGTAGGTGAACTAATATGGGTTTGAGTCAATTTAAGTTTTTTTTGCAGGGTGAGTCAATTTAACTTTGTAAGAGCATCTTCAATGTTGTTCCATCCGTTGATCGAGGCTACCAATTTGTGTACACGGATGTGGGAGCAGACCATCCAACATTAATCGTAAATGTCCGCTAGAAGTTTAACCAAAATTCGACAAATTCACACAAATTTCAACTGAACCCATTCAATTTGTATATAATTTACATAAATTGAACGATTTTCATACAAAACGACTTTAACATACTCTAAAACTACGTTAGCGCCCGTCAACGGCGACCGTGATGAGCTACACGATTTGCAACCGCTTCCTGCTGTTTCAGGTCGTTGGCATAGAAGTTTCCGAAACATGGCAGTCGCGCGGTGAAGAAGCTGAGTGCAGCTCCGATGTAGCAAGCACATAAGGTGAGGCACCCTGATCTTATATACCAAGGTGCCCTATCTTCGGTATTTTTTTTAAAAAAAGGTGCCCTATCTTTGGTGTTGCCGACGTTGATGATGCGGGATACCAACCCAAGGAGAAGGGTATCCCGACAGGCAATCAACTATTTGTGGCTGACGTGCTATGAGGATCCCGCTTCCGCCGTGTAACATAAGCATAAAGGGACTGCCTAGGCAGGTGCTCCACGTGAGCCTTCTGTCGAAGCACAGCGTTTGCACATTGTAGTTAGCCGACGCGCAGTCCTCGAGTGAGGAAATTTGCTGCACTCAGCTTGTTGAGAAGAGCTGCTACCGCAATCGTTGTTGCTCGGCGGGCGAACCAACCTCTATTCCGTAAGAGCCTAAAAATCACCGTGATGACGAAGGTGATGGAAGAAGAAAGAGCAACATGTGATGCGTGTTGTGTTCCATGATTCTGCGAGGATCCGTATAAATAACAGACGCCGACTAGGTGATAGGAGATGTCAGTTTGAATGCGGGGCACCAACATGGGTTTTTGGCTACCGCGCTTGTTTAATTTCGGTAGGGGATCGACGAATAGTTTTCTTGTTGTGTCTCTTAGATACTAAACATGCACGAAGACCGGTGATCTACTATGCGGCACCGCCCTTCTAAGTGGAGGTCAATACTGGCTAGGCATCAATGCCAACCGTAGTGGTCGATCGCGTATGCGCTCAGTCGGCATCCAATGCCAGGGACTTCAAGGAATGCATGGTCATCGTTCCGTGCGCATGAAGGACTTTTTGGCGCAAAGGGATTTTGGTTGGGAGCTAGATGTCAGGCAGAAGTGTTTCAGTGGTCCAAACTCTCGCAAAGCCACTCCCCTCATTTGTATCAGATTTACGAAAAAATAAACATTTTAGAGCAGCCCGCAAATGAATATAGAATCGTGTTAAATGACAAGTATGGTTGAGACAACTTGATCCAAATAATTGCAGAAGTACAGATCAGCATTAGAGATGCGCTAAACTCTCCTCAAGTACTATGTCTTTTTTTCATGAACGGAAGCTAGGGCTAGAGTGAGTGAGCCGGCCAACACATATGAACCAACACACAACAAATCATTGTTGTACATCCAAAAATAATACTTTCTTCGTTCCTAGATATAAGGTGTATATAGTTTGACAACAAAATTAAAAAATACACGTTGAGATTTTTTTTACCAGGTTTGGACGGGATTATCCCTAGCTAATTAACGTGAGAAAACAAAAGAATTTACAAAAGATAAAGAAACATGATCAAATCCCTAAAAATTGTTTAGATGAGTGATGCAAGACAACACGCACTATATTTAGAATATTTCTTAAAAACAAACACAAACGGAGGGAGTAATACACACACAGCAGAAAAAAAAGAACGATACCAGCAGCTCTCATTAGTGATGTATTTCTTGTGGGCCATCTATCTCTAGAATATATTGGTAGCTGCGGTAAAGCTTTTTCAGTCTGGGCCTGCATGTCAGAGGCACAAAATCGCAAGTGCCTTCAACGTTCTTCTTTTCAGCCCCCTATAAACTTGAAGAAGATATCTATCTAAATGAAAATGTAGGGGAAAAAAGAGAAATGTCTAAGCCCAGGTTCGAACTGGGGACCTTTAGTGTGTGAGACTAACGTGATAACCAACTACACCACCCAGACATTGTTGCCTAAACGATCGACAGGATTTTATACAACCTTTCTTCTAAAGGCCCAGCCGTGAAGTTTCCCCATCCTTTTTTGGCGATGGAATATGCCGTGGTATATCGCTGGTTCTTCTTTCACCTCTTGTCTGCCTTGCTGCAAGGAACAATTCAACGTTTGACGAACCATCAAACAACATATTTCTTCACACAGAGCAAACTCTCTATCCATCCATCCATCCAAAACGAACCACAAACCAAACCGTGCGCCAGGTGATAACACAAACGGAGACGTTCAAGATGTTCTCGTCCATCATCAACCATTTCAAAAACGGAACACAAAACCGGACGACGAACCAACCCAATAATTCGAATTCGAACCAAACCAATGGAACCAGTAAGATTTGACACGAATCGCGCGTTCGCTCACCGGGCAACAATAACAAACCAGGACCCCCGCGTAAACCAGGGGTCGTACCCGCACGGCATCCATCGGCACGGCACGAGATTTTCAAACCCGCGGACCCTTTTTTCCCTTTGGCGTCCACGGTTGGTGTACCTAGCGGCAGCCGCGCGCCCAAATGACCGCCCTACCCCCCGTCGCGCTTATCCGCTCCGCCCGCCCCCAGCCACCAGCCCCGCGGGCTCCCCCCGTAATTCCCCGCGCCATCCGAGGGCAGAACGGTCATTCCCCGCGCATCGCCCCTGATTCGCACTGCCGCGTCGCGGTATCTCCTCCCCCCTTTTTCCTCCTCCCTTTTTTTCTCCTCCTCCCCCTCCCCTCCCCTCCCCCGTTCGTTTCCCCCACCTCGCCAAGTTTATCGCTCTGTCTCTCCCTCCTTCCTTCCCTCCCAAGCCTCGCCCGCCCGCCCGCGATCCCCACCGCACGGGAGGACGCTCCGCCGCGGCTGCCCCCCCGCAAATGCCGCCGCCGATCATGGTGAATTGCTCCCCCTCCCCTCCCCTCTCGTCCCTGTTGTATCCTCCGCCGTGGTCGTTAGGGTCCCGCCGTGCGTTCATCCTTCGTCCTAGTGAATAATCTGAGACGAATCGGAATTCCGTTTGGTTGGGGTTGCGCGGATTTTTGTGCTAGTTTTCAGCGCAATTCCTCTCGGTCGAGCCGGGCTATCGTCGTCCGCGCTTCGGGTTGATTCATCTCCGCCGCAGTTCAGATCGGCTTTTCGGCGGGGCTGGGGATTTTTATTTTTCCCCCGACTGCAACAAATCCTCGAGGTGGCGTGCGGAATGGGAGAATGTGGCGTCCGCGCCACACGTTTTCAGTTGTGAAGATGATCTCGCGCCGTATAATCGCTGTGATCTACGGGACTGTTTCAATTTGCGCTGTTTGCTCCCCCTCTTTCTCGGCCTTCGGTTTTGCGGATTTCGTTTCGATTCAGCTGATTCCGACGCCAAATTGTGGAGGGCCCAACATCTCTCTGCGTGTGGATAATCCTTCCGCGATTCCGCCTCTTTTAAATGTGTTGGTTGGTACCTAATTTTTCCATCGAATCTTCCAGAGCAGATCTCTGGGCCTGGGCGCCAGAATGACTGTTCATGGTGCGCTGTTAGATTAGATTTGTACCCTTCGCGCGAAAGTCATCTCCGCCTTTATTTATTTCGATTCATCACTTTGTTTGATTTATTTTTCGCTTTTGTCCGATAGTGGGCACTGTTCCATCCTTTATTTGTTGCATCGCTCACGCGTTTGTTTGTTATGCTTCAGTTTTCTGTTGGTTGGGTGCCTTGCGCCTGCTTCTATTCCATTCTACACCTGCGCACTGCCGAAATCTGTTGGTGATTTGTTATACTAACAGACAAACTGTATTGTCTGGAAAATGGATAAAAATTAAGCTGAGTGATGTAGTTACCCTGTATTTAGATGTATCTACATATATACACTGTAGGAAACAGCCTATTTCCACGGCATCGGGCAGGCTATTAGTGCGTTGATTTATTTATTTGTGTGTTAGACTTGCTCTTGTGTCTGCATCAGGGGTTATTAATGGACTCATGGTTAGATTGTTAGGTATGGGATTCAGAATGACAGTCGGATACTGAAGCAAAAGCTCTTTTACCTTTTGCAGATTTTTCGATGAAGATGTTGGGGTTCTGAAGATGCCTTCAGCGTATCTACATCGTCACTTTGGATGATTCGTTCTTGTTTACTGAAGCTGCAAGAAGCATGTCAGTTGTGCAAATAATGATGCATAACCATCCATGCTCTGACACCCCCGTTTGGACCTTTCTTCTTCTTATGCAACCGTGTACAAGCAAACCTACTCCCGTGATGTGTTTTAACGGTGGTGTGGGTTCTACAGCGTGCGGTTTTATTAGTGCTCAGTGATTTCTGCTGAAACCTCTGTTGGTGAAGTTAACAACCATGGAAAGGTGAGCTGTAATTATTTTGCCAATTATATATTTTGTGCCACATGCAATAGTTTCTCACGAGCCTTCCGAATTTTTGCAGGTATAAAGTGATAAGGGAGATAGGTGATGGAACCTGTGGAAACGTTTTTAGGGCTTACAATATAGAAACAAATGAAATTGTAAGTGCAAGCTTGTCAGGAAACTCTGCTCTGCTGCATCTTTTGTGCTTTCAGCATATCATATTAGCCTTATTTTTCTGCTCTTTATCTAACATGTTACTTTTATGCTTGTAATAACTATCAGAGATTAGTAATTTTTAAATATTTTAAACCTCATTCAGGTTGCTGTTAAAAAGATGAAGAGAAAGTTTTACCACTGGGAAGAGTGCATTAGTCTGCGAGAAGTAAAGGTAATATTCTTCGTTAATGGTTGTGCTACCATATCTGATCAAGCAACACTATTTTGCATTTTTTTTCCTTAATCGAGAACCATCCTTGTGCAGGCTCTCCAGAAACTAAACCACCCTAACATTGTGCAATTGAAGGAGGTGACGTTGGAAAATCATGAGTTGTTCTTCATTTTTGAACACATGGTAGGTATTATGTTATTCTTGTCAACAGTTTTACTGTTGGACTTATGGAAGCAAATTATTACTAGCAATTTCAACAAGCCCTCTGCTATGCCTACCAACCTTTTATTCAAACTCCCTTTTGCTTTCCTAGACTTATGCTGCTAAGTGTAACTTTTTCTTTTTTCTCCCAGGACTGTAATTTATATGATGTTATAAGAGAAAGGAGTGCTCCTTTCTCCGAAGAAGAGATTCGGAAGTTTATGCTCCAAATACTTCAAGGCCTTGTGTACATGCATAATAATGGATATTTTCATCGTGACTTGAAACCTGGTAAGTTGGTGGACTATATTCTCTTTGAATGATGCTGCCTTCTATACGAGTAAAATGACTAAAACATAAGAAACTTATTTTCTTTCAGAAAATCTGCTGGTGTCAAATAGCATTGTTAAAATTGCTGACTTTGGGTTGGCAAGAGAAGTATGTTCCAGACCTCCTTACACAGATTATGTTTCCACCAGATGGTGAGTTTCTGTATGAAAAGGCCATGTTACTCTCTATTGAGCATGTCCCTAAAGCTTATCTTCTATTTTCAAGGTACCGGGCTCCAGAGGTGCTACTACAAGCTTCAGCTTACACACCTTCTATAGGTGATGATTCCGTCCTTGGTTTGAGTTTCTATGCATAGAAATTACTCTGTATTACCGTTTAGTTTATGCTTACTCCAAAGGCCCAATGTATCTGCATCTGAAATCATTTGATTATCACTTTGTCTTTACAGCTTCCCCTTATGAGCCTTTACTCCTGAATGATATTGTTATTAATAAACAAATGTTCTCTTTGACAGACATGTGGGCCGTTGGTGCGATTCTGGCTGAGCTTTTTACACTGTCTCCACTTTTCCCTGGTGAAACGTATGTATTGACCACTACTTTTCATAGCATAAGATTATTTCTATTTCTCTTTATATTATGGTGGTCTGCATTGTTTCAACCCTTCTAATATATTATTTTATATATCACAGTGAGACAGATCAGCTATACAAGATATGCACTGTACTTGGGACCCCAGATCACTCTCTCTGGCCAGAGGGAATGAACCTGCCTCGTTCAAGTAGCTTCCAGTTTTTTCAGGTGAAATGAGTTCTGTCTACATTCAATTGATTATTTACATGCTTTTTTGTTGCTGATATTTTCATCTGCTCCAAAGATTCCGCCAAGAAATCTGTGGGAGCTTATTCCCAATGCTTCCTTGGAAGCTATAGACTTGATCAAGGTATGTCAATAAACCGAGCTGTATTTTTGTTTGGTTTTGGAGCAAAGTTGTCCTTCGTATGTGGAATTATAGATGCCCCAAGTTGACGCCTGTTCATTTGGGGCAACTACTTACACCTGGCATATAAGTATCAGTCCTAAGTTAACTACTTGGACTTATATCATGAATTCATGATGACACACAGTAAATTATGTTGCATTTTTACCTAGATCGTGATAGCTAGATATTTGAATGCTGTGAATAATCCAGCTATCATCCTTGATGTTGTTTATCTGGTAATAAATTTCCTTATTAACATGCCACTCTGTTCTCGTCAATTTTGATAGCAACTTTGCTCCTGGGATCCACGAAGAAGGCCAACTGCTGAGCAAGCACTACAACACCCATTCTTTAATGTAATTATTTATGCATTGAGTTGTCTACGGGTACTTTGCTTTGCTTTCCTCTGTATACCTTAGACTTTTGAGTGGTCTAGGTGGGCAAGTGGGTACCAAGGCCTCTCCATGATGTTTCCTACTCAAAGATGAATGAATCTAGTGAGTTCTCTAATCACTGTTCATTTGGTGGTAGTTGATTAATAGTTTTCTGATTGAGCTACCTTTTTCCTTTTGCAGGAGCAAATCCAAGGTTGGAACTGAACCTTTGGAGCTTCAGTACAGAACCTGATGACCTTGATCTAACTCTCAGTCTAAAGCCAAGTTCTGTATCAGGTGCCTAAAACATTTCACCCCTGCTGAATTTCTTGGTTGGGTCATTATCTTGTGTACATTTGGGTAGGCTGGATCAGTAATTGATCACATTGAACCTTATGTTGCTAGCTGCAATGAAATTGGTTACATTGACTTGGCAATGTGAATTGCTGTTGCAAAAGTTGTAGGGCACTTGTCACTAGCAAAACAAAAGTTGGTGGTGGTCTGGATTGAAACAACTGAAGTAATATTGCCGTTGTTGCATTAAGGAACCTGAATGGAATATCCCAGCAAGTGATTTACAGTTGCTCTTGGGTGTTTAATAGGTGAAAGTTGAATTGAAACCATACTAGTTGGAAAGCGCAAACAACAGGGATCAGAGTATTGTACCAAGCGGGATAAGAAACCCTGTTAAGACTGACTTCATGTCCTTAAAGTGCTGTGCTTATGTTCAGTTGTCTTCACATGATGTAAACAAAATGTATGAAATCACAAGTTGAAACTGCTTAAATGTATTAATGCACCAGCAAAAACTTTATTACTGTATTTTATATTTCCTCCCTACGTTTACAAATTTATGTGTTTAGTGTATTGAAGTTGTGTTTCGTCTGACTTGTGCTTTTGCATTTGTACATTTTTTTTGTTGTAGATACTGGTAAGCATGTTCCACCACAACGTAGGGAAGAGGTGAGAGTATATCTGTGTGACATGGAGTTACATATCTGCATGAAAAATAAGTGTTTTATGCTAAAGATTGCTATTCTAACATGCAGGAAAATCTATTATATCCGGGATTTGGGAATCCTCCTGTGCAGCCAGGTACACCGTTTGCCTCTGTTGCTGTATCTTGATGTGGAACCTTTCTTTCCCTGCATCTTCTACCACAGCCAAGATAAAATAGGAGCGTAAACAAGATAAAATGGAATTTCGTGTAGGAAATGACAACCAATGCGGCTCCCTTTGATTTCCCATCATCCGAAACCACGAAAACCAATATGCTTCACTAATCCAACTTTCTTTAATATTTAGATGCTTTCTAATCATTGATACAATCACAACAAATCATGCTTCTTCTTTCAAAAACAAATCATGGTTCCGTGTTGCTCAAACGTGGGCTGTTTGTTTCTTGTCTTAAAACAGGGCTATGGCCACTCATGTCATCGTCGCATCGGCCCCCGGGGGAAGTTCCGGCCATGCCATCCTGGCAACAGGCGTACATGCTTGACAGGTAAGCAGCAGAGCATATCTAAATCCGAAAATGCGTACAGAACTCTCCGGAAACCAGACCAGATTCCGTGCCCACTCCCTCCACTCATGATTGTTTCTTGCTTTACTCAGCCAAGCCGCCACTCTGCCAGCTGCCGGAGGAGGAGGAGGATTCCCAGCCTCCTCCCCGTTCGGGCTGTTCCCTCTGCAGCCCAACCTCATGGAGAACCGGTCGCTGGCGCCGGCGCCCATCCGGCAGGTCAACTTCTTCTGACCGACTTAATAATATGGTATCTTAACAGCAGCGGACGGTCATCATCATCATCTTCCAGCGTGCGTGCGTGCTGAGTTATTTTTTTATACGAGCGAGTGCTAGGCTCGGAACAATAAGCGGCGGCAATGACGGCAGCAGCAAACAAAGACAAAATGTACATACGTATCGGTAGTAGGTTCACAGAGGTCCCGGTATTTGAGGTTCTGTTATACCATTGTACATATACTCCATCCAACACCAGACAGTTTTGTTCGACAGACGACGGTTTTTCTCGATATGTATATTTATATAATATCGACGAGCGAGTGATGAAGGTTAGTCTGTCTTGTTGGTGATGATGATATCTTGTTGCATGTTATGTTTTGATCTTGTTTGTGATGGCCAAGGCTGGTGCTTGAAGCAAGGCCCATGTGTTTATGAATGACATTGATGTCGTGGTCGTGGTGGCGTGTGAGGAGAGCACCTGACTGACACTGGCTGGAATGCATTGAAAGCCAGCGAGTAGAGTAAAGGAAAGGAAGACCCTGCATTGAATTGAAGTGACGAAGTACGGCGGTGCAGGGCCTGACGGTGGAAAGAAAGAAAGGATGGAGCAGAGCAGAGCAGAGCAGAGAGAAGTAAAGCTTCTGACATTGATGTAATGTAGCCTGGATGGATGGATGGAGGAGGTTGCGTGGCGGTGCTACCTGTTGGTTTTCCTCGATGCATTCTTTTCTTTCTTGGTCCGCCCTGCACCACTACACTTCACGTGTGGGCTCCCCTCCCATCATCACAACTCACTGGGACTGAGGTGAGGTACGTGAGCTCAGGCTGCACTCGTCATTGTGCCCTTGTAAGCTTGAGATCGCCAGAAACAGTAGCACGAAATGAAGTGCGTGCAAGTGAAATTCTGTAGCCCTCAATGGCAGCTGACAGTGAAATTCTGTGGAGTTGGGGGAGTGAACTTCCGGTACGTACATGTTAAGTAAAGTTCGTGAATGAAAGACGAGAGAGAGAGAATGAAGAAAGAAGAGAGAGAGAGAGAGAGAGAGAGAGAGAGAGAGGAAACAAAGCTGGACCGGTCTGGTCTGAACTGAATTGACTTGACCTGGCCATCGAAGGGGGCAGCTGCCGCAGTAAAGTGCGCCTCCTGGCGACCGAGTAACTCGGCGGTGAATGTCACTGAGACGAGGAGAAATAAAAGCAGAGTGCAGTTGGATTTTGAATGCCACCATCCCTCTTCTATACATTTTTCAGGCAACAGAAGAAAAATACAATTATCATTATTTTCTCTAAAAATAGATTTGATTTAATATCGCATAATTTATTCCTCTATAATTTTTCCCAGGCAACAACAAAAGAAGAGTTTATTTAAGATGGCATTACTGAATTCTACTTACTACCCTGTCAGCCGTAGTTCTGTTGCCCCCCAAAAAACGTGAAAAGTTCGGTACTGGGGGCCGGTAGTAACCGTACTGGCAAGCAAACTCCCGCCCCGATAGATACTGTAGAATGAAACGAGCTAGTAGTGGTCGGTCTCATGTCCACTGTCACCTCCTGGACATGTGTTCAACGCGGCTGAGTGCCAAATAATAATCTGCGCCCATATCCTCAACATGCTACATTTAGTGCTACCACCTGTATCTCGTACGATCACCATGGTGACAGTGACGATACTTTTATGATTATAAAAGATTACAAAATTAACATACTACAGTATTATCTTAATTAATTAATTAAAATACTTACAGAAAAGATAGTAGAGTGGTCTAAGAATGTAGCAGTAGCACACTTTATGATAAATAAATCCAAAATTAAGCAGCACGTTGAGGCGCCCAACGCGTGCGGCGGAGTGGAGTCGAGTGTGAGTGAAGCTGGGAAGGGCGTGACGCCAGGCCAGCTGCCGCCACCAGAAGCTTCCGTTAACTAACCTAACATGATTTGGACCGCTGTCATTATGATGATGATTAGCCAAGATAACAAGCCATCAATAAATAATGAATAGCTACTAGGAGTACTTCCTTGCTCTCTATGACCTGGTTTACTACGCAACACCCCATAACCGTCCCAAATGATGGCTATATAGTCAATACATATCCATATATACCAATTCGTAAACCCTAATGAATTATTAAAAAAACAATAGAAAACTTCCATACTAAATAGTATTCCCTCCGTTCCCTGAAATATGACATTTTGGCAAGATAAATTAGCTAGCCAAAACATCTTATATTGTTGAACAGAGATAGAGCATGACGAGGTGTGTTAGCCGTGTGCTGTGGGGGAATATGTATTTACAAATCCAATCCCGCACAAAAGCGGCGAAACAGCGACCCGAGAAAAAAAAAACACATCGACTAAAATGAAACAGGGAGCGTCGGGGGGAGATCACCCCGCGGATCCCCGGTCGGGCGTCGCCGCCGCCCGGGATGTGCACTCCCGCCTCATGCGCCGCAAGGTCGATGGAGCGAGCCGACCAGTGAGCCCTTGATCGCATCGGCAGGAGAAGGAGGGCTCTGGTGGTGGGTTGATCCAGCGGCGGGCCCCCAGGCGTCCACCCTACGGTTCGGGAATGCTCCAGACATGATCGAGATATTGTCCGATTAATGACTAACAGGGGGATCTGGAAACCCATGATGCCCCCTCCCTCCCGCGCGCGCTTTCCACGAATTAACTTTATCGCTTGAACCATAAACATCGAGTCCTATTCCCTTTGTCACTTCGACACTTGACTTGTCCGAAATCTGAGAGTAGGTATTATTATACCTAGTTCAATCTCGTTACCGACAAGTGCTACTTAACTCGTTCCCGTGATATTCCATCCTCGTGACCTAGGCACACGTTGTAGCTTTACATATGTAATCTCATCGAGTGGACCTAGAGTATATTTCCATCACGTGAAAGAACAAATCCCGATCTTGATACATACGCCTCAACACATCCCTTCGGAATGCCTGAGTGACACCTTTATGATCATCCTGATACGGTGTGATGCAATCAAGGCAGCCTCACATGATTGTAATTAAATATTATCGCACGGTCTAAGGAGTAGGTTACTAGGTTTCATAATTATCGCAACGATGAACTTTATGACTTGATCATGTTGCAATACTTATATTAGGTGTGCGTCCATCACATTGTCGACATAATGATATGACCCTATTGTCAATTGACATAAATGTCCCATGATGAGGAAATCTTGATCATTAGTTGACCAACAGACTAGTTGAATAGAGGCTACTAGGTACTTGGTTTGTTTACATATCACACGTGTATTAATGTTTTCACTTAATAAAATTATAACATGTATAAAACTTATTATGAACTAATGAGATATGATAATAAATATGCTTTATTATTTCCCCTAGGGCATATCTCCAACAACAAAAGAGACGAAACAACGAAGTGAAAGATACTAAAAAAATCTAAAATGAAACAAATGGATCCCCTTCTCCTATCGTTCCACGTTTCATTGCCATGGGCTAAGTACACTGATGACCCACAAGTGTAGGGGATCTATCGTAGCCTTTTCGATAAGTAAGAAATTCGAACCCATTGAGGAGCAGAAGGTATTGACAAGTGATCTTGAGATAGGAATAACTGCAAGTACTGAAAGGTAACTTTTTATGGATTTTTTGGTATAAGCAATAAGGAGATAAAAAGCAAATAAAGTAAATTATGTTAAGGTGCAGCAAGTGGCTCAATCCTTTTATGCAAAGGATAAGCCAAAGGATCAAACTTATAAAAGCTAAAACGTTCTTGATGACACACATGAGAGATAGTCATGTGCTTTCGCCATATTCCGTATAGTACTATGTTTTGTGTTGATAAGTGTTGTGTGGGTGAACCTATGCTAGTGCACTTTCTAGACTAAGATAAGTATACTCTTATGATTAAACCTCTTGCAATCATCCACGAATACAAGAGAGAAATTATGGAAAAGCCTAACCATAGCAATAAACTTTAGGATCCAACACTCCCTCGTGCAAAAGTGTGCGAACTGGGGTTCAAGTTTTTGTCACTCCGGCAACCCACCATAAGCATACTTTATACGCAATGCATTCCCCTAGGTCCTTAAAAGGAGAAGTATTGTGTAGTCGACGTTCACACAACACCACTAGAATAATAACACCACAACTTAAATATCAAACAACACATATTACTTCAACATCATATGACTACTAACAATTAGACTTCTCCCATGTCTTCGAGAACTAAAGGAACTACTCACAAGACATAAAAGAGATCATGATCAGAGGTGATAAATATATGATAAACAATATGGTCATAACAATAATCCTTCAACAAAACTCAATAGCATTCACCACAAAAGAGTAATCAACACTGGTAGAGTAGAGGGGATAAATAGCGCGAGTTACAACTTGGATTGCAATGATGAGACGAGATGGGATAAAGATGGAGATTGTTCTGGTGATGGGGATGATGGTGATGATGATATCGATGATGCTCGTGACGATGTTTATGACGATGAGGACAATCTCCCCCTCCGAGAGGAGTTCTCCCCGGTGGAATCTGCCCGCCAAAAAGGTCTTTTCTTCTCGGTAGGTTTCCGCCACGGAGCGGCGGCGGAACTCCGGAAACTCTTTTTGTTCTGGGTTTTTAGGTCAAGACGATGATATAGGCCAAAGAGGGATCCTGGAGTGGGGCCCACCTCCCAGGCGGCCACCTGGCGCGGCCTGAGGGGGGGGGGGGCACCAGAGCGCCTGGGAGCCTGGTGGCTCCCCTCCGGGTGTACTTCGGATGGTCTTTGTCAATTCTTCAGAAAGTTACGCCCCGTGAACTTCAGGTCATTTGGATATGTGCTGATATGGCCACTTGATGTGCACTTCCCCCCGCTGATTCCTGTGACTGCTGTTCCGGCACCGGAACGTTGTAAACTGTGTAAAACAAGCCAAAACACTATAAAAACATCACCATAACATGAAATATATCAATGAATATAGGTGAATTATGATATAAAATAGTGATGCATTTTGGACGTATCATACGCACACTTGTAAAAAATCAACTTCATGTGGCATCAATGCGGATCATACTTTAAACTTCGGTAGATGAAATCATACATTACAATTACCATATTTATGATTTGGGTCCTTGTCATTTCTCGCAGTGCCAAATTCAACATGGGCATCTATAATAACAACAACAACAATAAAGAATTATGTAAACAATAATGAATTCATCACCGCTTGTTTTCTTGAAAAATAACTATAACAACAGTAACTAGAATAATAAAAACAATAATAACATTGTACTTCTAGCAAAAAAACTTTCGAATGCACTTCTAGGAGTTGGAGTAAATAGAAAAGCACAACAACTCAAAAATAAATACTCCAAATAGCAAAGCAGAAGACAATAGCAAATGTGGATCATAGTTTGAACTTCGGTAGATGAAATCATACATTACAATTACCACATTTATGATTTGGGTCCTTGTCAATTCTCGCGTTCTATATCTAAATAGCTTATCCCAATTAACATATTTCTGCCCAAAAGCAAGCATGCCACCTCATCATTCAACATGCCCGAGAAAAGGCCCACCTCAATATGGCATTACGCATAATAAAAATCCACCCTAACATGCAACACACATGCATGTGAATATCCATTCTATTATGGTATTCATATTAGATTCCTATATTAGTTCAAAATTTATTATTTCAAATATTCATTTTTCATTTAACCAAAAAACTTAATTGAAATGTATTATTAAAATTTCCGCAACAACGTGCGGACATCATCTAGTTCACATAATGATATGAACACATTGTCAATAGACATTAATGTCCCATGATCAATAAACCTTGATCATTAGTTGACCAACGGACTAGGTTAATAAAGGCTATTAGGGACTTGGTTTGTTTATATACCGCATGTTTATTAATGTTTTCACTTTAGTTATAACATGGTATAAAACATATTATGATCTAATGATATATGATAAAAACATGTTTTATTCTTTTTCTTTAGGGCATATCTCCAACAAAAAAAGCGATGAAACAACGAAGTGAAGGTAAACAGAAAAAAACAACTAAAACGAAACAAATCGATCCCCTTCTCCTATCGTGTCACGTTTCATTGCCATGGCCCAAGTACTCACACTTGTAAATAATCAACTGCATGTAGCATCAATCCGGATCATACTTTGAACTTCGGCAGATGAAATCATAATTTACAATTACCACATTTATGATTTGGGTCTTTGTCATTTCTCGCACTGCCAAATTCAACATGGGCATCCACACGGCGAGTAAAAACAATATCTGATGAACTAATGGCACGCAAAACCTAGAGCAAAACGAGATGACTAGGTAAAGTAAAACTAATATCGAAGACAAAAAAACACCTTTAAAGCATGAGCCTAACAATCTAGAACAACACATCACAACAACAACAACAACAATAACAAAACAGGTAAGCAATAATGAATTCATCACCACTTGTTTTCTTGAAAAATAACTATAATAACAATGACAACAATAATTACAATGTACTTCTAGCAAAAAAAAAAGAAAAACAACCGAATCTACTTCTAGGAGTTGGAATAAATAGCAAAACACAACAACTCAAAAATAAATACTACAAATAGCAAAGCACAAGACAATAGCAAATGTGGATCATACTTTGAACTTCGGTAGATGAAATCATACATTACGACTACCACATTTATGATTTGGATCCTTGTCATTTCTCGCACTGCCAAATTCAACATGGGTATCCACGCCGTGAGTAAAAACAATACCCGATGAACTAATAGCTTGCAAAACCCAGAGCAAGACGAGATGACTAGGCGAAACTAATATTGAAGACAACAAATAATCAAAACTCCCTTAAAGCATGAGGCTGACAAACTGGAGCAACCGAATCACAACAAGACCATAACAAAGCAAATAGGCAAGAATGGATTCACCACCACTTGTTTTCTTGAAAAACAACTATAATAACAACAATAAAAGAACAATGATAATAATGTACTTTTTGCCAAAAGAAAAACAGTCAAATGTACTTCTAGGAGTTGAAGTAAATAGCAAAGCCCAAGACCATGCCCACCACCATATACTCCTTCCGTTCTAAAATATAAGGAGTATTGTTTTCCGTGCAATTCAACCATTTGAATGTTTGACCAAGATTACAGAATAAAATATTAAACTATTTTTCATGATGGATTAAATGATATAAAATTTGGTATTACGGAGATTGATATATTTTTCAAAAAAATTGGTCTACATGAATTCGTTCGATTTTTGGAAAAACAAATACACCTTACATAAAGGAATAGAGAGAATAGTACTCCGGTTGTTTCTTTTTTACTCCATATGTAAGATTTGGTCAAAGTCAAATTTTATAAAATTTGACCAAATTTAGATCAAAAAATATAAACATCTACAACATCAAAATTATATAATACAAATTTAATCTCATGAGGTATCTAATGATATTGGTTTCATATTGTGGATATTGATAGTTTTTTCTACAGAGTTGGTCAAACTTTACAAGATTTGACTTCAAACAAATCTTACATGTGAAGTAAAAAGAAACGAAGGTAGTATATAGGTTGGTTCTGAGAGGTAGGGCCCACCTGGGAGCCCATCGCCAACCCACTCAACGGCAAGATGTGACGAAACAACGAAGTGAAGGATACAAAAAAAAACTAAAGCGAAACAAATCAATCCCCTTCTCCTATTGTGTCACGTTTCATTGTCATGAAGCAAGTACACACACTTGTAAAAGATGAACTGCATATGGCATCAATGAGGATCATACTTTGAACTTCGGTAGCTGAAATCATACATTACAATTACCACAATTATGATTTGAGTCCTTGTCATTTCTCGCACAACCAAATTCAACACGGGCATCCACGTCACGAGTAAAAACAATATCCGGCGAACGGGCATGTAGCCTAGTGGTTGCAGCAAACTTAGTAGCACCCCAGGTCCTAGGTTCGACTCCTGGTGGAAGCGGAATTAAAAAGATCTGTGTAAAAATTTCTGGAAACAAATAAAAGATTGTGGGGATGTTTCCCTGCAGTAAATAGTAAAAAAATCTGATGTACTAATGGCACGCAGAACCAAGAGCAAAACGAGATGACTAGGTAAAACTAAAATTGAAGGCAATAAATAAATAAAAATAGAACTCCCTTAAAGCACGAGCCTAACAAACTAGAACAACACATCACAACAACAACAATAACGAAACAGGTAAACAATAATGAATTTATCACGACTTGCTTTCTTGACAAATAACTGTAATAACAATAACAAAAATAATAACATTGTACTTGTAGCAAAAATGAAAACAATCGAATGTACGTGAGTGTACTCTAATATCCGATCCCTCAAGAGATTAGCGATCCATCTAGTAGCTAGAGTTCTCAACTAGTTTTGCAGGTTTTTAAAAATAAACACGGATTGCCTAAAATACGACACCTATCACTAATAACCTAGAGCTCTTGACACCAAAATTTCAAACATTACTCACATCAATACATCAAAACTATTGCAAGTTACTACTAAAATTAAATAGCAACCTCAATTACATACTTTCAAGACAAGACACAACTCAGTGCAGCAATCAACTCTCTTAACAAGATAAACATCTAAACTAAAGAGAGTTCCAGCAACAAACTAAAAAAAAGCCAAGCCTCTTGCTAAAGACAAACTAAGACTAAAACTAAACATGGCAGTAGCTACGAAAAGATAAAGAACACACAACAGTAAAAAGATAGGCATGAAGAATCTTATGATGTGTTCTAGATTTCGAAAGTGGAGCGTGTTTTTATCCCACACAAAGTAAGATGGGGTCTAACTTGTTATGAACAACAAACAAAGCTAAAGAAAACTAAAAATAAAACCTAAGAGCGAGACGCTCCAAGCATAGCACATAACGCATGAAGTGATAAAAATATAGTGAGACGAAGGACGAACTGATGATTGTTGATGGAGAAGGGGATGCACGGGGGCATCCCAAGCTTAGACGCTTGAGTCTCCTTGAATATTTATTGGGGGTGCATTGGGGCATCCCAAGCTTGAGCGCTTGACACTCCCGAATCTTCTTTCATCATCTTCCATCGCACACTTGAAAACTCCCTTCATACATAACTCATCATAAGCTGATTAGAGAGGTTAGTACCCTTAATAAAATATTTTTCCCCACTAGATATAAAGATGTTCTTGAAGATCTACTGTTTATCAAGATTGCAAAAAGGTTTTTGCAAATAAAAAGCAAGCTTAAGGTTTGCAAAAGTAAGGAGAGGAAAAACGTGGCAGAATCTGTGAAAAACATAACAACAGGTAGTAGAGAATTTTTTCGGGGCACTTCTTCAACTCAAATCAAAAAACTCAGAACATACGAAAGTTCCGAAATTTTATAGTGCACGCTGTGTAAAAAATTCAGCTAAAAAAGATGAACTGGTGATTTTTTTTTCTTATTTTTTACGTGAAGTAGACAGAATCTGTTTTCTGGACAGCATGTCACAACTTTTGCTTCCCTTGTCATAAGAGGCTATAACTTGGCACAAAGCTTAAAAATAAAGGTACAATGATGTTGCTAAAGTAGTAACAATCATCAAGACCACTAAGAACAGAAGTAAAAACATCTTGGGTTGCCTCCCAACAAGCGCTTTCTTTTACGACTTTAAGCTAGGCATGAAGATTATAAACTATGCTCTCATAAAAATAAGGATTTGAAGCAAAAGAGAGCATCAAGAAGCAAATATGAAATACATTTAAGCCTAACCCACTTCCTATGCATGGGCATCTCATAAGAAAATAAATCAAAGAAACACAAACTGACAAGCATAGGAAGGTGGACAAGAACAACTTCAAAACTTTCAGCACAAAGAGAGGAGTTTTATTAATATGGAAGTTTCTACAACCAAACTTCCCTCTCTCAAAATAATTTTCAGTAGTACCATGAACAACATCAAGAATATAAATATCACATAAATCATGTTGTTCATGACCTACAAGCACACGAGTATAGTTTTCAACACGGTCTTTAGGATCATAAGATAAATGCAACCCATCACATTGAGCCTTGATAAGAGCAACATTCTCCGGAATATGAGTTGGAGATTTCAAAGGGATAATAGGACAATCAAGTGTGGGTGCAATAGCAACAATTTCATGCTTAACATAAGGAACTATAGCAAGTTCATCTCTGCAAGCATAATCCATATTGGCATCATGGCCATCAACAAAACAAGTATCAAGATCTTCAGAAAGGGATGTATCAAGTGAGTCCTCGGAATCATGGGATTCCTCATCAAAGCAATCATTAGCCTCTTCTAGGGCAGCAAACATTTTATTTTTAAAATCCTCAATATAGGAATTGGAAGTATAATTCTCGAAGCAATAAGCAAGAACTGCAAAGTTTTCAGACTTGTAAATAATATCGTGATACTTTTCAATCAAAGAAGCAATCTCATAAGCACCCTTAAAAGCTACAAACTCTTCAATCTTTTCAACATCAAAGTAATCATAAACACCTTTAGCATAAGAACATAAGATCTCATTTTCATTAAACTCACATTGGAAAGGAAGGTGTTTACGATCTGTATTAGAACAAGTAAAATCATAAATGAGGAATAAACACTTAGCATAGGAATAAGAAGTTTGTATTTGGTCCCATAAGTTTTTCCCTTTCTCAGATAGGCGGTGCCGCGTATAATGAGCATGCTCATCCAATGATTTTCCCTCAACCAAGTCGGTTGGGTTTTTAGCGCGAGCACAAATTGATCGAAGATGATCCAAGTGAAATATGCCCATCCTACCATATTTGGGTGGTTCCACACCCATGATAAAGATAGCATAGGTAGGCAGACAAAGACAAAGACCAAAGGCAACTAATTTTTTTGGTTTTCCATAAAGACACAAAAGCAAAAACTGAAAGGTAAAGTAACAAGACTAAAAATCAAAGGTAAAAGATAGTGTGCAACTCCCCTATCTTAGCACTCGGAGTCCCCGGAAACGGTGCCAGAAATTTTCTTGATTCGCGAGAGATGATAATTGCTTCTCGCCCTTCGTTGGTTACCCCAAGTGGAAGGTGAGATGCAGCGTAGCGGAAAGTTTCCCTCAGTGAAGATACCGAGGTTTGTCTCCAGTAGGACTCCGGAGATGATAAGTAGGTGTCAGCGGCGCAACTGACGTGGACCTGCACACAGGCACTAATAACTTTGCTCCTAACGAAGTTCAGAGGGGTTGTCAATCTCTCCAGTCTTGTTGTTTACAAAGGATCAAACGCAAGGGATAATGATAATGATAGCAACTGAAAGTAAAAGCAGAAAAATAAATAAGCTTGTAAACAATGATGAGAATATGGACCGGGGTCCCGTGATGTTCACTAGTGATGTCTCTCTCCCAAAAGACGATAAAACTGCTATGCGAGGTAAAAAATTACAGATGGGCAATTGACATGATTATAAACGCACCGCAATGCTAACTATGCTACAAAAGAAAGGGAGAGGCTCAAAAGCATGGGCAGCAAGCCAAAGTAAGTAGACCGAAATCCATCTGCATCTACTACTAATCATCCACCTTGAGATATCTATCCAGAACATATCGCTGGTATTAAGTTGCGAGCCCCGCCCAAAGTGTAAACCCAAAGCAACAGACAACTGCATTAAAAAAAACTTTGCGTAAAGTAAACAATCTTTGCAACCGCGGTTACAAGCATCGTTGTTTCCCCCTTGTGGCCACAAAAAATCCCCTAGACTCATGTTTCTGTCACACAAGCGTGTCATCAGGGGGCATGTACCCACAATCGAGCATAACGTTCCCTCTTGGAGTTACTACCTATTACTTGGCCAAAGCAATGAACAACAACGGAGAACATGCAAGCATTACTTAGGAACAAAAATACAAAAGATAAGAACCAATTATATGACTCTATCGCAATCTGAACATAATCTCAAAATCCATCAGATCCCATCAAACTCAGCATAGCAACAGCAGAAAGATTACATATGTGCCTCGATCATGTAGGGCAGCTCACGAGGTCTAAACCATGAAGAACAAAGAGGGGAGGAGACCATCAGATAGCTACTGATCACGGACCCGTGGTCCAAGGGAACTACTCATGACACATCCGGGAAGCGTCCATGGTGGAGAGGAGGCTCCTGGAGGTCGATCCTCCCTCCGGCAGGGTGCCGGGAAGGGTCCTGCTGGTGCTCCCGATCTTGGAAGCGCGGCGGCGGCGGAACAGAGGCGAGATCGCGAAAAAGGGTTCTGTCTTTGGAAGTTTCACGTCACGGGATATATATAGGCGAAGGGGGGCAGCCAGGGGGGCCACCAGGAGTCCAGGCGCCCCCCTGGTGCGACCAATCCCTAGGCCGCGCCAGGTGGCCGCCTGGGCACCCGGTGGTGGCCCACCGGCCCTCCTTCGGGGCTCTAGAAGCTTCCGGTACCTTGATTTTTTATCTGATTTTTCCCGTATTTTTGGAGCACTTTTTATATTGGGAAAAACTGAAATATAAAAACAACAGAAAATAGAAACTGGCACTGGGGTGCACCGAGTTAATAGATTAGTCCAAATATGATCAAAAGTGTATGAAAGTGTATCTAGATCATAACAATATCACACAAAACATGCATGGAGCAAAGAAAAAATATCGATACGTTTGGGACGTATGAAGAACTGATGACCCTCAACGTAAAGGAATCTATTGTAGCGTTTTCGATAAGTAAGAGTGTCGAACCCAACGAGGAGCGAAAGGTATTGATAGGTGATTTTGGACAAGGAATAACTTCAAGCACTGAAAGATAACTTTTTAGGGGTTTTTGATATAAGCAACGACAATATAAAAGCAAGCAAAGTAAATAGTACTGAGGAGCAGAAGTGGCCCAATCCTTTTGTGCAAAGGATAAGCCTGGCAACTGAACTTATAAAGACTAAAGCGTTCTTGAGGACACATGGAGAGGTAGTCACGTGCTTTTGCCATACTCCGTATCGGTAACAAGTGTTGTGCTGATAAGTGTTGAGTGGGTGGATCTATGCTAGCACACCTTCTAGACTAAGATAAGTGCACTCTTATGATTAAACATCTTGCAAGCATCCGCAAATAAAAGATAGAAATTAAGGCAAAGCCTAACCACATCAATAAGATCAAGGATCCAGTATTCCCTTGTGCAAAAGTGTGCAAACTGGGGTTCAAGTTTCTGTCACTCCGGAAACCCACCGTAAGCATTCTTAATACACAATGTATTCCCCTAGGTCCTTAAGAAGGCGAAGTGTTGAGTGTTCGACTCACACAATACCACTAGGAAAATAACAACACAACTTAAATATCAAACAACACAAATTACTTCAACATCATATGACTACTAGCAACTAGACTTCTCCCATGTCCTCAAGAACTAAAGTAACTACTCACAAGATATAAAAAAGATCATGATCAGAGGTGATAAATATATGATAAACAATCTGGACATAATGGTATTTCTCCAACAAAACTCAACAGTATTCACCACAACGTAGTAATCAACACCTGTAGAGTAGAGAGGATAGATAGTACGGATTACAACACAAGATGAACTTGTGAGGTGAGATTGGATAGTGGTGGAGATGGTGTTGATGTTGGGGATGATGTTGATCTCGATGATGCCCGTGACGATGGTGACGACGATGGCGATGATCTCCCCTTCCGGGAGGTGATCTCCTCGGCGGAATCTGCCCGCCGGAGAGCCCTTTTCTTCTCTGTAGGTTTCCTCCACGGAGCGGCGGCGGAACTTCGTGAAAGCTTCTTTTTTAGGGTTTCGCGTAACGAGGAGTATATAGGCCAGAGGGGGGAGCCGGGAGTGGCCCCAGGGCTCCAGGCGCCCTCCCGGCGCAGCCAGGGGTGGGGCCACGCCAGGTGGCCGCCTGGGGCCCCTGTGGCCCCTGTTCGGCGAGTCTTCGTTATTCTTTTGGAAAATACCCCCCGTCGATTTTCAGGTAATTTGGAGGTATTCTTCTTCAGCAACTCAGCGTCCACGTTTTACCGCTGAATCCTGCGTCTGCTGATTCGGCACCGGAAAGTTGCAAACTGTGTAAAATAAGCCAAAACAACATAAGAACATCATCGTAATGTGAAATATATCAATGAATAAGGATGAATTACAATATAAAATAGTGAGGCATTTTGGACGTATCAACTCCCCCAAGCTTAGACCTCGCTTGTCCCCAAGCGAAAACTGAGCTCGGTAAACCTGTCCACAAGTTTAGAGAGTGAAGTGTCGATAAATAAAATACGGACAAGAAGCATCATGATCTTTTCACCAAACTCAAACATCCTAAACAGCAATCTCCAACTCATAAAGCCCTTATGAAAGAGTAATAACAATTATAATCAAAAGTAAGGCTAAGGAAACTCATCAAATCATGGCAAACAAGTCCTTTGGTCAAGGGACAACTAAAATGTTTTACCTTTGCTCTTTCTCTTTATATTTTGAAGAGACAATTTCGAACTTTTTTGAAATAACAAGCTATTAGTCATGTAGTGCAAATGTTAACACAAAGGAAGATGTTTGCTTGGCAAATGCTTTTGCAAACAACTTACTTATCAAGAGATAATGTTAACAATTATATGGCATGGCAAAACTTTAATGCAGCATTATATTGATGAATCTTCATCAGCATCAAGTGTCTGTTCTCTTTGGGAAAGGAGGAAGTAGGGAAAACTGACTCAACACAAAAGTAAAGGAAAAAGCCTTGTTAAGAGCAAGCAGGGAAAACTCAAGTGCTATCCTTAAATCAAACAGAATGAAAACAAGTTTTGGGAGGTGCATGATTTGTCAACGAATGCTAATAGATAACTCAATTGCTTCTCAGATTGGACAAGTTTCGAGGAACGACTCCCAAACGGGGACGATCACATCCCTGCAATCTCCTTTGTTTATCACTGCCAAAGTTTTCTGATTTCTCATGAACAAAGCGTGAAGGAGGGTTTGTATGTTGTATTATCTTTTGTGAGCTAGGCGCACTCATGCCAGTTCCTCCTCGTATTAGGGGTTTGAAGATTAGACATGCAATCCCGGGATAAAACTTGTCCAACTTAAGAAGGTCATGAATTAACTACTACTTCCTCATGAGCTAAAACAGGGGCACAAAACAGAAGATTTTGAACATCTAAGGATAACACAATAATTATATGATTTAGGAGTGGTAGTGGAATACCACGAATAGGAAGGTATGGTGGACTCATATGGAAGATACTGGTTTCAGGGTATGGATGAACAAGCAGAATTCTGCTTAGTACAGAGGTTTGGCTAGCAAAGGCTTTGAGAGAATAGACAATTGATGATGACTTGGATGCAAAGCAATATAAAGCATAAACATTAAAACAAGCATAGCACATCAAGTTGTCTTCCTTGTCAACATAACACTACAAGCATAATAGCAAAGAGGGTTTGGCTATGTCGCTACTTTGAGAAAAATAACATGCTTGTTGCTATGACCAAAGCGATGTTTGCCAAGATTAAATAAAATTTTCAAAGCCATACCTGATATAAGGTCAATACTCCCCATAAGAATCATCATAAGGTCGATTGCGTGAAGAGAATACCGAGTGCAGCGAAGGGATCAATAAAATTCTCATTAATATTCCATCATAGACGACTCCACACTCACAGATACATAACTCCCCAAAAAGGAGTGATAGACCTCAAAGCAAACACCTATTTTATAAGATAACTTCCCTAGACATGATACGGCTCTACTTGACTCTAAAAGACATGGATAAAGATAAAAATACCGGGCACTCCCCCAAGCTTGGAACAAGCTAAGGGGATGCCATTACCCAAGGAGATTTACTCCTCATCCTTGTTCTTGTCGGTCACGTACTCCTTGGCGAAGCGCTTCCATGGCAGTTGTTCTCCAGTCTCAACCAGGTCCCTAGTTAACTCTAGTAAACTAGTCCATTGAGCAATTGATGATCAAGGTTTCCTGATCATGAGATGTGAACAGTCTATTGACAATGGGGTCATGTCATTGGGAGACTGACATGATGGACACACACACACCAGAAGTGTTGCAATGTGATCCAGTCACATAGTTCAACATTGCGATAACTATAAACGTAGTGACCCGATCCTTAAGACCGTGATGATCATACATAATTGCCATTTACCAGGATGCTTTGAGTGCATTAACCGTTACACTGAAACATGGTTACCATAATGGTGTATCTTGGGTATTCGGAAGTAGATATGTTGATGAGTATGCAAATAGATCAAAACGGGATTTGTCCATCCGAGTGACGGATAGGTACACTGGGCCCACTCGGTGATATTGCATCATAAAGTTTGCGCAAATGTGTGACTAGGTCACGAGGTTGGAATATCACATGAACGAGTAAATATGTTTGTCGGTAACGAGGATGAACTAGGTATTGGATACCGACGATCAAACCTCGGACAAACAAAGTACCGTATGACAAAGGGATCAGGACTCAACGTTAACGGTTCAACGATGAAGTTAATTCGATGGAAGCGCAAGGGCCATCTAGGATTGTAACCAGGTCTGATCGATGGTCATTGATCAAGAGAGTGTCTTGATCATGTCTGTTGTTTCCCGGACCGTAGGGTGTCACACTTAAGGGTATTCGACGCAATAAGGATAGATTCGGGATCGCCGGAGAAATAAGAGAGAACTCCGAAATCGTTTCGGAGGGGAGACGAAAAAAGTTCCATAGTTCTGAATTGTTCGGAAAGTTATTTAGATATGTTTTATTATTTAATTAAATGAATTTAATATTAAAATATAATTTAAATAATTAAAAGGAATAATGCTTCTTTTGTTTTTCTTTAAAAGAAAGGGAAAAAAAAGAAAAAAAAGGAGGGAGCATGGCGCCATGGGCATTGGCCCATATGGCCACTTGGCCACTTGGCCATGTGTGGCCGCCGGCCACTTGCGGCCAAGGCAAGCCACGACGATGCACATGGTGCTAGCGCATGTGGTGCTAATTTTAGTACCGCATCGCTAGTCCATGTGCGTAGCCCCTTTTCCCCCCTATATATAGATATGGAGGGTATCCCTTTTTCAACACAGAAAATTCCAGAAAAATACAGATAAATTTTGTTGATCTTTCTCTCTTTTTTTTCTCCTTCCTTGAGCGGACTCCCCTTGTTTGGAGGCTGCACTGGGTTGGAGGTTTGTTCACTATACGCACGCCGTCGTGCTGCTGGGATGCGAATCCATCTTCTTTCCGCTGCTCGCCTGGTTCGGAGCCCGGAGGGACATCGGGTACACCGTATGTGTGTAATCCCGCGAGGCACTACACTTGTGGTGCTCCTTCATCGTCGAGGCCGTGTCGCGACGTCTTCACCGACAACGTTCCGACGGGGACGTAATCCCGTCATCGGTCTACAAGGACCGGGTGGCTTCTGGAGTCGTCGAGGATCTCCGCCGCATCGAGGATCGGCGGGTACGACTACATCAACCACGTTCACGCGGGAACGTTTCCCGCTTAACGGACTACATACTGGTATGTGACCTATTTCCGTCTGTTACATACATCGCCATAGCATAGGTCTTGGGTTCGGGACGCGTAGGTCATGAAAAATTATTTTTTTCTGCCCCGTTCCCCAACACACCGTCCTCCACATGAAGGATCTGGGGGTGCTTCTTCACCTCAGCGAGGTAAGGGTTGATGACGTTGACGACGAACTTGTCCCTGGGGAAACTTGGAGAAGCCATGGCACCTAGGTCTTGCTGAAAGTTTTCCTGGGAGAAACAGCTCGAAAAGAAAACACATGAAATCGCGAGATACGTTGCCGGAACGATCCGGGCAAATATATAGCAAACATTTCTGCACAGAAAGGAAGGTAACGGGT
The DNA here is from genome assembly GCA_950022295.1 of Bromus sterilis. Lineage (NCBI taxonomy): Eukaryota > Viridiplantae > Streptophyta > Magnoliopsida > Poales > Poaceae > Bromus > Bromus sterilis. Next base: position 437,044,813 of record OX465595.1, read on the forward strand.
CAAAGAGGAGTCGGAGACGGGCTCCGGGGTGCCCAGGCGGCCTCCCGGCGCGGCCAGGGGTGGGCCTCGCCAGGGGGGGCGCCTGGGGCCCCTGGAGCTGGTCTCCGGCTCCACTTAGGCCTCAAATTTCCTATATTTTGCAAAAACTCGTAATCTGGAACTTATATGGCGGTTTCGCGATGTTTCCTTACTGTAATACATACCTTTCCTTATTCTGCTTCTGCTTGTGTCTAAAACCGGGCTGCAACATGTTCTTCATGAGACTTTGTGTTTTATAGATCCACATCAACATTGACAGGATCTCCTGCTATGTAATGCTTAAGTCTTTGCCCATTCACCACTTGAGGTTTGGTGCCTTCGAAATTGTTAATCTTGATTGCACCTGAGCGGTAGACTTCCTCAATATGAAATGACCGTTCCCACCTGGAAAGTAGTTTACCTAGAGAAAACCTGAAACGGGATCTAAACAACAAAACTTTATCACCAACATTAAATTCATGTTTCAGAATCCTCCTATCATGCCACTTCTTTACCTTTTCTTTGAACATTTTAGCGCTCTCGTAAGCTTCACTTCTCCACTCATCTAGAGAAGTCAAGTTCATGAGACACTTTTCACCAGCTAACTTCGGGTCAGCATTAAGCTCTCTAATAGCCCAGAAAGCTTTGTGTTCTAATTCTAATGGCAGATGGCAAGCCTTGCCATAGACCATCTTATAGGGAGACATGCCCATGGGGTTTTTGTAAGCAGTTCTATACGCCCACAAAGCATCTCCTAACTTATTTGACCAATCCTTTCTATTTCTATTGACTGTCTTCTATAAGATCAACTTGATCTCTCTATTGGTGAGCTCAACTTGCCCACTAGTTTGAGGGTGGTACGGTGAAGCAATTCTATGATTGAAATCGTACTTGGCTAAAGCTTTTCAAAAAGCTCCATGTGTAAAGTGCGAACCCCCATCAGTCATGAGGTACTTGGGTACTCCAAACCTAGGAAAAATTACATCCTTGAGCATTTTCAAAGATGTCTTGTGATCAACACTTTTAGTGGGGATTGCCTCTACCCACTTGGTTACATAATCAACAACAACTAAAATGTGAGTGTACTTGTGTGAGGAAGGAAAAGGACCCATAAAATCAAAACCCCAGCAATCAAAAGGCTCAATCACTAGAGAGTAATTCATAGGCATCTCATTCCTCCTACTAATATTACTAACTCTCTGACACTTATCACATGATAAAACATAATTTCTAGCATCTTTGAAGAGAGTAGGCCAATAAAAACCTGATTGAAGAACCTTATGTGCGGTCCTCTCACCAGCATGATGTCCTCCATATGGACTATCGTGACATTATTTGAGAATGTCCTTCTGTTCGAGTTCCGGTACGCATCTTCTCACGATCCCATCTGGACCTTCTTTGAAAAGATGTGGGTCATCCCAAAAGTAATGCCTCAACTCATGAAAGAACTTCTTCCTTTGCTGAAATGTTAAACCTGGAGGCAAAAACTTTGCAATGATAAAGTTAGCATAATCTGCAAACCAAGGATCGAAGAGAGATTGTACTTTAACAACGGCTAGCTGTTCGTCTGGAAAACTGTTGTTGACTGGAATGGGATCATGCGGTATATCTCCCATCCTTGAAAGATTATCCGCCACCGGATTGGTTGCTCCTTTCCTCTCGACAATCTGCAAATCAAATTCTTGAAGAAGGAGTACTGATACGTCCAAAACGTATCTATAATTTCTGCTTGCTCCATGCCTCTTTTGTGTGATATTGTTATGTTATTGATGAACTAACATACACTTTTGATCATATTTGGACTAACCTATTAACTTAGTGCACCCCAGTGTCAGTTCCTGTTTTCTGCTGTTTTTCTATTTCAGGTTTCCCCCTTATTAAAAGTACCAGAAAAATTCCGGGAAAAATATAGGAAAAATCAGCGTACTGGAAGCTTCGCGAAGATCCCGAGAGGGGCCAGAGGGGATCTAGGGGGGGCCCAGGCGGCCAGAGGGCGCGGCCCCACCCCTGGCCGCGCCAGGGGGCGCCTGGAGCCCTTGGCCCACCTCTGGCTGCCCTCTTTCGCCTATTTATTCCCCGTGACGAGAAACCCTCGGGGACGGAACCCTTTTTCGCGATCTCTCCTCTGTTCCGCCGCCGCCGCGCTTCCAAGAACGGGAGCACCAGAAGACCTCGGAGGAATCACCTCCGGGAGCTTCTCCACCACCATGGATGCTTCCCAGATGAACCGTGAGTAGTCCACCTTGGACCATGGGTTTATGATCAGTAGCTATGTCATGTTCTCCTCCCCTCTTTGTTCTTCATGGATTAGACCTCGTGAGCTGCCCTACATGATCGAGGCACATATGTAATCTTTCTGTTGTTGCTATGTTGAGTTTGTTGGGATCCGATGGATTATGAGATTATGTTCAGATTGTGATTGAGTTATATATTTGATTCTATTCTTTTATATTTATGTTCTTGAGTAATTCTTGCATGTTCTCCGTTGCTGTTTATTGCTTTGGCCAAGTAGTAGGTAGTGACTCCAAGAGGGAGCGTTATGCATGATTGTGGGTTCATGCCCCCCGATGACTAGCTTGAGTGACAGAAACGTGAGTCTAGGGGATGTGTTGTTGCCACAAGGGGGAAAACAACGGTGCTTGTACTTGCGGGTGCAAGGATTGTTTACTTTACGTAAAGTTCTTTAATGCAGTTGTATGTTGCTTTGAGTATACACTGTGGGTGGGATTCGCAACTTAATACCAGCGAAATGTTCTGGATAGATATCTCAAGGTGGATTATTAGTACGTAGATGCAGATGGATTTCGGTCTACTTGTCTTGGCGTACTGCCCATGCTTTTGAGCCTCTTCCTTTCTGTTTAGCATAATTAGCATTGGTTTGCGCACATAATCCTGTCAATTGCCCAGCTGTAATTTGTTTACCTCGCATGGCTATTTTATCGTCTTTTGGGAGAGAGACATCACTAGTGAACATCATAGGACCCCGGTCCATATTTCCAACACTGTTTACATCTTCAATTTACTTTTAGTATTTACTTTTCCGTTGCTATCACTATCATTATTATCCCGTGCGTTTTATCCTTTGTAAACAACAAGGCCGGAGGAATTGACAACTCCTCTGTACTCGTTGGGAGCAAAGCTATCTGTTGTGTGTGCAGGTCCAGGTGAAGTAAGCAACTTAGAGTTGTGAACGGGGCCATTGCTCACTTCACCACCTACTTGTATCCGTTGGAGTCCTATTGTTTCGACATTCAACCTTAGCATCTTAGCTAAGGGAAACTTGCCGCTACACTACATCTCACCTTCCACTTGGGGTAACCAACGAGGGACGAGAAGCTATCTCGTGTATCAAGCAAATTTCTGGCGCCGTTGCCGGGGACTCCACTCTTCAAGATAGGGGAGTTGCACACTATCTTTTATCTTTGATTTTTAGTCTTGTTCATTTACCTTTCCAGTTTTTGCTTTTGCCTTTGTGTCTTATATGAAAAACCACAAAAATAGTTGCTACCTTTTGCCTTTGTCTTGCTTTGCCTAGTGATGCTATCCTCGCCATGGGTGCTGAACCACCCAAATATGGAAGGATGGACATGTTTCACTTGGATCGTCTTCGATCAATTTGTGCTCACGCTAAAAACCCAACTGACTTGGTTGAGGGAAAATCATTGGATAAGCATGCTCATTATACACGGCACCGACTATCTCAGAAAGGGAAACACTTATGGGACCAAATACAAACTTCTTATTGTTATGCTGAGTGTTTATGCCACATTTATGATTTTACTTGCTGCTCTAATATAGATCACAAACACCTTCCTTTCCAATGTGAGTTTAATGAAAATGAGATCTTATCTTCTTATGCTAAAGGTGTTTATGATTACTTTGATGTTGAAAAGATTGAAGAGTTTGTTGCTTTCAAAGGTGCTTATGAGATTGCTTCTTTGATTGAAAAGTACCACGATACTATCTACAAATCTGAAAACTTTGCAGTTCTTGCTTATTGCTTCGAGAATTATATTTCCAATTATTATATTGAGGATTTTAAAAACAAAATGTTTGCTGCCCTAGAAGAGGCCAATGATTGCTTTGAGGAGGAATCCCATGATTCCGAGGACTCACTTGAAATATCCCATTCTGAAGATCTTGATACTTGCTTTGTTGATGGCCATGATGCCAATATGGATTATGCTTGCGAAGATGAACTTGCTATAGTTCCTTACGTCAAGCATGAAATTGTTGCTATTGCACCCACACTTGATTGTCATATTATCCTTTTGAAACCTCCAACTCCGGAGAATTTTTACCTTATCAAGGCTCAGTGTGATGGGTTGCATTTATCTTATAATCCTAAAGACTGTGTTGAAAACTATACACGTGTGCTTGTAGGTCATGAACCACATTATTTATGTGATAGTTATATTCTTGATGTTGTTCATGAAACTACTGAAAATTATTTCGAGAGAGGGAAGTTTGGTTGTAGAAACTTCCATATTACTAAAACACCTCTCTTCATGTTGAAAGTTTTGAAATTGTTCCTGTTCCACCTTACTATGCATGTCACTATGTGCTTCTATGATTTATTTTCTTACAAGATGCCTATGCATAGGAAGTGGGTTAGGCTTAAATGTGTTTCATATTTTCTTCTTCATGCTCTCTGTTGCTTCAAGTCCTTATTCTTATGAGAGTATCTTTTATAATCTTTATGCCTAGCTAAGGGCTTTAAAGAAGCGCTTTCGGGAGCCAGCCCGCAATGAATTTAGGATTTTACTTTTTGTTTGTCTTCTGTTTTTAGTGGTCTTGATGATTGTTACTAATGTAGCAACATCATTGTATCTTTACTTTTCAAGCTTTGTGCCATTTATAGCCTCATATGACAAGGGAAGTGAAAGTTGTGACATGTTGTCCAGAAACAGATTCTGTTCTCGTGACTAGAAAAATCAGAGAAAAATCCGAGTTCATCTTTTTGAGCTGAATTGTTTACACAGCATGCTCTATACAATTACGAAACTTTCGTATGTTCTGAGTTTTTTTATTTGAGTTGCAGAAGTATCCGTAAAAAATTCTTTACTACCTGCTGGTCTGTTTTTCACAGATTCTGTCCTGTTTTGCCTTTTCTTCGTTTTGCAAACCTTAAGCTTGATTTTTATTTGCAAAAACTTTTTGGAAATCTTGGGAAACAGTAGCTCTTCAAGATTATCTTTATTTCCAGTAAAGAAAAATTATTTTATTATGGGTACTAACCTCGCTAATCAGATTATGATGAGTTATCTATGAAGGGAGTTTTCAAGTGTGCGAGGGAAGATGATGAAAGAAGATTAAGAAGTGTAAAGTGTTCAAGCTTGGGGATGCCCCATGCACCCCCAATAAATATTCAAGGAGACTCAAGCGTCTAAACTTGGGGATGCCCCCGTGCATCCCCTACTCCATCAACAATTATCAGTTCGTCTCTCGTTTCACTATATTTTTATCACTTCATGCGTTATGTGCTATTCTTGGAGCGTCTCGCTCTTAGGTTTTATTTTTAGTTTTCTTTAGCTTTTCTTGATGTTCATAACAAGTTAAAACCCAGATTTCTTTGTGTGGGAGAGAAACACGCTCCACTTCCAAAATCTAGAACACAACATAGGAGTTTTCATGCTTATCTTTGATGTGTGTGTTATTTATCTTTCCGCAGCTACTGTCATGTTTTGCTCTTAGCTTTCATGCTTATCTTTTCAAAGAGATTTTGTTTAGTTTGTTGCTGGAACTCTCTTGAGTTTTCTTGTTTATCTTGTTTAGAGAGTTTGCCTTTTGCACTGAGTTTTGTGTCTTGACTTGAAGTAGGTAATTGAGGTTGCTATTCTTTTTGTAGTAGTAACTTGCAATAGTTTTGAGGTGTTGTTTTGAGTAATGTTTGGACTTTTGGTGTCAAGAGCTTTAGCCTATTAGTGATAGATGTCGTATTTTGGGCAATCCGTGTTTATTTTCAAAACCTACAAAATTAGTTGAGAACTCTAGCTACTAGATGGATCACTACTCTTCCGAGGGGTCGAATATTAGAGTACACTCACGTACCATGAGTCGAGGATGCGCAAGGATAACCAAACCCCCATACACTCCTCCTCGGGGTACTTGTCTCTTTGTGAACCTCCTTATTAGATTGAGAGTTACCGATAATAAGTGCATGAGTTCTTCGGACTAATGTGAGTATTCGAAAGTTGACACTTCCACCTTCCCATATTTTTCTAGCCTCTCCTGTGTCGTGCATTGCTTTCTTCTCACTCTGAGAGTTGGCGTCCACCTTCGCCGGTACATCCAAACCCTTGGCACGATACGCTCTGTCATCATAAACCTCCTTATATCCTTCCTCAAACCAGCCACCATACCTACATATCAAGGCATTTCCATAGCCTTTCCGAGATATATTGCCATGCAACATCCACCTTCTCATGACTTGATCTTCATGTCATACATGCTACTTGCTTTATCGATGAGCCGCATGCTAGTTGGGCCTTGCCCTAATCATTGCTACATGACGCGCTAGTATCATTGCATATCCTGCTACACTGGCAGGGGCATACATTTACATACATCATGATAGTTACATCTTCTTTATGATTTGAGTACTTTGTAAAGTGTGAAAGATCTTCTATAATTTTTGTAATATATAGAGTGTTGCCCCTAAAGTAAGGAAAAGATCCAAAGAGGACAAATTAAAAGATCCCAAAGAGGACAAATGAGAGAAATAGAAAGAGCCATTGAGGCCACCAAAAAATACAAAAAATAGAAAAAAGAGAAAAAGAAATAAAAAGAGAGAAGGGGGCATACTACTTTTCCTTTTGAGAGATCCATACTCGTACTCCCTCTTATATCTTGTACTCCATAGAGATTATCATTCATGCATATAGCTATGTGGGGACCTTCACACTTTAGAACTTGGCTTGTATATTCCAATGATGAGCATCCTCAAATGAGCTCTAGGTCTTCTTGAGCAAGCAAGTTGGATGCACGCCCACTAGTTCCATTGGAGAGATTTTAGCTCACATGTGCATCCGTTGCATGGCAATCCCTACTCCTCACATCATATCTATCATTTGGCTTTCTCTCGCCTATGATTGTCCTCATTGATGTGAGATTTTCACACCTTTTTGTCTTCCTCCTCCACCATATTCTCTCTTTCCCATCCTAAGTGTCAACTTTCTTACTTACGCTCATCTATTGCATGAGTGCTCAAAATGTCTAAAAGGAGTGGATCATTTTGAGTTGTACCTGGCTAGTGGTCTGGGGATGAGTCAAGATAAGATTCCAAAGAAGACCAAGTGTGAAACTTTAGTAGATTGAGTTCTCAACATAAAAATACTTTTCTCGTATATCCCTATCCCCTTTCTTGCACGCAAACACCATTTGGAGACATTCGAGTCACGGACAGCGAGAGCTCTTGCACCTTTATGTTCTTATGTTGCTTATTTCAATGCCAAATATAGACTCTTGCCTGTTATAACTTGAATTGAATTACATGCCTTGATTGCTTTACTTAAAAGCTTTTATATGGTTGTTAGCATGTGATACGTCCAAAATGTATCTATAATTTCTGTTTGCTCCTTGCCTCTTTTGTGTGATATTGCTATGATATTGATGAACTTTCATACACTTTGGATCATATTTGGACTAACCTATTAACTCAGTGCACCCCAGTGCCAGATCCTGTTTTCTGCTGTTTTTCTATTTGAGGTTCCCCCTTATTAAAAGTACCAGAAAAATTCCGGGGAAAATATAGGAAAAATCAGCGTACTGAAAGCTTCGCGAAGAGACCGAGAGGGGCCAGAGGGGACCCAGGGGGACCCAGGCGGCCAGAGGGCGCGGCCCCACCCCTGTCCGCGTCAGGGGGCGCCTGGAGCCCTTGGCCCACCTCTGGCTGCCCCCTTTCGCCTATTTACTCCCCGTGACGAGAAACCCTCGGGGAAGGAACCCTTTTTTGCGATCTCTCCTCTGTTCCGCCGCCGCTGCGCTTACAAGATCGGGAGCGCCAGAAGACCTCTTCCCGGCACCCTGCCAGAGGGAGGAATCACCTCCGGGAGCTTCTCCACCACCATGGATGCTTCTCGGATGAACCGTGAGTAGTCCACCTTGGACCATGGGTCTATGATCAGTAGCTATGTGATGTTCTCCTCCCCTCTTTGTTCTTCATGGATTAAACCTCGTGAGCTGCCCTACATGATCGAGGCACATATGTAATCTTTCTGCTGTTGCTATGTTGAGTTTTTTGGGATCGGTTGGATTATGAGATTATGTTCAGATTGTGATTGAGTTATATATTTGATTCTCTTCTTTTATATTTATGTTCTTGAGTAATTATTGCATGTTCTCCGTTGCTGTTTATTGCTTTGTCCAAGTAGTACGTAGTGACTCCAAGAGGGAGCATTATGCATGATTGTGGGTTCATGCCCCCCGATGACTAGCTTGAGTGACAGAAACATGAGTCTAGGGGATGTGTTGTTGCCACAAGGGGGAAAACAACGGTGTTTGTACTTTCGGGTGCAAGGATTGTTTACTTTACGCAAAGTTCTTTAATGCAGTTGTCTGTTGCTTTGAGTTTACACTGTGGGTGGGATTCGCAACTTAATACCAGCGATATGTTCTGTCTAGATATCTCAAGGTGGATGATTAGTAGGTCGATGCAGATGGATTTCTGTCTACTTGTCTTGGCGTACTGCCCGTGCTTTTGAGCCTCTTCCTTTCTTTATAGCATAATTAGCATTGGTTGGCACACATAATCTTGTCAATTGCCCAGCTGTAATTTGTTTACCTCGCATGGCTATTTTATCGTCTTTTGGGAGAGAGACATCACTAGTGAACATCATAGGACCCCGGTCCATATTTCCAATACTGTTTACACCCGCTATCAATTACTTCTTATTTACTTTTCCGTTGCTATCACTATCATTATTATCCCGTGCGTTTTATCCTTTGTAAACAACAAGGCCGGAGGAATTGACAACTCCTCTGTACTCGTTGGAAGCAATGCTATCTGTTGTGTGTGCAGGTCTAGGTGAAGTTAGCAATCCTTAGATTGTCAATGGCGCCAATTGTTCGCTTCGCCACGTACTTGTATCTGTTGGAGTCCTATTGGTTCGACATTCAACCTTAGCATCTTCGCTAAGGGAAACTTGCTGCTACTCTAAATCTCACCTTCCACTTGGGGTAACCAACGAGGGACGAGAAGCTATCTCGTGTATCAGCATGTCACCTGATACGTCCCAAACGTATCTATAATTTATGTTTGCTCCATGCATGTTTTGTCTGACTTTGCCATGATTTGCTTGAACTTTCATACACTTTTGAGCATATTTGGACTAATCTATTAACCCAGTGCACCCAGCTGCCAGTTGCTGTTTCTTGCTGTTTTTGTATTTCAGGTTTTCCGGCCATTATAAGTGCTCCAAAAAATCCGGAAAAATCAGATAAAAAAATCAACGACACGGAAGCTTCCGGAAACACCAAAGGAGGGAAGGGGGGCCACCACAGGGACTCCAGAAGGGTCCCTGGCGCGTCCCCACCCTAGGTCACGCCAGGGAGCCTCCTGGCTGCCCTGTGGCCCCTCTCGGTGCCCCCCTTCGCCTATATTTAGTCCTCGGGGTGGAAACCCCTAATATCGATCTCTTTTCTACGATCTCGCCTCTGTACCGCTGCCGCTGTTTCAAGATCGGGGCTGCCTAGAGAAGCTACCCCGGCACCCTGCCGGGAGGAGGAACCCCCTCCGGGAGACCATCCATAGCCATGGACGCCTCCCGTATGTACCGTGAGTAGTCCCCCTTGTACTATGGGTCCGTGACCAGTAGCTATCTGATGTACTTCTCTCCCCTCTTTGTGCTTCCACTTTCGAGACCTCGTGAGCTGCCTCACATGATCGAGGCACTTCTGTAATTTTCCGCTGTTGCTATGCTGAGTTTGTTGGGATCTGATGGATTATGAGACTATGTTCAGATTGTGATGAGTAATATATTTGATTCTTCTCTTTTATATTTTGTTCTTGAGTAAATTCTTGCATGTTCTCTGTTGCCGTATTTTACTTTGGCCAAGTATTTTGCTGCAACTCCAAGAGGGAGCGTTATGCTTGATTGTGGGTTCATCCCCTTGATGTCTAGCTTGAGTGACAGAAACATGAGACTAGGGGATGTGTTGTTGCCACCAGGGATAAAACAACGGTGCTTGTATCCGCGGGTGCAAGGATTGTTTACTTTACGCAAAGTTCTTTTAATGCAGTTGTCTGTTTCTTTGAGTTTACACTTTGGGTGGGATTCGCAACTTAATACCAGCGAGATGTTCTGGATAGATATCTCAAGGTGGATGATTCGTAGTAGATGCAGTTGTATTTCGGTCTACTTACCTTGGCGTACTGCCCATTGCTTTTGAGCCCTTCCTTTTTTGCAGCATAGTTAGCATTGCGGTGCCTTCATAATTCTGTCAATTGCCCAGCTGTGATTTGTTTACCTCGCTAGCACTTTTATCGTCTTTTGGGAGAGAGAAATCACTAGTGAAAATCACGGGACCCCGGTCCAGCTTTACATTACTGTTTACACCCTCAATTTACTTTCAGTTGCCACTATTATTATTTCTTGCGTTGATCCTTTGTAAACAGCAAGGCTGGAGAAATTGACAACTCCTCTGTACTCGTTGGGAGCAAAGTTATCTGTTGCAGTGTGCAGGTCCACGTCAAGCGCCGTGCCACCTTCTTGTATCTCTTGGAGCCCTACTGGTTCGATAACCTTGGTATCTTCACCGAGGGAAATTTGCTGCTACGCTACATCTCACCTTCCACTTGGGGTAACCAACGAGGAGTGAGAGATCCTCACCGTATCAAGCCAATTTCTGGCGTCGTTGCCGGGGACTCCAGTCTACAAGATAGGGGAGTTGCACACTATCTTTTATCTTTGCTTTTTAGTCTTGTTAGTTTACCTTTCAGTTTTTACTTTTGTGTCCCTTATCAAAAATACCAAAAATACCTGTTACCTTGTCAGTAGTTACCACTATGGCTGGTCCTTTTTCCTTTGGTGAGGCAGAAGTACTTACCTTTACTCAAAGAGGTGGTGAAAGTTTGAAAGATGCTTGGTATAGAATTAATGATTCTCAAAAAAGAGCCGCCAAGAAGCAATCCACTACTATCTTGCTTAGAAATTTTTATGTTGGGATCACTTCTCGGAATAGGTTTCTTTTAGACACAGCTATCAATGGGAACTTCATAGAGGCCCCATTTTGGGAAGCCCTTAATGTTATTGAAAATCTTGTTGGACGTCTCCCAGTTGTTAGCATTAAGGAGGACATTACTTTAGCTCACATTATGAGAAAACTTGAAAAAATAGAGCTAGAGATGCCAAGTATCGATAAGGTGAATGAGTTGGATCATAAGATTCAACGGAATTTGAATAGGCTAGATAAATCCATACAGAAAAATTTCAAAACTTTGGAGACTATTAAATCCCTTGATGATAAGTCTTCTAGGATAGAAAAGATTGAAGAAGTTATTGAAACTCTAGGAACTAACTTTTCCTCAATCAAAACCAAAAAGGATGAAACTCTGGCAAAGAAGGAACCTAAGTTCGTTTACGTCCCCAAGGTTCCTCGAGCTAAAGCAAACACACCCATTGCCAAGAGAGTTGAAACGGTGAAAACTTTGGAGGAGACACCTATCTTTAACTTTAATGAAACTCCAATTGATTTCCCTCCTTTTGATTTTATTCCAAGAAGCATTTTCATTCGTCCTTTATTTGAGAAACCTATTAAGACTAGTTGTACTATTGAAGAGCTTTTTTATGATCGTGATGATGGTTCAATGGATACAACTTGATCTTTTGCATTAAGCCTAGCTAATGGCTTTAAAGAAGCGCTTTCGGGAGGCAACCCGCAACGAATTTAGGTTTTTCTTTTTTCTTTTCTTCTGTTTTTAGTGGTCTTGATGATTGTTAATACTTTAGCAACATCATTGTATCTTTACTTTTCAAGCTTTGTGCCTTTTATAGCCTCATACGACAAGGGAAGTGAAAGTTGTGACATGCTGTCCAGAAAACAGATTTTGTCCTCGTGACTAGAAAAATCAGAGAAAAATCCCAGTTCATATTTTTGAGCTTAATTTTTTACACAGCGTGCTCTATACAATTAAGAAACTTGCGTATGTTCTGAGTTTTTTTATTTGAGTTGCAGAAGTATCCCTAAAAAATTCTTTACTACCTGCTGTTCTGTTTTTCACAGATTCTGTCACGTTTTGTCTCTCTTTACTTTTGCAAACCTTAAGCTTGCTTTTTATTTGCAAAAACTTTTTGGCACTCTTGAGAAACAGTAGATATTCAAGAATATATTTATTTCCGGTAAGGGAAAAAATATTTTAGTGGGTACTAACCTCTCTAATCAGTCTACAATGAGTTATGTATGAAGGGAGTTTTCAAGTGCGCGATGGAAGACGATGAAAGAAGATCTTGGAGTGTCAAACGCTCAAGCTTGGGGATGCCCATGTGCACCCCCAATAAATATTCAAGGAGACTCAAGCGTCTAAGCTTGGGTATGCCCCCGTGCATCCCCTTCTTCATCAACAATTATCAGTTTGTCTCTCGTTGCACTATATTTTTATCACTTCATGCGTTATGTGCTATGCTTGGAGCGTCTCGCTCTTAGGTTTTGTTTTTAGTTTTCTTTAGTTTTGTTTGATGTTCGTAACAAGTTAGACCCCAGCTTACTCTTTTGTGTGGGAGAGTTACACGCTCCGCTTGAACTAGAACTCCTCATAGGATTTGCATGCTTATTCTTTTAGCTGTGAGTTGTTCTTTTTCTTTTCTTAGCTGCTGCTCTGTTTAGTTGTAGTGATTTAGTTTTTCTAGAGCTTGTTCTTTTGTTTTAGGTTGAACTTTCTATAGGCTGCATGTTTTATCTTGTTAGAGAGTTTGCCTGTTGCACTGAGTTTTGTGTCTTGACTAGAAGTAGGTAGTTGAAGTTGTTATTCTCTTTGTAGTAGTAACTTGCAATAGTATTGAGGTATTGACTAGAGTAATGTTTGAACTTTTGGTGTCAAGAGCTCGAGCCTATTAGTGATAGATGTCGTATTTTGGGCAATCCATGTGTTTTTTGACAACCAAAAAACCCCTGTTGAGAACTCTAGCTACTAGATGGATCACTAACCTCTGGAGGGTTCGAATATTAGAGAACACTCACGTACCATGAGTCGAGGATGCGCAAGTATAACCAAACCCCCATACACTCCTCCTCGGGGTACTTGTCTCTTTGTGAACCTCCTGATTAGATTGAGAGTTACCGATAATAAGTGCATGAGTTCTTCGGACTAACGTGAGTGTTCGAAAGTTGACACTTCCACCCACCTATACTTTTTCTAGCCTCTTCGGTACCGTGCATTGCCCTTTCTCACCTTGAGAGTTGGCGCATACTTCGCCGGTGCATCCAAACCCTTGGCACGATACGCTCTGTCATCGTAAGCCTCCATATATCCTTCCTCAAAACAGCCACATACCTACCTACAAGGTATTTCCATAGCCTTTCCGAGATACATTTCCATGCAACATCCACCTTCTCATGACTTGATCCTCATTTCATACATGCTACTTGCTTGATCGATGAGCCACATGCTAGTTGGGCCTTGCCCTAATCATTGCTGCATGACGCGCTAGTATCATTGCATATCCTGCTATCCTGGCAGAATCATACATTTGCATCATGATAGTTATATCTTCTTTATGTGAGTACCTTTGTAAAGTGTGAAAGATCTCCTATATTCTTGTAAAATATAGAGTGTTGCCCCTAAAGTGAGGAAAAGATCCCAAAGAGGACAACTAAGAGAAATTGAAAGAGCCATTGAGGCCACACAAAAAATACAGAAAAATAGAAAAAAGAGAAAAAGAAAAATAAAAAGAGAGAAGGGGCACACTACTATTCCTTTTGAGAGATCCACACTAGTACTTCATCCTCTATCCCTTGTACTCCATAGAGATCATCATCATGCATATAGCTATGTGAGGACCTTCACACTATAGAACTTGGCTTGTATATTCCAATGATGAGCCTCCTCAAACGAGCTCTAGGTCTTCTTGAGCAAGCAAGTTAGATGATCCCCCACTAGTTCCCTTGGAGAGCTTTTAGCTCACATGTGCATCCGTTGCATGGAAATTCCTACTCCTCACATCATATCTATCATATGGACATCTCTCACCTATGATTGTCCTCATTGATGTGAGCCTTTCACACCTTTTTTGTCTTCCTCCTCCACCTTCTTTCTGTTTCGCCTTTTAGGTGTCAACTTTTTGCTCACGCTCATCCATTGCGTGAGTGCTCAAAATATCGAAAGGGAGTGGATCAGTTTGACTTGTACCTGGCTAGTGGTCTGGGGACGAGTCAACATAAGAATCTAAAGGAGACTAAGTGTGAAACTTTAGTAGATAGTTCTTAACAAAAATACTTTTTTCTCTCGTATTCCCTATCCCCTGCTTGCACGCAAACACCATCTGGAGACATTCGAGTCACGGACAGCGAGAGCTCTTGCACCTTTTGTTCTTTTGTTGCTTGTGTCAATGCTAATATAGACTCTTGCTTGTTAAGACTTGAATTGAATTGCATGCTTTGATTGCTTTACTTAAAAGTTCTTATATGGTTGTGTGGCATGTCACCACAGAAATTATGCTTGTTATCATCTACCTACTCGAGGACGAGCAGGAATTAAGCTTGGGGATGTTGATACGTCCCAAACGTATCTATAATTTCTGCTTGCTCCATGAATGTTTTGTGTGACTTTGCCATGATTTGCTTGAACTTTCATACACTTTTGAGCATATTTGAACTAATCTATTAACCCAGTACACCCAACTGCCAGTTGCTGTTTTCTGCTGTTTTTGTATTTCAGGTTTTCCGGCCATTAAAAGTGCTCCAAAAAATCCGGAAAAATCAGATAAAAAATCAGCGACACGAAAGCTTCCGGAAACACCAAAGGAGGGAAGGGGGGGCCACCACAGGGACTCCAGAAGGGTCCCTGGCGCGGCCCCACCCTAGGCCGCGCCAGGGAGCCTCCTGGCTGACCTGTGGCCCCTCTCGGTGCCCCCCTTCGCCTATATTTAGCCCTTGGGGTGGAAACCCATAATATCGATCTCTTTTCCGCGATCTCGCCTCTGTACCGCCGCCGCCGCCGTTTCAAGATCGGGGCTGCCTGGAGAAGCTGCCCCGGCACCCTGCCGGGAGGAGGAACCCCCTCCGGGGGACCATCCATAGCCATGGACGCCTCCCGTATGTACCGTGAGTAGTCCCCCTTGGACCATGGGTCCGTGACCGGTAGCTATGTGATGTACTTCTCTCCCCTCTTTGTGCTTCCACTTTTGAGACCTCGTGAGCTGCCTCACATGATCGAGGCACTTCTGTAATTTTCCTCTGTTGCTATGCTGAGTTTCTTGGGATCTGATGGATTATGAAACTATGTTCAGATTTTGATGAGTAATATATTTGGTTCTTCTCTTTTGTATTTTGTTCTTGAGTAAATTCTTGTATGTTCTCCGTTGCCGTATTTTAATTTGGCCAAGTATTTTTGTTGCAACTCCAAGAGGGAGCGTTATGCTTGATTGTGGTTCAGCCCCTTGATGTCTAGCTTGAGTGACAGAAACATGAGACTAGGGGATGTGTTGTTGCCACCAGGGATAAAACAACGGTGCTTGTATCCGCGAGTGCAAGGATTGTTTACTTTACACAAAGTTCTTTAATGCAGTTGTCTGTTGCTTTGAGTTTACACTTTGGGTGGGATTCGCAACTTAATACCAGCGAGATGTTCTGGATAGATATCTCGAGGTGGATGATTCGTAGTAGATGCAGTTGGATTTAGGTCTACTTACCTTGGCGTAATGCCCATTGCTTTTGAGCCCTTCCTTTCTTTCCAGCATAGTTAGCATTGCGGTGCCTTCATAATTATGTCAATTGCCCAGCTGTGATTTGTTTACCTCACTAGAACTTTTATCGTCTTTTGGGAGAGAGACATCACTAGTGAAAATCACGGGACCCCGGTCCATCTTTACATTACTGTTTACACCCTCAATTTACTTTCAGTTGCCACTATTATTATCTCTTGCGTTGATCCTTTGTAAACACCAAGGCCGGAGGAATTGACAACTCCTCTATACTCGTTGGGAGCAAAGTTATATGTTGTTGTGTGCAGGTCCACGTCAAGCGTCGTGATACCTTCTTGTATCTCTTGGAGTCCTACTGGTTCGATAACCTTGGTATCTTCACTGATGGAAATTTGCTGCTACGCTACATCTCACCTTCCACTTGGGGTAACCAACGAGGAGTGAGAGATCCTCACCGTATCATCACCACAGAAATTATGCTTGTTATCATTTACCTACTCGAGGACGAGCAGGAATTAAGCTTGGGGATGTTGATACGTCCAAAACGTATCTATAATTTCTGCTTGCTCCATGCCTCTTTTGTGTGATATTGCTATGTTATTGATGAACTTCCATACACTTTTGATCATATTTGGACTAACCTATTAACTCAGTGCACCCCAGTGCCAGTTCCTGTTTTCTGCTATTTTTCTATTTCAGGTTTCCCCCTTATTAAAAGTACCAGAAAAAATCCGGGAAAATATAGGAAAAATCTGCGTACCGGAAGCTTCGCGAAGAGCCCGAGAGGGGCCACAGGGGAGCCAGGGGGGCCGCAGGCGGCCAGAGGGCGCGGCCCCACCCCTGGCCGCGCCAGGGGGGCGCCTGGAGCCCCTGTCCCACCTTTGGCTGCCCCCTTTCGCCTATTTATTCCCCGTGACGAGAAACCCTCGGGGACGGAACCCTTTTTCGCGATCTCTCCTCTGTTCCGCCGCTGCCGCGCTTCCAAGATCGGGAGCACCAGAAGACCTCTTCCCGGCACCCTGCCGGAGGGAGTAATCACCTCCGGGAGCTTCTCCACCACCATGGATGCTTCCCGGATGAACCGTGAGTAGTCCACCTTGGACCATGGGTCTATGATCAGTAGTTATGTGATGTTCTCCTCCCCTCTTTGTTCTTCATGGACTAGACCTCGTGAGCTGCCCTACATGATCGAGGCACATATGTAATCTTTCTGTTGTTGCTATGTTGAGTTTGTTGGGATCCGATGGATTATGAGATTATGTTCAGATTGTGATTGAGTTATATATTTGATTCTCTTCTTTTATATTTATGTTCTTGAGTAATTCTTGCATGTTCTCCGTTGTTGTTTATTTCTTTGGCCAAGTAGTAGGTAGTGACTCCAAGAGGGAGCGTTATGCATGATTGTGGGTTCATGCCCCCCGATGACTAGCTTGAGTGACAGAAACATGAGTCTAGGGGATGTGCTGTTGCCACAAGAGGAAAACAACGGTGCTTGTACTTGCGGGTGCAAGGATTGTTTACTTTACGCAAAGTTCTTTAATGCAGTTGTCTGTTGCTTTGAGTTTACACTGTGGGTGGGATTCGCAACTTAATACCAGCAAGATGTTCTGGATAGATATCTCAAGGTGGATGATTAGTAGGTAGATGCAGATGGATTTCGGTCTACTTGTCTTGGCGTACGGCCCATTCTTTTGAGCCTCTTCCTTTCTGTTTAGCATAATTAGCATTGGTTTACGCACATAATCCTGTCAATTGTCCAGCTGTAATTTGTTTACCTCGCATGGCTAATTTATCGTCTTTTGGGAGAGAGACATCACTAGTGAACATCATAGGACCCCGGTCAATATTTCCAACACTGTTTACATCTTCAATTTACTTTCAGTATTTACTTTTCCGTAGCTATCACTATCATTATTATCCCGTGCGTTTTATCCTTTGTAAACAACATGGCCAGAGGAATTGACAACTCCTTTGTACTCGTTGGGAGCAAAGATATCTGTTGTGTGTGCAGGTCCAGGTGAAGTAAGCAACTTAGAGTTGTGAACGGCGCCATTGTTCACTTCACCACCTACTTGTATCCGTTGGAGTCCTATTGGTTCGACGTTCAACCTTAGCATCTTCGCTAAGGGAAACTTGTTGCTACGCTACATCTCACCTTCCACTTGGGGTAACCAACGAGGGACGAGAAGCTATCTCGTGTATCAAGTACCCATCGGATGAGCCTTGGTTTGGCATCCTTCTTCTCCATAAGATACTTAATGGCAGCATGGTCAGTATGAACAATAATCTTAGAATCAACAATATACTGCCTAAACTTATCACAAGCAAACACTACTGCCAAGAATTCCTTCTCAGTAGTAGCGTAATTTTTTTGAGCACTATCAAGGGTTTTGCTAGCATAATATATAACATTCAGCTTCTTATCAACCCTTTGTCCTAAAACAGCTTCAACAGCAAAATCACTAGCATCACACATAATTTCAAAAGGTAAATTCCAATCAGGTGGTTGTACTATAGGAGCGGTTATTAAAGCTTTCTTAAGAACTTCAAAGGATTCCTTACAATCTTCATAAAAAACAAAGGGAACATCCTTCTGGAGAAGATTAGTGAGGGGTCTCGAAGTCTTAGAAAAGTCTTTAATAAATCTTCTATAGAAACCAGCATGACCGAGAAAACTACGAATACCTTTGATGTCCCTTGGATAGGGCATCCTTTCAATTGCTTTGATCTTGGCCCTGTCCACCTCAATTCCCCTCTCGGAAATCTTGTGACCAAGAACAATTCCCTCATTGACCATAAAGTGGCACTTCTCCCAGTTAAGCACCAGATTTGTCTCCTCACATCTCTGCAAAACTTTATTAAGGTTGTGGAGACAATGGTCAAAAGCGGCTCCATAGACGGAGAAATCGTCCATGAATACCTCCACAATTTCTTCACAAAAACCATGAAAGATAGCAGACATACACCTCTGAAAAGTAGCAGGGGCATTACATAAACCAAAAGGCATACGTCTGTAAGCATAAGTACCATAGGGACAAGTAAAAGTGGTCTTCTCTTGATCAGCATTGTTAACATGAATTTGAGAGAAGCCAGAATAACCATCAAGATAACAAAAGTAAGTATTTTTAGATAACCTTTCAAGCATTTGGTCGATGACCGGCTACGGGTAGTGGTCCTTCCTGGTTGCCTTGTTCAGCTTCCTGTAACCAATACACATCCGATATCCAATAATAATTCTCTGAGGTATTAGTTCATTCTTATCATTAGGAACCACAAGTGTTCCTCCTTTCTTTGGAACACAATGAACCGGGCTTACCCACTTACTATCATCTATAGGGTAGATAATACCTGCGGCTAGAAGCTTGAGAATCCCAGTCCTTACAACATCCATCATTTTAGGATTCAACCGTCGTTGATGATCAACAACTGGTTTAGCATCAGGTTCAAGGTTGATGGTATGTTGACAAATAGACGGACTAATCCCCTTAAGGTCATCAAGGGTATAGCCAATTGCACCTCGATGTTTGCGAAGTTCTTCCAATAGACGCTCCTCTTCATACCCTGAAAGGTTAGAATTGATAATAACAGGATATACTTTCTTTTCATCTAAATAAGCATATTTGAGCGAATCGGGAAGAGGTTTAAGATCAAAAACTGGATCTTCTTTTGGTTGCGACAAAATTCCCAAAGGCTCAACTGGAAGGTTGTGCTTTAGGATAGCAGGTTGTCTTAAGAATATTTCGTCCAGCACATGCCTCTCCTGCATATGCAAATCATTCTCGTGGTCTTCCATATATTGTTGCAAAGGATCGTTAGGGGGAATAGCAATGGAAGCAATATCTTCAATAATCTTATCATTACTAGGCAAATCAGTACCACGAGGCTGCTTAGAGAACTTTGAAAAGTTAAATTCATATGGCTCACCATTGAATTCAACAGAAACTTTACCTTTCTTGCAATCTATTATAGCTCCACAGGTTCTGAGAAAAGGTCTAACGAAAATAATAGGACAAAAATTGTCCCTTACTGAACCAAGTACTAGAAAGTCGGTAGGATACTTTACCTTTCTGCATAAGACTTCAACGTCTCTCACAATTCCGATAGGAGAGATAGTTGCTCTGTTTGCAAGATGAATAGTAACATCAACTTCTTCAAGTTCACAAGGTGAAATTTCACCCATGATCTCTTGATAAAGTGAACACGGGATAGCACTAGCACTCGATCCCAAATCGCATAGCCCATAATAATTATGATCTCCTATTTTAACAGATACTACTGGAGTACCTGAAATTGGGCCCTTATTCTTGGCTGTGACAAGGTTAGTGGAAACAGCACAAAAAATTATATTGGAATCTAAAGCATCATTAGTAATAAGATCCTTAGCCAATGCAACTCGAGGATCGACCTTGATCTGGTCCTCAGGTTCATCAATTCTTCTCTCACTCTTATTCATTATGCCTGTCACAAAAGAGTGCTCCCTTATTCTTACGGGAAAAGGGGGCTTTTCATATATAACTGCAGGCACAATAGGGTCAGCAACATGAATATCAATAGATAATTCTCTGAAGGGTTTATGATCCTGACTCTTCTTCTTCTTAGAAGATTCGATGTGAAAGGCAAAGTCCTTACAAAAATCAATCATCAGATGATAATCAAGACCAATCTTAGAGCAAAAGGCATTAAAGGAATCAGTTTTTACATAGCTCTCTATATAATCATGCTCATAATTTATAGTAGGTTCAATACCTTTACCTATTTCCCAATCTTTGGTATTCTTCTAGATCCTTTCAAGGAGATCCCATCTTTCTTCAACGCTTTTTGTCTGAAATACCCCACTAGAGGAGGCATCCAACATCTCCTTATCCCGATGAGAAAGTCTAGCATAAAAGTTTGTAAATATAGTTTCCTTGGGGAGCTCATGAATAGGACATTTGAGCATCAGAGATTTCAATCTCCCCCAAGCTTGAGCGATGCTTTCTCCGTCACGAGACCTAAAGTTATAGATATAATTCCTGTCTCGATGAATTTCATGAAGAGGATAAAACTTGGTATAAAAGAGGGACATAAGCTCATGCCAATCAAGCAAATGAGAGTTATCGAGAATCTTGTGCCAATTTGAAGCTTTATCTATAAGCGATACGGAGAATAATTTCTTCATGACAAACTCCTTTGATACACCTGCAAGCTTAAATAGTGAACATAGTTGTGATAAATATAGCAAGTGTTCACTGGGATGTCTGTCTCCTGCATAACTATTAGCCAAAACACAATCGATAATACCAACTGGTATTTTATAAGGCACAATTTCAGTAGGGGGAGGTACAACCACCACAGATGTGGGGTGTTTCCCCATAAGCAGCGATCCAATAGCTAGGTTGTCCATACGGACAAAGAACAGCAACAACAAAATAAAAGCAACGATATAAAAATTCCTTACCAGCTTCACTTACCAATAGCGCTATGCTCCCCGGCAACGGCGCCAGAAAATGTAGCTTGATGACCCTCAACGTAAAGGGATCTATTGTAGCGTTTTCGATAAGTAAGAGTGTCAAACCCAACGAGGAGCGAAAGGTATTGATAGGTGATTTTGGACAAGGAATAACTTCAAGCACTGAAAGATAACTTTTTAGGGGATTTCGATATAAGCAACGACAAGATAAAAGCAAGCAAAGTAAATAGTACCGAGGAGCAGCAAGTGGCCCAATCCTTTTGTGCAAAGGATAAGCCTGGAAACTGAACTTATAAAGACTAAAGCGTTCTTGAGGACACATGGAGAGGTAGTCACGTGCTTTCGCCATACTCCGTATCGATAACAAGTGTTGTGCTGATAAGTGTTGAGTGGGTGATCTATGCTAGCACACCTTCTAGACTAAGATAAGTGCACTCTTATGATTAAACATCTTGCAAGCATCCGCAAATAAAAGATAGAAATTAAGGCAAAGCCTAACCACATCAATAAGATCAAGGATCCAGTATTCCCTTGTGCAAAAGTGTGCAAACTGGGGTTCAAGTTTCTGTCACTCCGGCAACCCACCGTAAGCATTCTTAATACACAATGTATTCCCCTAGGTCCTTAAGAAGGCGAAGTGTTGAGTGTTCGACTCACACAATACCACTAGGAAAATAACAACACAAATTACTTCAACATCATATGACTACTAGCAACTAGACTTCTCCCATGTCCTCAAGAACTAAAGTAACCACTCACAAGATATAAAAAAGATCATGATCAGAGGTGATAAATATATGATAAACAATCTGGACATAATGGTATTTCTCCAACAAAACTCAATAGTATTCACCACAACGTAGTAATCAACACCGGTAGAGTAGAGAGGATAGATAGTACGGATTACAACACAAGATGAACTTGTGAGGTGAGATTGGATAGTGGTGGATATGGTGCTGATGTTGGGGATGATGTTGATGATGATCTCGATGATGCCCGTGACGATGGTGATGATCTCCCCTTCCGGGAGGTGATCTCCTCGGCGGAATCTGCCCGCCGGAGAGCCCTTTTCTTCTCTGTAGGTTTCCGCCACGGAGCGGCGCCGGAACTCCGTGAAAGCTTCTTTTTTTAGGGTTTTCGCGTAACGAGGAGTATATAGGCCAAAGGGGGGAGCCGGGAGTGGCCCCAGGGCTCCAGGTGCCCTCCAGGCGCGACCAGGGGTGGGGCCGCGCCAGGTGGTCGCCTGGGGCCCTTGGGGCCCCCCTCTGGCCCCTCTTCGGCGAGTCTTAGTTATTCTTCAGGAAAATACCCCCCGTCGATTTTCAGGTAATTTGGAGGTATTCTTCTTCAACAATTCAGCGTCCACTTTTTACCGCTGAATCCTGCGTCTGCTGCTTCGGCACCGGAAAGTTGCAAACTATGTAAAATAAGCCAAAGCAACATAATAACATCATCGTAATGTGAAATATATCAATGAATAAGTATGAATTACGATATACAATAGTGATGCATTTTGGACGTATCAAGAACCCAGAACAAAACGAGATGACGAGGAGAAACTAATACTGAAGACAAAAATAATAATCAAAACTCACTTAAAGCATGAGCCTAACAAACTGGAAACCGAACCACAACAACAACAATAACAAAACAAATGAGCAAGAATGAATTCATCACCACTTGTTTCCTAAAAAATAACTATAGTAACAACAAAAATAATAAATGATAACAATGTACTTCTAGCCAAAAGAAAAACAGTTGAATGTATTTGTAGGAGTTGGACTAAATAGCAAAGCACAAGACCATGTCCACCATCATATACTCCCTTTGTTCCAGAATATAAGGTGTATTGTTTTTCGGGCAAGTCAACCATTTGAATGTTTGACCAAAATTATAGAATAAAGTATCAACATCTGCAATACCTAGTAGATAAAATATGAAACTATTTTTTTATAATGGATTAAATTTGTTATATTTTATAAAAACTTGACCAATATGCATTCGTTTGATTTTTGAAAAAATAAATACACCTTATATAAAGAAACAGAGGGAGTAGTAGTATAAAGGTTGGTTCTGAGAGGTAGGGCCCACCTCAGGAGCCCATCCCAACCCACCCAACGAGAGAGAATATGTGTCCTGAAGAGGAGGTGGTGGGGGCTATATATATGGGGTTGTGGCCTCCTCTCATCAGTTTCGTCCTCCATCTTCTTCTTCAACAACAAAAGCGACGAAACAACAAAGTGAAGATAAAAAAACTAAAACGAAACAAATCGATCCCCTTCTCCTATCGTTTAACATTTCATTGCCATGGCACAAATACCCACACTTCTAAATGATCAATTGCATGTAGCATCAATGCGGATCATACTTTGAACTTCGGTAGACGAAATCATACATTATAATTACCACATTTATGATTTGGTTCCTTATCATTTCTCGCACTGCCAATTCCACATGGGCATCCACACGGCGAGTAAAACAACATCTGATGAACTAATGGCACGCAAAACCTAGAGCAAAACGAGATTACTAGGTAAAACTAATATTAAAGACAAAAAAACTCCCTTAAAGCATGACCCTAACAATCTAGACAACACATCACAACAACAACAATAACAAAACAGGTAAACAATAATGAATTCATCACCACTTGTTTTCTTGAAAAATAAATATAATAACAATGACAACAATAATAAAAAAACAATAATAGTCAAATGTACTTCTAGGAGTTCGAATAAATAGCAAAGCACAACAACTCAAAAATAAATACTCCAAATAGCAAAGCACAAGAAAATAGAAAATGTGGATCATACTTGTAACTTCGGCAGATGAAATTATACATTACGACTAACACATTTATGATTTGGATCCTTATCATTTCACACACTGCCAAATTCAACATGGGTATCCACGCCGTGAGTAAAAACAATATACGATGAACTAATGGCTTCCAAAACCTAGAGCAAGACGAGATGACTAGGCGAAACTAATATTGAAAAAAAAACTCCCTTAAAGCATGAGCCTGAAAAACTGGAACAACCGAATCAAAACAACACAATAACAAGACAAATAAGCAAGAATGAATTCATCACCACTTGTTTTCTTGGAAAATAACTATAATAATAACAATAAAAAACAATGATAATTATGTACTTTTTGCCAAAAGAAAAACATTCGAATGTACTTCTAGGAGTTGGAGTAAATAGCAAAGCACAAGACCATGCCCACCACCATATACTCCTTCCGTTCTTGAATATAAACTGTATTGTTTTCCGTGCAATTCAACCATTTGAATGTTTGATCGAGATTATAGAATAAAATATTAAATTATTTGTCATGATGGATTAAATGATATAAAATTTGGTATTATGGGTATTGATATATTTTTTCTAAAAATTTGGTCAACATGCATTCGTTTGATTTTTGGAAAACTAAATACACCTTATATAAAGGAAGCGAGGGAATAGTACTCCCTTTGTTTCTTTTTTACTTCGTATATAAGATTTGGTCAATGTCAAACTTTATAAAATTTGACCAAATTTAGATTAAAAAATATAAACATCTACAACATCAAAATTATATAATACAAAATTTATTCTCATGAGGTATCTAATGGTATTGGTTTCATATTGTGGATACTGATAGATTTTTCTACAAAGTTGGTCAAAATTTACAAGATTTGACTTCAGACAAATCATATATGCGTAAAAAGAAACGAATGGAGTATATAGGTTGGTTCTGAGAGGTAGGGCCCACCTGTGAGCCCATCCCCAACCCACCCAACGAGAAGATGTGACGAAAAAACGAAGTGAAGGATACAAAAAAAACTAAAACGAAACAAATCAATCCCCTTCTCCTATCGTGTCGCGTTTCATTTCTCATGGACCAAGTACACACACTTGTAAAAAACAACTCCATATGGCATCAATGAGGATCATACATTGAACTTCGGTAGATGAAATCATACATTACAATTACCACATTTATGATTTGGGTCCTTGTCATTTCTCGCACTACCAAATTCAACAAGGGCTTCCACGTCGCGAGTAAAAACAATATCCGGCGAACGGGCATGTAGCCTAGTGGTTGCAACAAACTTAGTAGCACCCCAGGTCCTAGGTTCGACTCCTGGTGGGAGTGAATTTAAACAGACCTGGGTAAAAATAATTGGAAACAAATAAAAGATTATGGGGATGTTCCCTGCATTAAACAGTAAAAAATATATCTGATGTACTAATGGCATGCAGAACCCAGAAAAAAACGAGATGACTAGGTAAAACTAATATTGAAGGCAAATCTATAATGCCTAAATAGTTCATCCCCACTAACCTATTTATCTTGACATGCAAGCTATCCACATCATCAAGTAGGTCCACCATGTAAAAACTCTTTCTACTAACTCTTCATGCATATGCCCCCATTAACTATGCATGTGCATTCAACTGATACATCCAAAACGTATCTATAATTTCTGCTTGCTCCATGCCTTTTTTGTGTGATATTGCTATGATATTGATGAACTTCCATACACTTTTGATCATATTTGGAATAACCTATTAACTCAGTGCACCCCAGTGTCAGTTCCTGTTTTCTGCTATTTTTCTATTTCAGGTTTCCCCCATATTAAAAGTGCTCCAAAAATGCAATAAAAAAATCAGCGTACAGGAAGCTTCCGGAATCACCGAGGGGGGGGGGGCAGAGGGGACCCAACAAGGCCCCAGGCGCCCTCCCGGCGCTCCCTAGGGTGGGGCCGTGCCAGGGGGACGCCTAGACCCCTGGTGGCTCCCCTGGCTGGCCCCCTTCACATATTTAATCCTCGTGACGCAAAACCCCCGTGACGGGAACCCTTTTTCTCGATCTCTCCTCTGTTCCGCCGCCGCCGCGCTTCCAAGATCGGGAGCACCAGAAGACCTCTTCCCTGCACCCTGCCGGAGGGAGGAATCACCTCCGGGAGCTTGTCCACCACCATGGATGCTTCCCGGATGAACCGTGAGTAGTCCACCTTGGACCATGGCTCTATGATCAGTAGCTATGTGATGTTCTCCTACCCTCTTTGTTCTTCATGGATTAGACCTCGTGAGCTGCCCTACATGATCGAGGCACATATGTAATATTTCTGCTGTTGCTATGCTGAGTTTGCTGGGATCCGATGGATTATGAGACTATGTTCAGATTGTGTTTGAGTAATATATTTGATTCTCCTCTTTTATATTTATGTTCTAGAGTAATTCTTGCATGTTCTCCGTTGTTGTTTATTTCTTTGGCCAAGTAGTAGGTAGTGACTCCAAGAGGGAGCGTTATGCATGATTGTGGGTTCATGCCTCCTGATTACTAGCTTGAGTGACAAAACATGAGTCTAGGGGATGTGTTGTTGCCACAAGGGAAAAAACAACGGTGCTTGTACTTGCGGGTGCAAGGATTGTTTACTTTACGCAAAGTTCTTTAATGCAATTGTCTGTTGCTTTGAGTTTACACTTTGAGTGGGATTCGCAACTTAATACCAGCGAGATGTTCTGGATAGATATCTCAAGGTGGATGATTAGTAGGTAGATGCAGATGGATTTCGGTCTACTTGTATTGGCGTACCGCCCATGCTTTTGAGCCTCTTCCTTTCTTTATATCATAATTAGCATAAGTTTGCGCACATAATCCCGTCAATTTCCTAGCTGTGATTTGCTTACCTCGCATAGCTATTTTATCGTCTTTTGGGATAGAGACATCACTAGTGAAGATCATAGGACCCCGGTCCATATTTCCTACACTGTTTACACTATCAATTTACTTTCAGTAATTACTTTTCCGTGGCTATCACTATCATTATTATCCCGTGCGTTCTATCCTTTGTAAACAACAAGGTCGGAGGGATTGACAACCCCTTTGTACTCGATGGGAGCAAAGTTATCTGTTGTGTGTGCAGGTCCACGCCTACCGCCAATCTCTGGCGCCGTTGTCACCTTCCTGTTGTTGTCGGAGTCCTACTGGAGACAAACCTTGGTATCTTCACTGAGGGAAATTTGTTGTTGTCTACATATCAACCTTCCACTTTGGGTAACCAACGAGGGGGCGTTAATTCGTACCATCAAAAGCAATTTCTGGCGCCGTTGCCGGGGACTCCACTCTTCAGGATAGGGGAGTTGCACACTATCTTTTATCTTTGCTTTTTAGTCTTGTTTGTTTACCTTCCAGTTTTTGGTTTAGTGTCCTTTATCGAAAATCAAAAAAATAGTTATATTGCTCTTAGTTATCATTTCTGTTTAGCCAAACATGTTAGGATTTGGTGCCTTGAGGGAGTCGGAGGTCTTAGATTTCCATCAAAGGGATGGAGAAAATATGAGGAAGGCTTGGGACAGAATTTCTGATGCACACAGGAGAATTATGCCTTGGATACCAATAAAAATCGTGCTTAGCAATTTTTACCATGGTCTTTTTAGATGGTGCAAACACTCTCTTGATATTATAGCTGAAGGGGATTTCTTAGCTTGTGATGAAGCTAGAGCTCTTGAAATTATACATGATTTATCTAGTTACTTTGTTTATGATCATAATTTTGATACTGTTATAGATGGACTTGCTACTATTGAAAAGATATTGTATGCTCTAGACCTGAGAAAAGTAAAGAAACCCCAGCCAAATAAGAGAGACATTTATGAGATAGATGGTGATTGGGAACCCTTTGTTAGAATTAGCATGTCTAACCAAGACTTCCTTGCCTTCTGTGACATTGGATCCATGGTTTCCACTATGCCAAAAGTTGTTTATGATTCTTTAAAATTTAACATGGACAATTTGTCATCCTATCATGAACATACTAATGGAGATATTTCTGAGATCCAGGAAAGGATAAAAGATGTACCAGTGACATTCCTTAATGGGATTGCAATGGTTGATTTCTTTGTCATGAAGCCAAACCAAGGAAACATAGTGCTTGGGAGGGATTTCCTCCGAGCCGTGAAAGGCTTCATTGATATAGGTAAGGGACAAATACGCCTACGCGGGAAGGCAAAAGGTATATACCCCTTTCATAAAAGAAACAAGGATCAACTTATTGAGGAACCATTTGAATCATATTACAACTCCGATTATTATGATGATCTTTGATTCCTTCTATTTGCATTAAGACTAGCTAATGGCTTTAAAGAAGCGCTTTCGGGAGGCAGCCCGCAACGAATTTAGGAATTCCTTTTAGTTTTTATTCTGTTTTTAGTGGTCTTGATGATTGTTACTACTGTAGCAACATCATTGTATCTTTACTTTTCAAGCTTTGTGCCATTTATGGCCTCATATGATAAGGGAAGTGAAAGTTGTGACATGTTGTCCAGAAAACAGATTCTGTCCTCGTGACTAGAAAAATCACAGAAAAATCCCAGTTCATCTTTTTGAGCTGATTTTTTTACACAGCGTGCTCTATACAATTAAGAAACTTTCGTATGTTTTGAGTTTTTTTATTTGAGTTGTAGAAGTATCCCTAAAAAATTCGTTACTACCTGCTGGTCTGTTTTTCACAGATTCTGTCCCATTTTGCCTTTTCTTCGTTTTGCTAACCTCAAGCTTGCTTTTTCTTTGCAAAAACTTTTTGGCACTCTTGAGAAACAGTAGCCCTTCAAGAATATCTTTATTTCCAGTAGAGAAAAAATATTTTATTATGGGTACTAAACTCGCTAATCAGATTATGATGAGTTATGTATGAAGGGAGTTTTCAAGTGTGCGAGGGAAGATGATGAAAGAAGATTCAGGAGGGTCAAGCGCTCAAGCTTGGGGATGCCCCCATGCACCCCCAAGAAATATTCAAGGAGACTCAAGCGTATAAGCTTGGGGATGCCCCCATGCATCCCCTTCTCCATAAAAAATTATCAGTTCGTCTCTCGTTTCACTATATTTTTATCACTTCATGCATTATGTGCTATGCTTGGAGCGTCTCGCTCTTAGGTTTTATTTTTAGTTTTCTTTAGCTTTGCTTTATGTTCATAACAAGTTAGAACCCAGCTTTCTTTGTGTGGGAGAGAAACATGCTCCACTTTCAAAATCTAGAACACAACATAGGACTTTTCATGCTTATCTTTGTTGTGTGTGTTCTTTATCTTTTTCATAGCTACTGCCATGTTTTGCTCTTAGTTTTCATGCTTATCTTTTCAAAGAGCTTTTGTTTAGTTTGTGCTGGAACTCTCTTGAGTTTTCATGTTTATCTTGTTTAGAGAGTTTGTCTGTTGCACTGAGTTTTGTGTCTTGACTTGGAGTAGGTAATTAAGGTTGCTATTCTTTTGTAGTAGTAACTTGCAATAGTTTTGAGGTATTGATGTGACTAATGTTTGGACTTTTGGTGTCAAGAGCTTTAGCCTATTAGTGATAGATGTCGTATTTTGGGCAATCCGTGTTTATTTTCAAAACTTACAAAATTAGTTGAGAACTTTAGCTACTAAATGGATCACTACTCTTCTGAGGGGTCGAATATTAGAGTACACTCACGTACCATGAGTCGAGGATGCGCAAGGATAACCAAACCCACATACACTCCTCCTCGGGGTACTTGTCTCTTTGTGAACCTCCTTATTAGATTGAGAGTTACCGATAATAAGTGCATGAGTTCTTCGGACTAATGTGAGTATTCGAAAGTTGACGCTTCCACCTTCCCATATTTTTCTAGCCTCTCATGTGTCGTGCATTGCTTTCTTCTCACTCCGAGAGTTGGCGTCCACTTTCGCCGGTACATCCAAACCATTGGCACGATACGCTCTGTCATCATAAACCTCCTTATATCCTTTCTCAAAACAGCCACCATACCTACCTATCAAGGCATTTCCATAGCCTTTCCGAGATATATTGCCATGCAACTTCCATCTTCTCATGACTTGATCTTAATGTCATACATGCTACTTGCTTGATCGATGAGCCGCATGCTAGTTGGGCTTTGCCCTAATCATTGCTACATGGAGCGCTAGTATCATTGCATATCCTGCTACACTGGCAGAGGCATACATTTGCATACATCATGATAGTTACATCTTCTTTATGATTTGAGTACTTTGTAAAGTGTGAAAGATCTTCTATACTTCTTGTAATATTTAGGTTGGTTCTTAGAGGTAGGGCCCACCTGAGAGCCCATCTCCAACCCACCCAACGAGAAGATGTGACGAAACAACGAAGTGAAGGATAAAAAAAACTAAAACGAAACAAATCAATCCCCTTCTCCTATCGTGTCGCGTTTCATTTCTCATGGACCAAGTACACACACTTGTAAAAAACAACTCCATATGGCATCAATGAGGATCATACTTTGAACTTTGGTAGATGAAATCATACATTACAGTTACCACATTTATGATTTGGTTCCTTGTCATTTCTCGCACTACCAAATTCAACAAGGGCTTCCACGTCGCGAGTAAAAACAATATCCGGCGAACGGGCATGTAGCCTAGTGGTTGCAGCAAACTTAGTAGCACCCCAGGTCCTAGGTTCGACTCCTGGTGGGAGTGAATTTAAACAGACCTGGGTAAAAAATTTAGAAAACAAATAAAATATTATGGGGATGTTTCCTTGCATTAAACAGTAAAAAAAATATCTCATGTACTAATGGCACACGGAACCCAGAAAAAAACGAGATGACTAGGTAAAACTAATATTGAAGGCAAATCTATAATACCTAAATAGTTCATCCCACTAACCTATTTATCTTGAAATGCAAGCTATCCACATCATCAAGTAGGTCCACCATGTAAAAACTCTTTCTACTAACTCTTCGTGCATATGCTCGCATTAACTTTGCATGTGCATGCAACTGATACGTCCAAAACGTATCTATAATTTCTGCTTGCTCCATGCCTTTTTTGTGTGATATTGCTATGATATTGATGAACTTCCATACACTTTTGATCATATTTGGACTAACCTATTAACTCAGTGCACCCCAGTGCCAGTTCCTGTTTTCTGCTGTTTTTCTATTTCAGGTTTTCCCCATATAAAAAGTGCTCCAAAAATACGGGAAAAATCCAATAAAAAATCAGCGTACATGAAGCTTCCGGAATCACCAAGGGGGCCCAGAGGGGACCCATCAGGGCCCCAGGCGCCCTCCCAGCGCGCCCTAGGGTGGGGCCGCGCCAAGGGGCCGCCTGGACCCCTGGTGGCTCCCCTGGCTGCCCCCTTCGCCCATTTAATCCTCGTGACGCAAAACCCCCGTTACGGGAACCCTTTTTCGCGATCTCTCCTCTGTTCCGCCGTCGCCGCGCTTCCAAGATCGGGAGCACCAGAAGACCTCTTCCCGGCACCCTGCCAGAGGGAGGAATCACCTCCGGGAGCTTCTCCACCACCATGGATGCTTCCCGGATGAACCGTGAGTAGTCCACCTTGGACCATGGGTCTATGATCAGTAGCTATGTGTTGTTCTCCTCCCCTATTTGTTCTTCATGGATTAGACCTCGTGAGCTGCCCTACATGATCGAGGCACATATGTAATATTTCTGCTGTTGCTATGCTGAGTTTGCTGGGATCCGATGGATTATGAGATTATGTTCAGATTGTGTTTGAGTAATATATTTGATTCTCCTCTTTTATATTTATGTTCTAGAGTAATTCTTGCATGTTCTCCGTTGTTGTTTATTGCTTTGGCCAAGTAGTAGGTAGTGACTCAAAGAGGGAGCGTTATGCATGATTGTGGGTTCATGCCCCCTGATGACACGCTTGAGTGACAGAAACATGAGTCTAGGGGATGTGTTGTTGCCACAAGGGGAAAAACAACGGTGCTTGTACTTGCGGGTGCAAGGATTGTTTACTTTACGCAAAGTTCTTTAATGCAATTGTCTGTTGCTTTGAGTTTACACTTTGAGTGGATTCGCAACTTAAAATGTGCTCTTCTGCCATGTTTGACTTTGTTTACATGTTGATTACCTGCTAATTACAACCCTTGCCACTGTAAACTGTAACTGCCATAACTTTTTAACCGTACCTCTGTTTAAAATGTTCTTTATATGTAACTTGGACTAGAATTTCATGTAGATTGTGATTAAGCTGTTCTTGCTTGCTAATAAAATAATAAAATATTGTTTAGGGGCAGAACAGTACCAATTGCAATAATTATCGTGGGGTCCGTAATAGTTGCCATGTATAGGTTTTACCCTCCCCCCCACTTAAAGTGACTAGATTAGATAGTTTATTTATGCTTCACCTCTTGCCATGTTTGTGTGCTATGCCATGCTTGATTGAGATGCCATGTTAACAACCTTTGTTGATCACCTGTAGCTAAACAACTTGAACCTTTCCAAATGTGCGGTATCGTCGTGTGTGACGAGTACTCCACTTAACCTGTTAGTAACCGCTCTCGACGGTAGGTGCGATGTCTCGTGTTACCTTCTTGTTGATGCTTGCTCGTGTTTGCTCCGTAGTAATAGATGTTTGCTCGTTGATTGCCTTTTCCAGTGTTTCCTTCTTGTGTGCTTCCGCGGGTGCCTCTCGAAGACGTTGCGAGATTGCGATCGACTACACCTTCGGAATCCGACTTATCAACAGGCAAGGACTATACATTACTTATGATCCATTCTGTTTCAACCAGCAGTTGGCATGCTAGTATAGGTTAGGTTCGATGTTTGATCCTACCACATGTTTACAACCTCTTTCAAACCGATACAGCCATGTCCCCACCCAGCAAACCTTGTACTGCTATGTTACTATTGCTCGTTGCTCAGCCCCTGCTTAGTATGCATGCTTAGGATGCTACGATGTTACCCTGTTACTCCTTGGTTTGGGTATCACATTATTATGTTGTTGTTGATGATATGATTATTATAAATGTTGACTATATTCGACGAAGGATGGAAGGTCTAGGCTATCCCGCCCCGACGCTTTGTTCCATTCGAATCACCTAGGAACCGAGTTCCGGGTATTGGTTTTAAGACTGAGCGTGCCTAACCGCGTGTGGGATTTTATGGGGTCCCCTTTTCTTACCTACCTAGCTTCAAACATTTCTAGAGGTGGCCCAAGCTGGTTTTACCATTTGAAAGCCGTGTGTGTGACTGGTGAGCTCCCAACATATTTTCAAAAAACTCGGGCCAGCGGAGACATGATTTCTTTGTTGGTCCACACCTGGAAGCTAGGGGGCTGCCCACATCTGTTTGGGTAGCTAACCCGACCTCGTCCAGCCGGAAGAGTCCGATCCGATAGCGCGGCTGGCCTTTGGATTGGGTGTCGACTCCCCGGGGGCCACCTGGATTTGTTCGTTGTTAGTTAGAGGGACCTGTCGTTTCGGATCTCTCGGAACTAAATCATAAAATGGTTGCCTGTGATGGGTAGCAACTGAGAGAGATGGGCGTGCGTGCGGAGCCTTGTAATGGGCAGTTGGTACACCCCTGCAGGGTTAACTCTTTTCGAGAAGCCGTGTCCACGGTTATGGACGACTTGAGACCTACTCCTTGTTCATAGACAACAACAACTGAGATAATCTTAATAAACTTGATCAACGTGTGTGTGCCTTGACTGCTCCTTCTTCGTCGGGATGCGAAGATGAGGAAAAGGATAGGATAGGTGTTATGCTTGCGTAAGTAGTTGATAGCAAGACTTGTTGGAGGCGATTCCTCATCGAATGATTGGCTTCTCATCTTACTCTCTAGATCGTTAGCCACTTCATAAATGCTAGTGCGGCAGCAACCTCACCACTTACCCCATCCTTACCGTAAACTACTAGCTGTCCTAGAATGACGAGTGATGAAGTCCTTGCTGGGTCAGTTGACCACTACAGTTGGATGCTGAGTACCTCTGTACTCATGATACTACCCCCAAACTCTTTTCAGGGTTCTTGATCGACAACAGGTATGGTGATCGACGTTTCACGTGGAGACTCAACGACGACTAGTTAGGCGGATCCCGGCGGAGGACCTGGACCCGTGTGGTTATGGGGATCGATGATTTTCTCTTTGCCCTAGGCAATTGATTGTAGTCTGTACTCAGACATGTATCTTCCGATGTTGTATTGTATGAAGGCAGTTGTATGCCGATTGTATGAGATGTTGTGTCCTTGTATCTTTAATGTTGTGATATCATGTTGGAAATCCGGGGCATATGGCTATGTCATATGTCGCGGTGGGACTGATATGTGCTTCGTCCCCGGATCTGGATGGAAACATCTAGATCTGGAACAGTACCGCATATCGGGCCTTACAAATAGCAAAGCACAACAAGTCAAAAACAAGTACGCCAAATAGTAAAGCACAAGGCAATAACAAATGTGGATCATACTTTGAACTTCGGTAGATGAAACCATACATTACAATTACCATGTTTATTATTTGGGTCCTTATCATTTCTCGCACTTCCAAGTTAAACATGGCCATCCCCGTTGTGAGTAAAAACAATATCCGATGAACTAATGACACGCAGAACCCAGAGCAAAACAAGATGACTAGGTAAAACTAATATTGAAGACAAAAATAATAAAATAAAAACTCCCTTAAAGCATGAGCCTAACAATCTAGAACAAAACATAAAAAAACAACAATAACAAAACAGGTAAGCAATAATGAATTCATCACCACTTGTTTTCTTGAAAAATAACTATAATAACAATGAAAACAATAATAAAAAATAATAATAACAATGTACTTCTAGCAAAGAAAAGTCGAATGTAGTTCTAGGATTTGGAGTAAATAGCAAAGCACAACAACTCAAAAATAAATACACCATATAGCAAAGCACAAGACAATAGCAAATGTGGAACATACTTTAAACTTTGGTAGATGAAATCATACATTACGATTTCCACATTTATGACTTAGGTCCTTTTCCTTTCTCGCACTGCCAAATTCAACATGGGCATCCATGTCGCGAGTAAAAAAAATATCTGATGAACTAATGGCACGCAGAACCCAGAGCAAAACGATAGGACTAGGCGAAACTAATATTGTAGACAAAAATAAAATAAAAATTCCCTTAAAGCATTAGCCTAATAAACTGGAACAACCGAATCACGACAACAACAATAACGAAACACGTAAAAAATAATGAATTCATCACCACTTGTTTTCTTGAAAAATAACTACTCTCTCCTTCACAGTTTACATGGCGCACGCGTACCTCTAGGTTGTTAATTTAATCAACATAAAATAAAATATATTCTATAAAAAATATATCATCATAATCTTTAGATGTTTATTTTTGAATGATATAATTTTTATAACATATATCTTGTGTTATATTAGTCAAATTGATAACCTAGGGGTACACACACGCTCTATAAACTGTGAAGGAGGTAGTATAATAACAATAACAACAATGATAGAAAATCAATAATAACAATGTACTTCTAGAAAAAAGAAAAACAATTGGATGTACTTCTAGGAGTTGGAGTAAATAGCAAAGCACAACAACTCAACAATAAATACTCCAAATAGCAAAGCACAAGACAATAGCAAATGTGGATCATACATTACGATTTTCCACATTTATGATTTGGGTCCTTGTCCTTTCTCGCATTGCCAAATTCAACATGGGCATCCACGTCGCGAGTGAAAACAATATCCAACGAACTAATGTCACGCATAACCCAAAGCAAAACGAGATGACTAGGCGAAACTAATATTGAAGACAAAAATAATAATCAAAACTCCCTTAAAGCATGAGCCTAACAAACTGGAAACCGAATCACAACAACAACATAACAAATAAGCAAGAAGAAAATTCATCACCACTTGTTTTCTTGAAAAATAACTATAATAGCAATAATAATAATAAATGATAATAATGTACTTCTAGCCAAAAGAAAAACAGTCGAATGTATTTCTAGGAGTTGGAGTAAATAGCAAAGCACAAGATCATGTCCACCACCATATACTCCATCCGTTTCAGAATATAAGGTGTATTGTTTTTCGTGCAAGTCAACCATTTGAATGTTTGACCAAAATTATAGATTAAAGTATCAACATCTGCAATACCTAGGAGATAAAATATGAAACTATTCTTTATAATGGATTAAATTTGATATATTTATGGGGCCGTGGTCTCCTCTCATCGGTTTCCTCCTCCATCTTCTTTTTCAACAACAAAAGCAACGAAACAACGAAGTGAAGGATACAGAAAACAACTAAAACGAAACAAATCGATACCCTTCTCCTATCGTTTCACATTTCATTGCCATGGCCCAAGTACTCACACTTCTAAATAATCAACTTCATGTAGCATCAATGCGGATCATACTTTGAACTTCGGTAGATGAAATCACACATTACAATTACCACATTTATGATTTGGGTCCTTGTCATTTCTCGCACTGCCAAATTCAACAAGGGCATCCGCACGCCGAGTAAAAAGAATATCTGATGAACTAATGGCACGCAAAACCTAGAGCAAAAACGACATGACTAGGTAAAACTAATATTGAAGAAAAAAACTACCTTAAAGCATGACCCTAACAATATAGACAACACATCACAACAACAACAATAACAAAACAGGCAAGCAATAATGAATTCAACACAACTTGTTTTCTTGAAAAGTAACTATAATAACAATGACAACAATAATAACAGTGTACTTCTAGCAAAGAAAAACAGTCGAATGTACTTCTAGGAGTTGGAATAAATAGCAAAGCACAAATACTAAAAAATAAATACTCCAAATAGCAAAGCACAAGACAATAGCAAATGTGGATCATACTTTGAACTTCGGTAGATGAAATCATACATTACGACCACCACATTTATGATTTGGATCCTTGTCATTTCTCGCACTGCCAAATTAAACATGGGTATCCACGCAGTGAGTAAAAACAATATCCAATGAACCAATAGCTCGCAAAACCCAGAGCAAGACGAGATGACTAGGCGAAACTAATATTGAAGACAACAAATAATCAAAACTCCCTTAAAGCATGATCCTGACAAACTGGAACAACCGAATCACAACAACACAATAACAAAACAAATAAGCAAGAATGAATTCACCACCACTTGTTTTCTTGAAAAATAACTATAATAACAACAATAAAAAACAGTGATAATAATGTACTTTTGCAAACGAAAAAAAAGTCGAATGTACTTCTAGGGGTTGGAGTAAATAACAAAGCACAATCGAATTCATCACCACTTGTAAACAATAATGAATTCATCACCACTTGTTTTCTTAAAAAATAACTACATATAATAACAATAACAATGTACTTCTAGCAAAAAAAGAAAAACAATCGAATCTACTTCTAGGAGTTGGAGTAAATAACAAAGCACAACAACTCAACAATAAATACTTCAAATAGCAAGGCACAAGACAATAGAAAATGTGGATCATACATTACGATTTCCACATTTATGATTTGGGTCCTTGTCCTTTCTCGCACCGCCAAATTCAACATTGGCATCCACGTCGCGAGTAAAAACAATATCCGATTAACTAATGGCACACAGAACCCAAAGCAAAACGAGATGACTAGGCGAAACTAATATTGTAGACAAGAAAGATAATCAAAACTCCTTTAAAGTGTGAGCCTAACAAACTGGAACAACCGAATCAGAACAACAATAACAAGAAAACTTGTTTTCCGTGCAAGTCAATTATTTGTATGTTTGACCAAAATTACAGAATAAAGTATCAACTTCTACAATACGTCAATACCTAGTAGATAAGATATGGAACTATTTTTTTTATGATGGATTAAATGATATTAAATTTAGTATTATGGATGTTGATATATGTTTCTAAGAAGTTGATCAACATGTATTCGTTTGACTTAAAAAAAGCAAGTACACGAAATGGAGAAAATAGTGTATAGTTTTCTTTTGACTTTTAAAAATACAAATACACCTTATATAAATGAAGGGAGAGAGGTTGGTTCTGAGAGGTGGTAGGGCCCACCCTGGGAGGGAGGGAGCCCATCCCAACCCACCCAACGAACGAGAGAAGATGTGTCCGGAAGAGGGGGTGGTGGTAGGGGGCTATATATACGGGGCCCTGGTCTCCTCACATCGGTTTCCTCCTTCTTCTTCCTCCTCCCTCCCTCCTCTCTCCGCCTCAACCCTACTCCGCCCGCCCGCCCTCCAATCCAAATCCAACCCGGCACCCCACCCTCCCGCACAACAAAAGCGGCGAAACAGCGGAGCCGAGGAGAAAACAAAACACAACTAAAACGAAACAGGGAGCGGCGGCGGAGCGGCGGGAGATCGCCGCGGATCCCCGATCGGGTGGGGGGCCGGATCCCCGCCCCCAGATCCCCGCGCGATTCCGGCGCCGTCGCCGGCCGGGATGTGTGCCGCAAGGTCGGTGCGCGGGGGCCGCCAGTGAGCCCGCGACCGCGACCGCGCCTGCTGCGGAGGGGGGAGGAGGAGGAGGAGGAGGTTGTGGTTTGGGGCCGGCGGAGGAGGAGGGCTCTGGTGGTCGGTTGATCCGGCGGCGGGGCCCCAGGCGCCCGTGCCATGTCTCGCTGCTTCCCGTTTCCGCCCCCAGGATATGTCAAGACCGCGCGCCCCGACGGCCAGCTAGCCTCGCCCCTGCTCGACAAGGTGGAAAAAACAAACCAGTCCCCCCCCTCTTGCTAGGTCCATCACTCCATTAACCCACAGCACGACCAGACAAGGCTCTAGGACATTGTGTGCCACCTCTATCTGCTTGGTTGCAGAATTTTTTGGGGAGCCAGACCTTTAGCCCACGTATCTGTGGTTAGGACTAGTTCCTTTAAGGCTCTCATGTGATGAATTTAAGAAGCGTTTCTTCGGTTCCACGGGTGAGGGTCACTCGTAGGTGCCGAAAGCGCTGTATTTTTGTTCACCGATTGGTGGACAAGCTAGAGAACAAAGTGAGGGCTGAACCAATGGTTTCCTAAAGAGGGCTTCTGGCAACTCATAAATCGATAGGATCTTGCGCCGCTTGGCTGCGTGCGCAAGGCAGGGATTTCTATTGGGTAGATCAACAGAATAATTAGTGCCGGTTTATGTCGTTACTCGTTCTTGATTGCGGCTTACGTCATGCATATTATGGGCAAAAGCAGATTTAGTATGTCGCCACGCTTACTAGGGAGGAAAAGTAATTTGGGTTGGCGGAAAATAGGCAATGTTTCTAATTTGTCGGCGTGCGAGTAAAGTTCTAGAGACTCTACTGCCAGAATCCATTTCTGGGGATTTTCTTTGGCCTTTCGTATGACTACTTTCTGCAAATACCCTCCTACTATAGTTAAAGTTCATGCTATGCATTAAACTGGTTGACGACACGTTTACAAAGATGATTAATTTTCTATGCAACTGGTTTATGTCCTGGTCCTGGTCCTGGTCTGGGTGAGAATTACCATCATTCCTTTGTCTAGGTTAGGATAAAGCTGTCCATCCGTGCAAATATGAATAACTTAGTCAGGGTAAGTCCATGACCACATCAATGAAACAGAATTTCCCAATTGTGGGTCTCATACCAGGTGTACCTGTGCTGTCTAGGCCATACAGGAGGGTGGAATGGATTGATGTAGGATTTTTATTGTAAACATTTAATTAGTGTTTTTTATCCATCTCAGTGCAGTTATGTGTTGTTTATGTGAAACTACAATTCGATATTATTGTGATCTAAAGACTACTATTGCTTGTTATCCCTTCTGTTAAGAAACTGATTATGCTTTAACATAGATTTCCTGTTACATGTTACATGATATTTTGTTGTTTTAGTGTAGTCCTTTTCAAGTGTGCCCCTATAACAACATCATACTATCTACAATAAACACTAGTAGTATGTCTGGTGATGTGGTTCGGAACTTTGGAACACATCATAAGTGCAAAAGAGAGCCTATATTATTAGAGAATGAAGCTTATAAGAAAGAAGCAATCATATATTGAGTGTTTCTAGGCGCTCGCTTAAGCGCGCTAAGCGGAGACCCACCGCCTAGCGCTCACTTGCGCTTTGGTCAAAAATGGCAAGCGGAGGTAAAACGCTCGCTCAGCGCCTAGCGCCTAATCCAACCTTGGAAAGAAGATGGGAATGGGATCTTGGGATGGACTGGTAATCTTGTATGATGATTTCTGAACATGTGTGTATCTTGCTAAATGATCGTCTTCATGTGTCCATGCTACTAGTAATACGGTTGATACATGCTCATTCCCTACCTCAAGGCCTTTTTAGGAACAATTTGCTTGGTCTTTCATACCTGATTATGTACTGTAGAAGCTCCAGTTATGCCAATAGTTTGCTGGACTGTTCAGTTGCATTTATCTGTGTCAAATGACCCGCTTGACAGCTCTGGTTCCATTCTACCGCTATATCTATTCCTACACTTGATATAATAGTTTATATATGTTGGTGTGCCTGTGGTTGATAGATTGTCAAATGAAACTAAAATGACATTTCATGATTCATATGTCTGCTTATTTCCTTTTCTTCTGTTCCAGGGAAAAAAATTAATTATGGGTTAACATGTTATCAAGTTTGTTAATAATGCATAGAAAACATAAATACCTTCGCAGTTTAAAGAGATGGGCTGGCTGTAAACCGGTAGCATAACCAAAGATTATCCACTATGGATGCTGTATCCTGTAGTTATATTATGCATTGTTTGAAAGCTGACCAGATTTATTTATTGTGACCTTAACTTTTTAACAGACATTTCTGTCATCTATGTATACGAATCATATCTGTACTAACCTTAGGTGTCTTCTGGCATCATGGGATTAATATGTTTTTTTAACTGAACTCATGTTAAGTTTCTGATATTGATCTATTTTCAGCACAATCCCAATAAAATTTTAATTTTCCAGTGCTCAAAAGCATGAGAGGGGAATTCAGAATTATGCTAGGCAGCCCTTACATTGAATAATAACTGTAACTCCCTGAATGGATATGTTAATATATTGTCACTCACAAACACCATAAATGGTACTCCCTCCATTCCCTTATGTAGTGCGCATAGTTCTCAGCTCACATACCAATGAATGAGCTGGAGGATGTACTTTGGACAATAATACCCATCATTCGTTTCATCCACAAGCAGGACATAAAGAGAAGAGGTCATGCATGTGTGCTGCTGGGCTGGGTTACCCTCGTCCAAAACACTGTCAGGCAGCAAACGCGCACTACAAATCGGAATATTGGTTAAAAAACTATGCGCACTAGATAGTGGAACCGAGGGAGTAAATGATATACTAACATATCAGAGGGACAAGCTTTGACTTGCAGTTCTTGGTTATTTTTAGCTGTCAACATTGTTTATCAGTCTGATTATTGTGTGTGCTCTATAGAACCTATGTGGTAAGAATTTTTTGTTTTTGCCTGCGATCTGCGTTATCTTGATGCACCCTTTGTAATTCCATGTTGCTCATTGAGGAAAAACTACCGAGACTCCATTCAAGTACACGGTTTCTTATAAGATCTGGTCTCACTAACTTTATTTAGGACATTCAAGGGTTATGGTTTGTTCTTTTAAGACATGGTAAGCAAAGAAAATTACACTAAATGTGGCAGATGCTCATGCAGTAACCCTGCCTTCATAGGACATGGCAATAAATTGTCATGCTTACAAGCATGTAAGCATGTCCTAGAGTGCATCGTGGGATTTTTTGTCAAGTTCATTGTAGTGACTTGCAGCATTGCTGCTTTACTTTATATACTACCTATGTTAGATTTGTAGCATAGTCTCAATAAACTAGTATCTTATTTCAGTCCTGATATGTAGAAATGATTGTTGAAGTACTTGGCTTATATCCAATCTTATGTTACAACCTTAACTCTCTACATTTCATGGCCCATGTTTAATTGTGTGATGATTTAGATTTCTGAGTTTGTTTCCTTCCTGAATAGAGCACATCTCTCTCTAAACTTTATGACTCATTTCCTTGAATGAATATGGTGTAAACTTATGTGTGAACTTGATTTCTGCAACCGATAGTCCATGTATAAAATGTGTTGGTTAACTTCATCTATGTGGTTACTGGTTAGTGCCAAAGGCAAAAGCTTTTACAACACATAAAGTAGTAGTATTACTGGGTTTGTGCTGAACAGAATTATTCAAGTCATTAGATTTGTTTAGCAAAAATAAGCATAAGCTGCAATCAGAGAAGCAGATTGTTTTCCTGGGCATTACTTAATGGTTATGTAGTGTGAGTTCATGAGCTTAAAAATAATATTTCAGATACAAACTCCACATATCTGGAATACCGTGTGCCATTTTGTTAGTGTAATTCAATGGTCATTGTAGTTTGTAATTGTTTGTAGTACTGGCAGCTTCTCAAAATAGTGATGTGTCGTAAATGTTTATATTGGCATGACCATTCTGGTAGATCAACAAACTCATTTTTTTCTTACCCTTTTTTTTTGAACTGTTGTTTGAAACATATTCATTCATAATGTTTATGCTTAACTTTTTTATGTTCGACCTCTTCTTTTGAATTTTATTGACTTGGGAGTCTACCATCCTTTTTCAGGAGAAACACAAGGAGAAGAAGCATAAGAAGGACAAGAAGGACAAAGATAAAAAAGAAAAGAAGGATAAAGAAAGGAGTAAAGATAAGCACAGAGATAAAAAAGATCGAAAAGAGAAGCACAAAGACAAGAAAAAAGACAAGAGCAAAGATAAAAGCAGGGAATCTGAAGGGACTGAAGGACATGGTGAGGCTCTCCTTGGTCAGAAGTTTGGAGAGAGCAGCAGGAAATCCGAAGAATCTAAGGATCCTATATTCAGGGAAGAACTGGTTAGAAAGACACAAAACGAGAAAGGGGTGGAGAATCGAGCTGTTAACAACTTTACTATTTCAAATGAACGAAGTCGTGAAGGCTTTAGTGCTTCACCTGCATTGGATAATGATAGGACTGCAGTTAACAAAATGCGTATTCACTCGATTGATGCTTCAAGGAAAAATGAGGGCTTGGGGCAACAGACCATCACTATCAATCAACAGAAGAATGGGACATCAATTCGACGCAGCGAGAACTTCAGCAGTTCATCTCAAGGAGTCCCTGATGGCTTTAGCGCATCACCTATGGTGGAGAAGGGAAGAGTCCAAGTCACCAGACCTCTGTCAAACTCTACTGATTCTGTGCCAAGAAAAGAGGGAATGGGGCAGCGTATCAGTAACATTAGCATACTGGTGCAGAAGAGAACTGAGAGCCCAAATAAAGAGACTGCAAAGAGAGAAATTGGCACCAGCTCTCCGTTGCTTCGAAGCCCTGCTAATGCTATGCACAAGGGAAATGGTAAGGTTGGTCGGCCGGTGGATAGCACACCAACATCCATGCAGAGATTTGAGAGTCCATCAACATCTGGCACAGCAACAGGGATGGATAGAAGTCTACCTAGGTCAACTATCCCAAGCCCAAGCATTACAATCAGAAGGCCAAATGGGATGGTTCGGCCAACTGAAAACTTCTCCATTTCCACTAGTAAGCCCAATGCTGGAGGTGTTTCACCTGCCATGGGCAAGGAGAAGGGACTGGGTGGAAGAATGCTACAGAATAGTGTTTCAACTGATCAGAAACTGGTTGGTGCTAAGCCCCCAGCTGTGGGCAAGGAAAAGGAACCAGGTGGAAGAATGCTACATCCTAGTGTTCCAGCTGATCAGAAACTGGCTGAATCTAAACCCCCAGCAGTGGAGAAA
Source organism: Bromus sterilis (assembly GCA_950022295.1). Classification (NCBI taxonomy): domain Eukaryota; kingdom Viridiplantae; phylum Streptophyta; class Magnoliopsida; order Poales; family Poaceae; genus Bromus; species Bromus sterilis. The sequence continues at coordinate 437,088,663 of OX465595.1, forward strand.
ATTGCAGTTGGAAGAGCTGAAAGGGTGGAAAAGGTCAGAGATGGGGCACTTGCTGATACGAAGAAAGAGGACAGAAAACGTGATCGGCATGAGAAAAAGAAAAGGAAAGAGAAACACAAAGAGAAGAAAAAGGAAAAGGAGGCAAAGAAAGAAAAAGAGGAACATAATCACAAAGAGCATGATAAGTTAAGAGAAAACAGTATAAATTATCAGATAGATACTCTGATAGATAGTCTTGATGTGAAGCCCTTAACCCCTCCTTTAGCCCCTCCAGCTGATGATGTGAAAGTTATCCTAGCTGATGAAAGCCTGAAGAAGCGAAAGAACCATGAGATGAATGGTTACCTACAAAGTGAGTTCCTCGTTTTGCTTTCTGTTTGCACTTAGCAGCATTACATAGTCTTTGTAGAACACCATTATACTTTTTTATGGTGCTTTATGTTATAAGACTTCTGATGCTCTGTACAGACCATCACGAAATGCGGCCTACAAAGTTGCCGAGACCAGCCCCCTCCAGCAATCATGTGGAGAATGGTACAGCATCTCATGTAGCCGCGCCACTCTCTTCCATGAAGCCAGATGCCATGAGAATCGAAAAGGCTGAAAGGCTCCCTAAGAAGGAAGAGAAGGTCAATGGCAACAAGGAAGCTCAGCGACCTTCAGTCGATTCAGGGCTTCGAGATCCTCTCCCTAAGAAGGAAGAGAGGGTCAATGTCAACAAGGAGGCTCAGCTGCGACCTTCAGTCGTTCCAGGGCTTCGAGATCCTCTCCCTAAGAAGGAAGAGAAGGTCAATGTCAACAAGGAGGCTCAGCAGCGACCTTCGGTCGTTCCAGGGCTTCGAGATCCTCTCTCCAAGGAGAAGGTCAATGTGAACAAGGAAGCTCAGCAGCGACCTTTGGTCGTTTCAGGGCTTCGAGATCCTCTCCCTAAGAAGGAAGAGAAGGTGAATGGCAACAAGGAAGCTCAGCAGCGACCATCAGGGCATCGGGATCCTGGGGCATCATCTGGGAATGGCGCACCTGCTAGGAAGTCGCCTCACCCGGATTTCAAGTATCTTGGGCAGATATACAGCATTCCTGAAGCACCTCAGATTATGGAATGCGATCATGGCGACCAGGACTGGCTGTTCGATCATTGTAGCACCCAGCCAGAGAAGCCCAAGATGGTGACTGAGGCCGATGGAGTGCCCCAAGTGTGGGCTGAGGCTGTGAGAATCGACCCAGCTGACATCATCGCTCTGCCATACGTCATTCCCTTCTGATGCGATGCTTCCTGAACTACTGAGCAAAGACCGTGTGAAGTAACTGAGCACTCAGCACATCAAGTTTGCAACTAGTTTCTACTTTCTAGCACTGCTATGCTACAGCTTGTGTAGCTTGGTGGCAGGAATGGGTGATTCATCCATTGGTGGGGTAGCTGTAGACCGGTGCGTGACAACTCAGCACTTGTGAGAGAGCTGGCATGACTGGCAGGTGTAGAGTATCGATCCCGACGAGTGCTGAGCTGCCCGGAGAAGAAGAGAACAGAACACATTGGTGTCCGTCAGTCGTTGTTGTGACATCGCCGATCCTGCAACAGCAGGGTCATCTGAGCTAGCTATCCTTGCTGCATGCCGCTGCTGCTGCCGCTGCACAATTTTGATCTGTATGGTGTAAAAGCATTTTTATAACCAACATGTACATTAGAGAGACAGAGAGGAGGCGTGGTTGGAGAGTGGAGAGGGGTTAAGAGGAGGAAGAGACTTTTGAGTGAGACATTCATTTATAGTTGGATTGGTTGGTGAGACACACACATAATCTGCTGCTCCTGCTGCCTGATTTATTCTTGTTCCCAAAGTTGGCATGTTACCTTGACCTGTTGTTGTTGTGTATATAACTCTTGTCTAGTTTTAAATAGATGGTGGTGATGATTTTGCTGAGGTTTTGTTTGTAATGGATGCCATTCGTGTTGAAACATGGCTTCCAAACTGCACCTCAAAAAGTAAATGGCTTCGAAACAGTTGAGAGTGGGCATGATAATTTTTCCACTTCAGTCGGCTAGCTCTCCAGGGGAGGAATGTTTTTTTTGAATTGTTCCAGGGGAGGAATGTTAAAATTACAATCACCTTCACTTTTTCAGATGTTCTCGTGGCGTTGTTTTTAGTGGGACCTGTAGCTTAAAAGACCTGTAGATAATTATATGTTTGAAATCAGGTGAAAGGTTGTACTGATATTAAGGGAAACTGACACTAAATTTGGACCAAATTTGGCCCCAAATATCCGTGGACAGCGGTGAATCACCCCTTGTATTAAAACCCCTCACTGTTTGGAATAAATAAATTAACCCTCATTATTGATGACATTTTTTCTGGTGATTCCCAAAGCTTTGATATCTATATTTGAAATTAGGTGACAGGTTCTATTAATAATGTTGAGTGAAAGTGTGAAACTGGCACTAAATTCAAAAGGAAGAGCTAATAAAACCATGAACTTGGCTAGCCATTGGAGTTTGGTCTCTCACGAAAGCTTAGGGCCAGTTCTTTTACCTCGATTCTAAAGAATCGCTACTGGCAGAATCAGAATCGGCAAAGAACTCAAATCCACTTTAGGAATCACCACTGGAATCGCTAGAATCGCTAGTGTAACTGAAAATCGTCGGTTCCGCACGATTCGAACGATTCCCGCAAAGAGAACGGTTGGGTCCGGCAAAAAAACCTATTGCCTCGATGTATTTACGGTGAAAGTGCCACTCCGCCCAGTTCCCCTCGCTCGTTCCCCTCCCGAAAAGAAACGCACCTGCGCTCGTTCCCCTCGCTCGTTCCCCTCGCTCGTTCCCCTGCCGTCCCGTCCGCCGCAGCGAGCTAGGGTTGACGCCCCGCCGCCGTCCCGTCTCCTACCCGCCTCGCCGGCCGCAGGAAGCCCCGGCCGCCTCGTCGTCCTCCCCGACCACCCCGCCCACCGACCTGGCCGCCCCGTCCTCCGCCCCGTCGTCCTCCCCAGTCCGCCGCCCCGTCGTCCTCCCCAGTTCCTCGCCGTCCGCCGCCTCAAGCCGGCCGCCGTCCGGCAAGGGGTCTGGGCCGCCACGCCGCTGCAAGGTGACAAGGCCGTCCGGCGCCTCAGTAGATCGACGCCGCTGCATCCTCTTTGGATTTGCTGGTACTAGATATTTCCCCTGTTTTTCTCTGTGTACTTGAATAAGCACTGCTATATTTTTTTTAGGAATTTATATGTGTTGATATAGATGTTAAATCAAACCTGGATATTGCCATTGATTCATTGTAGGATTTTTTTTACATATACATGTTGTTCTTCAGTGTAGGATTTTTTTACATGTACATTTAGTATGAATTTGTAATGCTATACATGAAAATGATGGCTGATTAATACAGAAATTTGTATACATTAAAATGTTCATATATGAATGTTGTAGATGGAGAAAGTGAGGCATCCAAAAGCAATTTGGGATAGTGCGGCTCATTCCATTTTTATGGATGTGTGCGTAGAGGAGGTGCGAGCAAATAACCGCGCCACCGAAAACACCACTTTATCCGATGTAGGACAAGCTAATTTGGTTAGGAAGTTCAATGAACGCTCCGGAAGAAACTATTCGCCCCAACAATTAAAAAACAGGTGGGATGCATGTAGAAGTGAGTATGCCATATGGAAGACATTGCTTCAAAAAGCTTCCGGCATCGGAAGAGATCCTTATACAAAGACCATTGCTGCTACGGATGAGTGGTGGACATTGGAGTTAAAGGTGACTTTGGTTTTTTTAATTTGTGAGTCATGTTGTTGTTTTCTTTTCATATCATTTACGGTGTTCTATCTTTGCAGGCACGTCCACAGGCTATCAAGTTTCGACATGCTCCACTTGCAGAGGAGGATAAAATGGAGGAGGTTTTTGATGCTTGTTGTGTGACAAATGAGCATGCGAGGGTGCCAATTCCCACATATCAAGGTTCTTCATCTCGAATCAATTTGGATGATGAATTTGGTTGTGAAGTTGATGAAACCCAAGGTACACCTCGGCTGAAACGTGCAAAGGTTGGAAAGAAGAAATGCGCTTATTCGCCAAGTCCTAAGATGAATGAAAAGTGGGCAAGTGAGCATGCAAAGAACGAGGCATTTGTGCGTATGGTGAATCTCTTTGATTCAAGGAGCAAGAGAGATGAACCTCAAGTTTCAACAAGACATGAGATTCATGAAATGTTGGCCATGGTAGAAGAAGATGGTGGTGCACCTGGCAGCGATGTTTATTTCTATGCTTCACAACTTTTCAAGGATCAGGCAAATCATGATGTTTTCTCTGCCTTCAAGGCTCACGAGCCTAGTGCGAGGCTTGCATGGATTAAAAAAACATGGGAGTTCAACAATAAGTAGAACATCTATGTATCTGCTTTCAATTTGTATCGTATTGAAATATGTTATTTGCTTTGAACTCATGTATTTGCTTTGAACTTGTATCGTATTGAACTATGTTATTTGTTTTCAATCCATGTATGTGCTTTGAACTTGTGTCGTATTAAACTATATTATTTTCTTTGAACCAAAGTATGTGAACTATTGCTACTGTATCTTGTTGTTAACTTCCTATGTGTGTTTGTGGTTGTGCCAGATGGATAGGAAAAAACAAGAAGATGAGGAATTTGAGGCTGGAATGCTTGCATTTGCGTTGGAAATGGCATCAACAAGCAAATCATTGCCGTATGCGCCAAGAAGATTACCACTTGTTACAGGACTCCAATGGGTGGAAGAGAAGGAGAAAGATCCAAAAGCTTTCTATTCTATGTTCAGAATGAGGAGGTCAGTGTTTTACCCATTGCTTGCTTTGTTGGTTGCGGACTATGGGTTGGAGTCAACTTGCAACATATCTTCCAAAGAAGCATTAGCGCTTTTTCTTTGGACTTTGGGGACAACACAGACCACTGACAATGTCGCCGATCGTTTTGCACATAGCCGTTCTGTGACTAACAAAAAGTTTCATGAGGTTTTGGAGTGTGGGGACCGCATGGCCGGTGACTTCATTACACCAATGGATTCATCTTTCTCTGAACCTCATCCAATACTTAGGAAAACAAGGTTCTGGCCTCATTTTAAAAATGCTATTGGAGCCATAGATGGAACACACATTAGAGTGGTTGTGCCCAAGGAATTGGAGCCCCAACACAGGAATAGGAAAGGCTATACAAGCGAAAATGTCATGGGAGCGTGTGATTTCGATATGAGGTTCACTTTTGTTGTTCCTGGATGGCCCGGATCTGTTCATGACACACGTGTATGGAGCGATGCTATAGTTCGTTATGAGCATTTTCCACAACCACCCATAGGTAATCTCTTTTACGTATCCATATTATTATATACGTGTATGCGTATATTTTCTTATATAAATGATGTCTTCTTACAGATAAATACTATCTTGTTGATTCCGGATATCCAAATAGAGTTGGATATCTAGCACCCTACAAAGGGCAACGGTATCATGTACCTGATTTTCAACAACATCCTCCTATGGGGAGGTACGAGACATTCAACCATCGCCATTCTTCTTTGCGAAATGTTATCGAACGATCATTTGGTGTTCTCAAGATGAAATGGCGTATTCTTCAAGGCATACCACGGTACAAACCGGAGTCCCAAAAGATGATCATCACTGCATGCATGTGTCTTCACAATTACATTCGTGATAGCAAGTTACGTGATGAGCATTTCGATAAGTTTGACAATGATGCGTACGTGCAACCTCCACAACCGTTTACAGGTGCCAACGCTTTACCACCTGAAGATGATGGTACCATGACCGCTACACGTGAGGCTATTGCTGTCAGTCTTGTACCTTGAGATCGTCCTATTTGTAGTTTGTAACTCGCTTTTAACTTGTAATATTAATCACTTTATGATGTTTCCAACTCGATTATAAATTGTAATAGTGAGCACTTTATGATATTTGCAAATCTTTTTATATTGTTATATTAATGATTTTATGAGATTTACAACTCACTTGTATGTACATATTAGCAATTCATCACTCCAACTTAATCTAGGGGCGTTACAGACATTTCAGCAAACAACTCATAAAACAATCACAGACTGGAATCACGAAAAAGAACTGGATGCATGATTCTGTGGGCAGACGATTCTGTGGGCAGTTTCCTAGAATCAGTTCTTTTCCCTTCGTGATTCTCCAGTATCTGATTTTAGGAAACTACACACATAATCGTCGGCCGTTGCGTTACGGTACCTTTGTTAAGAGCAAAATTGTCTATTTGTACCGAGTTTCTGGCCTGGGTCAGATAGAAGTGAAATCTTCAAAAATTTGAATAACTTTGACCAGATTTATAGCAAAAGCTATCGACATCAACAATATTAACTAAATACAATACGTACAAAAATATCTTTGAAGATGAATCTAATGATGACGATTTGATACAATACATTTCTCTAAAAATATGATCAAAGTTAAATAGGTTTGATTTTTTGAAAACTAATACACCTTGTATTTAGGAATAGAAAGAGTAGTTTTCGTCTTTATCAACAATTTATCTATGAGATAGTAGTGTATGGACGTGACTCTTGTGCAGGCATCGCTTGAAGGGAGTCGGTACAAAGCCTGCTCAGTAACCACATGGTCTTCCCGTGATGATATCACATTGGTGTTACATGCCTCTTTCCTTTCTCTTTTTATATTATTTAAAAAAATACTAAAATACACATATTAGGAAGTAGGTTGTTATTATGTTTGAAAGTGTTAATCACACATTAATTTTTTTTAAATGCAATAGTTTGTTCAACCTTTAAGAAATGTTTTTACCATTCGAAAAGGAAATTGTGATGTTACAAAAATGTTCACGCGTTCCAAAAGATGTACGTGACCTTTTTTAAAAATTGCATATAATGCAAGAAACAATGTTCGTGCAATTGAAAAAAAATGCTTCTTACCATAAAAAAAATGTATGTTTCATTTTTAAAGAAATGTTCACGTGCTTCGAACAAAATATTTGCGGCATATAAAAAATGATTATCCAATGTATAAAATGATCACATAGTTTAAAATTAATGTTTTGTTTCATACAAAAATATGTTTTCGAACAAAAATGTTCAAAAGTAGTATTTAAAAATATATTAATCATCTATAACCTTCGTCTGAATTTATTGGTCCTCTTCGTATTTTGTGTGAAATTTCGATCATAGATTCAATTAAATAAATATAAGTTGTATCTTTGGATTCGACGGTAATAAACCCCAACGGCTAGTTCCCTCAACCCCCCCTCCTCTCCCCACCAGCCCCCTCCTCCAATCCGCCCCCACCCAACGAGAGCAACAACCTAGCCCGCAGTAGAGCAGCAGAGAGGAAGGAATCGGAGGAGAGGCCCTGTTCTCGCCGGAGACGTTCTCGCCGGAGGCACTTGGACGGAGACGCAACCAATGGTGACCAGGCACCGCCAGCACGCGGCTGCCGCTCCGCAGCCGGCCAACAGAGGTGAACCAGCCGCCGCCGCCGCCGCATCTTTCTCTCTCCCTTTCTTTCTGGCCGGCGCCGCGTGGGGGATTCGATTATTCTCCTCTGGGTTCTTGATTGATTTCGCCCTGCGTAGTCGGGTTTCTCTTCTCGCGGGGGGCAGGCAGGATGTGGTGGGGATTTATTTCTTCGGCCGATTTCTTGATTCGAATCCTTCGCCAAGAAGGGATTTTTGGTGCCTCCCTCGCCCGTTTCATTCATGTTTCTTCCGATCCGTGCGTCAACAAGCGGTTTTCTCTTTCGTGATGGCCAGGTGCCGCAATGCAGGCGGGGAAGCACAAGGCCGCCGCCGGCCGTCCTGGCGGAGGAGCAGACCGTCTACTGTTCGGGGACATCGGCAACGACGTCGTCCTCGACGGGATAAATCGCCCAATCACGAGGAGCTTCGCCGCGCAGCTCTTGAAGAAGGCGCAGGCCGATCCAAAGGTACGGACTCGCGAGCCCCCTTTCCTGCGCAAGCCTTCAGAAGCAAATTCATTTCTTACTCTTTTCTGAATGTCTGCAGAATGTCGCTGTCAAGGCCGCCGCCGCACCTCGTCCTCGGCCGGCAGCCGCCAAGATTCTCACTGCCTCCGACGACAACAGGAAGGCGTCAGAGGACCGCTCTGCCCCCAAGGTCCTGTCCAGGAAGAAGGTCGTGCACACCATCACGGCTGCGCTCGCCCATCGCTCCAAGGTCCATCTAACCTCACGACGACTCTGTCCATAATCCTAATTGCTCATCCCAGTTCCTTAACTCTGCTTGCCTGTTGTGAATGGCAGGATGCCTGCATCGATGACATCGACAAGCTGGACTGCGACGATGAGCTCGCGGTCGTCGACTACATCGAGGATATCTACAAGTTCTATAAGGTGGCACAGGTAACCACAATCATCCCCCCCTCTTCAGCATGGTCTGTCTGTTCGAGTGACACTGCAAACAACCCTTCTGATCTGACCAATATGTGTTGCAGCACGAGTGCAGGCCGATCGATTACATGGGCAGCCAGACCGAGATAAGCCCGAAGAAGAGGGCCATCCTCACTGACTGGCTTGTGGAAGTTGCGCACAAGTTCGAGCTGATGCCGGAAAGCTTGTACCTCACCATCTATATCATCGATAGGTTCCTCTCCATGCAGGCGGTGCCTCGGCGGGAGCTTCAGCTCGTCGGCATCGTGGCGATGCTAATCGCCTGCAAATACGAAGAAATTCTGGCGCCCAAGTTATGGACAAACATACAATCACCCCCTTTGCATCTAGGAGTAGTATCCATCACTAACTCTGAAGTCTGTGAATGAACTCTGAAAGTCTGAACCTGAAGTGGTGGTTTGTTTTGTGTGTTGCAGGTCAGCGATTTCATCTCCATAACAAACAACTCATACTCGAGGCAGCAGATCCTCTCCATGGAGAAAAACATTCTCATCACCATGGCGTGGAACCTCACTGTTCCCACCCCGTACGTCTTCCTTGTGCGGTTCGCCAAGGCCGCCGGAGGCGACAAGGAGGTGAAATACATTTCCTCTCTGGAGTTGCATGTCGGATAGTCGTGCCGTGGAATTTGGATCGTACTGTACGTAGGTGCTGAATTTCGTTTCCTCTTTGTTGTTCTTTTGAATGAACGCAGCTTGAAAACATGGCCTTCTTCTTCGGCGAGATGGCCTTGTTGGAGTACGAGCTGGTCACTCTTAGCCCGTCTCTGGTGGCAGCCTCTGCTGTGTACGCCGCTCGGTGCACGCTGAAGAAGAGCCCCACCTGGACGGAAACCCTCAAGCACCACACAGGGTTCATTGAAGCAGAGCTCATGTATGTAAGCCATTCATTCACTCGTCGATCACTTGGATGTGATGTGGCTGATGAACTTGTTGGCTGAACTGGAGTTCATGAAATTTTTGTTTCAGGGAGCCTTCCAAGGTGCTGGTCATGGCGCACGCCGCTGCTCCGGACAGCAAGCTCAAGGAAGTATACAACAGGTACTCGTGCGAGCAGTATGGACGTGTGGCGCTGCGCCCTCCGGCAGTTGCTGCTCCTCAGCGCCTGGCCTAGTAGGAACAACAATTCGCTTGGATCCAGGAAGCTTGGTGTTTTGCTACTATCTGAAACACCAGGGTGTAACAACTAACAACAACTAGATTCATTCATTCATTCATCTGCCCGATGAATCGGTTTGAAAGTGTACGTATGTTTTAGGTAGGATTTGCTTGTATGTTATCTAGTTTTTGATGAGAGTGTAACAACGACAATTCATGCTAGTTTGAATTGAATTCAAAGTATTCTTTCTTACTGCATGTGCCTTGTTCTCACAAGTGAGCTAGTTCGTTTCAGTTTGTGTTTGTTCTGTTATTATCCGTTTCTTTTCCGTTTCAGGATCAGGAGCTTTACTGAAATGTGCAGCATCTAACGATCGATCACCAGGCCCGAGCTCGCCTATGCCGTGTAGCAGATACACAGGTATTTCATTTAGCTCGTGTAACAGCTCTACTGCCTGCCTTGTCTCGTTCCGGATCAAAGAGAATGAATTGGTGCGTTTGTGTGTGATTAGTCAGTAGAGGTCGCAGAACTCTCCTGTCAAACGATTGGTGTTGTACTGGGTGTTTTGCCGTTGGTTGCAGCGTTTGGATTGCTTTCGGCTCGGGGTCGATCGATTGCTGATTCTGCGACACCATGATTGTAAGGTGGGAGGGGCATGGAGAATGTCAGTCAGGGTCTTCGTGTGTTTCCTCCTTGATACCATTAGTTTGTTCCTAAATATTACTGCGTGGGATCATGGATTTTCGGTTCATGGTAACCATACCCCCAGGTTTATGTTGATCTAACACATGTATATACAGTAATATTATGTGGGATCGTGTCATTGATTTGTTCCTTGCACAACAACTGCGAGTAGAGATGAGAAATCGATTAAACTGCGAGAAATGAACACTTTTCTTTCTGAAGCATAAGAGAATACAGAGCTTTGGCCATTTTTCTGGTTGGAAATGAGAAGGAAATTTTCGACAGCTTCAGAGTTGTGAATCAGTGGCTCCTCCTTGGAACACACGGATTGCACAGCAGAAACAATTCAATTCAGGCACCAATCTCCGTGTTTCAATTTTTTTTGCAGGTTGATGCTTGAACATAACAGACCATAAGTCTTTTGTGCGGTACTGTGAGTATGTAGAATTGTAACAGACATGCAAAACCTGAAGAATTAATACGTACTAGAAGAAAAATGCGGCGCGGCAGTTGTCACGGAACAATGGAGTGATAATTACCAATACATCATGAACATCCAAGTTATTCCTTTTCATAAGAGCAGGAGCAATAATAGATAGTTGCATTAAGCAAAAATATATCAAATTAGAGATCAGATTTTTTTATTGGAACTAGGATCACCTTTGCCTCTAATAAATCATGTGGACATCAGCTAAATGAACATTGTTTGTTGTAAAAAAAAGCATGCTCTCATTTTTCTCTAACCTAGAAAGGATCAAAGAAAATTAGTTCTCACGTGTTTGCATTTATATCATAACAGTTGCCCCGAACAAATTGTAACACCAACACTAATGCATACAAATTTCATATATGGTGATTTTAAGGGCCTTTCCAACACAATCAGTTAAAACCGATATCGCAAACATCTCCTGACATGGAGGCGAACAATGATATTGAAGCCTTCAGTCCAACATTATTCTCTTCTTTTGTTCATATTTGTCCATTTGAACTTGTAGTCACTTTTTTGCATTAAAAAAACAAACAAATACTTGTAGTCATTTGATCGAGGCCTGCGGCGGTGTCCCATCGCGCGTGGGCTAGTGGGACCTCAGCTCCTCAGTAACCGACACGTGGCTGGCGGTGACCACACCTCTTGACCAGATTCGAGCTAGCATAGCCGTTTGGGCTCCCCAGTCGGCTAGGCGTGGCCGGCTGGCCCATCTAGCTTGCAAGAACCGGCAGCTAATGCGCTGCAGTCGAAAAATCCTCATCAAACTACAACACCAACATGCAGAAGGAACCTGCGAAGGCCCTCCATCCGGAGATCGCGGGACAACCACAACTTCAGGGGCTACTATCAGGGGGATGACCCCAGATAGGTCCAGGGAGGCGAAACAACCTTTCAAGAAAAATGAGGCGACTCAAGTCCGTGGGCCGGCTGGCCCATGGACCATTTGCGCTTTGCCGGCTGTCGGCTGGCCCTCATTAGTCGGCGGCTGGCCCATGGACCATTTGCGTTTTGCCGGCTGCTGGCTGGCCCTCATTAGTCAGTGGCTGGCTGGACGCATCCGACCCGATGGAGTCAAACGTGATCCCACATAATCCGCTCATCGTACCGAAGACCCACATGCCCGACGACACGGGAAGCGTGACTACAGTCCTCTAGTACCGCTGGTCGGTGCGACCGGCTCCCGAACGACCCGGTACTGTAGCGGCGCACGTCTACCTACGGGTGATGGTGTAGACTACGGGCTATAGTGCCCCCATGATGGCGAGAACATACTCGCTACATGACCTTGCAGCCGGCGAGACCCACGCATGACGACCAAGACGAAGGAGCTACAGGACCCCGCACCCGGAGGACCCCAAGCCGGCGGGCCCTAGCAGGATCTTGAGAGACCGGCGTAAGGGGCCCAGCTGTCCCTTTCCCAGTAATATTGTATCCTGGGGGGTTGGCCTATACGACCCCTAGGAGGCCCTCCAAGGAAACGGTCGGACCATTGTAGAATTATAGCCACCACATTTACACCATGAGGATCGGGAGAGAGTAGAGCCCCGAGCCCTCTTGTCCCTCCTCGGATACAGTTCAAGGAGCACCACTGTGTGCTTGAGTTATTCTCGAATAAGAAGATGTAGTCGATTTTTTTATGACGAATGCAGGTTGTGATCCATAAAAAATCACCAAAAACATGAAAATTGTGACTTAACTAATTGAATTAACCCATGCTTGACATATTTGTAGAAGATGCACGCTTGGTGATTCTCAGAGAGAGAGAGAGAGAGAATCTGGGGATGCTGTGAATGGGATTTGACAATTTTACACAGTACCCCTTTTTTTTTGAGTTTGATTTTACACAGTACCCTTATGCAAGTCTCATGGAATCAGAGCTACTCAGCCTATATGAGCCATGTACAAGCAGCAGTGACTGTATAATCACATTAGATTACATTACATTATATTGGGTAACCGTAACAAGCATTATTATTTCAAAATACAGGCGGGTGCCGTAACGTGCTTGAGACTCGACCATCTCTTTTTCTTTTCAAGCTAGCCGATGCATGATTGTGGGCTGTACTTCCTTCCTTCCATGCTGCATGTCCAAAAAGGAGACATGCTGCACGGATGGAAGTGGTGCAAGTGCAAGAGTGTAGTTGAAAAGGCTGGAGTGGCTTGTCCTCCTCCTCCTCCTCCTCCTGGTGCGCACACGAACAATAAAGCAAGGAAGGAGCAAGTGCTGGCGGTGGTTACTGACTGAGTCTGAGTGTCACGTCGCCCGCCGGTGCAAAAAATCATCCGTCCACCCGGGCAGGGCGCCATGGCACGCGTGCGTTGTGCTGGTCCACCGGGCTTGCACCACCATACTATCTATAATGATGCACTAACTAATGATTGATGGTGCTCTTGGATAGATACATAGATGTAGTATATCATATCATCCTCCACCACTAAACTAATGACGTACTCTTTGAGGTTTTGGCGTTGACGGCCGGCTTCAAGGAGAGAATTCTGTCTGATTTCGTGACACAAGCAAGAGAGTAGTACGTGCAACCGTGTGTGTGCGCGCGCGCTTGACCTGATCCTCAGCTCTTACTATGTCAAGCGCGCATACTAAGTTATCCTCACCTCAGCTCTTACTGATCCAAAGAGGTTCGATGCGGTGTATCTTAAGCTCGCATGCATGGGTGCTGTCGGCTACCAAGGGAGTACGTGTGTGTGGGGTTGCCTGCCGCTGCCGGGGCCGGAGCACAGTCACAGAGCAGGGAAGAAGATGTGATGGAAGGATCGCTTGCACCCTACGTACTCTACAGATCCATCCATCCATCGATGTGGATGCTGCTCTGCTTCCCCTGCTTCTTTCTTTTCCGGGAACCTACCCCGCAATGCCCAAATTTGTCAAGTCATCTCTCGCTCGCTCTTTCCCTCTCTTGGAAATGATCATGTTCTTTTAACTTACAATGATAAAATCTTAACTTCATGCATTTGTCAAAATTTCACAAGATAACATTTTCTAGCTAGGTCCTCGATAGTACTCCTCTGTAAATAAAATAAAAGCATTGAGATCATTACTTTAGTAATCTAAACACTCTTATATTTTTCTTTACGGAGGGAGTAGCATTTTGAATGTGAAGATTCCCTGTCCAAGTCTCTTCTCCCCCGTGTGAAGCCAAGGCAGCGTGCACGACTGGTTCCGGCCGACAAAGCCATTTTTGCACTGCATGCACCCACGCAGGCTCTCCTCCTCTTCCTCCTGATCAAGCATGCATGCCCGCCCGGCCAAGCTTGGTGTCCAAGGCAAGTGATCCAGCCACACAGAGAGAATCTGTTACTTGCATGTGGCCATGTTGCTCGCTTTTGATATTGCCATATTGATATTGTACTCTGTTTTTACTTAATTCCTCCTTTTTTTTCTTGATTAAACACTAAAGTAGTACATGCTAAGGATTCCATTTCCCCCTGTTTTTCGTTGAGCAGCAGAGACATGCACGTGGTTGGCAGCAGCGAGGCCGATTTGTTAAGAGCATCTATAGTGATATTTTTTGGGTTTGTTCAATGCTTGATCACTAAAAATTGATTCAAATGAGCTTTTCACATTGATCATATACATTCGGACTGATGGGCATCCCTCATATCCGGTTGAAATATGGGAAATGGGGACGCCAGAGCGTGTTCGGATGCATCCGCCACGTCATTTTAACCCACGTTGGCCCATCCCAACCCCACACATACTCCCTTAAGATGAACCCTAGAGTGAAGTCAATCTGTCACTTCACTCTCTATATGTCTCCTTTACTTCCCGTCCTATCTACTCTCCGCGAGCTCGGAGTAGACGGTGGGCAACACCTCCGCGAGCTCCATGTCATCTTCCTCCATGGCACCGGCTTGATGAAGAACTTGGCGGGCGACGTCATGGCGATGTGCTCCGCTTCATCGTCTTGCGGGGCGTCGTGTTATCGGAGTAGACGGCGGGCAAAACCTCCGTGAGCTCCACGTCCTACTCCTCCAAGGCACAGGTTCGATGAAGAACTTTGCGAGCGGCGTCATGGAGATGAGTTCTGCTTCATCGTCCTACGCGGCGCCGTGTTGTCGGAGTAGACGGTGGGCAACACCTCCGCGAGCTCCATGTCGTCTTCCTCCATGGCATCGGCTTGATGAAGAACTTGACGGGCGGCGTCATGGCGATGAGCTCCGTGTATATCTTCTCCGTCGACGCGCGTGGCTGTTGTCGACCCCTGTATATCTTCTCCGTGCTTGCCGAACGGCTGAAATGAGACGGAAAGATACAAGATTAATTATTCAGGCATATGCTATTGAAGAAGATGAACTTTGAAGACTTGAAGTAGATGATGGTGGAGCCGTGGCCAATGTAGGTGTCGTCTACCGGCGCTCCGCTCATCGGACGCCCTGTGTCGCTGCTCATCAGACGATCGATCTGAGACGAGATTAGTAGCTTGTGTGTGCGTGTATCAAATGCTCAGGGCCTTCTTCTCTCGAGGCTCCTTCCTTGCATGTGTGTACCATGGGTTGATGGATGGATGGTTTCAACGGCGGCGCTGGGCCCCCGGCAGCCCAGGCAATGGCCTGGGGCGTAGGAAATTTTACCAGGCTTAAATTCAAAAAAAAAAAGTTCGCCTGGGGCGTAGCCCATCTACACATAGCTGGCCGCCTGGGCCTCAGCCCAATACTATACCACTTCGTTTTTTTCTCACGGGAGGAGAATCACATCTCTCGATCCATCCAGCCAGAGAGAAACAGAGTGCGCGTGCTGTAGCCGCCGCAGAGGATTAGAGGAAACTGGAGTCCAGAAAGGAAACCCTATTGCGCCGGCTGCCGCCCTCGCCGTCGGCTTCCTCCCTCGCCGTCTCGCCGCCGGCTTCCTCCCTCGCCGCCCTCTGCCGTCGAGCCTCGGCGCCGTCGAGCAACAGTTCCCCCTGGCCCCAGCCTGAACCCCTGAAATCTGAAGCTCCTTGCTTGCTCGTTCGGGCGTTCCACTGCTGGCTGAAGCTCCGGCGAGGCGCCGGCCCATCCAAATTCACTACCAGGCAACGTTGCTACCAGGAAAGGTATCTCACAATCTGGGCACCTTCCATCTCAAGCTCTCTCAAATCCCCTTATTTTGCTAGCAAAATGCCCACTGTTTGATAAATGTTGAAACCAATTTAATAATTTGTGTGTGTATATAATTTTATAGGAAGGCAAGATCAAACTTTTGAGCAAGATGAGTAAAAGAAACAAGACAATGAGATCTTTCTTTCAAGTTCAAACCATGGGATCTGCGGAAACCGGTCATTCAACTCAAACAAATGATGATGTCCCTCGTATTACAACTCAACTTAAGCCCGACGATGTTGAACCTGACCCCGGTAAAAGAATACCAATTGAGGAGTTGGATGCGGATATTAGAGATCTTGCTAGAAGGGAATATATTAGTATGGGGCCTTGTCAACCAACTAATCATACATATGAACGAACAAATGGTAGAAGCTTTCATGATAGTTGGTACAAAGATCATCGTGCTTGGTTGGAATATAGCATTGAGAAAAATGCAGCCTTTTGCTTTGTATGTTTTTTGTTTAAGCAACCAAGAGTTGAAAACTATGGCATTGAAGCATTTACAAAGAATGGATTTAAAAGTTGGAAGGATGGGATTAAAGTTCTTAATCAACATGTTGGCAAGCATGATAGCGCTCATAATAAATCTAGACAACATTATGAGGCTTTCAAAAATCAAAGGCAAAATCTACCACATGTGTTTGATAGGGGTACGAAGAAGCAAGAGGAAGAATACAAAGCTCGTCTCCTTATTATATTGAGTGTTGTAAATTTTTTGCTACTACAAGCCCTTGCTTTCCGTGGCCATGATGAGTCTACTAGCTCAAATAATAAGGGTAACTTCAAAGAGTTGTTGGACCTCATGAAGAAAGACCCCAAGGTAGAAAAATTGCTTGAGGATGCAGGAGGAAATCATAAAATGACTTCACATGAGATACAATTGGATCTATGCAAGGCTTGTGCTCAAGAGACCACCAAAGCCATTATTGAAGATATTGGAGATAAGAAATTTGCTTTACTTGTTGATGAGTCTAGAGATGCATCTATCAAAGAGCAAATGGCTATGTGTTTGAGGTGAGTACCTTTGCTTGTATTGTACGTGTGTGTTGTTGTAGGTGTATTTTTGCCTCGTAGGTTATTGTAGAGCGATTTCAAGGTTATCGTAGTCGCAAGGGTGTTTTGCCTCGTCCTAGAGGTAACTTGTCACATTTTGTATCCTTTATTAACTATTTTTACATGCTATTTGTGTACTGATTTGCATTTTAAAAAAATTCTTGAAGGTTCAGCCTCTTTTAATATTGAAGATGTAGTCATGGGTGGATCAGACCAACCAATCCTTTGATTGCTATCATCTTTTGTATCATATATAAGATATATAGTCTTCTGGTATGTTTTAATTTATGTACTGAACCATCATTGAACATCTGCCTGCTATCATATTAGTATTGCCACATAGCTTACTTTTGTATGCCATGAAACTAGATTTTTTGGGGAGTTTTTTTGTACTGTTAATTTCTTGCCCGGGGCGTGATCAAATCCTGGCTCCGCCGTTGGATGGTTTGGCTGTGTACGTGTGAGATTGTAGGCGACGACTTGGATGGATAGATTGGTTTTAGTTGGGTGTTTTAAATGTGTATGGGGCTTGATGGATACATGATGCGTGGGTGGCTATGTGTACTAGGTTTGATGGATGGATCCTCCATTTAGCTCTTGCTGGGCGCACCTGGTGTTGCCGCCTCCTCCGGCGATGAATCTTGGCTGCGGCTGGGTATGAAGAGTTGTGTATGCGTCTGGGGTGGTGGATGGATGGATGGATCGGTTACGTGGGATGGATTGGCTCTACTTGTTGCCTAGGTTAGAGTTGGATGGATGCTAGCTAGCTCTGGATGGATGTATATTGTGTGCTGCGAGGAGTTGGGTGAGTTGTGTTGGCTAGCTGGGGCGTGGCTTCGCCCGTGCTGGGTTGCTGCCCTCCCTCCTCTTCAATGTTGTTGTGGCCTTTTATAGGCGAGCATCACATGAGATAGATATGAGCTGCACGGAGGTTGCGGTATAGTTGTTTGGCAGGTGCAATATTCTAGTGGAGATAAGATAAGCACGTTATCACCTGGAGGTTATCTCACGCGCATGTAGTGCCGCAGCAAAACTCCCACAGGACCGCGGTTGGCACGTAGGGCTTGACTCCATTAATTCGCAATGATAATCAAGCTAACTAACTCCTCACGATTATCTCAACCCTGAGATCTGGCTACATATATATACGCATGGCATTCTCATCACGGCATGTACGTAAGCTGTGTCCATGCATAGCTCTTGGCATGCTCACGTACATAAACTTGCTAGTTAATTGAATGCTCATTAAATCACAAATGTGTAGGCACAATTAGATGATGCTCCACTTCTATGACTCTCTTTTTTCAAAGAAAATCAACCCCTTTATCACTGCTATATACATGCTAGCATATATGTATTATTGTCATATTTTCATCATTGACAAGCATGAATTGGCGACAAAAACACGTCGAACACCGGCGTGCGAAGGAGTAGGATCGCTTGCTTCGGAGGCTGACGGGCCAAACCTTCTTTGACGATGACTTAGACGTCGCTAACAACTCCAGGTCCTCTGATTACGACATTCCTCCGACCGCCGACGCCTACACGAAGGGGTAAATCCGCACCGCGACCGCAAGGGGAAGGGTCCGACGAGGGAATGATGATTCTCGCTTCATACTTCTTTCGTTCATAAATATAAGCCCTTCTATTTTTTTTAAATATGAACCATATACGAAGTAAAATAAGTGAATGCACACTCTAAAATATATCTATATATCCGTGTGCAGTTTGTATTGAAATATTTAAAAAAACTTATATTTAAAAACGAAAGGAATAGTAGAGTACAAGCGGAAAAACCAATCATTCATCATCCATCTGAGGGCCCCGGCACGCGTGCGTCGTGGTGGTCCACGGGGCACCACCATACCATAATGATGCACTAATGATCGATGGTGCTCTTGGATAGATTGATAGGGGGTTGATCATCGAGTGCGAATTTCTGGAGGCCGAGCTACACGTAGCCCTTTATTTTTAAAATATCGAAAAATATATTTAAAAGTTATGAAAAAATTCGAAAAAAAATCTATGAAAACTTATATGTATTCCGTATGAACATGTCAAATTTGGCTTGAAAATATTGTAATATGAAGTCTGCACAAAAAAAACAAAATTTCAGCCCAAAACCAACAACAAAAAGGCCCATTTAAAATCAAATATTTGTCTTTTTCTCATACGCCACATGTGAAAGTATAATGGTATGAAAATTTGCACATATGTATGTATATATATTCATAAAAAAATTCAATGCTTTTTAAATAATATAAAATACATTTTATGACTTGTTCAAACTAAAGGGCTACATGTAGCTCGGTCTACGTTAGCATTATCGGGTTGATCATCCTCCACCACAAGTTGTACCAGTACTACTAGACAAGGTTCGGGGTCTGGCTTCAGTTGCTCGTGTATGACGGCCGTCGGCGGCGGCGCGTACAGATGATCGATGCAGCGAGCAACTCACAGACGGACGTGAATTCTGTTGCGAAAACGTGCTCCATGTGTGCCTTCAACATTCTGGTGCGGTGAGGTCGCTTGTTACAAGTGAAGCTATCTTGTAATTAAGAATGTTTTACATTGTGGAAGTGAGGAAATGCGTACGTACTCCCTCAGTTCCATAATGTAGTAGTAACATTTTTTGAGCTAGAGCTTGCATGCATGTCGGCCGAAAGAATGCTAACACGTCAACCGCGCGCGACCGCCCAGCTAGCGTTTGACAAAACATACGTAAGTAGCGGTAAGATATGGTCAGTCACAGTGGGTGGTAGTTTGCACGTATCAGTCGGCCGATCGATCAAAGTGAAATGCCTTGGATTTTTTTAACCTTTTGAGCTAGCTAGGGGTTGAATTGACCGGCGATCACGAGCAACTCGATTCAGTTCACGTAAACTAAGAGTGGTCGAGATCGGTCGGTGTCTGTGTTGGCCGGGGACCGGATCGGCGTCGACGTGCTCACTGCAACTACCTAGCGAGCACAGTGGCAGCATCACTCAGCGCTGCACTGCTGCTTTACAACAATCCTCCTGCGCACGTTGCACTAGTCAAGTAGTGTAGGGTTTCAGGGATGAATCGCTTGCACCCCACTCCAGAGATCTCCATGTGGCCGGACCCGGACGGATATATACTTGTGTGCTGCCCTGCCATGGCCCCTTCCTTCCTCTTCCATTGATTGATTGGTTCTTTCTTTTCCGGGAAACTGCAAAGGAACCAAGGAATGAAGCGGTTGTTGGAATGGTCTTCTGCATGCAGATTCATTCCTTCTCTCTCGCCGTCCACCGACGCTATAGTAGGGTAGGGTACCACCTTTCCTTTCTCGCTACCCCGCAATGCAATGCAATGCAGTGCATGCATGCCCAAATTTGGTCTTCAAGCCATCTTTCTTGGATATATAATCATGTTGTTTTTGGAAACTCAAATTGATGAGTTTCCCTTTTTAAAAACATAGTAATACTACATACGTAGACACTCATAATCCACATGCACACTCGTTCTACACATGTGAACACCACCCAAAATTGAAACGAGAAAAATATATGGCAAACTCATCACAACAACGGGCACATCATACCATCTAAAGAAAAAACATGGTATACATAAGACACAAATCATTTGCACGACACATTCGACCGATCCGATCCATACATGCATAAGATAGCAGAAGAGGCAAATAACACTCTAGATCCAATCCACATTGTGACTGGCGATAGGAAGGTGATCGTGCGGTACCTTCCGCTCGTCCGCGCCGCCCCACGTGGCGGCCAGGTGGGGCCGTCCTCTCTGCCATGGGGACCCGGCACAGGGTGGCGGCGTTTTTCTTTCGTGGGGACAACAACGTGGCGATGGACGGGCAGTACGACAATGGTCGGTTGGGCGGCGTGCCGGGGTGGCGTAGTGGATGGTGTCACCGTGGTGGCGCTTGGCATTCCGGCGTAGCGTAGTGACTGCGGGCCTTCCGCTCTGGGAGGTGGTGCACGGCGAGCGCCCGGCCAGGAATGGCTAGATCTGGCGCGGGAGGTCGGCCGACGATGTCGGCTGGTGGTGGTGTATGCGCTGGCTCCGGACCAGGTCAGGTGTTTGGGGCTGGTGTGGCGCCATGCGGTGTCAGACCTGACTGATGGATCGCCGGTCGATGTGCGACATGGGGGGGTGCGTGCGTTGATGGTGCGTGCATGTGCTGCGCCGACCAGATCTAGCAGGCAGGGGACGAGGGCTGCGGTGGCGCGGGTCGAAGGATGGACATGGTGGGGCGGGTTGGCTGCGGTGGTGTGGCGGCTATGGTTCGACTGGCAGCACATGGCAGTGTTGCGGTAGCTTCTCGTCTCCTAAGACTGGGTCGACGGCGCACGAGGCTGAGCGCCAGCCCTACGGGCTGCAGCAGCCGGGTCTTAGGGTTTGCGCTCGGGCAGGCCGAGTTTGGGCCCGAGGCAGATCGGTGTTTTTTCCCGGATAGGCGAGGTTGGTCTAGGCCTGGGCTGCATCCCTGTACGGTGTCATCACGGGTGCGGTGTGCAATGGTGGTGGTCCTGGCACTGCTCCTTGTCCTATAGATTGATACTACGGGCCACGAATTTTGCGTCGTGCGAGCTCCTTAGGACTGGCGGCGGGCTTGGTGGCGGCCATCGGTAGTCCTAGGATCGTGTCCCCTCAATCCAATATGGGAACTGGATGGGGATGTAGGTGTAGATGCCTCTTATAGTGGAGGGTCAACCCATATCTGGGAACTGATGCCATGTTAGGAGTGGAGGGTGTGCCGTCTACTCTTCCTGCCGGGGGTGAGGTGTCGGAGGTGGAGGGTGGCAGTCTTGGGGCAGGGATGCCGGAGCGGCGACCCTGGATGACAAATCACATGGTTACTTTTCAGCAGGCACTATTGTGGTGGTGGTGGTTCTCCCCTGGATTGTGTGGGCAACGTGTGGTGGAGCGGTGTGTAGCTCGAACGTGTCGTCTCTCGTAGGGGCGATGCCCTTATACGTATCTGGGGATTGGACCTCCTCGTGCTCCCCATGGCGGCATCGGTGATACGAGTGAGTTGCCGAGCGAAAGCTCTGTGCCTTGGCGTCGGCGACACCCACGGTAGTCACGTTGTTCTTGAAAACGTCGTTGTGGTTCCTCTCTCCGTGTCAAGGCCTCGGGTGAATACCTTTTCCCGACTGGACTCGGCAGCAGTGACGCTCTGCGTCATCTTCTCTCTTAGGGGCGTTGTCGTGGAGCCTAAGTATGCTAGGGTTTAGCGTGGGGATATGTATAGTTCTTCCGATGCTCTTTACTGGTATCACAGTTGTCTGCGTGCGTCGATTATCTTAGGATCAACTTTGTAAAAAAAAATACTTCACCATCTTGTATTGTTCAATCGTTTACTTTATTCGATTTCTTTATCTATAAAAAGGGGCGAAAGTCTATTTTTGAAGAATAGCACCAAGAAACATAAAATAAATTAAATCTTTTACAAGTACTCATGCTAAGTCTAAAACTTGAATCTAAACAAACTAGTTCGACCATCATAATTAAGCTTAAAACTTTAAAAATAAATTATGGTTAGTTCACAACTCACATTATTTTTGTTGAAAAAATAGATTTTTTTCTTAAATACCAGAAACCAAGTAAGTATATACTACCTCTCCGTTTCAAATTAGATGATTTTCATGTGAACAAATGAAAATCATCTAATTTAAAACGAAGGGAGTACATCTTAAATATCATTTCCCATGTAAAGATTCCATGTCCAATTCTCGCATGCGTGAAGCCAAGGCAGCGCGCACGATTGGCTCCGGCGGCCGACAAGACCATTTTTGCACTGCATGTATATGCTCTGCCCTTCCTGATCCGGCATGGTCGAGCTTGGTGTTCAAGTCAAGTGATCCATCCACAAGAGAATGTTTCATCCATGTTGGCCATGTTGCACGCTTTTTATATTGCCAATTTGTAGCATTTCATTCGATACTGCACAACTGTGCTTGACAGCCTTAGTTTAATTTGATTCTCGTGTTTCCTTTTTGTTGTTAATAAAGTACATATGAAGGATGCTCTTTCCCCCTGTTTTTCGTTGAGACATGCAAGTCGATGAGTAGTATCTAATTGATGGCGTAGATTTCAGATTATGAGTTCAGCTTTTCAGAAATACAAAAAGAATCAAAAGCAGATAGATGCCTAATTGAAGAATCTCAAAAGCTACATATGCTTATCATTTCCATTTCGTTCCCAGTTTTTTCTAGGATGGTGCGTACGAATTATTCAACCTGCAGACGCGTGAAGCTGCGGCAGACACATGCATGCCCTACTGATTGACCATCTTTTCTTCAGCTTAGCTTAAGATAAGTCGCATGAATTTAGAATGTTGGTCAATCGATTCAGCGGTGAAGGAAGCAGGGGACGAAGCACAACACTGAGGTTGCCGACGGCACCATGAGACCCTATGATGTCGGCAAGGCCCCGGCTAGGAGCGAGCTATAACGGGTGCTCAAGCAGATCAGATGGGGTCCGAGGGGAGTCGGAGCTCTCGCTCCGGGTAGGTGATGGTGGATTCGGTTCGGCCGGTGCCTGCTTGTGTTGAGGTCCCTCTTCTCGTGGGTCGGTTGTCAGGACTTTGCTGTGCAGATCGGCATCTTATATCACAAACATGGTGTCGTGCAAGTGTGCTAATTAATGGCCGTCGGTAGTCACGAGGCCGTTGGAACTGGCTGAAGATCCAGGCATGGGTGCCTCCTATCGTGGAGGCGCCGATTTAGACTTTGTGTTTGATGTCGGGTTAGGAGTAAGAGGTGATGTCTTTTACTTCTCCTACCGTGGTAGGGGCACCGTGATGTGGGTGATTGGCTGGCTTTTCGGCAGTTACCATGACGGTGGTGGGGCTCCCTTCTTGGTCGTGTGGACGATAAAGGTGGAGCGTCAGGTGGCTCTAGCGTTCCCTCGAGCGATGGTGATGCCCCGATCGTGCTTGACATGAAGACCTCGTGGTGGCACGGGGGGAGCTACCAAGCGATAGCTTAGCGCTTTGTCGCCAACGACAGTGCTGCTCGCGAGCACCGCTATTTTCTTGAAGGCGTTGTCGTGGAGCTCTTTCTGTGGCTAGGTTTCGGATGAAAACCTTTCTCCGCAAGGACTCGACAGCGGCGACGCTTTGTGCCGTTTTTTCTCTTGGGAGCATTGTCATGGAGCTTACATATTTAGAACATAGCATGGTGTTGTATTAAGTTTTCACTGTTCTTTCTTTCGATAGCATAGTCACGTGCGTTTTACTTGGTCAAGCTGTGCATGCATGCTCCTCTCCTCCTGATCCCGCGCGGCCGGCCGAGCTTGGTGTTCAAGGCAAGCGATGGAGCCACGGAGAGAATGTTTCATGCATGTGGCCATGTTGAATGCTTTTAATATTGCCAAATTGTTGCATTTCTTTGCGATATTGTACTATGTAGCACTGCTTCAACAACACCCTTGGTCTAATTTAATTTTCCTGTGCTTGTTTCTTCTGATGATGATTAAAGTACATGTGTTTGTTTCCCCTGATTTTCATCGAGCAGCGGAGACATGCAGGTGGTTGGCAGCAGAGAGCCAGAGAGAGGCCGACTCGTTAACCTCAACAAAATCCCATTATCAAATTGCTGGTGCAGATTTCATTCAGACCAGATCATGATCGGGGTTGCCCTTTTTCATTTTTCACAAGGAAAAATAAGGTCGAAAGCAGGCCCCTCAAAAGCAGTCAGGTCTATTTTTTCCCCTTTTTCATTCATAGATTTGTTTTTTTTTTGAATTATTCAACCTGCACGCGGCTAATGTTTGTACATACATACGCGTGCTTAGGGGGAAGCCACGCCGGACCTGCGGCACAAGCATTTTACTTCACACTCCAGAGGACGGACCAGGGCGTGCAATACGTACGTCAACACACCCATGTTCGCTAAACGAATAGGGATAGGGTACTCAAAATGTTGATCTCAAAACGTTGCGCCTATCGTCGTGATGGCACTCAAAAGGATAGGGTGTGCAATCGTGCGTTCACATGAATGAGTATATATGCGCGGTTGTGAGCATTTGCAATTGTATCGTGTTAAAAAAACATCAAATAATCACACACACCCTCCCAGGAGCATGACACGACAAAGAAGGAGGAGAGGAGATATCTCCATCTGTGTGCGTGCGTGCTGCATCCACTAGCCCCAAATGATGGCGCCAAATCCAAATCAGGCAGCACCCTTTTGAAAGGAATTCTAACGCAGCTGATGTGCACCAGCACCAGCACCAGCAAGAGAGAAGAAAAAGAAGGAAACCCCCACGAGAGAAAAGCAATTAGTCCACGGAGATCGTTCCTGATTGATCTCCGCGGCACCATACTACCAAAATTAACCTCTCTGCTTTTCTCGTCGCTCTACGCTTTCTGTCTTTCTCTCTCACCAAACCATTGCCTCCCGTGGCCGTGGGGCTATAAGACACGCCGACCCAAGAACGCAACCCCATTCTCTGCATCATCCTTCTTCCTCCTCCTCCTCCTCCTCGTTGAACCCTCCGTTGTCTCAGTATCAATCGTCTCCGGCTCCGATGAAGGACCGCCGTAGCGGCGCCGGCTTCCCCTTCTCCATCGGCTGCATGTCGCAGTCCGCCGTCGCCGTCGCCGACCCGCTCGAGAAGAAGCCGCCAGCACCAGCGCCGCCGCCGCAGCACCAGGCCGACACCCCCTCCGCCTCCTCCTCCTCCGCCACCGCGGTCACCTCCCAGGGTAAAAGTTCTTCCTGGTCACAATTTGTATCATATCATGATCCATGTCTGCCACAGGTGCGTACATACGTACTAACAGCAACAACACATCTACCCATTTCAGAGAGAGGCGTCGGAGAAGAGAGCAGCGACGACAAGGCGAAGGCCGCGGCGGCGTCGGGCATCGTCACGGCGAGGGTGCAGCGGCTGCTCAAGGGGATCAAGACCTTCTTCGCGGCGTACGACGGCGAGGAAGAAGACGAAGAGGAGAGGGAGATCGTCATCGGGTACCCCACCGACGTGCAGCACGTCGGGCACATCGGCTGGGACGGCCTCAACAAGGTGGGCGGCATGGTCGGCGCCTTCTCCCTGCCCTCCTCCCTCTCCCTCCGCCAGCTCGAGATCGCCATGGACCCCGGCGCCTCCACCACCACCTGCATCAACTGATCCTCATAATTCCCCATTGCTAAACCATGCTCCTCGACCTCAAGCAACCCCTCACTAGTGCTAGTAAAAAAAAGTTGAACCATGTGTTTGCTGATGTGATAATTACCTTGTCATTTGGTACAATTTCTTTTCTTTTTTAACTTTGGGTGAGATGAGATAAGCATATGCATAGATTTGTGTATATATATATATTATGCATTGTGTATATAGATAGATTGTGGGAGCTCCAGCTTCTTTCTACAGCATCTCTATGGGCCATGCATGGGGACCCCTACTCCTATT
The DNA here is from genome assembly GCA_950022295.1 of Bromus sterilis. Lineage (NCBI taxonomy): Eukaryota > Viridiplantae > Streptophyta > Magnoliopsida > Poales > Poaceae > Bromus > Bromus sterilis. Next base: position 437,114,900 of record OX465595.1, read on the forward strand.
TTCCATTGAATTTGCTCTTAAACCAGATGGTAAAATCATGTCAGGAGTGATGGTGATCAATTGCTGCTGCTGGTACAATAATGTTCTCCAGTGTTTAATTGTTGGAGTACATGCATGCTGCCATGCGTGCACGCATGTAGTACTACCAGTACTGCATGATGGTTAAGGCCAATTAACTCGTTTCTTCATCATAGGCTATAGGCCTAGATGGTACTACATGAAGTACTGCCAATGTGATACCTTTATACTCCTACTAAGGAAATGAAAGTTAGTCTTTTGCATTCTGTGAGTGCAGAATCATGATCAAATCTGCTTTCAGATTAGAAAAGGACGGCAAATTCAGATAAAGTCAAACGTTAACCAGACCGAAATCCAGATGATTCAACAGCAAAGAGTATAAAACTAAAGTGTTCACATGGAAGACAGTCTTACAAAAATACTACTCCCTCCGATCCATAATAAGTGTCGCTCATCTAGTACAAAAGTTATACTAGCTTAGTACAAAATGAGCAACACTTATTATGAATCGGAGGGAGTACAAATTAAAACCACTTTCAACAGTATAACTCACTAACCATTCACTGCATGTGAATCCGTGGCCACTGAGCCGAGTTGATGCGCTCCTTAATCAGTCAACATCACCAACCACTGATTAACAATGTGACACTGTATCTTTATAAGAAACAATAATGTGCCACTGCCCACTACTGTTGGAACGTGACTCACTACTTAGCTTGTTTATCATGGGCACTTAATCCCACTTCAAGTTCAAGACAGATTAGCAGCATGCAGGCCTCAGTCTGAATCAGCTCACGCAAAGCAACGGAATTATGATGTGATGCTTCGTTGCTAACAGTTTTATTAATTGGGATTAGTACGTCGTAACTAGTAGCAGTACGTACGATAACTGAATGGGTTACACTGCCAGTTTGGTTTATCAGCCAGTCAGTGTGACTCGTTCAGAATATGAATTATAAAACCACATTTTTTTTATAAAAATATGCACATCATTGTTATGAGACAAAACAGGTATGTTTTAAAAAGCATGTAATACAAGCGTTCGGATGCACCCATTTCTAGGAGTTCTTCACATGATATGTGGCTTATTCATGGCCTAGAATATATTAACATGACTCGGCTCCACCTGTCATGATGGTGGCATTCTTGTTTATCATAACATGGTTGGATTATTGTCAAGGATCAGCCCAAATTTTGTTTTATTTATGTGTTTAATTAACTAGGAAGGAAAACAGCAGCACAGTGGGGGCAACAGAGTGTTAGCTCCCAAGTCCTTATTGTTTATGGTGAGCTTTGTTTCTGGCAGAAAGCCAGCCCGTGACAAACCTAACTGCATCATCATTAGCATCATCATCATCATATTACTTTCCTGGTTGGTGATTGCAATGTATGAGTTGATTAGTCCCTTAATCTAATTCTTCCAACCAAAATTTGCTGCTTTAGGTCACTGTTTTGAGCCCCATGGTTTTGGTGGAGGCCTTAGTTTGGAAGTATTATCAATATGGCCTGCTCTTCTTGCACAGTTAAAGAAATGGTGGTTGCATTTGCAATGATGCATTAGATGATAAAATCTTTTGGTACACGTTCTGTGGAATATTTAATGAATTTTTGAGTTGATGTGGGACTTACAGAAGCAGCTAGAGTACCTGCTTGGGCAACCTTGCGGCATACTTCTGGAAAACCATGAAAAGGAGTACAAACTGCAGCAGATGGTCAAGCTCAGAGTCACAGCCGATTCAGATCGAGCGGGCCGTTCTGCAGAGAACAGAGAACCAAAGGGGGGGGGGGGGGGGTAAGCTGGAAAAGAAAGGAATACACAGGGACTGTTACTTACTGGCTAATTCACTTGTTTTCTTGAAGAGAACTGTGGACAAAAGCAGCATATCATTACATTCCAAGGCACTTCACAGCAAAAGGTTGCCACTTCAGTGGTTTATGCTTCGAACTTACAGGAGGCCACATGCCATAGACCATACTTAAATTTTGGCATCCTCTTGTAGCTTGACAGCCAACTCTTTCTTCACAAGACGTATTCTCAGTGTTTGGCCAAGAAGTCAATCAGTTGTTCTTTTACACAAATGTTGTCCATATCTGATGGAAAAAGAAGCGGGCTGTGCTCTGCTTAGGCTGATGTGTGGTTCTCCTCCCTCATACAATATAGAAGCATCATGATTCATGAGTCCGTGAACCACCGAAATATCTCTGCCACATAGTTATCTTGAAATGGCAGAATAATTAATCATCACAAGTTGCATACCATGATCGAGTTGAGTTCACCATCAGCTGCTCCACTGATTGTCATGCCCTGGTCTCTGGCGTTCATCAAGTAAGACAGTGAATCCTGTGTTACGACCTCACCCGGGATCAGCACAGGGATACCTGGTGGGTACGGGCAGATTAGCTCACCACAAATCTCGCCAAGGCTGTCCTCGAAGCACACTCTCCTTTTCTTTGTAAAGAATGCCTCTCTTGGAGTCAGCTCCACAGAGATCTTATTTAATGGGCTGCGAACGAAATTATTTTTTCTGAATCTGGTTTCTTTTGTAGAGAAGTATTTTTCTGAGATATGCTTTGCGCACTGTACAAGCTTTTGAACATCTTGCCTTCTGGTCCCTAAGTTGACTGCAAATGTCACTGCCTGTGTTCCGACAAGCTCAGATACAATTTGATACTCTTCAGCAAAAATGTCATCTGCTTCGTATCCAGATAAATGTAGATCTGAAGCACTTAGTGTGATACGCAAAGGATCAATGGCAGGGAAGTCAGAAGCAAAGTGTGACAAGTCCAGGGAAGATACCCCTTGGATTATCCTCAGCTGGTCTTTTGTTTCTACAGCCATAGCCACCGGTTCATCAAAAGATTTTGCATTCTCGCTCAACTGAGCTCTCGCAGCATCTAAAGATGACAGTAGGAGGTAACTCGGGCTTGAGCTTTGGAGCAACTGGAGGCATTGGCTCACTTTATCTGCATCGACCAGACCTCCAGCCATGTGAAGCATTGAGGATTGTGTAAGAGAGGTGAGAACCTTGTGGGTGGATTGCACAGCCAAGTCAGCACCTTGCTCGACCGCCGTGCTAGGAAAAATGTCATGGAACCTGAAGTGCGCACCATGAGCCTCGTCAACTATAACTGGAATGTGTAAGGGATGGCAAACATGGACGATACCTTGCACATTGCTGCATATACCATGGTAGGTCGGTGAAGTAACAAGAACAGCACCTACTCTCTTCCCATCCTTCTGGAGTTCCTTCAGTGCTTTATCCACCTGTGTCGGCGTAATACCACCAGCAATATCCCACAGAGAACTGTACTCGGGTACTATATACTTAGGCACAGCACCTGACAGAACCAGGGCAGAGATCACTGAAATGTGACAGTTCCGAGGAACAACGATGTAGTCACCAGGGCAGCAGGTGGCCATCACCGCGGCCTGAATTCCGCAGGTAGTCCCGTTGACCAGGAACCATGTTTTAGATGATCCAAACAGTTGAGCTGCACGGTTCTGAGCATCCAGAATCGCACCCTTAGGGTAGAAGAGGTCATCCAGCTCAGGTAGCTCGGGCAAGTCATGCGAAAACGCTCCGGTGCCAATAAGGTTTGACAACGAGGACGGAGAAGCTTTCCCTCTATTGTGTCCAGGGAAGTGAAAACACGACACATCTTCGTCTGCAGTTGATTTCAGTGCCTGAACCAGAGGGGCAGTGCCACCTTGGACAACTGCTGAAGGTTCAGAAGAAAGTGTAGCTTCAGTTTCAGATACTCTTGGCGTGTTCCATGAAGTGTCACAATGTGCTATCACATGTCGACTGAGTGATCCCTGCGAGACTAAAGAAACTCTGGATTGGCACATGGGATAGAAGAAGGTGAATATGAACATAGTCTTCACCCATTAGCTGTAATGAAGACCAATGCCAGACATTGCAAACTAATAGAAAGCATATTCAGTTAAGCAGTTGTCCGAAAGAAAGTAACGCATTCGTCAGTAGGAGCACACTAGAAACAGAGCTGAGTAGATGACCGGCTCCCGCGCGGTGATGCTCATGCCGGATTCAGACCAAAGCGGCGCCCAGAGGAGCCGGCGGCCACCCTCCGTGTACCATCCCAGCCCGCCGCGCCTCCGCGCTCCGCCCTATCCCCTAGCTCCGTCAGAGCATCGCGGCCCCCTTGTGACCCCGCTGTGGCAGTAGCGACACGTCGTCGTGGACCGCGCCGATGGAGCATCCGTCCGCCAGCAGGTGAATGCAACAAGGGAAAACTAGTGTTGTGTTGGCCGGCCAGACTATCGCGCGCAATTCGACGAACAGGTTGCGAGCACTAGAGTATAAGGCATTGAGGAGAGTGTGTCGCGGAGCTAGGAAGGAGAGGAGGGGGTCACCTTCCGTAGAGAGCGAGGCGCGCGCCTGGAGCGGAGGGCCGGAGGAGGAGGAGGAGGAGGAGGAGGAGGTGGTATGCTGCTGGGAGGAAGAAGACGACGGGGAAGAAGCATGGTCGTCTAGTCACTCACCCGTGGTCGAAGCAGAGTGATGTGCGGCGGAAGGAGTGTAATCTGATCGGGAGCGTTGATGCACCGGGGAGACAAAAATATAAGAAAATGAAAAAAGCTTAAAAAATTCAATCTTTTTTATGGTGAAAAATGCTTACTTCGAGATGTTTGTGCAAAATTTAAAAAAGATTGGATATCTAGAAAGCTGGCGGTAAAAAAGATAAATTTATAGTTTCTTTAAATGCCACTATTCATGCCCTATTCTAGAGTGAATTTTTTTTTTTTTGCCGTGAGCTCCTAAGATGTCTAAAAAATCTCAAATTTTACACGTACATCTAAGCCCTAAGCATCTTTTATCATAATAAAATTTGGATTTTTTTGAGTTTTTTTTATATGTCTTTTCAACCGTTTCTTGTGCAGGAGCATATGAGCTTGAGCTCAGATTTGAATATCTGACCTGCCTTTTTCCTTTTTCTTTTTTGAGACAACCACCCCAATTTATCAACTCATCACAATGTTTACAAGAATGGAAATAAGTTCACGCTTCACTACCACTTAGCAATTTGAAGCGATGTGGATATCTCATACATGTCATTTGCTAAAGTCATTGCTTCCCTTACTGTCAGAGCTTTAACTCTTGGTGAATCTAATATGGTGTGTATCTCAAAAGGAAAAACAACAAGAGCACTCGAAAGAGAATAAACTCATTGGTGAAAATTCAACTTTTGGATATGACTCGGCGATGATTGCCACCGACCGAGTTTTCTCCCCGATCATCGGCCTATATCATGCTACTTCCGAGACACAATCGACAGCGATCCTAACGTTGCTTCCGCCCTTGTTGATGGGTGCAGGGAGGAAGAGGTTAAAGGTTTTATGACTAGCCTAGCGACAACTTTGAATGCTGGCAAGGAGGAAGATGGATCAAGGGGCATCGGGCTCCGAGAAGGATGATGTGGCTGACCTCATGAGCGAGCAAGGGATCACGAAAGAGGACATCAATGTTGTTGTGTTTGAAGAAGAGATCTCAACCACGTAACCAATTAGTTGGATTGCAATTGCTCGTGTACATGTGGGAAAATCTTATAATCGGTACTGTTTTTTCAAGAACATGTGGGCTACATGGAACTTAGCAAAGGATGTGAATATCTGGCCACTTGATGATAATCTGTACACTCTATAGTTTAACTGCCTCTGTGATTGGGAGATGGTAATGGAGGACGGACCATGACACTTTAGAGGCGATGCGGTGATTTTAGCACCATATGATGGTCTATCCAAGCCCTCAACAATAAACCTTGATTATCTTGATATTCGGATCCAGATTCACGATATGCGAGATGAGTATGTTCCACTGCTAAAATCTTTATCAAGCAAAGTGAGGGAATTCATCTATGCGGAGCCGAAGTCACAAGATTTTACTGGAAATTTCTGTAGAGTTAAAGTTAGGATCGATGTGAGGAAGCCGCTGAAACATGTATCAATGATCAGGGACAACAAACGACAAATATTCAAGGTCAAATACGAACGATTGTTGAATTGCTGTGCGGTATGCAGATATCTTGACACTCCCACAAGGAACATGGGGATGGTGTCCACCCCCCAGCAACACTGATTTTTAAAGATCTTAGGGTCTCCTGGTTCATTGGCCTTGGCTCGAGACCTAGAAGAGGCAGGGGTTGTGGTGGTGCATCTGAATGCGGTTTTGGACGTGGTCGAGGTTCTAGAAGGGGCGATGTGGACGTAGTTGCACATTATGATTACAAGGAGCTCGAGCTCTAAAAATCCTTACTCCTATTGCCTTATCTTCTTCTTGTTGTTATCCTCCTGGTTCTTCACCACCATGCTTAGCCAAAATCATGGGATGGTCAAAATTTGTACCTACAAATGGACACAAGAAAACTCATTCCTAATTATATAATTATAAGATATTGCACAATTTTATATAGGTGTTCGACAAGAAAACTAAAATCTTGTATCTTGCAATACCTACAGCTACATGGGAGGAGCTATGTTTTTATTTTGAGATGAAACACTACCGATTCCATAAAATCACACAGGATCAACTAAGATGCTGGCCACCTGGACGAATACATAATCAGGCAGGGCCTCAACCCATACATGTTTCGTCGCCTCACAACGTGCACCGTATGCCGCAATAGAGTGCGCCAACTTATTACATGCCCTGGGGGCAAAAGAGAAAGAAATACTAGTACAGTTTAAGCGGGCAAACTCCCGGATGTCTCTAAAGATCACTCCTTCAGCAGCTCGATCAGCCTCCTTTGTACGAATAGCATTGATCAGTACCTGACAATCAGACTCCACATCTGCATTGATCATGCCCCATTCAACCGCCATCTGAAGGCCCATAGCACATGCCTCCGCTTCTGCCTAGACTGCTGTCGCTACATGGACCAGCCGGCCTGCACCGGAGCCGCGTACATCCCCTGTACTATCCCGGATCACAAACCCTATTAAAAGTGATTTCGGTTGATGCCGAAATTTTTCCGACACTAAAATAGAAAACCTATTCTAAACTCCCAACTTAGGGTTAATTCAATGTTCATAGAAATCCACAAGCATGTTTGTGTTGTGCGAAAATATGATAATTTTGAGATTTTTAGAAAATCGATTATTTTGGCTTCAATAAAAAGAAAGGTATCTAAAAAGACCCCCTCTTGTTTCCTCCTAGTTTGGTGGTCTTTTCCTACTTTAAAAAGAAAGGAAGATGGGCGGTATTGTTTGAGCTCTTGGTGGTGAAGAAGCAAGAAGATTCCATGACTTGTGTTTTTTATGCTCTTATATTACCTGATGTATTCCTCTCCTATGGTTGATAACTTTTTCAATCTGGTTTCTCACATAAACTTATAGGGAGTGTCTAATTTGTAGTCGACTATTTTTCCGATATAGTCTCAGCCGAATTGTCGCGCCAATGGCCCGTAGCCACATGTTTTGGTGGAGAAAAGCGTTGAAAGCTACCTGCTGCCGGGCCGGGTTAACCAAACCCGCTAAGCTTTTTTAATCAGCGAAAAAAAAACTGCTCAAGCTATAACTGGGCCTCCTGGAACTTTCACATGGTCTGAATCGGGGATCAGCGGCAGGTCAGAAAAAATCAAGGGAAAACTGGAGATTGGATATGGTACCTTGAAACCTCTTCAAAATCGAAGCTACCCCCAACCCCCTTGTCTGAATCTGCTGCTCGCTCACCCCAGGTATGTATCCCCTGCGCCATCTCCCTTCGGTGCAAAAAAGACAAACCAAAAATAATTGAATAACTTATTGAATGTGTGCACCTGGCGGCCCTGTCTTGGTTGGATTTCTGCTCTGAAAAAATATAGGAAAAACCTCTTCTAGAGAATGATTTTGCATGTATCTTTCCCATGAAGGGTTTATTTCTGAAGTTATTTGCTTCAAGCACTTAAATAACTAAACAATAAATAACTAAAACTTGCATTATATGTACACTACCAGCATCATTAAAACTGAAGAAACAAATCGTCACTAGGCTACTAGAGGCTGGCAATGAGAAACGAATTTCTCAAGAAAAAAAAGCAATGAGAAACGTACTTGTTAAAATATGGGAAAATATCCCCTTCAACCGGCAGATCTTTTTATACGGGTCCGCGGCCTATGCAACCGTCGGATGAGGTTAGATCTACTAGCGCGCGAACTAGTATATGGTGTCAGGTTTCTTTGCAACAGACCTATTGTTGCAAAGGTCAGTTCGCAACAGCCGTTCTGTTGCAAGGCTTGTTACGGGGATAAGAAAAGAAAATAAAAATAAAAAATATATTTGCAGGGTCCTTTGCAAAAGGGATCATGTTGCAAATGTATGATTGCAACAACCCCTCTGTTGCAAAGCCCTGCACAAGAGGATCGTTGAAAAAATCTATACCGTGTACTACTATGGTTAAAATAAAAAAATCAATCCATGATAAAAATCCATTTTAAAAGCTTTGCAACAAAGATTTGTTGTAATGGTTCAGACGCAACAGAGGTTTTGTTGCAAAGCTATTGTGTTGATTTAACGTAAAAAAAATCTTAGTCAAGGCTTTGCAACAGAAGACATGGTGCAATGACTGGTCGCAACGAAAAAGCTGTTGCAAAGCCCATAATGATCCGGGATCGATCGGACGGTCCTACAGGTGGCGGATAACTGGTATACTACGACCGGCGGACGCGTAGCATCGCCCTTAAAATATAGGGATCAAAATGCAATCTAACAACTGGTGTTAACAATTGAATTCATGAACTAAATTTGGATCCACACATGTCTGTAGTTTATTACGTATTAATCACATCCAAAAGATTTGAGCATCAAAACTCTCATTGTATCTGTAGATATAGTAAGAGCGAGCGCGCCGGTGAACCGCCAGAGGCTCGCCGTCTTTGCCACGCTCCACACAGAAAGATGTCAGCCTTAGAAGACAGTTGTAGCCATGGCCCAAGCACTCCCCTTTCTGGTCGCCCCCCTCTGGCTGCATGCGCTCCATGAGGCAGTACTCGGATCTGCCTTCTTCGTCCGGCACCATGGGAATGAGCTTGGCGTCGATGTGCCTCCAGCCTGCCGCGGCGTCCTCGTCGAGGCGGAGCAGCTTCTCCCTGCCGACCTTCCACTCTGAAGATGCGGCGGAAGTGACATTGCCGATGCAGAGGTATCCGTCCGTGCGACTACAATACTTGTCCTCATCAGCGACAGCATGGAGGCCGAGCCAGGCGTCTAGGTCACCGTCAACGGCGGCGCTGGGCCCCCGGCAGCCCAGGCAATGGCCTGGGGCGTAGGAAATTTTACCAGGCTTAAATTCAAAAAAAAAAAGTTCGCCTGGGGCGTAGCCCATCTACACATAGCTGGCCGCCTGGGCCTCAGCCCAATACTATACCACTTCGTTTTTTTCTCACGGGAGGAGAATCACATCTCTCGATCCATCCAGCCAGAGAGAAACAGAGTGCGCGTGCTGTAGCCGCCGCAGAGGATTAGAGGAAACTGGAGTCCAGAAAGGAAACCCTATTGCGCCGGCTGCCGCCCTCGCCGTCGGCTTCCTCCCTCGCCGTCTCGCCGCCGGCTTCCTCCCTCGCCGCCCTCTGCCGTCGAGCCTCGGCGCCGTCGAGCAACAGTTCCCCCTGGCCCCAGCCTGAACCCCTGAAATCTGAAGCTCCTTGCTTGCTCGTTCGGGCGTTCCACTGCTGGCTGAAGCTCCGGCGAGGCGCCGGCCCATCCAAATTCACTACCAGGCAACGTTGCTACCAGGAAAGGTATCTCACAATCTGGGCACCTTCCATCTCAAGCTCTCTCAAATCCCCTTATTTTGCTAGCAAAATGCCCACTGTTTGATAAATGTTGAAACCAATTTAATAATTTGTGTGTGTATATAATTTTATAGGAAGGCAAGATCAAACTTTTGAGCAAGATGAGTAAAAGAAACAAGACAATGAGATCTTTCTTTCAAGTTCAAACCATGGGATCTGCGGAAACCGGTCATTCAACTCAAACAAATGATGATGTCCCTCGTATTACAACTCAACTTAAGCCCGACGATGTTGAACCTGACCCCGGTAAAAGAATACCAATTGAGGAGTTGGATGCGGATATTAGAGATCTTGCTAGAAGGGAATATATTAGTATGGGGCCTTGTCAACCAACTAATCATACATATGAACGAACAAATGGTAGAAGCTTTCATGATAGTTGGTACAAAGATCATCGTGCTTGGTTGGAATATAGCATTGAGAAAAATGCAGCCTTTTGCTTTGTATGTTTTTTGTTTAAGCAACCAAGAGTTGAAAACTATGGCATTGAAGCATTTACAAAGAATGGATTTAAAAGTTGGAAGGATGGGATTAAAGTTCTTAATCAACATGTTGGCAAGCATGATAGCGCTCATAATAAATCTAGACAACATTATGAGGCTTTCAAAAATCAAAGGCAAAATCTACCACATGTGTTTGATAGGGGTACGAAGAAGCAAGAGGAAGAATACAAAGCTCGTCTCCTTATTATATTGAGTGTTGTAAATTTTTTGCTACTACAAGCCCTTGCTTTCCGTGGCCATGATGAGTCTACTAGCTCAAATAATAAGGGTAACTTCAAAGAGTTGTTGGACCTCATGAAGAAAGACCCCAAGGTAGAAAAATTGCTTGAGGATGCAGGAGGAAATCATAAAATGACTTCACATGAGATACAATTGGATCTATGCAAGGCTTGTGCTCAAGAGACCACCAAAGCCATTATTGAAGATATTGGAGATAAGAAATTTGCTTTACTTGTTGATGAGTCTAGAGATGCATCTATCAAAGAGCAAATGGCTATGTGTTTGAGGTGAGTACCTTTGCTTGTATTGTACGTGTGTGTTGTTGTAGGTGTATTTTTGCCTCGTAGGTTATTGTAGAGCGATTTCAAGGTTATCGTAGTCGCAAGGGTGTTTTGCCTCGTCCTAGAGGTAACTTGTCACATTTTGTATCCTTTATTAACTATTTTTACATGCTATTTGTGTACTGATTTGCATTTTAAAAAAATTCTTGAAGGTTCAGCCTCTTTTAATATTGAAGATGTAGTCATGGGTGGATCAGACCAACCAATCCTTTGATTGCTATCATCTTTTGTATCATATATAAGATATATAGTCTTCTGGTATGTTTTAATTTATGTACTGAACCATCATTGAACATCTGCCTGCTATCATATTAGTATTGCCACATAGCTTACTTTTGTATGCCATGAAACTAGATTTTTTGGGGAGTTTTTTTGTACTGTTAATTTCTTGCCCGGGGCGTGATCAAATCCTGGCTCCGCCGTTGGTCACCGTCGTAGTGGGCGTGGCCGATGACCGGCAGCTGCTGGCATTCGTCAAACTGCCTCCACTCGTGCGTCGTCGTGCTGAAGGAGAAGAAGCCCTCGTGCATCCCGGACAAGAATATCTCGTGCTCGTCCGGCGCCGGCGAGTGCACGGCATGTGCCGTGATGTAATGGGCGTGGAAGGGCAGCAGCGTAAGATGCTCATTGCAGCTCCAGTACCATCGCGACAATGGGGACAATCGATGCCAATCCCAGTACTCATCGTCGGCGCGGCATCTGCCGTCCCCGGCATCGGTGGTCAGGCAGTGCCAGCTGGAGGCAAACCAGTCTTCGCACTCATTATAGTCCTCAGACGTCCCACACGACTCGAGCATGTACAGCCTGCTCCCGACGGCAAATGCTGCCTCGTAGCCGCCGCCGACGCCGCCGAGGAGGCCTTTCGGGAGCTGAGGCGAGACGACCTGCAGCGCCGTCTTGGTGTCGTAGATGAGGAGTCCGCCGACCTCCTCGTCGGGTTTGCATCGGTCTAAACTGGGGCAGGTGCATATGGCCACGATGCTGCCGCCCACTGCTGCGAACTGCGCGCGCTCACCGACCGTCGGTAACCCGGCGAACTGCGCGGCCTCGGCGACCGTCGGAAACCCGTCGAACTGCGCCGGCTCACCGACCGTGGGAAACCCCACACGGAGGACCGGAGGCTCCGGGAGGCGCCGCGTACCGCCGTCCAGATCGTCGTCGTCGTTGGTGAGGTCCAGCTTGTGGATACCGTAGCCGTCCTTGTGGTCGTCCAGCACCACGTATAGATGCCGCTTCGTCATCGCCGCCGCCCGATCAGCGTGTGAATCTTCATCAGAGTTGGAGGCGTATCCCCGGGAGCCGATCAGGTTTTTGCCACAAAGAACGGCTGTGGGGTGGATCGCATGGAGGTGGGCAGACATCATGCGCTCATGCGCCGGCGCCAACATCATGCGCCGACGGCCGAGGCCGAGGAACGATCGCCAAGGCAGCATCATGCATGCGCCGACGGCCAGACCTAGGGTTTCCGAAGACCGACTTACCACGAACTAGGTAGGTAGTAGATGCATGTGATTCTTTGTACGCACCTGATAAGATACAGCTCGACCATTGATCTCCATCTGCGGCCGCCGCGCAACTCAGCACAGCATCGTACGATGGAATTACATTGTGTTCATGAGTATGCAAGTTTCGTGTTGGGTTAGTATTAATATATTCCACCACGCACACTTTTTTAGGGAACAATCGAACACCTATTATATATACTAGGAAACATGTCCGTATCTTGCAACGGGTAAAAAAAATCATATTGTTCCAACACAATGAACTCAATTCAAGATCCCTTCACATGTTCACATTATATATTTGAAGATATCAATCATCGTGCGGGTAACCAAACAACCAATAAATATCAAAACATCCACTGAAGTTCTTGTGAGTAAACAAATATTTAGTGTTAAATCTCTAAAAGAAGATGACCTATTCACATCTTCCTCCACTGCTGAAATCATCACACCACGGACTTCAAAACTACCGTGCTTTCACCGTCGCGATCTAAACTATGGTTCTCACTTTCAGTGAGATTTCGATGAAATCCACTAAATTTCAATAATTTCAGTAGACACAGAAATATTTCCTTTGGGTCAAAATATTTCAGTAGTACACATGAATGCAATAGTTTTCAAAACATTATTCTAAAAATATTTTGGCCTTTTGGTTGAAATGAAAACCGAAATCACTGAAATTCACTACATTTCAGTGATTTTAGTTGATGCCGAAATTTTTCCGACACTAAAATAGAAAACCCATTCTAAACTCCCAACTGAGGGTTAATTCAATGTTTATAGGAATCCACAAGCTTTGTTAGGACAATTTCTTGGATTTGTTAGGATAATAGATTTGTTTTGCTATGACAGTTTTAATTTTTTTATTATAATGTAGTTGCTTGATTTTTTGATAGTTTCTTGGTTTTGATAGGATAGTTGCTTAGTTTTGCGTGTCCATGTTCTACTCTATCTCGCCAGTGATCGGACCTTCACTCTTGGACAATTTTTGCATTGTGGCATGGTAATACAGTTGCTTGATTTTGCTGAGACAATTTTGTATTTTATTTTTTATAATGAAGTTGCTTGAATTTGCTAGGACGGTTGCTTGATTTTAATATGAGTGTTGCTTAGTTTTGCTAGGACAATTTTGTACTGTGTTTCTTATAATACAGTTGCTTGAATTTGCTAGGATAGTTGCTTGGTTTTGATAGGGAGTTCTTTAGTTTTGATTGGAAATTTGGTATTTTTTTATAATATAGTTGCTTGCATTTGATAGGACAGTTGTTTAGTTTTGATAAGAGAGTTGCTCAGTGTTTGCTAGGACATGTGTTTTTTTTATGATAGTTGCTATTTCCGCCACAATATTTTTGCATTATGTTTTTGGTAATAGTGTTGCTTGGATCTTATAAGATTATTTTTTGCTAGGGATAGTTATTTTGGATCTTGCTCGAACATTTATAGGCAACTGATCATCAATGTTAGGCAATTAGACATCCATGATAGGAAAGTTGAGGTAATGTTGATAAAATTCATTGATGCACATAACACAATAACGTTGCTTGTATTTAGCTGTAAAGATGCATCATATTTTGTGTCATTTTCTCGATTTTACACAAACCAAGCTGATAGGAAGTCATACTAGAGAAACAAAAATAGTTGCTTACTTATAACACTGAAGTTGCTCAAAAAACAAAATTCGTCAAAACCTATCCATATGGGGTCTAGTTTTGAAGAACTCGTCGCGAGAAACCCAACAGTGAAAACGAAACTGAATTTTGTTACTTGGTTGAAAAGTTGCAGCTTTTTGAAGTTCATGATATCCGAAATAAATGCACGTACAGGTTCTAGCGCAAAGTAGTATGTGAAAACAGTAACGATAGGAATTTCCTTTTTTAAGCGAAGAGAACAGTGCACGGTGTAGGAGATATGCCCTAGAGGCAATAATAAATGTTATTATTTATCCCCATGTTCCTAATTATGTTTATATTCCATGCTATAACTGCTATGGTTCTCGAGTCTGCAATAACCACGAGGCTCGGAGGAAGACTCATATGCACGTGTGGAATAATAAACGGATAAAAAATATATATTCCTAGTCTCGCCTCTAAGACTAGCTCAAGTGTTGCATGATGGTTCTGTTTTCCTGATCATGGGCATGACTATGCCGGCAATTTTGAGGGCACAATGTTAGAAGAACATTTGTGTTGAATCGACCCGAATTGATGTTATGCTATGAGATACATTCGTCACAAGTTAATGGTTAATAACACAGAGAAAGTTGTGCGTTTGCATAATTCCTTAGACCATGAGAGTATCGAGTTTCTTCGTACTTGCTTCGTGAACTTTGGGGTTTTGTTAAACGTCATCTGTAAAAGGGTGGCTATTACGGCAGCTTGCGGGTTCACGGAAAAGTATGACAAGGAACTAGGTAGCTCGAGATTGGGATTTGCTCCTCCGTCGTTGGAGAGATATTCTTAGGGCCCTCTCGGTGTTACGGTATCCACCATCGTCTGGCCAGACACAGTGTGATTTGATCACAGGGATGCCGGAACGCGGGAACGAGAAAAGAGAACAATACCAGGAACGAGGTAACTGGCATAGTGGACAAGTTGTTGATTCACGGGGATGCCAATAAGTCTCACCTCGGGTATTTGTAATATATCGCGAAGCAACAGGAATAGCACACAACAACTAAAGGTTCACTCGAATAATTCTTCGTATGGGTATAGGGATCAATATGGATGTCCTCGGTTCCGCTATTGATCATTGATCGGAAAGTATTCCGGTCATGTCTATACTTCATCGAACCTACAGGGTCACACGCTTAAGGGTCATCTATCTGTTGAATACTAGACAGGGAGTCTGAGATAAAGTCACCGGAAAGGTTTCGGAGACGGCGGAAAAGTTCCGAGAGAGAAAACCGAAAAGTTGTTTCGGGGTAAACCACTAAGCCGAAAAGGTTTCGGAGAGCACCTGGTAATTTTGGAGAGTGCCAGAATTGTTCTGGTAACTTCTGGAATTTTTCTGGAGAAAAGATTAAAATATTTTTTTCGGAAATATTTCGGAGCTGCCGGAAATGTTCCGGAGCTGCCGGAAATGCTTAGGTTGCTTTTCGCAGATGAAAATCACTAATCCGGAATTGTTTCGGAATGCGCCCAAAATCATTTTAGTGGGTGTTGGAATTATTCTAAGACCCACAGAAATATTTTCGGAATTTTCGGACGCGAAAAAGTGGTGTCATGAATAGTAAAAAGTACTACTTGAGATATTTTTGGAAAGCCTTCTAGAAGGACTTGGGAGCCAAGAAAGCCCCCTTGGGTTTCCTATAAATAGAGGTGTGAGGGCAGCCCCATATCCTTGATCCAAGCTCTCCCTTGAGTTCAATACACAAGCCATGCATGATCTGGCATTCTCTCTCCCTCCCCGCGAAATAGTTTCGTAGAGCCGAAAGGCTGTCTGGGTTCCGGCAGGAACTAGTTCTGGACGGCGAAGCCCTGCCGGATAGCTGACACCGTATGTGTGCAACCCCGTAGAGAGGTCGTAGTTTCGATCTTTTGCCCGAGGGGCTGTTCGAGGGTCCTCCCGAAGGGCTGTCCAAATTATCGTTCGAGTTTCAAGGGTCCTCCCAGAGGGCTGTCCGAGTTACCGATCGAGTTTCGAGGGGCCTCCCGAAGGGCTGTCCGTGACATCGTCCGAGGGACTGTCTGACCGCCTCCCTGAGCGTTGTCCGAGGAGCAGACGAGGGAATACATTCTCGCGGTTGGGAGGTTGTAAATCCTAGCTGCGGGGATCTGCACCGACGATCTACATCGACTCTACTTCCGCTGCGCTTCGAGTCGGTAACGATCAGATCAAAAACCTTGTATGCAGTCTCCATAGTGGTCCTGGGCGTGTTCGTAGTGCGGAAATTTTTGTTTTCTGTTGCGTTCCCCTACACACGGATGGTTCTTTCTTTATTGGGAAAGGCCGCTCGATCAAACGTCTGGGCGCGCGTGCGCCAGGTAGCTGCGTCCAAAAAACTATGAAGAGTATTGGCATGTGCGTTGGCAGAAGCTGGTTTCAACGTAAGGTTAGGTGGCTTGGCACTTGTGGAAAGAGAGAAACTTAGGAAAATCAACGATTTCCAAGATTGTCATGCGAAATTAGGACACCGATAGGGAGCGATTGGTCGTGCTAAAGGCGGCCAATGCACCTAGTTCCCCTTGCAGTATTGATGGTCCACAGGCCAGTTAATTTTTTTGTTTTATAAAATATATATTTATACAGTCATATAATTAAAAAATAATGTATGTTAATTGCAAAAAAATTCCTTATTTGAAAAATATAATAAAGACGTAAAATTAATATAAGAATATATAATAATAGTAATAAAATATTTAAATTGCAATGTAAAATAAATAAAATACACAATTACGAACATTACAAGAATTGTCATATAAAAAATGACTCAACTTAGAAACTATAATTTTTATTTAAAAAATGCAATATTGTGTAATATACAACTGCCATCGTATAATAAAAACATTGGTATTTAGAAAATGAAATTGCTATAGTGTGTGTAATATAACTACCATCCTGTAAGAAAACATTGGTTATGATGTATTAAAATGAAATTGCTATAATGCGTGTAATACAATTGTCATCCTATAACAAAAACATTTTCCATGGTGTAAATTTTTTTCCCATAGTGTGTGTAATACAATTGTCATCCTATAACAATTTTTTTGACATGGTGTACAAAAGAAAATTGTCATAGTGTGTGTAATACATTTTCCATTTCCTATAAAAAGAACATGTGTCATACTATAGAAATTAAAGTTGTTGGAACCATATTTGCATTATACAGTAAGAAAATTTGCCATTATACAATCAATAAATTTGCCATGGTCGAGAAATATTAATTTCCATGATCTACGGATTGAAATTGTCATGGTCCATCAATTAAACTTGCAATTGTTCTTCGTATTTAAAAGAATGAACCAAAAATCTTATTTTCAAAATTTTCCATCTAGTGAAAAACAATTGTTGTACAATTTCCATTTACTTATAAATATATTAATATGATTTATTGTGGATAATTTTCCACATCTCATAAAAAAGGTATATTGCCCTCGTGTAATCCGTTCGCTCGGGTACTTTCCAGAGTGAATTTGATGGTCCAAAGGGCCAGTTGATTCTTTTATTGTGTTTTTGGTAAATGCCATCTAATTTAAAATAAATGAATGTTAGTTGCAACTTAATTTTCATGTTTTCAAAATATAATAAAATTATAAAATTACTGTAAGAATATATGAAAGTACTAATAAAATATTAAAATTGCCATGTAAAATTAAATAAACAATAAAAAATTACAAGAATTTTCATATTAAAAATTACTCAACTAAGAAGCAAGAGTTGCCTTTTATGTCAAAAAAATGTAATAATGTGTGTAATACGATTGCCATCCTATAACAAAGACATTTGCCATGATTTATAAACATAATTGTTATTGTGTGTAATATAATTGCCACCCTATAACAAAGATCATTTATATGATGTATAAAAAGGAAAAAAAATATAATGTGTGTAATACAATTATCATCATATAACAAAAATATTTGCCATGGTGTATAAAATAAAATTGACATAGTGTGTAATGAAATTGCCAGTCTATAACATTTTTTACCATGGTCTATACAATTTTTTATCATAGTGTATGCCATCCTATAAGAAGATACTTTGCCATACTATAGAAAGTAAAGTTGCCATGTTATAGGGAGTAAACTTACCATTATTCAATAAATAAATTTGCCATGGTTAACAAAATTAATTGCCATGGCCCATCGATTAAATTGCATGGTTCTCCGTATCAAGAAATTATTGAACGAATAAGAAATCTTATTTTATAGTTTTTTGCCATCCAGTGAGAAACAATGGTTGTATAATTGTCATGTATTTAAAAAACTATTAATAGAATTTGATTGTGCATAATTTGCCATGTGTGATATACAAGTCTACTAGCTATGGTACTCTTATTGCGGGAGGTCTTAGGCAGTACCACTGCGCTAGCACTATGCATTGATTTCATTGGGTGTTAACGATATATTTAGGGTGCGCTAACAAATTACTGGTTGGTTGTGACCATATCAAATTTGATCACGATCGGACGAGGGATCAGGCCGCATGAAGCTTCTAGAATTCGTATGTTTGCTCCCAATCATTAATGGCTACCAAGGTAGGAGCGGAGCTCTCGAGAGAACATTTCGACGGATCGTATTGTGTCAGCATCTCCATGAGCAGGCTCATGCCATTGATCTTGGTGCCCCATGGGAGCAACTTGTCCATGACATGCAGCTCATTGACGAGCTCCTGTACGATCCAAATGGTACCCCAATAATATAAGCACTTTGCAGTTAATACAAAAAACCAAGGAAAATAATTCAAGAAAATGCACACATCTCATGTAGCATATCAGCTCATGCTTCACCACTGGGATGGCTCCATCGGAGGAGAAGAAGGTTGTGGCTCTCTCCCATTGCAGAAATCGATCCAATGTTCGCGCCTTGCTAAATCCGAGGACCTCGCCTCTGCCATCGCCCAATGGAGGATCACTTCAATTGGCAGGAGGTCATCTGAGTTGATTTTCTCCCTCTGCTTTACGATTATATGGCTATGCTCCTCCTCTGTAGCCCGATTCATTCTCTCCTCTAACATACTCGATCTACACTTTGCTCCCCATTATTCCTTCATAATGATGGCATCTTTGATCTCTGCCATACTAACCGCGAGTGGAGTCTCATCCACGACAGCCTCCCAGGATTGGAGACGGTAGCTCAGAGCAAAATTCTTCGAGAAAGGGACGTGATCTAGCCATTTTGTTCAAAAATGTGGATCTAGAATCCCCTCCCATCATTCTGGTCCCAGCAACTCATGCCACTCAAGCACCTTTGTCAGATAGATTGTCATGGCCATAGGTGACCGCCACATCGTTCGTAATAGTATAAGTCACACAAATTGTCCTCAAATTGCTACTAACTATAGGTCCTACGGTTCATAGCTACGACATGGGAGAGGAAGAACGACTGCTACTCCAATGATATACGATCCAAAACATGGTACTCCAATAATATAACCACTTTGCAGTTCATACAAAAAATAAAGGAAAATATATCAAGAAAGTGCAAAAAATGTATCTCATGTATCCTATCAACTTATGTTTCACCACTGGGTCTACACCCCCCCCACAATTCTTTCTTCATTTTGATGGTGTCATTGATCTCTGCCATAGGAACCGCGAACGGAGGCGCATCCTCCTCCGCCTCCTAGACTTGGACTCGGTGGATCTGAGCCAAATGCTCCGAGAGAGGGGTGTGATCTAGTGTGAAGGCCGGATCAGGAGTCCACTCCCACCATTCTAGCCCCCAGCAACTCCTGCCACTCTACCGGCTCGATCTCCATGGCACTCTACCACATCGTCTGTAATAGTACAAGTTCACACAAAATGACCTCAAATTACTACTAACTGGCCACAATGGGATACACAACTCATGGTAACACTTTAAACAACACAAAGTTACCACGACTACATAACATAGGCGCGGAGGAGCACATCTATAGGAGGCGAGGCCATGTGCGAGGAGGATGACTACGGGTTTGTAAAATGCTCACAAAATTTGGTTCAGTTTCGATGTTGGTGCTTCACTTTCATGGTCCAGGCACAACAGAGACGATCTCCTGAAACCTAGTATAATTATTCTCAACCTATTTATGGGCAAGATTTCAAGTGACCGTCATTCCACTCTTCCATTTGGGGCGCTAAATCCCTAGAAATGCAATTAATGCCTGAAATATGGCATATGGGCTCCAACCAGGCATGTGTGAAGTCAGTCATCGTCTCTATTGAGTGAGTCCAGAAAAGGGTTCAAGGCCAAAGAAGGATCTGGCTTCGCACTCACGTGCAAAGCTGACAATACACCACAACATAGGAGGATGAGATACCCGCCTACCGAAGTGTCGAGCGTTGGCGACCATGCATGGCTCGAATGAACAGAGTTGGCCACATTCATATACAGCACGCCATAGCCTACCACGGGGATGACTGCCGCCGTTAAATTCGCCATGCGCTCGTGATCGACCGCTTGCACTGATCTAACTAATCATCCAGGCAATATCATTTAGTAGTCAAATATACAAATTCATGATTAAAGAGCAGAGCAATTGGATAACTGATTATTACGAACTCCAAAATGAACACAAGAAGTAGATATCATTGCTCAAAGATGACACACAGTACAAATGTACAATTAACAACACCTCCTGCAGCTGCTTGTTCATTTCCATGACATAGATTAAAGGAGCTAGACTATTAGCTAGTACGATTGAGCTACACTAGCTAAGCAATCCTAACTCCATCAGTAACTGCTGGAAGCAGATTTCACAATGCTGCATCGTGCACTGGTCTCTGTCGTGCAGGTGCAGCGATCCACTCTCACACGAGATGACTGCCGGCGTTGGCGTAGGGTAAGCCACGTCCAATGTGTCGTCGCAGGTGCCGAGCAGCTCCTCCATTGTGCACTCGAACCTGCCGGCGTCGTCCTCCGCAGCCCCAATGCGTTCTTGGACGTCGTCGAGTATGTCGGCGAAGAACCCAGCCGGATCCACGCTGCCGTCGTCAACTACTCCGGCGGGCAACGTCTCTTCTTGGTCGCACATCAACCAGCGCTCCGCCTCCTGAAGCATCATGATCTCTTGCTCTTCGCGGCGCGGGATTTGGGGACGCGGAGCCTCCGGATGCTGGACGTCGGCGGCCTTCCTCTTCCTGGAACCGGCGGCGTTCATCACGGACGCGTACGTCGTCGTCTTCTTGTGGCGCGATACGTAGACCTTGCACAACACCAGGTCGGCGTCGTCGCCGTCGACGCCATACTCGATCATGCACCACCCAAGCCTGGTTCTTGGCGCTCCGGGCTTCTTTGGAATCCCAAACGAAAGATCGCGCATGTGGCCAACCCGGTTGCCGTGAACGTCGAGCACGGGCCTCTCGCCCTTTTCCGAGTGCCAATTGTAAGCCTCGTCGCCGACGGCGTCGGCAACGACGCGCTGCCGCCTCCCGTTGCGGCCGCCGCCTTTAGTCTGGTGACGACGGGCCGGTGAGAAGAAGTACCACTCGCCCCCTTTGCCGTCGTCCTTGTCGGAGCCAGGAGCGTGGGAACGGTTCTCGACGAGGTCCCCGGGAAGCACGGAGTAGACATCGGCCTCGTGGATGAAGCCGGCAGTTGAGATGGGTGCTCCGGCGAGCCTCGGCCGAAGAAAGTGCTCCACCAATTCGTGATCAGCTGGAGCGAAGACGAAGCAAGACGGAGGAGCGGCCACAGCAGCAAACTCGATGAATCCCAGCGAAGTCGCCGGCGAGCAACGGTGCAAGTAAAGCAGGAGGGATTTGGCAGGAAGTGGAACCCTAACATGATATTTCTTTGTTAATTACAAATCATACCATTTTTATAAATGAATTGTGTGATATCTAATTAATATCATAACTAATGGATTATTTATTTTGTTAGATATGTCAATTATCATCTGTATGTAGTTTACACATATTTTTAGTTATTATTTTTAGAACATGACAATTATTATTTCATGAGACATGACAATTCTTACTTTGTGTGACATGGCATTTTTTTGCGTTCTTGTGGGTACACATTTATTAAAACACGGTAATTATTGTTTGTGTGATATGCCAATTCTTATTTCTTGCTAATTATTATTACTATTTTAGTACATGGCGATTGTTATTTTATGAGACAAGGATTTTTTTTGTGTGACATGCTATTTATTATTTGTGTGTCATAATACTTATTATATGTTGGCATCGCATTTTTTAACACTGTAATTTTTTTTAAATGTTAGACATGTCTTTTTGTAAAGACAAACATAATACTATGTGAAACATGGTAATTTTCTGTTTTAGAAATTTTAGACATTGGTTTTTTTAGTGCAACATGGCAACCATGGTGCAATAGGTTTTCACCCCAATGGCAAATTTACCTTGTTTCAATTTTGTAGATTGTTTCTTGTATAGGTTGCGATGGGTTTTTGTTGGATAATTCCTTTTATAACCATCCATGGCAAATTCTTGTTTTTGTATTGGACATGGAATTCTTATTTGTAGGACATGGTAAATCTTATTCATATGACATGACAATTATTATTATTGGACATGGAAAATCTTACTGGTAGGACATGATAATTCTTATTGATAAAAAATGGAAATTCTTGTTCGTAAGACATGGCAATTCTTGTTCGTATGACATGACAATTCTGCTTCGTAGGACATGACAACTCTTATGTGTAGGACATGCAAAAAAATATTATGTGGCAATTCTTATTGGTAGGACATGTCAATTCTTACTTGTGGGTCATGAACTCATGATACTTTACGAAACATGGCAATTTTTGCTGAAATTATTGAACATGACTATTTTGAGTAGAACATGGCAAGTTTACCACTTTTTTGTTAAAATTGTTGAAACAATGCTATTTTTTAGTACGGAGTAGAACATAGCAAATTTGGCATGGTTATAATGGTGCAACAGGGTTTTTATCTCATGAAAATTTTCTTCATTTTTTATTTTTTAGATTATTTTATTTAGATTGCGATGGATCTTCTTGCACATGGCAAATTCTTATTTTTGCACATGGAAAACTCATAGTATTTTCTATAAAATTGCCATGTGTCTTAAATTATAAATTTAGGTAATTTTTTTTAATATATCTATCCTTAAGATTTTACCCGCTCCTGGCCCAATGAAACAGCCCACCTAAAATCGTTCGGTCGATCCTCCCTCCCCGCCCGCACGTAGCGTGCGGGCGAGCGCTCTGCCGTCCTGACGTACGGTGCATATCTGCGTCCTATATAAAAAATCCAAAATCTACTTATCATTGCTCTCATCCGTCAACCTCTCCCAATCCGATTGGCTAATTCCGCTAGGTATGTTTACTAGACCTGTAAGAGATTTGTGTTGTACCTTATGGCCTATGATGGGTTTGTTGTTGGCTGGTGTGCATGTTTTATGTCCTAGTCCTACCCACCGAATACTGTGTTTATCAGTTTCATGTTGAATGAGATTGGGGGCCTGGAGCTATGTTTTGATCGATTTACATTTATGTTTGTGTTCATGGACTAGGACTACATGTCTATGTCGCTAGCTAGAGGAAGTGTTTAATATGTACTGTTCATTTCTGCTATGGATTTTGAATAATAGTTTCATGATTCGATGTGGGTAATTCTACATAATTGCTTCTTTACAGGAAGAATAAAATAATGTTCTGAAAATGAAGAAAACAGGTTGGAACTGACGAAACAAATATGTGAAGAATTTTATACCCAAAGTACTAATCTTTTAAGTTGAACAAGTGTGGTAAAGATATGGAGATGACCATGGTTGAACTGAACATTTTCAAGAAAGGACACCGTAGAAAAAAAAACATAATGCAACCAATGAAGCCTTCCTTTGTTAGAGCAGCTTTAACAGAGTCGTTGTATTGATAGCCTCAATATTCATGACCTATCACATGTAGTTTCTAGCGGAAAACTCACTAAGATGGTAACTGGTTTTCTTGAAGGATGAAAGAACCTCATCCCAACATGCATATCCAGGATTTCCTAGGTAGAACTTACCATCAAGGATGTTGATTCCATCAGGTCGATTCATATTGTTAGCAACAAAGATATCATCATGGGTTGATCCCGCCAAACAAACTAAGACATATGTGAGCTTGAGATAGAAATCAATAGCAACAAACACGTTCTGTCTTTAGTAGTGCTTTTTACCCTTGTATGATGCAGCTAGCTTGTAACCTCGGCACTCTAGAAATCACATAAGTACAATTATCAGCTTTTGTAGTGCTTTAATCATCTCTCGTGTGATCTCTCCAATTGCATAAGTCTTGCTAGAAATACCCAAAAAATATTTCAATGGATCTCCTGAATGTGTTGTGAATCACTCTGAACCTCTGGTTACGAACTACAACATGAAGGAATATTGCTACCTGCTCTTCCACAAAGGTGTCGATACTATTCAGGAGCAACATGAACCTCTGGTAGCAACCCCCTCCCCCTAGATGTCCCATAATCTTGGCAAAACGGTATCTTCTCATTCGAAGGACGTTCACAACCTCTACATTGCTATGGTTGTAGATGTAGTTCAGATTTGCCGTAACATTGGACCATATTTGATCATAGGCATGTTATGAATCACTCTCTTGTGGACCAACATTACCTAGGACAAAATCACAGCTATGACTGTTGCTTCCTGAACGATGAACTTCATCCATTCATCCTAGTGAAATCAATGGTGCGGTAAGTAACGGTGAAGTCGATCATACACCTTACCTAACGACCTAACAGTGGAGGGATGCATGGAAGGTTGACATATGTTTGCCATTAGAGAGGACAAAAAGGACCGGCCCATGCCGGAGACGAGGAGGATATGGAGATAGAGGGGACGAGCAGCTCACGGAGGGGAGGAGCACATCCTAGTACCACAGATCTATGTAACCTCTACTTCGACCACCGATGGTATCATAGATCTAAATCGCCGTTGCCACTGGTGCCAAGAAATGAGGATCCTTGATTTTTCCTCCCACAAAAGATGAGCGAGTATAAGGGGGGTGAGACTGCAGATTTCGTGGCGCCTGACGCCTGTCATCACCATGCCTGCACCACCATGTACGATGTTTCTCCCTTTACACTCACCCGAGCCTAGCTCCATATAAACGACCAATTCAAGTGTTCCTAGCGCTTTGATTTCCGTGCATGATGGTATAGTCCTTAGTGTGACCAACCAATTGAGTTTTTTTTTCATCATTAGACCTGCTTGGGGGCTGCGGCAACCAAACACACTTCAAATATATGTCGACCGGGCATGAACGATCCAACCTTCTGATCTCACCGTCAGAGCATTGCACTTTCTGGTGTTGTTGAATTATCTACGTTGATCACTCCCCATTTCTTCACAAGCTCTAGCGCCTTCTTCATATAGATCAGTACTCCACTAGTGTGCATGGAACTTCCAGGATATGAGTAGGACAACATGAATAATTGAAGTCCTTCTCGACTCCTTGAGCATCCAAATCAAATTAAGTGGTTTCTCTAGCGTGCATCGTCGCGTTGTTGGTCCAGTGGTGAACTGGTGATGCGGTGGACGACGATGGTGGGTTGCGCTTCGGATGGCAGAGGTTATGTCCTTCACCTCCAGGTGACAAGGGAGGTGGACTACGCGGGCTGCGGGAGTGAATTGTAAAAAACCACCATATTGAAGGGGACATTTGCAGGAAATGCGGTTTTACGATATTTTTTTGTAGATACGCCTAATTTTTTTCTTAATTTTTTGCAGAAAATATTGATCGCCCAGTTTAAACAATTGAAGTACGATTATGACAGGTGAAGGCCGCCTATAAGGTCTTTTCTTTTTGCAGAAACACCCTGAAAAAAATAAAAATAAAGCAATCGCGCCTGATAGGACCCTCGCTAGACCAGCCACCGCGGCCGCCCCCTCCCTCTTGCCCGCGACGGTGCCCAGGCGGCGGAGGAGCTCACTGCGCCCCCGAGCTCCCATGTGGCCGCGCGCCGCGCCGCACCCGGCCTCCGCCCCGCTCCCCGCGCCCAGCTGCCCCTGCGCCCGCCCGTGGTCGCGCCCAAGCTGATGCTCCCTTGTCGTGGCCAAACCCGGAGCAGCGCCCGGGGATCTCCGTGGTCGCGCCCAGGCCGCCTCCCGTGGTCACGCCCAGGCCGCCTCCCGTGGTCGCGCCCGGGGTGTCGCCTTGGCCGCGCCCAAGCTGCCTCCCGTGGCCGCGCCCGGGGGTCGCCGTGGTCGCGCCCGGAGCCGCGCCTGAGGGTCGCCGTGGCCGCTCCCAGAGCCGCGCCCGAAAGTCACCGTCGCCGTGCCCTCCTGTTCGGCGCGCCCGCCCACTGCTTATTGGCTTCTCGCCCTTCGTTGGTGAGCCCCAAGTGGAAGGCGTGATGCAGTGCAGCAGTGAGTTTTCCCTCGGTGAAGATACCAAGGTTTGTCTCCAGTAGGACTCCAGAGATGATAAGTAGGTGTCAGCGGCGCGACTGACGTGGACCTGCACACAGACACAGATAACTTTGTTCCCAACGAAGTTCAGAGAGGTTGTCAATCTCTCCGGTCTTGTTGTTCACAAATGATAAAACGCAAGGGATAATGATAGCAACTTGAAAGTAAATGCAGAAAAGTAAATAAAGCTTGGAAACAATAATGAGGATATGGACCGAGATACGTGATGTTCACTAGTGATGTCTCTCTCCCAAAAGACGATAAAACTTCTATGCGAGGTAAACAAATTACAGAAGGGCAATTGACAGGATTATGAACGCACCGCAATGCTAACTATGCTACAAAAGAAAGGAAGAGGTTCAAAAGCACGGGCAGTACGCCAAAATAAGTAGACCGAAATCCATCTGCATCTACTACTAATCATCCACCTTGAGATATCTATCCAGAACATCTCGCTGGTATTAAGTTGCGAGCCCCACCCAAAGTGTAAACCCAAAGCAACAGACAACTGCAATAAAAAGAACTTTGCGTAAAGTAAACAATCCTTGTGACCGCGGTCACAAGCACCGTTGTTTTCCCCCTTGTGGCAACATCACACCCCCTAGACTCATGTTTCTGTCACTCAAGCGTGTCATCGGGGGGGGGGGGGCATGAACCCACAATCTAGCACAACACTCCCTCTTGGAGTTACTACCTACTACTTGGCCAAAGCAATAAACAACAACGGGGAACATGCAAGAATTAGTTAGGAACAAAAATATAAGAGATAAAAACAAAATATATTACTCTATCACAATCTGAACATAATCTCATAATCCATCAGATCCCTCCAAACTCAGCATAGCAATAGCATAAATATTACAAAGGTGCCTCGATCATGTAGGGCAGCTCACGAGGTCTAGACAATGAAGATCAAAGAGGGGAGGAGAACGTCACATAGCTACTGATCACGGACCCATGATCCAAGGAAAACTACTCACGAGACATCCGGGGAGCATCCATGGTGGAGAGGAGACTCCCGGAGGTCAATCCTCCCTCCGGCAGGGTGCCGGGAAGAGGTCTTCTGGTGCTGCCGATCTTGGAAGCGCGGCGGCGGCGGAACAGAGGCGAGTTCGCGGAATAGGGTTCCTCTCCTGGAGTTTTCCCATGACGGAGAATAAATAGGCGAAGGGGGGCAGCCAGAGGTGGACCAGGGGCCCCAGGCGCCCCCCCTGGCGCGGCCAGGGGTGGGGCCGCGCCGGGTGGCCGCCTGGGCCCCCTGGATCCCCTCTGGCCCCTCCCGGGCTCTTCTCGAAGCTTCCGTCACGCTGATTTTTTATCTGAATTTTCCCGAATTTTTCTGGCACTTTTTATTTGGGGGAAAACTGAAATAGAAAAACAGCAGAAAACAGGAACTGGCACTGGGGTGCACTGAGTTAATAGGTTAGTCCAATTATGATAAAAAATGTATGAAAGTGTATCTAGATCATAGCAATATCACACAAAACATGCATGGAGCAAGCAGAAACTATAGATATGTTTTGGACGTATCAACATCCCCAAGCTTCATTCCTGCTCGTCCTCGAGTAGGTAAATGATAACAAGCATAATTTCTGTGGTGACATGCTAGCAACCATAAAAGAACTTTGAAAAGTAAAGCAATCAAGGTATGTAATTCAATTCAAGTCATAACATGCAAGAGTCTATATTAGCATTGAAACAAGTAACAAAAGAACAAAAGGTGCAAGAGCTCTCGCTGTCCGTGACTCGAATGTCTCCAAATGGTGTTTGCGTGCAAGAAGGGGGATAGGGAATACGAGAAAAAAATAACAATTTTGTTGAGAACTCAATCTACTAAAGTTTCACACTTGGTCTTCTTTGGAATCTTATCTTGACTCGTCCCCAGACCACTAGCCAGGTACAAGTCAATTTGATCCACTCCTTTTTGATATTTTGAGCACTCATGCAATGCATGAGCATGAGCACGAGAGTTGACACTTAGGATGGCAAAGAGAGAAATATGGTGGAGGAGGAAGACTAAAAGGATGAGAAGGGCTCACATCAATGAGGACAATCATAGGCAAGAGATGCCAAATGATAGATATGATGTGAGGAGTAGGGATTGCCATGCAACAGATGCACATACAAGCTAAGAAGCTCTCCAAACTATATGCATGAAAATCATCTCTATGGAGTACAAGGATATAAAGGGAGTACTAGTGTGGATCTCTCAAAAGGATAGTAGTGTTGCCCCTTTCTCTCTTTTTTATTTCTTTTTCTCTTTTTTCTATTTTTTTGTATTTTTTTGTGGCCTCAATGGCTCTTTCCATATAACTCTCATTTGTCCTCTTTGGGATCTTTTATTGTGTCCACTTTGGGATCTTTTCCTAACTTAAGGGCAACACTCTATTTTACAAGAAGGTAAAGGAGATCTTTCACACTTTACAAGGTACTCAAAACATAAAGAAGATGTAACTATCATGATGTATGCAATGTATGTCGCTGCCAGTGTAGCAGGAACATGTATGACATGAAGATCAAGTCATGAAGAGGTGGAAGTTGCATGGCAATGTAACTCGGAAATGCTATGGAAATGCCTTGATAGGTAGGTATGGTGGCTGTTTTGAGGAAAGATAAAGGGAGGCTTATGATGACAGAGCGTATCATGCCAAGGGTTTGGAAGTACCGGCGAAGGTGGACACCGACTCTCGGAGTGAGAAGAAGGCAATGCACGGCGCGGGAAAGGCTAGCAAAATATGGGAAGGTGGAAGTGTCAACTCTCAATACTTACATTAGTCCGAAGAACTCATGCACTTATTATCGGTAACTCTCAATCTATTGAGGAGGTTCACAAAGAGACAAGTACCCCGAGGAGGAGTGTATGGGGGTTTGGTTATCCTTGCGCATCCTCAACTCATGGTACGTGAGTGTACTCTAATACTCGACTCCTCAGAAGGGTAGTGATCCATCTAGTAGCTAGAGTTCTCAACTAGTTTTGTAGGTTTTGAAAATAAACACGGATTGCCCAAAATACGACACCTATCACTAATAGTCAAGAGCTCTTGACACCAAAAGTCCAAACATTACTCACAACAATACCTCAAAACTATTGCAAGCTACTAGTAAAATTAAATAGCAACCTCAATTACCTACTTTCAAGACAAAACACAACTCAGTGCAACAACCAACTCTCTTCAACAAGATAAACATGAAAACTAAAAAGAGTTCCAGCAACAAACTAAACAAAAGCCAAGGCTCTTGCTAAAGACAAACTAAGACTAAAACTAAACATGACAGTAGCTATGAAAAGATAAAGAACACACAATAGCAAAAAGATAGGCATGAAGAATCCTATGATATGTTCTAGATTTTGAAAGTGGAGCGTGTTTCTCTCCCACACAAAGTAAGAAAGGATCTAACTTGTTATGAACAGCAAGAAAAGCTAAAGAAAACTAAAAACAAAACCTAAGAGCGAGACGCTCCAAGCATAGCACATAACGCATGAAGTGATAAAAATATAGTGAGACGAAGGACGAACCGATGATTGTTGATGGAGAAGGGGATGCACGGGGGCATCCCCAAGCTTAGACGCTTGAGTCTCCTTGAATATTTATTGGGGATGCATGGGGGCATCCCCAATCTTGAGCGCTTGACACTCCTGGATCTTCTTTCATCATCTTCTACCGCACACTTGAAAACTCCCTTCATACATAACTCATCATAAGCTGATTAGAGAGGTTAGTACCCTTAATAAATAATTTTTCTCCCACTGGATATAAAGATATTCTTGAAGAGCTACTGTTTCTCAAGAGGTCCAAAAAGTGTTTGCAAAGAAAAATCAAGCTTAAGGTTTGCAAAAGTTAGGAGAGACAAAACGTGGCAGAATCTGTGAAAAACAGAACAAAAGATAGTAAAGAATTTTTTAGGGGCAATTATGCAACTCAAATCAAAAAACTCAGAACATACGGAAGTTTCGTAATTGTATAGAGCATACTGTGTAATAATTTCATCTCAAAAAGATGAACTGGGATTTTTCTGGAATTTTTCTGGTCACGAGGACAGAATCTGTTTTCTGGACAGCATGTCACAAGTTTTACTTCCCTTGCCGTAAGAGGCTATAACTTGGCACAAAGCTGAAAATAAAGATACAATGATGTTGCTACAGAAGTAACAATCATCAAGATACAACAAAAGCAAAAAGAAAAACCTAAATTCGTTGCGGGTTGCCTCCCAAAAGCGCTTCTTTAAAGCCATTAGCTAGGCATGATGCAAAAAGAAGAATCAAATTTTATCAAGAGAAAGAGAATAACTAGCCCGTGTAACGGACTCAAAAGGTAACTTGATTTTCTTTCTAGGGAAGTGTTCCATCCCCTTTTTGAATGAGAATTGGAATTTTATATTCCCCTCTTTCATGTCAATAACCGCACCAACGGTGCGAAGAAAAGGACGTCCCAAAATAATTGGACACAAAGGTTCACACTCTATATCCATAACAA
Source organism: Bromus sterilis (assembly GCA_950022295.1). Classification (NCBI taxonomy): domain Eukaryota; kingdom Viridiplantae; phylum Streptophyta; class Magnoliopsida; order Poales; family Poaceae; genus Bromus; species Bromus sterilis. The sequence continues at coordinate 437,145,784 of OX465595.1, forward strand.
TAAAATCAACGGGAACATAGTTGTCATTGACAATGATAAGAACATCGTTGATCTTCCCCAAAGGTTTCTTTATGGAAGAATCAACAAGACGAACACCAAAAGAACAAGGCTCAAGAGTCTTCAATTCAAACATATCAAATATTCTTTTGGGCATAACGGAGGTACTAGCTCCAACATCACATAAAGCATAGCAAGAGAAGTTATTCAATTTAATTTTGATCAAAGGATCCCAACCATCATCTAGCTTCCTAGGTATGGAGGCTTCTACTCTAAGATTTTCCTCCCTAGCTTTGATAAGAGCATTTGTGATATGCTCCGTGAAGGCAAGATTAAGTGTGCTAGTGTGGGGGTCTCTAGACATTTTGTGTAGCAAGGTAATAACTTCTGAGAGGGTGCAACTATCAAAATCAATATCACTACTATCAAATGTGGTAGTAGTGTCATCTAGGCTCACTTGTTTGAAACCATCTATGTTCATAGGAGTTTATTTCTCTACGGTTGAGGTATCAGCATCACCATTAATAGGTCCAACGGGACTAGGGGTGCATTGGGTGCTAATAGTTTGAGTGTCCTCAACAATTTGGATAGTGGAAACTGTGTGATGTGTAAGAAGGCTCTTAATTCTATCCTCTTCCTCTTTTTCTCTAGCCCATCTTTCTTTGAGTTTAGCCATCATCCTAATATTTTCATTGATTTGTAACTGGATAGCATTAATAGGAGTGGCCTTATTCTCCTCAAGGGGAGAGGTTCTAATTTTAAGCATCTCAATATCAAGGGCTAAGCTTTCTACCTTCAAAGAGAGATTATCTATTTCAGCTAATTTCTCTTCTACATTTTTGTTGAAGGCTTTTTGGGTAGTGATAAAGTCTCTAAGCATGCTTTCTAATTCAGAAGAGGGGTTCTTGTTGCTAGGGTAAGTGTTGTTGTTCCCATAATTGGATGGGAACGGTCTAGGATTGCTAGCAAAATTTCCCCTATAAGTATTGTTGTTGAAGTTGTTTCTAGCAATAAAGTTCACATCTACTTGTTCTGGAGCAACCAAAGAATTTAAAGGAACATCATGAGGATCAATAGAGGGTTGCTTGGTAAGTAGAGACATAATCAAGTCAACTTTTTCATTGAGGGAGGTAATTTCCTCGACAGAATTTACCTTCCTACCTGTTGGAGCGCGTTCGGTGTGCCATTGGGAATAATTGGTCATCATTTCATCGAGAAGCTTCGTGGAAGCACCAAGTGTAGTTGACATAAAGGTTCCTCCCGCGGCCGAATCTAACAGGTTCCGCGAGGTAAAGTTCAAGCCTGCATAAAAAGTCTGGATAACCATCCAAGTAGTCAAACCATGTGTAGGGCATTTCTTAACAAAAGATTTCATTCGTTCCCAAGCATGGGCAACGTGTTCATTATCCAATTGCTTAAAATTCAAAATATTACTCCTCAATTGGATAATCTTAGCAGGAGGGTAGTACTTCCCTATAAAAGCATCTTTGCACTTATCCCAAGAATCTATGCTATTTCTAGGCAAAGATTGAAACCAGATTTTAGCATCTCCCGTAAAGAGAAAGGAAAGAGCTTGAGCTTAACAACATCACCTTCTACTTCTTTATACTTTTTCATATCACATAATTCAACAAAATTATTCAAGTGTAAAGCAGCATCATCTCCAGCACCTGAGAATTGATCTCTCATAACAAGGTTTAGCAAAGCAGGTTTAATTTCATAAGAGGTAGCTGAAGTGGAAGGTGTGGCAATGGGAGTGCAGATAAAGTCTTGGTTGTTGTGACTAGTGAAGTCACACAACTTGGTGTTTTCAGTGGAACCCATAGTAGCAGCAAATGTGGCAGATTTTTTTGTAGTTTTTGATAAAAGACACAAAGATAAAAACTGAATGACAAACTAACAAGAATAAAAAACAACGGTAAAGGGTAGTGTGCAACTCCCCTATCTTAGCACTTGGAGTCCCCGGAAACGGCGCCAGAAATACTCTTGCTTATTGGCTTCTCGCCCTTCGTTGGTGAGCCCCAAGTGGAAGGCGTGATGCAGTGCAGCAACGAGTTTTCCCTCGGTGATGATACCAAGGTTTGTCTCCAGTAGGACTCCAGAGATGATAAGTAGGTGTCAGCGGCGCGACTGACGTGGACCTGCACACAGACACAGATAACTTTGTTCCCAATGAAGTTCAGAGAGGTTGTCAATCTCCCCGGTCTTGTTGTTCACAAATGATAAAACACAAGGGATAATGATAGGACCTTGAAAGTAAATGCAGAAAAGTAAAAAAAGCTTGGAAACAATAATGAGGATATGGACCGGGATACGTGATGTTCACTAGTGATGTCTCTCTCCCAAAAGACGATAAAACTGCTATGCGAGGTAAACAAATTACAGAAGGGCAATTGACAGGATTATGAACGCACCGCAATGCTAACTATGCTACAAAAGAAAGGAAGAGGTTCAAAAGCACGGGAAGTACGCCAAAATAAGTAGACTGAAATCCATCTGCATCTACTACTAATCATCCACCTTGAGATATCTATCCAGAACATCTCGCTGGTATTAAGTTGCGAGCCCCACCCAAAGTGTAAACCCAAAGCAACAGACAACTGCAATAAAAAGAACTTTGCGTAAAGTAAACAATCCTTGTAACCGCGGTCACAAGCACCGTTGTTTTCCCCCTTGTGGCAACATCACACCCCCTAGACTCATGTTTCTGTCACTCAAGCGTGTCATCGGGGGGGGGGGGCATGAACCCACAATCTAGCACAACGCTCCCTCTTGGAGTCACTACCTACTACTTGGCCAAAGCAATAAACAGCAACGGGGAACATGCAAGAATTACTTAGGAACAAAAATAGAAGAGATAAAAACAAAATATATTACTCTATCACAATCTGAACATAATCTCATAATCCATCAGATCCCTCCAAACTCATCATAGCAACAGCAGAAATATTACAAAGGTGCCTCGCTCATGTAGGGCAGCTCACGAGGTCTAGACAATGAAGATCAAAGAGGGGAGGAGAACATCACATAGCTACTGATCACGGACCCATGGTCCAAGGAAAACTACTCACGAGACATCCGGGGAGCATCCATGGTGGAGAGGAGACTCCCGGAGGTCAATCCTCCCTCCGGTAGGGTGCCGGGAAGAGGTCTTCTGGTGCTCCCTATCTTGGAAGCGCGGCGGCGGCGGAACAGAGGCGAGTTCGTGGAATAGGGTTTCTCCTCAGGAGTTTTCCCGTGACGGAGAATAAATAGGCGAAGGGGGGCAGCCAGAGGTGGACCAGGGGCCCCAGGCCCCCCCTGGCGCGACCAGGGGTGGGGCCGCGCCGGGTGACCGCCTGGGCCCCCCTGGCTCCCCTCTGGCCCCTCCCAGGCTCTTCTCGAAGCTTCCGTCACGCTAATTTTTTATCTGAATTTTCCTGAATTTTTCTGGAACTTTTTATATGGGGGAAAACTGAAATTGAAAAACAGCAGAAAACAGGAACTGGCACTGGGGTGCACTGAGTTAATAGGTTAGTCCAATTATGATAAAAAATGGATGAAAGTGTATCTAGATTATAGCAATATCACACAAAACATGCATGGAGCAAGCAGAAATTATAGATACGTTTTGGACGTATCAACAACTCGTCGTTGTTAAAGTACAATCTCTTTCCGATCCTTGGTTTGCAGATTATGCTAATTTTATCGTTGCAAAGTATTTGCCTCCAGGTTTAACATTTCAGCAAAGGAAGAAGTTCTTCCATGATTTGAGGCATTACTTTTGGGATGACCCACATCTTTTCAAAGAAGGTCCAGACGGGATCGTGAGAAGATGCATACCGGAACACGAGCAGAAGGACATTCTCAAGCAATGTCACGATAGTCCCTATGGAGGACATCACGCCGGTGAGAGAACCGCACATAAGGTACTCCAATCAGGTTTTTATTGGCCTACTCTCTTTAAAGATGCTAGAAATTATGTTTTAGCCTGTGATAAATGTCAGAGAGTTGGTAATATTAGTAGAAGGAATGAGATGCCTATGAATTACTCACTAGTGATTGAGCCTTTTGATTGCTGGGGTTTTGATTTTATGGGTCCTTTTCCTTCTTCGCACAAGTACACTCACATATTAGTTGCTGTTGATTATGTAACCAAGTGGGTTGAAGCAATCCCCACTGAGAGTGCTGATGACAAAACATCTTTGAAAATGCTCAAAGATGTAATTTTCCCTAGGTTTGGTGTACCTAGGTATCTCATGACTGATGGAGGATCACACTTCACGCATGGAGCTTTTAGAAAAGCTTTAGCCAAGTACGATGTCAATCATAGAATTGCTTCACCGTACCATCCTCAAACTAGTGGGAAAGTTGAGCTCACCAATAGAGAGATCAAGTTGATCTTGCAAAAGACAGTTAACAGAAATAGGAAGGACTGGTCAAATAAGTTAGGAGATGCTTTGTGGGCGTATAGAACTACTTACAAAAACCCCATGGGCATGTCTCCCTATAAAATGGTCTATGGCAAGGCTTGCCATTTTCCATTAGAGTTAGAACACAAAGCTTTCTGAGCTGTTGGAGAGCTTAATGCTGACCCAAAGTTAGCTGGTGAAAAGCGTCTCATGAACTTGACTTCTCTAGATGAGTGGAGAAGTGAAGCTTACGAGAGCGCTAAAATGTTCAAGGAAAGGTAAAGAAGTGGCATGATAGGAGTATTCTGAAACGTGAATTTAATGTTGGTGATAAAGTTTTATTGTTTAGATCCCGTTTCAGGTTTTCTCCTGGTAAACTACTTTCCAGGTGGGAAGGGCCATTTCATATCGAAGAAGTCTACCGGTCTGGTGCAATCAAGATTAACAATTTTGAAGGCACCAAGCTTCAAGTTGTGAATGGGCAAAGACTCAAGCATTACATGGCGGAAGACCCCGTTAATGCTGATGTAAATATAATACGCACAACAACTCATGAAGAACATGTTGCAGCCCTGTTTCAGACACCGACAGGAGCAGAATAAGAAAAGGTATGTACTACCCTTACCTCGCTGAGGTGAAGAAGCACCCCCCAGGTCCTTCGTGTGGAGGGCGGTGTTCTCCACAAGGAAGATCTGAAGGGACCAGTCATGGAAGGGAGCACCGAGGAGCGGCTGAAGGAGATGGAACATCAGGTCTTCAAGTTTAAGAAGATGAAGGAGACGTGGTCAAGTTTGTCCGCACTAGAAGAAAAAGTTTACGAGCTCCAAGCACAAATCTATGATTTGCACAACCAGAACTGTGAGTATGAACTAAAGTTTCTGCGCATGGGTTTAGGTGCTGAGTGCAGGATCCTGGAGACAGGAATGTCCTTCGAGACTGGAGAGGAGCTACCATGGAAGCGCTTCGCCAAGGAGTGCTTGACTGAGAAGAACAAGAATGAGGAGTAAATCTCCTTGGGTAATGGAATCCCCTTGGCTTGTTCCAAGCTTGGGGGAGTGCCCGGTATCTTTATCTTTATCTTTGTCTTTAGGAGTCAAGTAGAGTCGTATCATGTTTAGGGAAGTTATTATATGAAATAGGTGTTTGCATCGAGGTCTATCACTCCGTCTGTGGAGAGATTGTATCCGTGATTGTGGAGTCGTCTATAATGGAATATTAATGAGAAGTCTATTAGTTCCTTCGCTGCACTCGGTATTCTCTTCGCGCAATCGGCCTCATATGACGATCCTTATGGGGAGTATTGACCTTATATCAGGTATGGCTTTGAAAACTTTATTTAATTTTGGCAAACATAGCTTTGGTCATGACAACTTGCATGTTTTCTCAAGTAGCGACATAGCCAAAACCTTTATGTTATTATGCTTGAAGTGTTATGTTGACAAGGAAGACAACTTGATGTGTTATGCTTACCTTAATGTCTATGCCTTATATGTTTTGCATCTAAATTAGCATCAATTTTCTGTTCTCTCAAAGCCTTTGCTAGCCAAACTCTTTGCCAAGTAGATTTCTGCTTGTGCATCCATACCCTGAAACCAATACTTTCCATATGAGTCCACCATACCTTCCTATTCGTGGTATTCCCCTACCACTCCTATAAGTATAGAATTTATGTGTTATCCTTAAATGTTCAAAATCTTCTGTTTTGTGTTTCTTGTTTAGCTCATGAGGAAGTAGTAGGTAATTCATGATCTTCTTAAGTTGGACAAGTTTTACCCCGGGATTGCATGTCTAATCTGCAAACCCATAATACGAGGAGGAATTGGCATGAGTGCGCCCAGCTCGAAATATAATATAACAAACAAACCCTCCTTCACGCTTGGTCTATGAGAAATCAGAAACTTTGGCAGTGATAAACAAAGGAGATTAAGGGGATGTGATCGTCCCCACTTGGGAGCCGTTCCTCGAAACTTGCCCATCTTGAGAAGTAATTGAGCTATCTATTAGCATTCGTTGAAAAACTATGCACCGTCCCAAAATCTATTTTTATTCTGTTTGATTTAAGGAAAGCACATGAGTTTTCCCTGCTTGCCCTTAACAAGGCCTTTCATCCACCTTCATGTTGAGTCAGTTGTCCCACTTCCTTCTTTTCTCTAAGAGAACAGACATTTGATGTTGATGAGGATTCATCCTTATAAAGCTGCATTAAGTTCTGCCATGCCACATCCTTGTTGACATTATCTTTTGATAAGTAAGTTGTTTGCGAAAGCTTTTGCCAAGCAAGCATCTTCCTTTGTGTTAGAATTTGCACTTCATGACTAATAACATGTTCTTTCAAAAGCTTCAAATTGTTTCATTAAAAAGAAAGAGCAACAGTAAAAGTTATTAGTTGTCCTTTGACCAAGGATATGTTTGCCATAATTTGATAAGTTTCCTCAGCCCTACTTTTGATTATAATTGTTACTACTTTCTCATAAGGGCCTTATGAGTTGAGGTTGCTGTTGAGGATGCTTGAGTTTGATGAAGAAACCTTGATGCTTCTTGTCCGTATTCTATTTATCGACACTTCACTCTCTAAACTTGTGGATAGGTTTACCGAGCTCAGTATTCGCTTGGGGACAAGCGAGGTCTAAGCTTGGGGGAGTTGATACGTCCAAAATGCATCACTATTTTATATAGTAATTTTCTTTCTTATTCATTGATATATTTCATAATATGATGCTATTCTTATGTTGTTTTGGCCTATTTTACACAGTTTGCAACTTTTCGGTGCAGAAGCAGCAGACGCAGGATTCAGTAGTAAAAAGTGGACATTGAGTTGCTGAAGAAAATACCTCCAAATTACCTGAAAAATCGACGGAGGCTCTTTTCCAGAAGGATCATGAAGACACGCAAAAGAGCGACTAGAGGGGGGCCACAGGGTGCCCAGGCGGCCACCTGGCGCGGCCCCCACCCTGGCCGCGCCGGGAGGGCTCCTGGACCCCTGGGGCCACTCCCGGCTCCCCCCTTTGGCCTATATATCGCTCATATATCAGAAACCCTAAAAGAGGGGGAGTTTACGAAGTTCCGCCGCCGCTCCGTGGCGGAAACCTTCAGAGAAGAAAAGCCATCTCTGTCGGGCAGATTCCGCCGGGGAGATCACCTCCCGGAAGGGGAGATCGTCGCCATCGTCATCACCATCGTCACGGGCATCATCGATATCATCATCAACATCATCCCCATCATCAGCACCATCTCCACCACCATCCAATCTCATCTCACAATTGCAACTCGTGTTGTAATCCGTACTATCTATCCTCTCTACTCTATTGGTGTTGATTACTACGTTGTGGTGAATGCTATTGAGTTTTGTTGGAGAAATATTATTGTGTCCAAATTGTTTATCATCTATTTATCCCCACTGATCATGATCTCTTTTATGTCTTGTGAGTAGTTACTTTAGTTCTTGAGGACATGGGAGAAGTCTAGTTGTTAGTAGTCATATGATGTTGAAGTAATATGTGTTGTTTGATATTTAAGTTGTGTTGTTATTTTTCTAGTGGTGTTGTGTGAGTCGAACACTCAACGCTTCGCCTTATCAAGGACCTAGGGGAATACATTGTGTACAAAGAATGCTTACGGTGGGTTGCCGGAGTGATAGAAACCTAAACCCCAGTTTGCACGCTTTTGCACAAGGGAACAATGGATCACCGATCGTATTGCTATGGTTAGGATTTTGCCTTAATTACTATCTTGTATTTGCGGATGCTTGCAAGGTGTTTAATCATAAGAGTGCACTTATCTTAGTCTAGAGGGTGTACTAGCATAGATCCACCGACTCAACACTTATCAACACAGCACATAGTACCGATACGGAATATGGCGAAAGCACATGACTACCTCTCCCGTGTGTCCTCAAGAACGCTTTAGCCTTTATAAGTTCAGTTGCTAGGCCTCTCCTTTGCTCAGAAAGGATTGGGCCACTCGTTACTCTCCAGTGTCTTTTACTTTGCTCATTTTTACTTTCCTGTTGCTTATACCAAGAAAACCCCTAAAAAGTTATCTTTCAGTGCTTGCAGTTATCTCCTTGCCAAAGTCACTTGCTATTACCTTCTGCTCCTCGTTGGGTTCGACACTCTTACTTATCGAAAACGCTGCAATAGATCCCTTACGGTTGTGGGTCATCAGGACCTTCACACTATAGAACTTGGCTTGTATATTCCAATGACGAGCCTCCTCAAATGAGCTCTAGGTCTTCTTGAGCAAGCAAGTTGGATGCACCCCCACTAGTTCCATTGGAGAGCTTTTAGCTCATATGTGCATCCGTTGCATGGCAATCCCTACTCCTCACATCATATCTATCATTTGGCTTTCTCTCGCCTATGATTGTCCTCATTGATGTGAGCCTTTCACACCCTTTTTGTCTTCCTCCTCCACCATATTCTCTCTTGCCATCCTAAGTGTCAACTTTCTTGCTTACGCTCATCCATTGCATGAGTGCTCAAAATGTCGAAAAGGAGTGGATCATTTTGACTTGTACCTGGCTAGTGGTATGGGGATGAGTCAAGATAAGATTCCAAAGAAGACCAAGTGTGAAAATTTAGTAGATTGAGTTCTCAACACAAAAATACTTTTTCTCGTATATCCCTATCCCCTTTCTTGCACGCAAACACCATTTGGAGACATTCGAGTCACGGACAGCGAGAGCTCTTGCACCTTTATGTTCTTATGTTGCTTGTTTCAATACTAAATATAGACTCTTTCCTGTTATGACTTGAATTGAATTACATGCCTAGATTGCTTTACTTAAAAGTTCTTATATGGTTGTTAGCATGTCACCACAGAAATTATGCTTTTATCATTTACCTACTCGAGGACGAGCAGGAATTAAGCTTGGGGATGTTGATACGTCCAAAACGTATCTATAACTTCTGCTTGCTGCATGCCTCTTTTGTGTGATATTTCTATGATACTGATGAACTTCCATACACTTTTGATCATATTTGGACTAACCTATTAACTCAGTGCACCCTAGTGTTAGTTCCTGTTTTCTGCTGTTTTTCTATTTCAGGTTTCCCCCATATAAAAAGTGCTCCAAAAATTCGGGAAAATACAATAAAAAATCAGCGTACAAGAAGCTTCGGGAATCACCGAGAGGGGGCCAGAGGGGACCCACCAGGGCCCCAGGCGCCCTCCCGGCGCGCCCTAGGGTGGGGCCTCGCCAGGGGGCCGCCTGGACCCCTGGTGGCCCCCCTGGCTGCCCCCCTTTGCCTATTTATTCCCCGTGACGAAAAAACCCCGGAATGGGAACCCTTTTTCGCGATCTATCCTCTGTTCCGCCGCCGCCGCGCTTCCAAGATCGGGAGCACCAGAAGACCTCTTCCCGGCACCCTGCCGAAGGGAGGAATCACCTCCGGGAGCTTCTCCACCACCATGGATGCTTCCCGGATGAACCGTGAGTAGTCCACCTTGGACCATGGGTGTATGATACGTCCAAAACGTATCTATAATTTCTGCTTGCTCCATGCATGTTTTGTGTGATATTGCTATGATCTAGATACACTTTCATACACTTTTGATCATATTTGGACTAATCTATTAACTCAGTGCACCACAGTGCCAGTTCCTGTTTTCTGCTGTTTTTCTATTTCAGTTTTCCCCCATATAAAAAGTGCTCCAAAAATTCGGGAAAAATCTGATAAAAAATCAGCGCAGAAGAACCTTCCGGAAGGACCTGAGTGGGGCCAGAGGGCCACCACCAGGGGCCCAGGCACCCTGGTGGAGCGCCCCAGGGTCTGGCCGCGCCAGGGGGGGGCGCCTGGACCCTTGGTGGCCCCCCTGGCTGCCCCCCTTCGCCTATATATTCTCCTTGACGAGAAACCCTCGAGGAGAGAACCCTTTTTCGCGATCTCTCCTCTGTTCCGCCGCCGCCGCGCTTCCGAGATCGGGAGCACCAGCAGACCTCTTCCCGGCACCCTGCCGGAGGGAGGGCCGACCTTCGGGAGTCTCCTCTCTACCATGGATGCTTCCCGGATGTGCCGTGAATAGTTTCCTTTGGACCATGGGTCCGTGATCAGTAGCTATGTGATGTTCTCCTCCCCTCTATGTTATTCATGGTTTAGACCTCGTGAGCTGCCCTACATGATCGAGGCACTTTTGTAATCTTTCTGCTATTGCTATGCTGAGTTTGATGGGATCTGATGGATTATGAGATTATGTTCAGATTGTGATTGAGTAATATATTTGGTTCTTATCTCTTATATTTTTATTCTTAAGTAATTCTTGCATGTTCTCCGTTGCTGTTTATTGCTTTGGCCAAGTAGTAGGTAGTAACTCCAAGAGGGAACGTTATGCTCGATTGTGGGTACATGCCCCCTGATGACGCGCTTGAGTGACAGAAACATGAGTCTAGGGGATGTGCTGTTGCCACAAGGGGGAAAACAACGGTGCTTGTAACCGCGGTTGCATGGATTGTTTACTTTACGCATAGTGCTTTTTAATGCAGTTGTCTGTTGCTTTGGGTTTACACTTTGGGTGGGGCTCGCAACTTAATACCAGCGAGATGTTCTGGATAGATATCTCAAGGTGGATGATTACTAGTAGATGCAGTTGGATTTTGGTCTACTTATTTTGGCGTTCTGCCCATGCTTTTGAACCTCTTCCTTTCTTTTGTAGCATAGTTAGCATTGCGGTGCGTTCATAATCCTATCAATTGCCCTTATGTAATTTGTTCACCTCGCATAGCAGTTTTATCGTCTTTTGGGAGAGAGACATCACTAGTGAACATCACGTATCCCGGTCCATATCTTCATCACTGTTTCCACGCTTATTTACTTTTCTGCTTTTACTTTCAGTTGCTATCATTATCCCTTTTGTTTGATCCTTTGTGAACGACAAGACCGGAGAGATTGACAACCTCTCTGAACTTCGTTGGGAACAATGTTATTTGTGTCTGTGTGCAGGTCCACGTCAGTTGCGCCGCTGACACCTACTTATCATCTCCGGAGTCCTACTGGTGACAAACCTTGGTATCTTTACTGAGGGAAATTTTCTGCTGTGCTACATCACACCTTCCACTTGGGGTTTACCAACGAAGGGCGATAAATCACTATCATCACCTCGCACATCAAGCAAAGATTTCTGGCGCCGTTGCTGAGGACTCCTAGTGCTAAGATAGGGGAGTTGCACACTACCCTTTTCCTTTGTTTTTTAGTCTTGTTAGTTTACCTTTCAGTTTCTATATTTGTGTCTTATATCAAAAATCACAAAAAAATTATTCATCTTGCTAGTAGTTGTCATTATGTCTGGCCCTTTTACCTTTGTTGAGACAGAGGTTCTCACCTTTAAACAAAAAGGTGGTGAAAGTTTAAAAGATGCTTGGTATAGAATTAATGATTCTCAAAAAATAGCCACCAAGAAGCAATCCACTACTATCCTGCTTAGAAATTTTTATGTCGAGATTACTCCTTGGAATGGGTTCATAATAGATACTGCTATCAATGGAAATTTCCTAGAAGCCCCGATTTGGGAGTCTCTTAATGTTATTGAAAATCTTGTTGGAAATCTCCCTATTGCTAGCATAAAAGAAGATATAACTCTAGCTCACATTATGAAGAAACTTGAAATGATAGAGTTAGAAATACCAAGTATAACTAGGATAAATGAGTTGGATCGCAAGATTCAAGGGAATTTGAATAGGCTTGATAGCTCCATGCTTAAAATTATTAAAACATTGGAGGTCATCAAATCCCGTGATACGGATCTTTCTAGGATTGATAAGATTGAGGAAATCATTAATACTCTAGGAACTACATTTTCCTCAATCAAACCAAAAAAGGTAGAGACTTCAGCAGGAAGGGAACCTAAGTTCAATTATGTCCCTAGGGTTCCCCGAACTAAAAATAAACCACCCATTGCCAAAGAAGTTGAAACCGTGAAAACTTTGGAAGAAATACCTCTCTTTGATAATTTTATAAATGAATCTCCCATTGATTTTCCGCCTTTTGGTTTTCTCCCTAGAAGTATCTTCATTAGGCCTTTATTTTAAATACCTCTTAAGACTAGTTGTACAATTGAAGAGATTTTTGATGATCTTGATAAAGATTCGATTGATACAACTTGATCTTTTGCATCATGCCTAGCTTAAAGGCATAAAAGAAAGCGCTTTTGGGAGGCAGCCCACAACGAATTAGGTTTATTTTTTCTTTTTTTGTGTCTTGATGTTTGTTACTACTGTAGCAACATCATTGTATCTTTATTTTTCAGCTTTGTGCCAAGTTATAGCCTCTTATGATAAGGGAAGCAAAAGTTGTGACATGCTGTCCAGAAAACAGATTCTGTCCCTTGACAGAAAAATTCGAATAAAATCACCAGATCATCTTTTTTATCTGAATTGTTTTGACAGCATGCTCTATACAATTGTGAAACTTTCGTATGTTCTGAGTTTTTTGATTTGAGTTGCAGAAGTGCCCCGAAAAAATTCTCTACTACCTGCTTTTCTGTTTTTCACAGATTCAGCCACGTTTTGCCTCTCTTCACTTTTGCAAACCTTAAGCTTGCTTTTTCTTTGCAAATTTTTTTTGGCACTCTTGAGAAACAGTAGCTCTTCAAGAATATCTTTATGTACAGTGGGGAAAAATTATTTTATTAAGGGTACTAACCTCTCTAATCAGCTTATGATGAGTTATGTATGAAGGGAGTTTTCAAGTGTGCGATGGAAGATGATGAAAGAAGATCCAGGAGTGTCAAGCGCTCAAGCTTGGGGATGCCCCCATGCATCCCCAATAAATATTCAAGGAGACTCAAGCGTCTAAGCTTGGGGATGCCCCTGTGCATCCCCTTCTCCATCAACAATCATCAGTTCGTCCTTCGTCTCACTATATTTTTATCACTTCATGCGTTATGTGCTATGCTTGGAGCGTCTCGCTCTTAGGTTTTATTTTTAGTTTTCTTTAGTTTTGCTTGCTGGTCATAAAAAGTTAGACCCCATCTTGCTTTGTGTGGGAGAGAAACACGCTCCACTCTAATCTAGAACACATCATAGGATTTTTCCTTCTTATCTTTTTGCTGTTGTGTGTTCTTTATCTTTTCGTAGCTGCTGTCATGTTTAGTTTTAGTCTTAGTTTATCTTTAGCAAGAGCCTTGGCTTTTGTTTAGTTTTTGCTGGAAATCTCTTTAGTTTTCATGTTTATCTTGTTAAGAGAGTTGGTTGTTGCACTGAGTTGTGTTTTGTCTTGGAAGTAGGTAATTGAGGTTGCTATTTAATTCTAGTAGTAACTTGCAATAGTTTTGAGGTATTGATGTGAGTAATGTCTGAACTTTTGGTGTCAAGAGATCTAGCCTATTAGTGATAGGTGTCGTATTTTGGGCAATCCGTGTGTATTTTCAAAACCTACAAAAAACTAGTTGAGAACTCTAACTACTAGATGGATCACTAATCTTTGGAGGGATCTAATATTAGAGTACACTCATGTACCATGAGTCGAGGATGCGCAAGGATAACCAAACCCCCCTACACTCCTCCTCGGGATACTTGTCTCTTTGTGAACCTCCTTATTAGATTGAGAGTTACCGATAATAAGTGCATGAGTTCTTCGGACTAATGTAAGTATCGAAAGTTGACACTTCCACCTTCCCATATTTTGCTAGCCTCTCCCGTGCCGTGCATTGCCTTCTTCTCACTCCGAGAGTTGGTGTCCACCTTCGCCGGTACATCCAAACCCTTGGCATGATACGCTCTGTCATCATAAGCCTCTTTATATCCTTCCTCAAAATAGCCACCATACCTACCAATCAAGGCATTTCCATAGCCTTTCCGAGATATATTGCCATGAAACATCCACCTCTTCATGACTTGATCTTCATATCATACATGTTCCTGCTACTCTGGCAGCGACATACATTGCATACATCATGATAGCTACATCTTCTTTATGATTTCGAGTACCTTGTAAAGTGTGAAAGATCTCCTTTCACTACTGGAATTCGCCCGTTTGCCGTCTGCCATGGCGGACGGCAAACACCTGTATGGCCGACGGCAAAACCCTTTGCCGTCTGCCCCCGCACGGTAAAGCACCCGTCAGCCATTTCATCGGCAAAGAGGTGCGTTGCCGTCTGTTGTATATCGACGGACGACAAAGCTCTTTGCCGTCCGCTGGAATTAGAAACAGACGGCAGAGAAGCTTGACGGCGAAGCTGTGCCAGCCGGCTCCGTCAGGCCGTTAACGGCGGGGTTGCCGTCTAAGGACATACGGCAAAGAACGGTGACATCATCGGATAAGGTAATGACGTCACCCCCCCCGTCATATGTTTGCCGTCCAGCAGCAGACGGCAAAGTCCTACTCTTTGCCGTCCGCCTTGCCGGAGGCAGACGGCATAATGACCAAATGGTCACCCAGCTGTTGCCAGATTGCACAGCTGGGCGCCACGTGTCCTCTTTGCCAACTGCAAGAAGACGGCAAAGGCCTTTGCCGTCTGCTTGCTGACGGCAAAGAGGCTATATAGCCTTTGTTTTTTCTGTTTTTCTATTAATCCCTGCATTTGACAGAAATAATAATATATATATATAGCAGGAGAATCAGAAGCACATTTTAACACCACATCACATCATATCAAACAACATATGAATCTCCAACAAGGATAACACATTGTTTCCAAACAAGGATAACAACAATATATACATAGTTCATTACACAAAGTCTCCAAACAGTTCATAACAACAATAAAATGTTTCTAAGCTATATTGAAAGTGAAAATATAGCAACTCCATCGATGCACAACCCTCATAAAGCAAATCTGCAAAATCAAAATAAGAAAGTTAGCGGAAGAAGGAGGACAAGAAGAATAAGTAATAAGAGAAGGAGAAGGACAAGAAGAAGAAGAAAAGAGAAGAAGAACAAGGAGGAGAGAAGAAGAACAGAGAAGAGTTCTTTTCTATCTTCTCCTTGTTTTTCTTCTCTCCTCTCCTTGTTCTTCTTCTTCTTTTTCTTCTGTTTTCTTTAGCATTTGTGAGCAATTAAGCTAACCTTGAGCATTTGTGAGCATATTTTGAGAAATTAAGCTAACCTTTAGCATTTGTGAGCAATTAAGCAAACATTAGCATATTTTGAGCCAATGAAACTAACTTTAGCATATTGTGAGCAATTTAAGAAACTTTAGCGTGTTTTGAGGAATTAAGCTGACTTTAGCATATTGTGAGCCAATTAAGCTAGCTTTAGCATTTTGTGAGCCACTTTAGCTAACTTTACAATTTTTTAAGTGAATCAAGCTAACTTTAGCATTTTGAGAGCGATTCAAGCTAACTTTAGCATCTTGTGAGCAAATCAAGCTAAATTTACCATTTGTGAGCAAATTAAGCTAACTTTGGCAACTTTGAACAAATGAAGCTAACTTAAGCATTTTTTGAGCCAATTAAGGTAACTTTAGCATTTTGTGAGCAAATTAGGCTAACTTCATCATATTGTGAGAAAATCTGGCTAATCATGCTATTATTAGGCTAACTTAGCTATATTTAAGAATTTCATAATATTTCAGAAGCTAAATATGCATTTTCAAACTAACTAAGCATTAATAAAGCAAAATATACAACACAACTTACCGGAGTGTAGCCCTCAAGGCTGAGGTGGCTGAGAAGCATCCGTCGGGTTGCCCGATGTTGACGGTGGAGAAGGGTCATGGGACGCAGCCCGAGAGTTATGCTGCACAAAAAGATCAACTAGAGGTTAGCACGACGCCACTCAATATGGTATTGATGATCATCGAAAGATACTCACCGTCCCCACAGGAGAAATGATCGGCATCGGTGGAGCGGCCTGACCAGTCTTCTCGCACATAGTCTGCACATTTGTTTTTCATGAGTCAATCATATTAGTTAGTAATATAAACAAAAATTATAACATGCAATCTTTGGGTGAATATGAACAAGTGACTTACCACGAAGAGCTCATACAAGGCCCGGTTTGATGCATCGTGTCGTGCCGCGGCCTCCTCGAGAGCCTTCGCCGTCCTCTCCTCCGCCAGCCGCTCTCTCTCCGCTGCCTTCTCCTCTGCCAACCGCTCCTTCTCCTCCAGTAGCCGCTGGGTGTTCTGTCGCTCTTTCTCAAGAGCTTCCTGCAACCCCACTCCTCTAGTTAGCATTGTAATATTCGATGAGAGAAAACAAGAATGCAAGAGTCCTTATGGATAACCTGGATAGCGAGGTCGACTGGCCGCGGACGAGTCCTTATAGCAGGAGAAGAGCTCGTTTGGCGCGCCTTGATCTCAGGAAGAGTCTTATCGCACCTGATCAACTTATCTCCAATGGCCATGGCGCCATGGCGCCTTCCGCCACCAGAGATCATCACCAGCTCCGGCTCAATAGGCTTCCCAAGCGGGTTGTAATCCTCCCCGTGCTTCTCCTTCGCCACCTCAGTATAAGCCTTGAGCTTACTGTAGGCGGCAATGTTGGTGAAAGTCGAAGGACTGGCGAGATCAGACTCTGAGAGCGCCTTTGCCTTCTTGTACGACGCTGTATGGGCCATGCCATACATGTCGAACACCTGAGGCACCTCCGTTTTATTATGCTCCGCCTAGAAGACAAAGCAAAGCACGATATTAGTAAGTTGTGGGTGCCAAAAAGACAAAGAAAAGTAACATTTGCATGAAAATTGAAGCAAAGCACATACCCATTTATTCCCGTAACCAGCTAAGTTGCGGCTTCCTTGATGGTGTGGCACACCAACCATTTGGGCGCGGCGCTCCTTGGCATTGTTGTGGATGGCCAACCAGGCATCTGAGCACCAGTGGTCCACAATGGCCTCCCAACAATCCATCTTGTCCGCACACCATCTCGGTGGCGCCTAAGTTAGTAAACAAGGAAACTAATAAGTAGCCTAGATAGGAATCAAATCAAGCAAACTATTCAAGACTTAAGAAGGGTTACCGTCATGTACTGGGCCCTGGTCAGAAACTTCTTGCGGCAGTACTTCTTGCTACGCTTGCGCCCTTGCTTGGCGTAGTAGTCACGGACCGCCTGCACTCGCATCTCGTGCCTTGTGTTCTGCAAGAGGCGCGTGGCCTCTGCAACTAACACGTCCTCCGCCTCCTGCTCCTTGGACTCATCGACCTTGTAGTAGACTTGCAATAGCACGAGACAACACTGATGAGTGCACTGATGAGACAACACTGATGACAACACTGATGAGTGCATGAGACAACACTGCAATAACATGATTTTATTGTGTGAAACAGAAATTACCCAAAATCCGTTGATCACCATGTCGGCTCTGGTGTGGCATTCGACCCCGTTGATGGTCGTATCCGGCGGGGCCGGGGCAGCACAATAGTGCTCCCACTTGAGTCCAGGCTACGGAACCTCATCAGGTCCGGGCAATTGAACCAGCCCCAGGAAGTTCTCCCTGACGAGCACACCAAGGATGGAGTTGGGATTGCGGACACCATTGCCGTATATCCAACCCCTGCAGTATAAAAAGACAAAGCCATCAGATAGACATAAGTATAGAAGGTACCGGAAGAGAGTATAAGTGCACTTACGTCTCTCCATCAGGCGTAATCAACCACTTATGGGCGGGAGTCACCGGCACGGACGGGAGCCGTGTACCCCCACGCTGGTACACGGTGGTACCCTCAGCTACCTCCTCCTCATCCGTAGTGTCCAACTCGGCACCAGCCTCCCCCTCAGGCGTGTGCTGCTCCGGCTGGTCCGGCCAGGGACTCCAGGTCGTGCGGGTGGATGTAGCCTCCTCCTCCACCTCAGGATGGTCCACCCTGCAGTGCTCTGGTGAATCAGCCGGAGGTGGCAGCGAGGAAGCAGCAGCAGGTGTTCGTCTCCCTTTCCCGCGACCACCACCTGCTTTGCCTCTCCCGGTCTTCTTCCGACCTCCTCTCCCCTGGGCGGCTCATCAGTAGAAGGAGGAGGCGAGGAAATACTCTCGAGAAAAGACCTCCGTAGAGCCAGAGGTGGGAGCGCATGACCCCGACCCCTCCCTCGCGAGCCTGAGGTCTCGCCCTCCATAACTGTCACGAACCTGCCAAGAATTAAAATAAAATAATTAGTACAATGAGAAAAATAATTAATAATACAACAGTAATTACTGCAATAATGAGAATATATATATGTAATTAAAGTTGAGATGCATACAACTAACAATAGTCGGGATCATCGGTCTCTTCTCCGCGATCAATTGAAGGATCGTCATCGCTATGACGCGTGTCATCGGTAATGATGGCCTCATCAGGTTCAACAACACCAACATTTGGAAGGCCTTTATGTAAACGGTCAAGCATTGACAGGTCATCTGGAGCAATAACCTCTTCTTCAGGCTCTTCAACATCGTCGTTAGCGGGTTCACTCTCATCATCGTTATCGCGTTCACTCTCATTGTCTTCTTCCATGTTCTGGGGTTGCGTAGAGCGGTTTCGGAAACGTTTTTTTTATCACTCGTGTTTCTTGGAAGAATTCTCCTTCATATGTCTCTGGGTCAATGTGGGGTACATAATCGTCTTCATTGGGGGGAGGTGGTCTAATATGTGGTGGCACATCATAAACGACATCCCAAGCTTTCAGGTTTTCAACCGTTTGGCAGGGGTAGGATAGATAGAAAACCTGGGTGGCCTGTTGAGCCGTAATATAGACATCAGGGACATTTAAATGGGTGTCTTGTCGAATTTCAACTAGACCTACATGTTCATGAGTCCGTCTAGTCCTCGACGGGAGAAACCAATGACATTTGAAGACAACGACGTTGGGAAGATTCTCACCATAGAATAGAAGTTCGTATATTGCTTCAACTCTTCCATAATACTCAATACCTCCGTCGCCGACAGCAGAGACACCCGAATTTGTACTTTTTCGATCGGCCATTTTTCGCTCTTTATCAACGGTACGAAAGCGATACCCGTTGATGTCGTATTTCTCAAATACACGGACCTTATTGTCAAAACCATTAGCGACTTGTCTCAATTCGGCGTCCATAGGCTCCTCATTTGACTATAAGTTTTATATTGTTATATTAGTGAAAAATAGGTCGAACCAACAAATGAAACCCTATATATGAATGATAGTTACCGTTCGTTTCAACCAAGAGATGAAACCAGGATTGGCGTCTACTTGATTGGCAAGAAGCTCATACTCTACGATGGAATCACTTTCAATAACCACTCCATTCGAGAATTTGGCGACGTATCGACTGTATGAATCCAGGGGAATTAATAAGAAACAAGAATTATTAGAAGTTGCGAAACAATGTACGTACCGAGCACTTACTCGATGTACGGTCGCACTTCTGTTAGGTTGGTGAAGATATACAGTGTAAGAGTCTGCCATTCTTTGATATCCAAAATCTTATTTCTCGAAGCACCAATAGGTCCAAGCTTCCCTTTGAATAGGCTGAGGTTGGATTGACGCCGTTGGGGGTCGCCAGTATTGTACCGAGGATTTGGATTATGCAAATGGCGATTTTTGGCTTCATAATGTGCTGTCACGAAGTTTGCCGCCTCCTCGGTAATGAAAGCCTCGGCCATCGATGCTTCAATTCTACGTTTATTTTTACATTTTGCTCGAAGCGTCTTCTGCATTCTCTCCGTTGAATAGCACCAACGATTTTGCATAGGGCCCCCTAATCTTGCCTCGGTCGGGAGATGCAATATCAAATGCTGCATCGGATTAAAAAAACCCGGTGGAAAGATCTTCTCTAACTTGCAGAGCAACTCCGGCGCCATATCTTCCATGTCTTCTAGCACGCCATCGGATAGTTCTTTAGCACAAAGAACACGAAAGAAATAGCTCAGTTCTGCCAGTACTAGCCACTCTTCCTCGGGGATATAGCCGCGCAACATCACCGGCATTACCCGCTCAAGCCATATGTGCCAATCATGACTCTTCAACCCTAATATTTTATGTTTTTCAGGACTCGCTCCCCTCCTCAGATTCGCTGCATACCCATCGGGGAACATCAAACTGTTTTGCACCCACAAGAGAATTTCCCTGATATGCCCCCTTTCAAAATTGAACCAGGCCCTTGGCTTGGACCAATTCTTCTTTCCTTTCGGCTGTCGCATGTTCTGTGAGGGTCTATCACATAGGGTCTCCTGGTCGACTCTAGCTTTAGGATTATCCTTTGACTTCCCATCTATGCCGAAAAATGTACCAAACAGGGCCTCGCCGATATTTTTTTAGTGTGCATCACGTCAATATTGTGTGGAAGTTCGAGGTCTTGGAAGTAGGGGAGATCCCAGAAGCATGTCTTGTGAGTCCAGGCGTGTTCCGAATTATATCCCTTGAAATACCCGGGACGTTCTGGATCAGGCTCGAGAGAGTTCAACTGTGCCAAGACATGTTCGCCCGTCATCGTAGGTGCTGCCAGGTTTTTGACAACTTTGCCTTTGATGAAGTTCTTCTTGTCTTTTCTAAAAGGATGCTTAGGAGGCAGAAACTGTCTATGTAAGTCGAAGCAGGAATACTTGCCACCCGCCTTCAGCCAATGAAACTGAAGAGTAGCCTTGCATGTTGGGCACCCGAACTTTCCATGAACACAGAAGCCAGCGAAAAGCGCATACGCCGGCAAGTCATGCATCGAGTACTGGTACCAAACATGCATTTTGAAGGTCTTTTTGCTAGCTGCATCGTATGTCTTGAACCCTTCGTCCCAAGCTTGTTGCAATTCCTCCTTAAGCGGTTGCATGTACACATCCATATTCTTCCCCGGATATTTGGGCCCTGGTATTATCAACGTCAGGAAAATGTTCTTCCTTTTCATAATCTCTGAGGGGGGGGGGGAGATTGAGTGGCATGACAAATACAGGCCAACAACTGTATGGGGCTGCCATCAGACCAAAAGGATTGAACCCATCTGTGTCGACGGCGATTCGGCAATGCCTTGGCTCCTTAGCTTTTTCCGAATGTTTTTCATCAAAGTGCTTCCATGCTGAACCATCCGATGGGTGAGTCAACATCGGCTTCCCATCTGCATCAAATTCTGTTCTCTTCCCATGTTTGTGCCATGTCATCTGTCTGGCTATCTCTTCCATCATGTAAAGGCGTTGAATTCTTGGTATCACTGGAAGATACCTAAGAACATTTACGGGTATTTTGGTCTGCGTCTTCTCACCTTGACCATTGTCTACCACAACATACCTGGATGACTTGCATTTGGGACAATAGTCTTCGTCCGCATACTCTTTCCTAAATAAAGCACATCCATTTTCACAAGCATGTATCTGCTCATAGGGCATCTTAAGTACCTTGAGGATTTTATCCGATTGGTACAGGTTTGCAGGCATAACATGATCTTTTGGTAGAAACCGCCCAATTAGGGTCGTGATCGCATTGTAACAATCTGTGCCCAAGTTGAATTGTGCCTTCAAAGCCATCAACTGTGCGATGGCATCGAGCTGACAAAGCTCAGTGTGAGCGTGCAGCGGACGTTTCGAAGACTCCAACATATCATAGAAGGCCTTCGCAGATTCCTCCATCTCATCGTCCTCATCCCGCGCATCGTCAAAGTCCTGCACCATGTCTTCGATCCCGGTTTCGTACTCATCCGTGCGCTGACGGACCACCTCCTCTCTCTGTCGTCCGCCAGACTCGCCATGGAAGGTCCACACCGTATAACCAGGCTTATAACCCCACTTCTGCAAGTGTTTACCCATATCCACCTCTGTCGCCTGTTTATAATTGTCGCACCTAACGCAAGGGCACCAGGTTTTTCTCTGCCCATTTGCAAACGCCGCTCTCAGAAACTCCTTGGTTTTCATTGCCCATTCATTGGTGATCTCTTTCTGATTAGGGCGACCTGTGTACATCCACGCACGATCATCGCTCATCTTGTTGCTACAGCTAGCTACTAAACAACAAATATACCATTTTATTACGTCCACTTTTTATTGCTTTTATCATACATAGCTACGGCATATGCAATTAACCTACACACTAATAGGTAAAGATAGGTCCTAATCCCACCCGAGTATGTGTAGATTGGGTCGGTTTCCCATGCTTTGGTCCCGATCCGACGCGGTATTTCGGTAGCACCTCCCCGTTGTTCTCCTGATACACGTCTCGACAACAAGCCGAGAGGTTGTGTATCTGGAGAACAACAGGGAGGCGCTGACGAAATACCGCGTCGGATCGGGACCAAAGCATGGAAAACCGACCCAATCTACACATACTCGGGCTGTCCATGGATAATGTTGGACAATTCGAAAGAATCACTATTATAAATATGCAAATGAATGCATATTTATAATTGTAACCCTTTCGAACGGGAGACGCATACTGGTTACGCGACTTTACATATGAATATACTAAATGTACCTAGTTAGTTATTGTAAGGCCAGAATTGAGCAAAGGAAAGGGGGGAGAGGATAAGAATTGTTTTGCTCACCCTCGAACTCAAGGAGGTCGTCGAATGGAGGGGGCGGAGGTCGTCGAACACCGGACCCACACAACAGGGAAAGACCTGCACTTTAAAATTAACCCAATCAACAAGGAGACTCGATATACCGGTAATTACATCTATATTTTTTTTCTTTTGTTTTTCCTATTATTTACATTTATTTCATTTATATTTTTTCTCCTCCTCCTCCTTCTTCACCCCCAACTTCTTATTCTTCTTCTCCTTCTTCTCCTTCTTCTTCTTCTTCACCTTCTTCTTCTTCTTCTTCTTTTATTTCCTATATCTTTTTTCTCTTCTTCTTTTCTTATTCTAACTAAAATTGTAAACTAACTAACTAGCAATCCTAGTAATACTATCAATTAACAGAATTTTTTTACAACAGATCAAATACTAACTAACTAAAATCCTAGTAATTAAAATTCTACTTTTCTTAACTAACTAAAATCCTAGTAATTAAAATTCTACTTTTCTTAACTAACTAAAACTTAACTAACTAAAATCCTAGTAATTAAAATTCTACTTTTCTTAACTAACTAAAATCCTAGTTTTGGCAGATCAAATACTAACTAATTAAAATACTAACTAGCAAATGCTACTTTTCTTAACTAACTAAAATCCTAACACTAACTAACTAAAATCCTAACACTAACTAACTAAAATCCTAGCACTAAAAATAACAAAGAAAAAAAATTAAACAGAGAGAGGGAGGAGGGCTCACCGGAGTTGGGGGAAGAGAGGAGGGCTGCGACGGGGCGGACGAGGGCGACGACGTCGGGGCAGAGGAGGGCGGCGGCGGGGCGGAGGAGGGCGGCGGCGTCGGGGAAGAGGAGTTCCTCGGGTGGCGGCAGGGGCTGGGCGGGGTGGTGGAGGGCGGCGGCGTCGTCGGGTGGTGGAGGGGCGGAGGAGGGTTGGCGGCGGCGAGTGCACGACGACGGAGGGGGGGGGGGCAGGGGTGGCGGCGGCGCACGAGAGAGAGATAGAGAGATGAGTGAGTGGGAGAGAGAAGAGGGGCACGGCGGGGTTAACGGAGCCCTGGGCTTTGCCGTCTGCTAGCAGACGGTCCGCGACTTTGCCGTCCGCTAGCAGACGGCCCAGGGCCCGGTTCGTTACGCTGCCATTGAGGGGTGGTGTAAGAGCAAGTTTTGTCCCCGAAGGTTTTGGACATTGTTAGACAAAGCAGAAGTGGAACTAATATTGTTTTCGAGTATAAACAGATACTTAGGTTCCGAAAGAATGGAGTTTGCAAGTAGAAGGTCGAAGGACAACTCACTGCAGTGAAGCTGCAGTCATCTACCGAAATCTTTGAAGGAAGACGACCCCTAAAATGTTGTCGAAGAAGATGTTTCTCTCGAGCAAAAGCGCAACGAGGAGAAAGGTGAAGCTGATCGAAGACTTAGTCTTTTTGCTAGTTTCTTGAGTCGTAGGAAAAACCGTACTATCAATAGGGGTTTGCTAGTTGAGATCTTTGTCGAAGTGAATTTGCTCTGCTCAACCAAAACCCACAAAAGCCTACCGAGAGAAATCTTACCGAGTCGAGCGAATAGCTCGAAGGCAAAGTCATCGCACTTCGTGCCTTCGAGAGAGAACTCGGTCGGTGAGTCAGCTTACTTGTTCCTCAAGTAAAGTTGCGCAGTGATTGGAATCCGACCGTTGTGGACACGCGTCAAGCGGTTGCATCGGGTCACTTCAGTCATTTTACCCTTCGGGATCGCCAACTATAAATACCCCGCACCTACCCACCATTTCGGGTTGTCTGCTCCACTGAAGATTCTAAGACAGAAGTCTGAGAGCATCCCAAGAGAGATTCATCGAGAGAAAACCAAAATCCCAAGTCTGAGTTGAGTTGAGCAATTCACTATGACTTAGGTTGAGATTAGCCGATCTTTTTATCTTGGAGAACTGCAAGTCTCCTAGACGGTTAGGCGTCGCCTGTCAAGCAGTCGAAGAGAAATTGTCACTGCTGAAGGAAGTTTGTAAAGGTCTCGGAGATGTCCTGAATCATCTACCACGAGTGAAAACTGGACAAGCTCGAGGAGTTTGTTGCAGTGGAGAATAGGACGGAGAGAGTTTTGCTCCAGGTGTTCAATCACCAGTCCCTCCAACCAGACGTAGCACTTTGCAGAGTGTGAACTGGTTTACCAAACATCGCTGTGTCAGGCTCGTTTTCCTTCTAGCATTTACTTCAAGCATTTACTCGTAGCCTGCTTGCCTTCGATGTTTTCCTTCGCTCTCAATCCTTTCGAGTTATGCATTACCTTCGATACTGTATTTCCTTCGAGATGCCTTTAGTCCTTCGATGTTTGCATGATTTCCTTCTAAGTTCCTTAGAATTTTTAGAAGTGATCATTCACCCCCTCCCCCTCTGATCATTCTTGAGCTTTCAATTGGTATCAGAGCTAGGCACTCCCTACACTCTGCGTATTTTGGTCTAACAACCTGGAGTGTTGTCAAGGATGTCGTTTGCAGCTGTTCGCTCGGGGGAACCAATCCCTATTTTCAATGGGAAGGACTATCCCTATTGGAAGGACAAAATGAAGAGGAATATCATGGCTATCAACTCTGCCGCTTGGGAAGTTGTCAAGAATGGTGTAACTGTCAAGGACACTGATGCCATTACTCCTGAAGAGACAAAGAAGATAGAGCTAGATGCTGAATTCTGGGTATTCATCACAAATCATCTGATTCCTGAAAAATATCATGAGGTCAAGAATATTCCTTCGGCCAAAGGTGTTTGGGATTATCTCGAGAAGATTGGTGAAGGTGTCTCTACTCAGAAAGATGCTCGAATTGACACCCTTCGAAGCAAGTTCAATCGGTTCAAGAGGCACGAGGGAGAAAAAGTTTGTTCCATATACAGCAGACTCACTGCGCTGTCAAATGAACTGATTTCCCTCGGTGCAGATGACATTACCAATCGGATTATTGTCAGAACTTTGCTCCGTTCTCTTGATGATTCCTTCGACCACATTGTGCTGATGATTAAGGAAAGAACTGATTTCAAGGATATGGTTGCCGCTGATATTCTTGAAAGGCTTAATACTTTCGAGATGGAAGAAGATGAGAAGCGTGATGTCAATGGGAGTCGAAAGAAATCTCATGCACTCAAGGCCAGAGCTTCACATCACTCCTCTCCTGAAGCCAGTTGTGAATCTGATGGTGCCTCTGATGACCCCGAGAACATTGGGAAAGATCTTGCACTGATAATGAGAAGATTCAATCGATTTCAGAGAAGGAACTCCTCTTCACCGAAGAAAAACTATTCTTCAAGACATTCTAGCAATTCATCTCAGCATCGGTCATCATCCAAAAACTCATCTGCGAAAGATAACTGTTGTTACAAGTGCAAGAAGCCAGGTCACTTCATCGCTGATTGTCCTCTCTGGGAAATTGAACATAAATCAAAGTACTCTCACAGCAGCTCTTCGAGCAAGTCTTACAGATCGAGCAAAAACCATGATTCGAAGAAATATGATTCAAGGTCCAGAAAAGACAAGAAAGATGGTTCTGATGATGACAAAAAGAAGAAGTATCACAAGCATCGAGAGGGTTCTTCATCAAAATCTCATTCCTCTCGTCGAAAGAATTCGCACCGAGCCAAAGCCTATCTGGGTAAAGAAATGAACTCTGAAGAAGAAGCATCCGGTTCTGAAGCAGGATCAAAGTCAAGATCAGGTTCTGGTTCTGGTTCTGAATCTGATGGTGTTGCTGGGATAGCATTCGCCTCGAACAAGAATTCAAGTTCATTCTTCTCCAACCAGAGCAGTGAAGATGAATCTCCATCTTACTGCTTCATGGCCAAGGCTAAGGTATCCTCATCTAAGAAATCCTACGATACTTCTGATGGATCTACTTATGAAAGTGACTCTAGGATAAGCTATGCTAAACTTGCTAAAATTGCTTCTATCCAACAAGATGAGCTAGATTCTCTAAGTGAAACCATTCAAAAATCTGAGACCTTGTTGATCGATGAGATTGAGAAGGGTCAAACTTTGATAAATGAGCATGTTGCTCTGAAGGAAAAGTATGATGAGCTTTCCTCTCAGCATGATCTTCTCTCAGTGGACTACGAGAAGCTAACCTATGAAATACTTCAAGGGAAAATGGCTCTCGAGAAACTGAGAGAGGCTAATGAAGAGTTGGAAAGTGTCAATCTCACGCTCATGGCTCAACAAGGCTCAGAAACTAAAAATGAATCTACTTCACCTTGCTTAACCTGTTTGGAACGAAGTAAAATTGAGTCTATTTCTGAGAGATCGAAAGGAAAGCAACCTATTGTTATCGATGATACTAACCCCTCGAACGAGGAAAACATTACCGAGGAACTCCTCAGGTTGAAGAACTTATTTGAAACAGGCATGTTCAAAAGTGTGCAGGGACACCAGTACTTATGTGATATCCTTCGAAAGGCTCTTCTTCACAGGAATCCTCGTAACGAAGGAGTTGGCTTCGAAAGGAAAATCAATCCTGATGGAACCTACTGGGAACCGGAGCAGTATCCTAAAACTGTCTGGGTTCTTGCGAAAGAAAAGCCCATTGATATTGCTAACCTTTCAAGTTTCAGTTGCAAAATTGACAAAGCTATTGTTGATGAATCACTTGATTCTGACTACAAGCTTGTCAAAGATCAGGAAGGAAAGGTGTCGGCTGAGTTCGTTGGTACTCCTCCAAAGAATGGCTTTTATAAGCGACAGATTTGGGTTCGCAAATCTCTCGTAGAAAAACTGCCCCCTAACCATTCTATGCAGGGAAAATCGTCGGTACCACCGAATCACTACTATTCTCTCGAGGATAGAAATGAACCCTTGGTGCCTGCTTCAAATGTTCCCCAGAAGGATTACTATCGTATAGATAGAACTGTTTATCGTCATCGTGACAATCGTACCAAAATTGCCATTTCCCATCGCTACTCTAACCCCTCATCGAGGAATTATATTTATGGTGTGCTTGATGGTCCTGATCGACAATGCAATCCTGTTCGATATAATATTGCTGATCCATCTAGCTCTACCATGCCTTCTAAGTCACCTGCTCGTTTGTGGGTGGTTAAGAAGAACTAATTCTTCTGCAGGGCTATGTCTCCGGTGGATCCGAATGGGTCATGGATAGTGGATGTACAAATCATATGACCGGAGACAAAGAGTTGTTCGCCGAGGAAAAACTATCTGAATCCTCACAGAAATATATTACCTTCGGTGACAACAACAAAGGGAAAGTACTTGGTTTGGGTAAGGTTGCCATATCGAAAGACAAGCATATTGATAAGGTTTTGCTTGTACAATTTCTAGGATATAATCTTATGTCTATATCGAAACTTTGTGATATGGATATGCTTGTTCTGTTTTCTGCGTCTCGTTGTGTTGTCTTTTCACAGGATGATTATTCCTTCGTGTTCGAAGGATATCGCAAGGGTGATCTTTACGTCGTTGATTTTTCTTCGGGACCTGCTGTGTCCACATGTTTAATGGCCAAAGCCACTTCTGGTTGGTTATGGCACCGAAGACTTGGTCATGCAGGGATGAAAAATCTTCAAACTCTTATCTCGAAGAAGAACATCGTTGGAATTGATAATGTGAAATTCGATAAAGATCGTCTATGCAGTGCCTGTGAAGCAGGAAAGATTGCCAAGAAACATCACTCTGCAAAAACCGTCATGACTACTACTCGTCCTCTTGAATTACTTCATATGGATTTATTCGGTCCTCAAAATTATGCTAGTCTTGGAGGTAACAAGTATGGTCTGGTTATTGTTGATGATTTCTCTCGATATACCTGGGTTTTCTTTCTAGATGACAAGAGCAAGGTTGTTGAAATTTTCAAAACTTTCGCAAAGAGAGCTCAAACTGAATATGAATTATCTCTCAAGCATATCAGAAGTGATAATGGTACTGAATTCAAAAATACTCATATCGAAGATTTTCTTGATGAATATGGCTTTACTCATGAATTCTCGGCTGCTTATACACCGCAACAAAATGGTGTGGTCGAGAGAAAGAATCGAACACTTATTGAAATGGCCAGAACAATGCTTGCTGAATACAAGACCCCTATCAGGTTCTGGGCCGAAGCTATCAACACTGCATGTCATATCATCAACAAGGTTTATCTGCATAAGTTTCTGAAGAAAACTTCACATGAACTCATCACTGGTAAAAAGCCAAATGTGTCTTATCTCAGGGTTTTTGGTGCTCCATGTTATATCAGAGACATGAATCACAGCTCCAAGTTCGCCCCAAAGGCACACGAAGGTTTTCTTCTAGGTTATGGTTCAAATTCTCACACTTACAGAGTTTACAACTCACATCTTGGCAAAGTTGTAGAAACTGTAAATGTTCGATTTGATGAATCTAACGGCTCTCAAAAGGAGCAATTACCTCTTAACCTGGATGAACCTCCTTTGGATGAAGTTATCAGGTACATGGCTATTGGAGATATTCGACCTGTCGATGGAAATGTTCAACAAGCAAACAGGGATGATGATGGTCCAATGTTCCCACACATAGCCCGGGGCGCTGGAGATCAACTTCCTGAAGAAATTGATGCACAGGTCGAAGGAGAACGCATAAACGAAGAATATGTTGATCCCGAAGGACAAGCTGAACCCGAAGGAAATGATCCCGAAGGACAAGCTGATCCCGAAGATCAACCTGATCCACAAGATGAAGAATCTTTTCCTCGTGTTCGAAGAAGAGTGAATGTCGACTCAATTCTCGAAGAGATTCGTTTACCAGGTCGTCCCACCACTCGTTCTCGTACTCGATTAGCTAACTTCTGTGGAAATTTCTCGTTTGTATCCATGCTAGAACCTTCAAAATTCGATGAAGCCATGAAGGACTCAGACTGGATGACTGCTATGCTCGAAGAACTTAACCAGTTCGAGAGAAATAAAGTCTGGTCTCTTGTCGATAGACCTGATTCCACGAAGCATAATATCATTGGTACGAAGTGGATTTTTCGCAACAAGCAAGATGAAGATGGCATAGTGTTAAGGAATAAAGCTCGACTGGTTGCACAAGGCTATACCCAAATCGAAGGTATTGATTTTGGTGAGACTTATGCCCCAGTTGCTCGTCTTGAATCCATTCGAGTCATGCTTGCTTTTGCCAATTACCATGGTATATTGCTATATCAAATGGATGTCAAAAGTGCATTTCTTAACGGTGAGATCGAAGAAGAAGTGTATGTTATGCAGCCACCAGATTTTGAAGACCCGAAGAATCCTGATAAGGTGTACAGATTACACAAGGCTCTATATGGGTTAAAGCAAGCACCTCGTGCTTGGTATGAAACGCTGAAGGATTTTCTTCTTAAGAAGGGCTTCAAACCAGGAAAAACTGATCCGACTCTTTTTACTCGTGCATACAAAAATGATCTCTTTGTGTGTCAAATTTATGTCGATGATATTATTTTTGGCTGCACTAACCCTGATATTAGCGAAGAATTTGCTCGTATGATGTCGAAGAAATATGAAATGTCAATGATGGGAGAATTGAAGTTCTTTCTCGGGCTTCAAATCCGTCAACAGAGGAATGGTACTTTCATTTCTCAAGAGAAGTATCTCAGAGATTGCCTGAAGAGGTTTGATCTTGTCAGTTGCAAAACTGTCAAGACTCCAATGCCTACGAATGTTCATCTAGATGCAGATGAGAAGGGCAAACCTTTCGATCAGAAGAAATATCGCTCGATGATTGGTTCGCTTCTTTACCTTTGTGCATCTAGACCTGACATTATGCTATCAGTATGTATGTGTGCTCGTTTTCAGGCAAACCCGAAGGAATCTCATCATATTGCTGTCAAGCGAATCCTTCGATATCTGGCACACACACCAACCTTGGGTCTTTGGTATCCCAAGGGTGCACAGTTTGATCTCGTTGGTTATTCAGATTCTGACTGGGCTGGTGATCGAGTCGACAGGAAATCTACCTCTGGCACATGTCATTTTCTTGGTAGATCTCTTGTCTGTTGGGCCTCGAAGAAACAGAATTGTGTATCTATTTCTACGGCTGAAGCCGAGTATATTGCTGCCGGTTCATGCTGTACTCAGATTCTGTGGCTCAAGCAAACGCTGAAAGATTATGGTATTCTTGTGAAGAAAATTCCATTGCTTTGTGATAATGAAAGTGCAATCAAAATTGCTCATAATCCAGTGCAACACTCTCGAACGAAGCATATTGATATTCGTCATCATTTTCTTCGAGATCATGTTCAATGAGAAGATATTGTTATCAGTCATGTTCGCACCGAAGATCAATTGGCTGATATATTCACAAAGCCCTTGGATGAAAAGAGATTCTGTACACTGAGGTGTGAGTTGAACATCTTGGACTCACGTAATGTGCAGTAAGATTATAACCATCGGTATTATGTATTGTAAATTTTCATTGATATTTACTTCCGTTAATTTTCTATCGTGTTTCCTTTTCGTTTATTTTTGTTCGCTTGGTGTTGTCCTATACACTTATCTTTCCGAGTTTTATCGCTGTTTTTAACCTCGGATTGACTAAGCATCGGACCCTGTTTTCCCTCTATTCTATCCCTACCCTATTCTGTGCTTTTCTCTCGTGAACATGTACATATTGTACTCGATCAAGATTCCCCTCGAATGTCATTGATTCCGAAGGAAAATCTATCGAAGTTTTATCTACTTTTATACTCGATGTTCGATGAGTTTGGTCTCGGACGTGGAGCAACTTTCTTTCGGTTCGTTGGGATTTCCCGCGATTACCGCCACAAAATCCGTCCGTTGAATGCGGAGAGACGCGAAATCTGCGCCGTTGGATCAGATCTGACAGCTCGGTCAGAACCTCCCTTATAAATACCGATCCACTCCACCGGCTTAGACATCGCTATTCCTTCGACTTCGTCTCTTCGCCTCCAGAAGCTCTCTCTCTCGCGCGCCGCCGTGCTGTCTCATCGCCGTCGACTCCCTCGCCGCTTAACTGCCGGAAGGAAGCCGCCGGAGGCGTTCCCGTCGACGAAGATCATCATCCGCGTCGCCGTAGTCGCCTCACATCACCAAGTTAGGGTATGTGTGGCTCTGGAGTCGATTCAATCTCGTTCTGTTCATCGTTTCCAGCTTTTGTGTTGATTTTTTTTCTGATTTCTCTTAGGTCTGTTTGATCCGTTTGGATCTTTGAAACTTGGGAAATCTGTTTCTAGCTTTTCTGTCGATTCCCCATCTGTCCTTGGTAAGAAATCCCTCGGATTCTCTCACTTAGGCAAATCTTACAGTATCGTTTTGATAGATTTAATCTTGTGCGATTTATTCATACAAGTTCTTCGTTAGATTTCCACCCGATGAAAATCTAGCCTAGCACTTTCATGAAAATTTGCGATAAGACAAATCTCTCGATAAGATTGCTGCATTCAAAATGTTTTTCCTCGAAATTGTTGGTACTTGTTCACAACTTTCCTATATTCCCTCGTATCCTTCTTTTTCGCAGGAAAATGTCTGGTAACGAAGGAAATATTAGAGTTCCCAAGCGTGTGGGAGGCCGAACAAGAATCACCAATAACTCTGAAGGTTTGTCTGAGGAAGTGATCATTGAAAAGAATTTGAGAACGCCGTCTGGTTCTGAGGATGATCGTACAAGAGAAAATCGTCTGCAAGAGATTCGAAGACTTCAAGCTCTTCGTTGGTATGAATACAAGTCTCTTATTCCTCGTTGGGAGAGGCTGTTTGCTATGAAGAATCCTTGGGTTGATGTCAAAGCTCTAAGGCCAAAGTGGACGAAATTTAATCGACCACCTCCTCCAGCTGATGCTCACCCTTCTGCCCTCAAAACTCCTGATGATTTTAAAGAGCTCGTTGAAGCACGTGAACTTCGAGCACAAAAGAGGAAAGAAGCTAAAGCTCGAAAGGAAGCAGCTGCTGCTAAAGCTGCCGAAGAAGTTGGCCCTAGCGCCAAACCGAAGGGTGGCAAGAAGTCAGCCAAGAGACAGAAGAAGGTTGTCATAGTTTCACCTCCTGATGCAAGCTCCGAAGGAGAAGCTAATTCAGATGATCAAGACCCTGGTACAGAGGCTGATGTCGAGGACTTACCTCTGAAGAAAAAGCCGAGCAATAGAGGCATAAGGATCCAGGAGCCAGCTCCACAGGCTCCTCGAGGAAATATTGACTTGACCAACTTGGTCACAGATCCACCCATTTCATCTGCTCCACCTGTTCCTGCTCGCCAACCAAAACCTTCGGCTCCATCGAAGGGAAAGCAAGCTCAAGTTTGTGAAGATGATGAAACGCTTATTCAGCGAAAGGAAAGACTGGCCAAGCAAAAGGAACAAGAAGAAAAAGAATTGATTAATGCCAAGCTCCTGAACTTTCACAGTCAGCCCGAGCATAAAAAGGCTCTGGTTGCTCAACAACTGGGCATTCTTCACTTGGTCAGTGAAAAATATCGACGACAGATTTCTGCAGGCACTATCCCTAGTGACCCGAAAGAAAAGGTAATAGCCCCTAGTGCTTCGAAGAAGAATGCTGAGGCCCCTAGTGCCTCGAAGGATAAAGCAGTGGTCTCAAAACCCATTGCTGCTGCCAAAGCCACCAAGGAAGCCGAAAAGAAAGCCAAGGAGGCAAGACAGAAGGCTCAAGCTGCTCCAGTTCCTCGAGCTGCACCAGCTCCTGCCCCTGTTGCACCTGCTGTTTCCGGCCCTCATGCCGATGAAGAGAGTTCCAATGAAGGAGAATCAAATGCCAATGCTCCTTGGGATGCTGCACACATTTCACACATTCTCTGGAAGATGGCTACTACACCGAGCAAAGTCACTGTCGAGGATGATGTTCCTGCTGAAATCCAAGAGCATGTTGCTCGATACATGATCCGCTGGGAAGGTTATATCACCCAGGATCGAAAGGATAAAGAGAAAATCAGGTTTTACACCAGGCAACTCCAAGAGGAAACCGAGGACATTGAGTCCCAAATTTTTTTTCAAGTCCAAGATTGCATCTGCTGAAGCTTCCAGGAGGACTCAAAAGGAAAATTTAACTGCTGTGTTTGACAAGGTAAAACAAGTTGTGTCTGCTGTTTGCAAAGAGCATAATGATGCTCTGTTCCAAAGACAATCTCGAAAGAGAAAGTCTGCTACCCCAACCTCTGAGCGTGGGACGCCAGAGATCGAGAAGAACGCCAAGAAGTCCAAGTCCACCGAGGTCGTTGCTACCACAGAACGACAAGAAACTGAACCAAACCCCACCAAGCAACCCACTCCTCCCCGTAAGAAAACTCCACCACCTCGCCAAACAAGTTCACCGCCTCAACAAACAACTCCACCCCCTCGTCAACCTACACCTCCACCCCGACAACAAACACCTACGCCTCCACCCCGACAACAAACACCTCCACCCCCACCTCCATCTCCACCCCGTCAACCCTCACCACCAAAAGCCTCGCCACCACCTCCAAACCCACCATCTCCACCTCATGTCATTCCATCGACCACCCCCGCCACTGAAATCCAAGCTCATGCAGAGACCGAGCACGTTGCTCGTGTCGAGCAAGAAACTCAAGTCCAGAAAGATTACTCTTCTGCCCGGACTATGCCTGAAGGAGAAGATGTTGATGTTGACATCACGACAGTTTCCTCTCGACGAGATCCTGTCGTAAGCAATAGTTCTGGAGATAACAGTTCAAGTGATAATTCTTCATCCTCCTCATCCAGTTCTTTGAACGAAGAAATGGTTGATGCGTTTGCTCAATTTGATGAAGACTTGGAGGCCATGGAAATTGAATAGGCCGCACAAAATGCTCAAACCGACGAAGGAGATGCCGTCGTAGCTCAGGCCGAGGAGAATGCTCCTGCAGTCACTCCGGCTCAGGATATCGTAAACATTCCATCATCTATCTCTCGACCTGTTGAACCAGAGTTCCAGATGCCAGATAACGCTGCTGAGGTTTTTCCCATTGATGAGCTGCTTCACTCTGCTCATCCGAGAGAAATGCTGCCTTTGTTCCGCTCAGATGTTCCTCGAGGAGGTCCCATCTTCAAAAGGCACGAACACAAGCCATTTTTCTTCGGTACCAATCCCTACGAGAAGCCCAGAAGTGCTTATTCTCTTCGGTTTTGGACCCAAGAGCAAGCTATCTACTATACTCGTGTGTTGTACAACAAGGCAAGAGTTTTCCAGCATCAATATCTTGATATGCCTTCGGTGTACTCCACTACTTGTTTCGAGAACATTGCCGAGACAATTGATAGCCAGCATGCTCACAAGATGTTTGCTCTCGATTGTGGTTACAATCCCGAGCTTATCAAACAGTTTTATGCAACACTTTATGTCTCTGGAGATCCTGAGAACTCGAAGACATGGAAATTTGACTATATGATTCAAGGCCAAGTTTTTCACATGACTGTCGACCAATTTCTGGCTATCATCAATTTACCTCGGTTCGAAGGATTACCTCACAAACTTCATGACTTACCTGCTGCAACTCCTGCTGAATTCTCTACGCTGATGGATCCAGAAGTCGTAGGAGATCACTACCCCACAGAGCCGAAGCCAAGACACTTTTGTCAACAATCGTCCAAAAAGGGGGAGATTGTAAGAGCAAGTTTTGCCCCCGAAGGTTTTGGACATTGTTAGACAAAGCAGAAGTGGAACTAATATTGTTTTCGAGTATAAACAGATACTTAGGTTCCGAAAGAATGGAGTTTGCAAGTAGAAGGTCGAAGGACAACTCACTGCAGTGAAGCTGCAGTCATCTACCGAAATCTTTGAAGGAAGACGACCCCTAAAATGTTGTCGAAGAAGATGTTTCTCTCGAGCAAAAGCGCAACGAGGAGAAAGGTGAAGCTGATCGAAGACTTAGTCTTTTTGCTAGTTTCTTGAGTCGTAGGAAAAACCGTACTATCAAGAGGGGTTTGCTAGTTGAGATCTTTGTCGAAGTGAATTTGCTCTGCTCAACCAAAACCCACAAAAGCCTACCGAGAGAAATCTTACCGAGTCGAGCGAATAGCTCGAAGGCAAAGTCATCGCACTTCGTGCCTTCGAGAGAGAACTCGGTCGGTGAGTCAGCTTACTTGTTCCTCAAGTAAAGTTGCGCAGTGATTGGAATCCGACCGTTGTGGACACGCGTCAAGCGGTTGCATCGGGTCACTTCAGTCATTTTACCCTTCGGGATCGCCAACTATAAATACCCCGCACCTACCCACCATTTCGGGTTGGCTGCTCCACTGAAGATTCTAAGACAGAAGTCTGAGAGCATCCCAAGAGAGATTCATCGAGAGAAAACCAAAATCCCAAGTCTGAGTTGAGTTGAGCAATTCACTATGACTTAGGTTGAGATTAGCCGATCTTTTTATCTTGGAGAACTGCAAGTCTCCTAGACGGTTAGGCGTCGCCTGTCAAGCAGTCGAAGAGAAATTGTCACTGCTGAAGGAAGTTTGTAAAGGTCTCGGAGATGTCCTGAATCATCTACCACGAGTGAAAACTGGACAAGCTCGAGGAGTTTGTTGCAGTGGAGAATAGGACGGAGAGAGTTTTGCTCCAGGTGTTCAATCACCAGTCCCTCCAACCAGACGTAGCACTTTGCAGAGTGTGAACTGGTTTACCAAACATCGCTGTGTCAGGCTCGTTTTCCTTCTAGCATTTACTTCAAGCATTTACTCGTAGCCTGCTTGCCTTCGATGTTTTCCTTCGCTCTCAATCCTTTCGAGTTATGCATTACCTTCGATACTGTATTTCCTTCGAGATGCCTTTAGTCCTTCGATGTTTGCATGATTTCCTTCTAAGTTCCTTAGAATTTTTAGAAGTGATCATTCACCCCCTCCCCCTCTGATCATTCTTGAGCTTTCAGGTGGGCTTGGAGGGCCCACCAACAGGCTTTGCCGTCTGCTCACGGACGGCAAAGGCTCTTTGCCGTCTGTGTTCGCAGGAGCAGACGGCATACTCTTACTTTGCCGTATGCTAGTTTTTTGCTGTCTGTAATTAGGGTAGCAGACGACATTCCATGTCTTTGCCGTTCGCCCCGACAGAAAGCAGACGGCAAAGCCCTTCCCACATGGAAAATTCCTGATTTCCAGTAGTGTTTACCTTCTTGTAAAATAGAGTGTTTCCCTTAAGTGAGGAAAAGATCGCAAAGTGGACACAATAAAAGATCCCAAAGAGGACAAATGAGAGTTAAATAGAAAGAGCCATTGAGGACACAAAAAAATAAAAAAATAGAAAAAAAAGAAAAATAAATAAAAAGAGAGAAAGGGCAACACTACTATCCTTTTTAGAGATCCACACTCGTACTCCCTTTATATCCTTGTACTCCATAGAGATGATCATTATGCATATAGCTATGTGGGGACCTTCACACTATAGAACTTGTCTTGCATATTCCAAGGATGAGCCTCCTCAAACGAGCTTTAGGTCTTCATGAGCGAGCAAGTTAGATGCACCCCCACTAGTTCCATTGGAGAGCTTCTTAGCTCTTATGTGCATCCGTTGCATGGCAATCCCTACTCCTCACATCATATCTACCATTTGGCATCTCTTGCCTATGATTGTCCTCATTGATGTGAGCCTTTCTCATTCTTTTTTTTCTTCCTCCTCCTCCTCCGTACTTCTCTCTTTGCCATCCTAAGTGTCAACTCTCGTGCTTACGCTCATCCATTGCATGAGTGCTCAAAATATTGAAAAAGGAGTGGATCAAATTGACTTATACCTGGCTAGTGGTCTAGGGACGAGTCAAGATAAGATTCCAGAAAAATACCAAGTGCTAAACTTTAGTAGATTGAGTTCTCAACAAATAAATATTTTTCTCGTATTCCCTATCCCCCTTCTTGCACGCAAACACCATTTGGAGACATTCGAGTCACGGACAGCGAGAGCTCTTGCACCTAATGTTCTTTTGTTACTTGTTTCAATGCTAATATAGACTCTTGCATGTTATGACTTGAATTGAATCTCTAACCTTGATTGCTTTACTTTTCAAAGTTCTTATATGGTTGCTAGCATGTCACCACAGAAATTATGCTGTTATCATTTACCTACTCGAGGACGAGCAGGAATTAAGCTTGGGGATGTTGATACGTCCAAAACGTATCTATAATTTCTGCTTGCTCCATGCATGTTTTGTGTGATATTGCTATGATCTAGATACACTTTCATACACTTTTGATCATATTTGGACTAACCTATTAACTCAGTGCACCACAGTGCCAGTTCCTGTTTTCTGCTGTTTTTCTATTTCAGTTTTCCCCCATATAAAAAGTGCTCCAAAAATTCGGGAAAAATCAGATAAAAAATTAGCGCAGAAGAACCTTCCGGAAGGACCTGAGTGGGGCCAGAGGGACACCACCAGGGGCCCAGGCGCCCTGGTGGCGCGCCCCAGGGTCTGGCCGCGCCAGGGGGGCGCCTGGACCCCTGGTGGCCCCCCTGGATGCCCGCCTTCGCCTATATATTCTTCGTGACGAGAAACCCTCGAGGACAGAACCCTTTTTCACGATCTCGGCTCTGTTCCGCCGCCGCCGCGCTTCCGAGATCGGGAGCACCAGCAGACCTCTTCCCGGCACCCTGCCGGAGGGAGGGCCGACCTCCGGGAGTCTCCTCTCCACCATGGATGCTTCCCGGATGTGCCGTGAATAGTTTCCTTTGGACCATGGGTCCGTGATCAGTAGGTATGTGATGTTCTCCTCCCCTCTTTGTTCTTCATGGTTTAGACCTCGTGAGCTGCTCTACATGATCGAGGCACTTTTGTAATCTTTCTGCTATTGCTATGCTGAGTTTGATGGGATCTGATGGAGTATGAGATTATGTTCAGATTGTGACTGAGTAATATATTTGGTTCTTATCTCTTATATTTTTGTTCTTAAGTAATTCTTGCATGTTCTCCGTTGTTGTTTATTGCTTTGGCCAAGTAGTAGGTAGTAACTCCAAGAGGGAACGTTATGCTCGA
Organism: Bromus sterilis; assembly: GCA_950022295.1. Taxonomy (NCBI): domain Eukaryota; kingdom Viridiplantae; phylum Streptophyta; class Magnoliopsida; order Poales; family Poaceae; genus Bromus; species Bromus sterilis. The sequence goes on from OX465595.1 coordinate 437,184,412, forward strand.
TTGTGGGTTCATGCCCCGTGATGACACGCTTGAGTGACAGAAACATGAGTCTAGGAGATGTGCTGTTGCCACAAGGGGGAAAACAACGGTGCTTGTAACCGCAGTTGCAAGTATTATTTACTTTACGCATAGTGCTTTTTAATGCAGTTGTATGTTGCTTTGGGTTTACACTTTGGGTGGGGCTCGCAACTTAATACCAGCGAGATGTTCTGGATAGATATCTCAAGGTGGATGATTAGTAGTAGATGCAGTTGGATTTCGGTCTGCCCATGCCTTTGAGCCTCTTCCTTTCTTTTGTAGCATAGTTAGCATTGCGGTGCGTTCGTAATCCTGTTAATTGCCCTTCTGTAATTTGTTCACCTCGCATAGCAGTTTTATCGTCTTTTGGGAGAGAGACATCACTAGTGAACATCACGTATCCCGGTCCATATATTCATCACTGTTTCCACGCTTATTTACTTTTCTGCTTTTACTTTAAGTTGCTATCATTATCCCGTTTGTTTGATCCTTTGTGAACGAGAAGATGATACGTCCAAAACGTATCTATAATTTTTGCTTGCTCCATGCATGTTTTGTGTGATATTGCTATGATCTAGATACACTTTCATACACTTTTGATCATATTTGGACTAACCTATTAACTCAGTGCACCCCAGTGCCAGTTCCTGTTTTCTGCTGTTTTTCTATTTCAGTTTTCCCCCATATAAAAAGTGCCAAAAAAATTCGGGAAAATTCATATAAAAAATCAGCGTGATGGAAGCTTCGAGAAGAGCCCGGGAGGGGCCAGAGGGGACCAAGGGAGGCCCAGGCGGCCACCCGGCGCGGCCCCACCCCTGGCCGCGCCAGGGGGGCGCCTGGGGCCCCTGGTCCACCTCTGGCTGCCCCCCTTCGCCTATTTATTCTCCGTCACGGGAAAACACCTGAAGAGGAACGCTATTCCGCAAACTCGCCTCTGTTCCGCCGCCGCCGCGCTTCCGAGATCGGGAGCACCAGAAGACCTCTTCCAGGCAACCTGCCGGAGGGAGGATTGACCTCCGGGAGTCTCCTCTCCACCATGGATGCTCCCCGGATGTCTCGTGAGTAGTTTTCCTTGGACCATGGGTCCGTGATCAGTAGCTATGTGATGTTCTCTTCCCCTCTTTGATCTTCATTGTTTAGACCTCGTGAGCTGCCGTACATGATCGAGGCACCTTTGTAATATTTTTGCTATTGCTATGCTGAGTTTGATGGGATCTGATGGATTATGAGATTATGTTCAGATTGTGATAGAGTAATATATTTGGTTTTTATCTCTTATATTTTTGTTCCTAAGTAATTCTTGCATGTTCTCCGTTGCTGTTTATTGCTTTTGCCAAGTAGTAGGTAGTGACTCCAAGATGGAACGTTGTGCTAGATTGTGGGTTCATGCCCCCCGATGACACGCTTGAGTGACAGAAACATGAGTCTACGGGATGTGTTGTTTCCACAAGGGGGAAAACAACGGTGCTTGTAACCGCGGTTACAAGGATTGTTTACTTTACGCAGAGTTCTTTTTTAATGCAGTTGTCTGTTGCTTTGGGTTTACACTTTGGGTGGGGCTCGCAACTTAATACCAGCGAGATGTTCTGGCTAGATATCTCAAGGTGGATGATTAGTAGTAGATGCAGATGGATTTCGGTCTACTTATTTTGGCATACTGCCCGTGCTTTTGAACCTCTTCCTTTCTTTTGTAGCATAGTTAGCATTGCGGTGCGTTCATAATTCTGTCAATTGCCTTTCTGTAATTTGTTTACCTCGCATAGCAGTTTTATCGTCTTTTGGGAGAGAGACATCACTAGTGAACATCATGTATCCCGGTCCGTATCCTTATTACTGTTTCCAAGCTGTATTTACTTTACTGCTTTTACTTGCTATCTTTATCCCTTGCGTTTTATCCTTTGTGAACAACAAGACCGGAGAGATTGACAACCTCTCTGAACTTCGTTGGGAACAAAGTTATCTGTGTCTGTGTGCAGGTCCACGTCAGTTGCGCCGCTGACACCTACTTATCATCTCCGGAGTTCTACTGGAGACAAACCATGGTATCTTCACCGAGGGAAAACTGCTGCTGCGCTAGATCTCAAACCTTCCACTTGGGGCTCACCAACGAAGGGCGAGAAGCCATCACAAGACCGAAGAGATTGACAACCTCTCTAAACTTCGTTGGGAACAAAGTTATTTGTGTCTGTGTGCAGGTCCACGTCAGTTGCGCCGCTGACACCTACTTATCATCTCCGGAGTCCTACTGGAGACAAACCTTGGTATCTTTACTGAGGGAAATTTGCTGCTGTGCTACATCACACCTTCCACTTGGGGTTTACCAACGAAGGGCGAGAAATCACTATCATCACCTCGCACATCAGTGTATGATCAGTAGCTATGTGATGTTCTCCTCCCCTCTTTGTTCTTCATGGATTAGACCTCGTGAGCTTCCCTACATGATCGAGGCACATATGTAATATTTCTGTTGTTGCTATGCTGTGTTTTCTGGGATCCGATGGATTATGAGATTATGTTCAGATTGTGTTTGAGTAATATATTTGATTCTCCTCTTTTATATTTATGTTCTTGAGTAATTCTTGCATGTTCTCCGTTGTAGTTTATTGCTTTGGCCAAGTAGTAGGTAGTGACTCCAAGAGGGAGCGTTATGCTTGATTGTGGGTTCATGCCCCCTGATGACTAGCTTGAGTGACAGAAACATGAGTGTAGGGGATGTGTTGTTGCCACAAGGGGAAAAACAACGGTGCTTGTACTTGCGGGTGCAAGGATTGTTTACTTTACGCAAAGTTCTTTAATGCAGTTGTCTGTTGCTTTGAGTTTACACTTTGGGTGGGATTCGCAACTTAATACCAGCGAGATGTTCTGGATAGATATCTCAAGGTGGATGATTAGTAGGTAGATGCAGATGGATTTCGGTCTACTTGTTTTTGCGTACCGCCCAAGCTTTTGAGCCTCTTCCTTTCTTTATAGCATAATTAGCATTGGTTTGCGCACATAATCCTGTCAATTGCCTAGCTGTAATTTTTTTACCTCGCATGGCTATTTTATCGTCTTTTGGGAGAGAGACATCACTAGTGAACTGTTAGGGAACGGGGCCGAAAACAATAATTTTTCATGACCTACGCGTCCCGAACCCAAGACCTATGCTATGGCGATGCAAGTAACGGAGGGAATTGGTCACATACCAGTATGTAGTCTGTTAAGCGGGAAACGTTCCCGTGTGAACGTGGTTGATGTAGTCGTACCAGCAATCCCCGATGCCGCGCAGATCCACGATGACTCCTGATGCCACCCGGTCCTTGAAGACCGATGGCGGGATTACGTCCCCGTCGGAACGTTGTCGGTGAAGACGTCGCGACACGGCCTCAACGATGAAGGAGCACCACAAGTGTAGCGCCACGCGGGATTACACGCATACGGTGTACCCGACGTTCCCTCCGGGCTCCGAACCAGAAGAGCAGCGGAAAGAAGATGGATTCGGATCCCGATTCCAGCAGCACGACGGCGTGCGTATGGTGGAGAAAACCCCAACCAAGTGTAGACTCCAGAAAAGGGGAGTCCACTCGAGGAGGGAGAAGGAGAGAGAAGAGAGATCTGAGAAACTTCTCTCAAATCAAATTGTGTGTAGAAAAAAGGAACCCCCACCCCTCCTTATATAGGCCAAGGAGGGGTGCCACCCTCCCTCCCCTTCCCATGTGGGACTAAACCCTAGGGAGGGGGGGGGGTTTGGTGCGGCTAGGGGAGGTGGGCTCCCTCCCTTGGCGCCTTGGCCCAAGGAGGAGCTCCCTCCTTCCCGTAATGGGCCTCTTTAGGCCCATATGCCTTTTAATTCATTTTTAATTATATTTAATCATATTTTAATATTTAATTCTGTTAATTAAATAATAAAACATATTCAAACATTATTAAACATTATTTTGAACCTTTCAAAATATCTAGAACAACTTCCGGCACCTCCCGGAACAATTCCGGTGTTCTCTCTTATTTCACCGATGATCCCGAATCAATCCTTATTGCGTCGAATACCCTTAAGCGTGACACCCTACGGTTCGGGAAACAACAGACATGATCAGACACTCTCTGACCAATGACCATCATGTGGGATCTGGTTACAATCCTTGATGAGCCCCTGCACTTCCATCGAATTAACTTCATCGTTTGAACCGTTAACGTTGAGTCCTGATCCCTTTGTCATACGGTACTTTGTTTGTCCAAGGTTTGATCATCGGTATCCAATATACCTAGTTCATTTTCGTTACCGACAAAAATGTTTACTCGTTCCCGTGATATTACAACCCCGTGACCTAGTCACCTGATTGCGCAATCTTTATGATGTAATATCACCGAGTGGGCCCAGAGTACCTATCCGTCACTCGGATGGACAAATCTCGTTTTTGATCTATTTGCATACTCATCAACATATCTACTTCGGAATACCCAAGATACACCTTTATGGTTACCATGTTTCAGTGTAACGGTTAATGCACTCAAAGCATCCTGGTAGATAGCAATTATGTATGATCATCACGGCCTTAAGGATCGGGTCACTACGTTTATAGTTATCGCAATGTTGAACTATGTGACTGGATCAGATTGCAACATTTCTGGTTGGTGTGCGTCCATCATGTCATTCTCCCAATGACATGACCCCATTGTCAATAGACTGTTCACATCTCATGATCAGGAAACCTTGATCATCAATTGCCCAATGGACTAGTTTACTAGAGTTAACTAGGGACCTGGTTGTTTGTATACCACACGTGTATTAATGTTTCCGCTTAATACAGTTATAGCACAGTATAAAACTTATTATGAACTAATGGAATACACCAATAAACATATTTTATTTGCCTCTAGGGCACATTCCCAACATGAACATCATAGGACCCCGGTCCATATTTCCAACATTGTTTACACTATCAATTTACTTTCAGTATTTACTTTTCCATTGCTATCACTATCATTATTATCCCGTGCGTTTTATCCTTTGTAAACAACAAGGCCGGAGGAATTGAAAACTCCTCTGTACTCGTTGGAAAGCAAAGTTGTTTGCTGTGTGTGCAAGTCCAGGTGAAGTAAGCAACCTTAGGTTGTGAACGACGCCATTGTTCACTTCACCACCTTCTTGTCGATCTTGGAGTCCTACTGGTTCGATACTCAACCTTAGCATCTTCGCTAAGGGAAATTGCTGCTATCTACATCTCAACCTTCCACTTTGGGTAACCAACGAGGGGCGAGAAGTAAACTCTCGTGACATCAATGGTTGAGGAGGATGACTATGGGTTTGTAAAATGCTCACAAAATTTTTAATACACCCTCAGTGGCCATACGATGGTACCATGCCAGGTCTCATGAATTTCTAGCTTCATATGAATTTGTATGGACTGAAATGGTAGCAAACCGCGCATGTCAACGGCATAACCTCCAACCACCTCGATATTGGTGCTTCACTTTCATTTGGTTATACAAGGCCTCTGCATGGACCAAGGACCCTATAGTAATTATTATCAACCTATTTATGGGCAAGATTTCAAGTGACCGTCATTCCACTCTTCCATTTGGGGCGCTAAATCCCTAGAAATGCAATTAATGCCTAAAATATGGCATATGGGCTCCAACCAGGCATGTGTGAAGTCATCGTCTCTGTTGAGTCCAGAAAAGGGTTCAAGGCCAAAGAAGGATCTGGCTCCGCACTCTCGTGCAAACCTGACAATACACCACAACATAGCAGGATGAGATACCCGCCTACCGAAGTGTCGAGCGCTGGCGAACATGTCTCGAACAAACAGAGTTGGCCACATTCTTTTTTTTCGAAACTGTCACCGGGGGGGGGGGGGGAAGGCTCCCCACCTGAATAAATTTCATTTTCTGTTTTTTGTTGTCACTTTACAAGGGATTAGGAGAGGCGGGAAGAGAAGAAATGACGCCACAAGCCGGCGTGATTCTTGGCCTTCGCCTTATGAAGGCGATGGGACCAAAGAGTTAGGTCATCTATGACCGACTTGATTGCATCTTTGGGAGACATGGTTAAACCCCTGAAAGTTTTTGCATTTCTAGCATCCCAGATTTTTCAGAGTAGAAGCAATAGAACGAAAGGCCAAATATCCGCTGGTAGGCCGAGTGAAGGCGGTAGTGACCATATGCTCGCCAAGGGGTGTGGAGCGGTGCGACGCCAATAGCATCCCATATGGACTGTGGAGCCGGGCATGTAAAGAAGAGGTGTCCTCGATCTTCTGGAGCGGCGGTGCAGCGTGGGCATGCAGAAGATGCAATGATGGTCTTGCGATGAAGATTTACCTTGTGTTGAGCCTATCCAGATAGAAGAGCCAGCCGGAGACTTGCACCCTACTTGGGACCCAGCTGTCCCAAATATGTGCGAGGTGTGGATCTGCAAGCTGGGACGCCTGGGCGTCGTAGGCACCTTTTGTGGAGAAGGGGGATCCATTTAGTAGCAACCTCACATCGGGAGCATCAGAGAGAGCCACATCCTGCAACAAAAATCTTAAAGAGACCAATTCACGCGAGGCAGTTTGGGTTAGCCGGCTACGCAAGCCCAGATCGAGTCCATCCATCATAATAGTGGCTACCCTAGCATTTTGTCGTGTATGGTGGGTGAACAGAGCAGGAAAGGCCAAACATAGGGGCTCAGGATGAATCCACCTATCAAGCCAAAAGAAGGTAGCAGTTCCATCCCCAATGGCAACTTGGGATATTTCTCTGAGTGAATGCAGGTGTTTATAAATTTCTTTGCCAAGGAAAGAGGCGTTTTTACCTAGTCCTATATGAAGTGGTGAGTGATTGAGGATCCACTCTTTCCAGAGCAGCATGGGGAAGTGCATGAATTTGAAAGAAAATTTCAACATAAGGCAAAAAAATGTGCTTTTAAGTTTTTGACACCGAGACCACCCGCTTGCTTAGGCATACAAACCCAATCCCACGCAACCAGACACTTTGCCCCTGAGAAGGAGTCATCGTTAGACCTGAAAAAAAATCCTCCTACGCTTATCAATTTCTTCCAGGACACTTTTTGGTAGTGTGAAACATAACATGAAATAGGTTGGGAGACTGTCGAGAACCGCAGATAGAAGGATGAGACGTCCACCCCTGGAGAGAAGGAATGCACACCATCCGGCAAGATAGGCGTCACATCTGTCGATAACTGGTTGGAAGGCGTTAGGCGGTAATTTATGGGGCGAGAGTGGGAGGCTAAGGTATTTTTGAGGGAACACCGCCAGTTCCGTGCCTAGGGTGAGGGCAATGTCGGCGGCTAGTTAATCGTCAATGTTAAGGGGGACAAGCGTAGTCTTGGAGTAGTTAATAGAGAGGCCAGTTGCCGCTGAAAAGTCCATGAGGATGCGTTTTAGGTTTGCGGCGGCTTGTGAGTCCGCTTTGAGAATAATTAACGTGTCATCTGCGTATTGGAGGACGGGGCAGTGTAGTTCATTATTAATCGGGTGTGCAATTTTGTGCAGCTCAGATGCATGGTTGAGCATACGTTGAAGTACGTCGGCGATGATGATAAAAAGGAAAGGAGAGAGTGGGTCTCCCTGCCTAAGCCCGCGTTTGCATGAGATCCAAGGACCCGTGGTTCCATTCATAAGGACAACAATTTTCCGGAATTTAGTAGGTTTTCTATCCATGCTATCCACATAGGGGAGAATCCCCTAATTTGCAGCAGGTCAATAAGGGATGACCAACAAACAGAGTCAAAAGCTTTTGAGAAATCGAGCTTGATAACCATTATTGGGACTTTTTTATGAGCGCATACGTGTAGGATGTCAGCGGCGTAGAGAAAATTTTCCGCGATGGTACACCCGGCGATGAACCCAGTTTGGTCTGGGTGGACAAGAAGGGGGATTACTGGTTTAAGACGGTTGGTGAGTAGTTTTGCTAGGGCTTTAACAGGGTAGTTTTGTAGCGAGATGGGGCGGAAAGCATCCGGTGAGGGGGAAGCAGCACCCTTGGGCAGGAGGACAATAAGGGATCTATTTAGACAATAGATATCCCCAGAGAGAGTAAAAGCTATGAAATAAGTCGAAGACCTTGGCCACATTCTCATATACACCACGCCATAGCCTACCACGGGGATGACCGCCGCCGTTAAATTCGTCATGCGCTCGTGATCGATCGCTTGCACTGATATCTAACTAAATCATCCAGGCATTATCATTTAGTAGTCAAATATACAAATTCATGATTAAAGAGCAGAGCAATTGGATAACTGATTATTACTTACTCCAAAATTAACACAAGAAGTAGATATCATTGCTCAAAGATGACACACAGTACAAATGTACAATTAACAACACCTCCTGCAGCTGCTTGTTCATTTCCATGACATAGATTAAAGGAGCTAGACTATTAGCTAGTACGATTGAGCTACACTAGCTAAGCAATCCTAACTCCATCAGTAACTGCTGGAAGCAGATTTCGCAATGCTGCATCGTGCACTGGTCTCTGTCGTGCAGGTGCAGCGATCCACTCTCACACGAGATGACTGCCGGCGTTAGCGTAGGGTAAGCCACGTCCAATGTGTCGTCGCAGGTGCCGAGCAGCTCCTCCATTGTGCACTCGAACCTGCCGGCGTCGTCCTCCGCAGCCCCAATGCGTTCTTGGACGTCGTCGAGTATGTCGGCGAAGAACCCAGCCGGATCCACGCTGCCGTCGTCAACTACTCCGGCGGGCAACGTCTCTTCTTGGTCGCACATCAACCAGCGCTCCGCCTCCTGAAGCATCATGATCTCTTGCTCTTCGCGGCGCGGGATTTGGGGACGCGGAGCCTCCGGATGCTGGACGTCGGCGGCCTTCCTCTTCCTGGAACCGGCGGCGTTCATCACGGACGCGTACGTCGTCGTCTTCTTGTGGCGCGATACGTAGACCTTGCACAACACCAGGTCGGCGTCGTCGCCGTCGACGCCATACTCGATCATGCACCACCCAAGCCTGGTTCTTGGCGCTCCGGGCTTCTTTGGAATCCCAAACGAAAGATCGCGCATGTGGCCAACCCGGTTGCCGTGAACGTCGAGCACGGGCCTCTCGCCCTTTTCCGAGTGCCAATTGTAAGCCTCGTCGCCGACGGCGTCGGCAACGACGCGCTGCCGCCTCCCGTTGCGGCCGCCGCCTTTAGTCTGGTGACGACGGGCCGGTGAGAAGAAGTACCACTCGCCCCCTTTGCCGTCGTCCTTGTCGGAGCCAGGAGCGTGGGAACGGTTCTCGACGAGGTCCCCGGGAAGCACGGAGTAGACATCGGCCTCGTGGATGAAGCCGGCAGTTGAGATGGGTGCTCCGGCGAGCCTCGGCCGAAGAAAGTGCTCCACCAATTCGTGATCAGCTGGAGCGAAGACGAAGCAAGACGGAGGAGCGGCCACAGCAGCAAACTCGATGAATCCCAGCGAAGTCGCCGGCGAGCAACGGTGCAAGTAAAGCAGGAGGGATTTGGCAGGAAGTGGAACCCTAACATGATATTTCTTTGTTAATTACAAATCATACCATTTTTATAAATGAATTGTGTGATATCTAATTAATATCATAACTAATGGATTATTTATTTTGTTAGATATGTCAATTATCATCTGTATGTAGTTTACACATATTTTTAGTTATTATTTTTAGAACATGACAATTATTATTTCATGAGACATGACAATTCTTACTTTGTGTGACATGGCATTTTTTTGCGTTCTTGTGGGTACACATTTATTAAAACACGGTAATTATTGTTTGTGTGATATGCCAATTCTTATTTCTTGCTAATTATTATTACTATTTTAGTACATGGCGATTGTTATTTTATGAGACAAGGATTTTTTTTGTTTTATATGATATGGCAATTCTTATGCGTTGTCTTAGGGTACACATTTATTAAAACATGATAATTATTACTTATGTGATATGACAATTCTTATTTGTTGTACATGGAAACTCTTTATTTTGTGTGACATGCTATTTATTATTTGTGTGTCATAACAATTATTATATGTTGGCATCACATTTTTTTAACACGGTAATTTTTGTTTAAATGTTAGACATGTCTTTTTGTAAACACAAACATAATACTATGTGAAACATGGTAGTTTTTTGTTTTAGAAATTTTGGACATTGCTTTCTTTAGTACAACATGGCAACCATGGTGCAATAGGTTTTCACCCCAATGGCAATTTTACCTTGTTTTTATTTTGTAGATTGTTTCTTGTATAGGTTGCGATGGGTTTTTGTTGGATAATTCCTTTTATAACATTCCATGGCAAGAGTTCTTGTTTTTTTATTGGACATGGAAATTCTTATTTGTAAGACATGGTAAATCTTATTCATAGGACATGACAATTCTTATTATTGAACATGGAAAATCTTACTGGTATTGAGATCGTGTTGAATTCAGCCCGGGATTGAGATTAGCGGTGATTAATTAAATTAATTAATAAGTTAAATCCACGATTCCTACTTCACTTCGGAGTGTAACCAACCGCCGCGTATGTATATTTTCTGTGATTACTGGCCTAATAAGCTTGCATTTGGGCGGTAAAAGTACAACCAGTGCGTGGCCCTAATTAGGCTTTTTATAATTTAGAGAAACAAACGATCGAGTATCCATTAAAGAAGTAAATATATCTAAAAAATGGTTTCTAAACAAACTCCTTAACTTAATTTCTTATACTGAAAATAAATTATACACAAATTAGGTGCAAATTTGTTACAAACTACTACTTCATTAAACTTGATTCCAACTCGATTCAACAATTTACATGACTGGTTATATAAAAAGTAAGAAATCTGCTTGTCATTGTTCTCATTCGTCGACCTTTCCCAATCCGATTGGCTAATTTCGCTAGGTATGTTTACTAGAGCTGTAAGAGAGTTGTGTTGTATCTTATCCTTATGGCCTACGGCGGGTATGCTGTTTGCTGGCGTGTGTGTTTGATGTTCTAGTTCTACCCACTGAATACTGCGTTTATCAGTTCCATGTTGAATGAGATTGGGGGCCTGGAGCTGTTTTGGTCGACTTACATTTATGTCTGTGTTCATGGTCTAGGACTACATGTCTACATCGCTAGAGGAAGTGTGTAACATATACTGTTCATTTCCGCTATGGATTTTGAATAACAACTTCATGATACGATGTGGGTAATTCTACATAATTGCTTCTTAATTTACAGGAAGAATGAAACAATGTTTTGAAAATGAAGAAAACATTTTGGAACTGACGAAACAAATATGTGAAGAATTTTAAACCCAAAGTACTAATCTTTTAAGTTGAACAAATGTGGTAAAGACATGGAGATGACCATGGTTGAACTGAACATTTTCAAGAATGGACACTGTAAAAAAACATAATGCAACCAGTGGAGCTTTTCTTCGTTAGAGCAACTTTTTTTGAAACGGAAGGCAAAAGGATTGCCTTATATATTACTCCCTCCGTAAACAAATATAAGAGTGTTTAGATTACTACTTTAGTATTCTAAATGCTCTTATATTTCTTTACAGAGGGAGTAATTAAGAAGATAATAGAGTTTGTTTTGTTAAGAATACAACACCCTTGGTTACGTAAGGTCATCACTCTCCCGGCATGATGGTACCCAATTTCTTTACCCCCGCTACAACCCAAATAGTTGCATCAGCCATGATGTTGGATAAGAGTATTGCTCGCGGAGCACACTTGCGGCGGAAGACTCTTGCATTTCGCTCGTTCCATAGGGTCCAAGAAGTGAGCATGACGAGGGAGGACATGGCCTTCCGGTTCGGAACGTGGATTTCGAAGAGGCCCACCCACCAATCCTTGACAGAGTGCAAGAGATGCCAAGAGGATGTGTTGATGTGTGCCAGTAGAAACTTCTCTATGATAATGCCGAAAGTCTGAGTGTGTGTCGACATTTGAAGAAGAGCTGATCAGCAGATTCAATCACACCTGAGCAAAGCGGGCAAGCGCCACAGTTGGTCCATCCCCGCTTGGCCAACCTATCCGCAGTCCAAATTCTATTTTGGATGGAAAGCCAGGCAAAGAATTTGATCTTCGGCGGAGCCCAAGCCTTCCACACGGCATGCTCCATCATAGAGTGGATAGTACCCAAAAATTGCGCCATCTATGCGGATTCCGCGGAGTAGGCTCCACTATTAGTGTGCTTCCAGACGATGTCATCCTTCGTGCCCTCATCAAGGTGGAAGCCGCGTAACGTGGACCAAAGCTCCAGGAACTGACAAAAATGCTCGAGTGAAAAGCTTGCATCCAATTTGACCTTGGAGACCCAAGCGTCCTCCTTCAAGGCCTCCCGGACCTTCCAATTTTTCCTCGACGAAGCCTTGAAGATGAGGGGCGCAATATCTTTCGGCTTTTGATCATGCACCCAAGGAGAGTCCCAAAACGGGGTGCAAGCACCATCACCGATGTGGATGGAAGTGCAGGCATAGAAGAGGTCATAATCTGTAGCATCACACGGGTTACCCGTCCCAACCCACATCTTAGTGGGTTCCTTCCATTCGAACCAAATCCACCTCAACCGGAGGCCCCTCGCAAATTACACAGCGTGCTCTATACAATTACGTACCTTTCGTATGTTCTGAGTTTTTTTATTTGAGTTGCATAAGTATCCCTAAAAAATTCTTTACTACCTGCTGGTCTGTTTTTCACATATTCTTTCCTGTTTTGCCTTTTCTTCATTTTGCGAACCTTAAGCTTGCTTTTTCTTTGCAAAAACTTTTTGTAAATCTTGATAAACAGTAGCCCTTCAAGAATATCCTTATTTCCAGTAGATAAAAAATTATTTTATTATGGGTACTAACCTCGCTAATCAGATTATGATGAGTTATGTATGGAGTTTTCAAGTGTGTGAGGGAAGATGATGAAAGAAGATTAAGAAGTGTCAAGCGCTCAAGTTTGGGGATGCCCCCATGCATCCCCAAGAAATATTCAAGTAGACTCAAGCATCTAAGCTTGGGGATGCCCCCGTGCATCCCCTTCTCCATCAACAATTATCAGTTCGTCTCTCGTTTCACTATATTTTTATCACTTCATGCATTATGTGCTATGCTTGGAGCGTCTCGCTCTTAGGTTTTATTTTTATTTAGCTTTTCTTGTTGTTCATAACAAGTTAGAAACCAGCTTTATTTGTGTGGGAGAGAAACACGCTCCACTTTCAAAATCTAGAACACAACATAGGAATTTTTCATGCTTATCTTTGATGTGTGTGTTATTTATCTTTTTCATAGCTACTACCATGTTTTGCTCTTAATTTTCATGTTTATCTTTTCAAAGAGCTTTTGCTTAGTTTGTTGTTGGAACTCTCTTGAGTTTTCATGTTTATCTTGTTTAGAGAGTTTGCCTGTTGCACTGAGTTTTGTGTCTTGACTTGAAGTAGGTAATTGAGGTTGCTATTCTTTTGTAGTAGTAACTTGCACTAGTTTTGAGGTATTGTTTTGAGTAATATTTGGACTTTTGGTGTCAAGAGCTTTAGCCTATTAGTGATAGATGTCGTATTTTGGGCAATCCGTGTTTATTTTCAAACTTACAAAATTAGTTGAGAACTTTAGCTACTAGATGGATCACTACTCTTCTGAGGGGTCGAATATTAGAGTACACTCACGTACCATGAGTCGAGGATGCGCAAGGATAACCAAACCCCCATACACTCCTCCTCTGGGTACATGTCTCTTCGTGAACCTCCTTATTAGATTGAGAGTTACCGATAATAAGTGCATGAGTTCTTCGGACTAATGTGAGTATTCGAAAGTTGACACTTCCACCTTCCCATACTTTTCTAGCCTCTCATGTGCCGTGCATTGCTTTCATCTCACTCCGAGAGTTGGCGTCCACCTTCGCCGGTACATCCAAACCCTTGGCATGATACGCTTTGTCATCATAAACCTCCTTATATCCTTCCTCAAAACAGCCACCATACCTACCTACCAAGGCATTTCCATAGCCTTTCCGAGATATATTGCCATGCAACATCCATCTTCTCATGACTTGATCTTCATGTCATACATGCTACTTGCTTGATCGATGAGCCGCATGCTAGTTGGGCCTTGCCCTAATCATTGCTACATGACGCGCTAGTATCATTGCATATCCTGCTATACTGGTAGAGGCATACATTTGCATAAATCATGATAGTTACATCTTCTTTATGATTTGAGTACTTTGTAAAGTGTGAAAGATCTTCTATACTTTTTGTAATATATAGAGTGTTGCCCCTAAAGTGAGGAAAAGATCCCAAAGTGGACAAAATTAAAAGATCCGAAAGAGGACAAATGAGAGAAATGGAAAGAGCCATTGAGGCCACCAAAAAAATACAAAAAAATAGAAAAAAGAGAAAAAGAAATAAAAAGAGAGAAGGGGGCACACTACTATTCCTTTTGAGAGATCCACACTCGTACTCCCTCTTATATCTTGTACTCCATAGAGATTATCATTCATGCATATAGCTATGTGGGGACCTGATACGTCCAAAATGCATCACTATTTTATATAGTAATTCTTTCTTATTCATTGATATATTTCATGATATGATGCTATTATTATGTTGTTTTGGCCTATTTTACACAGTTTGCAACTTTTCGGTGCCGAAGCAGCAGACGCAGGATTCAGCGGTAAAAAGTGGACGTTGAGTTGTTGAAGAAGTATACCTCCAAATTACCTGAAAATTGACGGAGGCTATTTTCCAGAAGGATCACGAAGACACGCAAAAGAGCGACCAGAGGGGGGCCACAGGGTGCCCAGGCGGCCACCTGGCGCGGACCCCACCCTAGTCGCGCCGGGAGGGCGCCTGGACCCCTGGGGCCACTCCCGGCTCCCCCCTTTGGCCTATATATCGCTCATATATCAGAAACCCTAAAAGAGGGGGAGTTTACGGAGTTCCGCCGCCGCTCCGTGGCGGAAACCTACAGAGAAGAAAAGCCATCTCTGGCGGGCAGATTCCGCCGGGGAGATCACCTCCCGGAAGGGGAGATCGTCGCCATCTTCATCACCATCGTCACGGGAATCATCGAGATCATCATCAACATCATCCCCATCATCAGCACCATCTCCACCACCATCCAATCTCATCTCACAATTGCAACTCGTGTTGTAATCTGTACTATCTATCCTCTCTACTCTATCGGTGTTGATTACTACGTTGTGGTGAATGCTATTGAGTTTTGTTGGAGAAATATTATTGTGTCCAGATTGTTTATCATCTATTTATCCCCACTGATCATGATCTCTTTTATGTCTTGTGAGTAGTTACTTTAGTTCTTGAGGACATGGGAGAAGTCTAGTTGTTAGTAGTCATATGATGTTGAAGTAATATGTGTTGTTTGATATTTAAGTTGTGTTGTTATTTTCCTAGTGGTGTTGTGTGAGTCGAACACTCAACGCTTCGCCTTATCAAGGACCTAGGGGAATACATTGTGTACAAAGAATGCTTACGGTGGGTTGCCGGAGTGACAGAAACCTAAACCCCAGTTTGCACGCTTTTGCACAAGGGAACAATGGATCACCGATCGTATTGCTATGGTTAGGCTTTTGCCTTAATTACTATCTTGTATTTGCGGATGCTTGCAAGGTGTTTAATCATAAGAGTGCACTTATCTTAGTCTAGAGGGTGTACTAGCATAGATCCACCCACTCAACACTTATCAACACAGCACATAGTACCGATACGGAATATGGCGAAAGCACATGACTACCTCTTCCGTGTGTCCTCAAGAACGCTTTAGCCTTTATAAGTTCAGTTGCTAGGCCTCTCCTTTGCTCAGAAGGGATTGGGCCACTCGTTACTCTCCAGTGTCTTTTACTTTGCTCATTTTTACTTTCTTGTTGCTTATACCAAGAAAACCCCTAAAAAGCTATCTTTCAGTGCTTGCAGTTGTCTCCTTGCCAAAGTCACTTTCTATTACCTGCTGCTCCTCGTTGGGTTCGACACTCTTACTTATCGAAAACGCTGCAATAGATCCCTTACGGTTGTGGGTCATCAAGTACCGTTTTCTGGCGACGTTGCCGGGGAGCGTAGCGCTATTAGTAAGTGAAGCTGGTAAGGAAGTTTTTATATTTGTGTTTTTAGTTTTGTTGTTGCTTTTTTTGCCTTATGGACACCCCTACTCTTGGATCGTTGTTCTTGGGGAGCCGCCCCACAACTAAGGTAGTCACTCCTGACCCTGCTGAAATTGTGCCTTATAAGATACCATCTGGTATTATCGATTATGTCTTAGCTAATCGCTATGCAGGGGACAGACATCCAGGTGAACACTTGCTATATTTATCACGACTATGTTCATTATTCAAGCTTGCAGGTGTATCATTGGAGTTCGTTATGAAGAAATTATTCTCCATATCACTTACGGACAAAGCTTCAGATTGGTATAAGCTCCTCGATAACTCACATTCTCTTAATTGGGAAGAGCTTATGTCTCTCTTTTATACAAAGTTTTACCCTCTTCATGAAGTTCATCGAGACAGGAATTACATCTATAACTTTAGGTCTCGCAACGGAGAGAGCATCGCTCAAGCTTGGGGGAGGCTTAAATCCCTAATGTTCAAATGTCCTATCCATAAGCTCCCCGAAGATATTATACTTACAAATTTTTATGCCAGGCTTTCTCGTCAGGATAAGGAAATGTTGGATGCCTCCTCTAGCGGGGTATTTCAGACAAAGAGCGTTGAAGAAAGATGGGATCTCATCGAAAGGATCCAGAAGAATACTGAAGACTGGGAAATCGATAAAGGTATTGAACCTGCTATAAATTATGAGCATGATTATATTGAGAGCTATGTGAAAACTGATTATTTTAATACCTTTTGCTCTAAGATTGGTCTGGATTCCCATCTAATGATTGATTTTTGTCAGAACTTTGCCTCTCATGTTGATTCTTCTAAGATGAAGAAGGATCAGTACCATAAACCTTTCAAAGAAGTTCCTATTGATATTCACGTTGCTGATCCTATTTTGCCTGCAGTTATATATGAACAGTCCCCTTTTCCTTCAAGAATAAGGGAGCACTCTTTTGTGACAGGCATAATAAATAAAAGTGAGAGGAGAACAGGCGAACCTGAGGACCAGATCAGAGTCGATCCTCAGGCTGCGATGGTTAAAGATTTAGTTACTAATGGTGTTTCAGATTCTATTATAAATTTTTGTGCTGTTTCAACTAACATTGTCACAGCCAAGAATAAAAGCCCAATTTCAGGTACACCAGTTGTATCTGTTAAAATAGGAGATCACAATTATTACGGGCTATGCGATCTGGGATCAAGTGCTAGCGCGATTCCTTATTCGCTTTATCAAGAGATCATGGGTGAGATTTCACCCTGTGAACTCGAAGAGATTGACGTTACTATTCATCTTGGAAACAAAGCTACTATCTCTCCTATTGGGATTCTGAGAGATGTTGAAGTCCTATGCGGAAAGGTAAAGTATCCTACCGACTTTCTCGTACTTGGTTCAGTACAGGATAGTTTTTGTCCTATTATTTTTGGTAGACCTTTTCTCAGAACTTGTGGAGCTATTATAGATTGCAAGAAAGGTAAAGTTTCTGTTGAATTCAATGGTGAGCCATATGAATTTAACTTTTCTAAGATCTCTAAGCAGCCTCGTGGTACTGAATTACCTAATGATGATAAAATTATTGAAAGTATTGCTTCTATTGCTATTCCCCCTAATGATCCTTTGCAGCAATACATGGAGGACCACGAGAATGATACTCATATGCAGGAAAGAAATGAAATTGATGAAATCTTCTTGAGACAACCTGCTATCCTGAAGCACAACCTTCCGGTTGAACCTTTAGGAATTCTATCCAAACCAAAAGAAGACCTGGTGTTTGACCTCAAACCTCTTCCCGATACGCTCAAGTATGCTTATTTAGATGAAAAGAAAGTATATCCTGTTATTATCAACTCTAACCTTCCAGGATATGAAGAAGAGCGATTATTGAAGATACTTCGTAAACACCATGGTGCAATTGGCTATACCCTTGATGACCTCAAGGGAATTAGTCCATCTATCTGTCAACATACTATCAACCTCGAGCCCGATGCTAAACCTGTTGTTGACCATCAACGACGGTTGAACCCAAAGATGATGGATGTTGTGAGGACTGAAATCCTCAAGCTTCTAGCCGCAGGTATTATCTACCCTATAGCTGATAGTAAGTGGGTAAGTCCAGTTCATTGTGTTCCTAAGAAAGGAGGGACAACTGTAGTCCCTAAGGATAAGAATGAACTAATACCTCAGAGAATTATTATTGGATATAGAATGTGTATTGATTACAGGAAGTTGAACAAGGCAACTAGGAAGGACCACTACCCGCTGCCCTTTATCGATCAGATGCTTGAGAGGCTGTCTAAAAACACCCACTTTTGCTATCTTGACGGGTATTCAGGCTTCTCTCAAATTCATGTTAACACTACCGATCAAGAGAAGATCACTTTCACTTGTCCTTATGGTACTTATGCTTATAGGCGTATGCCTTTTGGTTTATGCAATGCCCCTGCTACTTTTCAGAGATGCATGTCTGCAATATTTCATGGTTTCTGTGAGGAGATTGTGGAAGTCTTCATGGACGATTTCTCCATCTATGGAACTTCCTTTGACCACTGTCTCCACAAACTTAATAAAGTTTTGCAGAGATGCGAGGATACAAACTTAGCTCTAAACTGGGAAAAGTGCCACTTCATGGTTAACGAAGGGATCGTGCTTGGCCACAAGATTTCCGAGAGGGGAATTGAAGTGGACAAGGCGAAGATTGAAGCTATCGAAAGGATGCCCTATCCAAGGGACATTAAAGGTATTCGTAGTTTTCTCGGTCATGCTGGTTTCTATAGAAGATTTATTAAAGACTTTTCTAAGACCTCGAGACCCCTCACTAATCTTCTCCAGAAGGATGTTCCTTTGGTATTCGATGAAGATTGTAAGGAGGCTTTCGAAGTTCTTAAGAAAGCCTTAATAACCGCTCCTATAGTACAACCGCCTGACTGGAGTTTGCCCTTTGAAATTATGTGTGATGCTAGTGATTTTGTTGTTGGAGCTGTTTTAGGACAAAGGGTTGATAAAAAATTGAATGTTATATATTATGCTAGTAAAACCCTTGATAGTTCTCAAAAGAACTATGCTACTACTGAGAAGGAATTCTTAGCAGTAGTGTTTGCTTGTGATAAGTTTAGGTAGTATATTATTGATTCTAAAGTTATTATTCATACTGACCATGCTGCCATTAAGTATCTTATGACGAAGAAGGATGCCAAGCCAAGACTCATCAGATGGGTACTCCTTCAAGAATTTGATTTGCAGATTGTTGATAGAAAAGGAGCAGACAACCCTGTAGCGTACAATCTTTCAAGGATGGAAGATGTACCACATGATCCCATCCCAGTCAACGACAGTTTTCCAGACGAACAACTGCTTATTGGCTTCTCGCCCTTCGTTGGTGAGCCCCAAGTGGAAGGCGTGATGCAGTGCAGCAGCGAGTTTTCCCTCGATGAAGATACCAAGGTTTGTCTCCAGTAGGACTCCAGAGATGATAAGTAGGTGTCAGCGGCGCGATTGACGTGGACCTGCACACAGACACAGATAACTTTGTTCCCAACGAAGTTCAGAGAGGTTGTCAATCTCTCCGGTCTTGTTGTTCACAAATGATAAAACGCAAGGGATAATGATAGCAACTTGAAAGTAAATGCAGAAAAGTAAATAAAGCTTGGAAACTATAATGAGGATATTTACCGGGATACGTGATGTTCACTAGTGATGTCTCTCTCCCAAAAGACGATAAAACTGCTATGCGAGGTAAACAAATTACAGAAGGGCAATTGACAGGATTATGAACGCACCGCAATGCTAACTATGCTACAAAAGAAAGGAAGAGGTTCAAAATCACGGGCAATACGCCAAAATAAGTAGACCGAAATACATCTGCATCTACTACTAATCATCCACCTTGAGATATCTATCCAGAACATCTCGCTGGTATTAAGTTGCGTGCCCCACCCAAAGTGTAAAACCAAAGCAACAGACAACTGCAATAAAAAGAACTTTGCGTAAAGTAAACAATCCTTGTGACCGCGGTCACAAGCACCGTTGTTTTCCCCCTTGTGGCAACAGCACACCCCCTAGACTCATGTTTCTGTCACTCAAGCGTGTCATCGGGGGGGGGGGGGGGGGGCATGAACCCACAATCTAGCACAACGCTCCCTCTTGGAGTCACTACCTACTACTTGGCCAAAGCAATAAACAGCAATGGGGAACATGCAAGAATTACTTAGGAACAAAAATATAAGAGATAAAAACCAAATATATTACTCTCACAATCTGAACATAATCGCATAATCCATCAGATCCCTCCAAACTCAGCATAGCAACAGCAGAAATATTACAAAGGTGCCTCGATCATGTAGGGCAGCTCACGAGGTCTAGACAATGAAGATCAAAGAGGGGAGGAGAACATCACATAGCTACTGATCACGGACCCATGGTCCAAGGAAAACTACTCACGAGACATCCGGGGAGCATCCATGGTGGAGAGGAGACTCCCGGAGGTCAATCCTCCCTCCGGCAGGGTGCCGGGAAGAGGTCTTCTGGTGCTCCCGATCTTAGAAGCGCGGCGGCGGCGGAACATAGGCGAGTTCGCATAATAGGGTTTCTCCTCTGGAGTTTTCCCGTGACGAAGAATAAATAGGCGAAGGGGGGCAGCCAAAGGTGGACCAGGGGCCCCAGGCTCCCCCCTGGCGCGGCCAGGGGTGGGGCCGCGCCGGGTGGCCGCCTGGGCCCCCCTGGCTCCCCTCTGGCCCCTCCCGGGCTCTTCTCAAAGCTTCCGTCACGCTGATTTTTTATCTGAATTTTCACGAATTTTTCTGGCACTTTTTATATGGGGGAAAACTAAAATAGAAAAACAGCAGAAAACAGGAACTGGCACTGGGGTGCACTGAGTTAATAGGTTAGTCCAATTATGATCAAAAATGTATGAAAGTGTATCTAGATTATAGCAATATCACACAACACATGCATGGAGCAAGCAGAAATTATAGATATGTTTTGGACGTATCAACAACTCGCCGTTGTTAAAGTACAATCTCTTTCCGATCCTTGGTTTGCAGATTATGCTAATTTTATCGTTGCAAAGTATTTGCCTCCAGGTTTAACATTTCAGCAAAGGAAGAAGTTCTTCCATGATTTGAGGCATTGCTTTTGGGATGACCCACATCTTTTCAAAGAAGGTCCAGACGGGATCGTGAGAAGATGCATACCGGAACACGAGCAGAAGGACATTCTCAAGCAATGTCACGATAGTCCCTATGGAGGACATCACGCCGGTGAGAGAACCGCACATAAGGTTCTCCAATCAGGTTTTTATTGGCCTACTCTCTTTAAAGATGCTAGAAATTATGTTTCATCCTGTGATAAATGTCAGAGAGTTGGTAATATTAGTAGAAGGAATGAGATGCCTATGAATTACTCACTAGTGATTGAGCCTTTTGATTGCTGGGGTTTTGATTTTATGGGTCCTTTTCCTTCTTCGCACAAGTACACTCACATATTAGTTGCTGTTGATTATGTAACCAAGTGGGTTGAAGCAATCCCCACTGAGAGTGCTAATCACAAAACATCTTTGAAAATGCTCAAAGATGTAATTTTCCCTAGGTTTGGTGTACCTAGGTATCTCATGACTGATAGAGGATCACACTTCACGCATGGAGCTTCTAGAAAAGCTTTAGCCAAGTACGATGTCAATCATAGAATTGCTTCACCGTACCATCCTCAAACTAGTGGGCAAGTTGAGCTCACCAATAGAGAGATCAAGTTGATCTTGCAAAAGACAGTTAACAGAAATAGGAAGGACTGATCAAATAAGTTAGGAGATGCTTTGTGGGCGTATAGAACTGCTTACAAAAACCCCATGGGCATGTCTCCCTATAAAATGGTTTATGGCAAGGCTTGCCATTTGCCATTAGATTTAGAACACAAAGCTTTCTGGGCTATTAGATAGCTTAATGCTGACCCAAAGTTAGCTGGTGAAAAGCGTCTCATGAACTTGACTTCTCTAGATGAGTGGAGAAGTGAAGCTTACGAGAGCGCTAAAATGTTCAAGGAAAGGTAAAGAAGTGGCATGATAGGAGGATTCTGAAACGTGAATTTAATGTTGGTGATAAAGTTTTATTGTTTAGATACCGTTTCAGGTTTTCTCCAGGTAAACTACTTTCCAGATGGTAAGGGCCATTTCATATCGAAGAAGTCTACCGGTCCGGTGCAATCAAGATTATTAATTTTGAAGGCACCAAGCTTCAAGTTGTGAATGGGCAAAGACTCAAGCATTACATGGCGGGAGACCCCGTTAATGTTGATGTAAATATAATACACACAACAACTCATGAAGAACATGTTGCAGCCCAGTTTCAGACACCGACTGAAGCAGAATAAGAAAAGGTACGTATTACGGTAAGGAAACATCGCGAACCGCCATAAAAGTTCCATATTATGAGTTTTTGCAAAATTAGGAAAATTCGAGGCCTAAGTGGAGCCGGAGAGGAGCTCCAGGGGGGCCAGGCGCCCCCCTGGCGCGGCCTACCTCCTGGCCGCGCCGGGAGGCCGCTTGGGCACCCAGGAGTCCGTCTCCGACCCTACTTTGGCTCGTTACCTTCCTTTTGTTGCAGAAATTTTTGCTATATATTTTCCCGGATCGTTCCGGCAACGTATCTCGCGATTTCGTGTGTTTTCTCTTCAATCTGTTTCTGCCAGGAAATCTTTTAGCTAGACCAAGGTGCCATGGCTTCCCCATGTTCCCCCAAGGACAAGTTCGCCGTCAACGTCATCAACCCTTACCTCGCTGAGGTGAAGAAGAACCCCCAGGTCCTTCGTATGGAGGGCGGTGTTCTCCACAAGGAAGATCTGAAGGGACCAGTCATGGAAGGGAGCACCGAGGAGCGGCTGAAGGAGATGGAACATGAGGTCTTCAAGTTCAAGAAGATGAAGGAGATGTGGCCAAGTTTGTCCGCACTAGAAGAAAAAGTTTACGAGCTCCAATCACAAATCTATGATCTGCACAACCAGAACTGTGAGTATGAACTAAAGTTTCTGCGCATGGGTTTAGGTGTTGAGTGCAGGATCCTGGAGACAGGGATGTCCTTCGAGACTGGAGAGGAGCTACCATGGAAGCGCTTCGCCAAGGAGTACCTGACTGAGAAGAACAAGAATGATGAGTAAATCTCCTTGGGTAATGGCATCCCCTTGGCTTGTTCCAAGCTTGGGGGAGTGCCCGGTATCTTTATCTTTATCTTTGTCTTTAGGAGTCAAGTAGATTCATATCATGTTTAGGGAAGTTATTATATGAAATAGGTGTTTGCATCGAGGTCTATCACTCCGTCTGTGGAGAGATTGTATCCGTGATTGTGGAGTCGTCTATAATGGAATATTAATGAGAAGTCTATTAGTTCCTTCGCTGCACTCGGTATTCTCTTCGCGCAATCGGCCTCATATGACGATCCTTATGGGGAGTATTGACCTTATATCAGGTATGGCTTTGAAAACTTTATTTAATTTTGGCAAACATAGCTTTGGTCATGACAACTTGCATGTTTTCTCAAGTAGCAACATAGCCAAAACCTTTGTGTTATTATGCTTGAAGTGTTATGTTGACAAGGAAGACAACTTGATGTGTTATGCTTACCTTAATGTTTATGCCTTATATGTTTTGCATCTAAATTAGCATCAATTGTCTGTTCTCTCAAAGCCTTTGCTAGCCAAACTCTTTGGCAAGTAGATTTCTGCTTGTGCATCCATACCCTGAAACCAATACTTTCCATATGAGTCCACCATACCTTCCTATTCGTGGTATTCCCCTACCACTCCTATAAGTATAGAATTTATGTGTTATCCTTAAATGTTCAAAATCTTCTGTTTTGTGCCTCTTGTTTAGCTCATGAGGAAGTAGTAGGTAATTCATGATCTTCTTAAGTTGGACAAGTTTTACCCCGGGATTGCATGTCTAATCTGCAAACCCATAATACGAGGAGGAATTGGCATGAGTGCGCCCAACTCGAAAGATAATATAACAAACAAAACCTCCTTCACGCTTGGTCTATGAGAAATCAGAAACTTTGGAAGTGATAAACAAAGGAGATTAAGGGGATGTGATCGTCCCCACTTGGGAGCCGTTCCTCGAAACTTGTCCATCTTGAGAAGTAATTGAGCTATCTATTAGCATTCGTTGACAAACTATGCACCGCCCCAAAATCTATTTTTATTCTGTTTGATTTAAGGATAGCACATGAGTTTTCCCTGGTTGCCCTTAACAAGGCCTTTCATCCACCTTCATGTTGAGTCAGTTGTCCCACTTCCTTCTTTTCTCTAAGAGAACAGACATTTGATGTTGATGAGGATTCATCCTTATAAAGCTGCATTAAGTTTTTCCATGCCACATCCTTGTTCACATTATCTTTTGATAAGTAAGTTGTTTGCGAAAGCTTTTGCCAAGCAAGCATCTTCCTTTGTGTTAGCATTTGCACTTCATGACTAATAACATGTTCTTTCAAAAGCATCAAATTGTTTCATTAAAAAGAAAGAGCAACAGTAAAAGTTATTAGTTGTCCTTTGACCAAGGATATGTTTGCCATAATTTGATAAGTTTCCTCAGCCCTACTTTTGATTATAATTGTTACTACTTTCTCATAAGGTCCTTATGAGTTGAGGATGCTATTGAGGATGCTTGAGTTTGATGAAGAAACCTTGATGCTTCTTGTCCGTATTCTATTTATCGACACTTCACTCTCTAAACTTGTGGAAAGGTTTACCGAGCTCAGTATTCGCTTGGGGACAAGCGAGGTCTAAGCTTGGGGGAGTTGATACGTCCAAAATGCATCACTATTTTATATAGTAATTCTTTCTTATTCATTGATATATTTCATGATATGATGCTATTCTTATGTTGTTTTGGCCTATTTTACACAGTTTGCAACTTTTCGGTGCCGAAGCAGCAGACGCAGGATTCAGCGGTAAAAAGTGGACGTTGAGTTGCTGAAGAAGTATACCTCCAAATTACATGAAAATTGACGGAGGCTATTTTCCAGAAGGATCACGAAGACACGCAAAAGAGCGACCAGAGGGGGCCACAGGGTGCCCAGGCGGCCACCTGGCGCGGCCCCCACCCTAGCCGCGCCGGGAGGGCGCCTGGACCCCTGGGGCCACTCCCGGCTCCCCCCTTTGGCCTATATATCGCTCATATATCAGAAACCCTAAAAGAGGGGGAGTTTACGGAGTTCTGCTGCCGCTCCGTGGCGGAAACCTACAGAGAAGAAAAGCCATCTCTGGCGGGCAGATTCCGCCGGGGAGATCACCTCCTGGAAGGGGAGATCGTCGCCATCGTCATCACCATCGTCACGGGCATCATCGAGATCATCATCAACATCATCCCCATCATCAGCACCATCTCCACCACCATCCAATCTCATCTCACAATTGCAACTCGTGTTGTAATCCGTACTATCTATCCTCTCTACTCTATCGGTGTTGATTACTACGTTGTGGTGAATGCTATTGAGTTTTGTTGGAGAAATATTATTGTGTCTAGATTGTTTATCATCTATTTATCCCCACTGATCATGATCTCTTTTATGTCTTGTGAGTAGTTACTTTAGTTCTTGAGGACATGGGAGAAGTCTAGTTGTTAGTAGTCATATGATGTTGAAGTAATATGTGTTGTTTGATATTTAAGTTGTGTTGTTATTTTCCTAGTGGTGTTGTGTGAGTCGAACACTCAACGCTTCGCCTTATCAAGGACCTAGGGGAATACATTGTGTACAAAGAATGCTTACGGTGGGTTGCCGGAGTGACAGAAACCTAAACCCCAGTTTGCACGCTTTTGCACAAGGGAACAATGGATCACCGATCGTATTGCTATGGTTAGGCTTTTGCCTTAATTACTATCTTGTATTTGCGGATGCTTGCAAGGTGTTTAATCATAAGAGTGCACTTATCTTAGTCTAGAGGGTGTACTAGCATAGATCCACCCACACAACACTTATCAACACAGCACATAGTACCGATACGGAATATGGCGAAAGCACATGACTACCTCTCCCGTGTGTCCTCAAGAACGCTTTAGCCTTTATAAGTTCAGTTGCTAGGCCTCTCCTTTGCTCAGAAAGGATTGGGCCACTCGTTACTCTCCAGTGTCTTTTACTTTTATCATTTTTACTTTCCTGTTGCTTATACCAAGAAAACCCCTAAAAAATTATCTTTCAGTGCTTGCAGTTATCTCTTTGCCAAAGTCACTTGCTATTACCTTCTGCTCCTCGTTGGGTTCGACACTCTTACTTATCGAAAACGATGCAATAGATCCCTTACGGTTGTGGGTCATCAGGACCTTCACACTATAGAACTTGGCTTGTATATTCCAATGATGAGCCTCCTCAAATGAGCTCTAGGTCTTCTTGAGCAAGCAAGTTGGATGCACCCCCACTAGTTCCATTGGAGAGCTTTTAGCTCATATGTGCATCCGTTGCATGGCAATCCCTACTCCTCACATCATATCTATCATTTGGATTTCTCTCGCCTATGATTGTCCTCATTGATGTGAGCCTTTCACACCCTTTTTGTCTTTCTCCTCCACCATATTCTCTCTTGCCATCCTAAGTGTCAACTTTCTTGCTTACGCTCATCCATTGCATGAGTGCTCAAAATGTCGAAAAGGAGTGGATCATTTTGACTTGTATCTGGCTAGTGGTATGGGGATGAGTCAAGATAAGATTCCAAAGAAGACCAAGTGTGAAACTTTAGTAGATTGAGTTCTCAACACAAAAAATACTTTTTCTCGTATATCCCTATCCCCTTTCTTGCACGCAAACACCATTTGGAGACATTCGAGTCACGGACAGCGAGAGCTCTTGCACCTTTATGTTCTTATGTTGCTTGTTTCAATACTAAATATAGACTCTTTCCTGTTATGACTTGAATTGAATTACATGCCTAGATTGCTTTACTTAAAAGTTCTTATATGGTTGTTAGCATGTCACCACAGAAATTATGCTTTTATCAATTACCTACTCGAGGACGAGCAGGAATTAAGCTTGGGGATATTGATACGTCCAAAACGTATCTATAATTTCTGCTTGCTCCATGCCTCTTTTGTGTGATATTTCTATGATATTGATGAACTTCCATACACTTTTGATCATATTTGGACTAACCTATTAACTCAGTGCACCCCAGTGTCAATTCCTGTTTTCTGCTATTTTTCTATTTCAGGTTTCCCCCATATAAAAAGTGCTCCAAAAATTTGGGAAAAATACAATAAAAAATCAGCGTACAAGAAGCTTCGGGAATCACCGACAGGGGGCCAGATGGGACCCACCAGGGCCCCAGGCGCCCTCCCGGCGCGCCCTAGGGTGGGGCCGCGCCAGGGGGCCACCTGGACCCCTGGTGGCCCCCCTGGCTGCCCCCCTTTGCCTATTTATTCCCCGTGACGAAAAAACCCCGGAACGGGAACCCTTTTTCGCGATCTATCCTCTGTTCCGCCGCCGCCGCGCTTCCAAGATCGGGAGCACTAGAAGACCTCTTCTAGGCACCCTGCCGAAGGGAGGAATCACCTCTGGGAGCTTCTCCACCACCATGGATGCTTCCCGGATGAACCGTGAGTAGTCCACCTTGGACCATGGGTGTATGATACGTCCAAAACGTATCTATAATTTCTGCTTGCTCCATGCATGTTTTGTGTGATATTGCTATGATCTAGATACACTTTCATACACTTTTGATCATATTTGGACTAACCTATTAACTCAGTACACCACAGTGCCAGTTCCTGTTTTCTGCTGTTTTTCTATTTCAGTTTTCCCCCATATAAAAAGTGCTCCAAAATTCGGGAAAATCAGATAAAAAATCAGCGCAGAAGAACCTTCCGGAAGGACCTGAGTGGGGCCATAGGGCCACCACCAGGGGCCCAGGCGCCCTAGTGGCGCGCCCCAGGGTCTGGCCGTGCCAGGGGGGCGCCTGGACCCCTGGTGGCCCCCTGGCTGCCCCCTTCGCCTATATATTCTCCGTGACGAGAAACCCTCGAGGACAGAACCCTTTTTCGCGATCTCGCCTCTGTTACGCCGCTGCCGCGCTTCCGAGATCGGGAGCACCAGCAGACCTCTTCCTGGCACCCTGCCGAAGGGAGGGCCGACCTCCAGGAGTCTCCTCTCCACCATGGATGCTTCCCGGATGTGCCGTGAGTAGTTTCCTTTGGACCATGGGTCCGTGATCAGTAGCTATGTGATGTTCTCCTCCCCTCTTTGTTCTTCATGGTTTAGACCTCGTGAGCTGCCCTACATGATCGAGGCACTTTTGTAATCTTTCTGCTATTGCTATGCTGAGTTTGATGGGATCTGATGGATTATGAGATTATGTTCAGATTGTGATTGAGTAATATATTTGGTTCTTATCTCTTATATTTTTGTTTTTAACTAATTCTTGCATGTTCTCCGTTGTTGTTTATTGCTTTGGCCAAGTAGTAGGTAGTAACTCCAAGAGGGAACGTTATGCTCGATTGTGGGTTCATGCCCCCTGATGACACGCTTGAGTGACAGAAACATGAGTCTAGGGGATGTGCTATTGCCATAAGGGGGAAAACAACGGTGCTTGTAACCGCGGTTGCAAGGATTGTTTACTTTACGCATAGTGCTTTTTAATGTAGTTGTCTGTTGCTTTGGGTTTACACTTTGGGTGGGGCTCGCAACTTAATACCAGCGAGATGTTCTGGATAGATATCTCAAGGTGGATGAATAGTAGTAGATGCAGTTGGATTTCGGTCTACTTATTTTGGCGTTCTACCCAGGCTTTTGAGCCTCTTCCTTTCTTTTGTAGCATAGTTAGCATTGCGGTGCGTTCATAATCCTGTCAATTGCCCTTCTGTAATTGTTCACCTCGCATAGCAGTTTTATCGTCTTTTGGGAGAGAGACATCACTAGTGAACATCACGTATCCCGGTCCATATCTTCATCACTGTTTCCACGCTTATTTACTTTTCTGCTTTTACTTTCATTTGCTATCATTATCCCTTTTGTTTGATCCTTTGTGAACGACAAGACCGGAGAGATTGACAACCTCTCTGAACTTCGTTGGGAACAAAGTTATTTGTGTCTGTGTGCAGGTCCACGTCAGTTGCGCCGCTGACACCTACTTATCATCTCCGGAGTCCTACTGGTGACAAACCTTGGTATCTTTACTGAGGGAAATTTGCTATTGTGCTACATCACACCTTCCACTTGGGGTTTACCAACGAAGGGCGAGAAATCACTATCATCACCTCGCTCATCAAGCAAAGATTTATGGCGCCGTTGCCGGGGACTCCGAGTGCTAAGATAGGGGAGTTGCACACTACCCTTTACCTTTGTTTTTTAGACTTGTTAGTTTACCTTTCAGTTTTTATCTTTGTGTCTTATATCAAAAATCACAAAAAAATTATTCATCTTGCTAGTAGTTGTCATTATGTCTGGCCCTTTTACCTTTTTTGAGACAGAGGTTCTCACCTTTAAACAAAAAGGTGGTGCAAGTTTAAAAGATGCTTGGTATAGAATTAATGATTCTCAAAAAATAGCCACCAAGAAGCAATCCACTACTATCCTGCTTAGAAATTTTTATGTCGGGATTACTCCTTGGAATAGGTTCATATTAGATACTGCTATCAATGGGAATTTCCTAGAAGCCCCAATTTGCGAGTCTCTTAATGTTATTGAAAATCTTTTTGGAAATCTCCCTATTGCTAGCATACAAGAAGATATAACTCTAGCTCACATTATGAAGAAACTTTAAAAGATAGAGTTAGAAATACCAAGTATAACTAGGATAAATGAGTTGGACCGCAAGATTCAAGGGAATTTGAATAGGCTTGATAGCTCCATGCTTAAAATTATTAAAACTTTGGAGGTCAACAAATCCCGTGATACGGATCTTTCTAGGATTTATAAGATTGAGGAAATCATTAATACTCTAGGAACTACATTTTCCTCAATCAAGCCAAAAAAGGTAGAGACTTCAGCAGGAAGGGAACCTAAGTTCAATTATGTCCCTAGGGTTCCCCGAACTAAAAATAAACCACCCATTGCCAAAGAAGTTCAAACCGTGAAAACTTTGGAAGAAATACCTCTCTTTGATAATTTTATAAATGAATCTCCCATTGATTTTCCGCCTTTTGGTTTTCTCCCTAGAAGTATCTTCATTAGGCCTTTATTTGAAAGACCTCTTAAGACTAGTTGTACAATTGAAGAGCTTTTTGATGATCTTGATAATGATTCGATTGATACAACTTGATCTTTTGCATCATGCCTAGCTTAAAGGCATAAAACAAAGCGCTTTTGGGAGGCAGCCCACAACGAATTAGGTTTCTTTTTGCTTTTGTTGTGTCTTGATGTTTGTTACTACTGTAGCAACATCATTGTATCTTTATTTTTCAGCTTTGTGCCAAGTTATAGCCTCTTATGATAAGGGAAGCAAAAGTTGTGACATGCTGTCCAGAAAACAGATTCTGTCCCTTGACAGAAAAATTCGAATAAAATCACCAGATCATCTTTTTTATCTGAATTGTTTTGACAGCATGCTCTATACAATTGTGAAACTTTCGTATGTTCTGAGTTTTTTTATTTGAGTTGCAGAAGTGCCCCGAAAAAATTCTCTACTACCTGCTGTGTAATATTGCTATGATCTAGATACACTTTCATACACTTTTGATCATATTTGGACTAACCTATTAACTCTGTGCACCCCAGTGCCAGTTCCAGTTTTCTGCTGTTTTTCTATTTCAGTTTTCCCCCATATAAAAAGTGCCAGAAAAATTCGGGAAAATTCATATAAAAAATCAGCGTGACGGAAGCTTCGAGAAGAGCCCGGGAGGGGGCAGAGGGGAGCCAGGGGGGCCAGGCGGCCACCCGGCGCGGCCCCACCCCTGGCCGCGCCAAGGGGGCGCCTGGGGCCCCTGGTCCACCTCTGGCTGCCCCCCTTCGCCTATTTATTCTCCGTCACGGGAAAACTCCAGAAGAGGAACCCTATTCCGCAAACTCGCCTCTGTTCCGCCGCCGCCGCGCTTCCGAGATCGGGAGCACCAGAAGACCTCTTCCCGGCACCCTGCCGGAGGGAGGATTGACCTCCGGGAGTCTCCTCTCCACCATGGATGCTCCCCGGATGTCTCGTGAGTAGTTTTCCTTGGACCATGGGTCCGTGATCAGTAGCTATGTGATGTTCTCCTCCCCTCTTTGATCTTCATTGTTTAGACCTCGTGAGCTGCCCTACATGATCGAGGCACCTTTGTAATATTTCTGCTAATGCTATGCTGAGTTTGATGGGATCTGATGGATTATGAGATTATGTTCAGATTGTGATAGAGTAATATATTTGGTTTTTATCTCTTATATTTTTGTTCCTGAGTAATTCTTGCATGTTCTCCGTTGCTGTTTATTGCTTTGGCCAAGTAGTAGGTAGTGACTCCAAGAGGGAACGTTGTGCTAGATTGTGGGTTCATGCCCCCCGATGACACGCTTGAGTGACAGAAACATGAGTCTAGGGGATGTGTTGTTGCCACAAGGGGGAAAACAACGGTGCTTGTGGATTGTTTACTTTACGCAGAGTTCTTTTTTAATGCAGTTGTCTGTTGCTTTGGGTTTACACTTTGGGTGGGTCTCGCAACTTAATACCAGCGAGATTTTCTGGATAGATATCTCAAGGTGGATGATTAGTAGTAGATGCAGATGGATTTCGGTCTACTTATTTTGGCGTACTGCCCGTGCTTTTGAACCTCTTCCTTTCTTTTGTAGCATAGTTAGCATTGCGGTGCGTTCATAATCCTGTCAATTGCCTTTCTGTAATTTGTTTACCTCGCATAGCAGTTTTATCGTCTTTTGGGAGAGAGACATCACTAGTGAACATCACGTATCCCGGTCCATATCCTTATTACTGTTTCCAAGCTATATTTACTTTACTGCTTTTACTTGCTATCATTATCCCTTGCAATTTATCCTTTGTGAACAACAAGACCGGAGAGATTGACAACCTCTCTGAACTTCGTTGGGAACAAAGTTATCGTTTTCTGTGTGCAGGTCCGCGTCAGTTGCGCCGCTGACACCTACTTATCATCTCCGGAGTCCTACTAGAGACAAACCTTGGTATCTTCACCGAGGGAAAACTGCTGCTGCACTACATCTCAAACCTTCCACTTGGGGTAACCAACGAAGGGCGAGAAGTGATGGCTTCTCGCCCCTCGTTGGTTACCCCAAGTGGAAGGTTGAGATGCAGCGTAGCGGTAATTTCCCTCAGTAAAGATACCAAGGATTGTCTCCAGTAGGACTCAACGATAAGTACGATAGGTGGCAACGGCGCCAGAAATTATTCTGATGCGTGGAGTTGTCGTGGACCTGCACAAAACAAATAACTTTGCTCCCAACGAGTTCAGAGGAGTTGTCAATTCCTCCGGCCTTGTTGTTTACAAAGGATCAAACGCAAGAGATAAAAAAGGTACTAGTAAAAGTAAAAACAGAAAGATAAATAGTGGGTGTGAACAATGGTATGAAGATGGACCGGAGTTCCGTGATTTTCACTAGTGATGTCTATCTCCCAAAAGACGATAAAAATGCTAGCGAGGTAAACAAATCACAGTTGGGAAATTGACAGGATTATGAAGGCACCGCAATGCTAACTATGTTGCAAAGAAAGGAAGGGCTCAAAAGCAATGAACAGTACGCCAAGGTAAGTAGACCAAAATCCATCTGCATCTACTACGAATCATCCACCTTGAGATATCTATCCAGAACATCTCGCTGGTATTAAGTTGCGAATCCCACCCAAAGTGTAAACCCAAAGCAACAGACAACTGCATTAAAAGAACTTTGCGTAAAGTAAACAATTTTTGCACCAATAGGCACAATCACCGTTGTTTATCCCTGGTGGCAACAACACATCCCCTAGTCTCATGTTTCTGTCACTCAAGCTAGACATCAGAGGGTTGAACCCACAATCGAGCGTAACGCTCTCTCTTGAAGTTGCAAGCAAATAACTTGGCCAAAGCAAATACTGCAACGGAGAACATGCAAGAATTTACTCAAGAACAAAATATAAAAGGGCAAACCAAATATATTACTCATCACAATCTGAACATGGTCTCATAATCCATCAGATCCCAACAAACTCAGCATAGCAACAGCAGAAAATTACATAGGTGCCGCGATCATGTGAGGCAGCTCACGAGGTCTCGAAAGTGAAAGCACAAAAGAGGGAGAGGACATCACATAGCTACTGATCACGGACCCATGGTCCAAGGGGGACTACTCACGGCACATACGGGAGGCGTCCATGGCTATGGATGGTCTTTCGGAGGGGTGATCTCTTTCCGGCAGGGTGCCGGGGCAGCTTCTCCAGGCAGCCCCGATCTGAAAACGGCGGCGGCGGCGGAACAGAGAGGTTTCCGCGAAAAGAGTTCCTTTTTAGGGGTTTCTACCCCGAGGGGGTTATATAGGCGAAGGGGGGCGTCGAGGGGCCACCCAGGGCAGCCAGGAGGGTGCCTGGCGCGCCCTAGGGTTGGGGCCGCGCCAGGGACCCTTCTGGCTCCCTGGTGGTGGTCCCGGCTCTCTCCCTTGGTTATTCCGGAAGCTTCCTGCCCGCTGATTTTTAATATAATTTTTGCGGAATTTTTTGGGCACATTAATCAGCCGGAAAACCTAAAAAACAAAAATAGCAGAAAACCAGAAGCTGGCAACTGGGTGCACTGAGTTAGTAGGTTAGTCCAAATTGGTTTAAAAGTGTAATAAAGTTCAACCAAAACATGGCAAAGTCACACAAAACATGCATGGAGCAAGCAGAAATTATAGATACGTTTGGGACGTATCAACATCCCCAAGCTTAATTCCTGCTCGTCCTCGAGTAGGTAAATGATAACAAGCATAATTTCTGTGGTGACATGCCACACAACCAAATAAGGACTGTTAAGTAAAGCAATCAAAGCATGCAATTCAATTCAAGTCTTAACAGGCAAGAGTCTATATTGGCATTAACACAAGCAACAAAAGAACAAAAGGTGCAAGAGCTCTTGCTGTCCGTGACTCGAATGTCTCCAGATGGTGTTTGCGTGCAAGCAAGGGACTGGGAAGAAAGAGAAAAAAGGTTGTTGAGAACAACTATCTACTAAAGTTTCACACTTAGTCTCCTTTGGATTCTTATCTGGACTCGTCCCCAGACCACTAGCCAGGTACAAGTCAAACTGATCCACTCCCTTTCGATATTTTGAGCACTCATGCAATGGATGAGCGTGAGCAAAAAGTTGACACCTAAAAGGCGAAACAGAAAAAGGGTGGAGGAGGAAGACAAAAAGGTGTGTGAAAGGCTCACATCAATGAGGACAATCATAGGCGAGAGAAGGCCATATGATAGATATGATGTGAGGAGTAGGGATTGCCATACAACGGATGCACATGTGAGCTAAAAGCTCTCCAATGGAACTAGTGGGGGTGCATCTAACTTTCTTGCTCAAGAAGACCTAGAGCTCGTTTGAGGAGGCTCATCATTGGAATATACAAGCCAAGTTCTATAGTGTAAAAGTTCCCCACATAGCTATATGCATGATGATAATCTCTATGGAGTACAAGGGATAGAAGATGAAGTACTAGTGTGGATCTCTCAAAAGGAATAGTAGTATGCCCCCTTCTCTCTTTTTATTTTTATTTTTCTCTTTTTTTTATTTTTTTGGTGGCCTCAATGGCTCTTTCTATTTAACTCTCATTTGTCCTCTTTGGGATCTTTTGATTTTGTCCTCTTTGGGATCTTTTCCTCACTTTAGGGGCAATACTCTATATTTTACAAGAATATAGGAGATCTTTGACACTTTACAAAGGTACTCACAAAAAGAAAATGTAACTAATCATGATGCAAATGTATGCCTCTGCCAGGATAGCAGGGTATGCAATGATACTAGCGCGTCATGTAGCAATGATTAGGGCAAGGCCCAACTAGCATGCGGCTCATCGATCCAGCAAGTAGCATGTATGACATGAGGATCAAGTCATGAGAGGGTGGATGTTGCATGGCAATGTATCTCGGAAAGGCTATGGAAATTTCTTGTAGGTAGGTATGGTGGCTGTTTTGAGGAAAGATATAATGAGGCTTATGATGACAGAGCGTATCATTCCAAGGGTTTGGATGCACCGGCGAAGTATGCGCCAACTCTCGAGGTGAGAAAGGGCAATGCACGGTACCGAAGAGGCTAGAAAAAGTATGGGTAGGTGGAAGTGTCAACTTTCGAATACTCACATTAGTCCGAAGAACTCATGCACTTATTATCGGTAACTCTCAATCTAATAGGAGGTTCACAAAGAGACAGGTACCCCGAGGAGGAGTGTATGGGGGTTTGGTTATCCTTGCGCATCCTCGACTCATGGTACGTGAGTGTACTCTAATATTCGAACCCTCCAGAGGTTAGTGATCCATCTAGTAGCTAGAGTTCTCAACAGGGGTTTTTGGTTTTCGAAAAACACACGGATTGCCCAAAATACGACATCTATCACTAATAGGCAAGAGCTCTTGACACCAAAAGTTCAAACATTACTCTAGTCAATACCTCAAAACTATTGCAAGTTACTACTTCAAAGAGAAAAGCAACTTTAACTACCTACTTTCTAGTCAAGACACAGAACTCAGTGCAACAGGAAAACTCTCTAACAAGATAAAACATGCAACCTATAGAAAGTTCAACTTGAAAAGAAAAGCTCTAGAAAAACTAAAGCACTACAGCTAAACAAACCAGCAGCTAAGAAAAGAAAAAGAACAACTCACAGCTAAAAGAAATAAGCATGCAAATCCTATGGGGAGTTCTAGTTCAAGTGGAGCGTGTTTCTCTCCCACACAAAAGAGTAAGTTGGGGTCTAACTTGTTACTACACCAGAGAAAGTAAAACAAACCTAGAAAAGTAAAGAGCGAGACGCTCCAAGCAAAGCACATAACGCATGACGTGATAAAAATATAGTGCAACGAAAGACAGACCGATGATTGTTGATGAAGAAGGGGATGCCTCGGGGGCATCCCCAAGCTTAGACGCTTGAGTCTCCTTGAATATTTATTGGGGGTGCACTTGGGCATCCCCAAGCTTGAGCGCTTGACACTCCTGGATCTTCTTTCATCACCTTCCATCGCGCACTTGAAAACTCCCTTCATACATAACTCATTGTAGGCTGATTAGAGAGGTTAGTACCCTAATAAAATAATTTTCCTCTACTGCAAATAAAGATTTCCAGGAAGAGCTACTGTTTCTCTTGCCTTCCCAAAAAAGTTTGCAAAGAAAAAGCAAGCTTAAGGATTGCAAAACTGCGAAAAGAAAAACTGGGGCAGAAGCTGAGAAAAACAGAACATCAGAGAAAGGGGAATTCTTTCGAGGTACTTCTGCAACTCAAATCAAAAAACTTTGAACAGAGGATAGCAAGCCAATTGTATGGAGCATGCTGTCAAAAAAATTCAGATCAAAAATATGATCTGGTGATTTATCGCGAATTTTTCCGTCAAGAAGACAGAATCTGTTTCTGGACAGCAAGCTCCAACTTTTGAACTTTCAAGCACTCTGAGGCTAAACTTGGCACAAAGCTTGAAAAAGAAAGATACAATGATGTTGCTACAGTAGTAACAATCATCAAGACCACTAATAACAGAACAAAAGCAAAAAGAAAAACCTAAATTCGTTGCGGGCTGCCTCCCGAAAGCGCTTCTTTAGAGCCATTAGCTAGGCTTAAAGATTATAAAAGATGCTCACGTAAGAATAAGGATTTGAAGCAAAAGAGAGCATCAAGAAGAAAACATGAAACACATTTAAGCCTAACCCATTTCCTATGCATGGGAACCTTGTAAAGAATTAAATCATGAAAGCACAAAGTAACAAGCATAGAAAGGTGCAAGAAGAACAACTTAAAAACTTTCATCATAAAGAGAGATGTTTTTGTAACATGAAAGTTTCTACAACCAAACTTTCCTCTCTCAAAATAATTTTCAGTAGCATCATGAACAACATCAAGAATATAACTATCACATAAATCATGTTGTTCATGACCTACAAGCACACGTGTATTGTTTTCAACACGGTTTTTAGGATCATAAGATAGATGCAACCCATCACATTGAGCCTTGATAAGAGAAAAATTCTCTGCAATAGTTGGAGATTTCAAAAGGATAATAGGGCAATCAAGTGTGGGTGCAATAGCAACAATTTCATGCTTAACATAAGGAACTATAGTAAGTTCATCTTTGTAAGAATCATCCATAGTGGCATCATGGCCATCAACAAAGCAAGTATCAAAATCATCAGAAAGGGATGTATCAAGTGAGTCCTCGAAATCATAGGACTCCTCATCATAGCAATCATTAGCCTCTTCTCGGGAAGCAAGCATTCTATTTTTAAAATCATCAATATAAGCATTGGAAGTATAATTCTCAAAGCAATAAGCAAAAACAGCAAAGTTTTCAAACTTGTGAATAGTATCGTAATACTTTTCAATCAACGAAGCAATCTCATAAGCACCTTTAAAAGCAACAAACTCTTCAATCTTTTCAACATCAAAGTAATCATAAACACCTTTGGCATAAGAAGATAGGATCTCATTTTCATTAAACTCACATTGGAAAGGAAGGTGTTTACGCTCTATATTAGAGCAGCAAGTAAAATCATAAATGTGGCATAAACACTCGGCATAGCAATAAGAAGTTTGTATTTGGTCCCATAAGTTTTTCCATTTCTCAGATAGGCGGTGCCGCGTATAATGAGCATGCTCATCCAATGATTTTCCCTCAACCAAGTCGGTTGGGTTTTTAGCGCGAGCACAAATTGATCGAAGACGAGCCAAGTGAAACATGTCCATCCTTCCATATTTGGGTGGTTCCACACCCATGGTGAAGATAGCATTAGTAGGTAGTTTTGGTAATTTTGATAAGGGACACAAAAGTAAAAACTGAAAGGTAAACTAACAAGACTAAAAAGCAAAGGTAAAAGATAGCGTGTAACTCCCCTATTTTTGATACAGGAGTCCGACAACGGCGCCAGAAATTGGCGGTTATCAGGACTCGCGTATTTGTACTTCCTTTGAGTCCCCGGCAACGGCGCCAGAAATTAGCTTGATGGCTTCTCGCCCCTCGTTGGTTACCCCAAGTGGAAGGTTGAGATGCAGCGTAGCGGTAATTTCCCTCAGTAAAGATACCAAGGTTTGTCTCCAGTAGGACTCAACGATAAGTACGATAGGTGGCAACGGCGCCAGAAATTATTCTGATGCGTGGAGTTGTCGTGGACCTGCACAAAACGAATAACTTTGCTCCCAACGAGTTCAGAGGAGTTGTCAATTCCTCTGGCCTTGTCGTTTACAAAGGATCAAACGCAAGAGATAAAAAAGGTACTAGTAAAAGTAAAAAACAGAAAGATAAATAGTGGGTGTGAACAATGGTATGAAGATGGACCGGAGTTCCGTGATTTTCACTAGTGATGTCTCTCTCCCAAAAGACGATAAAAATGCTAGCGAGGTAAACAAATCACAGTTGGGCAATTGACAGGATTATGAAGGCACCGCAATGCTAACTATGCTGCAAAGAAAGGAAGGGCTCAAAAGCAATGGGCAGTACGCCAAGGTAAGTAGACCGAAATCCATCTGCATCTACTACGAATCATCCACCTTGAGATATCTATCCAGAACATCTCGCTGGTATTAAGTTGCGAATCCCACCCAAAGTGTAAACTCAAAGCAACAGACAACTGCATTAAAAGAACTTTGCGTAAAGTAAACAATTCTTGCACCAATAGGCACAATCACCGTTGTTTATCCCTGGTGGCAACAACACATCCCCTAGTCTCATGTTTCTGTCACTCAAGCTAGACATCAGAGGGTTGAACCCACAATCGAGCGTAACGCTCTCTCTTGAAGTTGCAAGCAAATAACTTGGCCAAAGCAAATACTGCAACGGAGAACATGCAAGAATTTACTCAAGAACAAAATATAAAAGGGCAAACCAAATATATTACTCATCACAATCTGAACATGGTCTCATAATCCATCAGATCCCAACAAACTCAGCATAGCAACAGCAGAAAATTACATAGGTGCCGCGATCATGTGAGGCAGCTCACGAGGTCTCGAAAGTGAAAGCACAAAAGAGGGAGAGGACATCACATAGCTACTGATCACGGACCCATGGTCCAAGGGGGACTACTCACGGCACATACGGGAGGC
This sequence comes from Bromus sterilis, assembly GCA_950022295.1. Classification (NCBI taxonomy): domain Eukaryota; kingdom Viridiplantae; phylum Streptophyta; class Magnoliopsida; order Poales; family Poaceae; genus Bromus; species Bromus sterilis. Next base: position 437,223,596 of record OX465595.1, read on the forward strand.
GTCCATGGCTATGGATGGTCTTTCGGAGGGGTGATCTCTTTCCGGCAGGGTGCCGGGGCAGCTTCTCCAGGCAGCCCCGATCTGAAAACGGCGGCGGCGGCGGAACAGAGAGGTTTCCGCGAAAAGAGTTCCTTTTTAGGGGTTTCTACCCCGAGGGGGTTATATAGGCGAAGGGGGGCGTCGAGGGGCCACCCAGGGCAGCCAGGAGGGTGCCTGGCGCGCCCTAGGGTTGGGGCCGCGCCAGGGACCCTTCTGGCTCCCTGGTGGTGGTCCCGGCTCTCTCCCTTGGTTATTCCGGAAGCTTCCTGCCCGCTGATTTTTAATATAATTTTTGCGGAATTTTTTGGGCACTTTAATCAGCCGGAAAACCTGAAAAACAAAAACAGCAGAAAACCAGAAGCTGGCAACTGGGTGCACTGAGTTAGTAGGTTAGTCCAAATTGGTTTAAAAGTGTAATAAAGTTCAACCAAAACATGGAAAAGTTACACAAAACATGCATGGAGCAAGAAGAAATTATAGATATGTTTAGGACGTATCAAGAAGCCATCACAAGACCGGAGAGATTGACAACCTCTCTAAACTTCGTTGGGAACAAAGTTATTTGTGTCTGTGTGCAGGTCCACGTCAGTTGCGCCGCTGACACCTACTTATCATCTCCGGAGTCCTACTGGAGACAAACCTTGGTATCTTTACTGAGGGAAATTTGTTGCTGTGCTACATCACACCTTCCACTTGGGGTTTACCAACGAAGGGCGAGAAATCACTATCATCACCTCGCACATCAGTGTATGATCAGTATCTATGTGATGTTCTCCTCCCCTCTTTGTTCTTCATGGATTAGACCTCGTGAGCTTCCCTACATGATCGAGGCACATATGTAATATTTCTGCTGTTGCTATGCTGAGTTTGCTGGGATCCGATGGATTATGAGATTATGTTCAGATTGTGTTTGAGTAATATATTTGATTCTCCTCTTTTATATTTATGTTCTTGAGTAATTCTTGCATGTTCTCCGTTGTTGTTTATTGCTTTGGCCAAGTAGTAGGTAGTGAGTCCAAGAGGGAGCGTTATGCTTGATTGTGGGTTCATGCCCCCTGATGACTAGCTTGAGTGACAGAAACATGAGCCTAGGGGATGTGTTGTTGCCACAAGGGGGAAAACAACGGTGCTTGTACTTGCGGGTGCAAGGATTGTTTACTTTACGCAAAGTTCTTTAATGCAGTTGTCTGTTGCTTTGAGTTTACACTTTGGGTGGGATTCGCAACTTAATACCAGCGAGATGTTCTGGATTGATATCTCAAGGTGGATGATTAGTAGGTAGATGCAGATGGATTTCGGTCTACTTGTTTTGGCGTACCGCCCAAGCTTTTGAGCCTCTTCCTTTCTTTATAGCATAATTAGCATTGGTTTGCACACATAATCATGTCAATTGCCTAGATGTAATTTGTTTACCTCGCATGGCTATTTTATCGTCTTTTGGGAGAGAGACATCACTAGTGAACTGTTAGGGAACGGGGCCGAAAACAATAATTTTTCATGACCTATGCGTCCCGGACCCAAGACCTATGCTATGGCGATGCAAGTAACGGACGGAATTGGTCACATACCAGTATGTAGTCTGTTAAGCGGGAAATGTTCCCGTGTGAACGTGGTTGATGTAGTCGTACCAGCAATCCCCGATGCCGCGCAGATCCACGATGACTACTGATGCCACCCGGTCCTTGGATACCGATGACGGGATTACGTCCCCGTCGGAACGTTGTCGGTGAAGACGTCGCGACACGGCCTCAACGATGAAGGAGCCCCACAAGTGTAGCGCCTCGCGGGATTACACGCATACGGTGTACCCGACGTTCCCTCCGGGCTCCGAACCAGAAGAGCAACGGAAAGAAGATGGATTCGGATCCCGATTCCAGCAGCACGACGGCGTGCGTATGGTGGAGAAAACCCCAACCAAGTGTAGACTCCAGACAAGGGGAGTCCACTCGAGGAGGGAGAAAGAGAGAGAAGAGAGATCTGAGAAACTTCTCTCAAATCAAATTGTGTGTAGAAAAAATGCACCCCCACCCCTCCTTATATAGGCCAAGGAGGGGTGCCACCCTCCCTCCCCTTACCATGTGGGACTAAACCCTAGGGATGGGGGTTTGGTGCGGCTAGGGGAGGTGGGCTCCCTCCCTTGGCGCCTTGGCCCAAGGGGGAGCTCCCTCCTTCCCCTAATGGGCCTCTTTAGGCCCACATGCCTTTTAATTCATTTTTAATTATATTTAATCATATTTTAATATTTAATTCTGTTAATTAAATAATAAAACATATTTAAACATTATTAAACATTATTTTGAACCTTTCAAAATATCCAGAACAACTTCCGGCACCTCCCGGAACAATTCTGGTGTTCTCTCTTATTTCACCGATGATTCCGAATCAATCCTTATTGCATCGAATACCCTTAAGCGTGACACCCTACGGTTCGGGAAACAACAGACATGATCAGACACTCTCTGACCAATGACCATCATGTGGGATCTGGTTACAATCCTTGATGAGCCCCTGCGCTTCCATCGAATTAACTTCATCGTTTGAACCGTTAACGTTGAGTCCTGATCCCTTTGTCATACGGTACTTTGTTTGTCCGAGGTTTGATCGTCGACATCCAATATACCTAGTTCATTCTCGTTACCGACAAAAATGTTTACTCGTTCCCGTGATATTACAACCCCGTGACCTAGTCACCTGATTGCGCAATCTTTATGATGTAATATCACCGAGTGGGCCCAGAGTACCTATCCGTCACTCGGATGGACAAATCTCGTTTTTGATCTATTTGCATACTCATCAACATATCTACTTCAGAATACCCAAGATACACCTTTATGGTTACCATGTTTCAGTGTAACGGTTAATGCACTCAAAGCATCCTGGTAGATAGCAATTATGTATGATCATCACGGCTTTAAGGATCGGGTCACTACGTTTATAGTTATCGCAATGTTGAACTATGTGACTGGATCACATTGCAACACTTCTGGTTGGTGTGTGTCCATCATGTCATTCTCCCAATGACATGACCCAGTTGTCAATAGACTGTTCACATCTCATGATCAGAAAACCTTGATCATCAATTGCCCAATGGACTAGTTTACTAGAGTTAACTAGGGACCTGGTTGTTTGTATACCACACGTGTATTAATGTTTCCGCTTAATACAGTTATAGCACAGTATAAAACTTATTATGAACTAATGGAATACGCCAATAAAAATATTTTATTTACCTCTAGGGCACATTCCCAACATGAACATCATAGGACCCCGGTCCATATTTCCAACATTGTTTACACTATCAATTTACTTTCAGTATTTACTTTTCCATTGCTATCACTATCATTATTATCCCGTGCAATTTATCCTTTGTAAACAACAAGGCCGGAGGAATTGACAACTCCTCTGTACTCGTTGGTAAGCAAAGTTGTTTGCTGTGTGTGCAAGTCTAGGTGAAGTAAGCAACCTTAGGTTGTGAACGGCGCCATTGTTCACTTCATCACCTTCTTGTCGATCTTGGAATCCTACTGGTTCGATACTCAACCTTAGCATCTTCGCTAAGGGAAATTGCTGCTATCTACATCTCAACCTTCCACTTTGGGTAACCAACGAGGGGCGAGAAGTAAACTCTCGTGACATCAATGGCTGAGGAGGATGACTATGGGTTTGTAAAATGCTCACAAAAATTTTAATACACCCTCAGTGGCCATACGATGATACCATGCCAGGTCTCATGAATTTCTAGCTTCATATGAATTTGTATGGACTGAAATGGTAACAAACCGCGCATGTCAACGGCATAACCTCCAACCACCTCGATATTGGTGCTTCACTTTCATTTGGTTATACAAGTCCTCTGCATGGACCAAGGACCCTATAGTAATTATTCTCAACCTATTTATGGGCAAGATTTCAAGTGACCGTCATTCCACTCTTCCATTTGGGGCGCTAAATCCCTAGAAATGCAATTAATGCCTGAAATATGGCATATGGGCTCCAACCAGGCATGTGTGAAGTCATCGTCTCTGTTGAGTCCAGAAAAGGGTTCAAGGCCAAAGAAGGATCTGGCTCCGCACTCACGTGCAAACCTAACAATACACCACAACATAGCAGGATGAGATACCCGCCTACCGAAGTGTCAAGCGTTGGCGGACATGTCTCGAACAAACAGAGTTGGCCACATTCTTTTTTTTAAACTGTCACCGGGGGGAAAGGCTCCCCACCTGAATAAATTTCATTTTCTGTTTTTTGTTGTCACTTTACAAGGGATTAGGAGAGGCGGGAAGAGAAGAAATGACGCCACAAGCTGGCGTGATTCTTGGCCTTCGCCTTATGAAGGCGATGGGACCAAAGAGTTAGGTCATTTATGACCGACTTGATTGCATCTTTGGGAGACATGGTTAAACCTCTGAAAGTTTTTGCATTTCTAGCATCCCAGATTTTCCAGAGTAGAAGCAATAGAACGAAATGCCAAATATCTGTTGGTAGGCCGAGTGAAGGCGGTAGTGACCATATGCTCGCCAAGGGGGTGTGGAGCGGTGCGACGCCAATAGCATCCCATATGAACTGTGGAGCCGGGCATGTAAAGAAGAGGTGTCCTCGATCTTCTGGAGCGGCGGTGCAGCGTGGGCATGCAGAAGATGCAATGATGGTCTTGCGATGAAGATTTCCCTTGTGTTGAGCCTATCCAGATAGAAGAGCCAGCCGGAGACTTGCACCCTACTTGGGACCCAGCTGTCCCAAATATGTGCGAGGTGTGGATCTGCAAGCTGGGACGCCTGGGCGTCGTAGGCACCTTTGGTGGAGAAGGGGGATCCATTTAGTAGCAACCTCACATCGGGAGCATCAGAGAGAGCCACATCCTGCAACAACAATCTTAAAGAGACCAATTCACGTGAGGCGGTTTGGGTTAGCCGGCTACGCAAGCCCAGATCGAGTCCATCCATCATAATAGTGGCTACCCTAGCATTTTGTCGTGTATGGTGGGTGAACAGATCAGGAAAGGCCAAACATAGGGGCTTAGGAAGAATCCACCTATCAAGCCAAAAGAAGGTAGCAGTTCCATCCCCAATGGTAACTTGGGATATTTCTCTGAGTGAATGCAGGTGTTTATAAATTGCTTTGCCAAGGAAAGAGGCGTTTTTACCTAGTCCTATATGAAGTGGTGAGTGATTGAGGATCCACTCTTTCCAGAGCAGCATGGGGAAGTGCATGAATTTGAAAGAAAATTTCAACATAAGGCAAAAAAATGTGCTTTTAAGTTTTTGACACCGAAACCACCCGCTTGCTTGGGCATACAAACCCAATCCCACGCAACCAGACACTTTGCCCCTGAGAAGGAGTCATCGTTAGACCTGGAAAAAAATCCTCCTACGCTTATCAATTTCTTCCAGGACACTTTTTGGTAGTGTGAAACATAACATGAAATAGGTTGGGAGACTGTCGAGAACCGCAGATAGAAGGATGAGACATCCACCCATGGAGAGAAGGAATGCACACCATCCGGCAAGATAGGCGTCACATCTGTCGATAACTGGTTGGAAGGCGTTAGGCGGTAATTTATGGGGCGACAGTGGGAGGCCAAGGTATTTTTGAGGGAACGCCGCCAGTTCCGTGCCTAAGGTGAGGGCAATGTCGGCGGCTAGTTAATCGTCAATGTTAAGGGGGACAAGCGTAGTCTTGGAGTAGTTAATAGAGAGGCCAGTTGTCGCTGAAAAGTCCATGAGGATGCGTTTTAGGTTTGCGGCGGCTTGTGAGTCCGCTTTGAGAATAATTAACGTGTCATCTGCGTATTGGAGGACGGGGCAGTGTAGTTCATTATTAATCGGGTGTGCAATTTTGTGCAGCTCAGAGGCATGGTTGAGCATACGTTGAAGTACGTCGGCGATGATGATAAAAAGGAAAGGAGAGAGTGGGTCTCCCTGCCTAAGCCCGCATTTGCATGAGATCCAAGGACCAGTGGTTCCATTCATAAGGACAACAGTTTTTTCGGAATTTAGTAGATTTTCTATCCATGCTATCCACATGGGGGAGAATCCCCTAATTTGCAGCAGGTCAATAAGGGACGACCAACAAACAGAGTCAAAAGCTTTTGAGAAATCGAGCTTGATAACCATTTTTGGGACTTTTTTATGAGCGCATACGTGTAGGATGTCAGCGGCGTAGAGGAAATTTTCCGCGATGGTCCGCCCGGCGATGAATCCAGTTTGGTCTGGGTAAACAAGAAGGGGGGGTTACTGGTTTAAGACGGTTGGTGAGTAGTTTTGCTAGGGCTTTAACAGGGTAGTTTTGTAGCGAGATGGGGCGGAAAGCATCCGGTGAGGGGGAAGCAGCACCCTTGGGCAGGAGGACAATAAGGGATCTATTTAGACAATAGATATCCCCAGAGAGAGTAAAAGCTATGAAATAAGTCGAAGACCTTGGCCACATTCTCATATACAGCACGCCATAGCCTACCATGGGGATGACTACCGCCGTTAAATTCGTCATGCGCTCGTGATCGATCGCTTGCACTGATATCTAACTAAATCATCCAGGCATTATCATTTAGTAGTCAAATATACAAATTCATGATTAAAGAGCAGAGCAATTGGATAACTGATTATTACGTACTCCAAAATGAACACAAGAAGTAGATATCATTGCTCAAAGATGACACACAGTACAAATGTACAATTAACAACACCTCCTGCAGCTGCTTGTTCATTTCCATGACATAGATTAAAGGAGCTAGACTATTAGCTAGTACGATTGAGCTACACTAGCTAAGCAATCCTAACTCCATCAGTAACTGCTGGAAGCAGATTTCACAATGCTGCATCGTGCACTGGTCTCTGTCGTGCAGGTGCAGCGATCCACTCTCACACGAGATGACTGCCGGCGTTGGCGTAGGGTAAGCCACGTCCAATGTGTCGTCGCAGGTGCCGAGCAGCTCCTCCATTGTGCACTCGAACCTGCCGGCGTCGTCCTCCGCAGCCCCAATGCGTTCTTGGACGTCGTCGAGTATGTCGGCGAAGAACCCAGCCGGATCCACGCTGCCGTCGTCAACTACTCCGGCGGGCAACGTCTCTTCTTGGTCGCACATCAACCAGCGCTCCGCCTCCTGAAGCATCATGATCTCTTGCTCTTCGCGGCGCGGGATTTGGGGACGCGGAGCCTCCGGATGCTGGACGTCGGCGGCCTTCCTCTTCCTGGAACCGGCGGCGTTCATCACGGACGCGTACGTCGTCGTCTTCTTGTGGCGCGATACGTAGACCTTGCACAACACCAGGTCGGCGTCGTCGCCGTCGACGCCATACTCGATCATGCACCACCCAAGCCTGGTTCTTGGCGCTCCGGGCTTCTTTGGAATCCCAAACGAAAGATCGCGCATGTGGCCAACCCGGTTGCCGTGAACGTCGAGCACGGGCCTCTCGCCCTTTTCCGAGTGCCAATTGTAAGCCTCGTCGCCGACGGCGTCGGCAACGACGCGCTGCCGCCTCCCGTTGCGGCCGCCGCCTTTAGTCTGGTGACGACGGGCCGGTGAGAAGAAGTACCACTCGCCCCCTTTGCCGTCGTCCTTGTCGGAGCCAGGAGCGTGGGAACGGTTCTCGACGAGGTCCCCGGGAAGCACGGAGTAGACATCGGCCTCGTGGATGAAGCCGGCAGTTGAGATGGGTGCTCCGGCGAGCCTCGGCCGAAGAAAGTGCTCCACCAATTCGTGATCAGCTGGAGCGAAGACGAAGCAAGACGGAGGAGCGGCCATAGCAGCAAACTCGATGAATCCCAGCGAAGTCGCCGGCGAGCAACGGTGCAAGTAAAGCAGGAGGGATTTGGCAGGAAGTGGAACCCTAACTTGGTAGGCGGTGCGACCGTGTGCATGTCGATGCTTTGCTTAAATGGATGACACTAGGCGGGAGATCGTGTTGAATTCAGCTCGATTAGCGATGATTAATTAACTCAATTAATAAGTTAAATCCACGATTCCTACTTTACTTCGGACTGTAACCTGATCAGGTCGGACTGTAACTAACCGCGTATGTATATTTTCTGTGACTACTGGCCTAATAAGCTTGCATTTGTGTAACTTAAAAAAAACTTACATTTGAGCGATAAAAGTAAGTTAAACCAGTACGTGGCCCTAATTAGCCTTTTTATAATTGAGAGAAACAAACGATCAAGTATCCATTAAAGAAGCAAATACTATATTTTACCCTAAAAAAGCAAATATATTTTAGAAAATATTATGGTTTCTAACCGAGCATCGTACTTAACTTCTTATACTAAAAATAAATTAAACACAAATTAGGTACAAACTACTTCATCAAACTCGATTCAACAATTTAGACTACTGGTTGTATAATGAATAATAATATGTGCATGACGTCAAAGTTCAAGCCCTCTTGGTCCGAAAGCCCCATTCACCGTCAGCTTTTTCGCACGAATCTTGAAGCGTCACGTTAGCTTTTGAAAATGTGTGGGTTGTGTAGTTTCCGTCCTTACATTTTTTATATAGATTTCTCGCACCGAGCGACGTTCTACTATCCTCTAGTCATACTGTTTGTGTGATGTGTAGCCATTATGCGCTCATTGTTAGCCCCGGTTATTATAGTTCAGCCCAATGCATGATTAGCTACGATTTTGGCGATGCTTATAATTTCTAAGCGGTAGTTCCGGTTGAAATATGTTTTACAAGTAGGTTGCTCAGATTTTTGTCTACTTTCATAAAATTTATTTTTTGCCATGTTTGCAAAAAATTTAACATGATATTTCTTTGTTAATTACAAATCATACCATTTTTATAAATGAATTGTGTGATATCTAATTAATATCATAACTAATGGATTTTTTATTTTGTTAGACATGTCAATTATCATCTGTATGTAGTTTACACATATTTTTAGTTATTATTTTTCGAACATGACAATTATTATTTCATGAGACATGACAATTCTTACTTTGTGTGACATGGCATTTTTTTGCGTTCTTGTGGGTACACGTTTATTAAAACACGGTAATTATTGTTTGTGTGATATGCCAATTCTTATTTTTTGCTAATTATTATTACTATTTTAGTACATGGCGATTGTTATTTTATGAGACAAGGATTTTTTTTGTTTTATATGATATGGCAATTCTTATGCGTTGTCTTAGGGTACACATTTATTAAAACATGATAATTATTACTTATGTGATATGACAATTCTTATTTGTTGTACATGGAAACTCTTTATTTTGTGTGACATGCTATTTATTATTTGTGTGTCATAAAAATTATTATATGTTGGCATCACATTTTTTTAACACGGTAATTTTTCTTTAAATGTTAGACATGTCTTTTTGTAAACACAAACATAATACTATGTGAAACATGGTAGTTTTTTGTTTTAGAAATTTTGGACATTGCTTTCTTTAGTACAACATGGCAACCATGGTGCAATAGGTTTTCACCCCAATGGCAATTTTACCTTGTTTTTATTTTGTAGATTGTTTCTTGTATAGGTTGCGATGGGTTTTTGTTGGATAATTCCTTTTATAACAATCCATGGCAAGAGTTCTTGTTTTTTTATTGGACATGGCAATTCTTATTTGTAGGACATGGTAAATCTTATTCATAGGACATGACAATTCTTATTATTGAACATGAAAAATCTTACTGGTATTGAGATCGTGTTGAATTCAGCCCGGGATTGAGATTAGCGGTGATTAATTAAATTAATTAATAAGTTAAATCCACGATTCCTACTTCACTTCGGAGTGTAACCAACCGCCGCGTATGTATATTTTCTGTGATTACTGGCCTAATAAGCTTGCATTTGGGCGGTAAAAGTACAACCAGTGCGTGGCCCTAATTAGGCTTTTTATAATTTGGAGAAACAAACGATCGAGTATCCATTAAAGAAGTAAATATATCTAAAAAATGGTTTCTAACCAAACTCCTTAACTTAATTTCTTATACTGAAAATAAATTATACACAAATTAGGTGCAAATTTGTTACAAACTACTACTTCATTAAACTTGATTCCAACTCGATTCAACAATTTACATGACTGGTTATATAAAAAGTAAGAAATCTGCTTGTCATTGTTCTCATTCGTCGACCTTTCCCAATCCGATTGGCTAATTTCGCTAGGTATGTTTACTAGAGCTGTAAGAGAGTTGTGTTGTATCTTATCCTTATGGCCTACGGCGGGTATGCTGTTGGCTGGCGTGTGCGTTTGATGTTCTAGTTCTACCCACTGAATACTGCGTTTATCAGTTCCATGTTGAATGAGATTGGGGGCCTGGAGCTGTTTTGGTCGACTTACATTTATGTCTGTGTTCATGGTCTAGGACTACATGTCTACATCGCTAGAGGAAGTGTGTAACATGTACTGTTCATTTCTGCTATGGATTTTGAATAACAACTTCATGATACGATGTGGGTAATTCTACATAATTGCTTCTTAATTTACAGGAAGAATGAAACAATGTTTTGAAAATGAAGAAAACAGTTTGGAACTGACGAAACAAATATGTGAAGAATTTTAAACCCAAAGTACTAATCTTTTAAGTTGAACAAATGTGGTAAAGACATGGAGATGACCATGGTTGAACTGAACATTTTCAAGAATGGACACTGTAAAAAAACATAATGCAACCAGTGGAGCTTTTCTTCGTTAGAGCAACCTTTTTTGAAACGGAAGGCAAAAGGATTGCCTTATATATTACTCCCTCCGTAAACAAATATAAGAGCGTTTAGATTACTACTTTAGTACTCTAAATGATCTTATATTTCTTTACAGAGGGAGTAATTAAGAAGATAATAGAGTTTGTTTTGTTAAGAATACAACACCCTTGGTTACGTAAGGTCATCACTCTCCCGGCATGATTGTACCCAGTTTATTTACCCCCGCTACAACCCAAATAGTTGCATCAGCCATGATGTTGGATAAGAGTATTGCTGGCGGAGCACACTTGCGGCAGAAGACTCTTGCATTCCGCTCGTTCCATAGGGTCCAAGAAGTGAGCATGACGAGGGAGGACATGGCCTTCCGGTTCGGAACGCGGATGTCGAAGAGGCCCACCCACCAATCCTTGACAGAGTGCAAGAGATGCCAAGAGGATGTGTTGATGTGTTCCAGTAGAAACTTCTCTATGATAATGCCGAAAGTCTGAGTGTGTGTCGACATTTGAAGAAGAGCTGATCAGCAGATTCAATCACACCCGAGCAAAGTAGGCAAGCGCCACAGTTGGTCCACCCCCGCTTGGCCAACCTATCCGCAGTCCAAATTCTATTTTGGATGGCAAGCCAGGCAAAGAATTTGACCTTCGGCGGAGCCCAAGCCTTCCACACGGCATGCTCCATCATAGAGTGGATAGTACCCAAAAATTGCGCCATCTATGCGGATTCCGCGGAGTAGGCTCCACTATTAGTGTGCTTCCAGACGATGTCATCCTCCGTGCCCTCATCAAGGCGGAACCCGTGTAACGTGGACCAAAGCTCCAGGAACTGACGAAAATGCTCGAGTGAAAAGCTTGCATCCAATTTGACCTTGGAGACCCAAGCGTCCTCCTTCAAGGCCTCCCGGACCTTCCAATTTTTCCTCGACGAAGCCTTGAAGATGAGGGGCGCAATATCTTTCGGCTTTCGATCATGCACCCAAGGAGAGTCCCAAAACGGGGTGCAAGCACCATCACTGATGTGGATGGAAGTGCAGGCATAGAAGAGGTCATAATCTGTAGCATCACACGGGTTACCCGTCCCAACCCACATCTTAGTGGGTTCCTTCCATTCGAACCAAATCCACCTCAACCGGAGGCCCCTCGCAAATTACACAGCGTGCTCTATACAATTACGTACCTTTCGTATGTTCTGAGTTTTTTTATTTGAGTTGCATAAGTATCCCTAAAAAATTCTTTACTACCTGTTGGTTTGTTTTTCACAGATTCTGTCCTGTTTTGCCTTTTCTTCATTTTGCGAACCTTAAGCTTGCTTTTTCTTTGCAAAAACTTTTTGTAAATCTTGATAAACAGTAGCCCTTCAAGAATATCCTTATTTCCAGTAGATAAAAAATTATTTTATTATGGGTACTAACCTCGCTAATCAGATTATGATGAGTTATGTATGAAGGGAGTTTTCAAGTGTGCGAGGGAAGGTGATGAAAGAAGATTAAGAAGTATCAAGCGCTCAAGCTTGGGGATGCCCCCATACATCCCCAAGAAATATTCAAGGAGACTCAAGCGTCTAAGCTTGGGGATTCCCCCGTGCATCCCCTTCTCCATCAACAATTATCAGTTCGTCTCTCGTTTCACTATATTTTTATCACTTCATGCATTATGTGCTATGCTTGGAGCGTCTCGCTCTTAGGTTTTATTTTTCTTTAGCTTTTCTTGTTGTTCATAACAAGTTAGAAACCAGCTTTCTTTGTGTGGGAGAGAAACACGCTCCACTTTCAAAATCTAGAACACAACATAGGAATTTTTCATGCTTATCTTTGTTGTGTGTGTTATTTATCTTTTTCATAGCTACTTCCATGTTTTGCTCTTAGTTTTCATGTTTATCTTTTCAAAGAGATTTTGCTTAGTTTGTTGATAGAACTCTCTTGAGTTTTCATGTTTATCTTGTTTAGAGAGTTTTCCTGTTGCACTGAGTTTTGTGTCTTGACTTGAAGTAGATAATTGAGGTTGCTATTCTTTTGTAGTAGTAACTTGCAATAGTTTTGAGGTATTGTTTTGAGTAATGTTTGGACTTTTGGTGTCAAGAGCTTTAGCCTATTAGTGATAGATGTCGTATTTTGGGCAATCCGTGTTTATTTTCAAACTTACAAAATTAGTTGAGAACTTTAGCTACTAGATGGATCACTACTCTTCTGAGGGGTCGAATATTAGGGTACACTCATGTACCATGAGTCGAGGATGCGCAAGGATAACCAAACCCCCATACACTCCTCCTCGGGGTACATGTCTCTTCGTGAACCTCCTTATTAGATTGAGAGTTACCGATAATAAGTGCATGAGTTATTCGGACTAATGTGAGTATTCGAAAGTTGACACTTCCACCTTCCCATACTTTTCTAGCCTCTCATGTGCCGTGCATTGCTTTCTTCTCACTCCGAGAGTTGGCGTCCACCTTCGCCGGTACATCCAAACCCTTGGCATGATACGCTCTGTCATCATAAACCTCCTTATATCCTTCCTCAAAACAGCCACCATACCTACCTACCAAGGCATTTCCATAGCCTTTCCGAGATATATTGCCATGCAACATCCATCTTCTCATGACTTGATCTTCATGTCATACATGCTACATGCTTGATCGATGAGCCGCATGCTAGTTGGGCCTTGCCCTAATCATTGCTACATGACGCGCTAGTATCATTGCATATCCTGCTATACTGGGAGAGGCATACATTTGCATACATCATGATAGTTACATCTTCTTTATGATTTGAGTACTTTGTAAAGTGTGAAAGATCTTCTATACTTTTTGTAATATATAGAGTGTTGCCCCTAAAGTGAGAAAAAGATCCCAAAGTGGACAAAATTAAAAGATCCGAAAGAGGACAAATGAGAGAAATGGAAAGAGCCATTGAGGCCACCAAAAAAATAGAAAAAAATAGAAAAAAAGAGAAAAAAATAAAAAGAGAGAAGGGGGGCACACTACTATTCCTTTTGAGAGATCCACACTCGTACTCCCTCTTATATCTTGTACTCCATAGAGATTATCATTCATGCATATAGCTATGTGGGGACCTTCACACTATAGAACTTGGCTTGTATATTCCAATGATGAGCCTCCTCAAATGAGCTCTAGGTCTTCTTGAGCAAGCAAGTTGGATGCACCCCCACTAGTTTCATTGGAGAGCTTTTAGCTCATATGTGCATTCGTTGCATGGCAATCCCTACTCCTCACATCATATCTATCATTTGGCTTTCTCTCGCCTATGATTGTCCTCATTGATGTGAGCCTTTCACGCCCTTTTTGTCTTCTTCCTCCACCATATTCTCTCTTGCCATCCTAAGTTTCAACTTTCTTGCTTACGCTCATCCATTGCATGAGTGCTCAAAATGTCGAAAAGGAGTGGATCATTTTGACTTGTACCTGGCTAGTGGTATGGGGATGAGTCAAGATAAGATCCCAAAGAAGACCAAGTGTGAAACTTTAGTAGATTGAGTTGTCAACACAAAAATACTTTTTCTCGTATATCCCTATCCCCTTTCTTGCACGCAAACACCATTTTGAGACATTCGAGTCACGGACAGCGAGAGCTCTTGCACCTTTATGTTCTTATGTTGCTTGTTTCAATACTAAATATAGACTCTTTCCTGTTATGACTTGAATTGAATTACATGCCTAGATTTCTTTACTTAAAAGTTCTTATATGGTTGTTAGCATGTCACCACAGAAATTATGCTTTTATCATTTACCTACTCGAGGACGAGCAGGAATTAAGCTTGGGGATGTTGATACGTCCAAAACGTATCTATAATTTATGCTTTCTCCATGCCTCTTTTGTGTGATATTTCTATGTTATTGATGAACTTCCATACACGTTTGATCATATTTGGACTAACCTATTAACTCAGTGCACCCCAGTGTCAGTTCCTGTTTTCTGCTGTTTTTCTATTTCAGGTTTCCCCCATATAAAAAGTGCTCCAAAATTCGGGAAAAATACCATAAAAAATCAGCGTACAAGAAGCTTCGGGAATCACCGAGAGGGGGCCAGAGGGGGCCAGAGGGGACCCACCAGGGCCCCAGGCGCCCTCCCGGCGCGCCCTAGGGTGGGGCCGCGCCAGGGGGCCGCCTGGACCCTTGGTGGCCCCCCTGGCTGCCCCCCTTTGCCTATTTATTCCCCGTGATGCAAAAACCCTGGAACGGGAACCCTTTTTCGCGATCTATCCTCTGTTCCGCCGCCGCCGCGCTTCCAAGATCGGGAGCACCAGAAGACCTCTTCCCGGCACCCTGCCGAAGGGAGGAATCACCTCCGGGAGCTTCTCCACCACCATGGATGCTTCCCGGATGAACCGTGAGTAGTCCACCTTGGACCATGGGTGTATGATACGTCCAAAACGTATCTATAATTTCTGCATTTTGCGCTGGTGGCTTTTTCTGCGCCCGTCCAAAGAAAAGCTCTTTGGAGCTTGTTGATGTTGTGAATGATGCCAGGGAGGACGATGAGCGGAGTGATGAAGTATATAGCTTGTGAACTAAGGACCGACTTGACAAGGGTCGTGCGACCACTGGAGGCGATGTTTCGGCCATCCCAGGGGACCATCTTCGATGCCACTTTATCCTCGAGGAACTGAAAATCGATGGGAACGACTGGAGCACATTAGCCAAGTCAATGTGACCACATCGAATGGGGGCAACAAGGCTTTTGATGAAGTTGGTGGAGAGCCCCGTGACATCACCAAAAAGCCGCAAGATGCGGGAAAGGTTATCAATGTCATGCTTGATGGGTGCCATGAAGACCGCTGCATCGTCTGCATATAGGGAAGTGCGCAACACTGTGCCACGACCGCGGATCTTGTGGAGCAGGCCACGTCTAGTTGCAACATCGAGGAGCCGCTGCAGGGAGTCGATGGCAATAACAAAAAGCAAGGGCGGGAGCGGGTCCCCCTGCCTGAGTCCCCTCCCATGGACAATCGGCGTACCGGCAACACCATTCAAGAGGATCCGTGATGAGGACGTGCAAAGAAGTGCAGCAATCCAATCTCGAAAAATGGCAGGGAAGCCCCGTCTTTGAAGAAGGTCGAGGATGTATTCCCACTTTACCGAGTCAAAAGCCTTCCGAATGTCAAGCTTGAATAGCAAGGAGGGGGTCTTGCGAATGTGCAATCGCCGAGCAAGATTTCGCACATACATAAAGTTGTCATGGATGCTTCGAGTTTTGATAAAGGCGCTTTGCGCACGCGAAACAAGAATGTGCATGTGAGTGCTCAACCTCAAGGAAAGAATCTTGGAAAGGATCTTGGCCACCGGCCCAATATTAATGAGATATCACATGTAGTTTCTGGCGGAAATCTCACTAAGATGGTATTTGGTTTTTCTTAAGGATGGAAGAACCTCACGCCGACATGCATATCCAGGATCTCCTAGGTAGAAATTACCATCAAGGATGTTGATCCCATCAAGTCGAGTCGTGTTGTTAGCAATAAATTTTTCATCATGGGTTGATCCTTCCAAACAAACTAAGTCATATGTGAATTTGAGATCAAAATCAATAGCAAGAAACACATTCTGGCTTGTGTATTGCTTTTTACCCATGTATGTTTCACCTTGTGACCTCGGCACTATAGCAATCACATAAGTACAGTCATCTGCTTCTGCAGTGATTTAATCATATCTCATGTGATCTCTCCAATTGCATAAGTCTTGCTAGAAATACACAAAAATCTCAATGGACCTCCTGAATGTGTTGTGAATCACCCTGAACCTCTGGTTATGAACTATAACATGAAGGAATATTGCTACTTCCTATTCCAAAGAGGTGTCGATACTATCTTGTAGCTACCCCCTCTCCCTAAATGTCTCCATCATCTTGGCAAAACGGTCTCTTCTCATTCTAAGCACGTTCACAGCCTCTACATCGTTATGGTTATAGATGTCGTTCAGATTCACCGTAGCATTGAACCATATTTGATCATAGGCTTGTGATTGTTATGAATCGCTCTCTTGTGGACCAACATAACCTAGGACTAAATCATGGCTATGATTGTTGTTGCCTGAACAACCAGCTTCATCCGTTCATCCTAGTGAAATCAATGTTGTGGTAAGTAACGGTGAAATCGACCATACACCTCATCTAACGACCTAAAAGTGAAGGGATGGAAGATTTTCATATGTTTCTTACGCCATGAGAGAGGATAAAAAGGACACACCTATGCCGGAGACGAGGACTATATGGAGATAAAGGGGACAAGCAGCTCACGGAGGGGAGGAGCACATCCTAGTATACCACAGGTAATCGGTACTACCACCACCGCAGGTATCATAGATCTAAATCGCCATTGCCACGGGTGCCGAGGAATGAGGAGCCCCAATTTGTCCTCCCGCAAGAGGTGAGCGAGTATAAGAGGGATGAGACTGCAGATTTTGTGTCGTCGCACACTTGGAGATTTTTGTCTTCCTTTATCACCATGCTTGCACCACCACGTACGTTGTTTCTCCCTTTGCGCTCACCCGAGCCTAGCTTCATAGAAACGACCAATTCAAGTGTTCCTAGCGCTTTGAGTTTCGTGCATGATGGTCTATTTCTTATTGTGACCAACCAAATGAGTTTTTTTCATCCATTAGACCTGCTTGGGTGCTGCGGGCAACCAAACACGCTTCAAACATATGTCTACCAGGCATGATTGATCAAACATGCCGGTCTCACCATGAGAGCGCTGCACTTTCTGATGTTGTTGAATTATCAACTTTGATCACTCTCCTTTTCTCCACAATCTCTAGCGTCTTCTTCAGATAGACACACTCGTAGAAAAAACCTTATTCCCAACTTTAATTGTTGGTGCCTGAATTTAATCCACGTCAGTGCTATTTTTTAAAATAGTGTTGGTCTCGCACTTTATCATACGTCAATGCTATGCCTATATTACTGGTTTGAAAATTATTTCGAACATCATCTGTAAGTGGGACCCATCTTTCTACCCAACCATAATAAACTAGTGGCATGGGAATCGATCTCACATCGGCACTATTCTTATTACGGATGGCGTAGCTGAAGTGGTCAACACCATAGATAACATTTTCTATTACTTAGCTGTTTTGGAGGGCTAAGATTTGCTATTACTCTTAGTCATTCCTTCACCCAGCATCGTCGAGTTCTCGCCACACGGTGTCGCCCCTTCTCCCGCCGCAGCCTCCCCACCATCCCCGACCGACGCCATGTCGTCGACCTTCGTCTCCCCCTCCTCCTTCCTCCCGTCACCCCTTCCTACGATCGCACCCAGCACGCCTTCGACCCTCCTACCAGTCGGCGCCCTTCTCCCGCCGGCCCAACCGTCAGTAGCCTTCGGCCGACATCATCTTCCCATCGACCCAACCGTCGGCAGCGCCCTCGTCCCGCATCAAATTAAGTGAGATTTAATTGTTTTATATATTTAGCTCTAGTTTAAATATAGCAGTATTTTAGAGTATGAATTCTTCCTAATTAATTGTGATGGTTGTGCAAGTAATATGAAATGAGTGATAAGTTTTGTGTGTTGGCCGATATGAATTTTGTGGCGATGGATATGTAAATTTTTGCATGTAATTTCGAGCTACCAATGTTTTGGCGAAACGTCTGTTTCGTCAAATTCCTAGCACTTATTTGATTTTAGACATGTGTGTTGTTGTGTCGATTATTAACTTGGACTTGCTGATGTTTCAGAACGAAGATCAGATTTTCACTAGTAAATGGATGATGACAATAGGATCCCTGAGTGCGATGACTGTGTCGACGACGGGGCTATGTGCGACAACCCTCACTTGAAAAACGGGAGGTGCTTCTCCCTCACGCTTAATAAGGACTTCGAAGAATTTATGGTATGTTATCCGCGCCACATATTTCTTCTTAATTAAGCATAACTTAGGATTATTGTTTTAACGTATAATTTATAATTTGACTAGTGCATCCCTTGCTATGCAACACGTTATGTCTTAGAGAAGCTTTCTTTGGATGACTGCCAAGAGGTGGATATGAAAAAAGCTTACCTTAAGACAAAACATGATTTCATTTTTAAGGTTAATGTCATAAATGAAGTAGGTTGCACACATTTTGGTTGTCCAAGTTGGAAAGTACTATGCAAGGCTTAAGGTTTTGAGGAGGATATGAGAATAACCTTCGACATTGGCATTCCTCAATATGATCCAGTCACCGGTTATCATTTTGATGAAGATATTTAGGTCGATCTCGACATGATTCTAATTCTACCTCCGTGTGAGTTTGTTATTCTCACCAATTGCTTATTTAAAAATATTTGTTATTCACCACCACTTATCAACTTGTTTGTTTACAATTGCCAGCTTATTTCCTTTATTCTTGAGATACACAGAAGATAGTAGACAAGACCTATTCCACTCCTAGATTAGGGCTAACTTGGGAGGACAAGAATTCTTTTGTCACCTTTGTTAATGTTGTTCTAACTTTTAAGATCGTCCACTACGCTGGCCAAAATTACAAAGAATATGTGCCACTAGTCCACGAGTTGAGCATTGCTAACATTTGTGCAAATACTATGGTAAGATTATTTTTTTACTATTGTATCACTAGTCCATATTTTTCATACATTATTCCATCTCTTTTTCATGCATTATTTCTTCTCAAGTAAACTACATTGCTAACTATGTTACTATATATTATGTCTTAAATAGAAGCTACCGAATGATGTTGTGCCTTCGTGGATGTATGTCCAAGTTGAGATGACAATTGTTGGCGTACGGCCATGGACGCATGGTTTCCAACATACATACTCAATCGAACATCAAACAGATGGGTGCCTAAGGATGAAAAAAAAAGTGATTGGGAGCAAGCCACAAATTGGATATTGGTGGATCTCTCTGCTCCTTAATAGAGATGAAGGGCTTTTTCTATTGTATTTTATTTTACCTAAGAGAGAGGAGTAGTAGGTCCTAGTCTGTGCGGTTGCCCCGGATCTGGTGGAGCTCCTATGGTGGATGGTGGCTCGGGACGTTTTCATCGCGGCTAGGCTACAGCGGGCTGGACCGAGGTGGCGTGGGGGCCTGCTGTTGTGAATAAAGGTAGCGGTCCTCGTGCTCTGCTTGCATCACGGCAACGTCATGCATAATCGGTCCTCCTTGATCTGGTCATCGGCGTGTTCTAGAATTGATGTCGAAGATCTTGCACGGGATATCTGGATCGAACAGAATTCAATCATGTGAGTCCATATCAGCCTACGAGGTTCCATGAGGGTGCGAGAAGAAGCTCTTTTGTTTGTTGACAACATCGGACATGTCGGTCTCTCGATTTCCATGGTGTAGACAGCGATGAAGAATGTCATGGTGGCTGAGATCGGAGGATCAGTTAGACGAACGGGGCCTTGGAGGGGATAGAATCAACCGGGTGATTGATAACTCTTAAAAGCAACACTGACAAGTGGAGCAGCATCATTGGAGGATTTCATTTTTTGGTGGTGCTCCTCGGGTGCCGAGTCGTGAGTTTTAGGGTGAAAACCTAAAGTCTCACCTTCATTGATTGTGTTTGGCAATTGCCTTGCTGGAGAAATTGTTTTGAGTGCTCGAGCTCGAACTTCTCCAGGGTAAAAATCTAAGATCTTGGATCGGACAACAACGGCGCTTGTGTTGTTCCTTTTTAGAGGTGTTGCTTTTGGAAACCTTTTATGTTATGGGTGTTATTTTTTGTGGTGGTTTGTGTGCTACTGCTGAGAGGAGTCGATCGCTATGGCGAAATTAACCTTTGTTTTTTTGGCTGGGTGCATCCTGGTATCTTGTAGGTGTAGAGGTTGAGTTTAATTGATATCATCACGATATTTATATATTTATTTAAAAAAAATCAAGTCGAGCTCACCCCTTCTTTTATGGTACCCTGAGATAAATATGGACTTTCCATTCGTGCTATCTAACGGTGATAACCGAATCTATACTGCTCACATTTTACAAGGGATTTGCTAGCGGTATGGCTTGTACCGCTGCGCTCTCCCATCCTCCAGTATAGCAGGTCGAGATACAGGTGAGTGTCTGTGAATCGACGACAAGGGCAGCTATGGCGACTAGGGTGGCGTGGCCGCAGGAGCATGGTTGCGTGGAATTAAGTCGGCGGGCCAGGCGGCAGAGGCAGTCGGGACGGGCCAGAGCGGCGCAGGCAGCGGACGGATTGAGAGTTTGAGACGACGCAGGAGGACGTGCTGGGCGGCCCATAGGCGGACGGATTGGACGGCGCGCCAGTTCGTGGCCGTCTTCGGAACCTATTGTATGCAGCGTCGGGCGGCAAGGGTCGTGCGCTTCCAGGAGCGATGGGCTGCCTGTGAGCGGGTAGGCTGGAAGAGAGATGGGTGCAGGACCGTGCTGGACGTGTGGCGGCGGGGCGACGATGATGGAGAGCCGAGAGGAGGAAAGCAGCCCCACGAGCTTTGTAGGACAAGCGGCGTCGGCCGGGAAGCGCAGGTCTGTGCGGTACGGTTTGCCGGGAGGCACAGGAATTGGACATCGTGGTAGAGGTGCCTCCCTGCTCCGGGGCGCATGACCTGGGTGGCGCTGTGGAGGAGGACCTGGGCGTCGCGGTGGAGGGTGATGCCGGTGGCTGAGAACCTGGACGGCGCGGTGGAGGGATCCCGTGCTTACGGCGCCGGCAGGGATGGAGGGGTGTAGACAAGGAGTGTGGCGGCGACTGGACGACGGTAGTAGGGAGAGTGGCAGCGACGGGCGACAAAAGTGAGAAGGGGTCTATCCTACCAATAGTCCGATTTTGATATACTGCTTCCTCCCTATGAACGGTATAGGGTACCGTAAAAACCCTCTTCCTTCATCCTTTTCCAGGCAGCAGTACAAGCAACCTTTATCTTATCGCGCGGGCAGGGAATTTTCCATGCATGATGCACACATACAATATCATCCTTATCACCATCCTATTTGCGGAGGGTGCAATGTTCTTCCCCATGCACATTACATACTCCCTATATTCCATTCCATACGACCGGCGGACATGGATGTGATCAGCATGGGAACGCAAAGTGGAAGGAACCCAACTGGAGTGGACCTGTACGTCTGTCTGCGTGCACTAGTCAACTAACCAACCAGAACAACCCCAGCTCAAATCCAAATCCAAATCCCTGGATGCTCTCCGAAAAGGAAATAAAGCTTTCTAGCCAGATACACACAGATCTTCTTCACACCCAGCAGCAAAGCTAAGTGAGAGAGAGAGTAGCCCCGTTGGTTGGTTATTTGGCCTGGTCGATCGACACCTTTTGCTTGTCAAAGGCCAAGATTCTTCACTCTAGCTTAGCTTTAGCTGTGTCAAACATGATCTTGTCAAAGGCCATTTTATTTGGGCTCGTCGATCTTGTCAAAGGCCAAGATTCTCTCACTCTAGCTAGCTTTAGATGTGCCAAACACGCTGCCTCGCCGCCAAAGTCGTAGCCCCAACCCTGACCCCCATGGCTCCTGCCTTCTTACTATAAATACATGGACAGACAGGAAATGCAGGCATCATCATTCATCAGTTAGCTAGTGCACCAGGGCACAGGCGATAGATAGAGGTTTTGTATGGGGGTAGGAGGCCATCTTCGATAGCCAAGGATGATTTGCCTATGAACCATTCTCCCCTGGCAGCCCAGCTCTCCCAGAGAGCCGCGCCTGGTGATGGTTCCATGGGCAAGTCTCCCTGGCTACCCGAGTACCTCTTACCATAGACACCCCCATGCCAGACCCGCGAACATTTCATTCATCCTAGCTACTGCGCTCAACACAATTCAAAAAGACACATTCTCGTCAAAATAATTCAGAAGGACCAGCGATCATCAGATAAGCCCCCTTACATAAAAACAGAACATGTTTGCAAACAAAACATTCTAGTGGTTACCTTGACAGCAAGCCTTGTGAAGTTGTGATTCCACGACCAAGGCATCGTTGGGCTACACCAGCCCTCAAGCCCCAGCGGCATGGACATGCCACATTTGCTGCCACTGTAATAAGTGGCAACCCTGCCCTCCCCGGCATTCATCACTAGCATTCCTTCTATGCCTTTAGCCAGTTGACTGGACTATCTTCTCCCTTTTCTTTCCTTCTAGTATTTCTGTCAATAAGTGAGCTTGCAGCCCTGCAAGCTTTCACATTTTAATTTACAGGTACACGAGGTGTGAGGCATTCCAGATAGCAAATACAGTGCAAGCAGATAACAAGTACTAATGCCCAAGTATCACAAATCAATCCAAATATGTTACAGAAATTAATCAATATCGGAGGCAGAAGAGAGCTACTGTAAATAAGTGTCACTACAGCACACATTACTTTTTGTTTGCGGGGATAGAATAGAACACACATTCCTACTAGTAAGAAAAATGTGTAGTAACAGGCAGTGGACTACTGGACTTTGCGCTCAACATAGAAAATGATATTGTGGCAACCAAAGTTGAAGAAGAGCAAAATGTGAAGAGAGTTCAGTAAACACGACACGTAATGAAACAAATGAATTTAAAGTACAAACAAGTTTTGAGATGGATGAATTCAGAATAACACTTTGGACCTGAGGCTACATCACACGATAACAAACCCTCCACCCCCCATCCACGGACCGAACTATTCTCACTACAAGTTACCTTATTCACCATCTCACTGATATTTAAAAACCGCTGATGCCACAGATACAAAATAAAAATTATTCTCTGATATAGATAGAAGGATACGGTACACATACTAGTTGCTAGGAGACACCACCCAAAGAGTATACTACAAATTTCCAATGATCAAGTTCAGCATTAAACAAGTAGCAGGCCTCACACACTGGGCTACTATTTGCTAGCACCGGAAGAATGGCAGGTCACGCTAACTATAACACCAAGCTCTACAACTCCCAGGTATACATATATGCTCTTACAACACCAATGAATCCGCTCGGGTGGCCTAAACAGTAAGGGCCAAATCAACCCTCTTAACCTAAGAACAGCGCACCCATGGCAGGAAACTAAAGCAACGTCGACTAGTTTCCGTGGGTGGCACCGTTCGTGTTTACCAGGACCGGGGAACCGTTCTGTGCGAGATCCGCTTCCTCGACTTCTGACAAGAAACCGTTCTCGAAGAATGCCGAGTGGAGGGCTTGTACGCATTGCTTCGCCTCGCTGTCATTGACCACCAAGGAGATGTTCACCTGCTTATGCACAGTTAGAAACCGCCATTCCCTTTGCCACGTGCAGAAAACAAAGTTCATTTCCATTCTGGGAAAGGCGTACTACCTTGGATGCCCCTTGCGAAATCATCTGAACATTAACACCATTTCTGCGTAGAACATTGAACGCCTGCCATGCAGCAATGAATGTAAAAGTTATGACACAAAAATTATCAACTGAAGCAACTTCAAACTTTTGGTGAGCATTCTAGTGCATTATCACATCATGCATTAATTTATGATAAAGTTTCATCTTCTAAATAGTACCATGTGTAGATGTAGTCATACCTTTTCAAGAATCAGAGATGATCTCTGCACGTTCCCTATCAGGGAAATGATTGATCTGTGCTGTAGGAGATGAACAACTGCAATCTTTTCAAGTTCTTCAACTACATTATCAAGCTCCTGCCACATCATCACAACCAAACAATGAAACAGGAGCATTGATTAAAAAACACAGCAGTAGGGCAGTGCAAGCAGTATTGTTGGCAGAGAACTGAACATAAAGGTGGAATAAGGTCCCAAGTTTTTACCTGCTGGATCAATTCACGACTCCACAGTTTCGATGGATCTAGTGTCAATGATATGCTGACTTCACTAGTAGCCACAGAATCAACAGAGATACCCAAATCTTCAAATATTGAGAAGACCTGCACAACAGCAATACAATAAAAAACATCAATAGCAGTAGGACAAGGGAAGCGTCGATTCGGTGCCCGGGTGCATCTGCACCCGGGGAGACAAAAAATGAAAAAATGGAAATAAAAAAAGCTTTAAAAAATACAAAAAAAACTGTGGTGGAAGATGCTTCCGTCCGAGATGTTCGTGCAAATTTTAAAAAAGTTCGGACATCTGAAGAGCTCGCGGCAAAAAAGACAAATGTGCAGTTTCTTTAAATTGCACTATTTCGGACTGAATTTGTCTTTTTTGCCGTGAGCTTCCTAGATGTCCAAAAAAGCTCAAATTTTACACGAACATCTAGCCCCTGAGCATCTTTCACCATAACAAAATTTTCATATTTTTTGAGCTTTTTTCATGTCTTTTCGAAAGTTTTTTGTGCAGGAGCATATGAGCCTGGGCTCAGATTTGAATATCCCCACAAGAATGTTGCTATGTTTACCTTTGCAGAGAAGACCTTTGACAAAAATCAAAACCAATAACATACAATATCAGATCATGTATAGCTGTAGGAAAAATGAGCCACAAGACTGTTGCTATGTACCTTTGCAAGAAAGCCATACTGTCCAAGCATCCTTGTGCTCACTATATCCAACATGGTAATATTTGATTTCAGAACAATGCTGGTTAATATGCTCTGCGATATAATGTAGAGTCAGGGACCAATAGCAATTGCACATGGAAGAATCAGAATATACTGATACAGGCATGCAACAAACCTTGCGCATATCTCTTGTTTTAGTGATCACAGTACCAGGTGCATGACGGTTATAAGAGTTCTTTACTCGAACTGGTATACCACCTTCCCTAGCTGGCCGCATTGATTGGGGATGTAAAACCTAATAGTTGGCGACAGTATTTATGTAAGAGTGGTATGATGGCAGATTAACACTCGCTAAATCAAAGGAAATATCAAAAGTAACTATAGAGACACATATAACAAAAATAAGTTATCAATGCTGTAAAGATCCCTGACTACACAGCCAACCCCCTGAACCACAAAACAAACTAATTTTGAAAAGCCAAGAATGGGAGAATAAACATATAATGGCAATCTCTGGGTTAAGGTGCAACAGGCTAACTTCTACTATTCAGTCAACAAGTAAATAAACGAGGAATACCTGTGCACCAAAATAAGCAAGTTCAGCTGCCTCATCAAAAGTCAAGTAGGGTACTGGTACCGCATTTGCATAAATATTTGGATCGCACGTCAACACACCATCTACATCCTTCCAAACCTATGTAGATTTAGAAAATCAAGTTACAGTCCGCAACACTGAAAAAATGCATAGATGCACTATAAGTCAACCACTCATTATTCGTAGCTTTTAAGTTTATTTGGTTAAACATCTGGACAACTCAGCAACGGAAGCATAATTAGCCAAATCAAAATACAAAGCTTCTGGATGCAGCTTAAAATCTGGAGTTTCAGGAGCAACCAGCTTTTCATCACATAATTTAAATATATCACAAAATAAAAACAAACCTGGATTTCTCTTAACCCCAAGGCTTTGCCAATGGTCGTAGCGGTCAAGTCACTGCCGCCCCTTCCTAAAGTTGTGACCGCACATGATTTCCATCCCTAAATTTGTATATACATCATCATGAGCACAAACAAAACAAAATTTATTGATCTTGCGCATGAATTACATAATGTTACAGACCTTCCCAAGGAAACCAGTCACTATAGGAATAGCAGGGTCATCAACCCAATCTCCCTGTAGCCTCTTTGCAACAGCAGGATAAGTTGCTTCAAGAATATCCGCATTTGTGAAATCATCGGTGGTTATAAAGCCGAGATCAAAAGCATCATACTGCAAACAAGTAAAATAATAGTTAAACATTGTTGACAGAAATATAAATGTTATTGTGGAACAAGTCTAATAACAGGTAGTTGTGGAACTCATTGCATATTTCAAACCAATGTCAAATAGTTGAATTATCTTCCACAGGTCCAAACATTGTGCCAGTAAACAGAGTTATAACCAAAATACTAAACTGTTGAATTGCTAGAAGTATTTACCTGTCGTGCCTTCTTCCCAAGTTTATTCAGATATGCAGCAAATATTCTTGTCGACATGCATTCACCAAAGGAAACAAGGTAATCTCGTGTTCTAAGAGTCAACTCTTTCATCATAGCAACACCCTTAAGAAGTTGTTCCAATTCGTCCAAAAAATCTGTTTGATTAAACAGTGAAAATGTGTTGTTCGTATAGTGCTAAACAAAGTCATTTTCATGAAAGACAAATGAGTGCAAGTGTTGAATTAGCCTACAAAAATGTAAGGCGGCGACTAAATGCTAAAGAATCAATGACCATTGCTTGTGCTGGTGTTATGAATAAAATCCAGCATACCACATTTTAGATTGTCTGAATTTTTATGTGTTGGAGAACACAACGAGTATGGGACTTCCATTTTTAAATTACTGAACATGTCACTTGTTCTATTTCTTTTTCCCACATTAGTCATCAAGGGGTATTTGAAATTGGCAGGCCATGCTTGCTTTGTTTACATTACTTTAGTGTTTTATGTAGAAGATAGTACAATTTTATAAAAAGAGTATGTTCCACGGGGAAAAGACGCAATGTATTGTGAATTGATTGAATGTCACTGGTAGATCACTAATTTTTCAGATGTACAATGAGGTCAATGTACTGTATTAAATAAAGGCTATTTAATTGAAGGGAGGGGAGGGGAGGGGGGCGCAGAAAAGTTAACCCAATAATGGTATACCCACTAATCTATAGAATACAAAAGCAGTCCCTGTTGAATATAGGACAAAAAGGCTGAAAGGGGTGTGAATGGATGACAATGTCCTCCCGGCTTCTTACAATCATACATAATTTGAAGGGGAAATTGATGTATCTGTGTTCATTTACAACCAACCATCAAAAATGGCGGCACACCATGCCAGAAGGAGAAGAGTAGAGTTTGTGTAGCTAATGGGAAAAAGGTTGATGTCCCCATCAGGATAAGAGAGCAGCTTAAGCAGATCAAACCATTAATGTACATACAAAAATTGGTGCCATTGATTCTCACTTCATAAAACAAATGGGGGTACAGCTTAGCCTTTTAAAATAATAAGGTATGGTCTGTTTATTTTGCGCCACCAGGACCTCAAAAATGGGAAACATTCTGCTGACACTCAAAATATATGTCAATGGCTGAAGAATTCAAATTGTGAGTGGTAACTTCATGTTACGAAAATGAGTGAGGTTGGCACTGGGTAATGCTATGAACCAAAACCTTGTTGCTCCTCAGTGATCATGATCCGAAAGTAGCAAGAATAATTGCAGAGGTTTAATAACA
This sequence comes from Bromus sterilis, assembly GCA_950022295.1. Lineage (NCBI taxonomy): Eukaryota > Viridiplantae > Streptophyta > Magnoliopsida > Poales > Poaceae > Bromus > Bromus sterilis. Next base: position 437,251,421 of record OX465595.1, read on the forward strand.
GGGAGATAGTCGGATAAACAGAAAGACTTACATAGAGATTGTATGCAAGGGCACAAATAGGAAAAGAAACATTGAAAGAAGAAAATCAGTTGCAAGCCAAATAAGAAGTCTAAAGAACAGATATATTCAAGAAATTCAGCTAGTTTATGGGATTGATGATAATTGCAACTGGCTTGCCTATCAGTTCGATGGGTGGATCACTAACTAGTAAAGAAAAAGACATGACCTTCGAGAATTCTATGTTAATTTTTGCAGAACAAATATTGACTTTGAGCAAACACCTAGCAAGTGGAAAGCAACAGTGACATACCTGAAACAATCGAGCTATCCAATCCAAGCTCATCAATGGTCCTGAGCATAGCAAACCAACGAACACTCAGGATTTGCGCACTCCAAACCAACCATGAAGCAACAAGGTGTCGCAAAATTACAAAATCAAGACGCACCTAAGATGAAGCTCCTTGATGACGGCGAGCTCGCTGATTTCCGAGGCCTTGGGGGCGCCGCAGCTCACCGCCTTCTCTCCTGCCTGCACGGTCCAGCAACCATGGCACATTCAGCACAGAACGGGGAGCTACCGAAAGAAGGAAATTTCACGGAGTCTCCGGGAAATGGTAGCAGTAGTACCAGGAGGAGGTTGTTGGTGGTCTTGCCCATGGCGGAGAGGACGACGACGGGCGTCTCCTCGGGGAAGCTGAGGATGAGGTCGGCCACCTCCCGCATCCGCGCGGCGGACGCCAGCGACGACCCGCCGAACTTCATCACGACGGTGAACCCGGCCGCGGTCACGGCCGCATCCGCCGGCTCGCCCTTCTTGAGAGTGGCCGCCGCCCCGGCCGCCCCGCTCTGGCAGCGGAGCACCAGCCCCCTCCGCGCGCAGCATTGCCTAGAGGCGGCCCCGCACAACGAGGAGCCCCTCGCCCTCCCGAGCCTGGGCGCGGCCGCCGGGGAATCCCGCGCGAGCGCCGCGAGACGCAGCGCGGTGGCCATCGCGGGATCCAGAGGCCGCCGGATCTCTCCTCCCCTCTAGTCCCTCCTCCTCTTCCCGGCCGGAGAAGAAGAAGCGCGAGGAGAGGAGAGGAGAGAGTGGAAAAGTGGCGGCGGCGGTGGACAGACGGACGGACTGGGGGCCGGCGGCGCGGGGACGGAGGGTTTATATAGCGGGAGGGGGAACGGACGGCGAGGAGGGGGGGTGCGCGGGGAACGGACGGCGGAGATGACCGCGACTGGTGGGAGGGAGGGACGGCGGAGTAAAGATTTCGTTTTTTAATTTTAGTTTTTGGTGGAGCCGAGTGGAAAAAAGCTTGACGACCTCTCGCCCCCGCGGCCGGACGCAGAAACGTGAGGCCGCGAGCCAGTGGGCGCTGGGCCCGCATGGAAGCGACCGAGACAGTGGGTTTTTCGCTTGAGATTTTTTTGGATTCAAGCGCCGACGATGTGCGTCCACGGCTTTGGCGACCTTTGGGTCAATGGCCATATGATGCACTGGTTGGATCACCGGTTGTAGTTGATTTGAATGGATTTTGTGCCCTGACTCTACAAAGGTAGAAAGCGAGGTTCATTGGGGATAATTGGTCTCCGTCACTCAGCAACTCTTAAGATTTTTTTCTTTTTGAGCGAGGGGCGATGGTTGGTTGGCGATGTCGTCGTGATTCTTTGGGTAGCGGGATTGTTTGCATGGATTTTCTAGATCACCTAATTATTAGTGGTCGTGTTTTTGAAATGACAAAATATATTTACAATGTTGTTTCATCGGTGTAAATATTGGTAAAGTGTCCCAAGGTAATGATCTATCATGGCTCGAAGCATTCTGCATTTGTCTTCCAAAGGCCATAAGTCTCAGAGCAAATGGACCGGTTGTGTGATGATAGGGTAATGTTGTCGAGTAGAATTAAGGATGGTTGTCCATGAACAATATAATATGGGAAATGCGCGTCTGTTTTTAGAGGTTGCCAAAGCAATCTAGCATTTGACCGATTGTGATTTTGTGGTCCTACTTAAACATTGGCAAGCTGATTTTGGAAAACCCATTAGTTAGCCTCCTAGTTATTTCATCCATACACTAGGAAAACACATTAACTACAAAGGAAAGACATCTTCAATTGTCCAAAATAATATAATGCTAATCTATAGACTTTGTTTTTTGTAACTGTGGTTGGATTCAAATCATATGTGGATTCATTTCAATGGCAAAGTAGATTCGTAGTGATATAAGATTATGTTTGTTTCAATATTGATTGTTTTCAAATCACATGTGGATTGGATTCAGCGGCAAAGCTAACTCTATGAATCAGCTTTGCCACTGAAGTACACTTTGAGGTGCTTCAGCAAATTACATTGAAAATGACCCAAATCCAGATTCTTCTTCACTGACAAAACTAATTTAAAATAGATGTTTGATTCAGATTTCATTGGCAAATTTGATTTGAAATAGTTGTTTGTTTCAGATTATAGATCCAGCTTCATTGTCAAAGTTGGATCTGGTCCCTGCAGATCAAACAAAGAAGGCCATAAAAATGAACTCAGCCCACTCGAAAAAATATACTAGATTGCAACGTAAGGACTTGCTAGTTTTATTTTATGGCGCTATTGGACTCTCTTTTTTTAAGCTTTGACAGTGGGGGCAGCCCCCCAACTAACTTAAATAAAATTAAGAGAGAGCTTTATTACAACCATGCTCACAAGGAGTGAGTATGGGTCTGGAGGGGGGAGGGTTTACAAAAGGGGAGGGGCTACAGGGATTTTAGTTCCCCCGCGAAAAAAGGGAGATGTTCTACTCCCTGTACATCCCAACTACCTATATTTCGAGTAGTTGAGAAAATGAACAAAAGAGGACTTTGCCACTCTACAAAGCGGTGACTAAAACAGTAATGAATTGTTCCAAACCAGGCTTGGCTTTGTTGGTTAAAAGAAAACTTGGGTCATATTGTCGGTAACAGCAACAGGGGTACCTTGAATAATTTTTACACCCATCTTACGGCACCAATAAATCTAGCTAAACTTGGACCGGCTGTGTGTAATCTAGTTAAAAGGTGAAAATGGTTCTAGGTCCGTGAGATATACGGAATATATGCTTTGCTTATGTACATACAAAAAATTCGAATCGGAATCCCGGTAAAAACAAAATAGAGGTTGACTAGGTGATTTTGTAGCCAACCAATTAGTAGTTCAATTTTCAAGCTTGTCGAGATGTTAGGCAAAGTTGGGTTTTGACAACCGTTTTTGCGGTATCTCCATGTAGTATGTTACATGCACCTCTAACAAAAATAATGTCATGATAAATCATCGGTTCGGTGTTTTTAATCATAAGAATAAGACATGCCCCCTGCAGACAACACATACAGTCTCAAACTATTTCGAAAAATGGTCTAAGAGAAACATTTTGAAGACGAAAACTAAACCGTAGTTTTCTTGTGTGGGGCAGTGATTGAATGGAGGAACATAACAAAATTAAGCAACACTTACACCCCAAGGAAAATATATAGATGAAGTGCATACGGAGCACTAGTCGTTTAAAAAAAAGTTAGATAGCGAAAATCAAACAGATTGACATATGTCGCACTCACCTCTCCACCCAAAGTTTTATTTTGTGATGAGATCACCCGGAGCTAATTGATTCGGTAACTTTTAGAAAGCACTCTATCTATCTTTCTGCATACGCTCTCTATTTTCCTGTTCAATCAGACAATCACCCTAGCGTGTCAGTCTATTCGTACACTATGAAGGATTGATTGGTCAATTATCTGTCTTCCTTTTGAGACAGACCACAGAGAGAAGTTTAAACGTCTCTCAGTCTGCTCCCACTGTGACAGATAGTTCCGTGGTATATTCAAACAAGGATCGTGGTATATCTGAATCCACAATATGTGGCCACTCGTCTCCTATCGAATTCACTTTTTGTGTAAACCATGTAACGCACTCATCGTGATACGTCTCGTTCTCGTTTCGATTCGGGTTTCGCTGCTTGGTGTGACTGTGTGAGTGATCAAGTCAGCCTTGGTCACTAGCTACTAGCTAGGTGTCGAGAAATCTGGCCGGTGGATCTGGATGGCATGCGTGCGCCAATGCACGGAACATGCATGCCAGCCCTTTGCGATGTGGCTGCTGTTTTCGTGCAACCGGCGTGGGTGGTTTCCTTGCTAGCACAAGAAGCGTCGTCCGACTGATGGATGAGATACGAGCATAGGTACAAACAGACACGGCGTGACTGGTCCTGGTCGAGAACGACGTGAGAAGCGTAGGGGAACACGTACGGGACAGGAGGGCCATCGCACCCACTTGCACTCTTCATGCATGCCCATTGGCCACCCACCCCAAACGAATGGAGAATCTCGGCAGATTTCCTTGGTGAGGGCATCTTTAACATCAACTATAAATCTTCTGATTACGTTGTGCGGATCATTTTTATCATTTAACGCGATTTTGTATCTATCCACGGTTCGATGTATATATTTTCTGCGGGAATTGGTTGTCATATATTTTCATAAAAAATTATGGTGTAAATTTTAAATATTTGGAATAATAACACATGATCCAATATTTAAAAATACATACAAATTACTATATTTGATGTATATAGTTTTAAATATTTTATTGAATATAAGTGTAGCAATAGAATGAAAAATATGTGTGCATGCATAGTTGCATTTGGTGGTGGATTTTATCTCATGCATGTTTGCATGTTGAGGTGGGTCTTATCTCATTCATAATTGTGTGATGATGTGGCATGTTTGCATGTGGAAATAAATACGTTAGTGGGGTATGCATGATGAGGTGGATAGTGTGCATGTAGAGAGAATTGGCTGTAGTGGGATCAACTTCTTAAGAATAATAGATTTCTGAAAAATTGATCCAAACCGAAGGGGCTTTTCAAAATTCAGATCATCGAAACGTTTTTACCCGACACCAAGATGGTCAGGTCCCACCCAAAATTCCTCTACGCTAAAAATCTCTTCGCGCGAAACAATCGTTGCATATTCATGAAGGTTGTTGGCATTAGATGTCGGTCGAGCCCGTGCGCACCCGGCCACTTCGGTCGATATTGATGCCCAGCCGGAGCTGACGCGATTGCTCACAGGACAGATGGATCGTGCATCGACCGAGAGTCCCGGTCTCCGTGCATGTTCAATGTTGGAGAGAGGCGACGAGACGACTACTTGTCTTTCGCCTTCTTCTGGCGATATTAAACAATCATGACGACGGAGAAACCAACTCTGGTGTCCCACATTCAGATCGGTTGCTCTGCTCGCCTAACCAGCACCCGTTGTTTATAAGGATCCTCATGGGATCGTGGAACACACCAAACACTGCATGTTCCCCTTGTTCTTCGTACAATCTCCTCCATGACGATGAGCTCTAGGATCTTGTGAGATAGAGGACGATTTTTCGATCGAGCAACAACGATTATGGGCAACAACTCTCCTCAACAAGCCGGGTGTAGCAACGATGCATGCAATGATTACGGACAACACCTCTCCTCATCGGAGGAATTGCGTGTCAAATGACTACAACATGCAAACGTTGTGCCGCGACAGAAGGCTCATGTAAAGCACCGCGGGCAGCACCTTATTGCTTCTGCCTCGCCGACTACCGCACCTATGATGCATCTTGGTACAAAATCCTGTAGATGAGACATCTGCACTGAGTTTCTTCGCCGCTCGACCGTCGTGTTTCGAGAGGTTCTATTCCAAAAACCTGGAATGATCGGAAGCAGCTGCAAATCATGTAGCTCCTCATGGCCTCGTGGACGAGCGTCGTTCTAGTTCTAGACTAGGTTAAAGTCTTTTTTATATAAAATTCTTCTGATTTATATGAAAGCTTTTTGTAAACCGATTTTTTTTAAGATGGCATCGACTTATGACACTAATAAATCGAGTTTTTTAATCGTACGGTTTCACGTTTATCTTCATCTTACCCGTCTGTAAACCGAATGCCCGTATTTTTTTAGTGAACTGTTTTTTTACTTTGTACTAGCTTAATACAAAATGAGTGATATTATTATGGATGGATTGGAGGGAGTAGGATTTTTATTTTGGGGACAATTACATTTCTACCCCTAGTTATCTCCCACTCGTCTGATTTGCCCCTAGTTTCAAAACCACACCTGTTCTGTCCAAGGCACTTTGTGAATCTTATGCTTTTGCCCTTTGACCGTTTGACCGTAACTTTGAAAACTTCAGAGAAGATTCATACTAACTCAAAAAAATGCAAATAAGATATCAAAATGTTCAGAAAAATATCACCTATATGTGCGTGTCATTTGCAATCATGAAAAAAGTGTTGGAAATTCCCCATCTGAGTTCGAGCTCATATGATCTTAGCATTAATAAAAAAATCTCAAAAAATCAAAAAAGTTCTGGATTATTTTCCTGTAAACATTGACAAATGTTTTAAGTTCTTGCAAAGTTTCATCATGAAATAACATTCATGAAAGTCAAGGAAAAAAAGACAAATTCAACACTCCAATATTCTTTGTTTCAGAGTGTTGGATTTGTCTTTTTGGCCACGACATTCATGAATGTTATTTCATGATGAAACTTTGCAAGAACTCAAACATTTTTCATTGTCTACAGAAAAAAATAATTCAGATTTTTTTTTTGAATTTTTTGAGATTTTTCTATTCACGTTAAGATCATATGAGCTCGAACTCAGATGGGGAATTTTCAACACTTTTTTCATGATTGTAAATGACATGCACATAAAGGTGATGTTTTTCTGAACATTGTGATATCTTATTTGCATTTTTTCGAGTTAGTATGAATCTGCTCTGAAGATTTCAAAGTTACGGTCAAACAGTCAAAGGAAAAAACATAAGATTCGCAAAGTGGCTTGGACAAAACAGATATGTTTTCGAAACTAGGGGCAAATCAGACGAATGTGACATAACTAGAGTAGAAATGTAATTGTCCCTTTATTTTTAGGCTAGTGCGGCGGAACGAGTACGACAGGGTTTTACTCGATTCCTCTCAATCTGGCGACGCGCCGACGCCCACCCCACCCCGGCCCGCTGATATGGTGAGGATCTCTCACTCCTCGTTGGTTACCCCAAGTGGAAGGTGAGATGTAGCGTAGCAGCAAATTTCCCTCGGTAAAGATACCAAGGTTATCGAACCAGTAGGACTCCAAGAGATACAAGAAGGTGTCACGACGCTTGATGTGGACCTGCACACAACAACAAATAACTTTGCTCCCAACGAGTACAGAGGAGTTGTCAATTCCTCCGGCCTTGCTGTTTACAAAGGATCAACGCAAAAGATAATAATAGTGGCAACTGAAAGTAAACTAAGGATGTAAACAGTAATGTGAAGATGGACCGGGGTCCCATGATTTTCACTAGTGATGTCTCTCTCCCAAAAGACGATAAAAGTGCTAGCGAGGTAAACAAATCACAGCTAGGCAATTGACAGAATTATGAAGGCACCGTAATTCTAACTATGCTGCAAAGAAAGGAAGGGCTCAAAAGCAATGGGCAGTATGCCAAGGTAAGTAGACCGAAATCCAACTGCATCTACTACGAATCATCCACCTTGAGATATCTATCCAGAACATCTCGCTGGTATTAAGTTGTGAATCCCACCCAAAGTGTAAACTCAAAGCAACAGACAACTGCATTAAAAGAACTTTGCGTAAAGTAAACAATCCTTGCACCCGCGGGTACAAGCACCATTGTTTTATCTCTGGTGGCAACAGCACATCCCCTAGTCTCATGTTTCTGTCACTCAAGCTAGACATTAAGGGGATGAACCCACAATCAAGCATAACGCTCCCTCTTGGAGTTGCAACAAATCACTTGGCCAAAGTAAAATACGGTAACGGAGAACATGCAAGAATTTACTCAAGAACAAAATATAAAAGAGAAGAACCAAATATATTACTCATCACAATCTGAACATAGTCTCATAATCCATCAGATCCCAGAAAACTCAGCATAGCGACAATAGAAATTACAATAGTGCCTCGATCATGTGAGGCAGCTCACGAGGTCTCGTAAGTGGAAGCACAAAGAGGGGAGAGAAGTACATTACATAGCTACTGGTCACGGACCCATGGTCCAAGGGAAACTACTCACGGTACATACGGGAGGCGTCCATGACTATGGATGGTCTCCCGAAGGGGGTTCCTCCTCCCGGCAGGGTGCCGGGGCAGCTTCTTCAAGCAGCCCCGATCTAGAAACGGCGGCGGCGGCGGTACAGAGGCGAGTTCGCGGAAAAGAGATCGATATTAGGGGTTTCCACCCGAGGGCTAAATATAGGCGGAGGGGGGTGTCGAGGGGACCCACCAGGCAGCCAGGAGGCCTCCTGGCGCGGCCTAGGGTGGGGTCGCGCCAGGGACCCTCCTGGTCTCCTGGTGGTGGCCCCCCTCTGCTGCCTTGGTGATTCCGGAAGCTTCCGGGTCGCTGATTTTTTATCTTATTTTTTCCGGATTTTTTGGAGCACTTTTAATGGCCGAAAAACCTGAAATACAAAAACAGCAGAAAACAGCAACTGGCAGCTCGGTGCACGGGGTTAATAGATTAGTCCAAATATGCTCAAAAGTGTATGAAAGTTCAAGCAAAACATGGCAAAGTCACACAAAACATGCATGGAGCAAGCAAAAATTATAGATACGTTTGGGACGTATCAACATCCCCAAGCTTAATTCCTGCTCGTCCTCGAGTAGGTAAATGATAACAAGCATAATTTTTGTGGTGACATGCCACACAACCATATAAGGACTTTTAAGTAAAGCAATCAAAGCATGCAATTCAATTCAAGTCTTAACAAGCAAGATTCTATATTGGCATTGACACAAGCAACAAAAGAACAAAAGGTGCAAGACCTCTCGCTGTCCGTGACTCGAATGTCTCCAGATGGTGTTTGCGTGCAAGCAGGGGACAGGGAAAAAGAGAGAAAAAGGTTGTTGAGAACAACTATCTACTAAAGTTTCACACTTAGTCTCCTTTGGATTCTTATCTTGACTCGTCCCCAGACCACTAGCCAGGTACAAGTCAAACTGATCCACTCCCTTTCGATATTTTGAGCACTCATGCAATGGATGAGCGTGAGCAAGAAAGTTGACTCCTAAAAGGCGAAACAGAAAGAAGGTGGAGGAGGAAGACAAAAAAGGTGTGAAAGGCTCACATTAATGAGGACAATCATAGGCGAGATAAGGCCATATGATAGATATGATGTGAGGAGTAGGGATTGCCATGCAACGGATGCACATGTGAGCTAAAAGTTCTCCAAGGGAACTAGTGGGGGTGCATCTAACTTGCTTGCTCAAGAAGACCTAGAGCTCGTTTGAGGAGGCTCATCATTGGAATATACAAGCCAAGTTCTATAGTGAGAAGGTCCCCACATAGCTATATGCATGATGATGATCTCTATGGAGTACGAGGGATAGAGGATGAAGTACTAGTGTGGATCTCTCAAAAGGAATAGTAGTGTGCCACCTTCTCTCTTTTTATTTTTATTTTTCTCTTTTTTCTATTTTTTTGTATTTTTTTGGCGGCCTCAATGGCTCTTTCTATTTAACTCTCATTTGTCCTCTTTGGGATCTTTTGATTTTGTCCTCTTTGGGATCTTTTCCTCACTTTAGGGGCAACACTCTATATTTTACAAGAATATAGGAGATCTTTCACACTTTACAAAGGTACTCACATAAAGAAGATATAACTATCATGATGCAAATGTATGCCTCTGCCAGGATAGCAGGATATGCAATGATACTAGCGCGTCATGTAGCAATGAATATGGCAAGGCCCAACTAGCATGCGGCTCATCGATCAAGCAAGTAGCATGTATGCCATGAGGATCAAGTCATGAGAAGGTGGATGTTGCATGGCAATGTATCTCGGAAAGGCTATGGAAATGCCTTGTAGGTAGGTATGGTGGCTGTTTTGAGGAAAGATATAAGGAGGCTTATGATGACAGAGCGTATCGTGCCAAGGGTTTGGATGCACCGGCGAAGTATGCGCCAACTATCGAGGTGAGAAAGGGAAATGCACGGTACCGAAGAGGCTAGTAAAAGTATAGGTGGGTGGAAGTGTCAACTTTCAAATACTCACATTAATCCGAAGAACTCATGCACTTATTATCGATAACTCTCAGTCTAACCAGGAGGTTCATAAAGAGACAAGTACCCTGAGGAGGAGTGTATGGGGGTTTGGTTATCCTTGCGCATCCTCGGCTCATGGTACGTGAGTGTACTCTAATATTCGAACCCTCTAGAGGTTAGTGATCCATCTAGTAGCTAGAGTTCTCAACAGAGGTTTTTGGTTTTCGAAAAACACACGGATTGCCCAAAATACGACATCTATCACTAATAGGCTCGAGCTCTTTACACCAAAAGTTCAAACATTACTCTAGTCAATACCTCAAAACTATTGCAAGTTACTACTACAAAGAGAATAGCCACTTCAACTACCTACTTCTAGTCAAGACACAAAAATCAGTGCAACAGGCAAACTCTCTAACAAGATAAAACATGCAACCTATAGAAAATTCAACCTAAAACAAAAGAAAATCTCTAGAAAAACTAAAGCACTACAACTAAACAGAGCAGCAGCTAAGAAAAGAAAAAGAACAACTCACGGCTAAAAGAATAAGCATGCAAATCCTATGAGGAGTTCTAGTTCAAGCGGAGCGTGTATCTCTCCCACACAAAAGAGTAAGCTGGGGTCTAACTTGTTACTACAGCAAACAAAGCAAAAACAAACTTAGAAAAGTAAAGAGCGAGACGCTCCAAGCATAGCACATAACGCATGAAGTGATAAAAATATAGTGCAACGAGAGACGAACTAATAATTGTTGATGAAGAAGGGGATGCACGGGGGCATCCCCAAGCTTAGGCGCTTGAGTCTCCTTGAATATTTCTTGGGGTGCACATGGGCATCCCCAAGCTTGAGCGTTTGACACTCCAAGATCTTCTTTCATCATTTTCCATCGCGCACTTGAAAACTCCCTTCATACATAACTCATTGTAGACTGATTAGAGAGGTTAGTGCCCATAATAAAATAATTGTTTATCTACTGGAAATAAAGATAACCTTGAAGAGCTACTGTTTCTCAAGATTTCCAAAAGGTTTTTGCAAAGATAAAGCAAGCTTAAGGTTTTCAAAACGAAGAAAAGGCAAAACAGGACAGAATCTGTGAAAAACAGACCAGCAGGTAGAAACAAATTTTTTAGGGATACTTATGCAACTCAAATAAAAAAACTCAGAACATACGCAAGTTTCTTAATTGTATAGAGCACGCTGTGTACAAAATTCAGCTCAAAAAGATGAACTGGGGTTTTTCCATGATTTTTCTAGTCATGAGGACATAATCTGTTTTCTGGACAGCATGTCACAACTTTCACTTCCCTTGTCGTATGAGGCTATAAAAGGCACAAAGCTTGAAAAATAAAGATACAATGATGTTGCTACAGTAGTAACAATCATCAAGACCACGAAAAAACAGAAGAAAAGCAAAACAAAATCTAAATTCGTTGCGGGCTGCCTCCTGAAAGCGCTTCTTTAGAGCCATTAGCTAGGCTTAAAGCAGAAGATCAAGTTGTATTCATTGAAACATCATCGCGATCATCAAAAATCTCTTCAATAGTATAACTAGTCTTAATAGGTTTCTCAAATAAAGGACGAATTAAAATTCTTCTTGGAATAAAATCAAAAGGAGGGAAATCAATTGGAGTTTCATTAAAGTTAAAGATAGGTGTCTCCTCCAAAGTTTTCACCGTTTCAACTCTCTTGGCAATGGGTGTGTTTTCTTTAGCTCGAGGAACCTTGGGGACGTAAATGAACTTAGGTTCCTTCTTTGCTGGAGTTTCATCCTTTTTGGTTTTGATTGAGGAAAAGGTAGTTCCTAGAGTTTCAATAACTTCCTCGATCTTTTCTATCCTGGAAGACTTCTCGTCAAGGGATTTAATAGTCTCCAAAGTTTTGAAAATTTTCTGCATGGAGTTATCTAGCCTATTCAAATTCTCTTGAATCTTACGATCCAACTCATTCACCCTATTGATACTTGGCATCTCAAGCTCTATTTTTCAAGTTTTCTCATAATGTGAGCTAAAGTAATGTCCTCCTTAATACTAACAACTGGGAGACTTCCAACAAGATTTTCAATAACATTAAGGGCTTCCCGAACTGGGGCCTCTATGAAGTTCCCATTGATATCAGTGTCTAAAAGAAACCTATTACAAGAAGTGATCCCAACATAAAAATTTCTAAGCAAGATAGTAGTGGATTACTTCTTGGTGGCTCTTTTTTGAGAATCATTAATTCTATACCAAGCATCTTTCAAACATTCACCACCTCTTTGAGTAAAGGTAAGTACTTCTGCCTCACCAAAGGCAAAAGGACCAGCCATAGTGGTAACTACTGAAAAGGTAACATGTATTTTTGGTATTTTTTATAAGGGACACAAAAGAAAAAACTGAAAGGTAAACTAACAAGACTAAAAAGCAAAGATAAAAGATAGTGTGCAACTCCCCTATCTTGTAGACTGGAGTCCCCGGCAACGGCGCCAGAAACTGGCTTGATACGGTGAGGATCTCTCACTCCTCGTTGGTTACCCCAAGTGGAAGGTGAGATGTAGCGTAGCAGCAAATTTCCCTCTGTAAAGATACCAAGGTTATCGAACCAGTAGGACTCCAAGAGATACAAGAAGGTGTCACGGCGCTTGACGTGGACCTGCACACAACAACAAATAACTTTGCTCCCAACGAGTACATGGGAGTTGTCAATTCCTCCGGCCTTGCTGTTTACAAAGGATCAATGCAAAAGATAATAATAGTGGCAACTGAAAGTAAACTAAGGATGTAAACACTAATGTGAAGATGGACCGGGGTCCCGTGATTTTCACTAGTGATGTCTCTCTCCCAAAAGACGATAAAAGTGCTAGCGAGGTAAACAAATCACAGCTAGGCAATTGACAGAATTATGAAGGCACCGCAATGCTAACTATGCTGCAAAGAAAGGAAGGGCTCAAAAGCAATGGGCAGTACGCCAAGGTAAGTAGACCGAAATCCAACTGCATCTACTACGAATCATCCACCTTGAGATATCTATCCAGAACATCTCGCTGGTATTAAGTTGTGAATCCCACCCAAAGTGTAAACTCAAAGCAACAGACAACTGCATTAAAAGAACTTTGCGTAAAGTAAACAATCCTTGCACCCGCGGGTACAAGCACCATTGTTTTATCTCTGGTGGCAACAACACATCCCCTAGTCTCATGTTTCTGTCACTCAAGCTAGACATTAAGGGGATGAACCCACAATCAAGCATAACGCTCCCTCTTGGAGTTGCAACAAATCACTTGGCCAAAGTAAAATACGGCAACGGAGAACATGCAAGAATTTACTCAAGAACAAAATATAAAAGAGAAGAACCAAATATATTACTCATCACAATCTGAACATAGTCTCATAATCCATCAGATCCCAGAAAACTCAGCATAGCAATAGCAGAAATTACAATAGTGCCTCGATCATGTGAGGCAGCTCACGAGGTCTCGAAAGTGGAAGCACAAAGAGGGGAGAGAAGTACATCACATAGCTACTGGTCACGGACCCATGTTCCAAGGGAAACTACTCACGGTACATACGGGAGGCGTCCATGGCTATGGATGGTCTCCCGGAGTGGGTTCCTCCTCCCGGCAGGGGGCCGGGGCAGCTTCTCCAAGCAGCCCCGATCTAGAAACGGTGGCGGCGGCGGTACAGAGGCGAGTTCGCGGAAAAGAGATCGATATTAGGGGTTTCCACCCCGAGGGCTAAATATAGGCGGAGGGGGGTGTCGAGGGGACCCACCAGGCAGCCAGGAGGCCTCCTGGTGCGACCTAGGGTGGGGCCGCGCTAGGGACCCTCCTGGTCTCTTGGAGGTGGCCCCCCTCCGCTGCCTTGGTGATTCCGGAAGCTTCTGGGTCGCAGATTTTTTATCTGATTTTTCCGGATTTTTTGGAGCACTTTTAATGGCCGGAAAACCTGAAATACAAAAACAGCAGAAAACAACAACTGGCAGCTGGGTGCACTGGGTTAATAGATTAGTCCAAATATGCTCAAAAGTGTATGAAAGTTCAAGCAAAACATGGCAAAGTCACACAAAACATGCATGGAGCAAGCAGAAATTATAGATACGTTTGGGATGTATCACCCGCCGCCTTTCTGCTCCGATCCCATCCCTCATTCTCGGGTCAGTCACCTGCAGATCTGCACCATCTTCTTCACTGTTAGAAGATCGATTGGATGGCTTCAAAGTCGGCGATTCGCCGGTTCATGAACCTGCCGCATCGACCTGGCGCGCCACTTGCTGTTCAACACGACGGTGCCGGTGATGCCCCTGAACGGAGACGCCGCCGCGCTCTGGGGGGACGACCACAAGAAGAAGAAAATGGGGTTGATCAAGCTTCCCGCCGCAGACTTCAACTTCCGAGGCTCGGGTTCCAACCTCTTCTGGCAAATCAACTGCTTCCCGCTCGCGGGGCGCAAGGTGCTCGGCGTCGACCAGTGCGGCCGCACCTCGCTCTACGACGCCGACGAGTGATACACGAGATAGCTTCTCATCCCTCGTTGGTTACCCCAAGTGGAAGGTGATATGTAGCATAGCAGCAAGTTTCCCTTAGCAAAGATGCTAAGGTTTGAAGTATCGAACCAGTAGGACTCCAACAGATACAAGTAGGTGGTGAAGTGAACAATTGGCGCCGTTGACAATCTAAGGATTGCTAACTTCACCTGGACCTGCACACACAACAGATAGCTTTGCTCCCAACGAGTACAGAGGAGTTGTCCATTCCTCCGGCCTTGTTGTTTACAAAGGATAAAACGCACGGGATAATAATGATAGTGATAGATACGGAAAAGTAAATACTGGAAGTAAATTGAAGGTGTAAATAGTGTTGGTAATATGGACCGGGGTCCTATCATGTTTACTAGTGATGTCTCTCTCCCAAAAGACGATAAAATAGCCATGCGTGGTAAACAAATTACAGCTGGGCAATTGACAGGATTATGTGCGCAAACCAATGCTAATTATGCTATGCAGAAAGGAAGAGGCTCAAAAGCATGGGCGGTACGCCAAGACAAGTAGACAGAAATCCATCTACATCTACCCACTAATTATCCACCTTGAGATATCTATCCAGAACATCTCGCTGGTATTAAGTTGCGAATCCCACCCAAAGTGTAAACTCAAAGCAACAGACAACTGCATTAAAGAACTTTGCGTAAAGTAAACAATCCTTGCACCCGCAAGTACAAGCACCGTTGTTTTCCCCCTTGTGGCAACAACACATCCCCTAGACGAATGTTTCTGTCACTCAAGCTAGTCATCGGGGGGCATGAACCCACAATCATGCATAACGCTCCCTCTTGGAGTCACTACCTACTACTTGGCCAAAGCAATAAACAACAACGGAAAACATGCAAGAATTACTAAAGAACATAAATATAAAATAAGAGAATCAAATATATAACTCAATCACAATCTGAACATAATCTCATAATCCATCGGATCCCAACAAACTCAACATAGCAACAGCAGAAAGATTACATATGTGCCTCGATCATGTAGGGCAGCTCACGAGGTCTAATCCATGAAGAAGAAACAGGGGAGGAGAACATCACATAGCTACTGATCATAGACCCATGGTCCAAGGTGGACTACTCACGGTTCATCCGGGAAGCATCCATGGTGGTGGAGAAGCTCCCGGAGGTGGTTCCTCCCTCCGGCAGGGTGCCGGGAAGAGGTCTTCTGGTGCTCCCGATTTTGGAAGTGCCGCGGCGGCGGAACAGAGGAGAGATCGCGAAAAAGGGTTCCGTCCCCGAGGGTTTCTCGTCACGGGGAATAAATAGGTGAAAGGGGGCAGACAAAGGTGGGCCAGGGGCTCCAGGCGTCCCCTGGCGCGGCCATGGGTGGGGCCGCGCCCTCTGGCCGCCTGGGGCCCCCTGGCTCCCCTCTGGCTCCTCTCGGGCTCTTCGCGAAGCTTCCGGTACGCTGATTTTTCCTATATTTTTCCCGGAATTTTTCTGGTACTTTTAATATGGGGGAAACCTGAAATAGAAAAATAGCAGAAAACAGGAACTGGCACTGGGGTGCACTGAGTTAATAGGTTAGTCCAAATATGATCAAAAGTGTATGGAAGTTCGTCAATAACAGAGCAATATCACACAAAAGAGGCATGGAGCAAGCAGAAATTATAGATACGTTTTAGACGTATCAACATCCCCAATCTTAATTCCTGCTCGTCCTCGAGTAGGTAAACGATAACAAGCATAATTTCTGTGGTGACATGCTAACAACCATATAAGAACTTTGTAAGTAAAGAAATCAAGGCATGAAATTCAATTCAAGTCATAACAGGCAAGATGTCTAGAGACCCCCACACTAGCACACTTAATCTTGCCTTCACGGAGCATATTACTAATGCTCTCATCAAAGCTAGGGAGGAGAAGCTTAGGGTAGAAGCCTCCATAACTAGAAATCTAGAAGATGGTTGGGATCCTATGATTAAAATTAAGTTGAATAACTTTTCTTGCTATGCTTTATGTGATGTTGGAGATAGTACCTCTGTTGTGCCCAAAAGAATGTATGATATATTTGAGTTGAAACCTTTTGATCCTTGTTCTTTTGGTGTTCGTCTCGTCGATTCTTCCGTAAAGAAACCTTTTGGGAAGATAGATGATGTTCTTATCATTGTCAATGACAATTATGTTCCCGTTGAATTTACTATTATGGACATTGAATGTGAACCTTCTTGTCCAATTATTTTGGGACGTCCTTTTCTTCGCACCGTTGGTGCTGTTATGAAAGAAGGGATTATAAAATTACAATTCCCTCTCAAGAAAGGGATGGAACACTTCCCTAGAAAAAAGATTAAGTTACCTTTTGAGTCCATCACACGGGCTAGTTATTTTCTTGAAAAAACTTGATCTATTTGCATTAAGCCTAGCTAATGGCTTTAAAGAAGCGCTTTCGGGAGGCAGCCCGCAACGAATTTAGGTTTTCCTTTTTGTTTTTCTTCTGTTTTTAGTGGTCTTGATGATTGTTACTACTGTAGCAACATCATTGTATCTTTACTTTTCAAGCTTTGTGCCTTTTATAGCCTCATACGACAAGGGAAGTGAAAGTTGTGACATGCTGTCAAGAAAACAAATTCTTTCCTCGTGACTAGAAAAATCAGAGAAAACTCCCAGTTCATATTTTTGAGCTAAATTTTTTACACAGCATGCTCTATAAAATTACGAAACTTTCGTATGTTCTTAGTTTTTTTATTTGAGTTGCAGAAGTACCCCTAAAAAATTCTTTACTACCTGCTGGTCTGTTTTTCACAGATTCTGTCCTGTTTTGCCTTTTCTTCATTTTGCAAACCTTAAGCTTGCTTTTTCTTTGCAAAAACTTTTTGGAAATCTTGAGAAACAGTAGATCTTCAAGGTTATCCTTTTTTTCAGTAGAGAAAAATTATTTTATTATGGTTACTAACCTCGCTAATCAGATTATGATGAGTTATGTATGAAGGGAGTTTTCAAGTGTGCGAGGGAAGATGATGAAAGAAGATTAAGAAGTGTCAAGTGTTCAATCTTGGGGATGCATGGGGCATCCCCAAGAAATATTCAAGGAGACTCAAGCGTCTAAGCTTGGGGATGACCCAGTGCATCCCCTTCTCCATCGACAATTATCAGTTCGTCTCTCGTTTCACTATATTTTTATCACTTCATGCGTTATGTGCTATTCTTGGAGCGTCTCGCTCTTAGGTTTTGTTTTTAGTTTTCTTTAGCTTTGCTTGCTGTTCATAACAAGTTAGAGCCTAGCTTTCTTTGTGTGGGAGAGAAACACGCTCCACTTCCAAAATTTAGAACACAACATAGGACTTTTTCCTGCTTATCTTTGCTGTGTTTGTTCTTTATCTTTTTGTAGCTACTGTCATGTTTTGCTCTTAGCTTTCATGTTTATCTTTTCAAAGAGCTTTTGTTTAGTTTGTTGCTGGAACTCTCTTGAGTTTTCATGTTTATCTTGTTTAGAGAGTTTGCCTGTTGCACTGAGTTTTGTGTCTTGACTTGGAGTAGGTAATTGAGGTTGCTATTCTTTTGAAGTAGTAACTTGCAATAGTTTTGAGGTGTTGTTTTGAGTAATGTTTGGACTTTTGGTGTAAAGAGCTTTAGCCCATTAGTGATAGATGTCGTATTTTGGGCAATCCGTGTTTATTTTCAAAAACCTACAAATTAGTTGAGAACTCTAGCTACTAGATGGATCACTACTCTTCTGAGGGGTCGGATATTAGAGTACACTCACGTACCATGAGTCGAGGATGCGGAAGGATAACCAAATCCCCATACACTCCTCCTCGGGGTACATTTCTCTTTGTGAACCTCCTTATTAGATTGCGAGTTACCGATAATAAGTGCATGAGTTCTTCGGACTAATGTGAGTATTCGAAAGTTGACACTTCCACCTTCCCGTATTTTTCTAGCCTCTCATGTGCCGTGCATTGCTTTCTTCTCACTCCGAGAGTTAGCGTCCACCTTCGCCGGTACATCCAAACCGTTGGCAAGATACTCTCTGTCATCATAAGCCTCCTTATATCCTTCCTCAAAACAGCCACCATACCTACCTATCAAGGCATTTCCATAGCCTTTCCGAGATATATTGCCATGCAACATCCATATTCTCATGACTTGATCTTCATGTCATACATGCTACTTGCTTGATCGATGAGCCGCATGCTAGTTGGGCCTTGCCCTAATCATTGCTACATGACGCGCTAGTATCATTGCATATCCTGCTACACTGGCAGAGGCATACATTTGCATACATCATGATAGTTACATTTTCTTTATGATTTGAGTACTTTGTAAAGTGTGAAAGATCTTCTATACTTTTTGTAATATATAGAGTGTTGCCCCTAAAGTGAGGAAAAGATCCCAAAGTGGACAAATTAAAAGATCCCAAAGTGGACAAATTAAAAGATCCCAAAGAGGACAAATGAGAGTTAAATAGAAAGAGCCATTGAGGCCACCAAAAAAAAGAAAGAAAAAGAAAAAGGAAAAAAAGAGAAATAAAAAGAGAGAAGGGGGCACACTACTATTCCTTTTGAGAGGTCCACACTCGTACTCCTTCTTTTATCTTGTACTCCATAGAGATTATCATTTATGCATATAGCTATGTGGGGACCTTCACACTATAGAACTTGGCTTGTATATTCCAATGATGAGCCTCCTCAAATGAGCTCTAGGTCTTATTGAGCAAGCAAGTTGGATGCACCCCCACTAGTTCCATTGGAGAGATTACCTTAGCTCATATGTGCATCCGTTGCATGGCAATCCCTACTCCTCACATCATATCTATCATTTGGCTTTCTCTCGCCTATGATTGTCCTCATTGATGTGAGCCTTTCACACCTTTTTGTCTTCCTCCTCCACCATATTCTCTCTTTGCCATCCGAAGTGTCAACTTTCTCTTACGCTCATCCATTGCATGAGTGCTCAAAATGTTGAAAAGGAGTGGATCATTTTGACTTGTACCTGGCTAGTGGTTTGGGGATGAGTCAAGATAAGATTCCAAAGAAGACCAAGTGTGAAACTTTAGTAGATTGAGTTCTCAACATAAAAATACTTTTTCTCGTATATCCCTATCCCCTTTCTTGCACGCAAACACCATTTGGAGACATTCGAGTCACGGACAGCGAGAGCTCTTGCACCTTTATGTTCTTATGTTGCTTGTTTCAATACTAGATATAGACTCTTGCCTGTTATGACTTGAATTGAATTGCATGCTTTGATTGCTTTACTTACAAAGTTCTTATATGGTTGTTAGCATGTCACCACAGAAATTATGCTTGTTATCATTTACCTACTCGAGGACGAGCAGGAATTAAGCTTGGGGATGTCGATACGTCCAAAACGTATCTATAATTTATGCTTGCTCCATGCCTCTTTTGTGTGATATTGCTATGTTATTGATGAACTGCCATACGCTTTTGATCATATTTGGACTAACCTATTAACTCAGTGCACCCCAGTGCCAGTTCCTATTTTCTTCTGTTTTTCTATTTCAGGTTTCCCCCTTATTAAAAGTACCAGAAAAATTCCGGGAAAATATAGGAAAAATCAGCATACCGGAAGCTTCGCGAAGAGCCCGAGAGGGGCCAGAGGGGAGCCAGGGGTCCCAGGCAGCCAGAGGGCGCGGCCAGGCCCCTGGCCGCGCCAGGGGGGGTGCCTGGAGCCCCTGGCCCACCTCTGTCTGCCCCCTTTCGCCTATTTATTCCCCGTGACGAGAAACCCTCGGGGACGGAACCCTTTTTCGTGATCTCTCCTCTGTTCCGCCGCCGCCGCGCTTCGAAGTTCGGGAGCACCAGAAAACCTCTTCCCGGCACCATACCGGAGGGAGGAATCACCTCCGGGAGCTTCTCCACCACCATGGATGCTTCCCGGATGAACCATGAGTAGTCCACCTTGGACCATGGATCCATGATCAGTAGCTATGTGATGTTCTCCTCCCCTCTTTGTTCTTCATGGATTAGACCTCGTGAGCTGCCCTACATGATCGAGGCACATATGTAATCTTTCTACTGTTGCTATGCTGAGTTTGCTGGGATCCGATGGATTATGAGATTATGTTCAGATTGTGATTGAGTTATATATTTGATTATTTTCTTTTATATTTATGTTCTTGAGTAACTCTTGCATGTTCTCTGTTGCTGTTTATTGCTTTGGCCAAGTAGTAGGTAGTGACTCCAAGAGGGAGCGTTCTGCATGATTGTGGGTTCATGCCCCCCGATGACTAGCTTGAGTGACAGAAACATGAGTCTAGGGGATGTGTTGTTGCCACAAGGGGAAACAACGGTGCTTGTACTTGCGGGTGCGAGGATTGTTTACTTTACGCAAAGTTCTTTAATGCAGTTGTCTGTTGCTTTGAGTTTACACTTTGGGTGGGATTCACAACTTAATACCAGCGAGATGTTCTGGATAGATATCTCAAGGTGGATGATTAGTGGGTAGATGCAGATGGATTTCAGTCTACTTGTCTTGGCGTACCACCCGTGCTTTTGAGCCTCTTCCTTTCTTTTTTGCATAATTAGCATTGGTTTGCGCACATAATCCTGTCAATTGCCCAGTTGTAATTTGTTTACCTAGCATGTCTATTTTATCGTCTTTTTGGAGAGAGACATCACTAGTGAACATCATGGGACCCCGGTCCATATCACCAATACTGTTTACACCTTCAATTTACTTTCAGTATTTACTTTTCCGTAGCTATCACTATCATAATTATCCCGTGCCTTTTATCCGTTGTAAACAACAAGGCCGGAGGAATTGACAACTCCTCTGTACTCGTTGGGAGCAAAGCTATCTGTTGTGTGTGAAGGTCCAGGCAAAGCAAGTGATTAAAACGATGCCTCACTTGTCGAACCACCTACTTGTCGACCTTGGAGTCCTACTGGAGACAATCTAAACCTTAGCATCTTCTCTAAGGGAAATTTGCCTCTATCTACATCTCACCTTCCACTTGTGGTAATCAACGGGGGCGAGAAGTTATCTCGTGTATCAGTTGGTGGCACCAACCAGAAATAAAGGGGTACATTGGTACCGGTTGGTGCCACCAACCGGAACCAAAGGCCTTGCGCCACGGTGCGGTGGGATGTTGATGACCCACAACCGTAAGGGATCGAGATAGTCTTCGCGGGTAAGTTAACCCAATTTATTGATTCGACACACGGGGAGCCAAAGAGTATTTATAAGCTTTGACAGTTGAGTTGTCAATTCAACCGCACCTGAAATATACTTGCTTGCAACAAAAGATAAGTGGTAAAGGTAATATGATAGTGATGGTGACGACAGCAAAAGTAAACAGCAAAAGTAACAAATAATGACCAGCAGGATTGAAAACACTGTAGGCTAGGGAGATGGATGGTTGGGCGCTGCATGGATGAGAGTGAACATGTAATAGATTCTAACACGGGGCAAGGCACGCAGAAAAGCAATGATCATCTAGGCAAATATAAAAAATTAGGCATGTATCCCGTAGGTAGTTGTGCGTGCTTGCAATAAGAACTTGCACAACATCTTTTGTCCTACCATCCCGCTGCGAACGGGGCCAAAGGGAACTTATGGAGATTAAGGTGCTCCTGTCAAAGAGCACCGGAACAAAGCAATAAACTCAATGGATACATGGAATCCTCAAATTATGGACCATCCCCTTTGGTGTCCCAAGCTGTCACCTTTGGGATCGCCGGTTCCGGACCATAATAGGTGCATACAACTCATAGATAGGATCTAGAACACAAATATATTCATGAAAACACATAGGGTTCAGATCTGAAAACATGGCACTCGGGCCCAAAGTGACAAGCATTAAGAGCGGCAAGTTGAAGCAAAGAAGATAAACACCAATCTAGATGATAGGCAACATGCCCCCAACAATCTGACGAACTATTACATGATCAAACTCATCCAATCCCTACCATCCCCTTTGCCTACAGCAGGTAATTACTCACACATGTGAAGAGAAGTCATGGAGGAGGGATGGATTGGTGATGGTGATGACGATGGCGACGATCTCCCCTCTCCGGAGGCCAAATCAGCCTCCAGATTAGCCCTCCCGAAGAAGAACAGAGCGTGGCGGAGGCTCCCCGACGGAAACTGGAAAAACAACTTCTGTTCTGGGGTTTTCCCGTCACGAGAATAAATAGGAGTCGAGGTAGGGCACGAGAGGAGGTGGGAGCTTCCCAGGCGCCCCCCTGGCGCGGCCAGGGGTGGGACCGCGCCAGCCAGGCGCCTGGGGCCTCTGTGGCCCCCCTTTGGCCCCACTTCTGGCTGGTGGAAGCTTCTGGTGCGTGGATTTTCTGTGAATTTTCCCGGAATTTTCTGAGATACCTAAAAATCCATTTTCCTGCACACAATAAAACCATACAGGCAGCTCTGCTGAAAACAGCGTTAGTCCGGGTTAGTTTCGTCCAAATCATGCAAGAATGAAGGCAAAACAATAGCAAAAGTGTTTGGAAAAGTAGATACGTTTGAGACGTATCAACTCCCCCAAGCTTAGCATATTGCTTGTCCTCAAGCAATTCAGTTCGACGAACTGGACGCGACAAAGAAAACTTTGACAAACTCTTTTGCTTCATTAGATGTATATAAGCATGTACTACGAAAAGAGTTTAGCAAGTATTGAAACAATGCTATAAGGACAATGCACGAAGCAATTCTTCTTTCATGTGATCAATCACAAACAACTAAAAGTAAATAATATGCTACTGAAAATCAAGACAAGATCACAATGCACATAGCTTGAACATACTTGAGTGGCATTTCGCTAGCCTACATGAGTGAAGCAAAACATAAATGCAGAAACTCCTCCGGAGTTTTAAAGGTGACCAGAACTCAGTGATGACCCTCAATGTAGAGGGATCTATTGCAGTGTTTTCGATAAGTAAGAGTGTCGAACCCAACGAGGAGCAGAAGGTAGTAGCAAGTGACTTTGGTAAGGAGATAACTGCAAGCACTGAAAGATAACTTTTTAGGGGTTTTCTTGGTATAAGCGACAGGATAGTAAAAACGAGTAAAGTAAAAGATATTGGAGAGTAAAGAGTGGCCCAATCCTTTCTTAGAAAAGGAGAGGCCTAGCAACTGAACTTATAAAAGCTAAAGTGTTCTTGAGGACACACGGGAGAGGTAGTCATGTGCTTTCGCCATATTCAGTATCGGTACTATGTGCTGTGTTGATAAGTGTTTGGTGGGTTGATCTATGCTAGTACACCCTCTAGACTAAGATAATTGTACTCTTATGATTAAACACCTTGCAAGCATCCGCAAATACAAGATAGTAATTAAGGCAAAAGCCTAACCATAGCAATACGATCAGTGATCCATTGTTCCCTTGTGCAAAAGCGTGCAAACTGGGGTTCAGGTTTCTGTCACTCCGGCAACCCACCGTAAGCATTATTTATACACAATGCATTCCCCTAGGTCCTTGATAAGGCGAATTGTTGAGTGTTCGACTCACACAACACCACTAGGAAAATAACAACACAACTTAAATATCAACCAACACATATTACTTCAACATCATATGACTAGTAACAACTAGACTTCTCCCATGTCCTCAAGAACTAAAGTAACTACTCACAAGACATAAAAGAGATCATGATCAGTGGGGATAAATAGATGATAAACAATCTGGACACAATACTATTTATGCAACAAAACTCAATAGCATTCACCACAAAGTAGTAATCAACACCGATAAAGTAGAGGGGATAGATAGTACGGATTACAACATGAGTTGCAATTGTGAGGCAAGATTGGATGGAGGTGGAGATGATGCTGATGATGGGGATGATGTTGATGATGATCTCGATGATGCCCGTGACGATGGTGATGACGATGGCGCCATATCTTGTCCCCAAGCGAATACTGAGCTCGGTAAACCTGTCCACAAGTTTAGAGAGTGAAGTGTCGATAAATAAAATACGGACAAGAAGCATCAAGGTTTCTCCATCAAACTCAAGCATCCTCAACAGCAACCTCAACTCATAAGGCCCTCATGAGAAAGTAATAACAATTATAATCAAAAGTAGGGCTGAGGAAACTCATCAAATAATGGCAGACATAACCTTGGTCAAGGGACAACTAAAAACAATTTGAAGCTTTTGAAAGAACATGTTAATAGTCATGAAGTGTAAATGCTAACACAAAGAAAGATGCTCGCTAGGCAAAAGCTTTTGCAAACAACTTACTTATCAAAAGATAATGTCAACAAGGATATGGCATGGCAAAACTTAATGCAGCTCTATATGGATGAATCCTCATCAACATCAAATGTCTGTTCTCTTAGGGAAAAGAAGGAAGTGGGAAAAACTGACTCAACAAGAAAGTGGAAGAAAGCCTTGCTTAAGGGCAAGCATGGAAAACTCATGTGCTATCCTTAAATCAAACAGAATAAAAAATAGACTTTGAGGCGGTGCATAGTTTGTCAACGAATGCTAATAGATAGCTCAATTACTTCTCAAGATGGACAAGTTTCGAGGAACGGATCCCAAGTGAGGACGATCACATCCCCTTAATCTCCTTTGTTTATCACTGCCAAAGTTTCTGATTTCTCATAGACCAAGCGTGAAGGAGGGTTTGTTTGTTGTATTATCTTTTGAGCTGGGCGCACCCATGCCAGTTCCTCCTCGTATTATGGGTTTGCAGATTAGACATGCAATCCCGGGATAAAACTTGTCCAACTTAAGAAGATCATGAATTACCTACTACTTCCTCATGAGCTAAACAAGAGGCACAAAACAGAAGATTTTGAACATTTAAGGATAACACATAAATTCTATACTTATAGGAGTGGTAGGGGAATACCACGAATAGGAAGGTATGGTGGACTCACATGGAAGGTATGGTTTCAGGGTATGGATGCACAAGCAGAAATCTACTTGGCAAAGAGTTTGGCTAGCAAAGGCTTTGAGAGAACAGACAGTTGATGCTAATTTAGATGCAAAACATATAAGGCATAAACATTAAGGTAAGCATAACACATCAAGTTGTCTTCCTTGTCAACATAACACTTCAACCATAATAACACAAAGGTTTTGGCTATGTCGCTACTTTAGAAAACATGCATGTTGTCAAGACGAAAGCTATGTTTGCCAAAATTAAATAAAGTTTTGAAAGCCATACCTGATATAAGGTCAATACTCCCCATAAGAATCGTCATATGATGCCGATTGCGTGAAGAGAATACCGAGTGCAGCGAAGGAACCAATAGACTTCTCATTAATATTCCAATAAAGACGACTCCACACTCACGGATACAATGTCTCCACAGACGGAGTGATAGACCTCAATGCAAACACCTATTTCATATAATAAACTTCCTACACATGATACGACTCTACTTGACTCTAAAGACTAAGATAAAGATAAAGATACCCGGCACTCCCCCAAGCTTGGAACAAGCTGAGGGGATGCCATTACCCGAGGAGATTTACTCCTCATTCTTGTTCTTCTCAATCAGGTACTCCTTGGCGAAGCGCTTCCATGGTAGCTCCTCTCCAGTCTCGAAGGACATTCCCGTCTCCAGGATCCTGCACTCAACACCTAAACCCATGCGCAGAAACTTTAGTTCATACTCACAGTTCTGGTTGTGCAGATCATAGATTTGTGCTTGGAGCTGATAAACTTTTTCTTCTAGTGCGGACAAACTTGACCACATCTCCTTCATCTCTTTCCTATGGGAAGCCTCGATCTCGTTCCTGATGTCGAAGTTGGCTTCAACACCACGCTCCACCATCTTCTTGAACTTGAAGACCTCATGTTCCATCTCCTTCAGCCGCTCCTCGGTGCTCCCCTCCATGACTGGTCCCTTCAGATCTTCCTTGTGGAGAACACTGTCCTCCACACGAAGGACCTGGGGATGCTTGTTCACCTCAGCGAGGTAAGGGTTGATGACGTTGATGACGAACTTGTCCTTGGGGGAACTTGGGGAAGCCATGGCACCTAGGTTTAGCTAAAGGATTTCCTGGCAGAAACAGATCGAAAAGAAAAACACACGAAATCGCGAGATACGTTGCCGGAACGATCCGGGTGAATATATAGCAAAATTTTCTGCAACAAAAGGAAGGTAACGAGCCCAAGTGGGGTCGGAGACGGAGTCCTGGGTGCCCAGGCGGCCTTCGGCTCGGCCAGGGGGTAGGGCGCGCCAGGGGGCGCCTGGGCCCCCTGGAGCTCGTCTCCGGTTCCACTTAGGCCTCGAATTTTCCTAATTTTGTAAAAACTCATAATATGGAACTTTTATGGCGGTTCGTGATGTTTCCTTACCGTAATACATACCTTTTCTTATTCTGCTTCTATCGGTGTTTTAAACAGGGCTGCAACATGTTCTTCATGAGTTGTTGTGCGTATTATATTTACATCAACATTGACGGGATCTCCCGCCATGTAATGCTTGAGTCTTTGCCCATTCACAACTTGAGGTTTGGTGCCTTCAAAATTGTTAATCTTAATTGCACCAGACCGGTAGACTTCTTCGATATGAAATGGCCCTTCCCACCTGGAAAGTAGTTTACCTGGAGAAAACCTGATACGGGATCTAAACAATAAAACTTTATCACCAACATTAAATTCACGTTTCAGAATCCTCCTGTCATGCCACTTCTTTACCTTTTCCTTGAACATTTTAGCGCTCTCGTAAGCTTCACTTCTCCACTCATCTAGAGAAGTCTAGTTCATGAGACGCTTTTCACCAGCTAACTTTGGGTCAGCATTAAGCTCTCTAACAGCCCAGAAAGCTTTGTGCTCTAACTCTAATGGAAAATGGCAAGCCTTGCCATAGACCATTTTATAGGGAGACATGCCCATGGGGTTTTTGTAAGCAGTTCTATACGCCCACAAAGCATCTCCTAACTTACTTGACCAGTCTTTCCTATTTCTGTTAACTATCTTTTGCAAGATCAACTTGATCTCTCTATTGGTGAGCTCCACTTGCCCACTGGTTTGAGGATGGTACGGTGACGCAATTCTATGATTGACATCGTACTTGGCTAGAGCTTTTCTAAAAGCTCCATGCGTGAAGTGTGATCCTCCATCAGTCATGAGATACCTAGGTACACGAAACCTAGGGAAAATTACATCTTTGAGCATTTTCAAAGATGTTTTGTGATCAGCACTCTCAGTGGGGATTGCTTCGACCCACTTGGTTACATAATCAACAGCAACTAAAATACGAGTGTACTTGTGCGAAGAAGGAAAAGGACCCATAAAATCAAAACCCCAGCAATCAAAAGGCTCAATCACTAGTGAGTAATTCATAGGCATCTCATTACTCCTACTAATATTACAAACTCTCTGACATTTGTCACAGGCTAAAACATAATTTCTAGCATCTTTAAAGAGAGTAGGCCAATAAAAACCTGATTGGAGAACCTTATGTGCGGTCCTCTCACCGGCGTGATGTCCTCCATAGGGACTATCGTGACATTTCTTGAGAATGTCCTTCTGCTCGTGTTCCGATATGCATCTTCTCATGATCCCGTCTGGACCTTCTTTGAAAAGATGAGGGTCATCCCAAAAGTAATGCCTCAAATCATGGAAGAACTTCTTCCTTTGCTGAAATGTTAAACCTGGAGGCAAATACTTTGCAACGATAAAATTAGCATAATATGCAAACCAAGGATTGGAAAGAGATTGTACTTTAACAACGACAAGTTGATCGTCTGGAAAACTGTCGTTGACCGGGATGGGACCATGCGGTATATCTTCCATCCTTGAAAGATTGTCCGCTACAGGGTTGTCGGCTCCTTTTCTATCACAATCTGCAAATCAAATTCTTGAAGAAGGAGTACCCATCTGATGAGCCTTGGTTTGGCATCCTTCTTCGTCATAAGATACTTAATGGCAGCATGGTCAGTATGAATAATAACTTTAGAATCAACAATATACTGCCTAAACTTATCACAAGCAAACACTACTGCTAAGAATTCCTTCTTAGTAGTAGTATATTCTTTTGAGCACTATCATGGGTCTTACTAGCATAATATATAACATTCAACTTTTTATCAACCCTTTGTCCTAAAACAGCTCCAACAGCAAAATCACTAGCATCACACATAATTTCAAAGGGCAAATTCCAGTCAGGCGGTTGTACTATAGGAGCGGTTATTAAAGCTTTCTTAAGAACTTCGAAAGCCTCCTTACAATCTTCATCAAATACAAAAGGAACATCCTTCTGGAGAAGATTAGTGAGGGGTCTCGAGGTCTTAGAAAAGTCTTTAATAAATCTTCTATAGAAACCAGCATGACCGAGAAAACTACGAATACCTTTAATGTCCCTTGGATAGGGCATCCTTTCGATAGCTTCAATCTTCTCCTTGTCAACTTCAATTCCCCTCTCGGAAATCTTGTGGCCAAGCACGATCCCTTCGTTAACCATGAAGTGGCACTTTTCCCAGTTTAGAACTAAGTTTGTATCCTCGCATCTCTGCAAAACTTTATGAAGATTGTGGAGACAGTGGTCAAAGGAAGTTCCATAGACGGAGAAATCGTCCATGAAGACTTCCACAATCTCCTCACAGAAAC
The DNA here is from genome assembly GCA_950022295.1 of Bromus sterilis. Taxonomy (NCBI): domain Eukaryota; kingdom Viridiplantae; phylum Streptophyta; class Magnoliopsida; order Poales; family Poaceae; genus Bromus; species Bromus sterilis. The sequence goes on from OX465595.1 coordinate 437,280,449, forward strand.
CATGAAATATTGCAGACATACATCTCTGAAAAGTAGCAGGGGCATTGCATAAACCAAAAGGCATACGCCTGTAAGCATAAGTACCATAAGGACAAGTGAAAGTGGTCTTCTCTTGATCGGCAGTGTTAACATGAATTTGAGAGAAGCCTGAATACCCGTCAAGATAGCAGAAGTGGGTGTTTTTAGACAGCCTCTCTAGCATCTGATCAATAAAGGGCAGCGGGTAATGGTCCTTCCTGGTTGCCTTGTTCAACTTCCTGTAATCAATACACATTCTATATCCGATAATAATTCTCTGAGGTATTAGTTCATTCTTATCATTAGGGACTACAGTTGTCCCTCCTTTCTTAGGAACACAATGAACTGGACTTACCCACTTACTATCGGCTATAGGGTAGATAATACCTGCGGCTAGAAGCTTGAGGATTTTGGTCCTCACAACATCCATCATCTTTGGGTTCAACCGTCGTTGATGGTCAACAACAGGCTTAGCATTGGGCTCGAGGTTGATAGTATGTTGACAGATAGATGGACTAATTCCCTTAAGGTCATCAAGGGTATAACCAATTGCACCACGGTGTTTACGAAGTACTTCCAATAACCGCTCTTCTTCATATCCTGAAAGGTTAGAGTTGATAATAACAGGATATACTTTATTTTCATCTAAGTAAGCATACTTGAGCGTATCGGGAAGAGGTTTGAGATCAAACACTGGGTCTTCTTTTGGTTTGGATAGAATTCCTAAAGGTTTAACCGGAAGGTTGTGCTTCAGGATAGCAGGTTATCTCAAGAAGATTTCATCAATTTCATTTCTTTCCTGCATATGAGTGTCATTCTCGTGCAATACTTTCAATAATTTTATCATCATTAGGTAACTCAGTACCACGAGGCTGCTTGGAAATCTTAGAAAAATTAAATTCATATGGCTCACCATTGAATTCAACAGAAACTTTACCTTTCTTGCAATCTATAATAGCTCCACAAGTTCTAAGAAAAGGTCTACCAAAAATAATAGGACAAAAACTATCTTGTACTGAACCAAGTACGAGAAAGTCGGTAGGATACTTTACCTTTCCACATAGGACTTCAACATCTCTCACGATCCCAATAGTAGAGATAGTGGCTTTGTTTGCAAGATGAATAGTAACATCAATCTCTTCAAGTTCACAGGGTGAAATCTCACTCATGATCTCTTGATAAAGTGAATAAGGAATCGCGCTAGCGCTTGATCCCAGATCGCATAGCCCGTAGTAATTGTGATCTCCTATTTTAACAAATACAACTGGTGTACCTGAAATTGGGCTTTTATTCTTGGCTGTGACAATGTTAGTTGAAACAGCACAAAAATTTATAATAGAATCTGAAATATCATTAGTAACTAAATCTTTAACCATAGCAACTTGAGGATCGACTCTGATCTGGTCCTCAGGTTCGCCTGTTCTTCTCTCACTTTTATTTATGATGCCTGTCACAAAAGAGTGCTCCCTTATTCTTGAAGGAAAAGGGGGCTGTTCATATATAACTGCAGGCAAAACAGGATCAGCAACGTGAATATCAATAGGTACTTCTTTGAAAGGCTTATGGTACTGATCCTTCTTCATCTTAGAAGAATCAATATGAGAGGCAAAGTTCTTACAAAAATCAATCATTAGATGGGAATCCAGACCAATCTTAGAGCAAAAGGTATTAAAATAATCAGTTTTCACATAGCTCTCAATATAATCATGCTCATAATTTATAGCAGGTTCAATACCTTTATCGATTTCCCAATCTTCAGTGTTCTTCTGGATCCTTTCGATGAGATCCCATCTTTCTTCCACGCTCTTTGTCTGAAATACCCCGCTGGAGGAGGTATCCAGCCTTTCCTTATCCTGTCGAGAAAGCATGGCCTAAAAATTTGTAAGTGTAATATCTTTGGGGAGCTTATGGATAGGACATTTAAACATTAGGGACTTAAGTCTCCCCCAAGCTTGAGCGATGCTCTCTCCGTCGCGAGACCTAAAGTTATAGATGTAACTCCTGTCTCGATAAACTTCATGAAGAGGGTAAAACTTTGTGTAAAAGAGGGACATAAGCTCTTCCCATTTAAGAGAATGTGAGTTATCGAGGAGCTTATACCAATCTGAAGCTTTGTCTGTAAGTGATACGGAGAATAATTTCTTCATAACGAACTCCAGTGACACACCTGCAAGCTTGAATAATGAACATAGTTGTGATAAATATAGCAAGTGTTCACCTGGATGTCTGTCTCCTGCATAGCGATTAGCTAGGACATAATCGATAATACCAGATGGTATCTTATAAGGCACCATTTCAGCAGGGTCAGGAGCAACTACCTTAGTAGTGGGGCGGCTCCCCAAGAACAACGATCCAATAGTAGGGGTATTCATAAGGACAAAAACAGCAACAGCAAAACTAAAACAGAAATATAAACTTCCTTACCAACTTCACTTACTAATAGCGCTACACTCCCCGGCAACGGCGCCAGAAAACGTAGCTTGATGACCCTCAACGTAGAGGGATCTATTGCAGTGTTTTCGATAAGTAAGAGTGTCGAACCCAATGAGGAGCAGAAGGTAGTAGCAAGTGACTTTGGTAAGGAGATAACTGCAAGCACTGAAAGATAACTTTTTAGGGGTTTTCTTGGTATAAGCGACAGGATAGTAAAAACGAGTAAAGTAAAAGATATTGGAGAGTAAAGAGTGGCACAATCCTTTCTTACAAAAGGAGAGGCCTAGCAACTGAACTTATAAAAGCTAAAGTGTTCTTGAGGACACACGGGAGAGGTAGTCATGTGCTTTCTCCATATTCCGTATCGGTACTATGTGCTGTGTTGATAAGTGTTTGGTGGGTGGATCTATGCTAGTACACCCTCTAGACAAAGATAAGTGTACTGTTATGATTAAACACCTTGCAAGCATCCGCAAATACAAGATAGTAATTAAGGCAAAAGCCTAACCATAGCAATACGATCAGTGATCCATTGTTCCCTTGTGCAACAGCGTGCAAACTGGGGTTCAGGTTTCTGTCACTCCGGCAACCCACCGTAAGCATTCTTTATACACAATGCATTCCCCTAGGTCCTTGATAAGGCGAAGTGTTGAGTGTTCGACTCACACAACACCACTAGGAAAATAACAACACAACTTAAATATCAACCAACACATATTACTTCAACATCATATGACTAGTAACAACTAGACTTCTCCCATGTCCTCAAGAACTAAAGTAACTACTCACAAGACATAAAAAAGATCATGATCAGTGGGGATAAATAGATGATAAACAATCTGGACACAATAATATTTCTCCAACAAAACTCAATAGCATTCACCACAAAGTAGTAATCAACACCGATAAACTAGAGGAGATAGATAGTACGGATTACAACATGAGTTGCAATTGTGAGGCAAGATTGGATGGAGGTGGAGATGGTGTTGATGATGGGGATGATGTTGATGATGATCTCGATGATGCCCGTGACGATGGTGATGACGATGGCGACGATCTCCCCTTCCGGGAGGTGATCTCCCCGGCGGAATCTGCCCGCCAGAGATGGCTTTTCTTCTCTGTAGGTTTTCGCCACGGAGCGGCGGCGGAACTCCGGAAACTCTCCTCTTTTTAGGGTTTTCGGACGACGAGGAGTAAATAGGCCAGAGGGGGGAGCCGGGAGTGGCCCCGGGGGTCCAGGCGCCCTCCCGGCACGGCCAGGGGTGGGGCCGCGCCAGGTGGCCGTCTGGGCACCCTATGGCCCCCCTCTGGTTGATATTTTGCGTGTCCTCGTGATCCTTCTGGAAAACAGCCTCCGTCGATTTTCAGGTAATTTGGAGGTGTTCTTCTTTAGCAACTCAGCGTCCACTTTTTACCGCTGAATCCTGCGTCTGCTGCTTCGGCACCGGAAAGTTGCAAACTGTGTAAAATAAGCCAAAACAACATAAGAATGGCATCATATCATGAAATATATCAATGAATAAGGAAGAATTACTATATAAAATAGTGATGCATTTTGGAGGTATCACTTAGTATTTCAGACTAGCAATAACACAAGCATGCAGAAGACAATGTAATACTTTGGGACAATGCATGTTACACTAAGAATGACAATTACGCTCTCATAGTTGGTGCTTTGAAGAAAGAAGGTGGAGACTCTCGAACCATGGCTTTTGATGGCAAGGTTGAAAGCCCGTGAAAGGAAGCAAAGACTAAACATGTGCCAGAGCTCTTGGTTTTGAAAACAGAGATAAAACTCTTTTGAGAGGTGTAACTTTCCAGTCAACGGTGAATGGTAAAGGTCTCTCAATATCTCCCATGCCAACCATATTAATGCCTTTTGCTTACACATATTCCCTTATCCATAAGTCCTTTGATGGTCTACGGAACCTTTTATTTTGCCTCAAGGATGGAAGGAGGGTATGGTTCCATCTATCATAAGCAGCATTTGGTCCATTTCACTCCATCATCAAGTATGGGGGAGGTGCAACTCTCATATCTTTTTACTTGACTAGTCAAAACTTCCGTCAAAATATTTTTGGCATGCAAGATACTGATTTCCCCTCACCGCACCATGAGCTTGTACGGTTACAAAAGGGAAGCTTTTGAATAAATTTTGAGATGGCACATGAAATTCTAAGTTAGGAGTGGCCGGTAAATACCACATATAGGTAGGTATGGTGGACTCAAATGGAATAACTGGTTTCAAGGATTTTGGATGCACAAGCAGAATTCCGCTTAGTGCGAGCGAAGGCTAGCAAAGGACTGGGAAGCGACCAACTAGAGAGCAATAACTGTCATAATCATGCAGAGTGACAAAGCAACATTGAATCGGGCATGAAAATGATATAACTATTCTGAAACAAAAAGATCATCAAGGCATAATAGACTTTTTAGTCATAAACATGTGTGAACATGTGCCAAGTCAATCCAAAAACTCTCCGAAGGGAAATACCACTTCAGTATGCCAAACCATGAACAATGCAATGCATGTAAATCATTTCAACAACACATTATGTACTCTAGCTATTTGAGACTAGCCACAAGGAAAGCATGAACACTGGGAAAGCATTGTAAACATAGCACTATGTCGCTACAAGCTGGCCTAAGTTGGTAGTAGCTAATGTCCCCAGGATCCTCCTGCTCCAGGGTGGTACTGGTGAGTCCAAGGGTCGTATGAGGCTTCCGGTGCGTACACCGAAGTCCTCGGATCCTCCCACGAAGAAGGATCCGCGCTCCAAGCAGAGGAAGACCCTTCACCAAACTGGGTGACAGTCTCCCCCTGGAAAGGTGGTAACTCACCATGCCCCTCGTCGTCGGGCACAACCCCCTCCATGGGGTTATGAAACTGATGCTGGACCACGAACTCATCGAACTGGATAACATCAAAGGACCATCCGTTCCTGCGAGAGAAATCGAACAAAAGAGGTGCAGGTAGACGGATCTTGCATTCCGTGGTGGCTCCGAAACGCAAGATATAATCAAGGTTACCAAACTCGGAAGTCATGGTAACAAACTTATGCCTTTTCATAGCAGCAAGATCAAAACTTAAATAAGTAAAAGGCTTATCATCAGAGTGTGGGGTGCCATTAAGAGACTCTAGGATAAGTGTGGCGTAAACGCCACCAAATAAATCTCCCTTGTTACCGTTCATAGCAAGGCATCGAGCAATTAAGGCACCCACATTATAATCAAACCTCCCTGAGAGGGCGGTTGCCAGGATAGCAATATCCGGCGTAGAAATGTTGCTCGTGTTGTCACGAGCTAACACCCCTCTAGCAATATAATATGCAAAATACCTGAGGTGTGGGAATAAGATGCTGGAGATTTTTGACCGATGAATATCCCTCGTATCCATGCTACAAAGAGAGTTGAAGACGGTTCTCAGCTCGGAGGGCTGAGAGCTTATCTTCGCCGTCAGTCCAACGTTCGGCACACCTATTATTTCACAAAACTTTTCCAAAGGCATGATCAAAATATTATTGTAAATTTTAAACTCAACAGAACCAGTATCATGGTTATATCTAAAACTGTTAACGAGACAGGAGGTGAGTTTTTTATACTGAGCAACACGACACGTTGCAAGCCGCGTCAGACCTGCATTAGCACAAAGATTATAGAACTCCTCCTTAATTCCTGCAGCTTCAAGGAATTCATTACACGGGAAAGTCATTGCACGTGCTGGATTTGTGTCCTCCAACAACTCTAAGGGCACATGATCTTCGTTGTAGCTCACCCTAGCAGTCGGGGGTGAAGCTGCAGCTCTTGTAACTCGATCGGAGCGCTCGGGCCTTTTCTTCCCAAGCCACCCCTTTGCTCTTCCTAGCAAACTCATTTCTGAAATTTTTGACAAATTACAAAAACAAGGATTTAAACAAAGTGAGTTAAGGCAAACTACTCAACCCACTTACCTAAGGCAAAAACTTGCATCAAAACTTGGAAAATAAACTTCTACACATGCAAGCAAGCTCATCTAAACAGCACCAAGAACTACTAAATACTCACAAATGAAGCCACCAACCAAAAATCTATTTGGAGGAGTGGAGGAGTTACATACCATGGAGTATTTGTTCAAAATCTCAGCTCAAATGATGGGTTGTGGAGAGAGATCGAAAATCACCTCCACGAACAGCAAGAACGCAAGTTCCAGGGCCAGAAATCGTGTTTTTGGAAAGAAAGAGAGAGAGAGGAAGAAGACTCACCTGGAGGTGGGACCTGTGGGCCCCAGGCGCCCTGTGGGCGCGGCCAGGTGGCAGGCCGCGCCAGCCTGCCTCCTGGGCCACTGGTGGCCCCCCCTGGTCAACCCCAGGTACCTCTGTGTCACTCCCGACATGGAAATTTTATTTTTATTTTTCTGGATTTTTACTGAAAACTTCACTGTTGAAAATTTCTCGGAGTTCAAAAAGCTGCAAAACTTTCTGAAAACTTAAAGCAGTGATTATTATTGTGAATCTTCAAAAACAAAAAAACTTGGTACAACAAAGAGAATAAAAGCTAAAGCAAATGAAAACATAACAAGCTTAACTTTTTACCTATATATTACAAGCTCACTAGTAAGGTTGATCAAGTCTTACCAACAATCCGGCGATATATAGAACAAGAAGTCTCACCTCTTATGGAGTGATCATTGCACCTCAGATGAACCTAGGTGGGGCCAGAGGGCCACCACCAGGGGCCCAGGCGCCTTGGTGGCGCGCCCCAAGGGATGGCCCCCCTGGCTGCCCCCCTTCGCCTATATATTCTCCGTGACGAGAAACCCTCGAGGACAGAACCCTTTTTCGCGATCTCGCCTCTGTTCCGCCGCCGCCGCGCTTCCGAGATCGGGAGCACCAGCAGACCTCTTCCTGGCACCCTGCCGGAGGGAGGGCCGACCTCCGGGAGTCTCCTCTCCACCAAGGATGCTTCCCGGATGTGCCGTGAGTAGTTTCCTTTGGACCATGGGTCCGTGATCAGTAGCTATGTGATGTTCTCCTCCCCTCTTTGTTCTTCATGGTTTAGACCTCGTGAGCTGCCCTACATGATCGAGGCACTTTTGTAATCTTTCTGCTGTTGCTATGCTGAGTTTGATGAGATCTGATGGATTATGAGATTATGTTCAGATTGTGATTGAGTAATATATTTGGTTCTTATCTCTTATATTTTTGTTCTTAAGTAATTCTTGCATGTTCTCCGTTGCTGTTTATTGCTTTGGCCAAGTAGTAGGTAGTAACTCCAAGAGGGAACGTTATGCTCGATTGTGGCTTCATGCCCCCTGATGACACGCTTGAGTGATAGAAACATGAGTCTAGGGGATGTGCTGTTGCCACAAGGGGGAAAACAACGGTGCTTGTAACTGCGATTGCAAGAATTGATTACTTTACGCATAGTGCTTTTTAAAGCAGTTGTCTGTTGCTTTGGGTTTACACTTTGGGTGGGGCTCGCAACTTAATACCAGCGAGATGTTCTGGATAGATATCTCAAGGTGGATGATTAGTAGTAGATGCAGTTGGATTTCGGTCTACTTATTTTGGCGTTCTGCCCATGCTTTTGAGCCTCTTCCTTTCTTTTGTAGCATAGTTAGCATTGTGGTGCGTTCATAATCCTGTCAATTGCCCTTCTGTAATTTGTTCACCTCGCATAGCAGTTTTATCGTCTTTTGGGAGAGAGACATCACTAGTGAACATCACGTATCCCGGTCCATATCTTCATCACTGTTTCCACGCTTATTTACTTTTCTGCTTTTACTTTCAGTTGCTATCATTATCCCTTGTGTTTGATCCTTTGTGAACAACAAGACCGGAGAGATTGACAACCTCTCTGAACTTCGTTGGGAACAAAGTTATTTGTGTCTGTGTGCAGGTCCACGTCAGTTGCGCCGCTGACACCTACTTATCATCTTCGGAGTCCTACTGGAGACAAACCTTGGTATCTTTACTGAGGGAAGTCTGCTGCTGTGCTACATCATACCTTCCACTTGGGGTTTACCAACGAAGGGCGAGAAATTACTATCATCACCTCGCACATCAAGCAAAGATTTCTGGCGCCGTTGCCGGGGACTCCGAGTGCTAAGATAGGGGAGTTGCACACTACCCTTTACCTTTGTTTTTTAGTCTTGTTAGTTTACCTTTCAGTTCTTATATTTGTGTCTTATATCAAAAATCACAAAAAAAATCTGCCACACTTGCTGCTGCTATGGGTTCCACTGAAAACACCAAGTTGTGTGACTTCACTAGTCACAACAACCAAGAATTTATCTGCACCCCCATTGCCACACCTGCCACTTCAGCTACCTCTTATGAAATTAAACCTGCCTTGCTAAACCTTGTTATGAGAGATCAATTCTCTGGTGCTGGAGATGATGCTGCTTTACACTTGAACAATTTTGTTGAATTATGTGATATGCAAAAGTATAAAGAAGTAGAAGGTGATATTGTTAAGCTCAAGCTCTTTCCTTTCTCTTTAATGGGAGAAGCTAAAATATGGTTTCAATCTTTGCCTAGGAATAGCATAGATTCTTGGGATAAGTGCAAAGATGCTTTTATAGGGAAGTACTACCCACCTGCTAAAATTATCCAATTAAGGAGTAACATTATGAATTTTAAGCAATTGGATAATGAACACGTTGCCCAAGCTTGGGAACGAATGAAATCTCTTGTTAAGGAATGCCCTACACATGGTTTGACTACCTGGATGGTTATCCAGACTTTTTATGCAAGCTTGAACTTTACCTCGCGGAACCTGTTAGATTCGGCCGCGGGAGGAACCTTTATGTCAACTACACTTGGTGCTGCCACGAAGCTTCTCGATGAGATGATGACCAATTATTCCCAATGGCACACCGAACGCGCTCCAACAGCTAGGAAGGTAAACTCCGTCGAGGAAATTACCTCCCTCAATGAAAAATTTGACTTAATTATGTCTCTACTTACCAAGCAACCCTCTATTGATCCTCGTGATGTCCCTTTTTAAATTCTTTGGTTGCCCAAGAACAAGTAGATTTGAACTTTATTGCTAGAAACAACTTCAACAACAATGCTAATAGGGGTAATTTTGCTAGCAATCCTAGACCATTTCCATCCAACTATGGGAACAACAACACCTACCCTAGCAACAAGAACCCCTCTTCTGAATTAGAAAGCATGCTTAGAGACTTTATCACCACCCAAAGAGCCTTCAATAAAAATGTAGAGGAGAAATTAGCTAAATTAGATAATCTCTCTTTGAAGGTAGAAAGCTTAGCCCTTGATATTGAGATGCTTAAAATTAGAACCTCTCCCCTTGAGGAGAATAAGGCCACTCCTATTAATGCTATCCAATTGCAAATTAATGAAAATATTAGGATGATGGCTAAACTTAAAGAAAGGTGGGCTAGAGAAAAAGAGGAAGAGGATAGAGTTAAGAGCCTTCCTACACACCACACAGTTGCCACTATCCAAATTATTGAGGACACCCAAACTATTAGCACCCAATGCACTCCTAGTCCCGTTGGACCTATTAATGGTGATGCTAATACCTCAACCGAAGATGAAGAAACTCCTATGAACATAGAGGGTTTCAAACAAGTGAGCCTAGACGACACTACTACCACCTTTGATAGTAGTGATATTGATTTTGATAGTTGTGCCCTCTCAGAAGTTATTAGCTTGCTACACAAAATGTCTAGAGACCCCCACACTAGCACACTTAATCTTGCCTTCACGGAGCATATCACAAATGCTCTCATCAAAGCTAGGGAGGAGAAGCTTAGAGTAGAAGCCTCCATACCTAGGAAGCTAGATGATGGTTGGGACCCTATGATCAAAATTAAATTAAATAACTTCTCTTGCTATGCTTTATGTGATGTTGGAGCTAGTACCTCCGTTATGCCCAAAAGAATATATGATATGTTTGAATTGAAGCCCTTTGAGCCTTGTTCTTTTGGTGTTCGTCTTGTTGATTCTTCCATAAAGAAACCTTTGGGGAAGATCGACGATGTTCTTATCATTGTCAATGACAACTATGTTCCCGTTGATTTTATTGTTATGGATATAGAGTGTGAACCTTTGTGTCCAATTATTTTGGGACGTCCTTCTCTTCGCACCGTTGGTGCGGTTATTGACATGAAAGAGGGGAATATAAAATTCCAATTCCCTCTCAAGAAAGGGATGGAACACTTCCCTACGAAGAAAATCAAGTTACCTTTTGAGTCCGTTACTCGGGCTAGTTATTCTCTTTCTCTTGATAAAAATTGATTCTTCTTTTGCATCATGCCTAGCTTAAGGCATAAAAGAAAGCGCTTTTGGGAGGCAGCCCACAACGAGTTAGGTTTCTTTTTGCTTTTGTTGTGTCTTGATGTTTGTTACTACTGTAGCAACATCATTGTATCTTTATTTTTCAGCTTTGTGCCAAGTTATAGCCTCTTATGATAAGGGAAGCAAAAGTTGTGACATGCTGTCCAGAAAACAGATTATGTCCCTTCACAGAAAAATTCGAATAAAATCACCAGATCATCTTTTTCATCTGAATTGTTTTGACAGCATGCTCTATACAATTGTGAAACTTTCGTATGTTCTGAGTTTTTTGATTTGAGTTGCAGAAGTGCCCCGAAAAACTTCTCTACTACCTGTTGTTCTGTTTTTCACAGATTCTGCCACGTTTTGCCTCTCTTCACTTTTTCAAACCTTAAGCTTGCTTTTTCTTTGCAAAACCTTTTTTGTACTCTCGAGAAACAGTAGCTCTTCAAGAATATCTTTATATCCAGTGGGGAAAAATTATTTTATTAAGGGTACTAACCTCTCTAATCAGCTTATGATGAGTTATGTATGAAGGGAGTTTTCAAGTGTGCGATGGAAGATGATGAAAGAAGATCCAGGAGTGTCAAGCGCTCAAGCTTGGGGATGCCCCCATGCATCCCCAATAAATATTCAAGGAGACTCAAGCGTCTAAGCTTGGGGATGCCCCCATGCATTCCCAATGAATATTCAAGGAGACTCAAGCGTCTAAGCTTGGGGATGCCCCCATGCATCCCCTTCTCCATCAACAATCATCAGTTCGTCCTTCGTCTCACTATATTTTTATCACTTCATGCGTTATGTGTTATGCTTGGAGCGTCTCGCTCTTAGGTTTTATTTTTAGTTTTCTTTAATTTTGCTTGCTGGTCATAACAAGTTAGACCCCATCTTGCTTTGTGTGGGAGAGAAACACGCTCCACTCTAATCTAGAACACATCATAGGATTTTTCCTGCTTATCTTTTTGCTGTTGTGTGTTTCTTTATATTTTCGTAGCTGCTGCCATGTTTAGTTTGAATCTTAGTTTTTCTTTGGCAAGAGCCTTTGCTTTTGTTTAGTTTGTTGCTGGAACTCTCTTTAGTTTTCATGTTTATCTTGTTAAGAGAGTTGGTTGTTGCACTAAGTTGTGTTTTGTCTTGGAAGTAGGTAATTGAGGTTGTTATTTAATTCTAGTAGTAACTTGCAATAGTTTTGAGGTATTGATGTGAGTAATGTCTGAACTTTTGGTGTTAAGAGCTCTAGCCTAGTAGTGATAGGTGTCGTATTTTGGGCAATCCGTGTGTATTTTCAAAACCTACAAAAACTAGTTGAGAACTCTAACTACTAGATGGATCACTAATCTTTGGAGGGATCGAATATTAGAGTACACTCACGTACCATGAGTCGAGGATGCGCAAGGATAACCAAACCCCCATACACTCCTCCTCGGGGTACTTGTCTCTTTGTGAACCTCCTTATTAGATTGAGAGTTACCGATAATAAGTGCATGAGTTCTTCGGACTAATGTAAGTATTGAAAGTTGACACTTCCACCTTCCCATATTTTGCTAGCCTCTCCTGTGCCGTGCATTGCCTTCTTCTCACTCCGAGAGTTGGTGTCCACCTTCGCCGGTACATCCAAACCCTTGGCATGATACGCTCTGTCATCATAAGCCTCCTTATATCTTTCCTCAAAACAGCCACCATACCTACCTATCAAGGCATTTCCATAGCCTTTCCGAGATATATTCCCATGCAACATCCACCTCTTCATGACTTGATCTTCATGTCATACATGTTCCTGCTACACTGGCAGCGACATACATTGCATACATCATGATAGCTACATCTTCTTTATGATTTCGAGTACCTTGTAAAGTGTGAAAGATCTCCTTTACCTTCTTGTAAAATAGAGTGTTGCCCTTAAGTGAGGAAAAGATCCCAAAGTGGACACAATAAAAGATCCCAAAGAGGACAAATGAGAGTTAAGTAGAAAGAGCCATTGAGGCCACAAAAAATACAAAAAATAGAAAAAAGAGAAAAAGAAATAAAAAGAGAGAAAGGGGCAACACTACTATCCTTTTGAGAGATCCACACTAGTACTCTCTTTATATCCTTGTACTCCATAGATATGATCATTATGCATATAGCTATGTGGGGACCTTCACACTATAGAACTTGGCTTGCATATTCCAAGGATGAGCCTCCTCAAACGAGCTCTAGGTATTCATGAGCGAGCAAGTAAGATGCACACCCACTAGTTCCATTGGATAGCTTCTTAGCTCATATGTACATCCGTTGCATGGCAATCCCTACTCCTCACATCATATCTATCATTTGGCATCTCTTGCCTATGATTGTCCTCATTGATGTGAGCCTTTCTAATTCTTTTTTGTCTTCCTCCTCCCCCGTACTTCTCTCTTTTCCATCCTAAGAGTCAACTCTCGTGCTTACGCTCATCCATTGCATGAGTGCTCAAAATATTGAAAAAGGAGTGGATCAAATTGACTTGTACCTAGCTAGTGGTCTGGGGACGAGTCAAGATAAGATTCCAGAAAAAGACCAAGTGTGAAACTTTAGTAGATTGAGTTCTCAACAAATAAATATTTTTCTCGTATTCCCTATCCCCCTTCTTGAACGCAAACACCATTGGGAGACATTCGAGTCACGGACAGCGAGAGATCTTGCACCTAATGTTCTTTTGTTACTTGTTTCAATGCTAATATAGACTCTTGCATGTTATGACTTGAATTGAATCTCTAACCTTGATTGCTTTACTTTTCAAAGTTCTTATATGGTTGCTAGCATGTCACCACAGAAATTATGCTTATATGCTTGGGGATGTTGATACGTCCAAAAAGTATCTATAATTTCTGCTTGCTCCATGCATGTTTTGTGTGATATTGCTATGATCTAGATACACTTTCATACACTTTTGATCATATTTGGACTAACCTATTAACTCAGTGCACCACAGTGCCAGTTCCTGTTTTCTGCTGTTTTTCTATTTCAGTTTTCCCCCATATAAAAAGTGCTCCAAAAATTCGGGAAAAATCAGATAAAAAACCAGCGCAGAAGAACCTTCCGGAAGGACCTGAGTGGGGCCAGAGGGCCACCACCAGGGGCCCAGGCGTCCTGGTGGCGCGCCCCAGGGGCTGGCCGCGCCAGGGGGGCGCCTAGACCCCTGGTGGCCCCCCTGGCTGCCCCCCTTCGCCTATATATTCTCCGTGACGAGAAACCCTCGAGGACAGAACCCTTTTTCGCGATCTCGCCTCTGTTCCGCCGCCGCCGCGCTTCCGAGATCGGGAGCACCAGTAGACCTCTTCCCTGCACCATGCCGGAGGGAGGGCCGACCTTCGGGAGTCTCCTCTCCACCATGGATGCTTCCCGGATGTGCCGTGAGTAGTTTCCTTTGGACCATGGGTCCGTGATCAGTAGCTATGTGATGTTCTCCTCCCCTCTTTGTTCTTCATGGTTTAGACCTCGTGAGCTGCCCTACATGATCGAGGCACTTTTGTAATCTTTCTGCTGTTGCTATGCTGAGTTTGATGGGATCTGATGGATTATGAGATTATGTTTAGATTGTGATTGAGTAATATATTTGGTTCTTATCTCTCATATTTTTGTTCTTGAGTAATTCTTGCATGTTCTCCGTTGCTGTTTATTGCTTTGGCCAAGTAGTAGGTAGTAACTCCAAGAGGGAACGTTATGCTCGATTGTGGGTTCATGCCCCCTGATGACACGCTTGAGTGACAGAAACATGAGTCTAGGGGATGTGTTGTTGCCACAAGGGGGAAAACAACGGTGCTTGTAACCGCGGTTGCAAGGATTGTTTACTTTACGCATAGTGATTTTTAAAGCAGTTGTCTGTTGCTTTGGGTTTACACTTTGGGTGGGGCTCGCAACTTAATACCAGCGAGATGTTCTGGATAGATATCTCAAGGTGGATGATTAGTAGTAGATGCAGTTGGATTTCGGTCTACTTATTTTGGCGTTCTTCCCATGCTTTTGAGCCTCTTCCTTTCTTTTGTAGCATAGTTAGCATTGTGGTGCGTTCATAATCCTGTCAATTGCCCTTCTGTAATTTGTTCACCTCGCATAGCAGTTTTATCGTCTTTTGGGAGAGAGACATCACTAGTGAACATCACGTATCCCGGTCCATATCTTCATCACTGTTTCCATGCTTATTTACTTTTCTGCTTTTACTGTCAGTTGCTATCATTATCCCTTGTGTTTGATCCTTTGTGAACAACAAGACCGGAGAGATTGACAACCTCTCTGAACGTTGTTGGGAACAAAGTTATTTGTGTCTGTGTGCAGGTCCACGTCAGTTGCGCCGCTGACACCTACTTATCATCTTCGGAGTCTTACTGGAGACAAACCTTGGTATCTTTACTGAGGGAAATCTGCTGCTGTGCTACATCATACCTTCCACTTGGGGTTTACCAACAAAGGGCGAGAAATAACTATCATCACCTCGCACATCAAGCATTTTCCAATCAAACAAAACACAAGGTTTCCCCTGCATACAGCCCGACGGTGGCTCATGAGTGCAAGCATATCAAATGCACCGTCGGACGTATGCAGGGAATCCAAATGATTTGTATTTGGTCGATGAAGTGAAAGATTTCTAGCTAGATATATATAAGATAAACAAAACACACGATTTCGCCTGCATACAGCCCGACGGTGGCTCATGAGTGCACGCATATCAAATGCACCATCGAACGTATGCATGCGGATCCAAATGGTTTGTATTCGGCCGATGAACTAAGTGTCGAACATATCCTAGATGTGGGCTATATATATAGGCAACGACAAGCCTGATCCAACGACTCACAAGCCTCGTCCAACGACTCACAAGCACTTGAAAGAAACACGCAATCCGTGTGTTTCTTCCTGATGGGTTGGATCCAACGGCTTAGAAACCCGATCCAACGACTCACAAGCGCTTGAAAGAAACACGTGATCCGTGTGCTTCTTCCTGATTGGTTGGATTCAGAATCGTGTACGGTTAAAAGCGCGTGAAGAGGACTCCACGCAACGCTAGTCGCCACTAGTTATTTTCTCGTGCACTCTTTCCCCTTCCGCGCCACCGGCACCATGCCGCCCCGCCGCCGAATCTACCCCCGCTACCATGACGTCCGCGGGCGCCTCGACGGCACATACACGGCAGTGATCACATGCGCCAACAACGAGCGCGTGTGGCTCGACACGTTCTACCATGCATCTTCAGCCGCACGTGCGTACGACGTTGCGGCGTGGAGGTTCGGCCGCCCGCGC
The DNA here is from genome assembly GCA_950022295.1 of Bromus sterilis. Taxonomy (NCBI): domain Eukaryota; kingdom Viridiplantae; phylum Streptophyta; class Magnoliopsida; order Poales; family Poaceae; genus Bromus; species Bromus sterilis. The sequence goes on from OX465595.1 coordinate 437,296,447, forward strand.
GCGAAGATGAATTTCCGCAACTGCCACAACGTGGAAGAGGCGGAGGACATGGCAGATCCGCCTCTCCTCCTCACTGAAGAGGACCACCGCCTCCATCGCCGACGAGTGGTGCTCGGCCTCGCCTCGGAGCAGGACCAGCGTTCCGTGCAGGATTGGTACGCGAGCCATCCCCGTGAAGCCTCGGAGGAGGCGGAACACTGGGCGAGGCTGGCGTCCGAGAGCGCGGAGCGGCGACACGAGCGTCATGAATGGCGGGAGGAGCGGCGGGCGGCCAAGGCGATGGCGGAGGAGGAAATGGCGAGAGGCGCCGCCAACCGGCCCGTCGGTGACCCCCGCTGGATAGCGCTGGAGGATGACATCAGCTCCATCATCGAAGACGATTTCTCCGACGACGAGGAGTAGTTTTTTATTGTTCTAGGTTTGAGATGTTATGTTTTTGAATGTTTTAAGTTTGCCACGTCGCCGCCACCATGCCACCATATGTTATAGGTTTCCCGCCACCATTCAATATGCATCATTCAAAGCCACATACTAAAATTTCAACCCTTTCTGACTTCATTTGCTATTTTTCATGCATTTATTGATTTATTTTGGGCTAAAGGACCCTGAAATTGGAAAGCACTATAACTAAAATCAGAAAAGGTTGAAACTTGGCATGGTATCATCATTTGACCCACATAACATGTGTGCAAAAGTTGAGAGGGTTACGACAAAAGCTGGATGCACTTTGTGTACAAACTGGACCGTCTCTTTCGAAGTACGAGGGTTTTAGACGAAAACTCTTCTGTTACAAAGGCATTTCATTTTTCTAAACTTATTTGAACTCTAGACCTTTTGTGCATTCAATATGCATCATTCAAAGCCACATACTAAAATTTCAACCCTTCCTGAATTCATTTGCTATTTTTCATGCATTTAATGATTTATTTTGGGCTAAATGACCCTGAAATTGGAAAGCACTACAACTAAACTCAGGAAAGGTTGAAACTTGGCATGGTATCATGATACGGTGAGGATAGTTCTCACTCCTCGTTGGATACCCCAAGTGGAAGGTGAGATGTAGCGTAGCAGCAAATTTCCCATATGTAGAGGATAGGGTTTGTCTCCCGTAGGACTCGCAGAAATACAAGAAGGTGGTAAAGTGAACAATGGCACCGTTCACAACCGAGGGTTGCTAACTTCACCTGGACCTGCACACCGATACAAATAACTTTGCTCCCAACGAGTACAGAGGAGTTGTCAATTCCTCCGGCCTTGCTGTTTACAAAGGATTAACGCAAGAGATAATGATAGTGATAGCAACTGGAAAGTAAACTAAGGATGTAAACAGTAATGTGAAGATGGACCGGGGTCCCGTGATTTTCACTAGTGATGTCTCTCTCCCAAAAGACGATAAAAGTGCTAGCGAGGTAAACAAATAACAGTTAGGCAATTGACAGGATTATGAAGGCACCGCAATGCTAACTATGCTGCAAAGAAAGGAAGGGCTCAAAAGCAATGGGCAGTACGCCAAGGTAAGTAGACCGAAATCCATCTGCATCTCCTACGAATCATCCACCTTGAGATATCTATCCAGAACATCTCGCTGGTATTAAGTTGCGAATCCCACCCAAAGTGTAAATCCAAAGCAACAGACAACTGCATTAAAAGAACTTTGCGTAAAGTAAACAATACTTGCATCCGCGGATACAAGCACCGTTGTTTTATCCCTGGGGGCAACAACACATCCCCTAGTCTCATGTTTCTGTCACTCAAGCTAAAGGGGATGAACCCACAATCAAGCATAACGCTCCCTCTTGGAGTTGCAACAAATCACTTGGCCAAAGTAAAATACGCCAACGGAGAACATGCAAGAATTTACTCAATAACAAAATATAAAAGAGAAGAACCAAATATATTACTCATCACAATCTGAACATAGTCTCATAATCCATCATATCCCAACAAACTCAGCATAGCAACGACAGAAAATTACAAAGGTGCCTCGATCATGTGAGGCATTTCACGAGGTCTCGAAAGTGGAGGCACAGAACATCACATAGCTACTGGTCACGGACCCATGGTCCAAGGGGAACTACTCATGGTACATACGGGAGGTGTCCATGGCTATGGATGGTCTCCCAGAGGGGGTAGCTTCTCCCGGCAGGGTGCCGCAACAGCTTCTCCAGGCAACCCCGATCTTGAAGCGGCGGCGGCGGCGATAGAGAGGCGAGATCGCGGAAAAGAGATCGATATTAGGGGTTTCCACCCCGAGGACAAAATATAGGCGGAGGGGGTGTCGAGGGGACCCACCAGGCAGCCAGGAGGCCTCCTGGCGTGTGAGAACCCCAACTAGGGTATGTGCTAGGATCAAGTGCTCCTTTGCATTCATGTTAAAAATTCCAAAAGAAATCAAAATGGGAGAGAGAACACCCCCCAGATGAATTAATTCAAAAGGCCAGATAAAAAGTTTCTCCAAAAATTCCTTTTGCATTTTTGAAAAGTCCTATAAATGAGTGTGATCACATATCAAGTGATGTGGGACCAACCCCATGCTCATGGATTTTTCAAATATTCAAACAGGAGCATGGATTTAAATTTAAACCCCTATTTGATTTAAAGTTCAAGTTATTTGAATTTTAAAAGTGTTCAAATTTTATAAGTGGCTAACCTAATATATTGTGAGGCCACATAAAAATTTGCAGCATTTAATAAAATGTCTAGCTATTTTTTAGCAAGACAAAACAAAAGTCAGAAAAGAAAACAGAAAAGAAATAAGAAAAGGGAAGAGCTTACCTGTTGCCCAGGGGCGAGGCCCACCTTCCCCAGCCGGCCCAGCCCACCAGGGGGGCTCCCCTGTCGTCTTCCCCGGGCACGAGCACACTGCTGCGTGCCCGGCATGCCGCAACTGCCGCCGTGGCAGCTCCTCAGCCTTCCCCCCGTCTCTTCTCGTCGCCACGCACGCCCAGGGAGACGCCCAGGCCATTCTCCCCCTCGCGCACGCTCTCCTCCTTCCTCTCCGGCAAGTTCTAGCGCCGTACCCGTGACCTAGCCGGAGCACGGCGACGCCCCGACGCGGCCAACGAGCTCCTCTCGCCGCCGCGCCTTGTCCATCAGCACCCCCGTCGACGGCTTCCTCAATCCCCCGCGTCAATTGAAGCTTGGCGCCACCGAGGACGACAACAGCCCCACGGCTTCACCTCCGGTCACCCGCCACTCCGACGAGCGATTCCTCCGCCGCCAGGACCTCTCCGACCCCGCCGAGTTCTTCCTAGCAACCACAGTGAGCTCACGGTGCTCCTGCACCTTCCCGTTTTTCCTCTGGCGCCGCGAATCACCGAGCCATCGAAGTCCGAAGCTCTGGCCGCCGCCTCCTTGACGTAGCCGTGGCCAGGGGCCATGCCTTTGGCCCCCTCCTTCTCCTTCGTGTGCGAAAGCCCGCGAGGAGCACGTACGTGCCCTCCAGAACCCCTCCCGTGCCCAAAGCCCCTACTCCGGCGAGACTCCGGCGAGTCCCGAGCCGCCGTCGCCATTAACCCCCTCCCCTCTCTCACTGTCCCGTGGGCCCAAGGCCATTAGCCAGCTAATCCCCTCCCTAGCCCAATGACAAGTGGGGCCAGCCCCCCTTAACCTCTGTTTAATTTAAATCCAAACAGAATTTAACAGTGAGCCAGTGACAGGCATGGCCCACATGTCAGCCCTGTTGATGTCATGTTGAGGTCATGCTGATGTAATAAACATTTTCCAGAAAATAAAAGAATAAAAGAAAACAGAGAAAATTCCAGAAAAACATTTAATCTTTAGAAAATCATAACTAATTCATATTAACTCCAAATTGGACAAATAATATGTCTAAAATTATCAGAAAAATACAAGGATTATGAATATGCAATTTTTTTCATGTTTGACCATTTTAAAATGGGTGAACAGTAGCAAACATGCATATGGATCCTTTTCAAATTCAAATTTGGAGTGAATTTGCAAATGATTTTGCAACACACTTCTATTAGATGGATTCATCCACACATCAGAGGCTTTATCTCAACTATACCACATCACTTCATGCTCAACCTTTTCAAATGAACTTCCATGCATTCAAATGCATTTGAAATTCATCGATAAATCAAATGGAGTGTGAATTTGCATTTCAAATGCAATATACTCCTTTTAAATGGAATGCTCAACACATCAGTACCATGAACATCACCATTACAATATTATTCATGTGATTGTGTATTGTACATTATGTTGATCCTATGATTGTCATGTTGCTGATAGAAGTGGAGCCGGAACCCGAGATCACCCCCTTCGTTGAAGACCCCGTGACTGAACCTCGTCAGCAAGGCAAGCAAACCCCCATTGATCATGTCGATTAAATCCCACTTCCCTCTCATGTCTCGCTTATGCATTGTTTAGGATGATCACCATGATAACGTTTCTACCGCATAGTTGAACCCATATCCTTTGCATGACCTATCATCTTGTCACAGTAGTAAGCAAACCACAATCCTAGAAGATGTAGGAGTTGGTTGATATCATGTGGCCCCTGCAACTGTTACTGCTTATTGCATGCTTAGAGTTACCATGAGGTTACTTTGATCTGTGAGTCGGGATGGTAGTGATCATGTTGATGATGGTGGAAATGTGTTGGTGAATCTACCCTAATACAAGGTGAACGATGAGAGGCTGTGTAGGAGTACACAGTGGGTTGTCTCGTTGAACACCGCCTTAAGTCTCAGTAAATTGAGGGTGTGAACAGTAATGTGAAGATGGACTAGGGTCCCGTGATTTTCACAAGTGATGTCTCTCTCCCAAAAGACGATAAAAGTTCTAGCGAGGTAAACAAATCATAGTTGGGCAATTGACAGGATTATGAAGGAACCGCAATGCTAACTATGCTGCAAAGAAAGGAAGGGCTCAAAAGCAATGGGCAGTACGCCAAGGTAAGTAGACCGAAATCCATCTGCATCTCCTACGAATCATCCACCTTGAGATATCTATCCAGAACATCTCGCTGGTATTAAGTTGCGAATCCCACCCAAAGTGTAAACTCAAAGCAACAGACAAATGCATTAAAAGAACTTTGCGTAAAGTAAACAATCCTTGCACCCGCAGGTACAAGAACCGTTGTTTTATCCCTGGTGGCAACAACACATCCCCTAGTCTCATGTTTATGTCACTCAAGCTAGACATCAAGGGGCTGAACCCACAATCGAGCATAACGCTCTCTCTTGGAGTTGCAAATAAAATACTTGACCAAAGCAAATACCGCAACGGTGAACATGCAAGAATTTACTCAAGAACAAAATATAAAAGAGAAGAACCAAATATATTACTCATCACAATATGAACTTAGTCTCATAATCCATCAGATCCCAACAAACTCAGCATAGCAACAACAGAAATTACATAGATGCCTCGATCATGTGAGGCAGATCACGAGGACTCGAAAGTGGAAGAATAAAAGGGGGAGAGATAGATCACATAGCTACTGGTCACGGACCCATGGTCCAACGGAAACTACTCACGGTACATACGGGAGGCTTCCATGGCTATGGAGGGTCTCCCGGAGGGGGTAGCTTCTCCCGGCAGGGTGCCGGAGCAGCTTCTCCAGGAAGCCCCGATCTAGAAACGGCGGCGGTGGCGTAACAGAGGCAAGATCACGAAAGAGGAGTTCGTATTAGGGGTTTCCACCCCGAGGGGTAAATATAGGTGAAGGGGAGCGTCGAGGGGACCCACGAGGCAGTCAGGAGGGTCCCTGGCGCGGCCCAGGGTGGGGACGCGCCACCTGCCCTCCTGGCTGCCTGGTGGTGGACCCCTTCCCTCTCTTGGTGATTCCGGAAGCTTCTGTTGCCCTGATTTTTTATATATTTTTCCGGAATTTTTGGAGCACTTTTAATGGCCGGAAAACCTGAAATACAAAAACAGCAGAAAATAGAAACTGGCAACTGGGTGCACTGAGTTAATAGGTTAGTCCAAATAGGTTCAAAAGCGTATGAAAGTTCAAGAAAAACATGGCAAAGTCACACAAAACATGCATGGAGCAAGAAGAAATTATAGATACGTTTGGGACGTATCAGGTGTTTGCGTGCAAGCAGGGGACTGAGAAAAAGAGGGAAAAAAGGTTGTTGAGAACAACTATCTACTAAAGTTTCACACTTGGTCTCCTTCGGATTCTTATCTTGACTCGTCCCAGACCACTAGTCAGGTACAAGTCAAACTGATCCACTCCCTTTCGATATTTTGAGCACTCATGCAATGGATGAGCGTGAGCAAGAAAGTTGACATCTAAAAGGCGAAGCAGAAAGAAGGTGGAGGAGGAAGACAAAAAAAGGTGTGAAAGGCTCACATCAATGAGGACAATCATAGGCGAGAGAAGACCATATGATAGATATGATGTGAGGAGTAGGGATTGCCATGCAACGGATGCACATGTGAGCTAAAAACTCTCCAAGGGAACTAGTGGGGGTGCATCTAACTTGCTCACTCAAGAAGACCTAGAGCTCGTTTGAGGAGGCTCATCATTGGAATATACAAGCCAAGTTCTATAGTGTGAAGGTCCCCACATAGCTATATGCATGATGATGATCTCTATGGAGTACAAGGGATAGAGGATGAAGTACTAGTGTGGATCTCTCAAAAGGAATAGTAGTGTGCCCCCTTCTCTCTTTTTATTTTTCTTTTACTCTTTTTTCTAATTTTTTTGTATTTTTTTGTGGCCTCAATGGCTCTTTCTATTTAACTCTCATTTGTCCTCTTTGGGATCTTTTTATTTTGTCCTCTTTGGGATCTTTTCCTCACTTTAGGGGCAACACTCTATATTTAAAAGAATATATGAGATCTTTCACACTTTACAAAGGTACTCACATAAAGAAGATATAACTATCATGATGCAAAGGTATGACATGAGGATCAAGTCATGAGAAGGTGGATGTTGCATGGCAATGTATCTCGGAAAGGCTATGGAAATGCCTTGTAGGTAGGTATGGTGGCTGTTTTGAGGAAAGATATAAGGAGGCTTATGATGACAGAGCGTATCGTGCCAAGGGTTTGGATGCACCGGCGAAGTATGCGCCAACTCTCGAGGTGAGAAAAGGACAATGCACGGTACCGAAGAGGCTAGAAAACGTATAGGTGGGTGGAAGTGTCAACTTTCGAATACTCACATTAGTCCGAAGAACTCATGCACTTATTATCGGTAACTCTCAATCTAATCAGGAGGTTCACAAAGAGACAAGTACCCCGAGGAGGAGTGTATGGGGGTTTGGTTATCCTTGCGCATCCTCGACTCATGGTACGTGAGTGTACTCTAATATTCGAACCCTCCAGAGGTTAGTGATCCATCTAGTAGCTAGAGTTCTCAACATGGGTTTTTGGTTTTCGAAAAACACACAGATTGCCCAAAATATGACATCTATCACTAATAGGCTCGAGCTCTTGACACCAAAAGTTCAAACATTACTCTAGTCAATACCTCAAAACTATTGCAAGTTACTACTACAAAGAGAAAAGCAACTTCAACTACCTACTTCTAGCCAAGACACAAAACTCAGTGCAACAGGCAAAACTCTCTAACAAGATAAAACATGCAACCTATAGAAAGTTCAACCTAAAAAAAAGCTCTAGAAAAACTAAAGCACTACAACTAAACAGAGCAGCAGCTACGAAAAGAAAAAGAACAACTCACAGCTAAAAGAATAAGCATGCAAATCCTATGAGGAGTTCTAGTTCAAGCGGAGCGTGTAATTCTCCCACACAAAAGAGTAAGTTGGGATCTAACTTGTTACTACAGCAAACAAAGAAAAAACAAACCTAAGAAAAGTAAAGAGAGAGACGCTCCAAGCATAGCACATAATGCATGAAGTGATAAAAATATAGTGCAGCGAGGGACGAACTGATAATTGTTGATGGAGAAGGGGATGCACGGGGGCATCCCCAAGCTTAGACGCTTGAGTCTCCTTGAATATTTCTTGGGGATGCATGGGGGCATCCCCAAGATTGAGCTTTTGACACTCCAAGATCTTCTTTCATCATCTTTCATCGCGCACTTGAAAACTCCCTTCATACATAACTCATTGTAGACTGATTAGAGAGGTTAGTACCCTACTAAAATATTTTTTCCTCTACTGGAAATAAAGATAAACTTGAAGAGCTAATGTTTCTCAAAATTTCCAAAAAGTTTTTGCAAAGAAAAAGCAAGCTTAAGGTTTGCAAAAGTAGAGAGAGACAAAACGTGGCAGAATCTGTGAAAAACAGAACAGCAGATAAAAACGAATTTTTTAGGGGTACTTCTGCGACTCAAATCAAAAAACTCAGAACATATGCAAGTTTCGTAATTGTATAGAGCACGCTGTGTAAAAATTTCAGCTCAAAAAGATGAACTGGGGTTTTTGCATGATTTTTCTAGTCACGAGGACAGAATCTGTTTTCTGGACAGCATGTCACAACTTTTACTTCCCTTGTCGTATGAGGCTATAAAAGGCAGAAAGCTTAAAAAGTAAAGATACAATGATGTTGCTACAGTAGTAACAATCATCAAGACCACTAAGAACAAAAGAAAAGCAAAAATAAAAACCTAAATTTGTTGCGGGCTGCCTCCCGAAAGCGCTTCGTTAGAGCCATTAGCTAGGAATAAAGATTATAGAAGATCAAGTCTTTTCAAGAGAATAACTAGCCCGTGTGACGGACTCAAAAGGTAACTTAATCTTTTTCCTAGGGAAATGTTCCATTCCTTTCTTGAGAGGGAACTGGAATTTGATAATCCCTTCTTTCATATCAATAACAGCACCAACTGTGCGAAGAAAAGGACGTCCCAAAATAATTGGACAAGAAGGCTCACACTCAATGTCCATAATAGTGAAATCAACGGGAACATAATTGTCATTGACAATGATAAGAACATCGTCGATCTTCCCCAAAGGTTTCTTTACGGAAGAATCAACAAGACGAACACCAAAAGAACAAGGATCAAAAGGTTTCAATTCAAGCATATCATACATTCTTTTGGGCATAACAGAGGTACTTGCTCCAACATCACAAAGAGCATAACAAGAGAAGTTATTTAATTTGATTTTTATCATAGGATCCCAACCATCTTCTAGCTTCCTAGGTATGGAGGCTTCTAATATAAGCTTCTCCTCCCTAACTTTGATTAGAGCATTGGTGATATGCTCTGTGAAGGCAAGATTAAGTGTGCTAGTGTGGGGATCTCTAGATATCTTGTGTAGGAAACCAATAACTTCAGGTAAAGTGCAGTTGTCAAAGTCTAGGTCACCACTATCTATTAAGGAGGTAGTGATATCATTTAGTCTCACTTGTTTGAAAGCCTCTATGTTCATAGAGGTTTCTTCATCTATGGTTGAGGTGGTAGCATCACCATTGGTAGGTCCAGTGGGACTAGGGGTGTGATGGGTGCTAACTGTTTGGACATCCTCAAGTACTTGGATAGTAGCTATTGTGTGGTAGGTAGGAGGGCTCTTAACACTCTCTTCTTCCTCCTTTTCTCTAGCCCATCTTTCTTTAAGTTTAGCCATCACCCTAATGTTTTCATTGATTTGTAACCGGATATCATTAATAGGAGTGACCTTACTCTCCTCAAGGGGAGAGGTTCTAATTTTTAACATCTCAACATCAAGGGCTAAGTTATCTACCTTCAAACAAAGATTATCTAATTTAGCTAGTTTTTCTTCCACATTCTTGTTGAAGGCTTTTTGGATAGTGATAAAGTCTCTAAGCATACTCTCTAGTTCAGAGGTGGAGTTTTTGGTGCTAGGATAAGTGTTGTTGTTCCCATAGTTGTTGGATGGGAAAGGCCTAGGATTGTTGCTACCAAAATTACTGTTGGATATATGCTCTAGAGGAAAATAATATATGATTATTCCAATATATCTAAGCAAGTTCATAACCAGTTTCATACCGTGCTAGAACTGTGTCAGTGAAACAATGATGCAGGTGTGGTATAGAAACCCCCAGAGTTCCTAGTTAGCCTCTACATCGGTAACTAGTTCATGGTCAACATGATGGTCGTGGTTTCGCGATCATGGACAATTAAGTCTTTTGACTATGAGGTCACCTCACTGGTTAAGTGGCGTGATGAACATTACCCAAAGTAAGCATTACAGCATGATCAAATCTTGTGAAGGTTCAGTGTTGTAATTACAGAACGTGGTAGACCGTTCCTTTGACCGTGAGTACGTGCATAATTGCTATCTTCCCGGATGCTTTGACCTACATCCCACCACCTGACTGAAATATGCGGGTCACAACGGTTGTATCTTGGGTATTCCGTGGAGATATGTTGAGGAGTATTGTTACAAGAGCGGGATTTTTCAATCCATATAATGGATAGATACTCGGGGCCCACTCGGTGAGATTCCATCCATAAAGCTGCAGCGTGTGACTAGGTCACGGGGATGAATATCACGGGAACGAGTGAATGAGGATTAGTTCAGAACGAGGTTGAACCAGACATAGGATGTCATTGATTGAATCTCGGAACAATCCAGTATCGCTGACAAAGGGAATGCTATATGGCGTAAGGTCCAATCGGTGTTTGATATCCGGAATGCACAGGGGTCATTATGGGCATCCAGGTCCCGCTGATGATCATTGACCGTAGCCTCATCTCGGTCATGACTAGAGTGTTCTCGGACCGTAGGGTAACACACTTAAGGGCTCGATGAAATCGGAGACCTTTTCGGAACCATCAGAGTAACCAGAGAATAAAGGAAACAACATCGGAGAAGTACCGTGTTGAACCGAACAAGTTCGGAGTGAACCGGAAGGTGTTCCGGAGCACCGGGAGATGGAATATTATGTTTTAGTTATTAATTAATTGAATTAATAATTAAAATCATTTTATTTCTAATTAATATGTGCAATGGGCCTTAGTGGAGAAAAAGGCCCATTAGGGGAAGAAATAAAAGGGAAAAAGAAAAAGGAAAGAAGGGGGAGGCGCCATGGGCCCTAGGGCCCATGAGGGGTGCGCCCCCTCCTCCCCCTTGGCCGGCCACCCCCTTAGCAAAGGGACTTTAGTCCCACATTGCTAAGGGAGAGGGGTTGACTCCCTCCCCTCTGCCTATATATAGATGGGCAGGGTGCACATATTTAATTACGCCAAATACACAGAAATTCGTGAGAAAATAAATATTACTCCGAATTGAGATCGGTTTTCTCCGGTCTTCTCCCCTCCCTTGTCTCTTTCACGGTGGGCTCCCTAGTGTGAGCCAATAGTGGAACTGAGGCTTCTCTGCTAGAATCGGAGGTTGTCGTGCTGCCGAAGCTCCGTCCGGAGGTCTGCTTCCGCCACCTTCGCTGGATCAGAGAACGGAGATCGTCATCGAGTCTCGTACGTGTGCGAGTACTACGAGGTGCTACACGTGTGGCACTACACCCATCCGGGTGCTCAACACAGCCAGGGGGCTGTGAAACTTGATCGGCTACATCAACCACATTTGCGGGAACATTTCCCGCGCAACGGACTACACCCCGAGGTATGTTATTTCTGCACTCCTTTCCGTTACGGTAATACGGCTAGCTAGATCTTGGGTTATGGGAACGCTAGTTAGAAAATTTTGTGTTTTCTGCTGCGAACCCCAACAGTGGTATCAGAGCTAGGTCTAGGCTTAGTATTACTGTACGGATAGAACACATCGGGGATGTGGGCGTTGATTGTATGATTGTTACCCTCCCACGTGTACTTGTTCACATCTGCGGCATTGTTTGATGAAGCGGCCCCCGACCGACCTTACGCGTACGCTTACGCGAGACTGGTTCCACGCTTGACATACGGCTTGTATCGTATAAAGTAAATGGGGGGTGTCTGTCTCTCTACTTTAGCGGATGTGGCATTTGCAACGGAGGGCCCCGTGCGGGGTGTAATAGAGACAATCGTATGGTTGACGTTGTGGTTGACTTGTAGGTTAAAACCTGTTTAACTATGAAAGCCCTAGCAGCCACGTAAAACTTGCAATATACAACTAGACCATCTAAACCTTGTATTGCTAAGTGAGGGCTATCATTCGTTTGTTTATGATGTAGCGATAGCTTTGCTATGTGTTACTAGTAAGGAGTAATCGTCATCATAAAAGAAACTAAAATGGAGACACTGTAGACTTAGTGTTGCCATAGCTCGGACATCTTAAAACTTGCTAGTATAGGATACACGACGGTAGCATGTGATAAGATGATCCCTTAACAAAGCCAAACACAAGTATTCTACCGAAGTGTGCACCGCCTGGAAGGTTCTCCCATATGGCTTGATGCTCCGTACATACCGGAGTTGTCCTACATATTCAATGGAGTTAGCATGAGGTTGGGTTCGGCAAGCCTGGCATATGCAGATATGGCCTTGCTGAGCAGCATATAACATGGAGGTTAATTTGGCGAGCCTAGCATATGCAGATATGGCCTCGGAATACTAGAGATCGAAAGATCGAGCATGAGTCACAGTACATATAAGATAATGTGATCGCACAAGTTGTTGTCTACCTTTGAAACTGACCCGTCGGCCGTGTGATATTCGACGTCGGGCAGTGAATCTGGATCATGTAATCACTAAAACTTCCTAGGGATGAATTGTTTTAGTGCGAGCTCATTTATAATATGATTATATGAACTCATTGTTGTGAACTAGTCTTAATTGTGTTCCTTGCAATTATGTTTGTAGAAAATGAATGCACTAGAGCAACGTGAACTATCTTTCTTCATGGAAGGTGAAAGACTTAGAGAAAATGGGTCAAACTTTGCTGACTGGTACTTACGCCTTAGGACGTCGCTCAAGAGAGCAAACATCTTGTTTACAATAGAAGTGCATGTGGAAGAACATCCGGACGATCATGTTGGCGATCAAGGGATACTTGATCATTATGCTCGCCGACAGAAATGCTCTGTAGTCAGGAATGTCATGATCTTCAGCATGTCAGAGGTTTTGGGCATACAGTTTCAGGACACTGGCTCATATGACATGATGGACACGCTAAAGACAATGTTCGTACGTGAGTTCAGAGTTGCCAGTTTTGAGTTAGAAAGCAAGTTTCTATCTACAAAGATGGAAGAACGCACAAGCCTTGATGATCACTTGGACAGGATGCATGAGATGTACCTGACCCTGGTGGAGGACTATGAATATTGGACAATGAACGAAAGCACCACAAAAGAGTTTGCAATAAACACGTTATTGCACTCACTCCCTCCGAGTTATGGTGATTATGTTCATAGCTATGTCGGAAGAGGAGCTAATATGAGTCTCCAGAACTTCATGACTGATCTCTTGGCCGCGGACATTGCTCCTATCGAGGATGCATAAGTCGTGGATGGAGAAGGTATATACTTGATATACTTTATAAATGTGTCCTCCCTTATACAACATTTGCAGTAAATGAGTATCAGATACTTATTCTATTTTGTGAAAACAGGACCTGCCGTTGCATGGACGGGAAGAGGTGAAATCGAGGATTGATGGATATCAAGTCAGTTGATGGCTAGCATGGATTCCGCCGAGACATCTATCATAGGAGATACTTAGAGTATTAGATAAATCTTATGTAATCATTATAGTATGAACATTTAGTTGTGTGTCTTGCATCTCGCGAGACAAAGTTATTCATGTAATGAGACAAGTCAGTTGTTCCATCTTTATGAATAAAAGTGTGCTTATACTTTGATTACGTCTTGATTTATGATATGATAGAAAGCATTTAGAATACTGCTATTATTGTCAAGAATTATTCAATGTTTAATGATAAAGTTATCTTGATTATAACAAGTCAAAGATTTGATTGCATGAGGTGACTTCATAACTGATGAATTCATTAAATGTATGATCTATTAACTTGTGAGTTCATTATCGAATGAAAATCATAACTTGATTGCATGAGATGGATTAGATACACGATCTATGAACCTCTGCAATAAATATAACCATGACAAGGTTCTAGCAAGTAGAACTTGTGTCAATCATTATACATAAATGATGTACTAAATGGGCACGTGAGTTATCATTAAAGACTTCATATGATTAATTGAAAGTTGTATTCAATTAACTAAGATTCAGGAATCACAGTGAGAAGTGAGAATACAAGGATACATATCACTGCGCTACGATCCGAAGTGATAAGTCTTGATATTGACATAATGGGAGACTTGTGGAAGTTGTACCACAAACTACGATGGAAGTTGAAAGTGCTAGACTACTTAAACCATTCGTAGTCATACTAAACCGTAGTATGGTCTAAACGTTCTTTCCCCTAGCACTATAGTTATTGTCGAATAAGGTTGTTTAATTCATTAAGTTAAAACACCCACTTCATGAATAGGAAACCATCCTGAATCTAACGAGACAAGATAGCTCCATAACTGATGGTGTTATAAGGTTTCTTAAAAGAAAGAATTTCTTTGTAATAAAACTACAAGCAATTGAAATTACATATTCTCCCCGAATAGCAAAATGTGTGTTGCTTGATTGGTAATGCGAGAAGAAGTCTCTCTACACGGATCCAATGGGAGATAATGGAAACTTTGACCGGGGTATTGGACCTTTCCTTCAGAATATCAGAGTATTGCAACGGAAGCATGTTCCGCTGTAATGACACTGTATAAGGAAGGATATACCATAGATGATTGATCTTGGTATATGAATTGAAGCCATTGTTGAATTTAGAAGGTTGTCATGAATACGTTATGTACAGAACAATAATCATGAGTCTTCTTAATAAAACAATAAAGAATAACATTGCTTGAGACACAATAGAATGATGGTAGCCTAGAACACGAGGAGAAATGAAATAATATTGAATTACATATAGGATGGCTCACGTCCCGTGAAATAAATCGGTTATTTCATATTCTCGCAAACTGGAGAGTTATTGAGAATAATGTAATGGGCATAAGGCATTATTTGGTTATGACCAAAGTTCAATAGTGATTGACTACGAAAACGTAGGAATGCTTTAATCAATAAAATATTTCATTTACACTACGATGGACCATAGCCTGAAATTGCATCTCAGTCAAATTTGGGATTTGAAAGAGAATTGCAATGGGCATGACGAAGGTTATTTCGTTAAAAGGATGGACTATAGTACCTCAAGACAGGAACCCTCAACCTTGATTTGATCAAGTGATTTTGTGATGACCAAAATATTGAGTGGGCCTGCAGTTTCATGAAACTGAGTGGGAGCTTTGAAGACTTCCCGGAAACTTGGAATGCAGAGGGCATTTTCTGAGTGGGAGCTTTGGAAGCTTTGTCATTATGTGAGACATAGTGAACAATAAAATGACTTGATGAAAGATGAACCACAAATATATGAGTGTATGATGGATATATTTGAGTGGGAGCATGATCATTGTCTCAAACATATATGCATTGATATGTGTGAAGAATGATCTCATATGTATATATATGGATATGCAGTGATTGTGTATATAGAGAATCGTCTTATATACATATGTGCATTATGATATATATAGAGCATAAGGCAAATAAAATACAAGATTGCAAGAATCTTCTTTTATGTGAAATCTATATGAGTAGATTAAGATACGGATAATGAAACGAAGTAAAGGTTGGAATAATCTTCTAAGACAAGAAACATGTTCTTGTGGCTAGAAATTATATAATGGATGAAATCCAAATATCACAAGAAATGTCTTGATGGAAGAATAGAGATGCACCATGTACTGGACATGTGATCTTATATGTTCTTGACATATGATTCTACCATATAACATGCATTGTGAATCCAACAACAGAATGACTCAAAAGTTCTTGGAAGAAGAACAGATTCCGATGTGCTTTAGGAGTAAAACACGGAATCTGAATAAAGTCCATGCATTCAGTATATGAGGAATACTGAGGACTATTCTCTAAAATATAGAAAGGATAATAGACTTGAATGTAATGCAAGATTACAATTGCAAGCCATATCATGGGTCTATATGGAATTAGAGACATCACCAAAGACATGAAAGAAATGTGAGCAAAATTCACGGCACTACAAACATAATACTACTTAAGAAATTAGACGTATGGATAAAAGTTTAGTGTTAAAAGTATTGGACTTCTGGTTGAGTGTATTTCCCAGTATATATGACTAAGGATGAGTCTTCTAAAGACTAAACCAAGAGATCATTGGAGGATACTGTGAATAATAGTCTCACTCTCCCGCGAAACTTATATCCAACCATTATATGATAATGAGTGGTATGTCAAAAGAGTTTTTGACCTATACCAGTTGCAAAGGAAACATACGAATCTGAATTGGTGCAGTTCGTTGACGAACCCTCTTCCATGAGCATGCATGATCAATGAACACTTATGTGATAAGATGATTATGATCGGAAAAATGCGGCTAGATTATTAGCACTCTAGTGCAAGTGGAAGACTGTTGGATATATGCTCTAGAGGCAAATAATATATGATTATTCCAATATATCTAAGCAAGTTGATAACCAGTTTCATACCGTGCTAGAACTGTGTCAGTGAAACAATGATGCAGGTGTGGTATAGAAACCCCTAGAGTTCCTAGTTAGCCTCTACATCGATAACTAGTTCATGGACAACATGATGGTCGTGGTTTCGCGATCATGGACAATTAAGTCTCTTGACTATGAGGTCACCTCACTGGTTAAGTGACGTGATGAACATTACCCAAAGTAAGCATTACAGCATGATCAAATCTTGTGAAGGTTCAGTGTTGTAATTACAGAACGTGGTAGACCGTTCCTTTGACCGTGAGTACGTGCATAATTGCTATCTTCCCGGATGCTTTGACCTACATCCCACCACCTGACTGAAATATGCGGGTCATAACGGTTGTATCTTGGGTATTCCGTGGAGATATGTTGAGGAGTATTGTTACAAGAGCGGGATTTGTCAATCCATATAATGGATAGATACTCGGGGCCCACTCGGTGAGATTCCATCCATAAAGCTGCAGCGTGTGACTAGGTCACGGGGATGAATATCACGGGAATGAGTGAATGAGGATTAGTTCAGAACGAGGT
Source organism: Bromus sterilis (assembly GCA_950022295.1). Classification (NCBI taxonomy): domain Eukaryota; kingdom Viridiplantae; phylum Streptophyta; class Magnoliopsida; order Poales; family Poaceae; genus Bromus; species Bromus sterilis. The sequence goes on from OX465595.1 coordinate 437,313,430, forward strand.
TGAACCAGACATAGGATGTCATTGATTGAATCTCGGAACAATCCATTATCGCTGACAAAAGGAATGCTATACGGCGTAAGGTCCAATCGGTGTTTGATATCCGGAATGCACAGGGGTCATTATGGGCATCCAGGTCCCGCTGATGATCATTGACCGTAGCCTCATCTCGGTCATGACTAGAGTGTTCTCGGACCGTAAGGTAACACACTTAAGGGCTCGATGAAATCGGAGACCTTTTCGGAACCATCGGAGTAACCAGAGAATAAAGGAAACAACATCGGAGAAGTACCGTGTTGAACCGAACAAGTTCGGAGTGAACCGGAAGGTGTTCCGGAGCACCGGGAGATGGAATATTATGTTTTAGTTATTAATTAATTGAATTAATAATTAAAATCATTTTATTTATAATTAATATGTGCAATGGGCCTTAGTGGAGAAAAAGGCCCATTAGGGGAAGAAATAAAAGGGAAAAAGAAAAAGGAAAGAAGGGGGAGGCGCCATGGGCCCTAGGGCCCATGAGGGGTGCGCCCCCTCCCCCCCCTTGGCCGGCCACCCCCTTAGCAAAGGGACTTTAGTCCCACATTGCTAAGGGAGAGGGGTTGACTCCCTCCCCTCTGCCTATATATAGATGGGCAGGGTGCACATATTTAATTAAGCCAAATACACAGAAATTCGTGAGAAAATAAATATTACTCCGAATTGAGATTGGTTTTCTCCGGTCTTCTCCCCTCCCTTGTCTCTTTCACGGTGGGCTCCCTCGTGTGAGCCTATAGTGGAATTGAGGCTTCTCTGCTAGAATCGGAGGTCGTCGTGCAGCCGAAGCTCCGTCCGGAAGTCTGCTTCTGCCACCTTCGCTGGATCGGAGAACGGAGGTCGTGTGCGAGTACTACGAGGTGCTACACGTGTGGCACTACACCCATCCGGGTGCTCAACACAGCCAGGGGGCTGTGAAACTTGATCGGCTACATCAACCACGTTTGCGGGAACGTTTCCCGCGCAACGGACTACACCCCGAGGTATGTTATTTCCGCACTCCTTTCCGTTACGGTAATACGGCTAGCTAGATCTTGGGTTATGGGAACGCTAGTTAGAAAATTTTGTGTTTTCTGCTGCGAACCCCAACAATTACTCCTATAAGCATTATTGTTGAAGTTGCTTCTAGAGATAAAGTTCACATCTATTTGTTCTTGAGCAACCAAAGAATTTAAAGGAACATCCTGAGGATCAATAGGAGCTTGCTTGGTAAGTAGAGACATGATAAGGTCAACCTTTTCATTTAGAGAGGAGATCTCCTCGACAGAATTTACCTTCTTACCAATTGGAGATCTTTCGGTGTGCCACTGAGAGTAGTTCAACATCATCTCATCAAGTAGCTTTGTGGCAGCACCAAGTGTGGTTGACATAAAAGTTCCTCCCGCGGCCGAATCTAACAGGTTCCGCGAGGTAAAGTTCAAGCGTGCATAAAAAGTCTGGATAACCATCGAGGTAGTCAGTCCATGTGTGGGGCAGTTCTTGACAAGCGTCTTCATACGTTTGTAAGCTTGGTCAACATGTTCATTATCCAATTGCCTGAAATTCATAATGTTACTCCTCAATTGAATAATTTTAGCAGGGGGATAGTACTTCCCGATAAAAGCATCCTTGCACTTATCCCAAGAATCTATGCTATTCTTAGGCAAGGATTGAAACCAGATTTTAGCTTCATCCCTCAAAGAGAAAGGAAAAAGCTTAAGCTTAACAATTTCACCATCTACTTCTTTGTACTTTTGCATATCACAAAGCTCAATAAAATTATTTAAGTGCAAAGCACCATCATCTCTAGCACTAGAGAATTGATCTTTCATAAAAACGTTCAGCAAAGCAGGTTTAATCTCATAAGAAGGTGCCGAAGTAGCATGTGGAGCAATAGGAGTGCAGATAAAGTCACTGTTGTTGTGACCATAGTTGAAAAACCCGGACCGGACCGCCGGTTAAACCGGAAAAAACCGGAACCAGAGCCTCCACCGGTATGTTAAGCGCACCGGACCGGTCGCGCTGCAGAACCGGTAAAAAAATCTCAAACCGGTGGTTTTCGAGAAAACTGGGCCTAAAAGTCCGCCGGTCCAACCGCTGAGTAAAGTGCGCACACGAAAAATATACCGCATGGGATGGGATTTGACCTCGCGACCTCGGGCTCGCGCGCGTAGGGCGCAGTAGTGGGCTAGCCACCAGGCCGAACGCTAGTTTATGTCATCCTTGTATCCATATGTTCTAAATACATTATCATTTTTAGCAGATAATTATGATTTCTTTCTTATTCTATTTTTAAAAAACCAGCAATCGAACCGGACGAACCGGTGGTCCAACCAGTGAACCGCGAATCGAATCCCTCGCCGGTTCAGTCGCCAGTCCGGTTTTTTAAACTATGGTTGTGACTACTGAAGTCACACAACTTGGTGTTTTCATTGGAACCCATAGTAGCAACAGGTATTTTTGGTATTTTTTATAAGGGACACAAAAGTAAAAACTAAAAGGTAAACTAACAAGACTAAAACGCAAAGATAAAAGATAGTGTGCAACTCCCCTATCTTGTAGACTGGAGTCTGATACGTCCCAAACGTATCTATAATTTCTGCTTGTTCCATGCATGTTTTGTGTGACTTTGCCAATGTTTGCTTGAACTTTCATACACTTTCGAACCTATTTGGACTAACCTACTAACTCAGTGCACCCAGTTTCCAGTTGTTGTTTTCTGCTGTTTTTTGTATTTCAGGTTTTCCGGCCATTAAAAGTGCTCCAAAAAAATCCGGAAAAATCAGATAAAAAATCAGCGTCGCGGAAGCTTCCAGAAACACCAAAGGAGCGAAGGGGGTCCACCACCAGGAGGCCAGGAGGGTCCCTGGCGCGGCCCCACCCTAGGCCGCGCCAGGAGGGCTCCTGGCTGCCTGGTGGGTCCCCTCGACACCCCACTTCGCATACATTTACCCCTCGGGGTGGAAACCCCTAAGATGGACTCCTCTTTCGCGATCTCGCCTCTGTTCCGCCGCCGCCGCTGTTTCTAGATCGGGGCTGCCTGGAGAAGCTGCTCCGGCACCCTGCCGGGAGAAGCTACCCCCTCAGGGAGACCCTCCATAGCCATGGACGCCTCCCGTATGTACCGTGAGTAGTTTCCCTTGGACCATGGGTCCCTGACCAGTAGCTATGTGATCTATCTCTCCCTCTTTTGTGCTTCCACTTTCGAGTCCTCGTGAGCTGCCTCACATGATCGAGGCATCTATGTAATTTCTGTTGTTGCTATGCTGAGTTTGTTGGGATCTGATGGATTATGAGACTATGTTCAGATTGTGATGAATAATATATTTGGTTCTTCTCTTTTATATTTTATTCTTGAGTAAATTCTTGCATGTTCTCCATTGCGGTATTTTCTTTGGCCAAGTATTTCATTTGCAACTCCAAGAGAGAGCGTTATGCTCGATTGTGGGTTCAGCCCCTCGATGTCTAGCTTGAGTGACAGAAACATGAGACTTGGGGATGTGCTGTTTCCACCAGGGATAAAACAACGGTGCTTGTACCTGCGGGTGCAAGGATTGTTTACTTTACGCATAGTTCTTTTAATGCAGTTGTCTGTTGCTTTGAGTTTATACTTTGGGTGGGATTCGCAACTTAATACCAGCGAGATGTTCTGGATAGATATCTCAAGGTGGATGATTCGTAGTAGATGCGGATGGATTTCGGTCTACTTACTTTGGCGTACTGCCCATTGCTTTTGAGCCCTTCCTTTCTTTGCAGCATAGTTAGCATTGCGGTGCCTTCATAATCCTGTCAATTGCCCAACTGTGATTTGTTTACCTCGCTAGCACTTTTATCGTCTTTTGGGAGAGAGACATCACTAGTGAAAATCACGGGACTCCGGTCCATCTTCATATCATTGTTTACACCCTCAATTTACTTTCAGTATTTACTTTCAGCTGCCACTATTATTATCTCTTGCGTTGATCCTTTGTAAACAGAAAGTCTGGAGGAATTGACAACTCCTTGATACGTCCAAAACGTATCTATAATTTCTGCTTGCTCCATGCATGTTTTGTGTGATATTGCTATGATCTAGATACACTTTCATACACTTTTGATCATATTTGGACTAACCTATTAACTCAGTGCACCACAGTGCCAGTTCATGTTTTCTGCTGTTTTTCTATTTCAGATTTCCCCCATATAAAAAGTGCTCCAAAAATTCGGGAAAAATCAGATAAAAAATCAGCGTAGAGGAACCTTCCGGAAGAACCTGAGTGGGGCCAGAGGGCCACCACCAGGGGCCCAGGTGCCCTGGTGGCGCGCCCCAGGGGCTGGCCGCGCCAGGGGGGTGCCTGGACCCCTGGTGGGCCCCCTTGCTGCCCCCCTTCGCCTATATATTCTCCGTGACGAGAAACCCTCGAGGACAGAACCCTTTTTCGCGATCTCGCCTCTGTTCCGCCTCCGCCGCGCTTCCGAGATCGGGAGCACCAGCAGACCTTTTCCCGGCACCCTGCCGGAGGGAGGGCCAAACTCCGGGAGTCTCCTCTCCACCATGGATGCTTCCCGGATGTGCCGTGAGTAGTTTCCTTTGGACCATGGGTCCGTGATCAGTAGCTATGTGATGTTCTCCTCCCCTCTTTATTCTTCATGGTTTAGACCTCGTGAGCTTCCCTACATGATCGAGGCACTTTTGTAATCTTTCTGCTGTTGCTATGCTGAGTTTGATGGGATCTGATGGATTATGAGATTATGTTCAGATTGTGATTGAGTAATATATTTGGTTCTTATCTCTTATATTTTTGTTCCTAAGTAATTCTTGCATGTTCTCCGTTGCTGTTTATTGCTTTGGCCAAGTAGTAGGTAGTAACCCCAAGAGGGAACGTTATGCTCGATTGTGGGTTCATGCCCCCCGATGACACGCTTGAGTGACAGAAACATGAGTCTAGGGGATGTGTTGTTGCCACAAGGGGGAAAACAACGGTGCTTGTAACCGCGGTTGCAAGGATTGTTTACTTTACGCAAAGTGCTTTTTAATGCAGTTGTCTGTTGCTTTGGGTTTACACTTTGGGTGGGGATCGCAACTTAATACCAGCGAGATGTTCTGGATAGATATCTCAAGGTGGATGATTAGTAGTAGATGCAGTTGGATTTCGGTCTACTTATTTTGGCGTTCTGCCCATGCTTTTGAGCCTCTTCCTTTCTTTTGTAGCATAGTTAGCATTGCGGTGCGTTCATAATCCTGTCAATTGCCCTTCTGTAATTTGTGCACCTCGCATAGCAGTTTTATCGTCTTTTGGGAGAGAGACATCACTAGTGACCATCACGTATCCCGATCCATATCCTCATTACTGTTTCCACGCTCATTTACTTTTCTGCTTTTACTTTCAGTTGCTATCATTATCCCTTGTGTTTGATCCTTTGTGAACAACAAGACCGGAGATATTGACAACCTCTCAGAACTTCGTTGGGAACAAAGTTATTTGTGTCTGTGTGCAGGTCAGCGTCAGTTGCGCCGCTGACACCTACTTATCATCTCCGGAGTCCTACTGGAGACAAACCTTGGTATCTTTGCTGAGGGAAATTTTCTTCTGTGCTACATCACACCTTCCACTTGGGGTTTACCAATGAAGGGCGAGAAATCACTATCATCACCTCGCACATCAAGCCAAATTTCTGGCGCCGTTGCCGGGGACTCCGAGTGCTAAGATAGGGGAGTTGCAAACTATCCTTTACCTTTGTTTTTTAGTCTTGTTAGTTTACCTTTCAGTTATTATCTTTGTGTCTTATATCAAAAATCACAAAAAATTGTTTATATTGCTATTAGTAGTCCTGCTTGTTTAGATGAACATGTTAGGGCTAGGTGCTTTGCGGGAATCGGAAGTTCTCGATTTCCGTCAAAGAGATGGAGAAAATATGAAGAAGGCATGGGACAGAATCTCTGAGGCACATAAAAGAATTATGCCTTGGATACCTATAAAAATTGTGCTTAGAAATTTTTACCATGGTCTTTTTAAGTGGTGTAAACACTCTCTTGATATTATAGCTGAAGGAGATTTTCTAGAGTGTGATGAAGCTAGGGCTCTTGATATTTTTCATAGTCTATCTAGTTATTTTGTTTATGATCGTAGTATTGATACTTGCCACTATTGAAAAAAGATTGGATGCTCTAGACTTGAGGAAAGTAGAGGAACTTAAGTCCAACAAGAAAGAAATTTTGGAAATAGATGATGATTGGGACCCCTTTGTTAGGATTAGCATCTCTAACCAAGGCTTCCTTGCTCTTTGTGATATTGGATCCACAGTTTCTACTATGCCAAAAATATTTTATGATTCTTTGAAGCTAGATATGGATAAATTATCATCTTATCATGAACATTCTAATGGAGATATTTCAGAGATTAAAGGAAAGGTAAAAGAAGTCCAAGTTGCATTCCTTCATAGGACTGCACCAATGGATTTCTTCATCATGGAGCCAAACCAAAGTAACATTGTGCTCGGAAGAGACTTCCTCCGTGCTATGAAAGGGTTCATTGATATTGGTAACGGGCACATACGCTTACGCGGTATGGCGAAAGGTAAGTACTCTTTCCTAGGAAGAAGAAGAATGAGCTTATTGAAAATCAATTTGAAGGTTTTTATGATTCTGATCTTGGAGACCCTTGATTCTTCTTTTGCATCATGCCTAGCTTAAAGGCATAAAAGAAAGCGCTTTCGGGAGGCAGCCCGCAATGAATTTAGGTTTTTCTTTTTGCTTTTGTTGTGTCTTGATGTTTGTTACTACTGTAGCAACATCATTGTATCTTTATTTTTCAGCTTTGTGTCGAGTTATAGCCTCTTATGATAAGGGAAGCAAAAGTTGTGACATGCTGTCCAGAAAACAGATTATGTCCCTTGACAGAACAAAGTTCGAATAAAATCACCAGATCATCTTTTTGATCTGAATTTTTTTGACAGCATGCTCTATAAAATTGTGAAACTTTCGTATGTTCTGAATTTTTTGATTTGAGTTGCAGAAGTTTCACGAAATAATTCTCTACTACCTGCTGTTCTGTTTTTCATAGATTCTGCCACGTTTTGCCTCTCTTCACTTTTGCAAACCTTAAGCTTGCTTTTTCTTTGCAAAAACTTTTTGGCACTCTTGAGAAACAGTAGCTCTTCAAGAATATCTTTATATCCAGTGGGGAAAAATTATTTTATTAAGGGTACTAACCTCTCTAATCAGCTTATGATGAGTTATGTATGAAGGGAGTTTTCAAGTGTGCGATGGAAGATGATGAAAGAAGATCCAGGAGTGTCAAGTGCTCAAGCTTGGGGATGCCCCCATGCATCCCCAATAAATATTCAAGGAGACTCAAGCGTCTAAGCTTGGGGATGCCCCCGTGCATCCCCTTCTCCATCAACAATCATCAGTTCCTCCTTCGTCTCACTATATTTTTATCACTTCATGCGTTATGTGCTATGCTTGGAGCTTCTCGCTCTTAGGTTTTATTTTTAGTTTTCTTTAGTTTTGCTTGCTGGTCATAACAAGTTAGACCCCATCTTACTTTGTGTGGGATAGAAACACGCTCCACTTTCAAAATCTAGAACACATCATAGGATTTTTCCTGCCTATCTTTCTCTGTTGTGTGTTCTTTATCTTTTCGTAGCTACTGCCATGTTTAGTTTTAGTCTTAGTTTGTCTTGAGCAAGAGCCTTGGCTTTTGTTATTTTGTTGCTGGAACTCTTTTTAGTTTCCATGTTTATCTTGTTAAAGAGAGTTGGTTGTTGCACTGAGTAGTGTCTTGTTTTGAAAGTAGGTAATTGAGGTTGCTTTTTAATTCTAGTAGTAACTTGCAATAGTTTTGAGGTATTGATGTGAGTAATGTCTGAACTTTTGGTGTCAAGAGCTCTAGCCTATTAGTGATTGGTGTCGTATTTTCGGCAATCCGTGTGTATTTTCAAAACCTACAAAACTAGTTGAGAACTCTAGCTACTAGATGGATCACTAATCTTTGGAGGGATCGAATATTAGAGTACACTCACGTACCATGAGTCGAGGATGCGCAAGGATAACCAAACCCCCATACACTCCTCCTCGGGGTACTTGTCTCTTTGTGAACCTCCTTATTAGATTGAGAGTTACCGATAATAAGTGCATGAGTTCTTCGGACTAATGTAAGTATTGAAAGTTCACACTTCCACCTTCCCATATTTTGCTAGCCTCTCCCGTGCCATGCATTGCCTTCTTCTCACTCCGAGAGTTGGTGTCCACCTTCACCGGTACATCCAAACCCTTGGCATGATACGCTCTGTCATCATAAACCTCCTTATATCTTTCCTCAAAACAGCCACCATACCTACCTATCAAGGCATTTCCATAGCCTTTCCGAGATATATTGCCATGCAACATCCACCTCTTCATGACTTGATCTTCATGTCATACAAGTTCCTGCTACACTGGCAGCGACATACATTGCATACATCACGATAGCTACATCTTCTTTATGATTTTGAGTACCTTGTAAAGTGTGAAAGATCTCCTTTACCTTCTTTTAAAATAGAGTGTTGCCCTTAAGTGAGGAAAAGATCCCAAAGTGGACACAATAAAAGATCCCAAAGAGGACAAATGAGAGTTAAATAGAAAGAGCCATTGAGGCCACAAAAAATAGAAAAAAATAGAAAAAAGAGAAAAAAGAAATAAAAAGAGAGAAAGGGGCAACACTACTATCCTTTTGAGAGATCCACACTAGTACTCCCTTTATATCCTTGTACTCCATAGAGATGATCATTATGCATATAGCTATGTGGGGACCTTCACACTATAGAACTTGGCTTGCATATTCCAAGGATGAGACTCCTCAAACGAGCTCTAGGTCTTCATGAGCGAGCAAGTTAGATGCACCCCCACTAGTTCCATTGGAGAGCTTCTTAGCTCATATGTGCATCCGTTGCATGGCAATCCCTACTCCTCACATCATATCTATCATTTGGTATCTCTTGCCTATGATTGTCCTCATTGATGTGAGCCTTTCTCATTCTTTTTTGTCTTCCTCCTCCTCCTCCTCCGTACTTCTCTCTTTTCCATCCTAAGTGTCAACTCTCGTGCTTACGCTCATCCATTGCATGAGTGCTCAAAATATTGAAAAAGGAGTGGATCAAATTGACTTGTACCTGACTAGTGGTCTGGGGACGAGTCAAGATAAGATTCCAGAAAAGGACCAAGTGTGAAACTTTAGTAGATTGAGTTCTCAACAAATAAATATTTTTCTCGTATTCCCTATCCCCCTTCTTGCACGCAAACACCATTTGGAGACATTCGAGTCACGGACAGCGAGAGCTCTTGCACCTAATGTTCTTTTGTTACTTGTTTCAATGCTAATATAGACTCTTGCAAGTTATGACTTGAATTGAATCTCTAACCTTGATTGCCTTACTTTTCAAAGTTCTTATATGGTTGCTAGCATGTCACCACAGAAATTATGCCGTTATCATTTACCTACTCGAGGACGAGCAGGAATTAAGCTTGGGGATGTTGATACGTCCAAAACGTTTCTATAATTTCTGCTTGCTTCATGCATGTTTTGTGTGATATTGCTATGATCTAGATACACTTTCATACACTTTTGATCATATTTGGACTAACCTATTAACTCAGTGCACCACAGTGCCAGTTCCTGTTTTCTGCTGTTTTTCTATTTCAGTTTTCCCCCATATAAAAAGTGCTCCAAAAATTCGGGAAAAATCAGATAAAAAATCAGCGCAGAGGAACCTTCCGGAAGAACCTGAGTGGGGCCAGAGGGCCACCACCAGGGGCCCAAGTGCCCTGGTGGCGCGCCCCAGGGGCTGGCCGCGCCAAGGGGGCGCCTGGACCCCTGGTGGCCCCCCTGGCTGCCCCCTTCGCCTATATATTCTCCGTGACGAGAAACCCTCGAGGACAGAACCCTTTTTCGCAATCTCGCCTCTGTTCCGCCGCCGCCGCGCTTCCGAGATCGGGAGCACCGGCAGACCTCTTCCCGGCACCCTGCCGGAGGGAGGGCCGAACTCCGGGAGTCTCCTCTCCACCATGGATGCTTCTGGGATGTCTTGTGAGTAGTTTCCTTTGGACCATGGGTCCGTGATCAGTAGCTATGTGATGTTCTCCTCCCCTCTTTGGTCTTCATGGTTTAGACCTCGTGAGCTGCCCTACATGATCGAGGCACTTTTGTAATCTTTCTGCTGTTGCTATGCTGAGTTTGATGGGATCTGATGGATTATGAGATTATGTTCAGATTGTGATTGAGTAATATATTTGGTTCTTATCTCTTATATTTTTGTTCCTAAGTAATTCTTGTATGTTCTCCGTTGTTGTTTATTGCTTTGGCCAAGTAGTAGGTAGTAATCCCAAGAGGGAACGTTATGCTCGATTGTGGGTTCATGCCCCCCGATGACACGCTTGAGTGACAGAAACATGAGTCTAGGGGATGTGTTGGTGCCACAAGGGGGAAAACAACGGTGCTTGTAACCACGGTTGCAAGGATTGTTTACTTTACGCAAAGTGCTTTTTAATGCAGTTGTCTGTTGCTTTGGGTTTACACTTTGGGTGGGGCTCGCAACTTAATACCAGCGAGATGTTCTGGATAGATATCTCAAGGTGGATGATTAGTAGTAGATGCAGTTGGATTTCGGTCTACTTATTTTGGCGTTCTTCCCATGCTTTTGAGCCTCTTCCTTTCTTTTGTAGCATAGTTAGCATTGCGGTGCGTTCATAATCCTGTCAATTGCCCTTCTGTAATTTGTTCACCTCGCATAGCAGTTTTATCGTCTTTTGGGAGAGAGACATCACTAGTGAACATCACGTATCCCGGTCCATATCCTCATTACTGTTTCCACGCTCATTTACTTTTCTGCTTTTACTTTCAGTTGCTATCATTATCCCTTGTGTTTGATCCTTTGTGAACAATAAGAATGGAGAGATTGACAACCTCTCTGAACTTCGTTGAGAACAAAGTTATTTGTGTCTGTGTACAGGTCCAGGTGAAGTTAGCAACCCTCGGTTGTGAACGGTGCCATTGTTCACTTTACCAACTTCTTGTATCTCTGCGAGTCCTATGGGAGACAAACCCTATCCTCTACATAGGGGAAATTTGCTGCTATGCTACATCTCACCTTCTGCTTGGGGTAACCAACGAGGAGTGAGAACTATCCTCACCGTATCAAGCCAATTTCTGGCGCCGTTGCTGGGGACTCCAGTCTACAAGATAGGGGAGTTGCACACTATCTTTTATCTTTGCTTTTTAGTCTTGTTAGTTTACCTTTCAGTTTTTAGTTTTGTGTCCTTAATCAAAAATACCAAAAATACCTGCTGCTACTATGGGTTCCAATGAAAACACTAAGTTGTCTGACTTCACTAGTCACAAAAACAGTGACTTTATCTGCACTCCTATTGCTCCACCTGCCACTTCAGCACCTTCTTATGAGATTAAACCTGCTCTGCTTAACCTTGTCATGAAAGATCAATTCTCAAGAGCAGGAGAAGATGTTGCCTTACACCTAAACAACTTTATCGAGCTCTGCGACATGCAGAAGTACAAGGAAGTGGATGGAGACATCGTCAAGCTGAAGCTTTTTCCTTTCTCTTTGAGAGGAAGAGCTAAGGAGTGGCTACAATCTGTGCCCAAGAACAGTATCGATTCTTGGAGTAAATGCAAAGATGCTTTTATAGGGAAGTACTATCCCCCTGGTAAAATTATTCAATTGCGGAGTAACATTATGAATTTCAGGCAATTGGATAATGAACACGTTGCCCAGGCTTGGTAACGTATGAAGACGCTTGTCAAGAACTGCCCCACACATGGACTGACTACCTGGATGGTTATCCAGACTTTTTATGCAGGCTTGAACTTCACCTCGCGGAACCTGTTAGATTCGGCCGCGGGAGGAACTTTTATGTCAACCACGCTTGGTGCCGCCACAAAGCTACTTGATGAGATGATGCTGAACTACTCGCAATGGCACACCGAGAGATCTTCAACCGGTAAGAAGGTAAAATCTGTCGAGGAGATCTCCTCTTTAAATGAAAAGGTTGACCTTATCATGTCTCTACTTACCAAGCAACCTTCTATTGATCCAAAAGATGTTCCTTTAAATTCTTTGGTTGCTCAGGAGAAAGTAGATGTTAATTTTGTCTCTAGAAACAACTTCAACAATAATGCATATAGGAGTAACTTTGGTAGCAACAATCCTAGGCCTTTCCCATCCAATAACTATGGGAACAACACTTATCCTACCACCAGCAACTCCTACAGCCAGAACTATAGGGAAAAAGACCTGCCCAGCTATGAGAAACTTGTAGAAATAGAAAAGGCCACCAAAAGCTATATGCACACTCAGTTTGAACAAAACAATGCCTTTTCTAGACAATTAGATGAGCACTCCTCTATCCTGCAAAACATTAGCAAAGAGCTTGAGAGCCTGAACGGTGACATTTCCAGTCTCCAAACTAGACTCACTGCCATCGAGACTTATGTTTCAAACATGTCTCATACCCAATCTACCTTGATAAACCAAATGGCAGCTAAACCCGAAGTTGTACCCAAGGAAGAAGAGAGAATTAAGAGCCTTCCTACCTACCACACAGTAGCACCCATCACACCCCTAGTCCCACTGGACCTATCAATGGTTATGCTACCACCTCAACCATAGATGAAGAAACCTCTATGAACATAGAGGCTTTCAAACAAGTGAACCTAAATAATATCACTACCTCCTTGATAGATAGTAGTAACCTAGACTTTGACAACTGCACTTTACCTGAAGTTATTGGTTTCCTACACAAGATGTCTAGAGACCCCCACACTAGCACACTCAATCTTGCCTTCACAGAGCATATCACCAATGCTCTAATCAAAGTTAGGGAGGAGAAGCTTAGACTAGAAGCCTCCATACCTAGGAAGCTAGAAGATGGTTGGGATCCTACGATAAAAATTAAATTGAATAACTTCTCTTGTTATGCTCTTTGTGATGTTGGAGCAAGTACCTCTGTTATGCCCAAAAGAATGTATGATATGCTTGAATTGAAACCTTTTGATCCTTGTTCTTTTGGTGTTCGTCTTGTTGATTCTTCCGTAAAGAAACCTTTGGGGAAGATTGACGATGTTCTTATCATTGTCAATGACAATTATGTTCCCGTTGATTTTACTATTATGGACATTGAATGTGAACCTTCTTGTCCAATTATTTTGGGACGTCCTTTTTTCGCACAGTTGGTGCTGTTATTGACATGAAAGAGGGAACTAAAAAATTCCAATTCCCTCTCAAGAAAGGGATGTAACATTTCCCTAGGAAAAATATTAAGTTACCTTTTGAGTCCGTCACACGGGCTAGTTATTCTCTTGAAAAGACTTGATCTTCTGCTTTAAGCCTAGCTAATGGCTCTAAAGAAGCGCTTTCGGGAGGCAGCCCGCAACGAATTTAGGTTTTTGTTTTTGTTTTTGTTCTGCTCTTAGTGGTCTTGATGATTGTTACTACTGTAGCAACATCATTGTATCTTTACTTTTCAAGCTTTGTGCCAAGTTTAGCCTCATACGGCAAGGGAAGTAAAAGTTGTGACATGCTGTCCAGAAAATAGATTATGTCCTCGTGACTAGAAAAATCAGAGAAAAATCCCAGTTCATCTTTTTGAGCTGAAGTTTTTACACAGCATGTTCTATACAATTACGAAACTTCCGTATGTTCTGAGTTTTTAGATTTGAGTTGCAGAAGTATCCCTAAAAAATTTGTCTCTATCTGCTGTTCTGTTTTTCACAGATTCTGCCACGTTTTGTCTCTCTTCACATTTGCAAACCTTAAGCTTGCTTTTTCTTTGCAAAAACCTTTTGGCAATCTTGGGAAACAGTAACTCTTCCTGGAAATCTTTACTTTCAGTAGAGGAAAATCATTTTATTAGGGTAGTAACCTCTCTAATCAGCCTACAATGAGTTATGTATGAAGGGAGTTTTCAAGTGCGCGATGGAGGATGATGAAAGAAGATTCAGGAGTGTCAAACGCTCAAGCTTGGGGATGCCCATGTGCACCCCAATAAATATTCAAGGAGACTCAAGCGTCTAAGCTTGGGGATGCCCCCGTGCATCCCCTTCTTCATCAACAATTATCAATTCGTCTCTCGTTGCACTATATTTTTATCACTTCATGCGTGATGTGCTTTTCTTGGAGCGTCCCGCTCTTAGGTTTTGTTTTTAGTTTTATTTTGCTTTGTTTGCTGTAGTAACAAGTTAGATCCCAGCTTACTTTCTTTTGTGTGGGAGAGAAACACGCTCCACTTGAACTAGAACTCCTCATAGGATTTGCATGCTTATTCTTTCAGCTGGGAGTTGTTCTTTTTCTTTTCTTAGCTGCTGCTCTGTTTAGTTGTAGTGCTTTAGTTTTTCTAGAGCTTTTCTTTTGTTTTAGGTTGAACTTTCTATAGGTTGCATCTTTTATCTTGTTAGAGAGTTTGCCTGTTGCACTGAGTTCTGTGTCTTGATTGAAAGTAGGTAGTTGAAGTTGCTTTTCTCTTTGTAGTAGTAACTTGCAATAGTTTTGAGGTATTGGCTAGAGTAATGTTTGAACTTATGGTGTCAAGAGCTCTTGCCTATTAGTGATAGATGTCGTATTTTGGGCAATCCGTGTGTTTTTCGAAAACCAAAAACCCCTGTTGAGAACTCTAGCTACTAGATGGATCACTAACCTCTGGAGGGTTCGAATATTAGAGTACACTCACGTACCATGAGTCGAGGATGCGCAAGGATAACCAAACCCCCATACACTCCTCCTCGGGGTACCTGTCTCTTTGTGAACCTCCTGATTAGATTGAGAGTTACCGATAATAAGTTCATGAGTTCTTCGGACTAATGTGAGTATTCAAAAGTTGACACTTCCACCCACCTATACTTTTTCTAGCCTCTTCGGTATCGTGCATTGCCCTTTCTCACCTCGAGAGTTGGCGCATACTTCGCCGGTGCATCCAAACCCTTGGCATGATACGCTCTGTAACCATAAGCCTCCTCATATCTTTCCTCAAAACAGCCACCATACCTACCTACAAGGCATTTCCATAGCCTTTCCGAGATACATTGCCATGCAACATCCACCTTCTCATGACTTGATCTTCATGTCATACATGCTACTTGCTTGATCGATGAGCCGCATGCTAGTTGGGCCTTGCCCTAATCATTGCTACATGACGTGCTAGTATCATTGCATATCCTGCTATCCTGGCAGAGGCATACATTATCATCATGATAGTTACATTTTCTTTATGTGAGTACTTTTGTAAAGTGTGAAAGATCTCCTATATTCTTGTAAAATATAGAGTAATGCCCCTAAAGTGAGGAAAAGATCCCAAAGAGGACAAAATCAAAAGATCTCAAAGAGGACAAATGAGAGTTAAATAGAAAGAGCCATTGAGGCCACCAAAAAAATACAAAAAAAATTGAAAAAAAAAGAAAAAAAAAGAGAGAAGGGGGGCATACTACTATTCCTTTTGAGAGATCCACACTAGTACTTCATCTCCTATCCCTTGTACTCCATAGAGATCATCATCATGCATATAGCTATGTGGGGACCCTTTACACTATAGAACTTGGCTTGTATATTCCAATGATGAGCCTCCTCAAACGAGCTCTAGGTCTTCTTGAGCAAGCAAGTTAGATGCACTCCCACTAGTTCCCTTGGAGAGCTTTTAGCTCACATGTGCATCCGTTGTATGGCAATCCCTACTCCTCACATCATATCTATCATATGGCCTTCTCTCGCTTATGATTGTCCTCATTGATGTGAGCCTTTCACACCTTTTTGTCTTCCTCCTCCACCTTCTTTCTGTTTCGCCTTTTAGGTGTCAACTTTCTTGCTCACGCTCATCCATTGCATGAGTGCTCAAAATATCGAAAGGGAGTGGATCAGTTTGACTTGTACCTGACTAGTGGTCTGGGGACGAGTCCAGATAAGAATCCAAAGGAGACCAAGTGTGAAACTTTAGTAGATAGTTGTTCTAAACAACCTTATTTTTTCTCTTGTATTTCCCTATCCCTTGCTTGCACGCAAACACCATCTGGAGACATTCGAGTCACGGACAGCAAGAGCTTTTGCACCTTTTGTTCTTTTGTTGCTTGTGTCAATGCTAATATAGACTCTTGCTTGTTAATACTTGAACTGAATTGCATGCTTTGATTGCTTTACTTAAAAGTCCTTTTATGGTTGTGTGGCATGTCACCACAGAAATTATGCTTGTTATCATTTACCTACTCGAGGACGAGCAGGAATTAAGCTTGGGGATGTTGATACATCCCAAACGTATCTATAATTTCTGCTTGTTCCATGCATGTTTTGTGTGACTTTGCCATGTTTTGCTTGAACTTTCATAGACTTTTGAACCTATTTGGACTAACCTATTAACTTAGTGCACCCAGTTGCCAGTTGCTGTTTTCTGCTGTTTTTGTATTTCAGGTTTCCCGGCCATTAAAGTGCTCCAAAAAATCCGGAAAAATCAGATAAAAAATCAGCGTCACGGAAGCTTCCGGATACACCAAAGGAGCGAAGGGGGCCACCACCAGGAGGCCAGGAGGGTCCCTGGCACGGCCCCACCCTAGGCCGCGCCAGGAGGCCTCCTGGCTGCCTGGTGGGTCCCCTCGACACCCCCCTTCGCCTATATTTACCCCTCGGGGTGGAAACCCCTAAGACGGACTCCTCTTTCGCGATCTCTCCTCTGTTCCGCCGCCGCCGCCGTTTATAGATCAGGGCTGCCTGGAGAAGCTGCTCCGGCACCCTGCCGGGAGAAGCTACCCCCTCCGGGAGACCCTCCATAGCCATGGACGCCTCCCGTATGTACCGTGAGTAGTTTCCCTTGGACCATGGGTCCGTGACCAGTAGCTATGTGATGTACTTCTCTCCCCTCTTTGTGCTTCCACTTTCGAGTCCTCGTGAGCTGCCTCACATGATCGAGGCATCTATGTAATTTCTGTTGTTGCTATGCTGAGTTTGCTGGGATCTGATGGATTATGAGACTATGTTCATATTGTGATGAGTAATATATTTGGTTCTTCTCTTTTATATTTTGTTCTTGAGTAAATTCTTGCATGTTCTCCGTTGAAGTATTTTACTTTGGCCAAGTAGTTTGTTGCAACTCCAAGAGGGAGCATTATGCTTGATTGTGGGTTGATACGTCCTAAACGTATCTACTTTTCCAAACACTTTTGCTATTGTTTTACCTTCATTCTTGCATGATTTGAACGAAACTAACCCGGACTGACGCTGTTTTCAGCAGAGCTACCAGTGCTGTTTTCTTTTGTGTAGGTTTCTGGATATTTAGGTACGCTGGAAAAATCACAAAAATATATATAAAAAATCAGCGTTTCGGAAGCTTCCACCAGGCCAAAGGGGGGCCACAGGGCAGCCAAGGGGCAGCCAGGAGGGTGCCTGGCGCGGCCCAGCCCCTGGCCGCGCCACATGCCCTCCTGGCTGGGTCCAACACCCCCTGGTGACCTACCTTGGCCCCTATTTATTCTCCCGACGCAAAAACCACGAAACAGAAGTCGCTTTTCCAATCTACGTCGCGGAGCCGCCGCAACCCTCTGTTCTTCCTCAGAGAGCTAATCTGGAGGCTGAATTGGCCTCCGGTGAGGGGGAAATCATCGCCATCATCATCATCATCGCCTCTCCATCACCCCTCCATGACTTCTCCTCTCATGTGTGAGTAATTCCCTGTTGTAGGCAAAGGGGATGGTAGGGATTGGATGAGTTAAATCATGTAATAGTTCAATCATATTGTTGGGGGCATGTTGCCTATCATCTACTTGGTGTTTATCATCTCTGTTACAACTTGTTGCTCTTAATGCTTGTCACTTTGGGCCCGAGTGCCATGATTTCAGATCTGATCACCCTTTTGTTTCTTGAGCTTGTGGTGTTCTTGATCCTATCTATGAGTTGTATGTGTTGGGGTTCGGGGCAGAAAACACAAATTTTTCATAACCTACGAGACCCATACCCAAGACCTATGCTATGGCGATGCAAGTAACGGACAGAGATAGGTCACATACCAGTATGTAGTCCGTTAAGCGGGAAACGTTCCCGCATGAACGTGGTTGATGTAGTCGTACCGGCAATCCCCGATGCCGCGCAGATCCACGATGACTCCTGTAGCCACCCGATCCTTGTAGACCGATGTCGGGATTACGTCCCCGTCGAAACGTTGCTGATGAAGACCTCGCGATACGACCACGACGATGAAGTAGCACCACAAGTGTAGTGCCTCGCGGGATTATACACATACTGTATACCCGACGTCCCTCCGGGCTCCGAACCAGTAGAGCAGCGGAAAGAAGATGGATTCGGATCCCGATTCCAGCAGCACGACGGCGTGCGTATAGTGGAGAAATCCCCAACCAAGTGTAGACTCCAAACAAGGGGAGTCCACTCGAGGAAGGAGAAAAGGAGGGAGAGAGATGAGAAACTTGTCTCAAATTTGGATGTGAAGAAAAGGGCACCCTACCCCTCCTTATATAGGCCATGGAGGGGGGCAACCTCCCCTCAACTTCCCATGTGGGACTAATCCCAAGGGGAGGGGGGGCAAATGCGCCCCTAGGGGGGCATGGGCCCCTTTATGGAGCCATGGCCCATGGGGGAGGACTCCCTCTCCCCCTAATGGGCCCTATGAGGCCCATATGCCTTTTCTTCCATTTTTAATTATATTTAAATACATTTTAATATTTAATTCAGATAATTAAATAATAAAACATATATTAAACATTATTAAATATATTTTGAACCTTTCAAAATACCAAGAACAACTTCCGGCCTTCATCGGAACAATTCCGACCATCACCGAAATAATTCCGGTGTTCTCTCCAATTTCTCCGGTGATCCCGAATCAATCCTTACTGCGTCGAGTACCCTTAAGTGTAACACCCTACGATCCGGGAAACAGCAGACATGATTGAGACAATTCTCATTGATCAATGACTAATCAATTGGACCTGGTTACAATCCTTGATAGCCCCTGCGCTTCCATCGAATGAACTTCAATCGCTGTTGGATCCATTAACCGTGTGCCTGTTCCCTTTGTCCTGGGGTACTTTGCTTGTCCGAGGTTTGATCATCGGTATCCACTATACCTAGTTCGTCCTCGTTCTCAACAAACAAGTTTACTCGTTCCCGTGATATTACAACTCCGTGACCTATTCACACGTTTGCAAACTTTATGATGCAATATCACCGAGTGGGCCCAGAGTACCTATCCGTCACACGGATGGACAAATCCCGCTTTGATCTATTTGCATACTCATTAACATATCTATTCGGAATACCTGAAGTACTCCTTTATGGCCAGCATATTTCAGTCAGGCGGTGGGTAGCAAATCAAGGCATCCTAATAGAAAGTAATTACGTATGATCATTACGGTCTAAGGATCTGGTCACTACGTTATAGTTATCGCAATGTCGAACTATGTGACTTGATCACATCGCAACACTTCTGGTGGGTGTATGTCCATCATATCATTATCCAACGATACGACTCCATTGTCAACAGACGCCATTGTCTCATGATCAGGAAACCTTGATCATCAATCGCCCAATGGACTAGTATACTAGGGTTGACTAGGGACCTGGTTGTTTGTATACCACACCTGTATTAATGTTTCCGCTTAATACAGTTATAGCATAGTATCAAACGTATTATGAACTAATGGAATATGCTCGATAAAAAATATTTTATTTGCCTCTAGGGCACATTCCCAACAGTCTCCCACTTGCACTAGAGTACAAATAATCTAGTTGCATTTTCTCTGGATCATAACTCCTTATTGATCATGCTTGCCCGTGGAAGAGGTTGTATCAACGGTCTGGGTACCATTCAGAACCGTATGTCCTTTTGCAAATCATAATGTCACCTAATTTGACATTCCTTCATTATCCACTATAATGATGAGGTATATATATTTGGCGGTGAAGTGAGACTTCGTTTATTGTGTCATAGCAATGACATCCGGTGGGTCACGCGGACTTTCCCATAGTCATGCACACTTCAAACTCACTTAATCAGAAGTCGAACTTCTTAAGCCATAATATAACTCCTGCTACTTCTAAAGCAGCCACATCAATGTAGATTCAATCCTTAGTGCATTGTATGCAACTTTGATGTCTAACCATGTTTCTTTCAACTTAGTCATTCATTAGTATGATATCTCAAATTTCTAGGTTAGTGTCAAAACTTGAACCAGCATAACATTTATGGTCAAGTCCACTATCCTTTACAAATTTGAGATATATCATCAGTTCTCTTCAGACACTGAAGGATAAACTTAACTCTTTGTTCGATGATTTACTCATAAATCATATCACAACATGTTCTTACTACTAAGAACTTGGGTCACATTACGTCGAGTACAGAACTCTGGTTTTATATGAAAGAACCTATGACAAAGGCATAGAGGATCCAACACATCCATTTCTTTCATTAACCATTAACCATTGTTCTTGTACTGAGATTAACTCAACACTTCTCTTGGATATACAAGTAAGGACCATTTCTTGACTCGTCCCATTCTGAACTCCTTCAGAATCTTATCCAGGAAAGTATTATGACTCAATGTTATTAAACACATATCTATCTTAATAGATCTTCAATGCTTAATACTTATTCATCTTCATTTATGAAAGATTCAAATAATCATTAACACCAACTACACCATTCATAATATGTTATCCATATATGAGAATGTTATCATGCTCCCACTCAAATATGTCATGCACATATTAAGTTATAGGATAACACTCATATTGCTCCCACTCAAATATGTCATTTACATATAAGTCTAGGATAATACTCCCATAGCTCCCACTGAAAATATGTCGTCTACATATTAAGTTTCAGGAAACTATTCAGCTCCCACTCAGTTTCATGCAAATGCATGTTTCCTCGTTATTTTGGTTAAGTCCAAAATCCTTTGATCATCCATCAAAATGAGAATTCAGTTTACGAGACACTAGTATCCATATGTTTTTCCAAAACCTTCTTGTTGTACCAATTACAACACTTCTTCAAATACATAATTTGAGGAAGTCACGGTATTGATAACAATCCTGGATCAATCGTAGTGAATATCCCTTTGACTCAAGCATTGCTACACATTGTAGTCAACCCATTGAATTTGTCAGAAACAATCTTTGTGACAAACCAATCTTGACGTCCCTTTGATGTTCACATTTATTCCTCATAACTCTGAAGTTATTGTGAATATCAAGTAACCTCCTTACTTGATAAGATTCAAGCAATCTTAAATGTAACTCAACATAGGATTTCATGACTCGTAGTCATATCTCGTACTTAGGTCCACCATCGCTTCTTTGTAGTTCGTAGGAATGTCTTGTTCCATTAACATGACAAGTGAATCATGAATATCATTTTGCACCAGGGGCAAATATATATTCTTGAATCCTACCTTTCTCAGTAAAAGCTCCCATCAGAAGATCATGATCATTATCATTAGTTTCTCCTCTTATTGTAGAGCTTTGCTTCCAGAACATATTCCGTTGCACTACTCTGACATTTGGAGGCAAGGTCAATTACCTTGGTTGAACTTTCACTTTTCTTCCATTACCACATTTATCAAGAACAATTCTTGACAAACACCAAACATAGCAATACAAGTTTTGCTCCTTTTGGTTCTAGTTGTGGAAGATGCATCCATAGTTGTCTAAGGATACACTACAAAGATAATTTATCTTACATAAATCAAGCTTCCTAGAAACCACAACCCACCATGACATATATAGTGTTGGTTTCCACGAACTCAGATGGTTCCCTATGTTGAAGTGAGTGTTTGCATATTAAATTAATAACTCTAAACAATAATAATGTAACTTGGTAAGAGATAACTTAGACCATACACTTTTTGATAGAGTATGATCACAATGTTCAGGCACGTCAATCATATTGAAGTGTCTCAAGACATTGCAATTTGTGGAACAACTTTCACACAAGTCTTTATGCCCAAGACTAACTCAAAAACATTTGTCACTTTGATCAAATCGTAGAGACTTGTCTTTCTTGTTAATTTAATATACATCTTTACTCTGAAATCCCTTTTGATCATACAAATATTCATCTAAGTCCACATACGAAGTTCACGAAATAATGAAATTCACCACATGCTGACATAAGATACATCACAATGTATGATATTCAACAATCAGTACACATTCTGTTTACCAGAATACGAGGTTTTAGTCATCTCACCTAAAAGGCATGGTTTGTATGTGTCAAGAGATCAAGTATGTTAAGACATCATCATACCATTCATGACTTAAAGCTGTAGTGTCATTATTAAGCCTGGATATTTCTTGGCATTACAATATTTCTTATAAATGATCAAACAACTATCATCAATATAAGAATAACTCATTCATAATCGTAATGTGACCATAAGAGATATCATTCATAAAAGGAGAACAACTGACTTGTTTCTCACTAATATGAATAATTGTCTTCGCGAGATGCAAGACACACTAATAAAGTCCTCATTCAAACGATCATAAAATTTATTCATATATTAATAAATTGATAGATGTAGAGGGAGAGTGTTGTCGACCATCAACTATCTTGATTGCCGTCAGCACACATTGTCACCTCATCCCTTCCAATCCACTCTCAAGAAGTAAGTTCAAGCATCGAATACTTAATCAACCGTAATTAGTGTTTCGTGGGAAAGACATTTATAACTCGTATATCAAATATACCTTCTCCGTTAATGACCATTCCTGCATTGGTTCTACTCTTAAAGTTCTTAACTTTAACCATGACCTCATGACAGGTGAACGATTCTCCTTCATGACATAGTCCAGACATGGTCTTTGTAACTGGGAGGAAGCGGATGCAACTCCCCAGTTATCTCAAAGTAACCAGTCATTCAGTAGTCCAAGTTATACACAAGGTGTTCCATGTATCTTATACATTTTCCAAGTGACTTTCTCAGCAGGTTGTTCCTTCCACCATAGTTGAAAGAAACCCCGTCCATATACTCATATTCCATTACTCTGATTTGTGACCAAGTGCTTTCAAGTTCACCTAGCACGTCATACGTGTTGGTTAACATGCATTCACAATTCAGATTCCATAGAATGAATTATGGTGTATTGGAAAGTCATTCATAAGTGACGGTGAGTGTGATGCTCATCATCATCTTCCTTGATTACGGAGTTGTCAGGTGTATCTCCTAGCAGTTCTTCGTATTATGTTTAGCAAGTCATTACTAATGAGTATGTCTCTAATGGTGTTGGTACACATCAATGAAGTAAGACCCATTTACCTTAAGTTCTATCATACAAAAAGAGCCATAGTTCTAAACATTGGTATGACATTATCTACAATGATATTTGCTAAGACATGAAGATTAAGTTCATAATATGGAGTTCATGTTTCAAAAACAATTCTGGAACTCCCACTCAGACAAACATCCCTCATAGTTTGTTCTAAGTGATTACACGATCCTTGAAGAACATACCTCCCCCGTGTGACACGACCATCAGTATGTTGTTCAAGGTAGGCCATCATGCCAATCACATCATCCATGTGACTCATGCTCGACCTTTCGGTCTCTTGTGTCCCGAGGTCATGTCTGCACATGCCAGGCTCGCCACAATAACCTTAGTGAGTATATGCCGCGTATGCAAGGCCATGTTTCTGGACATGTTAGGCTTGCTCCACCCATCTCTTGTGAACGTAAAAATGTTTAACACCCGTGTGACACGTGATGCCTCCATAATGAAGAACTTTCCAGATGGTGCTTCACTAAGGAAGGACACTTTGTTGGATTAGTGAGGGATCATCCTATTATGCTACCGTCGTATATCTAACATATTAGCAAAACAGGATGCAACAGTATAAATCATACATGCTATGATTCCCCCGACATGAAAATTAAAGTTGAAAACGGCTTTCTACTTTATCTTTTGCAAGTTTTACGTGGATGCTAGGGGTTTCGAGAAAAGAACCGTTTCTATCCTACGAAAACAAGCCAGAACACTAATCCACAATTGTCTCTATTACACCCCTGTCGGGGCCCTCCGTTGCAAACATCTTCGCATCGCTAATGCAGAGAGACAGACACCCCCCCCAGCCACTTTATATGGTACAAGCCATATGTCAAGCGTGGAACCAGTCTCGCGTAAACGCATAAGGTCGGTCGGGGGTCGCTTCATCAAACATTGCCGCAACGCTAAATGAGTACACGTGAGAGGGTAACAATTGGAGAATTGATGCCCACATACTAGATGTGTTCTATCCGTACAATACATCTACGCATAGCCTTGCTCATGATACCACTGTTGGGGTTCGGGGCAGAAAACACAAATTTTTCATAACCTACGAGACCCATACCCAAGACCTATGCTATGGCGATGCAAGTAACGGACATAGATAGCTCACATACTAGTATGTAGTCCGTTAAGCGGGAAACGTTCCCGCATGAACGTGGTTGATGTAGTCGTACCGGCAATCCCCGATGCCGCGCAGATCCACGATGACTCCTGTAGCCACCCGATCCTTGTAGACCGATGACGGGATTACGTCCCCGTCGGAACGTTGCTGATGAAGACCTCGCGATACGACCACGACGATGAAGTAGCACCACAAGTGTAGTGCCTCGCGGGATTATACACATACTGTATACCCGACGTCCCTCCGGGCTCCGAACCAGTAGAGCAGCGGAAAGAAGATGGATTCGGATCCCGATTCCAGCAGCACGACGGCGTGCGTATAGTGGAGAAATCCCCAACCAAGTGTAGACTCCAAACAAGGGGAGTCCACTCGAGGAAGGAGAAAAGGAGGGAGAGAGATGAGAAACTTGTCTCAAATTTGGATGTGAAGAAAAGGGCACCCTACCCCTCCTTATATAGGCCAAGGAGGGGGGCAACCTCCCCTCAACTTCCCATGTGGGACTAATCCCAAGGGGAGGGGGGCAAATGCGCCCCTAGGGGGGCATGGGCCCCTTTATGGAGCCATGGCCCATGGGGGAGGACTCCCTCTCCCCCTAATGGGCCCTATGAGGCCCATATGCCTTTTCTTCCATTTTTAATTATATTTAAATACATTTTAATATTTAATTCAGATAATTAAATAATAAAACATATATTAAACATTATTAAATATATTTTGAACCTTTCAAAATACCCGGAACAACTTCCGGCCTTCATCGGAACAATTCCGGCCATCACCGGAATAATTCCGGTGTTCTCTCCAATTTCTCCGGTGATCCCGAATCAATCCTTACTGCGTCGAGTACCCTTAAGTGTGACACCCTACGGTCCGGGAAACAGCAGACATGATCGAGACAATTCTCATTGATCAATGACTAATCAAATGGACCTGGTTACAATCCTTGATAGCCCCTGCGCTTCCATCGAATGAACTTCAATCGCTGTTGGATCCGTTAACCGTGTGCCTGTTCCCTTTGTCCTGGGGTACTTTGCTTGTCCGAGGTTTGATCATCGGTATCCACTATACCTAGTTCGTCCTCGTTCTCAACAAACAAGTTTACTCGTTCCCGTGATATTACAACTCCGTGACCTAGTCACACGTTTGCAAACTTTATGATGCAATATCACCGAGTGGGCCCAGAGTACCTATCCGTCACACGGATGGACAAATCCCGCTTTGATCTATTTGCATACTCATTAACATATCTATTCGGAATACCTGAAGTACTCCTTTATGGCCAGCATATTTCAGTCAGGCGGTGGGTAGCAAATCAAGGCAAACTAATAGACAGTAATTACGTATGTTCATTACGGTCTAAGGATCTGGTCACTACGTTATAGTTATCGCAATGTCGAACTATGTGACTTGATCACATCGCAACACTTCTGGTGGGTCTATGTCCATCATATCATTATCCAATGATACGACTCCATTGTCAACAGACGCCATTGTCTCATGATCAGGAAACCTTGATCATCAATCGCCCAATGGACTAGTATACTAGGGTTGACTAGGGACCTGGTTGTTTGTATACCACACCTGTATTAATGTTTCCTCTTAATACAGTTATAACATAGTATCAAACGTATTATGAACTAATGGAATATGCTTGATAAAACATATTTTATTTGCCTCTAGGGCACATTCCCAACAGTATGCACCTATTATAGTCCGGAACCGGCGATCCCAATGGTGACAGCTTGGGACACCAAAGGGGATGGACTATGATTTGAGGATTCCGTGTATCCATGAAGTGTTAATGCTTTGTTCCGGTGCTCTTTGACAGGAGTACCTTAATCTCCCTAAGTTCCTTTTGGCCCCGTTTGTAACGGGAGGGTAGGACAAAAGATGTTGTGCAAAGTTCTTATTGCAAGCACGTACAACTACCTTGGGATACATGCCTGATGTTTGATATTTGTCTAGATGATCCTTTATTTTCTGTGAGCCTTGCCCAAGTTAGAATTTGTTACATGTTCGTTCTCATCCAAGCAGCGCCCAACCATCCATCTCCCTAGCCTACAGTGTTTTCCTTCTGCTGGTTACTAGTTGTTTACCTTTGCTGTTCCACTATCACTATCACCACTATTATCATTACCACCACTACGATATCACAGTTGCTACTAATACCTTTGTGCAAGCAAGTGTTTATTTCAGGTGCGGTTGAATTGACAACTCAATTGTCAAAGCATGTACATATTCTTTGTGTCCCCAAGTGTCGAATCAATAAATTGGGTTATCTTGCCCGCGAAGACTATCTCGATCCTCTACAGTTGAGGGTTATCAAGTACTGTTTTATGGCTCCGTTGCCGGGGACCATAGCTTTATTTACAGGTCTACTCAAAGTATCCTACCTGCTGCACGTTATCCACTATGGGTAAGAAAGGAGACCCCAAGGTTCCGATCCTACCATCCCGTACGAGAAGAGGTAATTCTCTTAGCACTAGTGCTAAACTTGATTCACCTTCGGTTATGAGTCGGTTTGATTCACCTCAGTTGCAATCTACTTCTGCTGAGTCTGGCAATATGTCAGATACTTTTGATGATGCTTCTACTACTTTTGAGACTACATGTTCACTTGGTTCTTTTATAGAAGAACAGATTGTTGTTGCTTCCCGATTCTCGGGTGTTGAAATTCCTGTGACCCAAACACCTATTGGAAAAACTCATAACTTTGCTGACCTTAAGGAGAAACTCCTTGAGGATGATTATGTTATACTTGATGATGATTTATGCAGGGAGCTTAATGAATGTGCTGGTTTCGACCCTGCTACTATAAAGAAGTTGCTAGAAAAACACTCCCTAAAGAACAAGTTTACTCCTGATCCTACTTTTGCTACGTCTCCTATACGCATCACTGATCATGATTATGATTTCTCTGTTGACCTTTCACTTATATCCACAGTTGAAGCTGATCCATTTTATGGTAGAGAAAATGATGATGCTATCGGGCACCTGACCAAACTCACTGAGTTAGGCGGCTTGTTTACCACAGATGAAAGGATCCGGAACTTTTATGTGACCAAGCTTCTTCCTTTTTCCTTGAAAGGAGATGCTAGAGCATGGTACGATGCACTACCGCGTGGTTCCATTCAGAGTCCTCAAGATATGGCTATATCTTTCGTTGATAAATATTTTCCTGCTCATATGCAACATGCTGCTTTACAAACAATTTATAACTTTAAACAGTTGCAGGATGAGCATCTCCCTAAAGCTTGGGGGAGATTTTGCAGTTTGCTAAAGGCTAGACCGGGACATGAAATCCCTAAAAATGAATTACTTGATATATTTTATGCTGGTCTAACCGATGGGTCTAAATCCTACCTAGATAGTTGTGCTGGTTGTGTTTTCAGGCAAAGAACACCGGACGATGCGAAAGAATTGATGGGAAAAATTGCCAAAAACCATGAAGATTGGTCCGTGCCTGAACCACCTCCACCACCAAAGAAGAGGGGCATGCTAGTACTAAGCCCGGAAGATATGCAAGAAGCAAAGAAGTCCATAAGAGAGAAAGGTATTAAAGCTAACGACGTGAAGAATCTACCTCCAATTGAGAAGGTGTGTGAGCCTACCACTCACCCACCTATGGTAGAAGTACACTCTCTTTTAGATTTCAATGCAAGTGAAATCCCTAAAGTTAAACCTCCTAACCAATGTTTAGATGAGCTTGATAATTTTATTATGAAGCAGAATCACTTCAATAAGAAGATACAAGGTCAGTTGCATGATAATACTCTTGCTATCAAAAGTTTGCTTGATGTTCTAGGTAGAACAGTTAATGATGTTAAATGTCTTGTGAAGCATTTTCATATGGTTCAAACTCAGCTTGAACAAATTTCTAATGTGCAAAAAGATTTTCTTGCTAATAATGCCAAACAGGACAATTTACAAGCTTACGGTATAAAGACCCGGGGTGGCACACACCCCAGGACCCTCTCTATCCAGAGGGGCGTCCAAAGAGGATCGAGCAAGATTCTCAAGTGCAGGAAGAAGAAATTGTTAGCTCCCCAAAGAAGAAGAAGAAGAAAAAGAAACACAAGGAAGCTGACAATTCCAATGATCCTATAGAAGAAGAAGAACAAGCTGTGGATCCAAACAGCATATCTGCATCCGATGCCGAGACTGAAGACGGAGCTGAACCTGAAAAAGATACTGAAAAGAATGATCCACCCGAGGTTCGTGAAGAAGAAGCACCCGATAAGCGCAAGAAGTATACTAGAGAAGACTTCCTTGCAAGGAGACACGGGAAGGAACGAGAACCATGGGTACAGAAACCCATGCCTTTCCCAAGCAAGTCCGTCAAATCCAAATAAGAAGAGCACTACAACAAGTTTTGTGAGTGGATGAAACCTCTTTTTCTTCAAATTCCTTTGACTGATGCTATTAAATTACCTCCTTATTCAAAATATATGAAAGATATTGTTACTAATAAAAGAAAAGTCCCTAATGAGGCAATATCTACTATGCTTGCTAACTACTCTTTCAGTGGCAAGATTCCGGAGAAGCTCGTTGATCCAGGTATACCCACCATTCCTTGCTCCATAAAGAATAATTATGTTAGAACTGCCTTATGTGATCTTGGTGCAGGAGTGAGTGTTATGCCCTTATCTCTCTACAAAAGGCTTTGTTTAGAGAAACTAATTCCTACAGATATCTCTCTTCAGATGGCCGACAATTCCACGGCCGTCCCGATCGGTATTTGTGAGGATGTTCCTGTTGAAGTTGTCAATTGCTTAATACTTACTGATTTTGTTGTGCTTGACATGCCCGAGGATGGGAGCATGTCCATTATCCTTGGTATACCTTTTCTTAACACCACAGGTGCCGTTATTGATTGCAATAAAGGGAAAGTTACCTTCAACGTAAATGACAAAGAACACACGGTGTATTTTCCGAAAAAAATCGACAAAAGGCATGGCCTTAACTCCATTGAGAATATCGAGACCGTGAAGATTGGAGAATGGGATTGTCCACTACATGTATACCACAAATACAAAACAATTATGGTGGGGACCATGTCCATTAAAGTGAGAGTGCAATGATCATTTCATAAGAGGCGAGACTTTATGCGCTATATATCACCGGTGTGTTGGTAAGACTTGATCAACCTTGCTAACTAGCAAGTTTTATATAAGTAAAAAGTTGAGCTTGTTATGTTTTCATTTCCTTTAGCTTTTATTCTCCTTGCTCTACCCAAGTTTTTGTTTAAAACTTCACTTGTTCTAACTTTTGTCTCAAGTTCACGAAAGATTTTGCAGCTTTTTGAACTTTAAAAAATTCTCTACAGTGAAGTTGCCCAGAAAATTCCAGAAAATTCAAAATAAAAATTTACAGGTAAAAAGCCATCGGGGAGTACCTGTGGCTGACCAGGGGGGTCCACCCCTGGCCCAGGAGGCCAGGTGGCGCGGCCCAGCTCCTGGCCGCGCCACCCACCCTCCTAGGGTCCACAGGCACCCCCTGCTGGCATCTCTTCTTCCACTCTCTCTCTTTCACCAAGAAAACTCGTGTTCTTGCTCTGGTTTCGTGTTCTTGCTGTTCTTGAGCACGGAACTTCGATCTCCCTCTACAACCACTCATTTGAGCTGAAATTTGGGACAAATATTCTCTGGTATGTGACTCCCTCACCCCTCCAATTAGTTTTCTAGTTGGTGGCTTCATTAGTGAGTATTTAGTGGTTCTTGGTACTGTTTAGTTGAGCTTAAATGTTTGTGTAGAAATTTATATTTCAAGTTTTGTTGCTAGTTTGAGCCTTGGTAAAGTAAGTATAATGTTTTGCCCAAACTAGTTTTGCTTAAATCTTCGTTTTTGTGAATTGTTAAAAATTTCAGAAACGGAGAGGCTAGGAAAGTGGCTTGGGAAGAAGAAGCCCGAGCGCTCTAGCCGTGTTACGCGTTCCGTAGCTTCACCTTCGGCCACGAGGGTGAGCTATAAGGAAGATATCGTACCCATGGAGATGTTGGACGCGTCACCCGCAAGAGCTATGGCATTTCCATGCGAAGACTTCATGGAGGATGCCGGCATACGAGAAGATTTCTATGCTCTGTGTGCCCATGCAGGTTTGACACTGCTTGTTACGAGCGTGTACCACAGTACGAAACACTCACCGCTATTTTTGTTAATAGTTTCAGGTTTTATTCTGACAATGATACTGTGGTGTTTCGACTTTATGAAAGATTGCTGACCATGCCTATGAGTACATTTTGTGAAGCTTTAGGTTTACCAGGCTTGGTCGAGAAGAAGAAGAGGAAAAATGTCCAAACTGTTGCACTCAACACCCTCCTCGACTCGTTCTGTAACACTGAAGTGAGGGCATCCAACCGTCAGAAGATTTCCAACATTATGTTCCCTCACCTCAGGTATTTCGCCTATTATATTGCTAGAGGAGTGTTGGCTCGAGACAACACGAGCAGCACTTCTACGCCTGATACTGCTATCATGGCGAATGCCCTCTCAGGGAAGCACGAGTATCATGTGGGTTCGCTTATCGCGAAACGCCTTACTACTAATAGTAACAAGGGGGACCTCTTTGGTGGCGTCTATGCCACACTTCTTTTGCAGTTTCTCCAAGGAGAATCGCGCCCATATGATACAGTCTTTCCTTTTGTTAGCCTTGACTTGGCTGCCATGAAGAGGCATTTCTTTTTTACTAAGGCCTCTGACCGATATGCACTTGATTATGTTTTGCGATTTAAAGACGGTGTGGAACGCACTGTCCGTCTACCTGCACCACTTGTGTTTGATTTTTCTCGCAGGAACGGATTTTGTTTTTCAGTGGCCGAGTTTGATGAGATCACGGGGAGATACCAGTTTCACGACCCCACGGAGGGGGTCCAGCCAGACGAGGAGGAGCACGTGGTATATCCATCAGTTCAGGAGGAGACCGTCACCCCCTGGGGTGAAGGGTCTTCCTCTGGATGGGGGGTGGGACCTTCCTCTTCCACGTGGGAGGATCCGAGGACTTCAGTGTACGCACCAGAGGGCTAATACAACCCGTGGGATTGCCACTACCCCGGAGCAGGAACCTCCGCGGGACCGCAGTAGAAGATCCCAACTTAAGCCAAAAGCCTAAGCTTGGGGGAGTACGTGCTCTCCTCCCCTTTCTTTTGTATCTACCGTTGGTTCGCTTTTATCTTTTTGCAAGTTTTTTCTTGTTCTTCTTTGTTCTTTTCGTTTGCAAAAACCCAAAAATATTTCTCCTTTCTTTTGCTTTCGTTAAAACTTTTAAAAACCCAAAATTATGTTTCCTTTGCTCTTTAGTTTGCTTTGTTTTCAGAGTTCAGCTCGAGTCCGTGATAATTATAATTTCCTGCGTTCGATCGTGCAAGTGACAAGGCAGTAATGACGAAGATCGATGGAAGGGATGCAACAAGGAAAGCCGGTATGAACTCTTTTTGTTTCTACTTTTGTACATATGCCTGTACTTATGATTAGAGACCAGCTTGTAGCGACATAGTGCTATGTTTACAATGTTTTCCCAGTGGTTCATGCTTTCTTTGTGGTTAGTCTCAAATAGCTAGAGTTTATAATGTGTTCCTGGAGATGATTGACATGCATTGCATTGTTCATGGTGTGGCATATTGAAGTGGTATTTCCCTCCGGAGGATTATTGGATTGACTTGGCACATGTTCACGCATGTTAAGACTAAAAATTCTGTTCTGCCTTGATGATCTTTTTACTTTAGGGTGAATTATATCACTTCCATGCCCGATTCAATGTTGCTTTCTCGCTCTGCATGATTATGACTGTTATGCTCTCTAGTTGGTCGATTTCCCGTCTTTTGCTAGCCTTCCTCCAGCACCAAGCGGAATTCTGCTTGTGCTTCCACAATCACCTTTCTAAACCCAGTTGTTCCATTTGAGTCCACCATACCTACCTATATGTGGTATTTACCGGCCACTCCTAACTTAGACTTTCTTGTGCCATCTCGAAATTTATTCAAAAGCTTCCCCTTTGTAACCGTACAAGCTCATGGTGCGGTGAGGGAAAATCAGTATCTTTCATGCCAAAAATATTTTGACGGAAGTTTTAACTAGTCAATAAAAATATATGAGAGTTACACCTCCCCCATACTTGATGATGGAGTGAAATGGAGCAAATGTTGCTTATGATAGATGGAACGATATCCTCCTTCCATCCTTGAGGCAAAATAAAAGGTTTCGTGGACCTTCAAAGGATTTATGGATAAGGGAACATGTGTAAGCAAAAGGCATTAATATGGTTGGCATGGGAGATATTCAGAGACCTTTACCGTTCACCGTTGACTGGAAAGTTGCACCTCTCAAAACAGTTTATCTCTGTTTTCAAAACCAAGAGCTCTGGCACATGTTTAGTCTTTGCTTCCTTTCACGGGTTTTCAACCTTGCCATCAAAAGCTACGGTTCGAGAGTCTCCACCTTCCTTTCTCCAAAGCACCAACTATGAGAGCATAATTGTCATTCTTAGTGTAACATGCATTGTCCCAAAGTACCACATTGTCTTCTGCATGCTTGTGATGTTTCTTACTTTGAGTTCTAAGTTCTAGTATCCTTTAAAACTCCAGAGGAGTTTCTGCATTTATGTTTTGCTTCACTCATGGAGGCTAGAGAGATACCACTCTGATATGTTCATGCTATGTGCATTGTGATCTTAGATTGATTTCCAGCAGCATATTGTTTACTTTTTGTTTGTTTGTGACTGATTACATGAAAGAAGGATTGCTTCGTGCATTGTCATTGTAGCATGGTGTCAAAACTTTCTAAACTCTTTCGTAGTACATGCTTATATACATCTAATGAAGCAAAAGTGTTTGTCAAAGTTTTCTTTGTCGCGTCCAGTTCGTTGAACTGAATTGCTTGAGGACAAGCAATAGCTAAGCTTGGGGGAGTTGATACGTCCTAAACGTATCTACTTTTCCAAACACTTTTGCTATTGTTTTACCTTCATTCTTGCATGATTTGAACGAAACTAACCCGGACTGACGCTGTTTTCAGCAGAGCTACCAGTGATGTTTTCTTTTGTGTAGGTTTCTAGATATTTAGGTACGCTGGAAAAATCCCAAAAAATATATAAAAAATCAGCCTTCCGGAAGCTTCCACCGGGCCAAAGGGGGGCCACAGGGCAGCCAGGAGGGTGCCAGGCGTGGCCCAGCCCCTGGCCGCGCCACCTGCCCTCCTGGCTGGGTCCCACACCCCCTGGTGACCTACCTTGGCCCCTATTTATTCTACCGACGCAGAAACCCTGAAACAGAAGTCGCTTTTCCAATCTACGTCGTGGAGCCGCCGCAACCCTCTGTTCTTCCTCGGAGAGCTAATCTGGTGGCTGAATTGGCCTCTGGTGAGGGGGAAATCATCGCCTCTCCATCACCCCTCCATGACTTCTCCTCTCATGTGTGAGTAATTCCCTGCTGTAGGCAAAGGGGATGGTAGGGATTGGATGAGTTAGATCATGTAATAGTTCAATCACATTGTTGGGGGCATGTTGCCTATCATCTACTTGGTGTTTATCATCTCTGTTACAACTTGTTGCTCTTAATGCTTGTCACTTTGGGCCCGAGTGCCATGATTTCAGATCTGATCACCCTTTTGTTTCTTGAGTTTTTGGTGTTCTTGATCCTATCTATGAGTTGTATGCACCTATTATAGTCCGGAACCGGCGATCCCAATGGTGACGACTTGGGACACCAAAGGGGATGGACTATGATTTGAGGATTCCGTGTATCCATGAAGTGTTAATGCTTTGTTCCGGTGCTCTTTGACAGGAGTACCTTAATCTTCCTAAGTTCCTTTTGGCCCCGTTTGTAGCGGGAGGGTAGGACAAAAGATGTTGTGCAAAGTTCTTATTGCAAGCACGTACAACTACCTTGGGATACATGCCTGATGTTTGATATTTGTCTAGATGATCCTTTCTTTTCTGTGAGCCTTGCCCAAGTTAGAATTTGTTACATGTTTGTTCTCATCCAAGCAGCGCCCAACCATCCATCTCCCTAGCCTACAGTGTTTTCCTTCTGCTGGTTACTAGTTGTTTACCTTTGTTGTTCCACTATCACTATCACCACTATTATCATTACCACCACTACTATATCACAGTTGCTACTAATACCTCTGTGCAAGCAAGTGTTTATTTCAGGTGCGGTTGAATTGACAACTCAATTGTCAAAGCCTGTACGTATTCTTTGTGTCCCCAAGTGTCGAATCAATAAATTGGGTTATCTTGCCCGCGAAGACTATCTCGATCCCCTACAGTTGAGGGTTATCATGGGTTCATCCCCTTGATGTCTAGCTTGAGTGACAGAAACATGAGACTAGGGGATGTGTTGTTGCCACCAGGGATAAAACAACGGTGCTTGTATCCGCGGGTGCAAGGATTGTTTACTTTACGCAAAGTTCTTTTAATGCAGTTGTCTGTTGCTTTGAGTTTACACTTAATACCAGCGAGATGTTCTGGATAGATATCTCAAGGTGGATGATTTGTAGTAGATGTAGTTGGATTTCGGTCTACTTACCTTGGCGTACTGCCCGTTGCTTTTGAGCCCTTCCTTTCTTTGCAGCATAGTTAGCATTGTGGTGTCTTCATAATTCTGTCAATTGCCCAACTGTGATTTGTTTACCTCGCTAGCACTTTTATCGTCTTTTGGGAGAGAGACATCACTAGTGAAAATCGCGGGACCCCGGTCCATCTTCACATTACTGTTTATATCCTTAGTTTACTTTCAGTCTTTTGCCACTATTATTATCTCTTGCGTTGATCCTTTGTAAACAGCAAGGCAGAGGAATTGACAACTCCTCTGTACTCGTTGGGAGCAAAGTTATTTGTTTCTGTGTGCAGGTCCACGTCAACCTCGTCTCCATCCGGCAACAATTTCTGCGCCGTTGACACCTTGTATCTCTTGGAGTCCTACTGGTTCGATAACATTGGTATCTTCACCGAGGGAAATTTTCTGCTACGCTACATCTCACCTCCACTTGGGGTAACCAACGAGGAGTGAGAGAACTATCCTCACCGTATCAGTGTACAAACTGGACCATCTCTTTCGAAGTACGACGGTTTCAGACGAAAACTCATCTGTTACAGAGGCATTTCATTTTTCTAAACTTATTTGAACTCAAGACTTTTTGCGCATTCAATATGCGTCATTCAAAGCCACATACTAAAATGTCAACCCTTTCTGACTTCATTTGCTATTTTTCATGCATTTAATGATTTATTTTGGGCTAAATGACCCTGAAATTGGAAAGCACTACAACTAAGCTCAAAAAAGGTTGAAACTTGGCATGTTATCATCATTTGACCCACATAACATGTGTGCAAAAGTTGAGAGGGTTACGGCAAAAGCTGGATGCACTTCATGTACAAACTGGACCATCTCTTTCGAAGTACGAGGGTTTCAGACGAAAACTCATCTGTTACAAAGGCATTTCATTTTTCTAAACTTATTTGAACTCGAGACTTTTTGTGCATTCATTATGCATCATTTAAAGCCACATACTAAAATTTCAATCTTTCTGACTTCATTTGCTCTTTTTCATGCATTTAATGATTTATTTTGAGCTAAATGACCCTGAAATTGGACTAATGCTTGTGGGCGAGCCTTTAGTCCTGGGTCGAGCCACAAACCGGGACTAATGCTTGTGAGCCAGAAGCGAGGTGCATTGGTCCCGGTTCTTGTCTGAAACCGGGACATATGCCCCTAGACGAACCGGGACCAACACCCCACGAGGCCCGGCCGGCCCCCTAGGCGCACGAACCGGGACGTATGCCCCCATGGGTCCCGGTTCGTGGCACAACCGGGACTAATGGGCTGGAGAGGCCTAAACCAAAGCCTTGTTTTCTACTAGTGCCGCCATGGACACTGACATGAACATGGACTCCCGACAGCCACAACTAGTAGGTGCTTGGAAGGAGCTTGAGCCACCTCCAGAGTGGACGGAGATAGAGTGTCCTTTGTCAGCCTGGGCTCCTGGAGGTTCTGCGTCGCTAGGTACTTCCAGCAAACTCTGGAGCGTCCCGTGGGCATTTTATTTGATTCTGACAAACCAATCGTAGAGACCACGGAGCAATATTTTACCGTCTTGACGGGTATGGATCTGGTGCCATCCTTGGTCCATGGCGTCGATAATTTTAGCATCGCCACCAATGCCGCCTGCAGAAATGGCGACGGGAAGCAGCAACTACAAATGATCAAACAAAATTCAAAATATCACATTTCTTATGACGGCGATGGTACCATTAAGACAGTGTTGTGAATATTTTTGGCTCATTGTTGTTTCCAGAACCGATGTATTATCTCATCCACCATTATCGAACATCTGGACAATTATTGGACTTTTTTCCTGTTATGAAAGTCTCTTCTAGTTATTCATTTAGTACTATGTACATATCCTAGTTTGTGTATATATCATATTGTGTCTCGCAAGTAATGGTACAATATAATCACATTTCTTCTAGCCCGGTAGCCCCCCGCGACGCTCCCGCGAGCGCCGCCGGGGGGAAACCATAGCCGCCGGTCGAGGGACTCCCCCGCGCTCCTCCTCCCTCGCCGCCGCCTCGTCGTGCTGGCGGGGCCAGCGCTGGCTGCGGCGGGGTGCTTCGACTCCCCCCGCGCGGTCTCGGCAGGCGCGGGCCCGCGGGCCGGTGGTGGCGCTGGCGCTGTCCAGGGCGCGCGGCGGCGCGGCAACAGCGGCAGGCGGCGGAGGCTGGCTGGCGGCGTGGAGTGGCCCTGTGCGCGGGGGTGCTCTCGGTGCCTGGCGTCGGCGGCCCTGGTGGCCTGGATCTGCCGTGGCTGGGGCCTGGGCGGCCGTGGGCGCGGCGGCGGCGGCGCTCCAGCTCGCTACCGGCGGGTGCTGCCTCCGGCGGCCCTCCTCGGTGGTGGCTACTCCTGGTGGTGGCGAATCTGCCTGATGAGGACATCCCTACTACAACTACTAATTCCCCAACTCTTCATGATGAGCAATCCAATCAAATCCGACTTGGACCTATTACAAGAGCCCGTGCTAAGTTATTAGAACAGCAGGTGAATTTGCTCTTACTCGAGTCTGGTGATCAGCTTAGTGAGAATTATATACTGCCTAAATCCTTGTGTGTTTGTATGATCAGGTATCAAGGTGAAGACAAGGAACTAGGAGGAGCTGAGGTTCAAGAAGAAGAAGCCAAGGAACAAGGACAAGCTACATGGGAAGAAGAACCTCAAGAAGACAAGGCCAGGAAGAAAAATGCTTCAGGCCGCGGTACTACCGCGCTGCCCGCGGTACTACCGCGCCATGGTACTACCGGGCCTACTACCGCCCGTACTACCGCGGCAACAGAAGGAATACGGTAGTGGTTACGGTACTACCGTGCCAACTACCGTGCTGGTCAGGAGAGATACGGTAGTGGTTACGGTAGTAGCCGTGGTACTACCGCACCCGCGGTACTACCGCGCCAATCACGGTACTACCGCGCTGCCTGCGCACAGAAACGGGCCTACGGCCCATGTATCCGAGTCTGGACCCCCTTAGACTATAAATATAAGTCCCCCTACGAGTTTTTAGGTTAGACCACGTTTAGATAAACCCTAGATATTGAGAATAGCTTCAAGCTTTCCTCTTGAATCATTAAGACTTCAATTCGTATCGATCTGAAGTTCTTCTACTGCAAGTTTTGTGTGATCTGTTGTTCCACTGGGAATT
This sequence comes from Bromus sterilis, assembly GCA_950022295.1. Lineage (NCBI taxonomy): Eukaryota > Viridiplantae > Streptophyta > Magnoliopsida > Poales > Poaceae > Bromus > Bromus sterilis. Next base: position 437,351,531 of record OX465595.1, read on the forward strand.
AGTAGATTGCAATCACCGTCTCGTGGTCGACGGCTACGTTGCGCAAGTGTGTGAAGTTGTGAATATCCAAAGGGTAGAGAGCTGTCGCATTGGCAACAGGGATCTAGCCAGGAGAGTTCATCGGCTACATACAAGTTATCTATCATCGCCCTCATATTCACCGTCCGCTTACTGAGAAGATCGGGCCACCCCTTATCATCTTGGTATCAGATTTCCAGTGTTTCCTCGGTAAGCATCCACCAAATCTATCTATTAGATCGTTTTTGTTTTCGTCCTATCCAGAAAAAGCCATACAAAAATATTAGGGTTTCTAGTTTTGCCATAACTTAGATTTCATCGGAGTCATTGTTTTAGTTTGCTGTTTCGTTGTGTTTTTCCCAAAAAAAATCTCCGCGGTGCGACATATTGTGGCCTAAAGAGAAAAGTTACTGTAGCAATTTCGTCTAGTTTGGAATAGTGTCAGAAAAATCAAAAAAAAAAGAAAAAGAGAAAAAGAGAAAAGATTCAAAAAAAAGAGAGAAAGCAGTGTGATCAAAGTTATCAAAGAGTGCAAAGAGATATACAAGTGTTAGAAAGGACATATCATAGTGGTGATCTTTTGAGAGGCCTGTCTTTCATTTTGTCTCCACTGTGTGAGTTTTTCTTTGGGTTTGTATCACACGATCAGCACTAGGACTTGACTTCGGTGTAGTTAGGGTACCATACCTATAGCTCCACCTCATATATCCTGCTTTGTCGTGTGTTCACTCTTTTACTCGGGTATTCACTTCATCACATCCGTGCACTAGTCCTCCACCCGAACGGGTACGCATTACTATTCACTTTGGAACGGTAAGATTCACCTTTTCTTGTCAGTTTTGAGTGAGTTGTGAGTGTCCACCAAAAGATTTTGATTTAGTGCACTAACCTACTAATCATGTCTCAAAGTGGTTTTTATAGACGTTTTGTGAAAGACTTTAGTGCTATTGCTGCACCGTTGAATGAATTGACTAAGAAAGGTGTGCCTTTTGTTTGGGGCGTTGCCCAAGATCTTGCATTTGATGAGTTGAAACATTTGTTTACTTCTGCACCATTACTTGCATTACCTGATTTTGCTAAGCAATTTGAAGTTGAATGTGATGCTAGTGGTATAGGCATTGGTGGTGTGTTGATGCAAGAAGGTAGACCTATTGCTTATTTTAGTGAGAAACTTTCTGGTGCTAGATTGAACTACCCTGTTTATGATAAAGAATTGTATGCACTTGTTCGCGTTCTTGAGGTTTGGCAACACTATTTGTGGACAAAAGAATTTATCATACATTCTGATCATGAAGCTTTGAAATACTTGAAGGCGCAATCTAATTTGCATAGGCGCTTAGCTAAATGGGTTGAATTCATTGAGTCTTTTCCCTATATCATCAAATATAAGAAAGGGAAAGATAATGTTGTTGCTGATGCTCTCTCTAGGAAGAATATGTTATTGACACATCTTGATGTTAAAATTCCTGGATTAGAGAGTTTGTGTGATTTATATGCAACTGATCATGATTTTGCTGAACCATATCGTTTGTGTTTGCTTCGGAATGCTTGGGACAAGTTCCACATCCAAGATAGATTTTTGTTTCGAGCTAAAAAAATTTGTGTTCCAGAATCTTCTGTGCGTTTGCTATTGTTGCAGGAATCACATGCAGGAGGATTGATGGGTCACTTTGGGCGTGAGAAGACACTACTCATGCTTGCTGATAATTTTTATTGGCCCAGGATGAGGCGTGATGTGGACAGGTTTGTTCGACGTTGCATTGTATGCAATACATCCAAGTCCAAACTGAAGCCTCACGGTTTGTATACTCCACTATCGGCTCCTACCACACCTTGGAAAGATATTAGTATGGACTTTCTGTTAGGATTGCCACGTACTAAATATGGTCATGATAGTATATTTGTGGTAGTGGATAGATTTTCCAAGATGGCACATTTTATTGCTTGCCATAAGAGCGACGATGCGTCGCATGTTGCTAACCTGTTTTTCAGGGAGATTGTACGCTTGCATGGAGTGCCCAAGACAATTGTTTCTGACAGGGATGTAAAGTTTGTGGGCTACTTCTGGTAGACACTTTGGGGAAAGTTGGGGACAAAGTTGATGTTCAGCACTACATGTCATCCCCAAACTGATGGTCAAACGGAAGTGATCAATAGAACATTGTCACAATTGTTGCGAGCTATGATCAAGAAAAATCTGCGCGAATGGGAGGAGTGTTTGCCACATATTGAATTTGCTTATAACAGGTCAGTACACACTACTACTCATCTTTGTCCTTTTGAAGTGGTATATGGTTTCAAGCCTATTACACCTCTTGATTTGCTGCCTCTTCCATTACAGGAACGAGTTAATATGGAGGCATCCAAACGAGCAGATTATGTGAAGAAGATTCATGAGAAGACGCGAGAGGCTATTGAGAAGAAAGGCAAGAGCGTTGCTGCTACAAGGAACCAATCACGGAAGCAAGTTTTATTTCAGCCTGGAGATATGGTTTGGGTACATCTGCGCAAGGATAGATTTCCAGGATTGCGGAACTCCAAGTTGAAGCCACGTGGTGCTGGTCCTTATAAAGTGTTGGCCAAGATCAATGATAATGCCTACTCAATTGATATTCCCATTGCTGAGTTTGGTGGTGCAAGTAACAGCTTTAATGTAGCTGATTTATCACCGCATATGGGAGATGACCTCGGAGCGTCGGGGTCGACGCCTTTTAAAGGGGGGGAGATGATGAGGACATCCCTACTACAACTACTACTTCCCCAACTCTTCATGATGAGCAAGCCAATCAAATCCGACTTGGACCTATTACAAGAGCCCGTGCTAAGTTATTAGAACAGCAGGTGAATTTGCTCTTACTCGAGTCTAGTGATCGGCTTAGTGAGAATTATATACTGCCTAAATCCTTGTGTGTTTGTATGATCAGGTATCAAGGTGAAGACAAGGAACTAGGAGGAACTGAGGTTCAAGAAGAAGAAGCCAAGGAACAAGGACAAGCTACATGGGAAGAAGAACCTCAAGAAGACAAGGCCAGGAAGAAAAATGCTTCAGGCCGCGGTACTACCGCGCTGACTGCGGTACTACCGCGCCACGGTACTACCGCGCTGCCCGCGGTACTACCGCGCCATGGTACTACCGGGCCTACTACCGCCCGTACTACCGCGGCAACAGAAGGAATACGGTAGTGGTTACGGTACTACCGTGCTGGTCAGGAGAGATACGGTAGTGGTTACGGTAGTAGCCGCGGTACTACCGCGCCAATCACGGTACTACTGTGCTGCCTGCGCGCAGAAACGGGCCTACGGCCCCTGTATCCGAGTCTGGACCCCCTTAGACTATAAATATAAGTCCCCCTACGAGTTTTTAGGTTAGACCACGTTTAGATAAACCCTAGATATTGAGAATAGCTTCAAGCTTTCCTCTTGAATCATTAAGACTTCAATTCGTATCGATCTGAAGTTCTTCTACTGCAAGTTTTGTGTGATCTGTTGTTCCACTGGGAATTAGTAGATTGCAATCACCGTCTCGTGGTCGACGGCTACGTTGCGCAAGTGTGTGAAGTTGTGAATATCCAAAGGGTAGAGAGCTGTCGCATTGGCAACAGGGATCTAGCGAGGAGAGTTCATCGGCTACATACAAGTTATCTATCATCGCCCTCATATTCACCGTCCGCTTACTGAGAAGATCGGGCCACCCCTTATCACTGCCGGCCTCTGGCCAGATCTGGTGTTGGCCGGCGTCTGGTTCCGGCAGGAGTCGCGGGCTGCGGTCAGCGGTGCGGCGTCTTCTCTTGGCGATCCTTCTGGTGGTGGTGGTACGTGCTACACGGGACAACAACGGTTCATGGCCTAGCCGTCTTTTGGCGGCGACGGCCCTGCCGGTCTTCCCTGGGTGGTGGCGAGGGCTGAGAGAGGCTCCGGCGGGAGATGCGGCAGCTCAGGGCGGTGGTGTGCGCAGGCGGCGCAGGGTGATGGTGGTGGCCTGCCTTCTCTTGGATTTGGCTGACGGTGCGCGGGGTTGGGCGGACACCGCCGCACGCGCTTCGGTGATGGGTCAGATCTAGGGTTCGTGCTCGGGCGGGCCAGTTCGGAGCCCGGGGAGGATCGAAGCTTTCGCTTCGGGTAGGCGCGGCTGGGCATGGCTCGGGAGGTGCCCGCGGGCGTTGGTCGTGCCTGCTTCGCGGGTACGGTGCTTGCAGGTGGTGGCCGTGGTAGAGGTTCGTCGAGTCGCGGATCGGCACCGATGGCCTCGGACTTGGCATCGTGAGAGCTGACTCGGTCGAGTGGCTTGGGTCAGCTCTCCGGTGGCCGTCGGCAGTCCAGGAGTTGCCTCCCGCCAGTTTGCTTGAATTGGCTGGGGACGCAGGTGTGGGGGCCTCTGATGATGGAGGCGCCCACCCAGACTCTGGGGCTGAGGCCGGGCGGAGAGGTGATGCTGGGTCGTCGCTCTTACCATCGGGGTCAAGGGCGCTGAGACGGGACCGACTGACGCTATCTGGCGGCATGGATGCCGGGGCGGCGGCCCGGGAAGGTGGCCCACATGGTTGCTTTCCGGCAGGCACCATTGTGGTGGTGGTGGCTCTCCCCTGGATTGTGCGGGCAACGGGTGGTGGAGCGGTGGGTAGTCCGGGCATACCCCCTCAAGGGTCGTGCCCTGGTCCGGATCTAGAGCTAGCCTCCGCGTAATCCTCTAGCGATACCGGTGGCATGGGCGAGTTGCCGAGCGAAAGCTCTGCGCCGATGGTGGCGACACCCGTGGGTGCCGCACTCTTCTTGAAGACGTCGTCGTGGCTATGCTCTCCGTGTCAAGGCTCCAGGTGAAGACCTCTGTCCGGCTGGACTCGATAGCGGCGACGCTTTGCGCCGTCTTCCCTCTTGGGGGCGTTGTCGTGGAGCTTAGGTGTGCTAGGGTGTTGTGTGTGTGTGTGTGTTTAGCTCTCGTGTTGCTTCGTTATTTTAGGACCAGCTTTGTAAGAGGACTGCCTCACCATCCTGTATTGATTGGCCGTGTACCTTGGTTTATTCCTTTATCTATAAAGAGGGGCGAAAGCCTGCTTTCTGAGTAATGGTACAATATGAGTTTTCTTAATTTAGCTCTACCATTCATGTGGTGATTTATATTCTGCAACTTATATTTATACAACTTTGTTCTATTTTGAATCTGACAATTGGTTTTTTAGGCAGTAACCGTAGTACAATTGTTCTACGATATATTTTCTATTTTCTCCATAAGTCTTTCCCTTTTTCTTCGTTCTTTACAAATCCAACATTTAGTTTTTATGTCATTTAAACCTTTTGAAAGCTTTTCTCTAATTTTTAAAAATATTTTATGCACTTGAAAATGTTTGTGTAGTTTTTGAGAAAAGTATTCAAGTAGTAAAATAATGTTCATATGATTAAAAAACCGTCTCCCTTTTCTCAAAACAAGTTTCATATCATTAAAAAATGTTCACGTGCTTGAAAATATATTCATATTTAAAAAAAGTTCATGTGATTTAAAAAGTATGTGTTTTAAAAATAATTTGATGCATGTAAAATAAATAAATATACAAGTTAAAAATGCGAGGGGGTATGAGGGATGATGTAGACCATATCTGGAGAAGCGCAAACGTCGTGTCTAGCTTGGCGAGATTATTTTTCAAACTACCAGACATTCACTTGCAATGTTGTGGTTCAATGATAGGCCTGTGTGCGATGGTCGAGATTATTACATTAAAATTCATCACATCAAATGGTTCAATGATAGGCATGTGTGCAAACCACAACCATAACCGATGAAAGCGGTAAGAAAGATAAGCAACAACGCAGTTCAAGCGCTATGTTAAATATATAATATGGACATCTAGAGGGATCTTGAGTCGAGTTTATTATGTTACAAGCATGAGAACAACGTAGTCCAAGGCTCCAAGCACTATGTTAAATATATAATATGGACATCTAGAGGGATCTTGAGTCGAGTTTATTGTGTTACAAGCATGAGAATAACGTAGTCCAAGCGCTATGTTAAATATATAATATGGACATCTAGAGGAATCTTGAGTCGAGTTTATTATGTTGAAAGCATGAGATTCTTTTCTCCCGTTGCAATGCACGGACATGTTTGCTAGTAGTACACAAAAGAGAAAGGGGCATATCATTTAAGGGCTGGAGATATCTCTTTATTCATATGATCAATGCAGTACAAAGTTAAGTACTCAACCATATCCTTTAAGAACGCCCCTTCCACATGAGAAACATGATGCCACTAGCTATGCGGGCCAAAGCTTCATTTTCTAAGTTCTCTTCTTGCATGGGATTCTTCTGGGCACCCCGAAATAACGCCATATCACAATTTAGGGGCGTAAATGAGGCCTTATCTAACTTTCGGTATATCGCTTTAGCACTAAGTCCTTTGTGCAAGTCATCAATGGCGTTTACTATCAACTCATCCATATACTTGTAATAATCGATGCAAGTGTTGAGCTCAGACACTAGGTCGCTGAGCATATGCAACGTGGACGTCACGTTGTGTGCGGTTAGGTTGGCAGCTCTGACCGCCAACCCACGCTTGTCTATGGCGGAGGCACTTGCTGGGTCGGCTGAGAGCACGCCGACACAATAGTCGTAAGACATTTTAGGGATCTCGGAGCATGTTTTGTTGATGACAGACGAGGTGCCGGCTATGAGGCTAGGGAGGATGACTAGGGTGAGGAAGAAGGGTATAACAAGAGACTGCATTGGTTAATTTGGTTGCAACAAGGAGCATACAAAGCTTTGAGGATGGATCACTACACTCCGCAAGTCCAAATTTATGCACCGATCGAAGAGAACGGTGAAAAGGAAAAAAATAAGCATGCATTAAATTTTTAGATATCCAAATAAATACTCCCCTCCTAGCTCTTTATGAACATTTATGAACACGACTTTAAGATTTATCTGAAGTCAAACTTAATCAAGTTTAACCAAATTTATAGGAAAATATATTAATATTCACAATACAAAATTATTCCATTAGATGCATCCTGAATTTAATTGTTATATTATACTTTCTCCGTTTCTAGATATAAGGTGTATAGTTTTTGGCACAAAAATTAAAAAACGCACATTAAAGAAAAATTACACCAGATTTGGACAAGATTACATCTAGCTAATTGACGTGAGAAGATAGAGGGGTTTGCAAGAGATAAGAAAACATGATCAAATCTCTAAAAAATTTGTCAAGATGAATGTTGCAATGCAATACACCCTATATTTTGGACTTTTTTTCATAAACTTATACACCTTATATCTAGGAACGGAGGGAGTATAACTTTAGCATTGTAGATGTTGATACATTTTTCTATAAAGTTGATCAAACTTTACAAAGTTTGACTTCGGTTAAATCTTATATGCAAACTAAAAAAGACCGGAGGAAGTATATATAGTCAACCTGTCTATTAATGACCATTAGAAAAGTCACATTTTTTCTTTCTACAAAAGTGAATAGTCATGGTCGATAGTAAGAGCATCTCCAGGCGGCGCCCCAAGAGCCCCCCAAGCCGGTGCTATTTGCGCCGGATGGAAGAAATCCGCCCAGTCGCGCCCCCAAGGGTCCAAATAGCACCGGATTGGGCTGATTTTGAGTCCGGTGACCCCAAGCCGACCCGGCGCGCTGGGGTCGCCGGACGAAACAAAACGGCGGGAAAGAAAGAAAACACGCGAGCGGTTTCGTGCACGCCGCACGCCGTCCCCACTTGTCGGCATGTACACACGCGTCGTCCTCATCCACCCGCCTCGGCTTCCCCGCGCCTGCCGCCACCGCAGAGCATCAATGCGACGCTGATGTCCAGTCCAATCGCCGGCAGGAAAATCAATGCGTCGCGTTGAAGCCCAACAGTCCGACGACCGCGCTGCCGCGTGTCCCGCCCCACGTGTCCCGCCCCGGTGAGGCCGCCCCGCTATATAAAGGGACTCGCCGTGGAGGACACCGCACACACTCGCTCGCCTCCCCTGCTCTTGCCGGCCGCCACCACGCGCACCTCCCCTGCTCTCGCCGCCCTCCTCCCTCCTCGCCATCGACATGGACAACCTCGAGAGGAACGACTTCCGCCCCCGCACCCTGCTGCTGATGGAGGACATCCTCCTCGCGCAAGCCGGCTACCCGTGCCCGCCGGACACAAGGCCGTCGCACGACTGGGTGTTCTCCAACGGCGGCGTGCCGGTGCCGCTGTTGCTAAAGGCGGGCGTCGCCTTCGCTCTGGAGGTCGAGGTCGTCCGGGCCACCATGACGGAGGCGGAGCGCGCCGAGCCGGCGAACTCGCCGGGCAACATCGCCCGTTGGATGGCCTACTTCCAGCAATGCCGCGCCACCGCCATTGCCTCCACCAACGGCCTCCATCCGGTGGCCGGCCGGAACAACCGCGACGGCATACGGAGGTGGTGGAGCGCGGAGGGGCGCACCGTCAAGTGGGTGCTCGCCTACATCGAGAACGGCAACACGACGTGGCTCCAATACCCCCCCCCCCAATGGGGTACGGCACGGCGGCCCGCCGCTGTGGGCGACGCTCCTACGCGACGGCAAGGGGGCGACATCGTCGTCGTCCGGCGGCTAGGCCTCGCGCTCCACCGGCTCCCATTCCTCGGGGCCGGCCTACTCCTCGCCGCAGCTCGCCCCCGTGAAGACTGAGGTGAAGACCGAGCCGGGGGCGCCGCTTGGGCGCTGTATGCGCTCTGGCGGCGGCGTCATCGGCGGCCCGTCCGCAACTGCTCCTCCACGCGGGGGCTTCCTGTCTCGCTTCGGCGGCAAGTCGAAGAAGGAGAAGGAGGTCGTCCCGCCTACGAGGATGAGGAGGAGGAATACGACGCCGGCCTCGAGTGGGCCAAGATGGAATACCTCCTCTGCCAGATGGAGGCGCAGCACAGGTCCTGGGACCTCGTCGAGGCCAAGAAGCGCGCCGAGGCGGCGAGGATCCGGCCGGGCGCGCAGGGGGAGGGCAGCGGCAAGGCGAAGGGCGGCAACAGCAGCCGCAACAAGTGGCCACCACCGGCGCCTCCTGCTCCGGAGTTCGTCGTGCTGGACGGCACCGACGACGAGGACGAGCAGCCGCAGCCGGTGAGGAGGAGGAAGGGGCCGCTCGGCGGCGGCATGTGCAGTGCGCAGGCCGCCGTGAAGCGCGAGCCGAAGGGCGTCGCCGGCACCGCCGGCGGGGCCACTGGAGGAGGCGCCGGGGAGCTCAACTTCGAGCGGCTCTACTCATTTTTTTTTCAATAGTTTTTTAGTTGCTACTATGTAAAATTAGACCAAATATTATGAATTAGGCCGAATTTCATTCAATTTGCCTCGTTTTTCACAAATTCACGCCGAACTTGACGAGCCGCTATGGGGACGCGGCTGGGGAGCCGCCCCCACCCACCCGTTTTCGCCGCCCAATCGCCCCCCCAATCGGCGCTAAAATAGCGCCGAAAACCGGCTTGGGTTGCCAAACAGCTGGAGATGCTCTAAAACACGTGACACGATAAAATAATACCGATGCAAAGGTTGGGGTACTCCTCCTTTTCAAAAAAAAACAAAATTAAATAATACTTAGCACTGGGATTTTAAGATGTCATGGCATATGCCTTTTGTTTATGGACAAGGAAGTAGTGATACAATAAGCCAATGTGTTGATGAGATGATAACAAGAGGAATGATGTTCCAGAACATAGTTGCATATACAAAAGAGTAAATAGCACAAAACTACCACATTCGACGTTAGGTCATAAAAAATACTATCACTTTTATTGATGTTCCAAAACACCATCATTTTTTTGGTGGGCTGTTCTAAAAAATCAAGTCACCCAGTAATTAAGTTTTAACCGTAATTATGACAAGGCTAGCCCATCCGTCAAAACTAGAGTCAACAAACACTTTGCATTTAAGTCCCTGCATACAAAATAAAAGGCGATTAGGTCCCTTCCTAGAAAATATCAATTTACACAATTATTTTCGTCCCATAAAATCCAAAGACTTTTTTGCCCGAAAAAAGTAATTTCGGTTAAAAAATCCAGTTTTTCCCAAATATATATTTTTACCTGATTTTTCTTCGGATAATATATATATATATATATATCCCAAGGAAAATATTTGGATAATAATATTATTTTTCGGGGAAATTTTAGGATTTTGTGGGACGAAAATATTTTCCCCAAAAAATAATATTTTTGTCCAAAAATAATAATTTTGGGCCAAAAAATATCCAACTTTTTCCCAAAACATGGACGTCATTTATGAGCAACCTAGTGTAGTACTCCCCCGCGGAGTCTTTAAACCAGCTCATTTATGAGCATAACTTTAAAGAAAATATTGTCTATCGAGAACAAAGATTGTATCGTATCTTTGGTTAATGAATGTACTCCCTCCGGGCTTTGCACTCTCTTTGACTCAAACTTAGTAAAGTTTGACCAATTTTATAGGAAAAATTGTTAATATTCATGATCATTAGATGCATCCTGAAGTTAATTTTCATAATTTATAACTTTGATGTTGTAGATGTTGATATTTTTTTAATATAAATATGGTCAGACCTAGGTGGGCCAAGAATTGAGCATTTTTTTTATTTTCTATTTTTATTTTCTTTGTTAATTCTTTTTTCTCCTTTTTAAAAATATTTTATTCATTTTCATATATTAAAAAAGTTCAAATTTGAAAAAAGTTCATTGATATTTAGAAAAGTTCGTTGATTTTGAAAACAAGCTATTAAGTTGGAAAAAGTTCATCAATTCTAAAAAAAGATCACCGAAATTAAAAAAAATCTAAAAAAATCATCAAATTTTAATAAAAATAAGAATTCATTGAATTTGAAAAAAATGTACCAAATTTCGAAAAAGTTCATCTAATTCAAAAACAATTGCTAAATTTGAAAAAACTTAAGAAAATGTGCAAGAAAATAAAAAGAAAAGGAGAGAGAAAAAAATGCTAAAAATCGGTGGAGAAAAATCTACAACGAGAAAAAATGAAAAAATCGTCTGAATAATGTATAAAAGAAAGGAAGACAATTCATAAACACTGCATGTGAGCTGGCCGGTTGGTTAGTGCACCTTTACTCCTTTAGACGTGAGCAACTAATTAAAGAGTACTCGTTCGCCGGCTCGCGCAGCGAATGTTTTGCTAACCTCACAGCGCGTCATGTGTCGCGTCCACTGCGTTCTTTCGTGATATCTTTTTTTAGTTTTAGTGTATGTATTTTCGGTGTTCAAAATAAATTTTTGGGATTTTTCCGGCTTTTCCGATTTTCGCACGTTTTTTCTTTACGTTTTGATGAAAAGATTTTTTTAAAAGGCACGACTGTGTTCACGCGGGAGGCACGAAGAGGCACAAGTCGCCACGTGCCTCTAAAAAGAGGCACAATCGTGTTTATAAAAAAAGACATGGAGGACTAGGCTGTAGCCTAGTGGCAAGGGTCACAGTGGTGCATCCTTGCGACCAGAGTTCGAGTCACGTCGGGAACGAATTTCTGGTGCCTTACCAGGGTGGGTTTCTTCTCTCTATAAGAATAGGCAGAGCTCCTGCCACTTTTCACTTAGGTGAAAAGGTTCTTTTTTAAAAAGAAAAGACATGAATCATGCTTCGAAAAAAGAGGCAGGACCGTGCCTCTGCGGGAGGCATGGCCGGGCTAGCACATGTGCCAAAGTGTGCGCCCTAAAACTTTAGGGGCCCATAATTTATGTACATGTATATTATGCTTTATTTAAAAAATAAATAAACCTAAAATACTTGGGTCGATTACTAGCCTTTGGTACTGAAAGATGCAACAAAGTGCTCGTTCGATTCTTTAAAAATAATCGCAAGCTCGTTGTTGGATGCTGGATAGAGAATGACGCACGTACAAATGAAACTACTCCTAGCATTACCCGGACGACTTGACCTAGCCGACCCGTGGTAGCCTAGCGCCAACATCGCTCCGGAACGGCCTCCACCCGCTGGCGCTCGACTCTTGAATATGTCGACTCACCGGCGTCTTTGCTTCCGATCAGTCGATGAACTGCCAGATAATTCTCAGTCTGTAGTACAAAAGGATGCAGAGGCATAGCGGGTTGCTCGGATCATCAAACAAAGCAAGGATCATTAACCTCTCAAAAATAAAATAAAAATAAAAACAAAAATAAAAACAAGGATCATTAACCGGAGTTTGATCTTTAAAACCAGATTATCGCAGCGTGAGCTAAGTTTGATGATCCGTACAATTGTGAAGCAATTAGCAATTTTTTTTACATATCTTATCTTTTTAAATTCATTGTTCATTAGTTCAATTTTCGTACTCCTTCCGACCCATATTAATGGACTTAAGTTTGTCTAGATACACATGCATCTACTCTAAATACTTAACTAGATATATATAAATCTAGACAAAATTGAGTCTATTAATATGGATCAGAGGTAACATAAAATAAGGCCTTATTTTAAAGTTTTGCACATGGCCCCAAAATTTTCTGACCCGGCCCTGGCGGGAGGCACGAATATACTTGCCCGAAAAGCACGTTGCGTGCTCCAAAAAAGGGGGGGAAGGTACCGTCAGATCACGCCACTTGACGCGAGCGTCACTTGTCGAGCGCGGAGGAAGTGAACTCGTTCATTGCTACGACTACTCGCTAATTAGTTATTTCGCTTTTAAACAAAACGGAGGTCACGAGTTCCAGGCCTGGCTCAAGCAATATCTTTTGCGTATTAGGAAATGTGGAATGGGCCGGCCCAGTCGCTTCAGATAAGTAAGTGTTTTAAATAGCAGGATATGGCAAATAGTCGGAGCTATAGCAGTGTATTTGGCCGCATCGTGCTGAAATTTGAATTTGATATATGGTTAGAAGAATCTGTTTAAAGTAACTGTTAGGAGGAGTAGTCCTATGTGAGACTCGAAGATTCTTGCCTTCCATCACGCACACAGAATTAAGTTTGCTTTTGCTTTATCGTTGTTCTCTCCATGAATCTAACTTCTCATGGATATATTCTTCTCGTGTTTGGATCAAATCACCACACCATCTACCTTGCTGCCATTAGCTTCCCAATATTCCATTCTACAGTATGATTGATGATGATGATAAAAAAAAGACTCGAACAGTTAGTTTGCGTGCGTCACGAAGCTAGCAAAGCCAGCCCGGCGGCGATTCATGGAGGTGAGCAAGGCGGAGAGGGGCATCGGCATCACGGAGACCTATGGCGCGGTGGAAGAGCGGCTGCTCCGGCTGGAGGTGGTGGTGCTGGCGAGCGCGCTGGTTCTGGCGTCGCTGGTGCTGTACGGCTCCACGCAGCGCCGGAGCAGCGACCGGGTGCTCCGCGGCGTCATGTGGATCGCCTACTCGCTCTCCTACGTGGTGGTCACCTACGCCGTCGGCATCATCCAGGACGGGCCCTTCCACGGCGAGGGCTTCGTGCTCTGGGCCTCCGCGCTGCTGCTCATCCAGGCCAGCGCGTACGCCGCGCCCGTGCACAGCCGCCGCGACGTCGACCAGCGCAAGAAGCTGCTGCTGCAGCACGCGCTCCAGACGGCGCTCGTGCTCTGGCTCATCCTCAACGCCATCGGCGCCAACACCAGCTACCGCGCCGCCATCTGGGCCTTCTGGAGCCTCAGCGTGCTCAAGACCGCCGCCAAGATCGTCGAGATGGTCCGCTCCAGCCTCCCTGACCCCTCCGTCAAGGTGGTCGCCGAGTACATGGACGTCGAGGAGTTCCTCGCCGCCGATCAGCTGCCGGCCGACCCCACCACCATGAAGGGGTACAAGTACCTCTTCCACGGCGAGGAGGCCATCCAGCGGCAGCTGAGCCACCCATCCTATTCTCCCCAGGGCGAGATGCTGATGATGAGGACTACGAGCTCGGTGCTGACGAGGACGACGAGCTCGGTACTGACGGCGACGATGAGCTCCGACTACTACAAGGTGAAGGGGGTCGTCACCATCGACCAAGTTTACCAGTGGATTGATCGCCACGGGTACAGCGGCGTCGAGAGGGACATGGCCAAGGACTTCTGCCTGGCCTTCTCGCTGTTCAAGCTGCTGAAGCGGCGGTTCTACGGGTACATTCCGGCGGAGGCCGGCTCGGCCAAGTCGCTGGACCTCGTCTTGAACGGCCTCATCCACCATGCCGTCACCGGCCCCGACGCCGCCTTCCGTGTCGTCGAGGCGGAGCTTGCCTTCCTCTACGACTTCTTCTACACCAGGAACATCCTTCCGGTGGGGGTCAGGACCTACATCTTCATCGCCGTCGTCATGCTGAGCATGACCATCTGGACGGCCTTCGTCGGCACGCTCGGCCCCCGCTACAGCCGTCCTCACGTCGGCGTGAAGAACCTCGACCGCTCCGTCACGGTGGTGCTCGTGGTGATCACGGCGGCGCTCGAGGTCTGCCAGGCGCTGGCCGCCTTCTCCAACAACTGGCGGTACGTCATGACCGTGTACCGCTGCGTGCGCGACGGCCGGCCCTGGACCAAGCAGCGGCATGGCCACCTCTGGTGCTGGAAACAGAGCATCACGCCGCCGGAGACGGCGTACTGGGAGCAGAAGATCGGCCAGTACGTGCTCCTGCACTGGTACGACCACCGTCCGTGGAACGTGCGGTCGTGGATCACGCTCTACCTGGTGGAGCCACGGCGGCAGGGCCAGAAGAGAGGCCGGAGAAAGGCTCTGCCTCCGCAGGTGAAGCGAGCCGTGCTCGACTCCCTCAAGTCCAGCGGCGGCAAGCTCACCAATGGCGTCGCCACCGTGGAGAGGCACGGCCTGTCGCCGCAGCTGACATGGGCGTGCAAGTTACCCAAGGTCACCGACCAGATCCTGGTGTGGCACGTCGTCACGACTCGCTTCGACTGGATTAGCGGCGGCGACGCTACCGACGACGGCGTCGACAGCAACAGGCTCGTGGCGTGGAAGCTGTCCAACTACTGCGCCTACCTGGTGGCCTTCGTTCCAGAGATGCTGCCGGACCCCAGCTACAACGCCGAGCAGATCTTCGACACGGCGGTGCAGCAGACGCGGGACCACCTCGTCGGCTGCCGGACCATGGCCGAGATCCTCGACCAGCTGGAGGAGATACAGAGGAAAGAGGAGAGATACCTGGAGGGCGGCAGGCTGTACGAGAGAGCCGGCAGCAGCAGCATCATAGAGAAGGCCGCGCTGCTCGGCGGGCAGCTCATGGCGTCCGTGCCCGGCGAAGAGAGGCGGTGGAAGGTGCTGGCGGAGTTGTGGGCCGAGTTCCTACTGTTCCTCGCGCCGTCGGACAACGTGGACGTCCACGCCGAGATGCTCGGCGCCGGCGGCGAGTTCATGACGCAGCTGTGGGCGTTGCTCTCCCACGCCGGAATCCTGGAGCGGCCGGCCGCTGCCACGCCGTCGGCACCAAGGACCTGATGGCCATGCATGCTCATGTTTCTCTAGCCATGTAGGCGTGTAGTTCAGTCACGTGGTGAAAACAAAGATCCGCGCCTCTTCTAACCCTAGGCCCTAGCCGACGGAGTGCGAACCAATGGCGGACGGGCGCCTCGTCGGACTTTATCTAGGTCGCCCGTGCATGCGTTGAGATGTGAATCAGTCAAATATTGTCACAGGTTGTTCAATGTACTTTTGCGTGGTACAAGGACTGAAGAGAGAGTGCTGTATACGACTGGTACTTCTGGACCCTCATGTTCTGACATGTGACCATGCCCTTTCACCTGCACCATGCCATGTCCTGTTTTTACTGCCACACCTACGTGCTCTAAAGACTATACGTGAGCAGTAGCTTAGGACAGACATGTACGTTGCACTATTGCACCCTCATCACAAACCACACTCTCCTACAGCAAATTACCAAACCACACCTGCTCATAGGGCAGCCCGAGTTCATCCATGGCGGAAGCATATCCTGCTTAAATATAACTGCATGCAAGATATTAGCGCTGTAACCAACCTAATGTTCTGGGCATAAATATTCAAATCTTAATACTCATCAACGTTAGGCAGAGTAGTACTACCTATCTGCTGTTAAGTCGTACGTATATTCCTTGATATTATTTGAATTCTATTGATTATTAGTAGTAGTATTCTTCTGTGAAAGAAAATTTAGCGAGTAGCTAGCTAACTTATTTGATGATTAGTTGTCTTCACCGTAGTAGCCAACCAGTAAATTTGGGAGATAGCAAATATTTTCTGAGAGAACTCACACTTTCCTTTCTTTATAGACGGTGCTAAAAAAATTGAAAAACAAATGAATACATATTTATTAATTTCTAAATCATTCGATTTTTCGGTATATACCATAAACATAAAAAATCTAAATGATATAGATATTTCATACCACAAGAAAAAACACAAACCATAAAATCTATTTGGTATAGTTTATTTTGATATGATTTTTTGATTCGCGTCTAGAATGCATAGTGAATTGCAACTGTGTTTTCAATCTAATAAAGTGGTCTTAATTTAAAAAAGAGCGGAGTTATATGGATCTGACGGGACATTGATCTCGTGGATCACATTTGTTATAATGATTAATAAATTTTTGGTATATATTGATTATTATTTGTAATTACACGGTAGATAATTAGTGTGGTTGTTCTAATTGTAAATAGGATTGTACCATAATTAGAAAAGGAGGTGTGCACACAGTGGAGCATCAAGACCTGTGGACAGTTATTTAGAAAAAGAGGTGTGCACACAGTGGAGCATCTGACCAGAGTAGTACTCCTACATGGCAAGATGGATTTTTTTACACCACGGCTTGGGTCCTCTCTCACCAGTACTGCACATGGTCAGGTCACATCATCAGGTCACATGGGCAAATTCCCTTTAGTGTGGCACAGTGACTGCATGTTGTGTGACGGGACAGCGCGGACTAATACTGAACTAAGCATGATACCCTTTTAATTGTTTATTAGCAGAATATCTTAGCACAGCAAGATTGCTAATTTCTATTCTGTTTGACAAAACGTGTTGAGTTCTAGACTTGTTCCACACCAAAAAATGAAATTTTCTGTTAAAGCGTTAAGTGAGTAAATGTTAACGTTGTTTCATTTTTTTAGTGTTGTGGAGGTGTTGCTCTTAGCATTATTAAAACCTCCTGCATGCTCTTAGTGTCACGGCGGCCTGTTCTTAACCATGTATGTCCTTTCGAACAACTGTTGCGTACTGCTGGTACTCCTACATCGGTATATGTGTCGTGGCACATCGCTTGTCCTCGTTGCTGTTCAGGTGAAGCAACGAATATTCAATGCTGAATCTCTGCCACGGTTTGCTGAATACACGGAGTGAGGGAGTGTCTGGGAGGGACAGTAAGCGCGAATACAGGCTGAGCTTCGATCCATATGCTGTGCGGACGGGCCGGATAAAGTCCGACCTGCCGCTCGTCCGCCATTGGGATTTTTCGCTAGCCGACGCCTCTTCTCTCGTTGCCACCATTGGAGCGTCGTTGGCAATGTCGAGACAGGGGATGATGGCAGCGGCGAGGCTTTTCTCCGTCGCGTCTCTAAGATGCGGCCGCTGCGGAATCTCGCAACGACTGCTCGCTCCTTCTGCAAGAACGGTGAACCTCTGTTGATGGCTTTTCTTTGGCTTTATGTGTCACGACTGCGTGATGCTTCTCTTTTGGGGTAGCGTGATGTGGCGTCGAGCGAGGCGTGCTCAGCGGCGATCGGGCGCCCTTGTGGCTCGAATTTAGGCGCCTTGTGTAATGGGTCTGGATCTTCAGAGAGGCCTTGACCAGGCTCTGTGCAACAAAGCAGTTCGTGGTGGAGCGCTAGTGGGACAAGCCGGTCAAGATCAGGGAGAGTGAGAGGGACTATGGGATTGCTCTTACGGCAATCATAAGCATCGACGACGGCGCCTGCAGGAGTTGTAACCTTATTGAAGGCGTCGACATTGCATTTCGTGATCCTTACCCAAATTGCTCCGAGGGAAAACCTTAAGTGATTTGTTCCAGGTCAAACGTTTGCAGTGCTTAGCATCGTTCTTCCCCTTGGAGGTAACATGTGGGAGTTGAATCCGGCTTGTGGGACCAATGCCAGATGGTGGTGTTTGAGAAGGTGAAGTGGCGTTGCATCTTCTGCCGCCATAATGGTGGGACTCGACATCATGGCGTAGTGTTCTCTCAATGATGGATGTGTGCCGATGGACGAGCACATGACAGTGGAATTGTTTGGCATTGTGGTGACGTCGACGGTAGAATGGTCGATGACGGGGATCAACCCCGGCAAATCTCATGGTCAGGGACCCTGGGTTAGTCATGAGAGGCGCAGGTTGGACGATAGCTCGTCGGCAAACAGGGAGGCTCGCTCCTGCTCGATATTATTGATTGGGGAGATGCGATTACAGAGGAAGCCAAGGCTGGAGCGCTCAGGGCTAGGGTTACAGGTGAGGTTGGATCCCTTGGGTGTCGCCCCTCCTAGCCCTTATATACCCGGCTAGGTCTCGGGGAGTTCATCTACGTGTACAGGTAAACTTTCCTAACCCTAGCTTGCTCCGTACGGCAGGTCTTCGCACCTTCCTTGTGAGTCGAGGACTTCTATGTCGGTGCCATCTAGTGGGCCGAGGTCGTATCTTCATGGGCCTTCTGCCTTCAGGGACACCAGGTAGGCTCATCCGTAGGAGTCGTGGGGTCACCCCCTCGTCAGTAGCCCCCGAGTGCCTGGGGGACTCGAAGAGTCGCGCAGGGACTCGAGTACATTCATGTGTCGTTTATTGATATGCACGGTTCATCCGTGGGTCGCTGGCAGTCTGGTGACTATGAAAAAACCTGTTTCGAGGGATGCTAAGCTGAAAGGGCCAAAGGAGTCGACGGGTCGAGCCTTGGTGAATTGCACTAGGGCAAATACCACAGTAGCCCAATCAAACCCACGTCCCTCGACGTGAGCTTGGAACACTGGTGTCAGCAAAAGTCCGGCCGCTTCAGGTCTTACGGTGTTCATTTGCCGCCAGTAATGTGTGTAGCCTAAGGCGCGTCCGCCCGGCTTATCTATCATGCTCTGCGCATGGGAAAGGTTGAGAGTGAAATCGCTCTTCGGCAAGTCCCATCCCGGCCGTACTTCGCAGCGGGGGCTTACCTACACGCTAATCTTGCGTGGCATCTAGGCACAGTGTATCGTGTTCCAGGAAAGTGTGTTTTTGAGGCGCGGAGCCTTATAGCATTGCACCCGCTTGGAACAAAACATCAAGCGAGCTGTTCACTCATTCACCCGAGGAGATTTGTTTCGAGTGCTCAGTCGGGGGGTTATTCGCGAGTAATCCCTCGAATGCCGTTTCGGCTCTTAAGGTGAGGGAGCACCCGGAACTCTTAGCGCCGTATGGTCTTGGCGAATGTTTGTTTGTCTTACGTCGGGTTGAGGGAGCACCCGAGACTCTTATAGGTGCGAGTGTTCACTCGAGCACGCGGCTAACATTTAGGTGAGGGAGCACCCGAGACTCTCATAAGTGCGAGTGTTTACTCGAGCACGTGGCTGATCCTTAGGTGAGGGAGCACCCGGGACTCTCCCAATGGGAGTAAGATGTTTTTCTTCCTTGGGGAAAAGATCTGAAAGATGTGATCTCTGGACCTTGATGACGTACTGGGTACGCCTTGCTATAAAATGACGTTGGTGTGGTCTTCGGCAATTTGTTGACCGCTGCGATCTGCCGTGTGAAAAGACTTGGCGTTGTCCCGCCGAAATTTTCGCGTCGCGCGATCATGGTCCTCTTTTTGCGCGCGTAGTGGGCGGTGTTGTTACTGCGCTGGTTGGATTTTCCATGCTTTTCGCCCCTGTACGGGATCATGGCACATTTTACTGGGCGAAAAGGTTGGCCGGTGGCCCTTCTTGCCAGGCTCTTGAGTTAAATACCATGCGGCCGGGTGAATTGTAGGTTTTACCCAGCCATTGCCTTCCTCCTCTTTCTCTGTTTTCATTCATGTTCCTGAGCCTTCATCTTTTCTCCTCTGCGTGCTGCTGTGAGATCTATGTCCAGGCGCTCCCGTGCTGCTATCGAGTCGGCCAAGTTGTCCGGCAAGTGGGAGCGGTCCACGTTCGGGGCTGAAGATCTGGATGCGCTGGTTGCTGATGGTATGGTGGTGGCGGGCGATGCCCGTCTTCCTGGCGATGAGTCGATTCCAGCGCCGGCGGCGGACGAGCGGGTATGCTTCCAGGCTTTCTTCCACCGTGGGTTTGCTCTTCCGCTGCATCCTTTCGTTCGGGGCTTGCTGTATTCTTATCGACTCCAGCTGCATGACCTTACTCCTAATGGGATTTTGCACATTGCGTGTTTCATCACTCTTTGTGAGGCCTTCCTGGGGATTTATCCCCATTGGGGACTTTGGAGACGCCTTTTTAATGTAAAAAGGACGAACTGTGAGTATGCCGTGGGTCGAGTGGGTATCTCCATTGGGGATAAACATTCGTACTTTGACTTGGAGAAGATCGATTCCGTTAGTGGCTGGCGGAGAGGCTGGTTTTATCTGAAGGATCGCTTCATTGTTGGTCAGCAATTTAGTCTTGCTTCTTTCAATCCGGGCACGCGGGTGGTCAGACAGCCTTCATGGTCTCATTCTTTGACCGAGGTGGAGTCGTCTGAACTGACTCCATTTTTGGAGAGGATTTCTGTGTTGAAGGATAACTTGACTGGTGGTCAACTTATCTCTGTTTTTGTGGGGAGGCGAGTTCAACCGTTGCAGCATCGAGATCGCCCTATGTGGCAGTACAAGGGACTCGATGACTCGACGAGATGCTTGCCTGAAGAGATAGAACCTGATGCCTTGCTGGCTCGTATCCAGCATGTGACCAAGTGCTCTAGTATTTCCGAGATGCGCCTTGTCCTTCCATATTCTTCTGATCATCCTCCGCCGCCGGTTGGTTCCCATGTTCCTTCATCTGTTTGGACGAGTACCTGGTTTTGTTTTGTTGTTGACATTGCTTGTCTTGCAGGGCCATGCTCCAGTGCCATGTAATCCTCCGCAGCCGGAAGACGCCGATGTTCGTGAAGAGCTTGATGCTTCTGCAGCTGATAATGCTGCGCCGACTGCTAATGCTGAGATTGTGCTAGTGGAGACCGGAGATAGTGAGGACTCAAGTCCCTTTAGTGTGAAGCGGTCGCGCCCCTTGGATGCTAAAAATCATGCCGCGTTAGGTGATGTTGTCCCTTCTGCTGCTCCTTTTGCTGGGCCTTCCCCTTCGGCTGATGCTCCGGCTCCTCCTCCCAAGAGGACTAGGCTTGGGAGGTTGGGGCCTCCTCGTGCTGCATGTGTCGGGTAAGATTCTGCTGGATTTGTGCCCGTTCCTTTTCCTTGTACTTGCGACTGATAACACTTTACTTTGTAGTGCTGCGGCTGCTCCGGCTGCTTCGTGTACCAGCGCAGCTGCTACCGATCTGAAGTCGACGAGTTCTGGGGCGGCAGCCAAGCGTCTTGAGGACCACTCGACTGCGGCTGGCCAATCTGGGCCAGCGGTGACTCCCGTCGTTTCGACTGCGGGTGTAGCTCCCGGAGCACCTTCTTCTGGGGCGCCTGGTGCTGTTGTTTCTGCGCCTAAGCCGGCTGAACTTGGTCCTCCATATTTTGGTCGTCTTGATCTGGCGATTGAAGACAAAGCCCGTGCTTTCGACCATGTCTCCAAGCTGGTAAGATGATTCGTGTCTGTGTTGCTTTAACATCGTGGGCACGGCAGTGCTCCCGATGGGAGTAGCCCCCGATGCTAGAAGTAACTGTTTGCAGTTGCTTGTAGTCTTGCCTTTACTAAGCACCTGATTGTCTGGTTCTTGCAGCCTGTTTTCCAGTACTGCGAGCGTTTGGTTCTTGATGCTGAGCGTAGATAGGCATGCGCTCCAAGTTGTGAGGCGAGTTGGCGAAGAAAACGACCGCCATCTGGGTGCACGTATTAAGGAAAAGTTGGAGCCTAAAGATTAGGTGCTTCCCTTCGTTGTATATGCTTCTTCTTGATTGTATATATAATCTGCATTTGTAGTTGCGTGTGGCGCCTCGGGGGGTGGCTGCTTTGGCGAGCCCCCGAGTGCTGAGTTAACTTGCCGCGATTGCGGAGGACGCCTCGGGGGGTGGCTTCTTTGGCGAGCCCCCGAGTGCTAGGTTAATTTGCCGTGATAGCGGAGGACGCCTCGGGGGGTGGCTGCTTTGGCGAGCCCCCGAGTGCCAAGTTAGTTTGTCGCGATTGCGGAGGACGCCTCGGGGGGTGGCTGCTTCGGCGAGCCCCCGAGTGCCAAGTTAGTTTGCCGCGATTGCGGAGGATGCCTCGGGGGGTGGCTGCTTCGGCGAGCCCCCGAGTGCCAAGAGTTTGCTGCGATTGCGGAGGACGCCTCGGGGGGTGGCTGCTTCGGCGAGCCCCCGAGTGCCAAGTTAGTTTGCCGCGATTGCGGAGGACGCCTCGGGGGGTGGCTGCTTCGGCGAGCCCCCGAGTGCCAAGTTAGTTTTCCGCGATTGCGGAGGATGCCTCGGGGGGTGGCTGCTTCGGCGAGCCCCCGAGTGCCAAGTTAGTTTGCTGCGATTGCGGAGGACGCCTCGGGGGGTGGCTGCTTCGGCGAGCCCCCGAGTGCCAAGTTAGTTTGCCGCGTTTGCGGAGGACGCCTCGGGGGGTGGCTGCTTCGGTGAGCCCCCGAGTGCCAAGTTAGTTTGCCGCGTTTGCGGAGGACGCCTCGGGGGGTGGCTGCTTCGGTGAGCCCCCGAGTGCCAAGTTAGTTTGCCGCGTTTGCGGAGGACGCCTCGAGGGGTGACTGCTTTGGCGAGCCCCCGAGTGCCAAGTAATTTTATGGAAAAATATTTATGTAATATCTTTCCTGTTGTTCCTTACAAAGAATGGGCGGGCTCTGTTGAGCGGTGATGTAGTGGCTTTTAAGGGCCTGGTAGCTTTGTTTCCCAGTGCTGGGTTTCTTCGGGCGATCTTCCTTTCCTTCTACGGGAGCGCTTCTTCTGCGAGTCCCGCGGTCCTGCTGTCTTGGTGGGCCACGAATGCTTCTGCTATCTTGTGGAATTCTTTGTCGCAGCGGTCGGATCTGACGAAGCTGCCGCTGATTGTGATGACCCCGTTTGGGCCTGGCATCTTCAGCTTGAGGTAGGCGTAGTGGGGTACGACCATGAAGCGAGCGAAAACTGGTCGCCCGAGAATTGCGTGGTATTGCGACTTCCAATCGACCACTTCAAAGTCAAGGGTTTCCTTGCGGAAGTTCGTCGCGTCCCCGAAGACTACCTCCAGGCTTATCCTTCCGAGGGGATAGACTGCTTTTCTTGGTACGATCCCGTGGAAGGTTGTGCCTGAGGATTTGAGTGCGTTGTTTTGGATGAGCATGTCGTCGAGTGTTCGGGTGAAGATGATGTTGATCCCGCTGCCGCCATACATGAATACTCGCGACATGTCGTAATTTCCTATTCTGGCCTCCAGTACCAGCGCGGCGTGCCCTGGTTGGGGGACGACTGGAGGGTGGTCGTCCCGGGAGAAGGATATTTCTGTCTCTGACCCGCGCAGGTACTCTGGGACGGCCGGGTGTACGGAGGTTGCCAGGAAGACTTGTCTGGTGACTTGCTTCTGCTGCCTGTTGGAAGGTCTGCCTTCTTGTATCATGTAGATCCTCCCGTGGGCTTCTGGGTATTGGTTTTCTTCTTCCGGCGTCCTTTGCCGTTCCTGGATGGAGGCCACCTGTCTTGTTGGCAGAGGGGGGGCTGGTGGTGCGCCGTGGGCGACTGGCCCAACTGCTATGCTTGCAAGTGGTCGTGCTACTGCGACCGACGAGCGGCTTTTCTCTTCGGCCAACTCGTTGAAGCTTCGACAGTTCCTGAGTGTATGTGATGATTTGAGCTCTCCTCGCTCGTTTCTGAATCCGTGTAAAGAGCACGGTCCATCGAGTTGTTCTTTGGCGGAGCGAAATGCGTGAGTGCCGTCGCGTGGCTGTCTTGTCCTCCATTCTCGTCTTTGAGCCTGGGGCTCGTCTTCTGGGTTGTCTCGGCGCTGTGGTCTGTTGTCATCACGGTGCCTGCCGTTCCGGTCGTCTGAGAAACCGGCGGCGACCATGTCAGGTCCTCTTTCGTTGTAGAAGTTCCGTCTGGGTCGCTTCCTTCTTCTGTCGTCTCCTCTATCTCCGTTGTAGTCGTAGTCGTACTCTGATCGTGCGGTGTGGGTTTCTGTTTCATTACGAACGGAGTCTTCTCCGTCCGCCCAGCTGTTGGCTAGTTCTAGCAGCCGTGCAAGTGTTCGGACTTTCATCTGTCCGAGCTGCTCTTTGAATTCAACGCGCTGAAGACCTCGCCTGAATGCGTCGATCGCACTCTCGTCTGAGATGTCTTCCGCTGAATTCTTGAGTATCGTCCATCGTTGGATGTATGCTCGCAGGGCCTCCCTTGTTCCTTGTTTGCATGCCCGCAGCTCCTCGAGTGAGGCTAGTCGCTTTTATGTTGATTTGAAGTTTTCTATGAAGGCTCCTCGGAACTGGCTCCAAGAGCTGATGGATCCGCGCCGGAGATTTTTCAGCCAGTGTCGAGCGGAGCTCTCGAGCATGAGCTGTACGTACTGCATTGCCGTGACATTGGTCCCTCTTTGAAACTTGACTGCTGTTAGGTAGTCATCGAGCCATGCCTCCGGCTCCTCGAGTCCGTTGTACTTTAGAGTCGTGGAGTTCAGTTTGAACCCGTTGGGCATGCGCGTCTCACGTATGGCACGTGTGAAGCAGAGTGCTCCACATGGCTCGATTTCTTCGTCGGAAGTCTCTTCCTCCGAGTACTCCTCGCGTGCTGTGCGTCTTCGCCTGCTTCGGTTGACTCTGTTCTACGTGATGTCGTCTCGCGCGTCTCGCCGAGTGCTGCGGCGTCTGCCGTTGTCGTCGCTGTCGCGTTTCTTGTGCTTGTCGGAGCGCATGCGTCTGTCGTCGTTACTGTCGTTGTCGTTGTCGTCGTCTGGCGAACTAGGGTCCCTGTCCGGTGTCCGCTCGCGAGTCTGCCGCTTTGCGCTGGATTTTTTAGGTACCGAGGCGTCGATAGCGTCCTTCATTATCTGCAGAGCTATGGAAGTGTAGCGATCCGTTTTGTCCTTTCTGCTTTTCTGGGCACGGGACAGGTAGTCTTGGGCGCTTATGAGTGCTTCCGCCGGAGTGAGAGGCTCCTCTTCGTCGTCGTCTTCCTCTGACCTGAAGTCGTCTTCCAGTTTCCGCACTACTCTCGCCCTTTCTGTTTTCCGCAGGTTATTGAGTTTCGATCTATTGCGGATGGGGGAGTCGTGACCTGGCGAGTCACTTTTGGGAGATTGTCTGCGGTTGCTTTTCCTTTCGGGTTCCACTTTTGCTTGCTTCTCCATGGCTAGGCACCACTGTCTCGTCTGCTTGGTTAGCTCTCCCGCTAGCTTGTTGTATTCCCTTAGCTCATCTCTTGAGGCATCTGATGGTAGTAACCCTCCGTGGGCGACTGCTTCCTTTACCATCGCCATCGATTCCTTGGACAAGTATATTTTTTCTTTGTGTGGTTCGCCCGCCGCTGCAACCGAGGTTTGCTGCCTGCTGCGCAATGGCTGGCTGCCTTGGCCAGGTGCTTGTTGTTTGTTGCTTAATGGCTGACCGCTTTTTTGATTGCTTGGTCTTTGCTCCACCGGGACTTTCTTTGGTATGGTTCCCGGTTCTCCTAGCTGTATGACCATCTGACTGTTGTTGCCGGAGCCAGCCGCCCTGTTGGTGGTTGGAGTGTCTCCTCGAGTGCCTGGGTCGTCGGCTCGTCCGTTGTCACCTGACGTTGATGCGCCAACTTCTGCCATGAACACCTGTGAAGGTGCCCTTGCCGTTTCCTTGCTGATGCGTGTGATCGTGCTTCTCCATGTTGGGGCTTCACCCGAGCGGTCGTAAGTAGCGTGGAGCCGTGAGTTGGGTGCGTAACTGCAACCGCCAGATAGGTTGTTCGCGCGGGCGGTGTCTGCTATGGTCGTTGCTGCAGGTGTTGCCGTGGGCGCACAGGTGCCGTCGATGAGGCGAAGGGTACCCCAATGGTTGATGTAGATCTGATACGCTCCGAAGATCAAATTGACGCTAGAGTGTAGGTCTGTGAAGGCTAGTTTGAGGGCCGGGAGGTGGGCCGTGAATCCAAGGGACTCGAACAGGTTGGATCTTGCCGGAGCCGTCGAGTCGATGAGTGCTGGTGATGATGAGGCCGCCGAGATCGCGTTCCCAACCTGTGCAGTTCCCACAGACGGTCACCCCCTCGTCAGTAGCCCCCGAGTGCCTGGGGGACTCGAAGAGTCGCGCAGGGACTCGAATCTGCAGTAGCCGCCGTAGTGCGTGTCGATCAGTTGCTGATGAACAGTCGAAGATGTCGTGAGTATGCTCCCGATGGGAGTATTTGGATGAAGCATCGAAATTGCAGTCTGTTTCGTCTTCGTATTTCATCGTCGGGTGGGGAGAAGTTGCCCAGTCGAGCGGTCGTCGGGTGCGCGTCAGCGCTCCCGATGGGAGTAGCCTCCGAGGCTATGTGCGACTCGTAGAGTTGGGCATAGGCTCAAGTTGTTGTTAAGCTAACCCCATCGTTCTTGTCAGCTGCGCGAGTAGTGCTCGTCGGGTGCGCGTCAGCGCTCCCGATGGGAGTAGCCCTCGAGGCTATGTTCGACTGCTTGCAGTCGATCATAGACTCAATACTTCTTTGTCGTCGAGTAATTTTCATCCGAGGAAGTGCTCGACTCGGGTCTTGCGTCGCCGCGTCATGAGCGCGCCCAGCCCCCGAGCATCTGCTGAGAAAGAGAAAAAGGTGCAACTAAATTAAGATGCACTTGAGCGATATACAAAAGAATTGTAAGGTGCATGATTTTCAGATGTTGCACTTTTGTCGAGTGGATAATGTAACAACATATAAAGTTTATGCATGTCTTTTCATGAGTAGGCCCTCCAGCAGCATAGTCTTGCCGGGTAACAAGGACGCTATGCCAGACTTGTTGAACCCGGAGACAAGAGCGGCCTTTTGGTACCCAGCCTCACTATAAACGCGAATAAACACATATAGAACTAAGCACGATCCAAAGAATGATTTTGTAGCCTTCAGATGTTTGTGCGCGACTGCGTAGTCGTCTTTTGGCGACTGATCGAGAATGTATATAGGTTTGGAATCATAGCATATAAGAGTGTAAAAAAACTTAGCTGTAGGATCGACGCGGCGGAGGATGTCGAAGATGAGCAGTCGACGAGGCGAGAACGGAGTCGATGTGACGGCGACTGCGACGTTAAGCCCCCGAGTCCGCGAGCCCCCGAGTGTTGAGGTGGTGGAGTTGCGCGGCTAATTCTTCGTGATGAATTTTATCCGGTGAGTGACGAGAGGACTCAATGCGACGATTCCTGTGCGATGGAGCTCGGTACGGGAGAGCCCATACAAAGGAGCTCGACGCAGGATGATTCGTGTGCTTGGAGTCGACGGTGCAGCGAGTCGATGTAGAAACCTTGGCGAGTCATCCATGGCATGTCGAGTTGGAGTGGAAGCCTTGTGGTCAAGATTGAACCTGAATTCGCGATTGGAAATTCGCGATCTTGCGTAGATACAAAAACGCGTTGCAGTGCGAGAGCCGTCGACGGAGATCTAACCGTTGGAATTTTCTGAACTTTTTTGTGCTGATGAGGGATTGAATTACGCACGCTTTCACCGGAGGGATCTTCCAGCTGATGTTCTAGCTAATGTCAAGAATTTCTGTCCTGGAGTCGCGCGGAGTTCCGTCAGATTCTGTGTGTGCTTCAGTGCGCAAGTCGCCGAGGGAGATCCATCCGTTGGAATTTTCTGAAATTTTCACAGATCTTCGAAAATTGACTTTCCCATCTTTCAACCGAAGGGATCGTCGAGATGAACTCCGAGTCGCCGTCGCGAGTGCCCGCAACACAAACGTTTTTCTGTCATGTAGGCCGCGCGTGAGCGCTTTTGTTGATGTCGATTTTCGAGTGGCGCGCTCGAAATTTTTTCTTGATTTCTCCGTGAGCTTGATGTAGATCTTGATGTAGTTGTTGAAGAAGCCCTTGAGTCGTGGCTTGCTGGAGACGGAACCGCCGAGATCGTAATTCGAACCTGTGCGGTTCCCACAGACGGCGCCAATTGACGGGGATCAACCCCGGCAAATCCCATGGTCAGGGACCCTGGGTTAGTCATGAGAGGCGCAGGTTGGACGATAGCTCGTCGGCAAACAGGGAGGCTCGCTCCTGCTCGATATTATTGATTGGGAAGATGCGATTACAGAGGAAGCCAAGGCTGGAGCGCTCAGGGCTAGGGTTACAGGTGAGGTTGGATCCCTTGGGTGTCGCCCCTCCTAGCCCTTATATACCGGGCTAGGTCTCGGGGAGTTCATCTACGTGTACAGGTAAACTTTCCTAATCCTAGCTTGCTCCGTACGGCAGGTCTTCGCACCTTCCTTGTGAGTCGAGGACTTCTATGTCGGTGCCATCTAGTGGGCCGAGGCCGTATCTTCATGGGCCTTCTGTCTTCATGGACACCAGGTAGGCTCATCTGTAGGAGTCGTGGGGTCACCCCCTCGTCAGTCTAGCAAAATGAATGTGTTTTGATTGCTCCAAAAGGTGGAGCGACGGAAGATAGTGGTGGTTGATTCTTGAGCATGTGCATGCGATGCGCAAAGGGTATGCCAGAACGGTTTCATGCTCTCGTCTTGCCGGCAGTCGGCTTGGTGAGACCACCAGATTAGGTGTGTATTGATGCAAGTTCACGGCATATTAACAAACTTGTAGGTGTAACGACAGTGGTTGCCAGGCTGATGACTTCGGATTGATCCATTATTTGGTCGTAAGAGCATCTCCAGCCGTTCGCCCCCCAAGGCGATTTTCGGCGCTATTTTAGCGCCGCTTGGGGGTCACTCGGGCGGCGATAGCGGCTTGGGGGGGGGGCTACCCAGCCGCGGCCCCAAGATATCCCCCCAAGTTCGCCAAATTTCGTCCAATTTTAAGTAAATTTGGGCCAAACCAAGTAAACTTTGACCAACTTCGACCGATTTCATTGAAGTTCGGGCATATTGTACATAAACGACGAAAAATAAAACGAAAACTAGCCTAGGGCTGGAATAAGAAGGCGTAGAGGGCGTCCATGGACGTCTCCTGGGCGCCTCCTCCAGCAGTACCGGCGGCGGCACCATCGTCGTCGTCGTCGCCATCCTTTGGCTCCGGCTTGATGCCGGCCTGCGCGCCACAGGTCCCGCCGCCGAGCGGCCCCTTTCTCCTGCGCAGCCGCAGCGGCACCTCCTCCTCCTCGTCGTCGTCTGTGTCGTCCAGCACGACGAGTGGCGGCGCTGGAGGCGTCCACCTGCTGCTGCCCGCGCCGCGTGACGACTTCTTCTTCACCGCCTCGGCCCTCGCCGCCTCGGCGCGCTTCTTCGCCTCGGCGAGGTCAAACGCCTCCTGCTGGCGGCGCACCTGCTCGACGAAGTAGTCATTCCTCGCCCACGCCAGCTGGGCGTCGAGCTCCTCGTCGGCCGTCGGTGGAGGCGGAGGCGGAGGCGGGGCGACTTCCTTGCCCTTCTTCTTCCCGAGAATGGAGCCGAGGAAGCCACGACGCTTTGGCTGCGGCGACGGGGTGCCGATGATGAC
The DNA here is from genome assembly GCA_950022295.1 of Bromus sterilis. Classification (NCBI taxonomy): domain Eukaryota; kingdom Viridiplantae; phylum Streptophyta; class Magnoliopsida; order Poales; family Poaceae; genus Bromus; species Bromus sterilis. Next base: position 437,381,003 of record OX465595.1, read on the forward strand.
GCCACGGCTAAGGCGACCGGAAGGCGTCGGGGTGGGCTCCTTCTTCACCTCTAGCTTCACCGGGGTGAAGAATTGCGACGGCGAGAATGCCGGCCCCGATGAATGGGAGCCTGTGGAGCGCGAAGGCTGGCCACCGGAGGAGGAAGAAGAGCCGCCGTCTCGCGCGGCAGCATCGCCCACATCGGCGTGGCGCGGCTGTAGGAGCGGCGAGCGGCCCCGTAGCCCAGGGGTGGGTAATCGAGACGCGGCGTGCTGCCGTTCTCGATGTACCGCATCACATACTCCAGCGTACGGCCCTGCGCGCTGATGTGCGAGGTAATGATAGTGATTTCTCGCCCTTCGTTGGTGAGCCCCAAGTGGAAGGCGTGATGTAGCACAACAACAAATTTCCCTCGGTGAAGATATCAAGGTTTGTCTCCAGTAAGACTCCGGAGATGATAAGTAGGTGTCAGCGGCGCAACTGACGCGGACCTGCACACAGACACGATAACTTTGTTCCCAACGAAGTTCAGAGAGGTTGTCAATCTCTCCGGTCTTGTTGTTCACAAAGGATAAAACACAAGGGATAATGATAGTAATTGAAAGTAAAAGCAGAAAAGTAAATGAGCGTGTAAACAGTGATGAGGATATGGACCGGGATACGTGATGTTCACTAGTGATGTCTCTCTCCCATAAGACGATAAAATTGCTATGCGAGGTAAACAAATTACAGAAAGGCAATTGACAGGATTATGAACGCACCGCAATGCTAACTATGCTACAAAAGAAAAGGACGAGGCTCAAAAGCATGGGCAGTACGCCAAAATAAGTAGACCGAAATCCAACTGCATCTACTACTAATCATCCACCTTGAGATATCTATTCAGAACATCTCGCTGGTATTAAGTTGTGAGCCCCACCCAAAGTGTAAACCCAAAGCAATAGACAACTGCATTAAAAAGAACTTTGCGTAAAGTAAACAATCCTTGCAACCGCGGTTACAAGCACCGTTGTTTTCCCCCTTGTGGCAACATCATATCCCCTAGACTCATGTTTCTGTCACTCAAGCGTGTCATCGGGGGGCATGAACCCACAATCGAACAGAACGTTCCCTCTTGGAGTCACTACCTACTACTTGGCCAAAGCAATAAACAACAACGGAGAACATGCAAGAATTACTTAGGAACAAAAATATAAGAGATAAGAACCAAATATATTACTCAATCACATTCTGAACATAATCTCATAATCCATTAGATCCTATCAAACTCAACATAGCAATAGCAGAAATATTACAAAAGTGCCTCGATCATGTAGGGTAGCTCACGAGGTCTAAACCATGAAGATCAAAGAGGGGAGGAGAACATCACATAGCTACTGATCACGGACCCATGGTCCAAGGAAAAACTACTCACAAGACATCCGGGGAGCATCCATGGTGGAGAGGAGACTCCCGGAGGTCAATCCTCCCTCCGGCAGGGTGCCGGGAAGAGGTCTTCTGGTGCTCCCGATCTCGGAAGCGCGGCGGCGGCGGAACAGAGGCGAGTTTGCGAAATAGGGTTCTGTCTTCGGAGTTTCCCCGTGACGGAGAATAAATAGGCGAAGGGGGGCATCCAGAGGTGGACCAGGGTCCCCAGGCGCCCCCTGGCGCGGCCAGGGGTGGAGCCGCGCCGGGTGGCCGCCTGGGCCCCCCTGGCTCCCCTCTGGCCCCTCCCGGGCTCTTCTCGAAGCTTCCTGTACGCTGATTTTTCCTGTATTTTTGCCGGAATTTTTCTGGCACTTTTTATATGGGGGAAAACTGAAATAGAAAAACAGAAGAAAACAGGAACTGGCACTGGGGTGCACTGAGTTAATAGGTTAGTCCAAATATGATAAAAAAATGTATGAAAGTGTATCTAGATCATAGCAATATCACACAAAACATGCATGGAGCAAGCAGAAATTATATATACGTTTTGGACGTATCAACATCTCCAAGCTTAATTCCTGCTTGTCCTCGAGTAGGTAAATGATAACAGCATAATTTCTGTGGTGACATGCTAGCAACCATAAAAGAACTTTGAAAAGTAAAGCAATCAAGGTTAGAGATTCAATTCAAGTCATAACATGCAAGAGTCTATATTAGCATTGAAACAAGTAACAAAAGAACATTAGGTGCAAGAGCTCTCGCTGTCCGTGACTCGAATGTCTCCAAATGGTGTTTGCGTGCAAGAAAGGGGATAGGGAATACGAGAAAAAGTATTTTTGTGTTGAGAACTCAATCAATAAAGTTTCACACTTGGTCTTTTTCTGGAATCTTATCTTGACTCGTCCCCAGACCACTAGCCAGGTACAAGTCAATTTGATCCACTCCTTTTCGATATTTTGAGCACTCATGCAATGGATGAGCGTAAGCACGAGAGTTGACACTTAGGATGGCAAAGAGAGAAATATGGTGGAGGAGGAAGACAAAAAGGATGAGAAAGCCTCACATCAATGAGGACAATCATAGGCAAGAGATGCCAAATGATAGATATGATGTGAGGAGTAGGGATTGCCATGCAACGGATGCAAATGATCATCTCTATGGAGTACAAGGATATAGAGGGAGTACTAGTGTGGATCTCTCAAAAGGATAGTAGTGTTGCCCCTTTCTCTCTTTTTATTTATTTTTCTCTTTTTTTTATTTTTTTTATTTTTTGTGTGGTCTCAATGGCTCTTTCTATTTAACTCTCATTTGTCCTCTTTGGGATCTTTTAATGTGTCCACTTTGGGATCTTTTCCTCACTTAAGGGCAACACTCTATTTTACAAAAAGGTAAAGGAGATCTTTCACACTTTACAAGGTACTCAAAATCATAAAAAAGATGTAACTATCATGATGTATGCAATGTATGTCGCTGCCAGTGTAGCAAGAACATGTATGACATGAAGATCAAGTCATGAAGAGGTGGGAGTTGCATGGCAATGTAACTCAGAAAGGCTATGGAAATGCCTTGATAGGTAAGTATGGTGGCTGTTTTGAGGAAAGATATAAGGAGGCTTATGATGACAGAGCGTATCATGCCAAGGGTTTGGATGTACCGGCGAAGGTGGACACCAACTCTCGGAGTGAGAAGAAGGCAATGCACGGCACAAGAGATGCTAGCAAAATATGGGAAGGTGGAAGTGTCAACTTTCAATACTTACATTAGTCCGAAGAACTCATGCACTTATTATCGGTAACTCTCAATCTAATAAGGAGGTTCACAAAGAGACAAGTACCCCGAGGAGGAGTGTATGGGGGTTTGGTTATCCTTGCGCATCCTCGACTCATGGTACGTGAATGTTCTCTGATATTCGATACCTCCAAAGAGTAGTGATCCATCTAGTAGATAGAGTTCTCAACTAATTTTGTAGGTTTTGAAAATAAACACGGATTGCCCAAAATACAACACCTATCACTAATAGGCTAGAGATCTTGACACCAAAAGTTCATACATTACTCACATCAATACCTCAAAACTATTGCAAGCTACTACTAGAATTAAATAGCAACCTCAATTACCTACTTTCAAGACAAGACACAACTCAGTGCAACAACCAACTCTCTTTAACAAGATAAACATGAAAACTAAAAAGAGTTCCAGCAACAAACTAAACAAAATCCAAGGCTCTTGCTAAAGACAAACTAAGACTAAATCAAAACATGGCAGTAGCTATGAAAAGATAAAGAACACACAACAGCAAAAAGATAAGCAGGAAAAATCCTATGATGTGTTCTAGATTTTGAAAGTGGAGCGTGTTTATCTCCCACACAAAGTAAGACGGGATCTAACTTGTTATGAACAGCAAGCAAATCTAAAGAAAACTAAAAACAAAACCTAAGAGCGAGACGCTCCAAGCATAGCACATAACGCATGAAGTGATAAAAATATAGTGAGAGGAAGGACGAACTGATGATTGTTGATGGAGAAGGGGATGCACGGGGGCATCCCCAAGCTTAGACGCTTGAGTCCCCTTGAATATTTATTGGGGATGCATGGGGGCATCCCCAAGCTTGAGCGCTTGACACTCCTGGATCTTCTTTCATCATCTTCCATCGCACACTTGAAAACTCCCTTCATACATAACTCATAATAAGTTGATTAGAGAGGTTAGTACCCTTAATAAATAAAAAAATTCCACTGGATAAAAAGATATTCTTGAAGAGCCACTGTTTCTCAAGAGTGCCAAAAAGTTTTTGCAAATAAAAAGCAAGCTTAAGGTTTGCAAAAGTTAGGAGAGACAAAACGTGGCAGAATCTGTGAAAAACAGAACAACAGATAGTGAAGAATTTTTTAGGGGCACTTCTGCAACTCAAATCAAAAAACTCAGAACATACGGAAGTTTCATAATTCTATATAGCATACTGTGTAAAAAATTTAGCTCAAAAAGATGAACTGGGATTTTTCTGGAATTTTTCTGGTCACGATGACAGAATCTATTTTCTGGACAACATGTCACAACTTTTACTTCCCTTGCCGTAAGAGGCTATAACTTCGCACAAAGCTGAAAAATAAAGATACAATGATGTTGCTACAGTAGTAACAATCATCAAGACACAACAAAACAAAAAAGAAAAACCTAAATTCGTTGCGGGCTGCCTCCCGAAAGCGCTTCTTTAGAGCCATTAGCTAGGCTTAAAGATTATGAAAGATGCTCACAAGAGAATAAGAATTGAAGCAAAAGAGAGCATCAAGAAGCAAATGTGAAACACATTTATGCCTAACCCACTTCCTATGCATAGGCATCTTGTAAGAAAACAAATCAAAGAAGCACAAAGTGACATGCATAGGAAGGTAGAACAAGAACAACTTCAAAACTTTCAACATGAAGAGAGGTGTTTTTGTAACATGGAAGTTTTTACAACCAAACTTTCCTCTCTCAAAGTAATTTTCAGTAGCATCATGAACAACATCAAGAATATAACTATCACATAAATCATGTTGTTCATGACCTACAAGCACACGTGTATTGTTTTCAACACGTTTTTTAGGATGATAAGATAGATGCAACCCATCACATTGAGCCTTGATAAGAGCAAAATTCTCCGGAGTTGGAGATTTCAAAAGGATAATAGGGCAATCAAGTGTGGGTGCAACAACAATAATTTCATGCTTAACATAAGGAACTATAGAAAGTTTATTTCCGTAAGCATCATCCATAGTGGCATCACGGCCATAAGCATAGAAGGCATCAACTTCATCAAAAAGGGATATTTCAAAAGAATCCATAGGATCATAACACTCATATAAGGTAAGATTCAAAGAGTTACTCTCATTAGAAGGTAGACATGGATGGCTCCATTCTTCCTCCTTTTGTTAGTCACTCTCCTCCTCTTTTTCATCCAAGGAGCTTTCGGTTTCATCAATTTCTTCTTTCATAGAGTCCTGCAAAACATTAGTCTCTTCCTTTGGGGGAGAGATTCTCTCAAGATGATCAGTAATATAATAATTTGCATCGTAATTTTCCAAACAATAGTTAAGTATAGCAAGACTCTCAGATTTGTAAGGGGCATCATCAATATTTTTAAGAAGAGAAGTAATTTCATAGGCACCCTTAAAAGCAACAAATTCTTCTATTTGTTCTGCATCATAAAAATCATAATTTCCCTTAGCATAAGAAGATAAGGTTTCATCCTCATTGTACTCACATTGGAAAGCAAGGTGTTTGTGCCTCATAAAGCAACAAGATTCATCCCTGTAGAAAGATATATTATATATTGAGCACAAGTTTTTAGCATACTCATACGATTGATGTATGAGTCTCCATAAGTGTATCCCTTTTTGAGACAAGCGGTATTCCTTGTAATATTCTTGTTGATCCTCAGTGAATCCTCCATGCCAATAAGATCTAGTTTCAAAGAAGTTAGACATTGATTGGCAAGTAAGGAACTAGACATACTATATATATTTTTTTGATTTTTGATAAAGGACACAAAGATAAAAACTGAAAGGTAAACTAACAAGACTAAAAAACAAAGGTAAAGGGTAGTGTGCAACTTCCCTATCTTAGCACTCGGAGTCCCCGGCAACGGCGCCAGAAATTTGGCTTGATGTGCGAGGTAATGATAGTGATTTCTCGCCCTTCGTTGGTGAGCCCCAAGTGGAAGGCGTGATGTAGCACATCAGCAAATTTCCCTCGGTGAAGATACCAAGGTTTGTCTCCAGTAGGACTCCGGAGATGATAAGTAGGTGTCAGTTGCGCAACTGACGTGGACCTGCACACAGACACGATAACTTTGTTCCCAACGAAGTTCAGAGAGGTTGTCAATCTCTCCGGTTTTGTTGTTCACAAAGGATAAAACACAAGGGATAATGATAGTAATTGAAAGTAAAAGTAGAAAAGTAAATGAGCGTGTAAACAGTGATGAGGATATGGACCGGGATACGTGATGTTCACTAGTGATGTCTCTCTCCCAAAAGACGATAAAATTGCTATGCGAGGTAAACAAATTACAGAAAGGCAATTGACAGGATTATGAACGCACCGCAATGCTAACTATGCTACAAAAGAAAGGACGAGGCTCAAAAGCATGGGCAGTACGCCAAAATAAGTAGACCGAAATCCAACTGCATCTACTACTAATCATCTACCTTGAGATATCTATTCAGAACATCTCGCTGGTATTAAGTTGCGAGCCCCACCCAAAGTGTAAACCCAAAGCAACAGACAACTGCATTAAAAAGAACTTTGCGTAAAGTAAACAAACCTTGCAACCGCGGTTACAAGCACCGTTGTTTTCCCCCTTGTGGCAACATCACATCCCCTAGACTCATGTTTCTGTCACTCAAGCGTGTCATCGGGGGGGCATGAACCCACAATCGAACAGAACGTTCCCTCTTGGAGTCACTACCTACTACTTGGCCAAAGCAATAAACAGCAACGGAGAACATGCAAGAATTACTTAGGAACAAAAATATAAGAGATAAGAACCAAATATATTACTCAATCACATTCTGAACATAATCTCATAATCCATCAGATCCTATCAAACTCAACATAGCAATAGCAGAAATATTACAAAAGTGCCTCGATCATGTAGGGTAGCTCACGAGGTCTAAACCATGAAGATCAAAGAGGGGAGGAGAACATCACATAGCTAGTGATCACGGACCCATGGTCCAAGGAAAACTACTCACAAGACATCCGGGGAGCATCCATGGTGGAGAGGAGACTCCCGGAGGTCAATCCTCCCTCCGGCAGGGTGCCGGGAAGAGGTCTTCTGGTGCTCCCGATCTCGGAAGCGCGGCGGCGGCGGAACAGAGGCGAGTTTGCGAAATAGGGTTCTGTCTTCGGAGTTTCCCCGTGACGGAGAATAAATAGGCGAAGGGGGGCATCCAGAGGTGGACCAGGGGCCCCAGGCGCCCCCCTGGCGCGGCCAGGGGTGGAGCCGCGCCGGGTGGCCGCCTGGGCCCCCCTGGCTCCCCTTTGGCCCCTCCCGGGCTCTTCTCGAAGCTTCCTGTACGCTGATTTTTTCTGTATTTTTCCCGGAATTTTTCTGGCACTTTTTATATGGGGGAAAACTGAAATAGAAAAACAGCAGAAAACAGGAACTGGCACTGGGGTGCACTGAGTTAATAGGTTAGTCCAAATATGATAAAAAATATATGAAAGTGTATCTAGATCATAGCAATATCACACAAAACATGCATGGAGCAAGCAGAAATTATAAATACGTTTTGGACGTATTACGCGCTCCACCACCGGTGTCACCCGTCGCGGTTGTTGCGACCAACAACCGACGTCAGGCCGTTGGTGGAGGCGACGGCCTGGGCTCGCCGGGAGGTGAAGTACGCCTCCCAGGCCGGCGTGTTGTTGGGCGCGTTGTCGGGGTCGGCGCACTCTTCCGCCGTCATCATAGCCCGAACTGCGTCCACCTCCCGGCGAAACGCGCTGGTGCCCACCAGAGGAACTGGAGGCACCGACACCCTGCCGGCGGATAGCACCCACGCGTGGGGTGGCCTAGTGTCCGGCGGGCATGGGTAGCCGGCCTGCGCGAGGAGGAGCGCCTCCATCTGCGACAGGTTGCGGCTCCTGAAGCAGTTGCGGGCGAGGTTGTCGTCGGCCATGGCGATCGAGGAGAGCTCGAGATGAGGATGCGCGGTTAGAGCGCCCCGGCGAGCCCCTTTTTATAGCGGGGAAGAACGCGAACAGACGGAGGGACACGCGGCGGCGCGGTCGACGGACCGTTGGGTATCTCAACGCGCCGCATTGATGCTCTCTGCGGCGATTGGACTCGTCACCGGCGCCGCATTGATTCACTGCGGCGGCGGCAGGTGCGGGGAAGCCGAGGCGAAAGGATGACGACGACGCGTGTTCACACGCCGACAGTTGAGGAGCGGCGCGAGGCGCGCGCGAAATCACGCGCACTTTCCTTCCCTTCGCGCGCTTTCCTTTCATCCGGCGACCCCAAGCGACCCCTAGCGCGACGGGTTTGGCCTGGGTTCGCCGGACTCAATTTCGGCCCAATCCGGCGCTATTTGGGCTCTTGGGGTCGCGGCTGGGCGATTTTTCTCCGTCCGGCGCTATTTTCGTCGTCTTGGGGGCCTACTGGGGGCGCGGCTGAAGATGCTCTAAGATCTTGTTAGATGGTTGTGTGCATTGTTTAATGCAGAAACCAAAGGATGGCATGTTAAACCTCACTTCTTGTCGGTAGGTTGGCAAATTATAAAAAATAATATGTACGTAGCATGGTAAAAAAATGCGTCATAAACATTTCAGTGTGCTAGACCATTCAAATACATTTTATAGTATGGAAAAATTATTTAGTTTTGTTATTTTGAATAAGACGAATGTCCCCCTAGGAGAAAATCAAAAACTCGACGTGGTGGGCTAACGCGATCTCAGCGAAAAGAGGCCCACGTCGGTCGTCACTCTCAACTCCTTGGGCTACAGCCCGTGGCCTCCGCAGAGCCTTATCCGCCACGTCAGTGTTCACCCGGTCAACGCCGCTGCTTGAATCCCCCGCACCCCGAGCGCCCGTCTCCCCATCCTCACCGCCCATCCCGCCACGCGTCGCCATCCAACGGCCATTCACAGCCGTGACGAGCAAGAGAGCAGAGTAGCAGAGAGTGAGCGAGCAGTTTCATCAGTTCCCACTGCCAGCCTTGGATTGCGCATCTCACTCACGCGGCGCCGCCACACCCACACCCCCCATGGCCGATCTCCACCTCCTCCACCCGCCGGAGCCCGACACCAACGGCGGCGCGGCCGCCGCCTCCGCCGCCCCTCTGCTCATGCCCGCCGACCCCGCGGCCGAGGCGGCGGCCGCGGCCGCCGCCGACCAGCCCCCCGCCCCGCCCTACTCCAAGCGCCGCCGCCGCCCCAGCGTGCGCCTCGGCGACATTGGCGCGCAGGCCACGGCCTCCGACGCGCAGCTCCCGCGCCGCCACCGCAAGCCCTCGTCGCACCCGCGCCCTCCCCGCCGCGCGCACCCGGACGACGCCCGCTCGGGCGGGCCCAAGCCCGGCCAGCGCCGCCCCCGCACGGCCTGGATCCCGGCGCCCCACGGGGGCGCCGACGGCGGTGGCGGCTACGAGGACGAAGAGGGCCACTACTACGACGACGCCGACCAGTCCGACTCCGCCGCCGCTCGGGCCGCTAGGGTTTCGGGCAGCCGCGAGGCCAGCGTCGACGAGTCCGACGGCGTCGCCGACTGGGGCCTCCCCAACGGGCGCCTCCCCGGCGGCGCCGCCTGCTACGGCGGCGGAGGCGGCGTCAAGGCCTGGCTCGACGGGCTCGGCCTCTCCCGGTACGCGCCGGTCTTCGAGATCCACGAGGTGGACGACGAGGTGCTCCCGCTGCTCACCCTCGAGGATCTCAAGGACATGGGCATCGGCGCCGTCGGCTCCAGGAGGAAGATGTTCGCCGCCATCCAGAAGCTCCGCAGCAGCGACACCGTGTCCTGAGTTGGGTGAGACCTCCTAGCAAGCTAGCTTTTTGTGCTGCCTCCATTTTTTGTTTCCTCTTCCATAGAAAGCTAGTAGTGATGAGGGCATTAACTTATGGTGCTTTCATCAATCCTAGTGTGTATATAGGCTTGATGATCACCTTATATCCCTGTCACAAGTCCATGCTGTTGAGCACTAGTAGTTTCGAAGAATTGTTTGAAGGAGCTTGAAATAATGGATGCTGGATGCAATAAGGTGAATGCAGTCCCAATATGTCGTTGTTATGTGCTCATAATGAATTTCATCAACTATGGTACTTCTGTTTATTGCTTGTTTGGTTTTCTTTTGTTATACTACTGATTCGGCTTTCCCTGCCTTAATCGAAGGTTTTAAATGGATCCCCATCACAGATTTTATTTCAGAAATCTGTTGGAAATAATTACAAAATGAGACTAAATGTCAATAAGGTCAATGCAGTCCCAAAATGTCGTTGTTTGTGTTCATAATGAATGCCATCAACTATGATCCTTTATTCATTACTTGTTTGATTTTCTTTTGGCATACTATTTCCGATCGAGCTTTCCCAGCCATAACTGAATTTTGTAAATGGATCTCCATCACAATTTTTGTTTTCTAAAGCTGTTGAAAATAATTACAAACTGAGATTAAATGTGTTTATAGTACATAATATCAAGACATATTGCGCTTTTGTAACTAGATGCTTCAGGCTCTTGCTGCTTCCTGCCCGAGGCCTAGTTTTCTTTCTTTTCTTTTGAAAATTTGACCCAACACTATTTAAGGGCTTTGCTACCAACATTTTGCAATTGCATTTCTGTATTGAAGGAAATTGACAGTAGTGACGCTATCATACTGTAGTGGGAGGAGAGGGCACTCATCTTGGGTTGGGCTGACTTTAGTGGCTTACTACTTATATGATTTCAGGAGTTATTCCCTATCCAATATGGGGTCAGATTGTTGTGTTTTAAAGTTTTTCGTCACAACCCTTTTCCTTGCCATGCGTGCGTGCCCTATTGCACCAAAAATCTAGAACAGTTCTGCTTTGTTGACTTAGAGTTTTCCCTAAAAAGATGTCCTGAGTTGGGTGAGATCTCCAACTAGCTAGATTTTTTGCCGTCTCAATTTTTGTTTCTTCTCCCATAGAAAGGTAGTAGTGACGAGGGCATTAACTTATGGTGCTTTCGCAGTCCTTTTGTGTATATAGGTTTGATGCCACCATATCTCTGTCGCATGATATGCTGTGGAGCAGTACTGGTTTGGGAGGAATTGTTTCAACTAGAAACTTGAAATAATGAATTGAATGGGGTGAATGCAGTCCCAATATGTCGTTGTTTGTGCTCATAATGAATGTCATCAACTATGGTCCTTTTATTTATTACTCGTTTGATTATCTTTCATAATGCTACCGATTCAGCCTTCAGTTCCATAGTCGAAGATTGTAAATGCAACTCCATAACAGATTTTAGTTCTGAAAGCTGTTAGAAATAATTAAAAAATAAGATTAAATGTGTGTAGTATATAAGATTTGCAACTAGGTTCTTCAGGATCTTGCTACTTTCTGCCTGAGGCCTAATTTTCTTTCGGCAATTTGATCCAATACTATCCAAGATATGGCAATTGCATTTCTGCGTTGAAGAAAATTAACAATAGTGATGCTATTATACTATATCCAGTTTACAGTATGGTGTGAGACTGTCAATCTTGTAAGTTATTTCTCAGTCTGACAACCCTTTTCCTTGCCATATGAGTGTGCTCTGTTGCTCCAAAAATTGGAAGCCTTCTGCTTTGTTATGTTAGAGCTTTTTCATAAAACAATGTTATGGCTTGGTGGAACTTAAATTTGTCCCAATTAGATTTTAGAGGGAACTATGCCTAAAATACTTCTAAGAGAGGGTTTCATGGAAAGTGCTCGGAAACATCAGGACTATCTAGTAACTTCATCGTATTTCATGCATGTCCTTATTAGTCATAGCAGGTGATCTGCAATGTACATTATTTAGATTGCATTCCTTGTGCACGGTAATAGTTACTTATTTAATTGAGCTTTTACGGCACCTTTTGGGCGAAACCAGGTTTCCTCTTATTGTAGTAAGAGGAATGGTTGTATTGTACCAGTATATTCATAGCAATGGGGCTAGTGTTACAGCCTCAAAGCTGCCTATTATATTAGGATACATATGGATGCTTGTCCTTTTAAGGGCAAGGTATGGTTACAACTTTGAATAGGAAAGGGGCAACTTGTCTTTGGCCAGCAACGAGGAACACCTTTCACCATGTGGGTTTCATGGCAGTCCTCTGGGTTGACATGTATATGTATAGTGCTGCAAAGTAGATACGGCAGAAGCAAAACTATAACCACAAAAATCTCATAAGAGCCAACGCCATTCATAGTTTTCTTTATGGAACAGTGGCACATCTTTTGATGAACATGGTAGGTATATATTCTCCAAATCATTCGTGGACCAGTTTCTTTATTTTGACCTTACCCGTCTTTTGGTCGAAAAACACATGAAAAATAATTTCCTCTGAAACATGTTCACCTCTTGAGTTCACTTAAGGCCATAGTTTCATGCATGCACAGAATATGTCATTCCAAAAGGCTATAGAAGGTACTTGACCCCTCAGAGGAATTATTCCATATCAAGTGGAAACTACTATTATTCGCTGAAATCAGTTCCAACAAAAAAGTTAACACCAAGTGCACAGAAAGGTTTTTAATTTTGTGAAATCACATCCTCCTAAATCAGCCAATTTACATCAGTTATCTCTTGCTTCATAGTTCTGTGCGACTGTGCCACTGTTGATACCAACCAAACCTATTCTGAACTTCTTGAGCATGAAGCCATTAGCGAATTTTTTTAATCCATCACGAGGTTCATTTAGTGCAAGTGGTCGACAGCTGATCATTAAAATGAAGTGTAACGAGTTGAATGCCACACAAATATGGTAGCCTACTCTTATTACGGGCTCAAACTGTAATATTATCGAATCAGCAAAAGACATTTAGTTGTCCCTCTGTTCTCATCAATTCCATCCATCTCAAATTTTCCTTAGAACTTCAAATTAATTTGTTTACTTACATGTCCTGTCTACTGACCTATCATTTCACATTTTGCTCCTCTTCAACTTTGATTGTTACATTATCATTTCCATGATAAGCACAAAATATGTAGGGAGCTCAGAGTTTCTTATTGTTTAGGCCACCCGAGCGAATTCATTGGTGTTGTAGGAACATATATGTATACGTGGGAGTTGTATGGCTTGGTGTTATAATTAGCATGACCATTCTTCCGGTGCTAGCAAATAGTAGCCCAGTGTGTGTGAGGGGTGCTACATATTGAATGCTAAACTTCATCACTGGAAATTTGTGGTGTACTGGTGTCTTCTAGCAAATAGTATGTGTACTGTACCCTTTTATCTATATCAGTGAACATATTTTTTGTATCTGTGATATGTGATTTTTTTTAAATAACAGCGAGACGGTGAATACAGTAACTTGAATAATTTGGTCCATGGACCGGGGAGGAAGGGGGGGGGGAGGGTTTATTATCGTGTGATGTAGCTTCTGCTCCAAAGTGTTTTCAATTCCATCCATTTCAAAACTTGCTTGTAACTTTAGATTCATTTGTTTCCTTACATGTCCTGTCTACTGACCTCTCTTCACATTTTGCTCTTCTTCCACTTTGGGTGCCACATCATCATTTTCTGGAGTTAATTGCATAAAATTGCCATTTTCGATGCATCAAATTCAAATTGCTACCACTTTCGGTTTTCGTCCCAAAAATCTACCACCTTTTTTTCTATTTTTTTGCAATGTTCATTGATGCCCGATTTGATCTAATTTAATCCGATTTCTGACAAATTGGGCCCACCTGTAAGTTCCATGTGGCATAAGATGGTCAACACCGTTTGTTGTTCGTTAATTTATACATGGACCCACCAGTCATCAACTAAATTTATAAAAAGGTCCCTACAAATTGCACAAAACACCCTAAATAAATAAATTATATTTGGATCTAAAAAAAGAAAATTGAATGGCTGGCCCATAACTCCGGCCAGCGGGTGCAGCGGCGTGGCGCGGGCCTGAGCTCGCCGGCGCAGCCCCGGCCAGTGCGCGGCGCAAGCTTCCGCACGGCGGTGGATCCCCCGGCTGGAGGAGCAGCGGGCTGGGCATGGTGGCGGTGATGCCGTCGGGGTGGGGAGAGCAACCGATGATGTTGTACCCTTTTGCAAATTTTTTTGACTTCTAGCCACATATGACCCTTATAGGTGGGTCCGATTCGTCATAAATCAAATAAAGCCAGGCTAAATTGGTCATCAGTGGACATCGCAAAAGAATACGAGAAAAGTGGTAGATTTGGGACGAAAACGGGAAGTGGTAGCAATTTGAATTTGATGTGTAGAAAGTGGTAGTTTTATGCAATTAACTCTCATTTTCTATGATGAGCAGAGACCATGTAGGGAGCTCAGAGTTTGTTGTTTACTTGTAAAATCCTGTAATTTGTACAGTCTTCCAGTACACTGAGTTAATTAATGTCTTGCAGTCCTTCTACCGTGGGAACTAATTTAGAACCTGAAACCAAGCTGCTTTACATAAATAGTGTAAAGTTGAGATTTACTTGTTGATCTAGCATAGTAGTAAATAATTTAATTTATATATATTCTCAGCTGGTCATTCAATCGGTACGCTAGGACCAATCACGGTAGTACAGTTTTGCACTGCCTGTTAGTGCATATTTTCCTTCGTAGCAGGAATGTTCTATTGACACTAGTTTCTGCAACATAATTGAGTTAATTTCTGATGTTATATGTGTGGGCTTTCTCAGTTAATTTTTTGTGTCCATGTATTCTAGTCTAATGTGTCCCTGTGTTCTATCCATCTCAAAACTTCCTTATAAATTCAGAATAATTTGTTTCCTTACATGTCCTGTCTACTGACCTATCATTCACATTTATGGTCAACTTTGGTTGCCACATTATCATTTTCATGATGAGTACATAAAGGAGATCAGAGTGGTTTCGACGTGTAAAATCCTTTAATATTTTAGTATGCGCTGAGTTAGTTAATCTCCTGCAGTCCTGTTACAGTGGGAGCTAATTTATGAAAATGATCTTTAGAATGATATGTTAGATAGTTGGGAACATTTCCCTCAACTGGTCATTGAATTTGTACACCAGGACCCACCACAAAGTCCAGTAGTCCACTGCCTGTTACCAAACATTTTCCTTCCCAGTAGGAATGCGTGTTCTATTAACACTTATTTAAGTAGCTCTGTTCTGCCTCTAATACTGGTTAATTTCTGCAACATAGTTGAATTGATTAGTGATATGATGCTATATGTGCGGGCTATAGAAGGTAGTTTCATTTATGCATTACTTGTTATCTGCTTGTATTTGCTATCTGGACTGCCCCACACCTCTTGTACCTATAAATTAAAAATGTAAAAGCTTGCAGGTCTGCAAGCTCACTGATTCTCAGAAATACAGATAAGGAAAGAAGAAGGATAAGATGATCCAGTCAACTGGTTAAAGTCATAAAAGGAATGCTAGTGAAGAATGCCGGGGAGGGTGGCTGAGGGCAGGGTTGCCACTGATTACTGTGGCAGGGTGGCAGCAAATGTGCCGCTGGGGCTTGATAGCGCCGCAATGGCAGGCCAGGCTCGGAGGGCTGGTGTAGCCTGATGATGAAAACACAAGGCTTGCTGTCAAGGTAACCACTGGAATGTCAAAACATGTTCTTTTTGCAAGCATGTATGTTCTGTATGTAAGGGGCTTACCTGATGATGATCTCCGTTCCTTGTGAATTCTTTTCAACACTAGGATGAATGAAATGAGTGCGGGTCTGGCATGGGGTATGGTAAGAGGTACTCTGGTAGCCATGGTGACTTGCCCATGGAACCACCTGGCGGCACGGCTCTCTGTGTCAGAGAGCTCGGGTCCCAGGGGAGGTTCACAGGCAAATCATCCTTGGCTATCGAAGATGGCCTTTTACTCCCATGCAAGACCTCACTCGCCTGTGTTCTGTGACCTGGTGCACTTGCTAACTGATGATGCCTGCATGCCCTGCCTGGCCATGTTATTTATAAGAAGGCAGGAGCCATGTATTTCGGGGCTATGACTTTGGCGGTGAGGATTCTTGTTTGACAAAGCTAAAGCTAGAGTGAAGAATCTTGGCCTTTGACAAGCGGAAGGTGTCGATCGACCAGGCCAAGTAACCAACGGGGCCACTAGCTCACTTGGCTGCTGGATGTGGAGAAGATCTGTGTGTATCTTGCTGGCTTTATTTCCTTTTGGGAGAGCATCCAGGGATTTGGATTTTGATTTGGGATGGAGCTGGTCAGGTTATTTGGTTGACCGTTGCATGCCAGGCAGACATATCCACACCACTAGAGTTGGGTTCCATCCACATGCATACCCAGCGGCATGGGTGATGCTCATCACATCCATGTCCACCGGTCGTATGGAATTGGAATGGAATATATGTGCATGTGAAGAAGAACATTGCACTTGGCACATAGGCTTGTGATAAGGATGATGGGTTTTGTGTGTGTGGGCATCATGCATGGAAATTCCCTGCGTGCGCGATAAGGAAGGTAAATGTCGCCTCTTATACTGGAGGAAAGGAGAGGTGAGCATGAATTGGACACAGGGGTTACAATTATTCATGCTGTACTAGTCGTATCCTGCAGGTTCCATGCGCATCCCAAATTCGACACGCTGCACATCCAACATGGATGGGATCACGTCGTTTACTCTCTGTGGCGAGGACTCTGCCTCACCATGATAGCTTGCGATGAGCTCAAACCATGTATGAGCCAGACCGAGGGACGCAAGATACAAGTCGAATTTGATACGAGTTTGCGTTGCTGCAGTTGATTACTGCAAATTTGCAGTTTATTGTTTGACAAGTTATAGTGCTAAACAATGAAGTACATACTGATTTGATCTGGAGAAGCGGGTAGAGCTGGTGGAGGCAGAGTGGCCAGCGTTAATATGCAATTTAGCAACATCTCATTTGTTTACTTTGATGTTTTCTGTGATGCTGCTGCTAGCATCACACTAAGGCTCCTTCAGGTGCTTCATTGTTGACAATCAATCAGTTGCAACTTGTACTTTACTCAAATATAGATAACATGTTAGGTTAAGACCCTTGTTGTAGGTCATATCCTCTAATATCTCTGGCTCAATTAAATTCCTCGCCACAATAGCGGATGCACCTAATGTGCCGTGGTCATCTCAGTACAACGCATCGATGTATCCTTCTCAAGGTTCTTTGAAATCGGAGCATTAACGTTGACCATTGTGAAACAGGTAGTATGATGATGGATTTCGATGTTTAACTGTAACATCTGATTTGCTGGTTTTCAAAATCTTGGCACCCTCAGGAAATCAGTGCAAGGTCTCCTAGATATTTCTGATAGAACGAAAGGTGAGTGAACTCCTGCTTGTGAATAGCCTTCCAATGAATCCGCCAGATTGCCCATAAACTTTTGTAAGGGGTTGTTTGGATTGGTTGTATTTACAGTACTGATCTTCTATAAACCAGGAAATTATTTACAGATATGGACAACTAACTTTACAAAAACCTTGAATTTCGAGTTTATGGAAAAGAAAAAACAGACTATTAGTCATTTTTCTATAAACGTGATCTGCATATACTCCATGGCAACAAATTGCCATGTTCGTTGTCGACCTCCTGGACCTCCTGGACACACAACGTTGAAGAACGACAAACATGGCATCGCTTTGGACGCGTTCGTGCCCAAGATTCTACTCACCGACGGCTAGAACGATGCCATGGACGGTGCTTGTGTGTTTGATGCCATCACCATTTTGTGCATCACTAGCCGCCTCGACGTCAGGGAGGAGCTCGACGTTGCCATCGTGAGAAGGAGCATCACTAGTTTTTTTATAAGGGGAATATATTAATATTGCGGGAATACCAATTACACCTAGCCTCTGCACCAACAAAATTTTCAAAAACATCCAAGATGCACACAACCAAGAACAACAATAAAAAAAAGAGAAAGGAAAAACAATAACCCCGTCAAGGTGTACAACTACTCGCAACCGAAGCACTTTAACCATCATCGAATACAACACATGTACTACACAACACAGTAGGCTCTTCCAAAGCATCACCTTTAAGAAGGAAACAATGCACAAGCGTTGTCGCCGCCCGATCGAAGATCTTGGGTGTTCACCCTTGAAAAGACCGAGTTTCCAAAACAATGTCTTCATAAAGTCCATTGCCAGGTACAATCAATGAAGGCCAGACATTGGATTTTCACCCTGGATATCATGGCTCGATACTCGAGGAGCAACGGCGGCGCCAGGCCCCAGGCAGCCCGGGCCGCTGCCTGGGGCGTGATGCCTGTTTCGTTCGGTAACTATAGCAATTAATGTAGCAGTGTGCTACAGTATACGAAGGCTGCATGGGCCTTCGTTGAGGCTGCGTGGGTCTTTGTTGATTCCTGTCACCGCCACTGTCGAGGAGCACCATAAAAAATGCAGTACACGAACTCATCCTGATTGTTGAGTATAGTTTTGGTCCCCCCCCCCCCCCCCGTGTCGCCCCCTCCCAAGCGACTCGGGGGCAACCCTAAGGCGCAGCCGCCGGCCCCTCACCTCACTCCTCCCTTGCCTCGCCGTCGCCAGAAGGGACGTGGGCTAAGCCGCGCGTCCCCGGGGATGGTGGCGGCAGGGCTCTCTCCGCCTGCGCGTGCGCCTGGCGTCGACGTCGGGCGAGATTCAGATCCAGATCGGGCCCTGCGCCGCCTTCCTCGTGTCCCCTCCGCCGCGCTCGTGGCGGCGCGCACTGGGCTCGGGTCGGCTCCCGGGGGTCTTCCTCGATGGATCCAGGGTGCGCCGGTGGCGGGCTCGCCTGGTCTTCATGGCCATGGCCGGCCGGGCGGCGGCCGCCGATCTTCTAGGCCGGTAGTTGCGGTTCTGCGGGGCTGTGGTCCGCCTCTTGCTCGGCGGCTCGATGGGGTTGGCGCCTCATCCAGGCGGGATGCTGGCCTACGGTGGCCCCGTATCTGCTAGGCTATCCAGCCTGTGTGCTGGTCGTCTGGTTGGGGTTTGCTCGGGTGATGCTCGGTGGGATGGCTGGTTGTGGTGGTGGTGGTGTGGTGGTGGTGGTGCGGTGTGTTGCTGCCGAAGAGCTCCGGCGAAAGCATTGCGTGACCATGGTCTAGGCCAACGACGGCGACGCCTGCGTGCATCATTTACCTTCTTGGAGGCGTGATTGTAGAGTTTCTCTGGCGAAAGGATTGCCTGACCATGGTCTAGGTCGACGACGGTGACGCCTGCGGGCGTCGTTTACCTTCTTGGAGGCATAGTTGTGGAGCTTCTTTGGCATCACAAAGGATTTGATTTTTTTGATGAAAATCCTATCGGCATCATGTGTGTGGACGCCGGAGCGGCGGCTTCGGATGGCGGATGTGCGTTGAGGCGGCGGCCTCAGAAGGTAATACAGTGGTGGCCTCATTGGGAGGGACTACAACTTTGTATTACTTGGGTGTCATTCTTGTGTTGCATGGGCGGCGAGCTCGACGACCCGGTCGATGCTGTCCATGATCGGACTGGTACGCCGTGGTAGCGACCTCGGATTTTGGCGCAATGTTTGTGGTCTGCGAGCGGTCGTCTCGTGTAGCGAGGGCTATAAGGTGATCGTGTCGTGCCGTGTTGCGGCTCGTCTGCGAGCGGGGGACGTCGGAGTGGCGGCTCCGGATTTGGGTGTGTGCTCCATGCGATTGTAGCCTTCTGTCATGTGGTAGACGAGGTCTCTTCGCTTGTGAGGTTTTCTGATTCCGTTTTCCTCATAAACGGGATCACTTTGTATGGTTTTCGATCCGGTTTTCCTTATAAACTGAATCAAAATTTTCTTTTGAAACGAGATCAAATTCAGGTGGGGATCCTGTCGTCGATATGTGACGGCAGATGCCATGCGGATGGCTAAAGTGAGGGGAAGACGCGAGGAAGAAGATGTCGATGGTGCCGGAATCGGGTTGGGCACAAACACGGTGACGGACACCACGATGTACCCAGGTTCGGGGTTCCCCGGAGAGATAACACCCCTACTCCTGCTTTTCTCCTCTATATCAATGGAACTGAACTACAATAACTTCTTCTCTATCTACTCAGGGGAAGGTGAGAGCTGTCGTGGGCAAGGATCTCTCCTGCTTCCCTGAGGAGGAACTACAAGCAGTAAATGAACTGAGTGAGATGTGAGTAATGGTGTGAAATGTTGTGTATCGTTCCTCACGCAGGAGGGGTACCCCGGGCTCTTATAGTGTGAGCCCGGGGTAAATCGGTAACTTCACTGCCGATTGGGCCCAGCTGCCATCCTCTAATCGGCTGGGTCCCACCGACTGCGCCTCTCCGGGTGATCCGGACCCGACGAGCGGCGGCCCATGCCGTAGACTCGTAGGGCATGATGGTGAACAGTGGAGCTAGGAGGTGCGGTCTTGTCGCCCTGTCCGCAGAATAGGCGGAGAGGTCGACAACGCATCTCTGCCAGATCTTCGATGTGACTTGGCTTCTCTGCCACCCCGATCTCTCGGGATTGCGCATTTATGACCTCGTACTTGGACCTTCGACTGGTCTCGGGGTCAACTTCTCCAGGGGTGGTAAGTTGTACTGATTGCGCCTGGGCCGACTGGTGGCCCTCGGCATGGTCGATTGCTCTAGGCAATCGGCCATGTCGATGCCCATCTCGGCCCAGCTGCGGGCCAATCGGATGATCGTCTTGGTGATGAAAAGGGTGGACCGGTTGCGCCTGGGCCGACTGCTGGCATTCGGTACGGCTGATTTCCTTGGAGCAATCGGTCGTACGCCTGCCCAGCTCGGCCCAGCTGCAGCCCAATCGGTCCATCCTTGTCTTGAAAGGTTGCATTCGCTTGGGTGACCCTACCCGGGTACCAATCCCCCGACAGTAGCCCCTAAAGCTGTAAAGGTCCCACGGTCACTTGATCGCGGGGCCTTTGCAGTTTTCAATCTTTCTTCCACATCTTCTGAATGCTTTGGCCTCATCAGGTGCGTCGTTCCGAGTTCGTCGACCGACTCGGAGATCACACTCGACTGGCCAAGATTTCGTCCGACTTGATTTGAATTGTCTCCGATTTCTTTCTTCACTTTTTTGACCGATTTGATCACACGGTCACTCGGCCGCCTTCCAACGGTTACCTCCGATTCTTCCGGGGAGCAGTCAATGGACCGGGGCCCACGACCCACGCACGATTTGACATAACTGCAGGCCTCGACCCCCACGTCGCACGCCTCGCTTCCCACCTGGGATCTCTTGCGTCGGTTTGCCGGTTGAACTTCCTGTGGGCTAGGCCACACCGGGCCACACGGCCGCAGCCAGATCCCACTGCCCTCCCCCGCCGCCCATATAAGCCACAGGGGAGGGCCTCGGGCTCCTCCTTCTCTCATTCTCCTTCTTCCTCCTCCGCCTCTTGCTCTCGCGCACGCCATTGCTGTTCCGCCCAAGCTCTCCGTCGTGCTCGCAGCTCCGCCTCCGCGCACGGAATCCTCTCCGGCCGCGCACTCGCGTGCTCCTCCGCCATCGCGGTAAACTCTCACCGCCACCTTGCGCGGTGTTCTTACGCTCCTCCTCTTGATTCTCTTCCCGCCCGCAAGTTGCATGGCGCCCCGTCGAGACACCTCTCAGGCCAGCCGTGGGTGCTGGAAGGGTTCCAATGTCACCGCCGGTGCCATCCAGGCCCTGTTTCGCGCCCGCCAGATGCCGGCCGAGGTCCAATGGCGTGCTCCCTGCGCCGAGCTCGTGCCCGATGAGCGTGCTGGCGAGAGAGTCGTCTTCCTCTCTCACTTCGAGCGTGGATTCGGACTCCCCGCCAGCACTTTCTTTCGGGACTTCCTCAATTTCCACTACTTGCAGTCGCATCACCTCGCGGCGAACTTCATAATGATACTCTCCGGCTTCGTCACGCTGTGTGTGGGGTATCTCGGCTGCCGCCCAAGCATCGCTCTCTGGAAGCGGTTCTTCAACCTCCGAGCTGTGGTGCCTTCTGCCACGGAAGGCGGCGATCCGACATTTGTGACCGACATGACCGACTGCGGCAGTTGCCTTGTCGCAGCCGGCAAGCACAAATACAAAGGTCCCGAGATCGTCCAATCGTGCAAGAACTGGCAAACCACCTTCTTCTATGTCAAGTCGCCCGACCAAGGCCACGATATCCTGAATTTTCCCGAGTTCTCCCTCGCACGACCGACTGAGAAGTACCAGTGGTCGCTGAAGTACGGTGTCGGCGATTGCGATGTTGACGCCCAAGTCACTAGGATTGCTCAGCTGGAGCAGGAGGGGCTTCTGCCGACTGATCCTGCTGCTGCCTGGCTCCAAGCCCGAGTGCTCCCTCTACAGCGCCGAGTGCACCGCATCTGCGATATGTCGGGCCCCTGAGACCCCACTCGGCTCTGCACATGGTGAGTGAAACTCGAAGACCTTTGCACCAGGCTGAGGACTATCACAACCAGTCCTTTGCCCGACCCTTTCCGCTTCGGCGTTGAGTACCTCAACCGTCGGCAGAAACCGCCTGTGGTATGTTCCGACTGTCTTCTTTCTCCGATTGCTTCTTCCTTATACTTAAATTTTCTGATAACATTCTTCTTCTTTCTCAGCACTTCATTCGATCCGACTTGATGGAAGACGGCCAGGAAGCCGGCACGTACGCCCCCGACCGTGAGGAAGATGACCCTGCGGACTTCGAGTAGAACGGTGAGGTTCCCCCATCCGAATCCGCCGATGAGGGTGAATCCTCTGGGGAGTCCTTCGAATCCGAAGATCCCACTGATGACGCCGACGCCGAGGCTGCCAACCCCAAGAACGCCGACATCCGAACTGCAGCTCAAGGGGGTACGCCTGACCCTTCCCTTGAGCAATTTCTGGCCGAATGGAGCGATGACGACAGTGTCTCAAAGGTTGGTGATTCTGATGCAGCTCCTCACGCTAAGCCTCCGAAGGCGCCGCCTAAGCGTGCTTCGGCGACCGGCTCCTCCTCTGGTGCCGCTCCCAGCAAGGTCGCTAAGACGGCGTCGACTGCTCTCAAAGGCAAACAGCCTCAGGCCGCGGCCACTCGAGTGCCGACTGGTCAAGCTCCTCTCGGCAGGTCCAGGGGCGGACCTGTGCTAGGAGATGCCCCTCTGAATGTCGCCCCGCTGAGATGTCGGATGCCCACGGGCGCGCCGAGGACAGTCGGGTATGCCTTTATCTTCACACTTTGAACCTCATTGCCTTCTCTTATACTGATTCACCTCTTCTTTCTTCTTTCAGGGAGCCGATCTGTCTTGATGACGTCGACGCCGACATTCCTGCCCATGTCGGCGCAGTCATTGCCCCCGCCGCGTCTGCTGCTGCGGTCCGCAAACGGCAACCGGCTCCACATCGTACCACCAAGGATGCCGAGCACGCCGCCAAAAAAGCCCGCCTCGAGACTGCCAAGAAAACTACCGCTTCCACCACTGCCTCCAAGACCTCCAAGAGCACGGCCGACCAGGGAGTTACTGGTGGCGAAGGAGCGCAACCGGTCGATCCGATTGCCCCATCTCCGCCACGCCGCTCCGACCCAGTCTCCGCCCCCGTTACGACTATCTCCTCGCCCATCTTGAAGACCACCTCACCGATTATGATGACCACCTCGCCGATTGTGGCAACCACCTCGACCTCGTCTCGTCCGATTTCGCCGCAGCCACAGTCGGATGCCTCTGGCCTTCCGGCGACGCCGACGCCACCAGATTCGACCATTGCCTCCTCTGTCGCTGCGACTCAAGCTCCGCCGCCGCAGCCGACCTCTTCCGCGTCAATAATTCTGATGCGCTCAGTGGACCAGTTCCGGGCCGAGTACTCTCACACCAGACATGTCGGCGCCGAGCCCGATGCTTCGCACCGCTCCATGGTTTCCTCTCAAGGTCCTTTGACGACAGCCTACAATCGGGTGAATGACTTCGCCACCGCCATAGCTCAGGACCTCCAACTGCTCGACCACAATCACGCGGTAAGTTCTTCAACTTTCCTTTATGGCTTCCTCAAATCGGGAGACTTTTCTTCCGGCGCGCACCCACTGGGTGTAGTCCCCGAGATTCGGGCCGATTGTTAGCAATCGGTTCGGATCTTTTATGCTTGTTGCTTCTTCTTCTTGCCTTTCTTCCGATCGGGAGATTTTTCTTCCGGTGGGTGTAGTCCCCGAGATTCGGGCCGATTGTTTGCAATCGGTTCGGATCTTTATGTCTTAGATATCCTTTTCTCATCTCTCCTGCCTTCCTCCTATCGGGAGACTTTGCTTCCGGTGGGTGCGCGCAAGCGCACCCACTGGGTGTAGTCCCCGAGATTCGGGCCGATTGTTTGCAATCGATTCGGATCTTCTTTTGGCTACTATGCATCTAAAGTTCATCTTGTTCTTCTTCTCAGGTTGTTATTGAAGAACGACGCAAGGTCTTCGAGAAGCTCCTCGAAGCCTACGCCGCCAGCCTTCGAACCCTCGCTCAGGCCCAGCTCGAGGTCAACAATCAGTCGGCCGAGATCAACAGGCTGAAAGGTAACCTCTCCATTACTTCTATCTTCCCTCCGATTGATAATTTATTTTGTACTAATATCTTTATATCTTCCTCTAGTCTTTGTTCCCATGGTGGACGGCCTTCAGGGCCGTATTGCCAAATTGACCACTGACCTCGGCCAGCAAGGGCCCGCACTCGCCGCAGCTAAGCAAGAGACGACCCGACTGCAGGGAGTGGAAACCGACTTGACTCGGACCATCCAAACCCTCCGCTCCGAGCTGCATGCTTTGAAGAAGAAGCATTCGGACGACCTGGCCGCTGTGACTGCTGCTGGCGATGCACTCCGCGCTGAGCGAGACGCAGCTGTGGCCGCCCGAGAAGCGATGCAGGCCGAGAGGGATGACGCCGTTGCTGCCCGAGACTCCATCCGGAAAGACCGCGACGAGCACATTGCCAAGTATGAAGACTTGGAGAAGCGCAACTATGAAGAAACAACCCGACTGCGCCGCCGGGCCAAGGGTTTCTGCGATACAATGACTGAGATGGACGTCCTTCTTAGCGGTGAGTATTTCTTGCATCCGAGTGCATTTTCCGACTGCTTCCTTCTTCTGTGTTCTTACTCATGCTTTCCTTCGTGATGCAGAGGCCTGGCCTGAATCTGAGGCAACTGCTTATGCAGCGGTGGCCAAATCCCGAGAGGAGACCATCGCGGACGGAGGGACAGCCCAACTTGAGGCTGATGTCTGGACTCGGCATGAATATCTGATTGGTACGGAGGCTCGCATTCCTGTTATCAAGGGAGTTGCATTGTCCTTCAAACTTGGCATTCTGAAGATTGCCGAATTGCTATGGCCGCCGACTGAGCTCAAGGTTGGACTCTAGAGGATGAAGCACGTCGCCGGCTCCTCCGCCGAGACCCGCGAGCCTGAGACTTTGGTCGAAGAAGATTCTGACAAAGGAGAGGCTCCGAATGCTACCACCGAGTAAACTCGGATTCTTCTGAAGGCCATCCTCCGGCGGATTGATGTCTTGCTTAATTCTGCCGGTCGGACTGGTGCGGAGACTGCCCTTCAAACTGTGATGAGCTGGTACCCACAAGTGAAGCTTCCCCAGCTCTACAGCATCAGAGAGAACGCAGCCGACTTGCTTGAGAAGACTTATGCTGAGGTGAATCGGCTAGCCAGCACCATGGTGAACTGGCTTTCTCCCTATGACTACACTCTGTATCTCGACGAGGGAGGGAACCCATTGGCAGCAACTTCCATCTCTGGCTTGGCCGATGAGCTTTCTGACAGCGGCTCGTCCCATACGTCTCCGAGGTCCAAACAAGCTGGAGCCACGTCGACTGACGCGCAGACGGAGCCGGAGCTCGCTACTGCGCAAGCCGATCCGACTGCTCCCGCCACCTCGGCCGCCCCGACTGCGAGCTCTGCGCCACCAACTGCCCCGACTTCTTGATCCGTGCCGCCGATGACGTCCTCTACCTCGGCCACCGACATCTGATCGACCTTATCTTATTTTTATTTTCAGAACAGTTGCTTGTAAAACACGATTTTAATTCCGCCGACACCCACTGGGTGTGCTTCGTTGTAATGAACTTATTCGGCCTTAGGCCTGCTATCCTTATGCAATCCGATTTCTCGTTGCAAGTTTTATTTGTGCGATCTACTTGGCGTTTTTGTCGGTTTCCTTTATCGGTCTGCACTTGGGGGCGTCAAGCCTTGTCCATTCTGCAGCCGACATGCAGTCTGCAGTCGGATCGAAGGTTGATTTCCGGCCAAGGTTCGATAAGTTTTTTGAGTTTACACGACAAGACTTAGCGCAAAGGATTCTGCAATGTTAAGAGCCGATTGCTCGCTGCCGGCTGCTCGGTGCACCGGTCTGCGGCACAATCGGTAGCTGACTTAGCCGGTTATGCCCTTTTTAGAGCGTTTCGATTTGTTTCTCGAGGATTTTTACTGCCGGCTGCCCCAACCGCTACCCTTCTCAATGCCACAACCACTCTCGTGACTTGTGCTTGAGTCAGGTGCTAGGCTGAGTGCCAGCCCGCAGCCCCCGTGCCTCGTTGGCTCATATTTCTGACCTCGTGGTCGGTCAGTCCCCGAGTGCGTTATGCACGTCTCGGGTATGACTAAGCGTTGCCGACTTGGGCTAGCTTTTCGAATGAAATTATGCAAAGGTAATCGAATGCTCTTCTTCAGAAGCATGGTAGATTTACTGATCATTTGCCGAATAGCATACATAAATTTCTGCCGCTCAACTATAGAACGGACATAAGAGCTCGGCGTTCCACGGCCGCTCCGTTTCTACTCCTGATGTGTCCTTATGCCGAGTGCCCTTGGTGCAGTCGATCAAATAATACGAGTTGTTCTTGAGTGCGCGGCTGATGACGAATGGTCCTTCCCAGGGTGAGGCCAGCTTGTGCTACCCATCTGACTTCTGAATTCGGCGTAGCACCATGTCACCCTCTCGGAAAGCGAGAGGACGAATCTTCTTGCTGTGGTAGTGCCGCAACTTCTGCTGGTAGACTACCGATCTGGACAAGGCCAGCAGGCAGGCTTCTTCCTTGAGATCAACGCCGTCTTCTCGTGCTAACTTGGCTTCTTCCTCGGTGTACAAGGCATGCCGAGGTGAATCAAACTCGATGTCGGATGGGATGATTGCTTCTGATCCATATACCAGGAAGAAAGGAGTGAATCCAGTCGACCTATTTGGCGTGGTCCTTAAGCTGAACAATACTGCTGGGAGTTCTTCAATCCAAGCTCCGGGTGCCCTCTCAAGTGGCTCCACCAATCGGGGTCTGATACCCGACAGGATGAGGCCGTTTGCTCTTTCTACTTGACCATTCGACTGAGGATGTGCAACAGATGCAAGATCGAGCCGAATACCCTGCTGAGATGCATATCGAGCCAGTGCGCCCTTCGCAAAATTGGTGCCGTTGTCGGTGATGATGCTATTGGGGACACCATATCTACACACGATGTCGGCCACAAAATGGACCGCAGTCGGACCATCCAGCTTCTTGATCGGGCGGGCTTCAATCCACTTGGTAAACTTGTCCACTGCACTGATCACCCGATTGGTTGCCGCAACGTATAACATCATTGGCTCCTTCTCAATCGGGGCAGCCAGAATCGGCGCAGTGGAGAGCATGCGCTTGAGTTCTCGGAATGCTTCATTTGCCTGAGGTGTCCAGATGAACTTCTCCGTCTTCTTCATCAGCTGATATAACGGGATTGCTTTTTCACCCAGCTGACTGAGAAATCGGCTGAGTGAGGCGAGGCAACCGGTGAATTTTTGTACTTGCTTCAGGTTCTTGGGTTGCTCCATTCGCTCGATTGCGGCTATATTCTCGGGATTGCATTCGATTCCTCTCTCGGAAACGAAAAATCCCAAGAGCTTGCCGGCTTGGACTCCAAAAACACATTTCTCTGGATTGAGCTTGATCTGGTAAGTTCTCAGATTTGCAAATGTCTCTCGGAGGTCATCTAGGAGTGTGACTCCCTTGGCCGACTTCACTACCAGATCATCCACATAGACGTGGAGATTTCTACCGAGTTGGGAGTGTGTACATCTCTGAATTGTGCGCTGATAAGTGGCACCTCCGTTCTTCAAACCAAAAGGCATGGTGATATAACAATAAGCCCCGAAAGGGGTTATAAATGCAGTTTTTATTTGATCTTCCACAGCAAGTTTGATCTGGTGATAGCCAGCTGTGGCATCCAGAAAAGACAAAAGCTCGCAGCCGGCCGTAGAATCAATCACTTGATCGATACGGGGCAGAGCAAACGGATCTTTCGGGCACGCCTTGTTCAGGCAAGTGTAATCGATACACATGCGCCAGGTCTTGTTCTTCTTCATCACGAGGACTGGATTCGCCAGCCACTCGGGGTAAAACACTTCCATGATGAAACCTTCAGCTTGCAGCTTCGCAATCTCTTCGCCGATTGCCCTTCTCTTATCTTCAGAAAAATGTCTCAGGGGTTGCTTGACCGGCTTCGAGCTTGGCCGAATGTGCAGCTTGTGCTCGGCGAGTTCTCTCGGCACACCAGGCATGTCTTGTGGAGACCATGCGAAGATGTCCCGGTTCTCACGGAGAAACTCGACGAGCTCACTTTCCTATTTGTCGCTAAGTCCAGCTCCGACTACAACGAACTTGGTTGAGTCGGAGGGATCTAGAGAGACCTTCTTGCTGTCCTTGGCCGACTGAAAAGCCGATTCCTCATCTGCTCTCTTGGCTGGGCCGACTGGGAGTGGAGCCTTGTTATGCGCTTGCGCCATTGCTATCACTTTGCCGAGCTGACGCTTCTCTGTTTCAACCACTTGGGAGTCGGCCAAACTGCCGCCAGCCGACGTGCACTCGAGGGACTTCCTGAAGTCCCCGGTGACGGTGATGACGCCGTTTGGTCCTGGGATCTTAATCTTTAGGTAGGTCTGCTGTGCATATAACATGAACTTGGCGAATGCGGGCAGTCCCAACAGAGCATGATAAGGACTGCTGAGGTCGGCGACCTCGAACCAAATCGGCTCCCTCCTGAAATTCTCCTCTGTGCCAAATATGACATCCAGCCGAATGCGACCCATGGGGGTGCAGGACAACCCAGGGACAATCCCATGGAATGTCGTCCGACTGCGCTCCAGATCCTTCTCGGTGAGCCCTAGCTTGATCAAGGTGTCTCTGTACAGAATGTTGATTGTGCTTCCTCCGTCGACGAGCACTCGGGAGAACTTGCATGAAAATCTCGGTCCTGCGAACAGAGCATCAACCACAAGTGGATAGTTGCCTGGATTCGGCAAGATGGTCGGGTGATCTGCTCTGTCCCAGGATATGGGACACTCGGACCAATGCATGTACTGAGGAATCAGTGGCATGGTGGCATTGACTTCTTGAGCTCGGGCTCTCCGACTGCCCTTGTCGGTGGACTCGCTGGTGAAAATCATGTAAGCGGCGTCTTGTCGCGGGAACTAGTTTTGCTGCTGAGGTGGTCCTCTGTTCTGGGGTGGTGGTGGGGGTGGAGGTGGTAAAGCTTCTCCCTTTGCAATCCTTCTCACAAAATCACACTGCCGAGTGGTATGCGCAGACGACCTGCCAGGAGTGCTGTGCAACTTGCACGGTGCGTCCAGCATGTCATCAAACGAGTACTTGGGATTCATCTGTCCCTGTGGCCTCACATTGGGTCTCATCTTCCGACTGCCTCCTGCAACCCCTGGATCTTCTTCATTCTGGACATCGGCCACCTGTCGACTGCCATACTGAGTATCTGGCTGCTCATCCTTGCGCTTGCCATTGTTCTGCTGGTTGTTGCTGTTGTTGCGGTTGTTCTCTCTTCTTTCCTTCCGACTGAGGCCTTGGTTCCCTGTGTCCGACCGCGGAGCCCCTGGTGACTGGATGACACCTCCAACTCCAAGCTGGATAGGGCGCATCGCAGAATCAGACACAGCAAATGAGTTGGCCACCTTCATGAGCTCGGCGAGCGATGTGAAATCCTTGCGGAGCAACTTATGCTTCAACATTGAATCGGCCAGGCATCCATCCGTGAAGTACTGAATGGCCTGGATCTCATGGACTCCTTCGCATGAATTCTTCAGCTTGATCCACCGAGATAGGTAATCTCGGAGGGGTTCATCCTTGCCTTGCACACAAAGAGCCAACTGCCGCGGGAGGTTGGGCCGCTCATATGTGCTCGTGAAGTTGTGAATGAATGCACTTGTGAAATCTTCCCAACAATTTACACTGTCCTTGGGCAGACTGTTCAACCACGTCCGAGCTGAACCCTGCAGCATCAAAGGTGCATAGCGGACTGCCATGCGCCGATTGCCCCCTGCAATGCGAACTGCGGTCAAGTAATCGGACAACCAATCTTCTGGCTTCACATAACCATTGTACTTGGGCGTGTCTCTCGGCAGCGTGAAGCCTTTGGGAAACTACTCGGTCTGAATGCGATGACCGAAACACGACGGGCCAGCCTCTCCTTCTTCATCTTCTTGAGTTTCCCTCTCCAGGAGCTCAATGCGATGCCTGGCGTCATTCTGACCGATTTGGCGAGGGCCAAGTCGGGCGCTGATTGCTGGTCTTGCTGCCGACTGCTGAGGCATGTCATTGCGCCTGCTGTTAACGGCTGGCTCTTCTATTCTTCTGCTTGCCGCTAGGGGTGGCCGATTGCTCCTGACCCTACTCTCATGCCGAGATGGGGCCGGTTGTTGCCTGTTCTGGCGCGATGCATTCGGTCGCTGGCTAGCTTCCGTAATCGGCCTCACAGTTCCTCTTGATGCCCCAGGTTCTGCATTCGGATTCTCCATTGCCACCAGCTGCTGCTCCTTTGCAGCTGCCAGCAACTCGCGCATTCGGCGCGTCTGCTCACGCCGTTCATCTCCTTCTAGCTCTTCTAACTCGATTGCTATCTGCTCGGCGGCTCTCAGGTTCTTATCAGGCGTGCTGTACGTTGGCCTCTGGATGAATGCCGACTGCGCCGGCCTCGCCAGTTGCTCGGCTCCCGACAACTGCTGATGGACTGCCCGACCTCGGCTTCTCAAATCTTCTAAGACTGCGGGCTCAATCGGCCGACGCGGTTCGGCATGCGCTGTGTTGTACTCTCTTGTGATAGCTCCCAGCCTACGCTCTTCTGCCAGCACTTGCTCGGCCCTGCGAGCGAGGGAGAGCCGTGCTGTCTCCAGCTCAGTGTGCACTTGATCAGGATCACCATTCCTGTTCACGGGTGTGTACAACACATCCCGCAACGCACTGGTGCCGACTCTTTCCGCGGCGTTTGCCGCCTCCTTGGCCCTCCTAGCCGCACTCGCTGCGCCGCGGTTGCTTGATGAAGATGCCCCCGCCATCATGACGGCTGCGTGCACACGGCCATCCTCTCCGCCGGGTGCTGCAGTGCAGCCCCTGGTCGAGAGCGGATCCGTGACGCACGAAAAGATGCGAATCTCCCTGGGATATGCCTCGGGGAAACTGCCGATGAAGAGGCGATGGCTGCCAATTTGCAGCGACACACCGGGCGGCAGGGGTGCGCCGACCCCGTACCGCGCCGAGTAGTCCACCACGTAGTCGATTGCCCCACGCCTAAGAATCAGGCCAGAGGCGTGGCTACCGCCCGATGCAGAGGAAAATCCCGTCCGAATCTTTACTCCAGTCGACGCCTCGGTCTGCCCCACGGTGGGCGCCAACTGTCGTCGATATGTGACGGCAGATGCCATGGGGATGGCTAAAGTGAGGAGAAGACGCGAGGAAGAAGATGTCGATGGTGCCGGAATCGGGTTGGGCACAAACACGGTGACGGACACCACGATGTACCCAGGTTCGGGGCTCTCCGGAGAGATAACACCCCTACTCCTGCTTGTCTCCTCTATATCAATGGAACTGAACTACAATAACTGCTTCTCTATCTACTCAGGGAAGGTGAGAGCTGCCGTGGGCAAGGCTCTCTCCTACTTCCCTGAGGAGGAACTACAAGCAGTAAATGAACTGAGTGAGATGTGAGTAATGGTGCGAAATGTTGTGTATCGTTCCTCACGCAGGAGGGGTACCACAGGCTCTTATAGTGTGAGCCCGGGGTAAATCGGTAACTTCACTGCCGATTGGGCCCAGCTGTCATCCTCTAATCGGTTGGGTCCCACCGACTACGCCTCTCCGGGTGATCCGGACCCGACGAGCGGCGGCCCATGCCGTAGACTCGTAGGGCATGATGGTGAACAATAGAGCTAGGAGGTGCGGTCTTGTCGCCCTGTCCGCGGAATCGGCGGAGAGGTCGACAACGCATCTCTGCCAGATCTTCGATGTGACTTGGCTTCTCTGCCACCCCGATCTCTCGGGATTGCGCATTTATGACCTCGTACTTGGACCTTCGACTGGTCTCGGGGTCAACTTTTCCAGGGGTGGTAAGTTGTACCGATTGCGCCTGGGCCGACTGGTGGCCCTCGCGAGGGTTGATTGCTCTAGGCAATCGGCCACGTCGATGCCCATCTCGGCCCAGCTGCGGGCCAATCAGATGATCGTCTTGGTGATGAAAAGGGTGGACCGGTTGCGCCTGGGCCGACTGCTGGCATTCGGTACGGCTGATTGCCTTTGAGCAATCGGCCGTACGCCTGCCCAGCTCGGCCCAGCTGCAGCCCAATCGGTCCATCCTTGTCTTGAAAGGTTGCTTTCGCTTGGGTGAGCCTACCCGGGTACCAATCCCCCGACAGATCCCCCCCCCCCCCTCCCCCGTTGACAGTTTAAAAAAAAAATGCAGTCCACCTGTGTTATCACACCCACTTGCATTCCACTACACTCGTTGGGTTCCAACCACTTGCATTCCCCAGCAGCAGGCATGGATGAGGCTAAATGGCTAATCACACCCAACCATCCATGTCCAGGCGTATGGAATTGAATGGAGTATATGTAATTTCCACGTGAAGAAGAACATTGCACTGCATACACACATGGTGGCGATAAGGTAAAGGGATGTATGTATATGTGCATCGTGCATGCAAATTCCCTTCGTGTGCGATAAGGTAAAGGGATAAAGGTGATTTGTACTGCTGCGTGGAAGAGGATTGGTCAAATAAGAGGGTGATGGTGAGTAGGATTTAGACGCTCAAATTATCCA
Organism: Bromus sterilis; assembly: GCA_950022295.1. Lineage (NCBI taxonomy): Eukaryota > Viridiplantae > Streptophyta > Magnoliopsida > Poales > Poaceae > Bromus > Bromus sterilis. The sequence goes on from OX465595.1 coordinate 437,414,000, forward strand.
TGTTTGTCCTTTTGAGAGGAGGAATAACCCCAGCCTCAACATTTATGCGATGTACACAACCTTCATTAATAAAATCAAGTACACAGTTCAGTTATTCATGCTGTCTTAGCGGGCTTCGGTTTACATGTGCATCCCCAACTCGACGACACATTGTACATTGCAGGCTGGCTACTAGTCCAACATGGGGTCTCGATGGGGAGGATTAGTCCTCGTGATAGCGAAAAGCTCAAAACCTTAACAAACCAGATCGAAGGACGCAAGATGCAAGTCAAATTTCATATGAGACAAATTGTTACACTTGATTACTCTAGTTTGTAAAAAGTAGATCTAATCAAACATGTGAGTCTACCTTAAAGAGTATGCTTTGCGATATTGTGAGCTTCGTAGTAAAAGTTTTTAAGCTCGTGAACAAAGCTACTATCTTCAATCCATATTAATGGGCACACACTGTCAAATGGTGAACGTTCCTTGAATTCCTGGATGATAGCACCACAACTGTCAAATGAACATTTCTGGATATAATCCACTATCGTCTTGCAGCCCGAAGCAACACGGATGCATTGATATAGAGTTCGTCAGATAATTCTAGAGCTTTTCTACACGCAATCACTTCAAGGGTTTCCGGCTCCATCAAATTGAAGATGACTGCAGAAGCACCCAGGTAAAGACCCACATGATAGATCCTATAGGACGCTCTCCAAACGCACATGCGAGCATGCAATGGGGCAGCCTACTACAAGATTGTGGGGAAGTGCTACTCTCGAATGTGTTTTTCTTTCCCATGAGCAGTGTTCCGATTTTTGGGGTTTTCTTCAGAGAATTTTTTTTATCTGCTTGGTTTCTAAAAACATTTCAAAATAATTTTTTGAACTAAAACATTGTTCACACAAACTGAAAAAAATAAAAAAAGAATATATTGAAATCAAAATTGTTCATTTATTCCACAAAAATTCACTAATTAGAAATATTTTATTTGTAAAATCTATATGTTTTCCGAAAGATATTTTTGGATTTTAAAATATTCTCACAATTTTACATTTTTAAATGAATTTTAAAAAATAACCATAAATAACCATAGATTAATTTTTTGAGCAAGATTAACCATAGATTTTAAAGTGCTGATTTCGCAACTTGTCGCAACAACGACAAATATAGGAAACAACACTTTTGTTTCGGCCTATCTTGGTCAATCCATCTGACCCCATAAAAGGGCAACGGCCCATTATCTATGGAGCTCTCCTCGGGAGCAACTAATTAGGGAGTACTCGTTCGCATCCCGCTCCAGCGAACAGCGCCACGTGTCGCGCTCACAGCGATCCCTCAGGATTTCATTTTTTTTATTTTTGTGTACGCGTTTTTGATGTTTAAAATTGGTTTTTTCGGTGTTTTTTTCGACTTTTCCGGTTTTCGCACGTTTTTTCTATACGTTTTGGTGAAAAAAAATTCGAAAAAAAGAGGCACGACCTTACCTCTGCGGGAGGCACGAGTCGTGCCTCGTGCCTCCGAAAAAGGCACTCGTACCTCCTTTTTTTAGGCACTCGTGCCTCAAAAAACAGAAAAAACAAAAAAAACGTGAAAAGGCACTATCGTGCCTTTTTAGAGGCACTCGTGCCTCCTTTTTTGATGCACTCGTGCCTCTAAAAACAGGAAAAATAATAAAACGTGAAAAGGCACTCGTGCCTTCTTTTTTGAGGCGCTCGTGCCTCTAAAAAACAGGAAAAACGGAAAAGCACCAGAGCGCGCCATTTGGCGCGCGCGCGAAGCGCCAAGTGTCGCGCGCGGAGGAAACGCGATACTCGTTGCAACGAGTACTCTTAAATTAGTGATTTCGGCTCTCCTCTGTCTGACACATGTGTGCGTCCGATGGGGGAATGCGTGCTGGATTGGACCGGCCCTTTTATAACCAGAGCGTTACCTTTTTTTATGGTTTTTTCGTTTTTCAATTTCATGTTTTTCAGGTTTTATTTTATATATTAAAAAAATATATAATAAAAAGTTCATAGCATAAAAATAAAAATTAATGTATATTAAACTTACAATGTGCCTATGCGATCAAGTTGGTGGTAACGTCGGTCCGCCACATCTTCGGTGGCCTTAGGTCCATGAGGTGCGATGGACCTTGGTGCTTGTGCATTTCGATCCATTCTATGTGAGGGGTTACTTACAGATAAGGATCAACTCAGCAGACGGAGTTCTCAACTGATTTTGTTCTATACTTGAAAATATGGCATGTTAAGCTAAAATACGACACCTATAATTAATTGGCGCTAGCTTAATCGCACATAAGTTCAACATTACTCAAACAAATTTGCTAGATGTGCCCTAAGTAATGCACATCGAAGTTCTATATCATTGATTTTACATTGATATTTATAAAGGTATTTTTATTTATTTATTTCTTTTTTGTTTCAATGAATCACTTATTAGATGTGCAATAACTAAGGCACAACTATGTGCCCTGGACAGACCCTTAAAGCATATGATGATAGAGTTTGGACTTAAGGAAGATGCTTTGGATGATGTTGTCTCTGAGCAAGAGATCCAGGAAAATATCCAACCTGCGGTGGATGGCACTAGCTCGCGTGCACAGGGAAGTTAAGCTGGAGACTGTCTTTAATCTTGTTATTGTCTGTTGAATGAAGCCTTTTTTATACATCTCATCAAACAGAAACCACAGAATTTAAGTGTGTTGACAGGGGAGCAGTAAGTGCTAAGTTTATGGACGGAAATTAGTTATTTTGAAACAACAATCAGATAGATCTAAAGAATACTAGCTGGTAGCTGCACATTATCAAATCAAATGCTCTGTAATAAATAATGAAAACCAGAATTGTAATGGACGATGGAACACATTCTTTTGTGATATTAACATGCACAGCATAATAAAAACAATAGATGTAACAAATCCACAAATCTGCAGCCAGTACAAGCTGGTTTACCTTTGATACTTCAATTTTGCTAAGCATGGATATGAAAGCTCATAACAAAATTACCTGGTCGATGAGAAAATGCCCAGATGCTTGGAGATCCCACTCTCAAGGTAGGTAGAATGTCCCAGGGGTCTTCCAGAGGGAAAATTAGCCACGTCTGTCACAGTCTTGTTTCTCATATCAAGAGCAATCACACAGGCCTTACCGTCACGGTCACGGGGATTAAACGTGTGCATGAGGTAAACAACATCACCATCATGCGAGCTAAGAGCAGGATATCATACAAGAATTCTCTTCAGGTTTGGCTGGGTATCATCACCCTCCTGCAGATTAGGTAGCATTTGGGCATGAACAGGGCTATCCAGTAGCACGTCATCAGAGAATTTGATAGTGCAGTCCTCTTCCCAGTTGCTACCAGAACCAATGCTTGAAATTTTTATTTTATTTGTTGCAGCAATCCAACCTTGAGATATCACGGAGCTTCCAGAGTCTCGGACGTCATTGTGCATCTCGAAAAACTTGATGTAACCATGGAGGACAATGATGTTCCGAAAATACAGGGGATGACCCCAGAGTGGATCGGGGGACAGCGACGAAGGTAGTGGGATGTAGCGAAGACTCGGTTGTTGTCAAGCAGGAGAAGGTCACAGATGATAATGCCCCGCCTGAGGTCGACCCAACCCACTGAACCATGCTCCCCTCCAATGGTGATCCCCTTGTTGGGATGGTAGAATTTAAAATCCTGCGGCGAATCAAGATGCATCAACTTGGTGCTCCATGTCTTGGTCTTGGAGTTGTAGAGGTGGAGATTAAAGTGCCTGTCGGTGAAGTCCTGAACAATGAAGAAGGCCCTACGGAGCACGGCTGTCGTGGTAATACTAAAGGCATACCCCTAAGCAAGGAAAACCAAGGGATATCCTTAAGCCCTTGGTTTTCCTAATATTCCCAAACAAAATAAGACCAGAAAAAAATATGGAGCATCAACAATCTCCGAGTAACAAGTTACTCGGAGATACACGGCTACTCGGAAGCCCGGCAGGACCCGAGTAGAACGACACTCGGGACCAATCGGCGAGCCCTCCCTTACTCGGAAAACGGAACGCAACGGACAGGGAGCATTTAATACCGCGGGCGTTTCCTCTCCTTTATTAGTAGTAATGGGCAGACCGTTTTTGTATTTAAGTACGCATTCAATCTTGTAATTAAGACCCATTTAAGCCGAGGCAATAAGAGGGCAGGGGCGCACTCTATATAAGCCCCTCCCCTCCGGCGTGGATACGCGCAACATTCTCCATTTCTCAGTATTTCTGAAGAAAGAACACCCCAGTCAGCCTGAGACAGGACTAAGGTTTTTTATCTCTACGGAGAGGCCTAACCTGTATAATCCTCTTGCGTCAACCCTCTCTACGTACAGATTCATTTAGCTCCGTTCATACCCCTATATCTATTGTCAGGATTATATCCACGACAGTTGGCGCCCATCGTGGGGCTGAGTTGATCAGCAATCGTAGAGATGACGTTTTTCTCAACCTCTTCGTCGGTTCGCGGCCCCGAGCTCATCGTCGGAGAGGTTTTCCGCTTCGGATCGTTGGCTTTCATAGCTGATGATTCGGCCTGGTTGGTGGATTCTCCGCTCCAGGCACAATTGCTACCTTCAAGAGGCAGCGTCCACTTCCGAGCTGACGAGTCGGGGGCCCTGCGCCTCCAGCTGTCGGCCCATCGTCAAGCACCCGCGCGGTTATCTGTCCGCCACAAGAAGAAGCGCTCGGGCCGCCCGCGCGCTCATCATCATGGAAAATCGGTCAAGATTCAGCAGGTGGCAGTCATTGACTCGGTAGAGTCAGCTCGGAAGGCCCTGGATGAACTGATCGCAAGAAAAGGCTCCACAGCATCTCTCTTGCCTCTGTTCGACTCGGTCGAAGAAGAAGGCATGGCGGCATCTGACCCCGAGTCAGGCGCCGATCAAGAAGGCAGCAGTGACGCTCCAGTCGCGGTTGCAGAAGTGTGCATGGCCGAGACTCCACCCTCTCAGCCATCGCCAGCTCGAGACAATCACGCCCGAGATGAAGCTAACAACCCATCCAGGGCTGGCGCTCGGGAGCCGACCCGACGTGTTTCCGCTTTCCGAAGGTTGGAGCTCGGAGAGACAAGTCGACAACCCCGCCCCCTTACTCGGGAGGAGCGGGAAGAAGCAGAAGCGGCCGAGCGGCTGCTAAACACCCCCATTGACACAAGCACTCCAGAAGGGCGAGGCCTGGAGGCAGCCAGATTAACTAATTTGGCTGAGCGAGAGCGCCTGGCCGAGCTAGAAAATACTTTGGAGCGTCAAGCTCGGCAGGTAGCTCGGCTCAGACAGAGCAGAACGAGTCGTCAACTGCGGGGCCCAGGCCGATAACCTTTCCGAGCTATGGGTACCTCAGTAGAAAATCTCATAGCGGCGACTCGGATTGCAAATTCTCTGCAGCCCAGTGGATCGGTGGCAGAAGAAATTCAGCACCTGGCGTTTTTGTTACAAACCGCAGTCGATCAAAACGCTGTTGTCAGTCAATCACAGCAGCGGATCCATTCCCAAGTTCCCCCTGTGAGGACGTCACTGTCAGTACACACGCCCTATGGGGAAGCGCGGAGGAACAAGAACAATTCGCCTCGGCGCAGAGATGAACCCCGAGGAGATCATCGCCAAGAGCAGTATCGGCATGAAGATCTCAGGAGGACAGAAGCTCGCGGGACAGGTCGGCCCGCACCGCGGAGAGAGGAGTTCCCTCGGCACCGGGACGACCGTTATTTTGATGTTGAAGACGACGCCCGAAGCCATCTTGTACAGAGACGAGTCGACCGCGCCAGATCTCATCGTCAGGATCAGGCTCGGCCCTCAATGGCCACATGACCGGTTTGCTTCAGTGAAAGGATTCGGTCTACCCCTATTCCGCCCCACTTCAGGATAGCTCAAGGGGTGGATAAGTACCGAGGTGATGCTAAACCCCAGACATGGCTGGATGATTATAGAATAGCCGTGCAAATCGGAGGGGGTGGTGACGAGATAGCCATGATGCACCTGCCGTTGATGTTAGAGGGCTCAGCTCGGGCATGGCTGAATCAGCTCCCCCTGAGTAGCATTTGGGTTTGGGAAGACCTCGAGAAAGTGTTCATCAAAATTTTTGAAGGGACCTACAAGAGACCCAGAGGCCTAACCGAGCTGCAATTGTGTGTCCAGAGCAACACCGAGTCCACTCGGGACTACATCCAGAGATGGATCACACTCCACAACTCGGTTGAAGGCGTCTCCGAGTTCCAAGCCATTCACGCTTTCAAACAAGGGGTCAAGTACAGGGAGTTAAGCCTCAAGCTGGCCATATCACCTCACATCACCTCACTCGGGAAGCTGATGGAGATAGCGAACAAGTACGCTAATGGTGAGGAGGAGATCCGACAGAAGAACCAGCAGCATAGAGGGGGCGGCAACTCGGCACCGAACCCGAAGCAGAAGACCGCAAGCAACAACAAGAGAAAGGCAGAAGACGCCCCAACGGATGCAGAGCTGGTGGCTGCAGCAAACGCTTCGGGCCTTCATGGCAAGGGTCAGTGTAAGGCCCGATATGCGGTACTGTTCCAGATCTAGGTGTTTCCACCCAGGTCTGGGGACGAAGCACATACCGGTCCCACCGCGACATATGACAAAGCCATATGCCCCGGATTTCCAACATGATATCACAACATTACAGATACAAGGATACAACATCTCATACAATCGGCATACAACTGCCTCAAATATAATACAACAACGGAAGATACATGTCTGAGTACAGACTACAAGCAAATGCCTACTGGCAAAGAGAAAAGCATCGATCCCATAACCACACGGGTCCAGGCCCTCCGCCGGGATCCGCCTAACTAGTCGTCGTCGAGTCTCCACGTGAAACGTCGATCACCATACCTGTTGTCGATCAAGAACCCTGAAAAGAGTTTGGGGGTAGTATCATGAGTACAGAGGTACTCAGCATCCAACTGTAGTGGTCATCTGACCCAGCAAGGACTTCATCACTCGTCATTCTAGGACAACTAGTAGTTTACGGTAAGGAAGGGGTAAGTGGTGAGGTTGCTGCCGCACTAGCATTTATGAAGTGGCTAACGATCTAGAGAGTAAGGTAAGAAGCCAAGCATTCGATGAGGAATCGCCTCCAGCAAGTCTTGCTATCCACCTACATACGCAAACATAACACCTATCCTATCCTTGTCCTCCTCTTCGCATCCCGACGAAGAAGAAGCAGTCAAGGCACACACACGTTGATCAAGTTGTATTAAGATATCTCAGTTGTTGTTGTCTATGAACAAGGAGTAGGTCTCAAGTCGTCCATAACCGTGGACACGGCTTCTCGAAAAGATTTAACCCTGCAGGGGTGTACCAACTGCCCATTACGAGGCTCCGCACGCACGTCCATCACTCTCAGTTGCTACCCATCATAGGCAACCATTTTATGATTTAGTTCCAAGAGATCCGAAACGACAAGTCCCTCTAGCTAACAACGAACAAATCCGGGTGGCCCCCGGTGAGTCGACATCCAACTCAAAAGCCGGCCGCGCTCTCGAATCGGCCTCTACCGTCTGGACGAGGTCGGGTTAGCTACCCAAACAGATGTGGGCAGCCCCCTAGCTTCCAGGTGTGGACCAACAAAGAAACCATGTCTCCGTTGGCCCAAGTTGTTTTAAAAGATATCTGCTAGGAGCGACCCGACAAGATAGATATGCATGTTTTCAAATGGTAAATCAGCTTGGGCCACCACTAGAAATGTTTGAAGCTAGATAGGTAAGAAAAGGGGACCCCATAAAATCCCACACGCGGTTAGGCACGCTCAGTCTTAAAACCAATACCCGGAACTCGGATCCTAGGTGACTCGAATGGAACAAAGCGTCGGGGCGGGATAGCCTAGACCTTCCATCCTTCGTCGAATATAGTCAACATTATAATAATCATATCATCAACCATAATATAATAATCAGGTGATATCCCAACCCAAAGAGTAACAGGGTAACATCGTAGCATCCTAAGCATGCAGACTAAGCAGGGGCTGAGCAACGAGCAATAGTAACATAGCAGTACAAGGTTTGCTGGGAGGGGACATGGCTGTATCGGTTTGAAAGAGGCTGTAAACATGTGGTAGGATCAAACATCGAACCTAACCTAGACTAGCATGCAAACCGTTGGTTGAAATAGAATGGATCATAAGTAATGTATAGTCCTTGCCTGTTGATAAGTCGGGTTCCGAAGGTGTAGTCGATCGCACGCTCGCATCGCCTCCGAGAGGTACCCGCGGAAGCACACAAGACGAAAACACTGGAAAGCAACCAACGGTGCACCACTATTACTACGGAACAAACACGAGAAAGCATCAACAAGAAGCAACACGAGACATCGCACCTACCGTCGAGAGCGGTTACTAACGATTTAAGTGGAGTACTCGTCACACACGACGATACCGCACATTTACGGTGGTTCAAGTTGTTTAGCTACAGGTGATCAAACAACAGTTATTAACATGGCAGCTCAAGCAAGCATGGCATAGCACACAAACATGGCAAGAGGTGAAGCACAAATAAACTACCTGGGCTAGTCAATTTAAGTGGGGTGAAATCCTAGACATGCAAACTATTGCGGACCCCACGATAATTATTGCATTTGGTACTGTTTTGCCCTAAACAATATTTTATTATTTTTATTAGCAAGCAAGAACAGCATAAACACAACCTACATGCAATTCTAGTCAAGTTACATATAAGAAACATTTCAAACAGAGCAACAGACAAAAAGTTATAGCAGTTAAAGTTTACAGTGGCAGGCAGTGTAATTAGCAGTCAAACAGCAGGTAAACAAAGTCAAACATGGCAACAAAGCACAAATTATTAAACTAGGCACAATTCTAAACAAGTTTCATATTTAAATCGTCGCAATCGGAGCTACGGTTAAAAAGTTACGGGCACTGCAAAATAAACAACTAATCTGCCTAAATTAAATAAAACAACTAACAGAAAAAAAAACTAACTGGGCCGAAACTACTTCTATTGGGCCCAACAGGAAACAAATAAACAAAAATAAAAAAAGGAAGGGGGGCGCTGGACCTCTGGGCCGTGGCCCACTGGCCTGGGAGGCCTGGAGGCTTGGGCTGGGGCGAGCTGGCTGCTGGGCCACCTGGGCTGCGGCTTGGCCCACCTGCGGGCGCGACGCTTGGCGTCGGGGAGGCCGAGCTCCCGCTGGCCATGGCGCCTGGCGCAGCGGCGGCTGCTCCTGGCCGGCTGACCTCCCGGCGGCGAGGGACGAGGAGGGGGAGCGGCACCAGGCACGGGGGCGCGTGGAGGTCGGCAGCCGGCGTCTTGCTCTCCGGGCAGCGCGGGGAGCCTGCAGGGGCGGCGGCGTGAGCTCGAGGCCGATCCGTCCATGGCGGGCGCGGCGCGGACCTTTGGAGGGAGAAGAGGAGGTGAGGCAGAGGAGGAGGTGAAGAGGGAAGGCGCAAGGGAGAGAGGCCGCGGGCGGCTCCGGGCTGGCGCGACGGCCGGAGTTGGCCGGTGGCGGGTCGGAGGAGCAGGCGGCGGCGGTTCCACTCGGGCGCGTCCATGGCAGAGGAGAGGAGAGAGAGAGAGGAGGCTGGAGTACGGGGAGCTCTCTGGGCCGTCAGATCGGGCGATCTGACGGTCCAGATCTGATCTGGCTAGGGTTTCAGATTAGGGGGGTGTTTTTGGGTCAGATCTGGGGCTGGTGGCTGCCTAGGGATACCCTAGGAGTGTGGGAGTGTGGTGGTCTTTATATAGCATGGATGGCTGGCATTTTGCAAAAACATCCCCGGTTTTTATCTCGGGCGCGCGGTGCTCCCGTTTCTGACTGCCGGGGGTCCGCAGTACCTCCGATTCGGGTAAAACTTCGAACTGCGCGATCAGTGCGTCGAGCCGGAGGCATTCACCTTGCGCTGGAACCGTTCCGAAAACACTTTCCGGCGCGCTATAAAAATAACCCATTTAATTATTAAACGGGGTTTTCGTTCCGTTGGCTTTGGCTGGTCTTCGTGCGGTTTTCGCGACGGTGATCGAGTGAAACCCGGTGTCGCAAAGGTCGAGTGTCAGGGTGGCAAGGGTCGGTCTCCGTCCGATACGAGATAAGAGGGGGAAAATAATCTCCGATCGATAAATCGGGGATGCAAACACCGCAAACAAATCAGACAATCAAACAATTCACACCGAAAACAAAATTTTTAATTTTTGTGAAAACTGGGCTGTTACAGTCAGGCACGAAAGGAGTGGCAACCGCGACAGAAAAAGCCGTCAATGATGATGAAGTTCTGGATCAGCCTTGTCCTCTCCACACCACTCGTGATGCCGAGGGAAAACTGGTTATTCCAAAGCATACAGCTCGGCAGTGCCGCCTGATCAAGAGAGCGGCACAGAACGCAAGGGCAGGTCCTCAGCAAGATAAGGAGACCGGGAAAAAGAAAGCGCCCAGCCCAGAACTAGATAGCGAAGGCTTCCCAAGAGAAGACGGAGTGCTGGTCATCTTTGCAGGACGAGATTCAAAGAGGGTAGAAAAGATAAGGTTCAGAGAAGTCAACTCGGCAGCTCCGGCAGTTCCGAGTTACATGAAGTGGGCCGACGTACCAATCACTTTCGATCAGTCGGATCACCCTCCTCACATCCCTCACCCAGGAAGTCACGCTCTGATTGTGGATCCTTTGGTGAAAACAGGGAATGGGAACTTTAGGATCAGAAATGTCTTGATGGATGGTGGCAGTGGAATTAACATCCTATATGCAAGCACTCTGAAGAGCATGAACATTCCAATGTCCAAGCTCCGCAAAAGCTATCTGGAATTGCATGGGATAATCTGGGGGAAAAATGCGTACTCACTCGGAATGATATCGCTCAATGTGGTCTTCGGTACTCCGAGTAACTTCCGGAAAGAAAAGATCACCTTTGAAGTGGTGGACTTTCCGAGTGTATACCATGCCTTACTCAGAAGGCCGGACTACGCAAAATTCACGGCCATCCCCTGTTATGTCTATCTCAAACTAAAGATGCCTAGCCCGCACGGCGTGATCACTGTCTCGGGAGACTACAAGCAAGCTAAAGAATTGATGCAGAGAGGGTTCCTGATAGCTAACCAACAAATGGTTGAGGTCGAGCTGGCCGAGTACAAAAAAGCTGCTGACCCGTCCGAGCTACTACAGCCAAAGAAGACATCTTCATTTGAGTCAGCCGGAGAGACCAAGAAGGTACAGATACATCCCACAGATAAAGAGAAATACACCAACATTGCCGCCGATCTGGATCCCCAATAGGAACTCGAGCTCGTCAACTTCCTCCGTGAGAATTGGGACATCTTTGCATGGAAGCCTGCCGATATGCCTGGAGTTCCAAGGGAGTTGGCCGAGCACAAGTTACACGTGGATCCAAAAGCAAGACCGGTGAAAGAGTCCCTCCGACGGTTTTCCTCCGAGAAAAGGAAGGCCATCGGACAGGAGATAGCTAGACTATTAGCAGCCGGATTCATTAGGGAAATCTTCCACTCCGAGTGGTTAGCAAATCCTGTAATGGTTCCGAAGAAAGATAAATCTTGGAGAACTTGTGTTGTTTTCCGTCATATCAATAAAGTTTGTCCAAAAGACCATTTCCCTCTTCCTCGCATTGACCAGATTGGGGACTCCACATCAGGTTGCGAGAGATTATGTTTCCTCGATGCATACTCGGGTTACCATCAAATCCGACTATACGAACGAGACGAGCTTAAGACAACATTCATAACCCCATTTGGATGCTTTTGTTATATCACGATGCCATTCGGACTAAGAAACGCATGCGCCACGTACCAGCGCATGATGCAGAATTGCCTGATCTGGCAGATCGGCAGAAATGTGGAGGTCTATGTGGATGACATCGTGATCAAGTCGGCTAAAGGAAGTAGTTTACTAGCCGACTTAGCTGAAACTTTTCAGAGCCTCCGAGCCTACAGCATCAGGCTCAATCCTGAAAAATGCGTTTTTGGTGTGCCAGCGGGGAAGTTACTCGGATTCATGGTCTCCGAGAGAGGGATAGAAGCCAACCCAGAAAAAATCGCGGCAATTCAAAACATGAAGCCTTCCAAGCAGCTCCGAGACGTCCAAAAATTGACAGGTTGTCTCGCAGCACTCAGTCGGTTCATCTCCAGATTGGGAGAGAAAGCCCTACCTCTCTACCAACTGATGAAAAATCGCCGAATTTCGTCTGGACGGAGGAAGCTCAAATGGCGTTCGAAGAACTCAAAAAGCAATTGTCAACTCGGCCAGTCCTGGCAGCACCCCAAGAAAAAGAGCCACTCTTGTTATATATTGCAGCCACAAGCCGAGTTGTCAGTGTAGCCATAATGGTGGAACGGGAAGAAGAACGAAAATCACAAAAGGTACAAAGACCGGTGTACTACATCTCTGAAGTCCTCACACCATCCAAGCAGAGATATCCCCACTACCAGAAGCTGGCAATGGTAATTTACTTAGCATCGCAGAAGCTCGCACATTACTTCCAGGATCATTCCATCACAGTGGTTTTTGAAGCTCCCCTGGCAGAAATTATGAATAACAGATACTCAACAGGCAGAATAGCAAAATGGAGTCTGGACCTACTACCCTTTGACCTCAGTTACCAAGATAAAAAAGCAATCAAATCACAGGCACTGGTGGACTTCCTGGCCGAGTGGATTGAGGTCCAACATCCCCCACAGCCAACGCCAGAGCATTGGACAATGTTCTTTGATGGATCCAAGATGCTACAGGGCGCAGGGGCAGGGGTAGTACTGGTCTCACCAAGAAAGGACGAGATGAGATACGTCCTCCAAATCCATTTCCCAGCAACAAATAACGAAGCCGAGTATGAGGCCCTCTTGTACGGCATGCGAATGGCCATTTCACTCGGAGTCAGGAGACTTATGATATTCGGAGATTCAGACCTAGTAATCAGCCAAGTAATGAAAGAGTGGGACATCAGAAGTCCAGCCATGACAACCTACTGCGTAGCAGTGAGAAAATTGGAGAAAATTTTTGATGGTCTGGAGCTCCATCACATTCCAAGGGCTAAAAATCAGGCAGCAGATGACCTAGCCAAATTAGGTTCTACTCGGGGTCAGATCCCGCCAGGGATTTATTTGGAGCACTTGTATTCCCCAACAGTCAAGGAAGACCCTTTCCTAGAAGCCGATCCAAATATGCTGCCTGACAAGAACATCCCCAACAAAGAGGATATACCCGCAGTAGTGGATATGGTTTTTGATGTGGAGGTTATTCCCCCCGAGTGGACACTTCCAATCCTTGCTTATCTGCAAAAACAGGAGTTGCCTGATGACGAGATAGAAGCCAAGCAGATCGTCCGCAAATCCAAGTCTTACTCGGTGATCAATGGGGAGCTATACAGGAACAACATCACTCATGTCCCCTAGCGATGCATCTACGAGGAAGAAGGCCGCTGCATACTACAAGACATCCATGCGGGAGATTTCGTGCATCATGCCTCAAGTCAGACGTTGGTGGCAAAAGCTTTCCGAGCTGGTTTCTTCTGGCCCGACGCCCTCAGCGATGCTCGGTACATCGTGGACAACTGTGAAGGCTGTCAGTTTTATGCCAACCAGCCCCGCAAACCAGCTTCCGATCTGAAGACAATCCCCCTAGCTTGGCCATTTGCAGTATGGGGACTGGATATGATCGGACCACTCCGAACGGGCAAGCACGGTTTCACCCACATTTTGATCGCAGTAGATGATGTCTACGCACGCTTCTATTATTGTATACTATGTTGGGCCTCCAAGCGCAGAGGTTTGTAGGACAGCAGTAATTTCCCTCAAGTGGATGACCTAAGGTTTATCGAACTCAGGGAAGTAGAGGTTGAAGATGGTATCTCTCAAACAACCCTGCAATTAAGATACAAGAAGTCTCTTGTGTCCCCAACACACCTAATACAACTAGGAGTTGTATAGGTGCACTAGTTCGGCGAAGAGATGGTAAAATATAGGTGATAAGTGTGGCAAAACAAAGTAATATAAATCTGTAATAAAAAGTGCAGCAAGGAAACAAGTGGTGAACGTGAGCACAAACGGTATTGCAATGGTGGAAACAAGGCCTAGGCTTCATACTTTCACTAGTGGCAACTCTCAACAATATTAACATAGTCTAATCACATGATATTTCCCATAAAACATGCAATGGAGACGTACTCGGAGGTCATTCCTTTGTGGTCAAGAGAGGACGAGTGTAACACCCTCAGATCCAGTACAGTAATCACTACAGTGATTCCACTGTTAGTGATCATTACTGTTGATGATCAAGCCTTGAACACCTTTGATCACAGCTCATTGAAATTCCAACCCTGATTAAATTTTCAAATAAGTGTGGATTGTAAATCTTGCTCCAAGGATTGTGGATGCATGTCAATCAACTTGACCATGATTAAACCAAATCCAACTAGCCATGTGAATAATCACAAGTCAATACTTATGATGGAACCAATGTTGTGGGGTTACCAAAATTGTTTTGAAAATTTATATGGAAATGAAAATCTTTGCCAAACCAAAAATTTGTAGGGCATATTAAATAAAATGCCTAGCAATCTTAGGCCATGATAATGTGGTAATGGATATTTTATTAAAGTAATTTAGTAATATGAAATAAAACAATGGCTTGAAAATATTAAAATTACCATGGAATTATAATAAACAAGTGGAAAATAAAGTTGATCCAAAATTTATGAAACCATTTTTATAAAATGCCTAAAAATCGGTAGGCTTTATTAAAGTGGGATGGGATTTTATTACCAGGTTTAAAAATGTTAAACAAATAAAAACAGTGTCAAATCAGTGGCATTTAATACCTTTTAAATAAAACAAAAATGCAATTGATTTTATTTGGGCACAAAACTTTTTGTGGCATTGTTATAAAGCGCATCACTAATTTTGGTGCATGTTTCATATTTTACAAAAAGGAACAATAGCCAAATACATTTAAACAAAAGAAAAGTAAAACAAAACAAGAAAAATAAAAAAAAAACCTAAGCCCCGCCCCAGGCGAGGCCCACCCCAGGGCCCAGCCCACCCCTCTCTTCTCTCTCCCCTCCCCTGTCTCATCCCCACCAACCCCCCTCCCCCCATGCCGCACGCGCCATGGCAGGGAGGCCATGCCGCCGGCCCCCTCCGCTCACCTGCTCCCTCCCCTCCTCACCTGCCCCCCTCTGGATAAGGCCGAAGGCCCCCTCCTCCTCCCCATGTCCATTCCCCCCACCCCTCGCGCCTCCCTCCCTCTCGTTTTCTTCCAAGCCGCGGCCACCGTCGCCGCGCCCACGCTGTCGACGCGGCCGGTGACCACCTCGGCAAGCGGGAGCTTGTCCAGGCGAGCCGCCGTGGACGACCTCGTCTCCCTGCACGCCCAATTTCCCCTGGGAGGCCCCAAGGACGCCGCCCCCTTTCATCTCCTCCCGCCACGGCCACCGCGCTGCCGCCGTCGATTCGCCCGGCTCGGGCGTCCCCAGCCTACTCCGAGCCACCTACAAGTTCTGCTGTGAGCTGCTCTTTGTTTCCCTCCAACCCACACCCGTTTTTATGCCCGTTGTCGCCACATTCACCTCGCCGCGCTCCGGCAACCGCTAGGGCTGCTCGCCGCCGTGGCCTTGTGCCACCACGCTAAACGTGGAGTGCACCAGGCGACGCGCGGCAGCTCGCACGTCCGATTCCACCCCTCCCCGTACCGATTGGTCGCCGGAGTGCCCCGATGGCCTCGCCGGCGTGCTCTGCCTCGCCGCCGTGCCCGGCTGGGCTAACCTCCAGCAGGCAAGCCCACTGCCCAGTGGGGCCGGCCATATGTAATTAGGGGTAAACCCCTATTAGACTAATCCCCCCAGAATTAGCACCCCTGGGTCCATGACATGTGGGCCACCCCCCACTTAAACCCTATTTGTTTAAACAAAATAACTGTTAGATAAATAGGTCACTGACTAGTGGGCCCCTTGCCAGTTTAAGTAAATAAAACTGTCTATTTAACTAACACTCACTTACACATGGGCCCCACATGCCAGAATTTTTAATACAATGTTTTTGTTTATCTCAGTCTATGACATGTGGGTCCATTCGATCATTAGTATTAGATAAATTAATTTTATTAAACAGAGGCTGACCAGTGGGACCCACTGGTCAGGTTTGATCAGTCAACCCCTCTGTGGATAATGTTGCTATTTAATAATAAAAGAAAATTCAAAATTTGATTTAAAACTTTGAAATTCAATAACTTTTAAACCGTAACTCAGATTCAAAAACTTTATACATGAAAATTGATCAGAAAAATATAACGAATACGAATACGCTATCCGTATGTCTACCAACCCCCTTTAACGTACCGAACATCGACATTCCCCCCTTCGGGCCGTCTGTCGATAATTCCCGGTACTGATAAAAATTGCCCGGATCAAAATACTTTGTATACGAAAGTTACTCAGAACGGATCAACGATTACATATACGATACCCATATCCTCACCACACCCCTCTAACATACGATCATCGAACTGTTCCCCCTCCGGTGGCACTGTCCGATAGATTGCCCGATAACCGTTAAACTGTCCGGTACTGTTAGAGTACCCGAATGAATTTAACCCGAACACGAAACTTATTCGGAATAGTTCAACTAACCCGGATACACCACCCACACATGTGTCGGATGTCCACGACACCTTCGGCATGATATCTCCCCCCTCCGGACACCTTGTCCGATAATCACCCGGAGCCGTTATTTCATCCCCGGATGAATTCCCGCTCCGAGTATCGTGCATCGTACTGCGTTAGAACCACGTTTACAATTCATCTGTTATGTCTTGCATTTGTATTGCTATTATTGTTGTGTATTTATTGTTTCTCCCCCCCCTTAATCTCCGATAGACCCCGCTGCTGCCGTCGACTACACCGATGCTGAGTACGACTACTTCGTCGACGACCGTACCTCTACTGTCGAGCTTACAGGCAAGCAGATCCATTCTCTTCCCCAGATATCGCCTATCTTTCCGTACATTTCTTGCACTAGGCATTGTTACTGCTGCTGCTACGATTACAATCCTATTCAATTGCATAGCCTGTCATTGTAGCCCCTTGATGTTCCTTCCTTTAATCCTATGCTGCCTATTATTACTTATGCATTATTCAGCAGTAAACCCTGCGCATTGTTAGTTAGGTTTAGAATAGCGGGCTGTGATCACTCTGGGAGTGATCGCGGGAATGAAATATATACAACTGCAACAGGTACGAATCAATGCAGACACCCTAGGGAACCTACAACGGCGAGACTCTGCCGAGTCGCTTCGAGTTTGACTTACGAGTGGAATGGACTCGTATTTCACTCTCGTCGGCTCAGTAGCGTAGCATCACCGGGATGATATGAGGTTTACCTCTTTAGTTCATTCCGCTGATGTCTCTGTCAAACCTCTTAAGTGTGCCATCGAGGGTGATTCCTCCTGGTTTCACTTAACGGTAGGGACTCGAACCAACTGGTGTCCTTAAAGGTAAGAAGTCGGGCGACCCAACGGTGCCCGCGAGAGGTATTGCGACGGGACGACAGGGAGGGTACAACCAGCGTACCGGTGTGCTTGGCCCCTGATCGTTGGCCGCGAGAGTTACCAAACTACGAAAGTCGAGCTCCCCCAGGAGCACACGCGAGACAAGGTAAGGAGACGGTTCACCTTGTTGGTAACCGCAGTGACTTGGTGGGACGACGGGGCAGGCACCGATGTACTGGTGGTCCTGGCTGCTGCCGTTGTCCGCGGGTCGGTTAAGTCGAGGCAACGATAACGGTTGTCACGCAGGTTAATTAAAATGCTAAATGGTTCAGTGAATGTCTTGAGTTGGCTATATGCCATGTACGCACTACCTACCCGTGGGAACTACGAGTTATGGGCTCCTCTGCTTCTTAGTGTCGTCCGAGGACTCTTCAGACGTCAGCAGTACCGCGTCCTGCGCCGGGAAGTGGTGTTGTCTTATTTGCTCGCGCGGTGGTGTCTTATTTGCATTTGCTTTAACTTCACCGGCCAGCCTCGCACCGTGCAGGAGTACGTCGGGGTTAGGGTCCAAAGCCCCGCGTACATAGGATATAGTCCGGCGGATGACCTCTCTGTTGAGTTTGAAAGATGGGATATGAAGTGTCGGATAGCCTCGGTGGAGCGTTCCCTAACAAGGTTCCCGCCACCCTGGAGATCCGTGCGTGTAGCGTAACACAAGTGCACCCCTGCAGGGAAGATTAATCTATTCGAATAGCCGTGTCCATGGTAACAGGACGCTTTATGCTGAAGCTGGATCTTACCACTAGAAACTATTATTATTAAATTGTATGGTTCCGGGTTTTCTTCCTCGCGGGGATGTCGAGGAGGTGAACTCGGAGGCATTGCTAGTTATTACAACTTATTATTATACAATGCTGCAGCAACTTCTGCTGCATTGTTACTTTATGCTTTATATAAACTGTTGGCTGATTCTTACCTCATGCTGCAAGACATCGTCGGAAGATGCTAGTCTTCGTTAGGCCTAGCTTATTATCCTTGCTCTGGATTTCTGTCTTTCAGTCTACTATATACAGCCTCTTCTTTCCGTTGATACAATGCATATTGCTTAGTAGCGGACGTAAGACTCGCGGGTATACTAGATACTCACCTGCTTTATTTCCTTTACTGTTTTGCCTGATCGGCCGCTGCAGTCGACGTTGGAGTCCAGGAGTAGGAGATCCCCGATGTCGACCACCGCAACGTGAAGATCCCCGATGCCTTCTACGACGTCGAGTTCCCCGTTGACCAGGAGTAGCTGGGAGTTTCCCAGGCAGGAGGCCTCGCCTTTTCGATCTGTTGTTATTTGTGCTAGCCTTCTTAAGGCAACCTTGTATCCTTGTGTCTGTACTCAGATACTATTGCTTCCGCTGACCTTGTGCTCTTGAGTTGTTGTATTCGAGCCCTCGTGGCCCCTGGCTTGTATTAAACTGCTTGTATTATTTTATTTGTAGAGTTGTGTTGTGATATCTCACCGTGAGTCCCTAATCTCGATCGTGTACCTTGCGTGTATGATTACTGTACACGGTCTGATTTTGGGGGCGTCACAACGAGAATTGTGTAGGGCTACAAAAGCACACCTCAGAGTTCGTAGTTCTCATCTATGGATTTCCCAATGTCACCGCGGCCATCCAAAGAGAGTACCACAATCACCACAACATATCTAAAGGATATTCAAAGACAAGCACCAAAAGACTCTCAATCTTCAATCCACACACAAAAGAGGAAACCACTCATGAAAGTATTCTTCTAACCCATGTCCAATAGACCTCTGTCACCTTGGTCTCGGGGATTATACTAGATAAGATCAATTGAGTACATCAATCCAATACATAGAGGAAGGGGAAATATCATGGGATCACCCTAGATTAACATAGCCTATGATCACAACGAAGATCACATCATGGGAGAGAGAGAAGAACACATAGCTACTGGTAGAAACCTCAGCCCCGAGGGAGAGATACTCCCGCTTCATGGAGGAGGGAAGCAACGGCGATGGAGATGAATCCGGGGGCACTTCCCCGTCCCGGCAGGGTGCCGGCACAGGAATTCTGTCCCCCCGAAACTTGATGGCGATGGCGGTGGAGATCGGAATTGCTTCTGCAGAAAAGGGGTCTGGAATCAGGGTTTCTGCGACGGGAGAATAAATAGGGGACAAAGTAGGGCACCAGGGGGGCCACCAGGGGTCCAGGCCCCCCCCTGGCGCGGCCAGCCCCTGGGGCGCGCCACCAGGGCGCCTGGGCCCCTGGTGGTGGCCCTCTGGCTCCACTCAATTCCTTCCGGAAGGTTCTTCTGCGCTGATTTTTTATCTGATTTTCCCGAATTTTTGGAGCACTTTTTATATGGGGGAAAACTGAAATAGAAAAACAACAGAAAACAGGAACTGGCACTGTGGTGCACTGAGTTAATATGTTAGTCCAAATATGATCAAAAGTGTATGAAAGTGTATCTAGATCATAGCAATATCACACAAAACATGCATGGAGCAAGCAGAAATTATAGATACGTTTTGGACGTATCAACATCCCCAAGCTTAATTCCTGCTCGTCCTCGAGTAGGTAAATGATAACGGCATAATTTATGTGGTGACATGCTAGCAACCATATAAGAACTTTGAAAAGTAAAGCAATCAAGGTTAGAGATTCAATTCAAGTCATAACATGCAAGAGTCTATATTAGCATTGAAACAAGTAACAAAAGAACATTAGGTGCAAGAGCTCTCGCTGTCCGTGACTCAAATGTCTCCAAATGGTGTTTTCGTGCAAGAAGGGGGACGGGGAATACGAGAAAAACATTTATTTGTTGAGAACTCAATCTACTAAAGTTTCACACTTGGTCTTTTTTCTGGAATCTTATCTTGACTCGTCCCCAGACCACTAGCTAGGTACAAGTCAATTTGATCCACTCCTTTTTCAATATTTTGAGCACTCATGCAATGGATGAGCGTAAGCACGAGAGTTGACACTTAAGATTGCAAAGAGAGGAGTACGGAGGAGGAAGACAAAAAGGATGAGAAAGGCTCACATCAATGAGGACAATCATAGGCAAGAGATGCCAAATGATAGATATGATGTGAGGAGTAGGGATTTCCATGCAACGAATGAACATACGAGCTAAGAAGCTCTCCAATGGAAATGGGGGTGCATCTAACTTGCTCGCTCATGAAGACCTAGAGCTCGTTTGAGGAGGCTCATCCTTGGAATATGCAAGCCAAGTTCTAAAGTGTGAAGTTCCCCACATAGCTATATGCATAATGATCATCTCTATGGAGTACAAGGATATAAAGGGAGTACTAGTGTGGATCTCTCAAAAGGGTAGTAGTGTTGCCCCTTTCTCTCTTTTTATTTCTTTTTTTCTCTTTTTTCCATTTTTTTGTATTTTTTGTGACCTCAATGGCTCTTTCTAGTTAACTCTCATTTGTCCTCTTTGGGATCTTTTATTGTGTCCACTTTGGGATCTTTTCCTCACTTAATGGCAACACTCTATTTTACAAGAAGGTAAAGGAGATCTTTCACACTTTACAAGGTACTCAAAATCATAAAGAAGATGTAACTATCATGATGTATGCAATGTATGTCACTGCCAGTGTAGCAGGAACATGTATTACATGAAGATCAAGTCATGAAGAGGTGGATGTTGCATGGCAATATATCTCGGAAAGGCTATGGAAATGCCTTGATAGGTAGGTATGGTGGCTGTTTTGAGGAAAGATATAAGGAGGTTTATGATGACACAGTGTATCATGCCAAGGGTTTGGATGTACCGGCGAAGGTGGACACCAACTCTCGGAGTGAGAAGAAGGCAATGCACGACACGAGAGAGGCTAGCAAAATATGGGAAGGTGCAAGTGTCAACTTACAATACTTACATTAGTCCGAAGAACTCATGCACTTATTATCGGTAACTCTCAATCTAATAAGGAGGTTCAAAAAGAGACAAGTACCCCGAGGTGGAGTGTATGGGGGTTTGGTTATCCTTGCGCATCCTCGACTCATGGTACGTGAGTGTACTCTAATATCCGACCCCTAAGAAGAGTAGTGATGCATCTAGTAGCTAGAGTTCTCAACTAGGTTTGTATGTTTTGAAAATAAACACGGATTGCCCAAAATACGACACCTATCACTAATAGGCTAGAGCTCTTGACACCAAAAGTTCATACATTACTCACATCAATACCTCAAAACTATTGCAAGTTACTACTAAAATTAAATAGCAACCTCAATTACCTACTTTCAAGACAAGAAACAACTCAGTGCAACAACCAACTCTCTTAACAAGATAAACATGAAAACTAAAGATAGTTCCAGCAACAAACTAAACAAAAGCCAAGGCTCTTGCTAAAGAGAAACTAAGACTAAAACTAAACATGGCAGCAACTACGAAAAGATAAAGAACACACAACAGCAAAAAGATAGGCATGAAGAATCCTATGATGTGTTCTAGATTTTGAAAGTGGAGCGTGTTTCTCTCCCACACAAGGTAAGACGGGATCTAACTTGTTATTACCAGCAAGCAAAACTAAAGAAAACTAAAAATAAAACCTAAGAGCGAGACGCTCCAAGCATAGCACATAACGCATGAAGTGATAAAAATATAGTGAGACGAAAGACGAACTGATGATTGTTGATGGAGAAGGGGATGCACGGGGGCATCCCCAAGCTTAGACGCTTGAGTCTCCTTGAATATTTATTGGGGATGCATGGGGGCATCCCCAATCTTGAGCGCTTGACACTCCTGGATCTTCTTTCATCATCTTCCATCGCAGACTTGAAAACTCCCTTCATACATAACTCATCATAAGCTGATTAGAGAGGTTAGTACCCTTAATAAATAATTTTTCCCTACTGGATATAAATATATTCTTGAATATCTACTGTTTCTCAAGATTGCCAGAAGGTTTTGCAAAGAAAAAGCAAGCTTAAGGTTTGCAAAAGTAAGGAGAGACAAAACGTGGCAGAATCTATGAAAAACAGAACAGAAGGTAGTAATGAATTTTTTAGGGGTATTTATGCAACTGAAATCAAAAAACTCAGAACATACGAAAGTTACGTGATTGTATTGAGCACGCTGTGTAAAAAATTCAGCTCAAAAAGAAGAACTGGGATTTTTCTATGATTTTTCCCGTCACGAGGACAGAATCTGTTTTCTGGATAGCATGTCACGACTTTCACTATCCTTGTCATATGAGGCTATAATTGGCACAAAGCTTGAAAAGTAAAGATACAATGATGTTGCTACAGTAGCAACAATCATCAAGACCACTAAAAACAGAATAAAAACAAAAAGGAAATCCTAAATTCGTTGCGGGCTGCCTCCCGAAAGCGCTTCTTTAAAGCCATTTGCTAGGCTTAAGATTTTAGTGATGCTCTCGTAGGAATAAGAGTTGAAGAACAAAAGAGAGCATCAAGAAGCAAATATCAAACACATTTAAGTCTAACATGCTTCCTATGCAAAGAGATCTTATAGAGGAATAACTCATTGAAGCATAAAGATATTAGCATAGGAAGGCAAAATATGTGCAACTTCAAAACCTTCAACATAAAGAGAGGGAACTTGATATTATTGAAATATCTATAAGCATATGTTCCCCTCTCATAATAATTTTCAGTGGGATCATGAATAAACTCAACAATATAAGTATCACATAAAAAATTCTTATCATGATCCACAAGCATAGAAAATTTGTTACTCTCCACATAAGCCAAATCCTTCTCGTTAGTAATAGTGGGAGCAAACTCAAGAAAATAGCTATCACATGAATCATTCTTATCATGATACACTTCCAAACATTTATTCTTTATAGCATAAGTGTCATCACAATAATCATCATAGATAGGAGGCAAAGTATCATCAAAATAAATTTCCTCATCAAAACTTGGGGGGCTAAAAAGATCATCTTCATAAAACGTAGCATCCCCAAGCTTATAGCTTTGCATATCATTAGGACCAAAGGTATTCAAAGAAGACATACTAATAACATTGCTACTAACATGAGTGTTGTGCAAATAATAAATCTCCATAGGCTTTTTGATTTTCTCTTCAAACAATTCATGTCCCAACTCAAGGTAGAGCTCATAAAGCTCTCTTATAATATTTTTGTTGTTTTCCATAAGGCCTAACTAGTGAAAATAAAAACAAGAAACGAAAAGATTTAATTGCAAGATCTAAAATATACCTTCAACGCTTACCTCCCCGGCAACGGCGCCAGAAATAGCTTGATGTCTACGCACGCTTCTATTCTTGTAGACTATGTTGGGCCTCCAAGCGCAGAGGTTTGTAGGACAACAACAATTTCCCTCAAGTGGATGACCTGAGGTTTATCGAACTCAGGGAAGTAGAGGTTGAAGATGGTATCTCTCAAACAACCCTACAATTAAGATACAAGAAGTCTCTTGTGTCCCCAACACACCTAATACAACTAGGAGTTGTATAGGTGCACTAGTTCGGCGAAGAGATGGTAAAATATAGGTGATAGGTGTGGCAAAACAAAGTAATATAAATCTGTAATAAAAAGTGCAGCAAGGAAACAAGTGGTGAACGTGAGCACAAACGGTATTGCAATGGTGGAAACAAGGCATAGGCTTCATACTTTCACTAGTGGAAACTCTCAACAATATTAACATAGTCTAATCACATGATATTTCCCATAAAACATGCAATGGAGACGTACTCGGAGGTCATTCCTTTGTGGTCAAGAGAGGACGAGAATTGTGTAGGGCTACAAAAACACACCTCAGAGTTCATAGTTCTCATCTATGGATTTCCCAATGTCACCGCGGCCATCGAAAGAGAGTACCACAATCACCACAACATATCTAAAGGATAGTCAAAGACAAGCACCAAAAGACTCTCAATCTTCAATCCACACACAAAAGAGGAAATCACTCATGAAAATATTCTTCTAACCCATGTCCAATAGACCGCTGTCACCTTGGTCTCGGGGATTATACTAGATAAGATCAATTGAGTACATCAATCCAATACATAGAGGAAGGGGAAATATCATGGGATCACCCTAGATTAACATAGCCTATGATCACAACGAAGATCACATCATGGGAGAGAGAGAAGGACACATAGCTACTGGTAGAAACCTCAGCCCCGAGGGAGAACTACTCCCGCTTCATGGAGGAGGGAAGCAACGGCGATGGAGATGAATCCGGGGGCACTTCCCCGTCCCGGCAGGGTGCCGGCACAGGAATTCTGTCCCCCCGAAACTTGATGGCGATGGCGGCGGAGATCGGAATTGCTTCTGCAGAAAAGGGGTCTGGAATCAGGGTTTCCGCGACGGGAGAATAAATAGGGGCCAAAGTAGGACACCAGGGGGGCCACCAGGGGTCCAGGCGCCCCCCTGGCGCGGCCAGCCCCTGGGGCGCGCCACCAGGGCGCCTGGGCCCCTGGTGGTGGCCCTCTGGCCCCACTTAGGTCCTTTAAGAAGGTTCTTCTGCGCTGATTTTTTATCTGTTTTTTCCCGAATTTTTGGAGCACTTTTTATATGGGGGAAAACATAAATAGAAAAACAACAGAAAACAAGAACTGGCACTGTGGTGCACTGAGTTAATAGGTTAGTCCAAATATGATCAAAAGTGTATGAAAGTGTATCTAGATCATAGCAATATCACACAAAACATGCATGGAGCAAGCAAAAATTATAGATACGTTTTGGACGTATCAGTAGACAAGTTTACAAAATGGATAGAAGGAAAACCTATCAAGACCCTCGACTCCGCCACAACAGTCAGCTTTATGCAAGGCATCATTCATCGGTTTGGTGTCCCACATGACATCATCACTGATACTAGATCGAACTTCAACTCGGCCGAATTCAAGAAATTCTGTTGGACCAATGACATTCAGGTCAACTTCGCCTCATTTGCACACCCACAGTCCAACGGCCAAGTCGAACGAGCCAATGGATTAATACTCAAAGGAATCAAGCCTCGGCTACTTCGGGAACTAAAGGAAGCAGCGGGCGCCTGGGTTGATGAACTCCCTTCAGTCTTGTGGGGATTGCGTACAACTCCCAATCGCTCAACTCGGTCAACCCCCTTCTTCCTCGTCTACGGTTCAAAGGCAATCCTTCCAAGTGACCTCAATCACAATGCCCCCGTATAAGCCAGTACACACAAGCCGAAGCTGAAGAAGCACGACAAGATGGCGTTGATCTCCTGGAAGAAGAACGAAACCTAGCTCTCACCCGATCGGCGTTCTATCAGCAAGACCTTCGACGATACCACGACCGCCATGTCCAAGCTCGCTCCTTCCAAGAGGGAGACATGGTACATCGAATCAAGAAAACTGCGGACCACAAACTAGCTCCCCCATGGGAAGGCCCATATGTCATCTCCAGAGTACTGCACAATGGGGCCTATCACCTATACGATGTAACTAATAAGATAGAAGAGCCTCACGCATGGAACGCCCAGTTATTGCGACGTTTCTATGCATGAGCACGCTTGTAAGATTTGAATAAATATTATTTCGTACACATAGCGTGCCTCGCTCAATCTATTTTTTGTAAAATCAGGTTTTCCTCCAAGCTGTGCGCAGCTCGGACGAAAACTATCAATCAGGTTTTTCCATCCGAGCTGCACGCAGCTCGGACGAGAACTTAGAAAACTTATTATAAGTGCTCACCAACGCCCCACAGGCTTGGGGAAGCACAACATCATCTGCATTGAGGATCTTATCTACAAGATCATCAATAGAAAAAATTTCTAAGTACTTTCAAGTCTCAGGAGACTTGGGGGCTGCTTAAAGTTGTAAAAGCAGGTTTTCCTCCAAGCTGTGCGCAGCTCGGACGAAAACTATCAATCAGGTTTTCAATCCGAGCTGCACGCAGCTCGGACGAGAACTTAGAAAACTTATTATAAGTGCTCACTGATGACCCTCAACGTAAAGGGATTGATTGCAGCGTTTCCGATAAGTAAGAGTGTCGAACCCAACGAGGAGCAGAAGGTAATAGCAAGTGACTTTGGCAAGGAGATGACTGCAAGCACTGAAAGATAACTTTTTAGGGGGTTTCTTGGTATAAGCGACAGGAAAGTAAAAACGAGCAAAGTAAAAGGTACTGGAGAGTAACGAGTGGCCCAATCCTTTCTTGCAAAGGAGAGGCCTAGCAACTAAACTTATAAAAGCTAAAGTGTTCTTGAGGACACACGGGAGAGGTAGTCATGTGCTTTCGCCATATTCCGTATCGGTACTATGTGTTGTGTTGATAAGTGTTGAGTGGGTGGATCTATGCTAGTACACCCTCTAGACTAAGATAAGTGTACTCTTATGATTAAACACCTTGCAAGCATCCGCAAATACAAGATAGTAATTAAGGCAAAATCCTAACAATAGCAATACGATCGGTGATCCATTGTTCCCTTGCGCAAAAGCGTGCAAACTGGAGTTTAGGTTTCTGTCACTCCGGCAACCCACCGTAAGCATTCTTTGTACACAGTGTATCCCCCTAGGTCCTTGATAAGGCGAAGTGTTGAGTGTTCGACTCACACAACACCACTAGGAAAATAACAACACAACTTAAATATCAACCAACACATATTACTTCAACATCATATGACTACTAACAACTAGACTTCTCCCATGTCCTCAAGAACTAAAGTAACTACTCACAAGACATAAAAGAGATCATGATCAGTGGGGATAAATAGATGATAAACAATCTGAACACAATAATATTTCTCCAACAAAACTCAATAGCATTCACCACAAAGTAGTAATCAACACCGATAGAGTAGAGAGGATAGATAGTACGGATTACAACATGTCTAAATCCACCGGAAAAAAATTCCCTACAACTTTGTAGTTTTAAGTTTTTCCGTTTGAGGCCGTCTTCTAGCGTTTCCGAGGCGATCTTTAAAACTTGTCTGGTGGGGACAGATTTCGGGAGAGTTAGAGTACAACTCCTACAAGGCTCCTTTTTGTGATTTTTCCTTTATCCAAGTAATTCCTACATATAAAGTACAAAAACAAGAACTTGTGCACTCTTGCAACCATTAATAGGTTAGTTCCAAAATATGTTATAAAAAGATATGAAAGTGTATCAAAAGCATAGCAATATCACACAAAACATGCATGAAGCAAGCAGAAATTATAGATACGTTTGGGACGTATCAACATCCCCAAGCTTAATTCCTTCTCGTCCTCGAGTAGGTAAATGATAACAAGCATAATTTCTGTGGTGACATGCCACACAAACATATAAGGACTTTTAAGTAAAGCAATCAAAGCATGCAATTCAATTCAAGTCTTAACAAGCAAGAGTCTATATTAGCATTGACACAAGCAACAAAAGAACAAAGGGTGCAAGTGCTCTCGCTGTCCGTGACTCGAATGTCTCCAAATGGTGTTTGCGTGCAAGAAAGGGGATAGGGAATACGAGATGAAAAAGTATTTTTGTTGAGAACTCAATCTACTAAAGTTTCACACTCGGTCTTCTTTGGAATCTTATCTTGACTCGTCCCCAGACCACTAGCCAGGTACAAGTCAATTTGATCCACTCCTTTTCGATATTTTGAGCACTCATGCAATGGATGAGCGTAAGCACGAGAGTTGACACTTTGGATTGCAAAGAGAGAAATATGGTGGAGGAGGAATACAAAAAGGGTGAGAAAGGCTCACATCAATGAGGACAACCATAGGCGAGAGAAGGCCATATGATAGATATGATGTGAGGAGTAGGGATTGCGATGCAATGGATGCACATAAGAGCTAAGAAAAGCTCTCCAATGGAACTAGTGGGGGTGCATACAACTTGCTTGCTCAAGAAGACCTAGAGCTCATTTGAGGAGGATCATCATTGGAATATACAAGCTAAGTTTTATAGTGTGAAGGGTCCCCACGTAGCTATATGCATGTATGATGATCTCTATGGAGTACAAGGGATAGAGGATGAAGTACTAGTGTTGATCTCTCAAAAGGAATAGTAGTGTGCCCCCTTCTCTCTTTTTTCTTTTCTTTTTTTCTATTTTTTCTATTTTTTCTATTTTTTTTGTGGCCTCAATGGCTCTTTCTATTTCTCTCATTTGTCCTCTTTGGGATCTTTTAATTTTGTCCTCTTTGGGATCTTTTATTTGTCCACTTTGGGATCTTTTCCTCACTTTAGGGGCAACACTCTATATATTACAAGAAGTATAGAAGATCTTTCACACTTTACAAAGTACTCAAATCATAAAGAAGATGTAACTATCATGATGTATGCAATGTATGCCTCTGCCAGTGTAGCAGGAACATGTATGACATGAAGACCAAGTCATGAAGAGGTGGATGTTGCATGGCAATATATCTCGGAAAGGCTATGGAAATGCCTTGATAGGTAGGTATGGTGGCTGTTTTGAGGAAATATATAAGGAGGTTTATGATGACAGAGCGTATCATGCCAAGGGTTTGGATGTACCGGCGAAGGTGGACGCCAACTCTCGGAGTGAGAAGAAGGCAATGCACGACACGGGAGAGGCTAGCAAAAATTAGGAGGTGGAAGTGTCAACTTTCAATACTTACATTAGTCTGAAGAACTCATGCACTTATTATCGGTAACTCTCAATCTAGTAAGGAGGTTCACAAAGAGACAAGTACCCCGAGGAGGAGTGTATGGGGGTTTGGTTATCCTTGCGCATCCTCGAGTCATGGTACGTGAGTGTACTCTAATATTCGACTCCTCAGAAGAGTAGTGATCCATCTAGTAGCTAGAGTTCTCAACTAGTTTTGTAGGTTTTGAAAATAAACACGAATTGCCCAAAATACGCACCTATCACTAATAGGCTAGAGCTCTTAACACCAAAAGTTCATACATTACTCACATCAATACCTCAAAACTATTGCAAGTTGCTACTAAAATTAAATAGCAACCTCAATTACCTACTTTAAAGACAAGACACAACTCAGTGCAACAACCAACTCTCTTAACAAGATAAACATGAAAACTAAAGAGAGTTCCAGCAACAAACTAAACAAAAGCCAAGGCTCTTGCTTAAGAGAAACTAAGACTAAAACTAAACATGGCAGCAACTACGAAAAGATAAAGAACACACAACAGCAAAAAGATAGGCATGAAGAATCCTATGATGTGTTCTAGATTTTGAAAGTGGAACGTGTTTCTCTCCCACACAAGGTAAGACGGGATCTAACTTGTTATGAACAGCAAGCAAAGCTAAAAAAAACTAAAAATAAAACCTAAGAGCGAAACGCTCCAAGCACAGCACATAACGCATGAAGTGATAAAAATATAGTGAGACGAAGGACGAACTGATGATTGTTGATGGAGAAGGGGATGCACGGGGGCATCCCCAAGCTTAGACGCTTGAGTCTCCTTGAATATTTATTGGGGATGCATGGGTGCATCCCCAAGCTTGAGCGCTTGACACTCCGGAATCTTCTTTCATCATCTTCCATCGCACACTTTAAAACTCCCTTCATACATAACTCATCATAAGCTGATTAGAGAGGTTAGTACCCTTAATAAATAATTTTTCCCCACTGGATATAAAGATATTATTGAAGATCTACTGTTTCTCAAGATTGCCAAAAGGGTTTTGCAAAGAAAAAGCAAGCTTAAGGTTTGCAAAAGTTAGGAGAGACAAAACGTGGCAGAATCTGTGAAAAATAGAATAGTAGGTAGTAAATAATTTTTTAGGGGTACTTCTGCAGCTCAAATCAAAAAACTCAGAACAGACGCTCAAAATTAAATTCTATGGAGCACGCTGTCAAAAAAATTCAGATCAAAAAGATGATCTGGTGATTTTAGGCTAATTTTTCCGTCCAAGGACAGAATCTGTTTTCTGGACAGCATGTCACAACTTTTGAACTTTCTTGCAATCGGAGGCTAGACTTGGCACAAAGATTGAAAATAAAGATACAATGATGTTGCTACAGTAGTAACAATCATCAAGACCACTAAAAACTGAAAGTAAAAACTCAAACTAAAGATAACAAGGGTTGTCTCCCTAGAGCTCTTTCTTTATAGCCATAAAGATAGGCTTAAGATTTTAATGATGCTCTCATAGGAATAAGAATTGAAGAACAAAATATAGCATCAAGAAGCAAATACGAAACCCATTTAAGTCTAACATGCTTCCTATGCAAAGAGATCTTATAGAGTAATAACTCATTGAAGCATAAAGATATTATCATAGGAAGGCAAAACAAGTGCAACTTCAAAGCTTTCAACATAAAGAGAGGGAATTTCATATTATTGAAATATCTATGAGCATATGTTCCCCTCTCATAATAATTTTCAGTGGGATCATGAATAAACTCAACAATATAAGTATCACATAAAAATTCTTATCATGATCCACAAGCATAGAAAATTTGTTACTCTCCACATAAGTAAAATTCTTCTCATTAGTAATAGTGGGAGCAAACTAAAGAAAATAGCTATCACATGAATCGTTCTTATCATGATACACTTCCAAATATTTATTATTTATAGCATAAGTGTGATCACAATAATCATCATAGATAGGAGGCAAAGTATCTTCAAAATAAATTTCCTCATCAAAATTTGGGGGGATAAAAAGATCATCTTCATCAAACGTAGCATCCCCAAGCTTATAGCTTTGCATATCATTAGCATCAAAAGTATTCAAAGAAGACATGCAAATAACATTACTACTATCATGAGTGTTGTGCAAATAATAAAGCTCCATAGGATTTTTGATCTCCTCCTCAAACACTTCATGTCCTAACTCAAGATAGAGCTCATAAAGCTCTCTCATAATTTTGTTGTTGTTTTCCATAAAGCCTAACTAGTGAAAATAAAAACAAGAAACAAAAAGAATTAATTGTAAGATCTAAAGATATACCTTCAAGCACTCACCTCCCCGGCAACGGCGCCAGAAATAGCTTGATGTCTACGCACGCTTCTATTCTTGTAGACTATGTTGGGCCTCCAAGCGCAGAGATTTGTAGGACAGCAGCAATTTCCCTCAAGTGGATGACCTAAGGTTTATCGAACTCAGGGAAGTATAGGTTGAAGATGGTCTCTCTCAAGCAACCCTGCAATTAAGATACAAGAAGTCTCTTGTGTCCCCAACACACCTAATACAACTAGGAGTTGTATAGGTGCACTAGTTCGACGAAGAGATGGTAAAATATGGGTGATAGGTGTGGTAAAACGAAGTAATATAAATCTGTAATAAAAAATGCAGCAAAGAAACAAGTGGTAAACGTGAGCACAAACGGTATTGCAATGGTGGAAAGAAGGCCTAGGCTTCATACTTTCACTAGTGGCAACTCCCAACAACATTAACATAGTCTAATCACATGATATTTCCCATAAAACATGCAATGG
This sequence comes from Bromus sterilis, assembly GCA_950022295.1. Taxonomy (NCBI): domain Eukaryota; kingdom Viridiplantae; phylum Streptophyta; class Magnoliopsida; order Poales; family Poaceae; genus Bromus; species Bromus sterilis. The sequence continues at coordinate 437,445,796 of OX465595.1, forward strand.
AGACGTACTCGGAGGTCATTCCTTTGTGGTCAAGAGAGGACGAGAATTGTGTAGGGCTACAAAAGCACACCTCAGAGTTCTTAGTTCTCAATCTATGGATTTCCCAATGTCACCGCGGCCATCCAAAGAGAGTACCACAATCACCACAACATATCTAAAGGATAGTCAAAGACAAGCATCAAGAGACTCTCAATCTTCAATCCACACACAAAAGAGGAAATCACTCATGATAATATTCTTCTAACGCATGTCCAATAGACCGCTGTCACCATGGTCTCGGAGATTATACTAGATAGGATCAAGTGAGTACATCAAATCCAATACATAGAAGAAGGGGAAACATCATGGGATCACCCTAGATTAACATAGCCAATGATCACAACAAAGATCACATCATGGGAGAGAGAGAAACCACATAGATCAAGATACAAGCCTTAGCCCCGAGGGGAACTACTCACACATGGACATGGTGAGTGAGAGAGAGTTGTTGATGGAGAGGTGCAGCCCGGAGAAGATGAAGGAGGCGGCGACGGCGGCGCCCACGACCACGGCGGTGGCCACGGCCCTTTGGGGCAGCGGCCCTTGGCCCCTTCTTCTTCCTTGGAGATGGTGCTGCTGTGGAGATTGATCTCCCCCTCAAGACGGCTTCCAAGGGGGAGGAATTTTCGTGGTGCCCTTTGACCTAGGTTTCCTCTCTTTATATAGACTCTCGGATTCCCGTCATCCAGATTACGTCTTCTGTATTTCGGGGTTTCTGGAAGCGTCCGAACTCCGATTGGGCCGAATTTTATGTCTAAATCCACCGGAAAACAATTCCCTACAACTTTGTAGTTTTAAGTTTTTCCGTTTGAGGCCGTCTTCTAGCATTTCCGAGGCGATCTTTAAAACCTGTCTGGTGGGGACAGATTTTGGAAGAGTTAGAGTACAACTCCTACAAGGCTCCTTTTTGTGATTTTTCCTTTATCCAAGTAATTCCTACATATAAAGTACAAAAACAAGAACTTGTGCACTCTTGCAACCATTAATAGGTTAGTTCCAAAATATGTTATAAAAAGATATGAAAGTGTATCAAAAGCATAGCAATATCACACAAAACATGCATGGAGCAAGCAGAAATTATAGATACGTTTGGGACGTATCAATCACTCACCAACGCCCCATAGGCTTGGGAAAGCACAACATCATCTGCATTGAGGATCTTATCTACAAGATCATCAATAGAAAAAAATTCTAAGTACTTTCAAGTCTCAGGAGACTTGGGGGCTGCTTAAAGTTGTAAAAGCAGGTTTTCCTCTAAGCTGTGCGCAGCTCGGACGAAAACTATCAATCAGATTTTCAATCCGAGCTACACGCAGCTCGGACGAGAACTTAGAAAACTTATTATAAATGCTCACCAACGCCCCACAGGCTTGGGGAAGCACAACATCATCTGCATTGAGGATATTATCTACAAGATCATCAATAGAAAAAAATTCTAAGTACTTTCAAGTCTCAGGAGACTTGGGGGCTGCTTAAAGTTGTAAAAGCAGGTTTTCCTCCGAGCTGTGCGCAGCTCGGACGAAAACTATCAATCAGGTTTTCCATCCGAGCTGCACGCAGCTCGGACGAGAACTTAGAAAACTTATTATAAGTGCTCACCAACGCCCCCCAGGCTTGGGGAAGCACAACATCATCTGCATTGAGGATCTTGTCTACAAGATCTTGAATAGAAAATTCTTCTAAGTACTTTCAAGTCTCAGGAGACTTGGGGGCTGCTTAAAGCGATAAAATCAGGTTTTCTTCCGAGTTATGCGCAGCTCGAATGAAAACTTAGAAAATTCATACAAAAAGAAAAAGCAAGAATCGGCAGAAATATCCGTTTCCCACTAAGAAACAGAATACGAGTTCATCAACCAAACGAAGGAGTGCCACGACACAACCACACAGTGCAACTTATTACAGATCCACTCGGCATCCCGAGGCAAATCTCAAACCAGTGTTTTTCACTACACTTCACTCATTCCTTGCCCGCCTTGTCAGACTCACTGGTTACGCGAGTTGACTCAACAAACAAGTCCAGATCGGGCATCAGGGCAATTCGGCTAGCAGTTTCAGCATAACGCGGAAGGAAGGAGGTGCAGCTCTGACCTTCTTTCGGATCTCCACCGCAACCCGCTCAAGATTATGGACCCGCTCCGGAAAATGCGCCTTGGTCAACGCCAGTGTGTAATTCGCACTTCTCCGTGCCGCTGAGCGTTTCCAGTGGGCCAGTTGATGAGGGGCCTCTCGGAGGACGGGCACAATAGTGTCCAATTTCACCCTGCTTCCCTCATCAGATGACAGCTTGCTCTTCAAAGCCAGCGTAGCACCCATAACCTCTTCAGCAAATTTCTTCGCTTTAGCGCACCTCATGGTCAGCAAACCCCGAGCCAGAGCAAATTCTGTGGTCACTGGCGTGTAATTATTCCTTTTCATCATTTCCGCAAAATTGGCCACGCGCGCTTGCTCGGCCTCCGGGTCCGTCCCATATGCTGCATCAAAGGAGAAGATCAGTACACAATAGAAGACTTGGAAACAAGTCCCTATCACAACTCGGACGGCAAAACTCACCAGACAAGGTCTCACTGAAAACGGCAAACCGCCCAGCGCAATACTCTTCAACTGTCTTCACCGCCTTCCGAGTGGCTTCCAACTCGGCTTGATGTTTCTTCTTATCCTCGGCACGCAGCTCGGATAGTTTCTCCAAGTCAGACTCCAGCTTCGAGATGCAAGCTTCATTTTCCTTCACTGCCTGTTTGTAATAATGCAGACTTGTCTCCAAAGCCTTCTGAGCCTTGGCCCGTTTCTCAACCTGGTCTATTTCCTTCTTCATCTTAGCAACAAAATCATCGTTCTCCTTGACTTTCACATCAAAGGCCTTCTTCGCCGCCTCTGCAAGCAGAACGTCAAACGAAAAAATGGCAGCTTGGAAACTCAAGAGTTTTTACCATTGTCCTCAGCATGCTGTTTCTTTAGTTTGTTGTGCTCTTCAAGCAGCGCTTCGTACGCACTCTTGGCAGCAGTATTCTCCTCCTGCAACTTCACGAAGGACGAACAAAGCTTGCATGCCTCCTATGAAAACAAGAGGAATACCATACTCAAATAAAAACCTCCTATCAAAAGACTCCGAACAACTTCGCAAAGTTACTCGGAGCCTTGGGGGCTACACCCAGTGGGTGCACTAAGAAGTGCTCCCACTGGAAGTCTACTCAAATAAAAACCTCCTATCAAAAGACTCCGAACAACATCGCAAAGTTACTCGGAGCCTTGGGGGCTACACCCAGTGGGTGCACTAAGAACTGCTCCCACTGGAAGTCTACTCAAATAAAAACCTCGTGTCAAAAGACTCCGAACAACTTCGCAAAGTTACTCGGAGCCTTGGGGGATACACCCAGTGGGTGCACTAAGAAGTGCTCCCACTGGAAGTCTACTGAAATAAAAACGTCCTATCAAAAGACCACAAATAACTTCGCAAAGTTACTCGGAGCCTTGGGGGCTACACCCAGTGGGTAGGAAAACTTACGTAAGTACTTACGTGCATGTTGGACTTCACCAACTCGGCCTCGGATGCTAACTCCTGCAGCCGCAGCTCAAACTGAGTCGCCCTAACCAAGGACTCCTTCAATCCACCAACAATAGCACTCTCCACTGGGGCTCCGACTGGAATGGCTACCGAGATAGCAGGCTCACCCCCTCGAGCAGCCGCCGAGGCGACATGGGCCTCCTTAACAGCCTCCCCAGCTGGAGCATCATGTGCGACAGCTCGGGAACCAGACCCAGAGGATACCGCCCCCCAGGAACTATCACCTTAGGAGGAGTGACCCCAGCAGCGGCGGGCTCGGTAGCAATCCGAGATGGGTCAGCAGTAGAGTCAACATCCATGTATGTAACAGAAACAACAAACAATTAAAAGCGAAAAGACGACAGTGATAAAAGTCTCAACAAAAACGGCGAAGAATTCCCACCAACAGCCGCAGTATCTTCTGAAATAGTGTCCATTCCAGGAAAGTCAGTCACCTCGCAAGTGCTAACATCATCCATAGATTCGACCTCGGGATCCTCGATCCCAGGCAACGTCTCAGAACCACTCGGACGAACTCTACAAAATGAAACAGCTGAGGATGGGCCTGGGAAACCAACAGAGCCTTAAAGCATATGAAAACCAACAACATTATTTGTGGACGGTCTTCAAGCTACGCCTCGGGGGAGCAACCTTGGCCGGACCAGATCCAGCCCCCTTGGCCTTTTCAACAGCAACACCCCCTGGGGGATTAGCCTCTCGGCCCCCAAGTGTGACAAGATTCTTCTTCTTCATAGGCGCAACCTTCCCAGAACTGAGGCTCAAGGGCGGAAGTTTCCTGCTGCCCTCTTCGCCACTCGGAGTATGAGCCCTTTTACGGGTCCGAGTAAGCCCCTCCCGCGCCGACTCGCGGTCCTGGTTGTTCTTCGAGCGCTGCTCGGACGCTGCCTGAACCCGATCCACCTCGGACTCCAGTTCCTCCCCCGACTCAACTCCGACCCCTGCACTGGCGGTACTGTCTTCATCCTCCTCGGCAGGATGTTGCGGAGCCAGAGGGATCGGAGATCGGAACTGGGTAAAATCCTAGCAAAAATAAGGAAGCCCGAGTTAGAGCCAACAAGTGAAACGCACGCAAGATACACATGGCACAAATCAGCATACCAAGGTGGGAGGATTCTCGATGCTGAGGGGCCTCACTCGGCCAGTCGTCCGAAGACCGTGGGTCACGCTGGTTATTATTTTCATCTGAAGTTCAAACTCGTCCATAGGCATCTCGGTATTGCTATAACGGGTGTCGTCCTGCAACCCAGAATATGTCCACATCCCCCGAGCCCTGGCCTGGAGAGGCTGAATCTTCCGAACCACAAAGGTGGCTATCAGGTCCATGGCGTCTAGGCCGTTTTTCTTCAGCCGGATGACTTCTCGCATCAAGGGGAGCACCTGCTCCTTATCAGCATTGGTAAGTCGGGGATTCCAGCCCTGAGAGGAAGTTAGCCTAACGTCCGAGTAAGGCGGCAAGGTACGCACCCCCGGCCCCTCGGCCACCTTGCAGTAGAACCAACTGTTCTACCAGTTCTTGACAGAATCAGACACACTAGAAGGGAAATACTGTACCCCTTGCTTCTTGGCCAAAAACAGGCCGCCGCAAAGATGATTGAACTCAACACCGCCACCCTCCCCAGAATTCTTCGCCTTCTGAGGCTTGATGGCGTATATGCTACGGAAAAGATGCCAGTGGGGCTCTATGCCTAAGAATCCCTCACAAAGGGTAAAAAAACTAGAGAGGAGGGTAACAGCGTTGGGGACAATGTGATGAAGCTGAGCACCCGTGAAAGCCAAAAAAAATCCAAGAAGAAGGGATGTGGGGGAAGAGAAAAGCCGCGGTCCACATGCGAAAGCAAAAGAACCCTCTCACCGTCCCGTGGAGCGGGCTCGTCTTCCCCAGCCGCGGAAAGACGACAACCCTCGCGGGGAACCAGACCGGCGTCCTGGTACCCCAGCAGCATGTCCTTCGTCACGATCGACGGAAGCCACTCCCCCGCAGACATGGTCGCGGCGGCGGCAGGAGAGAAGCGCGAGTGGCGGCCTCCCAGGATGGAGCACAGGCAGCCGGCGGAGGTGTCTTGGCGGCGAGATTGAGCAGGCAAGGAAGAGGCGGAGTGAGAAAGAGGAGGGAGCGGCCGCGCGGGGGAAATGAGAATATCTGCCCCAAACCGAAAGGTTGGGGCGGTTTTATAGCCCCAGGGGGAAACTGCCACGCGTCAGATCCGCGCCCCATTATGGGTTTGCCGGTTGCTCTCCCCATAAAACCGCTCCACTTCCCCATGATCCCTCCCACTTCCCCACGGGCAGTTAATTATTATCCTATAAGACCGCCGCGGGAATCGAGGAGGCAGGCCCAAACAGTGCGCCCACTTGCCTAGGCAAGAAGATTCTCTGACAGGGTGAGATCCTTTGTAAAAGACGGAATCTGATTTCGATCCAAAGCTCGGAACCGCCCCAACTACTCGGAAGATACGAAGCATAACGCACACCGACCAAACTCTCCGAGTACGCCATCACTCGGAAGAAATTACTAGGCTCCCACAGCGTCCGAGTAAGCTGTCACTCGGAAGCACCACGAAAAGAACCACTCGAGGTTTCCCCGCAAAACGAAAAATCTCGCACCCAGTTACTCGGGAAAAATCCGAATAACTAGCTCGTTGGTGGCCCGTCTCTGACGTAGAATGCCAGGCCACCAGTAAGACCCGGCGCAGGGGGTAAAGAATCAATGTCCCACGTGGCATGGCCTAGGACTCGGCACGATGTCCTAGGGCATTGAACTTTACAAATTTGGTTCATATGGAGTTTAAGGCCTTTTACTCCGAGACACGCCTTCCGGGGCCTCAGTCCACCTCTTCCGAGAGACGTTTGAGTGTCGCCGAATTTTTCCGCTAACCTGCCCAACTCGTACTCGAGGGAAAAGTTCGAACATCAATAAATCTCTTTCGGGCCTCTTACTGAGTTCAATCTTCGCATACCTCAGAAAGACTAACAAATGTCAGCCACCTCAATTACGAGCACCCGAAAGCGCTTGGGGGCTACTGTCGTGGTAATACTAAAGGCATACCCCTAAGAAAGGGAAACCAAGGGGTATCCTTAAGCCCTTGGTTTTCCTAATATTCCCAAACAAAATAAGACCAGCAAAAAACATGGAGCATCAACAAGTTACTCGGAGATACACGGCTACTCGGAAGCCCGGCAGGACCTGAGTAGAACGACACTCGAGACCAATCGGGGAGCCCTCCCTTACTCGGAAGACGGAACGCAACGGACAGGGAGCATTCAATACCGCGGGCGTTTCCTCTCCTTTATTAGTAGTAATGGGCAGACCGTTTTTGTATTTAAGTACGCATTGAATCTTGTAATTAAGACCCATTTAAGCCGAGGCATTAAGAGGGCAGGGGCGCACTCTATATAAGCCCCCCCTCCCCTCCGGCGTGGGTACGCGCAACATTCTCCACTTCTCAGTATTTCTGAAGAAAGAACACCCCAGTCAGCCTGGGACAGGACTAAGGTTTTTATCTCTACGGAGAGGCCTAACCTGTATAATCCTCTTGCGTCAACCCTCTCTACGTACAGATTCATTTAGCTCCGTTCATACCCCTATATCTATTGTCAGGATTATATCCACGACAACGGCGACGAAGAACATGTCCTGTTGGCGGTGGCGCAGCAGGGAAACCTTGTGGTCCGAGAAGGTGAAGTCGGGCGGCGAGTGGATGAGATTGACCGACGGCGGCGTGTTCTTGGTGCCGGCCTGGTAGACGAAGTGGCGAATGTACTCGGCGTAGGTGTCGTGGCGCTCGGGGGAGATGACGATGCGGAGCAGGGCGAGGCCGTCCTCCGTATAGCAGACCTTGGGTATGCTACCGTACGCGTCGGGACTCAGATCTGGGCAATGGACGGTGAAGCAGGAGACCCGCGGCGGGGTGGCCGGCCAGAAGGTGACCAGGATGCGCTTGCCCTTCTTCTTGGTCCTGCTCCTGCGGCCTTTTGCGGTGGTGGCGTTGGTGCGGTCGCTGAGGTAGCCGAACAAGTCGAGGATGATGGTCTCCGGGAGATCCTCGGGGTCGGGGTAGATAGGCGGATCGACCATGAGCAGCCGGATTTCGTGGTCAAGCATGCCCATGGCAACCGAGGAGGTCGATGCAGATCGGAGGTGACAGCGGAAGGAGGGAGAAACGGGAATGGAACCCTAACACTGACCACACACCGGAGTAACGTGGAGCACTGTGGCAACCCGGTGATTTGGTAGCGGATTTTTTTACAAATTTAACCTTTATTTGAATTTTAAACACAAATTGAATCCAAAATTTAAACATTTCATAAACTAACCCTTTTTTCATGACGCCCGCCTATATGGCTCCATGCTAGACACCATAGCGCCCTGATAAAAGGCGTCATACAACTCGCCACGTCGGACCTTCCAGTGAGCCTATCAGGACCATAGCGCCTTTAGGAGTCATGCCCTCTACCATGGCGTCTTTATTAATGGAGTCATGCCTTGTACCATGACGCTTTTACTAATGGCAACATGCCCTCTATCAATGACACTTTGGACAAAGGAGTCATGATACTTAAGTTTAATTTTGATACTTCGTACTATAAACGGCCGCCGATTCTTCATACGAACTCCGATTTTGATGTTCTTGGACTCGTTGAACTCGTATTGACGAGGGCCTCATGTTGATATAATTGGATCTTTATTTAGAGCATTTGAAAAAAAAACCATTTTGACTCTTCCCAAATGTCTAAGTCTGGCACCGTAGGTCTTCCGGTTTGACTCCAATTTAATCCCCTTGAACATGTCATTGCCAAGACCATGTACATGCCAACAAACCTAAAGATACCATAAAAATAAAAAATAAAATAAAATTATGCAGTGGAATTGTAAAACGTAAAAATATGAGAAATTATGCATTATGGACAATGAAAAATGGTTGGATATGATATGAGAGATTTTGGCATTATTATATCTTATAAAAATTACGTTCAAAATTCATTCATCATGCATTCCAAAAATAAAATCTTAACCTATCCAGAATTGTAAGGGAAGCTTCCATATATCTCATTTTCTTCCACATAAGCGATATGAAAGCTTCCCTATAATTTAAGAACACCAGAGATATGAAAGCTTCCCTATAATTGAAATACATGAGAGATATGAAAACTTTCCTATGATTGAAGAACATGAGAGATATGAAAGCTTCCCTATGATTGAAGAACATGAGAGATACGGAAGCTCCCCTGCAATTATGCATAGTTTAAGATTTTACTTTTAGAGAATAAATATATAATTATATAGATATAGGAAACTCTTCCATGTCACATGGATCTTGATATAATGCATCAGAGCAAACATATGAATTAAAGCATACATGCAGCATATGATTCTTTTTTTTGAGAATAATATTTACAACAAAATTAAATCATGGTGTTAATGACTGAGATGCATGACGAGTGAATTTTATGCGCAATTTTCATAGCATGCTCTCCAATCGTTTTCATCTTCAACATATCAGAGATGATACATCTCCCACCCTTCGCTAGTCGACCCATTCAAGCGTTCCTAATTTGATTTGCTTGTAAATAGTTCCGATCCTGACTTTGTTATTTTCTTCTTAGGTTTGTTCTTTAAGCCTCCATTGGATTCGAATCTAACAGAGTTCTCAGCGCATGAGCGGATTAGGAGCATACCCTGAGTGAGATGCATGATGAGTGAATTTTATGCGCAATTTTCATAGTATATTTTGGTACCAAAATACCTCATATCATATCCAACCGGTTTTCCAAGTCAATAATGCATAGTTTCTCATATTTTACGTTTTATGTTTTTATTGCATAGCTTTATTTTTTATTAGTTTTTTTGTTTAATGGTATTTTTAGGTTTGTTGGCATGTGCATGGTCTTGGCAATGACATGTTCAAAGGGATAAAATTGAAGTCAAACTGGAGGGCCTACGGTGCCAGACTTAGCCATTTGGGAAGTGTCAAAATGTTTTTAATGCTCTAAATAAAGATCCAATGATATCAACATGAGGCCCTCGTCAATACGAATTCAATGAGTTCAAAAACATCAAAATCGGAGTTCGTATGAAAAATCGGCCGCCATTTATAGTACGAAGCATCAAAATTAAACTTAAGTATCATGACTCCTTTGTCCAGGGTGCCATGGTAGAGGGCATGTCGCCATTAGTAAAGGCGCCATGATACAAGGCATGACTCCATTAGTAAAGGCGACATGGTCCTGACAGACCCACTAACAGGTCCGACGTGGCGAGTTGTTTGACGACTTTTATCAGGGCGCCATGGTGTCTAGCATGGAGCCATATAGACGGGCGCCAGGAAAAAGGGTTAGTTTATGAAATTTTTAAATTTTGGGTTCATTTTGTGTTTAAAATTCAAATAAGGGTTAAATTCATAAAAAATTCCTTTGGTAGCAGCAACTGGTTTTTGGTTGATTTTTTTTTAATTTCTGACTTCTCGGAGAATAAGATTATTTTATTATAAAGCAAATATATTTTTTGAAAGTGCAAATAAAATTTAAATTTTTTGAACAATTTTAAAATTAAATAAATGATAAATATATGAAGATTTTTTAAATAGCGTTTTTTCCAAAACTGAACTGATCAAGTACCTTCTATAAGGTTCCCAAAACCAAAGCTAGCCTTTAATGGGCCTTCCCAAGTCAATCGCTCGTGTGCTAATTGGTGATTATTTGGTGTATAATGCATCTAACAGAAAACCACCATTTATGTCTTTTCCTATAAACAAATTGATTTGGGTGTGTGATTGGTTCCTTGCATCGATTTTGGATCTTCTACATATGTGGCATAGTAGAGATTGATTGAGCAAGTGCATGCTATGAACCAGGTCTACACTTTGTTAGATTGCCCACAAAGCCCTACGTTGCGTCACAACAGAAAACGCAAGCACAAAGTTTTGTTTCAAGTATGTGCTCCTCATATGCAACGTGCCAGTGTTTGGTTATGTGTTGCCAAGTGTTGAAGATGATTTCGACGAATCCCTCGATAGGGTGTTCTAGCTAAGCGAACGATGACGATGATAAGAGGAGACATATATTTCAAGTGCGAGCTCTCTTATGAAGACAAAACCCTACTCCTCCTTCTTGATTATGATGGGATGTAACAACGAGTACATATGATAAATAGGTTGTTCTACGATTGTTATCTATATCCCTAGGGACCTCACACCCCTGACTTATATACAAGGTTAGGGGTGCCAGGTTTATATGAGTTCTACGTCGGTACAGTTAAGGAAACATAAACCGACTATGATTCTACCATCTTATCCTCCAAGGCAGTCACATACCTTTCATCTTCGATCCTGGGCTTCATTTATATGTAAAGAGGCTTACCTGATGATTGCCTGTCCTTGTGAATTATGTTGCACAGTAGCTAGAAGCCTAGGATGAATCAAATGACCGTGGGTCTGGCATGGGGTATCTATGGTAAAAAGGTACTCGGGTAGCCAGGGTGACTTGCCCATGGAACCACCTCCCAGGGGAGATTGGTAGGCAAATCATCCTTGGCAATCGAAGTTGGCCTCTTACCCCATGCAAGACCTCCCTCGCCTGTGTTTTGTGCCCTAGTGCACTAGCTAGTTGATGATTCATGCATGGCTTTCCTAACCATGTATTTATATGAAGGCAAGATCCATGGGGCTCAGGGTAGGGCCTAGGGGCTATGACTTCTAGTAGCGAGGCGTCGTGGCAGCGTGCTTGACAAAGCTAAAGCTATAGTGAAGAATCTTGGCCTTTGACAAGCAAAAGGTGTCGATCACAAAGTAATAAAATGGGATGTGAAGATCTATGTGTATTTGGCTGCCTTTTTATTTCCTTTTAGGAGAGCATTGGTGGAAATTGATTTTGTTTTGAGAAGGGGTTTTTCTGGTTGGTTGACCTGTGCATGAAGACATACATGTCCACTACACTCGTTGGGTTCCAACCACTTGCATTCCCCAGAGGCTGGCATGGATGAGGCCAATCACGTTCAATCATCCATGTTCAGGCGAATGGAATGGAGTATATGTAATTTGCATGTGAAGAAGAACATTGCATTGCATACACACACGATGGCGATAAGGACGGAGGAGTTTGTATGTATGTGTGCATCATGCATGCAAATTTCCTTCCTGCGTGAGAAGGTGAAGGGATAAAGGTTAGTTGTACTGCTGTGTGGAAAAGGATTGGTCAAAGAAGAGAGAGTTGGTGACTAGAATTTAGACATTCCAATTATTCATGATGTCCTTAAAAATCATCTGGATGCTTTTAGATATTATGAGTTTCATAACAAAAGTTTCTAAGCTCGTGAACAAAGCTACAGGAAAGAAAAGGTGAAGAACGTTCCTTGAACTCCTGGATGATAGCACCACGGCTTTCAAATGAACCTTGCTTGATATTATCTACCATCATCTTGCGGCCCGAAGCAACATGGTTGCATTGGATATAGAGGACGTCACATAGCGCTAGAGCTTCTCTGCACGCAAATGCCTCAAGGGTTTTCGTCTCCATCAAACTGAAGACGACTGCCAAGGCACATAGGTAAATATCCACATGAGCACTTCTATACCGACCAAACGCACATGCAAGCACGCAATGTGGCGACCCACAACAAGATTGTGGCGGAGTGCTACTTTTGATTGTGATCTTCTTTCCATGCGGAGTGTTTAAAAAAAATTGGGGGGAGGGGGGGGGGGTCTTCACAAAAAAAACATCTGCTTGCATATTTTAAATATTTAAAAAATATTTTTCAATTAAAAATGTTCACACAAACTACAAAATAAAAAATGTAGAATATATATTGAAATTAACAGTTCTTCATTTATTCCACAGAATGTTCACTTATTAGAATTTTTTATTTGTAGAATGTATATTTTTTTCAAAATATATTTACGAATTTTAATATGTTCTCAGAATTTAAAAAATTAAAATGAGTTTTCTATAAATTTTATAGTTCTTAAAAAGTAAAAAATAAAATAAAATACCTAGCAAAGAGAATTAGGAAGAAAATATTTAAGAAATAAAACCGAAGAAAACCAACCATGAAACTGATTGAACGGAGGAAAAAGTAGAAAATGAAAAAATAAATGGATTTGTGGGCCAAACCCATGGCAGCGCTCCTCTATGTTAGAAGAAGATGTCGTGAACTTGTCAAAATAAGCAACAAATAGGAATTAACCTTACTGTTTTGTTCGACCTATCTTGGTCGTCAATCCACCATGAAAGGGCAACGGCCCATTACCTCGAGAGCTCCTGTTTGATCCTAGTGTGGGTCCAATCAAAATCACTAGTTAAAACGTATTCGTTGTAACAAACACTTTCACATTTTTTCGCGGTTGACAAATGACACATTGTACACAAGTAACTGCTCGCGATCTGAAGTTTCTTTTTTTCCCTTTTTAGAGGCGAGAGTGTGCCTCTCGCGGAAACATAATCGTGCCTCTCGAAGAAGGAAAACACGTTTTCCTTTGCTTTTGTAGAGGCACGGTCGTTGAAACAAATCTGTGCCTCCACGAGACACGATCGTGCCTCTAGGAAAAAAAGACAACATTTTTTTTTCTTTTTAAAGGTACGGGGCGTGCCTCTTACGAAAGCAAACATGTGCCTCCACTGGTGGCATGATCTTGCATCCCGAAAAAAACATATATTTTCCTTTCTAAGGCACGGAGTGTGCTTGTCACAGAAGCTAAACTATGCCTCCACGAGAGGCATGATAGTACCTCTTGAGAAAATAAAAATAAAAATGTGTTCTTTCTGCGTCATAAAATGTATTTTCACTTTTTCGTAGAAAATGTAAGAAAAATCACGTGAAAACCGAAAGCCCAAAAAACCCATCTAAAACCTGAAAACGCTTACAAAATAGAAAAACTGAAATTCCGAGAAAGCCCTCAGCACACGACACATGGCAATCTCTCAGCACACAAAAAAATAACCTTTGTCAGGGCTCGCGAACAAGTGCTCCTCAGATTTGCTCTCATGTCTGGTGCTGGAAAGCTTTCCTCTGAAGGCGCGCCAGATTGGGCCGACCCTTTTACAACCAGAGCGATTTTTTTCCTGTTTTTGTTCATTTTTTTTCATTCTATATATTAAAAACAAGTGTTTAATAAAATAATTTAATCATATAAAAAAACAATGTATATTAAAAAAATGTTCAATGCCTATTAAAAATATTCATCGTATAAAATCAAAAAAATCTGTGTGTATTAAAAATGTTTCGTTGTATACTAAAATTGTTCAACTTATATAATACGAGTAAATTTTAATATATACTTTAAAACGTTCAACATGTTTTAAATTTTTTTAATATTTTTTTTAATTTTTTTGACCATATATAAAAAAGTTCACTGTATATCATGAGAAAGTTATAAAATTAAGGAATCTGAAACTGAAAAGAAAAATAGAAAGAAAAATAAAAAAGGAAATTGGGCCGGCTTGTTTGGAACGCCCTTCAACGAGAAAGGTCGCACCCTTGCTACACGCGAGCGAGCGGCGAATAGGATTCGCGTATTATCTCATGGTCACCTTGACACGGTGAGGCCTTCCCTCGCCCGAAGGAGCCTGACATGGTCAGCGGGTCGAGCAATAACCAGATGGTTGATATGAAAGAAATGAGCTCAGCCAGACGGATGGGTTTCAAGACACATATGTGATGTATATTAAGCAAAATAGGTGTTATACAGAGCAATCTTGAAATAGTATATCTATATGATCTAGGTTGTCTGAGCTAAAAACGAAATTTAAAAGGATTTGGATTTGGTTTTGCCACATTATTCAACATTGATAGAGAAGAATTCCAATAGCATCTAATATTGTTGTCTATATAGAACAACTACACAAAAACGCATCTCAGTGAAACTCCAACTGAGCTTGTTTGAATGTATTTAGAGATCATAAACCATGTGCTAAACTGAGAAAAGTAGTTGAGACGTCCCTATTTAGGTCACCGAAAAAGTATTGCTTTTTAATAACAACTAGATGATATCATGCATGTTGTTGTGGGAGCCGTTAAGAAATAATTTGACGTTTTAAAATATGAGAAAAAATATGAAACATAGTATAATTTGATTATAATTTTTAAAAAAAATATTGTTTAGAGTGAAAATCTAAGAAAATTTGATGAAAAGTCGAAAAAGTGATTGTGTTTTTTTTTATGTTAACTTATTATCTTGGCAATATATCAAAGAGACGATATGAGACAAAAACAATGTTTAGTAGAAACAGTAAAGACATCTCTACCCTTGGTTAAACCTAAAACAATGATAGAACATACATATGTGCATTCGTAAAAATATTGCCGCATAGAAAAATAAAATGTGAGGCAACTCATAATTTATTTATTTTTATTAAAAATACTTATAAATCATGAGGCTAAGTGCATAAAATAGTTATTATTTATTTGCGATAGGATTCCTGCGCATGCAGAGTTAATGAGAGCATGTGCATGAAGAGTTAGTGGAGACAAGTTTTTACATAGTAGACTACTTGATGTGGATAAGTTGCATGTCAAAAAAATAGGTTAGTGGAATAAACTATTTAGGTATTATAGATTCATGAGATGTATCGTTACTCTTATCCGTGAATTATAGTGGGGCTTTGGGGCACCTCCTCCATCACCACAACCCCATGCAAGATGGCAACCTTATCACATCGACAACTGAAGCAGGTCATCGATGTGACCGTCATGGGGAAGCCATCCTTATAGGGTCTACTAGTAAGCTTGCACGTGTAACACACGTGTAACCGTAGAAATACATTTTTTCTCTTAAATCATATATTTTAGAAAGATTTTGTAACATTATGAATGTTATATGTATGAAACCTTGAACATATATCAAATAAATCTTCTGAATCTATGTCTTTTTGACAAAACTATGTGTTCATGTCACTTTTGGATAATTATTATTGAAGCACACACATGCAAATGCACGTCTCGATTAATATTACAAATATATATAAATATATTTTTATTACACTAATAATTATTGCTGATTAAGAAAACATTTTAATATATCATCCTATACATAATGGTAAAAAACATTAAATATCAATATTTAACAATGCACGTGATCGCTATCAGATAACATTATTATCTCAATATTTTTAATACACCTAATCAGTCCTCGCACAACATCTGTAATGTTGTGTGCAACTTCACTGTTGACATAGTTGGGTAGATGCATAAAAAATCGCTTCCTTAGTTGATCACCATCCTGGATGAGAATAATAAATCATTATCTCGGGGGTTTCATATAGTAGAATGTGAAATCGTTTTCCCCGCAAAAAAATGTAAAATCGTTAAAATGAATACTCCTGCAAATTGGTTGATTTAAATCTGTACCATTCCAGGATAAATAAAACTAAAAGCAAAATAACCAAACATGTTCATATAGATAAATACATTATCACTACATTGAGCATTCGAAAACCTAAATAATATGCTTTAATTGGTTTCAAAAGAAGTCACATGTCCATGATTTTTGGAACACAAATTGTTAATCGATGATGCCAGAGAAATTGTCATCATTCCATTTGGGGTTGCGTTAAAATGAGATCCTCTGGAGTTTCAATGCACCTAACTAAATCATCAAGCTTGACTGACAGATATGCCAAGGCATTCCAGTATAGAGATAGTATTGGCATGTTGATCAATGATGAACAAGATATAATGATCAAGGCGAGCATATGCAAATAGGATATGCAAGCACATCTAGATGTTCTCTAAGTAGTGCACATCTAAGTTTTACACCATTGATTTTACATAGAGATTCATGTACATATTTTCTTTTCTTCTTTTTTTCCTTTCTAGTTAGATAAAATCACTTAGATGTGCTCTAAGTAGTGCACATCTAGATGTGTCCTAGCAAATCTGTAGTATGTATTAGTTAGAGAAAAATCATGACCGTATATGATGTACTATATAAGGAACCAACATTACCCATCCGCGTGATGAAATTTTATGCCGTCCAGGCCAACTATGAAATGTTATAGACCGTCTCCCGTGTCATATTGTAGATAGTTATGAACCCGTCGTATGATGTGTTCATGATCCGATAGGTCTATATCAAGTTTTCCGTGTTGTTTTAGCATGGCAAAAATATAAGTCGTGTGTTGATGTACATTTCCTCCGTCTATGCTGCAAATGATCTTGAGCATTTATACAACTAGATAATACCCCGCGCGTTGCTGCGGGAGCTGTTAAGAAATAATTTAATATTTCAATATATGAGAAAAATTGTGGAACTCCGTATAATTTAATTATTGAATATTTTTTAAAGAAATTTTGTTTAGAGTTAAAATCTAAGAAAATTTCATAAAAATCTAAAAATAGGTGTTTTTTAATCTATTTATTATCTGGAGAATATATCGGTGAGACGATATGAGATGAAAATAACGTTGAATGAAGAAAGTGGAGACATACTACATATGTGCATTCATCAAAAAATTGTTGCATAGAAAGATATAATGCAAGCTAACTCATAATTTGATTTTCTACTAAAAAATCACTTCTAAGTCATGAGGCTTAGTGCATAAACAAAGTTAATATTTATTTGTGATTGGTTGCATGCACATGCAAATTTAATGAAATCATGTACATAAAGAGTTAGTGGAAAAGGTGTGGACCTACTTGATGATATGGATAGCTTGCATGTCAAGATAAATAGGTTAGTGGGGATGAACTATTTAAAAATTGGTGTTTTTTAATTTATTTATTATCTGGAGAATATACCGGTGAGACGATATGAGATGAAAATAACGTTGAATGAAGAAAGTGGAGACATACTACATATGTGCATTCATCAAAAAATTGTCGCATAGAAAGATATAATGCAAGCTAACTCATAATTTGATTTTCTATTAAAAAATCACTTCTAAGTCATGAGGCTTAGTGCATAAACAAAGTTAATATTTATTTGTGATTGGTTGCATGCACATGCAAATTTAATGAAATCATGTGCATGAAGAGTTAGTGGAAAAGGTGTGGACCTACTTGATGATGTGGATAGCTTGCATGTCAAGATAAATAGGTTAGTGGGGATGAACTATTTAGGTATTATAGATAGGTGTACCCATTGATGACCTATAATTGAACGAGCAAATAGTGATTAATTAATATAATTATTATTTATTTATAAGAATGATATTTTTTACGGATACAGCCGGACTCCCATTATCATCCAAAAATGCACTACATATTTGTAAAACATGCTAAATCCTGAACTGACAGGACGACATCACCAATGGCCACAAGTTTGGTTTTCGGAGGTACGGACTTAATATATTTAATAATAGATAAATCTATATCTTCGGTAAAAATTAGATAGATTAAATAGTAGATACATAAAAAGGAAAAAAATAGATAACCATATAGAGATAAGTATCTTGCGTGATCGTATCCAGTGCAAAAAAAAAGATGAATCAAAAGAGCAACCTATTTGAATCAACATGAGAATATGTGATCTTATTTGAACCAGTGATCTAATTCGGTGTAATATGTCTGGACAAGTGGTCGTATTCAGTGCAAAAACAACCAAAAGGTGAATCAAAAGAGCATCCTGCTTGAATTGTGATGTCAACACTAATCTAATAAATTAACTCGTTCAGATGTAATGAAGGGAGAATTTTCTTGAACAAATTACCTTGATCATAACAGCACCAAGACTGATCTCAACCAAATTCTTCACATGCAATTCTGAACCAAACGAACACTGAACCGTAGCAGTTGAGAAGATATGAGCAGGGGCCGTGGAGATACTAACTTGGTGGAGGGCGCGGCGTGTGCAGCAGAAACAGGAGGTCATCCTTATATATTTAATTCTCCACCTAACTGAAAACACTAACGGAGGGAGAAGTTGTCATCCTAGTATTGTTGTGGTACCATCACCTATTATACTATTACCTAAAAAATCACCTAAAATCTTGATCGGTATCTTATAATCGAGCGATGGTTTACATGTTGCACTGTAAAATTTACAAACGTCACTGGATATTTTGAACAAAATTATTAAAGACACTACAGTGAATAGGTAGGCATATCTTCATAAATAAAATTGTTTACAAGGGCATCGTGTCAATCTTGATTACCCGTTATCATCCTCAAACACATAAAGCACAAAACTCTATTACAAGAATGAATTTCGAAGGATATGTAGGAAGATTGCCGTTGTGGTTATTGGTAATAAAACAAATGAATATGGCAAAAAAATGAATAATTTGATATCGTTCGAACAAAATAATCTATTTACAGATTTTGCAGAATGCCACACAAATCCCGATTCAAATAAAATAAGCATTTTCTTGCAAGTTAAAATTCTATACGGTAGGGAGATGAATTTTTCATGCTGATTAGAAAATAAAGTATATACATTCGCAAGTTCAAACTGTAATACCTCTGTTGAAACTTCATTTTCTATAATAATACAATACTGAAATTCAATTAACATAATGAAGCACCACTGATTCGAGAAATCTGGACCTAAGCTCGATTTTTCCTCAATAGTGTCCGCTTACTGATGCAAGCAAAAGATTTTTGATTTGTAATACCACTGTTGTACACTCATCTGCATCCCCGGAGTCCTGATCCCTGCCAAGGAAAACACAAGCACACATTTAGCGTCTTAAACATATGAACTGCAGGTAAATTTGGTTGAGTTGACCTACCTTTGTTTACGGAATTTCAATTAGTATAATAGGTATCAACATTTTCAAAATGGAGGTAACAAGACAAACGAATCACTGTTTGTCAAACTGTTGGGTGGAGAAGCCACCATGTAGTCATATGATATATATGATCACCAAAGGGCATAGATTACTCGACTTCTTGTCTTATGGAAGCCTGACTCTGTTCAGAAACTAAAAAATGTCAAACGGGTAGAATTTACCAATCTGTTTTCAGTGATACTATTCAAAAGAGGTTTTCAATAATATTATTTTTGTGATATGTTTACAAACTGTGCTGTGAAAACACTAACAAGGCTTGATAATTGCTACTGTATGTTGCAAGACACGACAGATCTAACAAGGCTTCATAATTTCTATGTAGCAAGACACTTCATATTTACAGTTCAGATTTTGAACATCTCTTATGAAAGATATGCTGGACAACACGGTATGCAAGATGGTTAGATTTTTGTTACACTGTAGCATAGCCCTGTTTTCCCGTAATTTGCAGAATTCAAAATCTCGTATAACTTATCATGGCCAGGTTTCTACTAAGTCATGGTTCAGTGTAGAAATTGGAGAATCCTAGCAAGACAGCATACTCAAATGTTCAGTAAATTGCACTAACATGTGGATATTTCTATTCTAGCAAGTCACCATACATCAATGGACGACGCTGATTTACACCTGTGGACGGCGCCGGGGCCGGGATACATGCGTGTCAGGGGTCTGAAGGGCAGCGCCGATAGACGGAAGTAGCGCCGGGTGGGGAGCTAAAGCGGGCGGTGGTGGCGCAGCCGGTCGGACCGAAGCCCGCGGACGGGGATGGGCAGCCGTTCATGGCGGGGGTCCAGGTCGTCGCTTGTCGGCGGATGGGGGCAGTGGGGGTGGATCAGGAAGACGGTGGAAGGGGTTGGTCAGCCGTTTGTTGCGGGGATCCGAGTCGTCGCTTGCCGGCCGATAGGGGCGTGGTGGGGCGGCGGGATGGGATGGTGGGGAGGGGGTGGTGTGGCGGCGGTATGGGGTGGCGGGGAGGAGGCGGTGCCGGCGGGGAGGGGGGTGTTGGGGCGGCGGGATAGGGCTGACGGGGAGGGCGTTACTGGGGGCGGCGGGGAAGGCGTTGCTGCGTCATCGGGGTTAGGGCGTGGGGAGGATAGATTAGACGGAATTATTAACGAAAGGGAATATTTTGCGGGAGTGAGTTTGTGTTGTGCTACCGCTAAACATGGATTAGATATGGTACGTTGGATCGAAGGCAATGGACGTCTGAGATTGTTTGGATCAGCACCTCTGGTGCTTTTTATATTAGTAGTAGATTAGCATCCTATTAGTAAGCAAATGTGCATATTCTTATATATCATCAGGTTTTAAATTTTATCCAGTTTTGTAAATAACACTGGTTTTACTCCGCGTATAATATTTGTGTCAAGTCAAACTTTGTAAAGTTTGACCAAGTTTATAACAAAAAGTATCAACATCTACAATACCAAATATATGTAATATGAAACTACATTGCATAATGAATCAAGCAGTATTGCTTTGGTATTGTGAATGTTCATACTTTTTCTATAAGTTTGATCAAACCAGAGGTACTTTTACTTTGGACAAAACTAATATGCAAACTAAATGAAAATGAAGGGAGTATATGCGGTAGTAATTAGCATCCTATTAGTACGCAGAGGTGCATACTATCATTTATAAGAAGGTTTAACATACATTTCTGCTTATAAAGAACATTGAATGTATATGTGTTAGTAGTCAACCTGTAAAATCATGTATTGTGTTGATAAGAATAAAAAAGATCCAACATAACCCGATGATACGTTCCAAATATATCCATAATTTTTGCTTGTTCCATGCTTGTTTTGGTGACTTTGCTATATGATTCAATGCACTTTCATATCATTTATATCATATTTGGGACTAAGCTATTAACCTAGTGCACAGTGCCAGTTTCTGTCTGTGCATTGCAGAAAAAAGATGAAAATAAATATCGCTGGAAAAATCCAAAAATTCATTTTTTGTCGGAAGACTCCAAAAGCCCGAACATGAGCCGGATCGAGGGGGGCACCCCCGGCCAGGAGGCTACAGGGCGCGTCTAGGGCCTGGCAGCGCCCCCTGGCCGCCTGGTCAGGTGGGACCAGCCCTGGTGCCCACCTTTGGCCTATATTTACACCCCGTTTTGAAAACCCCTCGGAGATGACTCCTTTTTGCCATCTACACCACTGTTTTGCCGTAGTCGCGATCCTGAGATCGAGATTAGCAGAAGTTCCTGTCCTGACACCCTGTCAGAGGGAGGATTGATCTCCGGAGGCCCCTCCATGATGCCTCGTGAGTAGTCCCTCCTTGGACCATGGGTCCATGGCAGCAAGCTAGATGATGTCTTCTCTCCAATCTTGTGCTTCATTGATTAGAGCTTATGAGCTGCCTATCATGATCAATGCATATTTGCTATAGTTTCTATGTTGTTGTGTTGTGTTTGCTGGGATACGATGGAGTATGAGATTATGGAAGTAATATATTTTGATCTCTTTTATATTGTGTTCTTGAGTAGTCATTAGGGGGTAGTCATGCATGTTCTCCGTTGTAATTTATTGCTTTGACCAAGTAATAGGTTGTAACTCCAAGAGGGATCGTTATGCTAGATAGTGGGTACATGCCTCCTGATGTCCATCTTGAGTGACAAAAACATTGGACTAGGAAATGCATTGTTGCCACTAGGGTTAAAACAATGATGCTTATGCTAGACACAACCAATGTTACAAACTCAAAGCAACAGACAACTGCATTAACACTATACCAGACTAGCTCGTTGATTAAAAGATAGTTAAGGTTTCCTAACCATGAACATGAGCTGCCATTTTATAATGAGGTCATATCCTTAGGAGAATGATGTGATGGATAGACCCAAATATTAGCATAGCATTTCATCGTTTCACTAAGTTTAAATTGCAATAGCTTTCTTAATCTTAAGTATTTGTTCCTCAAATCATGCCACCCCTAGTATCGAAAGAATACTTTGTGGGTATCAATTGTCACTTTGTAACTGGGTGATTATAAAGGTGCTCTTCAGGTATGTTGGAAGGTACTTGTTGGTTGCGTGGATCAAGAGTGGGTAATCCGAAACCATCAGAAGAAGAATTTTCTGGCAATTGACATGATAAAAACTATGTCACTCCATGTGACAGAGAGATATCTCTAGGCCCTCTCTGTAACACAACATCCTAAGTAGCTTTCAAGCATGTGACTAATGTGTTTAGTCACGGGGATATTGTATTACGAAACGAGTAAAGAGAGCTTGTCGGTAATGAGATTGAACTAGGTATGGTGATACCGACGATCAAATCTTGAGCAAGTAACATGTCGCAAGACAAAGGGAATTGAATATGGGATTGATTGAATCCTTGATATCGTGGTTCAATCCATGAAAGATCTTCGCAGAATATGTGGGAACCATTATGGGCATCCACGGTCTCGCTATTAGGTATTGATCGGAGAGGTCTCTCTATCATGTCCACATGTTCTTGAACCCGTAGGGTTACACACTTAACGTTCAATGTCGCTAGGGTTTAATGAGTTAATAAGATGGTATTATCGAATTTTTATTCGGGGTCTCGAATGGAATCCTGAACATCACAAGGAACTTCAAAATGGCCCGGAGATAAAATTTCATATAAGGAAAGTCGTTTTGGGGATTTAGGAAAAGTTCGATATTTTTTGATAGTGTATCGAGAAGGTTTTAGAAGGTTCTAGAGTGGGACCCACCTGCATGGAGGGACCCACATGGACCTGGGTGGTGGACCAAGGCACCACAACGCCTGGTCCATGCGCACCCATCTCCCCAAAGGGATAAGATCAAATCTGAAAGGGATAAGATCAAATCCCTAAACAGGGGGGATATTGATTTGGAGGATATGGGGAACCTTCCCTCCCCCTTTGGTCGCGCGCCCTTGGTGGCTTGGAGGGGGCAAGACAGCCCACACACCCCTATATAAAGAGGAGGGAGGGACTGGGCGTTCCACGGTTGACCCCTCCTGACCGCCTCCCTCTCTCTCCCATACTCCCCCTTCTACGTAGCTCTTAGCGAAGCTCTACTGAAGTACCATCATACTTCTGCCACCACACCATCGTGCTACCCCTCGCTTGCTAGATCAAGGAGAAGACGACATCAAGCCGTATGTGTGCGCAAATCGGAGGTGCCATTCCACCATACTCAATTGTGAGCAAATCCCCATCCCCATCCCCATTCCACAAAAGGATAACAATAACACCACTCACAAGAACAATGGTTAATATATACCTGCTAAACACGAAACAATAGTTATCATAAGCCAATATCAATCGGCACACTAAATACATCTACATTTGGAAAATATGAAACATAATTGATAAAATATTAGCTTACTTCCTAGATTGTGAATTTCAATCCCATCTTATAGTCTTGTCCTGAACAATAGCAGTGTCTTAAATTGTTGGTTATTCCATCTTTTGTAAAGTATGCCCTATTTTTTTGTCCTTCTCCTCATGATCATCAAACACCATAACTATTTCCTTATATGCATCTAATAAACCACTAGAAACCCACGGTTGGCACATTCCACATCAAACACCATATGTTTCAACACATCAAAGATGATTGCACATTCCACAAAAAATGATCACAAATCAATGAATAGGTGGCATGGCAGAACCTATGGCTCATTAGTGCACTCCCAAATCCAAGCACCACCAAGAAGCATCAACAACCTATGCCTTAACCACTAGCAATGAGCAAAGAGGAGGGCATGTGCTCTTGAAGGGGAGAAGAAGGACGTGAGACCTCCCCCTTCCCCGCAGATATGGACGGGTTAGCCATCCTTGTGCATCCTAGTTTGTGGGACGAGGAAGAGCGATGGTGTGGCAAAGAGGTCGTTGGGGGGGGGGGGTGCATCCTAGATTCGTCGGTCAACTGGTGGTGCCGACAAGCACACCCTGACCCGCCACTCCCGCCTGCGCGCATCCTGTATATTGTAGTCGACATCACAAGTGAGTGAGTGGAGGAGGCCACTCTCCTCCTATTGATTGCCGAGGGGTGGGGAGGAGGAAAAGATCTCACAACGTGAGGTCGACGAAGGGAATCGGGGCAAGCGGTGGTGGCGCGACAAAGAGCATGTTGAGTGTGGTGTAGAGTTTGCAGAGGAGATCGAGGGAGGGAGAGAAAGAAAGACGACGAAGGCGGCTAGGGTTTCTATCGAGGGAGTTGTTGCCTTTTATATGCCTGCAAGTGACATTCCGATTCTACCCTCGACCAAATCGCTTAATATCCAGCACTGCCATCTATGAAAATATGACGTCGATTCTCGAAACATCGACGGCTCACATTCGCCCAGCTCGAGATCCACGATCGATATCGCTGGTAGAGCCGATCTAACGGCCCAAATACTCTCATGGTTATGGGATGTGTTACTGCCATCTTTAGTTCAAAGGGTCCAGAGAAGGGTATATTAGGAAGTCTATTCTCCGGGTCATCTCTCCCCACCCTCACCGGCCCACGCCGACCACCACAGCGACGCGACCCCCGCACCCGCACCCGCTGCGACTGGACTGGAGTGGAGTGGAGCGCACTCCAGCGGAGGCGACCCGAGCAGCTGCGGACCAGGCCTCCGATCCGCCCGCGGCCGCAGCGCTGCTCTATGTTCCGGCCTCGCCGCCGCCGCAACCCGGTACGTACGCGCCCCGATGTCCGTCCGAACCGAGCCCCGCTGCCGCTGTAATACGCGAGGGGCCGCCAGATCCGCGGGGGATCGGCGCTCGAATTTCGCCTACGGTCGATGAGAGGCGCGATCGCTTTGTTGGATCAGCATTGGGTCCCTGGGCGGCGGCGTGGGGAGGGAGGGAGGAAGGAGCGCGTTCCTCAGCGCTCAATTCAAGCTCTGATTTTTACGGTCCGGCATGTTGCAAAACGCATATAGCTCGCGTATACCACCACATCTTCAGTTCTCTGTACTCGTTTCGGTTTTCCTAGTCGATAGAGAAACGTCTGTTCTTCCCTTCTGCTGATCTGCTCAAAGTAAATGAGGACGTAGTTAATAACCAGAGGAGTTACCATGGGTTATGGCATAGTATGTACAGTACCAATTGTGCTTTGTTGCGTTTCTGATTCTAGTACATGGGGGAAAAGGCAGTTTTTTTACCAGTGCGGCCTTTGTTGCTCGTTGGATTTTCTTGATTTGGGGAAACTTACCAAGCAAAGGCATCAAGGTGATGTTCCCTCACAAGAAGACCGATCCGAATTTTTCTACTACTCCCTTAGTTCTTCGCTTTGAGGTGTGGATCAAGCATGTGACAAGGAAGGGTTTCTACTGATTGAAATCATAGCAGCTAATTCTCTTGGGCTGTGGAACCTGGGAACTGTTTCTAATAATCGATGCGCAAGTGGTGTGTATTCAAATGTTGTCAATGAACCATGGGTGTTCACTTGGATTCTTCTTCTGAAATGTGGTTTCTTTTTCTCCTTTATGTCAAGTAACTTTGTTCTGTTCATTAGCCCAACGTTGCACTTTATTTTATTTTATTTTATTTGTCGCACATGTAAAATTTCAGCTGAAATGTGTAATTTCTTCTTGGACCTTCTCATAACCCATTCCACATGAAGTTTTCTTGGTTCATGCATTGCCCTGTTTGTATCTACATGTCATTATGCAACCATTCACTGAAGTGTTTTTGTTGCGCATCAAAGACCTTGCTTTCCTTCTGCTGCTAGTTAGTTTGCACTCCTGGAGGTTGGAGATCTATTGCTGTTCATGTCAGATAGGCGTTCTGATGACAGATTTGCAATACCGACTTAAGTTCCTTACTTCTGCTTCTTTGATTTTGAAGGTAATAGCATGTTCAGTGCTCTGAAGGTTCCAGAAGCATAATTCAGAGTGAGCTCAATGACCTCATTTGGTGTCGCACCGGCATCTGGCCTGAGAGATGCTGGTGGTAGTAGTGAGGTGGATAGATTGCCGAATGAAATGACCAATATGAGAATAAGTGATGAAAAGGTATGATCATATATTGTCTATGATCTTTCTGTTTACAACATTAAGTAAGCTTTGCTAGAAGTTTACACTTGATCTAATTTGATCATTTGTTCAGGAAGTAGAGGCAACAATCATTAATGGGAACGGAACAGAAGCTGGTCATATTATAGTCACAACTATTGGAGGCAGAGATGGCCAGAGAAAGCAGGTAGAGATGCAGCTTAATTTTCTTTGATAATTGCTTACTTGACTTAGGTGTCTGAAGCTTCTGATGCTTGCGTTCAATTTTTGCGAATGGCAGACCATAAGTTACATGGCCGAGCGTGTCATTGGGCAAGGCTCGTTTGGCGTTGTGTTCCAGGTATGTTTGTGAGGGCATTTAGAACTGCTTCTTTTCTACTTTTTCGTGGAATGCATAACTTAAGAGTCTGACTTCACTTCTGGCTTGGCAGGCAAAATGTCTGGAGACAAGTGAGACAGTAGCTATCAAGAAGGTCCTCCAGGATAAGAGATACAAGAACCGTGAGTTGCAAATGATGCGTCTACTTGACCATCCAAATGTCGTGTCACTGAAACACTGCTTCTTCTCAACCACTGAAAAGGACGAACTCTTTCTGAATCTTGTGCTTGAGTATGTTCCTGAGACAGTCCACCGTGTCATCAGACACTACAACAAGATGAACCAACGCATGCCACTCATATATGTGAAGCTATATACTTATCAGGTAACCATCAACGTCTGTGCTAGGATTCCTTTAGCTTGATATGTGGTGCTGTCTTACTGATGCAACTTGAGTGAGCACGTACTGTTTGCAAGCAAATAATTTCTGTATTAAATTGCTTTCGATATAGTTTAGTGTCTCAGATTATGGATCCTATTTTGGGTTTTTTTTGGTTTACCTGGTGAACATGACAAAAATAAGGTGGGATACTGCCTACTGCTTTCGCAGGCAGATTTTGTATCTATTCTGATCAAGTACTTCCTTTTTATACTCTCTGAATTGCACTCTAATATGTCAAACTTCGTATATAGTTCAAGTGGACCTGGCTTATTTTTCTACAAACATATGTGAATATGCTTATTTAAATATTGGTTCTCCAGCCCAGTTACTTTGGATAATTTCCTTATCTATTTTACTTTGACAGATTTGTAGGGCGCTGGCCTATATCCATCGCACTGTTGGTGTTTGCCACAGGGACATCAAACCACAGAATCTTCTGGTAAATTGAAGACATCATTTCCTTTCTGTGAACTTCTTTTTAAGCAGTTCCATAGAGTAGAAATTATTTTATCTTCTGCAAAAAGGTAGTTGGTGTTTGGACTTCCCCTTTCATTGCCAAATATCAAAGATCAATGTCTCATGTATGGTACAGCCGCGTTGTCCGATGTTAACTAATCCCACACTGCTCTTAACAGTAGTTACTGTGTTTTCATTTATCATGCTGTTTATGGTTCATTTGGAAGTCAGGATTAGGTCTGAAACACAAGAATATCTTACCAACTTAATTCCGTAAGCATGCAACCATTAGAAGATATATGCTCCAGATGTCTGACTGGTGCTTCTGGTCAACTCTAATATCCGAACGCAATCCACAATCTTTCCTTGAAGATAATGCCGAGCGTCTTAGGCACCTGGATGTATCTGATACATTATTTGCAATTTACGTTATCAGCTTCTCATGCCTCCCCCTGGATTCTGAACTTTGCTTCTTTTTACTAGGTTAACCCACACACTCATCAGCTGAAGATCTGTGATTTTGGAAGTGCAAAAGTTCTGGTATTTACATTCACCATACTTGATACTATTGTATTTGAGCCTTCTTGTATTGTTGTATTTGAGCTTAGGATATGTTACTCAACAATTTAAACTCTTGTATAGGTGAAAGGCGAACCCAATATATCATACATCTGCTCTAGGTACTACAGGGCACCGGAGCTTATTTTTGGCGCTACTGAGTACACAACAGCAATTGACATCTGGTCTGCTGGATGTGTTCTTGCTGAACTTCTGACAGGACAGGTGAACTTGTAAACTCAGGAGCCCTGATTCTTATCTTTCTATTGGAAAAGCCACTGTGAATAAAATAATATCTTTCAAAGAGAAATAATGAAACTCACATTTATATCTGGTCTGATTAACAGCCTCTGTTTCCTGGTGAAAGTGGAGTTGATCAGCTTGTTGAGATTATCAAGGTGATTCTACTGCTTAATATTGCCATCTATTCATACTGTTGTGTGCCGTTCATTCTCAAGTTTGTGATGGTTGTTGCAGATTCTGGGCACACCTACACGGGAAGAAATCAAATGTATGAACCCGAACTACACAGAGTTTAAGTTCCCACAGATCAAGGCCCATCCATGGCATAAGGTACGGCTCTCTGAAAGTCTAAATGGAACTTTGGTGCTTCCAAGTTATTGTATGGTTCAATTTTGGTGATGATATATGCCAATTTACACTTAACTGCAGGTGTTCCACAAACGAATGCCACCTGAAGCAGTGGACCTGGTCTCCAGGCTTCTTCAGTACTCACCTCACCTTCGGTCCTCAGCTGTGAGTGCATACATACCCTGCAGTTTCCTCCATACATACAAAACACAGTTCTGCATTTCTAAATGTCTAACACTACACTTCGCTGTTCATGCAGCTGGACGCTCTTATCCATCCATTCTTTGACGAGCTCCGCGACCCAAACGCTCGCCTCCCCAATGGCCGGTTCCTTCCTCCCCTGTTCAACTTCAAGCCTCATGGTGAGCACTTGCATCGGTTTTCTCCACGTTACATAATCACCGTTGTCTATCAATCCCATAGTTCCTTACCATTTCATCTGTTGACTTCTCCAGAGCTGAAGGGTCTTCCCATGGAGGTCGCGGTGAAGCTGGTACCCGAGCACGCGAGGAGCCAATGCCCCATCCTCGGGCTGTAGGATCTTCCCTGCTGCCTGCCCCTGCGGTTCCATCCCGCCATGCCAGCGAATAGCGCTCCTACCTAGAATAGGCGTCGGAACAACATGGCCATGTTGTGCCTGCACTGTTACTTTGGACGGTTTTGTGTTGTTGTGTATGGTCTTGAACTGCCGGGACAAAGAGTCGGAACGACTGAGAAGTGCGGATTGCAGTGACAAAAGTAGCGTTTATGTGTTATTATATCGATGAAGAAAGACTGGTGGTTCAACCGAGAATAATTGATTCTATCTATCACATTGCAAAATTTCGAATTCCTTTTTTTGGTCGACACCTTTTTTTCGACAGTTTTTTGGAAGACACCTTTTTTTGACAGTTTTTTTGGTCGACACACCTAGTAGAAGAGGGGAAGATACTCCAGATGCATATTTTTCTGAAACGGTTTTGTGAAATCTCAGTTGATTGAGACATTTGTTGCTATATTCGTGAGATCTTATGCAAAATTTGCGCAATTTCTTACCTTTTGGTTTTATCTTTTTCCTTCTTTATATGTTTTTTATATCTAAACACTGTGGTTATCACTCGATTGAGACTTGGTTAAATCTTAATCGATTGATATCTAGCGAAAACATACAACACTATAGCATGCTTGTTTGTATCACGGTGCAGGAGAGGCGGGCAAGACAGAGAAGAACACACGGGAGGGCACGGCACCGTATATCTATCTGCCTGGTTGATCGGAGTCGGAGAAGAAGATGGGCAACGGTCAGTGACAGTGAGGTCCCACGTGGAACCAGTTTCACCATTGTTGCTGGATCATGCACCAGACACTGGCTCTGCCATTGGAGAGTGTCTGCAAGGTGGCGAGGTGGTTGGCGGCTTCAAATAGCCGTCAGTGTTGTGGGTTAGTGAGACAGAAAGAGTAACCCCTTGACACTTCCCCATCCTGTTAGACCAGGAAAAAAAAGAACACTGCTCCATCTGAGATGACATGAAGATATCAAATTTTTTCAGTCGTCCACATGAAGCAAACACAGCAAACAAACGAAAAAAGATCGAATGGTCGAACAACTCAAAGGGCTGCAGCCATGACCAGTTAATTTGGATGAATTAGTACCAACAACAGATCAACCAGCAAGCCTTCTGCCATCAATCAGCATAGACAACAACAGCTTTCAACTTGAAAACCCAATTTCGAATTCCCGCATCATCATCTTCCTTCCTACAGTTAGTTCTACTCGTCGTCGTCGGTGACCCAGCCCATGACGAAGCCCTTGGTGCGGAGGTCCTCGCGGACGTCGGCCTGGACCTCGTGGATCTTGGCGACGCGGGCCTGGCGCAGCTTCATGGAGGCGAGGACCGCCGGCGGGACGTCGCGCTCCGGATACGGGATGAAGACCGGCTCGTGGTCGATGGCGAGCACGCGGCGCACCTTCTCCATCGGCAGCCTCTTCCTCGCCATCCTCTTGCCGTTCACCACCCTGCGCTCCGGCTCCGGCTCCGGCTCCGACCCCTCCTTGGTCTTCGTCGCCGTCGTCTTCATCTTTCTCTTCATCGGCCGCCGGGTCATCTGATCTGTGACCTCCCCGCGCCGCCCCGCACAAATTTATGGCGGCGGCTGTTAACCCTAAGGCTAGGGCTAGGGGTGGGTCTCGCTCTCGGCCTCCCCGAACCCGACATGAAGTATGAACACGAAAATTGGACGTGTGATGTAACGAAAACCCCACAAAAACGTACGCCTCCAGAAATCTAGGTGACCCGACGCGACGCGACTGAACAGCATGCCGCGCAGGAGGAGAGGCGGGGCCGTGCTGGACGACCTGCCGGACGACATCATCGTCGGCAAGATCCTCATCCTGCTACCACCCAAGGACATCGGGCGCTGCCGCATGGTCCGCACGTCGTGGCGCAGCGCCACCTCCACGCCGGAGTTCATGGTCGAACACCGTCGCCGGCAGCCGTCGCTCCCCATCATCGACGGGAAAGGACGGCCGGCCAGCTTGGTCGCCCACCGAATCGAGGAGAATCAAAGTCGTCATGCTAACACTGCCTTCGCCGCCTTCCCCGGAAGAAGCGTTCGAGTTATTCCGGCGTCTGTTCTTCACGCCTTCAGTGGTCCACCACCGCGGCAACCTGCACTGGTTGCTCTTCAGGCTTGAGCTTCATCCTGGCAGCGGCAACACCGAAAACCTTATTGTGTTCGACACAGAAACCGAATCATTCCGCTGGATGAGGCTGAAATCTGGGCCTCTTCAAGTACCGGATCGACGTGTCGATGATGATAGAGTCATCACGATCACTTGATTTAACTTCTCATGAACAGAAAAGGAAACAACCACTCGATTAATTCAACTGTGAGATCTTTCAGGGAGATGGCTGTGCTGAATGAGCGTGAGCTGCTGGTCGGCTTCAACACTGACGGCAAGTTCTTGGGGATGGTGACCATTGGTAAGAAACAATGTTGTATGAAGCTTACTGGACATCGCCTCCAAGAGAGCATTATGCCGGTTCCGTCCGATGGGATGGAAGAAGAAGATGAGGAGTTCCCATTCTCCATAGATCATGTCTGATAGTTCAGGGTTTCTTTCTGGTTTGTTTTGCCCTTGGAGCATCTACCTATCTTGTATGAGTCACTTCTGTTCTTAGCTCTTTTTAACTATTAGTACTACTAACAGAACAGGTTGTTTTGGATGCTCCCAGTCCCAGTAGCACCTATGCTATCATCAATTGTTGCTTATTATGATGCCTTGAACACTGTTATAATATTTTGAACTGGAGTATATATCTATGCTATGATATATTTCTATTGTTTGTGCCCAATATTTCTTTTCAGTTTGCATTGTTAAGAAGCATGAATTGTATTGTTCAAATGAGAGATTCAGCCTTGGACTCTTGGTCATACTCTTTGAGTAAATGCTACTGTCAGACATATGGCATTTTCAGTGTTTGAAATGGTTAATCTGGATCTGTCCTTCCACAGCTTCTAGGCTATGTTTTGCTGATCAATATATTGTACTCCGTACCACCTAGTAGTTCTGCTATTTTGTGTCGAGATATTCTTGCCAGGGATACTTGCATTGCATAGTAAGCTTGCATGTGCAACGCACATGTAACCGTAAAAATAATTGTTTTTATTCTTTTTTATATCATATTTTTAAAAATAATTTGTAACATTATGAATAATATAGAAAGATTTTGTAGCATTTTGATTGACATATGAATGAAATCTTCCGCATATCAAATAAATATTTTGAGTCTATGTCTTATTAACAAAATTGTATGCTCATGACGCGGTTGCACATTAACAAAATTCTATGCTTGACACATGATTGCACATGTGGGCAAATTTATAATTCACAGTAAAATGCCAGTGCGTTGCTACGGGAGATACATTCACAAACCATAAACAATTACGTTTCAACGATTTCATTGATTAATCTGAAATATAAAATCAAGATTATCTAAAAAATCAATTGATAATTATTTGAATTAATTTTAATGAGATAAAGTAACATAATAATGCACTGGATTGAATTTACGAAAAGCATCTTCATATTTCATTTGCAAAGAAAAACATTCATCTGATTTAAATTATAGAAAGTAAATGTATTATACTCAGAGTAAAAAAGATGTTTAACTTACATAAAACACTCAAAAAACATCTCTTAAAATTTTGGTAGAAGAATAACAAGATTACATCCGAGCACACATGTTTAACTTACATGAAACACTCAAAAAAATACAAAAGATTGTAAAAAATTTAGAGCATCCAACACTCAAGTTATAAGTATCCAACGAATCAACTTATGGCGGCGGCGGCGGCGGGGATGGGCGGCATCGGCTGTTCGGCGGGCAGTGTTGGGGAAGGGGCGTCGGGGGAGTGGTGGAGATGGGGCGGCGGGGGAGTCACGAGGAAGATAATCCTATACGACCCGGGTCGTACAAAACGATCGTGAGACCCATTCCAATCGAAGACACCTGTCAAAACCAAATCTCAAAGCATGCAGACTGCTTATCCAGTGTTTCTTTAACAAATCGTGTTCCTAATCCTAAGTTTCCCACTCCCAGCGTCCGTACCAAATCCCCTTTCTTTCTCCGGCTAGCTCACCGCGGCCACGGCCACCGGCGCATGGCCGCTTCTCTCCGCCGCCATCCACGCCCATGTTCCTCGATGTGAGCGGAGAAGATCCTGATGGATGTGCAGCCATATTTCTTAATCGATCTGTTGCCTCGTCCTCATCATCCAGTAGCGGCTGCTCCATTGTGCCGCGTCGCCGGCGGCGAGGTGAAAGTGTGGAACAAACAAAGATGATTTGGATTAGAAGATGAAAGGACGGGAGGAAAGAAGTCCACATAACTCCTTGGGGTTTCATAAACCGGCCAGTTCACCCTCTAAACTAAAAAACAGGGCATTTGACCCCCTGAGCTTTTCCAAACCAGGTAAACCATCCCCTCGCCCTGATTAAAATGGTTTTACAACTGGTTTTGCTTACGTGGCAAGGTTGAACACGAACAGAGGCGAATGTCCCTCTGACGCACGAAGGCGTCATCCTTCGTCATTGTCGTCGGCCTGCCGAGCTCGTTTATGAGCGAAGAGAAGTAGGAACCAAAGTTCTGGAGCGCCGTATGGAATAGAGCAGAGACCAGCATAAGCCTCCCCAGGATCGAGGCAAAGGCCGGTGAGGCGACAAAGCAGGGGCAGAGGCGCTCAACGAAAAGCCTTGTACAGCGCCGCGTGCGTCACAACCGTCAACGGCGTCTACGACGATGAGCTCCTACTCAGCACCCGCACGGACGACGGAGACCTTGAAGGCCGAAGCAGAAGTCTGCGTATCTGGCCCAGTGTGTATAGGCCACCTGCGCATCCCGCGCCAGGCCATGGAGCACGACCGCTGTCGTCTAGTGGCCATGTACATGCACCTAATCCGTGTGACGCCGGCGGCCACCGCCATGAAAATACACCCAATACCATTGCCCTAATTTGCTCGATGGATACACGCATATATGTACAAAGGCTGCATAAGTTAGTTAGATATTAGCATGAGCACGCAAGCACATAAAGAAGCGTGGGAAAGAGGATGAGATGGAAAGAATCGTGATTAGAGCGATTTGCTACTGGAATTCATTAGAGAATTAATTGACTTGTCGTGCATTAATTCTTATTGCCAAGTGTCATCTGTTAGAGAGGGTCTCATAATTGGTATGTTTGGAGGTGTTGTGCCATACAACATGGAAGTAATCTGGGTCGTTAGATTAACAGCATTGGACGTACGAGATCAAATGGTCCAGCCCCTCTGGTGCTTTTTATATTAGTAGTAGATATATAGCTGTGTGTATTGTTTAATTAATTGGCATTAATTTGTGTCTGGTTGTTATGTCAGTATGGCCATTGTTGAAAATTTTGGCAACCAATTTGGTCCCTTGACTTCGGTCATCTCTCCGGTCTTTTTGATAGAAATTTGTTAGTGATGTGCTCTCCTGGATCAAGTCTATTGTTGGTTGTTTGGTTCATCTATGTCTAGAAATTCAGAAATTCCCCTAAAAAGGCACTTCATCATGGGTTGGCTTTAAGAAAAAAATTGTGGTGCACAAATCAAACTTTTCTTGGGGAATATATCACGAGAGAATTCCTTCCATGACACCACTTTTAAATTTGATGCCTTATGTGACACTCCCAACTTTTTATTTTCTTTTATGACCATTTGTATAAAATTTATGCCTCACATGACACTTTAGTGTATTTTTAGAACTAACGATTACATACAAAGTAGCTTTTGCCCCTGATGCAATGCGTGACAAAAAATACAGAAATATTATTGTACTATGAAATATAGAACCGTGCATGTAGATTCATAATAACTGAATCGCTAATTCAAGAAAGTTAAAAGAATACAGGGAATATGGCATCAAAATACAAGGGAGGTTCTGGCGATTATTTGAATTTTTTGAATTAGCGTTTCAGTTATTATGAATTACATGCACGATTTCATATTACAATATTTCTTGTATTTTTGTCACACATTGAACCAGGGGCAAAAATGACTTTGTATGTGAAAAGTTGACACCATTAGCTCTAAAAATACACTAGAATGTCATGTGAGGCATAAATTTTATACAAGTGACCATAGAAGGAAGCAAAAAGTTGAGAGTGTCATATAAGGCATCATGTTTTAAGAGTAGTGTCATAGAAGGAATTCTCTCATATATCATAGTGCATGCTTATGTATTCTCCGTGGCTTCTATCCTTACACAATGACGGATTTAATAAGCACTGAAAATTCAGGGATTTACTGATACTCTACTGATAGAGTTGGCATCTCCCAAAAAAATTAAGTATTTCATTTTGTCTCTGCTACCCTTCCACCTATTTCTGTATTGGCAATTCGGTATTTCCCTTCCCAACATGAAAAATGGTGGTATGAACTGACTATGCGCTTTTGTATTCGCGCTTCAGTTCTTGACAGAAAAAATGATCAACTCCTGAAGACAGGAATCTTTTCTCTTGCCCTTCCATATATTTGTAAATGATTGTCGTTTCCAGACGTCATACTCGACCCTATGGATCTTGGAGACGCGGGCGTGGCACAGTTTCATGAAGGCGAGGACCACCGACAAGACGTCGTACTCCAGAGACTGGATGAAGATAAAAAAAACTTCGATGGTGAGCACGCGTGGCACCTTCCCCATCGACAACCTCTTCCTCGCTATCCTCTTGCCGTTCACCACCCCACGCTCTGGCTCATACTCTGGATCCTCCTTTCCTTCATCGTCGGATCCTCCATCGTCTTCATCTTTCTCTTCGTTGGGCGTCTGGTCTGATATGTGACATCCTGATGTCTTCGCACGCTTATATTCTTGTAGACTATGTTGGGCCTTCAAGCGCAGAGGTTTGTAGGACAGCAGAAATTTCCCTCAAGTGGATGACCTAAGGTTTATCGAACTCAGGGAAGTAGAGGTTGAAGATGTTCTCTCTCAAGCAACCCTGCAATTAAGATACAAGAAGTCTCTTGTGTCTCCAACACACCTAATACAACTAGGAGTTGTATAGGTGCACTAGTTCGGCGAAGAGATGGTAAAATATGGGAGATAGGTGTGATAAAACGAAGTAATATAAATCTGTAATAAAAAGTGCAGCAAAGAAACAAGTAACAAAAGTGAGTGCAAACGGTGTAACAATGATGGAAACAAGGCCTAGGCTTCATACTTTCACTAGTGGCAACTCCCAACAACATTAACATAGTCTAATCACATGATATTTCCCATAAAACATGCAATGGAGACGTACTCGGAGGTCATTCCTTTGTGGTCAAGAGAGGACGAGAATTGTGTAGGGCTACAAAAGCACACCTCAGAGTTCGTAGTTCTCAATCTATGGATTTGCCAATGTCACCGCGGCCATCCAAAGAGAGTACCACAATCACCACAACATATCTAAAGGATAGTCAAAGACGAGCACCAAGAGACTCTCAATCTTCAATCCACACACAAAAGAGGAAATCACTCATGATAATATTCTTCTAACCCATATCCAATAGACCGCTGTCACCTTGGTCTCGGAGATTATACTAGATAAGATCAATTGAGTACATCAATCCAATACATAGAGGAAGGGGAAATATCATGGGATCACCCTAGATTAACATAGCCAATGATCACAATGAAGATCACATCATGGGAGAGAGAGAAGAACACATAGCTACTGGTAGAAACCTCAGCCCCGAGGGAGAACTACTCCCGCTTCATGGAGGGAGGAAGCAACGTCGATGGAGATGAATCCGGGGGCACTTCCCCGTCCCGGCAGGGTGCCGGCACAGGAATTCTGTCCCCCCGAAAATTGTTTTCGATGGCGGCGGAGATCGGAATTGCTTTTGGAGAAAAGGGGTCTGGAATCAGGGTTTCCTCCGTGGGGGTAAAAATAGGGGCCAAAGGGGGCACCGAGAGGGGCCACAAGGCAGCCAGGAGGGTGCCCAGCGCGGCCTAGGGTGGGGCCGTGATGTGCGAGGTAATGATAGTGATTTCTCGCCCTTCGTTGGTAAACCCCAAGTGAAAGGCGTGATGTAGCACAACAGCAAATTTCCCTCAGTAAAGATACCAAGGTTTGTCTCCAGTAGGACTCCAGAGACGATAAGTAGGTGTCAGCAGCGCAACTGACGCGGACCTGCACACAGACACAAATAAATTTGTTCCCAACGAAGTTCAGAGAGGTTGTCAATCTCTCCGGTCTTGTTGTTCACAAAGGATCAAACACAAGGGGATAATGATAGCAACTGAAAGTAAAAGCAGAAAAGTAAAATGAGCGTGGAAACAGCAATGAGGATATGGACCGGGATACGTGATGTTCACTAGTGATGTCTCTCTCCCAAAAGACGATAAAACTGCTATGCGAGGTGAACAAATTACAGAAGGGCAATTGACAGGATTAAGAACGCACCGCAATGCTAACTATGCTACAAAAGAAAGGAAGAAGCTCAAAAGCATGGGCAGTACGCCAAAATAAGTAGACTGAAATCCAACTGCATCTACTACTAATCATCCACCTTGAGATATCTATCCAGAACATCTCGCTGGTATTAAGTTGCGAGCCCCACCCAAAATGTAAACCCAAAGCAACAGACAATTGCATTAAAAAGCACTTTGCGTAAAGTAAACAATCCTTGCAACCGCGGTTACAAGCACCATTGTTTTCCCCCTTGTGGCAACAGCACATCCCCTAGACTCATGTTTCTGTCACTCAAGCGTGTCATCGGGGGGCATGAACCCACAATCGAGCAAAACGTTCCCTCTTGGCGTTACTACCTACTACTTGGCCAAAGCAACAAACAGCAACGGAGAACATGCAAGAATTACTTAGGAACAAAAATATAAGAGATAAGAACCAAATATATTACTCAATCACAATCTGAACATAATCTCATAATCCATCAGATCCCATCAAACTCAGCATAGCAACAGGAGAAAGATTACAAAAGTGCCTCGATCATGTAGGGCAGCTCACGAGGTCTAAACCATGAAGAACAAAGAGGGGAGGAGAACATCACATAGCTACTGATCACGGACCCATGGTCCAAAGAAAACTACTCACGAGACATCCGGGAAGCATCCATGGTGGAGAGGAGACTCCCGGAGGTCGGCCCTCCCTCCGGCAGGGTGCCGGGAAGAGGTCTTCTGGTGCTCCCGATCTCGGAAGCGCGGCGGCGGCGTAACAGAGGCGAGATCGTGAAAAAGGGTTCTGTCCTCGAGGGTTTCTCGAGACGGAGAATATATAGGCGAAGGGGGGCAGCCAGAGGGGCCACCAGGGGTCCAGGCGGCCACCTGGCGTGGCCAGCCCCTAGGGCGCGCCACCAGGGCGCCTGGGCCCCTGGTGGTGCCCTCTGGCCCCACCCAGGTTCTTCCGGAAGGTTCCTTCACGCTGATTTTTTATCTGATTTTCCCGAATTTTTGGAGCACTTTTTATATGGGGGAAAACTGAAATAGAAAAACAGGAACTAGCACTGTGGTGCACTGAGTTAATAGGTTAGTACAAATATGATCAAAAGTGTATGAAAGTGTATCTAGATCATAGCAATATCACACAAAACATGCATGGAGCAAGCAGAAATTATAGATACGTTTTGGACGTATCAACATCCCCAAGCTTAATTCCTGCTCGTCCTCGAGTAGGTAAATGATAACGGCATAATTTCTGTGGTGGCATGCTAGCAACCATATAAGAACTTTGAAAAGTAAAGCAATCAAGGTTAGAGATTCAATTCAAGTCATAACATGCAAGAGTCTATATTAGCATTGAAACAAGTAACAAAAAACATTAGGTGCAAGAGCTCTCGCTGTCCGTGACTCGAATGTCTCCAAATGGTGTTTGCGTGCAAGAAGGGGGATAGGGAATACGAGAAAATATTTATTTGTTGAGAACTCAATCTACTAAAGTTTCACACTTGGTCTTTTTCTGGAATCTTATCTTGACTCGTCCCCAGACCACTAGCCAGGTACAAGTCAATTTGATCCACTCCTTTTTCAATATTTTGAGCACTCATGCAATGGATGAGCGTAAGCACGAGAGTTGACACTTAGGATGGCAAAGAGAGGAGTACGGAGGAGAAAGACAAAAAGAGGGTGAAAAAGGCTCACATCAATGAGGACAATCATAGGCAAGAGATGCCAAATGATAGATATGATGTGAGGAGTAGGGATTGCCATGCAACGGATGCACATACGAGCTAGGAAGCTCTCGAATGGAACTAGTGGGGGTGCATCTAACTTGCTCGCTCATGAAGACCTAGAGCTCTTTTGAGGAGGCTCATCCTTGGAATATGCAAGCCAAGTTCTATAGTGTGAAGGTCCCCACATAGCTATATGCATAATGATCATCTCTATGGAGTACAAGGATATAAAGGGAGTACTAGTGTGGATCTCTCAAAAGGATAGTAGTGTTGCCCCTTTCTCTCTTTTTATTTCTTTTTCTCTTTTTTCTCTTTTTTCTATTTTTTTGGTGGCCTCAATGGCTCTTTCTATTTAACTCTCATTTGTCCTCTTTGGGATCTTTTATTGTGTCCACTTTGGGATCTTTTATTGTGTCCACTTTGGGATCTTTTCCTCACTTTAAGGGCAACACTCTATTTTACAAGAAGGTAAAGGAGATCTTTCACACTTTACAAGGTACTCAAAATCATAAAGAAGATGTAACTATCATGATGTATGCAATGTATGTCGCTGCCAGTGTAGAAGGAACATGTATGACATGAAGACCAAGTCATGAAGAGGTGGATGTTTCATGGCAATATATCTCGGAAAGGCTATGGAAATGCCTTGATAGGTAGGTATGGTGGCTGTTTTGAGGAAAGATATAAGGAGGTTTATGATGACAGAGCGTATCATGCCAAGGGTTTGGAGGTACCGGCGAAGGTGGACACCAACTCTCGGAGTGAGAAGAAGGCAATGCACGGCACGGGAGAGGCTAGCAAAATATGGGAAGGTGAAAGTGTCAACTTTCAATACTTACATTAGTCCGAAGAACTCATGCACTTATTATCGGTAACTCTCAATATAATAAGGAGGTTCACAAAGAGACAAGTACCCCGAGGAGGAGTGTATGGGGGTTTGGTTATCCTTGCGCATCCTCGACTCATGGTACGTGAGTGTACTCTAATATTCAATCCCTCCAAAGATTAGTGATCCATCTAGTAGCTAGAGTTCTGAACTAGTTTTGTAGGTTTTGAAAATACACACGGATTGCCCAAAATACGACATCTATCACTAATAGGCTAGAGCTCTTGACACCAAAAGTTCAAACATTACTCACATCAATACCTCAAAACTATTGCAAGTTACTACTAGAATAAAATAGCAACCTCAATTACCTACTTTCAAGACAAGACACTACTCAGTGCAACAACCAACTCTCTTTAACAATATAAACATGAAAACTAAAAAGAGTTCCAGCAACAAACTAAACAAAATCCAAGGCTCTTGCTAAAGACAAACTAAGACTAAAACTAAACATGGCAGCAGCTACGAAAAGATAAAGAACACACAACAGCAAAAAGATAAGCAGGAAAAATCCTATGATGTGTTCTAGATTTTGAAAGTGGAGCGTGTTTTTCTCCCACACAAAGTAAGACGGGATCTAACTTGTTATGACCAGCAAGCAAAACTAAAGAAACTAAAAATAAAACCTAAGAGCGAGACGCTCCAAGCATAGCACATAACGCATGAAGTGATAAAAATATGGTGAGACGAAGGACGAACTGATGATTGTTGATGGAGAAGAGGATGCGCCTTGAATATTTGTTGGGGATGCATGGGGGCATCCCCAAGCTTGAGCGCTTGACACTCCTAGATCTTCTTTCATCATCTTCCATCGCACACTTGAAAACTCCCTTCATACATAACTCATCATAAGCTGATTAGAGAGGTTAGTACCCTTAATAAAATAATTTTTCCGACTGGATATAAAGATATTCTTGAAGAGCTACTGTTTCTCAAGAGTGCCAAAAAGTTTTTGCAAAGAAAAAGCAAGCTTAAGGTTTGCAAAAGTTAGGAGAGACAAAACGTGGCAGAATCTGTGAAAAACATAACAGCAGGTAGTAAAGAATTTTTTAGGGACACTTCTGCAAATCAAATAAAAAAACTCAGAACATACGAAAAGTTTCACAATTGTATAGAGCACGCTGTCAAAAAAATTCAGATCAAAAAGATGATCTGGTGATTTGATTCGAATTTTTCTGTCAAGGGACATAATCTGTTTTCTGGACAGCACGTCACAACTTTTGCTTCCCTTATCGTAAGAGGCTATAACTTGGCACAAAGCTGAAAAATAAAGATACAATGATGTTGCTACAGTAGTAACAAACATCAAGACACAACAAAAAGCAAAAAGAAACCTAAATTTGTTGCGGGCTTCCTCCCGAAAGCGCTTTCTTTTATGCCTTTAAGCTAGGCATGATGCAAAAGAAGAATCAAGTTTTATCAAGAGAAAGAGAATAACTAGCCCGTGTAACGGACTCAAAAGGTAACTTGATTTTCTTTCTAGGGAAATCTTCCATCCCCTTTTTGAGTGGGAATTGGAATTTTATATTCCCCTCTTTCATGTCAATAACCGCACCAACGGTGCGAAGAAAAGGACGTCCCAAAATAATTGGACACAAAGGTTCACACTCTATATCCGTAACAATAAAATCAACGGGAACATAGTTGTCATTGACAATGATAAGAACATCGTCGATCTTCCCCAAAGGTTTCTTTACGAAAGAATCAACAAGACGAACACCAAAAGAACAAGGCTCAAAGGGCTTCAATTCAAACATATCAAATATTCTTTTGGGCATAACGGAGGTACTAGCTCCAACATCACATAAAGCATAGCAAGAGAAGTTATTTAATTTAATTTTGATCATAGGGTCCCAACCATCATCTAGCTTCCTAGGTATGGAGGCTTTTACTCTAAGCTTCTCCTCCCTAGCTTTGATGAGAGCATTTGTGATATGCTCCGTGAAGGCAAGATTGAGTATGTTAGTGTGGGGGTCTCTAGACATTTTGTGTAGCAAGATAATAACTTCTGAGAGGGTGCAACTATCAAAATCAATATCACTACTATCAAAGGTGGTAGTAGTGTCGTCTAGGCTTACTTGTTTGAAACCCTCTATGTTCATAGGAGTTTCTTCATCTTCGGTTGAGGTATTAGCATCACCATTAATAGGTCCAACGGGACTAGGAGTGCATTGGGTGCTAATAGTTTGGGTGTCCTCAACAATTTGGATAGTGGCAAATGTGTGGTGTGTAGGAAGTCTCTTAATTCTATCCTCTTCCTCT
The DNA here is from genome assembly GCA_950022295.1 of Bromus sterilis. NCBI lineage: Eukaryota > Viridiplantae > Streptophyta > Magnoliopsida > Poales > Poaceae > Bromus > Bromus sterilis. Next base: position 437,488,265 of record OX465595.1, read on the forward strand.
TTTTCTCTAGCCCACCTTTCTTTAATTTTAGCCATCATCCTAATATTTTCATTAATTTTTAATTGGATAGCATTAATAGGAGTGGCCTTATTCTCCTCAAGGGGAGAGGTTCTAATTTTAAGCATCTCAATATCAAGGGCTAAGCTTTCTACCTTCAAAGAGAGATTATCTAATTTAGCTAATTTCTCCGCTACATTTTTGTTGAAGGCTTTTTGGGTAGTGATAAAATCTCTAAGCATGTTTTCCAATTCAGAAGAGGGGCTCTTGTTGCTAGGGTAGGTGTTGTTGTTCCCATAGTTGGATGGACATCATGAGGATCAATAGAGGGTTGCTTGGTAAGTATTGTTGTTAAATTTGTTTCTAGCAATAAAGTTCACATCTACTTGTTCTTGGGAAACCAAAGAATTTAAAGGGACATCATGAGGATCAATAGAGGGTTGCTTGGTAAGTAGAGACATAATTAAGTCAACTTTTTCATTGAGGGAGGTAATTTCCTCGACAGAGTTTACCTTCCTACCTGTTGGAGCGCGTTCGGTGTGCCATTGGGAATAATTGGTCATCATTTCAACGAGAAGCTTCGTGGCAGCACCAAGTGTAGTTGACATAAAGGTTCCTCCCGCGGCCGAATCTAACAGGCTCCGCGAGGTAAAGTTCAAGCCTGCATAAAAAGTCTGGATAACCATCCAAGGAGTCAAACCATGTGTAGGGCATTTCTTAACAAGAGATTTCATTCGTTCCCAAGCTTGGGCAACATGTTCATTATCCAATTGCTTAAAATTCATAATATTACTCCTCAATTGGATAATCTTAGCAGGAGGGTAATACTTCCCTATAAAAGCATCTTTGCACTTATCCCAAGAATCTATGCTATTTCTAGGCAAAGATTGAAACCAGATTTTAGCATCTCCCCTTAAAGAGAAGGGAAAGAGCTTGAGCTTAACAACATCACCTTTTACTTCCTTATACTTTTGCATATCACATAATTCAACAAAAAATTTCAAGTGTAAAGCAGCATCATCTCCAGCACCAGAGAATTGATCTCTCATAATAAGGTTTAGCAAGGCAGGTTTAATTTCATAAGAGGTAGCTGAAGTGGCAGGTGTGGCAATGGGGGTGCGGATAAAGTCTTGGTTGTTGTGACTAGTGAAGTCACACAACTCGGTGTTTTCAGTGGAACCCATAGCAGCAGCAAGTGTGTGATACGTCCAAAACGTATCAATAATTTCTGCTTTCTCCTTGCATGTTTTGTGTGATATTGCTATGATCTAGATACACTTTCGTACACTTTTGATCATATTTGGACTAACCTATTAACTCAGTGCACCCCAGTGCCAGTTCCTGTTTTCTGCTGTTTTTCTATTTCAGTTTTCCCCCATATAAAAAGTGCCAGAAAAATTCGGGAAAATTCAGATAAAAAATCAGCGTGACGGAAGCTTCGAGAAGAGCCCGGGAGGGGCCAGAGGGGAGTCAGGGGGGCCCAGGCGGCCACCCGACGCGGCTCCACCCCTGGCCGCGCCAGGGGGGCGCCTGGGGCCTCTAGCCCACCTCTAGCTGCCCCCTTTCGCCTATTTATCCCCCGTCACGGGAAAACCCCAGAAGCAGAACCCTATTCCGCGAACTCGCCTATGTTCCGCCGCCGCCGCGCTTCCGAAGATCGGGAGCACCAGAAGACCTCTTCCCGGCACCCTGCCGGAGGGAGGATTGACCTCCGGGAGTCTCCTCACCACCATGGATGCTCCCCGAATGTCCCGTGAGTAGTTTTCCTTGGACCATGGGTCCGTGATCAGTAGCTATGTGATGTTCTCCTCCCCTCTTTGATCTTCATTGATTAGACCTCGTGAGCTGCCCTACATGATCGAGGCACCTTTGTAATATTTCTGCTATTGCTATGTTGAGTTTGATAGGATCTGATGGATTATGAGATTATGTTCAGATTGTGATAGAGTAATATATTTGGTTTTTATCTCTTATATTTTTGTTCCTAAGTAATTTTTGCTTGTTCTCCGTTTCTGTTTATTGCTTTGGCCAAGTAATAGGTAGTGACTCCAAGAGGGAGCGTTGTGCTAGATTGTGGGTTCATGCCCCCCGATGACTCGCTTGAGTGACAGAAACATGAGTCTAGGGGATGTGCTGTTGCCACAAGGTGGAAAACAACGGTGCTTGTAACCGCGGTTACAAGGATTGTTTACTTTACGCAGAGTTCTTTTAATGCAGTTGTCTGTTGCTTTGGGTTTACACTTTGGGTGGGGCTCGCAACTTAATACCAGCGAGATGTTCTGGATATATATCTCAAGGTGGATGTTTAGTAGTAGATGCAGATGGATTTCGGTCTACTTACCTTGGCGTACTGCCTGTGCTTTTGAACCTCTTCCTTTCTTTTGTAGCATAGTTAGCATTGCGGTGCGTTCATAATCCTGTCAATTGCCTTTCTGTAATTTGTTTACCTTGCATAGCAATTTTATCGTCTTTTGGGAGAGAGACATCACTAGCGAACATCACGTATCCCGGTCCATACCCTTATCATTGTTTCCACGCTATATTTACTTTTCTGCATTTACTTTCAAGTTGCTATTATTATCCCTTGCGTTTTATCCTTTGTAAACAACAAGACCGGAGAGATTGACAACCTCTCTGAACTTCGTTGGGAACAAAGTTATCTGTGTCTGTGTGCAGGTCCGCGTCAGTTGCGCCGCTGACACCTACTTATCATCTATGGAGTCCTGCTGGAGACAAACCTTGGTATCTTCACCGAGGGGAAACTGCTGCTGCACTACATCTCAACCCTCCACTTGGGGTAACCAACGAAGGGGGCGAGAAGCCACCAAGCAAGAAGTTTTCTGGCGCCGTTGCCGGGGACTTCAAGTGCTAAGATAGGGGAGTTGCACACTACCCTTTACCTTTGTTTTTTTAGTTTTGTTAGTTTATCTTTCAGTTTTTATCTTTGTGTCTTTTATCAAAAACTACAAAAAAATCTGCCACACTTGCTGCTACTATGGGTTCCATTGAAAACACCAAGTTGTGTGATTTCACTAGTCACAACAACCAAGACTTTATCTGCACTCCCATTGCCACACCTGCCACTTTAGCTACCTCTTATGAAATTAAACCTGCTTTGCTAAACCTTGTTATGAGAGATAAATTCTCTGGTGCTGGAGATGCTGCTGCTTTACACTTGAATAATTTTGTTGAATTATGTGATATGCAAAAGTATAAGGAAGTAAAAGGTGATGTTGTTAAGCTCAAGCTCTTTCCCTTCTCTTTAAAGGGAGATGCTAAAATCTGGTTTCAATCTTTGCCTAGAAATAGCATAGATTCTTGGGATAAGTGCAAAGATGCTTTTATAGGGAAGTATTACCCTCCTGCTAAGATTATCCAATTGAGGAGTAATATTATGAATTTTAAGCAATTGGATAATGAACATGTTGCCCAAGCTTGGGAACGAATGAAATCTCTTGTTAAGAAATGCCCTACACATGGTTTGACTCCCTGGATGGTTATCCAGACTTTTTATGCAGGCTTGAACTTTACCTCGCGGAGCCTGTTAGATTCGGCCGCGGGAGGAACCTTTATGTCAACTACACTTGGTGCTGCCACGAAGCTTCTCGATGAAATGATGACCAATTATTCCCAATGGCACACCGAACGCGCTCCAACAGGTAGGAAGGTAAATTCTGTCGAGGAAATTACCTCCCTCAATGAAAAAGTTGACTTAATTATGTCTCTACTTACCAAGCAACCCTATTGATCCTCATGATGTTCCTTTAAATTCTTTGGTTGCTCAAGAACAAGTAGATGTGATCTTTATTGCTAGAAACAACTTCAACAACAATGCTTATAGGGGAAATTTTGCTAGCAATCCTAGACCGTTTCCATCCAACTATGGGAACAACAACACCTACCCTAGCAACAAGAACCCCTCTTATGAATTAGAAAGCATGCTTAGAGACTTTATCACTACCCAAAAAGCCTTCAACAAAAATGTAGAAGAGAAATTATCTAAAATAGATAATCTCTCTTTGAAGGTAGAAAGCTTAGCCCTTGATATTGAGATGCTCAAAATTAGAACCTCCCCCCTTGAGGAGAATAAGGCCACTCCTATTAATGCTATCCAGTTACAAATCAATGAAAACATTAGGATGATGGCTAAACTTAAAGAAAGATGGGATAGAGAAAAAGAGGAAGAGGATAGAATTAAGAGCCTTCCTACGCACCACACAGTTGCCACTATCCAAATTGTTGAGGACACTCAAACTATTAGCACCCAATGCACTCCTAGTCCCGTTGGACCTATTAATGGTGATGCTAATACCTCAACCAAAGATAAAGAAACTCCTATGAACATAGAGGGTTTCAAACAAGTGAGCCTAGATGACACTACTACCACCTTTGATAGTAGTGATATTGATTTTGATAGTTGTACCCTCTCAGAAGTTATCAGTTCACTACACAAAATGTCTAGAGACCCCCACACTAGCACACTTAATCTTGCCTTCACGGAGCATATCACAAATGCTCTCATCAAAGCTAGGGAGGAGAAGCTTAGAGTAGAAGCCTCCATACCTAGGGAGCTAGAGGATGGTTGGGACTCTATGATCAAAATTAAATTAAATAACTTCTCTTGCTATGCTTTATGTGATGTTGGAGCTGGTACCTCCGTTATGCCCAAAAGAATATTTGATATGTTTGAATTGAAACCTTTTGAGCCTTGTTCTTTTGGTGTTCGTCTTGTTGATTCTTCCGTAAAGAAACCTTTAGGGAAGATCGAAGATGTTCTTATCATTGTCAATGACAATTATGTTCCCGTTGATTTTATTGTTATGGATATAGAGTGTGAACCTTTATGTCCAATTATTTTGGGACGTCCTTTTCTTCGCACTGTTGGTGCGGTTATTGACATGAAAGAGGGGAATATAAGATTCCAATTCCCATTCAAAAAGGGGATGGAACACTTCCCTAGAAAGAAAATTAAGTTACCTTTTGAGTCCGTTACTCGGGCTAGTTATTCTCTTTCTCTTGATAAAACTTGATTCTTCTTTTGGATTATGCCTAGCTAATGGCTTTAAAGAAGCGCTTTCGAGAGGCAGTCCGCAACGAATTTAGGTTTTTCTTTTTGCTTTTGTTGTGTCTTGACGATTGTTACTTCTGTAGCAACATCATTGTATCTTTATTTTTCAGCTTTGTGCCAAGTTATAGCCTCTTACGGCAAGGGAAGTAAAAGTTGTGACATGCTGTCCAGAAAACAGATTCTGTCCTCGTGACCAAAAAAAATTCAGAAAAATCCTAGTTCATCTTTTTGAGCTGAAATTTTTACACAGTATGCTCTATACAATTACGAAACTTCCGTATGTTCTGAGTTTTTGATTTGAGTTGCAGAAGTACCCATAAAAAATTCTTTACTATCCGCTGTTCTGTTTTTCACAGATTCTGCCACGTTTTGTCTCTCCTTACTTTTGCAAACCTTAAGCTTGCTTTTTCTTTGCAAAAACTTTTTGGCACTCTTGAGAAACAGTATCTCTTCAAGAATATCTTTATATCCAGTGGAGAAAAATTATTTATTAAGGGTACTAACCTCTCTAATCAGCTTATGATGAGTTATGTATGAAGGGAGTTTTCAAGTGTGCGATGGAAGATGATGAAAGAAGATCCAGGAGTGTCAAGCGCTCAAGCTTGGGGATGCCCCCATGCATCCCCAATAAATATTCAAGGAGACTCAAGCGTCTAAGCTTGGCGATTCCCCCGTGCATCCCCTTCTCCATCAACAATCATCAGTTCGTCCTTCGTCTCACTATATTTTTATCACTTCATGCGTTATGTGCTATGCTTGGAGCGTCTCGCTCTTAGGTTTTATTTTTCGTTTCTTTAGCTTTGCTTGCTGTTCATAACAAGTTAGGTCTTGTCTTACTTTGTGTGGGAGAGAAACACGCTCCACTTTCAAAATCTAGAACACATCATAGGATTTTTCATGCCTATCTTCTTGCTGTTGTGTGTTCTTTATCTTTTCATAGCTACTGCCATGTTTAGTGTTAGTTTTAGTTTTTCTTTAGCAAGAGCCTTGACTTTTGTTTTAGTTTGTTGCTGGAACTCTTTTTAGTTTTCATGTTTATCTTGTTAAGAGAGTTGGTTGTTGCACTGAGTTGTGTCTTGTCTTGAAAGTAGGTAATTGAGGTTGCTATTTAATTTTAGTAGTAGCTTGCAATAGTTTTGAGATATTGATGTGAGTAATTTTTGAACTTTTGGTGTCAAGAGCTCTTGCCTATTAGTGATAGGTGTCGTATTTTGGGCAATCCGTGTTTATTTTCAAAACCTACAAAACTAGTTGAGAACTCTAGCTACTAGAAGGATCACTACTCTTATGAGGAGTCAAATATTAGAGTACACTCACGTACCATGAGTCGAGGGTGAGCAAGGATAACCAAACCCCCATGCACTCCTCCTCGGGGTACTTGTCTCTTTGTGAACCTCCTTATTAGATTGAGAGTTACCGATAATAAGTGCATGAGTTCTTCGGACTAATGTAAGTATTGAGAGTTGACACTTCCACCTTCCCATATTTTGCTAGCCTTTCCCATGCCGTGCATTGCCTTCTTCTCACTCCGAGAGTTGGTGTCCACCTTCGCCGGTACTTCCAAACCCTTGGCATGATACGCTCTGTCATCATAAGCCTCCCTTTATCTTTCCTCAAAACAGCCACCATACCTACCTATAAGGGCATTTCCATAGCCTTTCCGAGTTACATTGCCATGCAACTTCCACCTCTGCATGACTTGATCTTCATGTCATACATGTTCCTGCTACACTGGCAGCGACATACCTTGCATACATCATGATAGTTACATCTTCTTTATGATTTTGAGTACCTTGTAAAGTGTGAAAGATCTCCTTTACCCTCTTGTAAAATAGAGTGTTGCCCTTAAGTGAGGAAAAGATCCCAAAGTGGACACATTAAAAGATCCCAAAGAGGACAAATGAGAGTTAAATAGAAAGAGCCATTGAGGCCACCAAAAAAATACAAAAAAATAGAAAAAGGAGAAAAAAAGAAATAAAAAGAGAGAAAGGGGCAACACTACTATCCTTTTGAGAGATCCACACTAGTACTCCCTTTATATCCTTGTACTCCATACAGATGATCATTATGCATATAGCTATGTGGGGACCTTCACACTATAGAACTTGGCTTGCATATTCCAAGGATGAGCCTCCTCAAACGAGCTCTAGGTCTTCGTAAGCAAGCAAGTTAGATGCACCCCCACTAGTTCCATTGGAGAGCTTCTTAGCTCGTATGTGCATCCGTTGCATGGCAATCCCTACTCCTCACATCATATCTATCATTCGACATCTCTTGCCTATGATTGTCCTCATTGATGTGAGCCTTTCTCATCCTTTTTGTCTTCCTCCTCCGCCATATTTCTCTCTTTGCCATCCTAAGTATCAACTCTCGTGCTTACGCTCATCCATTGCATGAGTGCTCGAAATATCGAAAAGGAGTGGATCAAATTGACTTGTACCTGGCTAGTGGTCTGGGGATGAGTCAAGATAAGATTCCAAAGAAGACCAAGTGTGAAACTTTACTAGATTGAGTTCTCAACACAAAAATACTTTTTTCTCGTATTACCTATCCCCCTTCTTGCACGCAAACACCATTTGGAAACATTCGAGTCACGGACAGCGAGATCTCTTGCACCTATTGTTCTTTTGTTACTTGTTTCAATGCTAATATAGACTCTTGCCTGTTATGACTTGAATTGAATCTCTAACCTTGATTGCTTTACTTTTCAAAGTTCTTATATGGTTGCTAGCATGTCACCACAGAAATTATGTTGTTATCATTTACCTACTCGAGGACGAGCAGGAATTAAGCTTGGGGATGTTGATACGTCCAACACGTATCTATAATTTTTGCTTGCTCCTTGCATGTTTTGTGTAATATTGCTATGATCTAGATACACTTTCATACACTTTTGATCATATTTGGACTAACCTATTAACTCAGTGCACCCCAGTGCCAGTTCCTGTTTTCTGCTATTTTTCTATTTCAGTTTTCCCCCATATAAAAAGTGCCAGAAAAATTCAGATAAAAAATCAGCGTGACGGAAGCTTCGAGAAAAGCCCGGGAGGGGCCAGAGGGGAGCCAGGGGGGCCCAGGCGGCCACCCGGCGCGGCCCCACCCCTGGCCGCGCCAGGGGGGCGCCTGGGGCCCCTGGCCCACCTCTGGCTGCCCCCTTTCGCCTATTTATCCCCCGTCACGGGAAAACCCCAGAAGCAGAACCCTATTCCACGAACTCGCCTCTGTTCCGCCGCCGCCGCGCTTCCGAAGATCGGGAGCACCAGCTGACCTCTTCCTGGCACCCTGCCGGAGGGAGGATTGACCTCCGGGAGTCTCCTCTCCACCATGGATGCTCCCCGGATGTCCCGTGAGTAGTTTTCCTTGGACCATGGGTCCGTGATCAGTAGCTATGTGATGTTCTCCTCCCCTCTTTGATCTTCATTGATTAGACATCGTGAGCTGCCTTACATGATCGAGGCACCTTTGTAATATTTCTGCTATTGCTATGTTGAGTTTGATAGGATCTAATGGATTATGAGATTATGTTCAGATTGTGATAGAGTAATATATTTGGTTTTTATCTCTTATATTTTTGTTCCTAAGTAATTCTTGCATGTTCTCCGTTGTTGTTTATTGCTTTGGCCAAGTAGTAGGTAGTGACTCCAAGAGGGAGCGTTGTGCTAGATTGTGGGTTCATGCCCCCCGATGACACGCTTGAGTGACAGAAACATGAGTCTAGGGGATGTGTTATTGCCACAAGGGGGAAAACAACGGTGCTTGTAACCGCGGTTACAAGGATTGTTTACTTTACCCAGAGTTCTTTTAATGCAGTTGTCTATTGATTTGGGTTTACACTTTGGGTGGGGCTCGCAACTTAATACCAGCGAGATGTTCTGGATAGATATCTCAAGGTGGATAATTAGTAGTAGATGCAGATGGATTTCGGTCTACTTACCTTGGCGTACTGTCTGTGCTTTTGAACCTATTCCTTTCTTTTGTAGCATAGTTAGCATTGCGGTGCGTTCATAATCCTGTCAATTGCCTTTCTGTAATTTGTTTACCTTGCATAGCAATTTTATCGTCTTTTGGGAGAGAGACATCACGAGCGAACATCACGTATCCCGGTCCATACCCTTATCGTTGTTTCCACGCTATATTTACTTTTCTGCATTTACTTTCAAGTTGCTATTATTATCCCTTGCGTTTTATCCTTTGTAAACAACAAGACCGGAGAGATTGACAACCTCTCTGAACTTCGTTGGGAACAAAGTTATCTGTGTATGTGTGCACGTCCGCGTCAGTTGCGCCGCTGACACCTACTTATCATCTCTGGAGTCCTGCTGGAGACAAACCTTGGTATCTTCACCGAGGGAAAACTGCTGCTGCACTACATCTCAACCCTCCACTTGGGGTAACCAACGAAGGGGGCGAGAAGCCACCAAGCAGCCACCAGGGCGCCTGGGCCCCTGGTGGTGGCCCTCTGGCCCCACCCAGGTTCTTTCGGAAGGTTCCTTCACGCTGATTTTTTATCTGATTTTTCCCGAATTTTTGGAGCACTTTTTATATGGGGGAAAACTGAAATAGAAAAACAGCAGAAAACAGGAACTGACACTGTGGTGCACTGAGTTAATAGGTTAGTCCAAATATGATCAAAAGTGTATGAAACTGTATCTAGATCATAGCAATATCACACAAAACATGTATGGAGCAAGCAGAAATTATAGATACGTTTTGGACGTATCAGGCCGCGCCAGGGACCCTTCTGGAGTCCCTGTGGTGGCCCTCCCCTCCTTCCTTGGTGATTCCGGAAGCTTCTAGGACGCTGATTTTTTATATAATTTTTCCGGAATTTTTGGAGCACTTTTAATGGCCGGAAAACCTGAAATACAAAAACAGCAGAAAATAGGAACTGGCAACTGGGTGCACTGAGTTAATAGGTTAGTCCAAATATGCTCAAAAGTGTATGAAAGTTCAAGAAAAACATGTCAAAGTCACACAAAACATGCATGGAGCAAGCAGAAATTATAGATGCGTTTGGGACGTATCACATCCCCGCGCCGCCCCGCACAAATTTACAACGGTGGTTGTTAACCTGTGTTGCTACTATCCCGTCATCTGCAGCGCATGTCACCACCTCGTGCTGCTAACATATAGCAGTAGCGCCTGCCTGAAACCCTGCGTTGCTACTGTTCATGTGTATATAGGGTATTTCCTAGTAGCGTTCAGTTTTAGCTCTGCTTATGTTTAGCTCTTGTTCTTAAATTATATCTTGTTAAGATCTATTAGTTTTTTTGTAGAAAGTTTTTAGAATTCTCTTTCTTTACTTATTTTTTTTAAAGAGTTGCTTTTGTTGCACTGGTTATGTATCTTGTTATGAGTAGGTAATCTAGATTGCTAAGTTTAGCATAGTATATTTTGCAAGAGTTTTGACGTGTTGACTGAATAATGTTGAACTTTTGTGCAATTGAGTTTGCGACCATTAGCGGTAGGTGTCATATGTTGGCTCAACATGCCCTATTGTCAAAAATGAAATTAGTTGATAACTCTGTCACCTGAGTCGATCCATGTTTGTGTGGTGACTGTAAGTAACCCCTCATGTAGCATGGATCGCGACGCGCAAGGATAACCAAACCCCTCATATAACCCTAAAATCCAACATGAGCCCAAGTGAACACGAGTCAGCCACAGATTCGTTGAGCCCTCTTTAAAAATCCAAATCAATCAGTTGAAAAAGAAGTCAAACAGTTTTCAGGCCTTTCAACAAGACCACATTTCACATTCATGTAAGAAAACACTTGGGTTCAGCCGGTGGATCACGCGCGAGCATCCATCACCTTTCCTCTTCGATACGTGTTTGCATTGGCCCATTTAACACTATCTCTAGCGGATGCTTTTCTTCTCAATCTCTCTCGCAAGAATGCATCACGATCATTTTGCAACAATGCTCGTGTTGTATTTTTCTCACAACATCCATGTTGCAAAAAAGTAAAGAGAAAAAATATATAATTTTTTATGGAACGTCATATATGATGAAAAATCTCCTTCCGCAACAACACAAATGTTGCACAAAAGTGAAGACGAAAAAAAACTACAAAATTTTCAACAACATCATCCTTGTTGCAAAATTTTCTTCCGAAACAACATGCATGTTGCAAAAAGTGAAGGCGAAAAATAATCTGCAACATCAACTATATTGCAAAAGCCTTCTGCAACATAAAATTTGTTGCAAAGGGTTCTGCAACATTGTCTTTGTTGAAATGATAAAGACACATTGGCGGTTGAATGACACCATATCAAACAGCTGCGCACGCGATAGATCTTTTAAAATATCTATCAGTTAACACATAGCATTCCCAGAAAAAGGTTGTTTTGCGTCTATGTAACATGTCATGTAATCCTTCAGGGAAATGCTATGTGTTACAAATGGTGGGTTCGACATTTGTAATGTATTTTACAAAAAAAAAATAGGTGGCGAAAGGTGGGTTCCTCCACTCCAATCAGCCAAAACGATATCCCCCTCAGCATTGACATCGGGTGGTTGTGGATCGTGTGAAAAACTGAATCGAAACTAAAAGCTGAACCGAAAAAAGAAACATGAGCTATAAACCTCAATGTAGGCTTGGGTGGTATAAAGATAGGTAGGTCAATGTGTCTAGGGGGGTGGGAGGAGTCGAGATGATGGTGGTGACATCTCCGATGAATAAGATTACATCAATGTTTCAACAGTTATCTATGGTGAACTCATTGATGTCAGAGATCAGGATGATCGATCCTTTTTTGTTGGGCCAATGGCTAAAACACTAACAAAAACTTTCTTTCAGATGACCAATAATTTTTTTTTACCCAGGTTTCAAGTCACCACCACCAAGTGTAATGCCCTACATACCTGCTTTTTAATAATAAAATCTACCATTAATTTTAATTAATGAGTACAATCCCCGTTAGGGGGGAAATTACAATGCCCCCAAATACACTTGGCACTAGGGCTCTACTTGGCACTCAACCACGCAGATAGAGGGCACATGGAAGACCGCGCGTCGAGCACCAGTAGCAAAGACCAACCATCAAAGCTCCACCTTGAAGCCACGCCACCTTCGACGACCACCAAGCAGGACTTGCCGCCAATCATTATAGATGTGGATGAAGGTCGGTTACCTGTGAGGGGACGAAGATACCTTTGCCAAGGAACAAGATCTTGTCGATGCCAAGGTTTCAGTAAAACTGCATGCATAAAAAAGGTTCTTCATCAGGAGGATGCCTTCCTGTTGGAGGATGCCTTCCTGTTGAAGATGATGCAACACAAAGAGGAAATGGGAATACACAGTGTTGGAAGAAAATCAAATTTTATGTGTAGTAAAGCAACGGGAAATAAATATGAGAATAAAGGATAAAAATAGGGATCATTATAATAATTTATTTCTAATTAAATATATATATTTTTGCTAGGCAAAACTAACATTTATTTTAGGGGAAGGAAAAACTAACATTTATTTAATTTTAATATTCGTCCAGGAATCTATAATACATAAATAGTTCATCTCCACTAACCTATTTATCTTGACATGCAAGCTATCCACATCATCAAGTAGGTTCACAATGTAAAAACTCTTTCACTAACTTTTCATGCATATGCTCTCATTAACTTTGCATGTGCATGCAACCTATCACAAATAAATAATAATTTTTTATGCACTCAACTTCATAATTTATAAGCAATTTTTTATATAAAATTAAATTATGAGTTACATACATTTCATTTCTATATGTATTTTCAAGTAACTAAAATAACAAAAAAAAAATTTGATTTTTCATCAAATTTTCTTAGATTTTTTAGTTTAAACAAATTTTTTCAAATAAAAATTTATACTATGTTTTAAAAAAATTCACATATTTTATAACATTAAAATTATTTTTAAACAATTTCCGTAGCAACGTGCGGACTATCATCTAGTAAACAAAGTTAAGCTGTGATGTCGTTATTCTTTTTTTAGGTGCGTTTCCAACATTTGGGCCGACGGCCCACAGTTCCGGTTGCGCACCTGGCCCCTGAATCTATCTGTACTTACTTCTTCTGCTCTCTTCCCCCAACCCCCCCCCCCCCCCTCCCCCTCCCCCTGAGGGTAGCCATTACCGAGAGCTCCCCATTCGAATCAACCATGTCCGTCGCCGCCGGCGGCCGCTCAAACCACCATCGGCGCTCTCGGCGACGACCTGCTCCTCGAGATCTTCGCCCGCCTCCCCGACCTCCCGAACCTCGCCCGCGCGGCCTTCGCCTGCCGCGCCGTCCGCTCGTCCCGCGCCTTCCGCCGCCGCTTCCGCTCGCTCCGCCCGCCGCCCCTCCTCGCCTTCTTCCTCGAGCCCGACATGGAAGTGGTACCGCCCTACCCGTCCCCCTGGCGCCCTTCCGGCCCGCCCCTCGCCGCCGCCTTCCGCGACGCCGATTTCCTCCAGACCCGCCGCATGTGCGGCCCCGACAACCGCGGCGACCCCGGGTGGGAGTTCGACTACATCTTGAGCGGCGAGGTCCGCATCGCCCACCGGACGCAGCGAGCCAGCTACAGCCCGCTCACGCAGGCGCTGTCCCTCTTCCCCGACCGGCAGATCGTGTCGGACGGCAGCCGCCTTGAGTTCCACACGCTCTCCAACCACCAGGAGGACCAGGCTGTGGTCTGCGTCCGTCACGACGACCCATGGACGCGGGCGCGCGTCGCTGTGTTCTCTTCGCACACCATGGAGTGGCAGATTTCCCCTTGGGTGGAAACAGGGACCCTGACGCCCAAGGGCGCCACCTACCTTAGGCCGGGCAAGGTGGTTGCTGGATTCGTCTATTGGACATTTCCGAAAGGAGATGGTATGCTCGTGCTCGATCCGGCGACATCTCAGTTCCACCGAATGGATGTGCCCCTGCTCTTGAAAGAAGCTTGGATGTTCATGCCTAAATTCGAGCTTGGTAAGACTAAAGATGGGAAGCTCTGTATCGTGCATAAGGGCACGCATAACAAGGAACGCAAGCTTTTTGTTTGGTCTTGGGGAAAAGATGGCGACGGTGTGGAGAGATGGATGCTGGACAAGCTGTTTCCATTGCGCAAAATTGTCGAGTTCACTAACTGTTCAACGGCAAAGTATCCCAAAGCAAAAATCGTGGCTGTTATTGATGGCTTTGTGTATCTCTCGGTTGACTGCCATGAGTATGCTGAATTTCAGAACCTTGGTGATTCTCCAGAGTGCTTCTTATCATTTTGCCTGGAAACAGCGGAGCTGCATCAGCTCTTTGAGGGACCGTATCGGAGTCATTTTCGTGTGCATCCCTATGTCATGCCGTGGCCTACTTGTTTGGTAGGAGTACACAGCAAGGTGAGCCCATGCTTATGTTGGATCATTCCGGTAAATTTCTTCCTGCCTTTGGTTTGATCTCTCCGGTCTAGATTGTATGGTGTTATGTTAACTTAGAGCACAGGATTATTGTAGTCTCGTTAAATCTGTTGTCAACATTTCACTTCATCAGATGCACGACATGTCTGATTTGGTATCACCATTGGAGTATTTTTCACATTTTTACCACAAGGTGCTGTGCAGATTAAGCACAGGGTTATAAATCTCTGCGTTGTGTTTGGAAATTACTCAATGATAATTGTTAACCACCATTAGATGGCTATTGTAGAGCATTTTACTTTCGTTGCTTGTGTATAAGATAAAAGACTGATCTGTATCATTAGAACTTATAGTCTTGCATAAACATTTGAATTATTATGTACGTACACTCATATCTTTTTCTGTTTGACAGGATGGTTCAGAAGGTGACGTTACTAAAATATGTGTTGCAGATGATGGTCCTGTGGACAAAAGAGAACCAACTTCTATCCTTATCAAAGCATTGCAATCTTTCAAAGAGGCTTTGATTAATGATGATGAAGCAAATACTACTGAGACACGGTCCTTTTTCTCTATTGAGGATGAGAAGAGTTCTCTCGTGAGAAAAATTGCCACTTTGGATGCACGATTGACGAGTGCAAGAGACCATGTCTTGAGGATAAGTGCTGCCTCTGCAGAATGCAAGAGACCATGTCTTGACAATGATTGCCACTTCTGCATGCTATCGAAAACTTACAGATAGCTGGACGATGAAGTTACAGTCAGTTGAACTTTACATTTCTGGGAGGATGCTTAATGTTCAAAGCCTCAAGTTAGGTTTCGAATCCTACGTAATGGAGCAGCTTAACCTATGGTGGTTGGTGGGTGGTGATTTTTTTAGGGATGCTGGTGCTTGGGTTTATGGCGGTGAGAACTGACAAGTAAAGAGCAGCTGCAGGTTGTTTCCAGCTCTTTTGAGGGTGAGTTAAATTGCATGTGCGGTGTTAGTGTACTGTAAACCTTATTTAGGTAGATGTCAAGGCCTCATGGATATGTGAACTGCGCCGCTGATTTATGTTGGATGATTGCTTCATCTTTTGTGCAACTACATTTGAACCAGGAGATTGCATCTATGTGTTGCATTTGCCAAGTTTCACCTATAATCTTTGCAGTTTATATGGGTATCAATTTGTCCAACATTTGTGTGCTAGAACTATTGTGTCGTTTATATTTACCAAGGCGCAGTTTAATTTTGCAATAGCACTGCCCAATTCTAAGTAGATGATATCCTCTTTTAATCATCTGTTTCTAATTATATGAGCATTAGTTACATATTCTTCTGTCACCTGCAGATGGCATGGAGAATACAAGAAAATGATGTTTTCTCTACTGTTTTGAATGCTCATACCAAGAGATCATCATCTGCCATTTTGATTCCTTGGATGTTGATAGGATGTCGCCCTTCCTCTGCTTGACACTGTTTGCCGGCGGGCGCAGGCCAAATTCTGGACAGTGATTTCGCCGTTGCGGTGGCAGGTGGCGACTGTGTGCTGGCCTATCCATCTAATTTATTGTTTAGTTCTCCTACCTGACAAAATAAGGTTGTTACTTATTCACATTTTGTTAAATTCATTTTGCTATTCTATCTGAACGATCCTCTAAACGTCATCTAGCCACGCACCAGAACACATCATATTTACGTTGTTATTGTTCATTTAATATCAATGAACGACAAACTGATGTTAAACACACATCATATCGATCTAAGAGCATCTACTAGGCTCCTCATATTGGCCCTAATCCGGGCGGATGATGCAGTCAGTGACCTATCAAAAAAATAGCGATCCAGACGGACGTCTCATTCGGCCTAAAATGTTCGGTTTGATCGACACTCTTTGTATCCAGTCCAATTCTGGGGTGGATATAAGGTGGCCCGGGCGCGTCGCCACATAGGATCCGACACCCACCCTTACCTTAAATTGCACCAAATCCTCTTTCGACCTCACCAATTCGCCCTTCTTCCTCTCCTCTCTTCCACCCCTTTACGTGTCTTCCCTCCCTAAGCTTCGGCGGCACTGTGCATCCGCTGTCGTACATACCCCCACAATGCCCCTAGCTCCGCCACAACACTCTCCCCTTCGTTATCGCCGCTACGGACACTGTTGCCAGGTCGGACGCCACTGTGATACACTCCCCTTTTTGTCTTTAACACATTGTTTGACTAGTTTTTTGTGGTTGTTTTCTAGGAAAAACGATGGATCTACCATCGTTCAACTTGAGTATGGACCGACACAGCTTGATGAAACAACGACATAATGAGTTCTTCGATTCGTCGGATTCAGACGAAGAAATTGAGATGGTGATGATGACCATCCAACGGGAAATGGATCAAGGAGCTTGAGCGCGTACTGAATCTCACGGGCACGATCGTTGTAAAACAGTTTTGAACCGGGATAGGGTCTTTGGAGCACGACTGCTAGACAAGGGCTATTTTGATCAAAAACCAACATTTCCCGATGAGTGGTTTCTTCGACGATTTCGTATGCGCAAACCTTCTTGCGTGTGGTGGAGTAAGTGGAGGCACATGATCCCTACTTCAAGCTCACTAGGGATTGTTGTAACAGCCCAGTTTTCACAAAAATTAAAAATTTTGTTTTCGGTGTGAATTGTTTGATTGTCTGATTTGTTTGCGGTGTTTGTATCCCCGATTTATCGATCGGCGATTATTTTTCCCCCTCTTATCTCGTATCGGACGGAGACCGACCCTTGCCACCCTGACACTCGACCTTGCGACACCGGGTTTCACCCGATCACCGTCGCGAAAACCGCACAGGACCAGCCATCGCCACCGGAACGCAAACCCCGTTTATTTAATAAACGGATTATTTTTATGGGGCGCCGAAAAATGTTGTCGGAATGTCACCGCAGTGAGTTACGATCGACGGGCTCGACGCGCTGAGCGCGTGGTTCGAGATTTCGTCGGAATCGGAGTCCGTACGGAGTCTCGGCGGTCACAAACGCGATCACCGAACGCGCGAGAGGGGTACCGAGGGCGTTTGCGTAAACTGGTCAGCCAACCTGCCTATATAAATACCACCAGCCTCCCACCACCCAATTAGGGTTCCCGATCTGGAAAATTGCAGCCACCCCCTCAAAAACCTCCAGATCTGAAAAAATCCCCCCGTTTTCGCGAAACCCTAGCCATCCAGGCGACCATAGCCGTTGATTTGGGCGATCTGTGGCTCAGATGTGTGCCACGTCGTCCCCAACCGCAGCACAGACAGATCTGGGCCCCGCAGGGCCCTGGATCCGCACCGCGGCCCGCCGCGGCCCATCCCGAGCCGCCGTCCATGGAGCTCCTCGCGCTGCCGCACCCGAGCTCTCCCAAGGTCGCCGCTGGCTTCCTGTCGCCGCGCCCCTGCTCCGGTGAGCTCCCCTAGCGCCTCCTTCTCCTCTCCCTGCCCTCACCACTGCCTCCTCTGCACAGGGCCAAGCCGCCTGTCACCGGAGCCGCAACCCCGCCACACGACGACGACACCCGGCCGGCCCAGCCAGCTCCAGCAGCCCGAGGTCTGCCAGGCCAGATCCAGGCCCAGCCGCCCCTCCGGATCCGACAGGCCGCCTCCCAGGCCGACTTGGGCCGAGCCCAGTGGCTGAGGCTTCACCTTTTTTTTCTGTTGAACCCCTGCTGTTTTTTTTTGCTAAGTCTGTGATTATTTTGCTGCTGATTCGATTCCGCGTTGACGATAGCAAGCAAACAGTAGCTCCGATGAACGTGCCCCCAAAACGAAAGTTGCTCAGAATTGCGTGTACTTTAATTCATCTTTTGTGAGCATTTGCATTTGAGCTCATCTTGATTGTGTAATAGTGTGCTGAACAGGGCATCAGGCCGTTAAACTGGTACTTTTTCCTGTTAAGTGCTGCTGTTATTATTTTGTTGCAACTTTGCATGATGATTGTAACAAATCCATGAGGCCTATTGCATTGATTCTTTTCCCATTGTGTTAAGCATCATGTGTACTTCAATTCCATGCTTTAACTTGCCATGTTTGGGTGCTTTAGCTGTATTAAATCTTGCTCCAAAGTGGTGATCCTGATGTTATTGTGCTGCTGTTGCTGAAACTGTTATTTTGTTGCAACTTCGGTCGACGAGTGTGTCGCGACCGTTTATCGGAATTGATTGATTCAATTTGCATATTGTTAACCATCATGTCTACTTTCAACCCATGTATTTTTAGGTCATGTTGCTGCACTTTTGCATATAGATTTACCCCTGTTTATACAGCTTGTGCCCGTAACTTGTTTTGCCTGTATCTTTTTAAACGTAACTCCGTTTGGGTGTTCTTTATATGTAACTTGATTAGTTTTTCGTGTACTTTGTGTTTGTGCTATTTTTTGCAGTTGTTAACCAACCTAAAATATGGTTTAGGGCAGAACAGTACCAAATCCTTTAATTATCGTGCGACACTTAGTGTTATGCCATGTTTAGGTTGTGCCTCACTTAAATTGACTAGCATAGATAGTTTACTTTGTGCTTCACCTCTTGACATGTTTGTGTGATTTTCCATGCTTGCTTGAGTTGTCATGTTAATAACCGTTGGTTGATCACCTGTAGCTAAACGACTTGAACCACCGTAAACGTGCGGTATTCGTCGTGTGTGACCGATACCCCACTTAAATCGTTAGTAACCGTTCTCGACGATAGATCCGTATCGCGTTGCTGTGTCGTGTGATGTCTTCTTGATCTTGTATTGCTCCGTAGTAATAGTGGTGCACCGTTGATTGCTTTCCAGTGTTTACTTCTTGTGTGCTCCCGCGGATACCTCTCGGAGACGACGCGAGTTTGCGATCGACTACACCTTCGGAACCCGACTTATCAATAGGAAAGGACTATACATTACTTATGATCCATTCTATTTCAACCAGCGGTTTGCATGCTAGTATAGGTTAGGTTCGACGTTTGATCCTACCACATGTTTACAGCCTCTTTCAAACCAATACATCCATGTCCCCTCCCAGCAAACCATGTACTACTATGTTACTATTGCTCGTTGCTCAGCCCCTGCGTAGTATGCATGCTTAGGATGCTACGATGTTACCCTGTTACTCCTGGGTTTGGGATATCACCTTATTATATTGCTGTTGATGATATTATTTTTATAATGTTGACTATATTCGACGAATGATGGAAGGTCTAGGCTATCCCGCCCCGACGCTTTGTTCCTTTTGAGTCACCTAGGATCCGAGTTCCGGGTATTGGTTTTGAGACTGAGCGTGCCTAACCGCGTGTGGGATTTTATGGGGTCCCCTTTTCTTACCTACCAAGCTTCAAACATTTCTAGTGGTGGCCCAGGCTGATTTACCATTTGAAAATCGTGTGTGTGTCTGTTGGGTCGCTCCTGGCAGATATTATTTAAAACAACTTGGGCCAGTGGAGACATGGTTTCTTTGTTGGTCCACCCCAGGGAGCTAGGGGGCTGTCCACATCTGTTTGGGCAACCTATCCGACCTCATCCAGACGGTAGAGGCCAACTCGAGAGCGCGGCCGGCTTTTGAGTTGGATGTCGACTCACCGGGGGCCACCCGGATTTGTTCGTTGTTAGCTAGAGGGACTTGTCGTTTCGGATCTCTTGGAACTAAATCATAAAATGGTTTCCTGTGATGGGTAGCAACTGAGAGAGATGGGCGTGCGTGCGGAGCCTTGTAATGGGAAGTTGGTACACCCCTGCAGGGTTAAATCTTTTCGAGAAGCCGTGTCCACGGTTATGGACGACTTGAGACCTACTCCTTGTTCATAGACAACAACAGCTGAGATAATTTTAATATAACTTGATCAACGTGTGTGTGTGCCTTGACTGCTTCTTCTTCGTCGGGATGCGAAGAGGAGGACAAGGATAGGATAGGTGTTATGTTTGCGTAGTAGTTGATAGCAAGACTTGTTGGAGGCGATTCCTCATCGAATGCTTGGATTCTTACCTTACTCTCTAGATCGTTAGCCACTTCATAAATGCTAGTGCGGCAGCAACCTCACCACTTACCCCTTCCTTACCGTAAACTACTAGTTGTCCTAGAATGACGAGTGATGAAGTCCTTGCTGGGTCAGATGACCACTACAGTTGGATGCTGAGTACCTCTGTACTCATGATACTACCCCCAAACTCTTTTCAGGGTTCTGATCGACAATAGGTATGGTGATCGACGTTTCACGTGGAGACTCGACGACGACTAGTTAGGCGGATCCCGGCGGAGGGCCTGGACCCGTGTGGTTATGGGATCGATGTTTTTCTCTTTGCTACTAGGCATTTTCTTGTAGTCTGTACCTAGACATGTATCTTCCGCTGTTGTATTATGTTTAAGGCAGTTGTATGCCGATTGTATGAGATGTTGTATCCTTGTATCTGTAATGTTGTGGTATCATGTTGGAAATCCGGGGCATATGGCTTTGTCATATGTCGCGGTGGGACCGATATGTGCTTCGTCCCCGGATCTGGATGGAAACATCTAGATCTGGAACAGTACCGCATATCGGGGCTTACAATTGTTGCGGGAAACTCTCATTCTCTGCTAAGAAGAAATGCACTGCTGCTATGAGGATCCTTGCACTGGTGGCACCGCCAATGCCGTTGGTGAGATGGTCCGGATAGGGGAGAGCAAATTCCTGAAGACCACAGTGAAGTTTACTAGAGTTGTGGTGGAAGTTTTGGGGGCAGAGTACCTGAGAGGACCATATGCAAGATACAGAAAGATTGCTTCTATTGGTGAGGCAAGAGGTTTTCTAGGTTTGCTTGGTTCAATTGATTGAATGCATTGGTAATGGAAGAATTGTCCCAAATGTTTGCGCGGGGTGTACCTGTTTGGAAACGTAGTAGAAAACAAAAAAATTCGGCCTACGAATCAAGAACCCAAGATCATCCAAGAAGATTGCATACAAGGTTTTAGGTCATGGCTCACCAACCGATGTAGCGGAAGTAGAGTTGGTGAAGCTCGTGGACGTAGTGGAATTAGATCTCGCAAGTTCTCCCACGAACAGTCCCTTGATCAATCCCACGAACAAGTCCCGCGATCTAGTCCCACGGACAAGTCCCATGAACAAGCTCCTCGAAGAAGGGTCGAAGGTACGACCCCTCCATTAGTATCCACACATCCCGTAGCAGCAATCCAGCAGCGCTCCGCCGTCCAGAGATGAACGCCACCGAGAAAACTAGAGGGAGAAAACCCTAACGGATTCCGATCTAGAACAGCGTCTAAACCGGGGTCTAAAAGTGGAGCAACGGGGTTTAGAGGAGGGAGGGTGGCGCATAGGCCTTGGGGACAAGTTGTGCTGCGCCCCCCACCCCTCCCCCACATTATATAGGTGGCCAAGAGGCCCTTGGGGCGCAATAAGGGGGGTGGGGAGTCCAACTTGGACTCCCAAACCTTCCCACCGGAAACCTGCCATATTGGAGAGTTGGACTTTCCACCTGGAGGGGGATTCCTTCCCCTTGGTGTGCCCCCACCCCTTGGCCGGCCAGGGCAGCCTAGGTGGCTTGCCCCCCAAGGCTAGGGGCGCAGGGGAGTGGGTGGTACTGTCCGGAACCTTCTGGAACCTTCCATGACCTTCTAGAAGCTTCCAGGACCTTCCGGGACATACCGGGACCGTTTCGGGACATTCCGGACACTTCTGGAGCACTTCCAGGACCTTCCGAGACCGTTCTCGGACGTTCCGGAGCCATCCGGATAGTTTCCAAGACCATCCGAGTTACAGTTTAAGCCACCGGATGACCGCGAAGGTTGTCGGGACGCCCAGCGATTATCCGGAAACTATTCCGGTTGATCCAGGACTTCCCCAGTACCATTCTCATATGTTCCGGAACCACCTGGGACTACTCCAGAGTGATCCGGACATAACCTTAAATACCCAGAACTACTTCTGGTGCCCTTATGAAAAATTCCATAAATCTTCGGAACTACTTCCGGTACCCGTATGAACTATTCTGCTTTGCTTCCACTAAACCTTCTACCATACTAGTATTCTAACAGACTACTGCTCGTTAAGTGTGTGACCCAATAGGTTCGGTATAATGCGGACATGACTCAGAACATCTTCCGGACATAGGTCAACAGCCTTTTGTCAATAGCCAATAATCAACAGCGGAGCCATGGACACCCATGTTGACTCCCGCACATACACGAAGAAACTTTGAGTGAACCATTATGTTTAGTCATGTACCATTCCCTTTGCTTCGCGATATATGACAAAGTTAGAGGAGAGAAGTTTGGCACCCATGTGTAACAACTTTTGAACACAAGCCACTCGTTATCCTCTTTGCTCGTTTGTCCCTTTTCTCGTTATCGTATTCCGGTATCCCCGTGACTGAATCACAATGCGTCTGGCCAGACTATAATGGATACCGTCATACCGAGTGGGCCCGAAGTGAATATCTTCTTCATCGTGAAGGAGCAAATCCCATTCTTGAACTATCACAGTCACTAGCCACACCATCTGACATACCCAGAACTTATTTTACTACTTCCCATTTACGGGAGGATTCATCTAAGAACCAAAGCATGTCTTCCTGTGTGAAGCAACTCGATACTCTCATGGTCTAAGGAATTACGTATATGAAAACATTTCATGATATGACTTATAACGTAGTTACGATGTGATCTCTAAGTATATCATTCAATACTGGGGTCGGTTCAACATCATTGTTCTGCTAACAATATGTTCCCATTGCTACTGACATCCTTGTTACAAGAACAATGTCCATGATTAAGAAAACGTAATCATCAGTTAGCACATGAGCTGGTCTTAGAGGCTAAACCAGGAACTCTTGGTGTTTACATTTCCACACATGCAAATGAGTTTTCTTCTGAATCTCACAGTCAGGGTCATTGCAATTATAGCACAGAAATATAAACATTAATTACGAACGTGGAAATATATATATAATAACATTTTATTATTGCCTCTAGGGCATATTTCCAACAGTACCAAGGTCACATAAGGAGGCCACCATCATACTAGAAGCAGTGGCATCACATGACTTATGCATTTGACATGCCTTCTTTTGAATGTCTGGTTTTCACAATGACATGAATATGCTTCAGCGATCTCATGTGTTTAGGAGACTTTGTAATGGTCGTGGTGATATTTGATTTGGTGAGCTTCGGGAGAAAACCTAGCTCGACCCCGGTCGATGCCGACGTCATTGACATCATATGACGGCGTTCCTTCCTTTGAAGCATCGTCGTGTCCCCCCCTTTACCTCCCTTGTCATCTCGGCCTTTGGCTCTTCGTGTGAAAACCCAAGCTTCGACCATGGTCTTAGCGGACATCGTCCACGGTTCTCGTCGCTCCCCCTTAGGGGCGGTGCCTTGGAGGTATGATCTACCGTAAGTTTGTGGTGGCCCATGCGGCTTTGTTAGCTTCGTCGGCTAGGAGTGTGTGTGTGGCCTTAGAGCTGGTGTGCAAGTAAGAGTGGCGGCTCCAAAAAAATCTCACGCGCGTGGTGTCGGCTTTGGTCGCATGGGTGGCATGCAATGTCATTGACTAGGCTGGTTCACGGTCTCGGGGGCGTTGTGGAAGGTGGAGGGAGGCTCCGGAGATCTCTTGGGCGAAAGTGTTGACTTTGATCGCTAGGGCGGGAGAGTCACAACTAGGATGGTGTGTAACCTTGGGGTCGGTGTGGTTGTCAGAGGAGCGGTTGCAAATGCTGTTGTTGAGCAGTAGGGTGTCGTTTCTTGCCACTTCGATGATCGGTTCAGTTGATGCATAACCTTAAGGCTAGCATGTGTGCTTGTCGTAGATGTATGGGTTTTTAACCACCTTTTTTTCTAAACTTGATTCATTCTTTTCTTTTAACGAAAAAAAGCACAGCTCCTGCCGGTTAAAGAAATGGACCATGAGAAGGTCATTGTGCATGCTCGTTCAAAATGACACGCACGCACGATTTCAAGTGCCGCAAAATAATTATAAAATAGTCTCGAGGTGTCACACGCAAAAACGTGTGTGCGCCTAGTGTTACCCCGTCAACACGACTAGTATCCTACCGACCGGGTCTCGCTGTCGTCGTCACTTCTTACGGTGGTATCCAGGAGGATTAGGCGGCCTCCCGCGGCGCACGATAAAACCAGGACCCCGCGTCTTCTTCCTCCCACCACCCACCCCACATTTGACATTTCCAACCTCCATCCCTCCTCCTCCTCCTTCAGCTACGCCGCCGGTCCTAGTCCCATTCTGAGCGGATTGCGTTCCATTCGATTCTCCCGAGGAGCAAATTACCTCCAAGTTCCTTCCGAGGTCTTCGTCTCCTTCTGGATCCCTCTCGTATAATTGATTCAGGAACTAGGGAAGAAGCAAAAAAAAAGAGGAAAATGTGTCCGCTGAGGGTGATACTCATCTTCCTCTCCGCCACCGTCGCCGGATTCTTCCTCCTCCGGGGCCTCAATTCCGACCCCGACTGCTTCCAAGAGGGTGACGAGGGCTCCGAATCTCCCAGGGCCGTCGCCGGGCCCCTCCATTCCAAGGTACCCTTTCCGCCATCTTGCCTATCCTAGCTCAGTTCCTCGTATTTCTTACCTAATCCGTCCAGAAAATCTCCAATCCATGCTCATGCATCCAACGTTAGCTAAGAATTTAGGATGATAAAATTGACATTTCGCCGAAAGCTGCTGATGCATATATTACATGAAAAAAGAACATCTGATTTTTTTGGTAAAGAATATTCGATTAATTAGCTAATGTGTTATGATTGTAGTCTAATTGATGGTTTAGGAGCCACGAAAATGAAATTATTGTTTAACTTTGCCTGCAACAAGGTCGCTTCACCAATGTTAGTTTGTCATGGGAATATATAGCTCCCAACCCTTAACGGCCAATGATGACTGAACGGAGTATTTGCATGTGAATGCAGGTTGGTTCCGCCATGAAAACCGGATTCTGGACAACGGTGGACATGGCAAGCGGGCGGTACCTTTGGCGGACACTTGTTGCGCCACCGGTGAATTCTGAATCTGACAAGGCCCGGTGACGATGAACTTTATCCATATGTTTCACATTTATGTAATAGATGAGACAAGGGATGAAATCGGCATGATGTGCGATACGGATACGGCGGCGGTTGTAAATATCGGTTTCATGTGTTTTAGTAAATGTGCAAATTGTTCATGTTTTGTGCCTTCTGTGTTATATGCCAGGATCCCAGGACTGGATTATTTCGTTTCAGCCTTGTGTTTCTAGTTTTTACTATTGAGGGCAGTGCTGGAAGTATGGAATTTGGACTAAGTTGGTAACTTAAAATATGCATACGACAGCACCAGCACCAACTGTTAATATGATGGTTTCTTTAGAAGTGTTCATACGAATATGTCTAGAGGAATACTGGTGTCATATTGTGCAGTTTTTGCACACCAAATTCAGCATCAAATGATATAATAATTCATCTTTATTTAAGCTTATTTTTTTCATTCTCGGCACAATATTACATCAAAAAGGCATAGTACATGAACAGTTTTACAGTGATAGTTATAACACAGAAAAAACTTAATCCATGGTCTCAGCTTATCAACAGTTATTACTCATTCAGTACAGAAAAAAAGAACAAATTATTTGTGACAAAGAGCACACTCATGTAGAGTCACTCACAACTCCCGAGCTGAAAACCAAACATCATTGCGGAATTCTAAACACAATAAGTGAGACATCTAAAGCTACCCTTGATGCTCCTGCCGACCATCATCTCCATGCCAGGCCCAGACTATGTCCTTCAGTGCTGGCCGGATACCCTCCTCCAATAGCTTCTGGTACTCGAGAGAATCACCGCTTGTTTGTTTCATCTCAATGAGATGGTACGAGGGGCTGATCTCAAAGATCTCCGAGTCAAACTGAAGGACACCATTCCTTCCTTCCTTCCTCACTTGCATTTTGACAACACCATTATCCTTCTTCCTCACCCTGAGATTCAGCGCCTTTGCGACACCTTCCAGCTTTGAGACAATGGCTGAGGCAGGCTGTTCTGATGTGAACCTTGTTTCCTTTCTGCTCTCCTTTTCTATGAATAGGCCAGATAGGTCAAACCCTGTGGAGAAAGAGATGATTTCAAAGGCATTTAAATTTGTCACCGCTAGGGGCTTCCCATCTTCATGATCATGACTCTTCTTCCTGCGCCTCACCCCATGTGTTGGAACAGCATCTGTAGTGGCATTCTCACTTGGTAGTCTCTCACCGTCAGGACCTTTCCGGAACCAGGTGGACTCCTTTATCTTCTGGATCGATATTCTCTTGTTCGGATCAGGGTCAATGATCTTGTACAACAGCTTCTCAAGTTTTTTGGAAACCCAACCAGGGCACCTGAAATCACCTTTCTCAATCTTCCGGTACATCTCTATCAAGTTCCGGCCTTGGAAAGGGAGGTAACCAGCAACAAGAACAAACAGAATAACACCACAAGACCAGATATCTGATTTTGCACCATCATAGCCTCCTTTGCCGATCACTTCTGGAGCTACATATGCAGGTGATCCACAGGTGGTGTGGAGCAAGCCATCCTGCCTCTTGGATTCCGAAAGTGCGCTCAATCCAAAATCTGAAACCTTCAGGTTTTCATTCTCGTCCAGCAATAGATTCTCAGGCTTCAAGTCACGGTGATACACGCCTCGGCTGTGGCAGTAATCCACCGCACTGATAAGCTGCTGGAAGTATTTATGTGCAGCACCCTCCGTGAGTTTGCCGCCCTTGGCAACCTTGTCGAAGAGCTCACCGCCTTTCATGTATTCCATGACGAAGTAGATCTTGCTTCGTGTCGCCATCACCTCATGGAGCTCAACAATGCTCTTATGCGCGACCAACCGCATGGTTGTGATCTCACGCCTGACCTGCTCCGGGAGGCCGTCCTTCAGCACCTTCCCCTTGTCCATCATCTTTATGGCGACGCCTCGGTTTGACTCCAGGTTCTTGGCATAGTGCACCTTGCCAAATGCTCCTTTCCCTAACAATCTCCCCAGTTCATACCTTCCCATTACAATCTTCCCACTGCTCTCCCCCATGTCTTCAAGAGTATAATTCACGACCAACAATATTAGCTGTGGCCACCACTCCAATGGACTATTACGACACTTCAGCCAGCCTCATCGAAGTCATGATCCAGTACTCTTGTGGATTCATCATAGCGGAGTCTGAATGGTGTGGAATTGATGCAGGCAAGTTGATTGCTGACACCAAGAGTTGACCAAGTAGGCCCTCGGTCTCGCAGAGCAGTGATCTTCTTGGTTTCACAAAAGAAATTTACTCCAAGAAAGCACATCTTTCAGCATTCCCTGAGACTTTGATTTCTTGTTCTGGAAAAGTTCCCTGAAAAAAATAACATCCTTCAGATTTGCCAGTCGTGGATTACATAATAATAAGTACAGCACGTACAAAATAAGGATAAGTACTACTCCAGTATGAATGATTCAGAGAGAACTTGTAGGTTTTACAAGAAAGGCCTATATAGATGAATTGTGAAGGATCAAACTTCTCCATGTGCTCTTTCCAAAGAGAGAATGTGAGCAGAGGAAAATATAGATGGAGAAAAACAAAACTAGAATCGGAGTAAATTGTAAAGGGAGAAACTACAGATGGATGGAAACACAATCGAATTCAGATTTGCTCAGGCGCAAACATCTTTACAATAATAATAATAATACTATATGCCTGGAATTCAGAGTTTAATTTTTTTTTAGTGGCTACTTGATCAGCGCTAAATTCTTGTGAATCAGTAAGAATCCCGAAACCGTGCTTATGTGTAACAAACAAACTATCCGGAGAAGACGGCACTAACCAACAATTCGTCAAGAGAGACAAACAACATGGCGAGATTTAAGATCCCAGAGAAAATTCTGCATCTAATGATTCGACATACAGATACAGTACTAGCTAGCTCCAGAAAGAAAAGCAGAGGCGAATTTCCAAATCTAAGCGCGTAGACTTGGAGAATGTACCTCCCGGCCCGCTGAACCGAGAGAAAACTAAACAGAGAACAAATCCCCAAATTTTGCGGATCTAGGTAGGCGAACTAGCGCGGAAGAGAAGGCCCCCTTGACCCCCCTTCTCCAATCAATCAATGTGCTCATATACCGGCTAAAACCCAGAGATCTTCTTGTTTGTCAAGAAGATCCATCGACAGAACAATGTATCTAGAAAGTAGATAGTCAGAAGAAGTGACGGGGAAAGGGTAGCCGGCAGTACCTTCCGGCGGCGCCACCGGAGCTCTGCTTCTTCTCTTCTTTGGTGTTTAGTTTGAGTTGAGTTCCGAGTGTCTTGGGATGTGAGCTGGGGTGGAGGGATCGGCGCGTTTTATATATGGAGGCGGAGGCGGAGGCGGAGGAGATGAGAACACCACCTCACCTGGGCGTCGATGTGGTATGACCAAATTGCCCCTGCTTTCCAGGGCACCCTAGGCGGCATATTCTGATTTTTCTCTGGCTGGTTGTTTGCTGGCCCAACGGTTTTTCTTAACCGGAGGACGCCGCCAGCCTGTTTCCACCCACCCCTCGCAATTGAGGCCGTCGATTCGATCAATTACTAGTAATTAGTTTTTTTCTTTCATGCATGTGGCCATAAGATAACTGCGATCATCGACGTGGGTTGTGCTCACCTTATCTTATCCTATGGAGGGCACTGCTGAGTCAAGGGCAGCCTGTTCCTTGGACCATTCATCATGTTGTGTTACATGTGATGGAGATTGAATAAGCAAAAAATTAAAAAAAAAGATTGAATAATCAACAATGTAGGAGGAATAGATAATTAAAGTCCCATCAGGAAAACAATGGGTTCCCTGGCCGGCCCATAGCATATGGTCCAATTCTGCCCACCTATCGCGCGTTTATCGGTGCCACCCGCAGAAATGAGCTATTGCAACCTTCGGTGGAAAGGGTTGTCGACACTGCCGCAAGGGTTCACAGTGGCGGGCGAGGGCGAGACACGGATTGTTGTTTGGTAGTGTCGCTTGGTCCTAGGTTTTTCCTGGGGTGCGGCACGAGAAGAACGGGGGACGCAATGTTGTTTTTTTTCACCAAAAATTAATTTTACCAAGTGAGCCTTGAGGGGGTGAAATATATGAGAAAGTGGACTCTTATGGAAGTTTCTAAAATTTATGCCATTTAAAAATATTTTGGATTAAAGAAAGCTCAAGGTTATTCTTGCATACGTCAGCTCGATGGATAATGGGTGTATAACCATCATGAAGGAAGTCTTTTTTCACGAAAAGGAAATACTGATTAGGATCGAAAAGAACAAAAAAGAGAAACATGTATTCGACGCACCTTATTATTAATAAAGCCAGCATAACTAAAATCATGGTATCGACGAAATCCTTAAAAGCCAGTCAAACAAGTACACGACAAAACTAACCGAGATCGCGAAAAACACACAATTGTGCACAACTAAAAGCCGCAAGCGAGTCGCCGAGAATAATCATGGGAGACATATTGTCTCACCTGCAGGACCACCACACTCATCAGCAATGCCTCCCAAGAGGGACACGACACATAGCACCACCACTGACGTGTCAAAGCGGACAAAGATTTTAATATTGGGTGCCGAAGAGCAAGAAGAGGGACAAGATGGCGCCCAAGAGGAGGAGCCCACCACAACACATCGAGGACTCTTGGGGCGTTTTGTTCCGCGCTAGCGGTGTCCTCGATCCAACATGACCAAAGGACATCGTCAATACCTGTTGCGACACCGCTCGTCGAAAAGCCAATCCGTGCAGCCTCATCACCAAGTACTACGACCCAACTTCCAAAACTGACACACCACCGTGACAACATGCCCCCCGAAACATATATAGTGAACCGGAAAATCCATGGGTACAGTCGTTGTCTTGTAGCACACCACGACAAAGGCCTGACATCACTGGCATCCAATCCACATGTCGATGGACCCAAATACGGGAGTTATATCCTAGTTGGATCCATACCCCGTCTCGACCAAGATGTGAACTATTAGGGCTAGTCAGCATCATCGCCGAGGAATCCCTGAAAGTTGGGTCGTCAGCTCCACATGCCAGATCTGATCCAGCGCTCCAACCCTTCGACAACACAACCCTAGATCTACCATCACCGAATGTGGGGGAACTTGCATGCCACCCCACGCGTTGTTGGCCATGGCATGGCCCAAGTGTGTTCCTGACCCATGTCGGCGCATGAACCGCCTTACGCTGCCTGGAGTAACTGTCGGTCTGGAACACCGAACCGAGATCACATCGCATCTATCAACCGTACACCACCACGCCTACATATTAGAATCCTATGCGTCGCCAACCCACACTAGCTGCTTGTCATGGAGCATCATCGTCATACCAGCCCCCGACCATTACACCGGCGAGAGATCATCATCCTAGATTTGACGCCCGACAACCCGAAATTGTGCTCGCATCGGACCATGCAGCCAGCACCGCGTCACCACCTCATCGCCAACACACCATCGTGGGCAGGCACGAGAAATGTCGCTTCGTCCCCATGCCCACCAGCGCGTCACCGCGGGTCACGCCCTCCCATGTTGTCACCATCATGTGGAGAGGAGAAATGTCTCGTCGCTGCTAATGCCGATCGGGCTTTGTCGTGCGGCGCCCCCTGATGACTTCGGGAAGGAGGGACTGTAGGAGATTGCGCGATAGAAAACAAAAAAATTCTCTCACATGCGGAAGCAACATCCAATATCCAATCTAGAAGATGCTAGTAACGGGGAGAGTAGGTCATCATACCCTCGAAGAACACGCACGTTGAACGTTTATTTCAACGCAGCTTGGTGAAGTTGTTGGTGAAGTTCGATCCGATCAGCACTGCAAACGAGCAGTACCTCCGAAGGCTTGCACACGTACAACTCGATGACGACTCCTTCTTCTTGATCCAGCAAGCAAGAGGGAGAAATAGATGGGATCGATTCCAGCAGCACAACGGCGTGGTGGTGGATATGGTGAAGAGTTTCCCGCGGGCAGGGCTTCGCCAAGCGATGCACGTGAGGGAGGAGGAGGTGTGGAAGGACTTGGGTGTTGTTGGTGAGCCTCTCCCCTCTCTTATATAGGCAAGGAGGTTGTAGCCACTTCAATTCCCAAGTGAAAACCCCTCTCTCATTAAAAAGATGGTAACACCTTTCTTTAAGAGTGGTAACCCTCCCATTGAAGGGCTTCCCATTTATTGGCCAGTCAACCCTTCGACAACACAACCCTAGATCTACCATCACCGAATGTGGGGGAACTTGCATGCCACCCCACGCGTTGTCGGCCATGGCATGTCCCAAGTGTGTTCCTGACCCACGTCGGTGCATGAACCGCCTTACGCTACCTGAAGTAACTTTCGGTCTGGAACACCGAACCGATATCGCATCGCATCCACCAACCGTACACCACCACGCCAACATACTAGAATCCCATGTGTCGCTAACCCACACTAGCCGCTTGTCATGGAGCATCATTATCATACCATCCCCGACCATTACACCGATGGACGACCACTATCCTATATCTGACGCCCGACAACCCGAAATTGCGCTCGCGTCGGACCATGCGGCCACTGCATCACCACCTCCCTCACCAACACACCACCGCGGGCATGCACGAGACCCGTCATTTCATCCCCATGCCTAGCAGCGTGTCACCGCGCACCCTCCCATGTTGTCACCATTGTGTGGAGAGGAGAAATGCCTCGTCGTTGCTAATGTCGATCGGGCTTCGCCGTGCGGCGCCCCCTGACGGCGCCGGGAAGGAGGGAAGGTAGGGGTGGAGGTCCGGAAACGGATATGATCTTCTCGGTCACTCGCCAAAGCAGGGCAGGAGGGAGAGATGAGTTTTTTCGTCTAGGGTCGAAAAGAACATAATGCCATTTTTTAAATAAAAAAAACATGATACTCAATAATGGATGGACACCAATGGGCGTTTTATCTTGCAGTTTATCTTATGGTAGCATAGTTCTGATGATTTCGAGTTAATTAGCAAAATCACCACAATTCAGTCTTTGAGTGCCAAAACCCACCTACTCGCTAACAGTTTGCAATGTGCACCTATTTTTCAGTAACAAAAGTGCAAAAACACTAACTCATCTGCGCGTTTTGACAACAAAACTGACCATTCAGTCCCACTCATCAGGCCACCTGCCAAATGACTAACAACAACGGCGGGATGACCATTAACCCCGTTACGTTTGACCGTTATGACACGTGGAACCCACATATCAATTTCAACCAAAAAATGATTATATATATAATGGTAAAAAATATTATTATTTTCTTTCAAAAAATATATTTTTTCATCCAAAGAAATTCTATCAAAAATGTTTTTCTTCCAAAAAAAATCATCAAAAAATTAAGCAATGATACACAATTACTTTTAAAATATAATTTTTCATATATAAAAAATATGTTTTATCTACATGGCGATGGATAGCACGTGCGCTCGCTGCAGGTGATGTTGTGCGACGGGCTGGAGCGAGCGAGGTGGGGCGAGGCCCACGTGCAGAACACCAACCTACGTTGCGCTAGATCGGGATTGATCCCGATCGGGAACCGATGAGGCAGCGCATGGTGATCGGCCACGACGAGCTCCAACAAAGACGAATGGGCGCGAGGAACGAGGAGGAGGGGTGGCTCAAATCCACCATGATCTGGTCACCGGTGAGTTCTTAGAGCAGCGGCGCATGGTGGCCGAGGAGGGGTGGCGCTGATCCACCATGGTCTAGTCGTCGGCGGGGTCGAGGCGTCCACGGGGCACAGGAGAAGGGGGCGAGCCCTAGTCAACATAATGATCCTTTTTTATAGATTTTTTGCATGTTGTGTAAGACAATATACTTTTTATTTTTTAATATATTTTATTATGGACTTTTTGCATGAAAATAATTTTTTTATTTTTTATTTTTATATTTTGCTATGGATTTTTTGAAAGAAAATTCAGTGTTTTTTCTATAATTTTTGGATGAAAAATAAGTTTTTATTATTTTATATATTTCTTATACAATATTTTTGGACTAAAAAATATTTTTTGTATTTATCATTTTTTGGAAGTTTTTTATTTTTAAAAATATTTTTTGGTTGAGGCTAATATGTGGGTCCCATGTGACATAATGGTCAAATGTAACAGGGTTAACAGCCGTGCCGCCTTAGTTGTTAGTCATTTGCCACGTGGCCTAACGAATGGGACCGAGCGGTCAATTTTACTGTCAAAACGTGCTAAATCAACGAGTTAGTTTTTTTTTGCATCTTTGTTACTAATAAATAGGAGTACATTACAAACTGTTAGCGACTTAATGGTTTTTAGCACTTAAAGACTGAATTGTGATGGTTTTGGCAATTAACGTGATGTTTCCTTAGCTTCTTACGTACTGCTTAGGAAGTTTCAAAGTTGTTGTGATTCTAATTTTACTAAGCTAAGGCTTGTTTTCAAGAGCGCACTCAATCTAAGGCCAGTTCTTTTTGCGGCTTCTTCGAGAAGCTTTCCTCTCAGCTTTTCTGAGAAGCCGTCCCAAAAAGTCATTCTCGAAGAAGCCGCCAAAAGAACTGGCCCTTAATACAGCATAGCAAATCAATCATGCCTACTGGTATTTCCTCTCTCTCTCTAGTCTTTCTTACCTTTTCTATTATGTTTGTCAATTGGTTAGCCAGAATAGAAAAGTATCTTGAGGCCCATCTTTTAGGGGCAGGAGGGGGGACGTATGTGCTCTCATATACTATTTTTAAGAAGTTTATCCCCCACACTACATCCAATCTCTTAACACATTACGATCCACATCACTAATGTGGCACGTCAGCTTCACTACCATATTTCTCGACTTTCCCACTACCTAATTTCCTAGATTTTGGTGCGTCCACATCCTCATAAATTAGTTTAGCCATTTGATTGATTGATTTGCAGCTCGAGAGTTTATCCCTAATGTTCCACATCGCTTGTGTTGAATGATTCTTCCTCAACACATGGAATTGAAAGTGAACCGTCCTTTCAATCAAAACATTCTTTCTCGCAACAGTGCAAGTAAATCTCTCTTCTAAGCTGCTGCCCCATCTTCCATTCCACATCTATATCTCTCCCCAAATGACACAAATCCCATGCGACGAATCCAGCCTCAAGGATTTGCAGCCACCGTTAGGGGTTGAACTAGTGGCAAAACCTCATCCAGCACATCCGCAGATTAGAGGCACTTAGGTGGTACCAATACAAGAAATTGACTCACAAATGGGCGATGTTGTTTGCCTTCAAACATCCCTGGTCTGATGTAACGACACTGAAAACCACATGGACACGGGCTGCCCGACCTCCACCTCTAGAAGATGCTCATCCCTCCACCCTGAAGACTGCTAATGATTTTCCTGAGGAAGTTCCCGGTCGAGCAGCTCAAGCAGAAAAGAGGAGGCTGGCCAAAGAAGTTCCTGCTGAGACACAAGTTGTCGAAGGAGAAGGCCCTAGTCCTAGTGCCTCAGCTGGTCAAAAAGTCAAGAAGAAATCTGCCAAGCGACTGAAGAAGATTGTTGTTGCTTCACCTCCTGAGGTGTCTTCAAATCATGAGGAGGGACACACTGAAGTGGTTAACGCCGGAGCTGATGATGATGATGAGTCTGACCCTCCTCCACCATCCATCAAGACCCCTCCACCGAAGAAGAAGCCTACTCAAAAAGGCGTCAAGATTTCTAAGCCAGTGGATGCACCTGCACCTAGGCCGACCATAAACACCACCAACATTGTGTTGGATCCACCACTCGCCAACGCTCCCCCCGTCGCCCAAAAACGTACCAAGCCATCCGCTCAAGCCATGGGCAAAACTGTTGTCGTGTGCGAGGAACAAGAAACTCTGGCAGAGAGAAGAGCTCGTTTTCAAGCCGACGAACAAGCTCGAAAGAAAAAGGAATTGGAAAATTCTCAGTTGTTGCATTACAATGCAACTCCTGACGAGAAGAAAGTTGCATTGGCAAAGCAGCTTGGAATCAAGCACTTAGTCATGGTTGCAGCCGACACCAAACGTCATCTGGCCAAAGCTGCCACCGGCGAGGAAAAAGCTGCTGCTACTGCTAAGTTGGAGAAGGTCCAAGCACCTACCATATCGAAGAAGAAATTACCAGATCCCAAGGACACCAAGGCCACCGAAAGAAAATACAAGGAGGCTCTGAAGCTGAAGCCTTTCTGCTCGTCCTGCTGCCCCCGCTCCTACAACCCCCGTTGCTCTTGCCCCTGCTCCAGCTACACCAGTTGCACCTGTTGTCCGTGTGATCCGAGAAGATCAAGGGAGCTCAAATGGAGCCAATTCCCTCAAGAAGGGTGAGTGGGATGTTGTTCAAATCACTCAGTACTTGTGGAAAAGAGCCACCCCCCATGAGAAGTAACTCCCATGGATTACGTCCCGAGGGAGATTGAAGAGAAGGTTGATGTGTATATGGACGAGTGGATCAATTATATCAAGCAAGACCTGAAAGAGAAACGCCAGGAAGAGTTGTATACTGAAAGGCACACTGCCCAGTCTGATGAAGAGACACATAAATTTTTCGAATCCAAGATAACTGCCCTAATTGATTATCGACATGTTGGTCAGTCCAATATGTCGAGCATGAATAAAAGAGTGCGCCAAATTGTTAATTTTTTTTGGAAAAGGAAGCGTACCCCCGGCCTCTGCATCAATCGATGCACACAGCCATTTTATTAAGAAAAATATCAAGTTTAAGGAAAGTTTAACAAAGACCACATGTCTCCATTCTCGCGCAGGAGAAGAAAATCCACTACAACCAGCGATAAATAGGAAAAGATGATTAAACACCTATCCTATTAACAGACCGCCATCCAAACCGGTTGTAGGTATCCCGTGCAACCGTTTCCCATCGGTTGCATCCAGTATCCAAATGCTCCCTGGCCTCCGCACTGCTCAGTAAGGACCACATACGGATCCAGGCCGACGCCCTGAAGATAACCTGCAAAAAATTGGTAATGTTCTTACGGTTAAATACAATATCATTCCGACAGTTCCAAATGGCCCAAAGTAATGCACATACTCCGACGCGAATATGTGTTGCTGTCTTTGGCTCAATCCCATTCAACCAAGAGATGCCAAATTGTTAATGAAATGTGCAAAATTCACAATGATTCGCTTGTCGAGCAACAATCTCGCAAGAGGAAATCACGTGGAAAGTCTGGTTTTGCCTCTACGCGTGGGACACCAGAGCCGAAGAAGAAAAAGTCCACTGCTGTTGAAGATGTCATTGTTGCATCAGCACGACAAGTAACTCCTCCCCCGCCAAGACAATCAACTCCTCCCCGACAAAATTCCCCTCAAGCTGTGACTGAGCCATGTTTGTTGCCTTTGTTTATGATGCCTTGTTTATTGCCTTTGTTTATGATGGTATGTAATAACGAACTCTTTGTTATCTTATATGTTCATCATGTAAGATATGTATGCTAAAGGTTCTCCTAAGTTCAACTTGATGCAAAGGAAAGCTTTGCAAAAGAAACCTTCACCAAAGTCAATGAAAAGGGTTGCTTCACCAAAAGGTATTTTCCATGTTACATGCATCTCAACTTGTATTTTCTGAAACATTCCTTTTCATCTGCACTTCTCTAATACTTGTGCTTATGTAGTTGACAAGCCAAGGGCCCAGTGGAACCGAGGACTTGAGAAGTCTTGGGTGGATTTGCTTCAAGAGCATGATGATCCCTGTTCTAGAGGTGGTATTGGTCGGGGAAGTGAAACATGGAACCAGATGGTCAAGCTATTCAATGCTCGGAATGGTGTGAACTTTACCAAAGGGCAGATTCAAGAGAAGGAGAAAGAAATGAAAAGGGACTACAGGGCTCTAAAGGAGGTTTGAAGACAAGGCGATGTTAATTGGGATGATGTCAGATGCACGATAATTGCCAATGAAAACCTTTGGGAAAACACGATCATAGTAAGTTATTTTACCAACATTGCAACTGCAGATCCATGCTTGAACCTACTATTATTCGAGTATTAATTATTTCACTCTTCTTGTTTGTAGACATGGAAAAGAATTGGAAAATTTAGGAGAGGGTCTTTCCCCCTATATGAGAGGCTAGGAAACTTATATGATGGTAAAATTTTGATAAAGGATTTTTCTCAAGCTTGTTCTTTCTAAATGTAATGCTTCACCGGATACATGAACCATAAGTTTTGTGCAGGGCATACAACTGAAGGTACTTACAATTTTACATCTTCTGAACCATCACAAATACCAGATATTACACAAGTGGACGATGGCGTCAAAGAAGATGAGGCAGAAGAGGTAGATGCCAATGAATTGCAGATCCTAGAGGAAGGAGATATTGCTACTGCTAGAGTTCATGAAAATAGAGTTACCGCCGTTGATACTAGAGGAATTGATGTTGGCACTGCTCCAGAAACGAAGCCTCGGAAGGAGGCAAAGAAGACTGGAGATGCGATGGTGGAAGTGATGCAGTAGTACGTGAATATAAAGAAGAAACAAGCGAAGGTTGAAGTCGCCCTGCTGACAAAAGAGAGTGCTGGATCAACAAATGGGCAAGAATTCTCCATCAGCAAGTGCATTTCTCTAGTGCACAAGATGGAAGGAATCACATGCATTGAGAGAGCTAGAGCATACAAGGTGTTCAAAAATGTTGAGAATCGTGAAACATTCATCACTTCCGCTGCTAAGGATGAAGCGAGTGCGGTAGAGTGGCTTATGAGCGAAATGGATGAGTTGCCTACCTAAAAAAGGTAAACATTCTTGGAACTTGAGTAGATATGGTTCTAATAATCAACAAAATTTGTTGCTGTGATTGCATAGTTTATGGTGGTAGAATAGTATAAATTATTTGTTTGCTTTGCCCTCACCTGGGCATAGACTAATCTCTAGGAAAAGCTCTTGTTAACAACAAGTATGGAGAACAAAATACCTCATATTTTTATATGTGATTGACTGAAAAACGATACTCGTATTTGCCTTTGCATATATATCCAAGTATCATGTCTATATCAGGGCAAGCGTCATTCGGTTAATCTGCAGGATTAAGATGGCAAAACTGCCGATATTTTATTTCTTTTGAGTACTTAGCTATAGCTAACTGATGGCTGGATGGGTCGATGTGCATATGCATATGGCAAGCAGCTAAACCAAGCATGTCCAGAGTAGAATATAGAGGATGTGCATATGGCATCATTGCATCTTTCTAGTTGTTCACCAATAAGTTTCTAAATTGGTAAC
Organism: Bromus sterilis; assembly: GCA_950022295.1. Taxonomy (NCBI): domain Eukaryota; kingdom Viridiplantae; phylum Streptophyta; class Magnoliopsida; order Poales; family Poaceae; genus Bromus; species Bromus sterilis. Next base: position 437,526,826 of record OX465595.1, read on the forward strand.
TAGCATCACGTATAGTAAAATGTGCATCCTTTTTCTAGTTGTACTGATCCTCTATAAAACTAGATGATACCCCGGGCGTTGCTGCGGGAATTGTTAAGAAATAATTTGATGTTTGAAAACATGAGAAAAAATATTAAACATAGTACTCCCTTCGTCCAACAATTCTTGCCGCGAGCTAGTGTATATTTATTTTTACAAAAAAGCCCTCGTACTTTCGAAATAGTGACAATTTGCCCCTCTCCTTCCTTCTGCCTACACCCGCGCGTCGGGAGGGGCCCGACACCGTCGGACTCCGCCGCCCACCCAACACCGCCCAGCTGACACCGCCCACCGCAGCGATCACCTGCGTGAGTTCTTCGCCTAGTACCTGCGCAGCTCACCTGCGGGAGTTCGCCGTCCAGGACTTGCGCCGCCGCTCACCTGCGGGAGTTCGCCGCCCAGGACGTGCGCTGCCGCTCCCCTGCTCGATTCCGTCGACCAGGACCTGCGCCGCCGCTCACCTGGTCGATTCCGCCTCCCACCGACACCGGCGGCCACCTGAGTGGTGGAATCGCTCCATCTGAGCAATTCCTCCTGTCGCCCGTGCCTCGTCGGAGTAGCACGTGCGCCGCCGCCCGACGCCCAGGACTTGCGCCGGAACTGTGCCGGAACTGCTCCACCACCGCCGACGCCCAGGACTTGCGCCTCCGTGATCCCCTTTGCTGAGGAGCACCTCTGATTGGTGAGCTCTGCTCCTTGTTGCTCTTCAAGTTTTATTTCAGAGGACAGATCAACATGTACTCCTCTGAACCTGCAAATTCTTAGTTGTTGCACTGCAGATTAGCTCTAATTCTTAGCAGATCAACATGTAGTTGTTGCACTGCAGATTAGCTCTAATTCTTAGTCCCCCGAACCTGCAAATCATGGACAGATCAACATGTACTCCTCTGAACCTGCAAATTGATTCAAAATTGCTGTCAACTTGCTTACTCCACTGAAACTGAACTTGCTAGATAACATGGCAGTTTCAGAAACTTAAAATTGGGAGTAAATGAGAAATGCTCTGAACCTGCAAATTGAACCTCTGAACCTGCAAATTGGGAGTAAATGCTAGTGTAAATAAAACATGTGTAAATTTTGAACAATTGGGAGTAAATGCTAGTGTAAATTCTGAACTTGAGAAAAAATTAGTGCTATCAAATTCTGAACAATTGGTTCATCTGACTGAAACACTATTCTCTGCTTGCACACTCCACTGAAACTGAACTTTCTAAACCTTACAGTAGACTGAACTTGCTAAACATAACAGGAAACGCGCTCGTCCTCCGCGCGGGTGCCAAGGACGGCCGAGACGGTGCCGACGGCGACGTCCAGCCCAGCGACCTCCTCCAGCCCAGCCGGCAACATAGACCCGCCAATCTTCGCCGAAACCTGCCGCCTCGATTCGGGGGGTGCCAAGGAAGTCGTGCTCTGCCCGGCTTTCCTACTGCTCCCGTGTTGCTCTGCCATGCTCAAGCTGGTGCTGCAACTGATTGCTTGTCCTGCTACTACTTCAACCTCCGCCTCCTGCTGGTGAGTAATGAGAATTGCAGGTGGTTAAGAGAAATGAGAAATGATAGTGTTCAGTTTTTGCAGAATTGCAGTATATAGCATATTCAGAGACACTGTTGAACAGTACCTGAATTCAGTTTCATTTTTGTCAAAGATGCTTGATGGTTGCCTGTACTCAGAAATTCTGTTAGTGAAACTGTAGATAATCTACAGATCAGAAATCATATAAATTGATCTTCTGCTCTGCTCTATTGATGCTTGATGGTTGATGCTTGATCTGCTGCAATGTCTCACCATTGAGCAATGGATTTAAATATGATGCCTGAAGATGAAGATGCTCAAGATGTCGGAGCAATTGATTTAAATATGATGCCTGAAGATGAAGATGCTCAAGATGTCGGAGCAATTGATTTAAATATGATGCTTGAAGATGAAGATGCTCAAGATGTCGGAGCAATTGATTTAAATATGATGCCTGAAGATGAAGATGAAGATGCTCAAGATGAAGATGAAGATGCTCAAGATGAAGACGGACAAGGTCAAGAAGAAGACGAACAAGGTCCAAAAAGAAAAGATTTGTCCAATAAGGAGAGACATGCTGTTTACTTTGCGTTGCTAGTAATCGAGCTCAGAAATGTTGTTGTTCAGCCAGAGGACAAGTTCCTCGTGGCAACCTTATTGAACGTACACATCCGAACAGTTGAAAGAATTTGGGCAGAAGCCAAAAAACAGATTGCCTTAGGACAAGAAGTGGACGTCTCGAACAAGAAGAAAGGAAGAGCTGGTCGAAAGAGGAAAGAATTGGATTTGTCGAGGATAGCAACAATACCATTGAACAAAAGAAGGACGATTAGAGCTCTAGCAAGGTCACTTGGTATTCCGCGCTCGACCTTTCATCGGAGGTTCAAGTTGGGTGAGCTAAAGCGACATACTAGCACAGTGAAGCCTTTCCTAAAACCAGAAAATATGATCAAGCGATTGGAGTACTGCATATCTATGCTAGATCCGATCTGGATCTCACATCCCAATCCAATATTTAAGCTAATGGATGATATGATTCACATAGATGAGAAATGGTTCTATATGACAAAAAAAAGAGTACCTACTATCTCTGCCCCGAAGAAGATGAACCGGAGCGCAAAGTGCAGAACAAGAACAGTATCGGCAAAGTTATGTTTCTTAGCGTCGTGGCCAAGCCGAGATATGGTGATGATGGAGCTGTCACATTTGATGGGAAGATCGGAATTTGGGCATTTGTGCAAATGATTCCAGCGGCTAGAAGAAGTCAAAACAGACCGAGAGGAACACTTGAACTGAAATCAGAGAGGGTGACTCGAGATGTCATGAGGAAAATGCTATGCGAGAAATTAATCCCTACTATTCAAGACAAGTGGCCCGATGAAGACTATAAAAGAACCATCTTCATCCAACAAGATAATTCTAAACCTCACGTTCAGCCCACCGATCAAATCTTTCGAGACGCTGTAGAACAAACTGATCTTGATATTAGGCTGTTGCAGCAACCGCCAAACAGTCCCGAGACGAATGTTTTAGATCTGTCAATCTTCAACTCAATGCAGTCCTTGACAGATCGACAGGCACCAAAAGATATCAAAGAATTGGTGGAAGGCGTGGAAGAAGAAGTTCAAAACTAGGAGCCCGGCAAATTGTTTAGAAGTTTCTTGACTCTTCAAGCGGTTTTGGTTGAGATCATGAGAGACAAAGGTGGGAATAACTTCAAGCTCCCTCACTTACACAAGGACCGTCGTGAGAACGAAGGAAGGCTACCTATTGCCCTATCTTGCGACACTCAGCTATTTACCGACACCATGGCACTCATAGAAGGACACTCAGTTTTGTGATCACCTACTTGTGTAATCCATCCTTGTCACTCATAGGAGTAGTTCTTATAAGAAAAGAAAGGAAAGAAATATTGGAATATGTCTTGTGTCCTTGTCACTCAGTTTTGTGATTCCAGCTATATGCAAGTTTAAACTGAATTTAAACACTAGCTTCAGGTTCATTTGCTAAAACTGAATTTAAACACTAGCTTCACATGTTACAAAGGAGAAATATTGGTACAGAAATGGTTGCATCTTAAACCACTCCTCGGTGACATAGGTGATCACTGAAATTTAGTGCTAGCCCATCATTTAAATTGGCTAAGTTCAGCACTGACAGAGCATAACTGTACAATGTGATCACTGAAATTTCAGAACAGCTTTTTCTAAGAAATTGACAGTGACATACGCTATAACAAGGGGGTCTCTGTTTTGACATCAAGATTACAGTGGTGCCCTTCAGTTAAATTGCTAAATAAAGAGGCCTTTGGCTTCTTTCTTTTTATAGTTGGGTCTCAGATTGTTATCATGATGATGGAGTGTATAGATGCAACATTAAAATGTTATTAATGCATCTGAATAATCCAGTTAGATGCAACATTCTAATAACTTCATCTGAATAATTCAGTTTGGGTACAACGATTAGGCCTTTGAAATCTTGAAATGTCAAACATTCTAATGATTTTACAGTAGAGTGTTATCTCTATTTTGACAGCAAGATTAATTGCTAACACTCTAATGATTGTTAGCAAACCTGAACCTGAACCCAAATAGCAAACCTGAACCTGTTATGTTAGTGCAAACCTGAATTGATGCAGACAACAAAATTCTAATGATTCTAATTTACCTGTCCTAGAGCATTTATGTAGAAACTGATAAAAAGAGAAGCTTTGGTTGCAGCTGCTCTCACCTAGTCGTCGAAGCAGAGGGCCGGCATGCCGCCACCGGGGGAGAACACGTCCTCTCTGGCGCCTTGCTCGCTGAACCCACTCGCGTCGTCCAGTCCGTGGTCGGGCCTGTCCCGCCCGGCCTCGGCCTCGGCGGCGGCGAGATGCTGCCGTAGGAAGGCCTCCAGCTCCAGCTCCGACGGGTACTTCTTCATCTCCGCCGTCTGTTTGTCACTTCGATGTGCGTCTGTCTGTCTCGGACGACCCTCCGCGTGGAAGGCTCACCTCCTCCTCCTCTTCCTCCCAGCGGCGCGGCTCCCTCACCGCCCCGTCCCCGCCCCTGAACCCGCCGTCCCGCGCTGCTCGTCATGTCCCGCAAGCTGAAATTTTTCTGCATCTTGCTCTCCGCTTTAAGCGGATTGTGGTGGGAGGCCGCGAATCGATGGGGGAATCGATGGAGGGGAAGGAGGGGGTGCGGGAAAAGGTTCGCAGAGTAGTTGAGCTGAACGGAGTTGACCGGAGTTAGCCGTCGACGGAGGTGGCGGAAAGGGGACGGAGGAGCTCGCAACAGAGACTGAGCGGAGAGGGGAAAAGTACCGCGGGTTGTGTCGGAGATAACTTGAGGTTTTTTTTACAAAAATACCGGTGCGGCAAGAATTGTTGGACGGAGGGAGTATATAGTTTGATTATAAATTCTTTTTGGAAAGAAATATTGTTTAAAATAAAAATCTAAGAAAAATTGAAGAAAATAAAAAAGAGTTTTTTTGGTAATTTATTTCCTTGACAAAATATTGATGAGACGATAGGAGATGAAAACAATGCTGAGTAGAGACAGTGAAAACTTCTCCACCCTTGCCTAAACTTAAAACAATGATAATAATTATAGATGTGCATAAAAAATTAAAATATGAGATAACTCATAATTTGTTTTTTATAAAATATCCCATTATAAATCATGAGGCTAAGTGCATAAAAATATATTATTTATTCAGGTTGCATGCACATGTAAAATTAATGAGAGCATGTGCATGAAAAATTAGTGGAAAATGATTTTTAATGATAGACCTACTTGATGATGTGGATAGCTTGCATGTCAAGAGAAATAGGTTAGTGGGGATGAACTATTTAAGTATTATAGATACGCATACAGATAGGACTGCTGTCGGAAATGATTGGTCAATATAACAAAACCCTAATGAAATTTGTAGGCTTGTACCTTCCGAAGTTTAGATTGTAATAAAATACTTCCTGAACGTTGTCGTTAGTCTTTGTTACCATGTTAATTTGGTCATAGAAGCATGATGGCACAGTAGCGTGACTGGAAGGTGTGATCGCACATGCTGCTTCCGTACTCGACTTGGTCGAATTCGTGCCTCTGTTGTGACTGATATTTTTTGATAAAATGTTATGATGAACTACTGGCATGATCTCTTTCATTAGCCCAGATGAGATTCTTGATTTATTTGATTCAAAGTTGTGTAAAAATGGTGGTGGTATTGTTGTGATGAACTATTGTAATGGACTATTATCATGATTTTATTTATTTAGCCCAGATGAGAAATGATGGTTGTGTTATAAATTGCTTGCTAAAAACTGTTGTGCAACCAAAGGTTATCCCTAACCAAACAACAAATTTACTTGGTAGGGAATATTGGTGTTGGGCGTGGAAGAGAATGTAGGGGATTGGTGAAGGGAAGGGATTCACCAAATCCTACAAAATCCCTAGCCCCCAAAGGGGCATGAAAGCATCTTAGGCCAAACAACTTTGTTCTACATTTTTTGAGGTAAGATGGCTGATATAGTGTCGATACCGACACTTCTTTTCTATACCTAATAATAAAGGGAGGTGGCTTTCTTAGTCCGTTTTTATGTTTTTGCATAAAAGTCTCTCCCTTTTTAGGTAATCAACCCGCGATACATAGTGTCCAGAATTAAAAAAACGATTTTCTTTCATTAGATTCGCCTTATTAGGCCTTTCTGGGTGGGCTGGGAGCAGTTCTTTACCAGTGTCTCGCCCCTATCCTTGCTGGGCCAAGGGTCTGCTTCACACATTTTTTCCTATTGATTAGAGAGGATAAAAATAATTGCTGGGTCGCCCTATTAGCTTTTTTTACCTTTTTTATTAATTCGCGGTAGTAAATAAATAAAATAAAAATGTAAAGTAATTTTTTGTGTTCCTAACTTATAGCTTTTTTTATTATAGCAATTAGAATTACAATTTTAAGAACTAAAAATGGCCATATTATTATTAGTTGTAAATTATTCTTCCCAAAATTAAGTTAATTAATTATATGATTATATAATTATATTATATTAAATTTATTATTAATGCTACTGTTTTGTACCTAATTTTTATGCCAAAAGATAACTAAAATAAATTAAATAAAAATAGCATTAAAATACTTAATATTTATCATAATGCTTGTTTTGTGGATTCGAACTGGAGACCTCCCGTTCCGCCTAAAAGTCAAATACAGCTGCGCTGACTCATGATTATAAATAAAATAATAAAATAATTATTTTGAAGGAAAATATTTTCTTATATATAAATTGGATGAATATTATTGGTCACCGAAGGGCTATTTAATTACGAAAAAATTGAATGAATATGTCTCCAACAATAGAAAAATAAACACTAATTATTTTTAGGTAGTAAAGATAAAGATTGAAAGGACTATCAACATACAAAAAGCTATTTGTTTACTAATATACAAGGAAAATTGCCTGTGCATTGCAACGGGTTAAGCTAAGAAAACGTATCAACAACCTTTATTTTAACATAGCTTTCCACTCGTGTTGGCACTTATCCTCATTATCATTCCCGTCGACGATGCCCGCGATATACATGTGATCTCAAAGATGTTCAAATATTGTCAATTTCAAGGCAATGAGCTTGGCCGATGCACAACACATTTATTATTGAACCACACCAGAAGGTGTATTGTTAAAACTTTGAAGACTAACCCCGTTGAGCTGGACGTTGAGTGTCGCCCTATGTGGGCTACACCCTACACCCATTGCATATGCATGACTGCATATTTTGCATAGACATTGGAGTATGTAATGAATTAAACTATCCTAAAACCATGGCAAGCTAATTAGACATGGGGAATTTGATGCATTTTGTAAGGAGAAAAGGTATTGTAAAATTGGAAAAACCTGATACAGTACAGATGAGGTGGAAGTGTCTGAAAAAGGAAACATCAGATGAAATTCTACATATTGTTAGTGCATCTAAACTATTTATTACCCCATTTTAATGCATGGATAGTATTTTATTTTCTTTTCTATCCACCTAAAATAATTCTTATGGGTCAAAAAATAAAAAGATAGTCCAAGCTAAAAAGAGATGAAAAAAGAACAAAGACATGTCTCATGATAGTAGTACTCAATCATTGCCTGATAATTATGACTGCAAATAAATTGTATAGTAATATAGTATTAGATGACACTCTTGATATTGTGGTGTTGTGGTGGATTTTCAACACAGCTAACATGATAATAAAGATATAATTTTGCAAAAATGATGAATATGTACCGCCTCATTTTTCAATAATTAAAAGGGTCTGGAAAATTAATTGTATTGCGTACTTTTGAAAATTAATCAACTATTGTGCAAGAAAGTTCCCCTCTCTCCATCTCCTTGACGCCAGCCAATAGTGTTTTAAACTTAATTAATCTTGCGCTACCACGGTTCAGTCACAAACATCGTTGACGAGTTCAATGACTACATCGACCATCGTTGATGAGAATGAAAAGGAAGATAGACAACAACAAATGGAACGAGTTTAAGAGATGTTGCCTTGAACACGAAAAATGTCATCTTGATCGACCTTATTGGTAAGAAATATACGGTTTTTTTTCTCGTTGCAACGTACGGGCATTTTTTCTATAAACTACTCATGTAAATTTCACTTAATGGTCCGTGCTATACACGGGTGAGTGAGCTTTGAATTTTCTGACGAAGAAAGTGTATGCTCCCGTTGCAACGCACGGGCATTATCCTAGTTTCCTAATAATAAAGGGAGGCGAGTTTCTCCTTCCGTTTTGGCTATTTTGCAGAAAACTTCATTCCCTCTAGGTGAATCAACCCGCAGTCCTATGTAATACAGAGAAAAATTGTCCAGTGGTATGCTTCTTTTTTAGAAAAGCCCCTGCGTTTTCGCTTAATAATCCCACAGTCCTCACTTACAACAATTTTTTTGTTTCACTTCTCTGTTGGCCTTTTGAATGGCTATGGGCTTAAAAGAATGTGATTCAACAAAGTACCTGATAGCGATTTTTTTAGTTCTATATCGCTTCTTTGCATCGCATAATATCAACTTAAGTACATTCCTAAGTTTCGTGATAATGAACAAGCAGCCTAATGAAGAATAAATAAAGGAAGGAGGAGGTGTGAGATCCAAGTTCTGCACTGACTGTTTTCATAAATTTAAAAAGTGTTTGATATTTTCTTAAATGTTCATGGATTTTAAAAATTACCTGATAGCGAATTTTTTAGTTCTATATCGCTTCTTTGCATGGCATAATACCAACTTAAGTACATTCTCAAGTTTCGTGATAATGAACAAGCATCCTAATGAAGAATAAACAAAGGAAGGAGGAGGTGTGAGATCCAAGTTCTGCACCGATTGTTTTCATAAATTAAAAAAGTGTTTGATATTTTTTTAAATGTTCATGAATTTTAAAATTGTTTACACTTAGAAAAAATATTATTTAATAAAAACTCACACTAAAAAAAGTTTATGTGTGAATAATTTAACATATTTAAATGCGCCAACATTTTAACGCATTTTTAAAGTGTGAACTATTTAACAATTGTGTTCATGGATTGTTTTTATATTTTTTATGTATGAACATTTAAAAATATATTATATTTTAGTACAAACATCTTATAAAAATGATGCAAAATAAAATAAAAAATAAAGATGGTTGGCTCGTGTGCCCTTGCATGGGCTGCGTACATACACATATATGAGGCTCATTTACAGATGTGTACATACCGATTGCAAATTAGCTAAGAAAGCAAGGACTAGGAAGAACTGGTTGTGGGTTACGAGCAGCATAATAATATAAATGAAAGAGGCTAATTAGGTAAATGATAGATTGAAAATTAAAAAAGAAAAGATGATTGTGGGTTGCGGATTATGGCTAATAAATTTATGGTTGCATGCACCGACTTTAAATGTTTACATGTGTTGCCCTCACGGTGAATCCGAGGCCAAGCCATCGAAGAAGCTTAACTCATGGCCGCACGCCATCAAACTCCTAAGAGGCCAACCATTGTTGCGCACCCCTTCGTCTCTACCATTGAAGAAATTCGAGGGATTTAGAGCTTTCATCCGAAATGTGAATGGAGACAAGATCCAGGGTCCTCCACGTCGCACGTGCGACGCCCCTCGCCGACCACCACTTGGAGCCACTCAATGCTGCCACTTGCTTCACCGCGTCGGAAGCACGGCCACGCGCGAGCGCCACGTCCCTCACACGTCGCCACATCCCGTGCTGCAGAGACGTGGGCGGGAAGGAAGGGGGGCTCCTCGAGCCATCGTGTGGCCCAGGCGGCTCTAAACATTGATGACGGGGAAAATGACGGAGATGGGAGAAGATGAGAGATGACAATGCCGCCACCTGAGTCGTCCATGAGGCAAGACTATCCTCTAAATATATACAAGCTTCAGTTTTTCTTCCGTTGCAACGCACGGACAATTTTGCTAGCACACAACACATGTGCACAAACAAGAACACACAAAGAGCGCCACCGTGTACCTGGCCGTCCGATCCGATCTGACTCGGAGAGGAGACCATCAACGGTCAGAAAAGGCTCCACGTGGATCCGGATTCACCAGATCCTCGTCGCGGCACGCAAAAGACCAGATCACCCCTGTCTACCCTCTCTCCATGGCTCCACCCCCACACCTCTCCCTCTCTCGCTCTGGTCCCCTCCCCCCTGCTTGTTTCCCCGCTCGCTCGCCCCCTCCGCTCTCCGGCGCCGCCCAGAGTACCCCCGGCGTCGCCCTCCCCGCGGAACTCCGGCTACGTCCAGAGGCTTCCTGCGCTGCCTGTTCCTTTGGTGGCCCGGCGCCCCTCGGCTCCCTCCGACGCTGCCCCTCCCCGTGGAGCCCCGGCGCCGCGCGGCCTACCCGTCCCCGACTCGCGCCGCCCTCTCTCGCGGAGCTCTGACGCCTCCAGGTGCGGGTTTATTCTCTTCCTTGTATGTCCCCTCGCGTGATTTGTGCAGTCCCCTAATAAACCCTAGGTTTTGTGGCGGAGGTTGATCAATGGCGTTGTGGGAGGGATGAGATGCTGCCTTATTTCTGACCTGTGGACTTATTTGTGGAATTCGACTGTCACTGTGAGAGAAATATTTTTTTAGTTTCTGAGCTATAAAATCTTCTTGTTCTGGGATCAGCTAATTTGGTGTTGTGTCAAGTAGAGAGACTGTTTTGGTTGTCCACTTCTTGAGGAATTTTGTGCCATAGCCTAGTGAATTTGACAATTCGAGTTAGTTAGAGTCTGGAATCGCCCTTAGGGAAGCGATGTACTCGAGCTCTGTGACATTTGACAAGCAACTTAGCTAGTAAAATTTGGTATCGTACTTCTCTGGTTGTTTGTTTGCCTGCCATGGAGGCTTAAGTGTCTTTGCGAGATTTTCCTCATTATGTACTTCAAGTGTCCTGATTGGATGGATTAGGAAACTAGTCTATACAAATAAGTGTGCATGTAAGTGGCAGCATCTTTTTGAGCAATGTACCTTTTTGGTTACTATTGCCTTTTGCGTTGCTACTCATTTTAATGGAAAGTATACACAAATCTTAAAGAAAATCAGTTACTCCCTCCGATCCATAATAAGTGTCGCTCACCTAGTATAAAATTTGTACTAGCTTAGTACAAAATGAGCGACACTTATTATGGATCGGAGGGAGTACTATGAATAGGGGCCAAATAATAAAAGCAGTTCGCTTGTATGTCTATCTCTGGCGGAAATTACTTCACCAAGGTCTGAACCCATGTAGTTAAGCCCCAAAGTAAAATATTCACTTATTTCGCACGGTTAGCACAGCCCCATCATTTGTTCAATACACTTTGTTGGTAATCATGAATGCCATCGTAAATCTATGATCCATGTAAGATACTGTCTCAAAGGCCGATGATGATCTAGCGGAGTTTTGTTCGGTCGTGTTGCAGTGGAGCCTCACACTGACATACTCACTCCATTCCAGAATATAAGGTGTATTGGTTTCCGTGCAAGCAAAACTTATGCATGTTTGACCAAGATTATAAAGTAAAATATTGACATCAACAATACAACATAACTAAATATGAAAATACTTTCTATGGTGGATCTAATGATACAAATTTGATATTGTAGATATTTATAGTTTTTTCTAGAAATTTGGTCAAACATGTACATGTTTGACTTTTGAAAAAATTAATACACCTTATATTTTAGAATGGAGGGAGTAGCGAAAATGACATGCGGTGCCATAGCCAACAAAAGAATGCATGCAAAATAACCAAAGGAAAAAAGATAATACAAACTGTGAGCACAGTGGATAATGCCAAGCTGTGTGCCCATTGACGCTGAATCTGTACGGATCAAGACTAGGATCAGTTCACACTAGAAATTAAAAGAATCCCTTCATTTAATTATAATAGTTAGAAATAATCTTGAGTTCTTGACCCTATACTTGCTTTGAAGTATGTTTGTTAGATGACACACTGAACTGCAAAACCCTTGCTGCTTCTACTTGACCTTATTTCAGATCAATATTTATGATACGTTTTTCTGTATCTGCAGGTACGGTTTGACGAACAGAAGATGGAGAGACATATTACTCGTTGCGTGTGAACTGCTGTGATGCTTTGCCTAGACTGTGAATCCACCACGTGTTGAGTGAAATCATGGCTCGTAAAGGAAGTCAAAGTAAAAGTGGTCCGAATCTTGCTTCACCTAACCGGCAAACCACAACTAATGGTGATATACTCAATACATCAGAAAGAGATGCGGTACATGGGGAAGATCCAAGTTCACATCTTCAAGGTAAATCAAATGGTTCTGGAGGGAACAGTGGCCAGAAAACAAGAAGCAACAAGAAGAATAACAGAAGCACTGGCACCTCCTTGGGTAAATCTGATAACATAGCTTCAGGTAAACAGCAACCAGCTGATATCAGTGCGGATATGCAAAATCCAGAAGAACATGAGCTACCTTTCAGCAGTGCCAAACAAAGAAGAGATAGCAAGAAATCCTCACGTCGTGGCTGTGGTAAAAACTCATCAATAGAACAAACTTCATTGCATATTTTGACAGAACACGTCAAGGAAAAGACTAGGCATGTTGCTTCCATCGCTGCATCCTTTTTTAGAACCTCGATGACGTATGTGATGGAAGAAAGCAAAGTATTAGTTGAGAAAAATAGGCCAGCTATCACAGCTTTCATGGCTATGACAGAGAAAGGGCGTTCCTATGCCCTCGGCAAAATTGAGTATGTTTATCCTATTGCTCGGGCCTGGATGTTTAGTGCTGGAAAGTTGATGTTGCTCTTGTTGACTGTTTGGTTAGACTGCAACATAAGGGGCTTCGATTCTTTGCTACGTCTGGGAACAAATTCCCTAATTGCAGTACTTTGGTGCAGCATGTTGTCAATTTTCACAATGATTGGGATAAAGAAAATGCTCATGTTCATGGTATGACTCAACTATCATTTTCTTCTTTTCTAGTTGCCTTGCTGACAATTGATGTTTACTGTGCTAATGCTAGTGGTTTTGACTTGGTCAATATTTATCTTCTGCACTTCCCTCATGAATACAAATATAGTTTCAGTAAATTTTCTGATCACTAGTCTGTTTAGTCCATGTAACATGTATAGTTTTCTGCAGTTAATGATGCCTTTATAAGTTATGCTCTCTTGCTTGAAACTTTGAATTTTTAATGAAAGTAGATGTGCTTAATGTTCTGTTAGTGTTTTCATTTGCTGTTCTGTCTTTGTGATCTAGGTGATTGCTGCTTCTGTGGTTGCCTTTATCGGTATTGGTTTTGCTGTCCTGCTTGTCGCGGTGCTTGCGGTGGTGATTTTATGGCTGTATGGAAGCTTTTGGACAACAAGCACTGTAATAGTAGTTGGAGGTCATATTCTACAACTTATCTACTATTCCTTTTGAGACCAGTCTTACTAAACATTTCATAGTGTGTAAAATCTCTCAACATTGCTTAAAATACAGGTGCTTCCTTTTTGTTGAAGCATGAACGATTTGCTCTGCTTGTCACCTGCCTGTATTCAATGTATTGTGCAAGAAGCTACATCGGATGGCTTGGACTACTCTTGAGCCTGAATTTGTCTTTCTTTTCAACTGACGTTCTAGTCCAGTTCCTGAAGAAAAATGTAGACAATGAAAATGTTAATGGTTCAAGGAACTCTGAGCAAAATTCAGATAGATCAAGCAGCTTCTTTGGGGAATTTCAGCAATCGTCAAAAGATAGCAGTTCACAGTCCGGATATGCGCAATCACCTAATCGTGGCCCTGGTGATCCGTCAACAAGTGGGGCTGAGAAAGAGTTAAGCTCTGAAGATGAAGTGGCACGTTTATTGAACTGCACTGACCACTATTCAGCATTTGGATTCCGCCCGTATGAGATCATAGATGTGTCAGTACTCAAGAGAGAATACAAGAAAAAGGTGATGCTAAAGATAAACTAATTCAGCTGTGTGGGTGATTTTATTTCCCCAAATGATGCCTTTCATATGAATGTTCATACGCTGCAAGGTTTGATTATTTCTTTGTTAATTGTGATTACTGATTTTGTAGGCAATGTTAGTCCATCCTGATAAGAATATGGGCAATGATAAAGCTGCTGATGCATTTAAAAAGCTTCAAAACGCATATGAGGTTCACATCCATTCCTTGTTGAAATAGTTACATATTCAACTAAAATGCATCATATTTTAAGGCCATGTATGTATTCATGAGGCCGCAACTCTACACACAGGTTCTTCTTGATTCATTGAAACGAAAGACGTATGATGATGAGTTAAGGAGGGAGGAGCTGTTGAACTACTTCAGGCGGTTTCAGGGTGCTTCTCAAAAGGTTTTCCTAGCTATGCAATACTAAATGATGTTTCATATTTACACTTTGCATGTTTTCCCTTGTATCTTCTTTCTTCAAAGTAGTTCCATGTATCATTCTTCTAACTGCTCACAACTGCTGCTAACCCATCCACGCTAGTTGGGCTCCTCCTGTGCAAGGAAATGTGCAAGGAAAGGAACTCACCCTACTTTGGCGAAGTTTCAATTAGTTATGGTTAACATGGAAAAAAATGGAACCGCAGAAATTACTTTACCACTTACCAGCGGAATTGGGCTTTAGCTGATTTGTGGTTTGCTGGATTTGCAGTTTTTTTTTCATTTGTTCTCATTTAATTTAGGACAATTCCGAAAGCCTGGCCCAGGAATGGTCATAGTTAGTGAAAATTGATTTGACCAGGGAATTGATATGGATTTTACTGTTAATTTTACTTCAGTTCAATGTTTTTGTCTGCATGGCGTGTGTTGGGAAAACATTATATTTAGCTGTCCACGAGCCCTGATATAATGTGTTGGGAAAACATTATTTACCAGGAGGTTGCTGGATGGTTTCAATGGCAGCACTTGATCAATGGTTCTGAACATAACTGTTGACGGTGTCCTTGATTATTCTGATGCAAACATGCAGTTTCCATGATGGTTTGGTGTCATGGTTATGATATGAAAGCGACTTTAGACAGTAGGCAGTTCGAATTGTTGGGAATAGGAATCATGTGATCAGCACGCAATAGGTTCATATGTCTGCGTTGCAGTTATCTTTTTTGTCAGTCTGAATAGTGTGACGTTCCTACTATTCTTAATCATTTGTTGTCATAAATGTAAAACTTATTATTGCAAATTTGCCATCGATTGTTTATTTTAGTCTAGCCTAGGTTTTGGGAAATGTTTATGTGTTGGTTTAACAAGACATTCCTCCGAGATGGTCTGAGATAAAAATAGAAGACACACCAATAAATATTAGTATCCACATATTAATACAACTTCATAGTCTTGCAGTTTGCTTTAATTTTTCCTCCTCGGAAAGTTATATGACATATCCATCTGATAGCCATGATTTCTTTGCTGTTATATTTTTATTTAATAGAAAGGAGGACATGGCACATTCCAACAAGGTTTTAGCCCTTCTGAAGGTGTTGATGAAGGACCTTCTGCTTTATCAAGAAGAATAGCCTGCAAGAAATGTGGCGATTTCCATCTGTGGATCTATACAGCAAGACCTAAGCTGCAGGGTAGATGGTGTCAGGTAATTTCTCTTGGTATATGTTCGTGGTTGCTTTTGATTCTGTGCTAATAGTAAATGTTGTGTAAACATTGTTTTTCCTTCATCACAGGATTGCAAAGAGTTTCATCAGGCTAAAGATGGTGATGGATGGGTTGAGCAGTCATTTCAACCCATCCTATTTGGAATGCTGCACAAGGTAATGCCAGATTATTCCAACTCATGATAGTGACAACTGCAAATATTTTAGCCACCAGAAATGTCCTATGACTGATGTCTTATGATATTTATAATTATGCAGCCCGATCTGCCTCATGCATTTGTTTGTGCTGAAAGCAGCATTTTTGATGTCACCGAGTGGTTCAGCTGTCAGGTGAAAATTTATATGTTTTATTTACGAATAAATGTGCTTTGTATTTTACATACTCATTGCTCATAAGTATGGTCTTTGGTCCGATATATTTATGTGTTGTAAGCCCTGACTACCATATGGTATGCCTAAATGTTTATTTATTTGAACTACTGAAATCCTCTGGCTCGTCATGAGAACTGTGACCAAGGGGCTTCGTAATACTTGTGCAGTAAGTTTGGTAAGACTGTAAGAGGATAACCTGCCACTTTTTGTTTGAAGCTTAGCCAGAATCTGTGGGCGTGGTCTCCAGTTCTCCATGTACTATCAAGATTAAAAAAATATGTACACGGCGAATAGGAAAGCAGTAAACTACTTATCATCTATATCTATATCTATACCACTATACAGTGTAGGAATAACTTTGAATATTGGTTGTTGGATGAAGCCTATCCAACGGTTGAGATGTGGCAAATCCGAGTAGTCTTAGCCGTTAGATATTCTCCCATCACATTAAGATTTTGCCATGTGTAGTACTAATCCAGAAGGTTCCATACTTCTGCTGATGCACAAAACTGGAACAAAGACATTTCTGCATCGTTCTAGACTCTTCCATACTTCACTTCAAGTGTTTCTCTGTTAAATAATTATCATTCATGTTTGTTTTACCATTTACGTAATAGAATATGTACATAACACATAAACTTCTCATTTGTTCTAGACACTTCCATATTTCAGTTCTTTCATGTGTTTTTTTGTTGAAAATAATTGATATGTATTTTTATTTTATTTTGTTTTGTTTTTGGTTCAAAGCTAATACAACATCTTTCCAAAGTTCATTTTTTTTCAAATGGAATACTCAACTGTTTTTATGTGTTTCACATGAGTTTTGTGTTATATCATACATTCATCAAATATTATGTTGTTATTGTTTGATTTTGAATGAGATGGGTGATCATCTTAAATTTTATTTATGTGTGATTTTGAATAGTTTTTTTCCTATTATAATGTGGTATGTTGATGTCCGGTAACACTTCACTCTCACGCGCAAGGCACGTATGACTTACTAGTAGCTATAGCTAGAGGAAATTTGCGTTTTGTCTGAAACTTGAGGTGTCCAAAGGAGTAACACACTTCTATGCAGGGTTGTTATTTCACGCTCGGCCTAGTGACCAGAAAGATGAGCAAATGAATTTATGAACTGATTGTACAAATTTCTGTTTTCTTCTTCAGGGAATGAGATGCCCACCCAACACCCACAAGCCGACCTTCCATGTGAATGCCAGCTTGGCAAAGCAAGGTAGTGGCAAAGGACCGAGGGGTGGAGTCCCGAACATGGATGCGGGTGTAGATGAAGAGTTCTTCGAGTGGCTGCAGAACGCTATGCAGTCTGGCATGTTTGAGGCGCAAGGCGACCCCACTTCTCCGGGAAGTGGAAGCAATGCAAAGAGTAGTGGTGGTGGTGGTACTGGTGCTAACAGGAAAAAGAGGAAGGGCAAGAAGCAATGGTAATTCACCTGGGCAGGGAGAAGATAAATAAACGATTTTGAGTGCATTCACGCAAGACAAGAGCCGATATAGTTGATCCTGCATGCTAAAGACTGGCTTGCCCCCTACCTCTGACGGGTAGGGTAAGACGCCATCGAACATCCTTGATTCGACTTGGTAAGGTTTCAAATTTCGAGAATCGAAATTCCGATGAAAAAAGAGCCTTTGTATGTATGGCAATGCTGATGGATATATTGTTACTTGCTTACCATGAGCCCAAAAATGTTACCCTAAGTGTAAGAAATATATAGTACTATTATATCTGCAATGTTTCAATTCTTCTCATGTCAAACTTGCAAAAAAAAACAGAGTTGGCTAAAATGTCAGTTACTGGAATGAACACTGGAAATATTAGCTTCCCTTTGCTGTGGTGGAAATATCATCTTGTGATTTGAACACTTGACAGTGACAGTTAATAGAAGTATTCTAGTAGATACATTCATTTTAGGGACGGTTAATATGGAACGGAGGGAGTAGCATACATGATGGTGAAAGCTAGCTGCTGAAATGTCCTGTTGTATGTCGCCGTCACCCACCAGTATCTCATTAAGCTCCCAACTAAGTGGCCTACCTCTGCTTAGCCACCGTGGCAGTGATGTGTCTCTGCTTTGCGCGATAATTAAGCTCGATAATGACACAAACCTTAAACCCTTGCCATCATTCTCTGGTGTGCTTTAGCATCAAGATTGTCTATTGTTAAGTTGAAAATCCCAGTCAACTTTCCAAGCACATCACATCATTTTCAGGTCCCAGCCTCACTTAATACATTGTAATAGTACTGTATATAATTTTCAGGACACATCATATCTCACAAAGACTAGAAAAAAAAAAGCGCATGTTTTTTGCACTGTAATTTTAACCTTAGTGATGTGCGATTTATACGGAAAATTCTTGTCTGTAACGACGCATTCAAAAATTTCAGCCGGTTAAGAATCAAAGAAACCCGTTATAAATAATACTTATGTTTGCCAATAAATAAATAATGGTACATTGTATTTGTGTGCTATTTTGCACAAAGCACCCCAGACACCACACATAATTAAAATCCCTGACGAACCAGAACACGCATACGCACTGTACACCATCAGCAGCGACAAGCTGACAACAAGCATTGGAGTCGTACTACTACTGTCTACTAGCAGTCGTCAATAATAAATCCCAGTGGCATTAAGCAGGCTGCAACTAATTCTTCACGCCGCCGTCTTGGGCGGCGGCGGCGCCGACGACCCCTTCATTACCGGCGAGGATGAGGTACTTGTCCCTCCTCGTCAGCCCGGTGCGCTCGTACCCGAGCGCCTCGGCCACTCGCCGCTGCACCTCGTTTGCCACGGCGCGCGCCTCCTCGCCGCCGCCGCACTTGACGGGGTCGAGGAATTGCACGAGGTACGACGGCACGGGGTTCATCAACAGGTACAGCGGGTCCAGCATCTTCCTGCCCCCCGCCGTCGTGCCGTGGAACATGTCCGCCACCAGGTGCAGCGCCACGGGCACCACGTCCACGCCGCCGCCGCCTGCGAGCTCGGCGAACAGCGGGCTGAACCGCAGCAGGAAGGGCTCCCGGCACGTGGTCCCCTCTGGGCACACCACCAGCCCGCCGCGCCGGGCAAGCTGGGCCTGCATGGCGGCGCGGTCGGCGGCACGATCGCGGGTGAGGCGGAACGTGGGGATCGGGGAGAGCAGCTCCGACAGCCGGCTGATGCTGTAGGTGGCCGCGGCGAGGTCGCGCCGCCCGGCGGCCGCAGACACGCAGAGCGGGTCCATCAACGACCGGTGGTTGCACGCGAAGAGATTGTTCTTGTTCTTGTTCCCTGTGGACGGAGAGGACGACGCGATCATGCGGTTGTGCATGCCGAGGGCGGCGAGGAGCGGCACGGAGAGGGAGAAGGGGAGCAGGAGGAAGACGGCGGTGCGGAGCACGGCGAGCGGCGCGCCGAGCGGGAGCCACATGAACATGGCGAGCGTGGCGGCGGGTGTCGGCCGGAACGCCGTGCGGCCGTCGTGGAAGACCAGCGGCTTCGGGTACCGAAGCGGGTGCAGCGCCCCGCGCCGCCGCCGCGTCGACTCCGTGGGCACGTACACCTCCTGCATGCAGCATGCAATAAATCGTTAGCGACCGCTCACCAACAAAAGTCAAAGAATGAATATGCTAGGCGTATGCACACACTATGGGAAATGTTGAAGATATGCTCGAATTAAATTAACATGGATGATGTTAAAAGTAGGAGTACTGTACGTAGTAAACTAGTAGCTCTCTTTTTCAGAAGCTAGTAGCTCTAGCTTTCGAGTACTGCCAGAGATAGCAACATTGTTACATGGATGATGATTGGGAAAATCACATGTACATGCATGCATGAGTGACTCCAATATAAAGGAGTTAGGAGTATATATGTATTTGTGCATGCATTTTTCAGCAAATACAAACTATTATGGTCATTATTGAACCGAATACATTCAGTTATACTTCTGTACATACACAACTCACGTATAGACATAGAGGTAAAAGAAAAGAAATTGATTCATATGTGCCCAGAAATTTCTTATATTAGAACAGTAGACTCATATTACTGTTTTTTATTTTCTTTTGAAAAGTTCAATTTCTTTTGTAAAAAATGATTTTTTGAATTTTTTGTTGCCCGAAAAAGCCCAAAATCTTCATTTTTTTTTTGAAAAAAGGCCTTTATTACTCAAAAGATTTAAGTAAATACACCCGACCTCTGCATAGCTAAGATGCATACAGTCGCAAGTCACCAAAAGAAAAAAAAAAGAAAATAGTGTACGACAATACAAAACATACACAATGTATGTTTGATAAAAGTATGTACATAAATGCTATTCTGATATTCTCGTTTTTATTACTAGAAAAAAAAGCATCACAAATTACGAAATCGATCAAGGCGCCAGGTGTTGCTGCTAGAACTTTCTGTCTCAATTCGTCGACCGGGAGTCGTCGTTGCACTGACCAGTATCTCTAGCTATCGACCACTGCTGGGATAGTAACACGAATCCACCAGGCGTTTATATAAAGAATGGATGTGATTGTGATTGTCCTCAAGAAAAAAGGATGTGATTGTGATCACATGACGACTCCGACCACTACTTTTTCTTTGAATTGAAAGCTAACGTTTTAGATAAATTATTATCTATTACAACTTTTATCACGACTGGAGATTTTAGGAGCCACTGAATCAAGTTAATCTACTTATGTGCCAGCTTATTTTGGCACGATGATGCACGGCTCTCTCTATAATTAACCAAGCCTAGCTAAATACTTAGGAGTAGGGTACTGTGCAAACACTGTAGCGGCACTGCTGAAGGTGCTGGCTGCATGTGCATGCATTCACTCGGTCGAGTTGACGTATGATCCATGCAGTTGCAGTCCATGGCCGACACGGACACGTACGCACGCTAATTAGCTAGGAGGATGTATATCTCAATCAGGAAAATTCTACTCTATTTGTACCGACATGCATGCATGTGGTTATATGTGGATTTGACAAATTGAACCTGACAGAAGCTATATATATATATATATATATATATATATATATATATATATATCAACTATATGCCACTTAATATTTTGAATTTTGAAATTAATCAAAAACAGCTCTACTGAAATAGTGCTACAGGAGTACTACTAATTAACAACGGCCCGATACTGGTTGCTAGCTAGCTAGTCTTACTCACTTGGAATGACACATGCAGCAATGGGCAATCGATGGTTGCCAATCAAATTTAAAACAACTCTCCTCTCGTTGAAAAAACAAGGGCTGCATATTCTTAAGTTGCCTAATAAAAAGGAGATGTCAGTAACACTTCTTTTTCGCAGAGGAAGAATATCAATAAGTTTTTCTAAGCAATCGGATTAACATAAAACCATCACCATTTCCACTACACTACATGTATGAATTATCAATTTATTAGTATATGATTATTTCTTCCAAATTGAACACTTTCAAGACTAGCTAAATGTCAGGATTAGTCATGTATAATTTCAGATGAAGAAAATACAAAAGAAATCAGGCAATCAATAATTAGCAAAACTGAAAACATAACATATACTGTAATAACCTAAAATCTAGAGATCTTTTTTAGATTAACAATCTAGCTAGAGATCCATGCGAATTCTAGCGATCGACAATTTTCTTTCCTCACTTCTCCATCTTCAATACCTTTGACTAAGTTACTCACTCATTCATCACTTTTTCTTGAAAATAATTAAAGCTTATCCTCACTTTACAGAAAAACGTATCTCGCTTATTTTCAAGAACACCATTAATACCATGGATATCAACGCCCTCTAATAAATGTATACTTTATACGTACCAGTATTTTCTAGTAGAAAAAAATACCATTGGTGTCTAACCTTGCAATACTTTTGGAAGATGTGCTGAAATGAGCACCGCGGTCCACCAATGCCGACGACGGCGCCGCCCTTGGCCCCAATCACCTCCTCCACGTTCATCCTCCTCACCACCTCGCCCTCGTTCTCCATGAGACCCAGGTAGTACCCTCCGAGCTCCCTCAGCTCCGGCGCGACGACGGCGTCGACGGCCAGGTACTCCTTGAGGAACGGCTCCACCATCGCCCTCGGCATGCCGCTCACGCACACGCAGCGCCTTCGCCGCCGCCTCGGAGCCGACGTCGCCGCGTGGAACACCTCGGCGCTCACGTCGTCCAGGAACAGCTTGGGCATGACGGCCATGCCCAGCCGTCCGAACGCGTCCTTCCGGAGCCCCGCGAAGGTCACCATCGCCATGGCCTTCACGGCGAGCGCGTCGGTGAGGAGGCCAAGGAGAGGGTAGAGCAGCAGCAAGAGGAGGCCGCGGAGGAGCCCGCCGGCCTCGAGGGCCACGAGCATGAAGTAGGGGAAGGTGGAGGAGGACATGAGCAGGCCGCCCTCAACCTCGCACACCACGGTGCCGCCGCTACCATTATTTTTATCGTCACCCGTCGTCCCCGGCGCCGGGAGCGCGTCCAGCGGCACTGTGGACGACGTGAGCCTGTGTGGCGGTGTCTGCCTCTCGGCGGCGGTGGTGAGCGGCGGCGCGCGGGTGATGAGGGACTTGAGCCGCCGGACGAGGATCTTGTTATAGAGGACGAGTGACTTGGTGAAGGCCTTGGACATGGTGGCGGCCGGCCGGCCGGCGGCGAGTGCTAGGTACCACAAATGTTGAGGCAGCTAGCTTTAGCTAGTGTTGAGAAATGGTGAAAGAGGCAGTAGGCTTTGCATGTGTTTATATAGTACTCCCCGGGTCCTTTTTACTTCCCATGTTAGATTTGTGTCAAATCAAATTTTATAAAGTTCGACAAAATTTATATTAAAAATATCAACATCTACAATACTTAATATATATACTATAAAACTACATGTCATGATGAATCTAACCATACAAATTTAACATTGTAAATATTGTTTTTTTATATAAATTTGATTAAAATAAATACTTTAACTTTGAACAAAACTTACATGCAGAATAAAAATGACCGGAGGGAGTATAATAACGTACTACTACCTCCGTTACTTTCCAAAAAAAAAGACTACTGTCAAATTTCAGTACCTCCGTTCGGCATGTGTCCAGCGAGCGCCGTCCCGATTTTTTAATCCCAAATTTTATTTCAGACGAGTGTCATTTACTATTGTGTGCATGTTTTTTCTCACCTGCCGCACGCACCCAATGAAGAGCGGCCTTTTTTCTGTTCTATGCTTGCATGTGCAGGGCCATAAAAAAAATCGGGACAGCGCTCGCTGGCTAGCCGGACTTTTCCACTTTTTGAGGCTTGTTTGATTTATAGGGTAGGAAAATTATAGGAATAGGAAAAACATAGAATTGTAATGACATGCCCACTTTAATCCTATAGAATTTTGCTTGCATCAAAGTTTGTTTGATTCCATCAAAGAAATTGTAGAAAGAGGTTGGAGTGAATGTTCGGATTCCTATAGGAAGTAGTACAAAAATTCCTACGGAAAAAAATCCTATAGGAACAATTTCTATGAATCAAATGAGTAACGTAGAAAAAAATCCTATGGGATAAAATCCTATAAGAATCCTATGAAATTCCTATGAATCAAACGAGTCCTTGCTGTCCATGAAACATAAGAATTTCCTTAAATGTTAATAAGAGGCACAGGTGAAAACATTTCTACTAAGAGCAAGTACAATAGTGCCTAGTCAGCTGGCTATAAGGAATTAAATAGTATATTTGTGCTTAGTTGAAGGAAAGAGAAAAGGACAGAGAAGAGAAGCGGGCTACTAATTAGTAGCCAGCTGCAACACGTGCTCCTAGGCACTTTGTGAGATAGACATGTGGGCCATATATTGCCAAAGTAGTACTCTTTAGAGCAAGTACAATAGAGCTGACTGGGCGGGCTATAAGGAATAAAATAGTATATTGTTGCTTAGTTGGAAGAGAGAGAAGAGGAGAGAGAAGAGAAGCGGGCTACTAATTAGTAGCCAGCTGCAACACGTGCTCATAGGCACTTTGTAAGATAGACATGTGGGTAATATATTGCTAAAGTAGTACTTCTTATAGCCTTACTATTGTACTTGTTGATTATAAAGTTAGCTATAGATGACATGGCATCTCCTTATAGCCAGCAGGTGGCTATACTATTAACCTTGCTCTTATAGCCTTACTATTATACTTGTTGACTATAAGGTTAGCTATAGATGACATGGCATTCCTTATAACCAGCAGCTGCTATACTATTAACCATGCTCTAATCATTTTACGTGTAGAGGTGTTGTTGTGCCACGCGGCAGACCATGAAAGTAATGAAAAAAAAACATTTATATTTGAACCATATGCTATATCCATTTGATTTGAGCTTCTTGAGAGAAGATGACATGCTGAAAATAAAAGTGTCCGTAATGCATACCAAAAACAAAAAGGATATCTATGTTGTCGATCACTAATGTCTAGTTCAAAGATCAGGAATCAACGTCCTTTCGTTTGTTGGAACTTTGAAGAAATTCCAAAAAAAAATTAATTTTACAGTAAAAGTTTCTTTGAAGCTCTTTGATTTCTATTCCTACGAAGATAGAAATCAATCCTTCACATTTCAAAAGAAAATATATATTATCCTACAATAAATGACAAAAAATATATCCTGAGTCAAATAGCACTTCCTATAGAAAATGGGATGCATGTCATCTCATTTTTTATGAATTTTCTATTCCTATGACATTCCTATCTTATGAATCAAAGGGAGCCTTAATCATGAATGGAGGTAGTAGCATGTAGCTAGTGCATAAATGGGGGTAATGAATGACTTTACCCTTTTTCATAATTTAGCTAGTACAATATCTTCATCATACCATTCCATCATACAAAAAAAGGAATCAAAACAAACATCCAATCGCTCGTGCTTCACACTTGCACCATGGTAGGACGTGTTTGGTTGAAGGGATATCCAATCTCAAGGGCTTTGTTGTAAGATGTACCATTGTTGATGATTAATGCAGTTCTGGTCTTCCGGGCCCTTCTTTGTTAAAAAAAAGTATTATAATTGACTACAGTGCTACTTTAGGCTGTTCATAATGGGTAATATCATAAGTTGGTATCATGTACTCCTCCAAGTATATGATACTACTGCATGATACTACGACAGTTATTTTGAAACGAAGTATATGATACTACTGTATGATACTACTCCTGTAATGCATAGTATCATATAGTAGTATCATAAGTAGTATTCCCTCCGTTTCAAAATAACTGTCGTAATCTTAGTGCAAATTTGTACTAGAGCTAGTACAAAGTTGAGTCAGTTATTTTGAAACGAAGGGAGTAGTATTTATTGTCATGTAAGACACATAGTAGTACCGCATCTAACATGATACGGTATCATAATATGATACTACACCCTCTCTTTCCTCGTTAAATTGCTTGCCACCTCATCAAAATTGTTTAGTTGACATCTATGATACTTCCATTACGGGCAGCCTTAGCATGCTTGAGTTATTTTGGCTGAGTTCCAAAGTTTACTTTGTCAGTAGCTAACATTTAATCTGCGCAATTCCATCGTGCAAGTGTGCTTGATATTGGCGAGAGGTTGGTAGCACTTAGGTTCTACAACAAGTATATGCTCCTTTTTCACGATTATAAAAAGATGTATGCGCATCGCATAAATCTATAAATCTCATCGTATTTGTATTTAGTGGATGCACTATGTATATGTGTATTCTCTTTGTTTCAAAATATTAGATGCATTAATTTTTTCTTCCAGAAGTTAAATCTATATATGTTTGAATACTGAATAAGTATTGCTAGATACATCATCTTCAATATTTATATTTTTTCTATAAGTTTACTCAAACTTACACTTCTAAAAATTAAATTTAGCGCACATGATATTTTCGAAACGAAGGGACTAACTATGACCACTAGAATCACTAGTACAAGAATTATCACCCCACACAATTTCTTGAGTGATCAAGAAACATTGGTCGTCTGGAATAGGAGGTGGCTATTGTTAATTCTTTTACAGGGCTTACACACGGTTCCTAAGCTGTGTGTGATGATGGTTTCAGCCGCGGTTTGCATATGTGATAGGCACTGGCCGACCGATCCTAAATTACCTAAATTAACTGCAACGTCTGTGTGGTTCTGTTATCATCCCACACGATTATTCTTATTGATCTATGAATGCAATGAAAATTACAACCGGCATTTGACCATCTCATCATCCTGTATCGATCGACCGTGTATCCTGTTGTGTTTCTTTATTTATAAAAGAAGGTGAAATCCTGTTTTCTTACTACACCCGACATTTGACCAGATGACCTTATTTCAGGAAATTAAAAATAAAGCATTATTTCATGAAAGATTTCAACCATGATTCACTAAATATACGGTGGCCGATGACTGTACCGCCTCACCAAACGGTGGTTCATTGGTTACGAAAGTGTCAGTATACGCATAGAGTCAATATTATTCTAGTAGTACGTACTCCAGTAGACCTTTGGTGTGCAGCTCAAAT
Source organism: Bromus sterilis (assembly GCA_950022295.1). Lineage (NCBI taxonomy): Eukaryota > Viridiplantae > Streptophyta > Magnoliopsida > Poales > Poaceae > Bromus > Bromus sterilis. Next base: position 437,553,266 of record OX465595.1, read on the forward strand.
TAGCACAGTGCACAATACGTGTACGTGTACGGTGTACCCTTTTTGGGAGGCACATAGTGAAAGGCTAGCAGCACCAAATCTCTCACTAATATAACACGTACGTGCCGCGCGACGACTTGATATGTATAGCTTGTGGCAAACTCCTGCTTAACGTCACAAAAATTAAACATTTATCCAAAAAGAAAAGGAAAACCATAAAACAATACACCAATAAACTCATACTACATGATTGTACAACTTCGAAACAATGACCACACGTGTCGAGGTCAAGGAACAGCGCTGCATCTAGAGCTTACGGTCCTCAGCGTGTACGTACAGGCATGTTGCTTATAATTGAAGCTAGCGAGCAGTGTAGCACATCAATCGATCCATTTAACCTAAAAGATAATTGTACTTTCATCATGTATATGGTGTAGCTTTCATCACCCTTGACTTTTAATTTGATCCATCGCAACAGCCAACCATGGTAAAAAAAAATCTCTTTTGTGCTGGATTGACCGACCTCTTTTATCGGTGGCGGATTCCGGAGTCGTGAGGGCGACTTGAAGTCTGGATCTCGAGATGGCGACGGCATGAGGCTGGAGGCGGTATGAGACATCCCCTCCATCGATAGATCAGGTTCGATGTGGCTCGGCAGGTAACACACGTGCCTCTTTCGAAGTTGTTGGGCAATGCTTGTCGCCGACAGGTGAAGCCGCCGGTGGACGCGCTACCGGCGGATATTACGCACGACGTCTTATGCGAAGACATCAAGTCATGCCTGCCTCCGGCAAGTGATGCACGATGGCTCTAGCGAAGGTGACATGTTTAGTTTGTTGTTGTTGGATCGAAGGTGGTGCGACAGTAGCGGAAGGTAGGCGGTATGGGACGTCATTGTCTTCCGTTGTCTTCTCCAGAGGTATCTGGTTATCGTGGCGTCGATAGACGGATAAGGGTGGATGGTACAAGCTTCAACGACGAGTTTATGCAATCCGGTGGAAACACAAGATCTATGATCAGATTATATCGACGTGCGCATGCGTCGTGTCCTTGCTGAAGGTGGTGGATTGAAGCTTAGCTTTGGGGATGAGAATCCAAAGTTCAACCTTGTGGTGGACTCGCCATCATCAACGCACGTGCAGCGATTTCTTCTTGAAGGTGTAGACTAGGAATTGTGTATTTTTCGTTTTTGATGTGTTTTGTATCGTACGGTTAGAGACAATATGAAGGAGTTACTATCGCGAGGTATGCGGCCTTCGAGTTTTTTCCCCGCTTTATTTCCGAATCGGGGTTGTTCGGCTGTTGGATTATACAATTTTAATAATATATGACCGCATGCATCATTCTGATGCAAAGGCCGGAGTTATTCTCTTTTAAAAAAAGCAAATGATGAGTTGTTTGATTTAAAAGTTTTCCTAAGAATCTATTTGCACCATGTTTCCGAGGAAAATTTTGGTCCACTCTACTATTGAAATGAGCCATTTCTTGGTTTCTCTGCGATGTCATCAAATAAAATTTTGTTTCCCGGCCAAAGAAAGCTTGCTTGATTCGTACAAATTCAATCACGCAGGACTCGAATTATCACTTTTAACAAATCAATATGAATAGTCGGAAACTAAATCGAATTTAGTGGTGCTAGCGCTAGATAGCCAGCTAGCACCATTGCTTGAGGTGATAGTGGTGGGTAGCGTACGTACACAGCACGCAAGCTGAAATAATAAGCTTTGTTTGTTGATTGGATGATATTTTCAGCATACAACCGAATGGGGCGAGACATTTCATTTTATTATTTTCCACGTCTTCAAAATAATAATTGAAGGTTTCGTTTTATTTATTCTGAATTACCTTTGTCAAATCGATACGTTCTGCGTGATCAAATACATGTTTTTTAGACAGCAATAGGGAGCGAACGTGTGGTTTTAGCCATATAACGATTAGCGAGACACATATATCTCCTGCAATTGCATGCATCCATATAGTCACAAAAAAATGATGTAAATGTGATTTTATTTTGACACTTCAAAATTTGAATGATTTAACTCCTAAGCAGTGAACTCGATCGAAGATCCATCTTTATGGCCGGCTTTGTTTCGACAAGAGTCTAGAAAGAATACTTCGCGATATATATTGTCACCCAGTTTTTATTTACACATTTGCCACTCTATTAATATGAAATTGCCATGCCAACTTTTATACCAGTATAGTGCCAACATGTGTCTAAAAATAGAATAAAAACTTTTGAATTACAGTTCAAAATATGAGTGGCGGAGCTACAACAAGGCCGAATGGTCTGTGGCCCGCCCAGCCCATGCTGTTTTTTCTCTCCATTATATACCTATTTTTGGGCCATGAAAAACAAGCCCAGTGCTTATTTTCCACAGCCAGCCCGCCCAACTATTTAAACCGAGCTCCGCCACTGCAAAATATCATTCCGAACAAAAAACTGAAGGATGATTAACATGCATGTATGATATGGCTGCGTTACATGCATAGATTAATGCAAAAAATAATTATAAATTATAAGTTTGCTTATGTGGCATATTTTTCATGGCCTAGTGGAAGAGAATGTTTAAATGCATGACTTACTGGAGATATTGAGGTGAACACTTTGCACGTTGAGAGAATTGAGACCAACTTCTTAAAATGTAAGATTCAGTTTTTCTCTATCTTCTGACGTATGGACATGTCCTTTATTCGTTTCCTTTTTGCTGTAAGTAGTTTTTGCACATATATAATAAATTAATAATGTTGGTATGTTCGAATTGTACCAAACAATTACTACACTAATAAAATGATATGTCTTATAATTGAAGAAGAGTTGGTCTGTTGGCATCGTTTTGAAGTTTTTTCATGACCTCTCATTCCCATTGTTTTTTAAATCATGCAATAACCCCCACTGATTTTACTTGTTAATTATTTTTCAAAACCACGTTCTGCATTAACTTAATTTTTATTTATCAAAACCTCATATAAATCAAAACATTCCTTTCTTACTTTAGTAATACTTAATTAAAAATTAAAAAACCTCAGCTAACTCAAAATTTTACTTGTCTTCCCTTATTCATTCTTAAATCAAATGAAATCTTATCAGGATTTAGTATATAATGGATGTAAAGTATATATCACACACGATTGTTTTTGCGATGACACACAAGATCGGTGTTTATACACTAAAATATGCATGCCTTCATTGCTACATACGGCAATAATCGTACAATCACACGCAAGAAAACAATCATACAAACCCGTTTTCATGTGTGGCAATCCTGTGTGCCACTGCCACCGACTCTATATCACGCAGCCACAGCTAGGTACGGCCCATACATACATGTTTTCAACAAGAAATCTCAATCTTGGCGAGTTTGCATGCATGCACCGTTACGATGCATGATACTCCCTAGCTAAAGAGCTATATTTTGATACGGAGAAAATACGTACGTGTGGACAGGCTGCAATACACGCACGCGCGCGCGCACACACACGGACGCAGACAATGTGTACCTAAATGCTAAGAACATGAGCAACCTACCTCAAAGTTAGAGCATTTTGCATCATCGGTACTCCATTATTGATTCCATGCAGTTGCAAGGCTCCGTTTCTCAACTTGTTGTTGTTGAAATCTTCTTGCCCCAACGGTATGCATTCACTGCCCAACAAGGCAGAGGAATGAACGGACATGCGAGCCAGGTTAGGTACATGTTACGTCCGGTGTGGTTTACGTCGGCCATCGCCCGGGACTGAGATTGCTGCCGGCACTGAGAACACCATGACCCGGAGCCCCATACCGTACCGGGGTATGTATGTCGATCCTCCCGGCCTTGTGTCGTGCTTTAATTTTGTGTAAACCTCGGAGCACTTTTGGGGTTCGATGCATGGCTAATTACTTAAGATGGTGCGTACACGTATGTTATAAAGGTGACACCAACGGCGATCTTAATTTGGTTGCATCGATCGGCAGACCGGTGGTGGTGATGATAGGCCTGTTGAGGCGATGAGCGCTGAGGATATGGTTTTCGATCGTGTGTGTGATGGTGATCGATCGACACTGCTCGCTCGGAGGGGCGGCTTCAGTACCAGGCAGTCCGGATTCCGGAACACTGGCGTGCCAAGAAGTGCTCTATTGACTGACTGTAGCTGCAGTGGCTAATAGTACTGACCTGAGACGTGTTTATTTTTGGAAATTGGTGAGCCAGACGGTCAGTGCACCGCTACCATCCACTCCCTCCGTCGAGGATCTATTTTCTTCTACTCCTATTCCGTGAAGTAAATTTCATTGAGTGTTATTTTATATCCGAAGGGTATTCACCAAATTTTGATATTTATAACAGGGCCAAGCATTCTCTTAGTCTTTCCAAGAGATGCCATTTGTGACTCTTACATCGTCATGGATTACGGGTAAAAACTTGATCCCCTGGATCTGGCGGTGGCGGCACTACGGTGTTGTGTCCTTCTAGGAGGTACCACCTTGAAGTCTGTACTTCGTCGTCACCGGTATCACATGTTCACGGTTCACAGGAGTCGTTGGAGTAGTGTGGTGATGCCCGACACCTTTGTATCGAGCCTTGGGTCTGTGTGGGTGTGGTTGTGGCGTGCCCTTGTATCAATGTGGTCGGATGTATTGCGTTGTTGGTTGTTTTTATACTATAATAAAGTGGGACGAAAGCTTTATTTCTGATATATGTATTAGTTTAGACAATTATCTGAATCACATCTAAAAAATACGACAAACAATCACCAATGTCAAGGACATGCGGCAAAAACTTAATATTCTGGTCACATTTTAACGGGAAGGGAGTTCCTAGTTACCACATCATGGCTGATCATGACCAGAAGAACTAACAAAACACCAAATAAGCACAGCAAATAGAAGCAATAGAAAAACCCACTTAGTCATTTGTCCAAATTCAAAGGCTTGATGTCATCCACAAATTCCAAAGTCCATTTTAACTCCTTCATTTTTCTCCTTTCTTGTGACAATGTTGCGAAAATGGCTGTCTTCGAGCCAACACTTAAATAAGGCTGAAATTAGATAGCAAACCATCAGAATTATAAAACAATAATCATAAAGTTGATTTAAAGTTGAAACTTACCATCAATTCATGAATTAGGGTGACGACCATCCCATGATAAGAAGTTTTAGTTGCCAATGATGTGAGAAATTGCTGCAAGCAGTACAAGCTCTTTCCAATAGCTAGTGTTTCTTTGCAGACACTATTGCTTGCACTATTATCACACCTTTCAGATTCGGCAAGGTCGACAAAGCAAACCTCACTAACCTGCCATTGTCATATCCAAAAATTATCTTCAAAGCAACATGCACATTTTGGGCGGTCAGATCTTATAATGAAATTAATGTGATCCATACACTCCAAAATGAGTCAAGCAATAAGAAAGGATGTTAAGCGAGCATTGGAGTGCTGCAATCTTTAGTTTGGCCTGCTTACTGCAACCATTTGCATTCAGCCGGTTCAGAATCAAACCAACCAGCATATGAATCAATTCAGCTATTTTGCCTAGATCAAAATTGTGAGCTGAAAACTACCTGTGTGTGTGATTCTCTTTCCAACAACTATAGGGGAGTTACACTCTCAGTTTGTAGTTATTCGTGGACATGCTATTACTATAGGTCATGAACAACGTGAACATTGAGGGTCCTGGAGGCCAAGATGTTGAGTACAACTATGAGAACATGCCTTGCATATGAGCTCGAAACTTCCACAAACTACAATTACTTCTGATGTCTTGAATTGCAAAGTGCATAACAATATAGTGATGGTGACAAAAAATAAACAGTAATAAAACTTACCATATTGGCGGGGCTTTGTATTTTAATATGGAATAAGCAATGAGATCTTGACGATTTATTATTCAACTTTGTATCATTCGAAGCTCTGCAAACAAACACTTCAGTTAGAAACCTTTATATATTTCTATTCAATAATAAGAATTTCATTGTGTAAATTATTGTATAACCAATTTTACAAACAGAGTCGGAGACGTCGCACCGCCGGAGCCGAGTGGCGAGCTCCGCCTCCAAAGAGCACCAAACCAAAGAGACGTCGGAGCCTTCCACCCACATCTCCACCGCATACACATCGGACACCCAGCGCACCACAACCCCTCGCCTGTTGCACTCCCTACCGAGCCCCTGAGCCCCTAGCGACGCCTCCAAGAAGGTGACGGCGCGCAGGCATACCGGTCCGGCCGCGCCAAACGTCCAAAGTCTTAAGTCGCGTATATTCACGCTAGCGAGCGTGCTATATTTATGTGATGTAACGTAATGTGTGTTCTTTCTATGTACTTGTAGCATCTTACCATATTCCTTGCCGCCGTCCGCTCGCCGCCGCTTCGCTCAGGAGAGGAACCACTAGCTTCTATCGTTGCACGGATTTGTTCCGCGAGGTCTGGGCCGGGGATTTGTTCCGCGAGGAATTCGGGAGGTTTGCATTTTTTGAGGGATAAGACACTTTCTCATTCATTCAAATCCAACTTCCTCGTGATACAAACTGGATCGTGCGGTTTCAAAACCCATAAGTGTCTACCCTAACCTAAACTAGTTGAAAATTTAACAAGACGATAAGCATCAGGATTATAATTTCTCCCTTAAAAAAGAAAGCTGCAATTCGAAAAAAGACTCCTATTAGCTATGATTTCAGACGTGATCATACCATACTTCCCTCCCGCTTCTTCCTGGATATCACTGATGATGTTCTTCGCATCACTAGAGATAAGAATGTTGTTCTACATCAGCAGTGGCGGTGCCAAGATATAAAGTCTATGATGTCACCTGGCCTGTGTAGTCAATCTTCACATGTAGTTTGTTTAGCAGTGGGGTATGAATGCATACAATTAGTTAGACTTGCCAAATTACTGTGTGGTCATTTGACCTCACAGCTATAGTGTGGCTTCTCCATTTTACATCAGATCTTGCGCCAAACATTGTGCATCCCTGCATGCCAACATTTCAAGGCAAGCTGGATCTATGATTCCCGGATAGACCACCGCCGATGAACCCTTGAAACTACCCAGGAGATCACGGCAAACCGCAGCCACTGCACCCACTTCTCCGTTCCTGGAAATTCCTCCATCCACCCTGATGTGAACAAGGCCAGGTTCGATCGGAGTCCAGCCCCTCCGAGCACTCCTCACGGTGCGACTAAAACTTGCCATGGGAATTGCAAGCTCCTCTTGTTCCTTCAGAAAATTCTGGATGAAATTGTGAGTTCAAAGTGGGCTCTGGTGTATACCTTCATGAATTAGTTTGCGCCTTGCATACCATATAGCCCAGAGGGTTACAAAAACCCTTGTATAGTCCTTCTGACCCATAGATTCCATCACTTCAGCAATCCAGAGCTTGGCATTCGGCTCCCTGATGTCCATCAAGTGATCTAGAGTTTCACCGTCTCCCATTGCCCACACCGATCTGGCAACGTTGCACTCAATCAAAGAGTGTCTGACACAAATTTGGGAGGTTTGCAAAATCAACATGTTTAAACGAATAGACAAAACGAGGTGGCCCGGGAATTTTTCCTAGCGGGGGAGATCCATGCCGATCCACACGGGTTCAGTCCGAAACCTCGCGGGGTTTGACCCAGCCGAACAAAGCCTTATGCGGAAGGTCGACGGCGTTAGCTAACAGTACATTCGCTGGTCGGCGGGGCTCCCTGTGGTTGTCTGTTCTAATGGGAAAGAGGACGGGGAAGACCTATCTACGGTGAAAGAACTTGATGACGACCAAGCATAGGCAAAAACCTAGGAAGCGGGGTGTCATTGCGAGAGGTTATGAGTTATCGAAGGCGAGGACTGGGGACTATAGCCCCAGCTCACCCCAGCACAATCATCGTCGATGAGAAAGCAATCGTTGTTCACTACTATAAAAACACGCTTCCCTGGTCGATCAACATTGATGGACCGAAGAAAAGCTCTCGGTGATGCTACTTATCTTTTTCATGAATACGCAAAGACCATGTATCATTCCATTGATAAAAGAAGATAAAGTGGATACACATAAACAACACATGACACGAACGTAACATGCGTGAACTGTGAAGATGGTGCCCGGAGCAGAGGGACATGAGATGCTCGGTCCATAAAAAGAAAACACAGCTAGACTCGCAATCATGATAAGTAGGCCAGACCAACAACAAGACAACCAACCAACAAGATATCACCTTCATGAAGAAAAACGACGTCGGAACGTCGTCGCCACCCGATCCAGATAACCGGACCTACGGTTAAAAGGGGGCACAAAAAATGATCATGACAACGCTTTCAAGAAGGGAATGACACCCGCGGATGTCGTCGCTGCCAACATATGTTGCAGGAATTTCACCCTGGCGAGAGTCCGAGAAATCCCAGGCCATCGGAGCACGAATTGGAGAAGAAGTCGGGCATAGGTCAGAAGCATGACCACAGAAAGCTATTGAAATATCCAAACCATATTATAATTATGAATGGAGGTAGTAGAAGCTAGCAGTCATGCATCAAACGTTAAGCAATGCAGGTAACTTGTACGTTGTATGTATTTAAGTACATCCAGGGCACACACGGCTGCACTGAATTAAGTGAGCATGTGCACGTCGACTCAACGTGGCAGGCAATTGAATCACCCGCAACAAAACAATGGCTACAAATTAATTCAGTTCGATCTAACAGCAAGATTGTCACTTAGAACAGTACATATAACCAAATAGTACTATACAAACGTTTTGTACATTGCAAACTCAGCACCAAATTTATTTTTTCAAAACCTAATAGTTAAGACTTGATTAATATGTTTCTTAAAAGAAATTTTGGTTGGGATTCTAGAATAATCTGGATAGGGGCCAGCTTATTCTGAAAGCCCAAAAAACCAACAAAAGATTGACCTTTAAACCACTTTGGTTCAGCTTCTAGCTTTTGGATCCATAAGTTGGCAGCTAAAGCTGAACCCCACACACAGCCTAAGAGCAAACTACACTATGCCGATCGAGCTGAGCTAGGTAATACGAAGCCACGGAGATTCAGCTACTCAGGCACTACGCCATCAGTGACTTGAGCGACCGGGCTTTCACAGGCTTCCTCCATCTCCTCTTGAACGAGCTCTTTCTCTTCGTGATGTCGTGGGGTTGTTCGCCATTGCTGCCAAGCACTTCGTAATCGCTGTTCTCCTCATCACCATCCGCGATCGCAGAGATACCGTCGTTGCGCTTAGGCTCGTCGACGACGGTTACTAGTGCTGGCGCTGCTTGATGGTCTGAGTCATCAGCTTGTACCTTACCTGCACTAAAATGAACTTTCATTTCTGACTGCGCCTTCTCTTTCAACGCCTCCTCTTTCGGTGCTTCAGCGGCAGGCAGTGGAGGTTTCGGCATGTCATCATCACTGCTCTTCGCGCCGCAGCCCGCAATCCCAGCGGTGCCATCGTTGCACGTAGGCTTGCCAACTACGTGTGCTGATGGTGCTGCTTGATGGTCTTGTTCAGTAGCTTGTGCCTGAACTGCACTAAAATCAAGTTGCATTTGAGATGTCGCCTCCTCTTTCAGTGGTTCAGCAGGCATTGGAGGCTCCAGCACGCTGTTGCTGCTCGCCGTGCGGCGCCTCTTGGTGCCGGGGCCAAACCCAGCATAGTAATAGAAGCCCTCATCAACGTCGACAGCCGGCCTCTTTCTACGTGGCTTCTCGCTGACGGGAGGCTTCTGATCTGAGTGGTAGTAGTGGTAGTGGTACGTGCAGTAGGAATTGGGCTCAGTCACAGGCCGCCGGCAGCACCACCTCTTGCCGTCGTCGTTCTTCTTGCACGCCGGCACTTCTTTCTTCACTTTGATCCCCTTATTTGTCTTGAGCGTGCTCCCGTCGTTCTTGTTGTCAGTCTTTTTCACAGCCTTGTGCAGTTTGAGGAAGACCCCATCATCAACCATATCTATGGGCATGTCCTCCTCCTCCTTGATGGAACCGGCAGGAATGGTGATGCTTGGTGAGAAGAGCCAGCTAGGTCGCCAGGCAACACTCACGAAGCAAGTCTCCACGAATAGCCCTTCCACCTGAATGAGATGGTAATTCGGAAAATACACGTCAACGAACGAAAAGAGCTAACTGCAATGCTGAACTGAAATGGGGGGCATTGCTCGGGTAGGTAGGGCTCGCGACCGCCGGACAAGGGACAACCTAGCGGGCCGATTAGCCGCGGCGCCACCACAAGCCGGCCGGAGATTACCGACAGGAATCACGAACTAGCTAACTGACGGCTAGACCTCGACGCGGCACCAGGCTTGCGGGGGAACGGAACCCTAGAGACATGCTCCAGACCGAATGGTAACCTCCGCAGAGGAGAGCTAGGCATCGAGACAGACATGCTAGCTTCTACACAGCGGCGCGCGATACAGCAAGATGCGGCCAGGCAGGAGAGGACGGACGGAGGTAGGAGCGAGGGGGCGGGGTGGTGAGGAAATTACCTGGGGATCCGAGAGGTCGAGCTTGGCCATGAGGTCCCATGGAGACTGGCTGAGCTTGCAGAAGGGCTCCCCGCAAGAGGAGATCTCCGGCCCCAAGAACCCGGCGCGGGATTCGTGGGCTGGGACTGGCGGCGGAGGCGGCTCGAATCGGGGCGGCTCGATTCGGGGCGGCTCCGTGCAGGAGGAGGGTCCGGCGGCGGCGCCAAGAAGACGGGAGGCGGACCTGCGGATCCGCATGGCGGCCGGGGAGGGGCGGAGAGCGAGCGGAGCTCGGGATCTGGAGAGATAGCTAGCGACGTAGGGTTTGAGATTTGTGCGAGAGGCAGCAGCAGGAGGAGGATGTCGAGACGAGACGAGGCCGCGGCCAGGACAGGACGAAAGCTAGTGTGAGGTCGAACTGGGGCCCACTCGTCAGTGAAGCCGCCGATTATTTAGAGAGTGAGTGATGGACACGTGTACGCCCTGAATTTTATGTGCATGCCTATTTTTCGCCAAATGTTAGTACTCCGTACTACTCCCTTCGTTTCCTTTTAATCTGCATATAAAATTTGACTAGAGTTAAATTTTGTATAATTCGATGCATCATTAAATAATTTTTTATATTATATAACTTTGATATTATAAATGTTGATACTCTTTAACATAAAGTTGATCAAACTTTATAAATTTTGACTTCGAACAAATCTTATATGCAAAGTAAAAAACAATGGAGGGGATATATACTAAGGCATCTTCAATGCAGACCCTTAAATCGGCCTAAAACATTCGAATCGAGTTTGTTCGGACTCGAAGGTGGTTTGCGGGCGTTCGGAACATCTCCACGTACGTGTCCGACACCCCGGTCTCACCCCCAATACTCCCGTCGGGCAAAGACCTTCACACATTCATGTCGATCAATGTGCTTCATAGAAAACGCGACTCATCGACATTGATGTCGATCAAAGCGACACAACGACTCGATGTAACCGGCGGACCGAACGATACTGCTTCAATTCTGATGCGGCAAATGTGAATCTACTCCAGACATGTTAAAGCCGACTGTTCGCTCGTCCGTCTAGATGCAACTATTTAAATCGGATGGTGAGCCTCAAGCCTATTCACCCACATTTCCATCCTCTCCGACCCGTACAAGCCGCCACTTCGAAGCAGCTCTGATCTCGTCGTCCACACCCAAGCCGCCACTTCGAAGCAGCTCTGATCTCGTAGTCCACACCCAAGCCGATAGCCATGGTTCGCCATTGGATCACCAGTTACAAGATGTTGGCTCCGCCGCCTCGGTGGGAGCTTCTAGCGGAGCAGGACGTGTCGACACAAGTGGACGAGTTGGCTCCACAACACTATTTGGAGCTTCTAGTGGAGTTTCAAGACCGGGGCGCTGCCCGCTTTACCGTCGGCTTGCCTACGGACTATGGAGAGGAGGCAAAGAAGCAGTAGTCGGTCTAGGAGGGGAAGGAAAGCGAGTTAGACCTGATGGCCCAAGTAAAGGACATGGTGGAGCATGCCATCCATGTCTCCGTCTAGTTAGAGCTCGAGGTCACGTCAAACCATCAAGGCCTCCAAGGCGGACACGAAGATGGAGGAAACCTTCGTGGATATGTGTGGAGTCCGACATGGCGCCGGATCTACGGGACGATGCCAACGATGAGAAGTCGAACGGTGGATAGATTAGGGTAGGTTTATGTAGGTTAGTTGAAGTTTTTTTTTAGTTTTAGTTGAACGAACGAGGCTAACTGTGAGAAATTGTTCGGATTTATGTAAATCCTATTTAATTTAAATGAATTTCATTTGTGTTTATTTAAACTTGTCTATTGCGGACGAACATTTACTGTATCCATTGGATGACCGTCTTTCGTATTGCTATCTACGAGCGCGTCCAAATGCATCCATCAATAAATGTCGTGTCCGACTTGAGAGCTAACAGTGGAGAGACAGAGACCCCAAGTTACTAAGCTCCTTAGAAATCTTCTAATATATTAAACCCCTAGGGGTAAAAGCCATGGGAATCAATTAAGGATTCAATTTTGACTTGGTCATACCCTTTGGTGATGTATGAATTACTATTTTATTTTTTATTTTTAAGCTTCCTAGGGGTGGAAGTCATGGGAGTCAATTGAGGATTTAATTTTGACTTGGTCATAACCCTTGGAGTATTATTTTTTCCTTTCATTTTTTGTTAGAATTTTTTACTTTTTTTCATGAACATTATTAACATTGTTTTTTTTCTTAAAAAAATGAACGTCAATTTTTGTTTGTTTGTACGTCGGTGCTATAGTGAATTTGTCTTGAGCTTACAATCGAGACCTTATAGTAAATAATTATCTATTTCTCGATCAAACAATTTAGCTTATGCAATAGATGTCGTTAAAAAAAATTAATTATGACATGCACAATTACTTGATACTCTTTTTTAATGTTATCTGGCGTTTTAGAACTAATATATTTTTAACTTTACTAAACTTTCTAATTTTGAAGTCTCCTCGTTCAGTTGAGGTCTTTAGTTTAAAATTGGAACAAAATTTTATTATATTGTTACCTTAGGCTTTATGATAAAATATTTCGATGGATGTGCCATTTTAATATAAAAATGGGTCTTTAATTTAAAATTGGATACAAAATTTTATTATATTGTTACCTTAGGCTTTATGATGAAATATTTCGATGGATGTGCCTTTTTAATATAAAAAATGGGTGGTGTGAGTCTTGGTTGACGAGAAGAATGCGATGCCTACGATAAATTTAATACCATCGTAAGACACATGATCAATAATATAGTAAACTTCATTGTGTGTACACATTAAAAATTATCTTCTGATCAAATGATAATAAGAATCCATCCAAACAACACAGAAAATAAAAACTTAAAAACTAACACATAAAAATAAATCATTTACAATTCAAAAACGTAAACGGCGCGGCAAAGCGCGCATTGCACTTCTAGTATGAGTTATGGCGGCTGAAGGCATGGAGTGACTCATGGGACCGTTTGTAAATGTGTATGTTGTTGGGTTAAGTGCTACGATGGTTAACAATATTACAACGATCCTTCAATACCCCTTCAATCCAAAATAGTGCGTCTTTCGGTTTCCGTGCTTCAACTTTGACCATAAATTTAACTAACGAGACCAACTGCGGCAGAAGTAAAAAATATACCAATGAATTCGTGTTCTAATGAAGTTTCCAATTATATGATTTTTACTTTCGCCGTAGTCGGTCTCGTTGGTTGAACTTATGATTAAAGTTGAACCTCAAAAAACGTGAGCGCACTACATTTTAAAATGGAGGGAGTATCTTTTTACCATGAAGAACATACCTTAGGCACCAAGTAAGACCTTACCAATAAAAAGAAACATAACCATCATATTCAACAACAGAACCATATTAAATTTTAGTCCAACCGTGAAACACACATCGAATCTGTCGTAATAGACCGTCTGTAAAGAAAATTTAACTTACGACTGAAGAATGACACAAGAAGGCACACATCACACTTTAGTAAATTGTATGCATGTTCTTTCATCTCACTGTGCACGCTCGTTGTACACTGCACTCGCAAGATAACTTTCCAGATGAGGGCCCCCAGGAGGTGGTGATGTGGGGTGTTTTCTGTTTGACACCAAGCAAACACAAAAATGTTGGCTGATGGGTGGGACCATGCAAAACGAGGATAGTGAAAAACATTTTTTGAATGATGTGATGTTATGTAATTGTCCCTACATTTCTATCCCCAAAATGTTCAGCGCTCGATCTCTCTCTCAAATCCTAGGTTTTCGTTGTCGTAATTGATGAGTCACCGTCAAAGGATAAGGGGAAGGGGGATCTAGATGATGGCACTACCATAGTGGATTGAGAACCCGTGGGGTTCGACGGCAGCAATGCAAATCATTGACGTGAGGTTGGGAACATGACATATTATGTCTAGGGGACGAAGGACTGCGTCGATGTTTGAGGTTGCCACCGGTGATGAAACCCCAGGTAATTAGGCCGGATAACGAGTATCTTCTACAAAACGAGTTACTTTCTCCTTTCTATAGCTTGCTAAATTCCTATAATTTGCACACTTTTCCCTCTTCTTAAAATCCAAAGGGACAGCTCTTGCTGGCAATCCTAAACAAAAACTATCACATCCATTCTTGTAAGCACATTATTGGCCATTTTGAAACTATAGCCATTTTGTTTTATTAAAGGGTCTTTACTTGATTTCAACGAATATAAACTAGATTTGCTACAAATTTGCAACATGACACAACTGACATTCCCCAAAGTTTTATCCATTGCAAACAAGGAGCAACAAAGACTTGCAAGCTATTAACATAGTAAATGAGGCTGAAACATGCTCCCCAAACCTCGTATACTACCATTGGATGTTTTGTTTGAAGACATCACACTATCAGTCTTGGAATCCATGTCACCCAACTTTTTCTAGTGTTGAAGACATCAACTGTGATGTCTTCATGAGCGTATGTTGGTTATGTGAGTGGTTATGGAAAATAAAGTGTTATGTGGTTGATTTTAAAAGAAGTAGCATGTGGACTTGAGACAACTTAACTAAGAGTGGGCTATTTAGAAGTAAAAAATGTCTTTTTTTCATGGTGAAAAGAATCGATCAATAATCTGTTGCATGGTGTCTAGTAAAAGGTGTGTTTAATTTGGATATCCAATCATAGAGCATGTACAAGCTTTGTAAATGGATTATGAGATCAGCTAGAAGGGCAGTGGTTTAATACTACGAGTGTGGCTTTTGTGTTATGATTTTTGTGGAGGACCTGTAATGCCGCCTGCTTTTAGACCAAATTTATGTACGATCATGTGAGTGTGGTATCACAGATTGCTCACTAGCCCTATTTTGTATTCATTAACCGACATGCATGGAGCTACAATAATGCCGGCGCACAATAAGACAACAAGCGGCTTTCCATATGATATGTACCAAAGAAGTCAAGGTTGAGGGTTCTTTGATTAGACGGCTTACATAACAACTCAGAAGAGGATGTCTGGAGTACAACCACTGGATGAAAGTGTTGCGAGGAGGAAAAATTGGTAGATGGTGAATCACTTTCAGATCAAGTAGGTTCTAATTTGTTGCTTAACATTGGAGGTTTATCTTTCTCTCTGCTCAGGCTAGAAAATTGTAGGTAGGCCGAGAAACTTCGCTTGGAACATGAGGGGGGATTTCCCAGTGGCACATGTGTGTTTCCCTTTTGGTGCACTCAAACTCGACTAATTGTGTTTACTGAAGATACAATTGAAATTGTCGGATCCTTCTGAACTCGACGTCACATG
Source organism: Bromus sterilis (assembly GCA_950022295.1). Taxonomy (NCBI): domain Eukaryota; kingdom Viridiplantae; phylum Streptophyta; class Magnoliopsida; order Poales; family Poaceae; genus Bromus; species Bromus sterilis. The sequence goes on from OX465595.1 coordinate 437,568,958, forward strand.
ATGGTTTCAACAGCGAATCCGGAGGCATGATGAAGAGGATCGAGTATATAAGCAGGTAACCTGTATGTTGTATGTATTTAAGTACATTCAGGCACGCATGGATGGACTGAATTAGGGGAGCTTATGCACATCGACTCGACGAGAGGCAGCTTGTCAGGCAATTGAATCACCCCCAACAAAACAATGGCAACATCTCACCCATCACGATCAATTACACGACACCATATAAGAAATTTATTCAGATCGATCTAACGGCCAACATGTCAGTTAAAATAGTACACATAACCTAATAATAATAATACTACAAACAGTTTGTACAGTGCAAACTCAGCACCAAAACTGGAGCAGACTAAGCTGAGCTAACTAGGCTATGCCGATCTAGCCAAGCTTGGTAAATACGTAGCCACCGTGACTCAGCCACTCAGGCACTACGCCATCAGTGACTTGAGCGACCGGGCTTTCACAGGCTTCCTCCATCTCTTCTTGAACGGGCTCTTCCTCTTGGTGATGTCTTGGGGTTGTTCGTCATTGCTACCAAGCACTTCGTCATCGCTGCTCTCCTCATCACCGCCCGCGATCGCAGCTATCGCAGCTATACCGTAGTTGCTCTTAGGCTCGTCGACCACGGGTACTAATGCTGGCGCTGCTTGATGATCTGAGTCATCAGCTTGTACCTTACCTGCACTAAAATGAACTTTCATTTCAGGCTGCGCCTCCTCTTTCGGTGCTTCAGCAATATGCAGTGGAGGTTTCGGCACATCATCATCACTGCCCTTGTCATCGCAGCCGGTAATCCTAGCGGTGCCATCGTTGCACGTAGGCTCGCCAACGACATGTTGTGATGGTGGGAGCAATGCTTGATGGTCTTGTTCAGTAGCTTGTACCTGAACTGCACTAAAATCGTGTTGCATTTCAGATGGCGCCTCCTCTTTCAGTGGTTCAGCAGGCAGTGGAGGCTCCAGCACGCTGTTGCTGCTTGCCGTGCGGCGCTTCTTGGTGCCGGGGCCAAACCCCGCATAGTAATAGAAGCCCTCATCCACGTCGACAGCTGGCCTCTTCCTACGTGGCTTCTCGCTGACGGGGGGCTTCAGATCCGAGTGATACGAGCAGTAGGAGTTGGGCTCAGTCACGGGCCGCCGGCAGCACCACCCTTTGCCGTCGTTCTTCTTGCACGTCGGCATTCCTCTCTTCACTTTCATCCCCTTATTTGTCTTGAGCGTGCTCCCATTGTTCTTGCTATCCATCTTTTTTGCAGCCTTGTGCATTTTGAGGAAGATCCCATCAACAAGATCTACGGGCATGTCCTCCTCCTCCTTGATGGAGCCGGCAGGCATGGTGATGCCTGGTGAGAAGAGCCAGCTAGGTCGCCAGGCAACACTCACGAAGCAAGTCTCCACGAACAACCCCTCCACCTGAATAAGATGGTATGTCACTAAGTCGGAAAATACATTCACATAGGAAAGGAGCTAGCTGCTACTGCTGAACTGAAAATGGGAAGGGGGGCATGGTTCGGGTAGGTAGGGCTCGTGTCCGAGGACTACCTTGAAGCCCGATTAGCCGCAGCACCGCCGTCAGCAGGCCAAAGATTGCCAAGATTACCGAGAGGAATCACGCACCAGCTAACTGACGGCTAGACCTCGAGGCAGCACCACGCGCGAGGTGGGGAACGGAACCCTAGCGACATGCTCGAGACCGAATGGTAACCTATGGCGGGGAGAGCGGCGGGCATGCTAGCTTCTACACAGAGGCTCTGAAATGTGCAGTACATACAGCAAGCTGCGGCCACGCGGGACGGAGAACACGGAGCGCGGAGAGAGGAGCTAGGGGGGACGGGGTGGTGAGGAAATTACCTGGGGATCCGAGAGGTCGAGCTGAGCCATGAGGTCCCATGGCGACTGGTTGAGCTTGCAGCAGGGCTCCCCGGACGATGAGGTCTCCGGCCCCACGATTCCCCCGGCGCGGGATTCGTGGGCTGGCGCTGGCGCTGGCGGCGGGGCCGGCTCGAATCGGGGCGGCTCCGTGCAGGAGGGGGAGGCCGCGGCGGCGCCGAGCAGTCGGGAAGCGGACCTGCGGATCCGCATGGCCGCCGGAGGAGCGGCGGGGAGCGGCGGAGAGGGCTCGGGATCTGGGGAGGTAGCTAGCAAGGTAGGGTTTGAGATTTGGGTGCTAGGAGGTAGCGAGCAGGAAGGTCCCAAGGTGGATGTCCAGACGAGAGACGAAGGCTGTCTAGTGTGGTCTTGAGTGGGGCCCTATCGTCAGTGAGGCCGACGATTTTAGAGAGTGACGATGGACATGTGTACGGACGGGAATTATGCGCACACCTGAACGACTAGGCAGTTCAATTTTCGCGCTCGATGTATTTTTTCTTGAGAAAGTATATAGCATTGCTTTTTTTTGCGAGAAAAGTATATAGCATTGCTGTGGATGAAAAAAATCATCATTTATAAGATATTAAAATGTTCTCCGCAAAGTTAATAATTTAAAATGATAAATCTGGGTTTGATCCCTGTTGAGAACTGGGATACTATGGTCCTTTTAAACGTTCATCTAAAAATTGTTTCATTGCGCTTGTTGGTTCTCAACAGGGATCAAACTCAGATTTATCATTTTAATTTTTTTTTGCGAGGAACATTTTAATATGTCTACAAATTGATTCGTCGTGGTCAGCTAACAGCTGCATATGGAGAGATGTGCCATTTATCTGAAGGAAAAATGGTCCACAATGTTCTAGTATAGTCAGCTTTTGTAAGGTGCTACGTGAATAAAGTTTTTGAAGTCTTCTACAAAACTTCTCTTCATCATGTTAACACCGAAGGTGAGGACTTCTGCTTGGAAGACACAAGGTTACTTTTTGTGTAGTGGCCAAGGGAGAACATAAAACCCTTGGAAGACGGCCCTACGTCAACGACCTCGAGTAGTACTAACATTGCAAAGATTGTGTCCTAGCAGGACTGCTCAACACGACTGCCTTGGACTAGTCGGTTTTTCAATGAGCAGCATTCGACTGAATGCTCGCAGTCGTTGACAGAGCCACATGCAGACAATGCAGCAAAGGAGGCGGATGCATCCCTTCCTGTTGACCAGTTAGTCCTCAAGCCGGCCTCGCCTGCTCATGTTCGGCAACTCCAGTCCGTGGCTCCTAACCAGGCAGCCCACAAAATCGTTGCGCCTTCTCATAATCAGCAACTCCAGCCGAGGGCTCCTGAACACCCAACCCGCAAATGGGCCTTACCCGCCCATGATGACCAGTTCCATCCATTGGCTCTTCATCAGCCGGCAAACCCTCATGGTCTGAAGCTCCATCCGAAGGCTCTTGAACACGCAGCCTACAAACGGGCTTCACCCTCCCATGATGAGCAACTCCATCCCTTGGCTATTGATCATCCAGCAAACCCTCATGGTTCCCATCTCCAGCCCAGGCTCCTGAACACCCAACGCCCGCAAACGTGCCTCACCCGCCCATGATGACCAGCTCCATTCCTTGGTTGTTGATCAGCCAGCAAACCCTCATGGTCCGCATCTCCAGCCATTCTCCTGATGATCAACCAACCAACAAAGTTGCCTCACCCGCTCATGATCTTACTCCTGGGTCTGCTGATAAGCAATTACAAAAACCGGACTCACCCGCTCATCAGGACTTCCAACCTGGGTCTGCTGATATGCCAGTCCACAAACCAGTCTCGTCCGTTGAAAAGCTGCATGTGCCAACCTACACTCACCGAGTCCGCAAAAATAAATTTCCCTCTGCACATCAGCCCTCGGCGAATTCCGATGACACGAATGAGACAACAACACCTGCACCTCGCGTAATAAGGTCTCGTGCAACCGCTAAAAGGGAAATGAAGCCGAAGCATAAGAGACCAGGATAGATGCGTGCATGACACACAGAGATCAATAGTGATGTAATTCATAACCTCAAGAAGAATGAAGATTATGATATGCAAAAGATACAAGAAAGTACGGGTGTAGATATCGAACACCTAGATGATGAGCATCTTGCTAATTTCTTGAACAAGGATCCTGCAAAGCCTGCATGTAGTTTCAAGCATGGACACCCATTCCTTTCAAAGAATACTTGCGGAAATCATCAAAAGCATGCCAGGATCTGCATGCTTGGTGCATGAAAAAATAATTCAAAGTGTACCCCGACGTGCAGACTTTTCAAGTGGTGTCTGGCCAACACCTTGGAACAACTCGATCACCCATCACCATAGGTTTCGAGGATTTTTTTTCCTTGTCTAGAACTCAAGCGAGATAGATTCGAGTATTATGAGATGCTACGCCTTGTAAGTTATATAACACTGATCATCATTTTTATCGAATTCCTCTAAGTTGACCACTGATGGCTGCTTTGTTATGATCTCAGGGGTTTGTCTAACTCCTGAAGAAGAGTATGGAGAATTCTCAGGAAACAAGTCCCATTGAATTTTATAAATCAAGCCACACTAATAGGGAAAGTTTGATGACTAAGAAGGCAACCGTTGCTTATGTGTGATAATTTATTCACTACTAATGAAACTATACTAACTTGCCTATTCTTATTTCATTTTTCTGATATTTGACACACATTCATTTTAATCATATTGCAGGAAAAGATGTTATTGGGAAGGATGGGACCACACCCAAAAGATTATTCCTAAAACTGATATGCAGATTGTTGATAAAGTTTCATCAATAGAGCTCATCCAGTACATTTCTCTCAATCATTGGTATCGCAACAGGATCAAGGAAGACAAGCGCTTTATTGACACGCATCTGAGATCTAGAAGACAGGCTTGCAAATGAGAAACGACAATCTACAGAGGCAAGTGAGAGGTATCAGCATGAGATGGAGGAAAGACTAGCCCGGGAACAAAAATATGAAGCATTGAGAATCAAGCAGGAAGAGGAAGTTGCAACTATGAAGAACGGTCGGGAGGAGAAGAATTTGGCAGTTGAGAAGTGATAGAAAGAAATGGACGCCCTTCTTAATTTCCTCTTAAGGACCGAGGGCACAGGACTAAACGCACCCCCATCCTGACGCATTGTGCCTGATTATTTATGAAAACTTGCGTAGATGCTCGTTTTCAGTTTTCTTTTTGGCATTTTAATTTCTATCATACCCATTTGTGTGTAAGACCGTGAATGATTGTTTATTTGGCTGTCATTTTAAAAGTTGCTTCCAATTCTATTTCTTTTCAAATTTCAAATATTCTTGAATATTTTTAATTTTAATTTACATTGATGTCATATTCCTATTGTGACGGATTTTTAACGGCGTCACCAGATTCTGGATCCACAATCCAGTACCATGTGGTCCCCACATGCTAGATCATAATAGACCCACCTGCCGGCAGCCACGTCGTCACGGTTGGACCCACCTGACAGTAGCTACATCGTCAAGTTTGGACCCACCTAACAGCAACCACATCGTCACATTTGGACCAGCATCACATGCATTGGTGAACACAATTTCTTTTTGCGAATAATGGGCTGAAATCTTAGGGGGGGACAGATGGGGTGGGAAATAAAATGGTATATGGGCCGGATTTAGGTGTCATGTAGGCGAGATATAGAGTTAGGGATAAGTAACCAAATTTCTATAGGCTAGGGTCCGACACCCCAGGTTTGCCGACATTTGTCCGGGCCTACACTTAGAAAGTGACAAAAATGTATATCCAGTGACAAACAAAAATACATCATCTATAAAGAATCGTATATGGCGGATTAAGGAACGTCAACGAAAATCCATTCCCACAATGGATAAAAACATTAAACCATCATCATTTCATTTTCTATGATGGAACTTCAATGACAAACCTCGTGACAGCCTAATTTTGTCCCGATGACCTTTTTGGTGATGAAATTCGATCTTACATGACATAAGTATTTTTTTTTCACTAGAAATCACTTTTTTGTAGTGACATGAGAATGATGTTGGCCCATTCACTTTATGTCGCATCATAGAGAAACCCTTAATTACTATGGCACACTAGTTTAATTTTAGGCGGCGCATTACTAGTGGTGACCAGTGAGTGATCTTCAAAAAATTAGTGCATATCTTGCACATGCTCGACTTTGATAAAGGAATATGGAAACTATAGAATATTTCCAAATTACCTTCACATTTGATTAGAGGAGGTCCCATTCAAATCAACAACACCTCCATATTTTTGTCATCCCCAAGGAACTATTGCACGTTAGGTTACTAATTATTATTATTATTATTAAAATTATTATTGTTACTATACTTTGCTCAATTACACAACCATATAGTTTGGATAAAAACACTTTATGTAGGAGTAAGTGATGAAACTCAATAGTGATAAACAACTAGCTCCTTAATTAGCCACCCCATGATTTGTTAATGTTACTTTCAAAACTTGCTATAATAATCATGTTCACTTACACAATAACATATATTGTCTGAATAATCTGGATTAATGTTTTATGTTACACACAACATCAAAGTGAGGGATAGAACATCAAGTAGGACATACTACCACAGAGAATGTTTCAGCTATTAACATATGAGGAAAATGGAGGATGGACAACTAGGTGGAGTTATTAGAAAGATTGGGATTCTGATAAAACAGTAATAGACAAATCCATTAATAGAACCAAGCATAGTATACTTTCCATGTGTTTTACGATTGCTCTAAATTCTAGTAATGATACTTTACCTGATATTGTCGATTCTGATTAGGATATAATAAGGTACCATAAATGCTATTATGGTGGTAGAAGAAGTTTTGTGTAAGGGATTGCTGCTAGTTAGAAATAACCAAACACCGAGCTTTTGGACAGGGAATCAAAACTACAGTTGCGTCACTAAAAATAGGACCTTAACTTTTGAAAGTATACACGATTATAAATTACAACATTTGGACTCTGACCTTCAAAATAGAACCTTCATTACTGAAAGTATACACGATTAAAAGAATAAAAACTCAAGGAGTTTGAGGAAACTAAAAAGCATAGTTGTGTGACCAAATTTATTACTAGTGTGTCTATCCGATATAATTGTACATGTTTTTCCTTAGCCTTGGATTTAACTGTTGGGTTTCTGTTAAGTGTTAGTGAAATACTTATTAATTTTTCAAATAATCATGAAAAAATCACTTTTCAAAAGTTATATATGATCTTGTAAGATGCCTTCCTAGGATACTAACAGATTAAACACCTTTGATTTTTGACTTGGGATGGGATAAACCTAAGGTAACTAAATTTCATATTTGATATATGTTCATTTATAAGGGAAGGCCTCACTAAAGTTGGGTGTCAAGCTTGCCAAAAACACAACTTTGTTAGGTCTTTCGACAAGTAGTGAAATTCATCTAAATCTATTAGGAGAGCTTTAAAAGGGTGGAATTACAATATAGAAAGTGAAAATGGAAGGGATATAAAGAGTGTTACGCAAGAAATTGATATAATTTATAGAGACATGGGGGTTAACGGTTTAACTTTACATCTTACTGAAAAAAAATTGGATGATAGATTACATATAATCATGTAGGAAGATAAATAAATTTTATATAGAGGTTTGAACATAAGAATTTGATAAAGGGTGATTCAATGTAATTCTATTTTATGACAAAGGCCTGCGGGAGAAAGAGGAGATACAAATTCTAATATAAGGGGATATATATGGAGTGGGAGTTTTGCTCTTGAGGTCATTGGCATGTCTTAATTTTTCATAAACTCTAGGAAAAAAATATCATGTATATATGGTGTTGTACTATGTATATTTTTTACATACGTTTTCTATTGTTTTTGAAAATTTAAACAATACGACACTAATAAAATATGTACATGTGTAATTTTTTGAGCCTTGGCCAACTCATTAACCCTTATGCAACTCTGTAAACCACCTACAAAAATAAAGAAATACACAACCCACAGTTATAAAATTCCAGCATCTTACCCATGAGCCATATATCACAAATTTATGTAGGGCTATATAGAATTCTTTTAGTAGCGACTATCATAGTAACAAAATCACCACAACAATGAAGACAATTTGTACTATATTACACACTTGAGTAACAAAAAAGAGTATATTATATGTTAGATAATTATGTTTTGATCGACACATACCAAGTTACTCTTTTGACCGTTCCAAAGACCCTAGACGACCGTGCTCTTTTCACATTAGTGACTTGAGCAATCAGGATTTCACATGCTTCCTCGCCTTCTTCTTAGACAGGGTCTTGCTCACGTTAGTACTTTTTGCCGTTACAGTCATGCACATCGTCATTGATGTTTTCCTTGAAGCATCCATCAACCATGATATCGGTACAGTTGACGCGCATAGGCTCGCCGACCCATATTATGTCGATGTGCTTTGATGGTCTGTGTCATCAGCTCCAACCAGACCTGTAGTAAAATGAATGTCCTCTTCAGGAGGTGTTGCATTGTGATCTTCGGATAGTGCCTCTTCGGCCCGTTGTTCAACAGGTACAAATTTTGGCACATTGTTTGATCTGTGTTGCCTCTTGGAGTTGCTTGACGGACCAAACCCGTCATAGTAAACAAACCCCATGTTCAGGTCAACGGTGACCCTCTTCCTATGAGGTGGCTTTGAGATGTCATTGGGCTTATGATCAGAGTGGTGACAACAGTATGAATTGGGCCGACTCGCAGGCCTCCCACAGAACAAGCTCTTGTCGATGTTCTTCTTGCACGGCCATCCTCCTTCGGTAACATCGCTTTCATCTTCCTCCACCTTCTCCTTCCCCTCCCCCTCTGTATTTGGCTTGCTCTTGTTCTTCTCTTCCTCTCCCTTTGTTGTGGTGCTCTTGGTTTTGTTAGAGTTCTTGTATGTGACACGCGGTTCCAAGATGATGTCATCCACCATGTCTACGACCATCTCATCTTTTTCCTCCTCGATGAAGCCAGCACAAAAGGTGGATAAGAAGTGGCAGCTAGATCCCCAAGGGTGGCGGGTGGGACGACCGCCCCAGAAGTAAGTTTCCATGAAGTTCTCATCGTCCTGAAATTTTTGAAAATGAAAATTCATAAATCGAGCCACCAGTTATGAAAATAGATATTTATTAATAACAATTGGTGATGAAAGAAAGTAAATGAGGCATAGAAGGGCTTTCTGGATGTTGATCTTAACTTCGATTTCGGTTCCTGTGGTTAGGTCAACAAAAATTTGTTGTTGTTGCATTTTGCGGCTGAATTCTTTTCATTCTTGTTGCACCTGAATTTTATTCCCTTCGCTCCATATTAACTATCAGTAAAATAGATATATCTAGAACTCAAATATATCCGGATACATCCATTTAATCGATAGATACATCCATTTTAGCGATAATTAATACGGAACTGAGGGAGTAATATACATTGCTTTTGTTCAGCTACAGTTTAATAGTGAAACTCAACCCTTCGTAAATATATATTATACTCTCTTTGTTTTAAAATAATTGTCTTATTCTCATAACTTTGTACTAGAGCTAGTATAACGTTAAGACTGTTATTTCGAAACGGAGAAAGTATAATTTCTTTTAGAAAATGTATGTATGCATGTAGGTGGATGCGCGTAAGTCCGCTCGCTCAACCGGGTGAGGACCGGAACCGCTGATGTCAACTACCTAGTACCAACGCTTATGTGTAACTGGAATCGCTGCCCGATTGAGAATCTAGCAGTCAGGGTCAGGCCGCCGCCGGCCAGCCGCAGATTACTGCGAGGGACTGTACATACAACACAACAGCGTCCAAAAACAAGAAAACGTGCGTAATGGATCTTGACACAAGGACACAGGCAAACGCGGTGGAACAGAAACCCTAGGATGGACGTGTATGCCCGAGAAACATCGGCCGGACAGGAGGAAATCTCGACAGAGAAGACCACACGGCAGTTGCACCTAGCTAGAAAGGCAGGCGGATCCACACGCTGATGTACAGGTACAAGCGGCCGGCGGCCGGCGGCGCGGAAATGTACAATACATACAGGATACGGCAAGCTGCGAGCATGCATCGAGGGGGCGCAAGAAAATCACCTGGGGATCTGAGATGCCGAGTTGGTCCATCAGGTCCGTTACCGCCATGTTCGTCACGCACGGCGGCGGGCCGCCGGCGTGGGCTGGAGCGAGCGGGGGCGGGTGGGAGGAGCAGACGGCGGCGGAGGGGGCGACGCCGAGCAGGAGGGAGGCAGCCTTGCGGATCCGCATGGCTGGCGGGGGAGGGGTGGAGAGCGAGGGATCTGGATGGGTTGCTAGCGAGTTAGGGTTTGAGAGATTTGGGGCTTTGGGCAAGACTAGAGGCGGGGAAGAAGCAGGTGGATATATCGTCAAGACAAAGAAGGCAGGACACGGCGAAGACCAGTGAGACTTTTACGAGGGCCCACTTATCAGGGACCGCAGCGATTCCGCTGAGAGAGTGGCTGATGAGGGCCCGCATGTCAGGTTCGCCAGCGATTCGTTTTTTTTTTGAGGGAGTGGCTGAGCCTGTGTATGCTCCCGTTGATGGTTCGTCAGCGCTTAACGGCTGTGATCGATCGCTTTGTTTTTTCACCCTGATTCCACTAACTCAAATCAACTACAGTAGTAGCTTACACGCATTCGGGGCACAACTGAATTGGTTCTATAACAAAAATGGAAGAAAAATACAGAGCTTTTTTTTTAGATAAAGGGCTTTATTACTCAAAGTTAACACATGATGGATACAAAGCTATGTAACACATGATGGATGATGAAACCACTTCTAACAGGCAGTCGACAACACATCAGTGATCTTGATGTACCTTCAAGCGGTTCACCAAGCTTGCGTTTTTCAGAGCCCGGCCCATTGATCATCCACAACGGTGGTTGTCTTCATAACTCTTAATCGACTCTTCAGATGTGCATTATCAAAAGCAAGCTCTTGAGGTGTAGTTTTGCATTTGAAGAGAGAGTCAGAGCGCGACATATTAAAACCTATCAACCAGGATATGGCTACACCAGTAGAGGAGGACCGCAACCACCTTGCTCTAACATTTCCACCATCTCCTCAAGACGAATTTGTTGCACATTATTTAGTAGAATTTTCCATATGAATGTCCCAACAATTCTCCGGAACACAAAAACAACCATTAAAGATGATATTATTACAAAGCTTCCACATGGACCACAAGGTATCTACATGGAGAATATTTTAAACTCTATGCCAAGAGTCACTTACCCACAGATGGGACACTGAAAGTAAATATCGACATTGCCAACCCTAGTTAACCCAACAATTACTCTCCAAGTCTTCATTCTCACCTGGCACTAAGAAACTGAATAATCATTTATTTTAGAATCACAGTAAAATAAACAGCAGAGATCAGGAACATTCTGTCTCTTGCACATATTATCACCTCTAGTACGAAGTTTATTGATAGTCAAAAGCCGCAAGAAGATATTTATTTTGAGGTGGGCGTAGCAATCTTCCAAACATCAGTATTACTGACACGAGTGGTGTCTCTAAAATTAATGAAAACATAAAAAAGAACTAATAGAGTAAACTCCCTTATTCTTCAGCTTCCAATTAAACCAACTTTCTATATTATTGAGTTTAATAGACTAAACTATGTTGAGAAATTCAAACTATTTATTCACTTTTTCTATCAAAGCATCTCCTAAATGACAACTTCAATTGACGAACATCCAAGCATCATAAATGGTAATATTTTGCTCATTACAGATTAAACAAATCTCACACAAAATGAGCAGCTGAACCAACATAGACAAATGAGTTATCCTACCAAAAAATAACTTTCTTGCATTCCCAACCTTCCATTGATATCCCAGTTTAGTTTTCTTGGAATCACAAAGGATAACTTTCCAATTGGTGGAAGTATCATTAGGGGCAAGAAACAAAAATTAGGGGTTTTATTTATGTACTTCAAATCAATGAATTTTCCAAAATTTTCTTGCCATATAGATGAGATCTTCTTATCTAAGAGGCTAGAAGACAACAGTTAAATTCAGACAAATTTGTGATATCGAATCCCCCATTTTTTTATGGTAATAAGATCCCAATTGTCTAAGTGGTACTTATGATGTCCATCATAATTATCCTACTACCTCCGTCACAGTTTAGAAGGCCTACGCATATCCCTAGGTTGCTAATTTAACCAACATAGCATAAGATAAATATTACAAAAATTATATCATTAGAAACTTCAAATGTTATATTTTCATATGGTATAATTTTTATGTTATAAATCTTATGTTTTGTTGGTTAAATTGACGACCTAGGGGTACGCGCATGCCTTATAAACTTTGATGGAGGTAGTAGAAGCAATGATCCATCTCAGAATTTATAAAGGATGATGGCCTATTTAGGAAAACTTATAACACTACTTGTCATATAAGCATGACAGCTTGCCAAGCAGGATTGAATTAAAGTGAGTCTTCCACTACGAGAGAGAAATTTACCCCTCTAACTAGCCATTTTAATGGTTTTTTTCAAATCGTATATCCTAGGTTTAGACTAATGGAGAATGACCCCTACATAATTTAATGGAAAATTACCAAGTTTACAACAAAGATTTTGTGCAATAGGTTGGGCCTCATCATCATCAATGTTGATGGGCACCATACCAAATTTATGACAATTAATCATCATACCTAGAAAGATGTACAAAACAAAATAGTATATATTTCAGTTCTCTCGTGGAACTAATATTGATTTCTTGAAAAAGTAAAGTGAGATCAACATAACGCATACAAATAACCCCAGAAGGTCAAAATCTATGAAATAATCTAGAAATTTGTCCACCCTGAGCAAACTTCAGTTAAAATTTTACTAATGACATTAGAAAACAAGATTAAGCAACAATGATTAGATGGGGACACCCTACCTAACACCCCTCCTAGTTTCAGAGAATTATATGTTGATGTCATTAATTCTAACACCCACAACACCTTTAAATAGGGCAAATTTAACAAGTTTAATTTGTTTGTCACTAAAGCCTCATTGATGTATCATAGATATAAGAAATTCCATATTGACCATGTCATAAGTTTTTGATAATCAAGTTTAAAAATAAACACACACTTTCCAATACTAGATACTTCATGAGCAGTACCACACTCTCCATAATGTTTCCTCCTCGATGGAAAGCAGTCTGGTTAGGAGAAATGAATTCCTCACAAACCTTGCCAAACTTAGTGGTAGCAAATTTAGAGAAAACTTTAAGATCACTTAGTGAAAGAAATTTGTATATACTTAATAATATACATAACATGAGGTTCTTTCAGAATAAGAGTGAGCAAAGAGAAATTAAGCATAAACAGATCAAACTCCCCTCTATTCCAAACAACAAGCTTATCTGGAAGATATATTATAATAAGATCAAAAAATTGTTCGAAAAACAAAAAGGGAAAGCCATTAGGACTAGAAGGTCCTTATCATAAGAGAACCTCCTTTACTTACGCTTTAGTGAAATTTCCTCCAGTAAGGAGTTTTGGTCATTATTGACCTTTTCACTGGAATCCCATAAGTTATCCATCAAGATCAAATTAATCTTAGGCTGAAAACTGAAGAAATTCTAATGATAATCAACAACAATATCTAAAATACCTTGGGGATATTCAACATGATCACTTCAATTTTCTAACATAGATATTCTCTTCTTCATCCACCTTTGATTAGCCATAGAGTAGAAGTAAGAAGTGTTCATATCCCCCTCCGGAATGTCTCTCTCTAGATATTTTCTTGCTTGGACTTCTTCATTGACCCAGGTATACATAAGCTTCCCTGTAATACAACTCATTTTTTTTCTTTAGAGATATGAACCAAAGGTTGTGTTTTAGCTAAAATAGCAAGATAATCATATGCAACAATGAAAGATTAATGTTTATGTTTCCTTAGGCCGCCTCGATATTGTCACTGAAACGGATGAAACTTTGAGAGTTTTCTCGAGCTTTCTGATATCACATTCCATTTACTAATAGGATTTTCTCATAGCAAGTAGCATTCCAGTTTTCGCACACAAGCTCTTCAAATCCTCAATTTTATGCCACCACTTTACAAATCTGAATTACTTCTTATTAGGGGAAATAATACACTAGTATATCCATCACTCAAGGGGTATGGTCACTATCCACCCTAGGTAGAGTTTTTCATGTATATCAAAGAACGATGATTTCCAATCTGTAGATATGAAAACTATTTCACGGGTGGGCATTATCAGATTACCTAGACTATTAGACTAAGGTAATCTCCTACCTTTATTATTAGGATCAATAAAGAAAAACTTGTTAAGCTAGTCACTTCACAAATTATCCCAATGTTGATTAATATCACCATTGATCTTGTTCCTACATTCTCTATGAGATGAAGTCACCTCCAACTAAATTAGCACCAGATCAACAAGTTAAGGACTTTTGAAGCTCATTAATATAATGTAATTTTTGCTAGTCATATTCAGTACAGTCAACTGAATGAATCTCTGCATAAAATCTAATTTATGCTACTCATATCATTATCGGGCTCATCATCATCAATCTTGATGGGAACCATATCACATTTATGAAAGTTAATTATCATCCTACAAAGTGCTCAAAACAAGATAGTTTATATTCCAGTTCTCTCGCAGAACTGAGATTCATTTCAAGAAAAAAGTAAAGTGAGATCAACATAACGCATACTAATAACAAAAGAAGGTCCAAATCTCTAGAATAATCCAAAAAATTGTTCACCCTAAGCAACTTCAGTTAACATTTTACTAATGACATCAACAACAAGATTAAACACCAATGATGAGATGGGGACACCATACCTAACACCCCTCCAAGTTTCAAAGAATTATCTATTGATATCAGTAATTCTGACACCCACAAAACCTTCCATTGTCTCATTAATTCTGACACCCACAACAATGATGCGATATATTTTCTTGTAATACCAGGATGAGCATTGCCTCGCAATGTGAGTATATCCTCAAAATACTTTGCAACAAATCTTCAGCTGGCATTCCTCGAATATGAAAAAAAAATCAAGCATTGAGAACAGAAACAATCGAACTGAGTGGAAAATGGAACAACCCCAGTAGCTGGATCAGTTGGGCCCGAATCAGAATTCATTGGGTAAGGGAGTGGCACATAAAACAAGATGGTATTGAAGCAATTCCAGGCTAGCTGGTCCTGTTATAAAGTGCTCCATACTGATTCATTAGTGTAACTGGATTGGAATTACCTGATATCCTGCCGATGGCGGTCCTATGATCCTGCAACATACCATGAGATTCGGCCTCTGGTATCCGATTGTGTCGATCAATTGCTCATTAGCCAAACAATTATGATTATCCAAAGTAGTGAATGAACGAGAATTAAATAGTATTAGCACCAAAAACATTCCTAGAATGATTCAATATACTAGAACAGTCAATAGGAACATAGACTTGCCTGTGACAAGAATCATTAGAAAACCGTTTCCGCTGAACCAATGTCCAAGAATGATCCTGCTCATAATACCATCATTTCTCCTCGATCCAATTAGACCATCATAACCCCAAAGATGAAAGTAGCATCTGAACATGTTCCATGAGAAAGATTTATGTTTTACAATAAGAAGACCAGTGCCATAGAACTCATCGAGAAACATAAAAGTGATCCCTTGACACGAGAAACATAAAAGCCATCATGTTGACCTCCCAAACACGTCGATAGCAGTTCACACAAAAACACGGCAAGAGGAAGAAAAAAAAATCAATGTTGCATTCATCCGACCGAAAACAAGATCTAAAAAAGGTAGCACGACATTGCAGTGAAACGGTAGACCAATACAGTGCAATTTGTACATTGGTTGGTAACTCAACAACAAAAGTTCAAAACAAAAGCGGACTAAGTTGAATTATTTAGACTAAGCCGATCGACCGAGCTAAGCCAGATAATACCATGCTTTTATTCAACCACGGGATAAATCAGCGACTTGAGCGATCGGGCTTTCACAGGCTTCCTGCACCCCTTCTTGAATGGGATGTTTCTCTTTGTGATGCTGAGGTATTGTTCTCCATTCCAACCATGCACGTCATCATCGCCGCTCACCTTCTTGCAGCTTGCAATGTTAGCGGTGTTGTCATTGAGCCTAGCAGGCACCTTGACCCGTGCTGATGCCGGCGCCACTTGATGGATCATGTCATCAGCTTGACCTGCACTAAAATGACAATGCATTACAGACGGTGCCGCCTCTTTCTGTTGTTCAGCAGGTAGTGGAGGTCGTTGCAGCGCACTAGATCTGCACTTCCTCTTGGTGCCGCGCGAGGGGACAAAGCCGGCGTAATAGCAGAATTCCTCGCCCACGTCATAGACGGGCTTCTTCCTATGTGGCTTCTTGCTGCCTCCCTCGCCCAGGTCAATGACGGGCATGTTCATGTGTGGCTTCTTGCTGCCCTTCTTGCTGCTTGGGGGCTTCTTATTGTAGTGGTACAAGCAGTAGGAGTTGGGCTTGCTTGCGGGACGCCGACAGAACCACCCCTTGCCGTCATTTCTTTTGCATGCCCACACTTGTTTCTTCACTGTGATCTCCATATTCATCGGCCCACTCTCATTCTTCTTCCCCTCCGTTGTTGTTTTCGCAGCCATGTGGGTGACCTCATGGACCATCTCCGCAGCCTTCTTCTCCTCCTCCTTGATGGAGCCGACTGCATCCGCCATCTCTACAGCCTTGTGGGTGACCTCATCGGCCATCTCCGCAGCCTTCTTCTCCTCCTCCTTGATGGGGCTGATGAAGTAAGTGTCCTGGAAGAGCTCGGCCGCCTGAACGAAATGGTAATTTGGTTGTCAAAGAATGAAAAAATTTAGCTGTAGTGTAGTACTATACTGAACTGAAATGTGGTGCGGCCGTGCGCGGTAGGTACGACGAGCCTAGGGCAAGATCGATGGCCGACCTTGCTGCTTGCTGCCACTACCTCGCCGGCGCGGCTAATGACCAGCCACAGACTGCAGCCAGATAACGAGCGGTAACTAACTAACACGCCCTAGGAGGCCAGACCTCGATCGACGCGGCGCCATTAATTTATTAGGAGCGGAGCCCTAGCGAGATGCTCGGCAGAGGAGATCTACGCAGGAAGGGGCGACGCTGGAAGAGGAACATGCATACACAGACAGCAGGCAACATCGCAGCACGCAGGAAGTAGTACAACATGGCGGAGTGACAGGCGGGGATGGTGAGGATTTACCTCGGGATCCGAGAGGTCGAGCGTGGCCATGAGGTCCCACGGAGACTGGCTGAACACGCAGCCAGGGGAGGGCTTCTCGTCGGAGTCGGACGCCGCGAGGTCGTCAGGGGATTCGTCGGCTGGCGCCGTCGGCGGCGGCGGCGGCGGGGGCAGCTCGAATTGGGGCGGGTCAGAAGAGGGGGCGGGCGCGGGGGCGGGGGCAACGGCGGCGGCGGCAAGCAGGCGGGAGGGGTTCCTGCGGATCCGCATGGCGGCCGGGAGAGGGGCGAGGTGAGGATTGGATCCGGCCGGGGAGGTTGCTAGCTAGCGAGCTAGGGTTTGAGATTTTTTGGCTGAGACAGCAAAATGCGGAGAGGAGACAAGGCCGCAGCCCGCAGTGACAGGACGATGGCTGCTGGCTTAGTGACGGCGTGTGGACTTGGGTGGGCCCCAATGGTCAGTCACTGCGCCGAATATTTAGAGAGTGACGTCGAAGACGCGTACGCTCGCTGATTCTTTTTTTTTCCACACGGCATGCAGCATGCTAGAGCCTGATTCGGAGGGTGAGACCAATATTCATTCCTTTGCTGACTCCCGGTCGCTCTCCGATGACTCAGGCAGCGCCGCCACCGCCATTCGAACCTCTCTTATCCGACAAGGAGGAGGACTACATGAAAACTGTTTAAAAATACTCCTTCAGATCTATAACAAGTGTCACTTATTTTATACTAAACTAATATAAATTTTGTATTAGACGAGCAGCACTTATTATGGACCGGAGGTTTTTAACGTCAATTCTTAAAACTTTTTGTATGTGTTTGAATGTGGTGTTCAGATTTTTTTTTTAATAAATCTGATCCAAATCGGAAGGCTTTGTTGGAGTTCAGATCATAGACACATAAGACTTCAACACCCTGACCCACCCAAAAACCCTCTCCCATGCCCGCTTGCTTTCCCTTCTAAAGCTTTCAGCATCGTTTCAGAGCGCCAGCGCCGCATTCATGTTGGCCGGCCAGAGTGGATGCGATTTCGCACGTTCGCTCCTTTATTGAAGCAGCGTGCCTACCGAGAGCACTGCCTACACCGTTGCACGGTACACACACCTTTTCCATGTTCAAACGACAACCCATCCGTTCGCATCCCTCAATTAAACATGTGTGAATTGTGATTGCCTATGAATCCACTCGGGCGCCGTCCATCCATCTTCACAACTTGACCTGCCATTAGCTTACTTTTTAAACTCAACTCGTTCCCTATCTCCTCTCGGCACCATGCCGCTATGGCTTCCTCGCGCACCGTAGCTCTCTGGGATAGATTCTCGTCCGAGCAGAAGAAGATTGCCGCCATTGTAGAAGGCTGGCAGGCCGGAAAATGAGCGATCTCACAAGAGACGAACGCGGAGGACGCCCTAATGAAATAGTCAGCGCTACCATCCTCGCTAGCCATGAGGGCATCACCATGGGCAAGGCTCGTGCGCACTACAATGAGGTGGTGTCAGAAGAGCGAAATGAAACATTTTTGACAGGTGCAAGCCAACCAGCCTACAACCTCCGCTTCCTCAACAAGCACAAGCGCCCGAAGAATCAACTATCCGTTGGCACGGGTGTCCTGGTGGGTGTGGACGTGGGCGAGCAGGAAGCACTGCTTTAATCCTACCGCTCCACCCGCGACATCTACCGCGACCGCTGGTGGTACGGCGCCCGCCAGGCCGAGTTACAAGCCGCCTTCAAGGGTATTGATGAGGTGGCACATGAAGTTTAAGACCGCAACGGCGAGGTGGTTGTTAGATCCACAACGACAATGGCACGACGCCACGATGGCGAAGTCGGCCCCTCCGCAGGAGCCGTCGGCAACGAGGAAGAGCAGTGCATGTGAGGACGCCAAAACTTGTATCCCATGAAGGACACCACTCCTCCCCTCCTGTTGAAGCTTAGCTTGGCCGTTTGATCATCGGTCGATTAACCGCTTGACTTAACTAAGGTGCAGAATAGTCTTCCCCTCCCGCTGAAGCTTCATTTCCCAGCGCTCACGGTCGCTCGGTGAGCTCTCTACCAATCACTGAAGATGCAAGGGATTAGATTAATCTCATGAACAACATGATTTATCAAGGAGATACTCGTGTAAGATCTCAAGTCACTAGGTCTTTATCCACGCCTGATTCATTTTCTTCTCCCCCATAGAAAACTTCCATCTAGGGTTTGCACGCCTCCCACTGGCGTCGCTGCCGATGTGCCTCGCCTTCTGTGTCCTTACGACCATGGAGGTGTGGTGGATCTCGATCCTTGTGATTTGGAGTACTTATCCTTTGTTTGTAGGTGTTCTTTTTAGTCTGTTTAAGGTTTGTGTCCTTCTCAGGAAGGTGAGGCATGGTGTATCTCGATCCTTGCCATTGGTCAGGGCTCCCTGAAGATGAAATAAAGTTCTCATTGCTTAGCCCCCTGCCAGCGGTATGTCTCTCTTCGTCAAAGGGCGTTTGGAGGTTTTTCTATGTTGGATCATGCGGGATCTTGTTGGTCCTTGTCTTTTGTGGATATGTGTAGATACGATCTTCCTTAAAATTGCGCTTATGTACCTACAAGTAGAATCCTTCCAATATATGCTTCAATTCATCAATGGCAGTTGCTTCTCTAGTGTGCTTGTCATTTGGGTACTTACCACGACGAATTCCCGACTGCTTGGTACAATAAGGTTTGCTCCACTCTAGTGAGGGAGGGGTGATGATGGCGGCACGCCTTCAGCTCATTCCAGTGACTGTAGTCGTTGCTAGGTGGTGTGCGGGCATTCAAAACAATGTCATAATTATAGCAGCTCTGTGAAGATAGTCTAAGATTATCCTGCCATCATTAGTACTGAGAGCATAGTAAAATTCAGCCTTAAGATAGTCTAGGATTATCCTGCCATCATTAGTACTGAGAGGGTAATAAAATTTAGCCTTACGATTTTGTGTAGAAATAGCATAAAAATCAGTGTTTTCATCTCCATTATAGCCCATCTTATTTTAGCTCCGATTCTCCAATAAATTCTCTAAGCATCAAGGAGACTCCCAGTGTGAACTTTTAGTATGTTTCAGAGATTAAACTAATGTAAACATAAATCTCTTTGTTCCTGAAGTCCATCCATCATAGCCCCAACGAAACTACATTTCTCATTAAATTTATCAAGTTTGATAGATTATTGCTACAATGTTTTAGGTCTCTTCTTGTAGCTTTGAATCTAGCAACAATATCCTTATCAGGATAGCTATAAGAGGTGGTATAGTTCCAAGCAAGTTCCACCACATCAGGAAATCCCGCACATTCAACCTAGACCTCCTCAAATCCAAAAACATAATATTCGGGAATTTTATTGTCAGTTTTAACCTGCAATGGAATATTATTTGATGTCACTCTGGCTATGGGAATCCTTGTGTCGTTACGATATACACTAGTCCAGGAGGGATAGGTAAATACCCTATCAAGTTTTTCAAGTAGTGGAATGTCCTAAATATTGCTTCAATTATAGGATCTTCTTTTGAGGGGGATTTCAACAAGATCATTATATTGAATAATAGAATTAAAATGTAGCATGCTATTGTGATCCGCACTAGCTTTGTTTTTGTTTTTGGTCTCCTAATTTAATTGAAATCCCCCATAATAATATATTGTTCCATATTGATGGAATGAAGGTTATATAACGACTTAGAGAATCCTGCTTTATCTTCATTACTACTAGGTCCATAGACATTGGTAAGATACCAAAGAGGTGTTAATGAGGTTGCATTTTAATTCAATTGTAAATTGAAAATAGGATTGAGAAATGACACCGCAAGAGGAAAACTTCCCAAGTCTTATAGGACAAAAGTTTGTTAGATAAGGCTGATAACAAGTTTCCCTTCTAGTTTCGTGGAAACGAATCTTGTCACAATAATGTTAAAATTTTGAGCTCAATTTCATCCCATCTTTCATGTGGATTGATGCCCCTCACATTCCAATTTAGTGTGTTCCAGTTTCTATTCATAGAAAAAAGTTATAGTGGCATGCATTGATCAGGATAAAAATATTATGACAGCGATACATAAAACTGGAGTATAAAGGGATGACATCATACAATATTAGATGTAATATCAAAAAAATTACAATAGAATAATGGGCATACTGATCTTACCAATATGAATAGTAGTGAGTTAGTGACATAATTCAACATCAAACATATAAGAAAAGAAAACAACAACATAGTTCAGTGCATGCACACACACAAGTTCATACAACAAACACATGAATGTAATATAGCCCAGTTCACATGATCTAGCATAGCAAAGAGGTAAGATAACTGATCAGTCTAAATATGGCATGCTAACAAATCCTATGACACTACTAGAAAAAAGGGCTCTAATGGCGCACCTAATTTGGGTACTAATGGCGCACTTACGGTGCGCCATTACTAGCACGCCATTAGTAAGTGATAGTAATGGCGCACATCTGGTGCACCATTACTATCTTGTATACTAATGGCGCACCCGAAGTGCGCCATTACTAAGGCCACAAATGCGTCACTAACGTTACTGGTCCCACCATATCTGTATCTTGTGCTCTGGGTTACTAATGGCGCACTTTTAGGAAGTGCGCCATTGATGTGTTTCTCCACATGCGCCACTGAGGCACACTATGTGCGCCATTACTGTGAATATTAGGTTTTTTTTTCTTTTGCTTTTCTGTATTTGCACAGGTTACAAACAGATATAAACAACAGATTTATAAACAGCACAGATATAAACAACAAATTTATCGAATACAATAGAAGATTATTCTCCGATTACAAATCATCATATTAATTAGTCTCCAAATTCAAAATACCGAACAAAGTTAGAACATTACAAGTCTCGAGTAGCGAGTTTGATCACATTACAAGTCGATATATCTAAACTACCATGACATTGAAGAAGAGGGTGGCGATCACGATAAGCATCATCGTGACCAAAGTGATCTTCATCCGGTTTCTTCTCCGCTCCCTCCTCTCCCCCGCTAGATAGCGCGTGTATCTAGCTTCCGCCTCCGCCCTTGTGGGGTACCCTTTGTAACTGTTACAGCTAAAACGGTGAACCTGTCTCCGACAATCCTCCCAGTCGTCGTAGACTCCGGGAATCCTACCAATGTACACGACATACGACGGCATCTGCTTTATGCACTGGACAAACAAAACATTAAGAGAAACTTACATATAATATTTAAGCGGTGCATACGTATACAACAAAATTAAGGACCAAAGGAAGAGAAAAGCAACACACATTAATATCACACGGTTCATGGTCCTAGTAATAAATAACATCGATTACATATAAGTTGAATGATGACTGTTTAAACTAAGATGACAAATGTACAAACAAGTTCATAAAAGTTTATACAACACACACGAGATCTCGTCGATAGTCCAGAACTACATAGCTAGGCGCATGGGCATCAAGACTTTTGACTCCGCTCATGGGCCGGAGTGTGGGTGAAGCCGCCGTCTTTCGTGATGGTCATGAATGAGCGATCCCCGTCAGCCTGCAATCTTAGCATTGTATCTATTTCACGGTTGGACAGTTGATTGTTGAGGTAGAACTCCCCCGTGTTACGAAGGACATCTTCAGAGATGATTCCTGCCAACTCCGACTGGATGCGAAAGAATTCTTGTCTGAGGTCGGCGTCTTGGATTACCGACAAGCGTTCGGCCCAGTGCTTGAGATGAGCTGGGAGCGTAAGCTGCTGCTGGTCCCGTACGAACGCCCGCATGTGATGGATGGCGTAGTAGGCATCCTTCTGACCGCCAGGCGGCTGCTTGACGCATGCGAACTTTGTTACATGAGTGAACACATGCGCGCCGTACCTAACAACTTCCTTCTTGAAGGTGACTCCAGATTTGGAGTAGCGCGAGAGAGCCTCATCGAGAACTTTCTTGATATTTGTGTAGTCTTTGTTCGACTCACGGTCCGGGTCCAAATACGTGGCCATGGACCATTTCGGGTTTAGAGCGATGAGTGTGCACTTTGTTTCATCACCGCACACAACACGGATGTTAGGAGGAAAAGAACGACCGAAATCTAAGAAAAACCTAGCGAGGGGATGACTTACTCGGGAAAGTAAGGCAGAAGGAAGTTGTCCTTATCCTTGTTCGCCATAATGACGTCTTCGAGGTAATCACTAGCGAGTCGCCGGTCCCCGGGGCTGGTCAAGAGCTTGGCACGCATGTAGAAGGGGTCGATTATAACGATGTCCGGGGTCTTGTCTCTAATGATCCGCATCTCCATACTGAGCGCAAATAGCCGAACGAATGTGTAGTGCAGCGGAAAAAGGTGAAACATAGCGAAGATGTCATCAAACCGCAGGAAGATCACACGTCCGATGTCGCAAGCAACAAAGCCCTTTCCCTCTGGCACCTTGGCGGTGAAAACCAGGTATGCCACATCATTCTCTCTGAGACGCTGCGTCTCTGTATTCAGAACAACGTCATGCAGACTCTTCATAGTGCCGGTTGCAGCATCGAGCATTGCAGCAGATAGCATCGGCCTACCCGCCACATGCACCCTCGACATGATTCCGTCGGGTCTTGGTGGACCGTCTTGAGAACGGATCGTCGGTGCCAGCTGGCTCGCAGTAGTGGGACCCTTCCTCCTTCTTGTCCGTCCCTTCTTCTTCGGCTTCTCATGTAATGGGACCTTTACCTGCTCGGAGACCGCCTTCCTGAGTGTGTTGGGGCTAATAACATTTCGCGCCTCAGCCATCTCAGCCTCGGTGAAGGTGGAAGCTGGAGGCGTATCCTGAGAACTGAACAGTCGACGCTTATTGTTGGAATTCATCTCTGCGCTACGAGATGGGTGGGAGGAGTCTTTTGCACCAAGGTTTGGTTCTTGAGAAGCAGGCGGGAAAAGGTTGTCCATGTCGCACCCACCGAGTTCCTCGTAGAAGTCATCGACACGGGCAAGTAGTGTGTTGGTGTTGGTGTTGCTCCGATCTTGTGCCACATCAATGTCCGTGGGGTGGTGGCCCGGATCAGCCGACGGCGTTGCAGCGGTCTTGGCATGGCTTGGCGCCGGCACGACTTGCGGGGGGGGGGGGGGGTGGAGTAGTTCCCCACCCCCAAACGAATCTGGCTCTTCGGCCAAAGCATGCTCCAGTTCAAGCAGCCGTGGAGGTCCATCACATCTTCGTCCTCGGCTCCAGGGGGTCGATAGGGAGGTAACATTTCGCCGTAGCCATCCAGCACCCGAATCAATTGAACCTTATACACGTTGGCTGGCATCGGATTACCATGGAACACGCGGATGCCTGGTTGAACGATTCTGCCCACGGCAACATCGACCAAATCCTCGTCCACGAAGTGCAGGAGAGTGCATGGAACGTTGTCGGTGCCCTGCGAAAACATGTAGGGCGTCAAGGATGCCCAGTCAAAGGCAAAAGGAGATGAAGTCATCGGCCGAGGCTTAGTTACCGTGATGGCGTCGAGCTCGGCTAATGTCGATGGACCGCCAACGGCGGGTGGGCATGTGACGGAGGGGGCGCTTGGTCCTGAGGTGCCGGGCGTTGGTGTTTTACGCTCCAATACTTGCGCCGCCGCCGGGGTCACAAACGCATCCACCGCCGGGGACACCAACGGGGCCGCCGCCGCTGCCGTCGCGTTGTGAGAGTTGCTGCCCATGAAGCTGGGAATCGGGGGCAACCCCTCTTGACCGCTCGCAAGCCAGTCTCGCATGAACACAAACAAGGAAGGCATCATGTTGTTGAGCGCATGTCCAACTTGTTCTTCCACAATGCGTGGAATCTGCTCCATTTTTTCCTGGAGTTGTGCCTCCGAGCCGCTAGTGCTTTTCTCCTTTCACCTAGTGCTATAGTAGTTCGACCATTTTGTGGAACAGCCTTTGCCAGACACACGACCAGCTGACGACGGCTTACTAAGCTTATCCTTTTTCTTGAGTGTGTTGATCTCCCTATTTAAAGAGTTCTCCCAAGGGGCGATAGGCGGGGACCCCACACTGCTGCCTTCAGTTTCCTGCACAAGGAACTCGGGGACCATTCAGAAATTTGGCTTCGCTAATTTTAAAATGCAACCATATGGAGATAATTTAACATGGGGAGGTATTCTTTACCAGAAGACGCTCAAGCTCCTCCACCTTCGGATCCGTCGTAAGCTCCCCTGTTACCGGGTTCCTCTTGTATCGGGCCCTGACATAGTTATATGTAGGCTTATCTCCGTATTTTTTGAAGAGGGGCGGTAGGCCTTGCGCGGCACGCTCCGCGCCCTCCTTGTCCCATTTCGGTTCCGCCACTCTGTAACCGCCGGGACCGAGTCTGCGAACCCCTAAGTTCAATTCCCACATACTTTTACCCCACTGACTCGATTCACTGGTTGAGGTGTCCTCGCACTTGAGCTTGAACTCCTCATAGTCAGTTTCGCTGATCGAAGGATTTGACTCCTTGATCTTCTCATAACTAACACCTTTACTAATCATTTTCTTCACCGTGCTTCTCCAAGTAGCCAGGGATGTGCTCATCTTCGTGAGGGCGGCACTGTTCACTTTATTCCCGTGGAGTCGTGTGTTTGCGAATTGAGCGGGGAACTTGTATCGGTTGTGCAGCTTCGTGAAGAGGAGGTTGCGCAAATTCGCTCGGTCAGGATGCCTTAGGTTCTCGGTGTTGATCGAGACGGTGCCCCGGAGAATGCACCCGAGTTGTCCGGCGTACCCACCGACTAATTCTTTGGGCGCCGTTGGAAGCCCATTTTTGTCCACTTCGGTAAATTCCTCCTTGACGGTGCCTAGCTTGCTCGGGCGCCTCTCCTTTTTTTGCCTCTTCGGTTGGCTTCCATCTGTGGGTTGGCTTCCATCATCAGTGGCGGGATCGGCCTCCGCGGCACCACAATCATCCCCGCTAGCGGTTGTGTACTCGGGATCGGTAGAGTCATCCTCGATGCCCTCGCAGCGGGATTGAGGTTGTGGATCATCGTCTATGCTCATCTCCCAATATTTCTTCTGGTGGTGCGAACCTCCGGCCTCATCGTTGTCGGCCATCTACACCCACTACATATGATAAGAAAAAATGCTACTAGACTGATTGGATGATATCAGGGTAGCTAGTATAGCTAGGATAAGAAAAAAGTTCTTGATGTTTCTATTATGATGTGTGTAGGCTTTCATCCTGCCAGTGATCAAATATGCAAGTGCCTAACACTATATGCTACTGTGGAGATTGTTGAGCTATGTAGTTGGACAATTACATGCAAAGCACCTTCTAGGTCAAGAAAATTAACAAAGGTCATGCACGAATTCACGAAAAAACTCGGCATGACCTTTGCTAATTTTCTTGAGCTAGGACCCCATTCTCAACCGAAACGGAAATTAATTGACATTTCGAGAGAATGGGGTCATTATTTGTACCTGCACAAAAACGGCCTACATATAGGCACAAAAAGCATACATATAGCCACAACCAGGTGCACAAAGGACAAGTGAAAAAAGCATACAATATATAATCAAGCATGGGCATGTACATAACATATTTGATATGCTACTGTCTTGATTTAGAAAGATCCAAATGTACATAACAGATTTGATATGCTACTGTCTTGATTTAGAAAGATCCAAAGCACATTGCAACTGTTGTGTTCATCTCCTCTGTATTTTTCTACAGAGTGGTCAATGGTGAAACATTACACTACAAGAATCACACCCTGAATCGATATCCTGAACTTTCTGAACTTCTTTTTCCTGAATCTGAACGCCAACATGGTCTTATTTTTCGGAATAATAGCACGGGAACCTTCAATAAATGTAGAGGCTTGAAGAAAGGGATTTTTAACATTTGCTGTCTTGCTGATGATTATAAAACTAAGTTATATAGCAGCAACTTGTTAAATACTTTTTGTGTGTGGATCGTAACTTGTTAAATACTATCTGCAGTTTTTGTACTAAATGTTCAGTGGAAGTATATCTACTACCATTTGCTTAGCTGTAGAAAGGGAGGGGTGAGTGTTGTGTGCTGGTATGTAAGAAGGGCATACAGATGATTATTATTCCTCGGATAATTGGCTTGCAATTGCAAGTGTTTCTTATCTATAGTATGTGACAAAATGAGCCAGCAGGTAGAACAGATGGTTGACCTTGACCAGCAAGTGTTTCTCATATGACTGTTCGTTTAACTGCTTTTGCCTATGATGTAAGATATCTCCTCTTATGCTAATTGATGTGTTCATCGCCGGTGTTTAACACAATCTGGTCCATTCTATTCATTGGCAAACACACAAAGAGAGAGTGAATGAGAGAGAGGGGATGCAAACCTTCGATGGTGCCAAGGAAGCGGCTGCAGTTGGTGTCCTGGGTGATGACGCTGAGCAGGATGCCGACGAGCACGGTGCGGTCGGCGTTGACGTCGTCGACGGCGAGCTCGATGGCGAGCCGCGCGGAGGGGATGCACGTCGAAGGGGGATCGCTAGAGGGGGGCACCGGAGCGCGGGGCGTGCGGTTGCTGGAGGGGGTCGCCGGAGGGGGGCACCGGGGCGCGGGGGTCGCTGGAGGGGGTCACCGAGGTGCGGGGGCGCGGGGTCGCCGGAGTGAGAGGAGTGAGAGATGGGATCGAGAGAGAGTGAGATCTGGATCAGTGAGATGGGATCGAGATAACCCTAACTACTTGGCATAGCAATGGCGCACTTTCTGGAAGTGCGCCATTAGCATAGGCATAGCAATGGCGCACTTTTCGTAGGTGCGCCATTAACGCTTTTAATATTTTGTTATTTATAATTATAATTATAATTATGTGTTAGTTTTATATTTTGTAGTAATTATAAACACATGGCAATTTTAATACTCCCTCATTCCTAAATATAACAAAAACTATCAACATCTACAATACTCCCTCGGTTCCTTTATATAAGGTGTATTTGTTTTTTAAGAAAAACATTGACCAAGTTTTAAGAAAAATATATCAATATCCATAAAAGCAAATTTATATCATTTAGTTCATCATGGCAAGTAGTTTCATATTTTATGTACTAAAATAATATAATGCTCATAATTTAAAATAATATAATGTTTAAAAGATCTCTAAAAATAATCATTCACATGCTCATAACTGAGGTTGAAATCAAGTGACATGAAATAACAATCATGAAATAACAATCGTCGTGATTGGATCTTAGCTATCATCTTTTCACAATCTTTTTGCCCTTCTTTTTCGCGTTTGCATAATTTAGCCCCGGAACCCCTTGATTTCTTCTCTTGAACGGGCGACCGCATTTAGGTAGGGTGGTCCTGCTTCTTCTTGTTTTGTATGCTACTGCATCATCGTCGTCGTCATCTTCAATCTTCGGGTCGCCGTACTTGTCGAAGTCTTGCTCGTTGGCGGCTCCATCCATTCCGATGATGTTCCTTTTGCCTCTCCTCACGACAACACGGCTGGGCTTTGACGGGTCGGTAATGAAGAAGCATTGGTCCACTTGGCTAGCCAGTACCCATGGCTCATTTTGCGCGGTGACGTTTGCGCCCGCGGTCTTGGATTTGGCTTCGGGTATAACCATGGTGGTGAAATACCGGCTTTCTTTTACGATGCTCTTGGCCCACCTGACGCGGAACATCGGCACCTTCTCTCCAGCGTAGCTGAGCTCCTAGATCTCCTCGATCATTCTGTAGTATCTTTTCTTGACGTTACCGGTGTAGGCTTCCATCGTTACCCCGGAGTTCTGATAATCTCTCTTCATGTCCTTTTCCTCGGTGTAGAATGTGTAGCCGTTGATATCGTACGCTTGATATGTCATCAGGTTGTGCTCGGCGCCCTGTGACAAGGCGAATACAAGCTTTTCTTCCTCGGAAGAGTCCTCATGTAAAGGGTACGATAGAAGCTTGTCCTTGAACCAACGCGTGAAGCATGAGTTGTGATCTTTGAGTACATCTCCGTTCGTCCACTGTTGGCCTCGGTCATTGTACGTCTTCTCAATTGATGTTTTGTGCTCTACCACCCAAAGATCGACCAAGTCAATGTGTTGGAGCGCGACTAGGTTTGCTCTTTCAAAGTCGGCGAGTCGATCCTGGAAGTCGACATGCATTTCGCGGCGACCCTCGCGGTGACTACATCCAGCGAGCCTGCCGAGGTGCCTGTTGACGGGCAGACCAACGGGGTTATCGATGCCTAGATAATTCGTGCAAAAGGAGATGCACTCTTCGGTCAGAAAGCCTTGGGCTATGCTTCCATCTGGACGTGCCCTGTTGCGAACGTATCCTTTGATCACACAATTCATCCTTTCGAATGGCATCATGCTGTGCAGGAACGTCGGCCCGAGTTGGATGATATCATCCACGATATGGACGAGGAGATGCACCATGACATCGAAGAATGCAGGCGGGAAGTATATCTCGAGCTCGCATAATATCACCACGATCTCTTCTTTGTAGCCTTCTGAGTTGCCTCACGCCAACCGACTTTCGAGAGATGACATCGAAAAAGTTGCATAGGCCAAATAGCGTTTCACGGATGTGGTCATCCATGATCCCGCGCATTGCAACCGGAAGTAGCTGCGTCATCAGCACGTGACAGTCGTGAGACTTCATCCCGCTGAACCTCTGCTTCGCTGAGTCTAGGTATCTGCTGATCTTCCCAGCGAAACCGTAAGGAAGTTTTATTCCTAGGAGGCAGTTGATAAACTGCTGAATCTCCTTCTGACTTGAGTGAAGCACGCGGGGGGGGGGGGAGTAATAATGTTCGCTCTGCTTCTTGGCCTTTTTGCCTTTGCGACGACTTTCCGTGTCCTCCGGTGGCTCATCATCATCGTCGTCGTCATCGTCATCATCATCATCATCATCATTAGGGTGGTTTGCGTGAAGCTCCTCCCTGATGCCCATTGATAGCAAGTATTCCCTTGCTTTCGGCCCATCTTTGGTCTTTTCTGGCATGTTGAGCAGGGTAGCAAGCAGACTCTCGCACACATTCTTCGTGATATGCATGACATCAAGGCTGTTTGGCACACCGAGGATGTTCCAGTACGGCAAGTCCCAAAAAATAGACCTCGTTTTCCAGACCTTCAACAACATGTCTATTTCGGTGCCGCTCCTCCTACGTGGGGCCTTTCGGGGTTCGGCTGTTCCATCGAACAGATCCTTGCGTTTTCTCCATGGGTCATTGTGAGGAAGCCATCTTCGATGTCCCATGAACACGGTTTTTGAAGATCCGGGATCCTTAGGTAGCTGGTGATACGTTGTGTCTTCCATGCACCTAGTGAAGGGAATATGCCCGAGAGGCAATAATAAAGTGTTTATTATATTATTCCTTGTTTATGATAAACGTTTATTTCTCATGCTAGAATTGTATTAACCGGAAACGTTGATACATGTGTGTTTAATAAACAAACAATGGTTCCTAGTAAAGCCTCTCTTTTAACTAGCTCGTCCATTAACAGATGATCAAGGTTTCCTGATCATGAACATTGGATGTTGTTAATAACGGGATCATATCATTAGGAGAATGATGTGATGAATATATACCCAAACTAAGTATAACAATACGATCAAGTCATTTAGTTTATATTGTTATATCTTGCATTCGAAGTAATCTTGTTCCTTAGACCATGAGATCATGTCAATCACTAATACCGAAAGAATAATTTAATGACATCAAACGTCACACCGTAATAGGGTGACTATAAAGGTGGTGTTAGGTATTCGGAAAGTATTAGTTGAGGCTCATGGATCAAGAATGGTATTTGTCCATCCAAAATGACGGAGAGATATACTCTAGGCCCTCTCGGTGATATCACATTGACACCGCTTGCAAGCACGTGACTAGGTCACAAGAATGTCATATCACAGAACGAGTAAAAGAGTACTTGTCGGAAACGAGATCGAACAAGGTATGGTTGATACCGATGATCGGATCTCAGACAAGTAAAATATCGCGAGACAAAGGAAATTAGTTACGACGTTGATGGTTCACACGATCACAAGATTCATCGTTGAATATATAGGAGTCATCACGGATCTCCAGATCCCGCTGTTGATTATTTATCGGAGAGGTGTCTCAATCATGTCTGTATTATTCGCGAACCGTAGGGTGACACACTTAAGGTTTGATGATGCATTTTGGGAGGATAAGGAATATTGAAGAATGTTTTGGACAGCACCGAAATTGTTTCGGGTAAAATTGAAATAGTTCAAGGGGTTTTTGTCGGATGGTTGTTAATAGAATTAACAAATGATTCGAGGTGCAATGTGCAAATGTTTGTTAATAGGATTAACAAATATTAAATAAAGAAATAGAAATGTTTTATTTATTTATTAAAGAAAACCTTTGGATTTTCCAAGTGTACAATTAAGGGAGCATGGGTGGGTGTGAGTGTGGCTTCCACTCACATCAAGAGGGGAAGAGGTGGAGGCACCATGAGTTGGCCGCCCCCCTCTTGGGCTGCCCACTCCTCCCCTATAAAAGGAGGATGAGGGCTTCCCCTCCCATACACTTGCCTCACCTCCTTTCCTCTCCACCCGCTGCTCCATACCATGGTCTTCCGCTTGGCGAAGCCTTGACTGTGGGATTCTTCATCGCATCACGTTGTTTTGCTGCTGGATTTCTGGGTATCCTCTACTTCCGCTGCCCCGCTGGATCGAGGGAACGGAGGTCGTCATCAAGCTGTACGTGTGACCGAGCACGAAGACGCTCATCGTACATCATCGCAATATTGAGATCGGCAAGTGAACCACTACATCATCCACGAGATTTGATCTCGTAACGTTTTAAGTCTTCGAGGGTGAGTTCTTCTATGACATCCTACTCGTTGCTTACATCTCCTAGATTAGATCTTGGCTTGTTGGTTGTTTATGCGTAGGATTTTTTTTGTTTTCCTTGCTACGAACCCTACAGTGGTATCAGAGCCTCGTCTATGCGTAGATGGTTTGTACGAGTAGAACACATATGGATGTGGGCGTTGATGATCATGGTTTTGCCTCCTTTTGTATTTTGGATCCTAGTGGCATAGTGGGATGAAGCGGCCCGGACTAACCTTACATGTCCGCGTACATGAGACTTGTTCCACGACTGACATGCAACTTGTATTGCATAAGTGGCTGGCGGGTGTCTGTCTCTCTCACTATAGTTAGGACCTAATCTACAACGGGTTGTTAAAAATATGTTTTATCAACGTTGTGGTTTATGTTCGTAGGTATGAACGGTTCTATCTTCGTAAGCCCAAGCCACGTAAAATATGCAAAAATAAATTAGAGACGTCTAACTTGTTTTTGCAGGCCATGTGATGTGATATGGTCAATGTTACAAATTTGATGTATGAGATGATCCATTTTGTAAGTTATTGACATACCGGCAGGAGCCATATGGTTGTCTTATTATTTATGGCCTGCGTGCTGTATATCATATCCATGTGATATGTTGTAATTTGATGGACAATCAAGATGGAGGTGCCATGGACCTTGGTGCCACGCCGGTGGGATGATGAAGATCATACCATGATGCACAAGATGGAGATCAAGTGCAAGAAGGACCATATCATATCACATTATCCATGCATGTGATGTTAATCCTTTTATGCATCTTATTTTGCTCAGACCGCGACGGTAGAATTATAAGATGATCCCTCTCAATTAATATCAAGATAATAATGTGTTCTTCCTTAGTATGCACCGTTAAGAAAGTTCGTCGTTTCGAGACACCACGTGATGATCGGGTGTGATAGACTCTACGTTCGCATACAACGGGTGTTTTCAAGCCTAGCATGTACAGACATGGCCTTGAAACACACACAATACAATGGTTCTACTTGGCGAGCCTAGCATGTACAGACATGGCCTCGGAACACGAACCGAAAGGTAAAACATAAGTCATATGGATGATATGATGAACATGTCGATGTTCGCCTTTGCAGCTACATCATCTCATGTGATGATCGGTTTTGGTGTAGTGAATTTGGTTTGTGTAATCACCAAAACGACTAAGAGGGATGTTTTTTTTGAGTGGGAGTTCATGGGATAATTTTTTGAATTAACTTGAACTTAATTTATCATAAACTTAGTCTAAATAGTCTTTGCAAATATGTTGTAGATCATGGCTGCACCTACCTTCAATTTCAATATGTTCATGGAGAAAGAAAAGCTAGCGAACAATGGTAGCAACTTTACCAACTGGGCACTTAACCTGAGGATTCTCCTCACCGCTTGCAAGAAGCTCTATGTGCTTGATGCACCGCTAGGTGACCAGCCCGCTGATGATGCTTCTGATGAAGACAAAAATGTTTATCTGACTCAAAAAGAAGACCACAATATAGTTCATTGCGACATCCTTTATGGATTAGAACCAGAGCTGCAAAAACGTTTCGAGAACAGCACTGCTTATGCTACAATGGGAGAATTGAAAATGATTTTCGATACCCATGCTGCAGTTGAGAGTTATGATGCTTCAGAAAAGTTCTTTAGCTGCATGATGGAAGAGAACAGCTCCGTCAGTGAGCACGTACTCAAAATGTCTGCGTACGCTGATAAGCTCATAGCCTTGGGAATAACGATTCCCAATGAGCTAGGGATACATCGTGTTCTTCAATCTCTGCCACCTAGTTACAAGAAATTTGTGATGAACTATAATATGCAAGGCATGAAGAAGTCTCTTCCTGAGCTTCTCTCGATGCTTAAAACTGCTGAAGTGGAGATCAAGAAAGAGCATCAAGTGTTGATGATCAATAAGACCACTAGTTTCAAGAAAGGCAAGAAAGGGCAAGCCAAAGGGCAACTTCAAGAAGGTTGGCAAGTCTGTTTCTGCACCTGAGAATAAAACCAAGAATGGTCCTAAGCCTGAGACTGAGTGCTTCTATTGCAAGGGCACTGGCCACTGGAAGCGAAACTGCCCCAAATATCTGGTAGATAAGAAGGCCGTCAAAGTGAACAAAGGTATATGTGATATACATGTTATTGATGTGTACCTTACTAGTACTCGCAGTAGCGCCTGGGTATTTGATACTGGTTCGGTTGCTCACATATGTAACTCGAAACAGGAACTGCAGAATAAGCGACCACTAGCAAAGGATGAGGTGACGATGCGCGTCGGCAATGGATCAAGAGTTGATGTGATCGCCGTCGGCACGCTACCTCTTCGTTTACCATCTGGATTAGTTATAAACCTGAATAAATGTTATCTGGTGCCTGCGTTGAGCATGAACATCATTTATGGATCTTGCTTAATGCAGAGTGGTTATTCCTTTAAGTCCGAGAACAATGGTTGTTCGATTTATATGAATAATATCTTTTATGGTCATGCACCTGAGAAGAATGGTTTATTTCTTTTGAATCTTGATAGTATTGATACACATATTCATAGTATGAATGCCAAAAGAATTAAGTTAAATGATGATATTGCTACTTACATGTGGCATTGCCGCTTAGGTCATATTGGTGTTAAACGCATGAAGAAGCTCCATTCTGATGGACTCTTAGAATCACTTGATTATGAATCATTTGAAACGTGTGAACCATGCCTTATGGGCAAGATGACTAGAACCCCGTTTTCAGGTTCTATGGAACAGGCGACAGACTTACTGGAAATCATACATACTGATGTGTGTGGACCAATGAGTGTATTGGCGCGTGGTGGATATCGTTATTTTGTCACTTTCACAGATGATTTGAGTAGATATGGATATATTTACTTAATCAAACACAAATCTGAGACGTTTGAAAAGTTCAAAGAATTTCAGTGTGAAGTTGAAAATCATCGTAACAGAAAGATTAAATTTCTACGATCTGATCGTGGAGGTGAATATTTAAGTTACGAGTTTGGCATGCATATGAAACAATGTGGAATAGTTTCACAACTCACACCTGCCAGAACACCACAGCGTAATGGTGTTTCCGAACGTCGTAATCGTACTTTATTGGATATGGTTCGATCTATGATGTCTCTTACAGATTTGCCACTTTCATTTTGGGGTTATGCACTAGAGACCGCTGCATTCACTTTAAATAGGGCACCATCTAAATCCGTTGAAACGACACCGTATGAATTATGGTTTGGAAACAAACCTAAGTTGTCATTTCTAAAATTTTGGGGCTGCGATGTTTATGTGAAGAAGTTTCAACCTGATAAACTCGAACCCAAAGCGGAAAAATGCATCTTCATAGGATACCCTAAGGAAACAATAGGGTACACCTTCTATCACAGATCCGAAGGCAAGATTTTCGTTGCCAAGAATGGATCCTTTTTAGAGAAGGAGTTTCTCTCGAAAGGTGTGAATAGTAGGAAGGTATAACTCGATGAGGTCATTGAACCTTCTCTTCTTGGAATGGCGAGTAGCGCAGCACCGGAAGTTGTTCCAGTGCCGACTCCGTCAGTTGAAGAGGGAACTAATGATCAAGATCATGAAACTCCAGAAGAGGAAACTACCGTGCTTCGTAGGTCAACTAGGGAACGTACAGCTCCTGAACTGTATGGGAATCCCGTCTTAAACTTCAAGGTAGATGGAAGTGATGACCCTGCGACGTATGATGAAGCGATGATGAGCCCAGATTCCAACAAATGGCTTGAAGCCAGGAAATCCGAAATGGGATCCATGTACGAAAACCAAGTTTGGACTTTGGTGGACTTACCCGATGACCGTAAGGCCGTTGAGAACAAATGGATTTTTAAAAAGAAAACTGATGCTGATGGTAATGTGACCGTCTATAAAGCTCGAATTGTCGCAAAAGGTTTTCGACAAATTCAAGGAGTTGACTACGATGAAACCTTCTCACCAGTAGCGATGCTAAAGTCAGTTAGGATTATGTTAGCAATTGCTGCATTTTTCGATTATGAAATCTGGCAGATGGATGTCAAAACGGCATTCCTGAATGGTGACATTGAGGAAGAGTTGTATATGATGCAACCCAAAGGTTTTGTTGATCCTAAGGATGCTGACAAGGTATGCAAGCTTCAACGTTCCATTTATGGACTGAAGCAAGCATCCCGGAGTTGGAACCTCCGTTTTGATAAGGTGATCAAAGAGTTTGGATTTTATCAAACGTACGGAGAAGCTTGTATCTACAAGAAAGTGAGTGGGAGCTCTGTAGCATTTCTAGTACTGTATGTGGATGACATATTGTTGATTGGAAATGATATAGAATTGTTAAAAGGTGTAAAAGGTTATTTGAGCAGTAGTTTTTTGATGAAAGACCTCGGTGAAGCAGCTTATATATTAGGCATCAAAATCTACAGGGATAGATCAAGACGCTCAATTGGACTTTCGCAAAGTACATACATTGACAAGATTTTGAAGAAGTTCAGAATGGATAAAAGTAAGAAGGGGTTCTTACCAATGTTGCAAGGCAAGACGTTGAGTAAGACTCAATGTCCAGTTACAGCAGAAGATAGAGAGGAAATGAATAAGATTCCCTATGCTTCAGCCATAGGTTCTGTCATGTATGCTATGCTATGTACAAGACCAGATGTGGCACATGTTGTTAGTTTGACTAGCAGGTACCAATCCGATCCAGGTTTGTAACACTGGGCGGCGGTCAAGAATATCCTTAAGTACTTGAGAAGAACTAAGGATATGTTTCTCGTGTATGGCGGTGAAGAAGAGCTCGTCGCAAGAGGTTACGTCGATGCTAGCTTCGTCACTCATCCGGATGACTCTAAGTCACAATCCGGATACGTATTTATTATGAATGGAGGAGCAGTAAGCTGGAGGAGTTCCAAGCAATCTGTGGTAGCGGGATCATCAACAGAAGCGGAATATGTTGCTGCCTCAGAGGCAACAAATGAAGCAGTTTGGATGAAGGAATTCATATCCGAACTAGGTGTGGTTCCGAGTGCTTTGGATCCAATGGTTATCTATTGTGACAACAATGGTGCCATTGCCAATGCTAAGGAACCAAGGTCTCACAAGAATTCCAAGCATATCAAGCGCCGTTTTCACTCCATCCGTGAGTATGTCAAGGATGGGGATGTGAAGATTTGCAAAGTACACACAGATCTGAATGTGGCAGATCCGTTGACTAAAACTCTCCCAAAGGCAAAACATGATAAACACCAGAACTCCATGGGTGTTAGATTCATTACTATGTAATATAGATTATTGCCCCTAGTGCAAGTGGGAGACTGAAGGGAATATGCCCGAGAGGCAATAATAAAGTGTTTATTATATTATTCCTTGTTTATGATAAACGTTTATTTCTCATGCTAGAATTGTATTAACCGGAAACGTTGATACATGTGTGTTTAATAAACAAACAATGGTTCCTAATAAAGCCTCTCTTTTAACTAGATCATCGATTAACAGATGATCAAGGTTTCCTGATCATGAACATTGGATGTTGTTAATAACGGGATCATATCATTAGGAGAATGATGTGATGAATATATACCCAAACTAAGTATAACAATACGATCAAGTCATTCAGTTTATATTGTTATATCTTGCATTCGAAGTAATCTTGTTCCTTAGACCATGAGATCATGTCAATCACTAATACCGAAAGAATACTTTAATGACATCAAACGTCACACCATAACAGGGTGACTATAAAGGTGGTGTTAGGTATTCGGAAAGTATTAGTTGAGGCTCATGGATCAAGAATGGGATTTTTCCATCCAAAATGACGGAGAGATATACTCTAGGCCCTCTCGGTGATATCACATTGACACCGCTTGCAAGCACGTGACTAGGTCACAAGAATGTCATATCACAGAACGAGTAAAAGAGTACTTGTCGGAAACGAGATCGAACAAGGTATGGTTGATACCGATGATCGGATCTCAGACAAGTAAAATATCGCGAGACAAAGGAAATTAGTTACGACGTTGATGGTTCACACGATCACAAGATTCATCGTTGAATATATAGGAGTCATCACGGATCTCCAGATCCCGCTGTTGATTATTGATCGGAGAGGTGTCTCAATCATGTCTGTATTATTCGCGAACCGTAGGGTGACACACTTAAGGTTTGATGATGCATTTTGAGAGGATAAGGAATATTGAAGAATGTTTTGGACAGCACCGAAATTGTTTCGGGTAAAATTGAAATAATTCAAGGGGTTTTTGTCGGATGGTTGTTAATAGAATTAACAAATGATTCGAGGTGCAATGTGCAAATGTTTGTTAATAGGATTAACAAATATTAAATAAAGAAATAGAAATGTTTTATTTATTTATTAAAGAAAACCTTTGGATTTTCCAAGTGTACAATTAAGGGAGCATGGGTGGGTGTGAGTGTGGCTTCCACTCACATCAAGAGGGGAAGAGGTGGAGGCACCATGAGTTGGACGCCCCCCCTCTTGGGCTGCCCACTCCTCCCCTATAAAAGGAGGGTGAGGGCTTCCCCTCCCATACACTTGCCTCACCTCCCTTCCTCTCCACCCGCTGCTCCATACCATGGTCTTCCGCTTGGCGAAGCCCTGACCGTGGGATTCTTCACCGCATCACGTTGTTGTGCTGCTGGATTTCTGGGGATCCTCTACTTCCGCTGCCCCGCTGGATCGAGGGAACGGAGGTCGTCATCAAGCTGTACGTGTGACCGAGCACGGAGACGCTCAGCGTACATCATCGCGATATTGAGATCGGCAAGTGAACCACTACATCATCCACGAGATTTGATCTCGTAACGTTTTAAGTCTTCGAGGGTGAGTTCTTCTATGACATCCTACTCGTTGCTTACATCTCCTAGATTAGATCTTGGCTTGTTGGTTGTTTATGCGCAGGAATTTTTTTTGTTTTCCTTGCTACGAACCCTACACCTAGCGCATCCACAGTGTCTGTGGACCACCTGCCCCGCGACATACCCTAAACCGAGATAGTCGTGCACCGTTGTGAGCAGTGCGGCTTTCATAGGGAAATATGTTTCTTCTAGAGCATCCCACGTATTGACTGGCGTTCTCCATAGCGTATCTAGGTCCTCTTTTAGGAGCCCCAGATACAGATTGAGGTTGTTTCCTGGTTGTTTCGGCCCTTCAATTAGCACACTCATGTGCATGTACTTTCTCTTCATGCACTCCCAGGGGGGGATGTTGTACATGCACACAAACACTGGCCAGGTGCTATGTGTGCTGCTCTGGTTGCCGAAAGGATTGACTCCATCGGTGCTCGCGACCAACACTACGTTCCTTGGATCCTTCCCAAAGTCCTCCTCGAAGTTCAATGCCTCCCACCGGGTCCCATCAGAAGGGTGACTCAACATCCTATCTTTTTCTGGATCATTTTTTTCAGCTTCTTCTTTTTGCTGCTTCCTTTCCGCATGCCAGCGCATGAGCTTAGCTTGCTTAGGGTCCGCGAAATAACGCTACAGACGAGGAATGATCGGAAAGTACCACACCGTTTTTGAGGAGCTTTCTTCTTCTTGTATCGACTGGCGCCGCACTTCGCACATACGGTAGACTCTGCGTACTCATGCCGATAAATGATGCAATCGTTAACGCGGACATGGTATCTAACATGCGGTAAATCCAGAGGACACACGATTTTCTTAGCCTCATTGAAACTGGTCGGGCACGTGTTCCCCTTGGGAAGAAGGTCTTGCCAGAATGACATGTTTTCGTCGAAGCATGTGTCGGTCATTTTATGTTTTACTTTCATCTCCAAAGCCATGAGCGCTACTTTCAGGAGGGTATCCTCAGGATTGCATCCTTCATACAATGGAGTAATTGCGTCCATCTCAAGTTGATTCAGCTTGGATTTCTCTCGGGCGGCAGCTCTTGCGTTATTACTCGCCTGGTTCATAAGCAACTCTTGAAGATGAGGGTCCTGCACCCAGTCCATCGACGATGGTCCATCATCGCCGTCTTCTCCGGCATTGAAAGGACGTGGATGTCGCCTAGAGGGGGGGTGAATAGGCGCTTAAAAACAATTACGGTTTCGGCTTGAACAAATGCGGAATAAAACTTAATGTTTAATTTGCCAAGCAAGAAACCTAAATAAGCTAGGCTCAACTATGTGCACCAACAACTTATACTAAGCGAGATAGACAACTATGTGATAGCAAGATATATAACAAGAGCACTAAGGCTATCACAAAGTAGGTGCACAAGTAAATAGGTTGACTAGATGAACAACCTATGGGACAAGCAATGCACAATAATATGAGCAAGCACAAGATAAACAATGTAATAAGCTTGCTCAAAGTAAGGGTAGAGATAACCGCAAGTGGAGCCGATGAAGACAAGGATTTGTTACCGAAGTTCCTTCTCTTGCGAGAAGTACGTCTCCGTTTGGAGAGGGTGAGGAGCACAATGCTCACATGAAGCCAACGAGGGCCACCCTATTTCTCCTCACGCTCTTACTAATGCAAGATGCCGTGATTCCACTATTAGGACACTTGAGGGCGGTCACCGAACCCGTACAAATGGCAACCCTTGAGGGCGGTCACCGAACCCGTACAAATGCTCGGGGCTATCTCCACAACCGAATTGGAGGCTCCCGTAGCGTCTCGAAGCTTTCCACCACAATGATTGAGCTCCGCAACAACAAGCCTCTAGGGGCCAACGCACCCAAGAGGAACAAGCTCTAGAGTGCCAATGCACTCAAGAGTAGCAATCTTCTCAACTTCACTTCTACAACGAATCCTCGGAGAGAACTCAAACCGATGCACCAAATGCAATGGCAAGAGCACACGAAGTGCTCAAGTCTCCAACTCTCAAATCCCACCAAAGCAACAAAAGCTATGGAGGAATATGAGAGGAAGAACAAGGACAACACAAAGAACTCCAAGATCTAGATCCACAAGGTTCCCCTCACTTAGAGGAGAGATGGCTTGGTGGAGAATGTGGATCTAGACCTCCTCTCTCTTTTCACTCAAAAAGGAGCAAGAATCATGGGAGGGAAAGGGAGTAAGCAAGCTCAAAGAGGTCAACAATGGGGGGAAGAACTTGCAAAGAACCGGTGGAGACAAAGGAGGAAGAAGACCCCCTTTTATAGTCTCCCACGAATCCAACCGTTGGAGCCCGTTGGCAGCCCACCAACCACGGTACTACCGCTCGGAGAGCGGTACTACCGTGGTGCGGTACTACCGCAGTGGGTGCGGTACTACCGCGCTGCCGTAGTACCGCAGTCTAGTGCCGTGCCCACTACCGCTTAGTCAGTACGCTTGCGGTAGTGGTTACGGTACTAGCCTGGCATACTACCGTAGCGCGGTACTACCGCGCTGGGTGCGGTACTACCGCGCTGCCGTAGTACCGCAGCTTAGTGCCGTGCCCACTACCGCTCGGTCAGTACGCTTGCGGTAGTGGTTACGGTACTAGACTACCGTACTACCGTAGCGCGGTACTACCGCAGTGGGTGTGGTACTACCGCATGAGCGGTACTACCGCACTCCAAGCGGTACTACCGCCCCAGCAGACCCAGGGAGCCCAGGCCACACAACAAATGAACTCCAAATGAAACAGGCAAACCCTGAACTGCCACAACTTCTGCAAATGAACTCCGATTAAGGCAAACTCAAGCTTGATGGAACTATTTAGAAGTGGCAGGGGAGAAATGTCAAACAAATAGAGGTGTGAAACCTCTAACCGAGACGACCCGACAAATCTCCCACATCGAAAAACATACGAGAAGACGCATATGAAATCTGTTTTCAATGAACAAGAGCTTGTCATGAAGAAGACCACAAGCTCCAAAACCCACAAAGAGAAAAGCCAAACAAGAACCAATAAAGATGATGCCAAGGATGAAAAAGGTTTGAGCTCTCCACG
The DNA here is from genome assembly GCA_950022295.1 of Bromus sterilis. Lineage (NCBI taxonomy): Eukaryota > Viridiplantae > Streptophyta > Magnoliopsida > Poales > Poaceae > Bromus > Bromus sterilis. Next base: position 437,610,711 of record OX465595.1, read on the forward strand.
AACGACTCGGCCTAGCCTATAACACGGTCTCCTAACTACTACCAAGAGACCGGTAAACGAGGCACCTATCTAGTCAAACCTTTGTCTTGCGCATAATCCACTTGAGCTTGATGATGACGATCATTCCCGCCTCAAGTTGGCACATCTTCCTTGATTCCGCCGGCTCGATGAAGACTTGTTGATAGCTCCCCCATACTCCATTATGGGTGAGCCTCTTTTAGGCACATCTTCACACGACCATTATCACAAAATGGTCGGCAAGCTCCAAGCATATGATATCTTCGTGATGCTCCTCTTGACCTTGCACACATCTACTTGACCAATCTTTGGATAGCTCCTTGAAGAACACCTTGGTCAACACGTAATCTTCATCTTACAACCTTGAAGCCACCATATGATCTTCAAGCGTTGCCTATGGACAAACCTTAAAGTATAACTCAAGGAAACCATTAGTCCATAAAGATTGTCATCAATTACCAAAACCAAACATAAGGGCACATGCCCTTTCAATCTCCCCCATTTTGGTAATTGATGACAAACACAATAAGAGGGTTTATATGATGAATTATACTAATCATGCAAAGCACGTATGCATGAGTAAGAGGGCAAATGCTTAAGAACAAAACCAAAGCATGAACCTCCTCAAGAAAAACCCTCTAAACTCTTCTCCCCCTTTGGCATCGATTGCCAAAATGGGCGGGAAAAAAACTTAGAAGGCCGATATAGAATGTGTTCCTCCCAAACGGGTGTATTTCTCAAGAAATGAGTGGAATTAAATACACATATCCAAGGATATACGATTGGAGGAAAAAAACTATATAGAGGATCCAAAGATTGCAAAACTATGAGATGGCACAAAGGCATAAGAAAAAGCAAGCAATCAAACGATCCAACATGCCAAAAGATTATAAGATATTATGATTTGGGAAAAGGAGTGTTCTAAAGAAACTAGAGAAGTTCCCCAAGATTTGTGCACTATTTAGAATCTTTGTAGTATAATACAAAGTTCACAAGAATTGGATCATCACTCCCCCAAAATCGATAGAAACACAACACATGTGCAAGTGTGCAAAGATATGAGACAAAGTCTAGCACTTGCACCAAACCAATGGTTGAGCAAATAGCAAAAGATATAATCATAGGAATAGGCTCAGCCAACAAGATGTGTGAGTCATGGCGAAGCACTTGATGTGACTAGTATAAGGATGACTATTTAAGCATCAACATAGTCTTGAAGAAATGAGACTCAAGATGCTAGACATGTCCTTCCAACATAAGTTAAGAAGGTCACACACACAAACAACAAATGGGTTCACAAGCTTAAGTAAAATGCAAAGTAAAATCAAGGCTTGTGACAACCCCATGGTGAAGATAGAAAATAATAGGCTCATCAAGACAATCATGAGGACAACAATCTTCACCACCAAAAGAGTGCACCAATAAGAATAGAATTAAGACATGCACTCAACCACACATGCTTTCATGTAAGCACCGAAGAATTTTAACATGAAAATAAAAGGCGGACATGAAAGACTAAGGATATCCACTAAAAGTGTAACTTCTCTCAAGTGTATAAGATTCTAGGTAGATTACATCCACAAAGAAGCATGTACACCCGAGATAGTTACAAAAGGAGAGAACACGATATCCCAATGGAAGTCATATATATACGAATAAGATCTTTGCTTGAAAGCATAGCCAATGGCTTAATATTATCTTATTGTATAAGAATGAAATCCACACAAACAAACAACAAAGACATCACAACTAGCAACAAGGTATCAAGAGATAGTTGAGATGCTTTGAACAACGAAACAAATATCGCAACCAATAATATATCTTGCAATTCTAGAACAAATCAATTACCGCAACAATTGCAAATGAAGAATATCATGCCATGGTGCAACCTACACAAGGTTGGAAGCAAGAAAAGTATGCATGAGGTAGATACTTGTTACCGAGATAGCAAGGGAATGATGTAGTAGATAAAGTCTTCAATGATCGTCCTAGCATGACTCCAAAAGGCACATGGTGACACTACCTTCCTTACATGAGACGATCCTCCAATGCATCTCCAAAGTTCCTACATCAACATTAACACACAAAATGGTACCCAAACTCATTGGGACCCAAGAGTTAGAGGAACAAACATACATAGGACAAACTCCACGGGAATAAGTGCATATGGACATGAAGATGAATTCCATGCACATATTAGCCAATAAAGAAGTGGATGGAGTTTAACCTACATATAGGATCAAATGTAAGAAAACATGGCATAGATACTACACAAATAGCAAATATGCATGCGCAAGACTTTCAAGAACCAAAGGTCATACAATTTGGACAAGACACCAAGTAAACCAAGAAGGCACACCCAAGGTGGCACAACATAAGGTTTTCCAAATTATATCAAAAGTTCAAATCAACACATGGTTGGAGTCACGTAGCAATTAACACATGGTCAATTGCTACTCTCAGCAACAAATGAGAAGAAATACCAATTGAATCCCAACCCAATCAACACATGATTGAATAGAAAAACAATTGAAAAGGATACCAAGTGACCATAAGATTCCAAATGAAAATAAGATTTCAAAAATAAACTTGTCACTTGGACTATACCAAATAAAAGATTCATCAAGGAATGGGGTATCAATTGAGACACCAATTGATAGAGAGCATGATATCAAAATAAAAGATATCAAAGAAGGAGATATCAAACTCTCAACAAGAGAGCACAATCCCAAACAAACTATGCCCTCAACAACTTTATGATGACATAAAGCACCAAAGAGGATATATATGCCTTCCAATAACACACACTTGATATGGATCATAAGATGCTAGCTCCCCCAAGAGATGTGCATTATATAGAATTTCCATTTGAAAAAAAAATGCACACGATGGGACCATCACTTTCACTATATCTAGAGAAACACTAGACAAGATCACAAACACATGATCCACAAGTGGCTAGGAAGACAATAAGAGTTAAAACCACAATAAAATCTTGGCGAGTAATGAGGCAATTATATACAAGCCAATAGGTAAAGATGATCAATAATTTCTACCACATATAAGAGTACCAATTGTTAAGCACAAGAGGTATATGGAATTACTTCCGGGTGGTAGATAGCATTAATATAAATTATCATCTTTACAACAACAACCATAAGCATGTAGCAAAAGATAAGAATTGACCACAATGCTTACAACGAGATTCTTGTTAGCTTCAAGTATGCATCCAATCATGCAAGCAATGACTAGAAAACTTGGAGCAAACGGTTCCCACATAGGAAATACAAGTACTTGTTGGAGGGAAACCGTAACAAGAAAATCTCACACACTCAAGAACCATAAGATGAGAAATAAATTCAATATAAGAAAATTGGAACTTGAGGAGCAACCATGCCACCTAGGAACTAGATAATTTACAATATCAACTTTAAGTGGCACAAACCCCAAATGTACACATTTTATAGGTGTGTAATATCCACAAAGCATATTACTCCCCTATAATGTGATATCCCAAAATTTACAACTAGGGGCAAACAAATACCAACAAGAGATAATTAATGGATACTTTAGAATTGGAATTTCTCATGAGTACGACATACCACATAGTGACTAGATAATCTTATAACATCAATACTAGGTGGTATTCCTCATGTATACACATTTTAGGATCGTAAAGTGCACAAGGCACATCACTCCCCCAAAATGGGATGATCCATTAATCTCTCACAAGAGCCAACTAATATGCAAACAAGAAGAAAAATAGGCTCAATACAACACTCACACATACATGGTGTGCAAACCAATATACACCAAATAGATTACTCAAGATATGTAGATTGGAAACACAACATATACAAACACATGCAAGGTACAAAACCAAAACATGCAAAGGGGCAAGTAACTTTCAATGTAAACAATTTAAGTACAAGTTACCGTAAGGAGGCACATTGGATATACGATAGACACATGATAGTCCAAATGACTTGGCTTGAGATAATGTGACTAGTGAAGGTCCCTTAAGTCTTCATAATGTAGCCAAGTCTCCAATGCCCTCCACCACCACCTATTGGTCAAGTTGGAGCTTGTTGGTCCCCAACCAAGTTGGGTCCTAAGAGGTTAGTCACAATAGGCTTGGCAACCCAAATGGTGCTTTTCTTGTCACCACTTTGAGTTCCAAAAAATTTGGCAACCACATTGCCAACCTTATCCTTCCGAAGAGAATAAAAATCATCAACTATAATAGGGTTGGATAAGGTACCATTCGTGCATGAAGAAGCAAGATGACCCTTCTCGCGACATAAGTAGCAACACCTACTCTTTCCTTTCTTCATTATTGATTTCTCAACATGAAGATCATTTACTTGAGTCTTCTTGGGAAGTGGCTTCACTTCACCTTGCGGTTGAACTTGAGGCCTCTTCCCTAGTTGCTTGTCACTAATGGGCTTCTTCTTCTTCTTCTTCAAAGGGCAAGATCTAACATGGTGCCCTTCAACATTGCACTTGAAACAAATAATCTTGGCCGAATTCTTGACTTGAGATTGGCCCTTCTTCTTGTTAAACATGGACTTCTTATTGTTGGAGTTGAATCCAAGTCCACCCTTGTCATTGGGGGATTTTTGTCCACACAAAACCTTGTCAAGTGTAGACTTCCCTTCATGACCCTTTCCCAAGTCTTTCTTCAAAGAAGTGACTTGGGCCTTGAGCTCTTTGATTTCCTCTACACGGTTAGTAAAAATACAAGTACTAGAGGAAGTAGAAGCATTGTTAGAGCAACAAGGCAAGGAAATTAATTCATCACATGATGTAGCAACATTATGAGTGGATGAATTACAAGGACTAGCACAAGGCAATATAGCATATTGAGTAGAAGTAGTGCTAATGTCCACATGAGGAACTAATTTAGAAACCTTAGCCTCATGAGCTAACTTTAGCACATTATGGGAGACTAGAAGATCCTCATGAGAGCTTGAGAGCTTTTCATGAATTTCTTCCAATTTCCCATACTTGCTAGTTAGCAACTCAAGTTGAGCCTTTAGCTCAACATTCTCCTTTAGGATGGATGCTTCACAAGAAATAGAGTTAGTAGCACAAGCATCATCAAGAATAATGGAAGGAGAAGATGACATGGCAAGCTCTTTCAAATATGAAGCTTTTAGTTGAGCATGCGACTCGGTGAGTTTGATGAGCTCACCCTTAATGACCCGTGAGCCATTTCCGAGGTGCTCAAAATCCTCAAGGAGTTTAGCATGCGCAACCTCAAGCTTATTATGTTTAGTTTTGATGGAATTAGCCACCTCAAGGGTTCTATCGAGATATTCCTTTACTTTAGATAACTCTAAAGCAAAAGTCTCCTCAAGAGATTCCTTGGTGGTTTCTTCACACTCAAGAGCTTGAGATAGATCCACAATTTCATTAGCGTAATCACGCTCATGGCTTTCCATTTTCTCAATGGTGGCCTCATTCTCCTCAATATGAGCTTCCAACTCCTCAATGTATTTCTCGCCCTCAATGGCAATAGACATGATTTCCATGAAGTTGGAGCAAGCAATTTTATTCTTATGAAGAGCTTTAAAAATCATTTCTCCCTTAATTTTTAAGGAAGCAATATTAACATGCTCTTCAACATTATCTACATCATCACCATCACTAGATATGGGGGTCAAAGTAGGAGATACCTTTAACTCCTTCGCCATAAGGCAAAAATGAGACACACGAGATGATGATGCGGATCTCTTGAGGCACCACTCAAGACCACATCTTGTTCCACGGACCGTTGATTTTCCTCTACATTGTTAGTACAATAACTAGAGGAAATAGAGGCATTCTTATCATGACAACAAGATATAGCAAGCATATCATCATGAGATTTATTCAAGTGATTTCTACATGATATGCAAGGACTATCAACACAAGCATGTAAGACATTTGTGGTGCTCGAAGTGTTGAGGTCCAACAAGGAGGCATTGCGATAAGATAGTGATAAAGGGTTATGAACAATAGGTTCATTATCATCATTGCCGTGTCTCACACTACTCACCATTTCATTACCTTGTGGAAAACCACATGTTGGTGAAGTAGAAGAAGTTGAGAAAGCATCGCGACCGGAGGTGGAGGGAGAACAATCATCCCCACAAATCTTGGACAAACCATATTTATCTTGAAGCTTTGTCCACAACTCATGAGCATTCCGAAACGGCATGAGTTGAAATATGTCTACATTACTCAAAGCATCAACAAGCACATTAGAAGCTTGAGCATTGAGATAAGAGTTTTTCTCATCCAACAAGGATAGGTTTTGAGTATCCTTTGGAGGAGAAAAAACCCATATCTACAATTCACTCCATACACGGGTCAATGCCCCGAAAATATTTAAGCATGCGAATTTTCCAAGCAACATAATTTGTGCCATCGAAACTAAGAGTGTCAATGAATCCTAAACCCCTAGTCGACATCTTTACTCTCAAGGCGGTGAAGCCCTATAAAGAGAGACGAGGCTCTGATACCAATTGAAAGGACGTGGATGTCGCCTAGAGGGGGGGTGAATAGGCGCTTAAAAACAATTACGGTTTCGGCTTGAACAAATGCGGAATAAAACTTAACGTTTAATTTGCCAAGCAAGAAACCTAAATAAGCTAGGCTCAACTATGTGCACCAACAACTTATACTAAGCGAGATAGACAACTATGTGATAGCAAGATATATAACAAAAGCACTAAGGCTATCACAAAGTAGGTGCACAAGTAAATAGGTTAACTAGATGAACAACCTATGGGACAAGCAATGCACAATAATATGAGCAAGCACAAGATAAACAATGTAATAAGCTTGCTCAAAGTAAGGGTAGAGATAACCGCAAGTGGAGCCGATGGAGACAAGGATTTGTTACCGAAGTTCCTTCTCTTGCGAGAAGTACGTCTCCGTTTGGAGAGGGTGAGGAGCACAATGCTCACACGAAGCCAACGAGGGCCACCCTATTTCTCCTCACGCACTTACCAATGCAAGATGCCGTGATTCCACTATTAGGACACTTGAGGGCGGTCACCGAACCCGTACAAATGGCAACCCTTGAGGGCGGTCACCGAACCCGTACAAATGCTCGGGGCTATCTCCACAACCGAATTGGAGGCTCCCGTAGCGTCTCGAAGCTTTCCACCACAATGATTGAGCTCCGCAACAACAAGCCTCTAGGGGCCAACGCACCCAAGAGGAACAAGTTCTAGAGTGCCAATGCACTCAAGAGTAGCAATCTTCTCAACTTCACTTCTACAAAGAATCCTCGGAGAGAACTCAAACCGATGCACCAAATGCAATGGAAAGAGCACACGAAGTGCTCAAGTCTCCAACTCTCAAATCCCACCAAAGCAACAAAAGCTATGGAGGAATATGAGAGGAAGAACAAGGACAACACAAAGAACTCCAAGATCTAGATCCACAAGGTTCCCCTCACTTAGAGGAGAGATGGCTTGGTGGAGAATGTGGATCTAGACCTCCTCTCTCTTTTCCCTCAAAAAGGAATTGCTAAGTCAGGGGAGGGGGCTGGTCCAGAAGCGAATTGGCGGTGGCGCACTCCTGTCCTAGTGCACCATTAGTAGTAAGGGCACTAATGGCGCATCAGTGTTTGGTGCGCCATTTCTATTTAGTAATGGCGCACTGGACATGTGGTGCGCCATTAGTGTCCATATTATCTATAGCTATTTTTCCAGTAGTGTGACCAGGATATCACACACCGTCATTGGAACTATCATAGTTCTAGACATCGTCTTATTGACAAATATCTTGCAGTATTCAGTAACCACGATATGGAAAATTAGGGTAGGTAGGTTTGGAGGAGGTTTGGGCAATTTTGTCCATAAATTACCTTAAACTATGTTCCCAAGCTGACAACAATATTATTTCCAGTTTCTTATTTTTTCCTGATTGGCAATAGTTTCAGATAAATTGATTTCAGCGGACTTGGCACTAGCTTGATCCATGAAACCTTCATTCATTTAGCAATCATATTGCTCCTTCTAATAAGTGATTTCTCAATATGTACATTCTTTTGGAACTTGTTCTTCGGAGGATTCATTGGATTCAGAGCAATACCGAGAACCACATTATTGGATGACATAACAAAGATCTATTTGTCATAAGCTACAACATTCTCGGTGTTGCATATAGTCTGAACTTGAATGAAACATTTCGTAGTAGAGCCCTCAGCCTCCTGCGCCATGATAATTTATCTAACACCATCAATCTTAGTGCCTTGCAAATTAGGTAGTATTAACTTTCTGAGCATTGAACACCACATTAGAAATGAGCTCATGTAGGGTAAAGATGGATTTTCCATATCTGCATAAGCACCAGTCTCCAACATATGGTTATGCATGTTGAATATGGGTGCAATGCCATGCATCTGAGAAGCATCCTAATTAAGTATGTTCTATGTTACCATTCCCCCCCATCATGTTGTCATTCTCAATGTTGGGACATTATGAGCATGGTTAATCATAGGCATAGGGATGCAGTCTACTACCAGATCATGCCAATTACCCTAAAAGATGAAAATCAGTGTATAGGGAGTAGCTCCATCAGGTGGTAGATGATCCTCATATCCACAAGTTCTCCAATTAAAGTTCTTAACATAATGTAAGTGTGGAATGAACATGAATCGCCATAAACAACATCATTCAGTACCACACTACTAAGGGGCAATTTATCAACATCATAAGGATGAATTTCAACAAGTATTCTAGTCTTATCTCTTCTATATTTTCTCTAAACTAGAAAACGACCATATGGAGCAAGTGTTCTGCTAATCACTTCGACTTCACAACACTCTAGTGGGTAATTCATCAAAAAAAGTCAGACATCATGAGTAACTGTAGATCTGCAATAATTTATAGCTTGTCACATCGATCAATGCGCATAACAGTGTCCCCAATATGAAAAGGACTAGAGTTGATGCCAAGATCATGAGCAGATGTGGTGATAAATTGAATTAGGAAAGTACCCATACCATAGCGAGATGAGTAAGAAATTTTCCATCCTTTACTTTGAAGGTTCTCAATAATGAGTGTTTTGGCACCATGGAAATCTTCAGCTAATACATCAGGGTTCAGTGATGTAATGTCCCAACCGTCACAAATGATTGGCAGCTCGCCGCTAACTCCACATAGGCATGTTGAGTACGCATGGTGCCATTAGCGCGATGCTTGCTCCATCAGGGATATATTGGTATGGGTCGGAACTGTAGTTCACATAGTGGTGGAGCACGTGCTAGAGTTTTCAGTAAACAGCAAAGACGTAGAGGCAAGCGGCAAAACAAAGTTATGTTGGTTAGATACTTTAAAATAGTCCTCTTCGCGATCAATTATTTGATATGATATCTTGTAATGACTGGATAAGCATTGCCTCACAATGTGAGCACATCCACAAAAGACTTTGCAACGAATCTTCCGCTAGTATTCCTTAAGAATATAAAAAAATGAAACATTGAGAACAGAAATAATCCAACCAAGTGCGAAAAGGAACATCCCATCAACTAGATCATTTTGGCCCGAATCAGAATTCAATTAGGTGCAGGAGTGGTACATAGGCCGAGTTGGTATTGCAACATTGGCAGGCTAGTTGGTCCTGTTACAAAGCGTCCCATACCAATTTGATATGGAACTAAATTTGAATTACCTGATATCCCGCCAATGCTGGTCCTATGATCATGCAATATACCATGAGATTCGGGCCCTGGTGTTCGATTGCGTCGATCATTCTCAAGAACCATACAATGATGACTATCCAAAGTAGTGAATGAAGGATAACTGACATTAGAACCAAAAGCATTTCTAGGACAATCCAATCTATGAGAACGGTCAATGGGAACATAGACTTGCTTGCACAAGAATCATCAGAAAATTGTTTCCGCCGAACCAATACCGAAAAATTATCCTACTCATAGTACCATCATTTCTCCTCGTAGATCAAGTTAGGGGCCAGTTCTTTTGGGTGATTCTGGGAGAATTGGCCCCCTCCATAGCTTCTCGCAGAATCTCCACCTCACATATTTTTGTCAATCCTACCTAGTTAGGATCTAATTTGCTAGGATTTAAAACCAATTAGAATTCTAGATTTTGGAAGAAGCTGGGAAGGGGTCCGATTCTCCCAGAATGTTCCATGCTGAGAAAGAATTATGCTTTACAATACAGAAGCCTACTGCCATAGAACTCACCGAGAAACGCAACACAGAACCCATGACATAAGAAACATAAAAGCCATCATGCTGACCTTCTAACCTGTCGAGAGCAGTTCAGAAATAACACGTCGAGAAAAAAAAAACAAAGTGGCATTCATCCAAACAAAAACAAGATCTACAATAAGGTAGCACAACACACGCAGTTAAAACAGTAGACCCCAAAAAATACGGTAGCAGATCGGATGGGATCGCGCGGAAGCTACCGTCTTGGTGTGCGGCAATGTTAGAAAAAGCGGGGCGTTTGGTCTTGGTGGGCTCCGTGCTATGTTCCATTCCGATTCATTCGATGATGGCACTGGATCTTCTAGTGAAGGTAATTGAGCGGATCAATGCTATCTGTCGTGGTTTCTTGTGGACAGGATCAGAAAAGGCCAATGGGGGCCAGTGTGCGGCGACTTGGGAGGTCGTCTGTTCCCCCAAGTGGTGTGGGGGTTTGGGCATACCTAACCTTCGCTGGATGAACCTTGCGCTTCGGGCTCGTTGGGCCTGGCTGTGACGCCCCCAAAATCAGACCGTGTACAGTAATCATACACGCAAGGTACACGATCGAGATTAGGGACTCACGGTGAGATATCACAGCACAAATCTACAAATTAAATAATACAAGTTGTTTAATACAATCCAGGGGCCACGAGGGCTCGAATACAACAGCTCGAGGGCACAAAGTTAGCGGAAGCAATAGTATCTGAGTACAGACACAAGTTATACAAGGTTGCCTTAAGAAGGCTAGCACAAATAACAACAGATCGAAAAGGCGAGGCCTCCTGCCTGGGAACCTCCAAACTACTCCTGGTCAACGGGGAACTCGACGCCGTAGAAGGCATCGGGGATCTTCATGTTGCGGTGGTCGGCATCGGGGATCTCCTGCTCTTGGACTCCAACGTTGACTGCAGCGGCCGATCAGGCAAAGAGAAAAAAGAGAAATAAAGCAAAGGTGAGTATCTAGCATACCCGCGAGTCTTACGTCCGCTACTAAGCATTTATGCATTGTATCAAATGGAAGGGGAGGCTATATATAGTGGAATGCAAGATAGAAATCAGAATAAGGGTAAGAAGCTAGGCCTATCGAAGACTAGCATCTTCCGAAGATGTCTTGCAGCATGAGGTAAGAATCAGCCAACAGTTTATATAAAGCATAAAGTAACAATGCAGCAGAAGTTGCTGCAGCATTGTATAATAGTAAGTTGTAATAATTAGCAATGCCTCCGAGTTCACCTCCTCAACATCCCCGCGAGGAAGAAAACCCGGAACCATACAGTTTAATAATAATAGTTTGTAGTGGTAAGATCCAGCTTCAGCATAAAGCGTCCTGTTACCGTGGACACGGCTATTCGAATAGATCAATCTTCCCTGCTGTAAGTGCATCAAGTGCCTTCCCCTTGAGGTTTTGGAGTTTGATGACAAAACGGTTAAGGGACTGATGTGTTTGTGAGTATACACAGGAGAACGGTCCCTGATGAGGTGTTTAACCACCAATGTCGACCCCCCAAAATGTTGAGGAACATTGGAGAAATCGGTGCGTTTCCTGAAGAATGAAGTTGCGCGAAATCCTGAGGAACCAGGATCCTGAAGCGTTCGGTTGAAGCTGAAGCTGGGGACGATCCTGAGGAAGTTCGCGCTGAAGACGAAGTTGAAGCGTAGTCTTTGCTAAGACTTTTTATACTTCTTGAGTCATAGGAAAACACCGCACTGTTGGAGGGGTTGAAGAAAACGAGTTCCGAAGGTCTGAGGAAGTGCTCAGCTAGGGATCCGGAAGAAAAACCCTGAGGAAATTTTCTGCAGTAGAAGTTCAGTCCTTGGGTGTCTGAGACGTTGTTCTTCAGGACACTGAGGCAACTAACTTCGGTTGAGGAGTCTGAAGATCGCCAGTGCGATTCTTCTGAAAATCGTGAGGAGAGAGAAAACTTTGACCGTGCCACGTGTTGCGTGGTAAGAGGCTAGAACCTGTCTAGCAACGGTCATTTCCGAGGGCATGAGAGTAATTGCATGCATGGGCATTTATGTCCTTTCACCTCGGGTTGCTCCGCGGCTATAAATATCCACCCCCAGCCCCATTTGTGGGTTGGCTGCTCCGAGAGAAAAACTGACACTTGTCATTTGAGAGCAACCCACCTCTGAGGAAACTGGAGAACCTATGTGAGGAAAACCACCATCCTGAGTAGTTGAGCATTTCTGAGGAAGTCGGTTCGAGTGATCCGAAGCTTTTCACTCTTGAAGACTGTGATCTTCCAGCCGGTGTAGAAGTCTTCAGTCTGAGGAAGTCAAGATGCAATTGTGACTTCCCGGAGTGACTGAGTATGTGAAGGTTTCGGGAGTCTGCCTTGAAGACTCACCTGAGTTATTGGATGGAGTCTCAGGACTTTAGTTCAAGGAGAACAAGGTGAAGACTATGTCTTCTGAGTTGAATCTCAGCCTCTCCAACCAGACGTAGAGTTGTCACAACAACTTGAACTGGTCTACCAAACCAATGTCTTCAATATCTGGTGATATCTATTCAACCTCTTAAGCTTCAGTATTATGTCTTCAGAATCTATGTTGACTTCTTATGCTTCAGCTCTCCCTCAGCTCTTTGTCTTCATACTATGCATCTGAAGCACTTCTGCTTATCTGAATTGATTTATTTCTGTTGCATTATGATGAGATGTCCTAATGATTACATTCTGTGAAGTTTTATTTCTTCATGATTTTGGTTACTTCTTCAGCTTCATGATTGCTTCAGTCCTGAAGAAAATCAAAATCTGGTAGCAAAATTGAAAATATCCCATTCACCCCCCCTCTGGTCGATATATTGCACTTTCAATTGGTATCAGAGCAAGGTACTCCCTTGTTCTGTGTGATTCGGTTTAACCACCTGGAGTTTTAGTTATGTCGACCTCAGGTACAATGAGCGTTGCCTCAAACTGCCCCATCTTCGACGGAATAGACTATCCATACTGGAAGAACAAGATGAGGATGCATCTTGAAGCCATTGACAAGGATCTGTGGGACATTGTTGATCAAGGCATTCCTGAAGCAAATCTGATGACTGCTCCCGAAGTTGTCAAGAAGAACTGGAAGCTTGATGCAAAAGCTCGAAGCATCATTGGTGGTCATCTCAACAAGGCTCAGTTCAACCGTATCAGTGGTCTGGATACTGCAAAGAAGATATGGACAGGACTGTCTAAAGTCAATGAAGGAGTTTCAGCTCAACGAGACTCACGGGTTGATACACTCCGCAGTCTCTTCAATCGGTTCAAGAGGCTGGACAATGAGCACGTGCAACAAACCTTTGACAGACTCACTGACATATCAAATGAACTTCAAGCACTAGGTGCCGCTGATATCACAGATCATGAAGTTGTGAAGAAACTACTGAGGTCACTGGATGACTCATTTGAGTTCCTATCACTGATGATTCAAGAAAGGCCTGACTTCAGGACTCTGGATCCAGCGGACATTCTCGAGCGCCTCAATGCTCATGAACTGAAGCTATCTGAAAAACGAGATTTATACAGCTCCACGCCTAAAGTCCGCGCGCTAAAAGCTAGAGCACGAAGAGTGTCCTCTGATGAAGAGTCTGAGGATGATACTGATAATCCTGAAACTCTTAGCCGTGAACTTGCTCTCCTCACCAGAAAGTTTCAGAGATTCACGAAGAAGAATCGCTTCGGAAATTCCTCAAGAGCGTCCTCAAGAAAAAGCAAAGATGATGACTCTGTCGAAGCAAGAAAGAGAGTCTGCCACAAGTGCAAGAAACCTGGGCATTACATCGCTGAGTGTCCTTTATGGGAAAAGGAAGCTAGACTGAAGAAGAAGAAGAAAGGGAAAGATGACAGTTCTGATGAAAAGACAAAGAAGAAATCCTCAAGATCCTCAAAGTCTACTGGATACAGGAACAACAGTTCCCGTAAGGCTCGCCCATATCTCGGCAAAGAATTGGACTCGGAAGAATCCGGTTCCAACCCTGATGCTGAGGAAGAAGAATCTGAAGAATCTGAGGGTGTGGCCGGTCTAGCTCTTTCCACGACGCTTGTCTCAAAGTCAATCTTCAGCACTGAGGAATCTGGTCTATCACATGTTGATGATGAAGCTGAAGACACAACTCCTGCCTTCTGCTTCATGGCCAAGTCCTCCAAGGTATCTTCTTACTCATCATCAGATGAACCCTCTGATGAAGAACCTGATGAAAACTATGCTAAACTTGCTAAACTTGCATCTAAGCAACAACGAACTTGAAAAGACTCAGATCTCACTAAACAAAAGTGATGATATGTTGGTTGAGGAAATGACGAAGACTCAAAAGTTGACTGATGAATCAAAAATTCTTCAGTCAAAGTTTGATGACTTGTTCAAACGTCATGAGGCACTCCTTACCGATCATGAAAAGCTGTCTCATGAGTTCCTCATGAGGAAACAAGAACTTGAACGTGTAAGGATGTCTCATGACGATCTGAGGAAAGAAAATGATTCACTCCTCTCCCAACAGATCATCATGCCACAAGAAGGATTTAATCCTCCCTGTTTAAAATGCATTGAACATGATCATATCATCTCTGTGTCTAGTTCCTCAATGTCTTCAGACTCTGTTATTTCTATTGCCTCTGTGGTATCTAACCCCTCATCTGAGGATACCATAGACATTGCTAAAGAAAATGCTAGGTTGAAGAGTCTACTGGAAACAGGCATGTTCAAGTGTCTGAAAGGACATCAGACCCTTTGTGACATCCTCAAGAAACAGATCCTCAACAGAAACCCGAGGAAAGAAGGTGTCGCATTCACTCGGAAACTCAACCCCGATGGGTCTTACTGGAAACCTGAACAATATCCAGAGACCACTTGGGTTCGGGCTAAGATGCCCCCTCCTGATCCCTATACCTTATCTGGTTATGATGTTGTTTCTTCAGATGTGATGATTGAGTCATTTGACTCAAACTATAAACTGTTTAAGAATGGTAACGGTGAGGTATTTGCCAGATACATCAGAGCTAACTGCAGGAACGGTTCTCCGGTCAAGCAGATCTGGGTTCCGAAGGACCTCATCACTAACCTTCCTGTGAATGCAGATGCAAATGAGCTAAGGAGATCATCTGAGGACGATACCTGAAAAGGAAATGATTATAATCACGTATCTGCTAACCATTTTGTTCACAGGGAAGCTCCACATAAGAATGCTTATTCATTTTTTTATCATGATGCTTCCATATCACACCCCATTAGGTCTCATCACCCTCATCAATCTTCATGTGACTCAAGACCACCCATAAAGATGTGGGTGGTTAAGAACTAATCATCCTTGCAGGGACATGTCCTGAGGCAATTACAATTTCTGCAGATCATATGCCCAGGACAACAACATTTGAGTCAGTTGAAGGATAATTATACTGTTTGGTTTCATAGAATCAATCCTGAGGAACATCCTGAGGAATTAATTCTGAGGAACCTTAAATTCCTCAAACTGAGACTGGATCATAACTTGCTGTATGAGATACTAATTCATTTGCAGGGAAAGACTGAATGGGTGATGGACAGTGGATGCACTAATCACATGACTGGTGACAGAAGTCTTCTTATGGAATCATCACTGAGTCCTTCTTCAAAGAAAACCATCACCTTCGCTGATAAAGGTAAAAGTAAGGTATTGGGTCTCGGCAGAGTGGCTATCTCTCGAGACCAACACATTGATAAAGTCATGCTTGTTGAATCTCTTGGATACAACTTGATGTCTGTATCTATGCTGTGTGATCTTAATCTCGCTGTTCTCTTCGGAAAACATGGTTGTATTGTCTTCATGGTTAGCGATAACTCCGTTGTCTTCAGTGGGGTTAGGAAAGGTGACATGTATATTGTAGATTTCTCTGAAGGTCCTCGGGTCGCTACATGCCTCATGGCACGAGCCTCAGAGTGCTGGCTATGGCATCGAAGACTCGGCCACGCTGGAATGAGAAATCTTCAAAAGTTGGTACTGAAGAAACATGTCCTCGGGATTGAGGAAATCAGATTCTCAAAGGATCGGCTCTGTGGTGCTTGCGAAGCTGGAAAGATGACCAAGGTCAAGCACCCAGCGAAGACCATCATGACTACTACGAGACCACTGGAATTACTTCACATGGATCTATTCGGTCCTCCAAAGTATTCAAGCTTTGGAGGTAATGTGTATGGTCTTGTTATTGTTGATGACTTCTCACGATACACTTGGGTGCATTTTCTTCTCTATAAGTCAGAAACCCCAGCAATCCTCAAGCGCTTCACCCTGCGAGTCATGAACAACTACAACCTGAAGATCAAGCACATTCGAAGCGACAACGGCACAGAGTTCAAGAACTTCGGTGTGGAAGAATTCCTCGATGACTTGGGAATCACTCATGAATTCTCTGCTCCCTACACTCCTCAGCAAAATGGAGTTGTTGAGAGGAAGAATCAAACCCTCATCGAGATGGCTCGCACGATGCTGGCTGAGTACAATACTCCACTCAAGTGGTGGGCTGAAGCAATCAACACTGCATGCCACATCGTCAATCGAGTGTATCTTCATAAGTTCTTCAATCAAACATCATACGAGTTAATGGTCGGTAAGAAACCCAATGTAAGTTACTTCAAAGTATTTGGTGCACCCTGCTGGATTCGTGATCCTCATCACGAGTCAAAATTTGCACCCAAAGCATGTGAGGGCTTCATGCTTGGTTATGGTATCAACTCACACACCTACAGAGTCTTCAATATTAGTCATCATAAAATTTTCGAAACTGTAGACGTGCGATTTGATGAATCTGATGGCTCCCAAAGAGAGCACCTGCCACATGGTTTAGGTGAAGCACCACCTGAAGAACAGATCAAGAAGATGGGTGCTGGTGACATCATTCCTGTGGATCATCCTGAAGAAATCCACATACCTCCTGCTCCTGAAGAACATCCAAATCATGATGCAGACAATCCTGATGACGATCCT
Organism: Bromus sterilis; assembly: GCA_950022295.1. Classification (NCBI taxonomy): domain Eukaryota; kingdom Viridiplantae; phylum Streptophyta; class Magnoliopsida; order Poales; family Poaceae; genus Bromus; species Bromus sterilis. The sequence goes on from OX465595.1 coordinate 437,627,885, forward strand.
GATCCTGAGGCTCCTGATACCCCTGAGGCTCCCGAAGCACCTGAAGCTGATGCAAATGAATCTGACACTAGTGACGAAGATGCGCCTCAAGATCATCCTCCTCGACTTCCTCGTGTGGAAAATGAAGTTCAAGTGGACAAAATCCTCGCTGATGTCAACCTACCAGGTCCTCTTACTCGTGCAAGAGCTAATCGTATAGCTAACTTTTGTGGGCATTTCTCGTTTGTATCTATTTCAGAGCCCACCAAATTCACTGAGGCATTCCGAGAAGCGGAATGGATTCAGGCAATGCAAGACGAACTTCTTCAGTTTAAACTGAATGATGTTTGGGAACTTGTCAAATGTCCTAATCCTCGAGTTCACAATGTCATCGGCACGAAGTGGATCTATCGCAACAAACTCGATGAAGATGGAAAATTCGTCAGAAACAAAGCTCGTCTCGTAGCTCAAGGATATACTCAAGTCGAGGGGATCGACTTCGGTGAAACCTTCGCTCCTGTTGCTAGACTTGAGTCCATTCGTATTATGCTTGCATTCGCTAACCATCATAATATCAAGTTATATCAAATGGATGTGAAAAGTGCCTTCCTCAATGGTAATATCGAGGAAGAAGTATATGTTGCTCAACCTCCAGGCTTTGAAGACGCAAAGAAACCTGATATGGTGTACAGATTGAAGAAAGCCCTCTATGGACTGAAGCAAGCCCCTCGGGCTTGGTATGACACACTAAGGGACTTCCTCATCAGCAAGGGCTTCAAATCTGGTTCCCTTGATCCAACTCTTTTCAAAAAACGATATGATGATGCATTATTCATATGTCAAATTTATGTTGATGACATAATATTTGGATGCACTAACAAGAAATACAGTGAAGAATTTGCATTCTTGATGAGTGAACAGTATCAGATGTCGATGATGGGCGAACTGAAGTTCTTCTTAGGGCTCCAAATTCGTCAACAACGCAACGGCATCTTCATCTCTCAGGAGAAGTACCTCAAGGAGTGCCTGAGGAAATTCGGGATGCAAGACTGCAAGGGCATCAAGACACCGATGCCCACAAATGCACAACTTGGTCCTGATGAAAATGGCAAGGACTACGATCAAAAGGTATACTGCTCCATGATAGGTTCTCTGCTATATCTATGTGCATCTAGACCTGATATAATGTTGAGCGTTTGCATGTGTGCCCGATTCCAAGCGGCACCAAAGGAATCACATCACCAAGCGGTGAAACGAATTCTTCGATATTTGGCTCACACCCCGTCGCTAGGCTTATGGTATCCAAAAGGCACACAGCTGGATCTCGTCGGATACTCAGACTCAGATTATGCTGGAGATCGAGTGGATCGGAAGTCTACCTCAGGAACATGTCACTTCCTCGGACGTTCTCTTGTGTGCTGGTCATCGAAGAAGCAGAACTGCGTCTCCCTCTCCACCGCTGAAGATGAATACATTGCTGCTGGTGCAAGCTGCTCACAGCTTCTTTGGATGAAGCAAACCCAGAAGGACTACGGCATCAACCTGAAGAAAGTACCACTACTATGTGACAATGAGAGCGCCATCAAGATCTCTCATAATCCAGTACAGCACTCGAGGACGAAGCATATTGAGATACGGTATCACTTTCTTCGGGATCATGTATTGAAGGAAGATATCGTCATCAGCCACGTGAAGACTGAAGACCAACTTGCTGATATATTCACTAAGCCTTTGGATGAGAAGAGATTTAGCACTCTGAGGTGTGAGCTAAATATCTTAGATTCCTCAAACGTCCAGTGAATGGACACACATCCTAACGCTTAAACAATATTGAAGAATCCTGATGCACAACACACGATGCGTCGTACTCCTCAAATCATGAGGAACTACCTTGCTAAGTGTGAAGAAATTAACGTGGAATTGACTCAAGATCCATACGACAAGTGTATGGTATCAAGTGTCTCATTCCCTATAAGGTGGGTAGCGCCACCGCCCAAACACCTCAGGAGTTGGTGTTCCTCAACTTCCTCAGGATTTGATGTTACTCAGCTTCCTCAGGATTCGAAGTCTTCATTACTGATGATCACCGTGTTTGTCCTCAACAGCGTTCACCTATAGTTATTGATCTTCAACTTTTGCTTCTTCATCTAGGTGAACGTGATCGGACCCGTCCCTCTGTGCTCACTTATCTAATCTGTCTATCTCATATGCGTTCATCCGGAAATCATGTATTCCTCAGGCTGAGACCATTAGTCTTCAACATCAGCCTGAGACCAGTTGTTTTCATCCTCAGCCTTGGTCCTCAAGTTCCTCAAATCACGGATTTACTGTTACAACTGTCTTCCATTTGTTGCGGTTTTACCGCACGTCGTACTTATCCACCATTAAGATATCCACTGAGGATCCCAACAATCAGGGGCAATCTGGTCCACAAATTTCGCAACCTCTCAGTTTTTATCCCTCTATAAATAGCCCTCTACCCCCTCCCCCGGTCATTTACCCCCAACGCCTCCCTCACTCTCGCGCCGCCGCCCTTGAGCTCCTCAAGCTCGAGCGCTAACGTCGTCGGAGTTCGCCGTCGCCGGGGACGAAGACCCATTGTTCCTCTGCATTCTCCTCAAGTCTGGTATGCTTATTCCTCAGTGGTTTATTCCTCAGCATATTATTCCTCAGTACTATTGTGTCCTCAAGCCAGTTCATCCTCAACTGTACTGCTAGCTTTCTGAAACCTGTACCTATGCCTCATTCCTTTGTTTTCCTCAGACTATTCCTCATGAATGCATATAACCGTACCCCACTTCCGTCGCAACTTAATTCTATCACAGGTACATGTCTGCTGAGGAGTCGTATGGTTCTCATAGTCTCACTTCATTTGCAGCTCAGCTCGAACGTACAATTCCTCAGTCTCCACCGCTGAAGCAAATGGCTCCTCGACGTAAGCACACTGATACCGCTAAAGACTTGCCCCCGAAGCTATATGAAAAGCTGAAGATCCTGAACGAGAAACCGCTGATGAACGTAAGAAAAGGGTACAGAAGATCACGAGGGAATGGGCCAAGCGTTGGGTGGCCTATCAATGGCTTAATCCTCATCATGAGGAAATGTTTGCAGTTAATCCGCCACTGAAGACCTTGGATATCAAGGCTCGACCTCCACCATCTCCTGGAGTCATTCCTGATCCCACAACAATGCGCACTCCTGAAGATTTTCCTGCGGCATATGAGCAGTACCTCAAGCGCACTCGCAGCCGTGTCAAAAATCTGGTCCGTGACTTGACTGCTTCAATACAGATTCCGCCTCAAGATCAGTCTCAACCTAGACAACAACCTCCGCCTCAGCACCGCAAAAAGGCTCCCGGCATGAAACCTTCCCAGAAGACCTCAGCTAAGCCTCAAGTTGTTGGCTCCTCATGTCAACGCACAGATGGTGCTGCCCCCTCCTCAAGGATACACACTGATGAATCTGGTGCTCCTGAGGCCTCAACCACAATGCCTCAGCCTCAGTTGAAGACCAAAATTGTTCTCCAACGCGGCCCTCGCCCCTCACCAAAGAAAACTGCTATGCGTGGCGCCATTCATCATACTCCTCAATCCTCTGATGATGAAGATGAATTTGAGGATTTGGCCGGCTTCGTCGCCGCTGAAGCTGATAAGATTGAATATGTGCGTGCTGCGGCCAGACGCAAAGCTGAAGCAACGGGTTCAGAAATCCCGCTTCTCCTTGATCCCAAGAAGATCTTGGAGTACATTGAAATTTGGTCTGTTAAGCCTGACACTCCGCTTGATGATTTGGACATCCCGAAAGACATCAAATTCTATGTTCAACAATTCCTCATAAACGAGATTCATCAACGAGATCTTCAGAAACAGTTGAAGGCCAAATTGGAGAAAGTCCTCAGTGACTTCAAAAAGAAACCTATCACTGATGTTACTCCTCAGGATTTTTTAGAGCATCAATGTGAAGTTCAACGCCTCAACATTGAGTTCGCTGCCAACCGTACTTATATTGGCAAATCCAAAGAACGGATCTCTCAACAGATGGCAAAGTTGATGAAGCTTCGACAGCCTGCTTCCTCAGTACCCACTGATGCCACTGCTAAAAGCCTCAAGCGCCTGCCTAAAGCCCAACCCTCAACTCCACCTGCTGCGAAGAAGCCTACTGTTGAAGAACCCATTGATGCTACACCACTTTCCTCAGCTCCTCCGACCAAACAGGACGCTGATACCACCGTTCATATTACTGCTGCCTCAACTCCACCTCAAAATCCTCAGCGCAGCTTAATCGTCTTCACTCCACCCCCTGCTGCAACACCCATTGTTCCAACTCCACCGTCCCCACCGCCACCAACTATCACTGAAGTTGAAGACATGGACGTCGACATTATGGATGATGGAACTCCTCGTGTCCATGATAATGACTATGGGCTGACACACTCACCCACTCATTCCGTCTTCTCACCTGAGCCTCACTCTGACACCGTAACCGAGGTGCTTCCTGACACTTCTCTGCAGTCTGAAGACTCTGTTGGTGCATCGTCCTCAGCGTTTGATGCTGATGACCCCGAAGCCTCCAGTGCTGCAACAAATTATGTTGCTAATAATGATGCTGCAGCAAACACTACCACTGATACTGATGCAGCTGACACTACAACTGCTGATCCTCAGCCAGACCCACCTGCCGCTGAAACTGAAGCTGAAGCCGAACAAAGCACAAATGCCCCTCCTGAAGCAGAAAACAGTACAAATGCTGAAGCCTCAAAGGATGGATCTGAAGACAAACAGGCCACATCACCTCGTCTCCCCAAGGACATCAACACATCTGTGCCTGACGCATCTGCAGCGACTCCGCCTCAGCCTCAAGCCACTCTTCAGATTGAAGTGCCTCAAGCGCCTTCCCCACCTCAAGGCCTAGTTCAAGCTCGGTCCTTGTGTCCGAAGCAGAAGCAACCATTCTTCCGTGACCTTGAAGCTGATGATACTCCAAGATTTGATGCTACTGATTTCTTCAACGCCATGAGTTTCTTTCAAGAGGGGATTCAAAATCCATATCACTCTGCTCCGCCTCGAAAGCTGCTGAGGTTCTGGACTGCCACTCAGAAGAACTATTATGCTTCAGTGCTCTACAAGCAAAACAAATTGTTTCCTCACAAGCACATTCCTCTGATGGATATGGAAGCCCTTCCCTGCTTCAACAATGTGCTTCAGGATCTGCATCATGCCAAGCTGCTTCAGTTCTTCTCTGAATTCATACACTGGAATGAAGAGCTTGTGCTTCAGTTTTATGCAACGTTGTATGTTTCAGGAGATCCTATGGATATCAACACCTGGGTCCTCGAGTGGATGACTGAGCATCATCACTACACCATCACTGTTCCTGAAGCAATTGATATTCTTGAGTTGCCTCAGTGCACTTCCCCAGCTGCCTGCTCCTATGGGGCTCAAATTCTTCGAGATGACCTGATGAACATGCTCATGAAGCCTCAGGCCCCGGAAGCCCCAGCTCGCACCAAGTTTCCAGTCTCTGAGCTCCTATATCTGCCAAGTACATTGTATCGGATTCTGGCGAAGACCTTTTGCCCCATTAAAGGCTATGAATCCACTGCTGAAGAAGTCATTGGCATCATGAAGAACATACTTCACAACCTTTGCATGTCTGGGCCAATCAATGTTCCTGACATCTTCTTCAGAACTCTGGTTGATGCTGCACAGAATCCTCATATCCTGAAGCCATACGCTCCATGGATCATGAAGCTCATCCGCGCCAAGACTGGTATTGATTTCCAACCGGATCACCCGAATAACAGGACCTATCTACCGCCTGTCGAAGTGCTTCAGCATACGATTGCTTCAAACGATAAGGGCAAAGGCATCTTCTATGAAGAAGTTCTCCCGACCAATTCACTCGGTGGAAACATTCGTCATCCTCAGTCTCGCACTACTGATGAAACCAGAACTCATGCCTCAACTGAGGATACAACTCAGGCTCGCGTGATGACTGACCGAGAGCTTCTAATTAGTCTTCATCAGAAAGTTGATAGAAATCATGATTGGGTAAAGCGTCAATTTTCTGAAATACTCAGCTACATGGCTCAGACGCATTCTTCAGTGAAGAAAGTGCATCAGTATACTCATCATACATATCAACATCTTGATGCCTTGATAAAAGAAGTACTCACCCCTGAAGACCTTGCACATTTGAATCTTCAACAGTCTCCGATTCCTGCAATCCGACCCCCGAGGCAATTCAGACGCTGCACAACTCCTCCTCCGGCCATGGATTCTTATTCCTCAAACCAGGAGATGACCGCGGAAGAAGCTGAAGACACTGCTGCCTGCCCACACACTGCAACGGATTGCCTCAGGCGTGACTCACCTCAGCCTTGAAGCATCTAAAACGGGGAGTTAGCTTCAGTTTTTCCCTTTTTGATCATTTTGTGACAAAGGGGGAGAAATCTGTTAGTCTTCAAGCGGGTCTTAGTTATGGGGTTCTTCAGTTACAACTCTCGTTCTTCAGATATATTTTTTGTAACGAGTTGTAAACTGTTATTTTGGTGTTTTCCTGATACTATTCCTCAGTTACCTCATGCGATTTCCTCACGTTTATCATATATGCATGTGATTATCTCTGCAAACACCTCTATCAGTGCGTTGTTTAATTCCTCAAACACTTCATAACATGCACTGCCACAAAAATGCCTGGATATAGGGGGAACTCCTCATATACCTCAAAATGCTTTAGATATTAAACATTCTTCAACTTATATGCATATCCTCAGGGGGAGCTTCATAATATCCAGCTTAATGACAGAAATGTTCTTCAAAGTTTTTATTCTTCAAATCCATAATTTTATCCCCGTTGAAGCTTAACCTGATTGTCATCAAATCACCAAAAAGGGGGAGATTGTAAGTGCATCAAGTGCCTTCCCCTTGAGGTTTTGGAGTTTGATGACAAAACGGTTAAGGGACTGATGTGTTTGTGAGTATACACAGGAGAACAGTCCCTGATGAGGTGTTTAACCACCAATGTCGACCCCCCCAAAATGTTGAGGAACATTGGAGAAATCGGTGCGTTTCCTGAAGAATGAAGTTGCGCGAAATCCTGAGGAACCAGGATCCTGAAGCGTTCGGTTGAAGATGAAGCTGAGGACGATCCTGAGGAAGTTCGCGCTGAAGACGAAGTTGAAGCGTAGTCTTCGCTAAGACTTTTTATACTTCTTGAGTCATAGGAAAACACCGCACTGTTGGAGGGGTTGAAGAAAACGAGTTCCGAAGGTCTGAGGAAGTGCTCAGCTAGGGATCCTGAAGAAAAACCCTGAGGAAATCTCCTGCAGTAGAAGTTCAGTCCTCGGGTGTCTGAGACGTTGTTCTTCAGGACACTGAGGCAACTAACTTCGGTTGAGGAGTCTGAAGATCGCCAGTGTGATTCTTCTGAAAATCGTGAGGAGAGAGAAAACTTTGACCGTGCCACATGTTGCGTGGTAAGAGGCTAGAACCTGTCTAGCAATGGTCATTTCCGAGGGCATGAGAGTAATTTCATGCATGGGCATTTATGTCCTTTCACCTCGGGTTCCTCCGCGGCTATAAATAGCCACCCCCAGCCCCATTTGTGGGTTGGCTGCTCCGAGAGAAAAACTGACACTTGTCATTTGAGAGCAACCCACCTCTGAGGAAACTGAAGAACCTATGTGAGGAAAACCACCAGCCTGAGTAGTTGAGCATTTCTGAGGAAGTCGGTTCGAGTGATCCGAAGCTTTTTACTCTTGAAGACTGCGATCTTCCAGCCGGTGTAGAAGTCTTCAGTCTGAGGAAGTCAAGATGCAATTGTGACTTCCCGGAGTGACTGAGTCTGTGAGGGTTTCGGGAGTCTACCTTGAAGACTCACCTGAGTTATTGGACGGAGTCTGAGGACTTTAGTTCAAGGAGAACAAGGTGAAGACTATGTCTTCCGAGTTGAATCTCAGCATCTCCAACCAGACGTAGAGTTGTCACAGCAACTTGAACTGGTCTACCAAACCAATGTCTTCAATATCCGGTGATATCTATTCAACCTCTTAAGCTTCAGTATTATGTCTTCAGAATCTATGTTGACTTCTTATGCTTCAGCTCTCCCTCTGCTCTTTGTCTTCATACTATGCATCTGAAGCACTTCTGCTTATCTGAATTGATTTATTTCTGTTGCATTATGATGAGTTGTCCTAATGATTACATTCTGTGAAGTTTTATTTCTTCATGATTTTGGTTACTTCTTCAGCTTCATGATTGCTTCAGTTCTGAAGAAAATCAAAATCTGGTAGCAAAATTGAAAATCTCCCATTCACCCCCCCCCCCCCTCTGGTCGATATATTGCACTTTCACCTGCAGGGGTGCACTTGTGTTACACTACATGCACGGATCTCCAGGGTGGCGGGAACCTTGTTAGGGAACGCTCCACCGAGGCTATCCGACACTCCATAGCCCATCTTTTAAACTCAACTGAGAGGCCATCCGCCGGTCTAAATCCTAAGTATGCCGGGCCTTGGACCCCAACCCGAACGTACTCCTGCACAGTGCGTGGCTGGCCGGTGAAGTTAAAGCAAATCCAAATAAGACACCACCGCGCGAGAAAATAAGACAACACCACTTCCCGACGCAGGCCGCGGTACTGCTGACGTCTGAAGAGTCCTCGGACGACACTACGAAGCAGAGGAGCCCATAACTCGTAATTCCCACGGGTAGGTAGTGCGTACATGGCATATAGCCAACTCAAGACATCCACTGAACCATTAGTCATTTTATTAACTTGCGGGACAACCGTTATCGTTGCCTCGACTTAACTGACCCGCGGACAACGACAGCAGCCAGGACCACCAGTACATCGGTGCCTGCCCTGTCGTCCCACCAAGTCACTGTGGTTACCAACAAGGTGAACCGTCTCCTTACCTTGTATCGCGTGTGCTCTTGGAGGAGCTCGACTTTCGTGGTTTGGTAACTCTCGCGGCCAACGATCAGGGGCCAAGCACACTGGTACACTGGTCGTACCCTCCCTGTCGTCCCGTCGCAATACCACTCGCGGGCACCGTTGGGTCGCCCGACTTCTTACCTTTGAGGACACCAGGTTGTTCGAGTTCCTACCATTAAGTGAAACCAGGAGGTATCACCCTCGATGGCACACTTAAAGAGGTTTGACAGAGACATCATCGGAATGAACTAAAGAGGTAAACCTCATATCATCCCAGTGATGCTACACTACTGAGCTGACGAGAGTGAAATACGAGTCCATTCCACTCGTAAGCCAAACTCGAAGCGACTCGGCAGAGTCTCGCCGTTGTAGGTTCCCTAGGGCGTCTGCATTGATCCGTACCTGTTGCAGTTGTAATATATCGTTTCCGCGATCACTCCAAAAGTGATCACGACCCTCTATTCTAAACCTAACTAACAATGCGCAGGGCTCACTGCTGAATAATGCATAATAATAATAGGAAGCATAGGATAAAGGAGGTACATCAAGGGGCGACAAAAACAGGCTATGCAATTGAATAGGATTGTAATCGTAGCAGCAGCAGTAACAATGCCTAGTGCAAGAAATGTACGGAAAGATAGGCGATATCTGGGGAAGAGAATGGCTTTGCTTGCCTGGAAGCTCGACGGTAGGGGTAGGGTCGTCGACGAAGTAGTCGTACTCGGTAACGGTGTAGTCGGCGGCAGCAATGGGGTCTATCGGAGAATAAGGGGGGAGAAACAGTAAATACACAACAATAATAGCAATACAAATGTATGACACAGCATATACAGAGCAACGGGGCTCTAACGCAGGGTTCAGTGATTTGCTCGGAGCAGGAATTTATCCGGGGGTGACTCATCAGTACCGGTTGATTACTGGACCGATGATCCGGAGGGGGAAGGTTATGTGTCTGCAGTGTTAGAGACATCTGACAGACATGTGGATAGTGTATCCGTGATCGTTGATACATTCCGAACAACTTTTATGTTCAGAACATTTTCATCCGACAAGTTTTACCGGCTCCGGTCGTCTGACAGACAGATGAACCGAAGGGAAATGTTCCACGTTCGGTAGGTTAGAGGGGTGTGGTGGGTATACGGGTAGTGTATTCGGATTCGTGCTATTTTTCTAATCAACTTTGATATATAAATTATTTTCATCGGAGTTACGGTTTAAAAGATATTAAAATTTTAAAGTTTTATTCAATTTAAATCATTTTCTAGATTTTCTTTTAATTATTAAATCAACATTATCCACAACCTTATCCAGAATACTTCCACTGACATGTGGGGCCACCCTGTCATAGGCTGAGACCTTTGACTGGTCAACCCTGGCATGTGGGTCCCATATGTAAGTCACTGGTTATTAAAAAAATCCATTTTATTTATCAAAACAATAAATGGGGCCCACCTGTCAAACACTCGTCACTTTAACAGGGATTAACTTTGCCTTAAATATCAATTAAGCTGTGGCACCTACGTGTAAGTGTCATAGGGGGTATTCCATTTATCTTAACAGTGGGTAATTAGAACGGGTAGGGACCACCGGTAAGTGGCCCAGGCCACACACAACACACAGCCCGACCCGACCATGGTTGTGGCCGTGGCCGGCGGCAGCGAGCAGGGTCTCGGCGAGGGGCTCGCGGCCAACTCTGGTGAGGCAGAGGAAGGCGTGGCGGGAGGGCGGTGCGGGCTGCGGTGGTCGAAGGCCGACGCGTCTGGGGTGGCCTCCGGCTCCAGGGGAGGCGAGGTACGGGTCCAGTGGAAGGGAGCGCGAACACGCGGGCAAGGTTGGACGGAGCCAAGCACAACGGCGAGCGAGGGAGGGGGGGTCCAGTGACCACGCTGTCGTGGTAGCCTCGGCCAGGAGGAGCTGCTGGCGTGGCCCGGGCGCGGCCAACAGGCAGTGAGCGCGAGCCAGGGCGCGGGCATGGCGCGGCCCAGCCGTGGCGGACGGCGGAGACGTGAACATGGTCATGGCGGCCACGCGAATGAATCGACGGGGAGGAAGGGGCAAACCGGAGGAGGGGCTCACAGTGGGTGTAGAGGAGGTATCGGCCCGGCTCGGGGTGGTCGGAGTGGGGGGAATCGACGAGGCGGCCGTGGGCGATCCCGGCGGGGAAAAGATGAAGAAGGCGACGACTGGGGGCGTCCCGGCCCGATTCCGTGCGCGAGGAGACGTCGTCGAGCGCGGCCAACCTCCTAGACAGGACGGCCGTGCCAGAGGTGGCCGTTGGCCGTGTCGGCTGCGGCGGCGTGCCCACCGGCGGCGCAGCCGAGCGACGGGAGACGGGGAGGGAGGCGCGAGGGGGGGATGTGGGTGCGCTAGGGTTCCGCGGTGGGGGTCGGGGACTTGAGCTCGCCGGTGAGCCGCACGATGGCCGCCGCGGCGATGGCCGTGGCCGTGGCGCCACGGATGCTTGCCACGGGCGAGTGAACAGGGGAGGGGACGATGGGGTGGCTGTGGTGGGCCGGGCCGGTTGGGAGGGGAGATGGGCCGGGCAGGCCTCGCCCTAGGCAGCAGATAGTTTTTTTTTGTTTTTTTTTCATTTCTCTTTTCTGTTGGTATTTTGTTTAGCTAGCAAATGAATTTTTTTAAATGTGAAACTTGTACCAAAATTAGTAATGCACTTTATAACAGTGTCCCAAAAAGATTTGGAGTTTTATAAATTCTTTTGCATTTTTGTTTTATTTAAAAAGGTATTAAATGACACTGTTTTGCTAATGTTTGAATTGTTTGATTTATTTTATAGCTTAATAAATTTCCATACCCACATGGACATGGTCCACTGAATATTGGGCATTTTACAAAAATGGTTGCAATATTTTTGGATTAAGTTTTATTTCCACTTGTATCTGGAATTTTTATTTGGTTTGAATTTGAACAAGCTTTGAATAATGTGATCATCACAAGTTAATCAAGGTGACTTGGCATTAGTACAAGGTGATTGGGGTGTTCCAACGTGTGGATGGGGCGAGACCCTGGTCCGGGCTTGACCTCCAAATACCCCAGGAGGCGTTGGATGTATACCATACGGCCACGTTCGTCCAGATTGGCAATGGGCGATCGGTGTATTTCTGGGAGGATCGATGGCTCAATGGATGGCGTGTCCAAGAAGTGGCGCCTCTGCTGTACTGAACTGAAATGTGGTGCGGGTAGGTACGGGCCTAGGGCAAGATCCATGGCCGACCTTACTAACCAGCCCAAGGCGGCCTGACCTCGACGCAGCAACATTTATTAGGAGTGGAACCCTAGCGACATGCTCGGCAGAGGAGATGTAGGCAGGGAGGGGCGAGGGTGAGACGCTGGTTGCCACACGGAAACAGGCGGGGGCAGCGGCACATACATACATACACAGCAGGCAACATCGCAGCAGGCAGGAATGGCCGATCGAGCGAGAGAGGCGGGATGGTGAGGAAATCACCTCGGGATCCGAGAGGTCGAGCTTGGCCATGAGATCCCACGGCGACTGCTTGAGCTCGCAGCAGGGCTCCCCGTCGGAGGAAACCTCTGACGCCACGACGCCGGCGAGGGATTCGTTGGCTGGCGGCGGCAGGGGCAGCTCCAATTGGGGCGGGTCATAAGGGGCAGAGGCGGGGGCGGGGGCGGAGGCAACGGCTGCTCCGCCGAGCAGGCGGGAGGCGCACCTGCGGATCCGCATGCCGGCCGGGGGTGGGGCGGGGCGGGGCGGAGCGAGGTGAGGCTGGGATCTGGGGAGGTAGCTCGCGAGCTAGGGCTTGTGATTTGGTTGAGACGCAGCAAACAGCCAGGCGGATGTCTTGAGACGAGACGAGGCCGCAGCCGGCAGGACAGGATGAAGGCTAGTGTGTGAGCCTGTGGCTCTGTGAGAGTGAGCGGTCGTGTAGGGTCGTAGATTTGTGATGCTAGAAAAAACCGGTAATGATACTCACCACACATATATGATGGGGCGACAATTTTAAACATTTTAGGTGGCAATTTTAGTTAGTGATAGATGATACTCCAAACTAAAATTGTCACCTAAAATATTCGGAATTGTCATCCCCTTATCATATGTGTGGTGGATATCTGTGTTAAAAAAAAGGTCATAGATTTGTGTGCACGCCTGAACGTGCGGGTTCGCTCATTTTAGTCACGCATGGGCAAGCTAACGCTTGATTTCTAAAAATATACCGAATTGCTAAAACACATGTGAAATAGGATGGTCACATGCGAGTCTAACGCCGTTTGATTTTTTTTATCTGTAAAAATAATACGAACCTTGATACAAGTCACTTGATTTAGATGAGAAGATCCAAGATACAAATAGTTTGAGTCGTAGCAGTAAGAAGGGGATTGGGAGGAGAGCCAGGGAGGTGGGAAGGAGATACACGCCCAACGCCGGCCGGGTTTGGGTTTCTGTTCTTCGATGCTTCTTCAAGTAGAAGAGTCGCACATATATATCTTTAGATACTGGGCCAGTCATTTCCTATGTTCTGTGGGTTGGGCTTCGTCCCCTGCTTGGACATAGCAGGTCGTCCTTGGGATTCACCTGAAGGGCTTGGTGTAGTTGTTCCCATGACATTCCTCCTTCCTTGAAACTCGGCTTGGATCCAAGCCGGCGCTGAAGAATTTTTGCCACGGTCCAAAGGGGCATCTAGATTGGTGGTTGTAGCCTTCACAGAAGTAGCCATTGTCGAGGTAGACTCGAACGAGGTCAAAGACTTTGATCGAGGAAGACAGCGATAAGCTTGACACCCCTCCCACCTTGAAATTTGATTGCCGAACAGGGAGGTACAACCAATAGCAGAGCACTCAACCATTATTTTCAGAGGCGTGTTTGCAAGAACAAGGCATCCATATAAGCCGCGGCTTGGCCACGGATAATCCTTTGCCTATGAATTATGGCGGGCCCTCGAGCGAATCGCACACCGAAACCAAATGTCTTCATGGGCAATGGAAATTGATAGAGAATTATGTGCATAAACAGTGTTACCTCCACAAGGAACATACCACTGGGGCGATCCACTAAAGACCTGCAATGAAAATCCTTCGCCCATGCATGGCTTGAACATGTATTTTTCTAGTCAAATTAAATAGTGTTAAATGCTCCACTGCTCACTACAGAGGACTCCAAGCTGGGCGTCCATGCATTTTTTCTTTGCAGCTGCTCAAAACCACATGGACTAGAATATCCTTTGAAGCAGGAGCTAATACTGTCTTGCCGAAAACTAACCTTCAGCACAACATGTGTACTGGCACAACGAAAAGGGATCATGCAAATTGGTAACCAATGTTGATGACTTTAAGCTCCAATGGCAAAAAATCTTGATATGATAACTTAGTACAACGATCAAACTGCTCCATGTACTTGAATTGCTTTAGATAAAATATCAGAATGTTTGGTGGTTCCTTTATCTTCACTCATCTCTATGCTGCTTGTATACTTTCGTAATTTATAGTTGTTGCTCGCAACTTAATACCAGCGAGATGTTCTGGATTAGACTTCTCAAGGTGGATATTTAGTGGTAGATGCAGTTAGTTGGCGGTCTACTTGCTTTGGTGTAATGCCTACATGACTGAACTTTGTATTCTCTGTAGCATAATTAGCATTGCAATGCATTTATAATTCTATTCATTGCCCAACTGTAATTTATTCACCCAACATAAGTTTTACCGTCTTTTGAGAGAGAGATATCACTAGTGTTTTTTTTTAATTTGAGTGTATGGTTGATTATCCTTTCCAGCATGCACATGCTAATGGTGATATTTCTAAGATCGTAGGGAAAGTTAACAATGTTCAAGTTCACTTCAAGGATAAAAATACTCCAGTTGACTTCACAATTTTGGAGTCAACTAACCAAGGGAACATAGTGCTTGGAAGGTCTTTCCTGAAAGCTATGAAGTGCTTTATTTATGTAAGGAAGGGACAAATAAGTTTTCGTGCACCCATTAAAAGTAAGTATCTCTTCACAAAAAGAAAGAAGGATGAACTCATTGAAGAGGTATTTAATTATTCCTATGTTCCGTATGATGGTTCAATTGATGAAATTTGATCTTGTGTATCATGCCTGGCTAAATGGCATTACAGAAAGTGTCTATTGGGAGGCAACCCAAAATGTTTTGACTTTCAGTTTTTAGTTTTGTTTTAGTTGTGTCCTGCGGTTTGTTACTACTATAGCAACTCCATTTTATCTTTATTTTCAAGTTTTGTGTCAAATTTTAGCTTCTAATGGTGGGGAAATTGAAAGATATTACTAGCTTGTTGTCCAGAAAGTAGATTTAAGTTTTCAAATTTTAGTGTCTAAGCTTGGGGATGCCTCCTTGCATCCCCTTCTTCATCGACAATTATCAGTTCATCTTTCTTAACACAATATTTTTATTGCTTCATATGTTATGTGCTTTGTTTGAAGCGTCTAGCTTTAGTTTTCAGTTTTATTTAGTTTTTTTTGTTCTTTTTGCTGGTCATAACTAGTTGGATCCTAGCATGCTTGATGTGGAAGAGACACACGCTCCACTTTTGCCTAGAATACTTCTTTGGTTCACTTACAATTGTTGAGTATTCAAATTTCAGTTTCTAGCTACTACATTATTGTGAGCTCTTGTTTTTCTTGTTTTTATTGTTAAAGAGTTGTTATTAAAAAAATTAGGACTCTCTTGAGTTTCATTCTTATTTCTATAGAGAGTTGACTTTTGTTGCACTGGTTATATCTTACTTTTAGTAGGTAATCTAGATTGTTATGTTGAGTTTAGTAGTATCTTGCAATAGTTTTGAGGCGTTGATAGAAGTAATGTTTGAACTTCTGTGTGATTGAGCTCGCACCCATTAGTGATAGGTGTCATATTTTATTTCAACGTGCTTATTTTCGAAAATTAAAAATTAGTTGAGAACTCTTGACTACTAAGTGGATCCTAATCTTTGTGGGGTCGTAAGTGAGTATCATCGCATATCATGGGTCAAGGATGCGCGAGTATAACCAAACCTCCATACACTCCTCTTAGGTTGCTTGAATGTTCGTGTTCTCTTGACAAGATTGTGAAATACCGATAATAAGTGGATGAATTATTTTGAATAATGCGAGTATTCGATTCTTGGCACTTCCACCTATCCTTATATATTGCTAGCCTCTTCGATACCATGCATTGCCCTTTCTCACCTTGAGAGTTCGTGCAAACTTTGCCAGTGAAGTCAAATCCTTGGGATGATACACTCTCTCACACATAAGCCTCGTTATATCTTCCTCAAAACAGCCACCATACTTACGTATTATGAAATTTCCATAGTCATTCCGAGATACATTGGCAATCAACATCTATCTTTTATTACATGACTTGATGCTATTCTCCATCATCATATTGCTTTTGTTTGATCATACAACCGCATTATAATTGGGCTTTTCCCTTATTCATTTTTGCTACATGACGCACTAGTATCATTGCACATCCTGCTACACTGGCAGAGGCATACATCATGATATAGTTTATTTTGAGTTATGAGTACCTTAAAAGTGTGTTGATGATGTTCATGTATATAGAGTGGTTTCCTTACCAGTGCGGAAAAAATCACAAAGTGGACAAAAAAATATCCCAAAGAGGACAAATGACAGAAAATAAAAAAAGAGCCATGGTGGTCACAAAAAAATAATAAGGGGGCAACAATACTATCCTTTAAATCCACACGAGTGCTTCAAAGTAGCACTTATACTTCAATTTGTACAGAGTTTTCATATCATTATTCCATAACTATGTGGGGACATTATAGTGTAGAACTTGGCTTTATATATTCCAATGATGAGCCTCATCAAAAGATCTCTAGGTCTTCTTGAGCAAGCATGTTGGATGCTCCCCCCCCCCCCACTAGTTCCATTGGAGATCTTTTATACACTTATAGTTCTATGTGCATCTGTTGCATGGCAATCCCTACTCCTCACACCATATCGATCATAAGGCTTTCTCTTGCCTAATGATTGTCCTCATTGGTGTGAGTCTTTCCCACTTTTTGACTTCCTATCTCTATCATTATTATTTTCGTCATCCTAAGTGCCATTTATCTTGCTTGAGCTCATTCATTGCATGAGTTGCTCAAAGTCAAAAGGGAGATAACCGGATGGTCTTGTACCTGACCTACGATGATGAGTCGTGATAAGATTCCAAAGAGAACGTGTGTGACATTTAGGGTGTGTTTGTTTGAGCTCCATCCAGCGGCTTCTATGGGTTCTCGGACTCCAGAAGCTGGAGCCGTGCCAAACATCGTTTCTCCACCCCGGCTCCATGCAGCCCTGCGCAGGAGCGCTCCAAGAAAATCGCCCAGAAGTCGCAGCTGTCGATCCGGGCTTCCCGCAGCTGCAGCTGGCTCTAAAAACGTGAAAGACCAATTTACCCTCCCACCAAAGTACATAATACGGCAGGCCGGGACTCTCTGGTGGTGAGATACTGGAACAAATCTTGTGTGAGAAGAAGTTTGAGACTGTGGTAATGGACATGGTAAAGGCGAGTGAGCTGATCTTAACTAGATGCTGGTACATATGGTGGCAGCGACGATCGATAGTGCGCCAGGAAGAGGTCCAAAATATCTCAAGAACATCGGCTTCAATTGGCGCTGTTACCTTGAACTTCGTTCGTGCTGCAAGGCCGAAGTCCATCATTGGCAGAACTAGTGGCTGGAGAAGACCACTCTCGGGTTACCTGGCGTTGAACTGCGATGCATCCTATGATGAGGACACACATTCAGGTTCTTTTGGAGTGATCGTACGGGATTCACAAGGCTTATTTGTGGCGGCAAGCATGGAAAATTTTGAACATGTAGCAGATGTTGTATCTGCTGAGGCGGGTGTTGTGTTTGAAGGGCTGAAGCTGGCCCAATCGTTGGGATGTCGAAAATTGCAGGTCCAATCCGACAGCTTGACTGTAATTGAGGCTCTCCAACAAGATACTGGCTATTCGATGACTGCAGCACCCATTCTACAAGATTGACGCCAACTCCTTCATGACTTCGGGAATTTATCTCTTATTCATTGCTTTAGAGAGAATAACCAGACAGCTCATGAGCTAGCTAAAAAAGGACGAGTTGATCCCTCAAGTGTATGGGTGGACAACCCGCCTGATTATCTTTCCTTGTTATTACTGAACGATGTAAGTTTGTTTGATAACTAATAGAGCTAGTTTAAATTCAAAAAAAAATGCATGCCTGGTGTACCTTCAAAGAAAAAAAATGCATGCGTGGTGTCCATTTTAAATAAAAAGATGCGTACATGTGTGTGCTTGCCGGCCGGTACGTAGCATATACTCGAATACGTATATGTACGGTTTATACATAGGAGTGGGTATTCGGGTACAAACGGATACGTGTCTAAGCTAGGTAAGTCTAGCCTACGTACATGTGGCCAGAAACGTGTGCATGCACACATATTAGTTGCACCAAGATTTCATGCATGTCCATGTGCAAGTACGTGGCACCTTGCCATGCATGCATGTGCATTGCTAATTATGTCTTTGTATTATTAATCGAGTCATATATAGTTATAACAGCACAATCAGCAATTAGCTTAAGTTACAGCACAACTAAAGGCATTTTAGTCATTTCAGCATGTTCCTGCATCAGCCGTAGTTGTTACAGCACAACTACCAAACGATTGCATCTCAGCTCTAACCTTTCAGCCACAGCTATCAGCTACATCCGCTCATTTCAGCCGGAGCTGTTGCAGCTGCAGCTGCAAAATTTGCAGCCCAAACAAACACACCCTTAGTAGACAGAGTTCTAAAAAAATATTCAGTATTTTAAAACTCTCAACCTTTCTCACTCGATATGCACGGGATCATCGATTGGAGACATTCGATGTTCACGGATAGGAATAACTCTTTTGCCTTTATGTTCTTACTTTACTTATTTTAATACTAGATATAGACTCTTGCATTTGGTATAAAGATGGTACAAATATTTCATGATCAATAAAAAATTATACAAATGTTTGAGGTGTATCAAAGCTAGAAGCATGTTGCCACTAGTTACCCAAAAGGGGGAGTTTGAAAGTGCAATCATGCCCATTATATTTTTATATTGGTGGCAATATACTTATAGAGTGCTAATAACATTTGCTATGTAAAGCTACTGTGTGCATCATAGACCCCCCCCCCCCCTCCCTCCATGTGAATGACTCAAGACATGTGTTACACAAAGAGGAGTGAAGAGGGGATCCAACATTATTAAGAGGGGATCAAGGATTTGCAAAGGATTTTCTGAGCTCACATTCATCAAAACACATTCCTACGCAAAACTCCAATGTCAAAAAGCCTAACCAAGTACCACATTCAAAAATTTTAAAAAAAGTACTCCCTCCGATCCATATTACGGAGGTAATACCACATTTAAATGAGGCAACAAAAATAATTTTCCAAATGGATGGACTGTCCGAGCATTTAGTTGGACTATCCAGCTACACATAACTATCCAACTACACATAAGTATCCAAAATATCCAGCTACACATAAGTATCCAAAAAAGTGAAATGTGTAGTTTTCCCTATTCATCCACCTCCTCTAGGTCACTATCGATCCTTTCAGCAACAAAAACCTCTCCAATAAATATACTTCATTTAACATTTACGAGAGAAAATTATTAGTGTGTCGAGCTATTTCACCTTTTCACAAAAAACTTACACTTCATTACCCCCATTGTTTTGCATAGCAGAATAGAATGCTTTCCACTGTGGGAGCACACATGTGCCTCGCCATGAAGCACACCTACGCTTATCGGGAGCACATATGTGCTTCACTTTTTTTCTTTCTCAGAGAGTACACATATGCTTCGTAGTGAAGCACAACTATGATACGGGCGAAGTATGTGTTGTATAAAAGATTTCAATGTATACTAGATTTTTTTATTCTATATTGAAAAATATTGTTTGATGTGTATTTAAAAATATTCATCATATAATATAAAAAAGTTCATTGTATATTAAAAAAAGCAGTGTATATTAAAAAATGTTCATCGTACAATATACTATCTCCAATCCATAATAAGTGTCGTTCATTTTGTACTAAGCTAGTACAAAATTTGTATTAGATGATCGGCACTTATTATGGATCGAAGAGAGTAGAAAAGATTAATGTATATAAAATTCATTATATATCAAATATGTTCAACTTATATAACAAAAAATTCAATGTGTACTTAAAAATATTTCATCATGTTCAGAACAAGTTTGGTAAAAAAAACTAAATACTCACCATATATTAAAATAAGATTCTATGATAAGTTATAAAAAATAGGAAATAAAATAAAAAATTTGAAAACCAAAACAAGTAAACGAAACAAAAAATAAAAATAAAAATCTGCAACCGTATGTGGGCCTTCCTTCAGCGAAGAAAAAGGTCGGAGCAAGGGATCGGCCTGGGCTTGACAAACCCCAATCTGAAAATCATCTGGGCTGGATGGACAAAGCCTGATTTTAAAATACCAAGAAGGTTAAGCCTACCCTGGCCCAGCCTAAAACACATGAAAAGTGCATTTCTCTGTTTTTTTTTCAGGATATACATATAATGAATATATTAGTGATATCTAAATTAAGGGTGAAATAGTGATTTTCACCTATTTCAGGCTTTTGTCTGAAAAAGGCTGGGACTGAGCAGAGCTCATCGTCTCATCGAGCCCAGCTCGGATGTAGCTAACAGTTTAGTAGGTGTGTGCATGCACTTTTTGCCTTTCCTTTCCTTTGCCGTTGTTTCAGCTAGTTGACGTCAACGTCGGGTCATGCAATACGTTACGCCAAAAAGATGAACAGCTAGCATTGGGACTTCGTGCCGTTAAGAGACGACGAACAGCAGTAGGTAGATAACCCCGGGTAGTCACATCACACATAAACAACGATAAGGTAGTAGTACATTGTAATATTGTACATTCAGGCACGCATGGTTGGACTAAATCAGCTACATGAAATCGTTTATTTGATCAATTGAGTTGTGGTGCGCGAGTATGTGTGCATGTACAAGTGACTGACGAACACGGCCGGCGGTGGTCGATCTACAGCTTCAGTATGGCCGCACCGCTCGACGGTTTCGACGCGAACACATACAGGCCAAGCTCGCTCTGCTCGATAACTCCCCGGTCGATCCTCGATTTGTAGTACTTCTCCTGCAAAAAGAAAGAACGATCCGTTTTATCTTTACTTGAAAATGACTGGTATTCCAATGACTCCACCGTCACCTTGTGCTAATGTTCCGTTTTAGTTGCATTCGCTGCCGGTTTGGATAACGTCACACAAGTTGTAGAGCTGGAGAATTCGAGTGTATGTATGTACCTTCAAGTTGAGGATGAACTGTGGGACAATGCCCTCCTTGACCAGAGCGACTGCACAGCCGCCCCACCCGGCTCCTGTGAGCCGCGCTCCGAGTGCCCCATTGTCCCGGCACACTTTCACAAGCTCTTCCAACTCGGGACAGCTAATGCAGAGGAATACATCAGTATGTTCGTTACTTGTTGAAAAAAAAACAGTAATTGTTTCATGTGTGGATTTAATAAATAACACAGTACACCAGAAAACACACCTGCATTCATATAGCACACTGCAGCTATGATGGCTATCGTTCATTAGATCACCCAGCTTTTTAAGCATATCTTCGTCACTGCAAGCAGATAATGATCAGTTTTTAACCATATCACCTACTCCCTCCATACCAAAATATAAAACGTTTTTGTAGTTCAAATTAAGCTACAGAAACGTCTTATATTTTGGTACAGAGGTAGTAGTTTAGAAGGAAAAAACTGGGTATAACAGGTCAAATTCCAAAAGTCAACTATGAGGTTATATGCAGAGAATACATGGTGACTAAAGTTAAAATTAATGAACTCACCTTAGTTTCGATAATACAGTATCTCTAAACGCATACACCCGCCTTGCTTCGGAGTACACATGTGAGGCACGCTGAAATTAGGCATGCGTTGAGAAATTAGACTCTATAGTCATAGACAGCCTTATATACAACACAAAGAAAATTAATCTTAAGTTGCAGGCTGAAGTAGTGAAGTTAAAGTAAACTCAAGTTTGCTACGCTCGTGAAGAGTGTACACTTTAGGTGAAAGTCAAAAATCATTTGTGCTGACATGGAATTGTGCCAAAATAAGGTATTGGGAAGGGGAAACTTCTGAGTCTCCAAACTAGTTTGTGTTAAATTAGTTGGTGTAATGAAATACAGAACAGTGAAGTCATATTCACCTGAAATAACTTGAAATGCTTTGCAGCTCTCAGAACATCCAAGGAAGTTTGAGAGCTCTGGAAGACAGTTGCTAGGCTTTGACCTGTAATTTTCTCTATTTCCTCCATCGTATATGGTTCCTCATGCAATAGCTTCTGCAGATTGCACACTGATCAGGGAAGTGCAAGGTAAAATAAAACATGAGAGGTATTTACTGTTGTGAAGCACCGCTTTTTCTCCCTGGGCAATATGTATAACTAAGCATAATAAAATTATTATCCTTACATAAAACAAGAACAACAGCATGAAGTGACAATCATAATGACATAGCCAAGTACCGAAGTTTATATCCGATCAAGAAAAAGAATAGCAGAGGCACTGTTGCAACAAAAGTAGTTCTCGATACATACTTCAAAGCTCAAAATTTCACCATTAGGCAGCACTAACTGCAACCCAGGCAAGCGCTAAGAGATTTAGCCCAAGAACAATTGGAATAACTTCAATTTCAGGGATGATTCATCCAGGCTTTGTAGTAATTTGACAGTAAGAGCATTTTAATAACATATTCCAGTGTATACCTGATGGATTTCGACAGTAATATTTGCTGTACTTAAGAATTTAAAAATTGCTACTAGTATGTTAGCTGACAGAACTCCAAAAGGAAAATAGTTGTGAACACAAAGGCATCAAGAACTTCACTGAATTTTGAATTAGCTTAACCACATATAGGTTGCTGTAAATTGGCATAAATAGGTAATACACCCATGGACACTGGGAATATAGGAATCATATCCAATTTTTGCACTTGTTTATCACGCTATCATCGCATACTATGTTTGTCTGTATGCTTTGAAGAATCAAGATGAATTGGTACCGCAAAAATTTAGATGCCTATTCCGCTGCCATCACTACCTTTCTTTCTGTGTTTGTCTGCTTTATTGATGAATACTGTAGAAGTTTGTGTGTTAAATCTGATGTATCAATTATACAATTTTGTTGGTTTATGATCTTATAGGTCATGATCTGCCTTCACTTATTGTAGCTCTGTAATTCTTCATATTGGCATATAAATGAAAATCATGAATTGCAGTTATCCATATTATGTCCTGCCATATTCAATGTATCTATCGTCTGCAACATAGGCATGACCGCATGAACAGAGAAAATGAAAGCAGCACAAATATCCTTTATATGCAAAAGCACGTCTTCTTGAGCCATATCCTAAGTTCTTAGTAAGGTTTTGTACCTCCACAGCAACTCCAGGATCAGAAGAACCTTCTTTGCCAGCAAAAGTGACACATATGCCCTCCACATCAGAGAGGGTCTTAACAGATGTGACAGCTTTTTTTGTATCCATTCCCAGTTTGATGGCGAGAACAATCTGTAAAACAAACAGAAGATATTAGCTCCATATACATGATAAATGAAGATGAATACCTTCAGTTGTTTTCCAGAATTAACAATAACTGAAAACTGCGAAAAAAAAACATTTTCAAGATAAATATACATATGTGGCAATATAGTGGCAAGGCATTTCGGAACCCTTCTATATTCTCAAGACAAATGGATCATAGCTATCTAGCGATATGGGTGCTATGAATGTGATGTGCAATCATCATTCTTTTTTTTACATGCTCAATTTGGAACCAAAGAATCTCTTACCGCTGCCAAGCGACACTCTACAACACGGTTGTTATAGTTTGTAGCAGCTGTCTCTGCTTTCTTTGACTCTGCCAGACAGTGGGCAATCACAAATGTACCACCGGAAGGTAGTTGCACATCCGTTGCTTTGATTGGATTGAAATCTATCAACTCAGCAAATCCAGGTTTGGCCATGATAGATATAGCCTGGAAAAATATAATAAAATAAAGTAACTCAAAAAACATTATAATGTGATCTACAAGCATCTTAAAGTGTGAGACGTGCATGCAGTCAGGTATCAAGTTCTGCAAGCTTTATTGAACAGATATCTTCCTTTCATGAATAATACCGGGGGTGGATAAAATTGTTTGTCACATGTAAGCATGATACACAAAAAAGGATCTTGGAACATAAAGCTAAACCTTCTGATTCTGCAAAGAATAAGCCATATCAAACATAGTAACCTACTGCCAGGATTCCTCTATGGTGTGCCGATACAGGTTTAACATATTACTGAACGTAACAGATATTCATTGAAGCAAATCAGCTATAAATATTGTGCTACCCTACCCACAAGTTAGGTTCGTAAAAGTTTTTTTTAATCTTACCTCTACTTTGATTTTACTTAAATGACATGAATTAAGCAGAAAAGCAAAATAGGAGTTGTCCATAAACAGTATGGCATCAATTACCTGATCCATACCACCTGACTGTGTCCCGATATGGCGCTCAGATTGACAAGTAAATTGAGCAACTTCTTTCTGCATGATTTTAATGTAACAATTAGATATAGGAAAGAATCACAAGAACCTTGTTTGTGAAACACCGATAGTACCACCAAAATCATTTTTATCTCCACAGTTTGTACAACTTATTATACTAGTGTGAAAAGGGCAACACATCTGTTCCATCTGACAAAAGAAAACATGCACTTGCTCGGGGTCAAAAAAATTGCAAGTCGCATAACGATTTTCCAGAACCTGAAAAGTTTATCAACTTATGCCATCCATGTCATCCCCATATAATATATAGTGTTTTGGTTTATTGTGGCAATTATTTGAGAACAGTTCCTTAGGCTTGAAGCTTGCATCAACCTTTGATCAATAATCAGTTGTCATTTCATATGTAAACAGGAATTACAGCAATGTATGTTTTTTGGTAAGGAATACCTTTGGGAAGTTTTTCCCAAGAATTCCCATGATAGCAATTGTTGCTGAACAGACAAATGCTGCTGAGCTTGAAAGTCCAGATCCTAAATAAGAGCAACACACAAGCATTACAAACTTTGGTACACATGACATCATTCATGGTAACCATAAAACTCATAATCAAATTCCCCAAAAGTACCTTGAGGGACTGTGCCATCAACTACAACATCAAGAGCAACAGGTTCACCCATATCTATCCCTTTTGACCTAGCATACTCGTATACCCCCTTGTATCTGCAGACAGAAGATTAAGCAGTCAAGCGAATGAAATAAACAGAGCAACGACTTTATCAGTACGCAGCTAAACTTACCCACACATGAAGTAGTGGCCCCATTTGTGGTTCTTGATGTCAATTTCCTGCACAGAAAATTCTTAGCAATCAATGACGGAAGCAGAGGTGTCGGACAGAAAGAATCATGTAAGTGAGGCTGATGACGGACAGCAACATGGACAAAACATATCTTCTGGAGATGGTGCTATGGGCATCTATTCCAAATTATTCTGAATATAAAAGAAAACGGATACGCTTATTTAATTTTGATTCTCAAGCACGATAGACTTATTTTATTTATCTGCACTTGTTCCGAATCGAAAAGCTTGCATTACATTTGCTGCATCGGGCATCTACTTACTCTACACTTCGAATTGCTCTGCATTCCAATTTGAAAGACCCGTCCAAATTTGATCATGCCACCCTCCTGACTGCTCAGGGTTGTGACCAAAATTACCACTGCAAACTACAGCTGAGGGTAACATAAGACCGATCGTTTCCAGCATCTCCTTGCCGGTGCAGCACGAGGTTTCCGTAGCCACGACAGCCCTCCATTGGGCATCTGACTGAGCCAGGGGAACAGAGGCTCCACACGACAGTGAGGAGATGCCGAACAAACACAAATGATTGAGTTCACGAGCAGGACACGGAACTGGTCCATGGCACGCATCACGGGCTTTTTGTCATCCATATATCATGACAACGCTACCACCGCAACACCATAAAGCTAGGAACGAGATTCGCATGGGCTACCTCCCCGGCAGAAGAACAAAGCGAAAAATTGGGCGCATGGCTGGAACAGGAGACTCCCTTTTTTTCCGTTTTCGGTGGATCGGATAACACATAACAGTCCGTCCCCTTGAATCACGGCGTTATATGAAGGGGGATATTCGGGAGGATTCCGATCTCACAGCAGGGCGGAGCAGAGGGGAGGGGGGGGATTGGGTTTGTTATTACCTCGTCGGGGTCGGCCGGGTAGACGCAGGTGGCGTACTTGTCGTCGACATTGGCGACGCGGACCTGGGCGCCGTCGGCCCTCCGGATGGCGACGATCATGTCCTGGCGGATGGCCATGGGCAGCACCGAGTAGCCCTCGTAGTCGATGTGCTCCCCGATCAGATTCACCCTCCCTGCACGCACCACGCACGCAATCAGTCAGTCAGCCAACCAGTCCTAAATCTCCGGCACGGCAACCTCCGGCACCGTGCAGGAAACCAACTAGCGGAAGTACCTGGGGAGCGGGCGAAGAGGGCGGGGGCGGCGGCGTAGAGGGCCTGGAAGCGGTCGGCGAGGCGGGCGAAGCGGAGGCGCGCCTCGTCGAGCGCCGACCCCGCGCCGTACACCGGCTCCAGCGACGACAGCGCCGGGATGAGCTCGTCGACGACGACGACGACGCCGCCGGCGGGCACCACCTGCTCCTCCTTCTTCACCATCGCCGCTCTCTGTCAATCTGGTGGTTGGAGAAGTAGTTTGGACTCTGCGGTTTGACCCTCGGGAGGAGTTTCAACCGTGACAAACGGCGATCTGTTCCGGGTTTGCGGATCGGGCGGAGTTAAGTAACTCATATAGCGGCGTGGCGCCACGTGGACGGAGATTGCTGCCCGTAACTGACTCTTCCGAGGCTTATCTTATCCCTTTCGAGTTCGATATATTTTGAATTTTGTTTGGTGACTTGTCGCGGTTGAGTTGACAACGACCCGCCTCTCTCCGTCGATGCCAGATTTTTTTTTTTGAGGGTCTCCGTCGATGCCAGGTTTGTATATCGCGGTGATTGTGATTGACATGGAAAGGCTTTTTTTTTTAGAACACAGTACAATGAAGACGCTCATATACATGAGCATACATTTACATCTTACGCCTATAAGCATCTTCTCTTCGCAATACTGAGCCGACACATCATCTTGAAGTTAATGAAGCAATCGCCTCGTTTTCGACGGGAACGTCTCTTCTCACTGAAAGCATATCGCCGAAAGGATCTGAGATTTAAACTCTGGTGGGCTGGGAATATCACTGTCCCTCCAACCAACTCAATCACATGTTGATTCGCACACGAAAAGGGGTTTAATAATTGATGTTTCATCTTTCCATCAGTGGATTTTTTTTTCACGATATTGTATCAAATGTATTCATAAATTTTAAATGTTTTATGTAATACGTATTTGTATTAATTTTTCATATTTTTAGTATACATTTTATTAAAAAAATGTATTTATATTGACTTGGTGTCCAGATTAGTTTCTGATTTCTGCATGTTTTAAGACTTTTCACAATAATCACTTTTACGGAGTCTCAAAAATAGAAAAAAGTTCATATAAAGTTTTGAGTCGAGAAGCTTCCAGAGGACCAAAAGGTCGCCCATGGGCTCTCACAGCATCGGCGAGCACCCAGTGTCAGCCAGGAGGCGCGTGGAGGGCCCCACACACCCCCTTGGTGCCCCTTTTCACTATCTATTTCCGTTTATATTTATCTCTCGCTTCGAAAACCTTCGGTACCGATAAATTTTAATATTTTCGCCACCGTAACTTTATGTACCTCTATGGTCTAATCTAGCATTATTTTGGAACACTACCATATCAGGGGGCTTTTCGGTGGCCATCTTCATCAACTTGGAGGTCACTATGATCGCTCATCAGTAGTTTTCTATGAACTATGGATTCATGGATGTAACTAGATGGTTCTCTCTCCCCCTTGTTCTTCAATACAATGATCACATGAGTTATCTAACATGATTGTGATTTATCTCATGTAATTTTCTGGTATGTTTGTGGTGGTCGTATGAATTGTTACTTTATGATCATATTTATACTTGATTCTATTTGAGATCTATTTGTTGTCTTTATTGCATAATTCTTATTCATATATGATCTTCTAATTATCTTTCTTTTTTTGGCCAAGTTTGAGGGGTGATCTCTAAGAGGAAGTTGTGTATCTAGTTGGGTTCAATCTTGAAAGTAGCCTACCTGGTTGATAGAAAGTAGAAAAGGCTTGTATTAGGTCATTGCTACTAGGGATAAAAACCCGTTGAGTAGTTGTCCTTTCATACAGGGTGAAGATAATATATCATCTACTTCATGTCATTGTACTTATTGCACTACTCTGTTTTATGCTTAGTACTTTAAGATTTATGCTGAATAGTGGTCTTAGATTGAGTATTAGTTATAGATGCAATTGGATAATGGTCTAAAGATATTGGGATGTAATGCTCATATGTTGGTTGTGTCATAGATAATCTAACATAAATATTGTAATTTAATTGATACACCACTGTAATTTATTAGCCACATTATTATTATCTTAATTGGAGAGAGAACCATTAGTGAAACCGTGGATCCCAGTATGTCTTCGTCATGGGGCCAGTTTTTTCGCATGATTCTGAAGAATCTAATCTTGGAGAATCAAAAGCATAAAAGAACTCGATCTGATTATGAAGGATTCTGAGAATCAAACCACAATCGGCAATGCAACTAGCTAGGAATCATCGTTTTGGCTCGATTCTGGGGTTCCTCTTGTTTCAGCTCCAAATTTACATGGGAAATGCCCTCCCACAGTTTGTTCGTCTCCTCCTCCATCTGACTACCGAACTGCCGTCCCATCCATCTCTGCATCTCGTCGGATCCTGGCATCTCCATTAGGCCTCCTCCGACCCCGGTTGCTGCCGCCAAGTCTCCCGCCCTCGCCAATCGACGCCGTCCGAGTCCGTCCCATCCCTCGATGCATCCCATCGGCTCCTAACATCCTTGTCTAGCCTCCTTCGACCCCGACCGTCCCTTCCCTCCTCGCATCTCATCAACTCTCGGGGGCGGACCCAAGTACAACTGAGTACTCAAATTTGAATTTCCTTTGTATTTGTGCATATTTTGAAACAAAAAATTTCAAAAGTAACAATATAGAACGTTTTCCCCCGGTCAAATGATGCGCCCCAATTAGAAATTTTTCTGGGTCCGCCTCTGTTAACTCTCGCAGGAGAACGTTCACACACCAGCATGTGTCGCTCCCGCTCGACTCACCACGCTCCTTCAGGAGTTCCAGCACCGCTTCTTTTTTTGAACCAAATGATGCATCTATTACATGTGTACAGAAAAGCGGCAGTATACTTTTCTAAATCAACATAGCATTACGATTGGGGAGACAATAGTCTATTCGGTGTTCTATTTTTTTGATCAAGTGTAGTTTTGGATACATCTACAATTTTGATCGAATATGTGCCTTGCAGAGGTACTCGGTCAAATGTCATGAAGTTGTGCCTTGAACATATACGGATAATTTTACACATGAATGTTTCTTTGAGTGTGCTTGCAACATGTATGTCTTTATGCATAATTTCTATTCGAGTGGAAGTTGTTCGATGCAATAAATGTTAGCAATTCAACACAACTTTAGTTTAGGGGCATTATAGACATTTTAGGACACACCCCATTTCACAATGTCAGACTACAATCTTAAAAAAGAACTCACGCCTGATTCGTTGGAAGTTGATTCTATGGTTAGTTTTCCAGAAGTTGGTTATGGATAATCAAAAGAAAAAGATCACCTTCAACCGGCAGATCTTTTGTACGCGTCTGCCGCTTGCGCAACCGTCCGATGCGGTTAGATTTATCAGCGCGCGAACTAGTATATCATGCTAGCTTCCTTTGCAACAGACCTATTGTTGCAAATGTCAGTTCGCAACAGCCGTTCTGTTGCAAGGCTTGTTACGATGATGAGAAAAAAAAGAAAAAAAAATGCAGGGTCCTTTGCAACAGGGATCATGTTGCAAAGGTCCGATTGCAACAACGCCTCTGTTGCAAAGCCCTGCACAAAAGGATCGTTGAAAAAATCTGTACTATGTACTACTATGGTTAAAATAAAAAAAATCAATCCATGAAAAAATTCCATTTTAAAAGCTTTGCAACAAAGATTTGTTGCAATGGTTCAGACGCAACAGAGGTTTTTATTGCAAAGCTATCGTGATGATTTAACGTAAAAAAAAATCTTCGTCAAGGCTTTGCAACAGAAGACATGTTGCAAGGACAGATCGAAACGAAAGAGTTGTTGTAAAGCCCATGATGATCCAGGATCGATCGGACGGTCCTACAGGTGGCGGATAACTGGTATACTATGACCGGCGGACGCGTAGCATCGCCCATAATCAAAAGCTAAAAAGAATTGGCTCATATAATACTCCCTCTGGTCCATATTAATTATCGTTGAAACGGATATATCTAAATATATTTTAGTGCTAGATACATTCATTTTATCGATAATTAATATAAATCAGAGGGGGTAATAAAATTCCATTTAATATCTTTTGCAACACTATTATATATTAAAGTTATCTATCTACCACATTTGCATTTGATTTCTTTGTAACTAGCAAGTCTAGTGAGTCTGGAAATCTTACTGAGTACTATTGTTGGGGGTTAAGGTAGTGTTATACTTATGTATGCAGGTGACCGTGATTATTTTCTTCTACGCATGCTCCTGTTGATTTGATAAACCTTACATTCACTCTCGGTCTCAGATGAACACGTGATAGTGGTCTTCATGAACGGAGTTAGGAGCCCCGCCTTCACCATGAGCTTAGGGTCAGGTAGGCCAAAGGAGACCTCGGATCCACGGCAGACCTCATGAAGACCTCCAACAACTACGCCACCAGCCAAGAAATAGGGGGTTGGTCGCCGCTTCATCCAAAAGCTAGCCGAAGAGCGAGAGCCCGACAACGGACAAAATCGCAATCGCAACAAGGAGAGGAACCAATGAGACGTCAGCTAGATTCCAAACTAGTTGTAGCAACAGATGAGCCTGTCACCAGCGAGGATGGTAGTAGCGAAAAGAAAAAGTGGGGAAACAAGGGCAAGCATCCAAGGCGAAGATGAAACAACCCTTGTAAATACCACGCCCGCGATGCATTCAAGATCGTGCACACCACCAGGGATTACACCCTCAACGACAAGATCCCAAAGGACAAGAATGCAAGATTGAGCCAGGACCACGACAATGACGATAGTAGGCAGACACCTATCTCAAACGCACCAGGAAACCAAGGGCGAACCAACGAAAGTGGTGCTGGTGAAAAAAAAGACAATGATCATGATAGGGTGGATCAAAAGACCGGAAGTATCAAAGAGGAGATATTACGGTGGATTTACCAAGGTTCAGTCCCTCATGGTCGAGGTAATACCCTACTCCTACTTGATTGATCATGGGTGGAAGAAATCCTCGCCAGAGGGGGTTACAATATGTCTAACGCTATTGAGAGATGATGTACTAATAATCGATGGCTCCCTAGCTATCCCTAGATTCTTCTTATATATGGGGAGCAAGGCATACAGTTACATGGTGAATCGACCTACAGATTAGGAAGAATTGAGAGTCTTCCTTTTGTGTTTGAAGTTGATGAAGCTTTTGGAAGAAGGGTTGTGTGCGCGTAGGGAGACCTAATGTAGTGTGCCTCAAGGGCTAGCTAGGTCGGCATGTCGCCCAACCTGCCCTTGTATGGAACATCCTCGGTATATCACATCGTTAGCACCCCTGATCATGTGTAATTTATATCTTTTGAATATGTGAGGTCGCAGCAACGGGTGGAGAGCGGTTGTCGGTGATTCGAGCAGCAACGTCACCATGTCAAGAAGCGATGGGTGTAGACGAGGCATGGCGGTGGATGGTGGTAAAGCAGGGCAGCACCAGTGGATGAAATTCAGGCGGTTGGCTCCCGCCAACTCCATGTGAGGGACAGGGAAGCTCAAACCTCCTCTCTATATGAGAAAAGTTAAGGTGTTTATAGGAAAAGTTTGTAACATATATTGAGCAAGGTGAGCCGTTGGAAGGTGTTTTCCGTGTAAAATTTCTTTTTGGGTGATTTTTATTGGAAAAAAGAGAATTGATGGAAATGCTCTGTTGTAATTTTCACACTTGTACACATGAACTACGATCAGTGGCGTAGCTAGGGGGGTTTCAGGGTGGTCCATGGACCACCCTGGAATTTGCATGTAGCATATATATAGTGTAGAAAAAAATGAAATTCTTAAAATTAAGTACTACATGTATATGGATATTTAGTGTTGGACCACCCTGAAATATTAAGCTAGCTACGCCACTACTACGATGATAACTTATAGAATGTAATATATCTTGGCTGAAGCTTCAACGATGATAACTTATAGAATGTAATATATCTTGGCTGAAGCTTCAATGTCGACATGGTCCTTCCACTTTTCTCCCTAAACTAAGATTTTGCCAAAAATATATGGTTGTGTGCACTAATCGATGCAAACATAAGGATATTCTTCCTTTTCAAGAGCATCAACAGTTCCGTTCACCTAATCTAGTCCCTCAAAGGCCTACGGGCGCGATCGAATGCATCAGTGGGCACTGATCAGGCATCGCTCATTTTGCTGCTACCACAGTCGTGTACCTCATACCCAACATTCTCATATACACGTAAACCATGCACGCAATACGTAGATCGATAAAAGGAGCAAGTTCATCGCCAAATAGTGGAAATTTACATTTATCCAACACAAAAGAACCATTGTTCATTATTGGATAGTGCTAAAACATACTCCCTTCATCCTAAAATAAGTATCTCAACTCTAGTACAACTTTGTGGTCGCGGGTGCGCATGTGCCCCTTCGTGTACGCGTTGGCGGGCCGGAGGGACATCATCGTCGGAGTTGTGGGAGGAAGAGGAGTCACATCCCTTCTGCTTGCCCGTCAACTTCCGATGCAAGCGCTCCTAGTCCTTGGCGTGCTGGGCCACCCTCTCCTTTGTCACCGCCGCCTCACGTTCCAATTTCTCGATGGCGATCCAGAGCACTTTGGCGTTCTTCTGTCGCACATCCGTCTTCGCGATCGTCAGGGACTGGCAGATAACGGGTGCCATGAGCACAGTGTCGGGATCGATCGGTGCGCGTGTGAGGCGCGTCTCCCTGTTCGCCGCCGCCTCTCTCACCCGTTGTTGCTTGCGGCGGGCTATCCCCGTATTCGAATCGGGTGCCCTTGTTAATAGCACCGCTGCTGCGGGAACAAGGACCCAACGATGACCGGGGCATGTTCATGACCTAGATTCGGAGGAGGAGGAATTCAATGGTGTACCTGGAGAGAGGCGGGCCGCGCGAAGGTGCGTGATGATCAAGAGGGCCTAATGACATTATCGACGTTGAGTCTCCAGGGGTTAGGGGCCGCCTGAGCTTGTGCGGTTCCGCCTTTGCCGAGTCGCGACAAACGAAGCCCGATGCTGAGGGCAATGTCCTCCGCATCGTCCGGCCTCGCATCACGAAGCAGGCTCTCCCAGTCGTTGGAGGCATCGAAGAGGCCACCGGAACCAGCGTTGTTGCCATTGAACGCCATTGGATCAAAATGAGAGGAGGCGGAGAGGGAAAGAAACGAAGGGAGAGAGTGAAGTGAATGGATAATGAGGATTATGGTTCGTCCAAAGAGGGAAAATTAAGTGAGCCAGCATCCATTCCCAAGCGTCAAAGCGTAGGTCCATGCAGTCAATGACAACGTAGCGGATGAGTCCGAACACGCCTGGACCTTCCCATATTCACCCTAGAGTTGGACATGAAAAATGTCGATCAACTCAAACATACAAGACCACTTTAAAAAGCCGGTCTTGATCATGGTTTTGTGACTGAGCCATCAGTTCGATCAACTTATGAAGCCCGATTGTAGTTGCTTTAAAACAACTTTGTTTGTAGGATCATAGGAAGGGAACACAGCAGGAACAACTCGAGGCTTTGACTAGCTACCAAACCTGGGCACTGGGAACCCCGCCCGACCCGACCCAAAAAAGCCCGACCCGGCCTGGCCCGACCATGCCCATGGGCTGGGCTCGGACCTAATTTTTAGGCCCAAAGGCTACATCGGGCCAGGCTTGGGCTTGGTGAAAACGCGATTTAAGAAAGGCTTGAGGCCTGAGGCCCAAGGCCCGACGTCGTTTTATGCACTGATGGACCGGGCTCGGGCTTGAAATTCAAGCCCAACGGTCGGGCCGGGCCGGGCCAGGCTCGAGTCTTGGTTTTGTGCTGCAGGTTTTTCAGCCCAGCCTGAGGCCCAGTCCGGCCCGAGATATGCCCAGATATATAGCTACTAGCTAGTAGGACCGGCCGGCTCGATGAGACGCCGTAAAAATCTCATAAAATCATTACAGAGCGCGAATGGGGACGTTATCACATGTGTGGAGGAGCTTGAAAGGATGACCACTGATTTTTATAAATCTTTGTATACTTCAGAGGGAGTTCACAACATGGACGCTGTGCTTGATGTGGTCCCTTTGAAGGTTACCACAGAGATGAACAACGCTCTAAATGCTCCGTACACGGCTGAGGAGGTGAAGAAGGCTCTGTTCCAGATGTTTCCTCTGAAAGCTCCAGGTCCGGACGGTTTTCCGACGCACTTTTTCCAGAAGCATTGGGACACTTGTGGTGTGGATGTAACTAACTCAGTCCTAAAGATCCTTCGTGGTGAAGAGAGTGCTGCAAGCATCAACAACACGCACCTTGTTCTCATTCCTAAGGTGAAGAGCCCAACATTACTTACACAGTTTCGCCCCATTAGTCTCTGTAATGTGCTCTATAAAATTGCATCCAAAGTTTTGGAAAATCGCTTGAAGGAGATCCTTCCTCAGATAATATCCCCGGAGCAATCTGCTTTTGTCCCAGGACGCTTGATCACAGACAATATAATTGCTGCTTATGAGTGCCTACATTTTATGAAAAGGAACAAGGCGGTAAAACACAGGCGATGTGCCTTGAAGCTGGACATAATGAAAGCCTATGACCGCGTGGAGTGGGCTTATTTGAAGGCGGTAATGCTGAAATTGGGTTTTTTCTGAAGGTTGGGTAGGCCTTGTTATGAGCTTGGTGTCTTCGGTATCTTATTCAGTTCTCTTCAATGGAAAGAAACTTCAGGAGTTTACACCAAGCAGGGGGATTCGGCAGCGAGATCCCATGTCACCCTATTTATTCTTGTTAGCGGCAGAGGGCCTTTCAGGCCTCCTCAAATCCAGAGATCCATCATCGCATCTAGGTGGGTTGCTCATGGCACCTTCGGCACCACAGGTCAACCATCTTCTATTTGCTGATGACAGCCTACTGCTGTTCAAGGCTAATACACAGGGTGCAATGGACATATCAAACCTACTGGATACCTACTGTCAGGCTTCGGGACAACGAGTTAATACGAGAAAATCTTCAGTTTTCTTCAACAAGGGTTGCCCAGAGTCTGTCAGAGAGGAAGTTAAAGGGGTCCTTAATATCCACACAGAAACACTGAATGAAAGATATCTTGGTCTCCCATCAGATATTGGCTCCTCTAAAACTGGTGCTTTTAAGTTCTTAAAAGATAGATTGTGGGGCAAGGTCAAGGGGTGGATTGACAGGATAATCTCGTCTGCGGGGAAAGATATTCTGATTAAATCAGTGGCGCAATCGGTACCGGTTTATTCTATGTCTTGCTTCCGTCTCCCGAGAGGACTCTGTGAGCACCTCATGAAACTCATCAGACAATTCTATTGGGGAAGCAAGGAGGGGAAGAGAAAACCTCATTGGGTCTCGTGGAATACAATGACTCAACCAAGGAACGATGGTGGTCTGGGCTTCAAGGACTTAGAACTCTTTAATCTCTCTCTCCTTGCGAGACAAGCATGGCGCCTTCTTGAGAACCCAAATTCTCTTGCAGCAAGAATGTTAAAAGCTGTTTATTATCATGACAGTGATATTGTTGCAGCTCAGCTGGGAAGCCACCCATCTCAAATATGGCGTGGTATCTTGGACGGTCGCGATGTTATGCTGAATGGACTGGTGAGAAGAATCGGGGACGGGTCGACCACCAGGGTTTTTGATGATAACTGGATACCACGCAGCTCCTCAATGAGACCGCTGGCGTGCTTAGTTCCGAACCGTCCTGTCATGGTATCCTCTTTGATCGATGCAAGCCAAGCTCAATGGAAAGAGGACGTGCTGCGTCAAACTTTTCTGCCGAGGATGTAACGGAGATCCTAAACATCCCATTGTGTACAAACTCCCAGCCGGACTCATGGTCCTGGCAGTTTGAACGCAATGGCTCGTTCTCAGTCAGGTCCATGTACAGGGTGCTGTTGAATCTTAAGAATGCAACCAACAACATGTTGTCGTCACGCAGCTCTGGCTCCAACCCGGTGACCGAGGAAAGATGCTGGAAAAGGCTATGGAAAACTGAGGTGCCTGGCAAGATCCGTAACTTTCTATGGCGGCTCAGCCACCAGTCGATACCCACGGAGGACGTCCGACACCACCGCAATATGAGCATCGATGATTTATGTCAGTTATGTGGAGCAGTAGACTCATGGAGGCATTCACTCCTGGATTGCCCCATGGCCCATTGTGTATGGGCTTTGAGTGATGAGAGAATCACGGAAATTGTAGCCGAGACAAAGATGCCAAATGCTAAGCTATGGATCTTTCAGCTTATGGATTCACTCAACCACGCGGACTTTGTAAATGTTGCAGTCACTCTCTGGGCTATTTGGACCGCAAGAAGAAAGGCCATACATGAATCAATCTTCCAGAGTCCCCATGCTACTCACTCTTTTGTAGCAAATTTCATCAAAGAGCTTCAAAGTGTGCAACTGCTGAACACAACAGCAAGAACTACCGGAGGGAGAACTACCACAGGGGGATCGTTATCGCATGTGAGGGCCTCAACCTCTCGGGTGGACCGAATGACCAGTGGCTCTTTTGGAACAAAACCTCCGGCGGGTTCCTGCAAAATCAGAGTTCATTCATACTTTGATACTCAGCTATCGAAGTGTGCTGCAGCGGCAATTTGTAGGGACAGCGAAGGACATTACCTGGGTTCGAGCTCTTTGGTGATCAATGGCTTGTACGACAAATCAGGGGCAGAAGCAATCGCATGCCGAGAGGGTCTGGCCCTAGCCGAGGACCTTGGCCTGGGAGCTTTCGTAATTGTATCAGAATCAAGACAAGTGATCAACAATATTCAAAGCGAGTCTGGTGGCGCTAGCGGCAATATCATCAAGGAAATTAGCAGTAGGAGATCGTTATTTCATGCATGCAGTTTTACTTTTGAGTCTAGTTCTTCTAATTTGGATGCTCAGAAAATCGCAAAATTCTCTAGCAGACTTGATCAGGGTCGCCATTTGTGGCTTACCTATCCTCATGATCCAATTTGTATCCTCCCAGTTGCAGATTATGATCAATAAAGCTAGTGGTTTTGCCTCAAAAAAAAAAAAGGACCGGCCGGCTCCGGCGACTGTGGTGGACGCTCTCCGGTGCGGTTCCAGTTCTCCATCCCGTTGAAAGCTGCTTGCAGAGGTCGATCCTTCACGGCCTCACCGAAGCTCGTCTGGAAATGGTTTTTTGAGCAGGATGCATGTGTGACGACAAAAGATAAATTATTGACTAAACGAAATATCAAGGGGACAGAAAGCATACGCTCTGAGAGCACACCTATACTTTGCACACCGCCGTAAGCAACGGTAACAGCCAGACCAGCTCCAGCACCGGAGAGCGCCGCCACGTGCTCCGGCGCAGGTTCAGCCTAGCCGACAGGTGGATGTCCATCTGCTCCTAATAGTTGCATGTCACTTTGAATCATGCCCAAGCTCTTTCAACAGGACATACAGAAACATATCAGTGTGCAATCCCACGAGGATGCCTGGCCAGTACCACCATTGCTGCATCGCACGCTAGGCTTCCATGGACAATACAGCTTCGTCATCTAAACCAAGCTGACAATGGCGGATCTAATCTAGAACAAACGAAAAACCAGGTGAATCTTAAACTATGGTGAATAATAATCACGCATGTAGAGAAGAAGACTATGGTGAATCTAGAACAAACATGATGGACCCTCATGCTTTGAAAAGAAACAGAAAGAAAAAAAGGTAGATCAAATGTGCCGATATATCGCCACAGTTTTCGCTTCGTTGCATCATTCAGGCAAGCCAAGTTTTTCAGTACATACACAAAAACAACAAAATGCGACCACACTGAACCACGCTGCCAACAACATGCCACCCCAACTGGGATCACATTGAACAGATCGACCTAAACTCTGCTGAGTGAGATGTCGTCAAGATTGTAAATCTGTCTGCCCCGCCACCAACCTCAAATCAGCTCTCAGATGCAGCACCCCGTCAATGAAGAGGTTATCGTTAGCAATGAACGTCGACCATGGAACGTTGAAAAGATCAACGCACCCCTCCGCCCAATTTGGTGAACTGAATGTAACTCTATCCTCAAACTTGCTTATGAATTTTCCTGGCGATCGTCCTTGCAGCGAACTCAACATCTACAGTCAAATCTGTTGAGCCCTTCGGATTCTTACCGACTGCTAAGCCGAGGTCAAAAGTGTGCAGCTCACTGTACTCGTCCATTCCACATGATGCCATGAGACAAAATCTCCACCCTGCAAGCCAGAACGAGTGCGACTGTATAAATTCAAACGGGAAGAGTCGAGAGCACTCCTCCCATGTTAGATCCAGGTAAACTGTAACCTGTGGGCAGGGTTGATCAAAAGCAACCAATTTCACAGGTTTGCACTTGTAAGCTCGCTCAGCAAATTGCCAACAGGTTTGTGTAGTAAGAGCACCTTCCATCTGTCTTGGGTATGCTTTGTGTAGAAGTACCTCAGTAATGCGCTTAGTTAATTGTTCATGGTCTATATCCTCATCGGTGCATGCTAGGATCTCCTCAAACGCCGTACGCGTCATATGACTGAAGCGAACCAGTGGAAGTAAACGAGAACTCAAGATCTCACGTCTTTCCTCTGAATCTAGGTATCTTGCGCGGGCCCACTCAAGCATGAAGTCATATAAGTGATTTTCACTGTCCACTTGTATGTCAGCACTTGAAAAGACGGCTTCAAGCCCAGCAAGAGAAATGTTCATCAGTTTATCTTTGGACCTGAAATGAGACAAAACAATTCAATGAGTACACTAAATACACGGTTTCATGACATCAATGTCTACAGTTTTCTCAGAAAAGGAAATAAAACAGGGCTCCATTAAACGGGGATCACTAACTTTACAAAATCCTTGTACTTGTTGGCAAGGAATTCCTTGGCAACACCTATCACATGCTGGACCTCAGCGGCCAATGAAGTTGAGCAAGGATGGTCTAGGTAGAGCAGTGCAGATTCTGCTGTCATAGGCAAGCTTCTAAGCAACTGACTGCAACGCCTCATGCAAGAAATAACCACAAACTTGTCTGCAGCTATCAAGATGTCGAGCAGAAGAGTGGGCTCAGTTGTTGTCAACTTTCCACTATATATAGCTTAAAAGCTCCATAAGGGCATTTTCCTCTGTTCCAAGTAGAGTGAAAACAGAAAATTCATAAGAGAACAGTTCAATAAAGAAGTAAACAAAACAGGACAATATTTTTGTATC
Source organism: Bromus sterilis (assembly GCA_950022295.1). Lineage (NCBI taxonomy): Eukaryota > Viridiplantae > Streptophyta > Magnoliopsida > Poales > Poaceae > Bromus > Bromus sterilis. The sequence continues at coordinate 437,667,482 of OX465595.1, forward strand.
ATAAATAATTTTTTAAGTTGACTATTGACTAAGTATTGAGAAAAGCTCCATGGGAGATTAACCCTTTTTCAATCACGGAATTTTTTTATATCTATACTGCTATAGAAAACTTACGAGTTGCGGAATCCAAACGATCTCAACCATTCCATACAATCGTATCTAATGGCTCATAAATTATTATTTTTAGTGGGCTCAAATTACTTTTAACCTTGCAAATTACCTCATCATTGCATATAAAAAACAGACTTAAGGCAGAGTTAATCCCGAATTAAGAGAGTAAGTTGATCCACAAATTGCCCACATCAATAAATAAAAGAGACGACACGCATCAGGGATATTAAGATAGTGCACTGCATGGTACACACAATGTATACCATAATAAGCTTCTTCTTTTTTTGGAAAAGGTATACCATAATAAGCATGCTTTTATTAAGAAATGGTAAGTTGGTAACAGTTTAGATATCAAATTACCTGAATTGGCAATCCTAATTCTAGGATGGGTCTGATTATCAGATTCTTGCATGCCGTTCGAGAAGAGCTAAGAAATATGAAGCTTATTAGAAACTTGGAATGACTGTACAACAGATGCATTTCACATGGTTATACAAAATACCTTTAGAAAGAAAGGACTTCTTGCAGCAAGAATTGCTGAATTGATATGAAGGGACTTTACTGTCAAAATTGGTGTACCTGCCATGGTTGAGCAAAAGTCAATACTGTGTCCATTATCATTTATCAGCAGCAACATACCAAGATAAGTGCAATACAAGACAACTAGGAAAAGTAAAAAATGTACTCCACAACCATGGAGTACCTAATTAAAACCATTAGACATATTATCTTCTGTTAAAATACTTGGGAGCACTGTGTTCAATGGTACACATTCATTTAATCAATCTTCTGATATTTGGTAAATGATTAAAATAATATCACCAACACTGAACGGGCATCTAGCTCAGCCAGCTGTCTAAGCATGCTTGTAGCTCAGTGAGCAAGGTTATCTCAAGGATCCTACTGGAACTTCATCAGATAATTATTTGTCAAAACCTGAACTGAGGCAAAGCCTTTTACAAGGCTTCAAGACAAACCTGACCAAGAACTGTAACATGAAGATTAGAATTTCAAAACCTACAATTTCGCAGAGGACAAGAAGTAGTACGTAGAACTTTAGGTGTCAGCTGGAATTGCATGTTTCCACATTCTCTGAGCCACATGGTTGTGTGCTTCCATTGTCCAGTGATTGATATTGTTTGAACACAACGACTAAATCCAAATACATCGTATGTTAGTTATTTTTTCTGAATAAATTTTATACTGATTTAGCCCAGCACAAATTTCATTGTGAGATTGGTTGTACGTTTCCACAATAAGATCTCAGGCGCAAAACTTATAATAGCACTCTATTGTTTCACCGTTGTCGCAATCACTAATCCTAATAAAGATATTAGCCATTTAACTGCAGATTGTGCCAGCACCAAATTTATCTCTATGCAGCAGGTTGTACTACATAAATAAAAGTGGTTATCAAGCAGGCTAATAATGACCATAAATGTTTAACACACACAAAACAGACTAGCAGAGGCGATAAATGCAGACAAATATTGCCCTTGCATGCTTATATGTTGAACAGGTAACATGGCTGTGGACACTCGAGAGTTCTAAATTTTAATGGAGCTCTTCCCTCCACATCTCCTCTCTAAATATAAAGAATCATTTTTTCTCATGTAATCAACATTTATAAAGATGAGTCCTGAAACAATTTTTCTATAGTTCCAAATGCACAAACGTTGTCAATGACACATTTGATAATAATATGCTCTTCCTTTTTGTTACATTCAGAAACATAGTACTTAGCAGATTTTGCGTGTGCACAATGTAAAATCCGTGGTTCAGAAACAATGTTGATCTGCTAAATGCATTTCCCTACAAAATTGGCTTTGAATTAAGCGAGCACAGTCTTCAATGTCAGATACTACTCTTACATCTACACAACATCAGCTCACGCACAGCCCAGAGATTGTGGATTCCTTCAATTGCTTCCACGTTACAGTAAACCCTAAAACCAATGCCAGCCTGAGCCCGTTAGACAAACGAAATTAGCCCAAGCATCACATATCAAGCGCAGCAACCACAGCCGGGTCAAATTAATGTTTGAATCGCATCAGACATGCATAAATACACCCAACGGCGGGGAGAGGGGGGAGGGGGGCAGAGGAAGCACTCTACGCACCTTTATCCGACTCGGGAAGGGGTCCTCCTCCGAGGTCGTCGCCGGCGACCACCTCTACCTGCAGCGCCTTGTCAGAGAATTTCTCCGAATTGAACGCGAACTCGAAGCTGGGCACATCGTCGCCGGGCGAGGACTCCAGATCCGTCTCCGCCTCCGCCGCATTCGCCATCACTTCGCCGCCGGCCACGAGTTCCGCCGCGTCAGGAAGAGGAAGGTCGCGTGCAGGCCCTGGTCGCGTGGGACGGTGGCGGTAAACCCTAGCTCGCCGAGGCTTCTTCGAGAAGGTGAGAGTGGTCGAATGCTAAACTTTTGGGAAACCCGGGAACATTTTCTTTACGAGCCTAAGAATTGTCAAGAGGACCTTGTGTTGTGGGTAAATTACAAGCACACCTTTTTCAACATTATTTTTTACCAATTAACTTTATGTGAATTGTATAACAAAAGTCCTTACAAAATATATTTTCCATACTATAAATCAATGATATTATGCTTATATCACATAGTTCATGTGCAAATTTTTCGTCAAATTTAAATCTTCGAAAGTGTGTGGATCTTAAAGCATCTACAATCACACATAGTAAATTTGAGCCCTCTGAATGTGTCCAAAAGGATCTTAAAGCATCCACCTTCTCATGCTTTGGCGCCTCCTCCTTCATGTTCTCTGGCGCCTCCGCGCCTCCTCCTTCGGACTATGCAAAGGCAAGCTAGTTGCACTACGTTCGATGCGACGTGCAACGTGAGCCTCATTCGCGGACCGCATATGCGCATAATCTTGAAGAAGGTGAACTTGATTCAGACAATGACGGTGGATGCGGTGGCGGACCTTAGATTCAAAGTGGAAAAGGGAGAGGAAGGGGTAGCGGATGCGCAGACGAGAGAGCATGGGACAAGTTAGGGTTGCCTCGTTGTTCGGCTTTAATAGAAGGAGTTGGTCCCTCTGGCGGTGAATCGGAGAGGCATCATGAATGCATCCTTGCCTAAACCAGAGAGGCGCCCATCAGGTCAATGGATTTTAGCTTGGTCACATCCGTTAGCCTGACATGGCGCATGCGCTCGGGCATCCCATATTCACCCCTCATATGGGCTGAATATGGGAAGTGTTGATCAGCCCGAACGTTTGGGTCGGGTTTGCACAATTTGATTAGGTGACGTTTTTTTGTTCAAGCCCTGAATGGGCAGGTCGCTTAGATGTTTGAAGGAAGTCCGATTGTAGATGATTTAATAGCCTAGATAAAGATAGACGAAGAGTGGTATACTAAAATGAAATGACAATTTGTTATAAGTCAAAGATGATTATAATTGTTGGTAGAACACTTGTTTATAATAAAAACATTTGAATTCACTAGTTCTAGTAAGTTTTCATTAAAAAACTATGCATAACATGTTAAGAGCCTTATGGGTTAAGTGTCCTTTAAAAAAATGTGTGTATACATTCGAAGATCTCAATCACATGATGTTTTCAAGTATTTCTAACTGTAGATTTCAATCATGGTATCTTTGAACGTGGCTCGGTGGTGGTCTTTTTCGTCCACAAGAGCCCGACGGCGGCACCGGAAGGAAAACTTTCGCTGAACTCCTTTCGGCCGCTCAAAATCAAAAACCCGATGAACGGTTTTTCTAAAATATTTGAGCAGCTAAATTGGGATAGGAGTTCGGATAGAGATAGTCTTATGAAGTCAGTGTGCAGGTGCATCAATGACTTGCAGTAGCACCCGACAGGTGGAATTAGTACGGTCTTTTTTTCAGAGTGTCGTCGCCAGGGACAGGGAGGGAAGCACTCAGCACCTGCAGCGGCTGATCATCACAATACTCTTTGGTCTCTCCGTACACTAAGTCAGTAACGTCAGCAACTGACGCTGCACGCACGAGCAAGCCTTTGCTGCTGCTGGGTGAGAAAGCATCAAGACTGCAAAGCCGGCTGCTCCACCAACGTCAGATGATGATCTCCAACGCAACTGCAGCACACCATTGGCGATGATCGTCGCCGACGATGGGACAGGTCATCGCCGAGGGGAAACTCGTGCTCTTGCAGGGGCCGAGAGGGACGGACATAGGCTCTCAGACTTTGTCTGAAAGAAAACCCACCAGGAGCAAACAAAACAATCGCCCTACAGCTTCAGGCAGCATCCCCTGATCCAGCAACTTCTCTACAACGCCGCCTGTCAGCGACAGCAGCTCCATCCAACCTGAGGTGCTCCGGCCTCCGGCATGTGTTCTCCGACGGTGCCCCTTCGGCGGCGAGGCTACCAACAACACGAGTTTCCTTCTCAGGATTGGAGGCTCTGTCTGAACCTCTTTGTACTGTTCAGCTCAGGGTGGAAATACAGTCGTACATTGTGCATAGTTCAGACTACGTGATATTATAAGCCGACTTATATATCCAAACAATTCTCTAGACCCTTTGAATTCAAATCAAGGACAGGTCCATGTAGACCCGTTAAATTCGCCAGCTTGCTTCAGACCAATCATTCATCGGTACATACAGAAACATCTAGCTGCCTTCAATCGTACTTCCACCGTCCAAATTTAAGTCAAGTAATTTGGGACGGTGGGAGTAGCACACTAGAGCTAGGCTTCCATGGACACCTTCAAACGGAGCTGACGAGGAGAATCTATCTAGAATAGAAGAAGAAAAATGGGCAATTGCGTATCGAAAAGGGAAATGTTAAGTCAGGACAAAAGCGTGCAGTGAGCAGGTTTTCGACTTTCTCATTGTAACATCATCCTTACATCATTCAGGCACATACACGAAAACGGCGAAATGAGACCACACGAGCATGAACTGCCAAAAAGAACTCCACATTATGCCCAGCCAACTAACAAACTCTCAGATTATGACTGAAATGCCATTGGAGTGATCGACCTAACCTGCTGAGTGAGATCTCATCAAGTTTGTAGTTCCGGCTGCGCAGCCACCACCCTCATGTCAGCTCTCAGATGCAGCACACCATCGATGAAGAGATTGTCGCTCGCAATGAAAATCGACCATGGGACCTCAAAAACATCATTGCATCCCTCAATCCAATCATCACTGAAGGTAGTCTTATCTGCAAACCTGGTCACAAATTTTCCTGTTGAACTTGTCCTTGCAGCTAACTCATAGTCTACTGTCAAATGTGTTGGCCCCTTTGGCCTCCCTTCTGTTGCTATAAAGAGGCCAAAGTTGTATTCCTTACTCTGCTCATCCATCTCACAGGCCGCTGAGAGATAGAAATCCTTTCCAGCAAGATGGAACAAGTGCATGAAAAAATTTCCTCCTGGGAAGAGTCGAGAGCACTCGTCGCGTGTTAGATCCAAGAATACAATAACCTGTGGGCAGGGTTGATCGAATTCAACCACTTTGATTGGTTTACATTGGTAAGCTCGCTGTGGAATTTGCCAACAGGTTTTTGTGTCTGCCTCAATAGTATCTTGCTCATGTGCTGGGTAAGCTTTGTGCAAGAGTACATCGGTAATACGCATCGTTGTTTCCTCATTGTCTATATCATCATCACTGCATGTCAGGACTTCGTGGAGTTTCCTCCAGCTCATATGACTGAAGCGCACCAGCGGAAGTAAACGAGAACTCCAAATCATGTGCCTTTCCTCTGTTTTGGGATATTGCTCACACACCCACTTGAGCAAGAAGCTATATACGTCATCTTCACATGGTATCTGTAGGTCAGAACTAGAAAAGATGGCTTCAATCCCGGCAAGTGGCATGTCCATCAATTCATGAGGGAACCTGGAATGAGACAAATCATGCCTTGAGTAAATATTTCATGCATGATTTTGTGGATAAAATGCCTACACCTTTTCTTCTTTGAGAGAAGATGTCTATAGTTTTCAAAGTAAAGGAAAAAAGTGGCCCATCAGATGGTGGTCACTCACTCATCCAAAATCTTGTACTTGTTGGTGAGGAATTCCTTGGCTGCATCTTTCAGATGCCGAATTTCAGCGGCCACTGAAGTGGAGCATGGGTAATCTAGGTAGAGCAGTGCAGACTCTCTGGTCATAGGCAAATTAGTGAGTAACTGCCTGCAATGCCTCATGCAAGCAAGAACCTCAAATTTATCGGCAGCCATCAAGATGTCAAGCAGAAGATTGGGCTCAGTTGTTGTCAGCTTCCCAGTGTACATAAAGCTCAAAAGCTCCATCACGACAGTTTCCTCTGTTCCTAGTAGAATGAAACAAGGATGCATAAGGATTTATGATATCGGTTCAATACAAAACTAAATGGCAGATTCATTGCGCGTAAATTATTACAGTAGACATTCACTATTGAGGAAAGCTATCCATACAGAAGACTAAGAGTAGACAGAGTACCCATTGGGTAGTTAAAGGTGACGGTGAAAAGAGACTTGAGCATTTCAGTATAAAAAAAGGGAATGATCTGACAGAAACTTAGTACAGAATCCCTACAATAGCATGAATAATCATGTTTTATATTAAAAATGTAGTGTAGTTAAATACATATTACAGAGTCATGGCACGGTCACAATAATAGAAAACAGGATATAAATTATAAAGGAAGAATGTTACCACTTTACCTGAATCAGCAATTCGGAGTGTTAGATGCCTCTGATCAGATTCTTTCATGCCATTTGAGAAGAGCTATGGTGAATAACGAATATTAGGAAACATGAACTGACCATAGAAGAAATGAATCTCAGAAGGTTATGATAATTACCTTAAAAAAGAACGGACTATTTGCAGCGAGAACCACCGAACTGATGTAAATGGTCTTTACTCGTAAAACTGGAGCGGCAACCATGGTCAAGGAAGAGTCAATACTTTGTCCATCTGTTCATCACACATAGAATAGAAAGATCAGAGAGATATACAGGATAAACTGGGGAAAATAAAGTTAAAGGCATAAAACACAACCACTAGACAGATTCTGCTGCTAAGAAACTTGGAACACTCTGTTGTACTATGTGTGCATATTCGTTTATTCATCCTTCAGAAATATGGCAAAATGATTAAGAAAACATCATGAACAATAAAGTTCATTTAGCTGCATTAAGCACTCTAAGCATGCTGGCTGCTACTGAGTAAAGTAATAGTAAATATTATCCCAAGGATTCCTATTAGATAAATGTCCAAGTACGAAAGAACAGAAATCAAAGTATTTTGGTGGGTATCTTGCCATCATTGGCATGTAACTAGTATTTTGCACATATGAAGAAACACGAAACCTGCAAAGGGTTATATAGTTGATCAACAGATTGTATCCGTAGCAACAACTATACCTGTACATCACAAGTGTTGATACTACATAAAAATAAATGATAATTAAGCCACCGAATATCTAGTAACATCAAATGTTTCAAAAAATAAGGCAGAACTATTGTTGACTTTAATGTTAAACTGGGAATATGATTGTGATTCTGAAGAGCTCTAGAGTAGGAACCCGCCCCTCCACACCATCTCTCCAAATATATATGGCGTATCATAGTTGCTGGTTGAATCAGAAGTTTTACAAAATGGAGATTATAAACCAACTTCCTCATCCTTCTAAATATACATCCATTAAGTGAATAACAGATTTGACAATAACATGGTCTCCCTGTTTGTTTTTCCAGTACACCTTTTGTCAGGAAAATTTCTTCTATGAATAATCTGGCATGTTAATGTAACCTTATGAAAACAAAATCCCAAGAATGGTACAAGCACATAAAGCTTTTCTCTAAAATCTATTAAAGCAACATATTTCCAGAAAACAAACGCATTGACGTTATAGCATATTAGGAAAGGAAACGATATATTTTACGTAGCAAATTTAGCCGCTATAACGCTATGTACGATATTAGCGCGCTACATGCGCTATAACGTTGTAACTTGTAGCGTTATAGCATACACATGATGATTTTTTTTAAAGGGAAGTCAGGCCACAGCTCAGCAAGCCTAAAACCACCGTCGCCCACACCCCTCTCACTCCCCTTTTTACACGACAATGACCATAATCCTATGTTTAGAAAGAAACATGCACTTACCCAGGTTGTTGACTGATTGAAATAATGACATCTCGTCGATGTTGTACTTGGTTATCATGCATAATAATAGATGAATACTAATGTTGCACTTGGATTTGACTGAGAACATGAACAAGCTGCCTTGGATTTGGCCCATATGCATGTATTGCTCTTGGGGGAAATTTAGTTGCTGAATTTGCTGCATCCTAGTTGGACGTATGGACAATGTACAGTTTGATGATTGCTTCATCTAAACAGACTTAATATTCATCCAGACTAGACTAGAAAACCTCCAGATTCAGGCAATTCTTAAATTTATCCTAATCGTTAACCCCTAAATCCCTAGTGAAGGGCAAGCCACGTTAAGTGAAGGAACAGCAGGAATCGCAAATAAGCCACTGATTTCACACGGGTCACTCATACAGAGGAATCACCAGCAGCACACAGGAACCACCATCAGATTCCAAGGGCGTGGGGGTAGCGAGGCAATGTACGGACCTGCTTCGTCCTTGTGGGGCTCCTTGTGGTGGAACGCCAAGTCGGGGAGGGATCCTACGACGACGCCGTCGCTGGCGACGACCTCCAGCCGCAGCACCCTGTCGGAGAAGTTCTCTGAATTGAAGGCGAACTCGAAGCTGGGCAACCCGCCCCCGCGCCAGATGTCCAAGCGCCCATCCCCGCCTCCGCCGGCGCCCCGGCAGCCGCTGCCCCTTTGCCGCCGGCCATGCGCCCCGCCGCCACTAGGAGAGGTTGGAGACGGGACCGTGGCCGTATCCCTAGCCGGATTCTTCGAGAAGGCGAGGTCGGCGGTACTCCTCCTCTACTGTTCAATTTTGGGAGAGCCGCCAACCTTTTCAATTTTTCGGGGAGGGAGGGGGGAATGGGGCTCAGTTTTTTTTAATGGACTTCAGTCTTTGTTAATCGCTGTTGACTACTACCTCCGCTCAACAAACGTTTTGGCTAGCTAAATTAGTACTAGTAGTTTTTATTTATTTATTTTGAAAATGCTATTATTCCCCTACAAAAATAACACAGATACAGAAAAATAAAAGAAAAAGAGAAAGATGAATGGGTACATACATCTCTTTTTTGGGGGGTGCTGACATCTTCCTCCTCTTGCATTCATCAACGATACACCGTAAGCAAAGCTCGTCATCGATCTCTAGGGCTCTCTTCACGAAGCAAACTTATTGAAACCCAAAAACTTGTAAACATGTAGAACACTCTACGTCCTATCAAACGATGTCAAACAATAAAATCCTCACGTGCGAACCTTCTAAACTGAAGTCAACGAAACTAAGTGTTTTTTTATTTAGCTATACTCAAACAATAGTCATTATCATTATGGTAATTTACGATAACCTTTCGGCTTATAAAGATCTTCAACGGATCTAGAGCTCAAAAAAATAGCCCAGTAGGGTCCATGCCCAAGCCTCAAATTTAATTAAGCCTTACAAAATATGTCAAAGACACTAGGACTAGGGGCTCTTCCCTTTCCTTAACCCTCATCCATAGTCGGTGATGTGGCGGAAGTGTTTGATGCGCGCCAACTCCATGCTTGTCGCCTCTATCCATCCAATCAATGGTTGTCGATGGCCATATGACCCTCTTTGCCATCCACCAACTGATCTTCCCGCCTTCTTTCCATTTCCTATACACACCTCCCTCGCCTCCTCCACCCGACGGCTCCGCAGTCATCTCATTCATCGCATGTCGCCTCCCTAACCCCACCACATCTCGGTGACACGTGCTCCAATAACCCGCATCGACCATGCCCAACGTCACCCAACATGCTTCACCGACAACATGACTGAGACACCACTCACAACCCTTCACAGGCAACATGACATAACACTGCATGCGCATGGCTCAAAGAGCGCAACAACCAACCGCGGCAACAATGGACATCAAGAGCTCGGAGGGATGAGGGTGGACAAATGAAAAGAGAGAAGGAGAAAAATATGACCCACTGAATGAAGGATCCCTGATCACATAAGGCATAACATATTAGGGTAAAAAAATAGGGTAAAAAATTAGAGACTAAGGTCCTCTCAAATCGGACTGGGCCGATTTGGCCCTCCATATGACTTTGGATACACTGAATTGTCACAAAAATAGTTTGACATCAACTTGTTGTGGCCATCTAGCCTCCTTCTATGAATGTGATCAAGGCCGACAACAGAACCATAATATTTCGCCCACTTGTTGTTCTCCATGTGCACTGCCATGATGATGACAATGTCCTCATCCTCCTCAAAATCATGGTCCCCTTAAGAAGATGAGTCGTCCCACAAAGGCGATGGCGAGTACGAACCCATAAAAAATTACCACACTTTTTGTCACAATCCATGACCATATCGCGACATGAAATGAAGATTGATTTTTCACCTTAGAGATTTTTTCTCGAACACATAGTGGACGCGAAGTTGAATTATGGACGCCGTAGCACACCGGAACCTTGGAGGTCACCAGGTTGGCCCAAAATTAGGCAGGGGTGATCATGCTGCCACCAAGAAGTCGTAGGTCAGTGAGCAGAGCTATCATCATCAGTCTGGCCAACGATCAAGTGTTAGGAAGAGCGATGTATTGGCATTTCCCGGGTGAGACGAGAGGAGGATATGACTATTTGACCTCGAAGTCGAGCTGGTATGCATTGTCAACCATATCCGACGACAGATGATCGAGAAGCATCCAAAACCAAAGCAAATAGATCGGCGATGAATGGAATTGGTAGATGCAATGGTCGACTGCAGACGGTAAGAGTTGCGAAAATCAGTGATGGGGTGGGGACTGGGCCCGAGGCAAATGTCGGAGCAGCTGTAACGGTGAGATCTAGTCGGAGCCAGTGGCTGATAGCGACCCGTCATGCGACGATGAAACTTTCGCAGGAGGTTGGGTGTATGTATAGTTGCATTTTAATTGGATTAGCAACATCAGCTCATGTGCTGCAAATAAACAGTAGCAAGAGTATTGTTATTTTGGGATGCTAAAAAAAGTCATCACCAATGGCATTGACGAGGCGATACCCCCATGACTCCTCAGCATGAGGGTATCTGGTGCGTGTCCAGACCGAAGGCCCACTAGAAGCTTCGGTTGGCCCAAGATCAGCCCACCCGAAGCACCGACGGCTCCGTCGACATGGAGTCCAATACGGTTTGGAGTCCAAGGCATGCTGCCAAGTCTAGCTAGATTAGACAATCACCTTTATAAACCTAGACGGACTCCTCGAGACCTAGCCTAGTATATAAAGGTTGGGAGAGGGGACGTCTAGGACATCCAATCTCGCATAGCTCCATCCTCGGAAAGAGAAATCCCGTCGAGACCTCCACTGTAATCGCCTCCTCCATATAATACATCGAGCAGGAAGTAGGGGTTTTACCAATCGAGGGCCTTGAACCTGGGTAATTCCTGTCTCCTGTTAGCCGACGAGAATCGTCAACCTGCACTCCTTCTTATACGATCTAAACTCAGGGTTCCTAACCATGGGATTTGCCGAGGCCGACCCTCGTCATGCATGTTTTTGCCCCTCGAGGCCTAAGGGCATCTCCAATGCTATCCACTAAACGGTGCCATTGTTTCCTTGCCACCTACTTGTCGATCTTGGAGTCCAACTGGTCGATCCTCAACCTTAGCATCTTCGCTAAGGGAAATTTGCTGCTACGCTACATCTCACCTTCCACTTTGGGTAACCAACGAGGGGCGAGAAGTAAACTCTCGTGACATCACAGAGCGACGCCGCTGCCGAGTCCAGTCGGTCAAAGGTCTTCGCCTAGAGCCTTGACACGGAGAGAAGAACTACTAGGATGTCTTAAAAATGAATGCGACACCTGTGGGTGTCGCCTTCGCCGATGCCAAGGCACGAAGATTTCACTCGGCAACTCACCATGCCACCAATGCCACCAGAGGGAGCGTGAGGAGGTATAATCCCAGATCCGGAATGCTCGGGCTACTCGTCGCTCCCCCACCCGATGCCCACACACTCTAAGGGAGAGCCACCACCATCACCATGTTGCCTGCCGGAAAGAAGCCATGTGGTCCACCATCCAGGGCCACCGCTCCGGCATCCCTGCCCCTAGACACCTCCACCCTACACCTCACGACACCTCAACCCTGCTAGGATGAGTAGACATGATTTTCCACTCAGTGCCCAACGTCAGTCCCTTGGATATGAGTTGACCCTCCACTGTAGGAGGTGCCAACGCCTGCATCCGCATCCAGTCCGTACCGAGGGGACATGATCCTAGGACTGTCGATGGCCGCCGTCAAGCCCTCCCGGAGTTCGCACGATGCCAAATCCGTTTTCTAAGGCATTGATCTATAGGACGAATAGTAGTGTCAGGGCCATCACCATCGCACACCGCACATGTGACGAGACTGTTCACAGGCGCAACTCAGGCCAAGCCAACCTCACCTACCCAGGGAATGAACCCCAATCTGCCCCGGGCCCAGATTCGGCCTGCCCGAGCACAAACCCTAGGACCGGGCCGCCACTGTTGGATATATGCTCTAGAGGCAAATAATATATGATTATTCCAATATATCTAAGCAAGTTCATAACCAGTTTCATACCGTGCTAGAACTGTGTCAGTGAAACAATGATGCAGGTGTGGTATAGAAACCCCCAGAGTTCCTAGTTAGCCTCTACATCGATAACTAGTTCATGGTCAACATGATGATCGTGGTTTCGCGATCATGGACAGTTAAGTCTCTTGACTATGAGGTCACCTCACTGGTTAAGTGACGTGATGAACATTACCCAAAGTAAGCATTACAGCTTGATCAAATCTTATGAAGGTTCAGTGTTGTAATTACAGAACGTGGTAGACCGTTCCTTTGACCGTGAGTACGTGCATAATCACTATCTTCCCGGATGCTTTGACTTACATCCCACCACCTGACTGAAATATGCGGGTCATAACGGTTGTATCTTAGGTATTCCGTGGAGATATGTTGAGGAGTATTGTTACAAGAGCGGGATTTGTCAATCCATATAATGGATAGATACTCGGGGCCCACTCGGTGAGATTCCATCCATAAAGCTGCAGCGTGTGACTAGGTCACGGGGATGAATATCACGGGAACGAGTGAATAAGGATTAGTTCGGAACGAGGTTGAACCAGACATAGGATGTCATTGATCGAATCTCGGAACAATCCAGTATCGCTGACAAAGGGAATGCTATACGGCGTACGGTCCAATCGGTGTTTGATATCCGGAATGCACAGGGGTCATTATGGGCATCCAGGTCCCGCTAATGATCATTGATTGTAGCCTCTGCTCGGTCATGACTGGAGTGTTCTCGGACCGTAGGGTAACACACTTAAGGGCTCGATGAAATCGGAGACCTTTTCGGAACCATCGAAGCAACCAGAGAATAAAGGAAACAATATCGGAGAAGTACCGTGTTGAACCGAAACAAGTTCGGAGTGAACCGGAAGGTGTTCCGGAGCACCAGGAGATGGAATATTATGTTTTAGTTATTAATTAATTGAATTAATAATTAAAATCATTTTATTTCTAATTAATATGTGTTATGGGCCTTAGTGGAGAAAAAGGCCCATTAGGGGAATTAAAAGGGAAAAAGAAAAAGAAAAAGAGGGGGGAGGCGCCATGGGCCCTAGGGCCCATGAGGGGTGCGCCCCCTCCCCCCTTGGCCGGCCACCTCCCCTTAGCAAGGGACTTTATTCCCACATTGCTAAGGGAGAGGGGTTGACTCCCTCCCCTCTGCCTATATATAGATAGCCAGGGTGCACATATTTAATACACAGAAATTTGTGAGAAAATAAATATTACTCCGAATTGAGATCGGTTTTCTCCGGTCTTCTCCCCTCCCTTGTCTCTTTCACGGTGGACTCCCTAGTGTGAGTCTATAGTGGAATTGAGGCTTCTCTGCTAGAATCAGAGGCCGTCGTGCTGCCGAAGCTCCGTCCGGAGGTCTGCTTCCGCCACCTCCGCTGGATCGAAGAACGGAGGTCGCCATCAAGTCTCGTATGTGTGCGAGTACTACGAGGTGCTGCACGTGTGGCACTACACCCATCCGGGTGCTCAACACAGCCAGGGGGCTGTGAAACTTGATCGGCTACATCAACCACGTTTGCGGGAACGTTTCCCGCGCAACGGACTACACCCCGAGGTATGTTATTTCCGCACTACTTTCCGTTACGGTAATACGGCTAGCTAGATCTTGGGTTATGGGAACGCTAGTTAGAAAAATTTGTGTTTTCTGCTGCGAACCCCAACAGTGGTATCATGAGCTAGGTCTATGCTTAGTATTACTGTACGGATAGAACACATCGGGGATGTGGGCGTTGATTGTATGATTGTTACCCTCCCACGTGTACTTGTTCACATCTACGGCATTGTTTGATGAAGCGGTCCCCGACCGACTTTACGCGTACTCTTACGCGAGACTGGTTCCACGCTTGACATACGGCTTGTACCGTATAAAGTGGCTGGGGGGGTGTCTGTCTCTCTACTTTAGCGGATGTGGCATTTGCAATGGAGGGCCCCGTGCGGGGTGTAATAGAGACAATCGTATGGTTGACGTTGTGGTTGACTCGTAGGTTAAAACCTGTTTAACTATGAAAGCCCTAGCAGCCACGTAAAACTTGCAATATACAACTAGACCGTCTAGACCTTGTATTGCTAAGTGGGGGCTATCGTTCGTTTGTTTGTGATGTAGTGATAGCTTTGCTATGTGTTACTAGTAAGTAGTAATCGTCATCATAAAACAAACTAAAATGGAGACACTGTAGACTTAGTGTTGCCATAGCTCAGACATCTTAAAACTTGCTAGTATAGGATACACGACGGTAGCATGTGATAAGATGATCCCTTAACAAAGCCAAACACAAGTATTCTATCGAAGTGTGCACCGCCTGGAAGGTTCTCCCATATGGCTTGATGCTCCGTACATACCGGAGTTGTCCTACATATTCAATGGAGTTCGCATGAGGTTGGGTTCGGCAAGCCTGGCATATGCAGATATGGCCTTGCTGAACAGCATATAACATGGAGGTTAATTTGGCGAGCCTAGCATATGCAGATATGGCCTCGGAATACTAGAGATCGAAAGATCGAGCATGAGTCACAGTACATATAAGATAATGTGATCGCACAAGTTGTTGTCTACCTTTGAAACTGACCCGTCGGCCGTGTGATATTCGAGGTCGGGCAGTGAATCTGGATCATGTAATCACTAAAAATTCCTAGGGATGAAATGTTTTAGTGCGAGCTCATTTATAATGTGATTATATGAACTCATTGTTGTGAACTAGTCTTAATTGTGTTCCTTGCAATTATGTTTGTAGAAAATGGATAATACCCAGTACCTTGAAATGGTTTCCTTCTTACATGGTGAAAGACTTAAAGAAAATGGGTCAAACTTCGTTAGTTGGTACTTACGCCTTAGAGTCGTGCTCAAGAGAATCAACCTTTCATTCTTAACTAAAAAGCATGTGGGAAACCCTCCAGAAAACGACATGGATGCACAAGCGGCGATTGATTATCAATATCGTCGAAGGACATATGCCATAGCTAAGGGTATCATAGAAACCAGCATTCCGCAACCTTTGCGTGAGGAGTATGCTGATTTGGATACATACGATATGATCGATGAGCTGAAGTCATCAAACTTGCATCAGTTTAGAGTTGCCAGATTTGAGTTAGAAAGTGAGTTTCTCTCTACAAAGATGGAAGAAGGCTCTTGCCTTAAGGCACACTTGGCCAAGATGCATGAGATACATCTGAGCCTCGTAGATGACTTTGACTATGAGACCACACATGAGTTTGCGATATACACGGTGTTACACTCGCTTCCACCGAGCTATACAGACCATGTCCATGGCTATGTCAGCAGAGGTGCAAGCCTCGAGTTCTCTGACTTCATGGATAGACTTCAGTACCTGGAGGTCGAACCCATTGAAGGAGAAGTTGTCGATGGAGAAGGTATATACTTGATATACTTTATAAATGTTTACTCCCTTATACAACATTTGCAGTAAATGAGTATGTGATACTTATTCTGTTTTATGAAAACAGAACCTGCCGTTGCATGGACGGGAAGAGGTGAAATCGAGGATTGATGGATATCAAGTCAGTTGATGGCCAGCATGGATTCCACCGAGACATCTATCATAGGAGATACTTAGAGTATTAGATAAATCTTATGTAATCATTATAGTATGAACACTTAGTTGTGTGTCTTGCATCTCGCGAGACAAAGTTATTCATGTAATGAGACAAGTCAGTTGTTCCATCTTTATGAATAAAAGCGTGTTTATACTTTGATTACGTCTTGATTTATGATATGATAGAAAGCATTTATAATACTACTATTATTGTCAAGAAATATTCAATGTTTAATGATAAAGTTGTCTTGATTATAACAAGTCAAAGATTTGATTGCATGAGGTGACTTCATAACTGATGAATTCATTAAATGTATGATCTATTAACTTGTGAGTTCATTATCGAATGAAAATCATAACTTGATTGCATGAGATGGATTAGATACACGATCTATGAACCTCTGCAATAAATATAATCGTGACAAGGTTCTAGCAAGTAGAACTTGTGCCAATCATTATACATAAATGATGTAGAATGGGCATGTGAGTTATCATTAAAGACTTCATATGATTAATTGAAAGTTGTATTCAATTGAGATCATAAACTGAGATTCAGGAATCACAGTGAGAAGTGAGAATACAAGGATACATATCACTACGCTACGATCCAAAGTGATAAGTATTGATATTGACATAATGGGAGACTTGTGGAAGTTGTACCACAAACTACGATGGAAGTTGAAAGTACTAGACTACTTAAACCATTCGTAGTCATACTAAACCATAGTATGGTCTAAACGTTCTTTCCCCTAGCACTATAGTTATTGTCGAATAAGTTGTTTAATTCATTAAGTTAAAACACCCACTTCATGAATAGGAAACCATCCTGAATCTAACGAGACATGATAGCTCCATAACTGATGGTGTTATAAGGTTTCTTAAAAGAAAGATTTTCTTTGTAATAAAACTACGAGCAATTGAAATTACATATTCTCCCCGAATAGAAAAATTTGTGTTGCTTAATTGGTAATACGAGAAAAGTCTCTCGACACGGATCCAATGGGAGATAATGGAAACTTTGACCGGGGTATTGGACCTTGCCTTCAGAATATCAGAGTATTGCAACGGAAGCATGTTCCGCTGTAATGACGCTATATAAGGAAGGATATGCCAAAGATGATTGATCTTGGTATATGAGTTGAAGCCATTGTTGAATTTAGAAGGTTATCATGAATACGTTCTGTACAGAACAATAATCATGAGTCTTCTTAATAAAACAATAGGGAATAACATTGCTTGAAGACACAAATGAATGATGGTAGCCTAGAACACGAGGAGAAATGAAATAATATTGAGTTACATATAGGATGGCTCACGTCCCGTGAAATAAATCGGTTATTTCATATTCTTGACAAACTAGAGAGTTATTGAGAATAATGTAATGGGCATAAGGCATTATTTGGTTATGACCAAAGTTCAATGGTGATTGACTACGGAAACGTAGGAATGCTTTAATCAATAAAATATTTCATTTACACTACGATGGACCATAGCCTGAAATTACATCTCAGTCAAATTTGGGATTTGAAAGATAATTGCAATGGGCATGACGAAGGTTACTTCGTTAAAAGGATGGACTATAGTACCTCAAGACAGGAACCCTCAACCTTGATTTGATCAAGTGATTTTGTGATGACCAAAATATTGAGTGGGCCTGCAGTTTCATGAAACTGAGTGGGAGCTTTGAAGACTTCCCAGAAACTTGGAATGCAGAGGGCATTTTCTCAGTGGGATCTTTGGAAGCTTTGTCATTATGTGAGACATAGTGAAACAATAAAATGACTTGATGAAAACTGAAATATATGAGTATATGATGGATATATTTGAGTGGGAGCATGATCATTGTCTCAAACATATATGCATTGATATGTGCGAAGAATGATCTCATATGTATATATATATATATGGATATGCATTGATTGTGTATATAGAGAATTGTCTTATATACATATGTGCATTATGATATATATAGAGCATAAGGCAAATAAAATACAAGATTGCAAGAATATTCTTTTATATGAAATACCAACACATTACACGTTGAAATCTATATGAGTAGATTAAGATACGGATAATGAAACGAAGTGAAGGTTGGAATAATCTTCTAGACAAGAAACAGGTTCTTGTGGCTAGAAATTATATAATGAATGAAATCCAAATATCACAAGCAATGTCTTGATGAAAGAATAGAGATGCACCATGTGCTGGACATGTGATCTTATATGTTCTTGACATATGATTCTACCATATAACATGCATTGTGAATCCAACAACAAAATGACTCAAAAGTTCTTGGAAGAAGAACAGATTCCGATGTGCTTTAGGAGTAAAACACAGAATCTGAATAAAGTCCATGATTTCAGTATATGAGGAATACTGAGGACTGTACTCTAAAATATAGAGAGGATAATAGACTTGAATGTAATGCAAGATTACAATTTCAAGCCATATTATGGGTCTATATGGAATTAGAGACATCACCGAAGACATGAAAGAAATGTGAGCAAAATTCACAGCACTACAAACATAATACTACTTAAGAAAGTAGACGTATGGATAAAAGTTTAGCGTTAGAAGTATTGGACTTCTGGCTGAGTGTATTTCCCAGTATATATGACTAAGGATGAGTCTTCTAAAGACTGAACCAAGAGATCATTGGAGGATACTGTGAAATAATAGTCTCACTCTCCCGCGAAACTTAGATCCAACCATTATATGATAATGAGTGGTATGTCAAAAGAGTTTTTGACCTATACCAGTTGCAAAGGAAACATACGAATCTGAATTGGTGCAGTTCGTTGACGAACCCTCTTCCATGAGCATGCATGATCAATGAAACACTTATGTGATAAGATGATTATGATCGAAAAAATGCGGCTAGATTATTAGCACTCTAGTGCAAGTGGGAGACTGTTGGATATATGCTCTAGAGGAAAATAATATATGATTATTCCAATATATCTAAGCAAGTTCATAACCAGTTTCATACCGTGCTAGAACTGTGTCAGTGAAACAATGATGCAGGTGTGGTATAGAAACCCCTAGAGTTCCTAGTTAGCCTCTACATCGATAACTAGTTCATGGTCAACATGATGATCGTGGTTTCGCGATCATGGACAATTAAGTCTCTTGACTATGAGGTCACCTCACTGGTTAAGTGACGTGATGAACATTACCCAAAGTAAGCATTACAGCTTGATCAAATCTTATGAAGGTTCAGTGTTGTAATTACAGAACGTGGTAGACCGTTCTTTTGACCGTGAGTACGTGCATAATCACTATCTTCCCGGATGCTTTGACTTACATCCCACCACCTGACTGAAATATGCGGGTCATAACGGTTGTATCTTAGGTATTCCGTGGAGATATGTTGAGGAGTATTGTTACAAGAGCGGGATTTGTCAATCCATATAATGGATAGATACTCGGGGCCCACTCGGTGAGATTCCATCCATAAAGCTGCAGCGTGTGACTAGGTCACGGGGATGAATATCACGGGAACGAGTGAATAAGGATTAGTTCGGAACGAGGTTGAACCAGACATAGGATGTCATTGATCGAATCTCGGAACAATCCAGTATCGCTGACAAAGGGAATGCTATACGGCGTAAGGTCCAATCGGTGTTTGATATCCGGAATGCACAGGGGTCATTATGGGCATCCAGGTCCCGCTGATGATCATTGACTGTAGCCTTTGCTCGGTCATGACTGGAGTGTTCTCGGACCGTAGGGTAACACACTTAAGGGCTCGATGAAATCGGAGACCTTTTCGGAACCATCGGAGCAACCAGAGAATAAAGGAAACAATATCGGAGAAGTACCGTATTGAACCGAAACAAGTTCGGAGTGAACCGGAAGGTGTTCCGGAGCACCGGGAGATGGAATATTATGTTTTAGTTATTAATTAATTGAATTAATAATTAAAATCATTTTATTTCTAATTAATATGTGCTATGGGCCTTAGTGGAGAAAAAGGCCCATTAGGGGAATTAAAAGGGAAAAAGAAAAAGAAAGAGAGGGGGGAGGCGCCATGGGCCCTAGGGCCCATGAGGGGTGCGCCCCCTCCCCCCCTTGGCCGGCCACCTCCCCTTAGCAAGGGACTTTAGTCCCACATTGCTAAGGGAGAGGGGTTGACTCCCTCCCCTCTGCCTATATATAGATAGCCAGGGTGCACATATTTAATACACAGAAATTCGTGAGAATATAAATATTACTCCGAATTGAGATCGGTTTTCTCCGGTCTTCTCCCCTCCCTTGTCTCTTTCACGGTGGACTCCCTAGTGTGAGTCTATAGTGGAATTGAGGCTTCTCTGCTAGAATCGGAGGCCGTCGTGCTGCCGAAGCTCCGTCCGGAGGTCTGCTTCCGCCACCTCCGTTGGATCGGAGAACGGAGGTCGTCATCATGTCTCGTATGTGTGCGAGTACTACGAGGTGCTGCACGTGTGGCACTACACCCATCCGGGTGCTCAACACAGCCAGGGGGCTGTGAAACTTGATCGGCTACATCAACCACGTTTGCGGGAACGTTTCCCGCGCAACGGACTACACCCCGAGGTATGTTATTTCCGCACTACTTTCCGTTACGGTAATACGGCTAGCTAGATCTTGGGTTATGGGAACGCTAGTTAGAAAAATTTGTGTTTTCTGCTGCGAACCCCAACAGCCACCGCAGCCCGCAGTGCCGCCGGCCCAGTCCCTGGAGAAGAGAGGTTGTTGCACCACCGCCCTGTGCCGCCAGTCAAATCGCAGTCGCCACACCACCATGGCCAGCACTAGCCCGCATCCCCTACCGACCAAATATATGGTCGTTGCAACGCAGGCACACACCACCTCCATAGCCGCCCTCAGCCCACACTGCTCCATAGGCCAAACCAACAAAGTCATCTCTGCCATAAGACGACCGCCGCCCAGATCCGTCGTTGGCATGCCAGACATGCTCCACCGCCACGCTGAGCCACACATCAACCACGCCGGGTCGTTGCCCAAAGCCCGCGTTGCCCACCGAGCACGCACCACCGACCACCACTACCTACGCCCATAGCCGAAGAGGTCGCCTCCGTCGGACCACGCTGCCCGCAACCCGCAACTCGCGCAACCGGTCGACTGCTAGATTTGGAATGCGCTCTGGAAGTCTCCCAGCTGAACCATCCCGCGTGTCCAACAGCAACCCGTCTGCCCCACCGCACCGCAACACGCCGAGCACCATCGTCGTGCCCCGCGGATAGCACGACATCCTCGCCGAGAGGCCGCGCCCCGCGCCATGATCCGCTGCTATAGGAGGAAGAGGGAGTCCCCACCGCCGCCTACGCCGACCGGGCTTCACCCGGCGGCGGTGAGGGGTCGGGACATGGAAGGGGTCTGGAAAGGTGGTGGCGGCTAGGGTTCGCCCGGCCTCTCGCAGGAGAGGCGTGGGACGAACCTGTCTCGGTCTGACGAGCCTTCAACAATTTTTTACTATTCAAAAAAATTGTTTTGGCATCACATAAACCCACTTTTTCCTTCTATACAAAAATACAGTGATACTACCGGTTTCCAAAGGAAGGTTTTTTAAAAGATAAAAAAAAATAAGACCACATGCAGAAGCATGAATTACCAAAAATGCCCCATTGCCAACATTCCAGCCAACCAACAGAGTTTATATTACAACTGAAATCCCATTGGAGCGACAGAGTAACTTTGCCTGGCTTCCAACTCTGTCTGCTCTACCACAGTCAAATCAACTCTCAGATGCAGCATGCCGTCGATGAAGAGGTTGTCATTAGCAATGAACATTGACCAAGGCATCTCAAAGATATCGCTCCATCCAAGCAAGTTGTCACTATTAATGGTGAGCTTGTTGTTAAATTGGCTGACAAATTTCCCTAACGGATTTCTCCTTGCAGCAAACTCACAGTCAAATGTGACATACTTTGAGCTCTCTGGCATCCTGTGGAGCTCAATGTAGAGGCCAAAGCTGTAAATGTTACTGACGTCGTCCATTACACAGCCTGCCAAAGCACGGAATTCCTGCCCTGCAAGAAAGAATGAGTGCGAGAGTATCCATCTCGACGGGAAGAGCCCGGAGCATTCCTCACGCTTTAGATCCAAGTAAACTACAACCTGGTGGCACGGTCGATCAAATGCAACCACTTTTAGAAGTTTTAACTCATAAGCTCGCTCGGCAAATTGCCAACGGTTTGTTGCATCGGCTGCCGGAGGACTTTGTTGGCATTCTGGGTAAGCTTTCTATAGAAGTACCTCGAAGACCCGCTTAGTTAGTTGCTCATGGTCTATATCATTATCAATGCATGTTAGGACCTCCTTCAATGTCGTAAAGTCCATGTGGCTTAACCGCAACAATGGAAGTAAGCGAGAACTAAAAATCTTATGCCTATCCTCCAAATTTGGATATTGTGCACATGCCCACTCAAGCAAGAATTCATATATGCAACTTTCACCTTCCACATGTAGGTCATTACTTGCGAAGATGGCTTCGATACCAGCAATAGACATGTTCATCATTTCATCTTTGAACCTGAAATGAGACAGCCATGACTTGAGAACGCTTTAGATATTATGGCTTGACAACATGTCATATTTTCCTTAGAAAAAAGAAAAGAAAATGTGGATCCATCCAATGGGGATGACTCACATAGTCAAATCATTGTATTTGTTGGTAAGGAATTCCTTGGCTGCATCTGTCAAAGACCGAACTTCATCCACCATTACAGTGGAGCATGGATGGTCTAGGTAGAGTAGTGCAGATTCTGTGGTCATAGGTAAGCTTGTAAGCAACTCACTGCAATGCCTCATGCAAGAAAGAACTTCAAACTTGTCCGCAGCCATCAAGGTGTCGAGCAGAAGAGTGGGCTCAGTTGTTGTCAACTTTCCATTGTACATATAGCTTAAAAGCTGCATCACGGCATATTCCTCTGGTCCAAGTAGAATGAAAACAAATTGGATTAAGTAGATAGTTCAGTAAAGAGCTAAAGAACAAATGAAAGTCTTTTTGTTCTCTAAATGATCGTTTAAATTTGAGTATTGACTTGCAGGATTGAGAAAAGCCATCTCTGGAAGACAAACTCAGAAACATATTCTTTCATTTATCAATGTACGTATTTTGTAAGATATACAGAATATTAACACGGCGACAGTAGGAAATTGGAATCAATTATGGGACGAATAATGTAAACTTAGCTACCAAATTACCTGAATCAACAATCCTAAGCGTTGGATGCGTCTGATCAGATTCTTTCATACCATTTGAGAAAAGCTAAGAAACATGACACTTATTAGAACCGTGAACTGGCTATAGAAAATGCAGCTCACAAGCTTAGTAGAATTACTTTGAGAAAGAAAGGACTTCTTGCGGCAAGAATCGCCGAATTGATATAAACCATCTTTCCTTGTAAAAACGATGTGCTAAACATGGTAGAGGAAGTGTCAATACTTTTTCCTTCATCACCTACAAAATATGAAAGACCAGTGAAAAATAGGATAAACTGGGAAAAGTACAAGGTTAGTCAAATAAAATATTTGGAACACTCTGTTTCGGGTAGTCTGCCTATTAAAATACTTGGGTAACTATGCTATTATAAAGATGCAGACCAGATAGTAAATATTTAGAAATAGGACGAAATGGTTAAAAAACATCACGGAAGGTGAGCGTAACTTCATCCAGCAATCTAAGCATGCTTGTAGCTCAGTACCTCGCGAAGCAAAGTAATCACTGATGCTCCTGCTACCCAAAGGATCGTATGAAATTTTCCATAACCTTTTCACTCAAAGTTTTATGTTATCTGATGAAATACCGTAGTCTATATATACCACGCGAGAATCTACTAGCACAAGCTAGTTCAAGTAGCTAAGAGGTGAGTATATTTGCAAGGATTGGGTTCTAAACAATATGTTGCGTGTATGCAGAAAACATGCAACTCTAAATTTCCCCGCAATTAAGTATCTGTCAATATTCTAACTAGGCAATGATTCCCATTCGTTTTTGTGATAAACTTGACCAAGAATTGTAACGTTAATATTTTAAGGTAAAAACCGAGAAGTAGGCAAGTTTACATAAGAACATTATATCGCGAGGCAAGGTGCCATGGCATGACAGTCTCTCTTTTAAGGTGATATATATCTAAAACAAAAAGTCCAAAGCGTGAACTCAGACAATGTTTTTGAGTGGGAGAGAAGCGAGGTGGTACTCATTATGAAAATAATGTGTGTTTCAAGAGTCTAAAATCACCCAAAATAGGTAAAGCGCCACCATAGGCCAAATGTCGCGGTCGAGGCCATCAGGGGTGGGGACGTTCCACATGCGGCCGATGGAGGCGGGGTCTGCAGGCCTAAGAGAAGCCAAAGTTGTGACGCCTCAGGGCAAAGGATGAATATGTGAAGAGCATCCTGTGAGTGTCACACCGAGGGGTAGACGTGATAGTTGTGTGGGAGAGGTTGAGCTTTGGGCTTAGCCATTGAAGAGGATCCGTCCAATAATTTGCACTTTGATGGGGCCCTTGGTGCTCCAAATAAGGTCGGCATTGAGGTCTACCTTGGAGTCGGGAGAGAGAAGTTAGTAGGCGCCCTTGGATGAGAAGGCCACCCCATGATTGAGGAACCACTTATCACAGGCGTAGAGGAGGGGGGCGCAACAAAGACAAAACAATAGCTAGCTTGACAACAACAAACGCAGAAAAGAAGTGAGTAAACCATCTTGCATGACCTACGAGACAAGGGTGTTAGTGTTAGTGGAATGGGATAATAGCTGTGGGAAAGATGAAGCAAGGGAGGATATATGAATCCAGGTATCTAGCAAAAAAAAGAGGCAAAGTGACCATTGTTACTGATGACGAAGGAGATTTGCTGAACGGAGGGTAGTTTAACAGTCTTCTAGAGGAAGGAGGGGGGTGAAGGTTTAAGGAGTACTTACGTTAGAACCAGTGAACCCAAGGCAATTCCGAGAGCTGTTAAAGTTTGAAAGGAAATTTCATAAGAAGGCAATTGTTTTTAAGAAGAAAGTTTTTTATGACAAGACCACCATGTTTTCTTGGTTTACACCTTTCCAAGCAATAAGACATTGGGACCTAGTTCATGTTTCATTTGGAGTCCAGAAAAAGGATTTTTATCGCGTTTATGGTTTTAATGAGAGAGAAGTCCATATTACAACCTCCAACTTGTACCGAAGTATAAAATACAACCCTCAACTACGAAACCATCTAAAACGCAACCCTCAACTATGAAACCGTCTAAAACACAACCCTCAATTTACAAAAACGGACAAAAACAATCTTAGAGTGGTTTTTTACTGGTTTTGACCAGTCAACATCCTAGTCGCCGTCCAAGTCGTCAGCAAAAACCCTACCTTATCCACACCCTCTCTCACGTCCCTCTCTATCTCTCTCTCTCTCTCGTTCTTCCTTACTCCGATCCCTCCTCTCCTTGTGTACGCCGCCACCTCCTCTCCTCGTCGGCGCTTATCGGCGGCCCCTCCCCGCCCTCGTCCCCTGCTGATTCCGCGTCTCCTGAGCCCCTTCTCGCCCGGCCGTACAGGCCCTTGGTGCCGCCTCCGCCCCTGCTGATGGCTGGTGGCGCCCTCGGACCAGCCGTTGCCCCCCCCCCCCCCCCCGGCCTCTGCTGGTGCCTTGTGGCGTCGGTGAGCTTTTCTTGCCCCCCGCCCGCTGGTGGTGGTGCCGCTGCTGCCCCTGGCCATTCCCAATTGTTCCTTCCCTTGGCTTCTAGGATTTGCGAATGATGTGTGAGACACAAATATATGTGTGACCTAAGCTATGTATGAGATACAAGTTATGTGTGAGACTCGAGCTATGCGAGACCTAACCTATGTATAAGACACAAATTATGTGTGAGACGTAAGCTATGTATGAGACATAAGTTATGTGTGAGACGTAAGCTATGTGTAAGTATGTTGTAATATGAGACTTGAACTTCAAGATGTCTGATATATGGCGCCAGTAATTAGAGCTTCAAGATGGTCTCTAATGAAAAGAATATTAACATAAAAGTTCTTCGACTCGTTAAGGAGAACAACTTTAATGTTTAAATTATTTAAATCGAAGTCGTATGTGGTCTGCTGAGTTCCAAAATTTGAACTGATGTTTTAGGCCTGATTCCAGACGTCCATACACATGTCTGATATATTGCACCAGTAATTAGAGATTCAAGATGGTCTCTAATGAAAAAATAATTAACATGAAAGTTTTTTGAATCATTAAGGAGAACAACTTTGATGTTTAAGTTATTTCAATCAGAGGTCGTATGTAGTATGTGACTCCCAAAATTTGAACTGATGTTTTAGGCCTGATTCCAGGCGTCCATACACATGTATGATACATGGCACCAGTAATTAGAGCTTTAAGATGGTATTTAATGAAAAAACGATCAACATGAAAGTTTTTCGACTTGTGAAGGAGAAACCCTTTGATGTTTAAATCATCTGAATCCAAGGTCGTATGTGATCTGTGAGTCAGAGAATCCGAAATGTTGTTTTCGGCCTGATTCCAGACGCCCATACACATGTGATACATTGCGCCAGTAATTAGAAAAATATGGTCTCTAATGAAAAAAATATCAACATGAAAGTTCTTCGTCTCGTCAAAGCGAACAACTTTGATATTTGAATTATTTCAATCTGAGGTCGTATGTGGCCTGTGAATCCCAAAATACGAATTGTTGTTTTAAGCGTGATAACAGATGTCCGTCGTAATGTGGCAGGTGAGTTGGTGCTGACCAGGATGTTGACTGGTCAAAACTGGTAAAAAAAGGTCAAAAACCACCCTAAGGTTGTTTCTTGTCCGGTTTTGTAAGTTGAGGCCGTTGTGTTTTAGACGCTTTCGTAGTTGAGTGTTGTGTTTTAGACTTCGGTGCTGGTACAATCTCAAACCAGCACCGAAGTCTAAAACACAACCTGAAATTATCACCGAAGTCTAAAAGACAACTCTTAACTACGAAACCGTCTAAAACACAACCCTTAACTTACAAAACCGAACAAGAAACAACTCTAGGGTGATTTTTGACCTTTTTTTTGAAAAGGATCATGCGTTGAAAGAAGGTCACACTACGGGAGAGGCGGTTCACGCCGACGGCCTCCCTCTACGCCGACGGCCAAATGTCGGGGCCATCGGCGTAGAGGCACGACTCGTCAACCCTCGTAACGGGCCGTCGGCGTCCCAAAGCCGTCGGCGTAGGCCAAATTTAGGCCGAGGGCCGCCGTCGGCGTATCGCAAGCCGTCGGCGTAGGCCTGTCAGGTGGGCCTTGGTGGCGACGGGCGGTAACACCGTTAGCCCATCGTAGGCTACGCCGACGGCCCCGACCTTTGGCCGTCGGCGTAGGCCCTTTTTCATTTTTCTTTCTTTCTTTTTTTCTTTTCTTTTGTTTAACCATTTAATATTATATTAGTAATACATTATATAATATTGGCATGGGATTATAATATATATCATCTCATTTCAACCCTCGATATACACCTCTTTATTCTTTTTGTGTCTACTAATTAATACATAAAAAAATTCTACTTTTGTCACTCGAAAAATGAAAAATGGATTTTTCGTGCAAAGAAAATAAAAACTTCCTTTGGTAAACTTGTTGGCTAATATAATATACACACATGTGCAAAATATGAGATCATTTGGGAAAACTATCCTTTGAAACTAGCTACAACATCGTTCATTTGGCTTGAAAGTCATGAATCTTCATACTCGATAGCTCATTTTGAAAAGAATTTTATAAGATATTTGCCTTATTCCAAGTTTGTTGTTTTGTATGGTTACTAAGACATAAACTAGGATGCAACGCGAAGGTTTTACAATTTTTTTAATTTTCTTGAATTATTTTTGTCGATTTCAAAAAGTGGTCAAAACGGAGGGCATGACCGATAATAGATAGGGGTGGAATCTTACCAGGGTCTTGGTGGATCCCTGATGAAATGATTACTTGTGTATCTAGAAATGATTTTTTATCAAAAAATAAAGAGCAAACTATCAAGCACATGTAGTTCAAATTTGACCCCGTTCCACCTAAATCTGCGGAAATTTGTCTTTTTCGGAAGAGGTATATAAAAAACATATTACATGGAAACTTTGGTCAATTATAAATAAAACATGGTCTAATATTTTACAAAAATAAAGTGGTTCAAGTTGACATCAAATATTTGGTAGATTCTTCACAAAAAACCCCTACTTTTGTCACTCGGAAAATAAAAAATGGATTTTTCGTGCAAAGAAAATAAATAATTTCTTTGGCAAACTTGTTGGCTAATATAATATACACACATGTGCAAAATATGAGATCATTTGGGAAAACTATCCTTTGAAACTAGCTACAACATCGGTCATTTGGCTTGAAAGTCATGAATCTTCATACTCGATAGCTCATTTTGAAAAGACTTTTATAAGATATTTTCCTTATTCCAAGTTTGTTGTTTTGTATGGTTACTAAGACATAAATTAGGATGCAACGCGAAGGTTTTACAATTTTTTTATTTTTTTAATTATTTTTGTCGATTTCAAAAAGTGGTCAAAACAGAGGGCATGACCGGTAATAGATAGGGGTGGAATCTTACAAAAGTCTTGGTGGATCCCTGATGAAATGACTACTTGTGTATCTAGAAATGATTTTTTCAAAAAATAAAGAGCAAACTATCAAGCACATGTAGTTCAAATTTGACCCCGTTCCACCTTAATCTGCGGAAATTTGTCTTTTTCAGAAGAGATATATAAAAAACATATTACATGGAAATTTTGGTCAATTGTAAATAAAACATGGTCTAATATTTTACAAAAATAAAGTGGTTCAAGTTGACATCAAATATTTGGTAGATCCTTCACAAAAAAAACCCTACTTTTGTCACTCGGAAAATGAAAAATGGATTTTTCGTGCAAAGAAAATAAAAACTTCCTTTGGCAAACTTGTTGGCTAATATAATATACACACATGTGCAAAATATGAGATCATTTGGGAAAACTATCCTTTGAAACTAGCTATAACATCGGTCATTTGGCTTGAAAGTCATGAATCTTCATACTCGATAGCTCATTTTGAAAAGACTTTTATAAGATATTTGCCTTATTCCAAGTTTGTTGTTTTGTATGGTTACTAAGACATAAATTAGGATGCAACGCGAAGGTTTTACAATTTTTTTATTTTTTTTGAATTATTTTTGTCGATTTCAAAAAGTGGTCAAAACGGAGGGCATGACCGGTAATAGATAGGGGTGGAATCTTACAAAAGTCTTGGTGGATCCCTGATGAAATGACTACTTGTGTATCTAGAAATGATTTTTTCAAAAAATAAAGAGCAAACTATCAAGCACATGTAGTTCAAATTTGACCCCGTTCCACCTAAATCTGCGGAAATTTATCTTTTTCAGAAGAGGTATATGCCCCCATCAGAATACTCGGCTAGTGGACTGGTGGTGTTGGGAACAAACAAAGCCTCCCATCTTCGGCGTAGCTGACCACCAGGCCAAACGGCCGTTAGTCTCTGTGTGGACCCCACCTAGCATACGCCGACGACATCGGAGGCTAACCCGAGGAATACCTAAGCCGACGGTGATACGCCGACAGCGGCCCTTGGCGTAGGCCTACGCCGACGGCATTTGGCTCTATGCCGACGGTTTTCGGCCGTCGGCGTATGCGTGCTGTGCCGTAGTGTCAGGTCAGTGACTATAATGAAAAGATAAGAGGAATTAATCATCAAAGTTGTTTGTGTGTGTGGTGACAGTGAATGGATATTATTGCTTGAACACCACTGCTAATTCCAAATGTATGTGACTAGACATATTTTTTTGTATAAAAAGATGATAACCAAGGATACTGGAACCTGGACAGTACTCCCTCCGTTCACAAATACTTTTTTTAGTCATTTCAATAGAGACTACATACAGATTGAATGAGCTGTGAACAAACACGTTTTAGTGTGTGTGTGTTTTTTTAACCCGCAAAAAAAAACACTAATACGCGTTTAACATGAACATGATTATTTTTAGAACATCTTATAATTGCGAAGGGAGGGAGTAAATTTTCTTAGGGGTGCTATGGCAGGCAAGAACGCTAGCCTGGACAATACACAATCTGTTAATTTCTTGGTCTGAATGACTGAATTAATGTTATTGATGTTGATTTAGACGAGACCACAAATTTCATGGACAGATACCATTTTTTCTACCCAACGACCATCAAATTCCTAACCGGATCGCATGAACCAGAAGAAATTTTAGTAGCGCCAATCACTGTATGATATGATGTACGCACCTTCCACATCAGGGAGGGATCCTCCAGCGATGTCGTCGTAGGACCCTGTCGGAGAAGTTGGCTGAATTGAAGGCGAACTCGAAGCTGGGTGCAACGCCGCCGCGCGACAAGTCCAGCTCCATCTCATTATCTGCCGCCGCCGTCGCTGGCCCTTCGCCTGAGTACATGGCGCCCTCCGCCGCGTATGGGACACAGGGAGGAAGCGCGGGACGGTGGCCGGCCGGCGTAAGCCCGTAACCTAGTTGCGGAAGCTTCTTCTTGGAGAAGATCATGAGAAGGCGAGGTCGGCGGTACCAGAGCTTGCAAATAGGACCCTTGATCTCGGAAGTCGGCTCACGGGCTCGTGTTCAGGGTTTTATACGATCTGCTTGCTCACGTATAAAGTTGTTTTCCTCTCAAAGAGATGGCTTGTTTTTATTTTCTGTTGTACTGTACTAGAAGAACATTTTTTTTCAGCATGAGCTTTGCGTTGTTGATTCATTAAGGTTTTAAACCCAGCTGGGAAAGAGTTAATTTGTTTGCAACTGATGCTAGAATTGGCAAGCCACTCGGCCGGGTTAGGGATATACCATTATACCCCCTCCCCCCTCCTACCTCTCTGAGTCTATGGCTCCCTAACACAACACCCACCTCTCGAGCTCCTCATTTCGATCTCTCCACCGGCATCCATAGATTTCATTCGATGATGATTTTGGCTGCAACCTCGCTCTTAGTGGCGTACATACACTCGATCGAACGCGCCTATTTCGTTTCTTCCTAAAAGAGAACAAAACTAGCTAGGGTGATCAGTCCATTGATCTTCTTCCTGGCTTTAGCTGCAGAAGATGGGAGGCTTTGTTCCCAACACCACCTGTATACTAGCCGAGTATTCTGATGGGGGCAAGTGATGCTAGCTCAAGCGGAGGTCTCGCAACACTGAAAACCAAACCGATCTAGACTAGCTAGCATATGGGCATTGGACAAGGAGGTGGTTTAGAGTTTCCACTTCCTGCTTGGAGAGGGTGATGTATGAAGTATGAACAACAATTATCAGCCGACTTATCCAAGCAATTCTCTGTATGTCTGTCACCATTTGAATTCAAATCGACCACATGTAGACCCATTAAAAATCACCAGCTTGTCTCAGACCAATCATTCATAGGTACATACAGAAACACCTAGCCGCCTTAAATCGTAGCACACTAGCTAGGATTCCATGGCCACCTTCCATGTCCAAACTGAGCTGACAAGGCGAATCCATCTACTAGAACAGAAAAAAAAAAGACGAGCAATCACGCATCGATAAGGAAAACGCACATCGAGCAGGTTTTCGACATTCGCATTGTAACAACATCCTTACATCATTCAGGCACATACAACAAACGATGAAATGAGACCGCACGAGCATGAACTACCAAAAAGAACTCCACATTATGCCCAGCCAACTAACAAAACTCTCAGATCATTACTGAAGTGCCATTGGAGTGATCGACCTAACCTGCTGAGTGAGATATCATCAAGTTTGTAGTTCCGGCTGTGCAGCCACCACCCTCAAGTCAGCTCTCAGATGCAGCACACCATCGATGAAGAGATTGTCGCTCGCAATGAAAGTTGACCATGGAACCTCAAAAAGATCAATGCATCCCTCCATCCAATCATAACTGAAGGTAGTCTTATCTGCTAACCTGGTCACAAATTTTCCTGTTGAACTTGTCCTTGCAGCTAACTCATAGTCTACTGTCAAACATGTTGGCCCCTTTGGCATCACAATCGTTGCTATAAAGAGGCCAAAACTGTATGCCTTGCTCTGCTCATCCATTTTACAGGCTGCAGTGAGAAAGAAATCTTGTCCAGCAAGATGGAACAATTGCGAGAATAACTCTCCTTCTGGGAAGAATCGGGAGCACTCCTCGCGCGTTAGATCCAAGTAAACAATAACCTGTGGGCAGGGTCTATCGAACTCAACCACTTTCACAGGTTTTTTCAGGTAGGCTCGCTGTGCAACTTTCCAACAGGTTGTTGTATCTGCCTCAATAGTGCCTTGCTCATGTGCTGGATAAGCTTTGTGCAAGAGTACATCGGTAATACGCTTCGTTGTTTCCTCTTTGTCTATACCATCATCACTGCATGACAGGATTTCATGGAGTTTCGTCCAGCTCATATGACTGAAGCGCAGCAGTGGAAGTAAACGAGAACTCCATATCTTGTGCATGTCCTCTGTTTCTGGGTATTGCTCGCATGCCCACTCGAGCAAGAAGCTATATACGCCATCTTCAGATGGTATCTGTAGGTCAGAACTAGAAAAGATGGCTTCAATCCCAGCAAGAGGCATGTCCATCAATTCATGAGGGTACCTCGAATGAGACAAATCATGCCATGAGTAAACATTTCATGCATGAGTCTGGCATAAATGTCTACATCTTTTCTTTTTTGAGAGAAGATGTCTATAGTTTTCAAGGTAAAGGAAGAAAAGTGGCTCCATTAGAGATGGTGGTCACTCACTTATCCAAAACCTTGTATTTGTTGGCGAGGAATTCCTTGGCTGCATCTGTCAGATGCCAAATTTCAGCAGCCACCGAAGTGGAGCATGGGTAATCTAGGTAAAGCAGTGCGGTCTCTCTGGTCATAGGCAAGTTTGTGAGCAACTGCCTGCAATGCCTCATGCAAGTAAGAACCTGAAATTTATCGGCAGCCATCAAGATGTCGAGCAGAAGATTGGGCTCAGTTGTTGTCAGCTTCCCGGTGTACATAAAGCTCAAAAGCTCCATCATAACAGTTTCCTCTGTTCCTAGTAGAATGAAACAAGGATGCACAAGGATTTATGATATCGGTTCAATACAAAACTTAATGGCAGAATCATTGTGCCTAAATTACTACAGTAGACATTCAGTATTGAGGAAAGCTATCCATACAGAAGACTAAGATTAGACAAAATGCCCATTTGGTAGTTAAAGGTGACAATGAAAAGAGACTTAACCATTTCATTATGAAAAAAAAGGAAAGGCTGACAGAAACTCGGGACAGAGTCCCTAAAATAGCATGAATAATCATGTTTTATATAAAAAATGTAATGTACATAAATACAGATTACAGAATAATGGCACAATCTCAATAGAAAAAGAGGATACAAATTATAAACAAAAAGTGTTACTCCACTTTACCTGAATCAGCAATTCGGAGTGTAAGATGCCTCTGATCAGACTCTTTCATGCCATTTGAGAAGAGCTACGGTGAATAAATAATATTAGGAAACATGAACTGACATAGAAGAAAGGAATCTCAGAAGGTTATGAGAAATGCCTTAAGAAAGAATGGACTATTTGCAGCGAGAACCGCCGAATTGATGTAAATGGTCTTTACTCGTAAAACTGGCGCGACAACCATGGTTGAGGAAGAGTCAATACTTTGTCCATCTGTTCATCACACATAGAATACAAAGATCAGAGAAAATAAACTTCTTGGAACAATCTTGTCGGGGGATTGGTACCCGGGTAGGCTAACCCAAGCGGAAGCAAGCTTTCAAGACAAGGATGGGCCGATTGGGCTGCAGCTAGGCCGAGCTAGGCAGAGGTACGGCCGATTGCTCTAAGGCAATCGGCCATACCAAGTGCCGGCAGTCGGCCCAGGCGCAATCGGTCCACCCTTTTGTTCATTAAAGACGATCGTCCGATTGACCTGCTGCTGGATCGAGGTCGTTTCCTAGAAGACCGATTGCCCAGAGCAATCGACCTTACCCAGGAACCACCAGTCGGTCCAGGCGCAATCGAAGCTACCTGACACCCAGTCGAGGGTATGATTACGAGGTCATAAATGCCATATCCCGAGATATCTGGGTGGCAGGAAGGCCAAGTCACATCGAGGATTTCCGGGAGATACGATGTCGACCTCTCCGCCGATTCCGCGGACAGGCCGACAAGACCGTACCTCATAGCTCCACTGTTCATCATTAGACTCTACAAGGTAGCAGCATGGGTCGCCGCTCGTAGGCTCCGGATCACCCGGATAGGAGTAGTCGGTGGGCCCAGGCCGACTAGAGGTTGACAGCTGGGCCCATTCGGCACTGAAGTTACCGAAGTACCCTGGACTCACACTATAAGAGCCAGGGTACCCCTCCTGCGCGAGGGACGCCACACCTGAGATTTCATTAACTCTTTCTCCCTTCAGTTCATTTACTGCCCGTAGTCACTTCTCAGGGAAGCAGGAGAAGAACTTGCCCACCGCGGCGGTTTACTCCATCCCCAGAGAAGATAGAAGAGCAGTTATTGTAGTTCCTTCATTGATATAAAAGAGATAAGCAGGAGTAGGGGTGTTATCTCTTCGGAGAGCCCCGAACCTGGGTACATCGTGGTGTCTTCACCGTACTTGTGCCCAACCCGATTCCGGCACCATCGACATTCCCTCCCTCGTGTCTTTCCCTCACTTTAGCCATTCCCATGGCATCTGCCGTCACATATCGACGACAGTTGGCGCCCACCGTGGGGCAGACCGAGGCGTCGACTGGAGTCAAGATCCGAACGGGATCAATCTCTGCATCGGGCGGTAGCCACGCCTCTGGCCTGATTCTAAGGCGTGGGGCAATCGACTATGTGGTGGATTACTCGGCGCGGTACAAGGAAGGAGCTCCCTTGCCGCCCGGGGTGTCGCTGCAGGTGGGAAGTCACCGTCTCTTCATCGGTGCCTTCCCTGAGGCATATCCAAGAGACATCCGAGTTTTCTCATGTGCTACAGACCCTCTCTTGACCAGGGGCTGCGCCGCAGCACCTGGCCAAGGGGAGGGCCGACTGCACGCTGCAGTCATGATGGCGGGAGCGTCGTCCTCGACCAATCGGGACCCGGCAAGCGCAGCAAGGAAGGCAAAGGAAGTGGCTGATGCAGCAGAGCGAATCGGCACCAGTGCGTTGCGGGATGTGCTGTACACACCCGTGAACAGGAATGGTGATCCGGAGCAAGTGCATACCGAGCTGGAAACGGCACGGCTTGCACTGGCTCGCAGGGCCGAGCAAGTGCTGGCTGAGGAGCGTCGGCTGGGAGCCATCACTCGAGAATACAACGCAGCGCATGCAGGACCGCGTCGGCCGATTGAGCCCGCAGTCCTGGAAGACCTGAGAAGCCGAGGCCGGGCAGTCAACCAGCAGTTGTCTGGGGCGGAGCAAACGGAGCGTCCGAGAAGGCCAGCACAACCGGAGCAACCGGTGCAATCGGCATTTGTCCAAAGGCCCACATATAGCACACCCGACAAGAATCTGAGAGCAGCCGAGCAGATAGCGCATGAGTTGGAAGAGTTGGAAGGAGATGAGCGGCGCGAGCAGTCGCGCCGAATGCGTGAACTGATAGCGGCCGCAAAAGAGCAGAGGCTTGTGGAAAGGGGCAATCAGAACGCTGAGCCAGAGGCATCAAGAGGGACAATGAGGCCGAATGCGGGAGCCAGCCAGCGGCCGAATACGTCGCGCCAGAATCGGCACCAGCCCGCGCCGTCTCGGCATGACAGCAAGGTCAGAAGCAATCGCCCAGCAGCAAGCAGAAGAATGGAAGAGCCGGCTGTTAACAGCAGGCGCCATGACATGCCGCAGCAGTCGGCACCGAGACCAGCAATCAGCACCCGACTTGGCCCTCGCCAAATCGGTCAGAATGATGCAAGGCATCGCATTGAGCTCCTGGAGAAGGAGGCCCAGGAAGATGAAGAAGGAGAAGCTGGCCCAGCATGTTTCGGTCATCGCATTCGGACGGAGAAGTTCCCCAAAGGCTTCACACTGCCGAGAGATACCCCCAAGTACAATGGCTCGGTAAAGCCTGAGGACTGGCTGTCCGATTACCTGACAGCAGTTCGCATTGCGGGAGGCAATCGGCGTGTGGCAGTTCGCTATGCACCGCTCATGCTGCAGGGTTCAGCTCGGACATGGCTGAATAGTTTGCCCAAGGACAGTGTGAACTGTTGGGAGGACTTCACGACTGCGTTCATCCACAACTTCACAAGCACATATGAAAGGCCCAACCTCCCTCGGCAGTTAGCTTTGTGCGTGCAAGGCAAGGACGAGCCCCTCCGAGATTACCTGTCTCGGTGGATCAAGTTGAAGAATTCGTGCGAAGGAGTCCATGAGATTCAGGCCATTCAGTACTTCACTGATGGATGCCTGGCCGATTCAATGCTGAATCACAAGCTGCTCCGCAAAGACTTCACATCGCTCGCCGAGCTCATGAAGGTGGCAAATGCTTTCGCTATGTCCGATTCTGCGATGCGCCCTATCCAACTCGGAGTTGGAGGTGTGATCCAGTCACGAGGGGCTCCGCAGTCGGACACAGGAAACCAAGGCCTCAGTCGGAAAGAGAGAAGAGAGAACAACCGCAACAACAACAACAACCAGCAGAACAACGGCAAGCGAAAGGACGAGCAACCGGACACTCAGTATGGCAGTCGGCAGGTGACCGCTGTTCAGAATGAGGAAGACCCAGCGGCCGCAGGAGGCAGTCGGAAGATGAGACCCAATGTGAGACACCCAGGGCAGATGAAGCCTAAGTACACGTTTGAGGACATGTTGGATGCACCATGTAAGTTGCACAGCACGCCTGGGAGGCCGTCTGCGCACACCACTCGACAATGTGATTTTGTGAGGAGGATAGCAAAAGGAGAAGCTTTACCACCACCACCACCACCACCACCACCACCACCGCAGAACAGAGGACCACGTCAGCAGCAAAACCAGTACCCGCAGCAGGATGCAGCATACATGATTTTCACCAGTGAGTCCACGGACAAGGGCAGTCGGAGAGCCCGAGCTCAGGAAGTCAATGCAACTATGCCACCGATCCCCCAATTCATGCACTGGTCAGAATGTCCGATATCCTGGGACAGAGCGGATCACCCCACCATTTTGCCGAATCCGGGCAACTATCCGCTGGTGGTGGATGCTCTGGTCGCAGGGCCTAAGTTTTCATGCAAGTTTTCAAGAGTGCTAGTTGATGGAGGAAGCACAATCAACATCCTGTACCGAGATACGATGCTCAAGCTAGGACTTACAGAGAGGGATTTGGAGCGCAGTCGGACGACATTTCACGGGATCGTCCCTGGATTGTCTTGCACCCCCTTGGGTCGCATTCGGTTGGATGTCATTTTTGGCACAGAGGAGAATTTCAGGAGAGAGCCGATTTGGTTCGAGGTGGCCGACCTCAGCAGTCCATACTATGCTTTGTTGGGATTACCAGCATTTGCCAAGTTCATGATCAATGCACAGCAGACATACCTGAAGATGAAGATCCCGGGGCCAAACGGCGTCATCACAGTCACCGGAGACTTCAGGAAGTCCCTCGAGTGCACATCCGCTGGCAGCAGTTTGGCCGAGTCCTTAGTGGTGGAGGCAGAGAAGCGTCAGCTCGGCAAGGTAATTGCAATGGCGCAAGCGCAGAGCAAGAATCCACTGCCGGTTGGCCCAGCAAAGAGAGCAGAGGAGGAATCGGTTTTTCAATCGTCCAAGGACAGCAAGAGAATCGCTCTAGATCCCTCCGACTCGACCAAGTTTGTCGTGGTCGGAGCTGGACTTAGCGACAAATAGGAAAGCGAGCTCGTCGAGTTTCTCCGTGAGAATCGGGACATCTTTGCATGGTCTCCACAGGACATGCCTGGTGTTCCGAGAGAACTCGCCGAGCACAAGCTGCACATTCGGCCAGGCTCGAAGCCGGTCAAACAACCCCTGAGACGTTTTTCTGAGGACAAGAGAAGAGCAATCGGCGAAGAGATTGCAAAGTTACAAGCTGCAGGTTTCATCATGGAAGTGTTTTACCCCGAGTGGCTGGCCAATCCAGTCCTCGTCATGAAGAAGAACAATACTTGGCGTATGTGTATAGATTACACTTGTTTGAACAAGGCATGCCCCAAAGATCCGTTTGCTTTGCCCCGAATTGACCAAGTGGTTGACTCTACGGCCGGCTGCGAGTTGTTATCCTTTTTGGATGCTACTGCTGGATATCACCAGATAAAGTTAGCCGTAGAAGATCAGATCAAGAAAGCATTCATAACCCCTTTCGGGGCCTATTGCTATATCACCATGCCTTTTGGTCTGAAAAATGGAGGTGCCACTTATCAGCGCATGATGCAAAGATGCACACACTCTCAGCTCGGCAGAAATATCCACGTTTACGTGGACGACTTGGTGGTGAAGTCGGCAAGGGGAGTCACATTGTTGGACGACCTCAGAGAGACCTTTGCAAATCTGAGAACCTATCAGATCAAGCTCAACCCGGAGAAGTGTGTGTTTGGAGTCCAAGCTGGCAAGCTCTTGGGGTTTCTCGTTTCCGAGAGGGGAATCGAAAGCAACCCCGAGAAGATAGCTGCAATAGAGCGCATGGAGCAGCCCAAGACCTTGAAGCAAGTGCAGAAGTTCACCGGTTGCCTCGCATCCCTCAGCCGATTCCTCAGTCGGCTGGGCGAGAAGGCAATTCCCTTGTACCAGTTGATGAAGAAGACAGAGAAGTTTACTTGGACCCCCCAGGCAAATGAAGCATTCCGAGAGCTCAAGCGCATGCTATCCACGACACCGATTCTGGCTGCCCCGATTGAGAAGGAGCCCATGATGTTATACATTGCGGCAACCAGTCGGGTGATCAGCGCAGTTATGGTGGTGGAGCGGCCCGAGAAGGACAAGGCACAGCAAGTCCAGCGCCCAGTGTACTACATCAGCGAAGTGCTTTCGGCATCCAAGCAGAACTATCCTCACTACCAGAAGATGTGCTATGGAGTATACATGGCGGCCAAGAGATTGAAGCCATATTTTCAAGCCCACTTGATCACTGTTGTCAGTTCGGCTCCATTAGCCGACATCATGGGAAGCAAAGATGCAACCGGAAAAGTGGCGAAATGGGCAATCGAGGTGGCCAGTCATGGCATCCAATATGAGCCAAGGACTGCAATCAAGTCGCAGGCACTAGCCGATTTCCTGGTGGACTGGGCTGAAACTCAGTACATGCCACAGCTCCCCATGTCGGATGTCTGGCGAATGCACTTCGATGGCTCCAAGATGAAGAATGGCCTAGGGGCTGGGGTGGTGCTCACGTCCCCAAGGGGAGATCAATTGCAATATGTGCTCCAGATTCACTTTGCAGCATCTAACAATGTAGCCGAGTACGAAGCCCTTGTGCATGGTATCAAGTTGGCCAAGGAAATCGGTATTCGGAATATTGAGTGCTATGGTGACTCCGATCTGGTGGTACAGCAGTGCTCGGGCACGTGGGATGCAAAAGATGCTAACATGGCGAGCTACCGATTCCTGGTGCAGCAAATCAATGGATATTTTGAAGGTTGCGAGTTCCACCATGTTCCAAGAGCAAACAATGAAGCAGCAGACGCCCTGTCCAAGCTTGGCTCCACAAGGGAAGCAATTCCACCAGGCGTATCTCTCGAGCATATCAAGAAGCCATCCATCACTCCATCACCAGATTCCGAGTCCATTTTTATCTCGGAGACCGATCTTGAAGCTCTGAGAAAGGCAAAAGAAGTTCAACCGGCCAAGCCTGCAACCATGAAG
Source organism: Bromus sterilis (assembly GCA_950022295.1). Lineage (NCBI taxonomy): Eukaryota > Viridiplantae > Streptophyta > Magnoliopsida > Poales > Poaceae > Bromus > Bromus sterilis. Next base: position 437,707,530 of record OX465595.1, read on the forward strand.
AAGCAATCCAGCGCTCCGGGTGTCTCGGCAATAGCACCAGGGGCTGCCGATTGCAAACCAGGGGCTGCAGAAGAGAAGAAGAAGAGCGATACCACAGAGAAGCAAGCAGAGGCTGCGCCAGAGGGCACAACCTCTGGAGAACAAGTGATATCAGAAATTGCCGACTGCAGTAATGAAGTTTCAACCCCAGATGAGAAGTCAGCACCAGAGGCTGCCGAATGCGTGCCAGGCGCCGCAGTCGGCAGTTCGCAAGCAGAAGAAGATATAGCAGAGGTTCAAGAAGCCGAGATCGAGCAGGCCAATGCTCAAGAGACCGAGAGCCAAGAAGAAGCCTTACCCCAGCAGGCAGCAGTAATGGTAGTGGTCAGTGCGCCATCATGGGCACAGCCAATTCGAGATTTTTTGGCAGATGGGATCCTCACACCTGATTTGGCATTGTCCAGACAGATCAGTCGCCGATCTTGGGCATATACAATCATCAACAACGAGCTGATGCGCAAAAGTCCGACTGGTGTTCTTCAGAGGTGTGTTGAAGAGGACAGAGGCTTGGAGCTGCTCAGAGACATCCATCAGGGTGAATGTGGTCATCACGCGTCAGCAAAGGCAATCGCCAACAAGGCTTTCCGACATGGTTTCTACTGGCCAACTGCACTCGCAGCAGCTGAAAATCTGGTGAAGCACTGCAAGGGTTGTCAGCGATTCAAGGCAAAGAGTCATCAGCCAGCATCGGCACTGAAGACCATCCCAATAGCTTGGCCGTTTGCAGTTTGGGGTTTGGACATGGTCCGACCATTCAAGAGAGCTAGAAGCGGCATGACACATCTCCTGGTGGCAATCGACAAATTTACCAAGTGGATCGAGGCAAGACCAATCAAGAAGTTGGATGGACCGACTGCAGTCAAGTTTGTGGCCGACATCGTATGCAGATATGGTGTTCCTAACAGCATCATTACCGACAACGTCACAAACTTTGCAAAGGGGGCATTGGCTCGATATGCATCTTAGCAAGGCATTCGGCTTGATCTGGCATCTGTGGCACACCCACAGTCCAATGGTCAAGTCGAAAGGGCAAATGGACTAATCCTATCGGGTATCAGGCCCAGATTGGTAGAGCCACTCGAGAGGGCACCTGGGGCATGGATTGATGAGCTCCCTGCAGTACTTTTCAGTTTGAGGACCACGCCGAATAGGTCGACTGGATTCACTCCTTTCTTCCTGGTATATGGTTCAGAAGCAGTCATCCCCTCCGACATCGAGTTTGATTCACCTCGGCACGCTTTATACACTCAAGAAGAAGCCAAGTTAGCAAGGGAAGACGGCGTCGACCTCAAAGAAGAAGCTTGTTTGTTGGCCTTGTCTAGGTCAGCAATCTATCAGCAGAAGTTGCGGCACTACCACAGCAAGAAGATTCGACCTTTCTCTTTCCGAGAGGGGGACATGGTGCTCTGCCGGATCCAGAAGTCAGATGGGCAGCACAAGCTATCCTCACCTTGGGAAGGGCCGTTTATTGTCAGTAGAGCGCTCAAAAACAACTCCTACTACCTGATCGATTGCACCAAGGGAACTCGGCACAAGGACACATCAGGAGTAGAGAGAGCGGCCGTGGAATGCCGAGTTGTTATGTCCGTTCTATAGTTAAACGGCATAAGTTTATGTAAGCCATTCGGCAAACAAACAGTTAAAGTTATCATGTCTCTGAAAATGAGCATTCGAGTACTTTCGTATAATTCCATTCGAAGAGCTAGCTGTAATCGGCAACGCTCCGTCAGACCCGAGATGTGCATAGCATACCCGGGGATTGGCCGACCACGAGGTCAAGAAAATAAGCCATCGTGGCACGGGGACTGCAGGCTGGCTCGCAATCGGACACCCAGCTCAAGCGCAAATCACTAAGGGGTTTGTGGCATTGAAAAGGGTGACGAGTGAAGCAGTCGGTGGTATAAATCCCGGGAAACAACTCGAAACATGCCACCACAAGCAGCGCCGACGAGATAAAGTCGTCGATTGCGCCGCAAACTCGGACACTAGATCCAGAAGCGAGCAGTCGGCGCCTGCTGTTGCAGAATCATTTGCGTTAAGAATCTTGTCGTGTAAAAATAAAAACTCATCGAACCTTGGCTGGACGTTTTACTGTTGATCCGATCGGGGACCGCATGTCGGCAACAAGATCGACACAGTAAACATCCCCAAGCGCAGCCGATGAAAGAAACCGGCAAAGACGCAAAGTTGATCGCACATGAAAACAGTTAAAACAAGCAGTCGATTTGCATCAAAAGTAACAGGCCCAAGGCCGAATAAGTTCATTACATCAAGTGGGTGTCGGCAGAATTAAAATTGTCTTACAAGAAAAAGCAAAACCGATCTAATATCGGCAGGTGGACAGTCCGAATACAAATCAAGAAGGGCACATCTCAAGCAGTCGGAGGCACCGAGCTGGAGGATGGAGCAGACGGATCCGATTGAGCTTCAGAACCAGCAGCATCAACTCGTTTCGTCTTCGGAGAGGTCTGAGATGAGTCGCTGTCGGAAGGCTCCTCGGCTAGCGCAGAGATAGTTGAAGCAGGGAGTGGGTTCCCTCCGTCATCGAGGTATGGAGTGTAGTCATACGGAGAGAACCAATTCGCCATAGTGCTGGCCAGCCGATTGACTTCAGCGTAGGTTTTCTCAAGAAGGTCCCCGGCACCATCTCGGAGGCTGTATAACTTGGAGAGTTTCACCTGAGGGTACCAAGTCAATATTGTCTGAAGGGCGGTCTCCGCACCAGTACGACCCGCGGAATTCAGCAGAACGTCGATCCGACGTGGGATAGCCTTGAGGAGAATCCGAGTTTGCTCAGTGGTCGCATTCGGAGTTTCCCCTTGATCAGAATCTTCCTCCTCTTGTGGGTCGTCCTTGCGAACCTCGGCGGAGGAGTCGGCAGCATGTTCCATTCTCTTTAGTCCGGCCTTGAGCTCAGCCGCCGGCCACAGGGCTTCGGCAATCTTCAGAATTCCGAGCTTGAAGGACAGGGCCACTCCCTGGATGACCGGAATGCGAGCTTGAGTGCCGATCAGATATTCATGTCGGGTCCAGACGCTGTCCGCGCGGTCACAAGTCCCTCCGGCAGCGATATGATCCTCCCGAGACTGGGCGACAGCGGCGTAGGCAGCCGCCTCAGATTCGGGCCAGGCCTCTGTGTCAAGAAGGAAAAAGGTGAGAAATCAGATACAAGAAGAAAGCAATCGGAAAATGCAATCGGCATAAAGGAAGACTCACCGCTAAGGAGAAGATCCATGTCAGTTAGCGAGTCGCAGAAACCTTTGGCTCGGCGGCGCATTCGGGCATTCTCTTCAAGATGATGCTTCTCCATTTCTTCATATTTGGCGATCTGCTCGTCGCGATCCTTGCGAATGGAATCCCGCGCGGCGACTGCTTCATCCCTCTCGGCTTGTAAAGCATCTCGGGCGGAGACGGCGGCATCCCGCTCGGCAAGAAGCCCAGCGCTAGTAGCCGTCACAGCAGCAACGTCCGCATGATGTTTCTTTTCAAGAGCCGCCATCTCGGCGCGAAGATTGTGAATAGTCCGGTTCAAGTTAGTCTCTACCCCTTGCAGCCGAGTCACTTCTTCAGAAGCTTTGGCGAGAGCTGGGCTCTGCTGGCTAAGTTCTGCAGTTAATTCAGAAATCCGGCCCTGGAGGTCACCTACCAGAGGAACAGTAGCTAGAAGAGAGCATAGAGATATGAGCGCTAGAGCAATCGGCTAGTGGAGAAAAGGCAGATGGGCTAGAAGATACCTTTCAGTTTGGAGGTCTCGGCTGACAGGTTGTTGACCTGCAGCTGGGCCTGGGCGAGGGTCCGGAGGCTGGCGGTATAAGCTTCAAGAAGTTTCTCGAAGACATTTCGTTTCTCCTCCATAACAGCCTGAGAAGAACAGTACGACAAAGTCAGTGATAGAGCAAAGAATATTGAAGATCCGAACCGATTGTAACCAATCGGCCCGAATCTCGGGGACTACACCCAGTGGGTGCGCTTGCGCGCACCCATCGGAAGGAAAGTCCACCGATTGAGGAAGGCAAATGAGAAAAGCAAAAATGCTAAAAGATCCGAACCGATTGTAACCAATCGGCCCGAATCTCGGGGACTACACCCACCGGAAGGAAAGTCTACCGATTGAGGAAGGCAAACGAGAAGAGAAAAATGCTAAAAGATCCGAACCGATTGTAACCAATCGGCCCGAATCTCGGGGACTACACCCAGTGGGTGCGCTTGCGCGCACCCACCGGAAGGAAAGTCTACCGATCGAGGAAGGTAAACGAGAAAAGCGAAAGTACGAAGAAGATCCGAACCGATTGTAATCAATCGGCCCGAATCTCGGGGACTACATCCACTGGGTGCGCTTGCGCGCACCCACCGGAAGAAAAATGTCTAAAGTAAAGAAGGAAAGCAAGAGGTTACCGTATGATGCGAGGCGAGCTGTTGCAGATCCCGAGCAATGGCATTGGCAAAGCGGTTCACTCGGCTCAGTGCGGACGCCATGGGCTCTTGAGGAGGAAGCGCAGCGTCAGCCTCAGCACCAGCGTGACGGGCGCGAGAGTACTCGGCCCGGAATTGATCCACCGTGCGCATTAAAACTTCTGAGGCAGTGGGGGTCGGCGTCGGCGCTGAGGTTGGAATCGCGATGGAAGTGGCAGTTGTAAGAGCTGGTGGCACCGTCGTCACTTGAAAATCAGAAGCACCCGATTGCGGCGGCGGCACAATCGGGCGAGTCGGAGCAGCGGTAGTAACGATGACTGGGGGAAGAGTTGTGGTCGTCGGCGGCGCTGATAGAACAGCGGGTGGCATGGTAGCAATGGTTGGCGGTGCCAACATCACAGTCGGTGGCGAGATCGTCACCATTGGTGCGTCGGGCACGGCGGTCGACGGAGCGGGAGAAGTTGTAGCAGCGGCGGCCGGGCTGGAGCGGCGTGGCGGGGACGGGGCAATCGGATCGACCGATTGCATTCCCCCGACACCAGGAGATACCGGGTCGGCCGCACGCTTGATAATCTTTGGGGCGAGGTCGGAAGGAGACGTCCTCTGGGCTGCTGCGAGCCGAGCTCTCTTGGCAGCACGTTCGGCGTCTTTGGAGGAGTGATGGGCGGCGGTCGGCCGCTTGCGAACAGCCGCAGCAGAAGCAGCGGGCGAGATGATGGCGCCGACACGAGCCGGGATCTCGGTGTCGATGTCATCAAGCCCAATCGGCTCGCTGAAGGGAGAAAGGGAGAAGAGTCAGTAGAAGCAGAGGTAGCAAAGTACTGCGCAGAAAGTCAGAAGCATACCCGATCGTTCGAGGTGCGCCGGTAGGCATTCGGCAGCGGAGTGGGGCGACATTCAGTGGCGCCTGAGTGGTCGGCCTTCGAGCTGTCGTCTTCTGGGCCTGCTTGCCTTTGTGGGCAGTCGGCGCGGTTTGGATGACCTTGGAGGGAGCGGTACCAGAGGAAGAGCCAGCTGCCGAGATGCGTTTGGCTGGCACCCTGGGAGGCTTATCCCGAGGAGCTGCAGCAGGAGCAGCACCGTTGAGATACTATCATCGTCACTCCAATCAGCCAAAAGTCGCTCAAGGGAAGAGTCGGGCGTACCCCCTTGAGCTGGCAGCCGAGTGGTGGTCCTTGGAGGGATGGTGCGCGCAGCATCATCATCTTCGGCGTCCATGGGGTCGGAGGATTCCCCAGAGGACTCGTCTTCATCCTCATCATCTTCACTGAAGTCGGCGGAAGGGATCTCGCCAGTGTACTCAAGGTCAATGGGGTCCTCTTCCGTGCGATCAGGAGCAAACACACCAGCTTCCTGGCCGTCCTCCATGCGGTCGGACTGAATGAAATGCTAAAAGGGGCACAAGTGATCAGAGCAATCGGAAGAGCATGCAGGTGGAAGAAAAAGCAATCGGAAGAGCAGGCAGTCGGACTGAATGAAGTGCTGAAAAGAAGGCACAAGTAATCGGAGCATACCACAGGCGGCTTCTGCTGTCGGGTAAGGTAGGCAAGCCCGAACCGGAAAGGATCAGGCAGCGCACTGACGGTGATGGATTTCACTCGGGCGCAGAGGATCTCAGTCTTTATTTCCCATGTGCAGAGCCGAGTGGGGTCCCGAGGCCCCGACACGTCGCAGAGACGGTGCACTCGGCGCTGCAGGGGAAGAATTCGCGCGTGAAGCCATGCCGCTATCAAGTCGGTGGGAAGGAGTCCCTCTCGCTCCAGCTGGGTGACCCTGGTGGCTTGAGCGTCGACGTCGCAATCCCCAGCACCGTGCTTCAGAGCCCATTGATGTTTCTCAACCGGCCTAGCGAGTGAGAACTCGAGCAGGTTGAGGAGGTCGGGGCCTTGATCGGGAGACTTGACGTAGAAGAACGACGTCTGCCAGTTTTTGCAGGACTGGACGATGTCGGGGCTGGGATATTTTATCTTGCCGGCTGCGGCAAGACAACTGCCGCAGTCGGTCATATCAGTCGGATAGGAGGGTTTGCCGCCTTCGATGGTGGGGGCAACGATCTCTCCTGTTCGAGCATTGTGGGCTCGGAGGTTGAAGAAGCGCTTGAAGAGCGCGATGCTAGGTCGGCAGCCGAGATAGCCCTCGCAGAGTGTCACGAACCCGGAAAGGTTCATGATGAAGTTGGCGGCGAGATGATGAGGCTGAAGTCGGTGGAACTCAAGGAACTCGCGGAAGAAGGCGCTTGCGGGAAGGCCGAATCCACGCTCAAAGTGAGCGAGGAAGACGACCCTCTCGCCCGTGCGCGCGCTGGGCACGACGTCGGCCTGGCCCGGGATCCGCCATTCGATCTCTGCGGGCATCTTTCGGGCGCGAATCAGCGCTTCGACGGCGGCGGCGGTGGCTTGGGATCCCTTCCAGCACCCGCGGCTCGCCTGCGAGACGTCCCGTCGTGGCGCCATTGGTTCCGCAGAAGAAGAAGGAGAGGAAGCAGACCGAGGCGGAGCGCGAGAACGACGCCGGCGAACTGCTGCGACGGCGGCGGAGGCGGCGAGGAGCACGAATCAGTTGCCGGAGCAGGCGGGAGAGCAGAGGTCCGCGGGAGAGAAATCTGCGCGAGGAGCGGCAATGGCGCAGAGAGAGAGAGAAAGCTAGAGGTTGAAGGAGATGTGCTGGAGAAGGAAGAGGCGAGGCTCCCCCCCCCGGTGGCTTATATGGGCGGCGGGGGAGGGGAGTGGGATCACCTCGTGGCCATGTGGCCCGGTGTGGCCTAGGGCACAAGAAGGCCAACCGACAGATCAGCACAGAGGATCCTGGCACAGAAGGCGAGACGTGCGACGTGGGGGTCGGCTCCTGCAGTTATGTCACGTCGCGCGTGGGTCGTGGGTTCCAGCTCATTGATCACGTCGTGGGCAAGTCGGAGGTAACCGTTGGAGCACAATCGGCAGAAGGTATTGTTCCAGAAAATGAAGATACGAAGCGAGAAGGAACCAAATCCAATCGGATGGGAGCGAGGTCAGGCGAGTGTGATCTCCGAGTCGGCCGACGAACTCGGAATGACGCACTCGAAGAGGCCATAGCAGTCGGAAAACCTCAAGACAAATTGAAAAACTGCAAAGGCCCCGCGGTCAAGTGACCGTGGGACCTTTACAGCTTTAGGGGCTACTGTCGGGGGATTGGTACCCGGGTAGGCTAACCCAAGCGGAAGCAAGCTTTCAAGACAAGGATGGGCCGATTGGGCTGCAGCTGGGCCGAGCTAGGCAGAGGTACGGCCGATTGCTCTAAGGCAATCGGCCATACCAAGTGCCGGCAGTCGGCCCAGGCGCAATCGGTCCACCCTTTTGTTCATTAAAGACGATCGTCCGATTGACCTGCTGCTGGATCGAGGTCGTTTCCTAGAAGACCGATTGCCCAGAGCAATCGACCTTACCCAGGAACCACCAGTCGGTCCAGGCGCAATCGGAGCTACCTGACACCCAGTCGAGGGTATGATTACGAGGTCATAAATGCCATATCCCGAGATATATGGGTGGCAGGAAGGCCAAGTCACATCGAGGATTTCCGGGAGATACGATGTCGACCTCTCCGCCGATTCCGCGGACAGGCCGACAAGACCGTACCTCATAGCTCCACTGTTCATCATTAGACTCTACAAGGTAGCAGCATGGGTCGCCGCTCGTAGGCTCCGGATCACCCGGATAGGAGCAGTCGGTGGGCCCAGGCCGACTAGAGGTTGACAGCTGGGCCCATTCGGCACTGAAGTTACCGAAGTACCCTGGACTCACACTATAAGAGCCAGGGTACCCCTCCTGTGCGAGGGACGCCACACCTGAGATTTCATTAACTCTTTCTCCCTTCAGTTCATTTACTGCCCGTAGTCACTTCTCAGGGAAGCAGGAGAAGAACTTGCCCACGGCGGCGGTTTACTCCTTCCCAGAGAAGATAGAAGAACAGTTATTGTAGTTCCTTCATTGATATAAAAGAGATAAGCAGGAGTAGGGGTGTTATCTCTTCGGAGAGCCCCGAACCTGGGTACATCGTGGTGTCTTCACCGTACTTGTGCCCAACCCGATTTCGGCACCATCGACATTCCCTCCCTCGTGTCTTCCCCTCACTTTAGCCATCCCCATGGCATCTGCCGTCACATATCGACGACAAATCTGTTGTACTGTGTGCACATATTTGTTTATTCATCCTTCATACATATGGTGAAATGAATAAGAAAACATCATGAACATTCAAATTCATTTAGCTGCATCAAGTAATCTAAGCATGTTCGCTGCTTACTTAATAAAGTACTAGTAATTGTTAATTATCCAAAGGTCCAATTAGAATTTCGTGTAACTCATGTGTCCAAGTATGAAAGAACAGACAATCAAAGTGTTATATTGTTATCTAGTTAATCAGTATATTATACCACGGAAACGTCTAATCTAGTGGCAGAATCAAGTTCAAGCAACGAAACAGGAACATGGGTTTAACTAAGAGTTGGTGGGTATCTGCCATCATTGGCATGTAACTAGTATACTGCACATATGAAGAAACACGAAACCTGCAAGGGTTACCTAGCTGATCAACAGATTGTATCGGTAGCAACAACTATACCTGTACATCACAAGTGTTGATACTACATAAAAATAAATGATACTAATTAAGAAGGCGAATACTATCTAGTAACATTAAATGTTTCAACAAATAAGGCAGAACTATTGATGACTTTAATGTTAAACAGGGAACATGGTAGTGATTGTGAAGAGCTCTCGAGTAGGAACCCACCCCTCCACACCTTCTCGCCAATTATATGTGGCGTATCATAGTTGCTCGCAGAATCAAACGTTTTACAAAATGGGGATTATAAACCAACTTCCTCATCCTTGCAAATATACACCCATTAAGTAAATAACATATTTGACAAGAACATGTTCTTCCCATTTGTTTCATCGGTACACCTTTTGTCAGGAAAACTTCTTTTATGAATAATCTGGCATGTTAATGTAACCTTACACAAACCAAATCACGAGAACCATACATTTTCAAGCACATAAAGATTTTCTCTAGAATCTAATTAAGCAATACATTTCCAGAAAACATACACATTGTGACAAACTTGACTAGGAATTATACCATTGTCAATTGGATGTATGGACGATGTACGATTTTTTACTCCTTGATTGCTTCATCGGAACAATTTTTTACTCCGTAGTCCGTACTATTCAGACAATTCTTAAATTCACATAACAACAGGTGAGGCTCGAATCATCCTAATCGTTCACCCCTGATGAAGCAAGCTAGGTGAAATGAAGGAGCACCAGGAATCGCAAATAAGCCACAGATTTCACAAGGATTCATACCCGAATCACGCTAAACGGCAGAGAATCATATACAGGAATCAGCAGCAGCTACATCCATCCACCCAATTCCAAGGGCGTGGGAGGAGTGAGGCACTGTACGGACCTGCTTCCTCCTTGCGGTGGAACGCCAAGTCGGGGAGGGATCCTTCGGCGGCGCCGTCGCTGGCGACGACCTCCAGCCGCAACACCCTGTCGGAGAAGTTCTCTGAATCGAACGCGAACTCGAAGCTGGGCAACCCGCCCCCGCGCCAGATGTCCAAGCCCATCCCCGCCTCCGCCGATGCCTGGGCAGCCGCTGCCCCTTCGCCACCGGCCATGCGCCCAGCCGCCACTAGGAGAGGTTGGAGGCGCCCTAACCCTAGCCGGATTCTTCGAGAAGGCCGGCGAGGTCGCGGTACGCCTCCGCTGCTCAACTTTTGGGAGACCCGCCAACCATTTCAATTTTTCCGGGAGGGGAGGGGGAATGGGGCTTCAGTCTTTGTTAAATCGCCATCGAATATGTTGCACGTCTCAATAAGACTATTTACATTTACTGATTTATTTATTTGGAAAATGCCATACAAAAACTCTTTTATATAAAAGCTGGAAAATACATCTAGATTTTTTAGGGTGCCAAGAACTTTTTTTCTCCTGCATTAACATACAATGTCGTGAGCAATGCTGGTTACCGTCTCTCGCCTCATTGGGAGTGGAACAAACTTGTTTGCAACTTGAAAGCTTGTAGAAGATTTTCTCGATAAGTTATTGATGTAAACCAAAAGATATCGATAATCGGTCACCTCCTTGAAAAAGAAAACGTAAAAGGATACATGTAGAACTCACTCTAGGTACAATGATAGAAAACAAAAATCCCAGACGCCAACCTTTTAAACAGGGTTAAGAGAAATTAATTGCATTTTACTTGAGTATGCTCAACCAAAGGACGTGATTTTAGGATAAATTTTGGCTTACAAGATCGTCAACGATCTAGATCACAAAAAATGGCCTAGCTGGGCCATGCCCAAGCCTCAAATTTAACTAGCCCATGAAAGAGATGCGAAAGCATTTAGGAGTAGGGGCTATTTTCTCGGTAATTCGAACCTAAACCCAGGCTCATACGGTCCTGCATAAGAAACTCTTCAAAAGATATACAACATAAAGATGTTTAGGGGCTAGATGTTTGTGTAAAATTTAAGTTTTTTAGATATCTAGGGAGCTCGCGGCTAAAATGACAAATTTAGTTTGGAATAGTGTATGAACAGTAGCGTTTAAAGAAATTGCATATTCGTTTTTTTTTATCGTGAGCTCTCCATATGTTCGAACTTCTTCAAAAATTTCACAAATATCTCGCACGTAAGGATCTTCCACCACAAAAATTAGAATTTTTTCCTTTTTCATATTTATTTATTTATTTTTCGTCTCCTCGGGTGTAGATGGACCCGGGCACCGAATCGATGCTCTCTTTCCCTTCCTCAATTCACATCCATAATTGGTGATGTGGTGAAACTGTCTGATGCAGGCCAACCCCACGTTGTTGCCCCTCTCCAGACAACTTGGGGTCGTTGTTGACCATAAGATCCTCGTTGTCTGACCTTTCTGCTTTCTTTTCATTTCTTGTACACACCTCCCTCACACCCTTCATGCTGCCACTACGACGCAGCTGGTAATAAAAATCAACAGCGTGTGCCTCCAACATGGCTGGTGTAGTTTGTATCAGTGGCGTTCTTTCTTTTATACAAAACGCGACTAATTGATGTCTCACTTTGCAGTGTTTCATATTTATGAACGTTGTTGGTATGTTTATAAAAAAAATGCATTTTCTTTATTATTTAGGATGTTGTACCCAATGTTGTTGCCAATGGCCTTCTTATAAGCACCATATCATCAAAATGTATAAATTGCACCCTCAACATTTTATAACCCAAGATGGTGCCATGACAGCTTCTTTGAGCCAACGGGCTTAAATTATGCTGCCATGTTACCATTTTGGGCTACCAATTACTATATCATGGAAACAAAAGGGAAATTTTGTAGCCCAAGAGATGTGCCATGGCTGACTTTTTTAGCCAAAAATCTCATGTTATGTTGTCATGGCACCATTCGATGAAGAGTGGATACCTAAAAGATCTCACCTCGGGTTTGGTATAGTATCGTGAAGAAAATGGATTGGAATGTTAAGCTTACGATTCACTCGAATTTATATTCGTGTGGGTTCGGGAACGTACCATTATGAGTGTCCATGGCTCCTCTATTGGTTATTATTATGAGAAAAGTCAGTTTCTGGTTCATGTCTGCATTAAGGGTGAAAGTGGTTAGGATAATTTCCGACCGAAACCGTTTCCGGATCCGTTTTTATAGGATATGGTAACAGATTTTTTTACATCCAAAAAAATTCGATTCGAACCCGAATCTGATTCATAGGATACGGTATAGGATATGGTATTACTAATATCCGACATATTAGGATAATCAATATTTTCTAGTCGGATAATCCTATCTTTAATTTTCCAAATCCGATTGATGGTTCAAGTTTCAAGTATTAAGAAGTAGTATGTGAATGTTATATTTGCTTATGAGAAAATACATCTGCTTGTTAATCATGTATTTGGATTATTTCAATACTATCTAGTGATTTATGTGTTCTTAAAGTGCATAGGTATTTATATTTTCTCATTGTTTATGTATGATTTTAGTTTAAAGCATTTATATATTCCTCATATATGAATATGGTAAATGTTCGTTTCTGAACCGATGTTGTTTCGTTACCATGCCGCTTCCGTATCCGCCTAATCCGGTATTCAAATCCGCATAATTTGATATTCGAATGCGCATCCCCGGCAAATCACGTGGTCGTGGGTTCGATTCCCACAGACGGCGCCAATTGACGGGGATCAATCCCGGCAAATCCCATGGTCAGGGACCCTGGGTTAGTCATAGAGATGGCACAGGTTGGACGATACTCGTCGGCTAACAGGAGAAGCACTTCCTGCTCGATATTATTACGTGAGGGGGGCGATTACAGTGGAGGCCAAGGCGAGTTCTCGCAAGTCAAGGATGAGTAGATGCATATTGAGTTCCTCGGACGGCGGACAAGCGACACATGAGGCACGATTTACCCAGCTTCAGGCCCCCGGAGGAAAAACCCTACATGTTGCTTGTCTGATCTTGTATTGATGATGATGTACAGAGGTGCCGCGAGAGCTTTGGTGGAGAGAGATCTGTCTAGTCCTATGCGTGGGGGTTTAGGTGATTTGATGAGCTGTCTAGAGAGGTGCCCCTGCCTCGCTTTATATAGATAGCCAGGTAGGGGTTTACATGAGTCCTAGTCGACTACGAATATGAGTCCTTGTCTTACGCCTCAAGTCTTGGTCTTCACGTCTTACTCCGTCATGTCGGTGTCCACGAGTGGGCCCCTGGTGGGCCGCCAGCCATGACACGCACCAGGTACCCTCACGTAGAGGAGTCGTGGGGTCACCCCCTGATGGCTTCTCGCCCTTCGTTGGTTACCCAAAGTGGAAGGTGGAGATGTAGCGCAGCAGCAAGTTTCCCTCGGTGAAGATACCAAGGTTTGTCTCCAGTAGGACTCCGGAGATGATAAGTAGGTGTCAGCGGCGCAACTGACGTGGACCTGCACACAGACACAGATAACTTTGTTCCCAACGAAGTTCAGAGAGGTTGTCAATCTCTCCGGTCTTGTTGTTCACAAAGGGTAAAACACAAGGGATAATGATAGCAAGTAAAAGCAGTAAAGTAAATATAGCTTGGAAACAGTAATACGGGTATGGACCGGGATACGTGATGTTCACTAGTGATGTCTCTCTCCCAAAAGACGATAAAACTGCTATGCGAGGTAAACAAATTACAAAAGGGCAATTGATAGGATTATGAACGCACCGCAATGCTAACTATGCTACAAAAGAAAGGAAGAGGTTCAAAAGCACGGGCAGTACACCAAAGTAAGTAGACCAAAATCCATCTGCATCTACTACTAATCATCCACCTTGAGATATCTATCCAGAACATCTCGCTGGTATTAAGTTGCGAGCCCCACCCAAAGTGTAAACCCAAAGCAACAGACAACTGCATTAAAAAGAACTTTGCGTAAAGTAAACAATCCTTGTAACCGCGGTTACAAGCACCGTTGTTTTCCCCCTTGTGGCAACAGCACATCCCCTAGACCCATGTTTCTGTCACTCAAGCGTGTCATCGGGGGCATGAACCCACAATCGAGCACAACGTTCCCTCTTGGAGTCACTACCTACCACTTGGGCCAAAGCAATAAACATCAACGGAGAACATGCAAGAATTACTTAGGAACAAAAATATAAGAGATAAAAACCAAATATATTACTCTATCACAATCTGAACATAATCTCATAATCCATCAGATCCCATCAAACTCAGCATAGCAATAGCAGAAATATTACAAAGGTGCCTCGATCATGTAGGGCAGCTCACGAGGTCTAAACAATGAAGATCAAAGAGGGGAGGAGAACATCACATAACTACTGATCACGGGCCCATGGTCCAAGGAAAACTACTCACGAGACATCCGGGGAGCATCCATGGTGGAGAGGAGACTCCCGGAGGTCAATCCTCCCTCCGGCAGGGTGCCGGGAAGAGGTCTTCTGGTGCTCCCGATCTCGGAAGCGCGGCGGCGGCGGAACAGAGGCGAGTTTGCGGAATAGGGTTCTTCTTCTGGAGTTTTCCCGTGACGGATAATAAATAGGCGAAGGGGGGGGCAGCCAGAGGTGGACCAGGGGCCCCAGGCGCCCCCCCTGGCGCGACCAGGGGTGGGGCCGCGCCGGGTGGCCGCCTGCCCCCCCTGGCTCCCCTCTGGCCCCTCTCGGGCTCTTCGCGAAGCTTCCTTCACACTGATTTTTTATCTGAATTTTCCCGAATTTTTCTAGCACTTTTTATATGGGGGAAAACTAAAATAGAAAAACAGCAGAAAACAGGAACTGGCACTGGGGTGTGATACGTCCCAAACGTATCTACAATTTCTGCTTGCTCCATGCATGTTTTGTGTAACTTTGCCATGTTTTGGTTGAACTTTATTACACTTTTAAACCAATTTGGACTAACCTACTAACTCAGTGCACCCAGTTGCCAGCTTCTGGTTTTCTGCTGTTTTTGTTTTTCAGGTTTTCCGGCTGATTAAAGTGCCCAAAAAATTCCGCAAAAATTATATTAAAAATCAGGGGGATGAAGCTTCCGGAATAACCAAGGGAGAGAGCCGGGTCAACCACCAGGGAGCCAGAAGAGTCCCTGGCGCGGCCCCAACCCTAGGGCGCGCCAGGCACCCTCCTGGCTGCCCTGGGTGGCCCCTCGACGCCCCCCTTCACCTATATAACCCCCTCGGGGTAGAAACCCCTAAAGAGGAACTCTTTTTCGCGGAAACCTCTCTGTTCCGCCGCCGCCGCCGTTTTCAGATCGGGCTGCCTGGAGAAGCTGCCCCGGCACCCTGCCGGAAGGAGATCACCCCTCCGGGAGACCATCCATAGCCATGGACGCCTCCCGTATGTGCCGTGAGTAGTCCCCCTTGGACCATGGGTCCGTGATCAGTAGCTATGTGATGTCCTCTCCCTCTTTTGTGCTTTCACTTTCGAGACCTCGTGAGCTGCCTCACATGATCGAGGCACCTATGTAATTTTCTGCTGTTGCTATGCTGAGTTTGTTGGGATCTGATGGATTATGAGACTATGTTCAGATTGTGATGAGTAATATATTTGGTTTGCCCTTTTATATTTTGTTCTTGAGTAAATTCTTGCATGTTCTCCGTTGCAGTATTTGCTTTGGCCAAGTTATTTGCTTGCAACTCCAAGAGAGAGCGTTATGCTCGATTGTGGGTTCAGCCCCCTGATGTCTAGCTTGAGTGACAGAAACATGAGACTAGGGGATGTGCTGTTGCCACTAGGGATAAAACAACGGTGATTGTGCCTATTGGTGCAAGAATTGTTTACTTTACGCAAAGTTCTTTTAATGCAGTTGTCTGTTGCTTTGAGTTTACACTTTGGGTGGGATTCGCAACTTAATACCAGCGAGATGTTCTGGATAGATATCTCAAGGTGGATGATTCGTAGTAGATGCAGATGGATTTCGGTCTACTTACCTTGGCGTACTGCCCATTGCTTTTGAGCCCTTCCTTTCTTTGCAGCATAGTTAGCATTGCGGTGCCTTCATAATCCTGTCAATTGCCCAACTGTGATTTGTTTACCTCGCTAGCATTTTTATCGTCTTTTGGGAGAGAGACATCACTAGTGAAAATCACGGAACTCCGGTCCATCTTCATACCATTGTTCACACCCACTATTTATTTTTCTGTTTTTACTTTTACTAGTACCTTTTTATCTCTTGCGTTTGATCCTTTGTAAACGACAGGGCCGGAGGAATTGACAACTCCTCTGAACTCGTTGGGAGCAAAGTTATTTGTTTTGTGCAGGTCCACGACAACTCCACGCATCAGAATAATTTCTGGCGCCGTTGCCAGCTATCGTACTTATCGGTGAGTCCTACTGGAGACAAACCTTGGTATCTTTACTGAGGGAAATTACCGCTACGCTGCATCTCAACCTTCCACTTGGGGTAACCAACGAGGGGCGAGAAGCCATCAAGCTAATTTCTGGCGCCGTTGCCGGGGACTCAAAGGAAGTACAAATACGCGAGTCCTGATAACCGCCAATTTCTGGCGCCGTTGTCGGACTCCTGTATCAAAAATAGGGGAGTTACACGCTATCTTTTACCTTTGCTTTTTAGTCTTGTTAGTTTACCTTTCAGTTTTTACTTTTGTGTCCCTAATCAAAAATACCAAAAATACCTGCTGCTACTATGGGTTCCAATGAAAACACTAAGTTGTGTGACTTCACCAGTCACAACAACAGTGACTTTAGTTGCACTCCTATTGCTCCACCTGCCACTTCAGCACCTTCTTATGAGATTAAACCTGCTCTGCTTAACCTTGTCATGAAAGATCAATTTTCAGGAGCAGGAGAAGATGCTGCTTTGCACCTAAACAACTTTATCGAGCTCTGCGACATGCATAAATACAAGGAGGTGGACGGAGACATCGTCAAGCTGAAGCTTTTCCCTTTCTCCTTGAGAGGGAGAGCCAAGGAGTGGCTACAGTCTCTACCCAAGAATAGTATTGATTCTTGGAGCAAATGCAAGGATGCTTTTATAGGGAAGTATTATCCCCCTGCTAAAATTATTCAATTGCGGAGTAACATTATGAATATCAGGCAATTGGATAACGAACACGTTGCCCAGGCTTGGGAACGTATGAAGACGCTCGTCAAGAACTGCCCTACACATGGACTGACTACCTGGATGGTTATCCAGACTTTTTATGCAGGCTTGAACTTCACCTCGCGGAACCTGTTGGATTCGGCCGTGGGAGGTACCTTTATGTCAACCACACTTGGTGCTGCTACAAAACTACTAGATGAGATGATGCTAAATTATTCACAATGGCACACCGAGAGAGCTCCAACTGATTTCCCCCCCTTTGATTTTATTCCAAGAAGCATTTTATTCGTCCTTTATTTGAGAAACCTATTAAGACTAGTTGCACTATTGAAGAGCTTTTTGATGATCATGGTAATGGTTCAATAGATGCAACTTGATCTTCTGCTTTAAGCCTAGCTAATGGCTCTAAAGAAGCGCTTTCGGGAGGCAGCCCGCAACGAATTTAGGTTTTTTCTTTTTGCTTTTGTTCTGTTCTTAGTGGTCTTGATGATTGTTACTACTGTAGCAACATCATTGTATCTTTCTTTTTCAAGCTTTGTGCCAAGTTTAGCCTCAGAGTGCTTGAAAGTTCAAAAGTTGGAGCTTGCTGTCGAGAAACAGATTCTGTCTTCTTGACGGAAAAATTCGCGATAAATCACGAGATCATATTTTTGATCTGAATTTTTTTGACAGCATGCTCCATACAATTGGCTTGCTAGCCTCTGTTCAAAGCTTTTTTATTTGAGTTGCAGAAGTACCTCGAAAAAATTCCCCTTTCTCTGTTGTTCTGTTTTTCTCAGCTTCTGCCCCAGTTTTTCTTTTCGCAGTTTTACAATCCTTAAGCTTGCTTTTTCTTTGCAAACTTTTTTGGGCAGGCAAGAGAAACATTAGATCTTCCTGGAAATCTTTATTTGCAGTAGAGGAAAATTATTTTATTAGGGTACTAACCTCTCTAATCAGCCTACAATGAGTTATGTATGAAGGGAGTTTTCAAGTGCGCGATGGAAGGTGATGAAAGAAGATCCAGGAGTGTCAAGCGCTCAAGCTTAGGGATTCCCAAGTGCACCCCCAATAAATATTCAAGGAGACTCAAGCGTCTAAGCTTGGGGATGCCCCCGAGGCATCCCCTTCTTCATCAACAATCATCGGTCTGTCTTTCGTTGCACTATATTTTTATCACTTCATGCGTTATGTGCTTTGCTTGGAGCGTCTCGCTCTTTACTTTTCTAGGTTTGTTTTACTTTCTCTGCTGTAGTAACAAGTTAGACCCCAACTTACTCTTTTGTGTGGGAGAGAAACACGCTCCACTTGAACTAGAACTCATAGGATTTGCATGCTTATTTCTTTTAGCTGTGAGTTGTTCTTTTTCTTTTCTTAGCTGCTGGTCTGTTTAGCTGTAGTGCTTTAGTTTTTCTAGAGCTTTTTCTTTTCAGGTTGAACTTTCTATAGGTTGCATGTTTTATCTTGTTAGAGAGTTTGCCTGTTGCACTGAGTTCTGTGTCTTGACTAGAAAGTAGGTAGTTAAAGTTGCTTTTCTCTTTGAAGTAGTAACTTGCAATAGTTTTGAGGTATTGATTAGAGTAATGTTTGAACTTTTGGTGTCAAGAGCTCTTGCCTATTAGTGATAGATGTCGTATTTTGGGCAATCCGTGTGTTTTTCGAAAACCAAAAACCCCTGTTGAGAACTCTAGCTACTAGATGGATCACTAACCTCTGGAGGGTTCGAATATTAGAGTACACTCACGTACCATGAGTCGAGGATGCGCAAGGATAACCAAACCCCCATACACTCCTCCTCGGGGTACCTGTATCTTTGTGAACCTCCTATTAGATTGAGAGTTACCGATAATAAGTGCATGAGTTCTTCGGACTAATGTGAGTATTCGAAAGTTGACACTTCCACCTACCCATACTTTTTCTAGCCTCTTCGGTACCGTGCATTGCCCTTTCTCACCTCGAGAGTTGGCGCATACTTCGCCGGTGCATCCAAACCCTTGGCATGATACGCTCTGTCATCATAAGCCTCATTATATCTTTCCTCAAAACAGCCACCATACCTACCTACAAGGCATTTCCATAGCCTTTCCGAGATAAATTGCCATGCAACATCCACCCTCTCATGACTTGATCCTCATGTCATACATGCTACTTGCTTGATCGATGAGCCGCATGCTAGTTGGGCCTTGCCCTAATCATTGCTACATGACGCGCTAGTATCATTGCATATCCTGCTATCCTGGCAGAGGCATACATTTGCATCATGATTAGTTACATTTTCTTTTTGTGAGTACCTTTGTAAAGTGTGAAAGATCTCATATATTCTTGTAAAATATAGAGTATTGCCCCTAAAGTGAGGAAAAGATCCCAAAGAGGACAAAATCAAAAGATCCCAAAGAGGACAAATGAGAGTTAAATAGAAAGAGCCATTGAGGCCACCAAAAAAATAAAAAAAAGAGAAAAAAAGAAAAATAAAAATAAAAAGAGAGAAGGGGGCATACTACTATTCCTTTTGAGAGATCCACACTAGTACTTCATCTTCTATCCCTTGTACTCCATAGAGATTATCATCATGCATATAGCTATGTGGGGAACTTTTACACTATAGAACTTGGCTTGTATATTCCAATGATGAGCCTCCTCAAACGAGCTCTAGGTCTTCTTGAGCAAGCAAGTTAGATGCACCCCCACTAGTTCCATTGGAGAGCTTTTAGCTCACACGTGCATCCGTTGTATGGCAATCCCTACTCCTCACATCATATCTATCATATGGCCTTCTCTCGCCTATGATTGTCCTCATTGATGTGAGCCTTTCACACACCTTTTTGTCTTCCTCCTCCACCCTTTTTCTGTTTCGCCTTTTAGGTGTCAACTTTCTTGCTCATGCTCATTCATTGCATGAGTGCACAAAATATCGAAAGGGAGTGGATCAGTTTGACTTGTACCTGGCTAGTGGTCTGGGGACGAGTCCAGATAAGAATCCAAAGGAGACTAAGTGTGAAACTTTAGTAGATAGTTGTTCTCAACAACCTTTTTTCTCTTTCTTCCCAGTCCCTTGCTTGCACGCAAACACCATCTGGATACATTCGAGTCACGGACAGCAAGAGCTCTTGCACCTTTTGTTCTTTTGTTGCTTGTGTTAATGCCAATATAGACTCTTGCCTGTTAAGACTTGAATCGAATTGCATGCTTTGATTGCTTTACTTAACAGTCCTTATTTGGTTGTGTGGCATGTCACCACAGAAATTATGCTTGTTATCATTTACCTACTCGAGGACGAGCAGGAATTAAGCTTGGGGATGTTGGTACGTCCCAAACGTATCTATAATTTCTGCTTGCTCCATGCATGTTTTGTGTGACTTTGCCATGTTTTGGTTGAACTTTATTACACTTTTAAACCAATTTGGACTAACCTACTAACTCAGTGCACCCAGTTGCCAGCTTCTGGTTTTCTGCTGTTTTTGTTTTTCAGGTTTTCCGGCTGATTAAAGTGCCCAAAAAATTCCGCAAATATTATATTAAAAATCAGCGGGCAGGAAGCTTCCGGAATAACCAAGGGAGAGAGCCGGGACCACCACCAGGGAGCCAGAAGGGTCCCTGGCGTGTCCCCAACCCTAGGGCGCGCCAGGCACCCTCCTGGCTGCCCTGGGTGGCCCCTCGACGCCCCCCTTCGCCTAGATAACCCCCTCGGGGTAGAAACCCCTAAAGAGGAACTCTTTTTCGCGGAAACCTCTCTGTTCCGCCGCCGCCGCCGTTTTCAGATCGGGGCTGCCTGGAGAAGCTGCCCCGGCACTCTGCCGGAAGGAGATCACCCCTCCGGGAGACCATCCATAGCCATGGACGCCTCCCGTATGTGCCGTGAGTAGTCCCCCTTGGACCATGGGTCCGTGATCAGTAGCTATGTGATGTCCTCTCCCTCTTTTGTGCTTTCACTTTCGAGACCTCGTGAGCTGCCTCACATCTGCTGTTGCTATGCTGAGTTTGTTGGGATCTGATGGATTATGAGACTATGTTCAGATTGTGATGAGTAATATATTTGGTTTGCCCTTTTATATTTTGTTCTTGAGTAAATTCTTGCATGTTCTCCGTTGCAGTATTTGCTTTGGCCAAGTTATTTGCTTGCAACTCCAAGAGAGAGCGTTATGCTCGATTGTGGGTTCAGCCCCCTGATGTCTAGCTTGAGTGACAGAAATATGAGACTAGGTGATGTGTTGTTGCCACCAGGGATAAAACAACGGTGATTGTGCCTATTGGTGCAAGAATTGTTTACTTTACGCAAAGTTCTTTTAATGCAGTTGTCTCTTGCTTTGAGTTTACACTTTGGGTGGGATTCGCAACTTAATACCAGCGAGATGTTCTGGATAGATATCTCAAGGTGGATGATTCGTAGTAGATGCAGATGGATTTCGGTCTACTTACCTTGGCGTACTGCCCATTGCTTTTGAGCCCTTCCTTTCTTTGCAGCATAGTTAGCATTGCGGTGCCTTCATAATCCTGTCAATTGCCCAACTGTGATTTGTTTACCTCGCTAGCATTTTTATCGTCTTTTGGGAGAGAGACATCACTAGTGAAAATCACGGAACTCCGGTCCATCTTCATACCATTGTTCACACCCACTATTTATCTTTCTGTTTTTTACTTTTACTAGTACCTTTTTATCTCTTGCGTTTGATCCTTTGTAAACGACAAGGCCGGAGGAATTGACAACTCCTCTGAACTCGTTGGAAGCAAAGTTATTTGTTTTGTGCAGGTCCACGACAACTCCACGCATCAGAATAATTTCTGGCGCCATTGCCACCTATCGTACTTATCGTTGAGTCCTACTGGAGACAAACCTTGGTATCTTTACTGAGGGAAATTACCGCTACGCTGCATCTCAACCTTCCACTTGGGGTAACCAACGAGGGGCGAGAAGCCATCAGGGTGCACTAAGTTAATAGGTTAGTCCAATTATGATAAAAAATGTATGAAAGTGTATCTAGATCATAGCAATATCACACAAAACATGCATGGAGCAAGCAGAAATTATAGATACGTTTTGGACGTATCAACATCCCCAAGCTTAATTCCTGCTCGTCCTCGAGTAGGTAAATGATAACAGCATAATTTCTGTGGTGACATGCTAGCAACCATAAAAGAACTTTTAATAGTAAAGCAATCAAGGTTAGAGATTCAATTAAAGTCATAACATGCAAGAGTCTATATTAGCATTGAAACAAGTAACAAAAGAACATTAGGTGCAAGAGCTCTCACTGTCCGTGACTCGAATGTCTCCAAATGGTGTTTGCGTGCAAGAAGGGGATAGGGAATACGAGAAAAAAGTATTTTTGTGTTGAAAACTCAATCTACTAAAGTTTCACACTTGGTCTTCTTTGGAATATTATCTTGACTCGTCCCCAGACCACTAGCCAGGTACAAGTCAATTTGATTCACTCCTTTTCGATATTTTGAGCACTCATGCAATGGATGAGAGTAAGCACGAGAGTTGACACTTAGGATGGCAAAGAGAGAAATAAGGTGGAGGAGGAAGACAAAAAGGATGAGAAAGGCTCACATCAATGAGGACAGTCATGGGCAAGAGATGCCAAATGATAGATATGATGTGAGGAGTAGGGATTGCCATGCAAAGGATGCACATACGAGCTAAGAACCTCTCCAAACTATATGCATAAAGATCATCTCTATGGAGTACAAGGATATAAAGGGAGTACTAGTGTGGATCTCTCAAAAGGATAGTAGTGTTGCCCCTTTCTCTCTTTTTATTTCTTTTTTCTTTTTTTTCTTTTTTTTTGTATTTTTTTGTGGCCTCAATGGCTCTTTCTATTTAACTCTCATTTGTCCTCTTTGGGATCTTTTATTGTGTCCACTTTGGGATCTTTTCCTCACTTAAGGGCAACACTCTAATTTAAAAGAAGGTAAAGGAGATCTTTCACATTTTACAAGGTACTCAAAATCATAAAGAAGATGTAACTATCATGATGTATGCAATGTATGTCGCTGGTGTAGCAGGAACATGTATGACATGAAGATCTAGTCATGAAGAGGTGGATGTTGCATGGCAATATAACTCGGAAAGGCTATGAAAATGCCTTGATAGGTAGGTATGGTGGCTGTTTTGAGGAAAGATATAAGGGGGCTTATGATGACAGAGCGTATCATGCCAAGGGTTTGGATGTACCGGCGAAGGTGGACACCAACTCTCGGAGTGAGAAGAAGGCAATGCAAGGCACGGGAGAGGCTAGCAAAATATGGGAAGGTGGAAGTGTCAACTTTCAATACTTACATTAGTCCGAAGAACTCATGCACTTATTATCGGTAACTCTCAATCTAATTAGGAGGTTCACAAAGAGACAAGTACCCCAAGGAGGAGTGTATGGGGGTTTGGCTATCCTTGCGCATCCTCGACTCATGGTACGTGAGTGTACTCTAATATTCGACCCCTCCAAAGAGCAGTGATCCATCTAGTAGCTAGAGTTCTCAACTAGTTTTGTAGGTTTTGAAAATACACACGGATTGCCCAAAATACGACACCTATCACTAATAGGCTAGAGCTCTTGACACCAAAAGTTCAAACATTACTCACATCAATACCTCAAAACCATTGCAAGTTACTACTAAAATTAAATAGCAACCTAAATCACTTACTTTCAAGACAAGACACAACTCAGTGCAACAACCAACTCTCTTTAACAAGATAAACATGAAAACTAAAAAGAGTTGAAGCAACAAACTAAACAAAAGCCAAGGCTCTTGCTAAAGACAAACTAAGACTAAAACTAAACATGGCAGCAGTTATGAAAAGATAAAGAACACACAACAGCAAAAAGATAGGCATGAAGAATCCTATGATGTGTTCTATATTTTGAAAGTGGAGCGTGTTTCTCTCCCACACAAAGTAAGAAGGGATCTAACTTGTTATGAACAGCAAGAAAAGCTAAATAAAACTAAAAACAAAACCTAAGAGCGAGACGCTCCAAGCATAGCACATAACGCATGAAGTGATAAAAATATAGTGAGACGAAGGACGAACCGATGATTGTTGATGGAGAAGGGGATGCACGGGGGCATCCCCAAGCTTAGACGCTTGAGTCTCCTTGAATATTTATTGGGGATGCATGGGGGAATCCCCAAGCTTGAGCGCTTTACACTCCTGGATCTTCTTCCATCATCTTCCATCACACACTTGAAAACTCCCTTCATACATAACTCATCATAAGCTGATTAAAGAGGTTAGTACCCTTAATAAATAATTTTTCCCCACTGGATATAAAGATATTCTTGAAGAGCTACTGTTTCTCAATAGTTCCAAAAAGTTTTTTCAAAGAAAAAGCAATCTTAAGGTTTGCAAAAGTTAGGAGAGACAAAACGTGGCAGAATCTGTGAAAAACAGAACAGCAGGTAGTAAAGAATTTTTTAGGGGCACTTCTGCAACTCAAATCAAAAAACTCAGAACATACGAAAGTTTCAAAATTGTATAGAGCATACTGTGTAAAAAATTCAGCTCAAAAAGATGTACTGGGATTTTTTTGGAATTTTTCTGGTCACGAGGACAGAATCTGTTTTCTGGACAGCATGTCACAACTTTTACTTCCCTTGCCGTAAGAGGCTATAACTTGGCACAAAGCTGAAAAATAAAGATACAATGATGTTGCTACAGAAGTAACAATCATCAAGACACAACAAAAGCAAAAAGAAACACCTAAATTCGTTGCGGGCTGCCTCCCGAAAGCGCTTCTTTAAAGCCATTAGCTAGACATAATGCAAAAAGAAGAATCAAGGGTATCCAAAATCAGAATCATAAAAACCCTAAAATTGATTTTCAATAAGCTCATTCTTATTCTTACTAGGAAAGATATACTTACCTTTCGCCATACCGCGTAAGCGTATGTGCCTATTACCAATATCAATGAAGCCTTTCATAGCACGGAGCAAGTCTCTTCCGAGCACAATGTTACTTTGGTTTGGCTCCATGATGAAGAAATCCATTGGTGCAGTCCTATGAAGGAATGCAACTTGGACTTCTTTTACCTTTCCTTTAATCTCTGAAATATCTCCATTAGAATGTTCATGATAAGATGATAATTTATCCATATCTAGCTTCAAAGAATCATAAACTATTTTTGGCATAGTAGAGACTGTGGATCCAATATCACAAAGAGCAAGGAAGCCTTGGTTAGAGATGCTAATTCTAACAAAGGGCTCCCAATCATCATCTATCTCCAACATTTCTTTCTTGTTGGACTTAAGTTCCTCTACTTTACTCAAGTCTAGAGCATCCAATCTTTTTTCAATAGTGGCAAGTCTATCTATGACAGTATCAACACTACGATCATAAACAAAATAACTAGATAGACTATGCAAAATCTCAAGAGCCCTATCTTCATCACACTCTAGAAAATCTCCTTCATCTATAATGTCAAGAGAGTGTTTACACCACTTAAAAAGACCATGGTAAAAATTTCTAAGCACAATTTTTATAGATATCCAAGGCATAACTCTTTTATGTGCTTCAGAAATTCTGTCCCATGCCTTCTTCATATTTTCTCCATCTCTTCGACGGAAATCGAGAACTTCCGATTCCCGCAAAGAACCTAGCCCTAACATGTTCATCTAAACAAGGGGGACTACTAACAGTAAGATAAATAATTTTTTTGTAAATATTTATAAAAGACACAAAGATAAAAACTGAAAGATAAACTAACAAGACTAAAAAACAAAGGTAAAGGGTAGTGTGCAACTCCCCTATCTTAGCACTCGGATTCCCCGGCAACGGCGCCAGAAATTCGCTTGATGGCTTCTCGCCCTTCGTTGGTTACCCCAAGTGGAAGATGGAGATGTAGCGCAGCAGCAAGTTTCCCTCGGTGAAGATACCAAGGTTTGTCTCCAGTAGGACTCCGGAGATGAGAAGTAGGTGTCAGCGGCGCAACTGACGTGGACCTGCACACAGATACAGATAACTTTGTTCCCAACGAAGTTCAGAGAGGTTGTCAATCTCTCCGGTCTTGTCGTTCACAAAGGGTAAAACACAAGGGATAATGAGAGCAAGTAAAAGCAGTAAAGTAAATATAGCTTGGAAACAGTAATACGGGTATGGACCGGGATACGTGATGTTCACTAGTGATGTCTCTCTCCCAAAAGACGATAAAACTGCTATGCGAGGTAAAAAAATTACAGAAGGGCAATTGACAGGATTATGAACGCACCGCAATGCTAACTATGCTACAAAAGAAAGGAACAGGTTCAAAAGCACGGGCAGTACACCAAAGTAAGTAGACCGAAATCCATCTGCATCTACTACTAATCATCCACCTTGAGATATCTATCCAGAACATCTCGCTGGTATTAAGTTGCGAGCCCCACCCAAAGTGTAAACCCAAAGCTACAGACAACTGCATTAAAAAGAACTTTGCGTAAAGTAAACAATCCTTGTAACCGCGGTTACAAGCACCGTTGTTTTCCCCCTTGTGGCAACAGCACATCCCCTAGACTCATGTTTCTGTCACTCAAGCGTGTCATCGGGGGGCATGAACCCACAATCGAGCACAACGTTCCCTCTTGGAGTCATTACCTAATACTTGGCCAAAGCAATAAACAACAACAGAGAACATGAAAGAATTACTTAGGAACAAAAATATAAGAGATAAAAACCAAATATATTACTCTATCACAATCTGAACATAATCTCATAATCCATCAGATCCCATCAAACTCAGCATAGCAATAGCAGAAATATTACAAAGGTGCCTCGATCATGTAGGGCAGCTCACGAGGTCTAAACAATGAAGATCAAAGAGGGGAGGAGAACATCACATAGCTACTGATCACGGACCCATGGTCCAAGGAAAACTACTCACGAGACATCCGGGGAGCATCCATGGTGGAGAGGAGACTCCCGGAGGTCAATCCTCCCTCCGGCAGGGTGCTGGGAAGAGGTCTTCTGGTGCTCCCGATCTCGGAAGCGCGGCGGCGGCGGAACAGAGGCGAGTTTGCGGAATAGGGTTCTTCTTCTGGAGTTTTCCCGTGACGGATAATAAATAGGCGAAGGGGGGGCAGCCAGAGGTGGACCAGGGGCCCCAGGCGCCCCCCTGGCGCGACCAGGGGTGGGGCCGCGCCGGGTGGCCGCCTGCCCCCCCTGTCTCCCCTCTGGCCCCTCTCGGGCTCTTCGCGAAGCTTCCTTCACACTGATTTTTTATCTGAATTTTCCCGAATTTTTCTAGCACTTTTTATATGTGGGAAAACTAAAATAGAAAAACAGCAGAAAACAGGAACTGACACTGGGGTGCACTGAGTTAATAGGTTAGTCCAATTATGATAAAAAATGTATGAAAGTGTATCTAGATCATAGCAATATCACACAAAACATTCATGGAGCAAGCAGAAATTATAGATACGTTTTGGACGTATCACCCCCTCGTTAGTTCCGTTTACGAATCCGAAAATAAATATGGATAGGATACGGTATAAAGATTATTCGTCTGAATCCGATCCGGTTTCACCCTTATCCGCATTCCATTGAACCTATGGGGTCACACACTTAAGGGTAGCTGTTTTTTTTCAGTATTAGAATGACACGAGCACGGGTATAAATGTTGGGGTTCGGGGCAGAAAACAATAATTTTTCATAACCTACGATACCCAAGCCCAAGACCTATGCTATGAAGATGCAAGTAATGGATGGAAATAGGTCACATACCAGTATGTAGTCCGTTAAGAGGGAAACGTTCCCGCGTGAACGTGATTGATGTAGTCGTACCGGCAATCCCCGATGCCGCGCAGATCCACGATGACTCCAGCAGCCACCCGGTCCTTGTAGACCGATGACGGGATTGCATCCCCGTCGGAATGTTGTCGGTGAAGACGTCGCGATACGGCCACCACGATGAAGGAGCATCACAAGTGTAGTGCCTCGCAGGATTACACACATACGGTGTACCCGACGTCCCTCCGGGCTCCGAACCAGAAGAGCATCGGAAAGAAGATGGATTCGGATCCCGATTCGATCCGCACGACGACGTGCGTATGGTGGAGAAACCCCCAACCCAGTGCAGACTCCAAACAAGGGGAGTCCGCTCAAAGGCAGGAGAAAGAGAGAGAAGAGATGAGAACTTGTCTCAAATTGGTGTGAAGAAAAGGGCACCCTACCCCTCCTTATATAGGCCAAGGAGGGGGTAACCTCCCTCCTCTTACCATGTGGGACTAATCTCAAGGGGAGGGGGGTGGGCCCCTTTCTCTTGGCGCCTTGGCCCAAGAGGGAGACTCCCTCTTCCCCTAATGGGCCTTTTTAGGCCCATATGTCTTTTTCTTCCATTTTAATTATTTTTTTATTTTATTCTGTTAATTAAATAATAAAACATATTTAAACATTATTAAATAATATTTTGAACCTTTCAAAATACCCAGAAGAATTTCTGGCCTCCACCGGAACAATTCCGGTATTATCTCTTATTTCTCCGGTGATCCCGAATCAATCCTTATTGCGTCGAATACCCTTAAGTTTGACACCCTATGGTCCGGGAAATAACAGACATGATCATACACTCTCTGACCAATGACTAATCAATTGGACCTGGTTACAATCCTTGGTAGCCTTTGCGCTTTCATCGAATGAACCTCATCGTTGTTGGATCCGTCAACGTTGTGGCTGTTCCTTTGTCCTACGGTACTTTGTTTCTCCGAGGTTTGATCGTTGGTATCCATTATACCTAGTTCATCCTCGTTACCGACAAACATGTTTACTCGTTCCTGCGATATTACAACCCCGCGACCTAGTCACATGATTGCAATATTTATGATGTAATATCACCGAGTGGGCCCAGAGTACCTATCCATCATTCGGATGGACAAATCCCGCTTTGATCTATTTGCATACTCATCAACATATCTATTTCGGAATACTCAAAGTACACCTTTGTGGCCAGCATATTTCAGTCAGGTGGTGGATGCAAATCAAAGCATCCTAATAGATACTCCCTTCGTCCCATAATATAGTAACGTTTTGCAAACTAGCATAGTTTGCAAAACGTTACTATATTATGGGACGGAGGGAGTAGCAATTACGTATGATCATCACGGTCAAAGGATCTAGTCACTACGTTATAGTTATCGCAATGTTGAACTTATGTGACTCGATCACATTGCAACACTTTTGGTGGGCGTGTGTCCATCATATCATTCTCCCAATGACATGACCCCATTGTCAACAGACGTATTTGTCTCATCATCAGGAAACCTTGATCATCAATTGCCCAATGGACTAGTATACTAAAGTTAAATAGGGACCTGGTTGTTTGTATACTACATGTGTATTAATGTTTCCGCTTAATACAGTTATAGCACAGTATAAAACTTATTATGAACTAATAGAATATGCTAACAAAATATATTTTATTTGCCTCTAGGGCAGATTCCCAACGATAAAACACCAGAAAAGTTTCAAAGTGATCGGGATATGATCGAAGAAAGAACCAGAATCGTTTCAGGTCAATAAGAAAGTACATGGAAGGGTTTTGAGAGAAAAAAAACGGGTAAAACTTTAGGGTCGTAAAAGTTTCGGGATGGTCTAAATATGTTTAATATTTAATTCAATAATTTTCGATTTTCTAAAATTATTAAAAGCATTAAATATCAATACGGTGTGCGTCCTATGGGGGCGTCCCCTTGGCTGCCCCCTCCCCAAGATGGCACCCCCAACCCTCCCCTCCATGCAGCCCCAAACACAACAGATTAACTCTACCTTTGGGCTGCCCCTCTCCCTCCTCTTTAGATCTAAACTCCACCAAAGACAACGGTAGAAGGAGGGAAAAAAATAAAATCACCTCTCTTGTCCAAGAGGAGGGAATCATTGAGGGGAGAAAGAACTTATTGATTATATCACCAAATTTTATAAAAAACTTTTTGGAACTCCTGATTCTTCTAATATCTCTATGAGAGACCAACAAATGTCACAAATCTCCTCTAAGGAGGATGCATCTATGGTTTTCCTTTTTCTCTTGATGAGATCAAAGAAGTGGTTTTTGGGATGGAGAAAAATAAGAGCCCTGACCTTGATGGTTTCCTGCCTTTTTACCAATAGTTTTGGTATTTGGTTAAGTGGGATCTTAAAGCTATGCTTCATGATTTTTGCAAAGGGGGCTTGGATATCTCTAGGCTAAAGTATGGTATTATTGCCTTGGTACCTAAAGTGAAAGATGCTAAACAAATCCAAAAATTCAGACCTACTACCTCCTGAATGTTAGTTATAAAACAATTCATAAAGTCCTTATGAACAAGCTAATCCTATGATTTTTGCAAATAAAACTTCATTTATTAAGGGGAGATACATAAATGGAAGGGTGGTGGTGCTTCATGAAGCTTTGAATTTCATTCATCACCATAAAAATGCTTTGATGTTTAAAGTAGATTTTGGAAAAGCTAATGATAAAATCAAATGGCCATTTGTTTAACAAATGTTGAAAATGAAAGGCTTTTTAATATCTGGTGTTATTGGGTTATGCACACCATGGTTAATGGTCATGTGGGGATTAAAGTTAATGACAACACTGGTCCATTCTTTAAGACTCATAAAGGGATGAGGCCAGGGGATGCTTTATCTCCCATTCTCTTTGATCTTGCTGCTGATGCTCTGGTTTTTATTCTTAGCAAGGCTACAAATAATAATCTCGTTAAAGGAGTGATGGTTGACTGAGTTCCTTGGGGTGGTGGGGGTGAACATGTTGTAATATGCAGATGACAACATTTTCTTGCTTCAATAATATGATTTAGAAGATGCAAAAGGCTGAAATTTATCCTTGGAGCTTTTGAACAAATGTCGAGGCTAATAATTAATTTTCACAAGAATAAGATATTTCCTTTTGGTGATGCTATATCTAAAGCTAGAGAATACCAAGAGATCTTCACATGCGAGGTGGGGTTGCTGCCTCTTAAATATTGGACGTTGATATGAACCAGACGTCAGGACCGAGAAGCCGAGTAATGAATATTGCGTTCGGTACGATCGCTCAAGTTGTCGAACGAAATCGTTCGATGCAAATCGATCTCCAGCTCGAACACCTGGTTGCCATGGACTTTTCTGGCTTCTTGGCCCAATACAAAAGTAAACTAAAAAAACATTTGTACTCAGTATTTTGTTATGTAGTGTACTGTAAAAATTATTAATATTATATTTGTACTGAGTGTTTTGTCGTGTTTTTAAAAATGCAATCAACTTTTAAAGAAGAAATTTAAGATAAAAAACAAAAATAAAAATAATTATAGGAGTAATATAAAATTACCATAACAAATTTATATTGATATTTTTTGCTAAATTTGAACAATTTCACATAGTAAAAATAATGATTTTTTTTGTCATGACAATTAATTCGTATGATAAACATATCAGAATTATCAAGTCTTAGAAATAAGAATTTCCATGTCCATAAGCTATGTAAAAAATAAGAATTGTCTTCTCAGACAACAAATTTTTTGCCGTGGATGATTTGTAACTAAAATCCTATGAGTTTTCCATGTGCAAAAATACGAATTTGCCATGTGCAGAGATCCATCACAATCTATATAAAAAAATCAAAAAAATAAAAACATGACAAAAATTGCGTGGGATAAAAACCTAATGCACCATTATAATCATGATAAATTTGCCATATTCTACTCAAAATAACCATGTTCAACAATTTCAACAAAAAGTATGGTAAATTTAACATGTGCTACTAAAAATAGCCATGTTCAACAATTTCGGCAAAAAATGCCATGTTCCGCACAATACCATGTCCTACAAACAAGAATTGTCATGTTCTATAACCAAGAATTGTCATGTCTTACCAATAAAATTTTTCATCACCTACCAATAAGAATTGCCATGTCCCACCAATAAGAATTGTCATGTCCTACAAACAAGAATTGTCATGTCCTACCAATAAGATTTATCATGTACACAAATAAGCATTGCCATGTCCAATAAAAATAAGAATTTTCCGTGGATGGTTTTGAAAAATGAATTTGTCCAACAAAAATCCATTTCAACCTATACAAAAACAATCTACAAAAACAAAAAACAAGGTTAAATTGTTATGGGAATGAAAACCTATTGCATCGTAGGAACCATGGCAATTTAACCATGTTCTACTAAAAAAACAATGCCCAACATTTCTAAAACAGAAATTACCATGTTTCACACATTATTATGTTTGTGTTTAAGGAAAGTCATGTCCAACATATAATAATAATTATGACACACAAAATAAAAAGTTGCCATGTACTACAAATAAAAATTGTCATATCACATAAATAATAATTATCGTGTTTTATTAAAATGTGTACCCCAAGACAACGCCTAAGAATTGTAGTGTCACATAAAATAAAAAAAATTCAAGTCTCCTAAAATAATAATTTCCTTGTACTACTATTAATAACTAGTAAGCTTGCACGTGCAACGCACATATAGCCTTAAAGTTTTGATCTTTTATCCTAGTTAGAGCATCTACAACCAAAGCTTTGAAACCCTTCCCAAGGAAGCCTGCTCAAACGTTGTTCGAATTGAATTTTGCCACCCAAACGAAGGGGGAAAATCTGTCCCATATCACGCAAACAATAATTACCATGTCTTAAATATATGTGTGTCCTCAAAACAACGCAAAAAGAATTGACATGTCACATAAAATAAGAATTGCCATCTCCCATTAAATAATAATTGCCGTGTTCTAAAAATAATAATTATCAATACCCGTAAGATACATATAAATGATAATTGCCATATCCCACAAAATAAAAAATTGCCATTAATTACAATCAATTATATATCACACAATTCATTTAAAAAAATAGTGTGATTTGTAATTAACAGGAAAATATCATGTTTAAAAAAATGAAATCATGATAAAATAAATCAAATTTTATGAAACTAGACAAAAATCTGAGCAAGTTACATGTAGAACACGTTTCAATCCGAGCTACCATTTAAAAATTATAAGCATCACAAAATAATCATATCTAATCAAGCAGTGGGCTGAACTATAGTAACTGGGCCTAAACAGTGAGCATGAATAAGACTACACAACACACATATCCGTTTGGGCGAATGATAACAACATGCGCACAGTACGAGAAAATCTGTTAAACAATCGTAAGGACGGAAACCGCACCGCCCACACGTTTCAAAAAAGCTGACTCAAAGCTTTAAGATTCGTGCAAAAAGACGGTGGATTATGTGTTCGGGCGAACAGGTCCCGGACCAAACGTCCGACACTTATCATTATTCTAAATATTTGGGTTTCCCTACCTCTAAAGTTAGAATTAGAAATAAACATTGGGATAGAGTCTTGGGTAAAACTGAGAACATACGTGGGTGTCGGCAAGGTAGGTTATCAAACATGGCTAGTAGAACCACTTTGGTTCAAGCTTTCCTTACTAATAGCTCCTTTATATGATGTCTTCCTATCCCCTCCTCGTTGGAGTAAGGAAGAAAATTGATTTTTTTTTCAGATCTAGTATGGTTTGGCAGGCGATGAGGGAAAAAAATATCATTTATTTATTTGGAAAACTTGTTGCCTCCCTAAAGATCAAGGGGCTTGGGTATCCTTAATCTTGAGCTCATGAACCAACTTTTGTTAGCCAAATGTTTCTAGAAACTGGAGCAGGAAGATGGACTTTGGGAGGGTGTTTCACTTAATAAATACTCCCTCCGTTCCTAAATATAGGGCGTATAGTTTTTTGGAAAAGTCAAACTTGTTTAACTTTGACCAGATTTTAAAAAAAATGTATCAACATCAATTATATCAAATATGTATGATGAGATTCGTCTTGAAATGTATTTTTATATTGTATTTAGTTAATATTGTAAATGTTGATAGTTTTTATTATAAATTTGATCAAAATTAAATAAGTTTAACTTTTTAAAAATATTATACGCCCTATATTTAGGAACGGAGGGAGTATGTTGGTAAAAAAATGCATGTCTGGGGTCAATCCCAAGGCTGGGGACTCTTTTTTTTTGGAAAAGTATATTGAGCGTTAAACATATTTTCTATGATAATTGTAAGAAGATTGTAGGGAATGGGTAGAGGGACTAGATTCTTGGAAGATTGGTGATTGGGTGATAAAACCTCTGAAGCTGGCTTATCCCAGGCTCTTTGAACTTAGCTTCAATAAAAAAAACATATCTATTACTAAAGCATTTGAGATGGGATGGCTGGCAGAGGTCTTAGAGATTTTTTTTCCCCCTAGTTTGGCCTGTTCATCTTTGTTGTTTTGTCTCAGACTTGGTTGGTTTCGTTAATGAAATCCGGAGGGGAAACCCCTTTCTTTTGCTAAGAAAAAGCCCACAAAGAAGAAGAAAAATTAACAAAAGAATACGCATAAATATTTTGGACTAAAAGATAGAGAAGGATCAAAAGGGTCTACACCCCAGTTACCAACTTTCGTTGTGAGAAGCTAAGAGCCTTCACCTATTTTTTACATTCTTCAGGCGCCAATGTGTTTCCACAAAATACAGAAACAAAATGGAATAGAGGACATGTAGTAGCCCTGAACTACCAAAAACTCACACACTGCCAGCTAGCCCATCGAACCAAGAAAAGTCCCAGATTTGAAATGAAATTGCATTGGAGGTACCATTACCGCACGCACGATCTAACTTTGCTGTGTTGACACATCATCAGGTCTGTAATTCAGGCTGCTCCCGCACGACAGTCAAATCAGCTCTCAGATGTAGAACATCGTCGACGAAGAGATTGTCATCGGCAATTAACTTAGACCATGAAACAAGAAAAATATCAGCTGTTCCATGCATGGTATTATCGATGATGTCAACCTCTTCCTTCATCTTGCGAACAAATTTTCCTGACGATCTTGTTCTTGCAGCGAACTCAAAACGTACCGTCAAAGATGCTGAGCCCTTCATACTAGGGACCGATATCCAGAGGCCAAAGCTGTACAACTTAGTCTGCTCATCCATTTCACAGGATGCCTCGAGACAGAAGTCCCACCCTGCAAGCCGGAAGAGGTGTGGACGAATATGGTTTGACGGGAAGAGTCGGGAGAACTCCTCGCGTGTTATATCCAAGTACACAATAACTTGTGGGAAGGGTCGATCAAACTCAACCAGTTTGAGAGGTTTGTGCATGTAGGCTCGCTGTGGAACATGCCAACAGCAGGTTGCTGCTTCAGCTGCCATAGAATCTTGCGTGTGTGCTGGATAAGCTTTGTGTACAAGAACGTCGGTAATACGCTTAATTGTTTGCTCAAGGTCTATATCATCATTAGGGCATGCTAAAATATTACGTAGTCCCGTCCAGCTCATATGACCGAAGCGGACCAGCGGGAGCAAACGAGAATTCCATATCATGTTCCTTTCCTTTGATTCTTGGTAATGCTTGCAGGCCCACTCGAGCAAGAAGTTATATACCTCATCTTCATATGATATATGTAGGTCAGTACTCGAAAATATGGTCTCGACCACAGAAAGAGGCATGTCCATCAGTTCATCAGGGAGCCTGAAATGAACAAAATCATGACTTGAGTACACACTTCATGCAAGACTCTGGACAAAGAAGTTTACACACTTTTCCTTTTTCTTGAGGAAGATGTCTACAGTTTCTGAGAAAATAAACAATAAAGGTTTCCCCATCAGATAGAGATCACTCACTCAGTCAAATCCTTGTAATTGTTGACAAGGAATTTCTTGGCTGCATCTATCAAGCACTGAACTTCCGCAACCAATAAATTGGAGCATGGATGGTCCAGATAGAGCATTGCAGATTCTGTGGTCATATGCAAACTTTTGAGCAACTGAGCGCAATACCTTATGCAAGAAACAACCTCAAAATTGTCGGCAGCCATCAAAATGTTGAGCAGAAGAGTGGGCTGATCCGTTGTCAACTTTCCACTATACATAAAGCTTAAAAGTTCCATGAAGGCATTTTCCTCTATTCCAAGTAAGAAAACAAAAAAAGGCATAAGGATTAGTGAAACAATTAAATAAAAAGGATAGCTCTTTGCACCCCAGATCTAAACGATTATTTAAGTTTTTTTCTGAAAAGGGGATTATATAAGTTGGATATTTAGGCCCTCTTCGTATCTCCTCCACTCCGGGAGATCCTTGGAGTTTACAGAGTACCGTTTCAGCCGCTCCTAAGTTTTTTAACTATGTGTTGCCCGCTCCTGGAGCAGAGTTACGGAGCCGGAGGGGATCCGAACAGGGCCTTACTTTCAAAGTATTGAGAATAACTCCATAACAGACTTATCTTTTAATTATCATGGGTAGCGAAAAAGAAAGTCGTAGAATCTATGAAACATTATCCATATTTACGGTAAATAGTTAACGTATTTTATTTTTATATAATAATATAGTAGTAGTAAGTACTAATAAATTGTAAACAACTACGACAGCATATTAGAATAAATGAAAATAGAAAAATGTTACACTTGAGCTATCACATTACCCGAATCAGTCATCCTGATTGTTGGATGCGTCTGGTCAGTTTCTTTCATGCCATTCGAGAAAAGCTTTAAAAAACAAAAAGCTTATTAAAAACTTCAACTGACAACAAAACAAATTCATTTCACACGGTTCTCGGAATTACCTTTAGAAAGAAAGGACTTCTTGCAGCAAGAACCGCCGAATTGATATAAATGGAATTTTCTCTTAACACAAGTGTACCCCTCATCATTGAGGAAGAGACAATACTTTCCCCTTTATCACCTGAAAAAATACAAAAGAGTAAAGATGTAAAAAATAAAATAAAAAACATACATTAATAGAATCATTAAACATCAATTCCACCTTTGGAATACTCGGAACACTTTATGCTTCTATGGGCAGGGCGGTGCGTGGCGGGCGGCGCAGTGGTGGTGGTGGTGGCGGCTTCCTTCGGCGGCGCGCCAGATCCACCCCGGTGTTGCAGGTCACGGGAGACCACAGCCGCGGGCAACCTTCTCGCGGGGGCTCGGGGGCGAGGAGGGTGGTTGCGGATGACCTCAGTCCAATCTGGCCATCGCGGCTGGACGGTGGTGCTCGGCGCGATTGGACTCCCCGGCGAGCAATCTTGATGGTGGGTGGTGGTCTCCAGTGTCCCTTGGCCGGTGGTCGGACCTACGTTGGTGGCCATGCGCAAAGATGATTCGATCACCGCGGTGGGGTTGTGGAGAGCTTGCTGGGAGGGATGGGCGGCTCCGGTGATAGGGTTGCCGTTGTTGGCATGGGGTGTGCCTGTCGTGGATGCGTCCACTCCCCATCCTTCCCATTCCATGTACATTTGCGTGCGTCAGCAGCTCCGACGATATTCAAGGCAGGATGTGGCTTGCGGTTTCATCGGTCGTGGGCGTCCCCCCGGACCAAAATTGGTCTCTTTGGCTGGTCCTGGGGATGTCTGTATTTCTGGCGGCGACGCGGACGACGGGAGACGTGTGTTCGTGGGAGGAGCGTGCATCTCAGGTGCGGACGTGCAACCATGGCCATACAGATGGCATAGTTGTGAACAGTTGGTGAAGCTTTGGTTCGACGGAGAGAGGTGGGCTCTAGGGTATATCACCTGTCCAACCATGGTTTGGCCGACGAGGGCAGCATCCACAGTTGTGGTATCCTTCCTGAAGGCTTCGCTCGCGGCGGCCTCCCTCCTTACATCTTGCTCTGGGTGAAAACTCGATCTCGTGGACCGGGCGGTGGCGTCTCTGTGGTCGTTTCCTTCTGAAAGACACCTTCTTGAAGACCTACCTTCGTTGTGGGGTGCTCGACCTTTATAACCTTCTGAAGGACGTCTCGGAAGTTGGAAGTTCTAACTTATTTAGGGCTCTTCCAATGCATTGTTTCTTAGCACAATATCATAGGAGTAATAAAAACTTAAGATACAATCCCCACAATGCATTGTTTCTTAGAGGTTGTATCTTATTTAATGATTTTAGCTACATGCATAAATGTGATTGGTCTAATCATGCTTTTTGCATATGGCCACGTGCAAAGGTTGTATCTTAGGCTGCTCCCAATGCTCCACCTTGGATGGGTGCTAAGCATGCCAACAAGGCAAAAAATCCTATGTGGCATCCTAATTAAGAGGAGAGAAAGGAGTTTGGTGACCTCACGAGGACACGATGCTAGTCACGGGAACCTAGGAAAAACATTAAAAATAGAGGAAACTAGCCTATGCATGCAAGACTTTAGTTGCTAAACCATTAAATGAGGGAAGCTTGGCAACAACAAGCTAAGCTCCAATGCATTGGAGACTATGGTTGCTTAGCACATTTAATGATTCTAGCACCTCACTTAGCACCTTTGCATTGGAGGAAGCCTTAGCTAAGATACAACTTTCCTCTCTTTCTTCATTAAATAGTATGCCACATAAGCAAAATGCCTATGATACGCGCTAAGATACAAGCATTGGGAGTGCCCTTAGGGCACGTGTTCTTATAGAAGACGGCCGTGTACGCAAATATAAAGTAATTGTGACCAGCTGACCATACTGCTATTTTTTTTTGAACTTACCATACTGCTTAACTGCTATATTTGATAGTGGTTGAGTTGGTTAACGGAACAATGGTATCCTCGGTTCACCAAAGTTTAAATCCGGATTTGATATTAGTGCTCGTATTTTTTTAGATTTATTTCAGTATTTTGGGGATGTGCTTTCAGTATCTGATAATAATGAATAAAGTAGATGCTCCTACTGTATCTCTTGAAAGACAGAATCTTTCGCATATCTAGTTTGTGCATACAACTGATCTTTTTTTTGCTGCCACCGTGATGAAGTGTGTTCGGCGACGATGGGTTACTAATTCTGCTGCAATCAGCAACGAAAAAGCTATCACTACCAACTAAATTTT
Organism: Bromus sterilis; assembly: GCA_950022295.1. Classification (NCBI taxonomy): domain Eukaryota; kingdom Viridiplantae; phylum Streptophyta; class Magnoliopsida; order Poales; family Poaceae; genus Bromus; species Bromus sterilis. The sequence goes on from OX465595.1 coordinate 437,746,328, forward strand.
CTACCACCAAGCGAAGGCGAGTGTGGCATGCGTCAATAGTGCGATCGAGTTTGGGCCGGTCGAACCGACGCGCTCCAGGATCGTGTGTCTCTAGCAAATCATCTTCCTTCCTCATCGTCTTCCCTTGTGACCTTTTTCTTTTCTTTTCCCTCTCGATAGCTAGCTTCTCCTCCGATGAGCACCGTTGTTCAAGGAGGATGCACGCTGACACCCCACGCGCTCGATGCTAACCACCGACGACTAGGGACCAATCAGGCAATCATCATGGTCGTGCGTGACGGGGCACACACTGAATCCGCGACCAGGTGGGGCCGACCAGTGATGTCGGAGTTGTGAACGACAAGCCAAAGGTTGGAGATGTGGCGACCGAACATCGGAACTAACCAGCGGCCGACTGTAACACATGAATTTGTTAGAACCAACCAACGTCCGCGAGCGCCCGCGAGCGCGCGCGTGCGCGCAGGGGGGGGGGGGGTGGTACAACCATGGGAGAATTTTGCTACAACCAACGAGCCTCGGTGAAGCAACCTGCATCGATTTTTGCTATCATGGCAAGGCGGTGGCGACGATGACTTTGCTACAATCGTTGTTGATTTTCTACTACCGGCGATGACAACTGAGACAAACCATCAATGGTGTTGATGCGAGTCATGACGACTGCGGCGACAATTTTGTTGTTGTTGCAACCACCATCGGCCTTTTGCTACCAATGTTTCTCTTTTGTGCTACAACTGGATTACTGGAATCTCATTTTACTACAAACAGGGGAATACGTGCACAACCAATATACAGTGAATATCTCGGGATTCTTTTGTTATGTGTAATGTTGTAACCGCCTAAACATTTTATTTTCACCTTTTTATGTTTTTACTACAACCTAAGTTCACATGAACGTTGTTGGCGTTGCCTTCTCGCAGCGCTGTTTCTTCTACCTCCCACAACTCTCTCTCTCTCTCTCTCCTCTCTCTCTCTTTCGCTCTCTCCAATTCTGAGGGCTTAACACTTGTGCTACACCTACAGAAGGTTTCCTACGTAACTTACGGAAAATATGAGTGTTGGCAATGGTGGGTGTGTTTGGTTGAGCGTCTCAATCCAGCCCGCTCCGCTCCGTACAGATCGCTCGATTCAGGGGAGTCACCTCGCCCGCCCCCGCTTGCTTGCCGCTCGCTTGCTCGCCTGCCCTCGCTCGCTCGGCCCCCCAACCAAACACTCAGGTCCGCTGGCTCGCTCGAACTGGACGGCTCGGACGTCCAACCAAACACATCCTAATTGGGGATTAGGTGGGTCGTGGGGCGCACCGTTGAGTTCAGGGGACAGTTTTGTTTAGGGGGAGGAAGGCTATGCAACTTTTTGTATGTTAGTTACGTATAAGTCTAGCTACCATTTTTGCACTTGTAGTCTGCCGTTCAGCTTAGCGATTTGGGAGGTTTTCGTGAATGGTCCCGAGTGCGGCGGGTTAGCTAAATGGGTCGCAGAAAAGGCCTAATAATGAACCACAGAGCTCATTTTATCTTCTAGAGTAGCAGACCTTTAGGACAATTTTCCCATAAAAATTAGGATAGAGTTGTAGTGGTCCCGACCACATTGAAAACGAACCTCGCGTCGCCTTCTCTCCAGGGCGGCTCGAGGCGCCACCACCATCCCCAGCGCGCCGCCCGTCCCCGTCTCCCCTCCTCCCCCACGCCGCCGGGCGACGCCCGTGCAGCCGATGGCGGCGGCCGGGCCTCCCCTCGCGGCTCCCCTAGGGTTGTGGGCGGCATCCCTAGATCGGATCCGGCGGTGCTCCTGGCTCGCGCGTGAGACGTGCGGCGGCGAAGCTCGGTGAAGGGCGGCGGGATGTAGTCTCTGGTTCCCGGCGGGGTGCCATGACTGGCGGCAGCCGTGGCCGGAGGAGCGAGCGTAGGCTGGGGGACGACACGTATGGCGGTCTGATCCGGCGAACGTCGTCTGTTCTCCGGTGGTGCTCGAGATTGGGTCGTCGGGCCTTGCTCGATGATCCGGTCTTCTCTCGTCGGCGCCGGATGACACCGAGGTGTGCCGGCGGCTGCAGATTGGATCGGAGCGGCGCGGGGGCCTGCTGCCGTGAATAAAGATGGCGGTCCTAGGGTTTCAAATCGCGCCAGGAAGAAGATATGCCTGACGTAGGTCCTCTTTGATCTGACCGGAGTGTCGGGTTTCGTAAGGCTCCGCCGGCGATTTCCCATGGGCATATGCCTGGAGTTTGCTGGATCGGATGGGATTCGGTTGCAACGCAAAAAGTGGCGCGAAGCTCTGCTCTGTTGCCATCATGGGAAAATCCATGGTGAAGTCAGAGGTGAGAATGTCATGAAGGCTGAGATTGGAGGACTTGCAATGGTGATTGGAGTCTTTGCGTCGATGAGGAACTGGCTCGGAGTTCCAAGAATCGTGGCAGCAGTATGTTAGCGGGGGCGACAACACAGGTGAAGTTCACAGTCCTACCTTTCTGGATGAAAATCCAAGGTCTAACCTTAATTGGTTGTGCCTGACAATGGTCTTGCTGAAGACATTGTTTTAAGAGCGGGGACTATCTTCAGGGTGAAAACCCAAGGTCCGGCCTTAATTGGTTGGGTCTGGCACTGATTCCTTCTCGAAGGCGGTGTTTTTAAGAATTGGACATCAGGTGTTGGCATGGTGTTGGTTGTGTGGCTGCTGCAAGGATTGTAACTCTGTAGCGGGATTTTTCTTTTTATTTCTTCTCTTTTTGCTTTAATTGGCTGAGTGCATCTGTAATGCCTTTTGAGCAGTGCGTAGTTGCAGAGGTTAGGTGTAATTGATATCTTTTCGATATTAATATATTCTCCTTTTCTAAATAAAAATTTAGGATAGTGGTCGCCGTTAACAACACATCTAATCTAAAGACTCAGATCAGCCAAATCACGAGAATGAATAGTCAGAAACGGACATGTTATTAGAAGGCTGAGTTTAGGCTTAGTTTTATGAACCTTGCTACACGTGCGATACTATTTGTACGATTTCTGTACGACAATCAAACACAGCCATTCATCACGCCAGTTGAGTAGAGCAGCATCGTAGATTAGCTATCGTATGGCAATCGGATGATAAAGTATCGTACGTGAAGTAGTTTCGTAGTTTTATTATCCTAGATTGCTTGCGCCATCGAGATCCCGTGTACTAGCTACTATAGGTTAAGTGACTAGTACTACTACACGCCCTTGGCACAAACGAAGGAGTTGTATACTCTTTTTCACATGGCAAGGAAATACAGTACATTATTTTGCAAAAGAAACGTCCAGCTATTTATAAGACATGGACATAATAAACGATTACATATAAATTATGCTTACACGTCCCATGCATGCAAACAAACGTGCACGTAGATAGATAGGAGCATTACTTTCTTGTCAACTTAGTAACTGCAATGCAGCTGGCGCCTCTTGTAACTTATCATTACCTTTCCATTAGGCTCCGGAGCTATCTTGCTCCAGTCTGCCTTGGGGAAAGGACCTATTAGCTTGATCTCAAAATTCCTTAGCAGATGGCTCCATACCAGTTTAATTTGCAGGTAACCAAAGGCCATGCCAGGACAAGCATGCCTTCCGCCTCCAAATGATGTGTAAGAGAACTTGCCACCAAGTTTGTCCTCGTGTCTTCCGGGACCAAATCGATCGGGGTCATACACCTCCGGATCCTTGTAAATGTATGGCAAGTTATTGTTGAACCCTGTCAGGTTTATGGCGTAATGCCCTCCGGGTACATCATATTCCTTGGCTTCCTTTGTCTGCACCTTGAAGCTCTTATGTACCTTGCGAAATAACACTGGTGTTGCCGTGTGCACCCTAAGGGTTTCCTTGATGCAATTGTGCAGGGTGTCCATCTCCAACACGGCATCATAATCTATTTGGTTCCCGTACTTACTAATGATATGCTTCTGCTCCTCGATGGCAGCCATTAAGAACTTGGTGTTGCTCAACAAGTAAGCTCCAGTCCATATACTGGTGTGAGAGCTTGTATGTTTTGAACCAAAAATGAGGATCATCATCATGCCAGAGATTTCTGCTATTGTCGTGGGGCGACCATCCTTATACTTGGAATCAATCAACCTCTGTAATGCATCCTCCTGTGCTTGGCTGCGTGATCTAACGGTGGCAGAGAATATTTCTTTCAGCCTGATGTGTGCCTTGTCACGTCGGCGGTTCGTCGGAGTTGGTATGTACGGGAATAAGAAGTTGATGATGTTTGCACCGTTTTCTAGTTCATGGAACAACGAATATACTTCATTGAGCATCATCTGATCCCGAACAACATCTCCGAGCAAGCACCGACTAGAGGTCAACATGAGCACCTGTTCAAGTTCATGTTTAAGATCTATTGTGCCATCTTGTCCCCACTTTGCAAAGTATGCCTGCCAAATGCAAATAAATATCTTTGGTTTAGTGCAACTAGCTTCCATGGTAGTTTTCTTTACAGCTTTTTTTTAAAGGTTAACACTCTTGTCATGTAATACTGATACTAGTGGCACGTATGGATTGAATAATTTAAGTTCCCTCGCATAAAGGAAAGCTGACTCCACTAGGAACATACGTCGTCCATTCTATGTTACCTCTTGTAGTTTATACTTCTTTGTTCGAAAATATAGTGCATATAGATCTTTTCCTTTCAAAATTCAAATTTTGTACAAAATTGACCAAGCTTGCAAATATCAACAACTATAATAACAAATAATAAAATATATTTCACAATGTATCTAATAGATTTTATTTGTTACTGACTTTTGTAGATTTGGCCAAATCTATAGAAAAAATGTGCTAATATCTATAGTAGAAAATATTATACATATACAAAAATATATTTTATGACTAATCTAATAATATATGGTACACTAGCCCAGGATACAGGTTATATTTCAAAGCTACATATATGCACTAGCCTCCACAAATGCAGCTAGCAGCTTTCAACTAGGAAATTTTAAATACGCAGAGTTGAACTAAAATAATGATCACAACGATGAATAATGGTGAATTTGTACGTACCTCCACTTCTTCAACTATGGGATCAACATGGCTCCTCAACTTTGATGGCTTTAGGGCATCAATAATGAAGTTTCTCTGCTCATTGCGAGTTGCAGGGTCTACCGCAAACCCAACCTCTTGGCCAAACATGGGAACGGTGAACTCCAACAAGTTACCCCAACTAATCTCTGACTCCGGCCCTTGAAAGAAATGAGCTAATACCTCCGGTCCAATCAACAAGGTTACCTTTGGCCCAAACATGTTTATGGTGAACACACTGCCAAACTTTGTGTATAGATGCTGGATTGTTACATGCAAACCGTTCTTAAAAAGTGAAGGTAATAGAGCAAGGACATTCAGGACAGGTGGAAATCGTCTTCTGGACGTAGGATTGAACTTGTTTTTTGCTCTGAAAACCATGGTGGCTACCATAGTTATTGAGAAAAAAACTACTGAGAATAATGCCACTCTAGTTGTCCAGTCCATAACGATGTGAACTAATTAGCACGGTCAGACCTGCAAAAAAAGATGCCGTAAATATCTGAAGTCATAAATTAGATTATCTATCAATGAATGCAAGGCCATTGTGATCCCCTATTCGACAAGAAATACGTATGTACCTAAGAAATAATTAGGAAACAGAGCACTTGATAGCACGACGAGGTGCGAGTTTGTTTGACCTAATAATGCGGCTAGATGAAAATGTGCAGAAACTTTATACCATAAAAAAAAGTAGAGATAGAGCGTACCTGAATCAGAAGTATTAATTCCTTCAAAACGCACAAAAGTGTTTCGATTGCAGATCGACCTTCACGGTAGAGTAAACTCTTAGTGTGCTAGATATATAATTTGGTGTCTGTGCTCAAATACAAAGTCAAATGTGGGGAGGCTCCTACACATCACTATTATTAGAGGGGAGTTGGTATGTTCTCCTCTCCTCCTCCCTCCCTTTCCTTATATAGATTTTTTTCTCCATGCACCCCTTATTTGTTTGGAAATAATCTACATCAAATCAATGCTTTCTCTTTATTGTCTGCATTAAATCAATCAAATTTTATAAAAATTATATCATCAATAACAATATGAAATCAAATCAAATCTTACCAAAACCTCAAATAAATCAAATATTTTATTGCCTTTCTCTTACCATACACAAATCAAATCATATCTTACTAAAATATCAACTAAATTAAATATTTTCTTGCCTTCCTTTACAAATATTAAAATGAAATCAAATCTTATCAATATCTTGATATTAAAGGAGAGTTGGTACATTCTCCTCACCTCATCCCTCTTGCCTTATCTATTTTATCCATTCACCTCTCCTTGATTTGGAATAAATTAAATCAAATCATTACTTTCCATTTCTTGTCCTACTAGAAATCATAGCATGCATTAACTCAATCATATCTTGTAAAAATCATGTCCTCATTAATAATATGAAATCAAATTAAATATTACCAAAACTTCAAATAAATCAAATCTTTTATTGCCTCTCCCTAACCATATACAAATCACATCATATCTTACTAAAATCTAAGCTAAATTCAATATTTCCTTGCGTTACCTTGAAAATACTCAATTGAAATCAAATCTTTATACAAAAGGGTATGTGCTTGCTTCTTGACTCACAAGTAAAAATAACTTTTGAAATCATGTTGTTTAGTTTTTAGTAATTGAATTAGTACCAGATAGTACTATTTTGAATATTGCCTTGTATACACTACTACACAGATAAGTAAATTAAAGTCTTTGTTACTCTTTCCATTCAAAAAATTTGGACAATGCACCTATACTAGGTGGCTTTGTCACCTATGTTTGTACTTTGCCTAGTAGCTTCAAATTCAATTTCTTAGGTCACACTTGTAAGATTTTGTTTCTTTTGTTGACTGTCATGTATCAAAAAAATTCGTACAGAACTAATCTGCATAAGAAAATTGATTGTCCAATATTTTATACTTTTTATGTATATATGTGCACTCAACCCTTTTCTAGACATATGATTTAAGTGCATCTTTTACTGTACATTCTGCTTCTCTTTTCTATACAAAATGCGTTGCAAGATAGCTAGATCTAATGCCATTTTAGTGTGCATGACACAACAATAATGCAACCATATTTGCTCACCATAATAGTGTTTTGGACACTTTAATAGTTTGTTTAATGTTTACATATTACCATTTGATGTTGATGGAATCCCAATTGCAAATGCTAATTTTTTTCCTTTTAATTGATATAGATTTATGAAAAATGCAGTGATATAGCGCAATAATCAAACTATGCTAACCTTTTCTCTAAGGGACCAGAGTGGAGGTATATCTTGTTGGAGATATGTCCAAGAGGCAATCACGTGATGAGATTATTACCTTATGTTTTAATGAGTTATTTGTATTGTATTTGAACATCATCACTTATATGTATCAGTAAGTATGTGACTTGTTTGGAAGACTATCGATTGTATGATGATTTTTCTCATGGTCCTAGTTGATAAGGTTATGCAGACACATATCCTTAGACTAGTATATGATTCAGTTGATGACTATGTTTCACAAGTCATGGGCATGGATATGCCGATCCGATAGTATGGACTCAACTGAGTCGGACAAACTCAATTTGATACACAACGAGATATTGTCATATGTTAGTCTCAATATAATTTATATGCCATGTCCTTAACCTGAGGTTCTCACATGTTCTCGGGGTGAGGACTGGCTCATTTAGGATCTATCAAAGGCTACTCCGCAACTAGATACACAACAAGAAAATTGACATACCGTGACAAAAATCCTCGTGACGATGGTGGACGTCTCAAATTTTCCTAATGTGTGATGTTTTATAGGTGGCGTAACTAATAAACATGAATCGATGATGATTAACATTACTAAAGCGGTGACTCAGTCGTTGAGTGCCACCTGGTTGCCAATTTCTATGATGATTTCGTGATTTCCATGGCGCACCTACACCGAATATTACAAATGTGTGAGATCGTATTGTTTCAATTTTTCTAAATAGTCCAAAGGATAGCTGCCGATCCCTATCATCATTAGTTCTCTAACGTTTGTTACTGTACTATTCTAATTCACCCGACACATACAACAGCAGATAGCAGCAAGGTGTGACCAATCATATATATGTTGCAAAACATGAGATGATAAGGTCTGGATGTCCACATGAATACCTGTCTCGAAGCAATTGGAGATAGTCAGAAGAAGAAATTTGGAAATGAAATAATATGAGAACCAGTCTCCTACATCTGTCTGAATCAATCGACCACCTCCCAGTATGAACAAACAATACATGTACAAGATTTTGATTGGGATGATATGATGTAATCACTAGGTGGAAGCATTAAGTCATTAAAGATAGAGGGGAACCTAGAAGAGCACCATGGTGATGGATGCTCCATGAGTGAGTGGAGAGTGCTAGAAGAGGAAGCATATATACACATAATGAAGCAGCAGAACGATGGTAAAACAGAGAGAGGCAGTCTATTAATCACCGCTGGTGGGGGTGCACAACATTAACCATGAATTCCTGGAGATAAAGTGACGTGAGAGCAGTTTCATCACATGATGAACAGCCAAACAGCCAGCCCACGATTGCATTTGAACTGCATCGGCGTCCGTTCTGATAGGCCTGAACCAGCTCTACTGAACGGCGTTGGTCCGCAACCGGCCTGTCCGATCGACCACTTCCCCTCACCTTCCATGTATGACCACGAAGCGACAGATGGATCCCGTTGTCCTCCTCCGTCTCTCTCGATGGAAATCTGGGCGGAGCGAAGGGCACATCGACCGACCCCTACTCATCCCTCTTTCCACGAAAAAATGTAGGTTGCCCAAGGAACACATCGACCGATTCTCTGTGGTTACTAAAGAGCGTTACTAAACAAAAATGCTAGACTTACAGAAAATTAATACAGACCTTTACGGACTGCTTCTCTCCTAATCATAACTGCCCCCCTGAATTAAAAGGGGTGGGGCCTTTGGCCCATTAATAGCCAATGAAAAACAGCCACCTCACCCTGTAAACCCCTTCACCCTGTAATTGCCGGTAGATGTAGCAAAGCTCGTTACTAAATGGGTCGGCAGAAAAGAAAATTGGTAAGCACACGAGCATATTGCAGGCTTTTACGGGACTTCCCTTCACTAATTTCAACCCCCTCCCAATAATACTACACTCACGGACCTTTTACACGCTTTTATAGAACTTTGCAAACAATAACTCTCTTCCCCTTAATTTCAAGGGGGTGGACCACGTTCCACCTCCTAAATCCAATAGTAAACCTCCACCGTCCCACCCCCACCCCCAATGAATTCCACCGGGGTGGAGCCCCAACCTCACCTTTCATCAAATCAAAAACTGCCAATTGTAAAACATTCCATAGTAAAAAAAGGTCCGTTGATGTAGTAAAGCTCGGCAGAAAAGCCCACTGAACCAAATGGCTCAGTTTATTCTTCGTTTTGGAGTAGGAGACTAGCAGTTCGTTAGGACAATTAGCCTAAGGAACAAAAATGGCAATAGAGGTTGTCTATGACAACAGCTCTAACAGTTCAAATCGGCAATATATGAATGTACGGCCAGAAACTTCCAAGTCACGAAAGGGCTGAGTTTAGGCTCAAAAATTGTCCTAAATTGCTTGTGACATCGAGATCTAGCGTAGTAGTGTAGGTCAAGTGACTAGCACCACTCCATAGCCGCTCGCACAAATGAAGGAAGTGTATACCCTTTTTCACATAGCAAGGAAGTACATTATTGGCAAAGCAAACGGCCAACCATAATAAACGATTACACATAAGTCACACACTCACACGACACATGCATGCAAACAAACATGCTCATATATAGTAGTATTATTTTCTTATCAACTCAATAATTGCAATGCAGTTGGCGCCTCTTGTAACTTATCATTACTTTCCCTGTAGGCTCTGGAGGCATCTTGCTCCAGTCTGCCTTGGGAAAAGGATCTATTAGCTTTATCTCAAAGTTCCTTAGCAGATGACTCCATATCAGTTTAATTTGTAGGTAAGCAAAGGCCATGCCAGGGCAAGCATGCCTTCCACCACCAAATGATGTGTAAGAGAACTTGCCACCAACTTTGTCCTCCTGTCTTCTGGGACCAAACCGATCAGGGTCATACACCTCGGGGTCCTTGTAAATGTATGGCAGCTTATTGTTGAACATTGTCAGGATTGCGATGTTATGCCCTCCGGGTACATCATAATCCTTGGCTTCCTTTGTCTTCACCGTGAAGCTCTTATGTACCTTGCGAAATAACACCGGTGTTGCTGTGTGCATCCTAAGGGTCTCCTTGATGCAATTATGCAGGGTGTCCATCTCCAACACAGCATCATAGTTTATTTGGTTCCCGTACTTAGTAATGATATGCTTCTGCTCCTCGATGGCAGCCATTAAGAACTTGGTGTTGCTCAACAAGCAAGCTCCAGTCCATATACTGGTGTGAGAGCTTGTATGTTTTGAACCAAAAATGAGGATCATCATCATGCCGGAGATTTCTGCTATTGTCGTGGAGCGACCATCCTTATACTTGGAATCAATCAATCTTTGTAATGCATCCTCCTGTGCTTGGTTACGTGATCTAACAGTGGCAGAGAATATTTCTTTCAGCTTGATGTGTGCCTTGTCACGCCGGCGGTTCGTCGGAGTTGGTATGTACGGGAATAAGAAGCTGATCATGTTGGCGGTTCTCCGAGCAAGCACCGATTAGAGGTCAACATGAGCACCTGTTCAAGTTCATGTTTAAGATCTATCGTGCCATCTTGTTCCCACTTTGCAAAGTATGCCTGCGAGATGCAAATAAATATCTTTGGTTTAGTGCAGGCAGCTTCCATGGTAGTATTCTCGGCATCTATACCTAACCTTTAACAAAAAGTAATGCCAAATGACCGCTAAAAATTCTAATGTCAAATGTGTTGACGATCAGAAATTATTGTACAATTTTTTTTGTGCATGCTCTTTACAATTATTATTTTATGGAAAGGTTAACGCTCTTATCATGTACTCCCTCCGATCCATAATAAGTATCGCTCATATAGTACAAAACTTGTACTAACTTAGTACAAGATAAGCGACACTTATTATGTATCGAAGGGAGTAGTATTGATACTAATGGTATGCATGGGTTGAATAATTTAAGTCCCCTTGCAAAAAAAAAGAGATTAAATTCATGTAACAAAAATTTATTAACTTCAATAGAATTAATGTCGCCCATTCTGTGTTGCCTGGTAGTTTGGACTCCCTCTATTCCAAAAGATAGCGCATATAAAACTTTTCCTTTTACAATATAAACTTTGTACAAAATTGACCAAGTTTGACAATATCAACGATGATATAACAATTAAAAAATTCATGTTGTATCTAATGTATTTTATTTGGTATTGAGATGAATATATTTTTCTCCATATACTTTGCCAAGCTTATGATTTTTTAGGAAATACAATAATATATTTTCCCTTTTTAGAGGTAAGTAATAAACTAAGTCTCTGCAGATCCCCACACAATTAACAAAAAGGACATGGCAAATATTATATATAGTACGTAAATGTGTTGTATGATTAATCTAATATAGCTAATTTGGTGATGTACATGTTGATATTATTTCCTCTAGACTTGGTCAAATTTTTTTTTTGCCTCAGTTTCAAGCACTAATCCTATTTCCTATTACAACGATTTATGTATAATGTTTCAAACTAATTAGTAAAATGATGATAGTATCTACAACGGGTGAAAAATGCATGTGGATGACTAGTAATCGTGTGAATATTTGTCGGTAACTAATCTCGGAGTGTGTGCTTAATTAGCACACAATTTGAATTCTTCAATGCCTTATAATTTATGCAACACCGGCTAGTCCCAGGAGCCAGGTTATATTTCTAAGTTCCATATATGCACTAGCCTCGGCAAAATCAGCTAGCTTTCAACTAGGAAATATATAATAATATGCAGAGTTGATCGAAGTAAAATAAGTTTTAAGCATGCTTTAACCTTTAAGCATTACTGGGCGGCCTATGCATTATTTTTAAGCATTATGGTGATTATGCATGTTTTTCAATAATGGACGCTTTATAACTTAATAGTTTTAAGCATTATGCCCGGTTTCTGCATAACTAGAATGCACACAGTCATTCCAAACCCTAACACAAGAGATAAAGATAAGGGATGATTATGTACATACCTCCACTTGTTCAAACATGGGATCAAAATGGCCCCTCAACTTCGATGGCTTTAGGGCATCAATAATGAAGCTTCTGTGCTCATTGCGAGTTGCAGCATCTATCACAAACCCAACCTCTTGGCCAAACATGGGAATGGTGTACTCCAACAAACTACCCCAGCTAATCTCTGACTCCAGCCCTTGAAAGAAATGAGCTGATACCTCCGGTCCAATCAACAAGGTTACCTTTGTCCCAACTCCCAAACATGTTTATGGTGAACACACTACCCCACTTTGTGTATAGATTCTGGATTGTAACTTGCAAACCATTGTTATAGAGTGATGGTAATAGAGCAAGGACATTTAGGACAGGTGGATGTGGTATTGTGGACATAGGATTGAACTTATTTTTTGCTTTTAAAAGCATGGTGGCTATCATAGTACCTAAGAAAAAAACTACTGAGAATAACGCCGCTCTAGCTGCCTCGTCCATAACACCGTCAACTAATTAGCTCGGTCGGACCTGCAAAAAAATCATGTTGTAAACACCATCATTTTTTGCCGAAATTGACTTTCTATATGTGAAATAACAGTAGGCATTGAGGCATACAAATGAATGTGACATCTTACAGTACTGAGAGAACATGAATTGAACTAATTTGTACAAACAGACTAAATATTGCAATACAAATCTGTTATCAATGTATGCAAAGGTCAGTGTGATCCCCTTTTCGACAAGAAATATGTTTGTTTTGAGCTAACAATGCAGCTAGCTGAAACTTTACACCGTTAAAACAAAGTAGAGGTTCCCCGAATAAAAACAAAGTAGAGGTGAGCGTACCTGAATCCGAAGTGCTAATTCCTTAAAAAACACAAAAGTGTTTCGCTTGCAAACTGATCTTCACGACAGACTACTATACCATATATATAATGGGGTGTCTGCATCTGCGCTTAATCGTTGTACAAAATTCAAATGTGGGGAGGCTATATAACATGGAGAGCCCACATAATAAACTAAGAGGTTGTAATAAATGAAGAGACTAGAGAAAAAAAAGGTTTTTGGCATAAAATAACCTGACTCTATATCTATATCTATATTATCTATATCCCTATCTATCTTCATCTATATATATATATATATATATATATATCCATATCCATATCCATATCTATATCTACGTATGAATAAAGAGATAAGTGCTTCATTCTATCCGATGTGCTATTTTGCGTTTTAACTCATACAAAATCTACACATCGACCCACCATCCAATGATCATTTGGTACGTCATTTGTTGTGTCGCTCAAATCAAATGGGCCTTAACCTGGGTCTGCATCGTTTATTCAGGTCGCATATTTGATATGCCACACGCACTAGGCCACCACCTCTTGTGGGCCAAAATAGGGAAGAGAAAAGTCAAGAAGCCTCTAATGAGACCACCAACATAAGGGAAAGGAAGGAAGACTTAAGATTTTTTTTTGGCATTATTGTCACAAAAAAAAACATAAGGATATGGTTTGAGTACCATTTGGCATAAGATTTTTTTTAACTTAATTGATGGTTGCATGTGCCTATAAGAGAGATACTCAGGGTAACACCAATGGGCCGACCCAAGGGACACAAAATTTGTCAATTTTTAATCTGTTTGGGTGGTGAAACAGACATACATCATGTGCATGACCGTCCTTCCACGCATCAACGAGGTGATCCATTTTGTCTGTCATGTCCCTTTTTCAATATTTGGCATATTTTTTATCGAAATGAGATAGCAAATATATTTAGATAATAAACCACTAGTAGAAAAAGTCTCATTTATCCCGGTTCCAGAGACTTATTTGTCCCGGTTCCGGAACCGGGACTAAATGGTCGGTACTAAAGTCCAATACCTTTAGTCCCGGTTCGCCTACGAACCGGGACAAATGGGGTTCCATGTGGCTGCCGTGGGGCACCCAGGCGGGAGGACCTTTAGTCTTGGTTGGTGTTACCAACCGGGAATAAAGAGGAGACCCCACAAAGAGAGATTTATGGTTTCCTGTTAGCAGGTGACCCCACATCACTTTGCCGTCTGCTCATTAAAGAAACGTCCGGCCGGCGAGCAGAGTGTCCCCACAAACGCACGCAAGTCCTAAACTTTTAAATTTAATTCTCTTGTAAACTTCATTTAGTTGGGTTTAGCCCAGAGCAATACGTCACTAGTGAGCTTGGTTTAGAAGAGGCAATTTTTGAATATGGCAAATGTAGTTTTTGTATATAACAATTTTTAGTTATGTAGTTTTTGGACATGACAAATTTAGTTTTTGGACATAGTAAATGTAGTTTTTGTACATGGTATTTTTTTAGTTACGTAGCATGAGCATGACAAATGTAGTTTTTGGACATGGCATTTGTAGTATTTTTAGCATGACATTTTCTAGTTATGTAGCATGGCAAATATAATTTTTGGACATGACATTTGTAGTATATTTAGCATGGCATTTTACTTACATAACATGACAAATGTAGTTTTTGGACATGGCATTTGTAGTATATTTAGCATGACATTTTCTAGTTATGTAGCATGACAAATATAATTTTTGAACATGACATTTGTAGTATATTTAGCATGGCATTTTTACTTACATAACATGACAAATATAGTTTTTTTGACATGACATTTGTAGTATATTTAGCATGACATTTTTTTAATTAATTAGCATGGCAAATGTAATTTTTGGACATGGTATTTTTTAGTTACGTAGCATGGCAAATGTAGTTTTTTGACATGTCATTTTTTAGTTATGTAGCATGTCAAATGTAGTTTTTGGACATGACATTTTTAGTTACGTAGCATGACAAATGTGGTTCTTGGACATGGCAATTATTGATCATGGAGCATAGCATTTTATTTTTCTTTGACCACATGACAATTGTCATACTAAGCATGGCAACGATAAATCATAAATAGTATCTGATAGTTTTTTTTTGGATCATGTCAATTGTTCGATATGAAGCATGGTATTTTCTCTTTTTTTTGTTACATGGCAATTGCCATACTAAGCATCGACATATCAAAATTACCATCACGATGTGAGATAAACAGTTTTTGAATTGGAAAACTTATGAACAAATATATTATGTGATTTTTTATACATTTTGGTAAGTTGATGATCATATCATGGGAAAACAATAACTTTTATATCAAATATTCCCGTTATTTTATTTTGTATACATTTTTCTGAGGCAATTTTCTTCTGTATACTCTCTCTGTTCTAAATTAGTTGACTCCCATTTGTATACCTATATATACACAAATGGAACGAAGGGAGTACATGTGTACTTATATACATGATTTAATTTTCACGTTTTTTGTTTTTTTAGACTGTTGCTTTTTTGTGGAGCGAGGGTTCGCTCGTAACGAAACTTGCTTGTTCGTTACAAATTTCTGTTGGATCTGCCTGCCACTAGAGTGACTGTCGGTCGTCTCCAACACACTCCATGGATGCGCCCCTCCCCTCTTCCCTCTGCCCCGGGGCGCGCCGGCGATGCCAGGCATCCAAGGCCCGCCCCGCCGCCGCCCGCCATCTTCCGGTCTCCCTCCCCGCGCGCGCGGCAGCCAGAAGGCATTCCGTCGAACACCTACGGTGCGCACCCACCCCACCCGACCCTGCCCCTTCCTTCCGCTTCCGCGCTCGAGTCGTCCCCGTCATCCATCCACTCCACACTCCTCTACTCTCCGGAGTAGGATCAAACTCCCGCGCTCCTCCTCTCCGTCTCCGACTCCGCGCGCGCTTCCTCCAAATCGACTTCGACTCAGCTACCTAGCCCCCCAAATCCTACATAAGCAGCAGCAGCAGCAGGCACGTCGAGTGATTTGATTGAATATTCGCAAGCAGAGCGCCACCAGATTGCCAAACCAGTTTCGACGGGTTTTTTTCGAAGGGGCGGGTGGTGCTCAAGGTCGGGTTTTTTTCGAAGGGGGCGGCAATGGCGGGACCCGACCAGATCGACGAGTTCTGCAGGGCGCTCGGGGGCGACACGCCGATACGCAGCGTGCTGGTCGCCAACAATGGGATGGCCGCCGTCAAGTTCATGCGCAGCATCCGCGCCTGGGCCTCGGAGACCTTTGGGAACGACAAGGCCGTCCTCTTGGTGGCCATGGCCACCCCCGAGGACCTCAGGGCCAACGCAGAGCACGTAAGGATCGCCGACCAGTTCTTGGAGGTTCCCGGTGGAACCAACAACAACAACTATGCAAACGTGCAGCTCATAGTCGAGGTTAGCGCACGTGATTCATCAGTAATTCTCCTGCTTTTCGAATTTTTATTTTGGGCCTACTTGCTTGTGGATTTGTGTGTCGTCCATGTTCATTGTGCTTGATTAATTGATTGAATGTTTGCTCACAATTCCCCTGTCATGTCACAGATAGCAGAGAGAACTCGGGTTTCCGCAGTTTGGCCTGGCTGGGGTCATGCTTCTGAGGACCCAGAGCTTCCACACGCCCTCAAGGAGAAAGGGATCATCTTTCTTGGGCCGCCATCGGCCGCCATGGCCGCACTAGGCGATAAGATTGGCTCCTCTCTTATTGCACAGGCTGCAGGAGTTCCAACTCTTCCATGGAGCGGGTCGCATGTCAAAGTTCCGCAAGATGCCTGCCGCGCGATACCTGAGGAGATATATAAGAAGGCTTGTGTTTCAACCGCAGAGGAAGCAGTGGCCAGTTGTCAAGTGGTGGGGTATCCTGCAATGATCAAGGCTTCATGGGGTGGTGGTGGTAAAGGAATAAGGAAGGTGCACACCGACGATGAGGTGAGAGCCTTGTTTAAGCAGGTGCAAGGAGAAGTCCCCGGATCGCCTATATTTATCATGAAGCTGGCGTCTCAGAGCCGACATCTAGAGGTTCAGTTGCTCTGTGACAAGCACGGCAACGTAGCAGCACTGCACAGCCGGGACTGCAGTGTTCAGAGAAGGCACCAAAAGATTATTGAAGAGGGACCGATCACAGTTGCTCCTCCAGAAAAGGTTAGAGAGCTTGAGCAGGCAGCAAGGCGGCTCGCTAAATGTGTGCAATATCAGGGTGCCGCTACGGTGGAGTATCTGTACAGCATGGAAACGGGTGAATACTATTTCCTGGAGCTTAATCCAAGATTGCAGGTAGAACACCCTGTGACCGAATGTATTGCTGAAATAAACCTACCTGCATCACAAGTTGCCGTAGGAATGGGCATACCCCTCTACAACATTCCAGAGATCAGACGCTTTTATGGAATGGAACATGGAGGTGGTTATCACACCTGGAAGGAAAGATCAGCTGTTGCGGCTAAATTTGATTTGGACAAAGCACAGTCTGTAAGGCCAAAGGGTCACTGTGTAGCAGTTCGAGTTACCAGTGAGGATCCAGATGATGGGTTTAAGCCTACTGGTGGAAGAGTGGAAGAGATAAACTTTAAAAGTAAGCCCAACGTTTGGGCCTATTTCTCCGTCAAGTCTGGAGGAGCAATTCATGAGTTTTCTGATTCTCAGTTTGGCCATGTTTTTGCTTTTGGAGAATCTAGGTCGTTGGCAATAGCCAATATGGTGCATGGGTTAAAAGAGATCCAAATTCGTGGAGAGATACGAACCAATGTTGATTACACGGTGGATCTGTTGAATTCTGCAGAATACCGAGAAAATAAGTTCCACACCGGTTGGCTAGACAGCAGAATAGCTATGCGTGTCAGAGCAGAGAGGCCCCAATGGTACCTTTCAGTTGTTGCTGGAGCTCTGTATGAAGCATCAAGCAGGAGCTCAAGTGTTGTTTCCGATTATGTTGGTTATCTCAGTAAAGGTCAAATACCACCAAAGCACATCTCTCTGGTCAATTTGACTGTAACACTAAACATAGAGGGCATCAAATATGTGATTGAGACAGTAAGAGGTGGACCCCGTAGCTACAAATTAAGAATTAAAGGATCAGAGATTGAAGCAGAGATACTTTCGCAGTGTGATGGCGGACTCTTAATGCAGTTGGACGGAAACAGTCATGGAATTTATGCAGAGACAGAGGGTGCTGGTACGCGCCTTCTAATCGATGGGAGAACATGCTTATTACAGAAAGAGCATGATCCTTCCAGACTGTTGGCTGGTACAGCGTGCAAACTTGTTCAGTTTTTGGTCGCTGATGGTTCTCATGTGGTTGCTGATACACCATATGCTGTGGTGGAGGTCATGAAGATGAGCATGGAACTGGTAATACCGGCCTCTGGTGTCATTCACTTTGTCAAGCCTGAGGGCCAGACCATGCAGGCGAGTGACCTGATAGCAAGGTTGGATCTTGATGACCCATCTTCTGTGAGGAGAGCTGAACCATTTCATGGCACCTTTCCAAAACTTGGGCCTCCTACTGCTATTTCTGGCAAAGTTAACCAGAAATTTGATGCAAGCGTGAAATCCGCGCGCATGATCCTTGCAGGGTATGAACATAATATCAATCATGTTGTACAAGATTTGCTAAACTGCCTAGACAGCCCCGAGCTCCCTTTTCTACAGTGGCAAGAGCTTATGTCCCGTTTGGCAACCCGACTCCCAAAAGATCTTAGGAGTGAGTTGGATGGTATGTACAAGGAGTATGAGTTGAATGCTGGCTTCCGGAAAGGCAAGGATTTCCCTGCCAAGTTGCTAAGGGGAGTCATTGAGGCAAATTTATCACACTGTTCCGAGAAAGACATGGTTGCTAATGAGACGCTTGTAGAGCCTCTTATGAGCCTGGTCAAGTCATATGAGGGTGGAAGAGAAAGCCATGCTCGCGTTACTGTCAAGTCTCTGTTTGAGGAGTATTTATCTGTTGAAGAACTGTTCAGTGATGACATTCAGTCTGATGTGATAGAACGCCTACGACTTCAACATGCAAAAGACCTTGAGAAGATCGTCTATATTGTGTTCTCTCATCAGGGTGTGAAAAATAAAAATGAATTGATGATACGGCTTATGGAAGCATTGGTCTATCCAAATCCATCTGCTTACAGGGACCAGTTGGTTCGCTTTTCTGCTCTGAAACATACAGCATACTCTGGGCTGGCACTGAAAGCAAGTCAACTTCTTGAGCAGACCAAATTGAGCGAACTCCGCACAAGCATAGCAAGAAGCCTTTCAGAGTTGGAGATGTTTACTGAGGAAGGAGAGCGGGTTTCAACACCTAGGAGGAAGATAGCCATCAATGAAAGGATGGAAGATTTGGTATGTGCCCCGCTTGCAGTTGAAGACGCCCTTGTGGCTTTGTTTGATCACAGTGATCCTACTCTTCAGCGGAGAGTAGTCGAGACATACGTACGAAGATTGTATCAGCATTACCTTGTAAGTGGTAGTGTCCGGATGCAATGGCACAGGTCTGGTATAGTTGCTTTATGGGAATTCTCTGAAGAGCATATTGAACAAGGAAATGGGCAATCTGCGACACTTGTAAAGCAACAAGTAGAGGATCCCATGGGCAGGCGATGGGGTGCAATGGTTGTAATCAAGTCTCTTCAGTTTCTGTCAACTGCGATTGAAGCTGCATTAAAGGAGACTTCACATTGCAGAGCAGGTGCTGGAAGTGTCTCAAATGATAATCCTATGAACTCTAACCGTGGCAATACTCTGCATATTGCTTTGGTTGGTATCAACAATCAGATGAGTACTCTTCAAGACAGTGGTGATGAGGATCAAGCACAAGAAAGGATTAACAAACTTTCCAAGATTCTGAAGGATAAGACAATAACGTCACATCTCAATGGTGCTGGTTTTACGGTCGTCAGCTGCATTATCCAAAGAGATGAAGGGCGTCCGCCAATGCGCCACTCCTTCCAATGGTCATTTGATAAGCTATATTACGAGGAGGACCCGATGCTCCGCCACGTGGAACCTCCTTTGTCCACGTTTCTTGAATTGGACAAAGTGAAATTAGAAGGTTACAGTGACGCGAAATACACCCCTTCACGTGATCGCCAGTGGCACATCTACACACTAGTAAAGAACAATAAATATCGGAGATCGAATGACCAAAGGACGTTTCTTCGTACCATAGTCAGACAGCCAAGTGTGACGAATGGTTTTTTGTTTGGAAATATTGACAATGAAGTAGGCCGTGCTCAAGCCTCATCATCATTCACATCAAACAGCATACTCAGATCATTGATGGCAGCGCTAGAGGAAATAGAGTTACATGCTCACAATGAGGTTGTGAAGTCAGGCCACTCCCATATGTATATGTGCATACTGAGAGAGCAGCGGTTGTTTGATCTTATTCCAGTTTCAAGGATGATGGATGAACTTGGCCAAGATGAGGAGACAGCATCCACACTTTTGAAGCACATGGTTACGAATATACATGAACTTGTTGGTGTCAGGATGCATCGCCTTTCCGTTTGCCAGTGGGAAGTGAAGCTATGGTTAGACTGTGATGGGCAAGCTAATGGTGCTTGGAGAGTTGTTGTGACCAATTTAACTGGGCATTCCTGCACTGTTGATATTTACCGAGAAGTGGAGGACTCCAATACACATGAGATTTTCTACCGCTCTGCCACACCAGCAGCTGGTCCTTTGCATGGCATTGCATTGCATGATCCATACAAACCTTTGGATGCTGTTGACCTGAAACGTTATGCTGCTAGGAAAAATGAAACTACATACTGCTATGATTTCCCATCGGCATTTGAAAAAGCATTGAAGGAATCCTGGAAATCTGGTAGTATTTCACATGCTGCAGAGGCTAATGGGCACAAGCAGCGGTTTGCTCAAGTGACAGAACTTATTTTTGCTGATTCAACTGGGTCATGGGGTACTCCTTTGGTTCCAGTTGAGCGTCCTCCAGGTATGAATGATATTGGAACTGTTTCTTGGAACATGAAGCTCTCCACGCCAGAATTTCCAGGCGGACGGGAGATTATAGTTGTCGCCAATGACGTGACCTTTAAAGCGGGGTCTTATGGCCCTAGAGAAGATGCGTTCTTCGATGCTGTTACCAATCTTGCTTGTGAGAAGAAAATTCCTCTAATCTACTTGGCAGCAACTTCTGGTGCTAGGCTCGGTGTAGCAGAGGAAATAAAGGCATGCTTCCATGTGGGGTGGTCTGATGATGAGAGCCCTGAACGTGGCTTTCACTATATCTACCTCATGGAACAAGATTATTCACGCCTAAGCTCTTCGGTTATAGCCCATGAGCTGAAACTGGAAAGTGGAGAAACCAGGTGGGTTGTTGATACCATTGTTGGGAAAGAGGACGGACTCGGTTGTGAGAATCTACATGGAAGTGGTGCCATCGCCAGTGCCTACTCTAAGGCATACAGAGAGACGTTTACTCTGACATTTGTGACTGGGAAAGCTGTTGGAATCGGGGCTTATCTTGCTCGGATTGGGATGAGGTGTATACAACGTCTTGATCAACCAATTATATTAACTGGGTTTTCTCCGCTGAACAAGCTCCTAGGGCGCGAGGTTTATAGCTCTCAATTGCAGCTGGGTGGCCCCAAAATCATGGCTGCAAACGGAGTTGCACACCTCACGGTGTCAGATGATCTTGAAGGTGTTTCTGCTATCTTGAAATGGCTCAGCTATGTACCTCCGTATGTTGGCGGCCCTCTTCCTATTCTGAAACCTCTTGATCCACCGGAGAGACCTGTAACATATTTCCCAGAGAATTCATGTGATGCCCGTGCAGCCATCTGTGGCATTCAGGAGGACACTCAAGGAGGCAAGTGGTTGGGTGGTATGTTTGACAGAGCAAGCTTTGTCGAAACATTAGGGGGATGGGCGAAAACTGTTATCACTGGAAGGGCAAAGCTGGGCGGGATTCCAGTTGGTGTGATAGCTGTGGAAACCCAGACAATGATGCAAGTCACCCCTGCTGATCCTGGGCAGCCTGATTCTGCAGAGCGTCTGGTCCCTCAAGCAGGACAGGTGTGGTTCCCAGATTCGGCCGCGAAAACAGCCCAGGCGCTGCTGGATTTCAACCATGAAGAGCTCCCATTGTTCATACTTGCTAACTGGAGAGGTTTTTCTGGTGGACAAAGGGATCTGTTTGAAGGAATCCTCCAGGCTGGTTCTATGATTGTCGAGAATCTGAGGACGTATAAGCAGCCTGCTTTTGTGTATATACCAAAGGCGGGAGAGCTGCGTGGAGGCGCATGGGTTGTGGTGGACAGCAAGGTCAATCCCGAGCACATTGAGATGTATGCCGAGAGGAGTGCAAAAGGGAACGTCCTTGAGGCAAATGGGCTCATTGAGATCAAGTTCAAGCCAAACGAAGTCGAAGAGAGTATGCTAAGGCTTGACCCTCAGTTGTCCAAACTCAATGCCAGACTCCTCAAAGAAATTAAGACAGGCACGTCGGAAACAGAGGCCATCTGGATCAGGACCACGATGGCTGCTCGGATCAAGCAGCTCATGCCTATCTACACTCAGGTCGCCACTCGGTTTGCCGAACTGCATGACACCACTTCCAGAATGGTCGCCAAAGGTGTAATCAGTAAGGTGGTGGACTGGGAGGAGTCTCGGGCCTTCTTCTACAGGAGACTGCGAAGGAGGCTTGCCGAGGATTCACTTGCCAAACAAGTTAGAGAAGCCGCTGGTGAGCAGATGATGCCTACTCAAGGATTGGCGCTGGAGCGTATCAAGAAATGGTATGTGGCTTCTCAAGGACAGGGAGGAGATGGCGAGGAGAAGTGGAGCGATGATGAGGCTTTCTTCGCCTGGAAAGACGATTGTAGCAACTATGACAAGTATCTTGAGGAGCTGAAAGCTGAACGAGTGTCTCGGCTGTTGTCACAACTTGCTGAAAGCTCTGATGCAAAGGCCTTGCCCGATGGCCTTTCGCTCCTCCTTGGCAAAATGAATCCTTCAAAGAGGGAGCAGGTTATGGATGGCCTCAGACAGCTTCTTGGCTGATGGCAAATATAAACAGGCCTGTTGTATGTAGTATACGCACAAAGCATAAGGGGTTGTTGTCTGCTATGCTGTGCTGGATATTAATTTGATGTGTAGAAGTAGAAGAAAGAACATGTATGTATGTATGTATGTATGTATGTATGTATGTTGGATATTAATTAGGTTTATGTATGTAGTTAGCTGTTTTAACCTTGTACTAGTAAATTGTTTGGCCTGTCTCATGCCAATGTACACAGCCAGTCAGAGCCAATAGAAATAAGAATGATTATTTACGACAAAGATGATATTTATGTTTTGAGTTTCTGCCTGCCTACCTTTATTGTCTAGTTCTTTGTTGAAAAGTTTCTTAATCCTTATGTCTTCTTGTTTTCATTCTATTCGCAGCTGACATCTGAGCGACCAGGTCGCATGCCCCTCGATTTCTTTCTGTTCACTGCATGGTCAAACATCACCTCATCCGTGTCCAGTGTCAAGATTTTTTTTTGAATGGTAGGTGTCAAGATTTGGGAGATGTCTGTGGTAGCACGATCACAAGAATGAGGGCTAAGATGAACGGGGGTGGTCAGTTCTTAAGGATGGCTTTGAGCGGTTCATCTAATCACACTATTAAATCCTTACTTGAGTGTGTTTATAAGAAATCTGTAGGGTCCTTGAGGTAACACTTAGTTACTTTACTAAGTAGGAGTAGCACTTAGTTACTTTCTAAGCATGCTTAGATCCCTGGACGCAGCAAAGTCAGTGCTGAATTTTTGTAATGTTAATTTAATAATTTTACCATGTTATTGAAGATTAATAAAATGAATCTGCGCCATGAAGCTTAACATTTTACTTTTGGTTGCGCTGACTAGTGGATGAAGCTTAACATTTTTAACAGCTGGGGAACATGTGTAGCGATTATAGTCTGCACGTTCTACTTCCTTCTCATGTTATTTTGTCTGATCTTAGTATTTTTGACCAGTTTTATGAGTAAAGACAATTCGTATCAACTCGGCGATTCTTTCTGTAGGAAGTCCCTTCTTTCTCAAGGTAATTCTTATAGCCTTGTCAAATACATTTGTTCTATGAAAGAATCTGATCAGACACATCCAACAGTTAGGATTGCTGATTCAGGTAATGTGATGACTCAAATGTAAAAATAATATTCCTCTTATAATGGATTCTAATTTGCTATTGTGCCCTGTTACTATTTCTATATTTCTTAAACAAGAATATGATTATAAGTAAAAAATAAATAAAGAGATTTATATTTCTGAGTTTCTGACACTTTTTTTCTCCCTTCAATAATGAAATGGCTAGTGCATTTTCCCCTTTTGATTTTACTTACCAAGTGCTATCTTGTCTAAGTCTTCTCAATACCATTTGCACAATACGGATAGCTCTTTTCAATACAGTAAGTCAACAGTCACACATAGATTACCATTTGCACGAAAGAAAACATTCATTTTTTCTGTTAGTTCTTAGTTTAAGTGCCTTGGTGTTTTCATTCTACTTGGAACAGATGAAAATGCCCTTATGGAGCTTTCAAGGTTTATGTTCAGTGGAAAGCTGACCACAGTTGAGCAATCTCTTCTGCTTGACATCTTGATGACTGCAGACTAATTTGAAGTCGCTTCTTGCATGAAGCATTGGTTTCAGTCGATCACAAATTTGTCTTTAACCACAAAATCTGCGTTGCTGTATCTAGATCATCCATGCTCCATGTTAATGGCAGCTGAAGTTGAGCTCTTGTTAAGCACAGCCAAGGATTTCCTTGCCAACAAATTCAGTGATGTGCATAAGTGAGTGATCCCAATCGGATGGAGCCACCTTTTCTTTCCTTTCCACAGAGAAGTGTATTGTCACAGTATGATGTTTACTGAAGGCTTGATTTGCATCATTTCAGGTTCCAACATGAATTCATGAACATGTTACTTGCTGGGATCGAAGCCATATTTTCAAGAACTGACCTACATGTGAATAATGAAGATTGCTTAAGCCGTCTGTTGCTCAAGTGGGCCTGTGGGCGGTACTCCGAACTGGAAGAAAGATGTATGGTCTTGAGTTCTCATTTACTTCGTACTGATAATGACGTAGACCATGAGCAAGTAAGTAGTGCATTAATGGGGTACTTCTGTGCAAAACTTATCCTGCACACAAACCAGGTGCTCTTGCAGCATGTGCAACCTCCTGTCAGAAATTTGCAGAGCGAGCCTACAAGTACAGACATCTGAAAGTGGTTGCATTTGATCAACCCTGCCCATAGGTTATAGCTTACATGGATTTGAAGCCTGAGGAAGGCTCCCAACTCTTCCCATTAGAACAGATATTCTCGCACCCGTTCCATCTTGCAGGCCAGGGCTTCATTCTTTGGGGCAAGAATCAAGATGTAACATGGTCGAGCAGAGTGGCTCGCACAGATTTGGGCTCTTTTTATTTATCTATTGGAAGCTGAAGGGCTCAGCGTGTGTCACCGTAAATTATGAATTGCTGCAAGGACAAGACCGTCTGGACAGTTCGTTAGCAAGTACTGTATAATGCTAGCCACACCTTCACTGACAGGGTTTCAGTTCAGTTGGAGCCATGGACCTCTTTTCGGTTCCATGGCAGACTTTTATGGTTGAGAGCAGCCCCTTCTTCATCGATGGTGTATCAGACCCAGCAAAGTTAGGTCTGGCTTGCTTGTGATCCTTGCCTAATCCGGCGCATCGAGCTGATTCGTCTGATTCGTCAGCAGATTGTATCTGGGAGCTGTAACAGTAGTGGGTCCTTGGTAGTGTTTTGGCAGTTCCTTTTGGACCAGGGTTTCTTGTATTTTCTTATCTGTTAAGCCTAATTAACTATCATTGGAGTGTGATGTACAGTAGTATCCTGAAAGTTGCTTTTGTTTCTTAAGTTTGCTATTTAATTACCTGGTAGGGGGGAAGGGTATGTTTTAAATAAGGAGCCTTTCTGATTTCTATGTGCAGATGAGGCTTTGTAAGTGCTCTTGTAAGCTGGTAACCCCAGTTAAACTTTGTGTTAACTCTTAATGATGTTTCCCTGCTGAATGCTATCGATCTGTAATGTTGGCTGTGATCCAACACTTGTAGCTTGTTGAAGTTTGGTGGCCTGGTCTCTCGAAGTAAACCCAGACAGAATGGGCATTTCTTCTGGAAAAAAGATGTGCTCTGTTTTTCTAGCCTCGTGCATGCATTGCTATGCTAGCACAAAATCCTGACAAGTAAAATTGTAGTGGCTGCCAAGCCTTGTTTATTGATATTGCGCTACCAGCGCATGGTAGCAGAGCTTGTGCTGAAAGTCCAGTGCAGTTAGGTGACTGAAGTCCAAAGGGTTTGGTGATGCCAAGGCATTCTGGTGCATGGTGTTTTTTTTTGAAACGGCGACAAAAGTTTTTCCGCATCTACTAAATAAGAGAGAATAAGAGTTTCTCATTTAATTAGGGAAAATCGGGTGAAAATCTTCACATCCGCTGAGCGACGTCCTAAGATACTCCACACGCAACACTTCAAACAGTGCCGCACTAGGCACACAGGAGTCGTCATCACACATCCCCTAAAAGCGTCATCGCCAACCCTAAACCTTGCGACCAAACAACACAACTTCGACTCTGGTATTGAACTCCGAAGGACATAAACCAGGCACGGTAGGCACCACGAAAGATCACTGAAAGGTACACCTGCATGCAGTCATCGTATACCACAGGGCCCCGCCACCACATCTTTGAATTCACAGCAGCAAAACGAACCGAGGCAATCCCGTGGACACGCCGGTGAAGAGCCGACTAACGCAACCATTGTCGCGTCGCCTTCATCACTCCCACCGCCATCGTTGCCACAGAAGTTTGGACGTCATCCCCAACACCATCCACCGGTCCCGCTTGCCGGTGCTGAGCTCCGAGACGAAGACCACAACAGGTGAACGACACTGAAGTGTCGTCATCGTCTGACCCAAAGGTCAAGGGTTTCCCCTGGAGGGATCCGTGCGGTAGAGGTGTGGCAGCGACAACGATGCCTCCAGGAAGGTCAACGACGGCCAGAACCGCCGCCATCGCTGGCCACGACGCGAGGTCTGGAAAGGGTCTTCACCCCCACTCCCACATCAGCTCGACCGCACATCTTCTCGCATCGGCGCGGACAAACCCGCCAACCATTGATACGTCTCAAACGTATCGACTTTTCCAAACATTTTTGCTATTGTTTTGGCCTCATTCTTGCATGATTTGAATGAAACTAACCCGGACTGATGATGTTTTTAGCAGAGCTGCCTTTATGGTTTTCTTGTGTGCAGGAAAAAGGATTTTTAGGTGTCCCAGAAAATTCCAATAAAAATAGAGAAAATCCACGCACCAGGAGGAACCAGAAGCCAGAAGATGGGCCAGAGGGGGCCACCCCTGGCCCAGGCGCCCTGCTAGCGCGACCTAGCACCTGGACGCGCCAGGAGGCCACCTAGGGGGGCACCTCCTCTGGTGCCCTACCTTGGCTCCTATTTTTACCCGTGATGAGGAAACCCCGGAACAGAAATCGTTTTCCCAATTCCCGTCGCGGAGCCGCTTCCACCTCTGTTCTTCTCCGGAAGAGCTAATCTGGAGGCTGTTTTGGCCTCCGATGAGGGAAGATCGTCGCCATCGTCATCACCATCGCCACTCCCATCACACTTCCATGACTTCCCCTTTCATGTGTGAGTAATTCCCTGCTGTAGGCGAAGGGGATGATATGGATTTGATGAGTTAGATCATGTAATAGTTCGTCAGATTGTTGGGGGCATGTTGCCTATCATCTACTATGTTGTTTATCATCTTGCTACTACTTGTTGCTCTTCATGCTTGACACTTTGGGCCCGAGTGCCATGATTTCAGATCTGAACCTCTTATGTTTGCATGAATATATTTGTGTTCTTGATCCTATCTATGAGTTGTATACACCTATTATAGTCCGGAACCGGCGATCCCAATGGTGACATCTTGGGATGCCAAAGGGGATGGACTATAATTTGAGGACTCCATGTATCCATTGATTGTTAATGCTTTGTTCCGGTGCTCTTTGACAGGAGCACCTTAATCTCCATAAGTTCCTTTTGGCCCCGTTGATAGCGGGATGGTAGGACAAAAGATGTTGTGCAAAGTTCTTATTGCAAGCACAGGCAACTACCTTGGGATACATGCCTAATGTTTGATATTGCCTAGATGATCATTACTTTTTTGTGTGCCATGCCCCATGTTAAATCTACTGCATGATATTCCTCATCCATGCAACGCCCAATCCTTACTCTACAATGTTTTAATCCTGCTTGTTACTAGTTGCTTTACTTTATTGTTTTACTTTCGTTGCTTTGTCACCACTATTTATGTTGCCACCATCACTTCCATATCACCGTTGCTATTAATACCTCGTTGCAAGAAAGTATTTTTCAGGTGCGGTTGAATTGACGACTCAACTGTCAAAGCTTAAAAATATTCTTTGTGTCCCCTTGAGTCGAATCTATAAATTGGGTTATTCTTACCCGTGAAGACTATCGCTACCCCCTATAATTGTGGGTCGTCAAGACTATTTTCTGGCGCCGTTGCCGGGGACCATAGCTTTATTTACAAGTCTACTTGGATTATTTTGCTTGCTGCACTTTATCCGCTATGGGTAAGAAAGGAGACCCCAAAGTTCTGATCTTTCCATCCACTACAAGAAAAGTTACTATTCTTAGCACTAGTGCTACACTTGATTCACCTTCTGTTATAAATAAGTTTGCTTCACCACCACCACATGCTACTTCTGCTGAATCTGGTAATATGTATGATACTTTTGGTGATGCTGCTACTGCATTTGATGAGACTGGTTCACTTGGTTACTTTATTGAGACGCAGATTGCTAAGGCTGCCAAACAATCTGGAATTGAAATTCCTATTACACGTTACCCTATTAGTAGATCCTCTGATTACCCTGATCCGAGTGGCCTCAAGGAAAAACTCCTTGAGGATGATTATATTGAGCTTGATGATGATTTTTGTAGGGAGCTTACAGAGTATGCTGACTCTTATCTTGATGTTGTGAAGAAGCTGCTTTCAAAGCATGCTATGAAGAATAAGTTTTCTCCTGATCCTGAATTTGCTACATCTCCTATATGCATTAATGATGATGATTTTGATTTCTCTGTTGATCTTTCACTTATATCTACAGTTGAAGCTGACCCCTTTTATGGCAGAGAAAACGATGATGTTATAGCACACCTTACTAAACTCACTAAGTTGGGTGTCTTATTTACTACCGAGGAAAAGATACGAAATTATTATGTGACTAAGCTACTTCCTTTTTCTTTGAAGGAGGGTGCTAAAGCATGGTATGATGCACTACCGTGTGGTTCTATTAAGAGTCCTCAAGATTTAGCTCAATCTTTTGTTGATAAATATTTTTCTGCTCATATGCAACATGCTGCTTTACAAAGAATTTATAACTTTAAGCAGTTGCAAGATGAGCACCTCCCTAAATCTTGGGGGAGGTATTGCACTTTGATCAAGGCTAGACCGGGACATTGAGTCCCTAAGAATGAATTACTTGATATATTTTATGCTGGTCTAACCGATGAATCTAGATCCTATCTATATAGTTGTGTTGGTTGTGTTTTCAGGGAAAGAACACCGAACGATGCTGAAGAACTAATGGGCAAGATTTCCAAGAACCACGATGATTGGTCCACCCCTGAAACACCTCCACCACCGAAGAAAAGGGGTATGCTTGTCCTGAGCCCCAAAGATATGCAAGAAGCGAAGAAGTCTATAAAAGAGAAAGGTATTAGAGCTGAAGACGTGAAGAATCAACCTCCTATTGAGAAGTTGTGTGAGACTACTACTCACCCTCATATGGTAGAGGTACACTCTTTTTTAGATTTCAATGCAAGTGACATCCCTCGAGGTAAGCCTCCTGACCAATGTTTAGATGAGCTTGATAATTTTATTATGAAGCAAAGTCACTTTAATGAGAGGATACAAAGTCAGTTGCATGGTAACTCCCTTGCTATCAAAAGTTTGCTTGATGTTCTAGGTAGAACTGTTAATGATGTTAAATTTCTTATTAAGCATTTTCATATGGTTCAAACTCAGCTTGAACAAATTTCTAATGTGCAAAAAGATTTGCTTGCTAACAATGCCAAATAAGATGATATACATGCTTTTGGTATTAAGACCCGAGGTGGAACGCACACCTAGGACCCTCTCTATCCAGAGGGGCATCCAAAGAGAATCGAGCAAGATTCTCAATTGCAGGAAGAAGACATTGTCAGCTCCTCGAAGAAGAAGAAGAAAAAGAAGAAACACAAGGAAGCTGACAACTCCAATGTACCTGTAGCTGATGAAGAGCCTGTTGTTGATCCTAATAGTATATCTACTTCTGATGCTGCGACTGAAGATGGTGCTGAGCCTGATAATGATAATGAGAAGAATGATCTACCTGAAGTACAAGAAGAAGAAGCACCTGACAAGCGCAAGAAATGTACTAAAGAATATTTTGTTTCAAGAAGACATGGGAAGGAAAGAGAACCTTGGGTACAGAAATCCATGCCCTTCCCATGTAAGTCTCTCAAAACCAAAGAAGAAGAGCATTACAATAAATTTTATGAATGGATGAAACCTCTTTTTCTGCAAATCCCTTTGACCGATGCTATTAAATTGCCTTCTTATTCGAGATATATGAAAGATATTGTTACTAATAAAAGAAAAGTTCCTAATGAGGCAATATATACTATGCTTGCTAACTACTCTTTCAGTGGTAAGATTCCTGAGAATCTTGGTAATCCACGTATACCCACCATTCCTTGCTCCATTAAGAATAACTATGTCAGAACTGCTTTATGTGACCTTGGTGCAGGAGTGAGTGTTATTCCTCTCTCCCTCTATAAAAGACTTTGTTGATAAGTTAATTTATACACATATCTCTCTTCAAATGGCTGTCAAGTCAACAGCCGTTCCAATTGGTATTTGTGAGGATGTTCCTGTTGAAGTTGCAAAAATTGCTTGATCCTTAATGATTTTGTTGCGCTTGACATGCCCGAGGATGGGAGCATGTCCATTATTCTTGGTAGACCTTTTATTAACACCGCAGGTGCTATTATTGATTGCACTAAAGGAAAGGTCACTTTCAATGTTAATGACAAGGAACACACGGTATATTTTCTGAAGAATATCGATAAAAGGCATGGCCTTAACTCTATTGGGAATATTGAAACTGTAAAAATTGGAGAATGGGATTGTCCTCTACATGTGCACCACAAATACAAAACCATTATGGTGGGGACAATGTCAATTAAAATAAAGGTACCATGAATGCTTTATAAGAAGTGAAACTTTTTTGCTTTATATATCACTTGTTTGGTAGTAAGACTTGATCAACCTTGCTAACAAACATGTTTTATATGAGTAAAAAGGGAAGCTTGTTATATTTTCATTTCCTTTAGCTTTTATTCTCCTTGTTGTACCAAAGTTTTATGTTTTTGAAACTTCATATGTATAACCATTGTTTCGAGCTTTCCGGGAGTTTTGCAGCTTTCGGTACTTCGATTTTTTTTCAAAAGTGAAGTTTTCAGAAAAATTCCAGAAAAAACAGAACCAGTTTTCCACTAAACAATAGACACAGAGGCACCTGGGGCTAACCAGGGGGCCCACCTCTGGTCCAGGCAGCCGGGTGGCGCGGCCTGACCCCTGGTCTTGGGCCCCTTTCCAGGTAAGTCTTCTTCCTCTCTCTCTCCCCTCACTCCAAAAATCCCGAGTTTGCTGCTGGAACCCGTGTTCTTGTTGTTCTTGGTGGCGAATTTCGATCTCTCTCTACAACCCATCATTTCAATTGAGATTTTGAGAATTTGCTCCTTGGTATGTGACTCCTCCACCCCTATAATTAGAATTTTGATTGGTTGTCTTATTTGTGAGTATTTAGGA
Organism: Bromus sterilis; assembly: GCA_950022295.1. NCBI lineage: Eukaryota > Viridiplantae > Streptophyta > Magnoliopsida > Poales > Poaceae > Bromus > Bromus sterilis. The sequence goes on from OX465595.1 coordinate 437,778,259, forward strand.
GTTCTTGGTGCTGTTCATATGAACTTGCATGCATGTTTAGAAATTTATTTTTGAAGTTTTGATGCAAGTTTACTCCTTGGGGAAGTGAGTAGAGTAGTTTGCCTCAACTAATTTTTCTTAATCTTCATCTTTTGTAAGTTGCCAATTTTTTTTAGAAATGAGCTTGTTTGGAAAAGCCAAAGGATGGCTTGGGAAAAAGAAACCCGAGCCCACCGATAAATTAACTAGAGATGCAACTTCACCCTCTAGTACGAGGGTGAGTTACAATGATGATATCATGCAATCAGAGTTGCTCCACGAGACGAACACGACACGTGCCATGACGTACCCGTGTTCAGATTTCCTTACGGCGGCGGGTATTAAGGATGAAAATGATAACCTTTATGCAGCTACATGTTTGCCGTCTCTTGTGACACATCAAGTTCCACAATATCCAAAACTCACTTACTATTTTGTCAACTGGTTTAGATTTAATGATAAAACTTCTATGATTTAATTCAGAATATATGAGGAAGTTTTGACCATGTATTTGGCAGATTTTTGTGATATTATAGGTGTGTGGAATGTTGGGAAGACGAGCAAGATAAATATTCAGCCCTACGCGCTGAAAGCCCTCTTCAACTCTGTTTACAGCGAGGACCCAAAAGACATTCATCGGGGGAAGATTTCTAGCATCTTGTTCCCTCACATCAGGTATTTTGAATATTATATTGCTCGAGGAGTGTTAGCTCATGACAACATGAGCAACATTTCGGCTCCAGATATTGCTATCTTGGCAGCCGCCCTCAAAGGAGATAACACGTACATCATTGGTGCTTTGATTGGTCGCCGCCTCGTCGCTAACAGCGGCAAGGGGCCTCACTTCGGTGGCATTTATGCCACGCTTATCCATGAGCGTCTCGAACGCACTGCACGTGTTGATGATGTGCCTTTTCCATTTCTACGTTTTGATCTTACTGCTATGAAGAGGCATGAGTTTGTTACTAGGACTTTTGAGTTTGGTAACCTTGTTTATATAATGAGGTTTGGCGAGTTTACTACCCGCGAGATCCGTATACCTGCACCACTTTTGTTTGATTATACTAGTAGGAACGGATGGTCCTTCACCGCGAATGAGCTGGCCGAGTTCATGGTCCAACAACATTTCCATAACCCCATGGAGGGGTTTGCTACCAAGGAAGAGGATCCAGAGGAGATCACGCGTCCCCAGGAGGAGCCTGTTGCCCAGTGGCGCGAAGGGTATTCTTATTGGAGCACGGAGCCTTCTTCTTGGGAGGACAGCAGGACGTCAGTCTACGCACCCGAGACCCCGTACGACCCATGGACATGCCAGTACTATCCCAGAGCCGGAGGGAGCTCCTGGGGCCCGCAGTAACCGAGCCCGACTTAGGCCAAAAGCCTATGATTGGGGGAGTACGTACCCTTTTCCCCTTTCATTTTATCATCCTTGGTGTTCGCTTTAATCTTTTCGAAGTTTTTTCCTGTTCTTCTTTGTTCTTTCTTAATTTGCAAAAAAAACAAAAAGATTTCTCCTTTCTTTTGCTTTCGATTAACCTTTGAAAAACCCAAAAAAATTACTTTCTCTCTTTAGTTTGCTTTCTTTGCAGAGTTGAGCTCATGTCCATGGTTGAAATTGCACTTGATTATATCTTTCTATGTTCGATCGTGCAAGTGACAAGGCAATAATGACGAAGATCGACGAAAGGGATGCAACAAGGAAAGTTGGGATGAACTCTATTTGTTTCTACTTTTGTACATATGCCTGTACTTATGATCTAGAGACCAGCTTGTAGCTACATAGTGCTATGTTTACAATGCTTTCCCAGTAGTTCATGCTTTCTTTGTGAGTAGTCTCAAATATCTAGAGTTCATAATGTGTTATTGAAATGATTTACGTGCATTGCATTGTTCATGGTTTGGCATATTGAAGTGGTATTTCCCTTCGGAGATTTTTTGGATTGACTTGGCACATGCTTACACATTCATGACAAAAGTCCGTCATGCCTTGATGATCTTTTTATTTCAGAATAGTTATATCACTTCCATGCCCGATTCAATGTTACTTTGTTGCTCTGCATGATTATGACCGTTATTGCTCTCTAGTTGGTTGCTTCCCAGTCTTTTGCTAGCCCTCACCTGTACTAACTGGACTGACTGCTTGTGCATCTAAAATCCTTGAAACTAATTATGTGCATTGTGATCTTGTCTTGATTTTCAATAGCATATTTTTCATTCTTGGTTGTTTAAAACTATTCACTTGAATGAAGGATTGCTTCATGCATTGTCTTTGTAGCATTGTTCCAATACTTGCTAGACTTGTTCATAGTACATGCTTATATACATGTAATGAAGCAAAAGAGTTTGTCAAAGTTTTATTTGTCTGAATTGCTTGAGGGCAAGCAATATGCTAAGCTTGGGGGAGTTGATACGTCTCAAACGTATTGACTTTTCCAAACACTTTTGCTATTGTTTTTGAATTTAAGGACCGTGAAGCATGAGCTCCACAGTATTTTATTGCAGAAAGGAGAACAAAAAGTTCTCAGGAGGGGTACAGGGGATTTACATGTAGCAAAAGTAAAGCTTACCTATATAAACTACTGCAGATTATTTATCCAAGAGAGTAATCTAGCTCTAGTATCTCCCTGAAATCTATGTGAAAGCAGGGTGATGTCATGCACAAAGTGCCTTCTCCAGGAGTTGAAAGATGGTCTCTCATTCATGAAGGTCTTGCCATTCCTCTTAGTCCAAATGCACCAGGCTGCAGTGAGAACCACCTCCAGGAAAAAGGGATGCCCAAAGGACATTTTGGCCTGGTTGAGGTTTGCAACAAGATCACCATCCTGGGACCATTGGATCTGTAAGTAGCACCATATCCTTGAGCTGAAGAAGCATGAGAAGAACAAATGGATCCTGTCTTCCATTGTGTGAGTAGGACACAAGATGCAATTATTTTCCTCCTGGGGAGACCTCCAGTGTCTCCTGGACAGGAGGTCCTTTGTGTTCAGCCTATCAAACAGCAGCAGCCAGCCAAAAACCTTTATTTTCATGGTGCATTTGCTTTTCCATAGCCATTTGCAAATTGTATCATCAGGTAGATGTGAGTGAATAAGCATATAGAAACTTTTAGCAGAGTAGCCATGAAGACCAGGCCAAGTCCATATATCCTTATCAGAATTGACAGAATGCAGACTGTGCAACCACTGATTCAAAACCTCCAATTCAGACGCAGCCTGTTGTGAAAGTGGCAGGTAGAATAAAGTGGTGGTTGAGAAGTTGTAATGAAATCTTGCACATACAATTTGTCATCCCTCACAAATGAAAATAAATGAGGGAATCTATCCCTGAGAGGTCTGTTAGAGTTATTCAAAATCCAGCCATCAGACCAAAACAACAAAGAGTCACCAACATTGACCTGGATGGAGACAACATGCCTGTACATATCAGCCAATTTTAGGATGTCCTTCCACCAGAAAGATCCACACATTACAGTGGCATGTGGAACATTACCATTGTAATGTGAATTCCAGATGATGGAGAACCAAGGGATATCAACCTTGTTGTAGAACTTGTGGAGGTGTTTCAGGAGCAGGCTTTGTTTTGGAGCTGAAGGTTCATGATACCCATGCCACCTTTGCTTTTTGGTCTGCACACCAAGTCCCAGGAAGCAAGAGATTTCCTCTTTGAATCAGAGTTGCCTCTCCACAAACACTGCCTTTGAATTTTCTCTAGTTGCTTTATAATTCCTTGGGGAATAGACAAATAACAGAGATGATAAATTGGGAGGGAGGAGATAATAGAATTGAGCAACTGTAATCTAGCCCCCTGATTTAGCATTGCTGAACTGGCAGTGAGCCTCGTCTCAACTCTATCCACAAGAGCCATAAGATCCTGAATTTTTGGCTTAGTGGTGCCCATTGGTAAGTGATACGTCCCAAACGTATCTATAATTTCTGCTTGCTCCATGCATGATTTGTGTGACTTTGCCATGTTTTTCTTGAACTTTCATACACTTTTGATCATATTTGGACTAACCTATTAACTCAGTGCACCTAGTTGCCAGTTCCTGTTTTCTGCTGTTTTTGTATTTCAGGTTTTTCCAATAATTAAAGTGCCCAATAAATCCCGGAAAAATTATATAAAAAATCAGCGCTCCGGAAGCTTCCGGAATAACCAAGACATGGCAGGAGGGCCACCACCAGGGGCCCAGGAGGGTGCCCGGCGCGGGTCCCCCCCTAGGCCGCGCCACCTGCCCTCCTGGCTGCCCTGTGCCCCCCCTGGCCCCCTCCTTTGGCCTATATTTAGCCCCCGCGAAGGAAATCCCTAATATCGAAGTACTTTTTTCCAGAAGCGATTCCGATTTCCGCCGCCATTGCCAACAAGCTTCGGGGGACCATAATTCCTGTGCCGGCACCCTGCCGGGACGGGGAAGTGCCCCCGGATTAATCTCCATCGACGTTGCTTCCTCCCTCCATGAAGCGGGAGTAGTTCCTCCTCGGGGCTGAGGTTTCTACCAGTAGCTATGTGTTCTTCTCTCTCTCCCATGATGTGATCTTCGTTGTGATCATAGGCTATGTTAATCTAGGGTGATCCCATGATATTTCCCCTTCCTCTATTTATTGGATTGATGTACTCACTTGATCTTATCTAGTATAATCCCCGAGACCATGGTGACAGCGGTCTATTGGACATGGGTTAGAAGAATATTATCATGAGTGATTTCCTCTTTTGTGTGTTGATTGAAGATTGAGAGTCTCTTGGTGCTTGTCTTTGACTATCCTTAACATATGTTGTGGTGATTGTGGTACTCTCTTTGGATGGCCGCGGTGACATTGGGAAATCCATAGATTGAGAACTACGAACTCCGAGGTGTGATTTTGTAGCCCTACATAATTCTCGTCCTCTCTTGACCACAAAGGAATGACCTCCGAGTACGTCCCCATTGCATGTTTTTTGGGAAATATCATGTGATTAGACTATGTTAATGTTGTTGGGAGTTGCCACTAGTGAAAGTATGAAGCCTAGGACTTGTTTTCACCATTGCAATACCGTTTGTGCTCACGTTTACCACTTGTTTGCTTGCTGCACTTTTTATTACAGATTTATATTACTTTGTTTTTCCACACCTATCACCCATATTTTACCATATCTTCGCCAAACTAGTGCACCTATACAACTCCTAGTTGTATTAGGTGTGTTGGGGACACAAGAGACTTCTTGTATCTTAATTGCAGGGTTGCTTGAGAGAGACCATCTTCAACCTCTACTTCCCTGAGTTCGATAAACCTTAGGTCATCCACTTGAGGGAAATTGCTGCTGTCCTACAAACCTCTGCGCTTGGAGGCCCAACATAGTCTACAAGAATAGAAGCGTGCGTAGAGTGAAGAGCATAACTGTTAATCAGTTGTGTGATAACATGATCACTTCTGATCTTTATGATGAACTTATGTTATTTTTGATGTGTGAAGAGTTAACAGAAAAGACTTCTTGGCTAGATGTTAATGCCTTAGGAATTAGCAACACTTTACAAAATTTCCATCTCTATTGTGTTGTTAATTGCCATGAAAATGATTACATAAGTAAGATTAGAAAGGAGGGAACTTTACCAAAGTATAAAAATGTCTCTTATATCTGTACTAATAAAAAGGAGAGTTTTTACCAAGTTTCCTCTATTGTTTATAATGATAAACCAGAATATGTGGAGAAACATCATCTCCAACCACTCCCACCTAATGTGAAGAATAAGAAAAAGAAGAGGAGGAAGAGGAGCAAGAAGGAAGAAGAATGTGTATCAACCTGGCCTGATCACATCCCTCGCATCAATTTTTATCCTAACAAACAGAAATTTTTGGAGGACGGTGAGGTTGATTGCATTCATTATTATCCTGATGTTAAGTCCGTAGGCACTATTGAAGATGATTTTGATTATGATATGCATGTTACTTTTTGTGATTGGCAAAATGATGATAATGCTACTTATGATCTTGAAAATCTTTTTGGTACCAACTCTGAGAGTGATGATATGGAAAGCTCTAAGTTTGGGGATGATAGGATTGCAAGTCCTTTACCCATTAGTGATGTGGTAATTGATAATTCTTTTGCTAGTAAGAATAAAGTCAACATGTTTACAAATATAGTTGCTAGCAATGATAATGCTCTTCTCTACTGTGATGATGTTATAACTCCTATCTATAGTGATTATAAAGGTACCTATGACATAAGGAGAAATTATCCTTATGAAACTTGTCATAATCATTGAGGGAATTACTCCCTTGTTGAACACCATCTTCCTAATACACAATTAATCTATAGTGTTCAAGTTTTTTATGATAGTCCTACTCCCACTATTACCAATGAGAAAGATTATGCTCATGTGGAGAGTAAGAGTACCCTTTTGCATGTGGATCATGGTAACAATGCTTTATGTGATACTTATATTGTTGAGTTTATTCATGATCCCACTGAAAATTATTATGAGAAGGGAACATATGCTTATAGATATTCCAATAATATCAAGTTCCCTCTCTTTATGTTGAAGGTTTTGAAGTTGCATTTATTTTGCCTTCCTATGCTAATATCTTTATGCTTCAATGAGTTATTTCTCTACAAGATCCCTTTGCATAGGAAGCATGTTAGACTTAAATGTGTTTGGTATTTGCTTCTTGATGCTCTCTTTTTTTCTTCAACTCTTATTCCCACGAGAGCATCATTAAAATCTTAAGCCTATCTTTATGGCTATAAAGAAAGAGCTCTAGGGAGACAACCCTTGTTATCTTTACTTTGAGTTTTAACTTTCTGTTCTTAGTGGTCTTGATGATTGTTACTACTGTAGCAACATCATTGTATCTTTATTTTCAAGCTTTGTGCCAAGTTATAGCCTCATATGACAAGGGAAGTGAAAGTTGTGACATGCTGTCCAGAAAACAGATTATGTCCTCGTGACGGGAAAAATCAGATATAATCACCAGTTCATCTTTTTGAGCTGAATTGTTTACACAGCGTGCTCTATACAATCACGAAACTTTCGTATGTTCTGAGTTTTTTGATTTGAGTTGAAGAAGTACCCCTAAAAAATTCTTTACTACCTGATGTTCTATTTTTCACAGATTCTGCCACGTTTTGTCTGTCCTAACTTTTGCAAACCTTAACCTTGCTTTTTCTTTGCAAAAAACTTTTGACAATCTTGAGAAACACTAGCTCTTCAAGAATATCTTTATATCCAGTGGGGAAAATTATTTATTAAGGGTACTAACCTCTCTAATCAGCTTATGATGAGTTATGTATGAAGGGAGTTTTCAAGTGTGCGATGGAAGATGATGAAAGAAGATTCCGGAGTGTCGAGCGCTCAAGCTTGGGGATGCACCCATGCATCCCCAATAAATATTCAAGGAGACTCAAACGTCTAAGCTTGGGGATGCCCCCGTGCATCCCCTTCTCCATCAACAATCATCAGTTTGTCCTTCGTCTCACTATATTTTTATCACTTCATGCGTTATGTGCTATGCTTGGAGTGTCTCTCTCTTAGGTTTTATTTTTAGTTTCTTTAGCTTTGCTTGCTGTTCATAAAAAGTTAGATACCTTCTTACTTTGTGTGGGAGAGAAACACGCTCCACTTTCAAAATCTAGAACACATCATAGGATTCTTCATGCCTATCTTTTTGCTGTTGTGTGTTCTTTATCTTTTCGTAGCTACTGCCAGGTCTAGTTTTAGTCTTAGTTTATCTTTAGCAAGAGCCTTCGCTTTTTTTTAGTTTGTTGCTGGAACTCTCTTTATTTTTCATGTTTATCTTGTTAAGAGAGTTGGTTGTTGCACTGAGTTGCGTCTTGTCTTGAGAGTAGGTAATTGAGGTTGCTATTTAATTTTAGTAGTAACTTGGAATAGTTTTGAGGTATTGATGTGAGTAATGTTTGAACTTTTGGTGTCAAGAGCTCTAGCCTATTAGTGATAGGAATCCGTGTCTATTTTCAAAAACCTACAAAACTAGTTGAGAACTCTAGCTACTAGATGGATCACTAATCTTTGGAGGGATCGGATATTAGAATACACTCACGTACCATGAGTCGAGGATGCGCAAGGATAACCAAACCCCCATACACTCCTCCTCGGGGTACCTGTCTCTTTGTGAACCTCCTTGTTAGATTGAGAGTTACCGATAAGTGCATGAGTTCTTCGGACTAATTTAAGTATTGAAAGTTGACACTTCCACCTTCCCATATTTTGCTAGCCTCTCCCGTGCCGTGCATTGCCTTCTTCTCACTTCGAGAGTTGGTGTCCACCTTCGCCGGTACATCCAAACCCTTGGCATGATACACTCTGTCATCATAAGCCTCCTTATATCTTTCCTCAAAACAGCCACCATACCTACCTATCAAGGCATTTCCATAGCCTTTCCGAGATATATTGCCATGCAACTTCCACCTCTTCATGACTTGATCTTCATGTCATACATGTTCCTGCTACACTGGCAGCGGCATACATTGCATACAGCATGATAGCTACATCTTCTTTATGATTCGAGTACCTTGTAAAGTGTGAAAGATCTTCTATACCCTCTTGTAAATTAGAGTGTTGCCCTTAAGTGAGGAAAAGATCCCAAATTGGACAAATCAAAAGATCCCAAAGAGGTCAAATGAGAGTTAAATAGAAAGAACCATTGAGGCCACCAAAAAATATAAGAAAAGAAAAAAAAGAAAAATAAAAAGAGAGAAAGGGGCAACACTACTATCCTTTTGAAAGATCCACACTAGTACTCCCTCTTATCCTTGTACTCCATAGAGATGATCATTCATGCATATAGCTATGTGGGGACCTTCACACTATAGAACTTGGCTTGCACATTCCAAGGATGAGCCTCCTCAAAAGAGCAGCACCCCCACTAGTTCCATTGGAGAGATTTCTAGCGCATATGTGCATCCGTTGCATGGAAATCCCTACTCCTCACATCATATCTATCATTTGGCCTTCTCCCCTATGATTGTCCTCATTGATGTGAGCCTTTCCCATCCTTTTTGTCTTCTTCCTCCACCATATTCCTCTGTTTGCCATCCTAAGTGTCAACTCTCGTGCTTACGCTCATCCATTGCATGAGTGCTCAAAATATCGAAAAGGAGTGGATCAAATTGACTTGTACCTGGCTAGTGGTCTGGGGACGAGTCAAGATAATATTCCAAAGAAGACCAAGTGTGAAACTTTAGTAGATTGAGTTCTCAACAAAATATTTTTTTCTCGTATTCCCAGACCCCCTTCTTGCACGCAAACACCATTTGGAGACATTCGAGTCACGGACAGCGATAGCTCTTGCACCTAATTTTCTTTCGTTGCTTGTTTCAATGCTAATATAGACTCTTGCTTGCTAAGACTTGAATTGAATTGCATGCTTTGATTGCTTTACTTAAAAGTCCTTAAATTGTTGTGTGGCACGTCGCCACAGAAATTATGCTTGTTATCATTTCCCTACTCGAGGACGAGCAGGAATTAAGCTTGGGGATGTTGATACGTCCCAAACGTATCTATAATTTCTGCTTGCTCCATGCATGATTTGTGTGACTTTGCCATGTTTTTCTTGAACTTTCATACACTTTTGATCATATTTGGACTAACCTATTAACTCAGTGCACCCAGTTGCCAGTTCCTGTTTTCTGCTGTTTTTGTATTTCAGGTTTTTCCAATAATTAAAGTGCCCAATAAATCCCGGAAAAATTATATAAAAAATCAGCGCTCCGGAAGCTTCTGGAATAACCAAGACATGGCAGGAGGGCCACCACCAGGGGCCCAGGAGGGTGCCCGGCGCGGGTCCCCCCTAGGCCCCGCCACCTGCCCTCCTGGCTGCCCTGTGGCCCCCCTGGCCCCCTCCTTTGGCCTATATTTAGCCCCCGCGGAGGAAATCCCTAATATCGAAGTACTTTTTCCAGAAGCGATTCTGATTTCCGCCGCCATTGCCAACAAGCTTCGGGGGAGCATAATTCCTGTGCCGGCACCCTGCCGGGAAGGGGAAGTGCCCCCGGATTCATCTCCATCGACGTTGCTTCCTACCTCCATGAAGCGGGAGTAGTTCCTCCTCGAGGCTGAGGTTTCTACCAGTAGCTATGTGTTCTTCTCTCTCTCCCATGATGTGATCTTCGTTGTGATCATAGGCTATGTTAATCTAGGGTGATCCCATGATATTTCCCCTTCCTCTATGTATTGTATTGATGTACTCACTTGATCTTATCTAGTATAATCCCCGAGACCATGGTGACAGCGGTCTATTGGACATGGGTTAGAAGAATATTATCATGAGTGATTTCCTCTTTTGTGTGTTGATGTGCTTGTCTTTGACTATCCTTAAGATATGTTGTGGTGATTGTGGTACTCTCTTTGGATGGCCGCGGTGACATTGGGAAATCCATAGATTGAGAACTACGAACTCCGAGGTGTGATTTTGTAGCCCTACATAATTCTCGTCCTCTCTTGACCACAAAGGAATGACCTCCGAGTACGTCCCCATTGCATATTTTATGGGAAATATCATGTGATTAGACTATGTTAATGTTGTTGGGAGTTGCCACTAGTGAAAGTATGAAGCCTAGGACTTGTTTTCACCATTGCAATACCGTTTGTGCTCACGTTTACCACTTGTTTGCTTGCTGCACTTTTTATTACAGATTTATATTACTTTGTTTTTCCACACCTATCACCCATATTTTACCATCTCTTCGCCAAACTAGTGCACCTATACAACTCCTAGTTGTATTAGGTGTGTTGGGGACACAAGAGACTTCTTGTATCTTAATTGCAGGGTTGCTTGAGAGAGACCATCTTCAACCTCTACTTCACCGAGTTCGATAAACCTTAGGTCATCCACTTGAGGGAAATTGCTGCTGTCCTACAAACCTCTGCGCTTGGAGGCCCAACATAGTCTACAAGAATAGAAGCGTGCGTAGACATCAGTAAGCCCAGATATGTGAAAGGCATCTGGCCAGTGGAGCAATAAAAAAAAACAGCCAACCTATCAGCCTCCTTTGCAGGAACATTCAAAGGAATCATTGAAGTTTTATTAAAGTTAACTTTGAGGCCAACGGAAGAGTGGAACTTGATGAGCATGTCCTTGAGAGCAAACAGTTGATCTTCCTTAGCAGGGACCACAAGAATTGTATCATCAGCATATTCTATGATGGGATAGAAAGGATCCTTTGAGGGGATTGGCAAAGTTAGGATCCCATCATTCAACATTTGATTAACAATGGACTGGAGCAGATCAGCAACCAAAACAAACAGGAGGGGTGATAGAGGGCCCCCCTGCCTGGCCCCTCTCTTGCAGTAGAATTGTTTGCCAGTGACGAGGGGGTGACCCCATGACTCCTACAGATAGGCCTACCCGGTGTCCCTGAAGATAGAAGGCCCATGAAGACTCGCCTGGACCCGCCTTGGCCCGCTAATTGGCACCGACATAGGAGTCTGCGACTCACAAGGAAGGTGTGAAGACCTGTCGTACGGAGCAAGCTAGGGTTAGGAAAGCTTACTTGTAAACGTACATAAACTCCCCGAGACCTAGCCCAGTATATAAGGGCTAGGAGGGGCAACGCAAAAGGCATCCAATATCATCTGTAACCCTAGCCTTGAGCGCTCCAGCCTTGGCATCCACTGTAATCGCATCTCCCTCATCAATAATATCGAGCAGGAACGTGTCCTCCTGTTTATCGACGAACTATCGTCCAACCTGTGCCTCTCATGACTAACCCAGGGTCACTGACCATGGGATTTGCCGGGGTTGATCCCCGTCAATTGGCACCGTCTATGGGAACTACACAGGTTGGGATCACGATCTCGGCGGTCCCGTATTCAGCAAGCCACAACTCAAGGGCAAGAACCAGATCTAGCCCACTCGAAGGATTCAAGATCACGGCGAACATCTCTGCCATCCCATCAAGACCGCTCGGGCTACAGCTGTGCCAGGATCGATACTACGGTAACGGCCAAGTGCAGCGTCAGCAGCGAAGGAATCGACGACCCAGAAGAACGGCGAGAGGCCTCTACGAAGGAATTCCACTCGACGAACCGCGGCGCGCAGCGGAGGACTCGCAAATCTTTCGACAACCCACCGCCGCCCGGGCACCCGCCGCACATCAAGACGATGACTACGAGATCGAAACCAGCGATCAGCAGAACCATAGCCAAGGAAGAAGTAATCGACGACCTAAAAGGCGCGCACGGGAGATCTACGGCGAGGCTCCAATGAGCGAGCCACGTCACGCAGCCGTGCAACCGATGACCACTCGACGACACGCCGTCGCACGAGCACCTGCCGCCAGCCAGGACAGCGACTCCGAGACACCGGTGGGCGAGTACTATGACCCAGATCGAAGGCCAGATGAATTCGCCAACCTCATCAAGAACCAAGATATGAGTCGAGGAATCGAAACCGACCCTCGCTTCCACGAACACCCGGAGGATCACGAGCAAATCTTCAGAATCTCAAGAAGGAAAAGGCACGCCGGATCTAGAAAACTCACGGTTAGACAGAAGCTAGCAGGACCCTGCACGATCCACAGCTTCGAGGATGACTGGGGACGCGTCAGGTCAGGTCACACTTTGGGAGACTGCTGCCTGTTCAACAAGCTAGCCGACGACCTCAAGAAGGAGAAGCAGAAAGAAGACAAGCGCAACCGGCGACCCGAACAATCGCCGCCCTCAAGCCCGGAAGGACGTCACAGCCCGCTGCAAGGACAGGTGCTCATGATCCAAGAGGGAAGGGTGCCGCAAGCACAACGCGATGCCTACACCCTGCAAGCTAGAGCAGCCGAGAGCATAAATATAGTAGAAGTCTACCAGCTACATGATGCGGAGACCAGCATCACGTTCTCACAGGACAACCACCCGCCTGCAGTCCCAAGGCCGGGGCACACGCCCCTGGTGCTCGATGCACAAATCGGAGGATACGACATGGATAGGGTCTTCATGGACGGAGGCAGCAACATGAATATCATCCTCGCCAGCACCCTGCAAAAAATGCTGATCCCACGATCAGTATGGAAGAAATCGAGCACCGTGTTACACAGGGTAGTCCCAGGAGAAGCAGCCACATCCCTCGGAGTCGTCGAACTCGAAGTTCTCTTCGGCAACCGACGCAACTTCGCAAAGCACATCCTCGAGTTCGAAGTACTCGACTGGCAATCGCAGTATCACGCCATATTGGGACGGCCAGCATTCGCGCAGTTCATGGCGGTTCCACACTACGCCTACCTCAAGCTCAAGATGCCAGGATCAACGGGAGTCCTCACGATCAACGAAAACTTCATCAAATCAGATCAATGTGACCGTGACTTCCACAAAATCTCCGACACATTCGGAGCCGAACAAGAACTCAGAGAAATAGCCATGGTGACGGACAAGAGTACCTTCCCATTGGTGAGCCGAAGCGCATCTAAGGAGTACGGAAGCGACTTCAGCATCGACAGCGACACAATCACTCACCAAGTGCACCCGACGGACCCGGACAAAACAGTCCGCGTGTACGCCCACCTACCAGAGGAGCAGGCGACGGCTCTCGTCGCTTTCCTTCGAGATGAGTGGGAAATATTCGCCTGGTGCCTAGCCGACATTCCTGGAATACCGCGCGAATTCGCGGAGCACGCCCTACGCATCAAGAAAAACACGAAGCCGATGAAGCAAGCTCTAAGACGATTCTCGGAGCCCAAGCGCAGAGCAATCGGAGAGGAAGTCAACCGGTTACTCGACGCCCAGTTCATCCGAGAAACGAAGAAAGCCACCTGGATAGCCAACCCAGTGCTGGTGCCCAAGAAAGACACGAACGTGCTGCGCATGTGTGTCGACTATGGACCAGTCAACAAGCATTGCCCGAAAGACCACTTCCCCCTGCCTAGAATCGATCAGATAATCGACTCGACAGTCGGGTGCGAACTACTTTCCTTTCTTGATGCCTACTTAGGATACAACCAGATCAGGATGAAGGAAGAAGACGAAGAGCACACATCGTTCATCACCCCCTATGGCGTATTCTGCTACAAGACCATGCCCTTCGGGCTCAAGAACGCAGGCGCCACATACCAGCGAATGATGCAGGCCTGCCTGAAAGAGAAAATCGGAAGAAATGTGCAAGTCTATGTGGACGACATCGTCATCAAGACCTACAAAGCATCCACACTACTCAACGACCTGCGCGAAACCTTCGTAGCGCTCAACAAATACAGAATCAAACTCAACCCAAAGAAGTGCGCATTCGGCGTACCGGCGGGAAAGCTGCTCGGCTATATGGTCTCTGCCCGAGGAATCGAGGCAAACCCTGAGAAAGTCCGAGCCATCTCCCGAATGCAAGAACCAACCGACGTCAAAGGAGTACAGCAGCTCACTGGAAAACTCTCAGCCCTAAGCCGCTTCATCAGCAGGCCGGGAGAACGCACGCTGCCTTTCTATCAGCTGCTCAGGAAAGAAGAGAAATTCGAGTGGACGGAGGAAGCCCGCCAAGCATTCGCGGAACTGAAAAAGACACTCTTGACCCCACCAATCCTGGCGGTACCCAAGGAACGAGAGAAGCTATACCTCTACATGGCAGCACGTAACAGTGTAGTAAGCACAACGCTCGTTGTCGAACGCACAGAAGAAGGCAAGGTCTAGAGCATCCAGAGACCGATCTACTACCTCAGCATGCTCCTGACCAAATCCCAGCAGCGGTACCCGCATTATCAAAAGCTACTACTGGCCGTCATCATGACCTCAAGAAAGGTGTCCCACTACTTCGACGAGCACCCCATCACAATCGTGAGCAGCGCACCACTCGCCGACATACTCAACAACCCTGGAGCGACTGGACAAGTCGCCGAGTGGAACATTGAGCTCAGCCCACGGGACCTGCAGTTCAAGCACCCAACAACCATCAAAGCCCAAGTACTCCCAGATTTCCTGGTCGAGTGGACGGAGGTTCAGACACCAGGCCCCCAGACCTATCAAGTTCATGGTCAATGTTCTTCGATGGGTCCAAAAGACAACAAGGAGCCGGGGCAGGAGTTTTGCTCATCTCCACCAAAGGAACAAAGCTAAAATATGTCCTCCAGATCAACTTCAGTTACGCCTCCAACAACGAAGCAGAATACGAGGCACTCCTCCATGGCATGCGCATGGCCAAAACGTGCGGAGCCACTCGCCTCATAATCTACAGAGACTCCAATCTCGTCGTCCAGCAGACGATGAGAAACTGCGACGCAATAGCCGACAACATGGCGACCTACCAGAAGCTCTACAACGCACTCGAAGGAAGTTTTGACGGTTGCGAGCTCAACTACATCACCAGGGCCAACAACACAGAAGCTGACGAACTCGCGAACATTGGTTCGACCCGAGGACCAATACCACCCGGTGTTTTTCTCGAAAGCATCAGAATGAGATCCATCAAGGTACAGGCAGCAGCACCTGAAGCAGTCGTGGACGGCGAGGACGCAACAAACCTGGCGCAGGTGGCAGCAGCAAGCCCATCAGAAGGCACAAGCGCCAGCACACCCGACAGCACAGCTCCGACAGAGATCGAAGGACCCGTCTGGGCAAAACCATTCCTCCGATTCCTAATCGAAGGGACGTTACCGCAAGACGTGGCTGAAGCACGACGCATCAGCCGACGATCCAAGACGTTCACGGTGATCAACAAACAGCTATACAAGCGCAGCATCACCCAGATACTCCAAAGGTGCATCGACGAAGAGGGCGACAAAGCCCTACTGCTCGAAATCCACGAAGGCACCTGCGGGCACCATGCGAGCAGTCGAGTACTCGTGTCCAAAGCATTCGGAGCCGGGTTCTATTGGCCCACAGCCATGAAAAACGCAGAGGAAATCATGCGACGTTGTGTCGCCTGCCAGAAATTCGCCAACAGGCCACACACCCCCGCCTCAGAGCTCAAGACCATACCACTATCCTGGCCGTTCGCCACCTGGGGACTCGACATGGTGGGCCCACTCAAGAAATCATCGAAGGGCGGAAGGACACACCTGCTCGTCGCAGTCGACAAGTTCACTAAATGGATCGAAGCAGTGCCCATCACCAGCTCCACAGCCCTCACGACTGTCAACTTCATCAAATCGATCATCTTCAGGTTCGGAGTGCCACACAACATCATCACGGACAACGGCACGAACTTCACAGCCGTAGAATTCCAGAACTTTTGCGAAGAACTGGGCATCAAAATCAATTATGCATCAGTCGCGCACCCGCAGTCCAACGGCCAAGTGGAAAAAGCAAACGGCCTTGTATGCGGGGGAATCAAGAAGCGGCTCCTCGCACCGCTCGAGCAAGCCGCCGGAAACTGGGTAGAAGAACTCCCCGCGGTACTATGGGGCCTACGAACTACACCAAACACCGCGACCCAGTACACACCCTTCTTCATGGTGTACGGGGCAGAGGCAGTACTACCACATGACCTCAAGTTCGGAGCACCTCGGGTCACCGGGTACGAAGAAGAAGAAGCAGAAGAAGCATTACAAGATGACAAAGATACAGCTGATGAAGCAAGAGATACAGCCTTGGAAAAATCAGAGGGGTACCAGGACAAGCTACGCACCTACCAAAGCAGTCGCTTGCACACTAGAACCTTCAACAAAGGTGACCTAGTCCTACGGCTGATACAAGAGAAGGTCCATAAACTTGCCCCCCAATGGGAAGGACCATTTATAGTCTCAGAAGTCATCGGAGGTGGCTCCTACAGGCTGAAGAACCCGAAGACAGACGAGGACATGGGTAACCCATGGAACGTAGCAAACTTGCGACTGTTCTATCCATAGTCCCCATCGGTCAGACATGACTGGCAACTCATGTAGCCGCTCGACTGCAATAAAACAAATGTTTCCCAAATACTGCCATCTCAAAGCACTCGGGGGCTTAAGCATAAAATCCCCCCGAGAGACGCTATCGCCTACGCGATCTCAACCAAAGCACTCGGGGGCTTAAGCATAAAATCCCCCCGAGAGACACTATCGCCTACGCGATCCAAACCAAAGCACTCGGGGGCTTAAGCATAAAATCCCCCCGAGAGACGCTATCGCCTACGCGATCTTAACCAAAGCACTCGGGGGATTAAGCATAAAATCCCCCTGAGAGACGCTATCATCGCCTACGCAATCTCAACCAAAGCACTCAGGGGCTTAAGCATAAAATCCCCCCGAGAGACGCTATCGCCACTCAAGCGATCTTAACCAAAGCACTCGGGGGCTTAAGAATAAAATCCCCCTGAGAGACGCTATCGCCACTTAAGCGATCTTCACCAAAGCACTTGGGGGCTTAAGCATAAAATTCCCCCGAGAGACGCTATCACCACCTACGCGAGCTCGCCTTAAAAACTCGGGGGATCAGGCATAAGCATTCCCCGAGACACGCTACGGACCTATTCAAAAACACCAAGTTAGCAATCTTCAAGTCTTCACCCGTACGACAAACAACCAAGACGCGGGGACTACTCCAGAATTGAACCGCGAGGAAATATGCAAAGTTTTAAGCCTACGTTTGACTCTACAACTCAAACGTAGCCTCGGGGGCTACTCCCATTGGGAGCGCTGTCGCGCACCCGATAGAACACACTAGAAAGTTAAAGTCAGTGCATCACGGGAGGAGTCGAAGACATTTCACGCTATTAGATGGAGTCGAAGACATTTCAACGCTATCAGATGGAGTCGAAGACATTTCGCGCTATCAGATGGAGTCGAAGACATTTTGCGCTATAAGGAGTCGAAGACAGTACATCACAGGAGTCGAAAACACAGTTTATTGCAAGATCTCAACCACAGCTTGAATTCAACCATAAAGGTATAAAATGACTCAACTACATTTGGATAGAAGGCAGCTCCTGTTACAAGAGGGAATTACTCACGGAATTAAGACTTCTACATGTGTGCCCATGAGGGGTAATCGACTCTAGTACAAGGGCATCACCACAGACAAAGGAAAAAAGGAAGCTAGCAGAGGATGTCAATGACATAAAAAAAGGGTGAAGCTCGACTTATTTGTCGATGCTCCACCAGCTTCTTCTCCTACTCCACCAGCTTCTTCTCTAGCTGCAGCCGCACACCTTCTTCTCTGGCTGCACAGCTTCTTCTCCGAGTTGCCAGCGAAGATGAGGCCGCCTCCAGTTCTACAAGGTCGCTTGGCGCACCCGCTTGATCGACGGCTTGACGTCGATGTCCTCTTCGGATCTGATGGAGACGGCATTACCACCTGAGGAGTCGCCAGAAGACGGAGCTGTAGAAGACGCAGGTGTAGGACTCCTCGACCTTGTGGAGCTGTCGCTGCTCGACTCCTGCCAGTGCGGATCCATGCTGTTGCCGCTCGGGTCGAACGCGCGGACAATGACTGTGCTTTTTCCGTCAAAACGACAGCTGAGCATATTGCCATCTCGAAAATTCAACCGCCGAGCAACACAAACTCCAACGAGAGCCAAGAAAAATCAAGCGGGAGCTATCAACCTCCAAGTCAACATAAAAAGGAGATCGACAGCTCCCTTGAAGATGCAGAAGCAAGCCATCTAAGCCACGTTCAGCGACAATGGCAGAAAAAGCAGAGGGAAGAAGAATGCGATTGGCGCTCTGGCCACGAACGCGTAAAAGAAAATCATAGCGCCAGAATCCCTCCTCCAAGGGAGAGGAGGAAGGCATTGGCGCCGTACCATGGCGACCACCACGGCATGAGCGTGGTGTACGGCCACCACGGCCACGGCGAACACGGCCACGACCAACACCTCGCCTGGAAGCCATGAGAGGAAGAAGAGAAGAAGGAAGAGGCAAAGCAGCAAGCTGGATAGAGGCGAAACGCTGTGGAAAAGAAAGACTTATTTATAGAACAAAAATCTCCCAGCAGAGAGAAGCCAAGACGACAACAACAATTAATTCAAAGACCAAAACGTCGCAGACGTCTTAGATTCCAAGACCAAGATGCTTTCCCACGGGACGCACTGTGCGTGAGACGCGTCAATTCACGCGCGTTTCCAACGCGCGTATCGGAAACTCAACCAGCGCCTGCCGCACGCCACACAGTAATCATTATGACCGGTCATGAAGACGTGACGGTTCACTGGCGGAGCATCCTTGACAGCCATCAAACAGAGGCATCGTTATCCTGACAAGCGGCAAAGAATACCAACAGACATCAAGAATGATTTCTTAAACACATTTTTCAAATATATTTAAACTCCCATCGGGAGGGCACATCATGAGAGTCCCAGGTGCTCCCTCACCCAAAGGTCAGCAATGTGCTCGAGTGATCACTCGCACTCACGAGAGTTTCGGGTGCTCCCTCAACCCGATGCAAGACAAACATTCACTCGCCAAGATCATACGGCGCTAGAGTCTCAGGTGCTCCCTCACCTCAAGAGCCGAAACGGAATTCGAGTGACTACTCGCGCAGAACCCCCCGTCTGAGCACTCGAAACAAGCTCCGCGGGTGAATGAGTGAACAGCTCGCTTGATGTTTTCCAAGCGGGTGCAATACTATTAGGCTCCGCGCCTCAAAAATACACATTCCTGGAACACGACACACTATGCCCAGATGCCACGCAAGATTAGCGTGTAGGTAAGACCTCGCTGCCAAGTTCGGTCGAGATGGGACTTGCCGAAGAGCGATTTCACTCCCAACCTTTTCCATGCGCTGCGCATGATAGAAAAAGCCGGGCGGACGCGCCTTAGGCTATGCACATTACTGGCGGCAAATGAACACCGTAAGACCTGAAGCGGCAGGACTTTTGCTCGACACCAGTGTTCCAAGCTCATATCACGAGGGACGTGGGTTTGATTGGGCTACTGCGGTATTTGCCACTAGTGCAATTCACCAAGGCTCGACCAGTCGACTCCTTGGGACCTTTCAGCTTAGCATCCCTCGAAACAGGTTTTGTCATGGCCACCAGACTGCCAGCGACCCGCGGTTGTACCGCGCATACAAACGACCGACAAATGGATGTACTCGAGTCCCTGCGCGACTCTTCGAGTCCCCCAGGCACTCGGGGGCTACTGACGAGGGGGTGACCCCACGACTCCTACAAATAGGCCTACCCGGTGTCCCTGAAGATAGAAGGCCCATGAAGACTCGCCTGGACCCGCCTTGGCCCACTAATTGGCACCGACATAGGAGTCTGCGACGCACAAGGAAGGTGCGAAGACTTGTCGTACGGAGCAAGCTAGGGTTAGGAAAGCTTACTTGTAAACGTACATAAACTCCCCGAGACCTAGCCCAGTATATAAGGGCTAGGAGGGGCAACGCCAAAGGCATCTAATATCATCTGTAACCCTAGCCTTGAGCGCTCCAGCCTTGGCATCCACTGTAATCGCATCTCCCTCATCAATAATATCGAGCAGGAACGTGTCCTCATGTTTGCCGACGAGCTATCGTCCAACCTGTGCCTCTCATGACTAACCCAGGGTCCCTGACCATGGGATTTGCCGGGGTTGATCCCCGTCAGCCAGGGAATCCATTAAGCAGGATTGAGGAAGAACCAGAGGTCAATATCTCTTTTACCCAGCCAATCCAAGTTGCACTGAACCCTTTATGTTCAAGAATTTGCAAGATGACCTCGGTCTCAATGGTGTCAAAAGCCTTTGCAAAGTCTAATTTGAGAATGAGCAAAGGTAGATGAGACTGTTTACACTGATGGATGTACTCAAAAGCCCAAGCCAAGCAATCGTGAATGGATCTGGACTTCAGAAACCCATACTGGTTCAAGTGAATACACTGGAGTATAACCTTCTGAAACATGTTAGCTAGCAGGTTTGTCAGAAACTTCTGACATGTGTTGGTCAAAGATATTGTCCAGAAATCATTGCGTCCTTCAGGTGCAAGCATTTTAGGAATTAAAGCAATAAGAGAGCTGTCTGTATGGTTTTCTTGTGTGTAGGAAAAATGGTTTTTAGGTGTTCTAGAAAATTCCAATAAAAATAGAGAAAATCCATGCACCTGGAGGAACCAGAAGCCAGAAGATGGACCAGAGGGGGGCCACCACTGGCCCAGGCGCCCTGCTGGTGCGGCCTAGCCCCTGGCCGCACCAGGAGGCCTCCTGGGGGTACCTCCTCTAGTGCCCTACCTTGGGTTTTATTTTTACCCGTGATGTGGAAACCCCAGAACAGAAGTCATTTTTCCAATTCCCTCCGCGGAGCCGCCGCCACCTCTGTTCTTCTCCGGAAGACCTAATATGGAGGCTGTTTTAGCCTCCGGTGAGGGAAGATCGTCGCCATCGTCATCAGCATCGCCACACCCTCACCCTTTCATGACTTCCCCTTACATGTGTGAGTAATTTCCTGCCGTAGGCGAAGGGGATGGTAGGGATTGGATGAGTTAGATCATGTAATAGTTCGTCAGATTGTTTGGGGCATGTTGCCTATCATCTATTATATGCTTTTTATCATCTTTGCTACTACTTGTTGCTCTTCATGCTTGACACTTTGGGTCCGAGTGCCATGATTTCAGATCTGAACCTCTTACGTTTGCATGAATATATTTGTGTTCTTGATCCTATCTATGAGTTGTATGCACCTATTATAGTCCGGAACCGGCGATCCCAATGGTGGCAGCTTGGGACACCAAAGGGGATGGACTCTAATTTGAGGATTCCATGTATCCATTGTTTGTTAATTCTTTGTTCCGGTGCTCTTTGACATGAGCACCTTAATCTCCATAAGTTCCTTTTGGCCCTGTTGATAGCGGGATGGTAGGACAAAAGATGGTGTGAAAAGTTCTTATTGCAAGCACACACAGCTACCTTGGGATACATGTCTAATGTTTGATATTGCCTAGATGATCATTACTTTTCTGTGTGCCATGCCCCATGTTAAATCTATTGCATGATATTCCTTATCCATGTAGCGCCCAACCATCCATCCCCCTAGTCTATAGTGTTTTAATCCTACTTGTTACTAGTTGCTTTACTTTAGTGTTTTACTCTCGTTGCTTTGCCACCACTATTTCCGTTGCCACCATCACTTCCATATCACCGTTGCTATTAATACCTCGTTGCAAGCAAGTATCTTTTAGGTGCGGTTGAATTGACAACTCAACTATCAAAGCTTATAAATATTCTTTGTGTCCTCTTGAGTCGAATCTATAAATTGGATTATTCTTACCCATGAAGACTATCGCGATCCCCTATACTTGTGGGTCATCAACCACCACCACCATCTGAGCACCATCACCCCGGCCAACTTAAAGCAGAGCCACCGAATGTAGCACAAGCACCACACGCTACCCAGCATACCATGCCTACAAGGGATGAAGGTGCGCCAACCGAGACCATGAACCACCATGGCTCCGGCCACAGCTACGCACCAGCATTGGAGCTCCCAGAAACGTCCGCTCGTTGAAGACTGCAGAGTAACCACCATTGCGCCACGAAGCCACCTGCCCCAGCCTCCCATCACCACATCCTGGCAACAACCCACGGACAAGCGAGCTAAATCAAAACACATAAAAACCGGACCGAGATCCAACTCGCACACCTCGTGCCGCAACGCCGGCAGCACCACCCCGCCAAGATACATGAGATGCACCCCTCCTCAGCGCTGAACAACAAGGCCAACTGCAACGCGCAACGCTGAACAATGATACTCTCTCCTCGTTGGTTACCCCAAGTGGAAGGTGAGATGTAGGATAGCGACAAATTTCCCTCGGTGAAGATACCAAGGTTTGTCTACAGTAGGACTCCGGAGATGATAAGTAGGTGTTAACGGCGCAACTGACGTGGACCTGCACACAACACAAATAACTTTGCTTCCCAACGAGTACAGAGAGGTTGTCAATCTCTCTGGCCTTGCTGTTCATAAAGGATCAACTCAATAGATAATAATTATAATGTTGATAGCAACTAGAAAGTAAAATAAGAAAAATAAAAGAGCGTGTAAACAGTGATGGGAATATGGACCGGGGTCCCGTGATGGTCACTAGTGATGTCTCTCTCTCAAAAGACGATAAAACTTCTATGTGAGGTAAAAAAATTACAGCTGGGAAATTGAGAGGATTAAAAACGCACAACAATGCTAACTATGCTACAAAGAAAGGACGAGGCTCAAAAGCATGGGCGGTACGCAAAAATAAGTACACCAAAATCCAACTGCATCTACTACTAATCATCCACCTTGAGATATCTATCCAGAACATCTCGCTGGTATTAAGTTGTGAGTCCCACCCAAAGTGTAAACCCAAAGCAACAAACAACTGCACTAAAAAACACCTTGCGTAAAGTAAACAATCCTTGCAACTGCGGTTACAAGAACCGTTGTTTTCCCCCTTGTGGCAACAACACATCTCCTAGACTCATGTTTCTGTCACTCAAGCATGTCATCGGGGGGCATGAACCCACAATCGAGCATAACGTTCCCTCTTGGAGTTACTACCTACTACTTGGCCAAAGCAATAAACAACAACAGAGAACATGCAAGAATTACTTAGGAACAAAACTATAAAAGATAAGAACCAAATAGATTACTCAATCACAAACTGAACATAGTTTCATAATCCATCAGATCCCAGCAAACTCAGCATAGCAACAATAGAAAATTACATATGTGCCTCGATCATGTAGGGCAGCTCACGAGGTCTAAACCATGAAGAACAAAGAGGGGAGGATAACATCACATAGCTACTGATCACGGACCCATGGTCCGAGGGAAACTACTCACGGCACATCCGGGAAGCGTCCATGGTGGAGGAGAAGCTCCCGGAGGTCAATCCTCCGTCCGGAAGGGTGCCGAGCACTACTAGGGAAATAGCTATACATGGAAAGCTTATTAGTGGTGCATATAGAAGGCCATGCGCTACCATCTGTTAGGGGTGGCGCACTGGAAAATAATGCGCCACCCATAAGGTCTTATGGGTGGCGCATTATTTTCCAGTGCGTCACCCCTAAGAGTGGGCCAGCCTGGATGATCTTATACGTGGCGCATTCAGTTATATGCGCCACCCCTAAAAACCTTATAGGTGGCGCATTGCCAATATGCGCCACCCCTAAGAGCTTAGGGGTGGCGCATTCTTTGAATGCGCCACCCATAAGGTCCTTAGGGGTGGCGCATTGGGGTAATGCGCCACCCATAAGAGCTTAGGGGTGGCGCATTCCACCAATGCGCCATCACTGACTTGCTATATGCGCCACTAAATGCCTAGAGCTGCCCTTATCTACTCCACCCCACCTACCACCTCTCATTCACTCCACACAATTCTCAAACTAGATCCACTCTTCTCACCCTAGATCTATTCGGTTTTCTCCTCCTCCCCACCTCATTTCTTCCATTTATCCATCGATACTTGGAATTACATCTATTTTGTTTCATATTGAAGTAAGTGGACCTCCTCCCAAACACTTTTGTTACATTTTTTACCCATATACTTGCCTTTATTAGCTTGGGGTTTGTTGTATATGTGAAGCTTGGGTTTGATGTATATGTGAAGCTTGTGGTGGTTTTATGTATATGTGAAGCTTATGGTGGTTTGATGTATATGTGTATCTTGAGTGGCCAATGTTTTGCCGAAATGTCGATTCATTTCCGTTTCGGCAAATTTCTGGCGCACTCTCCGCATGCTCCCATGCATTATTAGGGAAGGTCATGCCGAATTTTTCCGGCGACGAATGTGATATATAATTGTGTTGCTCTCTCCGTGCACGCAGGTGATCGACCATGGTCCGCGAGATGCTGAGCGATATCACCGTGGCTAGGTGGATGCAATGTGCGACAAACGACATGCTAAGGAATAATAGGTCGGATATAAGATGTCCGTGTCGGAGATGCAAACTGCAGTGCGTGACCGAGCCTGATTCCGGAATATTGCAAAGACACCTGAAGCGTAATGGTTTGATGGATGGCTACACACGGTGGATAAGTGATGAAGCTAGTGAGGAGGAGGACGTCAATGGTGGGCGCCAATAAATGAGGAAGGGCAACCAGACAACAGTGGCGGGCGAGAAGACGAAGAGCATCCCGTACATGATCATGAAGAAGATGCCGAAGCGGATCATGTAGATCAAGATGCCGGACATGAAGATCAAGATGTCGGACATGATGAGGATTCAAGCTGGGTGCGGGACCCTCATGTTCAAGAGCTGCTTGTCAAAGAGGCGTTGAACGCAAGAGGTGCAGCTAGAGAGAAAGCCAAGATGGCGCAACTCGAGAAAGACACGATTACGAAGTTGTACGAAGGATGCAACGATGGGGATACCCGCTTGAATGTAACACTTGGGGCTATGGATATGAAGGCAAAACACAAATGGACCGACGAAAGCTTCGATGATAACATGGCATTCTGGCACGATCGTCTTCCGAAGGGCAACACGTTCCCAACTAGTATCACTGAGGCCAAGAAAGTCCTTTGCCCTCTCGATCTTCCGCACGTTAAATACCACGTCTGCATAAACGATTGCATGATCTATCGGGGTGAGGACGAAGATAAAACCACATGTTCGGTGTGCGGTGTTAGTCGATACAAGAGAGGGAAGAAAGTTCCTAGAAAAGTGGTATGGTACTTTCCGATCACTCCTCGTCTGCAGAGGTATTTCGTAGATCCCGAGGAAGCAAAGCTCATGACCTGGCACGCGGATAGAAAGAAGCTAAAAGAGGATGACCCGAACCCGGATCCTGGAAAGGAGGACATGCTGAGGCACCCTTCAGATGGTAGCCAATAGACTGCGTTGGACCTCGAATACCTAGATTTTGGGAAAGAACCAAGGAACCTCAGGATTGGTGTGAGCGCCGATGGAGTCAATCCGTTTGGAGGCCAGAGCAGCACACACAGTACCTGGCCCGTGTTTGTATGCATATACAACCTTCCCCCCTGGAAGTGCATGAAGAAAAAGTACATAACAATGTGTATGCTAATTCAAGGGTCGAAACAACCAGGTACGGACCTCAATCTATATCTGCAGCTGTTGAAAGAGGAGCTAGAAACGTTATGGAAAGACGGAGTCAATACGTGGGACGCTGCGGCAAAACAATATTTCCCAATGAAAGCCGCGGTGATCACGACGGTGCACGACTATCTCGGATACGGATATTTCTCAAGGAAGGTGGTCCAAGGATTCTGTGCATGCGTTAGGTGCATGGATAATACAACGTACCGCCAGCTACCAAAAGATCCCGAATCTTCAAAAACTATGTTCCAGGGGTCTTGGAGGTGGCTTCCCAAGAAACACGCATGGAGAAAACAGGGACATCTGTTCGATGGAAGCGAGGAGCTCCAACCACCCCCAGCTCGAAGGAGCGGCAAAGAAATCGACAACTTGCTGAAAACTTGGAAAGAGTGCCCCGCGCCGGGAAAGAAAAAAAAGAAGACTCAGCCGTTGATGAGGGTATGGAAAGCGAGGTCTGTTTTCTGGGATTTGGAATACTGGAGTCTCCTCCGCAGTCCTCATAGCCTTGATCTCATGCATATCACAAAGAATGTGTGCGAGAGCTTGTTTGGCACGCTTCTCAACATGCCGGAGAAGACCATGGACGGGCCAAAAGCAAGGAATGACTTGAAATTTATGGGCATCAGGAGCGAACTTCACCCCCCTAGTGACGACGATGATGAGCCGGAGGAGGAAGAGGATACGGAAACGCAAAACTCTCGCAAAAGAAAAAGGACGACCAAGAAGAAGAACGGTATTGATCACTGCCCCCCGGCATGCTTCACTCTGTGCGAGGAGGAGATCAAGCGGTTTATCCACTGCCTCATAGGAGTAAAATTTCCGAACGGCTACGCGGGGAAGATAAGAAGATACCTAGACGAGGTGAAGCAGCGTTTCAGTGGGATGAAATCTCACGACTGTGCCGTGCTGATGACGCGGATTCTCCCGGTTGCGATGCGAGGGATAATGGACGAGCACGTCCGTGAAACATTGTTTGGCCTTTGCAACTTTTTTGACGTCATCTCCCGGAAGTCGATTTGCGCTACGCAACTCAAAAGGCTACAGGAGGAGATCGTGCTCATACTATGCGAGCTTGAGATCTATTTCCCGCCCGCGTTCTTCGACATTATGGTGCATCTGCTGATTGCTAGGTGGCTTCTCGCCCTCCTTCGTTGGTTACCCCAAGTGGAAGGTTGAGATGTAGTGTAGCAGAAGTTTTCCCTCGGTGAAGATACCAAGGTTTGTCTCCAGCAGGACTCCAGAGATGATAAGTAGGTGCCAGCGGCGCAACTGGCGCGGACCTGCACACAGACACAGATAACTTTGTTCCCAACGAAGTTCAGAGAGGTTGTCAATCTCTCCGGTCTTGTTGTTCACAAGGATAAAATGCAAGGGATAATGATAGCAAGTAAAAGCAATAAAATAAATAAAGCGTGGAAACAGTAATGAGGATATGGACCAGGATACGTGATGTTCGCTAGTGATGTCTCTCTCCCGAAAGACGATAAAATTGCTATGCGAGTTAAACAAATTACAGAAAGGCAATTGACAGGATTATGAACGCACCGCAATGCTAACTATGCTACAAAAGAAAGGAAGAGGTTCAAAAGCACGGGCAGTACGCCAAAATAAGTAGACCGAAATCCATCTGCATCTACTACTAATCATCCACCTTGAGATATCTATCCAGAACATCTCGCTGGTATTAAGTTGCGAGCCCCACCCAAAGTGTAAACCCAAAGCAACAGACAACTGCAATAAAAAGAACTTTTCATAAAGTAAACAATCCTTGTGACCGCGGTCACAAGCACCGTTGTTTTCCCCCTTGTGGCAACAGCACACCCCCTAGACTCATGTTTCTGTCACTCAAGCATGTCATCGGGGGGGGGGGGGGCATGAACCCACAATCTAGCACAACGCTCCCTCTTGGAGTCACTACCTACTACTTGGCCAAAGCAATAAACAGCAACGGAGAGCATGCAAGAATTACTTAGGAACAAAAATATAAGAGATAAAAACCAAATATATTACTCTATCACAATCTGAACATAATCTCATAATCCATCAGATCCAATCAAACTCAACATAGCAACAGCAGAAATATTACAAAGGTGCCTCGATCATGCAGGGCAGCTCACGAGGTCTAAACAATGAAGATCAAAGAGGGGAGGAGAACATCACATAGCTATTGATCACGGAATCATGGTCCAAGGAAAACTACTCACGAGACATCCGGGGAGCATCCATGGTGGAGAGGAGACTCCCGGAGGTCAATCCTCCCTCCGGCAGGGTGCCGGGAAGAGGTCTTCTGGTGCACCCGATCTTCGGAAGCGCGACGGCGGCGGAACAGAGGCGAGTTCGCGGAATAGGGTTCTGCTTCTGGAGTTTTCCCGTGACGGGGGATAAATAGGCGAAGGGGGCAGCCAGAGGTGGACCAGGGGCCCCAGGCGCCCCCCTGGCGCGGCCAGGGATGGGGCCGCGCCGGGTGGCCGCCTGGGCCCCCCTGGCTCCCCTCTGGCCCCTCCCGGGCTCTTCTCGAAGCTTCCATCACGCTGATTTTTTATCTGCATTTTCCCGAATTTTTCTGGCACTTTTTATATGGAGGAAAACTGAAATAGAAAAACAGCAGAAAACAGGAACTGGCACTGGGGTGCACTGAGTTAATAGGTTAGTCCAAATATGATCAAAAGTGTATGAAAGTGTATCTAGATCATAGCAATATCACACAAAACATGCATGGAGCAAGAAGAAATTATAGATACGTTTTGGACGTATCAACATCCCCAAGCTTAATTCCTGCTCGTCCTCGAGTAGGTAAATGATAACAGCATAATTTCTGTGGTGACATGCTAGCAACCATAAAAGAACTTTGAAAAGTAAAGCAATCAAGGTTAGAGATTCAATTCAAGTCATAACATGCAAGAGTCTATATTAGTATTGGAACAAGTAACAAAAGAACATTAGGTGCAAGAGCTCTCGCTTTCCGTGACTCGAATGTCTCCAAGTGGTGTTTGCGTGCAAGAAGGGGGATAGGGAATACGAGAAAAAGTATTTTTGTGTTGAGAACTCAATCTACTAAAGTTTCACACTTGGTCTTCGTTGGAATCTTATATTGAATCGTCCCCAGACCACTAGCCAGGTACAAGTCAATTTGATCCACTCCTTTTCGATATTTTGAGCACTCATGCAATGTATGAGCGTAAGCACAAGAGTTGACACTTAGGATGGCAAAGAGAGAAGTATGGTGGAGGAGGAAGACAAAAAAGGATGAGAAAGGCTCACATCAATGAGGACAATCATAGGCAAGAGATGCCAAATGATAGATATGATGTGAGGAGTAGGGATTGCCATGCAACGGATGCACATACGAGCTAAGAAGCTCTCCAAACTATATGCATAAAGATCATCTCTATGGAGTACAAGGATATAAAGGGAGTACTAGTGTGGATCTCTCAAAAGGATAGTAGTGTTGCCCCTTTCTCTCTTTTTATTTCTTTTTCTCTTTTTTCTATTTTTTTGTATTTTTTTGTGGCCTCAATGGCTCTTTCTATTTAACTCTCATTTGTCCTCTTTGGGATCTTTTATTGTGTCCACTTTGGGATCTTTTCCTCGCTTAAGGGCAACACTCTATTTTACAAGAAGGTAAAGGAGATCTTTCACACTTTACAAGGTACTCAAAATATAAAGAAGATATAACTAACATGATGTATGCAATGTATGTCGCTGCCAGTGTAGCAGGAACATGTATGACATGAAGATCAAGTCATGAAGAGGTGGAAGTTGCATGGCAATGTAACTCGGAAAGGCTATGGAAATGCCTTGATAGGTAGGTATGGTGGCTGTTTTGAGGAAAGATATAGGGAGGCTTATGATGACAGAGCGTATCATGCCAAGGGTTTGGATGTACCGGCGAAGGTGGACACCAACTCTCGGAGTGAGAAGAAGGCAATGCACGGCACTGGAAAGGCTAGCAAAATATGGGAAGGTGGAAGTGTCAACTTTCAATACTTACATTAGTCTGAAGAACTCATGCACTTATTATCGGTAACTCTCAATCTAATGAGGAGGTTCACAAAGAGACAAGTACCCCGAGGAGGAGTGTATGGGGGTTTGGTTATCCTTGCGCATCCTCGACTCATGGTACGTGAGTGTACTCTAATATTCGACCCCTCAGAAGAGTAGTGATCCATCTAGTAGCTAGAGTTCTCAACTAGTTTTGTAGGTTTTGAAAATAAACACAGATTTCCAAAAATACGACACCTATCACTAATAGGCAAGAGCTCTTGACACCAAAAGTCCAAACATTACTCACAACAATACCTCAAAACTATGGCAAGCTACTACTAAAATTAAATAGCAACCTCAACTACCTACTTTCAAGACAAAACACAACTCAGTGCAACAACCAACTCTCTTTAACAAGATAAACATGAAAACTAAAAAGAGTTCCAGCAACAGACTAAACAAAAGCCAAGGCTCTTCCTAAAGACAAACTAAGACTAAAACTAAACATGGCAGTAGCTATGAAAAGATAAAGAACACACAACAGCAAAAAGATAAGCAGGAAAAATCCTATGATGTGTTCTAAATTTTGAAAGTGGAGTGTGTTTCTCTCTCACACAAAGTAAGAAAGGATCTAACTTGGTATGAACAGCAAGCAAAGCTAAAGAAAACTAAAATCAAAACCTAAGAGCGAGACGCTCCAAGCATAGCACATAACACATGAAGTGATAAATATATAGTGAGACGAAGGACGAACTGATGATTTGTTGATGGAGAAGGGGATGCACGGGGGCATCCCAAGCTTAGACGCTTGAGTCTCCTTGAACATTTATTGGGGATCTTCTTTCATCATCTTCCATCGCACACTTGAAAACTCCCTTCATACATAACTCATCATAAGCTGATTAGAGAGGTTAGTACCCTTAATAAATAATTTTTCTCCACTGGATGTAAAGATATTCTTGAAGAGCTACTGTTTCTCAAGAGTGCCAAAAAGTTTTTGCAAAGAAAAAGCAAGCTTAAGGTTTGCAAAAGTAAGGAGAGACAAAACGTGGCAGAATCTGTGAAAAACAGAACAGCAGATAGTAAAGAATTTTTTATGGGCACTTCTGCAACTCAAATCAAAAAACTCAGAACATACGGAAGTTTCGTAATTGTATAGAGCATACTGTGTAAAAATTTCAGCTCAAAAAAATGAACTCGTATTTTTCTGGAATTTTTCTGGTCACGAGGACATAATCTGTTTTCTGGACAGCATGTCACAACTTTTACTTACCTTGCCGTAAGAGGCTATAGCTTGGCACAAAGTTGAAAAAGAAAGATACAATGATGTTTCTATAGAAGTAAAAATCATCAAGACACAACAAAAGCAAAAAGAAAAACTTAAATTCGTTGCGGGCTGCCTCCCGTAAGTGCTTCTTTAAAGCCATTAGCTAGGCATGATGCAAAAAGAAGAATCAAGTTTTATCAAGAGAAAGAGAATAACTAGCCCGTGTATCGGACTCAAAAGGTAACTTGATTTTCTTTCTAGGAAAGTGCTCCATCCCCTTTTTGAAGGAGAATTGGAATTTTATATTCCCCTCTTTCATGTCAATAATCGCACCAACGGTGCGAAGAAAAGGACGTCCCAGAATAATTGGACACAAAGGTTCACACTCTATATCCATCACAATAAAATCAACGGGAACATAGTTGTCATTGAAAATGATAAGAACATCGTCGATCTTCCCCAAAGGTTTCTTTATGGAAGAATCAAGAAGACGAACACCAAAAGAACAAGGCTCAAGAGGCTTCAATTCAAACATATCAAATATTCTTTTGAGCATAACGGAGGTACTAGCTCCAACATCACATAAAGCATAGCAAGAGAAGTTATTCAATTTAATTTTGATCATAGGATCCCAACCATCATCTAGCTTCCTAGGTATGGAGGCTTCTACTCTAAGCTTCTCCTCCCTAGCTTTGATAAAAGCATTTGTGATATGCTCTGTGAAGGCAAGATTAAGTGTGCTAGTGTGGGGGTCTCTAGACATTTTGTGTAGCAAATTTATAACTTCTAAGAGGGTGCAACTGTTGGGGTTCGCAGCAGAAAACACAAATTTTTCTAACTAGCGTTCCCATAACCCAAGATCTAGCTAGCCGTATTACCGTAACGGAAAGTAGTGCGGAAATAACATACCTTGGGGTGTAGTCCGTTACGCGGGAAACGTTCCCGCAAACGTGGTTGATGTAGCCGATCAAGTTTCACAGCCCCCTGGCTGTGTTGAGCACCCGGATGGGTGTAGTGCCACACGTGCATCACCTCGTAGTACTCGCACACGTACGAGACTCGATGACGACCTCCGTTCTCCGATCCAGCGAAGGTGGCGGAAGCAGACCTCCAGATGGAGCTTCGGCAGCACGACGGCCTCCGATTCTAGCAGAGAAGCCTCAATTCCACTATAGGCTCACACTAGGGAGCCCACCGTGAAAGATACAAGGGAGGGGAGAAGAGCGGGGAAAACCGATCTCAATTCGGAGTAATATTTAATTTCTCACGAATTTCTGTGTATCAAATATGTGCACCCTGCCCATCTATATATAGGCGGAGGGGAGGGAGTCAACCCCTCTCCCTTAGCAATGTGGGACTAAAGTCCCTTTGCTAAGGGGGGTGGCCGGCCAAGGGGGGGAGGGGGTGCACCCCTCATGGGCCCTAGGGCCCATGGCGCCTCCCCCTCTTTTCTTTTTCCTTTTTCCCTTTTATTTCCCCTAATGGGCCTTTTTCTCCATTAAGGCCCATTGCACATATTAATTAGAAATAAAATGATTTTAATTATTAATTCAATTAATTAATAACTAAAACATAATATTCCATCTCCCGGTGCTCTGAAACACCTTCCGGTTCACTCCGAACTTGTTTCGGTTCAACACGGTACTTCTCCGATATTGTTTCCTTTATTCTCTGGTTACTCCGATGGTTCCGAAAAAGGTCTCCAATTTCATCGAGCCCTTAAGTGTGTTACCCTACGGTCCGAGAACACTCCAGTGATGACTGAGATGAGGCTCTGGTCAATGATCATCAGCGGGACCTGGATGCCCATAATGACCCCTGTGCATTCCGGATATCAAACACCGATTGGACCTTACGCCGTATAACATTCCATTTTTCAGCGATACTGGATTGTTCCGAGATTCGATCAATGACATCCTATGTCTGGTTCAACCTCGTTCCGAAATAATCCTCATTCACTCGTTCCCGTGATATTCATCCCCGTGACCTAGTCACACGCTGCAGCTTTATGGATGGAATCTCACCGAGTGGGACCAGAGTATCTATCCATTATATGGATTGACAAATCCCGCTCTTGTAACAATACTCCTCAACATATCTCCACGGAATACCTAAGATACAACCGTTATGACCCGCATATTTCAGTCAGGTGGTGGGATGTAAGTCAAAGCATCCGGGAAGATAGTAATTATGCACGTACTCACGGTCAAAGGAACGGTCTACCACGTTCTGTAATTACAACACTGAACCTTCATAAGATTTGATCATGCTGTAATGCTTACTTTGGGTAATTTTCATCACGTCACTTAACCAGTGAGGTGACCTCATATTCAAGAGACTTAATTGTCCATGATCGCGAAACCACGACCATCATGTTGACCATGAACTAGTTATCGATGTAGAGGCTAACTAGGAACTCTGGGGGTTTCTATACCACACCTGCATCATTGTTTCACTGACACGGTTCTAGCACGGTATGAAACTGGTTATGAACTTGCTTAGATATATTGGAATAATCATATATTATTTGCCTCTAGAGCATATATCCAACAGTCTCCCACTTGCACTAGAGTGCTAATAATCTAGCCGCATTTTTCCGATCATAATCATCTTATCACATACGTGTTCATTGATCATGCATGCTCATGGAAGAGGGTTCGTCAACGAACTGCACCAATTCAGATTCGTATGTTTCCTTTGCAACTGGTACATGTCAAAAGCTCTTTTGACATACCACTCATTATCATATAATGGTTGGATATAAGTTTCGCGGGAGAGTGAGACTATTATTTCACAGTATCCTCCAATGATCTCTTGGTTCAGTATTTAGAAGACTCATCCATAGTCATATATACTGGGAAATACACTCAGCCAGAAGTCCAATACTTCTAACGCTAAACTTTTATCCATACGTCCACTTTATTAAGTAGTATTATGTTTGTAGTACCGTGAATTTTTCTCACATTTCTTTCATGTCTTTGGTGCTGTCTCTAATTCCATATAGACCCATAATATGGCTTGCAATTGTAATCTTGCATTACATTCAAGTCTATTATCCTTTCTATATTTTAGAGAATAGTCCTCAGTATTCCTCATATACTGAAATCATGGACTTTATTCAGATTCTATGTTTTACTCCTAAAGCACATCTGAATCTGTTCTTCTTCCAAGAACTTTTGAGTCATTCTGTTGTTGGATTCACAATGCATGTTATATGGTAGAATCATATGTCAAGAACATATAAGATCACATGTCCAGTACATGGTGCATCTCTATTCTTCCATCAAGACATTGCTTGTGATATTTGGATTTCATCCATTATATAATTTCTAGCCACAAGAACTTGTTTCTTGTCTTAGAAGATTATTCCAACTTTTACTTTGTTTCATTATCCGTATCTTAATCTACTCATATAGATTTCAACGTGTAATGTGTTGGTATTTCACATAAAAGAAGATTCTTGCAATCTTGTATTTTATTTGCCTTATGCTCTATATATATCATAATGCACATATGTATATAAGACGATTCTCTATATACACAATCAATGCATATCCATATATATACATATGAGATCATTCTTCACACATATCAATGCATATATGCTCCCACTCAAATATATCCATCATATACTCATATATTTCATCTTTCATCAAGTCATTTTATTGTTTCACTATGTCTTCACATAATGACAATGCTTCCAAAGCTCCCACTCAGAAAATGCCCTCTGCATTCCAAGTTTCCGGGAAGTCTTCAAAGCTCCCACTCAGTTTCATGAAACTGCAGGCCCACTCAAATATTTTGGTCATCACAAAATCATTTGATCAAATCAAGGTTGAGGGTTCCTGTCTTGAGGTACTATAGTCCATCCTTTTAACGAAGTAACCTTCGTCATGCCCATTGCAATTCTCTTTCAAATCCCAAATTTGAATGAGATGCAATTTCAGGCTATGGTCCATCGTAGTGTAAATGAAATATTTTATTGATTAAAGCATTCCTATGTTTCCGTAGTCAATCACCATTGAACTTTGGTCATACCCAAATAATGCCTTATGCCCATTACATTATTCTCAATAACTCTCCAGTTTGTCGAGAATATGAAATAACCGATTTATTTCACGGGACGTGAGCCATCCTATATGTAACTCAATATTATTTCATTTCTCCTCGTTTTCTAGGCTACCATCATTCCTTTGTGTCTTCAAGCAATGTTATTCCCTATTGTTTTATTAAGAAGGCTCATGATTATTGTTCTGTACAGAACGTATTCATGACAACCTTCTAAATTCAACAATGGCTTCAACTCATATACCAAGATCAATCATCTTTGGCATATCCTTCCTTATGCATTGTCATTACAGCGGAACATGCTTCCTTTGCAATACTCTGATATTCTGAAGGCAAGGTCCAATACCCCGGTCAAAGTTTCCATTATCTCCCATTGGATCCGTGTCGAGAGACTTTTCTCGTATTACCAATAAAGCAACACACAATTTTGCTATTCGGGAGAATATGTAATTTCAATTGCTTGTAGTTTTATTACAAAGAAATTCTTTCTTTTAAGAAACCTTATAACACCATCTGTTATGGAGCTATCATGTCTCGTTAGAATTAGGATGGTTTCCTATTCATGAAGTGGGTGTTTTAACTTAACGAATTAAACAACTTATTCGACAATAACTATAGTGCTAAGGGAAAGAACGTTTAGACCATACTACGGTTTAGTATGACCACGAATGGTTCAAGTAGTCTAGCACTTTCAACTTCCATCGTAGTTTGTGGTACAACTTCCACAAGTCTCCCATTATGTCAATATCAATACTTATCACTTCGGATCGTAGCGTAGTGATGTGTATCCTTGTATTCTCACTTCTCACTGTGATTCCCGAATCTCAGTTTTATGATCTCAATTGAATACAACTTTCAATTAATCATATGAAGTCTTTAATGATAACTCACGTGCCCATTTAGTACATCATTTATGTATAATGATTGGCACAAGTTCTACTTGCTAGAACCTTGTCATGGTTATATTTATTGCAGAGGTTCATAGATCGTGTATCTAATCCATCTCACGCAATCAAGTTATGATTTTCATTCGATAATGAACTCACAAGTTAATAGATCATACATTTAATGAATTCATCAGTTATGAAGTCACCTCATGCAATCAAATCTTTGACTTGTTATAATCAAGACAACTTTATCATTAAACATTGAATGTTTCTTGACAATAATAGTAGTATTATAAATGCTTTCTATCATATCATAAATCAAGACGCAATAAAAGTATAATCACTCTTTTATTCATAAAGATGGAACAACATACTTGTCTCATTACA
The DNA here is from genome assembly GCA_950022295.1 of Bromus sterilis. Taxonomy (NCBI): domain Eukaryota; kingdom Viridiplantae; phylum Streptophyta; class Magnoliopsida; order Poales; family Poaceae; genus Bromus; species Bromus sterilis. Next base: position 437,814,699 of record OX465595.1, read on the forward strand.
TGAATAACTTTGTCTCGCGAGATGCAAGACACACAACTAAGTGTTCATACTATAATTATTACACAAGATTTATCTAATACTCTAAGTATCTCCTATGATAGATGTCTCGGCGGAATCCATGCTGGCCATCAACTGACTTGATATCCATCAATCCTCGATTTCACCTCTTCCCATCCATGCAACGGCAGGTCCTGTTTTCATAAAACAGAATAAGTATCAAATACTCATTTACTGCAAGTGTTGTATAAGGGAATAAACATTTATAAAGTATATCAAATATATACCTTCTCCATCCACGACTTCTGCATCCTCGATAGGAGCAATGTCCGCGGCCAAGAGATCAGTCATGAAGTTCTTGAGACTCATATTAGCTCCTCTTCCGACATAGCTATGAACATAATCACCATAACTCTGAGGGAGTGAGTGCAATAACGTGTTTATTGCAAACTCTTCCGTGGTGCTTCGTTCATTGTCCAATATTCATAGTCCTCCACCAGGGTCAGGTACATCTCATGCATCCGGTCTAAGTGATCACCAAGGCTTGTGTGTTCTTCCATCTTTGTAGATAGAAACTTGCTTTCTAACTCAAATCTGGCAATTCTGAACTCACGTACGAACATTGTCTTTAGCGTGTCCATCATGTCATATGAGTCAGTGTCCTGAAACTGTATGCCCAAAACCTCTGACATGCTGAAGATCATGACATTCCTGACTACGGAGCATTTCTGTCGGCGAGCATAATGATCAAGTATCTCTTGATCGCCAACATGATCGTCCGGATGTTCTTCCACATGCACTTCTATTGTAAACTAGATGTCTGCTCTCTTGAGCGACGTCCTAAGGCGTGAGTACCAATCAGCAAAGTTTGACCCATTTTCTCTAAGTCTTTCACCTTCCATGAAGAAAGATAGTTCACGTTGCTCTAGTGCATTCATTTTCTACAAACATAATTGCAAGGAACACAATTAAGACTAGTTCACAACAATGAGTTCATATAATCATATTATAAATGAGCTCGCACTAAAACAATTCATCCCTAGGAAGTTTTAGTGATTACATGATCCAGATTCACTGCCCGACCTCGAATATCACACGGCCGACTGGTCAGTTTCAAAGGTAGACAACAACTTGTGCGATCACATTATCTTATATGTACTGTGACTTATGCTCGATCTTTCGATCTCTAGTATTCCGAGGCCATATCTGCATATGCTAGGCTCGCCAAATTTGTTGGGAATGTGCCCTAGAGGCAAATAAAATATGTTTTATCGAGCATATTCCATTAGTTCATAATATGTTTGATACTATGCTATAACTGTATTAAGAGGAAACATTAATACAGTTGTGGTATACAAACAACCAGGTCCCTAGTTAACCCTAGTATACTAGTCCATTGGGCGATTGATGATCAAGGTTTCCTGATCATGAGACAATGGCGTCTGTTGACAATGGAGTCGTATAATTGGATAATGATATGATGGACATACACCCACCAGAAGTGTTGCGATGTGATCAAGTCACATAGTTCGACATTGCGATAACTATAACGTAGTGACCAGATCCTTTGACCGTAATGATCATACGTAATTGTCATCTATGAGGAGACTTTGATTTGTATCCCACCGCCTGACTGAAATATGCTGGCTATAACGGTGCACTTTGGGTATTCCGAAATAGATGGTTGATGAGTATGAAAATAGATCAAAGCGGGATTTGTCCATCCGTGTGACGGATAGGTACTCTGGGCCCACTCGGTGATGTTACATCATAAAGTTTGCAAACGTGTGACTAGGTCACGGAGTTGTAATATCACGGGAACGAGTAAACTTGTTTGTTGAGAACGAGGACGAACTAGGTATATTGGATACCGATGATCAAAGCTCGGGCAAGCAAAGTACCATAGGACAAAGGGAACAGGCACACGGTTAACGAATCCAACATCGATTGAAGTTCATTCGATGGAAGCACAGGGGCTATCAAGGATTGTAACCAGGTCCAATTGATTAGTCATTGATCAATGAGAATTGTCTCGATCATGTCTGCTGTTTCCCGGTTCGTAGGGTGTTACACTTAAGGGTACTCGACGCAGTAAGGATTGATTCGGGATCACCGGAGAAATTGGAGAGAACACCGGAATTGTTCCGATGAAGGCCGGAAGTTGTTCCGGGTATTTTGAAAGGTTCAAAATATATTTAATAATGTTTAATATATATTTTATTATTTAATTATCTGAATTAAATATTAAAATGTATTTAAATATAATTAAAAATGGAAGAAAAGGCATATGGGCCTCATAGGGCCCATTAGGGGGAGAGGGAGTCCTCCCCCATGGGCCATGGCGCCATGAGGGGGCCCACCCCCCTAGGGCTGCGCCAAAACCCCCCTTTCTTGGGATTAGTCCCACCCCGGAAGTGGAGGGGGGTGGCACCCCTCCTTGGCCTATATAAGGAGGGGTAGGGTGCCCTTTTTTCTTCATACAAATTGATTTGAGACAAGTTTCTCTCATCTCTCTCTCCCTCCTTTCTCCTTCCTCGAGTGGACTCCCCTTGTTTGGAGTCTACACTTGGTTGGGGATTTCTCCACTATACGCACGCCGTCGTGCTGCTGGAATCGGGATCCGAATCCATCTTCTTTCCGCTGCTCTACTGGTTCGGAGCCCGGAGGGACGTCGGGTATACTGTATGTGTATAATCCCGCGAGGCACTACACTTGTGGTGCTACTTCATCGTCGTGATCGTATCGCGAGGTCTTCATCAGCAACGTTCCGACGGGGACGTAATCCCGTCATCGGTCTACAAGGATCGGGTGGCTACAGGATTCATCGTGGATTTGCGCGGCATCGGGGATTGTCGGTACGACTACACCAACCACGTTCATGCGGGAACATTTCCCGCTTAACGGACTACATACTGGTATGTGATCTATTTCTGTCCGTTACTTGCATTGCCATAGCATAGGTCTTGGGTATGGGTCTCGTAGGTTATGAAAAATTTGTGTTTTCTGCCCCGAACCCCAACAGTGGTATCAAAGCCAGGTTATGCGTAGATGTATTGTACGGATAGAACACATCTAGTATGTGGACATCAATTCTCCAATTGTTACCCTCTCACGTGTACTCATTTAGCGTTGCGGCAATGTTTGATGAAGCGGCCCCCGACCGACCTTAGGCGTTTACGCGAGACTGGTTCCACGCTTGACATATGGCTTGTACCATATAAAGTGGCTGGGGGTGTCTGTCTCTCTGCATTAGCGATGCGAAGATGTTTGCAACGGAGGGCCCCGACAGGGGTGTAATAGAGACAATTGCGGGATTGGTGTTGTGGCTTGTTTTCGCAGGATAGAAAGCGGTTCTTTTCTCGAAACCCCTAGCAGCCACGTAAAACTTGCAAAAGATAAAGTAGAAAGGCGTTTTTAACTTTAATTTGCATGTAAGGGGGAATCATAGGTTGTATGATTTACATTTTTACTTCCTGTTTTATGCTAGTATGCTAGATATATCGACGGTAGCACGAAACAGGACCATCTCTCACAATACCAACATTGTGTTCTCCCTTGGTGGGCACCGCCTGGAAGGTTCTCCCATATGGCTTGATGCTCTGTACATACCAGAGTTGTCCTACATATTAAACGGAGTTCGCATGAGGTTGGGTTCGGCAAGGCTGGCATATGCAGATATGGCCTTGCTGAACAGCTAACATCAAGGTTCGATTGGCAGGCTTGACGTATGTAGATGCGGGCCTGGAACACAGGAGACCAAAAGGTCGAGCACGAGTCACATGCCTGATGTGACTGGCTTAGAGGCCTACCTGGTTCGCATACTGATGGCCGTGACGATCGGGGGAGGTATGGGGGCTGGGATTGTGTAATCACTTAGTTAAATTGAGAGGTGTTTATCTAAGTGGGAGCTTTCTAGAATTTTGAGATCAAATTGAAACTCCACATATTATGAACTTAATCTTCATGTCTTAGCAAATATCATTGTAGATGACGTCATACCAATGTTTAGAACTATGGCTCTTTTAGTATGATAGAACTTAAGGTAAATGGGTCTTACTTCATTGATGTGTACCAACACCATTAGAGAAATACTCATTAGTAATGACTTGCTAAACATAATACGAAGAACTACTAGGAGATACACCTGACAACTCCGTAATCAAGGAAGATGATGATGAGTATCGCACTCACCGTCACTTATGAATGACTGTCCAATACACCATAATTCATTCTATGGAATCTGAATTGTGAATGCATGTTAACCAACACGTATGACGTGCTAGGTGGACTTGAAAGCACTTGGTCACAAATCAGAGTAATGGAATATGAGTATATGGACAGGGTTTCTTTCAACCATGGTGGAAGGAACAACCTGCTGAGAAAGTCACTTGGAAAATGTATAAGATACATGGAACACCTTGTGTATAACTTGGACTACTGAATGACTGGTTACTTTGCGATAACTGGGGAGTTGCATCCGCTTCCTCCCAGTTACAAAGACCATGTCTGGACTATGTCATGAAGGAGAATCGTTCACCTGTCATGAGGTCATGGTTAAAGTTAAGAACTTTAAGAGTAGAACCAATGCAGGAATGGTCATTGACGGAGAAGGTATATTTGATATACGAGTTATAAATGTCTTTCCCACGAAACACTAATTGCGGTTGATTAAGTATTCGATGCTTGAACTTACTGCTTGAGAGTGACTTGGAAGGGATGAGGTGACAATGTGTGCTGACGGCAATCAAGATAGTTGATGGTCGACAACACTCTCCCTCTACATCTATCAATTGATTAATATATGAATAAATTTTATGATCGTTTGAATGCGGACTTTATTAGTGTGTCTTGCATCTCGCGAAGACAATTATTCATATTGGTGAGAAACAAGTCAGTTGTTTTCCTTTTATGAATGATATCTCTTATGGTCACATTACGATTATGAATGAGTTATTCTTATATTGATGATAGTTGTTTGATCATTTATAAAAAATATTGTAATGCCAAGAAATATCCAGGCTTAATAATGACACTACAGTTTAAGTCAAGAATGGTATGATGATGTCATAAGATACTTGATCTCTTGACACATACGAACCATGCCTTTTAGGTGAGATGACTAAAACCTCACATTCTTGTAAACAGAATGTGTACTGATTGTTGAATATCATACATTGTGATGTATCGTATGTCAGCATGTGGTGAATTTCATTATTTTGTGAACTTCATAGGTGGACTTAGATGAATATATGTATTCATTAATGAAACATGAGTCTGAAATAGTTTGATATGATCAAAAGGGATTTCAGAGTAAAGATGGATATTAAATTAACAAGAAAGACAAGTCTCTACGATTTGATCAAAGTGACAAATGTTTTGAGTTAGTCTTGGGCATAAAGACTTGTGTGAAAGTTGTTCCACAAATTGCAATGTCTTGAGACACTTCAATATGATTGACGTGCCTGAACATTGTGATCATATTCTATCGAAAAGTGTATGGTCTAAGTTATCTCTTACCAAGTTACGTTATTATTGTTTAGAGTTATTAATTTAATATGCAAACACTCACTTCAGCATAGGGAACCATCTGAGTTCGTGGAAACCAACACTATATATGTCATGGTGTGTTGTGGTTTCTAGGAAGCTTGATTTATGTAAGATAAATTATCTTTGTAGTGTATCCTTAGACAACTACGGATGCATCTTCCACAACTGGAACCAAAAGGAGCAAAACTTGTATTGCTATGGTTGGTGTTTGTCAAGAATTGTTCTTGATAAATGTGGTAATGGAAGAAAAGTGAAAGTTCAACCAAGGTAATTGACCTTGCCTCCAAATGTCAGAGTAGTGCAATGGAATATGTTCTGGAAGCAAAGCTCTACAATAAGAGGAGAAACTAATGATAATGATCATGATCTTCTAAAAAAGGTAGGATTCAAGAATATATATTTGCCCCTGGTGCAAAATGATATTCATGATTCACTTGTCATGTTAATGGAACAAGACATTCCTACAAACTACAAAGAAGCGATGGTGGACCTAAGTACGAGATATGACTACGAGTCATGAAATCCTATGTTGAGTTACATTTAAGATTGCTTGAATCTTATCAAGTAAGGAGGTTACTTGATATTCGCAATAACTTCAGAGTTATGAGGAATAAATGTGAACATCAAAGGGACGTCAAGATTGGTTTGTCACAAAGATTGTTTCTGACAAATTCAATGGGTTGACTACAATGTGTAGCAATGCTTGAGTCAAAGGGATATTCTCTACGATTGATCCAGGATTGTTATCAATACCATGAGTTCCTCAAATCCTTTATTTGAAGAAGTGTTGTAATTGGTACAACAAGAAGGTTTTGGAAAAACATATGGATACTAGTGTCTCGTAAACTGAATTCTCATTCTGATGGATGATCAAAGGATTTTGGACTTAACCAAAATATCAAGGAAACATGCATGAAACTGAGTGGGAGCTGAATAGTTTCCTGAAACTTAATATGTAGACGACATATTTTGAGTGGGAGCTATGGGAGTATTATCCTAGACTTATATGTAAATGACATATTTGAGTAGGGGCCATGTGGTTAGTATCCTGAACTTAATATGTGTCTAACATATCTAAGTGGGAGCCATGTGGATGTTATCCTTGTCTTATATGTGGCCGACATATTTGAGTGGGAGCAATATGAGTGTTATCCTATAACTTAATATGTGCATGACATATTTGAGTGGGAGCATGATAACATTCTCATATATGGATAACATATTATGAATGGTGTAGTTGGTGTTAATGATTATTTGAATCTTTCATAAATGAAGATGAATAAGTATTAAGCATTGAAGATCTATTAAGATAGATATGTATTTAATAACATTGAGTCGTAATACTTTCCTGGATAAGATTCTGAAGGAGTTCAGAATGGGACAAGTCAAGAAGTGGTCCTTACTTGTATATCCAAGAGAAGTGTTGAGTTAATCTCAGTACAAGAACAATGGTTAATGGTTAATGAAAGAAATGGATGTGTTGGATCCTCTATGCCTTTGTCATAGGTTCTTTCATATAAAACCAGAGTTATGTACTCGACGTAATGTGACCCAAGTTCTTAGTAGTAAGAACATGCTGTGATATGATTTATGAGTAAATCATTGAACAAAGAGTTAAGTTTATCCTTCAGTGTCTGAAGAGAACTGAGGATACATCTCAAATTTGTAAAGGATAGTGGACTTGACCATAAATGTTATGCTGGTTCAAGTTTTGACACTAACCTAGAAAATTGAGATATCATACTAATGAATTCCTAAGTTGAAAGAAACTTGGTTAGACATCAAAGTTGCATACAATGCACTAAGGATTGAATCTACATTGATGTGGCTGCTTTAGAAGTAGCAGGAGTTATATTATGGCTTAAGAAGTTCGACTTTTGATTGAGTGAGTTTCAAGTGTGCATGACTATGGGAAAGTCCGCGTGACCCACCGGATGTCATTGCTATGACACAGCAAATGAAGTCTCACTTCACCGCCAAATATATATACCTCATCATTATAGTGGATAATGAAGGAATGTCAAATTAGGTGACATTATGATTTGAAAAAGGACATACGGTTCTGAATGGTACCCAGACCGTTGATACAACCTCTTCCACGGGCAAGCATGATCAATAACGAGCTTTGATCCAGAGAAAATGCAACTAGATTATTTGTACTCTAGTGCAAGTGGGAGACTGTTGGGAATGTGCTCTAGAGGCAAATAAAATATGTTTTATCGAGCATATTCCATTAGTTCATAATACGTTTGATACTATGCTATAACTGTATTAAGCGGAAACATTAATACAGGTGTGGTATACAAACAACCAGGTCCCTAGTTAACCCTAGTATACTAGTCCATTGGGTGATTGATGATCAAGGTTTCCTGATCATGAGACAATGTCGTCTGTTGACAATGGAGTCGTATAATTGGATAATGATATGATTGACATACACCCACCAGAAGTGTTGCGATGTGATCAAGTCACTTAGTTCGACATTGCGATAACTATAACGTAGTGACCAGATCCTTTGACCGTAATGATCATACGTAATTGTCATCTACGAGGAGACTTTGATTTGTATCCCACCGCCTGACTGGAATATGCTGGCTATAACGGTGCACTTTGGGTAGTCCGAAATATATGGTTGATGAGTATGCAAATAGATCAAAGCGAGATTTGTCCATCCGTGTGACGGATAGGTACTCTGGGCCCACTCGGTGATGTTATATCACAAAGTTTGCAAACGTGTGACTAGGTCACGGAGTTGTAATATCAAGGGAACGAGTAAACTTGTTTGTTTAGAACGAGGACAAACTAGGTATATTGGATACCGATGATCAAACCTCGGACAAGCAAAGTACCATAGGACAAAGGGAACAGGCACACGGTTAACGGATCCAACAACGATTGAAGTTCATTCGATGGAAGCACAGGGGCTATCAAGGATTGTAAACAGGTCCAATTGATTAGTCATTGATCAATGCGAATTGTCTCGATCATGTCTGCTATTTCCCGGACCGTAGGGTGTTACACTTAAGGGTACTCGACGCAGTAAGGATTGATTCGGGATCACCGGAGAAATTGGAGAGAACACCGGAATTGTTCCGATAAAGGCCGGAAGTTGTTCCGGGTATTTTGAAAGGTTCAAAATATATTTAATAATGTTTAATATATGTTTTATTATTTAATTATCTGAATTAAATATTAAAATGTATTTAAATATAATTAAAAATGGAAGAAAAGGCATATGGGCCTCATAGGGCCCATTAGGGGGAGAGGGAGTCCTCCCCCATGGGCCATGGCGCCATGAGGGGGCCCACCCCCCTAGGGCTGCGCCAAAACCCCCCTCCCTTGGGATTAGTCCCACCCCGGAAGTGGAGGGGCGGGTGGCACCCCTCCTTGGCCTATATAAGGAGGGGTAGGGTGCCCTTTTTTCTTCATACAAATTGATTTGAGACAAGTTTCTCTCATCTCTCTCTCCCTCCTTTCTCCTTCCTCGAGTGGACTCCCCTTGTTTGGAGTCTACACTTGGTTGGGGATTTCTCCACTATATGCACGCCGTCGTGCTGCTGGAATCGGGATCCGAATCCATCTTCTTTCCGCTGCTCTACTGGTTCGGAGCCCGGAGGGACGTCGGGTATACTGTATGTGTATAATCCCGCGAGGCACTACACTTGTGGTGCTACTTCATCGTCGTGATCGTATCGCGAGGTCTTCATCAGCAACGTTCCGACGGGGACGTAATCCTGTCATCGGTCTACAAGGATCGGGTGGCTATAGGAGTCATCGTGGATCTGCGCGACATCGGGGATTGTCGGTACGACTACACCAACCACGTTCATGCGGGAACGTTTCCCGCTTAACGGACTACATACTGGTATGTGATCTATTTCTGTCCGTTACTTGCATCGCCATAGCATAGGTCTTGGGTATGGGTCTCGTAGGTTATGAAAATTTTGTGTTTTCTTCCCCGAACCCCAACAAAATTAACCTCCATGTTATATGCTGCTCAGCAAGGCCATATCTGCATATGCTAGGCTTGCCGAACCCAACCTCATGCGAACTCCATTTAATATGTAGGACAACTCCGGTATGTACGGAGCATCAAGCCATATGGGAGAACCTTCCAGGCGGTGCACACTTCGGTAGAATACTTGTGTTTGGCTTTGTTAAGGGAGCATCTTATCACATGCTACCTTCGTGTATCCTATACTAGCAGGTTTTAAGATGTCTGAGCTATGGCAACACTAAGTCTATAGTGTCTCCATTTTAGTTTGTTTTATGATGACGATTACTACTTACTAGTAACACATAGCAAAGCTATCACTACATCACAAACAAAACAAACGATAGCCCCCACTTAGCAATACAAGGTTTAGACGATCTAGTTGTATATTGCAAGTTTTACGTGGCTGCTAGGTCTTTCATAGTTAAACAAGTTTTAACCTACGAGTCAACCACAACGTCAACCATACGATTGTCTCTATTACACCCCGCACGGGGCCCTCCGTTGCAAATGCCACATCCGCTAAAGTAGAGAGACAGACACCCCCCAGCCACTTTATACGGTACAGGCCGCATGTCAAGCGTGGAACCAGTCTCGCGTAAGCGTACGTGTAAGGTTGGTCGGGGGCCGCTTCATCAAACAATGCCGCAGATGTGAACAAGTACACGTGGGAGGGTAACAATCATACAATCAATGCCCACATCCCCGATGTGTTCTATCCGTACAGTAATACTAAGCATAGACCTAGCTCATGATACCACTGTTGGGGTTCGCAGCAGAAAACACAATTTTTTCTAACTAGCGTTCCCATAACCCAAGATCTAGCTAGCTGTATTACCGTAACGGAAAGTAGTGCGGAAATAATATACCTCGGGGTGTAGTCCGTTACGCGGGAATCGTTCCCGCAAACGTGGTTGATGTAGCCGATCAAGTTTCATAGCCCCCTGGCTGTGTTGAGCACCCGGATGGGTGTAGTGCCACACGTGCAGCACCTCTTAGTACTCGCACACGTACGAGACTCGATGACGACCTCCGTTCTCCGATCCAGCGAAGGTGGCGGAAGCAGACCTCCGGACGGAGCTTCGGCAGCACGACGGCCTCCGATTCTAGCAGAGAATCCTCAATTCCACTATAGGCTCACACTAGGGATCCAACCGTGAAATAGGCAAGGGAGGGGAGAAGACCGGAGAAAACCGATCTCAATTCGGAGTAATATTTAATTTCTCACGAATTTCTGTGTATCAAATATGTGCACCCTGCCCATCTATATATAGGCGGAGGGGAGGGAGTCAAACCCTCTCCCTTAGAAATGTGGGACTAAAGTCCCTTTGCTAAGGGGGGTGGCCGGCCAAGGGGGGGAGGGGGCGCACCCCTCATGGGCCCTAGGGCCCATGGCGCCTCCCCCCTCTTTTCTTTTTTTCTTTTTCCCTTTTATTTCCCCTAATGGGCCTTTTTCTCCATTAAGGCCCATTGCACATATTAATTAGAAATAAAATGATTTTAATTATTAATTCAATTAATTAATAACTAAAACATAATATTCCATCTCCCGGTGCTCCGGAACACCTTCCGGTTCACTCCGAACTTGTTTCGGTTCAACACGGTACTTCTCCGATATTGTTTCCTTTATTCTCTGGTTACTCCGATGGTTTCGAAAAAGGTCTCCGATTTCATCGAGCCCTTAAGTGTGTTACCCTACGGTCCGAGAACACTCCAGTCATGACCGAGATGAGGCTACGGTCAATGATCATCAGCGGGACCTAGATGCCCATAATGACCCCTGTGCATTCCGGATATCAAACACCGATTGGACCTTACGCCGTATAGCAATCCCTTTGTCAGCGATACTGGATTGTTCCGAGATTCGATCAATGACATCCTATGTCTGGTTCAACCTCGTTCCGAACTAATCCTCATTCACTCGTTCCCGTGATATTCATCCCCGTGACCTAGTCACACGCTGCAGCTTTATGGATGGAATCTCACCGAGTGGGCCCAGAGTATCTATCCATTATATGGATTGACAAATCCCGCTCTAGTAATAATACTCCTCAACATATCTCCACGGAATACCTAATATACAACCGTTATGACCCGCATATTTCAGTCAGCTGGTGGGATGTAAGTCAAAGCATCCGGGAAGATAGTAATTATGCACGTACTCACGGTCAAAGGAACGGTCTACCACGTGCTGTAATTACAACACTGAACCTTCATAAGATTTGATCATGCTGTAATGCTTACTTTGGGTAATGTTCATCACGTCACTTAACCAGTGAGGTGACCTCATAGTCAAGAGACTTAATTGTCCATGATCGCGAAACCACGACCATCATGTTGACCATGAACTAGTTATCGATGTAGAGGCTAACTAGGAACTCTGGGGGTTTCTATACCACACCTGCATCATTGTTTCACTGACACAGTTCTAGCACGGTATGAAACTGGTTATGAACTTTCTTAGATATATTGGAATAATCATATATTATTTGCCTCTAGAGCATATATCCAACAGCAACTATCAAAATCAATATCACTACTATCAAAGGTGGTAGTAGTGTCATCTAGGCTCACTTGTTTGAAACCCTCTATGTTCATAGGAGTTTCTTTCTCTACGGTTGAGGTATTAGCATCACCATTAATAGGTCCAACGAGACTAGGAGTGCATTGGGTGCTAATAGTTTGGGTGTCCTCAACAATTTGGATAGTGGCAACTGTGTGGTGTGTAGGAAGGCTCTTAATTCTATCCTCTTCCTCTTTTTCTCTAGCCCATCTTTCTTTGAGTTTAGCCATCATCCTAATATTTTCAATGATTTGTAACTGGATAGCATTAATAGGAGTGGACTTATTCTCCTCAAGGGGAGAGGTTCTAATTTTAAGCATCTCAATATCAAGGGCTAAGCTTTCTACCTTCAAAGAGAGATTATCTATTTTAGATAATTTCTCTTTCTACATTTTTGTTGATGGATTTTTGGGTAGTAATAAAGTGTCTAAGCATGCTTTCTAATTCATAAGAGGGGTTCTTGTTGCTAGGGTAAGTGTTGTTGTCCCCATAGTTGGATGGAAACGGTCTAGGATTGCTAGCAAAATTTCCCCTATAAGCATTGTTGTTGAAGTTGTTTCTAGCAATAAAGTTCACATCTACTTGTTCTTGAGCAACCAAAGAATTTAAAGGAACATCATGAGGATCAAAAGAGGGTTGTTTGGTAAGTAGAGACATAATCAAGTCAACTTTTTCATTGAGGGAGGTAATTTCCTTGACAGAATTTACCTTTCTACCTGTTGGAGCGCGTTCGGTGTGCCATTGGGAATAATTGGTCATCATTTCATCGAGAAGCTTCATGGCAGCACCAAGTGTAGTTGACATAAAGGTTCCTCCTGCGGCCGAATCTAACAGGTTCCGCGAAGTAAAGTTCAAGCCTGCATAAAAAGTCTGGATAACCATCCAAGTAGTCAAACCATGTGTAAGGCATTTCTTAACAAGAGATTTCATTCGTTCCCAAGCTTGGGCAACGTGTTCATTATCCAATTGCTTAAAATTCATAATATTACTCCTCAATTGGATAATCTTAGCAGGAGAGTAGTACTTCCCTATAAAAGCATCTTTGCACTTATCCCAAGAATCTATGCTATTTCTAGGCAAAGATTGAAACCAGATTTTGGCATCTCCCCTTAAAGAGAAAGGAAAGAGCTTGAGCTTAACAACATCACCTTCCACTTCTTTATACTTTTGCATATCACATAATTCAACAAAATTATTCAAGTGTAAAGCAGCATCATCTCCAGCACCAGAGAATTGATCTCTCATAACAAGGTTTAGCAAAGCAGGTTTAATTTCATAAGAGGTAGCTGAAGTGGCAGGTGTGGCAATGGGGGTGCAGATAAAGTCTTGGTTGTTGTGACTAGTGAAGTCACACAACTTGGTGTTTTCAGTGGAACCCATAGTGGCAGCAAGTGTGGCAGATTTTTTTGTAGTTTTTGATAAAAGACACAAAGATAAAAACTGAAAGATAAATTAACAAGACTAAAAAACAAAGGTAAAGGGTAGTGTGCAACTCCCCTATCTTAGCACTTGGAGTCCCCGGCAATGGCGCCAGAAATCTCTTTGCTAGGTGGCTTCTCGCCCCCCTTCGTTGGTTACCCCAAGTGGAAGGTTGAGATGTAGTGTAGCAGCAGTTTTCCCTTGGTGAAGATACCAAGGTTTGTCTCCAGCAGGACTCCAGAGATGATAAGTAGGTGCCAGCGGCGCAACTGGCGCGGACCTACACACAGACACAGATAACTTTGTTCCCAACGAAGTTCAAAGAGGTTGTCAATCTCTCCGGTCTTGTTGTTCACAAGGATAAAATGCAAGGGATAATGATAGCAAGTAAAAGCAATAAAATAAATAAAGCGTGGAAACAGTAATGAGGATATGGACCAGGATACGTGATGTTCGCTAGTGATGTCTCTCTCCCAAAAGACGATAAAATTTCTATGCGAGGTAAACAAATTACAGAAAGGCAATTGACAGGATTATGAACGCACCGCAATGCTAACTATGCTACAAAAGAAAGGACGAGGTTCAAAAGCACGAGCAGTACGCCAAAATAAGTAGACCGAAATCCATCTGCAATTACTACTAATCATCCACCTTGAGATATCTATCCAGAACATCTCGCTGGTATTAAGTTGCGAGCCCCACCCAAAGTGTAAACCCAAAGCAACAGACAACTGCAATAAAAAGAACTTTGCGTAAAGTAAACAATCCTTGTGACCGCGGTCACAAGCACCGTTGTTTTCCCCCTTGTGGAAATAGCACACCCCCTAGACTCATGTTTCTGTCACTCAAGCATGTCATCGGGGGGGCATGAACCCACAATCTAGCACAACGCTCCCTCTTGGAGTCACTACCTACTACTTGGCCAAAGCAATAAACAGCAACGGAGAGCATGCAAGAATTACTTAGGAACAAAAAATATAAGAGATAAAAACCAAATATATTACTCTATCACAATCTGAACATAATCTCATAATCCATCAGATCCAATCAAACTCAACATAGCAACAGCAGAAATATTACAAAGGTTCCTCGATCATGTAGGGCAGCTCACGAGGTCTTAACAATGAAGATCAAAGAGGGGAGGAGAACATCACATAGCTACTGATCACGGACCCATGGTCCAAGGAAAACTACTCACGAGACATCCGGGGAGCATCCATGGTGGAGAGGAGACTCCCGGAGGTCAATCCTCCCTCCGGAAGGGTGTCGGGAAGAGGTCTTCTGGTGCTCTCGATCTTCGGAAGCGCGGCGGCGGCGGAACAGAGGTGAGTTCGCGGAATAGGGTTCTGCTTCTGGAGATTTCCCGTGACGGGGGATAAATAGGCGAAGGGGGGCAGCCAGAGGTGGACCAGGGGCCCCAGGCGCCCCCCTGGCGCGGCCAGGGGTGGGGCCGCGTCGGGTGGCCGCCTGGGCCCCCCTGGCTTGTAACGACATCATTTCACACAGAATTGAAGTCTCTGTGCTCAAGTGCCAGTCCCTGGATCGAACTCGCTGGCACACACAGTATTGTAGATGTATATCATAGTACAAGTGCATCATTATTACAACGTATGATCCAGAGTAAATAAATAACAAGTTGCATAGCTCAAGGCTAGCTTATTCAATATAAATATAGCGGAAGCAAAAGCAAATAACGTGGAGTCCATCAACAGCCACATGCGAACATGCTGAGTGTAGACTCGCAACCCCTAAACGCACCTTACTGATCGTCTGAAAAACCTGCAACACCGAAGGGTACAGCCCGACAACGGGTCAGTACATCTGATTTGTACGGCAAGTGACACGGAAAAGTTTATATAAAGGACCTACAACTACATGCAAGGTAAGTCAAAGGAAAGGCTTATGGTTCAGTTTTGCAGAAAGCCAATTTTCTCCTGAACTAAACTAGTCAAAATTTTAAGTTGAACTTACTACTAAAGAACGAACTGGGCACACCAGTTCCAACACCACACCCTTTATTTAATCTTTCCCACTCAAATTATTAAGGTGATTCATATGTCAAGATCCTCCAGTAACAGTAATGTCTAGTAGCTCAAGGATGTCCATAACCGGGGACACGGCTAATCATGATTAGTTTTTACTCTGCAGAGGTCAGTACACTTTCCCCGCTGGACTCAACCCGAAGATTGAGACGAAGTCTTTCAGAAGAGGTCGCCTACACCCAACGGCAAGCCGGTACCACCTATCACATCTACATCTGCTAGCTTTGCACGGGAGAGGCTTCCTACATCATACTCAACTAAGCCAGAACCCATATGGCCAGCGGCTGTACATGTAAGCTCCTAGTCACCAAGTATGTCTGATCTTTTTGAGCCTAGACGGTGCCCACTGCGTCAGAGGGTACTCGCCATGACGTACTGTCAACCACCAAACCAACCATTAGGGGTACAACCTGGTCTCGACCTTAGATAAGGCGCTAGCCCCCAGGAAGCACTCCCTGCCCGTCCAGAGGTGATTTCTATTTATTAAACAGTTGCTACACAAGTTATTAAATAGCTCACATGCACTCCATGAATTTACACAACCCAATCCACGTCTACAAAGCATAGCAATGAAGCAACAACACGGCTAGGTTGATCTATGGTAGACAAGTCAAAACATGTGGCTATCCTAACTGGTTTTGCAGCAACAGAAAAATAAACTACCTATCATGCAATAGTGTGATATTTCTTAACATAATGCATATAGAAAATATAGGTATGAATATGGTCAAAGCATCACTTGCCTTATACATTCGATGAAGATCTTCGCTCTCACGTTCCAGTCAACTCTACTCATCACACTCCGAGCAATCTATCGTCAACGAAAGAACTCAAATAAGCAATCACACCACAAGGACAAAACACAAGATCAACAAAACATTCAAAAAGGTTTTAACAACAAAACAAAAGCTTTTGAAGTGCAACGGTGTGGATGTGCTCGAAGGTTATCGGTGGAACGTGAACTCGAGAGAGTCAACGGATAAAGAGTTGTCGATATAAGAGTATGATCAAGGCATTATGAAATCAAGGTAGAGATCATAGCAACATGAATGGTATGTGGACATTGCCGATAAGATGTCTCATATGATCTAATATGCAAAAAGAATCACGTGAAACGGAATACTACAACACAGGTCATAGCAGGTGCAAAATCGAATTGACTTTGAATTTAAACAGATCAATAAACTTGTCAATTTTTGTGCACACATGATATAAACAGAAGGTACATGACACGAGTGATCCAACGCAAAAAGAAACGGCGCAAACGGGCGCACCGGTAAAAAGTTACGGCTGCCGGAAGTTCAAATTTGGATCAGCTTGGGATCCAAATTTAAAAACTTCAAACTTCTGTAACATTTGGTCCACTGGCTAGCAAATTTCTACACGGTCGCAACGCAACTGGAATTTCCCAATTCCGAGTTACGGTTAAAAAGTAGTCGCGAAAACGGTATCGGCGTGACACCGGGGTGCTCTACTGTAAAAAGGACCCCGACGTAAATAAAAAAATTCTGAAAAACGCGATCGGGTCCCCGGGCGGTTTGGATCCGGATCTGGAATTTTTTTTTTTTAAAACGCGTTTTGACTTATCTTTTTTTTTCTAACCCTTCTTCCTCCACGGGCACAGGACGCAGAGGAGGCCATGGCCAGGCCATGGCTTGGCCGAGCTCGGGGCTGCGGCTCCGGCTTGGGCCGGCGACCAAGGGCGGCGGAACGGCGGGGGCGGGCGCGGCCAGGGGCGCGGGCGCGCGGGCCAGCGCGGCGCACCAGGCGCGGCGGTGGCGGCCAGGAGCTCGCGGCCATGGCGCGGGCGGCCAAGGGCTCGCGGCGGCGCTCCGGCCGGCGGCGGGGGCGGTGGGCGGCGGGGACGACTCCGGTGAGGCGGCTACACAGCGAAAAATACCTCAAAAAAAACGCGAAAAACACAACTCCGGCGATGCTCCAGCGAGATTCCGGCGATGACGTCGTCGATGATGCGGCGGCGGCGGGTCCCGCGGATTAATTTAGAGCTAACCCTAAAACGCTAAGCGAAAATAATTTAGCCCTAATCGGGGCTATTTATAGCCAGCCCCTAATCCTTTTCTTTAAACCGAGATAAATACCAAATCGGTCTGCAGAAAAAAAATAGAACAGGCCCATTAGGCCCAAAACAATATTAGAAAAATCACGGAAATTTATTTTAAAATTCCGTCTTCGCCAATATTTTTTAAATAATAAAACTGAATTTTTGGCTTTACCAAAATATTAAAATAAAATAAAAACTTTGCAACTTGTTTTTAAATATTTTTAAATACTTTTCTGGCATTTTTAAAAATACTGAAAACTCCGAAAATTGATTTAAAAACTTTTCCGGAGCATATTTAAATTCCAAAAATAATTTTAGAAAATATTTATAACGCCAAAGTAAATTTAAAAAGTCTCCCAAAAATATTTTAAACTATTTTTCAACAAATTAAAAATGGGGATAAGTCTTTTTATATCCTCTCAAATGAATTTCCTTCAGTTGAAAAATGTTTTGAATATTCAAAAGAATTCCAATAAAGATTTAAAACCTTTTCCAAACTTTTAATATGTTGAAGGAGTCATATTACCTTCTCTCATTTTGTTTTGTTGGTTTTGTTTTAAATAGTAAATTTCAAAAACATCAATTATGAATATTAGGGAAAGTCCTTTTATTCCCTCTCATTTTAATATTCAATAAACTCCAGAAAGTTTTAAATTCCAGAGAAAATCAAACACATCAAGCAAACAATCATTATCTATTTAATCAATTCCAAAATCCGAAGAATTTTGGGATGTTACATGGCTCCCCTCTGGCCCCTCCCGGGCTCTTCTCGAAGCTTCCGTCACGCTGATTTTTTATCTGAATTTTCCCGAATTTTTCTGGCACTTTTTATATGGGGGAAAACTAAAATAGAAAAACAGCAGAAAACAGGAATTGGCACTGGGGTGCACTGAGTTAATAGGTTAGTCCAAATATGATCAAAAGTGTATGAAAGTGTATCTAGATCATAGCAATATCACACAAAACATGCATGGAGCAAGCAGAAATTATAGATACGTTTTGGACGTATCACTGATCCACGTCGTGGACGATATCGTCCAACTTGGGCCTGCGTTTCTGCGCAGCATGATGCCGTTCGAAAGGATGAATGGACACATCAAAAAATACGTTCGTAATAGGTCCCGTCCAGATGCAAGCATATCGAAGGGCTTTCTAACCAAAGAGTGCATCTCTTTTTGCACGAATTATCTCAACACCGAGAACCCTGTTGGTCTGGCCATCAACAAGCACTTTGGCAGGACCGATGTGTGTGGTCACCACGAGGGAAGCCGCGCAATGCATGTCAACTTTGACGGTCGAGACATCGACTTTGAAAGAGCAAGCCTAGTCGCGCTACAACACATCCAGCTGGTCGATCCTTGGATAGTAAAGCACAAGGATTTAATCAGGAAGAAGTACAGTGACCAGGGCCTGCAGATAACGGACCGAGATCCACGGCTAATCAAAGAGCACAACTCCGGTTTCATGGCTTGGTTCAGGGACGAGCTTCGTGCTAATCCCCCGCGAAGGAACGCTTCCGAGGACGAAAAGATGATATTCACCTTGTCACAGGGTGCCGCACGCAACCTGATGACCTATCAAGCGTATGATATCAACGGCTACACATTCTACACGGAGGAAAAGGACAATAACTGCGATTACCAGAACTCAGGGTTAACGGGGATATTCTACACCGATGACGTCAAGGAAAGATTCTATGGAAGGATCGAGGACATATGGGAGCTCGACTACTGTGGAGAGAAGGTGTCGATGTTCCGTGTGAGATGGGCCAAGAGCGTCGTAAAAGAAGACCGGTACTTCACCACCATGGTTATACCCGAAGCCAAATCCAAGTCTGCGGGCGCAAACGTCACCGCGAAAAATGAGCCATGGGTACTGGATAGCCAAGTGGACCAATGCTTCTTCAGTACCGACCCATCAAAGCCGAGCCGCGTTGTAGTGAGGAGAGGCAAAAGAAACATCATCGGAATGGATGGAGTCGCCAACGAGCAAGACTTTGACAAGTACGGCGACCCGAAGATGGAGGATGACTACGCCGCTCAGGATACATACACCACAACCCTACCGAAGAAAGGTCTCCTCCCGTTCAAGAGGAAAAGTGAAGGCGTCCCGGGCCTAAATTATTCAACCACGACAAAGAAGGGCAAGAAGAAGATCGTGAGGAAACGATAGCTAGATAGCTAGCTCCAAATTTAAGAAACATATTTTGTAATTCATGATCACTTTGTGTATGCATGGATTTAATATGACTTTGCTGTTGTTTGTTGGTGTTGCTGCTTGTGCTTGCTCCCCTCTCACATTACACCTAGTATTTTGTTAAAGATTTTCCTTGTTTTCATCCACTTCATGACTCCACCTACATATTATAACCATCAGGGGTCTGTGTTTTCATCATAATTGTTACGGCACTAAGTTCATTCATAATGTGACAAGGCATGTGACAAGACATGTTTAATTAAAAAATAAACATGTAATAATGTGACAAGGAATGTGACAAGGCATGTGACAAGGCATATTATAACCACCTACATATACTCCAAAAAGAAGAAATGGAAATATTCATTCATAATGTGACAAGGCAAGTTTAATTAAAAAATGCTTAGGGGTGGCGCATATTGCCCAAATGCGCCACTAAGTTCTCTTATGCGCGGCGCATCTAGCCGATATGCGCCACCAAAAGGTTTCTTATGCGTGGCGCATCGCCACGCATAAGAAACCTTATGCGTGGCGCATTTCAGCAAAATGCGCCACCCCTAAGCCTTAACCTCCATCACCCCCTTCCCCTTGCCCGTGCCCACACCCATTCGATCCACCTTTCCGACCACCGCCCTCGCCACCACCGGAGCCCCCGCGACGCCACCGGAGCCGCCACACCGGAGCCCCCACGACGCCACCGCCCTCGCCACCCCCGGAGCCGCCACCTCGGAGCCCCCGCGACGCCACCGGAGCCGCCACCCCAACGCCCCCGAGGTGAGCACGGCGCCGACCCCCTTCATCTCCATCCACCCCGGCGCCGACCCCCTGCTCCCCTGTCCCCATTGCTAGGGTTGCTACTGCTGCTCAATTTGGTTTGGTGCTACTGGTGAATTAGTTCAATTTGGTGGTTCTGCTGCTGAATTTGATGTTTCTGCTGCTGCTCAATTTGGTTGTTCGGGGGTACTGAAATTTCATGGCCTCATTTTGTGAGTGAGCTATGTTGTGAGACATTTTTTCTGCTGGTTATGATCATGATGCAGTAGAAATGGTGTAGAGCCTGAGACAATACAAGTTGTGTGCATAGATAGATATTTTAGTTCAATTTGAATTGAGAGACGTTTTGCATTATGGGATAGAGGCAGTAGTTTGCCCCCCTAAACCTAACCGAAGTAGTCGAATCAAAGCAAATATGTGTGGATTTCCTATTCCTATGATGCTAATTTCTCCTAGCTCTTCATGGACAGAGAACCTCTTAATGTTTTTATCACAAAAGTTTCCTTAGATACATGAAGAACTTAATGATGAAACTAGAAAGTGTAGAATCTGTTCTTCGATAGTTTTATATTTTTATGTGCCATTGTTACATGATCTCATCATGTTTATCTCATCGTGTTTGTCCGCTGTTTTAGTCAAGCTCATTTTTTGTATATTTGCAAGTATACAGAATTTGCAATGCATTGTTTACCATATGAAATTTACCTATATATATGTTTCTTGAATATCTACTGTTTGAATATCTATTTTTGTGCATTGTTGTGCCTACATGTAGGCATTTCTTTTGTGCAGGTACAAATCATTATCCCCTTTCTCCCGAAATGTTGATTAACTTCCGTTTCGGTTGAGAATGGGGCACTCTCATGTTAAGAAAAAGAGCAAAGGTCATGCCGAATTTTTCCGTGAATTCGTGCATGACCTTTGCTATTTTTCTTAACATGAGAGTAGTTGCATTTATTTATTGTGCTAATTAATTAAGTAGTTGCATTTCTTAATATTGTACTAGTGCAAACATGTCGACCGGAGCCGACGCCGGTCCTTCTTCTCAGCCGGGAAAAAAAGAAAGCAATTTTGGGACTACTCCCAGGAGGAGGTAGAGGAGCAGAGAGAAGAGGAAGTACCTCCGGCCGAGGAGGAGTATGAGGAGGAGATAGAGTCGGAGTCCGACTCATCGGATGATGACTTGGAGGAGGAGGCCGGTACGACAGACGGCGAGAGGAAAATCAGCGAGGATGATGGGACCGGTGGCTCCAACACAGATGGTACCCAGTCGAAGAAGAGGAATCGGAAACCGACCAAGGTCGGTGCCATCAGTCAAGAGTTTACTCTTGTGACCGCCGTCGGGATTCCTAAACAGCACGAACTTTTTTCGGAAGGGTACGGCCGTCAAGTCGCGGCGATCCTCCGCAACACCGTGCCAATCACCACGATTAACCTCAGGAGTCGTGAGAATATTCATTATTGTCAGCTTCTTATCAACAAGCTGCACGGATGATACAAGTTTCCGGAGCCGTACGATAACACCAAACTCAGAGGGAACAAAGTAAACACATGGGCCCTCAGGAAGATGAGCAAGGCCTTGTCTAGTTGGAAAACCCGGGTGAAGAGGGCAATTTTTTAAAAGAAAAAAACCTGGGAGGAGCTCAAGGAGAAAGAGTCGTTGATCGACGAAGCTACCTACAACCTTTTCAAGGCTAGGTGTGAGTCCGAGCAAGCCAAGGCCGCGAGTGCAAAGGGCAAGGCCATGCGGTCGCAGGTCATAGGTAACCACCGTCTCGGAGCCGGTGGTTACAAAAGTTCCAAGCCTAAATGGGACAAGGAGGATGCCGAGTACGCCGCTGCGGGCATACCTAACCCCTTCCAGCAATACAAAGATGATCCACAGACCGAATTCTTTGTGAGGGCCCGGAGCTATAAGGACAAAGCAACCTCGAAAATAATTATCGATCCTAAGATTCAAGAGTTTACGACTGCCGTGGTAAGTAGTTTACCACGCGACCTTGTCGATTGAATTCTCGAGTGAAGTTCACAATTTCTTAACGTTTCACATTCTTTTTGCAACAAGCGGAAATGAAAATCGCCTCATCGCAGGAGTCATCGGTTAAGCTGGCCGACCCGTGGGACAACACCTTTAACAGGGCGTTGAACAAGGTCAAGAAGGTTGATGACGTGACGGCGAAGCCATCGTCAGCCGGCTGTGTGGTCGGCTTTGGTGCGGACCTAAATTGGTCCGAATATTATGGAAAACCGGCGGAGCAGTCCGGTTCGAGGGGGCGCAAGGAGAGAAGGACCGAAGAAGACGCCGCTTATGTTCGTGGATTGGAGGAGAAGGTGAACATGCTTCCACAGCTTGTCCAGGACGAAGTGGCAAAGACGATGAACGCTCTCCTTCCAGATATGATGCAGTCACTCGTGAATTGGCAAGAGCGTGGTGGACAAGGGCCCATACCAGTCCCCAGCATGGTCGGCAGCAACTCGGGCACCGCGGCGCCTACAGTCCCGACTCCCGCCGTAGTGGTGGCTCCCGCACCGACTCCCGGCGTATTGGTGACTCCGGCCGCCAACACCGCGGCGACGGCGCCGGACGTGATGGTAACTCCTCCAGCCACGATCGAGCAACTGGGGCATTACAATAATGCACCCGGTGGCAGCGCAAATAGGGCGACCAACGCCACGGGAGGCAGCGCGCCCTCCGTCTCTTGCATGTCCGCCGTCATCGGCGGGGTCTCTTCACTAGCCGACCTCGACGCCCTCAAGGTAACTATAAGCGTCTGCAACTCAAACGAGGACTTCATCTCCTTGCCTTTTTTAGTGGAATCTCTCTGATTCCCTACATGCATATATCTCTTTCGCAGGACACTCCATGCATTCTATTACAAGTCGTGGACGGCGAGTTGAAGGATGTTGCCAAAGGTAAAATCATTCAACCACAAAATCGAATCATGCACAATATGTCGATGGCACCGGAGATGCATAGGGTTCAAATCTCTCTCGTGATTTCGGGCTACGAGAGAGTTGAACCTCCCATTCAACCCCCCGGATACGATGACGATGAGCCGGCAGTCCTCAGTGACTGTTTCGGACAAATTTGCCTATGGCCGAAGAGCCAAATGCGTTTAATGACGGGGGAAAGGGGCACCACACCTAGGACAACACCGCTAGTCATCGTGTCGGCGCCACATGATCCCATCGGCACACAACAAGAAGACGATGATCTTGATGATGATATCAGCGCCGACCAGTTCATCAATACTTTGTATGATGCTGATGACTTATTCATGCCTCCTGCTGAAGGATCCTATCAGCATGACGAGCAAGCTCGCGGTCCAGCTGATCCTGCGGCAAAGCCTGCTTGCTCCACGCGTCTCTTCGCTGCTTCTCAGGACATGTCTCCAGTAGCTTGCGCCTTCACCGAGCCTCAAGCAGATGCCACAAGGAGATCTATTCTCAGCCCGTCCACACTCCATAAGGCGGCCACTGAGCAGATAAAGGCCGGTGACTGCTCAAAATCAGAAAAGAAGAAGGGACGGAAAAGAAAGAAGAGCATCACTTCGAGTAGCCAACCTTCGATGTCGATCCGTGCTCAGGACGGGCCACCAAGACCCAAGGATCTCTCGTTTGAAATCCATGTGGCTGGTAGGGCGATGCTACCTAAGGACATGCTCGACCTTGCAACTTCGGATATGCAGAGTGTGCATCATAGTATTATGGCATTAGAGAAGATTCTTCTTCGAGAAGAGAATCCCTCGTACCCGGTTTTCATGGCCAAGGTGCCACTCAACATGGGCTTCATCAACACTATCCCCGCGGATATGATAATCCTGCGGTTTTCGGAGATCTTCACTTTGTACCATCTCAAGCGGCTGGACCATAGCCTTATCCGTCTGTTCTCTCTTAGCCTTTCTATGAGTATCAGGAGAGATAAGACCCTGAGCGTCGCGATATTGGACCCCTTCTACATGCGTGAAAGCATCTTGATGGACGACGGGGACGCGGCTATCGCGGCGGGGTACATCACAGACTTCATGCTACAGAACGCCGACAAGGATTCATTTCTTATGACCTACTCTCCCAAGTAAGTCATTCGCTCGCCGCCGTAGCATATATGCTTTCTTAGCTTTCCATTGTCCTCTTCCAACATTCCTTTTGGATTGTTTTAATTATGCAGTGAGGATCAAGACTGCGTGCTCATCTTCTTTTCACCGCAACACTCGCATGCCGTGTATTTAGACTCGGGGAGTGTGAACAAGAAAGATTACAAGTATATCATGAGAGTTTTGGATGATGCTCTCGCCGGCTGCATAAAAGCCGGAGGCAAGATGGTGAAGCACAAGTTCAGGAAGAATCAGCCTGACGTGAACGTGTTCAGCCACGTAACGCAGTTCCCGTGCGTCAAGCAGCCGGCTGGCAGTGTGAGGGATGCGTAGTACGCCCTTCATCACATGAGGGAGATTGTACAGGAACAATGCAACCTTACGCTGCCAAGTCATCTCAGAGCGTGGGTTGAAAGGAAGGCGGAAATCGCCGATGCAAATCTGAAGGAGGAGTTCTTTCACATCCAAGCGCAGATGGTGACTATCATCCGTCATGAAGTACAAATGAGGGGGTCGATCTTCCACTCGAACATTGCACCATCCAATGGGGAGATAGAAGTCCGCCTAAAGTCCTTGCGTGACACAAGGCCTTTCATGACGAAAGAAGGATGCCTCCCATTCCCCGAGCCGAGTCAAAACAATTGAACAATTTATGTTATATATGGAAGTCGTTTGATGAATGTGTGCCCTACATGTAATTTGGATGTACTCTTTGTGTAGTAGATGGTAGTGTCAAATACTCTTGGTGCTCTTTGTGTATAAAGGTCACTGCATATGCATTTTTATGCATATGTGCATGCTCCTCGATTGATCGACTTGCTTTAAGTTGTTGATAAGAATAGATGCTACATTACTTTGTTCTCCTTTGGTATGAATTCATATGGATGTGACCTCTAAAGCTTTGTTTTGTGCAGGTTCAAGAGCAAACAAGAGATGATGACGAAAGTAGCTTTCGGTTTTCAATAATTGTTGGACTCATTGTAATATTGTGATGGATGTAATCTTGTGAATCTTGTTGGCCTCTAAACCTTTGTAAATCTTTGTAATAAGAATTATAATGCAATTCTTTTGTATCAATAATTGTTGGGCTCATTGTAATATTGTATTTTGCATTTCTGTAATATAATAAAAATATCTGTAATGTTTTTATTCTTTTCTGTAATTCTTTTTTTTCTGTAACCCATTTAGTGGCGCATATTGTCTGGATTTAGTGGCGCACTGGGAATGCGCCACCCCTAAGGCCCTTAGGCGTGGCGCATACCAGAATGCGCCACCCCTAAGAGCTTAGAGGTGGCGCATTCTGATATGCGCCACGCCTAAGGGCCTTAGGGGTGGCGCATCCAGAATGCGCCACCTCTAAGCCCTTATTAGTGGCTTGTAGTTAGTGGCGCATCCCTAATGCGCCACTAAACACAAAAAAAGGGTGCCACTAAAAGGGCATTCCCTAGTAGTTTAGAAGAGGGCTGCTGGCGCTCCCGATCTTGTAAGCGCAGCGGCGGCGGAACAGAGGCGAGATCGCGAAAAAGGGTTCTGTCTTCAGAGGTTTCGCGTCACGGGAAATAAATAGGCAAAGGGGGGCAGCCAGGGGGGCCACCAGGGGTCCAGGCGCCCCCCTGACGCGGCCAAGCCCTAGGCCGCGCCAGGTGGCCGCCTGGGTCCCTGGTGGTGGCCCCCTGGCCCCACTTTGTTCATTCCGGAAGGTTCCATTGCGCTGATTTTTATCCAATTTTTCCCGAATTTTTGGAGCATATTTAATATGGGGGAAACATGAAATAGAAAAACAGCAGAAAACAAGAACTGGCACTGTGGTGCACTGAGTTAATAAGTTAGTCCAAATATGATCAAAAGTGTATGAAAGTGTATCTAGATCGTAGCAATATAATTCTTTCTGCTTTTGCTATGCTGAGTTTGATGGGATCTGATGGATTATGAGATTATGTTCAGATTGTGATAGAGTAATATAATTGGTTCTTATCTTTTGTATTTTTGTTCCGAAGTAATTCTTGCATGTTCTCCGTTGCTATTTATTACTTTGGCTAAGTGGTAGGTAGTGACCCCAAGAGGGAATGTTATGCTCGATTGTGGGTACATGCCCCCTGATGACACGCTTGAGTGATAGAAACATGAGTCTAGGGGATGTGTTGTGGCCACAACGGGGAAAACAACGGTGCTTGTAACCGCGGTTACAAGGATTGTTTACTTTACGCAAAGTTCTTTTAATGCAGTTGTTTGTTGCTTTGGGTTTACACTTTGGGTGGGGCTCGCAACTTAATACCAGCGAGATGTTCTAGATAGATATCTCAAGGTGGATGATTAGTAGTAGATGCAGATGGATTTTGGTCTACTTATTTTGGCGTACTGCCCATGCTTTTGAGCCTCTTCCTTTCTTCTGTAGCATAGTTAGCATTGCGGTGCGTTTATAATCCTGTCAATTGCTCGTCTGTAATTTGTTTACCTCGCATAGCAGTCTTATCGTCTTTTGGGAGAGAGAAATCACTAGTGAACATCACGGAACCACGTCCATATTCTCATCACTGTTTACACGCTCTTTTACTTTCTTGCTTTTTACTTTCAGTTGCTATCATTATCATTATCTTGTGTATTTGATCCTTTGTAAACAACAAGGCCGGAGAGATTGACAACCTCTCCGAACTTCATTGGGAGCAAAGTTAATTGTGTTGTGTGCAGGTCCGCGTTAGGTGCACCGCTGACACCTACTTATCATCGTCGGAGTCCTACTGGTCGATACTCAACCTCGGTATCTTCATCGAGGGAAACTTGCTGCTACGCTGCATCTTACCTTCCACTTGGGGTAACCAACGAAGGGAGAGGAGCAATACTCTCTCGCGTATCAAGCGAATTTCTGGCGCCGTTGTGGGGGACTCCGAGTGATAAGATAGGGGAGTTTCCCACTACCTTTTACCTTTACTTTTTAGTCTTGTTAGTTTACCTTTCTGTTTTTATCTTTGTGTACTTTATCAAAAATCACAAAAAAGTTATTTATCTTGCTGTTAGTAGTCCTCCTTGTTTAGATGAACATGTTAGGACTTGGTGCTTTGCGGGAATCGGAAGTTCTCGATTTCCGTCAAAGGGATGGAGAAAATATGAGGAAGGCATGGGACAGAATTTATGAAGCACACAAAAGAATTATGCCTTGGATACCTATAAAAATTGTGCTTAGGAATTTTTACCATGGTCTTTTTAAGTGGTGTAAACACTCTCTTGATATCATAGTTGAAGGAGACTTTTTAGAGTGTGATGAAGCTAGAGCTCTTGATATTTTGCATAGTCTATATAGTTATTTTGTTTATGATCGTAGTATTGGTACTGTTATAGATAGATAGACTTGACACTATTGAAAAAAGAATGGATGCTCTAGACTTGAGGAAGGTAGAAGAACTTAAATTCAACAAGAAAGAAATGTTGGAGATAGATGATGACTGGGAGCCCTTTGTTAGGATTAGTATCTCTAACCAAGACTTCCTTGCTTTTTGTGACATTGGATCTATGGTTTCTACTATGCCCAAATTAGTTTATGATTCTTTGAAACTAGATATGGATAAATTGTCATCTTATCATGAACATGCTAATGGAGATATTTCAGAGGTTAAAGGAAAGTTAAAAGAAGTCTAAGTTACATTCCTTCATAGGCTGCACCGATGGATTTCTTCATCATGGAGCCAAACCAAAGCAACATTGTGCTTGGAAGGAACTTCCTCCGAGCCATGAAAGGATTCATTGACATTGGTAAAGGGTTCATACGCTTACGCGGTAAGGAGAAAGTTAAGTACCTCTTTCCTAGGAAGAAGAAGAATGAGTGATGAGGGGGTGACCCACTAGTGCAAAACAGGTCATTAGAACCGGTTCTGGGAGGCCATTAGAACCAGTTTTGGCAACCGGTGCTAAAGGTTCGGTGCTAGAGGGTGAACCCCTTTAGAACCGGTTGCTCACGAACCGGTTCTAAAATCTCTGCAGCCAGCCACGTGGTGGCAGGTCGGGCGCGAGGGCTCGGGAACCTTTAGCACCAGTTTGTAACACAAACCGATTCTAAACGTTTAGAGGTTTAATTTTTTTTAATTATTTTCTTTTTGGTTTTAATAGTTTAGGGTTTAGGGTTTATTAATTCTTTTCTTTTGGGTTTAGGATTACTGTTTATTTTACGCTATTACATAATGTACAATGCATATATATATATATACATGTAGAATATCTCGTACCTAGCTAGAACCATCATATATAGTAGAATTATCGTACCTCCAACATATATATACATCGATCATATATAGTACTAGTGCCTCACCACCGCACCTCTTTGCTTTCCTCGAGCCCACAACAGTGGAGGGCATTTGAATATACATACAGTATACATCATATGGACAACACACCAGTTTCCTATTACATATGGTAAGGGAATTCTCCGGTCGACTTATTTATGACTTCACGAAGAAGAAATCCCGCCTCTTGAAGTGCTCGCATGCGATCATTTATGTCGAGTTTATCCCGCTTCTCCCAAATCTTATTATTTAAAGAAGATGATCAATATATGAATATATTACATATGGTAAGAACAAAGTCTAGATAGTATTTACGTACCATCATTGTTCTTTGATTAATCTTTTCGGTCATATAGCGAATGTTCTCCATTATGATGTAAGCACAAGGTTCAGTCCCCGATGTCTGCCTCATACACTTCACAACAAAATAGAATTCAAATAGATTTAATAATCAAGCATATATATGATAATGGTATATTGAAACTAGAAATATAATTAAATCGAATGTTCTCTCACATATTTATCGTACTGCCACGTCAGCTTCTCCATCCATTCACCGCGCTCAAGTTTTTTGAACTTTCCCCAAACTCTGTCGTCAAAGAAAATGAATAAAGGAGTTAATTACTTGATATGACAGAAACTTAAAGTGAACACTAAAGAAGCCTACATGTGTGATAATGATTAAAATTACCTGGCGAATGAGTTCTTAATTTCTTTATACTCACTAATATATTTACGTAGTGAGTCCATT
This sequence comes from Bromus sterilis, assembly GCA_950022295.1. Taxonomy (NCBI): domain Eukaryota; kingdom Viridiplantae; phylum Streptophyta; class Magnoliopsida; order Poales; family Poaceae; genus Bromus; species Bromus sterilis. The sequence goes on from OX465595.1 coordinate 437,844,412, forward strand.
ACTGTAACCATTCCTATTTCCATTTCAATGTCTAGCAGGATGAAGTGATAGCTGCGCACACGTAAGCGGGTATCACTTATATAACAATATCGAGTAAGCAAAACTATAATTTGTAGTACAAAATAATGACACTCACTTGAAGTTGTAAGGAAATAATATATGTTCTTCTGCATGTAGATCCCTCAAACTTTTAAGCAAAAGGGTCTCCGCAAATTCTGTATTATGTTTTACTGTTACTTCATGTATGACATTTGGGTCAATGAACCCAATGCCAAAGACTCCATCTTTTCTCATTTCGTACATTTTCATTCTGCATAATACCACACACAAAAGAATATATATAGTGAGGATAATACAGTCAATGACGTACGAGCTGAGCTAGAAAGAAATCACTTACAGACAATACAAACTGACGATAGATTTGTCGAGTGTCAATTGGTGGAATAACTGAAATAATTCTTCATTTGCAATCCACAAGTCACCAGTTCCATTGTCGAAATAATCTGTCTTGATCGGAATCCAGAAGCCGGTCATCTCGAACGGTATAGCTTCTGTGATGTACCACTTATGCAAGTTGCGCATTTGCGTTGATAATAGCTTCTCTTCTTCTTCAGTGACCATAGGCTCCCCTTTTGCATATTTCCTTTTTGGAGATGGCTCACCGGACAAGTTATCAAGGTTTAAAAATTGTTCAATAGTAAGACCCGCCTCTCTAGCAAATGCTCTTTGTTCGTCGGTTATCTCTTCCTGCTGCTTGGTATTCACCTTGAGCGGGGCTATCGATTGCACTGTCTGTTCTCCGAGTTGGGCAACAGTTTTCCCGCATTTTTTACTGCCTGAGTGGATGCTTCTTGAACCCTTTTGCAGAAATGACTTGTTAATAGAGCGTTCGTAGTCCGAGAACACGGTCTTAACAGGGGGTTCAAACATCTTCAAGAAGTGTTGTATTGTTACCTCGGGTATTTTCTCCTTCGGTGGCGGGGGAGGTTTCGGTGCAAGGTGCTTCGCCACGGCTTCATCCACTGTGGCCTTGGTTTCAGCTACACTCCTATCCCAGGGTAAGACCGGCGGACTCTTCTGGGGTTTAACTTTCTTTGCTTTCTTCTTCGGTGGACTCCTATGACGCGGCGGAGGTCGATTACTTTTTTATTGTCGTGTTTGCCTTCTATCCATCACGGGGGGGGAGCTGGTGGGATCGATTGGCGCTGCGGACTCGCGATGTGGGGTGGTTGTGGTGGAATCGACTGACGCGGCGGAGTCGCGCTGCGCTCCACGGGGATGGATGGTGCAGGACTCGGCTGACGTCGCAGCGGATCAGTCCCACTGTGCTCCATCTCGGGGATGGATGGTGCAGGACTCGGCTGATGTTGCGGAGTCGCACTACGCTCCATCTCGGGGAGGGGTACAGGACTCGGCTGGTGCTGCGGAGTCGGGATGCACTCCATCTCGGGCGGTGGTGGTGAACTTGATGTCGAACGCGTTGGACTTGACATAATGGCTGGAAATATGATCCATTGTTTTCTCCATAGATAGATACCACTTTGTTTGGCTTCTCTAAGGGTCTTCTGCCCTTCACCTCCTGCATATCCTTCATAGCATTTTCCAAATTTGAAAGACGGTCTGCTTCCAGCTTCTTCTTTCTTGCACGGCTTTTGTAAGTATCTTTATACTCCACAAACCCCTCATACCATGGAACAACGCCTACGCCTCGCGTTCGTCCCGGATGTTCAGGATTCTTGAGGGCGCGTGTAAGCTCGTCGTTCTCTCTCTCGGGGATGAAAATCCCATTCCTAGCATCATCAATTGCATTTAGTATCTCTTGATCGGCTCCTTTAAGACTTGCCTTTATAATCACCTTCCCTGTCTTTGGGTCCAACTTTCCCCCATGCCCAAAAAACCAACTCCTGCACCTGGGTGGAAAATATATGATGACTGGAGTGACCCCTGCAGCAATCAGCTTCTTATCAAATGCATCCCACTTAGGCGACGCGGACTTGTAGCCACCTGTCCCCATGGTATGGAAAAGCTTATGCTTCTGAGCATTAGTCTTGTTTATTTCCGACCGAAGTTTAGCTTCATCTGATTCGTTGTTCTCCCCAAATTTGTTCCAATGTGCTTGTACCTTCGCTAGTGCTCCAGTGAAAATTGGAGTCTTCTTATTATTAGCGACGTATTTGGACCATACATTTACCATCCAAGATCAGAATAGTTCTCCCATCTTCTTAAGAGCAGCATGCTTGACTTTCAACACATCGTCTGGTGTCGCCCAATCTGGTAGGGTGAAATATGATAAGAGTTTAGCCCAAAGATACTCTTTTGCTCTATCGTTGACAAAACTCTTGTTTCCACCTTCCTTTGGCTGATGCCATTCTTGAGTGCTAATCGGGATGTTATCTCTAACAATTACTCCGCATATAGCTATCCATTTCTTCACGTGAGCTTCCGGAGCATTCGGCTGCCACTCAAACCGATCCCATCGATGTTGTACTTTACATCATCCCGCGGCAATTTGGCCGGGCCACGTTTTGCTTTGCTTGAAGAAGATTTGCTCGATCCGGGTTTCTAGAAGAAGAAATAGTTGTTAACTCTTAGTGATAAATCAAATATTTGCAAATTTTATGATCACCAGAGGTCTTATATATATATTTATATATATACCTCGGCAGACTTTGTTGTTAATTGAAGATCTTGTTCTTCTCCTTCGTCGAACATTCCCTCACCGGAATCGTTCAGATATCGTGAGCCGTCATCATCGATATCACCGTCATCATGAGGACCGATATCAGCGTCATCATGAGGACCGATATCGGCTTCGGCGATAATTTCATACATATCATCTTCTTGCTCTCTGCCGCTATTGAACACGTCGTCCATAGCTTAACTAATATCGATGAGATGCAGAAAAAGATAAAACAATTTAGTATAAGCAAATATAGAAAATGACATCTCAAATAATCAAGTTCACATGAAATAATAATATTAGAATAATAATCCAGCTTACATCTCGAATAATCCAGTTCACATATATGCAACACTAATATATATGTCGATCACTAGAGCTAGTACATATATATATATAACATATCACTAGCTAAAACAGTAAACGACGTCGGCTCCGGCTGGCGGTGGACACCCAAAGAGAAGGAACCATCACCCACTCCTAGCTAGGGTGAGATCCCTGAAGCACCTTCCATTAACTATAGTATCCGGCGTCCAACGCCGCCATGTAGAGACGGACGTGGTCGTCCTCCTCCCTGATACGTCGGCGTACAACCTCCTCGGGGGCCGGCTCCCTCCGCACCGACTGTGGCCCACGCGACCGCCACCAAAGAAGATCCGGGTCGACGACAAGACCCGGATTCCTCGCTAAGCGACGCACCCCGGAAACCACCTCCCAGTGCCATCCCGGCGGAGCCCAGTCCAAGACATTGCGCATCCCGTCAAGACTCCCGGAGCGCGGCGGTAACGAGGATGCGGGCCCGGCATTCTCACTAATGAAACTAATAAAATTACAACTAAAAATATCTTAATATTTGCATGTTAATAGCTATTGATCTATAGCTCAAATTGTAGAACATCTCATATATATATATATACAAATAATATTTAGAACAATATATATACTAATAATATTTATAACAATATATATACTAACAAAATTTCATTCATGCACCGTTCAAAGCCACATACTAAAATAATATATTTTTTAAATACATTTTTGGCGCCTAGCATATATATACTTGACTACAAGGCTTACAACAAAAAATTTCATCTAGCAAAATGTTCATCTAGAAAAAATGTTCATCTAGCAAAATGTTCATCTAGCAAAATTGTTCATCTAGCAACATTTTCATCTAGCAAAATGTTCATCTAGCAAAGTCCATCTAGCAAAAATGTCCATCTAGCATCGTCGTCGGGATCCTCGCCGGGGTAATGGCGGAGCTCGCCGAGGACACATGCATGTGGTCGGACAGGGGGGAAGAGGAGAGCTCACCAGCGGCGGCGCCGGCGGAGACGAAGGCGAGGAACGGCGAAGACGGCGAGGGCGATGACGGCGAGGGCGACGACGAGGGGGACGGCGATGACGACGGCGAGGGCGACGGCGACGGCCTGGCGGCGTGGAGACGATCTGAAGCGGTGGGGGGAACTACGCTAAGTGTCGATATATATAACAGGGCACCTTTAGCACCGGTTTCACCCACAAACCGGTGCTAAAGGTCCTTTAGCACCGGTTTCACCCACCAACCGGTGCTAAAGGTCTCCAATTACATCCCGTTTTCGGGCGAAAATATAAGCGGGAAGGGGAGGGACCTTTAGCACCGGTTTTTTAAGCGTAGAATATTCTCGTGTATATCGATATACGGAGCCACCAAGGCAGAATTATGTAGAACAATATTGTGTGCTTTCTTCCAAGATTCTGCGTCTCTACATATTATTGGGCGCGATGCTAGCGTGCCTTTTCCACCCATTCTCCCCTCATGCCGCGATTCAGGAAGACCAATCGGCTTAAGGTCAGGAATAAAGTCAACACAAAACTCAATGACCTCCTCTGTTTGATGGCCCATGGAGATGTTTCCTTCTGGCCTAGCACGGTTACGAACATATTTCTTTAAGACTCCCATGAACCTCTCAAAGGGGAACATATTGTGTAGAAATACAGGACCCATAATTGCAATCTCGTCGACTAGGTGAACCAGCACGTGCGTCATAATATTGAAGAAGGATGGTGGGAACACCAACTCAAAACTGACAAGACATTGGACCAAATCATTTTGTAACCTTGGTAGACTTTCTGGATTGATTACCTTGTGAGAAATTGCATTGAGGAATGCACATAGCTTCACAATGGCTAATCGAACATTTTCTGGTAGAAGCCCCCTGTCGGGACCCGGGGTTAGCGTATGCAAGTCCAGCTAAGACATAGTCATATGGAGAGCCGAGAACCGTACCCACTTGTCTAAGCAGACAAGGCCAAGCACAGAACGTTCTCGGAAAGCATCGTACGTGAGGGGTATCCCATCCAGGCCGGATGATCAACTGAGATGGGTCATCATCGTCCGCACACAAGTCTAATGATATGGGTGATGAGCTCCCATATTCAAAGACAAGTCGCCTCAACCATACTATCGACTATCTCATAACTCTTACATAAACTTACTCCAGCCCGATCACTTAGTCGGGGTCTAGGGCGGGCTCGATCATACCACAAAGTGTGCCCGAGACAGAGTCTCGAACAATCGCATCGTGATGCCCCAAGCTGCGCACATCTAAGGGCCACTTGGTGTATGAAAGACCGCCAGCCAGATCACAACTAAGGTCTTGAAAATCCATACAAAGACATGCATGTTATAAACATACACGCAGCACACATGCCTTGTATGAACAGTAGGTATCATTGCAATTCTCTACAAAGTATACATTTTTATATATAACTCTTATAGAGTGCACACAGAGATCACAAACATGTGATCCAACATTACAACAACAAGCGGAAGCAAAGTATGTCTGAGTACAGACAAGTTTAACAAATGGCTTAAGAAGCCTTATTTAAACACATGCCCTCCACGAGGGAACCAGTCGTCTGACTGGGACTAGACTAGCTTGATCTTCAGTCGTCCAGCTCGATGAAGAAGCCACCTTCGGGGTCAGTGGTTTCATCTAAAACATAGATTAAGCAAACGTGAGTACAAATTCGTACTCAGCAAGACTTACATAGGAGCTATACTACTCATGCATATGTATCAAGGTAAAGGGAGGTGGGGTTTCACTTGCAGAAGTGCCAGCTTTGACTTGGCTAATCCTGAACTACGAGTACCAGACTTTGAGGTAAGAAGCGTACACGAGTCCACTACTTTCTCCAACCAATTACACCACTATGGTGCCTTCCTCGACTTCCCCACGAGAAAGCACGCCATAGCACTCACACTTATCTTGGTGTGTTTTAGAAGTATCCAGTTCAAGTTGTCTAATAATCAAGCTAAGCTTTCCAAGCAGTCCATAACCGCGGACGCGGCTATTCGAATAGTTTTGTTAACCCTGCAGGGGTGTACCGCTACACACACATGATCATCAGTTACCGCCTTTGATCTCGACACCATTCAAGGGGTGCCAGCGAGGATGCTCACCACAACTGTTACCTCATAGCCGATCTAGTCCGAGAAAGCCGCCTACTTGGGTTGGCTACCACTATCGTGAACCCGGCCGGTTTACCGAAGTGGACCCAAGTGATGTGTGTGTGGTGCATAAGCCGGTCTCGGATGAGCCGTTCTCTCACTTAGCAGCCAGGCCACAGACCTACCAGAACTCCGAACTATTGCGACATCTAGACATCGAAAGGGATGAGTTAATAGGTTGAGAGGGGTCAGTGAGCCCAATGTGTGGTTGTACTCTTCATCTTGGATCACCACACAAGAACTCGGACTTAGGGCGGTGTTCAACGAGACAACCCACCGTGTACTCCTACACAGCCTCTCATCGTTCACCTTGTATTAGGGTAGATTCACCAACACTTTTCTACCATCATCATCATGATCACTACCATCCCGACTCACATAACAGTATCATCATGGTATCACTCTAAGCATGCAATAAGCAGTAACAATTGCAGGGGCCACATGATATCAATCAACTCCTACATTTGCTAGGATTGTGGTTTTGCCTACTACTGTGACAAATGATAGGTCATGCAAAGGAATGGGTTCATCTATGCGGTAGAAACGTAGCATGGTAATCATCCTATACAATGCATAAGCGAGACATGAGAGGGAAGTGGGATTTTATCGACATGATCAATGGGGGTTTGCTTGCCTTGCTGACGAGGTTCGGGTTCGGGGTCTTCAACGAAGGGGGCAGCCTCCTCCTCCGGTTCCACCTCTACTCGACAAACAACAAACAAGGTAGAAAATTAAATACAATGCACAATCACATGATGGAAGGTTGAAACTTGATGTATATGCTTTGATGTGTGAAGCAATTCAATTTAAATGGAGTATATTGCAAATTGAATTGCAAATTCAAACTCCAATTTGAATTCAAACTTAGCCAAGTTACATGTGACATTGTTTGATCAATTTGAATCATTTTGGAATGTGTATGATATGCCTCTGATGTGTGGTTGAAATGTAGCATGTTGTTATGGTTCAAGTTGCAAAAACTTTTGAATTGAATTTGATTTAATTCCATTTAAATCAAATAGCAAATGCTACTGATCCCAATTTAAATTCAACTCAAACAAATTTGAAAGTTGGATATTTGGATAGCTTATTTTCTCCTGATCATTTTTCATATATTATTTGTCCAATTTGGAGTTGATATGAATTTTCTATGAATTTCCAAAGTTTGGACTAATTTCTGGATTTTCTGGAATTCTTTAAAACATTTCTAATTTCTGGAAAATTCATTTACTGCGTCATGCTTGCGCAAGGCTGACGTGGGGGGGGGTTCTGACGTGTGGGCCAGGGTTGTCAGCCTCTGGGTTAATTAACCCGGCTGTTTAAATTAACCAGTGGCTTAATTAAGCCACTGGGGCCCATTGTCAGTGACCTAGGGTCACTTAACCCAGGTGGGGTTAAGCCCCTAAGCATGGCCACGTCGGCGGGCTGCCGGCGGCTAAACGCCGGCGTCACAGACGCGGCAGCGCTGCACTGGGAGGGTGCTCCCGGCCACCATTTGGCACGGGGAGAGCACGGGACGGCTCCTCGAGCTCGTCTGCGTCTCGTGGTGAACACGGGGGACCTTGGGGGGCACCGGAGCTACGCCGGCGACGACCTTTGGCGGCGGCCGTGGCTCGGTTTAGAAGCAGTAGTCGACTCCATGCATCAAAGCGGACGGGAAGCAGTGCGTTGAAACGCTGGGGTGGAGGGGAACACGACGCGCGCTCTGGCTGAGACGGAGGGGCACAGGGGCGACCTCGAGCTCATCCATGGCGGATGCCGTGCTCGGCTCTCATGGAAAATCGCAAAGGAGAAGGAGAAAAACTCCAGGGTTGGTCGGGGAGGATGAAGAAGCTCAACCTGAAGCTAGAAGAGGAGTCAGGGAGGTCGGGGAGGTCGTGGTGGCGGCGAATCCGACGACGGCGACTTGCGGGTCCGGCGACTCCTCGATGAAGCTGGCGTCGTCTGCTGAGGCGCTCGGGCTCGATTGGATGAGGGGAACGACGAAGACAACTTCTGTGGTTCTTCTGGACACGGTGGCACGGCTCGGGGACGACGGTGGCTGCGTGGACTCGGCGGCGTGCTCCACGGCGGTCCTCGGGCGGTGACGAAATCGAGCACGGCAGGAAGAGGAGGAACCTCTGGAGGGGGGAATGGATCGGGACGGGCGAGAGACGTCTCCAGGCGCGAAGAGGTGGCGCGGGAGAAGCAGGAGGTGGCCAGCGGCTCGTCGGCGGCCACGGCATGGTCGCCACGCAGCAGTGCCCCTGCTTGAGGAAGACGACAGACGCGGGAGGTGGGCTGCGCCGGCTGGGGAACGAGTTGGGCCAGATACCAGGTGAGCCTCTTTTCCTTTTCTGTTTTCTTTTTCTTTTCTGTAAATTTGTTTTGCTTAGCAAATAAATAGCTAGGCATTTTTATAAATTCTCAAATCTTTTATATGGCATTACATGACCAGTAGCTAGTCATATCCAGAGTTTGAACATTTTTGAAATTCAAAATATTTGAATTCAAATTAAAATAGGGGTTTTTGATTAAATCCAAGGCACTGTTTGAATATTTGAAAAATTCATGAGCATGGGGTGGGTCCCACATCACTTGATATGTGATCACACTCATTTATAAGACTTTTCAAAAATCTAACATGAATTTTTGGAGAAGGTTTTTATCTGGCCTTTTGAATTAATTCATCTGGGGGGGTTCCTTCTCCCATTTTGCTTTTGATTTTGATTTCAAAGATTTCTTTTGAAAATTTTAACATGATGCAAGAGACTTGCTAACCCTAGCACATTACCTAACAGAGGGTTCTGAAACCCCCTCAATGCAACCGGGAGCAGTTGCGTCATAATCACGTGGCAGTCATGAGACTTTAGGTTCTGAAACTTTTTCTCTGTCATATTTATTGTTCCCTTTATGTTCGACGAGAAGCCAGACAGGACCTTGATTCTGAGCATGCATTCAAAAAAGATTTACTTCTCTGCTTTGGTAAGAGTGTAGCTGGCTTGACCCTCGTACTGCTTTGGGGGCATGCCTTCTTTTTCGTTCATATGTTTCTTGTCCTCTCTTGCCTCCGGTGTATCTTTTGTTTTCCCATACACACCCAAGAAGCCTAGCAGGTTCACGCAAAGATTCTTCGTCACGTGCATCACGTTGATTGCAGAGCGGACATCTAGGTGTTTCCAATAGGGTAGGTCCCAAAATATAGATTTCTTCTTCCACATGGGTGCGTGTCCGTAAGCGTCATGTGGAACAGATTTTCCACCAGGACCCTTTCCAAAGACTACTTGCTCTGGTAAATCCTTGACCATATCAAGTATATCATCACCAGTACGGCGTACAGGCTTCTTCCGGTGATCTGCCTCACCTTTGAAATGCTTGCCTTTCTTTCTTAAGGGATGATTGGTCGGAAGAAACCGACGATGTCCCAGGTACACATTCTTATTGCAGTTGGGAAAATATATACTTTCAGTCTCATCTAAACAATGTGTGCATACCTTGTATCCCTTGTTTGTTTGTCCTGAAAGGTTACTAAGAGCAGTCCAATCATTGATGGTTACAAACAGCAATGCTCGTAGATCAAATTCCTCCTGTTTGTTCTCATCCCACACACGTACACCTGGTTTAGCCCACAACAGTAAAAGTTCTTCAACTAATGGCCTTAGGTACACATCAATGTCGTTGTCGGGTTGCTTAGGGCCTTGGATTAGCACTAGCATCATAATGAACTTCCGCTTCATGCACTTCCAAGGAGGAAGGTTGTAGATACATAGAGTCACGGGCCATGTGCTATGATTGCTGCTCTGCTCCCCAAAAGGATTAATGTCATCTGCACTTAAACCAAACCATATGTTCCTGGGGTCCTTTGTAAACTTGCCATTTTCCTTTTCTTCCATTCTCTCGATTTTTCTCCATTGTGACCCATCAGCGGGGTGTCTCAAATTCCCGTCTTTCTTACGGTCTTCGTTGTGCCATCGCAACAACTTGGCATGCTCTTTATTTCTGAACAGTCGTTTCAACCGTGGTATTATAGGAGCATACCACATCACCTTGGCAGCAACCCTCTTCCTGGGGTGCTCGCCCTCAACATCACCAGGGTCATCTCGTCTGATCTTATAGCGCAATGCACCGCATACCGGGCATTCATTCAAATTCTCGTACTCACCACGGTAGAGGATGCAGTCATTAGGGCATGCATGTATCTTCTGCACCTCTAGTCCTAGAGGGCAGACAAGCTTCTTTGCTTCGTAAGTGTTGTCAGGCAATTCGTTATCCTTTGGAAGACTCTTCTTAAATATTTTCAGTACCTTCCCAAATCCCTTGTCAGGTATACCATACTCTGCCTTCCATTGCAACAATTCCAGTGCAGCGCCGAGCTTTGTGTTTCCCTCTTCGCAATTTGGGTACAATCCTTTTTTTTTATCCTCTAACATGCGATTGAACTTCAACTTCTCCCTTTCTCTTTCTCATCCTCTCTGTGCATCAACAATGACACGGCGAAGCTCATCATCACGCTCATGTGATGCCTTTTCTTCACCTTCTTGTTCTTTCTCTTGTTCTTCATTTTGTTCCCCCATTCTACCACCGTATTCAGGCAGCTGGAACCCAGGATACCTGTCATCATCCTCATCTTCTTCATTCTCTTCCATCAGAACCCCTCTTTCTCCGTGCTTGGTCCAGCAGTTATAGCCGGACATGAAACCATGCTTAAACAGATGGAGGTGAATATCTTTTGAGTCAAAGTAGCTCTTATTATTCTTGCAGACACCACATGGACAACACATAAAACCATCCCTCTTGTTAGCCTCAGCCAATTGTATAAAACTATGCAAGTCATTAATGAACTCGCCAGAGTGTCGGTCTTCGTCGTACATCCATTGCCGACTCATCTTCATAATGGCACAACATCGAAAAGATAAAATTAATACAAGTAATTCATATACATAAAATTGGTCATACATGCATAAAGGTTGTTCATACATAAAGTTGATCATACATAAAGTTCATACACATAATTATTATCATAAAAACAACATAAAACTATCTACCTAAAGCATTTAAATGCAATAATAAATGCGATCAATATCGCAACAAAGGTACCAATTGCTCCAACAGCATAATAATACCAAGCCTCTTTAGTAAGGGCATATTTTCTAATTTTCCTAATCTTCATGTGCATTACATCCATCTTGTTCTTGTGATCGCCGACGACATCGTCAACATACAACTCCAATATTGTAAGGCCCGATATGCGGTACTGTTCCAGATCTAGATGTTTCCATCCAGATGCGGGTAAGAAGCACATATCGGTCCCACCACGACATATGACATAGCCATATGCCCCGGATTTCCAACATGATATCACAACATTACAGATACAAGTATACAACATCTCATACAATCGGCATACAACTGCCTTAATACAATACAACAGCGGAAGATACATGTCTGAGTACAGACTACAATCAAATGCCTAGTGGCAAAGAGAAAAACATCGATCCCATAACCACACGAGTCCAGGCCCTCCGCCGGGATCCGCCTAACTAGTCGTCGTCGAGTCTCCACGTGAAACGTTGATCACCATACCTGTTGTCGATCAAGAACCCTGAAAAGAGTTTGGGGGTAGTATCATGAGTACAGAAGTACTCAGCATCCAACTGTAGTGGTCATCTGACCCAGCAAGGAATTCATCACTCGTCATTCTAGGACAACTAGTAGTTTACAGTAAGGATGTGGTAAGTGGTGAGGTTGCTGCCGCACTAGCATTTATGAAGTGGCTAACGTTCTAGAGAGTAAGGTAAGAAGCCAAGCATTCAATGAGGAATCTCCTCCAACAAGTCTTGCTATCAACTACTTACGTAAACATAACACCTGTCCTATCCTTGTCCTCCTCTTCGCATCCCGACGAAGAAGAAGCAGTCAAGGCACACACACGTTGATCAAGTTATATTAAGATTATCTCAGTTGTTGTTGTCTATGAACAAGGAGTAGGTCTCAAGTCGTCCATAACCGTGGACATGGCTTCTCGAAAAGATTTAACCCTGCAGGGGTGTACCAACTGCCCATTACAAGGCTCCGCACGCACGCCCATCACTCTCAGTTGCTACCCATGATAGGCAACCATTTTATGATTTAGTCCCAAAAGATCCGGAACGACAGGTCCCTCTAACTAACAACGCACATATCCGGGTGGCCCCCGGTGAGTCGACATCCAACTCAAAAGCCGGCCGCGCTCTCGAATCGGCCTCTACCGTTTGGACGAGGTCGGATAGGTTGCCCAAACAGATGTGGACAACCCCCTAGCTCCCTGGGTGGACCAACAAGCGAAACCATGTCTTCGCTGGCCCAAGTTGTTTGAAATCTGCCGGCCGCGGACCAGTCACACACACGTTTCAAATGGTAAATCAGCTTGGGCCACCACTAGAAATGTTTGAAGCTAGGTAGGTAAGAAAAGGGGACCCCATAAAATCCCACACGCGGTTAGGCACGCTCAGTCTTAAAACCAATACCCGGAACTCGGGTCCTAGCTGACTCGAATGGAACAAAGCGTCGGGGAGGGATAGCCTAGACCTTCCATCCTTCGTCGAATATAGTCAACATTTATAATAATCATATCATCAACAACAATATAATAATGTGATATCCCAAACCCAGGAGTAACAGGGTAACATCGTAGCATCCTAAGCATGCATACTAAGCAGGGGCTGAGCAACGAGCAATAATAACATAGCAGTGCAAGGTTTGCTGGGAGGGGACATGGTTGTATCGGTTTGAAAGAGGCTGTAAACATGTGGTAGGATCAAACATTGAACATAACCTAGACTAGCATGCAAACCGCTGGTTGAAATAGAATGGATCATAAGTAATGTATAGTCCTTTCCTGTTGATAAGTCGGGTTCCGAAGGTGTAGTTGATCGCGAGCTCGCATCGTCTCCGAGAGGTACCCGTGGAAGCACACAAGACGATAAACACCGGAAAGCAATCAACGAGCAAGCACTCTATTACTACGGGGAAACACAAGATCAAGAAGATATCACACGACATGGCAACGCGATACAGACCTATCGTCGAGAACGGTTACTAACAGTTTAAGTGGGGTATCGGTGACACACGACAAATACCGCACGTTTACGGTGGTTCAAGTTGCTTAGCTACAGGTGATCAACCAACGGTTATTAACATGGAAACTCAAGAAAGCATGGCATAGCACACAAACATGGCAAGAGGTGAAGCACAAAGTAAACTATCTATGCTAGTCAATTTAAGTGAGGCACAACCTAAACATGGCATACACTAAGTGTCGCACGATGATTAAACCATTTGATACTGTTCTGTCCTAAACCATATTTTAGGTTGGTTAACAACGGCTAACAATAGCATAAACACAAAGTACACGAAAAACTAATCAAGTTACATATAAGGCACACTCCAAACGGAGTTACGGTTAAAAAGATATAAGCAAAACAAGTTACGGGCACAATCTGCCAACATCAGGTAGCACACTTTAGAGCAATGCATAAGCAGGATAATCAATGCAAACATGCTCAAAAATGATATGGAACTAAAGTATACATGACAGGGAAGGCATGGCAAAAATAATCATGCAAATAGGCATCATAGATCAAAAGATATTAAGCATGCAACATGGCATCGGGACGTTACAGACTTAGAGAAAAACAGATGTGGCTGTCAAAAACAGTGGCATAGTAACTTTGTAGCCCAATAACTATATGACCAGCAAGCATATCATGGCAATGCAATACATGTAATGAAAGTAGACATGATGCTTAACAATATGCAATTGGAATCACTCAATTCCGATAAACGGTCGCGACACACTCGTCGACCTAAGTTGCAACAAAATATAAACAGCAGCACACTAACAGCAGGGTAGCTACTTTGGAGCAAGATACAATCATGATGCAGCAAGCAATTATGGCATGTGAATGCATGAAACTGAAGTAGAAACAATGCTTAACGCAACGCAAAAGGAATCACTCAATTCCGACGTACGGTTGCGAAGCAACCGTCGCCCGAAGTTTCAACAAATTAACAATTTCAGCAAGTTTAACAGCAGCAGTTGCAATTAACGATCTGATGCCCTGTTTAGCACACAATTACACAATCAAGATGACCTCAAATGCAAATACTCACAAAATATGGATTGAAGTACACGCAATCTAAACACTTCGTCTTTTGGGCGCGATGTCAAACGAGCTACGGTTTACTCGCGATTAACGTTACAAAATAGTACCAGCAGCACAAAATCTCAGGACTTAGAAAAATTTCAGAGCGCATGATGGAAAAAAAGGCACGGGCCTCACCACTGGGCTCGGCCCAATTCGCAGAGGTGGGCGCGCTGGTCTGGGAGGCCTGGGCCGGCTCGGCCTGGAGGTGGGCCGTGCCCCGCGTGGCCGTTGGAGGGCGAGGGAGATAAATTTCCGCAGGGAGACGACATCGTCGGAAAAACGAAACCGTCAGTGTCAAGAGGAAGAACGACAGCTAAAACCTGGTCAAAGGGATAGTGCTTCTCGACGCAAGTCGTGAAAACACCGGTAAAAGGAGTGATGGCAATGGATGACCCAGATGATACCCAAAACCGGAGAAGCTAAAGGTACTACAAGAATTCCCAAACCTGAGATCGGAATCGAGATAATACGCTGCAAGCAAGGCATTGTAATGGTTCCGATACTCCACACACTCGAGATCCTAGAGTTTTGAAGGGGATAAGGCGAGAGTAAAACAATTACGGCACTTGTCCTGACCAGAGCAAAGGTAAGGAGTAAAAAGAATCCTACTCTCCGACAACTAACTTAGTAACTACAAAATAGTTTTTTGTCTAGACTCGACTAAGGCCAGAAAATGGGATCCTACGGTCGGTAAGGCTCTGATACCAACTTGTAAGGCCCGATATGCGGTACTGTTCCAGATCTAGATGTTTCCATCCAGATCCGGGGACGAAGCACATATCTGTCCCACCGCGACATATGACATAGCCATATGCCCCGGATTTCCAACATGATATCACAACATTACAGATACAAGTATACAACATCTCATACAATCGGCATACAACTGCCTTAATACAATACAACAGCGGAAGACACATGTCTGAGTACAGACTACAATCAAATGCCTAGTGGCAAAGAGAAAAACATCGATCCCATAACCACACGGGTCCAGGCCCTCCGCCGGGATCCGCCTAACTAGTCGTCGTCGAGTCTCCACGTGAAACGTCGATCACCATACCTATTGTCGATCAAGAACCCTGAAAAGAGTTTGGGGGTAGTATCATGAGTACAGAAGTACTCAGCATCCAACTGTAGTGTCATCTGACCCAGCAAGGACTTCATCACTCGTCATTCTAGGATAACTAGTAGTTTACGGTAAGGATGTGGTAAGTGGTGAGGTTGCTGCCGCACTAGCATTTATGAAGTGGCTAAAGATCTAGAGAGTAAGATAAGAAGCCAAGCATTCGATGAGGAATCGCCTCCAACAAGTCTTGCTATCAACTACTTACGCAAACATAACACCTGTCCTATCCTTGTCCTCCTCTTCGCATCCCGACGAAGAATAAGAAGTCAAGGCACACACACCTTGATCAAGTTATATTAAGATTATCTCAGTTGTTGTCTATGAACAAGGAGTAGGTCTCAAGTAGTCCATAACCGTGGACACGGCTTCTCGAAAAGATTTAACCCTGCAGGGGTGTACCAACTGCCCATTACAAGGCTCCGCACGCACGCCCATCACTCTCGGTTGCTACCCATGATAGGCAACCATTTTATGATTTAGTCCCAAGAGATCCGGAACGACAGGTCCCTCTAACTAACAACGCACAAATCCGGGTGGCCCCCGGTGAGTCGACATCCAACTCAAAAGCCGACCGCGCTCTCGAATCGGCCTCTACCGTCTGGACGAGGTCGGATAGGTTGCCCAAACAGATGTGGACAACCCCCTAGCTCCCTGGGTGGACCAACAAGAGAAACCATGTCTCCGCTGGCCCAAGTTGTTTGAAATCTGCCGGCTGCGGACCAGTCACACACACGTTTCAAATGGTAAATCAGCTTGGGCCACCACTAGAAATGTTTGAAGCTAGGTAGGTAAGAAAAGGGGACCCCATAAAATCCCACACGCGGTTAGGCACGCTCAGTCTTAAAACCAATACCCGGAACTCGGGTCCTAGGTGACTCGAATGGAACAAAGCGTCGGGGCGGGATAGCCTAGACCTTCCATCCTTCGTCGAATATAGTCAACATTTATAATAATCATATCATCAACAACAATATAATAATGTGATATCCCAAACCCAGGAGTAACAGGGTAACATCGTAGCATCCTAAGCATGCATACTAAGCAGGGGCTGAGCAACGAGCAATAGTAACATAGCAGTACAAGGTTTGCTGGGAGGGGACATGGCTGTATCGGTTTGTAAGAGGCTGTAAACATGTGGTAGGATCAAACATCGAACCTAACCTAGACTAGCATGAAAACCGCTGGTTGAAATAGAATGGATCATAAGTAATGTATAGTCCTTGCCTGTTGATAAGTCGGGTTCCGAAGGTGTAGTTGATCGCGAGCTCGCATCGTCTCCGAGAGGTACCCGCGGAAGCACACAATACGATAAACACCGGAAAGCAATCAACGAGCAAGAACTCTATTACTACGGGGCAACACAAGATCAATAATACATCACACGACACGGCAACGCGATATGGACCTATCGTCGAGAACGGTTACTAACAGTTTAAGTGGGTATCGGTCACACACGACGAATACCGCACGTTTACGGTGGTTCAAGTTGCTTAGCTACAGGTGATCAACCAACGGTTATTAACATGGCAACTCAAGCAAGCATGGCATATCACACAAACATGGAAAGAGGTGAAGCACAAAGTAAACTATCTATGCTAGTCAATTTAAGTGAGGCACAACCTAAACATGGCATACACTAAGTGCCGCACGATGATTAAAACATTTGGTACTGTTCTGTCCTAAACCATATTTTAGGTTGGTTAACAACAGCTAACAATAGCATAAACACAAAATACACGAAAAACTAATCAAGTTACATATAAGGCACACTCCAAACGGAGTTACGGTTAAAAAGATATAAGCAAAACAAGTTACGGGCACAATCTGCCAACATCAGGTAGCACACTTTAGAGTAATGCATAAGCAGGATAATCAATGCAAACATGCTCACAAATGATATGGAACTAAAGTAGACATGACAGGGAAGGCATAGCAAAAAGAATCATGCAAATAGGCATCATAGATCAAAAGATATTAAGCATGCAACATGGCATCGGGACGTTACAGACTTAGAGAAAAACAGATGTGGCTGTCAAAAACAGTGGCATAGCAACTTTGGAGCCCAATAACTATATGACCAGCAAGCATATCATGGCAATGCAATACATGTAATGAAAGTAGACATGATTCTTAACAATATGCAATTGGAATCACTCAATTCCGATAAACGGTCGCGACACACTCGTCGACCGGAGTTGAAACAAATTATAAATAGCAGCACACTAACAGCAGGGTAGCTACTTTGGAGCAAGATACAATCATGATGCAGCAAGAAATTATGGCATGTGAATGCATGAAACTGAAGTAGAAACAATGCTTAACGCAATGCAAAAGGAATCACTCAATTCCGACGTACGGTTGCGTCGCCCGAAGTTTCAACAAATTAACAGTTTCAGCAAGTTTAACAGCAGCAGTTGCAATTAACGATCTGATGCCCTGTTTAGCACACAATTACACAATGAAGATGACCTCAAATGCAAATGCTCACAAAATATGGATTGAAGTACACGCAAATCTAAACACTTCATCTTTTGGGCGCGATGTCAAACGAGCTACGGTTTACTCGCGATTAACGTTACAAAACAGTACCAGCAGCACAAAATCTCAGGACTTAGAAAAATTTCAGAGCGCATGATGGAAAAAAAGGCACGGGCCTCACCACTGGGCTCGGCCCAATTCGCAGAGGTGGGCGCGCTAGGCTGGGAGGCCTGGGCCGGCTCGACCTAGAGGTGGGCCGTGGCCCGCGTGGCCGTTGGAGGGCGAGGGAGGCCGGCTGGCTCAGGCGGTTGGCGGCGGCCCGCCTGCTCCCGATCGGGATCGATCCCGAGCAGGGTCGACCGCGGTGGCGGCGCTTGCCGGCCATCCTCCGGCGGCCGTGCGGTGGGAGCGTGGCGACGAGGGGCGGCGCCGGCGTGCAGGGGAGGTGCGGCTCCGTCGCGAGAGGGGACGGGCGATGCGGCGGCGCAAGCTCGAGGCCGGCCGATCATGGAGATGGCGGCGGCGGATCCCTGTTGAAAACAAGAGAGGAGAGAGGTGAGAACGAGAGGAAGGAGGGGAGGAGGCCGGCGCGGGAGAGGAGGTCACCGGGCGGCGTCCCCGGCGGCTGCTCCGGCGGCTCGCCGGCCGGGGAGGCGGCTGTCGGGACCCGGAATTAGCGTATATAAGCCTCGCTACAACACAATCATATGGAGAGCCGAGAACCGTACCCACTTGTCTAAGCAGACAAGGCCAAGCACAGAACGTTCTCGGAAAGCATCGAACATGAGGGGCATCCCATTCAGGCCGGATGATCCACTGAGATGGGTCCTCATCGTCCGCACACAAGTCTAACTGATATGGGTGGTGAATTCCCATACTCATAGACAAGTCGCCTCAACCATACTATCGATTGTATTATAACCCTTACATAGACTTACTCTAGCCCGATCACTTAGTCGGGGTCTAGGGCGGGCTCGATCATACATCAAAGTGTGCACGAGACAGAGTCTCAAACAATCGCATTGCGATGCCCCAAGCTGCGCACATCTAAGGGCCACTTGGTGTATAAAAGACCGCCAGCCAGATCACAACTAAGGTCTCGAAAACCCATACAAAGACATGCATGTTATAAACATACACGCAGCACACATGCCTTGTATGAACAGCAGGTATCATTGCAATTCTCTACAAAGTAAATATCTTTATTAGTAACTCTTACAGAGTGCACACAGAGATCACAAGCATGTGATCCAACATTACAACAAGCATACGGAAGCAAAGTAGGTCTGAGTACAGACAAGTTTAACAAATGGCTTAGAGAAGCCTTATCTAAAAACAAGCCCTCCACGAGGGAACCAGTCGTCTGACTGGGACTACACTAGCTTGGTCTTGGTCTGAGTCTTCATTCTTCGAGCTTCGGATAGAAGCCACCATCGGGGTCGGTGGGTTCATCTAAAACATAGATTAAGCAAACGTGAGTACAAAATCGTACTCAGCAAGACTTACATAGGAGCTATACTACTCATGCACATGTATCAAGGTAAAGGGAGGTGGGGTTCACTTGCAGAAGTGCCAGCTTTGACTTGGCTAGTCCTGAACTACGAGTACCAGACTTGAGGTAAGAAGCGTACACGAGTCCACTACTTTCACCAACCAATACACCACTATGGTGTCTTCCTCGACTTCCCCACGAGAAAGCACGCCATAGCACTCACACTTATCTTGGTGTGTTTTAGAAGTATCCGGTTCAAGTTATCTAATAATCAAGCTAAGCTTTCCAAGTAGTCCATAACCGCGGACGCGGCTATTCGAATAGTTTTGTTAACCCTGCAGGGGTGTACCGCTACACACACATGATCATCATTTACCGCCTTTGATCTCGACACCATTCAAGGGGTGCCAGCGAGGATGCTCACCACAACTGTTACCTCATAGCCTATCTAGTCCAAGAAAGCCGCCTACTTGGGTTGGCTACCACAATCGTGAACCGGGCCGGTTTACCGAAGTGGACCCAAGCGATGTGTGCGTGGTGCATAAGCCGGTCTCGGTTGAGCCGTTCTCTCACTTAGCATCCAGGCCACAAGCCTACCAGAACTCCGAACTACTGCGACATCTGGACATCGAAAGGGATGAGTTAATAAGTTGAGAAGGGTCAGTGAGCCCAATGTGTGGTTGTACTCTTCATCTTGGATCACCACACAAGAACTCGAACTTAGGGCGGTGTTCAACGAGACAACCCACCGTGTACTCCTACACAGCCTCTCATCGTTCACCTTGTATTAGGGTCGATTCACCAACACTTTTCTACCATCATCAACATGATCACTACCATCCCGACTCACATCACAGTAACAACATGGTATCATACTAAGCATGCAATAAGCGATAACATTTGCAGGGGCCACATGATATCAAACAACTCCTACAGTTGCTAGGATTGTGGTTTTCTTACTACTGTGACAAAATGATAGGTCATGCAAAGGAATGGGTTCATCTATGCGGTAGATACGAAGCATGGTGATCATCCTAAACAATGCATAAGCGAGACATGAGAGGGAAGTGGGATTTTATTGACATGATCAATGGGGTTTTGCTTGCCTTGCTGACGAGGTTCGGGTTCTGGATCTTCAGCGAAGGGGGTGCCCTCTTGCTCCGGTTCCACCTCTACTCGACAAACAAAGCATGAAGTAGCAATCAATATGAATGCAATGCTCAAGCACATGATTGAATGTTAAAGCTTGAAGTACAAGTTTTGATGTGTGAGGCAATTCCATTTAAGTGGAATATATTGCATTTAAAATGCAAATTCAAACTCCACATTTGAATTCAACAATATCCAAGTAATATGTGATATGGTTTGATCATTTTGAATTATCTTCAAATGTGTATGATATGCCTCTGAGGTGTAAGTGAAATGTAGCATGTTGCCATGGTTCAAGTTGCCAAAATATTTGAATTAAATTTGATTTAATTCCATTTAAATCAAATAGCAAATGCTACTGATCACATTTTAAATTCAACTCAAACAGAGTTGAAAGTTGCATATTTGGAAAGATAATTTTCTCCTGATCATTTTTCATATATTATTTGTCCAATTTGGAGTTAATATGAATTTTCTATGAATTTCCAAAGTTTGGGGTATTTTCTGGAATTTCTGGATTTATTAAACTATTTTGCTTTTCTGGAAATTCAATTAAATGATTTACTGCGTCAGGCTGACGTCAGGCTGGCGTCAGGGGGGGGCTGACATGTGGGGCCACCCTGTCAGTGGCTGGGTTAACTTAACCCGTGGGTTAAATTAATCCAGTGGCTTAATTAAGCCACTGGGCCCACTGGTCAGTGACCCAGGGGGTCACTAACTGGGTGATTAGTGGCTAACCCACCGGCGGCTTGACGCCGGCGACTGGAGCCACGGCGGCGACTCGCCGGAATGAGCTAGGGGCCACGGGAAGCCACGGGGAGGACACCATCTTGCTCCTGGAGGTCGTCCGCGTCTTCTGGAGGCAACAGGGGTTCGCGGGGTGCTCGGAATCGACGACGGCGACGACTCCGGTGGAAGCAGAACCACGCCGAGGTCGTAGACGACGCTACCGTGCACGGTTCGGGCTGAACTCGCTCGCGTTCGAAAGCTAGCATGCTCAGGAGCCAAACGCACGCTCTGGCTGAGGCGAAGGGGCACAGGGGCGACCTCGAGCTCATCCATGGCCGCGACAAGCTTCGGCATCCATGGCGGATCCGGCTAGAGCGAGCAAACCAGGGGAAGAAGAGAGGGGTTTCACTCGCAAGCTCACCCTGAGTCCAGCAGAGGTGGTGGCGAGGTCTGGGGTGGCTCAACGGCGGCGTAATCGACGAAGTCTTCCACGGCGGCCGGCGGAAGCTCGAGGAAGAATCCGGCGACTTCGACGGCTCCGAGTTCGATTCCTGCTTCAGTTCGACGAGGACGACGACGAAGAAGAGCTTGGACACGTTGGCTTGACTCCTCGACGTCAATGGCCACGAGTTCTTGCGACGGCGAGCGGCGGCGCTCTCGGGTGGCGATGGAAACGATCACGGGAGGAGGAGGAAGCTCTAGAGGGGGGAAATGGACGCGTCGTTCTCCAGGGCGCGTCCAGATGCGAGAAGGGGCCACGGGGAGGGGTGGAAGCTCGTCGACGACGACGTGTCGCCACCAGCTAGCTCGGTGGCATTCCACCGAGCAGCTTGGAGGCGCGGGAGGGGGAAGAAGACCCCCGTGCCCCTTTGGGCCGGCTGGGCTGGGGTGGGCCGTCTTCGCCTGGGCGCCAGGTAAGGTTTTTCCCTTTTTCTTTCTGTTTAATCTTTCCTTTCTTTTTCTGTAATTTGTTTTGGCTCTGATAAAAATATCAAACCATTTTATTAAATGCTGAAAACTTTTACATGGCCTCATAATACTATAGACTAGCCACTCATAAACTTTCAACATTTTTAAAATTCAAATGATTTGAATTTTAAATCAAAAAGGGGTATTTCATTAATTCCAAGGTACTGTTTGAATATTTGAAAAATCTATGAGCATGGGATGGGTCCCACATCACTTGATATGTGATCACACTCATTTATAAGACTTTTCAAAACTCTAACATGAATTTTTGGAAAATATTTTTATCTGGCCTTTTGAATTAATTCATCTGGGGGGTGTTCCTTCTCCCATTTGGATTTTGAATTTGATTTCCAAGATTTCTTTTTGAAATTTTGACATGATGCAAAGGCACTAGCTAACCCTAACACATACCTAACAGAGGGTTCTGACAGCGGCGGCTGCTTCTCCTCGGCAGGGGAGAGGAGAGAGAGATGGGGAGGCTGCTGGTGCTGCGTGGCTCAGATCTGAGCCGTTGGATCTCAGATCTGAGGGCCCAGATCTGAGGAGGGGCTAGGGTTTCGATTTTTGGGGGCTATTTGGGCAGATCTGAGGAATCTCAGGGGGTGGCTGCAATTTTGGACTAGGGAAACCCTAGAAAGAGGTGGGAGTGTGGTGGTCTTCATATAGCCCAGGTGGCTGGCAGTTTGCAAAAACATCCCCGGTTTTTCTCTCGCGCGCGCGGTGTTTACGTTTCTGACCGCCGAGGGGTCCGCAGTACCTCCGATTCGGGTAAAACTTTGAACTGCGCGATCAGCGCGTCGAGCCGGCGGTGTTCACCTAGCGCTGGAACCGTTCCGAGAACACTTTCCGGCGCGCTATAAAAATAACCCGTTTAATTATTAAATGGGGTTTTTGTTCCGTTGGCTGCGGCTGGTCTCGTGCGGTTTTCGCGACGGTGATCGGGTGAAACCCGGTGTCGCAAAGGTCGAGTGTCAGGGTGGCAAAGGTCGGTCTCCTTCCGATACGAGATAGGAGGAAAAAAATAATCGCTGATCGATAAATCGGGGATGCAAACACCGCAAACAAAACAGACAAACAATCAATTCACACCGAAAACAAAATTTTTAATTTTTGTGAAATCTGGGTTGTTACAAACATCATCTTCTCTTCTTCAAATTTTTTCAATTCTTCTTTCAAATACTCGTTTTCTTTTTCAACTAAATTTAACCGCTCAACCAGAGGGTCAGTTTCAATCTCCGGTTCACATACCTCCTAGATAAAAATATCTATGTCAACTTAATTGGTCATCATTGTCAAACACGAAAAATGGAACAAATTAATAGTTATAAAAGATAATATATATATACCACATCCGAATCATAGACAGGACGAGGGCCGACATGCGCGGATACCATAACCATCGCACTATGTATCACAAAGAATCATACAAGTAAGAAAATTAGACAAGTATCTATCTAAATCATACAAATAAAATTTCTTATATAAAAAAAAATAAGAAACACATATATAGAGGCTCACCAAGGTGGTGCCGGTGAAGAGGGACGATGGGGGGCGATCGACGGTGGTAACTATACGTCCGTGTGCGGGAAGGCACTAAGCAATCACTACAAATATGCATACTAATTAACTTGAGCTCAAAGTGCATATAAATCAAATAAACTCCACATATCACTATATAGCTAGCTCCCAAACTAAAGTCCACAAATCTACACATATAGAGCATAGCACAAGTTAATCTAGCAAAACTGAGAGAGGACAAAGCTGCTAACCTTTGTGAACACTTGGATGTAGAAGGTTTTCTTCAAATCTTCACAAATCTTGGCCAAAATGGAGGATGAACTCGAGCAAAGAGAGAAGTGAGCTTCAAAAACAGAGAATGAGCTTGGCCGACTCATGTTGAAGAAGAAGGAGTATATATAGCTATATCTTTAGCACCGGTTGGTAGCACCAGACGGTTCTAAAGGTGGGACACTAGAACCGGCTGGTAGCACCAACCGGTGCTAAAGGTTCTAGCGGGCCCCCCAGCCCAACGGCAATCTGCCGCCACACCTTTAGCATCGGTTTGTTAATTGTATACTCGTGTATATGAGCACTAGTATAAAACAGGGCTTTGGATATGAGCAAAGGTCACGGCCCGAACACGAACCGGTTCTACTGGCCGAATTGCACCAGTTCGTGAGGCCGGGCTTTAGAACTACAAACCGGTGCTAAAGGTGTGGCGGCAGATTGCCGTTGGCCTCGGGCCCATCACACGAACCGGTTCTAAAGCCCGGCCTCACGAACCGGTGCAATTCGGCCAGTAGAACCGGTTCGTGTTCGGGCCGTGGCCTTTGCTCATATCCAAAGCCTTGTTTTGTACTAGTGCTCATATACACGAGTATACAATTACCCCTATGATGCACACACGCACACCCTACCCCTATAAGCATCTTCGCAATACTGAGCCGGTACATCATCTTGAGATTAATGAAGTCATCACCTCGTCTTCAATGGGAACGTCTCCTCCCACTGAAAGCGCATCACCGAAAGCCCTAGAATAAATCCAGAAAAATGCGAGCACCATTGTCAAATCTGGAATTTAAACTCTGGTGGGCTAGGAATACAACTATCCACCTAACCAACTCAACCACAGGTTTATTTAACAGGAATGGAGTCAACAACTCGTAGTACGGTATCTTGCGCCAATTTTTCATACTTCAGTTTGTGTTGTCACGTCAAACCAATTAATCTGTGTGTGGGCTAGCTGTGGCGAGCGATGGTAGAGCAATCTTGGTGAGATATGGCACAGTTTCTTCTTGAGGAGGAAGAAATTAATGGATGGATGAGCTTTGGGTTCACGGGGATCCGCATGCTGCACATGGGTCTTCTTGGCCGAGGAAATTGCATTCCGTCGTCTGACAAACCGAATTAATTAATAATTTTCTAGGCTTCTTGTGCAGACGCAATTAACTCATATTAGTATGACAGGTGGGTCCTCTTGGCGTGGGCCCATGCGTCAGTGAAAAAGAATCATACTCGAGCAATACTATCTCTTTTTTTTGCGAATACGAGCAATACTATCTCACCTTGAGAAATTCCGGGCCAGGACAGCAGTGAGCCCGTAACAGATTTCTTACTATCAGGGACGTGAAAAGAAACCAGAAGGAAGGGTGGACACCCTTGTCAGTGAAAGAGGCTGGCTGTAAATTCCCGCTCAAGGAAGCCAAAGTAACCGCCGTAAAGACGCTCGCCGCCGGTCATCTATAAATTCCCCCATCCTACTCATTTCTCTCACCTCATCTCTCACGAAACACAACACACGCCGCACGCAACCCGAGAGGCCGAGAGAGAGAGAGAGAGAGATGGAGGAGGAGGGTGTGGTGCAGCCGCCGCCGATCGTGGTGGAGGAGGAGGGGGTGGTGCTGCTGCCTCCGATCGTGGTGGAGGATGAGGGGGTGGTGCAGCCGCCGCCGATCGTGGTGGAGGAGGAGTGGGTGGTGCTGCCGCCGCCGATCTTGGTGGTGGAGGAGGAGGGGGTGGTGCTGCCGCCGCCGATCTTGGTGGTGGAGGATGAGGGGGTGGTGCTGCAGCCGCTGCCGTTGGTGGTGGAGGAGGAGGGGGTGGTTCTGCCGCCGCCGATCTTGGTGGTGGAGGAGGAGGGGGTGGTGCTGCCGCCGCCGATCTTGGTGGTGGAGGAGGAGGGGGTGGTGCAGCCGCCGCCTATCGTGGTGGAGGAGGAGGAGGAGGGGGTGGTGCTGCAGCCGCTGCCGTTGGCGGAGGAGGAGGAGGGGGTGGTGCTGCAGCCGCTGCCGTTGGTGGTGGAGGAGGAGGAGGAGGTGGTGCGGACCGTGCGGTATCTGCGGAAGCATATTCTGACTCCGGCATTCGTGAGGTGGTTGCCAGAAAACATGGTGAATGAGAAACTCAGCAGGCACGCTGTCGCCACCGGGCTGGACGGCGTCATCTCCCGCTGCGAGGAGGCCCGCCTGAAGCTCCAGGAGATCATGGCGGTGCTGATCGACGAGCCCGGCGACGCAGCGGAGGTCCTCTACGCCAACTTGCTCGAGTTCGTGAACCCCGGCTTGGATTCGCTCCTCCCCCTCGACCCCGCCGGGAAACTCGTCGACAGCCTGTTCCACCACCCCGGGCCGCTCGCGGGC
The DNA here is from genome assembly GCA_950022295.1 of Bromus sterilis. Classification (NCBI taxonomy): domain Eukaryota; kingdom Viridiplantae; phylum Streptophyta; class Magnoliopsida; order Poales; family Poaceae; genus Bromus; species Bromus sterilis. Next base: position 437,870,832 of record OX465595.1, read on the forward strand.
GCCGTCGACATCGCCACAGACCTCGTCCGCGACTTCTTCTTCAACCCGGATCCGGACACTACCGCACCACTCCAGGCGGCCCGTTGCGATCTCGGTCGCGTCCTCGACGTCGACCACCACAACGCCGGGTGCAGCTTCCGCACCTACGCCTTCACTCGCGGAATTTACCTGCCCCTCCCCGGGATCACGATGCCCGACAGCTTCGCGTTCGAGCTGTGGGTCGCCAACCACAACCGCCTCGACGCCCAGGGAAGGGTCGCCATGGAGAAGCTGGACCACTCAATGGCTGACCTGGAAGTCTGGTTGGGCCCGTGCACGTCGCGGGCGCGACCCCAGGCCGGTGTGCGCCTGTCGACGGCCGTGGTGACGCTGCAGCAGACCATCAGCGAGGTCGTCGAGGGGCTGCACGCTATGCAAGAAACCTTGGCGCTATTGGACGGTGATGTGCTCTACATGACCAGGCTGCAGGACGATCCACGGTCTCCATGATCATGATCAGGCGCGAGGACGACGATCCCGCAAGGCCACAACGCCAAGGTCTCCATCGCCCAAGTCCAAGCGCATCCGCGAGCAACAGGCTCTTTTGTCTTTCTGAGCATCTCTTGCTTTCTTCAGTGGTGTTGGACGAACATGACTCGCTGGCTGGAATATTAGGTACTTGCCTCTGTTGTTCTGGCAAGTTCATTTTGCAGGTTCTGTTCCGTTTCCAGTTGATCCGATTGAAATGTGTGCTTGCCCCTAATTTCTTGCTTCTTGTGTTCAGTTAGTTTGTGGTGTTATCTTTTGTCGTCCTTGGATCACTATACATAGCCATTAATTGCTCTATATGTTTGTTGTTCCTGCTGCATGCTTCTTTTGATGAATGGATTAATTAACTGCCAAAATTGGATTGATTGTTGATGAATTCAGGGTGTACTAAGCACCTATCTTGTGAACTTCTGAACTTTTCATATTGAGGGATAGATTAAAATGCAGATGATAACTTGCATGCTCAGTCAAATGTAGCTTCAGTTTTGGGTGTCAACTAGCCTATCTAGTGCCTAGTTGCCTACATATTATGCTTGTATATATGCTTGAAGTATTATGTGAACAATATTGGTCATATTACGCTTAGTATATCAATCTTGGTCGAATAAACTCTTAAGCTTAGTATGTGCATGATGTGTTCTATGCATAGAATTTATTTATTAGCAATGTGAAAAGATAGTCACAAAAATGTATCAACGTTTATAGCCAACGTCCTTTTTAGAAGTGCTCCATTGGTATGCCTTTCAGTTTCTAAACAAAGGAAAATATATATGAAGTAGGAATAGGAGCCTATATTGGTGGTGCAACCTATCAGGACTGGGCACTTTTGGATACATTTTTGTGTCTGCTCTGCATGAAACTGTACTTTTCTGGACTACTATGTTGTACTGTAAAAAAAAATCAGTCGCACAGTGTTACACCGAGTTTTCATCGAGGTTGTCAGTTGGAAATCTGGAATCAGTGAATTCCTATTTTTGTTTTCCTTTGCAGATTGCACACGTGAATTGTTCATTAGGCTTCAGGCATCACATTCTATATTTGACCTTCAAGATTTCAGGTCACACAATGTTTCGTAATATTTTTTTGAAAGGAATCAGAGAAACAATCACATACTCCTTTTGAAAGGAGTATTTATTTACCAAATCAAGCAAATACATATACCTCCTTTTGAAATATCCATATGTATTTCAGATACTAAAATTACATTGCACATTGATCCTGTGACACTTGATCATCTCAATATAAAATCTGTCCACATCTACATTTGATCACTACACTAATGGCTTGTGAATTGCAGTTTCCTACACCCTACATCCTTTATCTAATGCAACATAGTCTCTTTCCTTTAATCAGAGCTTCTGAATCCTGTAGAAGTGAATTTTCCTATCAGGAAAAAAATTAAGGGTTTATCGTATTGCAGATAGTACCATAGATACTATAGGGCCATAGAATTGAACAGATGAACTTACCTCGTGAAGGAAGAATACTGAAAGGAGTAGTGAGAAGGTTACATGGTCTTAATGGTATATGTGCAAATGGCACCTGCAAGGCTGCAATCTTTCCAAGTATCATGTTTGCCAAAAGATAGCCCATATGGACAATAGCCAAAGGAAGGACAGCAACAAGCTGGGAAACTATAACAAGACTGATATGGTGTTGATCATCTAGATGTTTCTCAGAGAGTAACTGAAAGGTGCCAGCATCCACATGCATGATGCTGAATTTCGTTTGCACAACCTACAGGATAGTCTCCACCGAATGGAAGTTATGTTTCAGAACCTGCAGCAGCCAATGCACAATGTGCAAGAGATGACTAGAGAAAAGAATAAAAGCTTGGTTACATATAATTGAAAGCACAGAGGCTGAAACTGTTGAATAGCAGTGCGAAACTATTGCTGCTATATGTAATAGGGGATTGCTAGATCTTAATCGAGTCTCAGTCGATAGTCGATACTATATCCGTGAGGTCGTGAGGTGTTCTTCCTTAACTGATGGTAGCTTTGGCCTACGGACTAACTGATCGTTAACCGTTGACGCGGTCTCAGGTTGTGCGCGCAGGCCGAATTAGCAGGTGCTGGTTCATGACATATGGAGAGTCGGTGCATCCGTGCATGACCAAATCAACTCCATTGTCTCTCATAGGAGGCTACTGCTAAACTAGGTAACCAACGTACTAGATACAGAAATAAAATATCCAAGAAACCAGAGCTGAAAATGAGTGATCTAGAGGCAGGAATTCAAGACACTTCCAACTCATGGCTGAAACCGTCCAACTTCATGCTACTGCACCTCGAGTTAGTTGATACTGAATTCCCGCATGTTGACGCGAAAATGCAGAGACAAATAGTTGAGGCACGTCTAGGAATCCAAACTTACGATCAACATTTAGTAGCGAGAAACAGTAAAAGATTGTACCATCATGAGCCAACATACTCCTTACAAAGAAGCTTGTCAAATGAGATCCTCAGGACACAAAAGATGGTGTAGTCAGGTAAGCTCTTGACTCCAGTACGTTGAAGAGGAAGCCAGCACAAAAATAGCTGGTCTTGTGCAGATCTCTTCTGATCAAAGGGCGATGGTTCATGAGATTGTTTTGGCACGAGATAATTCAACGAGTTAAATGCCTCCTTGCATAATCAAATTATGACATTATTATCGTTATATAGATATAGATGTGTTGAAGTAGCAATGCATGAAGACACTATTTGGGATTCACTCTTGAGACAATAATCGTATGCTCCCTCCGGTCACAAATATAATTAAGCTGCTGAGACGTCAACATGGTCCACAAGGTCACATTTTAACCACAATTTCTCTGGACATATATCGTTTTGGATACAGTAATATATTATAAATTACCTTCCATGGACACTAAGTAGTAGGAGTATCAACCTTATGTTATATGTCTGGATTTTCAACTATCAATGGTTGCGCGAGGGAGCTCCGATTAGGTTCAGTTTTACTGTTATAAATGTCTGGATTTTCAACTATCAATGGTTGAAGTTTTTTTTTTTGCGAAATAACGGAAGTTGTTTTATTCTATAATTACAGAGTTACAGTCAGCTGACAAAAGTCCAGCGATACAAGGAGGTCCTCTATGTAGCGAGCAAGCAGTGCTACACTCAGTACGACCGTGATTTGCCAGACGATCTGCTACTCTGTTCAACTTTGGACAATCCTAAAATGGCGTTTGTGATCGGAGGGACTGAAGGAGTATCAAACTAGTGAATTGAACTGAATAGTATGAGCAAGATATACATTGTATGGATGTTTAAGTATGATGCTCTATATGATTTATCATGACACGGAATAATGGAATCCAAAGCGAGGTTTGCTTTTACACTATATTTTAGACACAGACGGGGATAAGTATGGTACCTTAATACGTTTTCAATCTCAACATTTGTTCGGTCCAGCTTCAGACCGTCTTCAAATGCATCACATGCTTTTTCATAGTTCTGAAGACAGATGGATTGCAGTGTCATTAGGGGATAAGAAGGGACTGACCACAGCAGAAGGAGTAGCTGTAAAATGTGAAGTTTTATCTCACCTTCAAAAACATTTGGGCAGCCTCTTGCCTGTTACAGGCCTATGGCCAATTTAAAACAGTAAAACTGGACCACTTCCGAGCCTTTTCACGCCATATGCCTTCCTGGCCGTTTGATTTAATGACCCTACAGCGATTAACGTTTGTTCTCTCGCAGTGGAGGAAGTTGATGGAGAGTTGGTGAAGCGTGAAGGTTTACAATACCTCAAACTGATCTAATCCGGAGAAGTCCCTCGAACAGATCTAATCTGAATAAGAAGAAGAAGAAGTCCCTCGAACGAAAGAGTGGACAAAGGGGAGCACCTTAGTTACACATTAAGCCATCCAGACCACCCTCAATAACGTATCTTCTGCGCCATCCAGACCACCCTCAATGTCGTCGTGGCCATGCGGACTAAGGAATGTCTCGCAGAAACCGAGGGGGAGGGGGGATTATCATGAGCGGGTCCTCCACTGAAGTCTCTAGGTTAGTAGGGATACAGGGAGTCGGTGGTTCCTTCTGTGCAAACCAGCTCAGGGAAGACGACTGCAGGTTTATTATGGATGGCGGGATGCTCTGTCAAGAAGGAAGAGGCTAATCGGAGCTCCATCGCGCTTTAGACGTTTTTGGCCGTCCATTTTCATCATTTGGGTAACCCTGGCCGTCCGATGTTGCACTAGCGCTACGTGGGCCAACGTCATTTGGGGACGCTGCTCCCGTAACTATTATTTTCAAGCAACCTGGTTGATTGGGCTATGTACACTTCACAAGGCCCATTTGGTGCCCACGTCTAATCCGCCGAATGAGCTCCCTCCCCTCCGGACCTATCCATGACCTATCAAAAAAAAATCTTCTCCTTCTACGCCAGGTTGCAGCGCCGCAACCTTCCTCCGATCCCCACTTCCCTTTACATCGGCAGGGAAGCTGCGCACCTCTTCAATAACAAGGTTTTGGTTGGATTTTGAACTGATGTGGCCAAGTGGGTCACGAACTCACGATTGAGCCAGGGGAAGAGAATACAGGCGACGAAAAGGAGGTGAAGCATTAGGTGCCATGCTCAACCCATGACGCGAGGAACATCTGGCGTCGCAAGGATGGCGTGGAAGTCTGGTGTGGATCCTCGATGCACGGAGCTTCTCATGCATAGTGGGTCATCGCTGGCTCGATCTCCAACTGGAGCGACTCAAAAGTTGTGGCAGTCTTGCTTGATTCCTCACCATGATCTGTCTCTCCATTCTGGCCAGTTTCAATTTATTCTGTCTTGTTTTTCTTCAGCCCCTTCTCATCTATACCTAATAATAAAGGGAGGTGAGTTTCTCCTTCCGTTTTAACCTTTTTGCAAAAAAGCCCCTCTATTTTAGATGAATCAACCCGCAGTCCAGTTTACATTGGAAAAAAAATCGCTGCTCTGTCAATTTCTAATGGGCCACTTCCGCTAGGCCCATGGCCGCTGGAAAAAAAATGCCAGCCAAACCAGTGAGCACTTGGGCCTTGTGAAGGTGCTCCAAATATCACAAAAAAAAATTACACGATGTTAATTTTTTGTATCATTCATTCCAAAATTCTAGATGTATCTAACTCACGAAAAAAAGTGTATCCGCAAAAAAAAACTCACGAAAAATTTACACATGTTTTACTATTTTGTATAATTTTAAATGCGTTTGCGCCTTTTTAAAACATATAAAGTTAATTATACATACATCATAGGAATTTTATCATAATATTAAAAAAAACTCACTTTGTTTTAAGCAGTATTTGTTTTTATTTAAAAATATAGCTTCAAATATCAGAAAAAAAATGTTCACGTGATTTTAATTTTTTTGTATCGTCCGTTCAAAAATCCTACATGTAGCTAACTCACGAAAAATTTACACATGTTTTACTATTTTGTATTATTTTCAATGCGTTTGTGCCTTTTTAAAACATATCAAGTTAATTATACATACATCATAGGAATTTTATCATAATATTAAAAAATTTACTTTGTTTTAAGAAATATTTATTTTTATTAAAAAAATATTCCTCCAAATATCAGAAAATAAATGTTCACGTGATTTTAATTTTTTTTATCATTCGTTCAAAAATCCTAAATGTAGCTAACTCACGAAAAATTTACACATGTTTTACTATTTTGTATTATTTTAAATGCGTTTGCGCCTTATTAAAACATATCAAGTTAATTATACATACATCATAGGAATTTTATCATAATATTAAAAAAATCACTTTGTTTTAAGCAATATTTATTTTTATTCAAAAATATTACTGCAGATATCAGAAAAAAAAATGTTCACATGATTTTAATTTTTTGTACCATTCGTTCAAAAATCCTACATGTACCTAACTCACGAAAAATTTACACATATTTTACTATTTTGTATTATTTTAAATGCGTTTGCGCCTTTTTAAAACATATAAAGTTAATTATACATACATCATAATACTAAAAAAATCACTTTGTTTTAAGAAATATTTATTTTATTAAAAAATATTGCTCCAAATATCAGAAAAAAAATGTTCACGTGATTTTTATTTTTTGTATCATTTGTTCAAAAATCCTACATGTAGCTAACTCATGAAAAAGTATACCCACAAAAAAGCCACGAAAAATGTTCACATGTATTAACATTTGTATTATTTTAAATGGGTTTGCGCCTTTTTAAAATATATAAAGTTAATTTCTCGTAAATCATAGGTATTTTCTCATAAGATTAAAACTGTCTCCCATTGTTTGAAGCAATATTTATTATATGAAAAAGTATTGCATCAAATATCACAAAAAAAACTTCACACGATTTTAATTTTTTGTGTCATTCATTCCAAAATCCTAAATGTATCTAACTCACGAAAAAGTGTATCCGCAAAAAAAAACTAACCAAAAGTTTACACATGTTTTACAATTTTGTATTATTTTAAATGCGTTTGCGCCTTGTTAAAACATATAAAGTTAATTTTACATACATCATAAGTATTTTATCATAAGATTAAAATTTTCACCCGGTGTTTTAAGCAATATTTATTTTTATTGAAAAATATTGCTCAAAATATCAGAAAAAAAATGTTCACGTGATTTTAATCTTTTGTGTCATTCGTTAAAAAATTCTACATGTAGCTAACTCACGAAAAAAATGTACCCACAAAAAACCACGAAAAATGTTCAGATGTATTAAAATTTTGTATTATTTTAAATACGTTTATGCCTTTTCAAAAGTTATAAAGTTAATTTTACGTACATCATAGTTATTTTATCATAAGATTAAAATTTTCTCCCGTTGCAACGCACGGGCATTGTCCTAGTCTGCCTCTATGCGTCGTTGAGAGATATGGAAGCCACAACGATAAAATTTTAGCCACGGCCACCAGGTAATCTTATTATTCTTAATGAAACGCTATACACAATTACCATTCTTCTCTTATTGTTCTGAATTTCTGATTAACATGATTCTGGCAGTGACCACATCATATATTGTACTGTACTAAATGTAGCCAATTCAGGTATGTATTCATCACGATATAATATGTGGAGATCTAAGATGTTTGCATAGCTAATTCATTGCACATTCCTTCCATCTTTTTTCAAACAAATTATGAACTCACACACGTTGTTTGATACCTGTTTATTAATCCAAATTAACATACAATCCTTTGTATAGAAAAAATGTGAATGCCAATATGCTTGCTAACTTTAAATCTTACATTCTTAAGAAGTTGCTCCCCACTACTACCAATTCTCTCAACATGCACACACTCCACATCATCATCCATGCCACATCATCCTCCACTAGCATATTTCTCTCAACATGCAACATCATTCAACATGCATTAGAAAGACCCACCTCAATATGCCACTATGCATAATAAAAACCCACATGCAACATGCATGTATGAGAATTTTTATTTTATTATGATATTTATATTGAATCCATATATTAATTCAAAAGTTATTGTTTCAAATATACATGCTTCATTTAACCAAACATTTTCACTGGAATATTTTGCAAAAAAGTTCCACAACAACGTGCGGGGCATCATCTAGTTGTATAGGTGTTGGTGAGGGATATGCTACTGCCGAGGATTTGATCTTGTGATGCGTTAAGGCAAGGATCTTGATTTTTCATTTTTAATCCCTTCATGTGCTATTTCTATACTTTTGCTTCTGTAAATTCCTCATCTAGGTAAACAGCTCAAATCTTGTGAGTTTCAGAAATCAGCATCTTTCCGTAGCTTAGGACAAAAACATGGTAATTTTTTATGACGAAAAAAAGCATGGTAATTTTGTGTAATATATAGTGGAGTTTATTAATTAACATCTGCCTGAAGCTACCAGTCGATAATAATTGTAAAATTTGACAAATGAAGATACCGCTAAAGATTAAAATCTTTGCATGGTATCTTCGAAAAGGTGTCATTCTAACAAAAGACAATCTTGTCAAACGCAATTGGCAACGGAGCAAGAAATGTGTTTCATGTGCTCATGACGAGACAATAAAACATCTTTTTTTCTCTTGTAAGGTTGCACGATCTATTTGGTCAGCTATCCAAATGGCTTCGAACTTATATCAACCCACATCTGTTGCTAATATATTCGGCAATTGGCTTCATGGGATAGATAATAAGCTTAAAACCATTCCTAGGGTAGGAGCGCTCGCTGTAATATGGTCGCTCTGGCTATGTAGAAATGACAAGATCTTTTCTGATAAAAATTTCTCTTGCTTACAGGTTCTTTACAGATGCACAGGTATTCTCCGTTCGTGGTCCATCTTACAACGGGTGGAATATCGAGGCCTTTTTACGGAGGCGTGTGCACGACTGGAAAAGGTGGCGAGGGATATTTTTATCCAACATGGGTGGCAGCGTGATCTACGTATAGAGCTACCCTGAGCGGCGATAGTTCATTTGAGTTGTAACTTATCGTATGCACTTTTTCTTTTCCCTTTTGATGACTTTTGGCTATGTGCATCTTAGCTATGCAGAGGCTGGATGTACTTGCTTTATTTGAGTAATAAAGCCTTTTATCAAAAAAAATCTGCCTGAAGCTGTGCAAAAGGCTTTTCAGTTATTTTTTCTGCAACTTCTTACACTTCACGCTGGTTCTACTAGACAAGTGTGATAACCTTCAGATATCCCAGTAACAAAATCATTTTTGAGGCATATGATTACTCGGTTTTAGTGATCGAGATATATACTGGATTCATGCAAGGGGGGAGCTTTGAGAGACAATAAATGATATCAAGGTGAATTCCAAACCTATGATTCAACAACATTCCATGTTTTGATATTTCTTATGGGTGAAACAAAGCTAAGCTTTCAAGCCATCATTCAAGAAATGTAGTATACACGTCTATGATTTGAGGCTTCATGGTCAGGTCCTTCCAGTTTGTCCTGAAACTTAGCTACTCTTGATCTGTCCAATCCACCTTTGATCAACTAGATTTAGTGCCAAGTAATAACTGACGAATGTGTGTACAAATGCATTGAACGATGTTACGGCGATATCATGTAGTTTTAGTATTTGGTTATGATGGGGTTTAACAAACAATTAGGAATATGCATCTGGTTTAGTTAAATCGAGGTAAGGGGACTCCAATTAGGCACAAACGCATGTAGGTTGATGAACACCTGCAAACACCGGTTGAGATCCCAAAACCAGTGAATAAGGAGGGAGTGGTCGCCGCACGTCTTTTGTTGTGTTGTTGCCATTAGGATTGAAAGCTTTACATAACAATTTATTTCTCTCATGTAAACTATTTCTACTTGCGCATGGATTGGATATCGAAAAGTAAGAATATCACTTATTTTAATGCAGATGACGTCAGCGTGAGGTGATAGTCTCTGCATGCAATCTTTACTTGCTAGCCGCCGCACCACATTGCTCCTGTGCGGCGGATCACAATAGCTTTTCCCTAAAACATAGACAAAAAGTTCCTAACAGAAAAGGGCCGCTGCCCATTCTCGCGCTAGTCATGCATAAGAAAGAAAGAAAGAAAGGAAAAACAAACAAAACAGGTCGGCCGCACATACACGGGCTGATTTCTCACGAAGTAACACAGTTTTTTTGGGAAGGTGGGTTGATTGCCCGCTAGAAAAACCGAGTCACGAGATTTTATTGAAAAGGAAGAAAGATAAAAATGACATGGCAAAACTGCTGATGTGAATAGCTTACAAGTTAAGAAAAATAGGTTAGTAAGAAAAAAAAATTAGGTATTATAGATGTGCAACTGAAGAGTGAATAAATTATTTTTGTTACCCATTTGTACATGGAATGGAAAACAAATAAAGGAGTGTCGTTCCTCCTATTTTATGCTTGGAGAATAATGGAAAGCCTGCACCCTATCTTGAAAATTCATATATGCACAACATACATACGTATAAATGTCCGCAAGATTATTGGGCTTTAATCATTTACAGATAGGAGCAGAAGATTTAGAGGCTTCTCCCCCCTCTAGAACAATTGAACAAGGCTACATTTCTTTGCGCATGCTACTATATTAATCAAAATTAACCTTCCACATACAGCAGCAAATAGCACCAAGGTGTGAGCAATCATATGTTGTAAAACATATTATTTTTATGAAATGCTGTTTAGACTGCTTTCATTGCACATAAGGGGGGACAGTGGTACAAAACCAGATTTAGCTGGGTACTCTGGGAAAAGAACAGCTAGAAACTTAAAAGGAAAAAAGAAAGAGAGGGGAGGGAGCATCCAGGAGCTACAGCATAGCTAATCAGGCTCTTTAGGGATGTAAACGAGAGCTTGCACCTGAAAAATGCCAATGTAGCTCGAGCTACTTGTAGCTCGTTTTTTTAGAAAAATCATAAAAAATAGTAAAACAGTTCAAAATAAATTTAATTTTTTTATGAATATACATACACATGTATAGGAGATTTGTACCAATTTTCATACTATTATGCCTTAATGCGCCATGGGAATAAAAAAGACAAATACCTGATTTTAAATGGGCTTTATTTTCTTGTTTTTGGACCGAAAATTTGTTATTTTTGGGAAGACTGCATATTACAATATTTTCAAACGATTTTTTACACGTTTGAGAGGAATACACATAAGTTTCCACGGAAAAAAATCGATTTTTTTTAGACATTTAAATGTTGTTTTTGATTTTTTCAAAATAACGAGCTACAAGTCGCTCGAGCTACACCAATTCGCATCCAGCTTGCACCCTTCTTCCCGCGTGCGCCCAAGCCTTGCCTTGCAGCTTCCGAAGAAAAATAGTGTCAGAGCATGAATTATTTCGGAAAATGCGCTCGTTCCTCTCCTGCTATAAAACATGAAAGAATAAGGTCTGGATGTCCACGTGAATACCTGTCCGGAAGACATTGGAGATAGTCAGCAAAAGAATTCAGGAAATGAACTAATGTGAGAACCACCTCCCACATCTGTCCGAATCAATAGACCGTGTCCCGGTATTTTCTCGAATACGCATAACATGTGTATCATCAATTAAAGATATAATAGGGGATAAAGAGCCTCTCTACAATGTTGTACAACACCCACACTCCACGTCCACCGACGCACACCTACACGATTACTCCCGACTCGCTGATGGCACTGAAGTAGTGCTCCTTGTTGGTTACCCCAAGTGGAAGGTTGGATATAGCCTAGAAACAAATTTTCCTTGGCAAAGATACCAAGGTTTGAGTCAATACAGTGAGACTCCAAGATCGACAGGTAGGTGGCTTGGCAAGTGACGCACCGTTTGATCATACTCGATCACTTGCTTAACCTGGACCTTCACACACAACAGATAACTTTGCTCCCAACGAGTTCAGAGAGGTTTTCACTCTCTTCGGCCTTGTTGTTTACGAAGGATTAAACGCAAGGGGATAATAATGATAGTGGTGATAATTGCAACGGAAAGTAAAAGCAGTAAATAAAGTGGAGGTGTAAACAGTGGTAGAAATATGGACCGGGGTCCCATGATGTTCACTAGTGATGCCTCTCTCCCAAAAGACGATAAAACAGCTAAGCTGGGTGAACAAATTACAGCTGGGCAATTGACAAAATTATAAACGCACCACAATGCTAATTATGTTACTTGAAAGTAAGAGGCTCAAAAGTATGGGCAGCACGCCCAGACAAGTAGACCAAAATCCATCTTCATCTACTCACTAATCATCCACCTTGAGATATCTATCAGGAACATCTCACTGGTAATAAGTTGTGATCCCCACCCAAAGTGTAACTCAAAGCAACAGACAATTGCATTAACAATCTATGCGTAAGGTAAACAATCCTTGCAACCGCGGTTACAAGCACCGTTGTTTTCTCCCTGGTGGCAACAGCACATCCCCTAGTCTCAAGTTTCTGTCACTCAAGCTAGACATCGGGGGGCATGAACCCACAATAATGCATAACGCTCCCTCTTGGAGTTACTATCTACTACTTGGCCAAAGCAATAAAAAGCAACGAAGAACATGCAAGACTTACTCAAGAACAAAATATAAAAGGTAAACCAAATGTATAACTCATCATGATCTGAACATAATCCCATAATTCATCGGATCCCAGCAAACACAGCATAGTAACAGCAGGAAAATTATATAGGTGCCTTGATCGTGTAGGGCAGCTCACAAGGACTATAGATTAAGAACTACGAACTTTGAGGTGTGCTTTTGTAGCCCTACATAATTCTCGTCCTCTCTTGACCACAAAGGAATGACCTCTGAGTGTGTCTTCATTGCATGTTTTATGGGAAATATCATGTGATTAGACTATGTTAATGTTGTTGAGAGTTTCCACTAGTGAAAGTATGAAGCCTAGGCCTTGTTTCCACCATTGTTACACCGTTTGTGCTCACTTTTGTCACATGTTTGATTGCTGCAATTTTTATTACAGATTTATATTACCTTGCTTTGCCACACCTATCACTCGTATTTTACCATCTCTTCGCCGAACTAGTGCACCTATACAACTCCTAGTTGTATTAGGTGTGTTGGGGACACAAGAGACTTCTTGTATCTTAATTGCAGGGTTGCTTGAGAGAGACCATCTTCAACCTCTACTTCCCTGAGTTCGATAAATCTTAGGTCATCCACTTGAGGGAAATTGTTGTTTTCCTACAAACCTCTGCGGTTGGAGGCCCAACATAGTCTACAAGAATAGAAGCGTGCGTAGACATCATACTTCCCAATAAAAGCATCCTTGCACTTATCCCAAGAATCTATGATATTCCTAGGCAAGGATTGAAACCAAATTTTAGCTCCTCCTCTCAAGGAGAAAGGAAAAAAGCTTAAGCTTAACAATATCACCTTCTACTTCTTTATACTTTTGCATATCACAAAGTTCAAAAAAATTATTCAAGTGTAAATCCGCAGCATCTGCAGCACCGGAGAATTGTTCTTTCATAACAAGATTTAACAAAGCAGGTTTAATGTCATAAGAAGCTGCTGAAGTGGCAGGTGTAGCAATAGGAGTGCAGATAAAGTCATTATTGTTGTGACTAGTGAAGTCACACAACTTAGTGTTTTCAGTGGTACCCATAGTAGCAGCAAGCAGGACAACCAATTTTTTTGTGATTTTTGATAAAGGACACTAAGATAAAAACTGAAAGGTAAACTAACAAGACTAAAAAGCAAAGATAAAACATAGTGTGCAACTCCCCTATCTTGAAGATTGGAGTCCCCGGCAACGGCGCCAGAAATTAGCTTGATGGCACTGAAGTAGTGCTCCTCGTTGCCTACCCCAAATGGAAGGTTGAGATGTAGCGTAGCGTAATTTCCTTCGGTGAAGATACCAAGGTTTGTCTCCAGTAGGAATCCAGCTACGGCAAGTAGGTGACAACGTCGCTAGAAATTACTAGTACGTGAGTTGACGTGAACCTGCACACAGATACAAATAACTTTGCTCCCAACGAGTACAGAGAGGTTGTTAATCTCTCCGGCCTTGCTGTTTACAAAGGGTCAAATGCAAGACATAAAAGGTAATGATAACTGCAACTAGAAAGTAAAACAATAAGTAAAAAAAATTAAACCTGTGAACACAACTTAGTGTTTTCAGTGATACCCATAGTAGCAGCAAGCAGGACAACCAATTTTTTGTGATTTTTGATAAAGGACACTAAGATAAAAACTGAAAGGTAAACTAACAAGACTAAAAAGCAAAGATAAAATATAGTGTGCAACTCCCCTATCTTGAAGATTGGAGTCCCCGGCAATGGCGCCAGAAATTAGCTTGACGGCACTGAAGTAGTGCTCCTCGTTGCCTACCCCAAGTGGAAGGTTGAGATGTAGCGTAGCGTAATTTCCTTCGGTGAAGATACCAAGGTTTGTCTCTAGTAGGAATCCAACTACGACAAGTAGGTAACAACGACACTAGAAATTACTAGTACGTGAGTTGACGTGAACATGCACACAGATACAAATAACTTTGCTTCCAACGAGTACAGAGAGGTTTTCAATCTCTCCGGCCTTGCTGTTTACAAAGTGTCAAACGCAAGAGATAAAAGGTAATGATTACTGCAACTAGAAAGTGAAACAGGAGGTAAATTGAGGGTGTAAAACAATGGTGGAAATATGGACTGGGGCCCCATGAAGTTCACTAGTGAAGTCTCTCTCCCAAAATATGATAAACAGCTATGCAAGGTGAACAAATTACTGCTGGGCAATTGACAGGATTACGGACGCAAACCAATGCTAACTATGCTACGAAATAAAGGAAGAGGCTCAAAAGCATGGGCAGTACACCAAAAAAAGTAGAATGAAATCCATCTGCATCTACTCACTAATCATCCACCTTGAGATATTTATCCAGAATATCTCGCTGGTATTAAGTTGCGAGCCCCACCCAAAGTGTAAACCCAAAGCAACAGACAACTGCATTAAAAGAACTTTGCGTAAAGTAAACAATCTTTGCAACCGCGGTTACAGGCACCGTTGTTTTACCCCTTGTGGCAACAACACATCTCCTAGACTCATGTTTCTGTCACTCAAGCTAGTCATCAGGGGGCATGAACCCACAATCAAGCATAACGCTCCCTCTTGGAGTTACTACCTACTACTTTGCCAAAGCAATAAACAGCAACGGCGAACATGCAAGAATTACTCAAGAACAAAAATATAAAAGGAGAAGAACCAAATATATTACTCGTCACAATTTGAACATAGTCTCATAATCCATCAGATCCTAGCATACTCAACATAGCAACAGCAAAAAGAATTGCATATGCCTTGATCATGTAGGGAAGCTCACAAGGTCTAATCCATGAATTACAAAGAGGGGGAGAGGACATCACATAGCTACTGATCATGGACCTATGGTCCAAGGTGGACTACTCACGGCTCATCCGGGAAGCGTCCATGGTGGTGGAGAAGCTCCCGAAGGTCAATCATCCCTCCGGCAGGGTGCCAGGAAGAGGTCCTCTGGTGCTCCCGATCTTGGAAGCGCGGCGGCAGCGAAACAGAGGCAAGATCGCGAAAAAAGGTTCTGTCCTCGGGGGTTTCGGGATGAAGGAAATATATAGGAGAAGGGGGGCAGCCAGGGGGGCCACCAGGAGTCCAGGCGGCCTCCCGACGTGGCCCCACCCTAGGACGCGCCCCCTGCCCCCCTAGGCACTAGGTGGAGCCCCTCTGGCCCCCCTTCAGGCATCTGGAAGCTTTTGGTACGCTGGTTTTTTATATATTTTTCCCAAAAAAACTTTGGCATTTTACGCAATGGGGAAACCTGAAATAAAAAGACAGCAGAAAACATAAACTGGCACTGGGGTGCACTAAGTTAATAGGTTAGTACAAATATGATCAAAAGTGTATGAAAGTGTATCAAAAGCATAGCAATATCACCAAAAACATGCATGGAGCAAGCAGAAATTATAGATACGTTTGGGACGTATCAGCGGCCATGGCAGCAGCGCCCACGATTGCGGGGTCACGGACGTATCCTGCCATGTATAGAGCTCGTGCCGCCTCTTTTTGCGCGATAACCTGCTTCTCCCGCTCCAAGGCTTCTTCCTTGGCTTGCGCGACCATGGCTTTGGCAGCGGCCTCGGCTTTGGCGGCGGCCGCGTTTTTTGCGGCAGTCGGCTCTTTTGGCCGACTGCAAGGCCCTGTCCCGCGCCGCCTCCTCCTCCGTCAACACCTTCTTGGGTTTCCTCGGGAGCTTCGGAGCGACTGCGGCGGTGGAGGCGGTGATGGTGGGCTCGGGGGGGGGGGGGGCGGAGCCAGCGCCGACGCTGAGATTTGGCTCGATCTCCATGGAAGAGCGCGGGAAGCTTTGGGAGATAATGGAGGGAAATGTGGTGTTGTGTGTGACCGACGAGTAGGCCAGGGAAGGACAAGGGCGGGCACTCACGCGTGTTGATACGTCCAAAACGTATCTATAATTTCTGCTTGTTCCATGCCTCTTTTGTGTGATATTGCTATGATATTGATGAACTTCCATACACTTTTGATCATATTTGGACTAACCTATTAACTCAGTGCACCCCAGTGTCAGTTCCTGTTTTCTGCTGTTTTCTATTTCAGGTTTCCCCCATATAAAAAGTGCTCCAAAAATTCGGGAAAAACCAATAAAAAATCAGCGTTCAGGAAGCTTCGGGAATCACCGAGGGGGGAGAGGGGACCCACCAGGTCCCCAGGGTGGGGCCGCGCCAGGGGGCCGCCTGGATCCCTGGTGGCCCCCATGGCTCCCCCCCCCCCCCCTCGCCTATTTATTCCCCGTGACGTGAAAACCCCAAATCAGGAACCCTTTTTCGCGATCTCTCCTCTGTTCCGCCGCCGCGCTTCCAAGATCGGGAACACCAGAAGACCTCTTCCCGGCACCCTGCCGGAGGGAGGAACCACCTCCGGGAGCTTCTCCACCACCATGGATGCTTCCCGGATGAACCGTGAGTAGTCCACCTTGGACCATGGGTCTATGATCAGTATCTATGTGATGTTCTCCTCCCCTCTTTGTTCTTCATGGATTAGACCTCGTGAGCTGCCCTACATGATCGAGGCACATATGTAATATTTCTGCTGTTGCTATGCTGAGTTTGCTGGGATCCTATGGATTATGAGATTATGTTCAGATTGTGTTTGAGTAATATATTTGATTCTCCTCTTTTATATTTATGTTCTTGAGTAATTCTTGCATGTTCTCCGTTGATGTTTATTGCTTTGGCCAAGTAGTAGGTAGTGACTCCAAGAGGGAGCGTTATGCATGATTGTGGGTTCATGCCCCCCGATGACTAGCTTGAGTGACAGAAACATGAGTCTAAGGTATGTGTTGTTGCCACAAGGGGGAAAACAACGGTGCTTGTACTTGCGGGTGCAAGGATTGTTTACTTTACGCAAAGTTCTTTAATGCAGTTGTCCGTTGCTTTGAGTTTACGCTTTGGGTGGGATTCGCAACTTAATACCAGCGAGATGTTCTGGATAGATATCTCAAGGTGGATGATTAGTAGGTAGATGCAGATGGATTTCGGTCTACTTGTCTTGGCGTACCGCCCATGCTTTTGAGCCTCTTCCTTTCTTTATAGCATAATTAGCATTGGTTCGCGCACATAATTCTGTCAATTGCCCAGCTGTAATTTGTTTACCTCGCATGGCTATTTTATCGTCTTTTGGGAGAGAGACATCATTAGTGAACATCATAGGACCCCGGTCCATATTTCCAATATTGTCTACACCCGCTATCAATTTACTGCTTTATCTGCTTTTCATTTGCTATCGCTATCATTATTATCCCGTGCGTTTTATCCTTTGTAAACAACAAGGTCGGAGGGATTGACAACCCCTTTGTACTCGTTGGGAGCAAAGTTATATGTTGTGTGTGCAGGTCCACGTCAACCGCCAATCTCTGGCGCCGTTGTCACCTTCTTGTCGTTATCGGAGTCCTACTGGAGACAAACCTTGGTATCTTCACCGAGGGAAATTTGTTGCTGTCTACATCTCAACCTTCCACTTTGGGTAACCAACGAGGGGCGAGAATTAAACTCTCGTGACATCAAAGCAATTTTTGGCGCCGTTGCCGGGGACTCCGCTCTTCAAGATAGGGGAGTTGCACACTATGTTTTATCTTTGCTTTTTAGTCTTGTTTGTTTACCTTCCAGTTTTTGCTTTTGTGTCCTTTATCAAAAATCAAAAAAATAGTTATCTTGCTTGCTGCTGCTATGGGTTCCTCTGAGAACACCAAGTTGTGTGACTTCACTAGTCACAACAATAGTGACTTTATCTGTACTCCTATTGCTACACCTGCCACTTCAGCACCTTCTTATGAGATTAAACCTGCTTTGCTGAACCTTGTTATGAAAGATCAATTCTCTGGTGCTAGAGATGATGCTGCTTTGCACTTAAATAATTTTATTGAGCTTTGTGATATGCAAAAGTACAAAGAAGTAGATGGTGATATTGTTAAGCTTAAGCTTTTTCCTTTCTCCTTGAGAGATGAAGCTAAAATCTCGTTTCAATCCTTGCCTAGGAATAGCATAGATTCTTGGGATAAGTGCAAGGATGCTTTTATTGGGAAGTACTATCCCCCTGCTAAAATTATCCAATTGAGGAGCTTTATTATGAATTTTAAACAATTGGATAATGAACACGTTGCCCAAGCTTAGGAACGCATGAAATATCTTGTTAAGAATTGCCCTACACATGGTTTGACTACTTGGATGGTTATCCAAACTTTTTATGCAGGCTTGAACTTTACCTCGCGGAACTTGCTAGATTCGGCCGTGGGAGGAACCTTTATGTCAACTACACTTGGTGCTGCCACAAAACTTCTTGATGAGATGATGACCAACTATTCCCAATGGCACACCGAAAGAGCTCCAACAGGTAGGAAGGTAAACTCTGTCGAGGAGATCTCCTCCCTAAATGAAAAAGTTGACTTGATTATGTCTCTACTTACCAAGCAATCTCCTATTGATCCTCAAGATGTTCCTTTAAATTCTTTGATTGCTCAAGATCAAGTAGATGTGAACTTTATCTCTAGAAACAACTTCAATAATAATGCTTATAGGAGTAATTTTGGGAGCAATCCTAGACCGTTCCCCTCCAACAACTATGGGAACAACAACACTTATCCTAGCACCAAAAACTCCACTTCTGAATTAGAGAGTATGCTTAAAGACTTTATCACTACCCAAAAAGCCTTCAACAAGAGTGTAGAGGAAAAACTAGACAAATTAGATAACCTCTCGTTGAAGGTAGACAATCTAGCCCACGAAGTAGAATTTCTTAAAATTAGAACTTATCCTCTTGAGGAGAGGAAGGTCACTCCTATGAATGCTATCCAAATGCAAATTAATGAAAACATTAGGATGATGGCTAAACTTAAAGAGAGATGGGCTACAGAAAAGGAGGAATAAGATAGAAGTAAGAGCCTTCCTACACACCATACTGTTGCTACTATCCAAGTGGTTGAGGATATCCAAACTCTTAGCACCCAATGCACCCCTAGTCCCACAGGACCTATTAATGGTGATGCTATGACCTCAACCGTAGAAGAAGAAATTCCTATGACTATAGAAGCTACCAAACATGTGAGCCTAAAGGACACAACTACCACTTTACTTGATAGTAGTGACCTTGATTTTGATAATTGCACCCTTTCTGAAGTTATTCGTTTCCTTCACAAGATGTCTAGAGACCCTCCACACTAGCACACTTAATCTTGCCTTCACGGAGCATATCACTAATGCTCTCATCAAAGCTAGGGAGGATAAGCTTAGGGTAGAAGCCTTCATACCTAGAAAGCTAGAAGATGGTTGGGATCCTATGATTAAAATTAAGTTGAATAACTTTTCTTGCTATGCTTTATGTGATGTTGGAGCTAGTACCTCTGTTATGCCCAAAAGAATGTATGATATATTTGAATTGAAACCTTTTGATCCTTGTTCTTTTGGTGTTCGTTTTGTCGATTCTTCCGTAAAGAAACCTTTGGGGAAGATCGATGATGTTCTTATCATTGTCAATGACAATTATGTTCCCGTTGATTTTACTATTATGGACATTGAATGTGAACCTTCTTGTCCAATTATTTTGGGACGTCCTTTTCTTCGCACCGTGGGTGCTGTTATTGATATGAAAGAAGGGATTATAAAATTCCAATTCCCTCTCAAGAAAGGGATGGAACACTTCCCTAGGAAAATATTAATTGCCTTTTGAGTCCGTCACACGGGCTAGTTATTTTCTTGAAAAGACTTGATCTATTTGCATTAAGCCTAGCTAATGGCTTTAAAGAAGCGCTTTCAGGAGGCAGCCTGCAACGAATTTAGGATTTCCTTTTGTTTTTATTCTGTTTTTAGTGGTCTTGATGATTTTTACTACTGTAGCAACATCATTGTATCTTTACTTTTCAAGCTTTGTGCCTTTTATAGCCTCATATGACAAAGGAAGTGAAAGTTGTGACATGCTGTCCAGAAAACAGATTCTGTCCTCGTGACTAGAAAAATGACAGAAAAATCCCAGTTCATCTTTTTGAGATGAAATTTTTACACAGCGTCCTCTATACAATTACGAAACTTTCGTATGTTCTGAGTTTTTTTATTTGAGTTGCAGAAGTATCCCTAAAAAATTATTTACTACCTTTTGGTCTGTTTTTCACAGATTCTGTCTTGTTTTGCCTTTTCTTCGTTTTGCAAACCTTAAGCTTGATTTTTCTTTGCAAAAACTTTTTGGAAATCTTTAGAAACAGTAGCACTTCAATAATATCTTTATTTCCAGTAGAGGGAAAATTATTTTATTATGGGTACTAACCTCGCTAATCAGATTATGATGAGTTATGTATGAAGGGAGTTTTCAAGTGTGCGAGGGAAGATGATGAAAGAAGATTCAGGAGTGTCAAGTGCTCAAGCTTGGGGATGCCCCCATGCATCCCCAAGAAATATCCAAGGAGACTCAAGCGTCTGAGCTTGGGGATGCCCCCGTGCATCCCCTTCTCCATCAACAATTATCAGTTCGTCTCTCGTTTCACTATATTTTTATCGCTTCATGCATTATGTGCTATGCTTGGAGCGTCTCGCTCTTAGTTGTTTAGTTTTCTTTAGATTTTATTGCTGTTCATAACAAGTTAGAACCCAGCTTTCTTTGTGTGGGAGAGAAACACGCTCCACTTCACCCTAGAACACAACATAGGATTTTCATGCTTATCTTTGCTGTGTGTGTTCTTTATCTTTTTCGTAGATGCTGCCATGTTTAGCTCTTAGTTTTCATGCTTATCTTTTCAAAGAGATTTTGTTTAGTTTGTTGCTGGAACTCTCTTGAGTTTTCATGTTTATCTTGTTTAGAGAGTTTGCCTGTTGCACTGGGTTTTGTGTCTTGACTTGAACTAGGTAATTGAGGTTACTATTCTTTTGTAGTAGTGACTTGCAATAGTTTTGAGGTATTGTTTTGAGTAATGTTTGGACTTTTGGTGTCAAGAGCTTTACCCTATTAGTCATAGATGTCGTATTTTGGGCAATCCGTGTTTATTTTCAAATCTTACAAAATTAGTTGAGAACTTTAGCTACTAAATTGATCAGTACTCTTCTGAGGGGTCGAATATTAGAGTACAATCACATACCATGAGTCGAGGATGCGCAAGGATAACCAAACCCCCATACACTCCTCCTCGGGGTACTTGTCTCTTTGTGAAACCTCCTTATTAGATTGAGAGTTAGCGATAATAAGTGCATGAGTTCTTCGGACTAATGTGAGTATTCGAAAGTTGACACTTCCACCTTCCCATATTTTGCTAGCCTCTCCTATGTCGTGCATTGCTTTCTTCTCACTCCGAGAGTTGGCGTCCACCTTCGCCGGTACATCCAAACCCTTGGCATGATACGCTCTATCATCATAAACCTCCTTATATCCTTCCTCAAAACAGCTATCATACCTACCTATCAAGGCATTTCCATAGCCTTTCCGAGATACATTGTCATGCAACATCCACCTTCTCATGACTTGATCTTCATGTCATACATGCTACTTGCTTGATCGATGATCCGCATGCTAGTTGGGCCTTGCCCTAATCATTGCTACATGACGCGCTAGTATCATTGCATATCCCACTACACTGGTAGAGGCATACATTTGCATACATCATGATAGTTACATCTTCTTTATGATTTGAGTACTTTGTAAAGTGTGAAAGATCTTCTATACTTTTTGTAATATATAGAGTGTTGCCCCTAAAGTGAGGAAAAGATCACAAAATGGACAAATTAAAATATCCCAAAGAGGACAAATGAGAGAAATAGAAAGAGCCATTGAGGCCACCAAAAAATAGAAAAAAATAGAAAAAAAGAAAAAGAAAAAAAAAGAGAGAAGGGGGCACACTACTGTTCCTTTTGAGAGATCCACACTCGTACTCCATCTTATATCTTGTACTCCATAGAGATTATCATATATGCATATAGCTATGTGGGGACCTTCACACTTTAGAACTTGGCTTGCATATTCCAATGATGAGCCTCCTCAAATGAGCTCTAGGTCTTCTTGAGCAAACAAGTTGGATGCACCCCCACTAGTTCCATTGGAGAGCTTACCTTAGCTCATATGTGCATCCGTTGCATGGCAATCCCTACTCCTCACATCATATCTATCATTTGGCTTTCTCTCGCCTATGATTGTCCTCATTGATATGAGCCTTTCACACCCTTTTTGTCTTCCTCCTCCACTATATTCTCTCTTTGCCATCCTAAGTGTCAACTTTCTTTCTTACGCTCATCCATTGCATGAGTGCTCAAAATGTCGAAAAGGAGTGGATCATTTTGACTTGTACCTGGCTAGTGGTCTCGGGATGAGTCAAGATAAGATTCCAAAGAAGACCAAGTGTGAAACTTTAGTAGATTGAGTTCTCAACATAAAAATACTATTTTTTTCTCGTATATCACTATCCCCTTTCTTGCACGCAAACACCATTTGGAGACATTCGAGTCACGGACAGCGAGAGCTCTTGCACCTTTATGTTCTTATGTTACTTGTTTCAATGCTAAATATAGACTCTTGCCTGTTATGAATTGAATTGAATTACATGCCTTGATTGCTTTACTTAAAAGTTCTTATATGGTTGTTAGCATGTCACTACAGAAATTATGCTTTTATCATTTACCTTCTCAAGGACGAGCAGGAATTAAGCTAGGGATGTTGATACGTCCAAAACGTATCTATAATTTCTGCTTGTTCCATGCCTCTTTTGTGTGATATTGCTATGATATTGATGAACTTCCATACACTTTTGATCATATTTGGACTAACATATTAACTCAGTGCACCCCAGTGCCAGTTCTTGTTTTCTGCTGTTTTCTATTTCAGGTTTCCCCCATATAAAAAGTGCTCCAAAAATTCGGGAAAAATCCAATAAAAAATCAGCGTTCAGGAAGCTTCGGGAATCACCGAGGGGGGGCCAGAGGGGACCCACCAGAGCCCCAGGAGCCCTCCCGGGGCGCCCCAGGGTGGAGCCGCGCCAGGGGGCCGCCTGGACCCTTGGTGGCCCCCCTGGCTGCCCCCCTTCGCCTATTTATTTCCCGTGACGTGAAAACCCCGAGACGGGAACCCTTTTTCGCGATCTCTCCTCTGTTCCGCCGCCGCCACGCTTCCAAGATCGGGAGCACCAAAAGACCTTTTCCCGGCACCCTGCCGGAGGGAGGAACCACCTCCGGGAGCTTCTCCACCACCATGGATGCTTCCCGGATGAACTGTGAGTAGTCCACCTTGGACCATGGGTCTATGATCGGTAGCTATGTGATGTTCTCCTCCCCTCTTTGTTCTTCATGGATTAGACCTCGTGAGTTGCCCTACATGATCGAGGCACATATGTAATATTTCTGCTGTTGCTATCCTGAGTTTGCTGGGATCCGATGGATTATGAGATTATGTTCAGATTGTGTTTGAGTAATATATTTGATTCTCCTCTTTTATATTTATGTTCTTGAGTAATTCTTGCATGTTCTCCGTTGTTGTTTATTGCTTTGGCCAAGTAGTAGGTAGTGACTCCAAGAGGGAGCGTTATGCATGATTGTGGGTTCATGCCCCCCGATGACTAGCTTGAGTGACAGAAACATGAGTCTAGGGGATGTGCTGTTGCCACAAGGGGGAAAACAACGGTGCTTGTACTTGCGGGTGCAAGGATTGTTTACTTTACGCAAAGTTCTTTAATGCAGTTGTCCGTTACTTTGAGTTTACACTTTGGGTGGGATTCGCAACTTAATACCAGCGAGATGTTCTGGATAGATATCTCAAGGTGGATGATTAGTAGGTAGATGCAGATGGATTTCAGTCTACTTGTCTTGGCGTACCGCCCATGCTTTTGAGCCTTTTCCTTTCTTTATAGCATAATTAGCATTGGTTTGCGCACATAATCCTGTCAATTGCCCAGTTGTAATTTGTTTACCTCGCATGGCTATTTTATCGTCTTTTGAGAGAGAGACATCACTAGTGAACATCATAGAACCCCGGTCCATATTTCCAATATTGTTTACACTCGCTATCAATTTACTGCTTTATCTGCTTTTCAGTTGCTATCACTATCATTATTATCCTGTGCGTTTTATCCTTTGTAAACAACAAGGCCGGAGGGATTGACAACTCCTTTGTACTCGTTGGGAGCAAAGTTATCTGTTGTGTGTGCAGGTCCACGCCAACCGCCAATCTCTGGCGCCGTTGTCACCTTCTTGTCATTATCGAAGTCCTACTGGAGACAAACCTTGGTATCTTCACCGAGGGAAATTTTCTGTTGTCTACATCTCAACCTTCCACTTTGGGTAATCAACGAGGGGCGAGAAGTAAACTCTCGTGACATCAGTTGTCCCCGCCGACACAAACCAGCCCCAATTTGTGCCGGGAATGGGCCAGGATGGACACGAAAACGGAAAGACGTCCGTTTGCGCCGGCGCGTTGGTCCGAGATTTTTGTCCACGCCGATGCAAACGGAATAAATCATACAAAAAATGGACAAATGCGTTGGCGCGTTGGAGTTTCCCTTAATAAACTCTGGGTGGTACCATTGATTCGGTCTAGGTAGTACAAAATATTGGTACACAAAATCAGTACTAGATCGCCATCCCGGATAGTACCGTGTTTAGAATCTACTAGTGAAATACTACACAATTACGAAAAATCAGTACCGTGTTTACTAAAAAAGCAGTACCATAGTGGTACACAAAAGCAATATCAGATCGTCATCCCGGGCAGTACGAAACTCATATTCCACAAAAAATACACGGTGCTCGATGGAGGCTGAGTTCTATGAAAAAAATACGAGAAATACAGTTTACTCATTACGAGCAATACAAGAATGTTTTTATTATTAGGCAGTACGAAACTCATATTTCAGAGAAGTACAATATTTTGTTTCCTTGGAACAGCAAAAATCTCGGTATTTTGAATATTGTTCAAAAATTGTGAAGAATTGGGAAAATATTAAAACACGAAAAAGTTGCTAAATTTCAATACATTTTCAACGCCATATCATTTGCATTATTCCGAGGTCAAATGAACATCAATGATCAACTTTTAAAATATCGGATTTTTACTATTATCAAAACTATTCAAAAACTATGTATAATTTGAAAAAACTTAAACATAAAAATGCTTGTAAATTTCAGTAGCTTTCCAACGGTATATCATTTGCACTATTTCGAAAAGTGGCTAAAAATTAATATCAAAATACTGTACGGCTATTTTGAATGAATCTCGGTATTTTTAAAACTGCTCAAAAATTATGTAAGATTTGAAAAACCTTAATACACAAAAAGATGGGAAATTTTAGTATCTTTCCAACGCCATATCATTTACACCATTTTGATATCCAAAAATGATCCATGATCATTTTTTAATAAAACTGGTTTTTAGTATTTTCAAAAAAATTCGAAAAATATGCAAAATTTGAAAAACATAAAAACGTTTGGAAATTTCAGTAGATTTTCAACGGTATATGATTTGCGCTATTCCGAGAAGTGGGTAAACAATTGCGTTTAAAACAATTTTTAGTCAGTTTGTGATTATTTCTATTTTTTGAGAATTCATAATAAAAAATCTAAAAAAAATAAAAATTCACAATACAAACAAGTTAAGAATTTTCTGTAGTTTTTGAACGGTATATCATTTGCATAATTTCGATTAACGGTTTAGAATCTATGATTAAATTAGTACACACATACAGAAGAGCAGTACCGTCTTTACGAAAAAGAAGTACGGTAATGTTTTTACAAGAGAAGTACTAGATGCTCATCTCGGGCAGTACGAGATTATTGTAGAATATTATTTTATCATCGATTGTAGAATAGACAAAATCGTGTCAACATGCATTCCCAACCTACAGACACAACCCTAGGTTGTACAAATCGATTAACGATGTATCAAAGAAGGCCCGCAACGAGTTAGACACACGGGAGCAACTAGTTCTAGAATTCTCGTTCGCGGCTCGGCCGAGAGAACACTTTGCTAGGCTCATAGCGTGCCACGTGTCGTCTCCACAACGTTTCTTGGGATTTAGTTTTTTTGCATACTTTTTGTGTTTAAAATTGGTTTTTCATTGGTTTTTTCGACTTTCCTGATTTTCGCACGTTTTTTATACTCCCTCCGTTTCTTTTTACTCCGCATATAAGGTTTGGTCAAAGTCAAATTTAATAGAGTTTGACCAAATTTA
Source organism: Bromus sterilis (assembly GCA_950022295.1). NCBI lineage: Eukaryota > Viridiplantae > Streptophyta > Magnoliopsida > Poales > Poaceae > Bromus > Bromus sterilis. The sequence goes on from OX465595.1 coordinate 437,897,448, forward strand.
TACTAAAAAGTATCAGGATCTACAATATCAAAGCTATTCCATATGAAAATTAATATCATGATGATTCTAATGATATTGATTTCATATTGTGAATGTTGATAGATTTTTCAACAAAATTGGTCAAACTTTTTCAAGTTTGACTTTGACCAAATCTTATATGCAAAGTAAAAAGAAACGGAGGGAGTATATGATTTGGTGGAAAATCGGTTTTTTTTTTGCAAGAGGCACGACCATGCTTCTACAGAAGGCACGTCGCGTGCCTTAAAAAAGAGGCACGATGGTGCTTCTTAAAACAAGACACGAGACGTACTTTTAAAAAAGAGGCACGACCGTACCTCTGCGCGAGGTACAACCGTGCTTGCGCGAAAGGCACGTCGCGTGCCCTAAAATAAAAGAAAAAGGGAACCGAGGTTTTTTTACGTTGGCTAGGCAGACACACAGGCTATCGGGCCAACCTGGCAGGCACGGCCCATATGACCACCTTTGGTGTAAACTGGTCTCGTCTCCTACCTGCCACCCGCCCCCCCGCTCTCTCTATCCCCACTCCATGGATGCATATACCGTTGCACGCGTGTGCGCCCCTCCCTTCTTCCCTCTGCTCCGTGGCGCGCCGGCGATGCCAGGCATCCAAGGCCCGCCCCGCCGCCGCACGCCATCTTCCGGTCTCCCTCCCCGCGCGCGCGGCAGCCGGAAGGCATTCCGTCGAACACCTACGGTGCGCACCACCCGACCCTGCCCCTTCCTTCCGCTTCCGCGCTCGAGTCGGCCCCGTCATCCATCCACTCCACACTCCTCTTCTCTCCGGAGTAGGATCAAACTCCCGCAACCCACCGGCCGCTCCTCCTCTCCGTCTCCGACTCCGCGCGCGCTTCCTCCAAATCCACTTCGACTCAGCTACCTAGCCCCCCAAATCCTACATAAGCAGCAGCAGCAGCAGGCACGTCGATTGATTTGATTATTTAATTCGCAAGCAGAACGCCACCAGATTGCCAAACCAGTTTCGACGGGGTTTTTTCGAAGGGGCGGGTGGTGCTCAAGGTCGGGTTTTTTTCGAAGGGGGCGGCAATGGCGGGACCCGACCAGATCGACGAGTTCTGCAGGGCGCTGGGCGGCGACACGCCGATCCGCAGCGTCCTGGTCGCCAACAACGGGATGGCCGCCGTCAAGTTCATGCGCAGCATCCGCGCCTGGGCCTCGGAGACCTTTGGGAACGACAAGGCCGTCCTCTTGGTGGCCATGGCCACCCCCGAGGACCTCAGGGCCAACGCAGAGCACGTAAGGATCGCTGACCAGTTCTTGGAGGTTCCCGGTGGAACCAACAACAACAACTATGCAAACGTGCAGCTCATAGTCGAGGTTAGCGCACCTGATTCATCCGTAATTCTCCTGCTTTTCGAATTTTTATTTTCGGCCTACTTGCTCATTGTGCTTGATTGATTGATGGATACTAGTTATTGAATGTTTGCTCACAATTCCCCTGTCATGTCACAGATAGCAGAGAGAACTCGGGTTTCCGCAGTTTGGCCTGGCTGGGGTCATGCTTCTGAGGACCCAGAGCTTCCACACGACCTCAAGGAGAAAGGGATCATCTTTCTTGGGCCGCCATCGGCCGCCATGGCCGCACTAGGCGATAAGATCGGCTCCTCTCTTATTGCACAGGCTGCAGGAGTTCCAACTCTTCCATGGAGCGGGTCGCATGTCAAAGTTCCGCAAGATGCCTGCCGCGCAATACCTGAGGAGATATATAAGAAGGCTTGTGTTTCAACCGCAGAGGAAGCAGTGGCCAGTTGTCAAGTGGTGGGGTATCCTGCAATGATCAAGGCTTCATGGGGTGGTGGTGGTAAAGGAATAAGGAAGGTGCACAACGACGATGAGGTGAGAGCCTTGTTTAAGCAGGTGCAAGGAGAAGTCCCCGGATCGCCTATATTTATCATGAAGCTGGCGTCTCAGAGCCGACATCTAGAGGTTCAGTTGCTCTGCGACAAGCACGGCAATGTAGCAGCACTGCACAGCCGGGACTGCAGTGTTCAGAGAAGGCACCAAAAGATTATTGAAGAGGGACCGATCACAGTTGCTCCTCCAGAAAAGGTTAGAGAGCTTGAGCAGGCAGCAAGGCGGCTCGCTAAATGTGTGCAATATCAGGGTGCCGCTACGGTGGAGTATCTGTACAGCATGGAAACGGGTGAATACTATTTCCTGGAGCTTAATCCAAGATTGCAGGTAGAACACCCTGTGACCGAATGTATTGCTGAAATAAACCTACCTGCATCGCAAGTTGCCGTAGGAATGGGCATACCCCTCTACAACATTCCAGAGATCAGACGCTTTTATGGAATGGAACATGGAGGTGGCTATCACACCTGGAAGGAAAGATCAGCTGTTGCGGCTAAATTTGATTTGGACAAAGCACAGTCTGTAAGGCCAAAGGGTCACTGTGTAGCAGTTCGAGTTACCAGTGAGGATCCAGATGATGGGTTTAAGCCTACTGGTGGAAGAGTGGAAGAGATAAACTTTAAAAGTAAGCCCAACGTTTGGGCCTATTTCTCCGTCAAGTCTGGAGGAGCAATTCATGAGTTTTCTGATTCTCAGTTTGGCCATGTTTTTGCTTTTGGAGAATCTAGGTCGTTGGCAATAGCCAATATGGTGCATGGGTTAAAAGAGATCCAAATTCGTGGAGAGATACGAACCAATGTTGATTACACGGTGGATCTGTTGAATTCTGCAGAATACCGAGAAAATAAGTTCCACACCGGTTGGCTAGACAGCAGAATAGCTATGCGTGTCAGAGCAGAGAGGCCCCAATGGTACCTTTCAGTTGTTGCTGGAGCTCTGTATGAAGCATCAAGCAGGAGCTCAAGTGTTGTTTCCGATTATGTTGGTTATCTCAGTAAAGGTCAAATACCACCAAAGCACATCTCTCTGGTCAATTTGACTGTAACACTAAACATAGAGGGCATCAAATATGTGATTGAGACAGTAAGAGGTGGACCCCGTAGCTACAAATTAAGAATTAAAGGATCAGAGATTGAAGCAGAGATACTTTCGCAGTGTGATGGCGGACTCTTAATGCAGTTGGACGGAAACAGTCATGGAATTTATGCAGAGACAGAGGGTGCTGGTACGCGCCTTCTAATCGATGGGAGAACATGCTTATTACAGAAAGAGCATGATCCTTCCAGACTGTTGGCTGGTACAGCGTGCAAACTTCTTCGGTTTTTGGTCGCTGATGGTTCTCATGTGGTTGCTGATACACCATATGCTGTGGTGGAGGTCATGAAGATGAGCATGGAACTGGTAATACCGGCCTCTGGTGTCATTCACTTTGTCAAGCCTGAGGGCCAGGCCATGCAGGCGAGTGAACTGATAGCAAGGTTGGATCTTGATGACCCATCTTCTGTGAGGAGAGCTGAACCATTTCATGGCACCTTTCCAAAACTTGGGCCTCCTACTGCTATTTCTGGCAAAGTTAACCAGAAATTTGATGCAAGCGTGAAATCCGCGCGCATGATCCTTGCAGGGTATGAACATAATATCAATCATGTTGTACAAGATTTGCTAAACTGCCTAGACAGCCCCGAGCTCCCTTTTCTACAGTGGCAAGAGCTTATGTCCCGTTTGGCAACCCGACTCCCAAAAGATCTTAGGAGTGAGTTGGATGGTATGTACAAGGAGTATGAGTTGAATGCTGGCTTCCGGAAAGGCAAGGATTTCCCTGCCAAGTTGCTAAGGGGAGTCATTGAGGCAAATTTATCACACTGTTCCGAGAAAGACATGGTTGCTAATGAGACGCTTGTAGAGCCTCTTATGAGCCTGGTCAAGTCATATGAGGGTGGAAGAGAAAGCCATGCTCGCGTTACTGTCAAGTCTCTGTTTGAGGAGTATTTATCTGTTGAAGAACTGTTCAGTGATGACATTCAGTCTGATGTGATAGAACGCCTACGACTTAAACATGCAAAAGACCTTGAGAAGATCGTCTATATTGTGTTCTCTCATCAGGGTGTGAAAAATAAAAATGAATTGATGATACGGCTTATGGAAGCATTGGTCTATCCAAATCCATCTGCTTACAGGGACCAGTTGGTTCGCTTTTCTGCTCTGAAACATACAGCATACTCTGGGCTGGCACTGAAAGCAAGTCAACTTCTTGAGCAGACCAAATTGAGCGAACTCCGCACAAGCATAGCAAGAAGCCTTTCAGAGTTGGAGATGTTTACTGAGGAAGGAGAGCGGGTTTCAACACCTAGGAGGAAGATAGCCATCAATGAAAGGATGGAAGATTTGGTATGTGCCCCGCTTGCAGTTGAAGACGCCCTTGTGGCTTTGTTTGATCACAATGATCCTACTCTTCAGCGGAGAGTAGTCGAGACATACGTACGAAGATTGTATCAGCATTACCTTGTAAGTGGTAGTGTCCGGATGCAATGGCACAGGTCTGGTCTAGTTGCTTTATGGGAATTCTCTGAAGAGCATATTGAACAAGGAAATGGGCAATCTGCGACACTTGTAAAGCAACAAGTAGAGGATCCCATGGGCAGGCGATGGGGTGCAATGGTTGTAATCAAGTCTCTTCAGTTTCTGTCAACTGCGATTGAAGCTGCATTAAAGGAGACTTCACATTACAGAGCAGGTGCTGGAAGTGTCTCAAATGATAATCCTATGAACTCTAACCGTGGCAATACTCTGCATATTGCTTTGGTTGGTATCAACAATCAGATGAGTACTCTTCAAGACAGTGGTGATGAGGATCAAGCACAAGAAAGGATTAACAAACTTTCCAAGATTCTGAAGGATAAGACAATAACGTCACATCTCAATGGTGCTGGTTTTACGGTCGTCAGCTGCATTATCCAAAGAGATGAAGGGCGTCCGCCAATGCGCCACTCCTTCCAATGGTCATTTGATAAGCTATATTACGAGGAGGACCCGATGCTCCGCCACGTGGAACCTCCTTTGTCCACGTTTCTTGAATTGGACAAAGTGAAATTAGAAGGTTACAGTGACGCGAAATACACCCCTTCACGTGATCGCCAGTGGCACATCTACACACTAGTAAAGAACAATAAATATCGGAGATCGAATGACCAAAGGACGTTTCTTCGTACCATAGTCAGACAGCCAAGTGTGACGAATGGTTTTTTGTTTGGAAATATTGACAATGAAGTAGGCCGTGCTCAAGCCTCATCATCATTCACATCAAACAGCATACTCAGATCATTGATGGCAGCGCTAGAGGAAATAGAGTTACATGCTCACAATGAGGTTGTGAAGTCAGGCCACTCCCATATGTATATGTGCATACTGAGAGAGCAGCGGTTGTTTGATCTTATTCCAGTTTCAAGGATGACGGATGAACTTGGCCAAGATGAGGAGACAGCATCCACACTTTTGAAGCACATGGTTACGAATATACATGAACTTGTTGGTGTCAGGATGCATCGCCTTTCCGTTTGCCAGTGGGAAGTGAAGCTATGGTTAGACTGTGATGGGCAAGCTAATGGTGCTTGGAGAGTTGTTGTGACCAATTTAACTGGGCATTCCTGCACTGTTGATATTTACCGAGAAGTGGAGGACTCCAATACACATGAGATTTTCTACCGCTCTGCCACACCAGCAGCTGGTCCTTTGCATGGCATTGCATTGCATGATCCATACAAACCTTTGGATGCCGTTGACCTGAAACGTTATGCTGCTAGGAAAAATGAAACTACATACTGCTATGATTTCCCATCGGCATTTGAAAAAGCATTGAAGGAATCCTGGAAATCTGGTAGTGTTTCACATGCTGCAGAGGCTAATGGGCACAAGCAGCGGTTTGCTCAAGTGACAGAACTTATTTTTTCTGATTCAACTGGGTCGTGGGGTACTCCTTTGGTTCCAGTTGAGCGTCCTCCAGGTATGAATGATATTGGAACTGTTGCTTGGAACATGAAGCTCTCCACGCCAGAATTTCCAGGCGGACGGGAGATTATAGTTGTCGCCAATGACGTGACCTTTAAAGCAGGGTCTTATGGCCCTAGAGAAGATGCGTTCTTCGATGCTGTTACCAATCTTGCTTGTGAGAAGAAAATTCCTCTAATCTACTTGGCAGCAACTTCTGGTGCTAGGCTCGGTGTAGCAGAGGAAATAAAGGCATGCTTCCATGTCGGATGGTCTGATGATGAGAGCCCTGAACGTGGCTTTCACTATATCTACCTCATGGAACAAGATTATTCACGCCTAAGCTCTTCGGTTATAGCCCATGAGCTGAAACTGGAAAGTGGAGAAACCAGGTGGGTTGTTGATACCATTGTTGGGAAAGAGGACGGACTCGGTTGTGAGAATCTACATGGAAGTGGTGCCATCGCCAGTGCCTACTCTAAGGCATACAGAGAAACGTTTACTCTGACATTTGTGACTGGGAAAGCTGTTGGAATCGGGGCTTATCTTGCTCGGATTGGGATGAGGTGCATACAACGTCTTGATCAACCAATTATATTAACTGGGTTTTCTCCGCTGAACAAGCTCCTAGGGCGCGAGGTTTATAGCTCTCAATTGCAGCTGGGTGGCCCCAAAATCATGGCTGCAAACGGAGTTGCACACCTCACGGTGTCAGATGATCTTGAAGGTGTTTCTGCTATCTTGAAATGGCTCAGCTATGTACCTCCGTATGTTGGCGGCCCTCTTCCTATTCTGAAACCTCTTGATCCACCGGAGAGACCTGTAACATATTTCCCAGAGAATTCATGTGATGCCCGTGCAGCCATCTGTGGCATTCAGGAGGACACTCAAGGAGGCAAGTGGTTGGGTGGTATGTTTGACAGAGCAAGCTTTGTCGAAACATTAGGGGGATGGGCGAAAACTGTTATCACTGGAAGGGCAAAGCTGGGCGGGATTCCAGTTGGTGTGATAGCTGTGGAAACCCAGACAATGATGCAAGTCACCCCTGCTGATCCTGGGCAGCCTGATTCTGCAGAGCGTCTGGTCCCTCAAGCAGGACAGGTGTGGTTCCCAGATTCGGCCGCGAAAACAGCCCAGGCGCTGCTGGATTTCAACCATGAAGAGCTCCCATTGTTCATACTTGCTAACTGGAGAGGTTTTTCTGGTGGACAAAGGGATCTGTTTGAAGGAATCCTCCAGGCTGGTTCTATGATTGTCGAGAATCTGAGGACGTATAAGCAGCCTGCTTTTGTGTATATACCAAAGGCGGGAGAGCTGCGTGGAGGCGCATGGGTTGTGGTGGACAGCAAGGTCAATCCCGAGCACATTGAGATGTATGCCGAGAGGAGTGCAAAAGGGAACGTCCTTGAGGCAAATGGGCTCATTGAGATCAAGTTCAAGCCAAACGAAGTCGAAGAGAGTATGCTAAGGCTTGACCCTCAGTTGTCCAAACTCAATGCCAGACTCCTCAAAGAAATTAAGACAGGCACGTCGGAAACAGAGGCCATCTGGATCAGGACCACGATGGCTGCTCGGATCAAGCAGCTCATGCCTATCTACACTCAGGTCGCCACTCGGTTTGCCGAACTGCATGACACCACTTCCAGAATGGTCGCCAAAGGTGTAATCAGTAAGGTGGTGGACTGGGAGGAGTCTCGGGCCTTCTTCTACAGGAGACTGCGAAGGAGGCTTGCCGAGGATTCACTTGCCAAACAAGTTAGAGAAGCCGCTGGTGAGCAGATGATGCCTACTCAAGGATTGGCGCTGGAGCGTATCAAGAAATGGTATGTGGCTTCTCAAGGACAGGGAGGAGATGGCGAGGAGAAGTGGAGCGATGATGAGGCTTTCTTCGCCTGGAAAGACGATTGTAGCAACTATGACAAGTATCTTGAGGAGCTGAAAGCTGAACGAGTGTCTCGGCTGTTGTCACAACTTGCTGAAAGCTCTGATGCGAAGGCTTTGCCCGATGGCCTTTCGCTCCTCCTTGGCAAAATGAATCCTTCAAAGAGGGAGCAGGTTATGGATGGCCTCAGACAGCTTCTTGGCTGATGCCAAATATAAACAGACCTGTTGTATGTAGTATACGCACAAAGCATAAGGGGTTGTTGTCTGCTATGCTGTGCTGGATATTAATTTGATGTGTAAAAGTAGAAGAAAGAACATGTATGTATGTATGTATGTATGTATGTTGGATATTAATTAGGTTTATGTATGTAGTTAGCTGTTTTAACCTTGTACTAGTAAATTGTTTGGCCTGTCTCATGCCAATGTACACAGCCAGTCAGAGCCAATAAAAATAAGAATGATTATTTACGACAAAGATGATATTTATGTTTCGAGTTTCTGCCTGCCTACCTTTATTGTTTAGTTCTTTGTTGAAAAGTTTCTTAATCCTTATGTCTTCTTGTTTTCATTCTATTCGCAGCTGACATCTGAGCGACCAGGTCGCATGCCCCTTGATTTCTTTCTGTTCACTGCATGGTCAAACATCACCTCATCCGTGTCCGGTGTCAAGAATATATTTTTTGAATGGTAGGTGTCAATATTTGGGAGATGTCTGTGGTAGGCAATCACAAGAATGATGGCTAGGATGAACGGGGGTAGTCAGTTCTTAATGATGGCTTTGAGCGGTTTATCTAATGACACCATTAAATTCTTACTTGAGTGTGTTTATAAGAAATCTGTAGGGTCCTTGGGGTAACACTTAGTTACTTTACTAAGTAGGAGTAGCACTTAGTGGATAATGCTACGAGCTACACGTAGCCCTTTAGTTTGAACAAGTCATAAAATGTATTTTATATTATTCAAAAAGCGTTGAATTTTTTTATGAATATATATACACATGTATATGACATATATGCAAATTTTCATACCATTATACTTTCACATGTGGCGTATGAAAAAAAGACAAATATTTAATTTTAAATGGGCCTTTTTGTTGTTGGTTTTGGGCTGAAATTTTGTTTTTTTTTGTGCAGACTTCATATTACAATATTTTCAAGCCAAATTTGACATGTTTATACGGAATACATATAAGTTTTCATAGATTTTTTTTCGAATTTTTTCATAACTTTTAAATATATTTTTCGATATTTTGAAAATAAAGGGCTACGTGTAGCTCGGCCTCCAGAAATTCGCACTATAGCACTTAGTTACTTTCTAAGCATGCTTAGATCCCTGGACGCAGCAAAGTCAGTGCTGAATTTTTGTAATGTTAATTTAATAATTTTACCATGGTTATTGAAGATTAATAAAATGAATCTGTGTCATGAAGCTTAACATTTTACTTTTGGTTGTGCTGACTAGTGCATGAAGCTTAATATTTTTAACAGCTGAGGAACATGTGTAGCGATTATAGTCTGCACGTTCTACTTCCTTCTCGTGTATTTTTGTCTGATCTTAGTATTTTTGACCAGTTTTATGAGTAAAGACAATTCGTATCAACTCGGCGATTCTTGCTGTAGGAAGTCCCTTCTTTCTCAAGGTAATTCTTATAGCCTTGTCAAATACATTTGTTCTATGAAAGAATCTGATCAGCACATCCAGCACTTAGGATTGCTGATTCAGGTATGTAAAAATTCTTCTGCTCGACATCTTGATGGCTGCTGACAAATTTGAAGTCGTTTCTTGCATGAGACATTGCTGTCACTTGCTCATGAGTATGCCTTTGACCACTGCTCTACCTAGACCATCCATGCTCGATTTTAGTGGCAGCTGAAGTTCAGCGTTTGATAGTAGCAGACAAGAAATTCCTTGGTGACAAATACATGGCTTTTACTAAGTGACAAATACTGTTTCCTTGTCTACTCAGAGAACAAGTGTAGACAAAACAATGCACAAAGTGTACTGAGGGCATGGTTCGTCTCTTTTCAGGTACCGACCTACAAGCAGGAACAGAAGATGACATATATGACTTTCTGCTGAAGCTATAGCTTACTGGGATCTAAAGCGTGAGGAGTGCTCCAGATTTTCCCCTTCAAAATGGAACCGTCATCCAGGAATTATCTCGCATCGGCTGCATCATGCAGGGGTTGAATTGTTTCTCGTCGCACAATGCATCAGGAACCAGGTGAGCTGGTTGTACAGCTTTGGCCTATACTTCTATGTCAGAAAAAGTTCAAGGCGCTTGACACTGGAGTATGAGTTTGCTGCAAAGACAAAGGCGTCGAGGAAATTTGTGAGCAGGTTCGAGGGTCATGCATGGCTCCTTGACTAGTGGTGGTTCGAGGCTTGGATGTAATGATGCCTTCCTCATGTTGTTGTTATTGGTCATGTTGTTGTTATTGGTCTCTGCTCAGGTGCTTCAACATGGAGGGCATTGCCATCCTCATCTTGTGCTTCCGTTTTCTTCTAGTTTGAGCGCTTGTGGTTCCGTTTTGTTGTACTCCCTCCGATCCATATTAATGTACTTAAGTTTGTCTAGATACACATGCATCTAGTCTAAATACTTAACTAGATACATACGAATCTAAACAAAGTTGAGTACATTAATATGGGTCGAAGGTAGTACATTCTTTTGCTCACCATCTTTGTATCTTTCGGCGGCTTTATATTAATTTAAGGATGGTTCTCACCTTCTTTCTTTCTAAAAAACACTAAGGTAGTAGCTACGGGCAGGCTTCTCATCAAGAAAGGAAGTAGAAGTCAGACAGAAAGCAATTTCACAAAGTTCTCAATGACAAAACAATGTCACGAAAAGGCTACTCACATTTTTTGCCAGACTGAACCACACGCAATCTGAGCACACAACCATTAGAAACACATGTTCATCCAAGCAAAACACATGGCTCCCAGTGGCAGATGCGTTAACTCCCTGCTTGCATAGTATGCTCGATGCGGCAAAGGCCATGATCCCAAGCCTCTCAAGCGGGCTGTTAACTTTGCAACACAAATAGTTCTTTCTCGGAACCTTCTGATCATCTCTGACTCGACGAGCTCATTCGCATTTCTGTGCTCGCGTGATCTCCCACACGGGGAGGGTCTCATTGTTCTCGGCGTACCCATCGACCCGCTTGCTGGTGTTGGCGATGGCGACCGTGAAGCTCTCATTCTGGAGGGTGCAGATATACATTGCCTGTTCATCCTGGTGGTTTATCGTCAGAAAGAAAAGAAAACTTCAGTAACAACAGTACTGAATATTTACATCATGCATCTCTGCTAGCTAGCTAGCAGCAGCAACCTGACAAGCAGTCTCGACTGCAAATGACCGCACTGAAGGCAATATTCCAACTACCATATGCACATTCTCTCATGACACTCTTGCCGACATTATGGAAGGAAAAAAAAAACAGAAACACTCATGCAACCCTTAAGTAACTATATCTGTAACAATTGCCACCTATCCACCTTACTAGTTGTTTGGTAAAATATTGAAAGCAGACACTGAAAAGCACTACCTCAAATATTAGGTATATTGTATGAATGGTGAGGTAGCGGTTAATACCTCAGGGAGTTCCCTATATTCGTCAGGGGATATTTGGAGGAACTCTACAGCCGTTTGACCAACACACCATGCGAAGATCTTCTCGCTGTCGTCTGCGATGGTAAGGTGCAACTGAAAGCCATGCGTGCATCCATTCTGGCAGGCCACTTTACAGAAGGAACACTGCAGTCCACCTGGTTGTTCATCCACAACATAGCCACAGAGATTGTGAAATAACGACAACTTTAAACTGTCGCAATCAATGTGGTCAAGTCGAACGCGGCATATCTGCACATGAAGATATCAAAGAAATACAGGATGTTAGCACAAAGAATTGACTTCAGGTGAATGCAGTAAATTCTTAGAACATCAGTAAAAAATAATGGTATCTGATTCCTTGAAAGAAATGGTTCCCAAGGCTGGTTTTATTGTATTTTTACAGATTTCACCCTGATGATCAGTGGTTGTTTCCTAAAGTATGTTAGTACCTAAACTTGAAATGTTTTAGAAGAGCTCTCGTAGCAGTAATGGTCTAATGGAAAGAGTTACATGTGTTCTGCTTGCTGAATGGGGAAGATCCGACAGGAGTGATAAATTATGCAGGCATGTTGAATTCAACAACGCTGGCAGCAAGCTCAAGTTAACAAACAGAGATCCTGGCTCCTTTTCACTCCATGAGACTTCAAGGCTGTTGATAAAATAAAGTAACCATCAACCAGAACTTTGCACACATTGTGGGAATAAATATGACATAGAGATGCATACAGATGTGATATACTCCATGGAGTAAAAGGATATGCTGCTTACATGTTTATTTTATTCAAACTACAAGTCAGACCAGAGATGTACACCATATGACCAACTCCAACTCTACCTAATGACCTGCAGAGGTATTCATACAATATAATTATTTCAAATGCATGTCAGAACCAATTGAATCGACATGGGAAAAAATAATAGGTAAAAACAACAACAGAGAGCGGTACCAGTGTCCAGTAAATCTAAGCTTTGTCAGAACAACTCCCGTTGGATCTTCTATCTCCAAATAGAAGGCAGTCCCAGATGCGCTTGCTTTGCATACACTTGTTACAGTGCCAAACAGACTAACTCCCACCATTTTACCATGAAGATCACTTACATACGCCTAAAAATGAGGCATGTCATTCAACTACCAGAGAGAAAGACATTGCAGTAACTTACACCACACACACAAAGGTACAAGATGATACTCCCTCCGTTCCTAAATATAAGACCTTTTAGAAATTTCAATATGGACTACATACGAAGCAAAATGAGTAAATCTACATTCTAAAATATGTCTGTATACATTCATATGTAGCCCGTATTAAAAATTCTACAAGGACTTATATTTAGAAACGGAGGGAGTATATCACAAGGTTGTGTCAAACTGTATGATGTAGGCACTAGGCAGTGTGGTGGGGGAGGGTCCAAAGTGTTTTCAACAGTTTCCCTTCATTTACAGAATCACAAAATTATCACCAAAAAACAGTGAAGTGTGAAACATCAGGTATTATTTTCTCAAAGCAGGCTCTACCAAGGGAGCATCAGACTACGCCTAGTTTGTCGTTCTGCATATGTTGCATGTGTCCATGGACTGAGAGCAGCAGATGCAAATAAACATACTCCCTCCGTTCGGAATTACTTGGCATGGTATTAGTTCAAGTTTGAACTAAACTTGAACTAAAACCACATCAAGTAATACCGGACGGAGGGAGTAACTAACAGGAACTAAACATATTGTGACATGCAACACCTTATAAAATATTAAATTCATTTTTTTTCATTTGTGGTAAACTCAACATCCTAACTTACATATACTAATGTTGGGAAATTAGGATTCACAAATTATAACTCAATATAAATTAACGCTTCAGCAGAATCAGTGGTGGGAGAACTAAATCAATAAGTATTCGGGTTGCAAGCAACACAATGGCTGGCAAAAGTTATCTTCTGAAAAGAAACACAAACGAATAATGATTAGGTTACATACTCGAAACGGATATTTGCTGAAGTCAACTGCACCATGCAAGTCACGTGGTAATGTTACTTGCGAAGCCATATTATCGACTGGAACACATGACAGCCGAGGTCCTTGGCTCCTTACTTGAGTAGGTGTGAGGAATACCTAGCACATAGTCTTTATGTCTTGGTCAACAGTACTGCAGAAAGAAGTAGCATCAAGATATTCCAACCAACCTGTTCCTCGTGTTGAGCAATCGGCACCAAGTAAACCTGTGTTGCACTACCATACTCAAGACACCTTTCCTGAGGCTCCTTGTGATTGTTTTGCGCGAAATTGGCAATGAAAGGACTGTCTAGTGCAAGCATGCTCCCTACACTGAGAGAAAATATTTAGCTTGCTATAACCTGATTGAAACAGCTGGAACTTGTATCAAGTGGAATGAACCTGAAAAGATTCGCAAGAGAAACCTGCTCTCCCCATAAAATAAATTTGATCTTCTCACCATCATTATCTACAAGCACAATCTGCTTTCTTTCCGTAGATCCAAAAGGTTCCAAGGTCTCAATCTTCTCAATCCTGCAAGAAAGAAAGGGTGTGTTCTGAACCTTTCTCTAACTAAGTCAACTTTTACGGTTCATCCAATTCAATTTTATTGTGACTAGTATTTTTTTCCTTTTTATTCTCACCACCAAAGGAGTGTCTTTTTTTATACCAGAGCAAACATGTATTTACAAAGTTCTAATACCGCTAAGCGACAAATCCTCCTACATGTTCACCAGTCAAACAATTGGCTTTGATGGTCTGAGTGATTCTACATATAACACTCAGAAAGAACCTTCAGCTGTTATCAGTTGTGGTCATGCCAATAGTGAGGAGCTGAGCACAAAAGAGTTAACAAGCATTCAGATTGAGCTCAGTGTTATCCTTTACCCTCAAACACCTTTGAGTAAAAGCAGAACATATTTTAACCGTAGGCAAATGTTAAACAAGCTTGTTTCTGCTAGAATTTTACATGTCCAGTGGTCTAATAAATAGGAAAGCAATGACAAACATTTGCAAAAGCTTCAAACACAGTTGATCAAGTCTACAAGAAACTATACAAGCAAGCACTCTATCTAAAGAGATCACCAATGGGAAGTAACAGTAATAGTTATCTTATTTTACCTGGCATAAAAGGAGTATACAACATCATTTCTACTATTCTCTTCCTTCATAGAGGAGAAAGAATATGTGCAAAACTGTGCAGCAAGTAGCATCGCATCTTCATCTTGTTCCTATACAAAGCAAAGGTAAGATCCTAGTGAACAATGTGTGTGGAACTTGATCTCATAAGTGGAGATGACATGGTTTCACATTATAACAGCTTAAGCTTAAACTGATTTTCTCTACAGAAATGAAATGTTGCAGTTCTTCTTGTAAATGGAGATGACATGATTTCCCATTATAATAACTTTTCCTAATTTTTAGTCAAAATCAGGGTATGAAGAGTCACTTTGAGGGATCAAAATGCAATTAAACAGAAGCATGTAATCTGACATGTTGCATTAAACTGTAATTTCTGAACGCCATTTCCTTAATACACCTAAAAGCTTTTGATGGTCACCTCATCAAGTAATATCACCATGTATTCTGTTGGCAAAATACGAGCATGGCCAGATCCTTCTACAGCTGTGCGAAGACAACATCCTGTGAGCACAACTTCTCGACCCTTCTTCAAGATACAATGTTGTCCTATATAGTTGTAGTACCTAGCGTGAAAGTTTGGGAGCCAGCATATAAATGAAAGTCAGGCCAATGAAATACATTTCTTTTATGCATTTGTTACTGACTTTACCATGATACCAGTCTAACAAAATGGAACATCAACTAAGCAATTAGTCAGACCTACCTTCGGTGTAGATAAAGATCAATAGTGGATGTACTCCACATGTCTCCCAAGGTAAGCATGTATATGTTTGTACCTACAAGAAAGACGCACAATTTATGAGCCAACAAGGAAAATGCATATTAGAATTCATAATAACAATATGGCCTTTCAAATAGTAACAGGTTTAAAAAAATATTGTTTAATCACGGATAATGTTGAACGAATGGATATCAACAATAAATCATGGAAGTTTTGATAATTGGGGAGGGGAGCTTTCATTCTTTTACCCAGTTGTGGCCAGGAGGGAGATATTACCCACCTGATTTTCACTGAGACAGGCGTAAGAGACAGAGTTTACAACTTATAGACCATGGGAGATGGACAGAAGAAATAAAGGTCACAGAGTCCCGCACCAGGGCACACCCGCCAAGCATTGGCGGTGTGCCAAAGGCCAGCAGGAAGGCAGGCTCGCCAGAGGATTGTGTTGTTTCTGCAAATCATTCATACAAGAGCCATTGACGAAGACAAGCCCAGGAACATCAACTCGTTTCCTGTGCTTCCACTCATGAAGGGGATACTACTCTGCTCTTTTATTGGGCTTATGCTCACTTATTGAGACAGTTGTTGAGAATTACTAGAGTACTAGCCTTCCGTTCTCTTGAACGAAGATTTCTTTAAAGCTTACATGTTCTAAAACCAATCAAGGAATTCCTAACACGCATAATTAGGTCACTGGATGAAGGAGCGTACAAGTGCTTTAGCATACCAGGAAGAACGAAAACATCGATGACAACTGCTTCAAGGACACTCTTGGGAGAAAGGAAGTTCTTCTCATGGATAGAATCGATTGTGATGGTACTTGGAAGCCTCCTTCTGTTGCTCCTTGTGTTTAAAAGACTAGTCACTTCAACCTTCCTCTTCGCCGTAAGAGATTTCCGTTGTTCTGTCCAAGACTATCAAAAGCAGCAAACATTTACCCCTATAAGGTATCCGCATATTTCATGAAAACACAATAGAAACCTCCAATCCAATTGGTAGAAGAAATGATGATAAAATTGTAAATACGATGTAAGCACATAGATTTGCATGTGTCATGTTTACATGTGTAGAACAGCCAACAAGCAGGACTCATGCAGTTGCAAATACCAAACCCATTTAAACCGGAACCAGGAAACTACATAAGTGAGCTGCTCAAGGTACCAATAAACAGTAACCAGTACTCAACAGGACACCACACCAACACCAAGTAACTACTCCCTCCGTAAACTAATATAAGATGTTTTAGATAACTAAAGTAGTGATCTAAAACATATTATATTAGTTTACGGAGGGAGTATTATGCAGTACATCCTTGCATACGGACGATTACACAGCCGATTGAATCCACTATTAGTACACATTAAAGAGTATTTTTGAAAATGCAGAGTTTGTGCGAGTCCTTGTGTAATTTAGTGTTAATTAAGAACACATTGTTCAAATCCTTGCATGAACTGGTGCGCTTGCTTGCAAACTCGAGCTAATTGAACGGCAAAATCCTAGGAAACGGAAGGCACCTGACCATGGAACAACAGGTAACATGTACAAATGGGGAGCTAGTTGGCGGGGGCAAAATCTGACTTAGACCTGAAAGAGGTCGGAGAGGAGGATGGCGGCGGTGACGCCGCTGGAGTAGGCGCGGCAGGACTTGAGCACCTGCGCCACCGTCCACCCCCACGGCGGCCGCGCCGGTGCCGGCCCCGCGCCAGGCGACTCGTTGCCGTCGCCCCCGGAGGAGGTGAGGACGGATATGGCGTAGTCTACGAACTCGAGGAAGGCGCCCCCGTCGGCGGAGTCGGCGGCGGCGTCTGGCTCCATGGAACCCTAAGGCAGGGGAGAGCGGAGGTGGGCGGGAAGAAGACTGGAGAATGGAGACGAACGCGGGGTTTTCTGCCTGCGTCACTGACAGGTTGGGCCAGGCCACTGCCCAGCACCATTTTGGGCTTTCCCCCGTCCTATTCTGACAACTTTTTCTCGGGTAAAGAAATAGTTTAAATTGTTAAGAGCTTCTCCTAAATGGATTTGAGTTTTGAGTTTGAATTTGAATTCGGCGTGTTATTAGAATGTCACCTTCCCAGCATGCTTCATATATTTGATAGAAATTTTGAAACACAAATTTCAATTAGTTTTCACTGTAACTTGGTTTCCACTGGATATCCTCTCACCTACTACTTCTCCTAAATTTATACTAATTATGAACAGAAGAAGTAGTAGCAAAAATGAAAAATGAGGAAGAGTACTTTTGAATCTCAAAGCTCATTTTTCATTTTGCTACTAATTTCTCTGTTCATAATTATAAAATGTTTTGATTTTTAAAAATTAAATGTATATAAACGTGTTTTAATGTATTTGTTCACTCATTTTGATCTGTATGTAGTTCATATAAAATATTTAAAACATGTGTGAACATAGGGAGTAGTTTGGAACTTCATATTCTAACAGGTCAACCTAGTTACCCTTTTTCTTTCCTTTTTACCAACTGGTTTCCTGGAACACCCAAAGGATGAACATGTCAGCATCTCCAGTCAAGTGCAACAACCAGATGAGCATAGTCCCCTCAACTGGCGTTGTAGATGATACATCCAACACCTGACCACTCTATGCATACAAGAAACATTGCTCATACTAAAATCTCATCATGGGACAGAGATAAAACATTATTGTAAGCGAGAGAACGAATCAATTTACGGTTACAACATCCTTAACAAGGTTCCCTCATAAACAACAGCTTTCTAGAAAAAAGGCTCCCTCACAAACATCTTTCTAGAAAAAGGGTTCCCCCATAAACTCTAGGCAAATCTCCAGGCCTGAAGACTATCCACATTTATCCGGCATCGTCACGAGGGAAAACTCACAACTTTGGGGAAAACTGGTAACTTAACAAGTAGTCAATTTTATGTGCAGAAGCAGGAGGGGAAAAAACAAGAAAAGGAAGAGAGAACTGCCGCAGGCGGGTGCTTTCACGCTGTTCACAGGGACGACTGGTTGAAGAAGCCTGATAGGAACTGAAGTACTTCATGATCAGTGATCTAAGGCGGACCTGATGGAAAGGGGCGGCACTTGTGCGCTTCCTTTCGCTAACAGCTCATGATTTATGAATAAGACGATGACGGTGATGTCGTCGTGGAAATGCCTGCGGACTTTCTTGTCGATCCTCATCAGGTCTGAGTACCGCATCTCACGTTTCCGCGCTGCTTCTTGGAGAGCTGCTTTTATGAGCCTTTTTGCGCTCCCCTGAACAACGAGAGTGAGTGCCAGTCATTATGAAGAAAATTAACCACGTGTCCAAATAGTTTTAACAAATTACCTAACAGCTGAGAAATTAAAATAACCCTTGCAGCTAAGCTGAGTGAGCCAACTTCAACTAGTTTGGTGAAACTAACATGTCAAACTGTCAACAGTATCCAACAGTTACTACTACTATGTATATATGCATCAACATTATGTCTTGAAATAGCAGTAAATGCAAGCTTGTGGGACATCAATATCCAGGGTATCAAACACAAATATATACAGCCAAGAAAAAAAATGACTAAATAGACCTCAGTCAAGGTACTACAGCAAGTTTATGAAACCCTGATGCTTGAAGAATAGCACAAAATTGATGTTGCTTCAGTGTAAGCAGTGACATTTTATTATTGGCGTGGTCCATGTGGACCTACAATAATACAGTAGACAATTTACATAATTACAATAGCTATCGTGACATGAATGATTGTGCCAGCATTACAGAAGGGCATTGAGACATAGACACAGCTAACTATTTTATCTAAGTGAGTGCGAAACCTCATAGGAGATGCCTCAAACTCCCTATGGTAATAGGATGATTCTAACTCAAAGCATTCAAGTGGAAACCCGTGACTTGGAAGTTTTGCAGCTTGTAATTGTGAGAATCCAAAACCACTGACGCAGCCGCACACCAGAAAATTCTCCACATCCAGCACGTTACCATCACCAGCAAACAACAATTATTAGTTTCATAGTGAGGACCCTGTATGTACTTAACTATTCATGCTGGTGTCAACAAAACATCAGAACACCATCTGGATTTCTAACACACAAAATTAAGATGATATATTCTCCTTCTCTTATGTAAATGGAACTATGACAAAACAGTACACCGTGATGCACATTTAGTCTAATGAATAAAATTAACACTCATACTTCAATTGGTTGATTCAATATCATTTTAGGCAACAACAGAAAACCAATAGAAATATAAAGAGGAAAATTATGTGTGGGATCTTACAGCACGCTGATTGTTGTGAACAATCTCTACAGCTTCCTGGTTGCTCAAGTGTTCCCACAAGCCATCTGAGGCGAATATGACGAAACAGTCACTTGGTTGAAGGGTGCGCGAGACGATAGCTGGGTCGGCACTCATTATAGGTCTGCTGAATGGTTCAGAGACTCTGAACTTGGGTTTGATCCGTTCCGTGTTATACTTTGCGTCTTTCAGGTACGCATCACCCAACGATCGCGACACCTGCATAACCAATCCACTAGTACGTAAGCAGATTTCGAACATACATATATATAGGCTGCAAAGGAAACCAAAACCCTTTGCCGACCTGTATGATGCCCTTGACTCTCCAGACCCCATGCTTGAGCGCGACGATCTGCGGGTCATCGGGGTGCTGGTCCATGAGCTCCTGCCGGACAGCCTCATCATTGGCGTTGTGCTCGGTGGAGAGCTGCTCGGCGACGATCTGCCCGGAGCGGCCCACCTTCTTCCCTAGCACGGCCCGGGAGTCCCCCAGGCTGGCGACGAAGAGCGTGCGGTCGTGCACGACGCCGACAAGGCAGCAGGAGCCGACTGTGGCGAGGTCCGGGTTGGTGTCCCACTGGCTGGACAGGTGCTCGATGAAGGCAGCCTCGGTGGCGGCGAAGGCGTCCCTGATGGTCTCCTCCGTGACGCCCCGCGGCTCGGACGCGGCCTCTGCGCACGAAGGGCGCCAAGATGGAGGAGATGGGTTAGATCAAACAAACCTAGGAGGAGGGCGGCTGGAAGAATAGAATAGAATAGAATAGAGGGGAAAAGGAAAGGAGGGGAGGGGCGAATGCGGATGGATACCTTGGAGGCTGGGAACGAAGTGGTCGCAGGCGAAGCGGGCGGCGGCGTGGCCGGCGTGGCCGTCGAAGACGGCGAGCACGGTGCCGAGGGGCGGGGCGGAGTGGAGGCGGCACTGGTCCTCGAGGGTGTGGTTGGCCTGGACGAGCGCGGCGGAGAGGTCGCCGGCGGCGCAGCGCGCGAGGTCGCGCCACCAGAGGAGGCCGTCGCGGCCCTCAGAGGAGGAGTCGGAGGGGTCGGCGGAGGGCGGGGCGGAGGCGGGGGAGGAGGAGGCGCCGTGGGGCGGCGCGGGCGAGGTCTGCCAGGCCCCGCCGCACGCCGAGAGGAACCTGAGGAGCGCGCCCAGCATAGCACCGCCACATCGCCGACCGGGGCGGCCCCGATGCGGAGGGCGGCGGGGGCGGGGGCGGAGGAGGAAATGCGGGTGCGTCGCAATCGGCCGCGTACGAGAAGGGGGGGAAAGAAAAGAATTGGGGGAAAAGGGCCGCCGGGTGGGGAGCGGGGGTCGGGGTGGGGTGGGTTGGGTGCGACGCGGTGGTGGGCGGCAGGGAAGGGGGGGTGGAGTAATTGGACGGCCGTCGTTTTTCTACGGCTTTTTGGTTGGGCCGGAACGGATGGATGGATGGATGTGGGATCACGGCATCACGATGCGGTCAGCGCCTTGGACTGTTGCGCCCCGCCGTGCCCGTGCGTGCGTGCGCCTGCTTGCTTGCGGCCGTGCTCGGGCATCCACAACGTGGTGGGATCATGGAGTAGTATTCTGTACTAAGCCTCCCATACACGCCGAGTGAGTGAAAAAATCATGTTTGGTTCCGTTTCGAAAAAGAAGATGAAACATGTTTGGTTAGAGAAAAGATAACATGTACCCTAAAACACCCTGAAATTTAAAATAATCATCGTTTTGCAGTTTTAAATGGAAAATGTCCTAATCAAATCTCGTAAAATGGTTCGTATTGTAAAAAATATGTATAGTCCGTTCTAAGAAAACCTCGTACCTCATATATCCAATTTTTACCCGGTGTTTTATGGTTTCCCCTATCACACAAAACCAATTGACGGGAGTGAAACTTCAGCAACCGCTTTGGATGGAGGCCAAGATGATCGGAGTTGGACGTGGTAGGCGGCGGAGCAAGTGGGCGGCCTGCCTCGAACCCGATTGAATCGATTTTGCGGTGAGTGAAATGGCATGTCTCGAACCTAGTTGGATTGGGTCAGTGACGAGTGGCGGAGTACCTGCACGCGAGCAAGAGCACCCCGCCACGGCAAGGCATGTGAGCAGGAGCGCTCCGCCGATTCGAGCAGGGCTTGTGCCCATCGCCCAACGGGTCCAGCCACCATCGTCCGTCAACTTGAGCAATCGCCCATGGTCGATGACTCAAGCGGGACTATCTCAGCTAGCAACCTAGTTGTAATTATTATTTTTTAGTGTGCTCTATGCTCTTATTTAGGTACCATGTGACAAATGGACTTCACATCTGGCTTGGAAAGATTTTTACAGGATTTTCCCAATGGCATGTGAAACAACAAAATCGTTTTAGGGAGAGTTGTAAACATACGGTAGGTTTGGGTCGTTTTTATCATTCAATGGGTGTTGCATATATTCATGATACGTATAGCAGGTCTGAATTCCCACTAATGGGGGGGGGTAATGGGCATGTGAACCTTTATCATGTATGCGTCTAACAATGTGGTTCCACTCATAACCCTCTCTCACGTGATCGCTCCCTCTCCTGTGTGGTCGATCCAACCATACATTTGTTGGGGTTCGCAGCAGAAAACACAAATTTTTTCTAACTAGCGTTCCCATAACCCAAGATCTAGCTAGCCATATTACCGTAACGGAAAGTAGTGCGGAAATAACATACCTCGGGGTGTAGTCCGTTGCGCGGAAAACGTTCCCGCAAACGTGGTTGATGTAGCCGATCAAGTTCCACAGCCCCCTGGCTGTGTTGAGCACCCGGATGGGCGTAGTGCCACACGTGTAGCACCTCGTAGTACTCGCACACATACGAGACTCGATGACGACCTCCGTTCTCCGATCCAGCGAAGGTGGCGGAAGCAGACCTCCGGACGGAGCTTCGGCAGCACGACGGCCTCCGATTCTAACAAAGAAGCCTCAATTCCACTATAGGCTCACACTAGGGAGCCCCCCGTGAAAGAGACAAGGGAGGGGAGAAGACCGGAGAAAACCGATCACAATTCGGAGTAATATTTATTTTCTCACGAATTTCTGTCTATTAAATATGTGCACCCTGCCCATCTATATATAGGCAGAGGGGAGGGAGTCAACCCCTCTCCCTTAGCAATGTGGGACTAAAGTCCCTTTGCTAAGGGGGGTGGCCGGCCAAGGGGGGGAGGGGGCGCACCCCTCATGGGCCCTAGGGCCCATGGCGCCTCCCCCCTCTTTCCTTTTTTTTCTTTTTTCCCTTTTATTTCCCCTAATGGGCCTTTTTCTCCACTAAGGCCCATTGCACATATTAATTAGAAATAAAATGATTTTAATTATTAATTCGATTAATTAATAACTAAAACATAATATTCCATCTCTCGGTGTTCCGGAACACCTTCCGGTTCACTTCGAATTTGTTTGGTTCAACACGGTACTTCTTCGATGTCGTTTCCTTTATTCTCTGGTTACTCCGATGGTTCCGAAAAGGTCTCCGATTTCATCGAGCCCTTAAGTGTGTTACCCTACGGTCCGAGAACACTCCAGTCATGACCGACATGAGGCTACGGTCAATGATCATCAGCGGGACCTGGATGCCCATAATGACCCCTGTGCATTCCGGATATCAAACACCGATTGGACCTTACGCCGTATAGCATTCCCTTTGTCAGCGATACTGGATTGTTCCGAGATTCGATCAATGACATCCTATGTCTGGTTCAACCTCGTTCTGAACTAATCCTCATTCACTTGTTCCCGTGATATTCATCCCCGTGACCTAGTCACACGCTGCAGCTTTATGGATGGAATCTCACCGAGTGGGCCCCGAGTATCTATCCATTATATGGATTGACAAATCCCGCTCTTGTAAGAAAAAAGACCATTTCACTACCCTGAAGAAACTTGGTGGTTCACAAAACACCCTGAGCTTTCTTTTTGCTCCCTTACTGATACGTCCAAAACGTATCTATAATTTATGCTTGCTCCATGCATGTTTTGTGTGATATTGCTATGTTCTAGATACACTTTCATACATTTTTTATCATATTTGGACTAACCTATTAACTCAGTGCACCCCAGTGCCAGTTCCTGTTTTCTGATGTTTTTCTATTTCAGTTTTCCCCCATATAAAAAGTGCCAGAAAAATTCGGGAAAATTCAGATAAAATATCAGCGTGGAGGAAGCTTCGCGAAGAGCCCGGGAGGGGCCAGAGGGGAGCCAGGGGGGCCCAGGCGGCCACCCGGCGCGGCCCCACCCCTGGCCGCACCAGGGGGCGCCTGGGGCCCCTGGTCCACCTCTGGCTGCCCCCCTTCACCTATTTATTCTCCGTCACGTGAAAACTCCAGAAGAGGAACCCTATTCCGCGAACTCGCCTCTGTTCCGCCGCCGCCACGCTTCCGAAGATCGGGAGCACCAGAAGACCTCTTCCCGACACCCTGCCGGAGGGAGGATTGACCTCCGGGAGTCTCCTCTCCACCATGGATGCTCCCCGGATGTCTCGTGAGTAGTTTTCCTTGGACCATGGGTCCATGATCAGTAGCTATGTGATGTTCTCCTCCCCTCTTTGATCTTCATTGTTTAGACCTCGTGAGCTGCCCTACATGATCGAGGCACCTTTGTAATATTTCTGTTATTGCTATGTTGAGTTTGATAGGATCTGATGGATTATGAGATTATGTTCAGATTGTGATAGAGTAATATATTTGGTTTTTATCTCTTATATTTTTGTTCCTAAGTAATTCTTGCATGTTCTCCGTTGCTGTTTATTGCTTTGGCCAAGTAGTAGGTAGTGACTTCAAGAGGAAACGTTGTGCTAGATTGTGGGTTCATGCCCCGCGATGACACGCTTGAGTGACAGAAACATGAGTCTAGGGGATGTGCTGTTGCCACAAGGGGGAAAACAACGGTGCTTGTGACCGCGGTCACAAGGATTGTTTACTTTACACAGAGTTCTTTTTAATGCAGTTCTCTGTTGCTTTGGGTTTACACTTTGGGTGGGGCTCGCAACTTAATACCAGCGAGATGTTCTGGATAGATATCTCAAGGTGGATGATTAGTAGTAGATGCAGATGGATTTCGGTCTACTTATCTTGGCGTACTGCCTGTGCTTTTGAACCTCATACTTTCTTTTGTAGCATAGTTAGCATTGCGGTGCGTTCATAATCCTGTCAATTGCCTTTCTGTAATTTGTTTACCTCGCATAGCAATATTATCGTCTTTTGGGAGAGAGACATCACTAGCGAACATCACGTATCCCGGTCCATATCCTCATTATTGTTTCCACACTATATTTACTTTACTACTTTTACTTGCTATCATTATCCCTTGCATTTTATCCTTGTGAACAACAAGACCGAAGAGATTGAAAACCTCTCTGAACTTCGTTGGGAACAAAGTTATCTGTGTCTGTGTGCAGGTCCGCGTCAGTTGCGCCGCTGACACCTACTTATCTTCTCTGGAGTCCTGCTGGAGACAAACCTTGGTATCTTCACCGAGGGAAAACTGCTGCTGCACTACATCTCAACCTTCCACTTGGGGTAACCAACGAAGGGGCGAGAAGCCATCAAGCAAAGTTTTCTGGCGCCGTTGCCGGGGACTCCAAGTGCTAAGATAGGGGAGTTGCACACTACCCTTTACCTTTGTTTTTTTTAGTTTTGTTAGTTTATCTTTCAGTTTTTATCTTTGTGTCTTTTATCAAAATTTACAAAAAAAATTATTTATCTTGCTGTTAGTAGTCCTCCTTGTTTAGATGAACATGTTAGGACTAGGTTCTTTGCGGGAATCGGAAGTTCTCGATTTCCGTCAAAGGGATGGAGAAAATATGAAGAAGGCATGGGACAGAATTTCTAAAGCACATAAAAGAGTTATGCCTTGGATATCTATAAAAATTGTGCTTAGAAATTTTTACCATGATCTTTTTAAGTGGTGTAAACACTCTCTTGACATTATAGCTGAGGGAGATTTTCCAGAGTGTGATGAAGATAGGGCTCTTGAGATTTTGCATAGTCTATCTAGTTATTTTGTTTATGATCGAAGTATTGATACTGTCATAGATAGACTTGCCACTGTTGAAAAAAGACTGGATGCTCTAGATTTGGGGAAAGTAGAGGAACTTAAGTCCAATAAGAAAGAAATGTTGGAGATAGATGATGATTGGGAGCCCTTTGTTAGGATTAGCATCTCTAACCAAGGCTTCCTTGCTCTTTGTGATATTGGATCCACAGTTTCTACTATGCCAAAAATAGTTTATGATTCTTTAAAGCTAGATATGGATAAATTATCATCTTATCATGAACATTCTAATGGAGATATTCCAGAGATCAAAGGAAAGGTAAAAGAAGTCCAAGTTGCATTCCTTCATAGGACTGCACCAATGGATTTCTTCATCGTGGAGCCAAACCAAAGTAACGTTGTGCTCGGAAGAGACTTCCTCCGTGCTATGAAAGGCTTCATTGATATTGGTAATAGGCACATACGCTTACGCGGTATGGCAAAAGGTAAGTATATCTTTCCTAGTAAGAAGAAGAATGAGCTTATCGAAAATCAATTTGAAGGTTTTTATGATTCTGATCTTGGATACCCTTGATTCTTCTTTTTGCATTATGCCTAGCTAATGGCTTTAAAGAAGCGCTTTCGGGAGGCAGCCCGCAACGAATTTAGGTGTTTATTTTTGATTTTGTTGTGTCTTGATGATTGTTACTTCTGTAGCAACATCATTGTATCTTTATTTTTCAGCTTTGTGCCAAATTATAGCCTCTTACGGCAAGGGAAGTAAAAGTTGTGACATGCTGTCCAGAAAACAGATTCTGTCCTCGTGACCAGAAAAATTCCAGAAAAATCCCAGTTCATCTTTTTGAGCTGAAATTTTTACACAGTATGACCTATACAATTACGAAACTTCCGTATGTTCTGAGTTTTTTTATTTGAGTTTCAGAAGTGCCCCTAAAAAATTCTTTACTATCTGTTGTTCTGTTTTTCACAGATTCTGCCACGTTTTGTCTCTCCTTACTTTTGCAAACCTTAAGATTGCTTTTTATTTGCAAAAACTTTTTGGAACTCTTGAGAAACAGTAGCTCTTCAATATTATCTTTATATCCAGTGGGGAAAAATTATTTATTAAGGATACTAACCTCTCTAATCAGCTTATGATGAGTTATGTATGAAGGGAGTTTTCAAGTGTGCGATGGAAGATGATGAAAGAAGATCCAGGAGTGTCAAGCGCTCAAGCTTGGGGATGCCCCCATGCATCCCCAATAAATATTCAAGGAGACTCAAGCGTCTAAGCTTGGGGATGCCCCCGTGCATCCCCTTCTCCATCAACAATCATCAGTTCGTCCTTCGTCTCACTATATTTTTATCACTTCATGCGTTATGTGCTATGCTTGGAGCGTCTCGCTCTTAGGTTTTGTTTTTAGTTTTCTTTAGATTTGCTTGCTGTTCATAACAAGTTAGATCCTTTCTTACTTTGTGTGGGAGAGAAACACGCTCCACTTTCAAAATTTAGAACACATCATAGGATTTTTCCTGCCTATCTTTTTGCTGTTGTGTGTTCTTTATTTTTCATAGCTACTGCCTTGTTTAGTTTTAGTCTTAGTTTCTCTTTAGCAAGAGCCTTGGATTTTGTTTAGTTTGTTGCTGCAACTCTTTTTGGTTTTCATGTTTATCTTGTTAAGAGAGTTGGTTGTTGCACTGAGTTGAGTCTTGTCTTGAAAGTAGGTAATTGAGGTTGCTATTTAATTTTAGTAGTAGCTTGTAATAGTTTTGAGATATTGATGTGAGTAATGTTTGAACTTTTGGTGTCAAGAGCTCTAGCCTATTAGTGATAGGTGTCGTATTTTGGGCAATCCGTGTTTGTTTTCCAAAACCTACAAAACTAGTTGAGAACTCTAGCTACTAGATGGATCACTACTCTTCTGAGGAGTCGAATATCAGAGAACACTCACGTACCATGAGTCGAGGATGCGCAAGGATAACCAAACCCACATACACTACTCCTCGGGGTACTTGTCTCTTTGTGAACCTCCTCATTAGATTGAGAGTTACCGATAATAAGTGCATGTGTTCTTCGGACTAATGTAAGTATTGAAAGTTGACACTTCCACCTTCCCATATTTTTCTAGCCTCTCATGTGCCATGCATTTCCTTCTTCTCACTCTGAGAGTTGGTGTCCACCTTCGCCGGTACATCCAAACCCTTGGCATGATACGCTCTGTCATCATAAGCCTCCTTATATCTTTCCTCAAAACAGCCACCATACCTACCTATCAAGGCATTCCCATAGCCTTTTTGAGTTACATTGCCATGCAACTTCCACATCTTCATGACTTGATCTTCATGTCATACATGTTCCTGCTACACTGGCAGCGACATACATTGCATACATCATGTAGTTACATCTTCTTTATGATTTTTAGTACCTTGTAAAGTGTGAAAGATTTCCTTTACCTTCTTGTAAAATAGAGTGTTGCCCTTAAGTGAGGAAAAGATCCCAAAGTGGACATAATAAAAGATCACAAAGAGGACAAATGAGAGTTAAATAGAAAGAGCCATTGAGGCCACCAAAAAATATAAAAAAATAGAAAAAAGAGAAAAATAAATAAAAAGAGAGAAAGGGGCAACACTACTATCCTTTTGAGAGATCCACACTAGTACTCCCTTTATATCCTTGTACTCCATAGAGATGATCTTTATGCATATAGCTATGTGGGGACCTTCACACTATAGAACTTGGCTTGCATATTCCAAGGATGAGCCTCCTCAAACGAGCTCTAGGTCTTCATGAGCGAGCAAGTTAGATGCACCCCCACTAGTTCCATTGGAGAGCTTCTTAGCTCGTATGTGCATCCGTTGCATGGCAATCCCTACTCCTCACATCATATCTATCATTTGGCATCTCTTGCCTATAATTGTCCTCATTGATGTGAGCCTTTCTCTTTCCTTTTTGTCATCCTCCTCCACCATATTTCTCTCTTTGCCATCCTAAGTGTCAACTCTCGTGCTTACGCTCATCCATTGCATGAGTGCTCGAAATATCGAAAAGGAGTGGATCAAATTGACTTGTACCTGGCTAGTGGTCTGGGGACGAGTCAAGATAAGATTCCAAAGAAGACCAAGTGTGAAACTTTGGTAGATTGAGTTCTCAACACAAAAATATTTTTTTCTCGTATTCCCTATCCCCCTTCTTGCACGCAAACACCATTTGGAGACATTCGAGTCACGGACAGCGAGAACTCTTGCACCTAATGTTCTTTTGTTACTTATTTCAATGCTAATATAGACTCTTGCATGTTATGACTTGAATTGAATCTCTAACCTTGATTGCTTTACTTTTCAAAGTTCTTTTATGGTTGCTAGCATGTCACGACAGAAATTATGCTGTTATCATTTACCTACTCGAGGACGAGCAGGAATTAAGCTTGGGGATGTTGATACGTTCAAAACGTATCTATAATTTCTGCTTGCTCCATGCATGTTTTTTGTGATATTGCTATGTTCTAGATACACTTTCATACATTTTTTATCATATTTGGACTAACCTATTAACTCAGTGCACCCCAGTGCCAGTTCCTGTTTTTTGTTGTTTTTCTATTTCAGTTTTCCCCCATATAAAAAGTGCCAGAAAAATTCGGGAAAATTCAGATAAAAAATCAGCGTGGAGGAAGCTTCGCGAAGAGCCCGGGAGGGGGCAGAGGGGAGCCAGGGGGGCCCAGGCGGCCACCCGGCGCGGCCCCACCCCTGGCCGCGCCAGGGGGGGGGGCGCCTGGGGCCCCTGGTCCACCTCTGGCTGCCCCCCTTCGCCTATTTATTCTCTGTCACGGGAAAACTCCAGAAGAGGAACCCTATTCCGCGAACTCGCCTATGTTCCGCCGCCGCCGCGCTTCCGAAGATCGGGAGCACCAGAAGACCTCTTCCCGGCACCCTGCCGGAGGGAGGATTGACCTCCGGGAGTCTCCTCTCCACCATGGATGCTCCCGGATGTCTCGTGAGTAGTTTTCCTTGGACCATGGGTCCGTGATCAGTAGCTATGTGATGTTCTCCTCCCCTCTTTGATCTTCATTGTTTAGACCTCGTGAGCTGCCCTACATGATCGAGGCACCTTTGTAATATTTCTGCTATTGCTATGTTGAGTTTGATAGGATCCGATGGATTATGAGATTATGTTCAGATTGTGATAGAGTAATATATTTGGTTTTTATCTCTTATATTTTTGTTCCTAAGTAATTTTTGCATGTTCTCCGTTGTTGTTTATTTCTTTGGCCAAGTAGTAGGTAGTGACTTCAAGAGGGAACGTTGTGCTAGATTGTGGGTTCATGCCCCCCGATGACACGCTTGAGTGACAGAAACATGAGTCTAGGGGATGTGTTGTTGCTACAAGGGGGAAAACAACGGTGCTTGTGACCGCGGTCACAAGGATTGTTTACTTTACGCAGAGTTCTTTTTAATGCAGTTGTCTGTTGCTTTGGGTTTACACTTTGGGTGGGGCTCGCAACTTAATACCAGCGAGATGTTCTGGATAGATATCTCAAGGTGGATGATTAGTAGTAGATGCAGATGGATTTCGGTCTACTTATCTTGGCGTACTGCCTGTGCTTTTGAACCTCATACTTTCTTTTGTAGCATAGTTAGCATTGCGGTGCGTTCATAATCCTGTCAATTGCCTTTCTGTAATTTGTTTACCTCGCATAGCAATTTTATCGTCTTTTGGGAGAGAGACATCACTAGCGAACATCACGTATCCCGGTCCATATCCTCATTATTGTTTCCACACTATATTTACTTTACTACTTTTACTTGCTATCATTATCCCTTGCATTTTATCCTTGTGAACAACAAGACCGGAGAGATTGACAACCTCTCTGAACTTCGTTGGGAACAAAGTTATCTGTGTCTGTGTGCAGGTCCGCGTCAGTTGCGCCGCTGACACCTACTTATCATCTCTGGAGTCCTGCTGGAGACAAACCTTGGTATCTTCACCGAGGGAAAACTGCTGCTGCACTACATCTCAACCTTCCACTTGGGGTAACCAACGAAGGGGCGAGAAGCCATCACTTACCCCCCTAAACAATTCCATACCGGTCAAAAATCGTCCCTGGGTGGTTTGCCTCGATTGAGTGCTGATGTGGACACGGTCAAAGACGGTCTTTAACCTGCAGGTGGGGCCCATGGGCTAACTAGTGGGGTTTTATTTAGCAGCTATTTAAACTAATCTCTGGCCTTGGGCCCACTTATCATGCCAAGGGGGTATTTCTTTTAAACGAAGGATTAGGACTAATCTAATGGGATGAGGGCCACTGGTCAGTGGGTTACCACACTGGCTAACCGCGCGTGCACGACGACGACGACCAGAGGCACGGCGGCGACGACCGTGCCCTCGCCCCCGGCGGTCATTTGAGCGGCCGAAGGCAGGAATCGGCCGAGGGTCGTGCTGCACATCTGCCGGTGCCCTCGGTGGACAACGGGGAGGACCACATCGACGGCCACAATGAGCGCCCGCGGCGGCCATAGCGTGGCTAGGTGGTGACGGCGACACGGCGCACCAAAATGAGCGTGGAAAGGAGGGGATCAACCAGATACTCACCGTGAACGTGATGGAGGTGTCAAGGAGAGATGGGAGTGGCAGCCGACGACGAATCGCTCGAAGGAAGGCGGCGGCCGTGGCGGAGGACGGCGGCCGTGGCGGAGGACGCCGGCCCGATTCGCGGCCTGTGGCGCTCCCCGACGACGATGGCTTGCTGAAGGTGACAAGGATGAGCGCGGCGGTCCTCCTGGACATCAATTTGGAGTTCGAGGAGGATGTTGGTCGTGGCGACGACGAGGCCGCGCTAAAGAAGAACTACAACGGGCGCCAGAGCTTGGCCACGCTGGGAGAGGTCCTCGGGGACGCGTGGCTCCAAATGGACGGACCTGTCAGCTTCGGGGGAGCACCAAGGTGCTCGTGAAGCAGAGGAGGAGAAGCAAGGATCGCCGGAGGAAGAGATCGAGGCGGCGTCGATCAATACCTGTGGCGGGGAAGAAGACATGGTGACGGCGATTCACGGCGACCCGGACAAATTCCTTTGCCAGAACTGTATAGCGGAGTGAGGTGAAGCTCTCGGACAAAGTATCAAGTTGAGGAGGAGGCGTTGGCCGCGCGGTCGAAGAACGGCAGTGTCGTCGATGTGAACTGAGCGCCAGCTATGCTCTTCACCTAACGAGGGCACGAACTTGACGAGGGGTGACCACCCACAAGTCAAATACCGCCTTTGACCATGTCCATGTCAGCCTTGATTGGGGAAAACCACCCAGGGATGATTTTTTACCAGTATGGAATTGTTGAGGGGGGTAAGAGAGCAGAAATAATGATCAGGGTGTTATGTGAACCACCAAGTTTCTTCAGGGTAGTAAAATGGACTTTTTTCCTCTTGTAACAATACTCCTCAACATATCTCCACGGAATACCCAAGATACAACCGTTATGACCCGCATATTTCAGTCAGGTGGTGGGATGTAAGTCAAAGCATCCGGGAAGATAGCAATTATGCACGTACTCACGGTCAAAGGAACGGTCTACCACGTTCTGTAATTACAACACTGAACCTTCACAACATTTGATCATGCTATAATGCTTACTTTGGGTAATGTTCATCACGTCACTTAACCAGTGAGGTAACCTCATAGTCAAGAGACTTAATTGTCCATGATCGCGAAACCACGACCATCATGTTGACCATGAACTAGTTATCGATGTAGAGGCTAACTAGGAACTCTAGGGGTTTCTATACTACACCTGCATCATTGTTTCACTGACACAGTTCTAGCACGGTACAAAACTGGTTATGAACTTGCTTAGATATATTGGAATAATCATATATTATTTGCCTCTAGAGCATATATCCAACAGTCTCCCACTTGCACTAGAGTGCTAATAATCTAGCCGCATTTTTCCGATCATAATCATCTTATCACATAAGTGTTCATTGATCATGCATGCTCATGGAAGAGGGTTCGTCAACGAACTGCACCAATTCGGATTCGTATGTTTCCTTTGCAACCGGTATAGGTCAAAAACTCTTTTGACATACCACTCATTATCATATAATGGTTGGATATAAGTTTCGCGGGAGAGTGAGACTATTATTTCACAGTATCCTCCAATGATATCTTGGTTCAGTCTTTAGAAGACTCATCCTTAGTCATATATACTGGGAAATACACTCAACCAGAAGTCCAATACTTCTAACGCTTAAACTTTTATCCATACGTCTACTTTCTTAAGTAGTATTATGTTTGTAGTGCCGTGAATTTTGCTCACATTTCTTTCATGTCTTTGGTGATGTCTCTAATTCCATATAGACCCATAATATGGCTTGCAATTGTAATCTTGCATTACATTCAAGTCTATTATCCTTTCTATATTTTAGAGAATAGTCCTCAGTATTCCTCATATACTGAATGCATGGACTTTATTCCGATTCTGTGTTTTACTCCTAAAACACATCGGAATCTGTTCTTCTTCCAAGAACTTTTGAGTCATTCTGTTGTTGGATTCACAATGCATGTTATATGGTAGAATCATATGTCAAGAACATATAAGATCACATGTCCAGTACATGGTGCATCTCTATTCTTCCATCAAGACATTGCTTGTGATTTTTTGGATTTCATCCATTATATAATTTCTAGCCACTAGAACCTGTTTCTTGTCTTAGAAGATTATTCCAACCTTTACTTTGTTTCATTATCCGTATCTTAATCTACTCATATAGATTTCAACGTGTAATGTGTTGGTATTTCACATAAAAAGAAGATTCTTGCAATCTTGTATTTTATTTGCCTTATGCTCTATATATATATATCATAATGCACATATGTATATAAGACGATTCTCTATATACACAATCAATGCATATGCATATATATACATATGAGATCATTCTTCACACATATCAATGCATATATGTTTGAGACAATGATCATGCTCCCACTCAAATATATCCATCATATACTCATATATTTGTGGTTCAGCTTTCATCAAGTCATTTTATTGTTCACTATGTCTCACATAATGACAATGCTTCCAAAGCTCCCACTTAGAAAATGCCCTCTGCATTCCAAGTTTCCAGGAAGTCTTCAAAGCTCCCACTCAGTTTCATGAAACTTCAGGCCCACTCAATATTTTGGTCATCACAAAATCACTTGATCAAATCAAGGTTGAGGGTTCCTGTCTTGAGGTACTATAGTCCATCCTTTTAACGAATTAACCTTCGTCATGCCCATTGCAATTCTCTTTCAAATCCCAAATTTGACTGAGATGCAATTTCAGGCTATGGTCCATTGTAGTGTAAATGAAATATTTTATTGATTAAAGCATTCCTACGTTTCCGTAGTCAATCACCATTGAACTTTGGTCATAACCAAATAATGCCTTATGCCCATTACATTATTCTCAATAACTCTCCAGTTTGTTGAGAATATGAAATAACCGATTTATTTCACGGGACGTGAGCCATCCTATATGTAACTCAATATTATTTCATTTCTCCTCGTGTTCTAGGCTACCATCATTCCTTTGTGTCTTCGAGCAATGTTATTCTTTATTGTTTCATTAAGAAGACTCATGATTATTGTTCTGTACAGAACGTATTCATGAAAACCTTCTAAATTCAACAATGGCTTCAATTCATATACCAAGATCAATCATCTATGGCATATCCTTCCTTATACAACGTCATTACAGCGGAACATGCTTCCGTTGCAATACTCTGATATTCTGAAAGCAAGGTCCAATACCCCGGTCAAAGTTTCCATTATCTCCCATTGGATCCGTGTCGAGAGACTTCTTCTCGTATTACCAATCAAGCAACACACATTTTGCTATTCGGGGAGAATATGTAATTTCAATTGCATGTAGTTTTATTACAAAGAAATTCTTTCTTTTAAGAAACCTTATAACACCATCAGTTATGGAGCTATCATGTCTCATTAGATTCAGGATGGTTTCCTATTCATGAAGTGGGTGTTTTAACTTAATGAACTAAACAACCTTATTCGACAATAACTATAGTGCTAGGGGAAAAACGTTTAGACCATACTACGGTTTAGTATGACTATGAATGGTTTAAGTAGTCTAGCACTTTCAACTTCCATCATAATTTGTGGTACAACTTCCACAAGTCTCCCATTATGTCAATATCAATACTTATCACTTCGGATCGTAGCGTAGTGATATGTATCCTTGTATTCTCACTTCTCACTGTGATTCTTGAATCTCAGTTTTATGATGTCAATTGAATACAACTTTCAATTAATCATATGAAGTCTTTAATGATAACTCACATGCCCATTCTACATCATTTATGTATAATGATTGGCACAAGTTCTACTTGCTAGAACCTTGTCATGGTTATATTTATTGCAGAGGTTCATAGATCGTGTATCTAATCCATCTCATGCAATCAAGTTATGATTTTCATTTGATAATGAACTCACAAGTTAATAGATCATACATTTAATGAATTCATCAGTTATGAAGTCACCTCATGCAATCAAATATTTGACTTGTTATAATCAAGACAACTTTATCATTAAACATTGAATATTTCTTGACAATAATAGCAGTATTATAAATGCTTTCTATCATATCATAAATCAAGACGTAATCAAAGTATAAGCACACTTTTATTCATAAAGATGGAACAACTGACTTGTCTCATTACATGAATAACTTTGTGTCGCGAGATGCAAGACAAACAACTAAGTGTTCATACTATAATGATTACATAAGATTTATCTAATAAGTATTTCCTATGATAAATGTCTCGGCGGAATCCATGTTGGCCATCAACTGACTTGATATCCATCAATCCTCGATTTCACCTCTTCCCGTCCATGCCACGGCAGGTCCTGTTTTCATAAAACAGAATAAGTATCAGATACTCATTTACTGCAACTGTTGTATAAGGGAATAAACATTTATAAAGTATATCAAGTATATACCTTCTCCATCAACAACTTCTCCTTCAATGGGTTCAACCTCCAAGTACTGAAGTCTATCCATGAAGTCAGAGAACTCGAGGCTTTCACCTCTGCCGACATAGCCATGGACATGGTCTGTATAGCTCGGTGGAAGCGAGTGTAACACCGTGTATATCGCAGACTCATGTGTATTTTCATAGTCAAAGTCATCTACGAGGCTCAGATGTATCTCATGCATCTTGGCCAAGTGTGCCTTCAGGCAAGAGCCTTCTTCCATCTTTGTAGAGAGAAACTCACTTTCTAACTCAAATCTGGCAACTCTAAACCGATGCAAGTTTGATGACTTCAGCTCATCGATCATATCATATGTATCCAAATCAGCATACTCCTCACGCAAAGGTTGCGGAATGCTGGTTTCTATGATACCCTTAGCTATGGCATATGTCCTTCGATGATACTGATAATCAATTGCCGCTTGTGCATCCATGTCGTTTGCTGGAGGGTTTCCCACATGCTTTTTAGTTAAGAATGAAAGGTTGATTCTCTTGAGCACGGTTCTAAGGCGTAAGTACCAACTAATGAAGTTTGACCCATTTTCTTTAAGTCTTTCACCATGTAAGAAGGAAAGCATTTCAAGGTACTGGGTATTATCCATTTTCTACAAACATAATTGCAAGGAACACAATTAAGACTAGTTCACAACAATGAGTTCATATAATCATATTATAAATGATCTCGCACTAAAACAATTCATCCCTAGGAAGTTTTAGTGATTACATGATCCAGATTCACTGCCCGGCCTCGAATATCACACGGCCGACGGGTCAGCTTCAAAGGTAGACAACAAATTGTGCGATCACATTATCTTATATGTACTGTGACTCATGCTCGATCTTTCGATCTCTAGTATTCCGAGGCCATATCTGCATATGCTAGGCTCGCCAAATTAACCTCCATGTTATATGCTGCTCAGCAAGGCCATATCTGCATATGCCAGGCTTGCCGAACCCAACCTCATGCGAACTACATTGAATATGTAGGACAACTCCGGTATGTACGGAGCATCAAACCATATGGGAGAACCTTCCAGGCGGTGCACACTTCGGTACAATACTTGTGTTTGGCTTTGTTAAGGGATCATCTTATCACATGCTACCGTCGTGTATCCTATACTAGCAAGTTTTAAGACATCTGAGCTATGGCAACACTAAGTCTACAGTGTCTCCATTTTATTTTGTTTTATGATGACGATTACTACTTACTAGTAACACATAGCAAAGCTATCGCTACATCACAAACAAACGAATGATAGCCCCCACTTAGCAATACAAGGTTTAGACGATCTAGTTGTATATTGCAAGTTTTACGTGGCTGCTAGGTCTTTCATAGTTAAACATGTTTTAACCTATGAGTCAACCAAAACGTCAACCATACGATTGTCTCTATTACACCCCGCACGGGGCCCTCCGTTGCAAATGCCACATCCGCTAAAGTAGAGAGACAGACACCCCCCCAGGCACTTTATACGGTACAAGCCGTACGTCAAGCGTGGAACCAGTCTCGCGTAAGCGTACGCGTAAGGTCGGTCGGGGGACGCTTCATCAAACAATGCCGCAGATGTGAACAAGTACACGTGGGAGGGTAACAATCATACAATCAACGCCCACATCTCCGATGTGTTCTATCCGTACAGTAATACTAAGCATAGACCTAGCTCATGATACCACTGTTCGGGTTCACAGCAGAAAACACAAATTTTTTCTAACTAGCGTTCCCATAACCCAAGATCTAGCTAGCCGTATTACCGTAACGGAAAGTAGTGCGGAAATAAAATACCTCGGGGTGTAGTCCGTTGCGCGGGAAACGTTCCCGCAAACGTGGTTGATGTAGTCGATCAAGTATCACAGCCCCCTGGCTGTGTTGAGCACCCAGATGGGTGTAGTGCCACACGTGTAGCACCTCGTAGTACTCGCACACATACGAGACTCGATGACGACCTCCGTTCTCCGATCCAGCGAAGGTGGCGGAAGCAGACCTCCGGACAGAGCTTCGGCAGCACGACGGCCTCCGATTCTAGCAGAGAAGCCTCAATTCCACTATAGGCTCACACTAGGGAGCCCACCGTGAAAGAGACAAGGGAGGGGAGAAGACCGGAGAAAACTGATCTCAATTCGGAGTAATATTTATTTTCTCACGAATTTCTGTCTATTAAATATGTGTACCCTGCCCATCTATATATAGACAGAGGGGAGGGAGTCAACCCCTCTCCCTTAGCAATGTGGGAGTAAATTCCCTTTGCTAAGGGGGGGGGGGGGGGTGGCCGGCCAAGGGGGGAGGGGGCGCACCCCTCATGGGCCCTAGGGCCCATGGCGCCTCCCCCCTCTTTCCTTTTTTTCTTTTTTCCCTTTTATTTCCCCTAATGGGCCTTTTTCTCCACTAAGGCCCATTGCACATATTAATTAGAAATAAAATGATTTTAATTATTAATTCAATTAATTAATAACTAAAACATAATATTCCATCTCCCGGTGTTCCGGAACACCTTCCGGTTCACTCCGAATTTGTTTGGTTCAACACGGTACTTCTCCGATGTCGTTTCCTTTATTCTCTGGTTACTCCGATGGTTCCGAAAAGGTCTCCGACTTCATCGAGCCCTTAAGTGTGTTACCCTACGGTCCGAGAACACTCCATTCATGACCGAGATGAGGCTACGGTCAATGATCATCAGCGGGACCTGGATGCCCATAATGACCCCTGTGCATTCCGGATATCAAACACCGATTGGACCTTACGCCGTATAGCATTCCCTTTGTCAGCGATACTGGATTGTTCCGAGATTCGGTCAATGACATCCTATGTCTGGTTCAACCTCGTTCTGAACTAATCCTCATTCACTCATTCCCGTGATATTCATCCCCGTGACCTAGTCACACGCTGCAGCTTTATGGATGGAATCTCACCGAGTGGGCCCCGAGTATCTATCCATTATATGGATTGAACAATCCCGCTCTTGTAACAATACTTCTCAACATATCTCCACGTAATACCCAAGATACAACCGTTATGACCCGCATATTTCAGTCAGGTGGTGGGATGTAAGTCAAAGCATCCGGGAAGATAACAATTATGCACATACTCACGGTCAAAGGAACGGTCTACCACGTTTTGTAATTACAACACTGAACCTTCACAATATTTGATCATGCTGTAATGCTTACTTTGGGTAATGTTCATCACGTCACTTAACCAGTGAGGTGACCTCATAGTCAATAGACTTAATTGTCCATGATCGCGAAACCACGACCATCATGTTAGCCATGAACTAGTTATCGATGTAGAGGCTAACTAGGAACTCTGAAGGTTTCTATACCACACCTGCATCATTGTTTCACTGACACAGTTCTAGCACGGTATGAAACTGGTTATGAACTTGCTTAGATATATTGGAATAATCATATATTATTTGCCTCTAGAGCATATATCCAACAACATTTGCTTTCGGTGTCATATTCATGCCAATCCAAAGCGGGTGCGATCAACATTGCAGATGGAAGGCGCGACATTGAAGCGACAGACGGCCTAGTGTTGCTCGCTCTTCGTGCTCGGACAATATCAGCGTTGAAAAACTCATGCACTTATTATCGGTAACTCTCAATCTAATAGGAGGTTCACAAAGAGACAGGTACCCCGAGGAGGAGTGTATGGGGGTTTGGTTATCCTTGCGCATCCTCGACTCATGGTACGTGATTGTACTCTAATATTCGAGCCCTCCAGAGGTTAGTGATCCATCTAGTAGCTAGAGTTCTCAACAGGGGATTTTGGTTTTCGAAAAACACACGGATTGCCCAAAATACGACATCTATCACTAATAGGCAAGAGCTCTTGACACCAAAAGTTCAAACATTACTCTAGTCAATACCTCAAAACTATTGCAAGTTACTACTTCAAAGAGAAAAGCAACTTTAACTACCTACTTTCTAGTCAAGACACAGAACTCAGTGCAACAGGCAAACTCTCTAACAAGATAAAACAGGCAACCTATAGAAATTTCAACCTGAAAAGAAAAGCTCTAGAAAAACTAAAGCACTACAGCTAAACAGACCTGCAGCTAAGAAAAGAAAAAGAACAACTCACAGCTAAAAGAAATAAGCATGCAAATCCTATGAGGAGTTCTAGTTCAAGTGGAGCGTGTTTCTCTCCCACACAAAAGAGTAAGTTGGGGTCTAACTTGTTACTACAGCAAAGAAAGCAAAACAAACCTAGAAAAGTAAAGAGCGAGACGCTCCAAGCAAAGCACATAACGCATGAAGTGATAAAAATATAGTGCAACGAAAGACAGACCGATGATTGTTGATGAAGAAGGGGATGCCTCGGGGGCATCCCCAAGCTTAGACGCTTGAGTCTCCTTGAATATTTATTGGGGGTGCATTTGGGCATCCCCAAGCTTGAGCGCTTGACACTCCTGGATCTTCTTTCATCACCTTCCATCGCGCACTTGAAAACTCCCTTCATACATAACTCATTGTAGGCTGATTAGAGAGGTTAGTACCCTAATAAAATAATTTTCCTCTACTGCAAATAAAGATGTCCAGGAAGAGCTACTGTTTCTCTTGCCTGCCCAAAAAAGTTTGCAAAGAAAAAGCAAGCTTAAGGATTGCAAAACTGCGAAAAGAAAAACTGGGGCAGAAGCTGAGAAAAACAGAACAGCAGAGAAAGGGGAATTTTTTCGAGGTACTTCTGCAACTCAAATCAAAAAACTTTGAACAGAGGATAGAAAGCCAATTGTATGGAGCATGCTGTCAAAAAAATTCAGATCAAAAAGATGATCTGGTGATTTATCGCGAATTTTCCCGTCAAGAAGACAGAATCTGTTTCTGGACAGCAAGCTCCAACTTTTGAACTTTCAAGCATTCTGAGGCTAAACTTGGCACAAAGCTTGAAAAAGAAAGATACAATGATGTTGCTACAGTAGAAACAATCATCAAGACCACTAAGAACAGAACAAAAACAAAAAGAAAAACCTAAATTCGTTGCGGGCTGCCTCCCGAAAGCGCTTCTTTAGAGCCATTAGCTAGGCTTAAAGCAGAAGATCAAGTTGCATCTATTGAACCATTACCATGATCATCAAAAAGCTCCTCAATAGTGCAACTAGTCTTAATAGGTTTCTCAAATAAAGGACGAATACAAATGCTTCTTGGAATAAAATCAAAAGGGAGGAAATCAGTTGGAGTTTCATTAAAATTAAAGATAGGTGTCTCCTCCAAAGTTTTCACCGTTTCAACTCTCTTGGCAATAGGTGTGCTATCTTTTGTTCGAGGAACCTTGGGTACGTAAACGGACTTAGGTTCCTTCTTTGCCGGAATTTCATCCCTTTTAGTTTTGATTGAGGAAAAAGTAGTTCCTAAAGTTTCAATCACTTCCTCAATCTTTTCTATCCTGGAAGACTTTTCATCAAGGGTTTTGATAGTCTCTAAAGTTTTTATAATTTTCTGCATAGAGTTATCTAGCCTATTCAAATTCCCTTGAATCTTACGCTCCAACTCATTCATCCTATCAATGCTTGGCATCTCTAGCTCTATGTTTTCAAGTTTTCTCATAATGTGAGCTAAAGTAATGTCCTCTTTAATACTAGCAATAGGGAGACTTCCTACAAGATTTTCAATAACATTAAGGGCTTCCCAAACTGGGGCCTCTGTGAAGTTTCCACTGATAGCAATATCTAAAAGAAACCTATTCCAAGAAGTGATCCCAACATAAAAATTTCTAAGCAGGATAGCAGTGGATTGCTTCTTGGTGGCTCTTTTTTGAGAATCATTAATTCTATACCAAGCATCTTTTAAACTCTCACCACCTCTTTGAGTAAAGGTAAGCACTTCCGCCTCACCAAAGGCAAAAGGACCAGCCATAGTGGTAGCTACTGACAAGGTAACAGGTATTTTTGGTATTTTTGATTAGGGACACAAAAGTAAAAACTGAAAGGTAAACTAACAAGACTAAAAAGGAAAGGTAAAAGATAGCGTGTAACTCCCCTATTTTTGATACAGGAGTCCGACAATGGCGCCAGAAATTGGCGGTTATCAGGACTCGCGTATTTGTACTTCCTTTGAGTCCCCGGCAACGGCGCCAGAAATTAGCTTGATGGCTTCTCGCCCCTCGTTGGTTACCCAGGGTGGAAGGTTGAGATGCAGCGTAGCGGTAATTTCCCTCAGTAAAGATACCAAGGTTTGTCTCCAGTAGGACTCAACGATAAGTACGATAGGTGACAACGGCGCCAGAAATTATTCTGATGCGTGGAGTTGTCGTGAACCTGCACAAAACAAATAACTTTGCTCCCAACGAGTTCAGAGGAGTTTTCAATTCCTCCGGCCTTGTCGTTTACAAAGGATCAAACGCAAGAGATAAAAAAGGTACTAGTAAAAGTAAAAACAGAAAGGTAAATAGTGGGTGTGAACAATGGTATGAAGATGGACCGGAGTCCCGTGATTTTCACTAGTGATGTCTCTCTCCCAAAAGACGATAAAAATGCTAGCGAGGTAAACAAATCACAGTTGGGCAATTGACAGGATTATGAAGGCACCGCAATGCTAACTATGCTGCAAAGAAAGAAAGGGCTCAAAAGCAATGGGCAGTATGCCAAGGTAAGTAGACCGAAATCCATCTGCATCTACTACGAATCATCCACCTTGAGATATCTATCCAGAACATCTCGTTGGTATTAAGTTGCGAATCCCACCCAAAGTGTAAACTCAAAGCAACAGACAACTGCATTAAAAGAAATTTGCGTAAAGTAAACAATTCTTGCACCAATAGGCACAATCACCGTTGTTTTATCCCTGGTGGCAACAGCACATCCCCTAGTCTCATGTTTCTGTCACTCAAGCTAGACATCAGGGGGCTGAACCCACAATCGAGCATAACGCTCTCTCTTGGAGTTGCAAGAAAATAACTTGGCCAAAGCAAATACTGCAACGGAGAACATGCAAGAATTTACTCAAGAACAAAATATAAAAGGGCAAACCAAATATATTACTCATCACAATCTGAACATAGTCTCATAATCCATCAGATCCCAACAAACTCAGCATAGCAACAGCAGAAAATTACATAGGTGCCTCGATCATGTGAGGCAGCTCACGAGGTCTCGGAAGTGAAAGCACAAAAGAGGGAGAGGACATCACATAGCTATTGATCACGGACCCATGGTCCAAGGGGGACTACTCACGGCACATACGGGAGGCGTCCATGGCTATGGATGGTCTCCCGGAGGGGTGATCTCCTTCCGGCAAGGTGCCGGGGCAGCTTCTCCAGGCAGCCCCGATCTGAAAACGGCGGCGGCGGCGGAACAGAGAGGTTTCCGCGAAAAAGAGTTCTTGTTTAGGGGTTTCTACCCCGAGGGGGTTATATAGGCGAAGGGGGGCGTCGAGGGGCCACCCAGGGCAGCCAGGAGGGTGCCTGGCGCGCCCTAGGGTTGGGGCCGCGCCAGGGACCCTTCTGTCTCCCTGGTGGTGGTCCCGGCTCTCTCCCTTGGTTATTCCGGAAGCTTCCTGCCCGCTGATTTTTAATATAATTTTTGCGGAATTTTTTGGGCACTTTAATCAGCCGGAAAACCTGAAAAACAAAAACAGCAGAAAACCAGAAGCTGGCAACTGGGTAAACGGAGTTAGTAGGTTAGTCCAAATTGGTTTAAAAGTGTAATAAAGTTCAACCAAAACATGGCAAAGTCACACAAAACATGCATGGAGCAAGCAGAAATTATAGATACGTTTGGGACGTATCAACAACCGACATTGCCTCCTTTGAG
Organism: Bromus sterilis; assembly: GCA_950022295.1. NCBI lineage: Eukaryota > Viridiplantae > Streptophyta > Magnoliopsida > Poales > Poaceae > Bromus > Bromus sterilis. The sequence continues at coordinate 437,940,666 of OX465595.1, forward strand.
CTATATCTTGGACAGAGCTCTCCTCCTGTGCATCACTCCCCCCTCCTTCCACAACCACGAGCACAATGATCGAGACTCGTGAAGGGTGATGGAAGAGACCCACACCATGGTGCGTGCGCAAAATCGCCAATATTGTCCATGTTGGATATATGCTCTAGAGGCAAATAATATATGATTATTCCAATATATCTAAGCAAGTTCATAACCAGTTTCATACCGTGCTAGAACAGTGTCAGTGAAACAATGATGCAGGTGTGGTATAGAAACCCCCAGAGTTCCTAGTTAGCCTCTACATCGATAACTAGTTCATGGTCAACATGATGGTCGTGGTTTCGCGATCATGGACAATTAAGTCTCTTGACTATGAGGTCACCTAACTGTTTAAGTGACGTGATGAACATTACCCAAAGTAAGCATTACAACATGATCAAATCTTATGAAGGTTCAGTGTTGTAATTACAGAACGTGGTAGACCGTTTCTTTGACCGTGAGTACGTGCATAATTACTATCTTCACGGATGCTTTGACTTACATCCCACCACCTGACTGAAATATGCGGGTCATAACGGTTGTATCTTAGGTATTCCGTGGAGATATGTTGAGGAGTATTGTTACAAGAGCGGGATTGTTCAATCCATATAATGGATAGATACTCGGGGCCCGCTCGGTGAGATTCCATCCATAAAGCTGCAGCGTGTGACTAGGTAACGGGGATGAATATCACGGGAACGAGTGAATGAGGATTAGTTCAGAACGAGGTTGAACCAGACATAGGATGTCATTGATCGAATCTCGGAACAATCCAGTATCGCTGACAAAGGGAATGCTATACGGCGTAAGGTCCAATCGGTGTTTGATATCCGGAATGCACAGGGATCATTATGGGCATCCAGGTCCCGCTGATGATCATTGACCGTAGCCTCATCTCGGTCATGACTGGAGTGTTCTCGGACCGTAGGGTAACACACTTAAGGGCTCGATGAAATCGGAGACCTTTTCGGAACCATCGGAGCAACCAGAGAATAAAGGAAACAATATCGGAGAAGTACCGTGTTGAACCGAAACAAGTTCGGAGTGAACCGGAAGGTGTTCCGGAGCACCGGGAGATGGAATATTATGTTTTAGTTATTAATTAATTGAATTAATAATTAAAATCATTTTATTTTTCTAATTAATATGTGCAATGGGCCTTAGTGGAGAAAAGGCCCATTAGGGGAAATAAAAGGGAAAAAAAAGAAAAGAGGGGGGAGGCGCCATGGGCCCTAGGGCCCATGAGGGGTGCGCCCGCTCCCCCCCCCTTGGCCGGCCACCTCCCCTTAGCAAAGGGACTTTAGTCCCACATTGCTAAGGGAGAGGGGTTGACTCCCTCCCCTCTGCCTATATATAGATGGGCAGGGTGCACATATTTGATACACAGAAATTCGTGAGAAATTAAATATTACTCCGAATTGAGATCGGTTTTCTCCGGTCTTCTCCCCTCGTCTCTTTCACGGTGGGCTCCCTAGTGTGAGCCTATAGTGAAATTGAGGCTTCTATGCTAGATTCGGAGGTCGTCGTGCTGCCGAAGCTCCGTCCGGAGGTCTGCTTCCGCCACCTTCGCTGGATCGGAGAACGGAGGTCGTCATCGAGTCTCGTATGTGTGCGAGTACTACGAGGTGCTGCACGTGTGTCACTACACCCATCCGGGTTGCTCAACACAGCCATGGGGCTGTGAAAATTGATCGGCTACATCAACCACGTTTGTGGGAACGTTTCCCGCGCAACGGACTACACCCTGAGGTATATTATTTCCGCACTACTTTCCGTTACGGTAGTACGGCTAGCTAGATCTTGGGTTATGGGTACGCTAGTTAGAAAAAATTGTGTTTTCTGCTGCGAACCCCAACAGTCCATGGGTGGGAGGAAGAGTGAGTGAAAGAATCGAGATGGACCTAGAGGGGGTGAATAGGTACAATTATAACTTTTTAATGTTTAAATGAAGGTAAATGAGTGATTAAATGAGAAAGTAAGTGCCAGTAAGAGAAACGGGTAAGAGCATGGTTAATAGTGTAGCTGGTTGTTGTCTACGAGGAGATTCCATATCATCTACTCCCTCCATCCTTGAGAGAGTGTACTTCCAACTTTCTTGGAGATCCAAACTAATTCAAACTTTGACCAAGTTTACACAAAAACATAACAATACTTATGAAACTAAATAATTATATAATAAAAATATACTTCATAATGAATTTAATGATACTAATTTGATGGTATGAATGTTGATGTATTTCTATATAACCATGGTCAACGTTTTAAAAGCTTGACTTTCCAACAAAGTTGAAAGTACACTCTTTCAAGGACGGAGGGAGTATAGTCAAGGGGTACAATATGTAGATATAAATACGTAACACTTTATTGATATATGACCTACATGTCACTCGCATAAAGTTTATAGGAGCACGTATTGCAGCTGACTATTAAATTGTATCCCGCTTTTCTTATTTCTCCTCTCTCTTTCAACTAAGTAAGAATATAATATTTTAATGCTTATAGCCTGCTTACATCATCCTTATCGTACTTGCTCTAAGGGATAACCGAATGACACAGGGACAATGATTTATCCCGATGTTCACTTCCTCGAAGGAAAACTACTCAACGTTGGAGGGATAGGTATTACCACAAAGGCATAGCAACGTCATAAAGGCTCACTCTATTCTCCCTTGAAATATCACCACGAAGGCAACTCCCAAACACTAGCAATAAGCCTTTGAGGTACCTCGAAACCCTTACAAATGCAACGGGAGTAATCACAATGTTTGATTCCTCTTCGAAAAACTTCTACCAGCCTAGAAGTATTCAACATCCAAGAATGACAAGATTACTGGAGAAAAAGCTTAAGACCCTATTTGTTTAGGCTTTTATAGCTTTTCTGTTTTGACTAAGAAGCCATAAAAGCTTCAAAAACTCATATTTAAGAGCTTTTATGGCTTATTGATAAAAATAAAAAAGCTGTAAAATCACAAACGAAAACCCAAACAAACAGGGCCTAAGACTTGCTTAAATCTCAAAATCAATTGTTTCAAACTTCATCAAAACTAAATAAATGAAATGAACCTATGTCCTATCTCGCACGAATCTCAAAGCCGTACGGGCGGACAAACAAAACCGTAAAGCCCCATCGCACCCAAGGCCCTCTCTGCAGTTGCACACACGACAGCGAGAAAAGGAAAATTTTCCAGCTAGGGTTTAGGCAGCGGGGGTCGGAGAGAGGCGATGGGTGCCGCGGGCGACGAGACGGCGGCGGCGGCTGTGGCGGCGGAGGGCGGTCCCTCCGTCCCCGCGGGGGAGGCCGGGGCGGACTCCAAGGACCTGCAGCAGCAGAGCAAGGCCCTCGACAAGCTCACCGACCACGTCGAGGATCGCCAGCTCGACTCCTCCCGCGTCCAATCCGTAAGCTCTGCTCGAACCCCAACCTCGCTCTCTTGAGGGGATTTACGAATTCGGTCGTGTCTTTAGTGAGGATTAGGTGTGGATTCGTCATCCAGTAGCTCGTTGCTGAGCATCGAAGCGACGAGCTGGAGGATCTGGTCGACATTGGTGGAGCCGTGGAGGCACGGTGAATCCGTATCCTGAATTAGTTTCGTGCCACTCCCTCCTGATTTTATTTGTAGGGATGCCATGCTTCAGTTTAATCCTCCATATAGGACTAGTCTGTTCCTGGATGCGTGCTTATACTGTTATTACTCCCCTTGTTTCTAGTCAGAATCATTTCTACTGTCATAAAGAGTCCTGACCCATTAGTTAATAGGTGAGCATAATGTATGTTCCATGTGTGTTCTGTGCAAAGTTCAAACAGTGAAAGCTTTTGTTAAATACAATATCAGTGTTCTGTAAACAAGACATCAGACGGTGCCAATGTTCAGGATATCAGTAACTGGTACAGTACAATGTTGTTCGGGTGCTGAGTAGGGATAAATAGGCGAATCGGCCAGTTAATGGGCAGATAAATCAGTTAATCGGCTATTCGGTGACCCATCGAGTAGCGATTAACTGACAAAGATGCCAATTAGCTCGTCGATATTTGGAACATCACGGTGCCATGCAGGACACAGAAACCTCCACATAATCTATCTACCCGCCATAAATTTTCTGGACTCCTGTTTGTGTGTCTCTTGAAGACAATACCATTTTGTTAGATGTGTTGGAGATTTAGTTAGCATTTGAGGGTTGCTAATCAATTGCAAGTTATCATTGCTTAGCTGTACTATTATCCAAGGTTCTGGTGATCTGAGTGGTACTTCCATTAATTTATGTCATACGAATATCTTGCAATGTTGAAATTGTGTTTTTGGCACCCACATATTCTAATACTCCCTCCTTTTCATATTAGTTGTCACTTAAAACGGATGTATCTAGACGTATTTCGGTGCTAGATGCATCCATTTCAGCGACAACTAATGTGGAACAGAGGGAGTATATTGGAAAGCTATTGAATAAAGTTATCAGTATGGCTTCTGAAAAGTGCTGCTTGGGCAGATATACAGTTCACCTTCGAGTCCCCATAAGCGTTTTAATTGAATGGTTTTTAATGGGTATATAAATTGCTTTGACAGATACACCTACTAGCAGTTGAATTAAACCTCCTTACCACGCTAAAACATGGATATTAGGAAACTATAAATCTAGAAGTAAGATGTAGATGATACGACCATAGGGATACGTGTGTGTATTTAATTGAGCTATTTCAGGAGTACCTTGGTGAACCTGATATATCTTTCTTTCTTTTACAGGCTATGGCAGCTCTTGCTTCATCTAAAGAGGCTGATTGGAATGCCATGAGATTGAGGTTGGTGTAGAAAATATCATTGCTATTGATTTGTTCTCAAGAAACTTGCAATGCATCAGTGCACTATTATTTTGTAGTTTTTACTGATTGCACAACTACCACCTCTTGGTTCGATGAAAGAGTTTATAAATGTGATGTTCAGTTTGAATAACATTTTACCTGCTACGAATTTTAGCTTTACTCATAAAATTCCACTAACAGATTAGGTTAGCATTTTATGAAGAAGAGAACAAATAATCAACTTGGACCGGTTGTGGTTTTGCTACCTCACTATCTTGTCATCTCATAAGTTTTCAATCTGATGAAAGAAAAAACCAAGGATAAATAAGCTAACAGAAAGTGAATAATTATAGCACAATGATAGTGGAGGTTAGATCCTTTGTACTTCGCAAGTTGTGCGCTCAAGTTTAAAATACCCAATGATCCATTTTCTTTAGTGAAATTTTGTGGATTCCATGTTTCTGGTAAGATGGTATGTTTGGATTGTGACCAAAGCGCATCTTACCAGCGTACCTTACCAATTTTTTGACATAACCAAAAACTGGTATATGTTTGGATAGTTGACAACTCTTCCGATAGGTAAACACAATTCCAACCAAAATTTTGGTGAACCAAACCATTTCTAGGGCAACTTTAGGCATAAACTGAACTGATCCATAGTATTCCTATGAGTCATATCAACTCCTATGTGAAATGGAGACAATGGCCTTGAAAAGTAGTGCAATCAATTTTTAGATGCATGGTTCACCTTGTTCTTTTGAAAATGTTGTTGACAGCTCATGAGATTGTTATGACAAAATAGGTTTTTCTTTTTGCTCTTTCACCAGGGAGAAAGAATTAGCTGCTGTCAAGATCAACCCTACTGATGTTGAGATTATTGCCAATGAGCTTGAGGTGACATCTGAAACCTTCACTCACAGCTACTTCTTCCTAACACTCTGAATTCCCCTTCTAAAACATCTCTGAATGTGCAGTTGGACAAGAAGATTGCTGAGAGGACGCTCCGAGAGCACAAGGGCGATGCTGTCGCTGCAGTCCGGTTCTTGCTTCGTTGATTTTGACGCATGTTGCCTGCGTGCATGCAAATGATTTCGTTCGATCTGTAAACCATGCTACCAGGTTGCACTTTGCCTTCATGTAAAACACAGTGAAACAATCGTTTTTAGAACTTAAATATCCTTGATGCTGCAAGCTGGTTTCTTTTTCCCCATAAAACTTGAAAATTTCAGTAACGAGTTCACTGGTGTTTATATATCCAAACAATTCATGTACCTGATGTATGAGATGGTTGGTTCATTTGGAGATCCAGATGCTATTTTTGGGAGAACAAAACATGATAGTGGCGATAATTGAACCAGTTTGGAGTATTGGCACTGATTTTTCCAAGAGTATTAATACGATCAGAGCAACTCTAGGAGATCCATCATCCCGTTGGTTTTTGTGGACTAGAATAGAGTCTGCGTTTTTGTGGACTAGAATAGATACCGCATAATATCTGTGGCATGTACAAAATTTGCGGGTGGTCTATATCTATGGCACGGGGTCATTTAGGGTTTTCGTTTCTCATACTTTTTTCCTCTCTTCGCTGCAATCTCTTTTCTTCACCTCTTTGTTCCTTCAACTCTGGCGAGCAATCGGGACCATGGAGGAAACGTCGGCTACCGTGGAGGGCGGCGGGAAGCCATGGTCGGTAGCTCCACTTGCCCGGTTTCTTCCGGTTCGGAAGCGGTGGTAACGATGGCTACGATTGTGCGTGGTTGCGCTTCCTCCAGCTCAGCCAACACCTCCCGCCGGCTACCTCGAAGCTGTACCGCGCCGAGGTGGCACTCCGCGCCACTAATACAGTGGTAGAAGCCAATGAAGTTGGCATAGCCGTACGCCGCGCCAGGCTAAGGTGGCGTATGACGTCGCCTACCACGAATACAAAGTGGCGTGCGACCATTTCGTCCCAAAAGCCGTGAGGAGTCGTCTAGTATATTAGTTTGTTGTGTAGTAGATGGTGAACTCCAGTAGCTAATGTACGATGAACTATCTATGTTTTAAAATTTATGAATTTGCTGTTCAAGATGTCGTATCTGTTATGTTTCCATTGATTTCGTATTGCAATTTTTTTCGATGACACGCAGAATGATTTTGTAAGCTTTGGATCTGCTAGAGTTGCTTTTACTATAGTTGTTTAGTGTACAAAAGGGAAGGAAAAAAAGGAAATGAACGAGGAATCAGAGCTGCCGAGGAGCGAGATGGAGCACAGTGGAGCGGTCGAGCTCGGCGAGCATGGCCACCTGATCCATCTCGTACCCACACACGTCCATGTCCCCGTCGCCGGTGCCGTCGTCGCCCGGCCAGTCCACCCTGCCCACCTGCATCGTCTCGACGTCCACAGCGTACACCTGCATCTTGCCGCCGGTGTTCCTCGCCGTGAAGAGCGCCACGCCGCTCTTCTCGCAGAACCACCGCAGCCTCACCCCCCGCAGGCCCATGGGCGCCGCCCGCAGCGTCCACCGCAACTCCTTCCTCCCCGACACGCCGCCGTCCCTCACCACGTCGGCGTAGACGACCACGTAGGCGCGCATCGTGTCGTCGGCGGCCTTGGACTCAAGCACGCACAGCCTCCCGTCCGGCATCAGCCCCAGCAGCCGCTCCACCCCGCTGAGGTAGCCCAAGGCGCGCCGCGGCGGCGAGTCGAAGGCCTCGACGGCGTAGGTCGACGGCGGGCTGGATGCGTGGAGCGTGCCGAGATTGACGGCAATGCCCAGCCCGTACCAGCAGACCACGCCGCCTCGCACCAGCGTCGCGTGCGCCTTCACGCCCAGCTGCCGCCCCCTGGCGATCCGGGCTCCGGCCACCCGGACCTCCGGGCCCCAGAAGCCGTCGTCCGACGAGTAGCGCCGGAGCGCCGTGTAGCTCCGGTGGTTGTAGAGGAGGAGCACGCGGTACGAGGACGGGGACGTGGCCGTGCTGCCGGCCGCACATGTGTCGTAAAGATGGAGCCCGTCGTCGGCGGTGAGCAGCGCGCACGCGTACGGGCCCGGGCGGTCCTTGCCGGTGAGGGGCGGCAGCAGGTCGGCGGCGCTGGTCATGGGGTCGCACACGCACATCCGCAGCACGCAGGCGCTCCTGGCGCGACGGAGGTCGAGGACGACGCGGCCGTTGCGGGACGCGACGACGCGACACGATGAGCCCGGGGCGCCGCCGTCGGCGAGCGAGAGTCCGGGCGAGCAGAAGGGCACGAAGCCGTCGCCGCCGCCGCCGCCGCCGCTGCGGCTGCCGTGCACGAAGGCGCCGAGCGCGAGGCGGCGGACGAAGCGGTCGCAGCGCGGGGGCCCGCGGCGGCAGATGAAGGCAGCCTCGGAGGAGACAAGGCGGCGCCAGCGCTTGCAGGCGGCGGCGCAGCGGACGAGGTCCCCGGCGTCGGATAGAGCGGAGAAGACGAGGAGGAGGATCTCGTCCCCCAGCGGCACCGCCTGGTCGCCATGCTCCGGTCCGGGGCGCTTGAACGGCCTGCGGCGGGCGAGGAGCCACCCTCTGCTGCTGCCGCTCGTGGAGAGATTCGTCCCTGCTGCGGTTGCCGAGCGTCGGCGGTGGCCGCAGCGGCGGCGCGCTGGCCGTGGCGGCGGCATGGTGATCGGTCGGTTGGGATTTGGGAAAATCGAACAAGGGTTTAGGGGGCTGTAGACCTGTAGTTACGGAGATAATCGACCAGATCCGTAAGGCCTTGTTTGGTTAGCGTGGAACCCATCCACCGGTGGAATTAATCCACTTAGAAACGTGGATTGTTATGCACGTTTTAGCCTTAGTTAGCGTGGAAAAAATACACGAGTAGGAGACGATTCTTTCCTCCCCTGTGGATTGGAGTGGATTGGGCTATGATCCACGTGGAAAATTCAGTAACCAAACAAGGCCTAAAGGAAAAAAAGATAATCGCCCAGATTTTTCATATCTTGGGCCAGTTGGATTTCTGTTTCACGTCAGAAGAAAAAAAAAAGGAAAAGAATCGATGACGATGGGCCTGCCTGCCTCTTAATTAGTGTCGAGTGATGAGGCCCACCGAGGCCTCTTAACTAGTTTAGAAGGTTCGTAGCAACGAACAACGCGCTTTCTCCACGCACGCTAAGTGGCATGCTTTGGAGTTTATTTATTATTTATTTATTTTTAGAGACACGAATGCCTCTCGTGGAACACGATAGTGCCACCTGTCGTGGAGGTATGATAGTGCCTTTTCACGGAGGCACGATATTGCCTTTCTCGAAGGCTCGAGGCACGATTCGTGTCTTCCGCGTAGGCAAGTTCGTGCCTCTTTTTTTAGATTTTTTTTACCAAATCATATAGAAAAAACGTGCGAAAATCGGGAAAGTCGAAAAAACCAATTTTAAACACCAAAAATACGTACACAAAAATTAAAAAAAAACTAAATGCCGAGGAAACACTGTGAACACGACACGTGGCGATGTTCGCTGGACCGGGTCGCGAACGAGTACTCTATAATTAGTTGCTCGCCACAGGATGCTCAGTCCTCACCGCACTCGTCTCCATTACGAAGTTCTCAACAACAGGTTCTCCTGGCATGTGATTAGGATATGTACACAAGCAAGTACTCCCTCCGTTCCAAATTAGATGACTTCCATTTGTTTACATATGTAGTGAAAGTCATCTAATTTAAAACGAAGGGAGTAACAACAAAAATAACATAAATACCATTAATAGGTCCCCTGTTAGGGTTTTCATTTTCCTCTAGCGATTACTACTGCTAGGACATTCATCCTTCGCCAGTGAGCCTGCATATCCGCTTCCCCTTATCTGCCTTTCATGTGGTCGGTGACGTGGAGGAGGGCTTCGGTGCCTCGCCTATGGAATATGGATAGTAGCTTAGGTTAAGGTATTTTTCTCTCACAGAGATATATTCGTCTTTGAGCTGATCTTTCGAGCTCCGATCCTCCTAGACTTCGTCCATCGGAACGAAGTCGACATAGTACCAGTGTAGAATCTTGGCGTCTCTTTAGGGCAACGAGCTTAGGGTTTATTGTCATGCATGCATGACAACAAGATTTGTGTCAGACAATTAAGATTTTTTTTACTTGATCATTTTTTTTAGGATTTCCTTTGTAAAAAGAGTTAATTAAATCCAAATTCTGAAAAAAAGAATAAGCGGATCCATAGTAGATATACGCTATGAATAAACCAAGGATAGCATGACTTACAGAAGAAATTGCATTAGTAATAGGTTCAAGGATTCGATGGCAACAAATGCGGCTTCGAGACACTGGTACTTAGGGGCATGTGCGCGAAGAATTTCTGCCCATTGACAAGGTTAAACCGGCTCCGCTAGAAAAGTGACACATCAACAACTCGTTCTAGCAGCGATAGTGATGGTTCGATTGTTGTTGTTATTTGGAGAACAAAAAAGAGAAAAGGTCACCCTCTTCGATTTCATATAATGAAACCATATGGTCCAAGCCCTAACATCAAACTATAGGAACCAGCGAACATCATAACAAAACCTACTAGCACCATCAACACCCAAAAAGCAAGGGACCAGGATCAGCACTAATTACATTCCGTGACACAAAGGTCGACTGGCCAGAATACTGATCACACATGATCAAATGCCTAAGAGTCTGTGAGATGGACTAGTTGGAAGATCACACTCCACTTAGCATATAACATAACAAGTAGCAGATATAAAGTAATCCATAACACACTATACTTAGTGAAAACCGAAGGAGAAGAAGGATAGAAGTTTCTCCCAGAACATATCGAGATATCAACCACATATTCTTTGCACACCAAGCCTCCACCGCCCGAGATGCTTTGTAACCTTTATTTGCCACATGTTCTACTAGCCTTGCTCCCACCTTCATCACTCTTTGTTTTTTCCTTCTTTATATGAATAGCACACCAGTCAGAGATCTAAGCCACCATTACCTTGATTAATGCCATCAGATTAAGGTTGTATTTTTTGTCAAAGATAATATCATTTATGCTTCTCCAAATAGACCAAAAGAGAACAGAGATACTCCCTCCGACATAGTTTGTAAAATGATACTACATTATGGGACAGAGGTAGCACCTACTAACATAAGTTTTTTTATCTTGTTTTGGAAAGCTGTTTAGATAGCTACCAAAGTAAGAGCATAAATCATGAGAACTTGTTCATAAATTGAAAGCATATTTTAACAGACACTAAATCAACCTAGCAGCCAATCACTTAAATACCAAGTGACCAATGCTCTCTTTATCCCACACAACACACATCTATCATTATATATCTTTGGTTAAGATGCTTTTCCTCACAAGGAGCCACATGATGACCTTTATTTTAGCAGCAATTTTAATTTTCCAATGAAACTTGTGAGGAAGGTCAATATTGGTGCAAAGAAGTATCCTGTATAAGGAGCTAACAGAAGAAGAAAAATCATTTACGCTTAGCATCAATTTAATCCCATCCCAACTATTAGTAAGAATAAACTCCTCACACTGATTTTTAAGCTATCCCACATATCTAAAGACTCACGGATTAAAGTTCTTCTAAAGGAAAAAACCATCACAAGCAATTCTAGTAGCCTCAACTACTGAAATTTTTTTGTTGAAGCATAGATAAAAATTTCTAAGGCGGGCCAACTTGAATTACTTTAAAATTACTTTTCCCAAAATCCGATGTTTTTTCTATTAACTAAAATTACTTTAAAATTATTATAATATATATATTTTATTTTTAGCAAGATTTTTAAATTTTGGGGATCTCCCACTTTTTGTTCGATTGTGGAGGTCCTCGGTGTTATTTTTTATATATTTGAAATGCCTATTCGCCTTTATAGTAAACTTGGGTTGTTTTCACACACACACAAAAATATAACAACCAAGCATATCACTGTTGGAATTATGCCCTAGAGGCAATAATAAATTGTATTATTATAATTCCAGATTCATTATTAATGTTTATATGTCTGTGCTATAACTGCACTGGCTTATGCGGAGGTTTGCCAAGTAGCATGTTAACTGCCTCCGGAGGAAAACCCATATGCAGGTGTGGAGTATAAACACCAAGTGTTCTTAGTCTGCCTCTAGGACTAACCCGTGTGTTATGGATGACATGTTTTCCTGTTCATAGGGCATTGGAAATGCCGGTAACACATGGGAGCACATTGTTGCCAGAACAAGGGTGCTGAACCGACCCAATTGTATGATTTACTTTGAGATCACATCGTTTCCATGTTATAAGTAAAATCATCTAAAGTTAATATGCATGTGTCCTTCATGACCATAAGAATGTTTCGTAACTTCATACCGGAGGGTGGGTTTTGACACTGTCCCAACACCACCCGTAACAGGCGTGGCAATAATGGCTTTGATCACTCACACCCGAAAGTGTGTCAGGGACTTAACGATTCGAGTTGGGAATTTGCTCCTCTAACGATGGAGAGATACTTCTGAGGGCCCTCTCGGTATTACGGCATCCAACATCGTCTGGCCAAACACTGTGAATTGATCACAAGGGATACCGGAATACTAAATGAGAAAATGGAACAAAACGAGAAGGAGGATGACTTGGTATAATGATTAATGGTTAATCATACAGATACCTAATAGATCTCACCTCAGGTTTTGTATAGTATCGTGAAGCAAATAGGACTGGCATGTTAAGCTTGTGGTTCACTCGAATTTATATTCGTGTAGGTACGGGAACCGTTATGGGTGTCCATGGCTCCGCTATCGGTTATTGTTCCGCGGGAAGTCAGTTTCCGGTTCATGTCCGTATCCTACCGAACCTATGGGGTCACACACTTAAAGGTAGATGATCTGTAGAGTATTAGAGTGATAGGAGCATGTATTTGTCACACCGCGAAAGTCTCGGAGTGATCGGATTATAATCGATGTGAAAACCGGAACTGTTTCGGGGACCCGGTAAAGTACCGGGAAGAGTTTTAAGAAAACCGGGTAAAACCGGAGGGCCGGAAAAGTTCCGAGTTGGTCTAGATATATTTAATATTCATTTATTATGTATTTCGAAAAGGTTTCGGAATTAAATTAATGAATTTAATATAAATGAGCTCCCTCTCACTTGGAAGGCCCAAGTGGGAAGGGAGCACTTGGGCCAAAGGAGCCCAAGAGGGGAGGGCGCCTTGGGGGAGCTTCCAGGAAGCTTCCCCCCTCCCCCTTGCCGCATCCCTACGGGAGGGGAAACCCTAGGGCGCCACCCCTAGGGCTTCCCCCTCCTCCAAGGTGGCCTCCCCTCCCCTCCCACTATAAATAGAGGAGATGGGGGCACCCCTTAAAACACACACGTTGTTCTATTTTGCCGAAGGGCTTCCCCCTCTCTCTTTCTCTCATTAGATCCAATCTCCACCCTCCCGAAGGGCTGCTCCTCCCTCCTCTCTACTCCGGTGGCGCCGAGCTCTGGACGGCGGAGCCCTGCCGGATCATCTACACTGTACGTGTGGATCAACCGTAGAGAGATCGTACGTTCGATCTTCGTTCGAGGGACTCCACGGTGATTAGATCTGTTCGTGGGAGTGTTCATCTTCACGCTTCTTCGACTCTCCATCAACATCTTCCGCTGCGAGAGAAGTGCATCCGTTGAACGGTTGCAAGAAGGTAACAAGATCGATAACCTTGTCTGCATCTTCCTAGATTCGTTCTTGGGTTTGGTTTTCGTAGTGCCCGAAATTTTTAGTTTTCTACTCCGAATCCCAACAGCGGTATCATGAGCTAGTCTAGTACTATATGCAGGTTCGATCTAGAGTTCATAAGTGATGAACGGGCATTGCACAAAATTTTCATTGTGCGCGGTTTTTTGATAATTGATCTAAACTGAATCTTCTAGTTGCTTCCCCTCTAATTGCACAAGTTGATCCCTCCTGCATTGCTTGATTTTGTTACAAACATCTTGCCCTCGGGGTCCTTCTATGCTGCTCCTGAGTATGCTGGTCGCGCGAAGATGATTTGGGTCTTGCTTTTGGTGTGGAGAAATTGTGTAACAAAAGGGGCGTGTTAGATTGTTGATCTAGCACGGGGATCACACGTATTGACGATTGTTCAGTATTGGTCATGAGATTAAATTGTAGTCTCATGGTTGATACGCCCCGAGTGTTAATCTAGCAACTTAAAGATTGTGCCTTATGTGGTTACGTAGTTAGCAAAACGTTTTGCCTTGCAAACCCTAGCAGCCACGTAAAAGATGCAAAGAACGAGTAGAAGAACGTCTAACTTGTTTTTGCAGGAACATGTGATGTGGTATAGTCTTCGTCATGATAAAAGTTGTATGAGATGATTATACTTTGTACATGTTAAATTTGCATGACTTGCACGTCATTGTACGGCATGATGGCTGGAGTCATATGATTGTCATTTATTCGGCCTGCGTGCCAAACTTCATGTAATTTTATTTTAGTAGAATAGATGCTAGCAATAGTTGTAGTATCTACATGAAGATGATGATCATACGTCATGGTGCTTGACGACATGTCGTGCGTGGAGGTGATGCTCTCCGCCAAAAGAAGATGAAGAAAGAAAAGCATGGTGCTTGGAGTTTCTTGAAGAAAAGGGCTATACCATATCACATACATTAAACTGCCTGTGATGTTAATCCTTTTCATTGCCTGTTTTGATTGCGCACTAGTCGTAATTTTAATAGGATGATCTCTCTTAAAATATCAAGAAGTTCGTGCTCCCCCAACCGTGCAACCGTCTGTAATAAATGTCACCCGCGGTGCGTCGTGTAACACGAGTACCAACGGAAAGGTAACAAAGAGACGGGTGGATTGAGTTGTCTCCACAGCAATCGCACTTGGTTGTCTTGACGTTCTAGCTTACCAGATCTGAGCTCGGAGCACAAGTGTCGAAAGACTAATACAAGAGTCATAAGTCGGTTATGATTGGTTTAGTTAGACCTACCGGGTTGATCACCTCCATGGCTGAGTGTTACATCGGTGGCAGGTGTATTGATCCGGATCTTGATTACCCTAAGATCAATTTTGAGAGATATTGGTTTTAGTGGGAGCATTAGATTAAACTTGTTAAGATTAATGCAATTAATTTTGAACCATGTCTAAATCAATTTGTTTATATCGTTGTAGAGAGATGGCCCGCAACAACAATGCTTTTAGCTTAGGACCGATGCTTGAAAAAGAGAAGCTTGCTGCAAATGGGGGCAACTATGCGGACTGGTTCCGTAATCTTGGGTTTGTCCTCAAAGTTGCTAAGAAGGACTATGTTCTCAAAGAAGATCTCCCAGCCGCTCCCACTGAGGATGCATCGCAGGACGATAAGAACGTCTATGCGACTAAAGTGGATGACCTCACCGCAGTACAATGCTTGATGCTTACATGCATGGATACAGAGCTTCAGAAGTGGTTTGAGAACTTCTCCGTTGTGGACATGGTGACACAACTGAATGCTCTGTATCGGAAGCAGGCTAGAACTGAACGTTACGAGGTAACGAAGCAGCTGTGGGAATGCAAGATGGCAGAAGGTAGCTCCCTAAGTGAGCACGTGATGAAACTTGTTGGTTATGCACAGAGGTTGAATGCTCTGGGATTTGCGATCCCTATGACACTCGGCACTGACATTCTCCTTGCGTCACTCCCTCCGTCTTACAACGACTTTATCATGAATTACAACATGAATGGGCTTGACAAGACCACAGACGAATTGTTCGCTATGCTTAAGACTGCGGAAGTATTTATGCAGAAGGATCCAAGCCACGTGTTGGCTATGATGAATACTACCAGTTTCAAGAAGAAGGGAAAAGGCAGAAATGCCAAGAGCGGTGGTAAGACCAAAGCTCAGGTAAAGACCAAGACTGGCCCAACTAAAGATTCTGAGTGTCACTACTGCAAGAACAAGGGGCACTGGAAGAGGAATTGAAAGAAGTATCTGGGAGATCTGAAAAGTTGTCTGATCACCAAAGGTATAAATAAGTTATAATAAGTTAATAGACAATTTCATTATTTTCATCTTCATAGGTATAATTGATACCATATCGATTGCTAATGGTTCGCAAATCGGTACAGGGAATTCTCAGAATTCAAAGGAGAAGAACGAATGAAGTACAAGTCCGCGTCGGAAGTGGTGCCCAAGTCACCCAAGGCCGTCGGCGTTCGTCTATCAAGATTTATCTTAGAGTTTGAATAAAAGTTATTTAATTCAGAGGTCGTGTAAAACAATAATATCGTATTATGTCGTCTGCACGGTGGATGTGTTATCCACGTTTTGAATAATGGTTGTTCGAAAATTATTACTCTCTGAATGTCACCCTTCGTGGTGAATTATTTAAGTTGAAATCTTGATGTTATGTCTATTTTCTTGATTGCTAAATAAATTAAGTTATGTGATGATAATGCTATTATTGTAACGGCATAAATGACTTAGTCACATTAGAACAAAGCGCATGCGGAAGCTTCATATCGATGAAGTCATTCAATCTCTTGACTTTGAGTCATTTGACACATGCAATGTTTTTCTAACAGACAAAATCATTGATTAAATGAATTGTTCAAGTGTTTAGTAAACTATTGGTAATAACGCATATCGATGTGTGAAGAACCAATAAACAGTACTTTACATAAAACTTTGTGATAATGACTTGTATAGATATACCGATATTTAGACAAGACATAATATCTGAACGTTTGAATAAGTTCAAAATTGTTTCAACACAAAGAGAATCATCATCACACATAGATCAAATATTTGACTATCTGATCGTAAAATAAATGAGTTAAAGAATTTAGCAAACATCATCAAGTGTATGAAGTCAGTTCATAAACTAGCGTCTCCTAAGACCCCGTATAGCTACGGAGTATCTTGACGCATAACCAAGCCCTATATGGCATATTGGAATTAAAATTATTTTCTACCTTGAATTCCAGCATGACATGGTAAGGTCGCTGATGTACTTAAAACCACACTCCCATTTACTATACTACTTAACGCTTTTGAGAAAACACTTACGAACTAAATAGAGCGTCGTCATATGTTTGTTGAAACAATGCCCTATAAGAATATGGCATGGATAAGAACTCCAATTGTTGTTTCATAATTTCGGAGATGTATTTAGAATATACTCGATCCCGAATATAAGTATTGTAGAAACATCATGTTACGAACAACACTTCCACTACCATTCCCGTGAAAAATGTTTATCATGGGACATGGGATTTTTCCTGAGAAAATTGCTCTCTTGAAACAATTAAGTGGGAGTACTAATAGCTTGATAATGATCACATTGAATCATCTGGTTCTACAGAATGAAACTCAGAAACTCGTTCTTGAGATAAACTCTGTGACCAAACCGTAAATTCCTACATTTGATGAAAAGGAATGATGAAACTCTGAAATGTGTTCAAGAGATAAAATGATCAAGTCTTATGATGTATCACACGGCTTTAAAAAATTCACATTGGACCAAGGTGGTTCTATAGTGTGATAATCCTGTGAACTACAAGAAACCATGACGAGCACTAACTCCACTGTATGGCTTAAAAACCATAAAAACTATATGAAAGCCATCCATCTAAATCAAGTTGAGAACTTGGTAAAACCCTCCTAAGGATACCTGATCATTAGAGTGGATTTGACTTTCATAGATATGAACATAGACGATAGCTTAATCGTTGATATTGCTCAACTTATCGTAAAACTAAGTTTTTCGATAGAGTTCAAAAGGTTGACTACAATATGTGTAGTGATGCAAATGCTCATATGGAAAATTACTGATAATAGCGACATACTTCCGAAGTATGACATATGGATTTTTCTTCTGAAGAAAATTAAACAAAGGGTGTATGCATGATACAACCTGAAAGGATTTAATGATCTATACGATATTAGTAAAAGTGAGAATGCTTCAAAGATCAGTCCATAGTTGAAGCAAATATCACAGAGCTGGAGTAATAGTTTTTTGATGAAGTTATAAAAGTTATTATTTCATCAATAATCATATAAGATAGGGAATTAAGTGGGAGCGCGATTCTAATCATATATGTGAATAACATATGAGTGATTGAGGATAAATATTTTAGAAAAATAAAGCACCAAGGTATTGGATATCCTGAAAATGCAACAAGCACCAAAGTAATCTAAATAGTAGATTAGTTCTCCTGAAGTACCTCAGATGAAGAAAAGTTCTATGAGGAAGACTAAAGAGTTCATTACAAATAGATGAAAGAAAGTTTCATGATGATTTGTAATATTTTTAATCGGTCTATAGCTAAGTAGCAAAATAGGATGTTGAAAATTATTTTTCAAGCCAAGACACATAGCGGGATTTCTACAACGTAGACGTGAAACATGGCAACTCTAGAAGTTGCATAGGAGGGTATTTGGATCAGTAACACCATCATAGTGATTGGCATAGTTCCGAACGTTTGATCTGCATAAACCATATTTTGGTATGAGCATCATGATCAAAACAAAGTAAGCTAAGAGCTCACTGTAGTCCAAACATGTTTAACGATAGTGCCCTATCTTTAAATACTTCATAAAGGATGAAGGGGTACATAAAGATACAGAGGATTGTGACGAGCCTAAAAGCGTTAAGCTCCGTGACGAAGTCTATACCACAAACGAGCATGAAGACCAAAGTGCCATTGGTCTGAGTAAACCATGCAACTAGATTATTGTCTCTAGTGCAAGTGGGAGACTGTTGGAATTATGCCCTTGAGGCAATAATAAATTGTATTATTATAATTCCAGGTTCATTATTAATGTTTATATGTCTGTGCTATAACTGCAATGGATTAAGCGGAGGTTTGCCAAGTAGCATGTTAACTGCCTTCGGAGGAAAACCCATATGCAGGTGTGGAGTATAAACGCCAAGTTTTCTTAGTCTGCCTCTAGGACTAACTCGTGTGTTATGGATGACATGTTTTCCTGTTCATAGGGCATTGGAAATGCCGGTAACACATGGGAGCACATTGTTGCCAGAACAAGGGTGCTGAACCAACCCAATTGTATGATTTACTTTGAGATCACATCGTTTCCATGTTATAAGTAAAATCATCTAAAGTTAATATGCATGTGTCCTTCATGACCATAAGAATGTTTCGTAACTTCATACCGGAGGGTGGGTTTTGACACTGTCCCAACACCACCCGTAACAGGCGTGGCAATAACGGCTTTGATCACTCACACCCGAAAGTGTGTCAGGGACTTAACGATTCGAGTTGGGAATTTTCTCCTCTAACGATGGAGAGATACTTCTGAGGGCCCTCTCGGTATTACGGCATCCAACATCGTCTGGCCATACACTGTGAATTGATCACAAGGGATACCAGAATACTAAACGAGAAAAATGGAACAAAACGAGGAGGATGACTTGGTATAATGATTAATGGTTAATCATACAGATACCTAATAGATCTCACCTCAGGTTTTGTATAGTATCATGAAGCAAATAGGACTGGCATGTTAAGCTTGTGGTTCACTCGAATTTATATTCGTGTAGGTACGGGAACCGTTATGGGTGTCCATGGCTCCGCTATCGGTTATTGTTCCGCGGGAAGTCAGTTTCCGGTTCATGTCCGTATCCTACCGAACCTATGGGGTCACACACTTAAAGGTAGATGATCTGTAGAGTATTAGAGTGATAGGAGCATGTATTTATCACACCGCGAAAGTCTCGGAGTGATCGGGTTATAACCAATGAGAAAACCGGAACTGTTTCGGGGACCCGGTAAAGTACCGGGAAGAGTTTTAAGAAAACCGGGTAAAACTGGAGGGCTGGAAAAGTTCCGAGTTGGTCTAGATATATTTAATATTCATTTATTATGTATTTCGAAAAGGTTTCGGAATTAAATGATTGAATTTAATATAAATGGGCTCCCTCTCACTTGGAAGGCCCAAGTGGGAAGGGAGCACTTGGGCCAAAGGAGCCCAAGAGGGGAGGGCGCCTTGGGGAGCTTCCAGGAAGCTTCCCCCTCCCCCTTGGCACATCCCTAAGGGAGGGGAAACCCTAGGGCGCCACCCCTAGGGATGCCCCCTCCTCCAAAGTGGCCTCCCCTCCCCTCCCTGCTATAAATAAAGGAGATGGGGGCACCCCTTCAAACACACAAGTTGTTCTATTTTGCCGAAGGGCTGCCCCCTCTCTCTTTCTCTCATTAGATCCAATCTCCACCCTCCCGAAGGGATGATCCTCCCTCCTCTCTACTCCGGTGGCGCCGAGCTCTGGACGGCGGAGCCCTGCCAGATCATCTACACTGTACGTGTGGATCAACCGTAGAGAGATCGTACGTTCGATCTTCGTTCGAGGGACTCCACGGTGATTAGATCTATTCGTCGGAGTGTTCATCTTCACGCTTCTTCGACTCTCCATCAACATCTTCCGCTGCGAGAGAAGTGCATCCGTTGAACGGTTGCAAGAAGGTAACAAGATTGATAACCTTGTCTGCATCTTCCTAGATCCGTTCTTGGGTTTGGTTTTCGTAGTGCCCGAAATTTTTTATTTTCTACTCCGAATCCCAACAATCACTTCATGCTTTGTCTCGTGATTCTTCTTTCACACAAAAGCATCTGCAATATTACATGCTTGGCCGACTCTTTGATCCCTCAAGTAGGGGGTGCAAAGGCGGTGAACCGCAAAGACCCGTTAATGTGCTAAGGTAGCACAAATTAAACTTTTTTCTTGTGAAAATAACACAAATTAAACTAGTAACACACTTTGGTCCACCTAAAATTGAGTTTCTTCTATTTTGAACATGAAGTGGGCCAGGTCAGGCACCGATCTACATCCATACCGTGAAATAACGTTGCACTATAGTGATATGCATAAAGAATTTGGATAGATCAAGGACTAATTAGAACTTGCATGGAGCTCCACAATTTCCTTACTGAAACCATACGTGCTCAAGTAGATTTTTTGAACAATAAAAAATGAGAGAAGTTATAGTACTTCATTTTTGTATCACTAATTTTTCCTATATATCCAACTAATAACTATCATCGCTTCTTATGATTTTTTGCCTTACAGATGACCCACTGAATATAACATGCTCTTGGACAACATAATCAATGTAAACCTTACTTTATTTACAATAAATTTTAAAGAACGCAATACAAAATATAAAGTGACAGGACAATCTTACCATCGGTCTCAAAAAGATACGACGACTTCTGCTCCTACCCATGAACAAGTAGTTGCGTGTGTTGCTACCTACTAATGATTAGATGTCATGTCCAATTGTGTGCAGCCGAGGAGCTGCTTCTGTCGGGGGATTGGTACCCGGGTAGGCTCACCCAAGCGGAAGCAACCTTTCAAGACAAGGATGGACCGATTGGGCTGCAGCTGGGCCGAGCTTGGCAGTCGGCCCAGGCGCAATCGGTCCACCCTATTTGTCATCAAGACCATCATCCGATTGGCCCGCAGCTGGGCCGAGGTAGGCGTTAGCACGGCCGATTGCCTAGAGCAATCGACCCTGCCAAGAGCCACCAGTCGGCCCAGGCGCAATCGGCATAACTTACCACTTCTGTAGAAGTTGACCCAGGGACCAGTCGGAGGTCCAAGTACGGGGTCATAAATGCGCAATCCCGGGAGATCGGGGTAGCAGAGAAGCCAAGTCACATCGAAGATCTGGCAGAGATACGGTGTCGACCTCTCCGCCGATTCCGCGGACAGGACGACAAGACCGCACCTCCTAGCCTTACTGTTCATCATCATGACCTACAAGTCTGCAGCATGGGCCGCCGCTCGTAGGGTCCGGATCACCCGGAGAGGAGCAGTCGGTGGGACCCAGCCGATTAGAGGATGACGGCTGGGCCCAATCGGAAGTGAAGTTACCGATTTACCCCGGGCTCATACTATAAGAACCGGGGTACCCCTCCTGCGTGGGGGACGATC
The DNA here is from genome assembly GCA_950022295.1 of Bromus sterilis. Classification (NCBI taxonomy): domain Eukaryota; kingdom Viridiplantae; phylum Streptophyta; class Magnoliopsida; order Poales; family Poaceae; genus Bromus; species Bromus sterilis. The sequence continues at coordinate 437,962,322 of OX465595.1, forward strand.
CGCTCAGTAGCACCCTTACTCGTATTCTCCTCAGTTCATTCACTGCTAGTAGTTACTCCTCAGGGAAGCAGGAGAGAGCTCTGCCCACGGCGGCGCTCACCTTCCCCTGAGAAGATAGAGAAGCAGTTATTGTAGCTCGACTCATTGATATAGAAGAGACTAGCAGGAGTAGGGGTGTTATCTCGCCAGAGAGCCCCGAACCTGGGTACATCGTGGTGTCCTCCACCGTGTTTGTGCCCAACCCGATTCCGGCACCATCGACATCTTCTTCCTCGCGTCTTCCCCTCACTTTAGCCATCCCTATGGCATCTGACGTCACATATCGACGACAGTTGGCGCCCACCGTGGGGCAGACCGAGGCGTCGACTGGAGTAAATATCCGGACGGGATTTTCCTCTGCATCAGGCGGTAGCCACGCCTCTGGCCTGATTCTAAGGCGTGGGGCAATCGATTAGGTGGTGGACTACTCGGCACGGTACAGGGCTGGTGCACCCCTGCCGCCCGGTGTGTCGCTGCAGGTTGGCAGCCATCGCCTCTTCATCGGCAGCTACCCCGAGGCATATCCCAGGGAGATTTGTGTTTTCTCGTGCTCTACAGATCCGCTCTCGACCAGGGGTTGCAGAGCAGCGCCTGGCAGAGAGGATGGCCGAGTGCACGCTGCTGTCATGACGGCGGGGGCGTCGTCATCGAGCAATCGCGGTGCAGCGAGCGCGGCGAGAAGAGACAAGGAGGCAGCGGAGGCTGCGGAGAGAGTCGACACCAGTGCGTTGCGGGATGTGTTATACACACCCGTGAACAGGAATGGTGATCCCGGACAAGTGCACACGGAGCTGGAGACAGCACGGCTCGCTCTGGCTCGCAGGGCTTAGCAGGTGCTGGCAGAAGAGCGCAGGCTGGGAGCCATCACAAGGGAGTACAACGTAGCGCATGCAGGACCGCGCCGTCCGATTGAGCCCGCGGTCCTAGAAGATCTGAGAAGCCGAGGCAGGGAAGTCAACCAGCAGCTGTTGGGGGCCGAGCAGCCGGAGCGACCAAGGAGGCCGATGCAACCGGAACAACCGGTGCAGTCGGCATTCATCCAGAGGCCGACATACAGCATGCCGGACAAGAACCTGAGAGCAGCCGAGCAGATAGCACTCGAGCTAGAAGACCTGGAGGGAGATGAGCGGCGAGAGAAGTCGCGCCGAATGCGTGAGCTGTTGGCAGCTGCAAAGGAGTAGAGGCTCGTAGCAATGGATAATCAAAATGCAGAACCCGGGGCGTCGAGAGGAACTGTGAGGCCGAATCCGGGAGCTAGCCAGCGGCCGAATGCATCGCGCCAGAACAGACAGCAACCCGCTCCATCTCGGCATGAGAGTAGGGTCAGAAGCAATCGTCCACCCCCAGCAGCAAGCAGAAGAATTGAAGAGCCAGCTGTTAACAGCAGGCGTAACGACATGCCTCAGCAATCGGCACCAAGACCAGCAATCAGCGCCCGACTTGGCCCTCGCCAAATCGGTCAGAATGATGCAAGGTATCGCATTGAGCCCCTGGAGAAGGAGGCTCAAGAGGATGAAGAAGGAGAGGCTGGCCCGTCGTGTTTCGGTCATCGTATTCGGACCGAGAAGTTTCCCAAAGGCTTCACGCTGCCGAGAGACACACCCAAGTACAATGGTTCTGTAAAGCCAGAAGATTGGTTGTCCGATTATCTGACCGCGGTTCGCATCGCAGGAGGCAATCGGCGCGTAGCAGTCCGCTATGCACCTTTGATGCTACATGGATTGGTTCGGACGTGGTTGAATAGCCCGCCCAAGGACAGTGTAAACTGCTGGGAAGATTTCACGAGCGCATTTATTCATAACTTCACGAGCACATATGAGCGGCCCAAACTCCCGCGGCAGTTAGCTCTTTGTGTGCAAGGCAAAGATGAACCCCTCCGAGATTATTTATCTCGGTGGATCAAGCTGAAGAACTCATGTGAAGGAGTCCATGAGATCCAGGCCATTCAGTATTTCACAGATGGATACCTGGCCGACTCAATGTTAAAGCACAAGTTGCTCCGCAAAGACTTCACGTCGCTCGCCGAGCTCATGAAGGTGGCAAATGCGTTCGCTATGTCCGATTCTGCGATGCGCCCTATCCAGCTCGGAGTTGGAGGTGTAATCCAGTCACCAGGGGCTCCGCAGTCGGACACAGGGAATCAAGGCCTCAGTCGGAAGGAAAGGAGAGAGAACAACCGCAACAACAACCAGCAGAACAATGGCAAGCGCAAGGATGAGCAACCTGATACTCAGTATGGCAGTCGGCAGGTGGCCGCTGTCCAGAACGAAGAAGATCCGGCGGCTGCAAGAGGCAGTCGGAAGATGAGACCAAATGTGAGGCCCCCGGGGCAGATGAAGCCCAAGTACACGTTCGATGATATGCTGGACGCACCGTGCAAGTTGCACAGCACGCCCGGCAGGCCGTCTGCGCACACCACCCGGTAGTGCGATTTCGTGAGAAGGATCGCGAAGGGAGAAGCTTTACCACCTCCACCCCCACCACCACCCCAGAACAGAGGACCGCCTCAGCAGCAGAACCAGTTCCCGCGGCAAGACGCCGCCTACATGATTTTCACCAGTGAGTCCACGGACAAGGGCAGTCGGAGAGCCCGAGCTCAGGAGGTCAACGCCACTATGCCACCGATTCCTCGGTTCATGCATTGTTCCGAATGTCCTATATCCTGGGACAGAGCAGATCATCCCACCATCTTGCCGAATCCGGGAAATTATCCACTTGTGGTTGACGCTCTATTCGCAGGACCAAGGTTCTCATGCAAGTTCTCCCGAGTGCTCGTCGATGGAGGAAGCACAATCAACATTCTGTACAGAGACACATTGATCAAGCTAGGGCTCACAGAGAAGGATCTGGAACGCAGTCGGACGACTTTCCACGGGATTGTCCCTGGGTTGTCTTGCACCCCCATGGGTCGCATTCGGCTGGATGTTATAATTGGCGCAGAGGAAAACTTCAGGAGGGAGACGATTTGGTTTGAAGTCGCCGACCTCAGCAGTCCTTATCATGCTCTGTTGGGATTGCCCGCATTTGCCAAGTTCATGATCAAGGCACAGCATACGTACCTCAAGATGAAGATCTCAGGGCCAAACGGCGTCATCACCGTCACCGGGGACTTCAGGAAGTCCCTCGAGTGCACGTCTGCTGGCAGCAGTTTGGCTGATTCTCAGGTGGTTGAGACAGAGAAGCGTCAGCTCAGCAAGGTGATTGCAATGGCGCAAACACAGAGCAAGAATTCACTCCCGGTCGGCCCAGCAAAGAGAGTAGATGAGGAATCAGCTTTTCAGTCGGCCAAGGACAGCAAGAAGATCGCTCTAGATCCCTCCGACTCAACCAAGTTTGTTGTAGTCGGAGCTGGACTTAGCGATAAATAGGAAAGCAAGCTCGTCGAGTTTCTCCGTGAGAATCGGGACATCTTCGCATGGTCTCCACAAGACATGCCTGGTGTACCGAGAGAACTCGGCGAGCACAAGCTACACATTCGGCCAGGCTCGAAGCCGGTCAAGCAAACCCTGAGACGTTTTTCTGAAGATAAGAGAAGGGCAATCGGTGAAGAGATTGCGAAGCTGCAAGCTGCAGGTTTCATCATGTAAGTCTTTTACCCCGAGTGGCTGGCGAATCCAGTCCTCGTCATGAAGAAGAACAAGACCTGGCGCATGTGTATCGATTACACTTGCCTGAACAAGGCGTGCCCGAAAGATCCGTTTGCTCTGCCCCGTATTGATCAAGTGATTGATTCTACGGCCGACTGCGAGCTCTTGTCTTTTCTGGATGCCACAGCTGGCTATCACAAGATCAAACTTGCTGTGGAAGATCAAATAAAAACTGCATTTATAACCCCTTTCGGGGCTTATTGTTATATCACCATGCCGTTTGGTTTGAAAAATGGAGGTGCCACTTATCAGCGCACAATTCAGAGATGTACACACTCCCAACTCGGCAGAAATCTCCACGTTTACGTGGACGATTTAGTGGTGAAGTCAGCAAAGGGAATCACACTGTTAGACGACCTCAGAGAAACATTTGCAAATTTGAGAACTTATCAGATCAAGCTCAATCCGGAGAAATGCGTTTTCGGAGTCCAGGCTGGCAATCTCTTGGGATTTCTCGTTTCCGAGAGGGGAATCGAATGCAATCCCGATAAGATAGCCGCAATAGAGCGCATGGAGCAACCCAAGAACCTGAAGCAAGTACAGAAGTTCACCGGTTGCCTCGCATCACTCAGCCGATTCCTCAGTCGGCTAGGTGAAAAAGCAATCCCGTTGTACCAACTGTTGGCGTAGAATTTGTGTTGGCGTAGAAATTTGCACCACGCAACACAAGATTGCACCGCGCAATATATAGATTACGGAGTCTCCACTTCGTTTTTCGTTACGAAGAACAGATGATTTACGAGCAAATCAACAAAGATTTTCCTCGATAACAGAGAGGAGATACGACTACTTTTCAGCGCAAAGCAGCAAAGATAATCCAAACCCTAGGGTTGCTAGAGCATGGCGAAAAGGAAAAGAAACGTAATATTAGGGTCTTATTGCTTCAAACATAGTTTCGTCCCTTGAGATGGAATCAGATGATCATGGCTCGAACTACAAAGTTGTTCACATCGACAATACCCAACTTTTTCATGTAGAGCACTTCCTCATTTGAGGTCATGTCATATAGCGCAAAGCAGCAAAGATAATCCAAACCCTAGGGTTGCTAGAGCACGGCGAAAAGGAAAAGAAACGTAAAAGGTACTTGTAAAAAGATAGATGTTTTTGATGTATGTCGATTGTGTGTTGTTTCAATCGGCCGTCACCTCATCTATTTATGAGGGGGTTGGACTTTCCGTGCAAGAAAAGGGCTCAGATTCGCGTGAAAACTGCCAAAAACCCGATCAAACTCGGACCCGGATCGGGGGTTCAGACGTCCGGACTTTATCCCGAACGGTCCGGACCATAGGGTCGGACGGTCCGGCTTCTAGGTCGGACGGTCCGAGCTGAGGTCCAAAACCTTCTGTAATCTACGTCCTCAAGTCGGACGGTCCGCCTTCAAAGTCGGACGGTCCGACCTTAGCTCGGACGGTCCGGTTTCCACCTCGGACGGTCCGACCTGGTTTTCCAGTGGTGCACTGTTTTGGCAATAACTTCTTCATACGAACCCCGATTTGGACGTTTCAAATATCAAAATCGACCGGTTCGACGAGACGAAGCCGGCCTATGTAGAACATTTTCCCATTTGAGGATGTCTTGAAGTCCTAATTGGCAGAATAGTACTCCGAATGTTAGGGTTTTATTGCTTCAAACATAGTTTCGGCCCTTGAGATGGAATCGGATGATCATGGCTCGAACTACAAAGTTGTTCACATCGACAATACCCAACTTTTTCATGTAGAGCACTTCCTCATTTGAGGTCATCTCATATAGGTTTATTTTCGTGCCAAAAACCGGTGTCAACACCAACTAATGAAGAAGACGGAGAAGTTCACCTGGACCCCCCAAGAAAGCGAAGCATTCCGAGAGCTCAAGCGCATGCTCTCCACCGCGCCGATTCTGGCTTCCCCGATTGAGAAGGAGCCAATGATGTTGTACATTGCGGCAACCAATCGGGTGATCAGCGCAGTTATGGTGGTGGAGCGGCCCGAGAAGGACAAGGCACAGCAGATTCAGCGACCTGTATATTACATCAGTTAAGTGCTCTAGGCATCCAAGCAAAATTACCCTCACTACCAGAAGATGTGCTATGGAGTATACATGGCAACCAAGAGATTGAAGCCATATTTTCAAGCCCACTTGGTCACCGTCGTCAGCTCGGCTCCGTTGGCCGACATCATAGGAAGCAGATATGCAACTGGAAGAGTGGCGAAGTGGGCAATCGAGATCGCCAACCATGGCATCCAGTATGAGCCGAGAACCGCCATCAAGTCGCAAGCATTGGCCGATTTCCTGGTGGACTGGGCTGAAACTCAATATATGCCGCAGCTCCCAGGATCGGATTTCTGGCGAATGCACTTTGATGGCTCCAAGATGAAGAGCGGCCTAGGGGCTGGCGTGGTACTTACTTCACCAAGAGGAGATCAACTGCAATATGTGCTTCAGATTCACTTTGCGGCATCGAACAACGTCGCCGAGTACGAAGCCCTTGTGCATGGTATCAAGCTTGCCAAGGAAATCGGCATTCGGAATATTGAGTGCTTTGGTGACTCCGACCTGGTAGTACAGCAGTGCACAGGCACCTGGGATGCAAAGGACGCAAATATGGCAAGCTATCGTTTCCTGGTGCAGCAGATCAGTGGGTACTTTGAGGGATGCGAGTTTCACCATGTGCCAAGAGCAAACAACGAAGCATCAGATGCATTATCCAAGCTTGGCTCAACAAGGCAAGCTATCCCACCAGGCGTGTCGCTGGAGCACATCAAGAAGCCATCCATCATGCCATCCCCAGAATCCGAGTCCATTTTTATCTCGGAGACCGATCTTGAAGCATTGAAGAAGGCAAAAGAAGCTCAACCGGCAAAAATTACAACCTTGAAGAAGCAGTCCAGCGCCCAAGGTGTTTCAGCAACAACACCAGGGACCGCCGATTGCAAGCCAGGGGCTGCCGAATGCCGCAAGAAGAGCAAGGCCGAAGGGAAGCAAGCAGAGGCAATGCCAGGCAGCACAACCTCAGAAGAACCAATGATGTCAGAAACTGCCGATTGCAATGAAGAAGCTCCAGCTCCAGACGAGCAGTCGCCATCAGGAGCTGCCGAATGCGTGCCAGGCGCCGCAATCGGCAGTTCAGAGGCAGAAGTAGAAACGACAGAGGTTCAAGAAGCCGAGATCCAGGAGGCCAGTGGCCAAGAAACCGAGATCCAAGAAGAAGTCCCACCCCAGCACGCAGCAGTAATGGTAGTTGTCAGCGCGCCATCATGGGCACAGCCGATTAGAGATTTCCTAGCAGACGGAGTCCTCCCAGAAGACGAAGCAGAATCAAGGCAAATCAGCCGCCGATCTTGGGCATACACAATAATCAACAACGAGCTAGTGCGCAAGAGTGCAACTGGGGTCTTTCAGAGATGTGTAGAGGAGAACAGAGGCTTGGAGTTGCTCAGAGACATTCATCAAGGTGAATGCGGTCATCATGCATCTGCAAAAGCCATCGCCAGCAAAGCTTTTCGACATGGTTTCTACTGGCCGACTGCGCTCGCAGCGGCTGAGAATTTGGTGAAATACTGCAAGGGTTGCCAGCGGTTCAAGGCAAGAAATCATCAGCCAGCATCGGCATTGAAGACAATCCCAATAGCGTGGCCGTTTGCAGTATGGGGTTTGGATATGGTTGGTCCATTCAAGAGGGCTCGAAGTGGCATGACACATCTCCTAGTCGCAGTGGACAAATTTACCAAGTGGATTGAGGCCCGCCCGATCAAGAAGCTGGATGGTCCGGCTGCGGTCCGATTTGTGGCGGACATTGTGTGTAGATACGGTGTGCCTAACAGCATCATCACCGACAACGGCACAAATTTTGCAAAGGGTGCACTGGCTCGATATGCATCTCAGCAGGGCATTCGGCTTGATCTGGCATCTGTGGCGCATCCGCAATCAAATGGTCAAGTAGAAAGAGCAAATGGACTCATCCTCTCGGGTATCAGACCCCGATTGGTGGAGCCACTTGAGAGGGCACCCGGTGCATGGATTGAAGAACTCCCTGCAGTATTGTTCAGTTTGAGGACCACACCAAACAGGTCGACTGGATTCACTCCTTTCTTCCTGGTGTATGGTTCAGAAGCAGTCGTCCCATCCGACATCGAGTTTGATTCACCTCATCATGCCCTATACACCGAAGAAGAAGCCAGGTTGGCACGAGAGGACGGCATCGACCTCAAAGAAGAAGCTTGTTTGTTGGCCTTGTCCAGATCGGCAGTCTATCAGCAGAAGTTGCGGCACTACCACAGCAAGAAGATTCGTCCTCTCGCTTTCCGAGAGGGAGACATGGCGCTACGCCGAATTCAGAAGTCAGACGGGCAGCACAAGCTATCCTCACCCTGGGAAGGGCCATTCGTCATCAGTCGAGCGCTCAAGAACAACTCCTATTATTTGATCGACTGTACCAAGGGTACTCGGCACAAGGACACGTCAGGAGCATAAACGGAGCGGCCGTGGAACGCCGAGCTGTTATGTCCGTTCTATAGTTGAGCGGCAGAAATTTATGTATGCCATTCGGAAAACAATCAGTAAAGCTATCATGCCTCTGAAAATGAGCATTCGATTACCTTTGCATAATTTCATTCGAAAAGCTAGCCTCAGTCGGCAACGCTTAGTCATACCCGAGACATGCGTAACGCACTCGGGGACTGACCGATCACGAGGTCAGACGAATAGGCCATCGAGGCACGGGGACTGCGGGCTGGCACTCAACTTAGCACCTAACTCAAGCGCAAATCACTAAAAGGTTTGTGGCATTGAGAAGGGTAGCGGTTGAGGCAGTAAGCAGTACAAGTTCCCGGGAAACAACTCAAAACGCTCCACAAAGGGCATAGTCGATAAGTCAAGTTACCCATTGCGCCGCGAGCCAAGGCATCAAGCCTGGTAGCGGGTAATCGGCTCCTACTGTCGCAGAATCCTTTGCGTTAAACCTTGTCGTGTAAATATAAAAAGCTTATCGAACCTTGGTTGGCAATCTACCTTTGATCCGATTGCAGACCGCATGTCGGCAGCAATGCAGACAAGGTAGACATCCCCAAGTGCAGACCGATAAAGGAAACCGACAAAGACGCAAAGTTGATCGCACAAGTAAAAACTGGAAATAAGCAATCGGATTGCATAAGAGATAGCAGGCCCAAGGCCGAATAAGTTCATTACATGGAAGTCGCACCCAGTGGGTGTCGACAGAATTAAAATTATGTCTTACAAGCAAATAGTTCGAAAAGAAAAAATGAGATAAGGCCGATCCAGTGTCGGCAAACTGCGGTAAGTAACGTCGTCGGTGGCCTGGCTCAGGAAGTTGGGGCAGTCGGGGGCGCAGAGCTGGCAGTCGGAGCAGTCGGATCAACGTGCGCAGCAGTGGCGTCCGGCTCCGACTGTGCATCAGAGGATGTGGCTCCAGCATGCTTGGACCTTGGAGAGGTATGGGACGAACCGCTGTCAGAAAGCTCTTCGGCTAAGCTAGAGATAGAAGTGGCAGCCAGCGGGTTCCATCCCTCGTCGAGATACGGAGTATATTCATAAGGGGAAAACCAGTTCACCATAGCGCTGGCAAATCGGTTCACTTCAGCATAGGTCTTCTCGAGCACATCGGCGGCGTTCTCTCTGAGGCTGTGGAGTTTGGAGAGCTTCACTTGCGGGTACCAGCTCAACACAGTTTGAAGAGCAGTCTCGGCGCCAGCCCGACCAGCCGAGTTAAGCAGGACGTCGATTCGACAGGGAATGGCCTTCAGAAGAATCCGAGTCTGCTCGGTGGTAGCATTCGGAGCATCTCCCATGTCAGAGTCCTCTTCATCCAGGGGAGCCGACGTGGGGATCTCGGCAGAAGAGCTGGCAGCATTTTTCATCCTCTGAAGTCCAATCTTGAGCTCGGCCGGCGACCACAGCAACTCAGCAATCTTCAGAATGCCAAATTTGAAGGACAAGGCAATCTCCTTGATGACGGGAATGCGAGCTGATGTTCCAATCAAATACTCATGCCGAGTCCAGACGTCGTCATCATGCTGGCAAGACCCTCCGGCCGCAATGGTCTCCTCCCGAGATTTGGCTACGGCTGCATAGGCAGCTGCCTCGGATTCGGGCCAGGCCTCTGCATCATGAAGAAAAGTGTGAGTAATAGCGCAAAAGAAGAATGCAGTCGGAAAGGCACTCGGAGGCAAGAAGCACTTACCACTGAGAAGGGCGTCCATCTCGCTCATCGTCTCGCAGAGGCCCTTGGCCCGGCGGCGCATTTTGGTGGTGTCTTCATGGGTGCGTTTCTCCAGCTCCTCATATTTGGCGATATGTTCATCACGATCCTTTCGGATGGAGTCCCGCGCAGCAATCGCCTCGTCCCTCTCGTCTTGCAAGGCTTCTCGGGAAGTTACAGCGGCATCTCGTTCAGCAAGGAGCCCGTCACCAGCAGCGGTCACGGCAGCTATGTCGGCCAGATGTTTCTTTTCAAGGGCAGCCATCTCGGAACGGAGGCCTTGGATAGTCCGAGTCAGGTCAGTTTCCACCCCCTGCAGTCGGGTCGCCTCTTCCTTGGCTACGAAAAGTGCTGGGCCTTGCTGGTTGAGTTCTGCAGTCAGTTCAGCAATACGGCCCTGAAGGTCATCTACCATGGGAACAGAGGCTACAAGAGGACATGAGGATATTAGTACAAGAGCAATTGTCAATCGGAGAGAAGATAGAAATGATGTAGAAGTTACCTTTCAGCCTATTGATCTCGGCCGACTGGTTGTTGACCTCCAGCTGGGCTTGGGCGAGAGTTCGGAGGCTGGCGGTATAAGCGTCGAGGAGCTTTTCGAAGACCTCACGTTTTTCTTCCATAACAGCCTGAGAAGAACAACAAGATGAAATTTAGAGATACAGCAGCTAAAAGAAGATCCGAACCAATTGCAAGCAATCGGCCCGAATCTCGGGGACTACACCCAGTGGGTGCGCTTGCGCGCAACCATCGGAAGAAAAGCCTCCCGATTGGAGGAAGGCAGGAGATAAAGCAAAGAGCATAAAAGATCCGAACCGATTGCAAGCAATCGGCCCGAATCTCGGGGACTACACCCAATGGGTGCGCTTACGCGCACCCACTGGAAGAGAAGCCTCCCGAGTGAAGGAAAATCATAAAGGGAAATTCGAGAGTTTACCACATGATGACGGTCGAGCTGTTGGAGGTCCCGAGCAAGGGCGGCGGCAAAGTCGTTTACCCGACTGAAGGCTGTCGTCAGAGGGTCTTGGGGGCGATGTGAAGCATCAGGCTCGGTGCCAATATGACGGGTGCGAGAATACTCGGCCCGAAATTGTTCCACCGAGCGCATCAGAGTCTTCGACGCGGAAGAAGTCGGCTGTGATGATGAAGCTGACATCATGGCAGCAGAGGTGATAACGGTAGAGAGCGATGGCGCCGACGTCGCCAAAGGGTTGGAGGCACTCGGTCGTGGCCGTGGCGCAATCGGGCGAGATGAGGTCGAAGTGGTTGCCACAATCGGCGGAGTGGTTGTCATGATAGGTGAAGTGGTCATCATGATCAATGAGGTGGTTGCTGCAATCGGCGGATTTGTCGCTATGATCGGCGAAGCGGTCGTCAGGATGGGCAAAGTGGCAGAGACTGGGTCGGAGCGTCGTGGCGGAGATGGAGCAATCGGATTGGTCGATTGCGCTCCTTCGCCACCAGTAACTCCCCGGTCAGCTCTTTCCTCAGAGGTTTTGGAGGCAGTGGTGGAAGTAGCAGTGGTCTTGGCTGCCGCGAGGCGGGCTTTCTTGGCGGGGCGCTCGGCATCTTTGGAAGTTCGATGTGGAGCAGGAGGCCGTTTTTGAGTTGTAGCCACAGACGCGGCAGGGGAGATGACTGCGCCGACATGGGCAGGAATGTCGGTGTCGATATCATCAAGACCAATCGGCTCCCTGAAAGAAGAAAAAGAGGTGAATCAGTACAAGGGAGAGCAATGAAGTTCAAGGCAGGAGGACAAGGGCATACCCGACGGTTCTCGGCGCTCCCGTAGGCATCCGACATCTCAGGCGGGCGACATTCAGAGGCGCCTGGCCAATCGGCACCCGAGTGGCCGCAGCTTGGGGTTGTTTGCCCTTGGAGGCAGTCGGCATCGCCTTCGTGGTCTTGCTAGAGGCAGCCCCAGAAGAGGAGCTGGTCGCCGAGGCGCGTCTAGTTGGCACCTTCGGCGGCTTGGCGCGAGGAGCTGCATCAGAATTATTGACCTTTGAGACACTATTGTCATCACTCCAGTCAGACAGAAATTCTTCAAGGGAAGGGTCAGGCATACCCCCTTGAGCCGCAGTTCGAGTGTCGGCGGCCTCGACGTCGGCATCGCCAGCGAGGTCTTCAAAATCGGAGGACTCCCTAGAGGACTCGTCGTCATCAGAGTCATCATCATCAGAGTCGGAAGGAGCTTCGCCGTTGTACTCGAAGTCCATGGGGTCATCGTCCTCGCGGTCGGGGGCATACATGCCAGCCACTTGGCCATCTTCCATCACATCCGATTGAAGGAAATGCTAAGCAAAAAGAAGAAGATTGTCAGAGAATTCGGACAGAGGGCAAGAGCAATCGGAGAAAGGGATAAATCGGTACATACCACGGATGGCTTCTGTCGGCAGTGTAGGTACTCAAGGCCGAAGCGGAAGGGATCGGGCAAGGCGCTGGAGGTGATAGCCTTCACCCTGGAGCAGAGGTCTTCGAGCCTCACCCGCCACGTGCAAAGCCGAGTGGGATCTCGGGGCCCCGACATGTCGCACATTCGGTGCACTCGGCGTTGCAGCGGAAGCACTCGGGCTTGAAGCCAAGCGGCAACAAGATCAGTTGATAGGAGCCCCTTTTGCTCCAGCTGGGCGACTCGGGCAACTTGAGCGTCGACGTCACGGTCTCCGACACCATACTTCAACGACCACTGATGTTTTTCAGTCGGTCGGGCTAGGGAGAACTCGGGAAGATTCAGAAGGTCGGGGCCTTGATCGGGGGACTTGACGTAAAAAAAGGTGGTCTGCCAGTTCTTGCAGGACTGGACGATCTCGGGACTCTTGTACCGTGGTTTGCCGGCTGCGACAAGGCAGCTTCCGCAATCGGTCATGTCAGTCGGATAAGTGGGTCTTTCACCTTCCGTAGCAGACGGAACCACTGCTCTCGTCCGAGCATTATGAGCTCAGAGGTTGAAGAACCGTTTCCAGAGAGCAACACTTGGGCGGCAGCCGAGATATCCCTCACACAGCGTGACGAAGCCGGAGAGGATCATGATGAAGTTCGCCGCGAGGTGATGTGGTTGCAGTCGGTGGAAGTCGAGGAAGTTGCGAAAGAAAGTGCTGGCGGGGAGTCCGAATCCACGCTCGAAGTGAGCGAGGAAGACGACCCTCTCGCCAGCACGCGCGATGGGCACGATCTCGGCGCCGGGGATGCGCCACTGGACGTCAGCTGGCATCTTGCGAGCGCGAACCAGGGTGTGGATGTTGTCCGCGGTGACCTTGGCCCCCTTCCAGCACCCGCGGCTGGCCTGAGAGGTATCCCGCCGGGGAACCATGGAGTTCGTGGGCGGAGCAAGAAGAGGGACGAGAAGCTAGCGGCGAAAAAAGACCGCGACGGCGGAGCAGAACGCGAGCGCACGGCCGGAGCAGGTCTCGTGCGCAGAGGCGAAGAGACGAGCGCGACAGAGAGCTTCAGGTGGAGAGGCAATGGCGCGCGTGAGCAGCAAGAGATGGAGGAGGAAGAAGATGTGTGGGAGAAGGAAGGGGCACAGGCCCTCCCATGTGGCTTATAAGGGCGACGGGGGAGGGGAGTGGGATTCGATCGCGGCCGTGTGGCCTGGTGTGGCCTAGCACGCAGGAAGACCAACGGGTAAGCCGGCGCAAGAGATCCCAGCGTGGGAAGCGAGGCGTGCGACGTGGGGGTCGAGGCCTGCGGTTATGTCATGTCGCACGTGGGTCGTGGGCCACGATCCATTGATTCCATCCCGGCAAAATCGGAAGTAACCGTTGGAAGGAAATCGGCGAGAGACGCTATTCTCAAAGAGGTGAAGGCAGAAATCAGAGATGATTTAAAGAAAATCGAACGAAATCCTGGTCAGCCGAGTGTGAGCTCCGAGTCAAACTCGAAATGACGCACCCGATGAGGCCACAACATTCGGAAGATATCAAAGAAAGACTGAAAACTGCAAAGGCCCCGCGGTCAAATGACCGTGGGACCTTTACAGCTTTAGGGGCTACTGTTGGGGGATTGGTACCCGGGTAGGCTCACCCAAGCGGAAGCAACCTTTCAAGACAAGGATGGACCGATTGGGATGCAGCTGGGCCGAGCTTGGCAGTCGGCCCAGGCGCAATCGGTCCACCCTATTTGTCATCAAGACCATCATCCGATTGGCCCGCAGCTGGGCCGAGGTAGGCGTTAGCACGGCCGATTGCCTAGAGCAATCGACCCTGCCAAGAGCCACCAGTCGGCCCAGGCGCAATCGGCATAACTTACCACTTCTAGAGAAGTTGACCCCGGGACCAGTCGGAGGTCCAAGTACGGGGTCATAAATGCGCAATCCCGGGAAATCGGGGTAGCATAGAAGCCAAGTCACATCGAAGATCTGGCAGAGATACGGTGTCGACCTCTCCGCCGATTCCGCGGACAGGACGACAAGACCGCACCTCCTAGCCTTACTGTTCATCATCATGACCTACAAGTCTGCAGCATGGGCCGCCGCTCGTAGGGTCCGGATCACCCGAAGAGGAGCAGTCGGTGGGACCCAGCCGATTAGAGGATGACGGCTAGGCCCAATCGGCAGTGAAGTTACCGATTTACCCCGGGCTCATACTATAAGAACCCGGGGTACCCCTCCTGCGTGGGGGACGATCCGCTCAGTAGCACCATTACTCGTATTCTCCTCAGTTCATTCACTGCTAGTAGTTACTCCTCAGGGAAGCAGGAGAGAGCTCTGCCCACGGCGGCGCTCACCTTCCCCTGAGAAGATAGAGAAGCAGTTATTGTAGCTCGGCTCATTGATATAGAAGAGACTAGCAGGAGTAGGGGTGTTATCTCGCCAGAGAGCCCCGAACCTGGGTACATCGTGGTGTCCTCCACCGTGTTTGTGCCCAACCCGATTCCGGCACCATCGACATCTTCTTCCTCGCGTCTTCCCCTCACTTTAGCCATCCCCATGGCATCTGACGTCACATATCGACGACAGCTTCAGTGGTCGAGATGCCGCACACGGCTACCACAAGTGTAGACAAGCCATGATGCTTGATGTCACCGACGAGTGACAGTCCGACAGTTATTTTAGGGCGGAGGGAGTACATGCAATAGATTCGGTAGCTTGTCCTCCACCAATGGGGCGCCCGGTGCTTGCGGCAGATTAGTACGTGGCTCTAGAAGGAGGACACAAATGGACATCAAGATGGGGAGCATCACCATGATTGATTTGTAGAGGTGTTGGTTCAGTCACTTGTTGCTTGAAGAAGAATCTAGTCGCCGAGACACGAGCACGGCGAAATGGAATCATTCGATGGTAGTTGGTTCCAATACCCACTGGAAAGTGAATCAGTGCTTGGTAATCGTTGGTTCGGTAGTAGGCCTAGTGCTCATCTTCCTTGAAGTTGCAAGCGAAATCAAACCATTTAACTCAAGTGTTTGTAATTTCAGTCAGGAAGTGGAATCCCACTTATGCCCACTTAATCCATCTAAAATTTACTGGGTTTTTGCTATCACCCACCAATCTTTAGTGGGACTTAGTGGGGCTGTGGTGGGATGCCCAGATCCAGTCCCACTCGCAACCTGATGCGGAGGCAACCCTACAAGCATGTTGGGTGTGTGTGTTGGGGTCCGCAGCAGAAAACAAAAAAATTTCTAACTAGCGTTCCCTTAACCCAAGATCTAGCTAGCCGTATTACCGTAACGGACAGTAGTGCGGAAATAACATACCTCGGGGTGTAGTCCGTTGCGCGGGAAACGTTCCCGCAAACGTGGTTGATGTAGTCGATCAAGCTTCACAGCCCCCTGGCTGTGTTGAGCACCCGGATGGGTGTAGTGCCACACGTGCAGCACCTCGTAGTACTCGCACACGTACGAGACTCGATGACGACCTCCGTTCTCCGATCCAGCGGAGGGGGCGGAAGCAGACCTCCGGACGGAGCTTCGGCAGCACGACGGCCTCCGATTCTAGCAGAGAGGTCTCAATTCCACTACAGGCTCACACTAGGGAGCCCACCGTGGAAGAGACCAGAGAGGGGAGGAGACCGGAGAAAACCGATCTCAATTCGTAGTTATATTTATTTTCTCACGAATTTCTGTGTATTAATTATGTGCACCCTGCCTGTCTTTATATAGGCTGGGGAAGGGAGTCAACCCACCTCCCCTAGCAATGTGGGACTAAACCCTTTGCTAGGGGGGAGTTGGCCGGCCAAGGGGGGAGAGGGGGCGCACCCCTCATGGGCCCTAGGGCCCATGGCGCCTCCCCCCCCCTTTTTCTTTTCTTTTTTCTTTTCCTTTAATTCCTTAATGGGCCTTTTTCTCCACTAAGGCCCATAGCACATATTAATTAGAAATAAAATGATTTTAATTATTAATTCAATTAATTAATAACTAAAACATATTATTCCATCTCCCGGTGCTCCGGAAACACTTCCGGCTCACTCCGAACTTGTTTCGGTTCAATACGGTACTCCTCCGATATTGTCTCCTTAATTCTCTGGTTGCTCCGATGGTTCCGAAAAGGTCTCCGATTTCATCGAGCCCTTAAGTTTGTTACCCTACGGTCCGAGAACACTCCAGTCATGACCGAGCAGAGGCAACAGTCAATGATCATCAGCGGGACCTGGATGCCCATAATGACCCCTGTGCATTCCGGATATCAATACCGATTGGACCTTACGCCGTATAGCATTCCCTTTGTCAACGATACTGGATTGTTCCGAGATTCGATCAATGACATCCTATGTCTGGTTCAACCTCGTTCCGAACTAAATCCTTATACACTCGTTCCCGTGATATTCATCCCCGTGACCTAGTCACACGCTGCGCAGCTTTATGGATGGAATCTCACCGAGTGGGCCCTGAGTATCTATCCATTATATGGATTGACAAATCCCGCTCTTGTAAACAATACTCCTCAACGTATCTCCACGGAATACCTAAGATACAACCGTTATGACCCGCATATTTCAGTCAGGTGGTGGGATGTAAGTCAAAGCATCCGGGAAGATAGTGATTATGCACGTACTCACGGTCAAAGGAACGGTCTACCACGTTCTGTAATTACAACACTGAACCTTCATAAGATTTGATCATGCTGTAATGCTTTCTTTGGGTAATGTTCATCACGTCACTTAACCAGTGAGGTGACCTCATAGTCAAGAGACTTAATTGTCCATGATCGCGAAACTACGATCATCATGTTGACCATGAACTAGTTATCGATGTAGAGGCTAACTAGGAACTCTGGGTGTTTCTACACCACACCTGCATCATTGTTTCACTGATGCAGTTCTAGCACGATATGAAACTGGTTATGAACTTGCTTAGATATATTGGAATAATCATATATTATTTGCCTCTAGAGCATATATCCAACAGTCTCCCACTTGCACTAGAGTGCTAATAATCTAGCCGCATTTTCCCGATCATAATCATCTTATCACATAAGTGTTTCATTGATCATGCATGCTCATGGAAGAGGGTTCGTCAACGAACTGCACCAATTCAGATTCGTATGTTACCTTTGCAACTGGTACAGGTCAAAAGCTCTTTTGACATACCACTCATTATCATATAATGGTTGGATATAAGTTTCGCGGGAGAGTGAGACTATTATTTCACAGTATCCTCCAATGATCTCTTGGTTCAGTCTTTAGAAGACTCATCCATAGTCATATATACTGGGAAATACACTCAGCCAGAAGTCCAATACTTCTAACGCTAAACTTTTATCCATACGTCTACTTTCTTAAGTAGTATTATGTTTGTAGTACCGTGAATTTTGCTCATATTTCTTTCATATCTTTGGTGATGTCTCTAATTCCATATAGACCCATAATATGGCTTGCAATTGTAATCTTGCATTACATTCAAGTCTATTATCCTTTCTATATTTTAGAGAATAGTCCTCAGTATTCCTCTCTATACTGAAATCATGGACTTTATTCAGATTCTGTGTTTTACTCCTAAAGCACATCGGAATTTGTTCTTCTTTCAAGAACTTTTGAGTCATTCTGTTGTTGGATTCACAATGCATGTTATATGGTAGAATCATATGTCAAGAACATATGGGATCACATGTCCAGTACATGGTGCATCTCTATTCTTCCATCAAGACATTGCTTGTGATATTTGGATTTCATCCATTATATAATTTCTAGCCACAAGAACCTGTTTCTTGTCTAGAAGATTATTCCAACCTTCACTTCGTTTCATTATCCGTGTCTTAATCTACTCATATAGATTTCAACGTGTAATGCGTTGGTATTTCATATAAAAGAAGATTCTTGCAATCTTGTATTTTATTTGCCTTATGCTCTATATATATCATAATGCACATATGTATATAAGACGATTCTCTATATACCAAACGGTGAAGACGAAAGGCAAATCGAATTAATAGTTTATAAGATAAATCATTTTTAAAATTGAAAAAAATGTGTTGATGTCAGCATGAGGTAATAGTCTTTGCATGCCAATGGTTGCATGGTGCTCCGTATCTTTTCCCCTGAATTGTTCATCGTATGTGTAGAAAAATGTTTAATATATATTATAAAAGTATTCAACATGCATTGAAAGATTTCCATCATATTTAAAAGAATTTTTCACCATATGTTAAAAAGGTTGAACATATGTTTAAAAAAAAGGCGGGCGACGTAATAGGATCCACTGTCCATATCAGAGAAACTGTCAAAGTGATAATAATTCTATGCTAAAAGCACGTATAATGGTGTTATTTTATGAGTGTCCACACTTGGATACATGCTATATCTAAATTATGTGACATACTTTCTTCGTTTCTTTTTACTCTGCATATAAGATTTGTGTGAAAACAAACTAAGTAAAATTTGATCAATTTTATAAAAACTATATCAACATTCACACTATAAAACTAATATCTTTACATGGATTATAAAGTTAACTTCCGTATTGTATAACTATGATGTTGTAGAAATTAATTTTTTAAATATAAATATGGTCAAACTGTATAAAGTTTGACTTCAGACAAATTTTATATGCGAAGTACAAAAAACAGAGGAAGTGACTTAAGATAAAACTGTTGTATCAACCATTATACATTCCTCTCTTTTTTTTTGAAGTAACCATTATACATTCCTAACACAGATGAAACCTATGCAAAGTCGAGGTTAAGCAAACAATGTCACGCCTTGGTGGGACCTGTATCGCGTGGTTAACTCAGCCAGTCCGTCTCGAATTGAAAAAAAGATACCTTTCCCCAGTAGGATTCGATTAGGTCAACCCCATCGCACGTCATCGCTGACGCGCCGCTTCAGAGACGGAATATCCTACGCATATGCGGTTCAGTTGGCCCGATATGTCACACTTGATGGAATATCCCCAGTAGGATTCGATTAACGAAGCCTTTTGATGGCAACCGTTTCACACACAACAAGGTGGTGGCCTCGGCACATACACGATAGGAAGATGCACGGAGGTAGGCAAGCCATGTCGTTCAGAGACTTAAAAAAAAGCATAGACCAAAGAGACGTCTGCATAGGCCAAGCCAAGGTTACAAAGAAATTAAATTCCCCACAAGGTTGGGCCAGCTCTGCTCTCTCCATCAAGCATAGAGTGTAATGAATCATCAACCAAATATTAGCATCAGCATGTGACAATACATCACTTCGTATACTAAAGAGATACTCCAGCGCAAATAAAATCGATAGAACGCCAGATGATCCTGATCAGCTGTTGAACTTAGAACCTGTTGCTAGATGCTACAGAACAAAACATGCAGTAGGAAAGGCACTTTCGAGTAGCAATGTGCATGACAGATGAAGATAACTCCAGAAAGAGAAGCTCATGATATCAAGGCAAATGACTAGAAAGTTAACAGTACACTATAGACAGCAGCAATCAAGTATATATGTGTATCAAGTAAAGCAAGATCTAGCACAAAAGCAAACACAGGAAGGGGAGCAAAAGGAATCACCAGTGGACGAACGACAGATATATCATCTAAGTTTAACATCTGTTACATCACCACGAACATCAAAACAGTCTCAGTAGCACCACAGATAACCCATACAAACACAAAGATAGTGCAGCTCTCATAACACCAAGAGCAAGTAGCAAAACAGAACCAAAAATTTAGAGCTTGTCCTCGAAATCGGATAGTGGGGTCATCTGTTCCTTGAGACCCTTCCTCTTGCGGATCTCCGTGACGAGCGTCGCAGACTGAGAGCCGGCCTCCAAAGGATCGGAAGACATGATGTCCCAGTGGTCAAACACACACTGGGGGAAGGCCTGGCCGGACGTCGCAGCCCTGAGGGTCGCAGAGAACCCAAAGGACTCAATGACAGGTAGATAGGCCTTGATGTTGTACAGTGGGGTACCTTGCCTCTGCATCTCCTCAAACACGTGACCTCTCTTCTGATTCAGAACACCATAGATACCTCCCAATGCGTTCTCCGGGGCCTGGATCTCAACCAGGTACACTGGCTCCAGCAGCCTTGGCTTGGCAGTCAGCTGAGAAGCATAAATGACCCTCCTGGCCGTTGGGATAACCTGACCACCACCCCTGTGAATAGCATCTGTGTGGAGAACAACATCACAGACCTCGAAGCAGATGCCGCGCATGTTCTCCTCAGCAAGCGCACCTTCCTTTGATGCCCACTGGAACCCAGCCACAACAGAGTCCTTGATTTCATTCAGATACTGCACTCCCTTACACATGTCAACAACCATGTTGGGGCCAGTCGTCTCAGGTCCAAAGCACCAAATCTTCTTGGCAAGATCCTTGTCCCATCCAAACTCCTCAGATAGGATCTTGGAGCGCACCTTGGGGTCATCACGCGGGCCAATGCGACCATCATCAATAGCCTCAGCCAATCCCTCCTCCAATGGGCGAGCTTCCATGTAAAGACGGTTATGCTTGTTGGGGGACTTGCTCATGACAGTGCGGGAGGACTTGTCCAGAACAGTCTCACGGAAGGAGACAACAGGTGGGGAAACAATAATTTCAGCACCACCCATGAAGTCATCCTGCAGATCCTTCAAGCAGATTTCAAGGTGAAGCTCTCCAGCTCCAGCAATGATATGCTCACCAGACTCTTCAATGGTACAGAGAACCATAGGGTCAGACTTGGCCAGACGCTTCAAACCCTCAACAAGCTTAGGAAGATCAGAAGCCGTCTTGCACTGAACAGCAACACGCACAACAGGGGACACAGAGAACTTCATTGCCCTGATTGGGCAGGCATCAACTTCCTTCTCATTTGTAAGGGTTGCATTCTTCGTGATGAACTGATCCAAACCAACCAAAGCAACAGTGTTACCACAGGGAACATCCTCAACAGACTCTTGCTTCTTTCCCATCCAGATAACGGTACGCTGGACACTCTTCACATACAGATCCTTCTTCTGGCCAGGAACAAAGTTGGGACCCATGATACGGACCTTCATGCCAGTTGCGACCCTCCCAGCAAAAACACGTCCAAAGGCAAAGAATCTACCCTTATCAGAGGCTGGAATCATCTTGGAGACATACAGCATAAGAGGACCATCAGGGTCACAGTTCCTGATAGCATTTGCATATATATCATCAAGAGGGCCCTCATACAAGTTCTCCACACGGTACCTCTGAGCCTTTGAAGGAGAGGGGAGGTGGAATATCATCATCTCAAGCAGAGCACGACTGGCAGGCAGCCAAGTTTGCATCACACGCTTCATCAGAGCCTTACCCATCAAGTCCTTCTCGTCGTTCTTCATGGTCACACCAAGCTTCTTCAACATAGGCCACAACTTATCCTTCTGGTCATTCATGCAGGTGTTGATGATTTGCTTGATTGGCTCGTAGCAGAACTGAACGAAACCTCTTTTGCATGTAGCAGACCCAGTGTTCTTGGAGGTCCATTTCTTTGTGGCTGGGTCAAAGAAGTTCTCA
This sequence comes from Bromus sterilis, assembly GCA_950022295.1. Classification (NCBI taxonomy): domain Eukaryota; kingdom Viridiplantae; phylum Streptophyta; class Magnoliopsida; order Poales; family Poaceae; genus Bromus; species Bromus sterilis. The sequence goes on from OX465595.1 coordinate 437,984,076, forward strand.
CCCCACAGCCTCTCCATCATCTTGGACTCATCAACTCCAAACTTGGAGGCATACATCTTAGCGAAGTTTGTAAGGGTAAAAGCCCACCCATGCAAACCAGCAGAGAATGCAACAGTCCCCTTTTCTGGGTACACTTGGACATCACCAAGGAGAACATCTTCATATGTTGCCATGATGACATTGGCATTCTCAATGACACGTGAGAATGTCTGGTATGCTTCCTCACCTTCCACCTGAAGCTCAAGGAAGCATCTGTCCATCTTGTTCACGGTAAGCACAGGCCTAATCCTCTCACCAAGAGCTTGGCGCAGCACAGTTTCAGTCTGCACACAGACACCCTCAATACAGTCAACAACCACCAAAGCACCATCAGTGATACGAAGAGCAGCTGTGACTTCCGAAGAGAAGTCAACGTGGCCAGGTGAATCGATAAGGTTGATCAGATATTCATCACCATCACGGTCACCCTTGTACATCTCCAGTGATTCAGGAGTCATCTGATAGAAAAGAGAGATACCCGTGGATTTGATTGTAATACCACGCTCTGCCTCGTCAGCACGGGTATCGGTCATGCGGACATCACCAGCAACCTCCTGGGCAATAATCCCAGCAGCTGCCACAAGGGAATCTGTAAGGGTAGACTTGCCTGCAAATATGTAAATCATATGTGAGAACAGTGCACAAGCATCTGCTTTCCCAGTTGAACACAAACTATATGAATAGAAAATTGAACATATTAACTTATAAGAAAGAAGTAGAACACATCACTACAGTGCATTCAAACAATCAAGAAATGGAAGGTAAAAAGGACAAATCAGGTATTTAGTAACATGGTTACACAAAATCTAGTGGAAACTGGAAACGACACAAATATAAGGACATCGATATGGAAGTAAGTACCGACCATATGAATTTCAGATCTTACAAACATTAATACATTCAGCAATTAACAAGAGCATACACCAAACAATAGATATATATAAGCGTACTGAAGCAGAAACCAATCAGATACATGTAAACTCCAGGACATACAATAAGATGGATTGATCTTTAGGGATGAAATTAATTATTTCAAAACAAATGCTAAACCGTTTATAAAGTTAACCAGTTTAAATAGATACATGTTTTAGAATTAATACAGTAGTTAAGAGCAGGCTACAAAAACATCAATCAACAAGATTCCACTGTATAAACTTGATAATCAGAGACAACTAACTGTTCAGGTACATACCGTGGTCAACATGAGCAATAACAGACATGTTACGGATATTATTCTTCTTGTCCATAATACCGCGGAGCTCCTCCGCTGTAAACTTCACCATCTTGACTGATTTTAAATGTCAAACCTGTAATATAGTTCCTGTTCAGAGAATAGCAAACTATCAGAATCAAACAAGAATCAAGTCTGAATAGCCAAACAAGAAAATCTGACAGTAATATAAGACTCTTTCAAGCAATTAAAACCACAAATGTGTAATCAAAAGTGATCTTAATATTGTTAGCAACACATTAGTTTTAAGTTGTAAAGAAAAAATACTTTAGCCAACACTTACATCACCATATCCAGAAAAATTAAATGTGTGATACGGCCAACCAAGCAAATTAAAACGAACATATGGAAACTATTAAGACCATGTTCTGATAACTTAATTGTCCAAAGTGCACTGAGAGGCAGTCAGAAAGCAATTAAGACAAACCAGTTGCTAGAGCACTCGCAGTGATAGTATATGTGGAAAAAAACATCACAATACAAAAAGCAGAAGATTATGAAAAGTATGCACAACTATGAAGCACACACAGGAAATGGATTTCACTGGCTAAACCTTCAATTAGTGACAGATCCATATATCAAGTGGTGGATCAGGAAATGGATTTCACTGGCTAAGCCTTCAATTAGTTACAGATCTGTATATCAAGGGGTGGGTCACAGAAAACTTGTTTACAATCAATCATATGGGAATGGAGAACAGTGTAGATTTGTGATAGAATCAAGTTTTATTCAGACATATTGACTGTATTATCATGGAACTACCGCTGTAAACACTAGAAACAATGCAGTGCACAGAACGTCATACATGGTAGCACTGAGAAGAACACAAGAAGATAGTCACATGTTTTCAATTTAAGTAGATGATCAGAGTAATTCAGGAAGAATACCTCAACTAAAATTGCATGAAAAAACTGGGACACCATTACACGGTCAACACTAGATAAAACAAGCAAAGCAAATATATCTATATCACCATTTTTCTCCACTCTGAACATGAGAACAGAACAGAGAACTAAATCCGGCCAGGTTAGGCAAGCAAGCGAGCAAAACCCAACAGCTTGAGCATTCTAGCGGATCCCATGGATGAACAGCGTAGAGAAATGGTCAAAAATACACGTCAACAGAAGAGCTGATAAAACAGATCGCCGTTGACCACACCGGAACAGCAGATCCAGGCTAAACAAGACGGAACGGCACACTTGGCTTATCTACTGGTCGACGCGGGAGTAAGACGGCCAAGCTTATCCACCGACGTCAGCAAGGAATCGTTCCCGGGAACGACCGAGCAGGACGACGGAGGAAGCGGCAGATCTACGGCGTCTAGGAGCAGCGAAACCGCATACGCGTGCTCGCAGCGGCCGCCGCGAATCCGGGGATGGGAACCGGAGCGCATCGACGCAGCGAGGAGACTAGAAGCCTAGAACCGGTGAGTGAAATCGGTCGGCTAGGTAGCGGCTACGGCTAGCACGGACGCGCGCGCTCGCCGGCGAAGCAGCCGGAGAGGCGAGGAGGGCGGGGGAGAAGGGGGAGGAGGGGAAGGTCTTCGGCTCACCTTGGGGTTTCGCCTCCGTGAAATGAGAGGCTGGGAAGCGGCGGCGCTCCCGATCCGAGAGAATGGAAATGGTTGAAGGAAGTGAGGACCTAGGGCGGCTTCGCTTGGCTATATACCTGTGTGGATTCCGTGCGGGCCAAGATTTCCCAGGCGGGATTACGACGGCCCGGGATTACTCTGGACCGACGGCCAGGCCCAAAGATGGCCCAGACGTGGCGACCACTTTTTATTTTGAGTATAGTGGCGACCACTTTCACATAAGATGAAGGCATTGTCTTAAAGAAAACATGAAAAATATCCCACGCGTTGCAACGAAAATCTCTATAATAATTCTATAATGTAAATAAAATGGTATCAACTGCATAAAATTTAAATTGTCCACAAAAAATGTAAAATTCAATTTTTCATAGTGCTCGACATTCTAAATATTGAATTATTGTTTAGTTGATGACTAAAATGATTATATGATGGCTAAACGAAAGGATGATAGGGATTTGAGAAAATAATCGCATACATTCACTTTTAACCACCCTTGTTAATTATCCCTTTGCATGAAGCGGCTACTGTGCACATTAAGGATGAGAAAACATAGGGAATTATATGTCCGGATGCATGTTTTTTTACTAAATCAAGAATAGTGCAAAGATTTCTTTGTTTAACAAATGGTAATAGTTATTTGATAAAGTGATACTAGTTAGTTGCACTCTAGCTGAGGTGGACTCAAATATGTCATTTATTTTAGAATTCAAACCCATCGATATAAATATTGTTGCGTACTAATATACCATACGGAAACATGATTTTGATAATGACAACAATGCGATAGATATCAGGTACAAATGATAGAATCTTTCTTCTACCTCGAAAACAGCAATCCTAACGACGGTTTCATGTAATAGTACACAATTGTGTTTCCACTCCCAGATATCATAATTACCCACGCCTAGTTCACAAACAAGAAATTATGGTTAAGGTGTCAATCACGACCCCATCAGCTAATAGGTTGTTCTCACGGTCGTACAGTTGTTGAGCCCGTGCCATCAAGACGCATCATAATGAGTGCACAGTGTAACACCAAAAATGAGTATAAAAAGAACAAAATATAAATCCCAAGGAAAGTGCTCTCAACATCTTAAAAATGATCCTTGCTCGTCTTGACAAGAAGCGCAACTTAATTAAATGCTCTCGGATAAGCTGTATAAACTGTGTGTGGTATGTCCATGAGGAGAATCTCCAAACAACCAGCAGGCCCAAACCATCTCTAATGGGCCGCACTCCCATTTAAAGTGTGCTAGTCTTGCAGGGAGCGAGAGTAACTAGTTAAAGAGCGCTCCTTCGTAACGCACGTAAAGATCATTCTTCGAGTGTGTCACGTGTCGCATTCTAAACGCTTCACTCAGGTATCTTTTTTTCTATTTTAATGCATTTTTGGTGTTTGGATTTTTCTTTTTATATTTTTTTGGTTTTCCCCGGTTTTCACAAGGTTTTTCCTTATATTTTGGTGAAAATCAAAAACAATTTCTAAATTTTTTCAAGAAAAAATAAAGGCACAACCGTGCATCTCATGGAAGCATGAATCTGCTTTCGCGAGGGGCACCCGAATGCCTCTAAAAAGAGGCACCCCGAATGTGATGAGTGAATATCCCACGATTCCCCTCCGTGAGGATACCTGGTGCATGTCAAGACCGACGGCCCACTAGAAACCTCGGAAGGCCCAATGTCAACCTGCTGAGCCCACCCGAGGCATCATTGACTGGACCGACTTTGAGTCCAAGACCAACATGGAGTCCAAGACTTGGCGTACAAGACTGCGTAGAATAAAAAATCTCATGTAACCCTATCGGATTCCTCGGGACCTAGCCTAGTATATAAAGTCTGGGAGAGGGGACATATAGGGACATCGCAAAACATTTAGCAACACCTCCTGGCTTGAGCAATCTCGCGCGGATCCACCTTTGTGGACACCACCTTCATATAATAGATCGAGCAAGAAGTAGGGTTTTACCGATCGAGGGTCGTGAACTTAGGTAAATCCCTGTCTTATGTTAGCCGACGAGACTACCAACTACGCACTCCTTCCCCTTCAATCATCCCAGGGCACCTAACCATAGGATTTGTCGAGGTCCACCCTTGTCAGCACGCCTCTAAAAAATAGGCATGACCCTTGCCTCTACAAAAAGTCACGATCATGCATCCACGGGAGACATGAATTTACTTCCACAAGAGGCACACCGGTCGTGTGCCTCTAAAACAAGATCCACGACCCTTGTCTCTCGTGGGGCACAAATTTACTTCCGTGAGAGCACACCACGTGCCTATCAAAATAGAGGCACGACGCATGTCTCTAAAAAAACACAAATTTACTTCCATGAGAGGCACGTCGCATGTTTCTAGCAAAGAGAAAAAAGAAACACCCAAGGGCGACATGTGGCATGCGTATTGTGCGCCACTTGTCAAGCGCGGAAGGTGGTGGGTGTTCGCCGGAAGGAGTACTGCTCAAATAGTGATTTCGGGAGGGAGCGGGGCACTAAAGCGGGGCGACTGAGCCGGACTAGTACTGTAGTGCTGCTCTATGTTCTTTTTTCCTTTTTCATGGGTTTTAGGCCTATTTTGTGTGTGATTTTTCTTGTCCGATTTTGTTGGGTTTTCTTTGTTTCTTTCACTAGAAGAGTACCCTACGCGCTAAAGTGAAAACCTCTATAAGTACTCTACTATGTAAATTGAAAGAATATAATATATATGTAAATTAAAGTGGATGACATGGACAAATGATTGGCTACAATAGTGAATGATGTGGATCACTTGCATGTTGATTACAATAGTGGGTGATGTGGAGATCTTGCATGTTGAGATAGACATCATAAATTTATCCTAGTGGGGTTTTGCTTTATAAGAGATATAGATTAGTTTTGTTTTTTTACTTTGTTTTTATATTTTTCTTCCTTATACTTTCTTTGTTTCTCCTAGGTTCTTTTCATAATTTTTGTTTTTATTTCTTCTACTATTTATTAATTAGTTTGACATAGTTTTCCTAGTTTTTTTTCACTTTTCTCTTGATTTTTACTTTTTCATGGTTTCTACACCTTTTTACATTTTTTATATACATGTTTTAACATTTTTTGTACCGACTCACCATTTTTAAAATATATGATTAATATTTTTCATACATTTTTAATCCCTCTGTATCAATATGTAAGACATATTTTGGTTTTGAGATTTACATTTTGCTAAGGAGAGAGTATTCTTTTAACACATGATCAATATATTTTAAGTAAATTGTCAACAATTTTTTCTCATATACTTTTAATATTATATATACACTATCGACATTTCTTAATACACATTATATATTTTTATATACATTTTTACTATATGTGATCAAAAAATTAAAAAGCATGAGCAATACTTTTTAGATACATAATTAAATCTTTTTTCATACACATTTAACATTGGTTAATACATGATCAACATTTTCTTCATTCATGTTCTTTAAAATACACAATTGATTTTTTATATACACATTTATTTTTAAATACAATATTATCACAATTTAAATGTTTAGCTAAATTAAATTTTAATACATTTACTTAGATTATTTGTGAGTTGAAATTAAAAAAAAATATATATATATAAAAAGAAAAGGTTGTTGCCTCCTGTGCGCCTGGGTTGGTCCATCTCGCGCGGAGTATTTGAAACATGGGAAGGAAATACCACTCAGGTAATATTTTTAGAACAGTTGCAAACGGATATGCCGGTTACCAATCATTGATGGCTCGAGAACTGCTAAACTTACATTTCATGCAATAGTACCTAGAATTACTAATGGGAAAAAATATAAAGATTGTTGGGCCATGCGGGTTCCCAGTAATAATCATGCGCCATACCTTTAGCTAATTTAGCTCTTAATATTATTTAAGTCTGATTTCTTTGTTATTGGGATTGTTGAAGACTTTAAGATCCATCCCCAAAAGGAACCAGAAATGAGAATTTATCATCATGCGGCTCGAGCAAGAGTGAAAGAAATAAGACTTGAGGCGAGGATTAGTCGTCTCTCACTACAATTGAGACGGCAGGCCCTATTACGCTCAAAGGCGTTAATAGGACATGCTGCTGGGCCGACCCATCTCGCGAGAAGGAGTATCTTCTTTTATTGTTTATATTTTATGTTTGCAATATTTTAATATCCTTTTCACAACATACTGTGAAGATTTTTTAATATGAAACGAATAGTTTTAAAATATATTGAATTCTTTTGTAAATCATGCTAATCTTATTTTAAATAAATGTTTAAATATTTTATAATATATGTTGAACTTTTTAATATACATTGAACATTTCTATATTTATAAATTGAACTTTATTTTCATACACATCAATTTTTTTGCAACATAGAATAATTTTATTATAATATAGACTAAACTATTTTTATATGATATTTTGTAATAATAACTGAACAATTTTTAGGATACAGAATTAACAGAAAAATTGCAATTGAATGACCTTTTTGGTCCGCAACGATCTATTTCAAGCTGAAATTTAGATCAGATTTTCGTTCGCGTTGAAAAGATGCAAACCACTGACATGTCCGCGTGCGTCTCCTTTGCAACCATCCTGGCTGGCCTGGCAAGCACAAGAGATTGTCGGTCTCCCTCATGCGACTTTGATCACAATCCTTTTTAATGCAGGATGGGTGCCCACCCACTCGCCATCCCTTCACCTCCTTCTAGTCGGGTCGCCGCCGTCGAGACCGCGTCAACGTCAGTGTCACGAAGGCGGTGTGGTTCTAGCAGCAAGGCACCCCGTGCCGTGGCAAGATGTCCACCCCACATGAGTGGTATCTGAGTCCCGTGCTGGTGTCGGTGCCCCCGTGGTTTGTACGAGCCAAGTAAGCCTCTGCCCGCTGTCGTGGCATGGGCCGTTCGCCCGTCACTGTTGTCCTTCTCTGTCCTTCGGGACGCCACCCCACCATCACGACGAGTGCGCGAGCCGGTGCAGACCACACTGCTGCTTTCGTTGCCAACAGAGACTCGAGGAGGTGCATCAATGGTCGTCCCTATTAGATCATGTTTTGCTACCGCCGCCCTCGTCTTCACCGCAGGCGTGGTACGATCATGGACGAGTAACGCCGGTCCCGCGAGGCTATTCGGTCCCTGGCGGGTACGGTGTGGGCGTTCACGACCGCCTCCCTTGGGATCACCACCACCACCACCGCAACCAACACACCCCACCCCGCGCGTGGGCTCACCAGCCTTTGTGCCTATCGTGGGATCCACCGGCATTCATCATCTAGTCACACGACGGCGAGAAGGATCGCACCGCCACTCGTTAGGTTTATTTTATTTTGAATGAATAATTAGCCGTGCACTTGACCTTTTGATCCAAACAAATTGGAAAAACAATGGTATCCGTTTGGATAATCTAAACGAATAAAAATAAATATATTTAATATTTGTATAGACAGTTTATTAAAATTGCCCTAACAATAATTTGTACTCGCTTCGTAAAGATATTATAAATATGTTTAGATTAAATGATCAAAACATTTACATGTTCGGCTCGGCAACTCCTTTTGCTGCCTTGTAGTAGTAGTAAAACCTCTGAACTTTTTTCTTTCCTTTGTCTGCCACAGTCGCCTCTGCTGCCTCCCTGGCTGCTGCGTGGATAGGGGACACGCCACACAGATCTCGGCAACTTGTCCCTCCCTCGTCTTGGTTCATTCATCGGTGGAGCGTGAAAAGAAGCCATGGCCCCCTCCACCCAGTCCCAGCATTTTTACTGCACCCGAAAAGCTCCAGGAATTTTGACCACTGTTTGGGTGTGTACTGTGCTTCAACATCGACAAAAGCCACTCTCTTTCACTGGGCCAGCCGGTCTCCTCTGTCTGGACGACTTGACCCGAGATTTAGCAGGCACAGTAGTGAACTCTGAACTCATTGATTCATCTGCTGCCATGGAACAGGAGTAGCATTACGTGCACAGCTCCTCGTTACTGTGACCGTGCAAAATATATAGATATACTACGTACCAAAAAATATAGGTAGTTAGAGAGAATACTGGAGTATCAATAGAACTGGTTGTAAACGGTGGAGAGAGGAATGGACCAAAATTATTGTTTTCATCCTTTTGCTCAATTTTAACACGATCTGACCTTTTAGCATTTTTAGCACAATCTGACCTTTTTAAACACGTCAATCACTGAAGCGTGTCTATCCAGGTAAGACACGTTGCCATATCAACGATCCACGGTATTCGATCAAAGCACGGGGCAAGGATAGACACGCCAAAGACTCTAGCGTGTCTAAATTAAACAGACATGTCACAATGATTGGTCTGTCTAAAAAAGTTCATACTAAAAATATCGGGAAGGGTTAGATCCTATTGAAATTGAGCAAAGGGATCAAAACAGTAATTTTGTGGAGGGGGAATGCAGCGGAGCGCCGACGCTGTGAAGAGTGAAGCTAGGAATCGGTAGTGTGTATGGTGAGATCTCAAATCGCCGAAGGCTGCCGCGCAGCGACCAAGTCATACGCCGTGTCCCCCGCCCCGCCCCGCGCCAAAACAGCCGTCGTCGCGCACGCTGACGCCATCCACGATCCAGCAGCGGCAGCAGGGCAAAGGGAAAGCGCGGCCGAGTGTCGGCGTCTGGCCCAGCCCGAGCATCAGCTCCTCCGTCCCCTGGGGTTTCCCGCCTCCTGCCTCTTAAACCCCTCCCATGGTGGCAGCACAAGCACAGCACGACGACGCTTCCATTCTCGACACAGCCAGTGAAGGAAGATCGATCGATGGCGACGGACGGCGACGGCGAGTGCTCCACGCCGGGAGCGCCATCGCGGAAGGGGACGGCGGTCCGGAGCCACAGCGAGGCGGAGCGCAAGCGGAGGCAGCGCATCAACGCCCATCTCGCCACGCTCCGCACGCTCCTCCCCTCCGCTTCCAGGGTACGTACCCTTCTACTACTTCTATCTTGGCTCGGCAGTCGCCACTCGATCGGACGACGAAATTTGGTCGGTGACATGGCTGGCCGCGACGCCGCGTTCGTTTCCTTCATGCAGATGGACAAGGCGGCGCTGCTGGGCGAGGTGGTGAGGCACGTGCGGGAGCTGCAGGGCAGGGCCAGCGGCGCCGCGGAGGGCGTCGTCCCTGGGGAGAGCGACGAGGTTGGTGTTGAGGAGGACGACGACCACCGGCGGTGGGGGCGCGTCCGGGCCTGGGTGTGCTGCGCCGACCGCCCGGGGCTCATGTCCGACATGGGCCGCGCCGTGCGCTCCGTGGGCGGCGCGCGCACCGTGCGCGCCGAGATGGCCACCGTCGGCGGGAGGACCCGCAGCGTCCTCGAAGCCGAAGTACCGGCGGCCACGAGCGACGGCAGGGCGGTGGCGCTCTCCACCCTGCGCGCCGCGCTTCGCGCCGTGCTGCTCGACCGGGAGGAGCTCCTCGCCCCCTCCGCCTCCGCCTCCGCCTCCACCGCCGCGCCTCTCGCCGGCGGCGCAGCAACTCAGCCGGTCTAGCCAGCTAGCGCTCGTGCAGGCAAGGCGGCAGAACGGACACGACACGCGGAACAGTGCCATGCTTGCCTGCTTCGTGTTGCTACATATTCGGACGTGTCCTTTGGTCTGCCATGGTCGGTCGGTTCGTGTACTTCCAACGACCAGTACTCCATATGGTCTCGTAGACTTGTCAGATGTACACTGTGGCGGTGATTGAATCTTACAGATTGCGTCCTGTGGTGCACTGTTGTGTTCGGTGCGATCCATCGGCGGTTCAAAATAGGCCGAGCAGGAATCGATCCTTCCTAAAGGCATCTTGAAGCTGATTTTTAATATGGATATAAACTTATCTGAATCTATATTCGTGAACATTAATACCGAAAACGATCATTCGATGTGGGCTGTTTTTATATGCCTAATGACAAATAAAAATAGCAAAGTCATTTCGGTCAAAAGAACTGCACTGCACTTTTCAGGTTGATTTGTTTTTCGTGTCCCCTTCAAGTTCAATCAACCACATTGGTCGTTGCCTTTTTGGCTGCCTCTACCTCATCCACATGTGCTCTAACATCCATATGCGGGAGGCTTGCACGATCACCACCGCATCAAGATCCAAGTAAACCATCTACAAGGTGGGCAATGATCAGTTGAACAACACAATGAACAACTTACTTTCTCGATTATTTGTGTTCCAGTTGGCCTTTGATTCAAGGGTTATTTGACCTGACCGCAAAACTTGTTCACGAACTCTTGAACGACGCACCATCACTGACTAAGTGGTTTTTGACCATGGTCTCGGCCTCTCGGGTGAGTGTGTTGGTATATGGCTCGAAATGCTTGTGCTCATGAAACTAAATATGGATTTTTGATCAAAATATTGAGCTTCTTCACTCCGTCCCATTTATCGAATTGGCACGCATCACATAATAGTTCATTCTTCTGCATGTTAATTTTTAATTATTTATCTCTATCTCTATTTGCATCGGCCGACCAATCTTTCCCCTCATCTCCAGTTGCTCGGTGTACAACGTCGACCCCGGTTGCTCAGTGTACGATATCGACGAGAGTGTACTTCAGTCCAAACAATCCATGTGGGCATTCTATGAGTACTGGTGCAAGTTTCATGGCATATCACGTGCCCCTTCGTGAGATGGAACGCCGGCTCAAGAGTATTTTTTTTTTGAGAAATGTCGGTTCAGGAGTTTAAGACTTTTAGTAATAGTACCACCTGCACCTGTTCAACAATTCTGATGGGGATGGCAGGACGTCGACGAAAAAAAAATCAGATTGAACCAGCAAGGAGATGTCTTGTGTAGAATATAGGAATACAGAAAAAATGATCGCAACCATTCTTGTGCGGCAAGCTGCCCGACCTTAAGAGAAAATAATCATATACGACCGGGTCGCACGATGCGACCCGGCCGCATGGCTGGCTGGCCAGGTGGGCCACGGCGGGGGCTCCTCTCTCACACGGGGGTCACACAGGATTAGCCTCCGACCTTAAGCCCTTGATCCAGCCCTCCCACGCATTGCTGCTGATTGATAAGGATGCGTGTTCAGCATCAGTTCCTCACAGATTTTCTTCGGTTAGAAGATGTAAAGATGTGAAGCTCTGTTTTGTTTTGCCTCTTTGTTCTAGAGCAATAGAGGGGTGCGAATAGGATCATTCTTTTGTTGCAGAGACCAACTGGCCATGCAAGAACAGGTCTAACTGTAACTATGACTTTTGAGTAAAAAAATTGTTCATTCTTTCAAGCAGACGATGTGTCTGGATTGCTTCTTTTTTTTAGCAACAGAAAGGGGTCTCTCCCTTTCCGATTTCAATTCAGACAATGTGTTTGGATTGCTTCTGGTCTGCAATGTTTGGATTGGTGTTAAAGGATAGCCTTTGCCAGTTATTCCTCTTGTGGCTTCATATATTATAATATTTAAGGGGCTTGAAATATCTTCATGTTTGTTGTATGAGCTCATTTAGCTTTAATGATATTATTAACTCCTATAGCTGGCTTGCTTTGGATTTCTTTTTTCTTTTTTCCTCATGAACGCATAGCTTTGATCTTATATAACTTTTTGCTTCATTTTGAGCTAATTAAATCTATCCTTTAGCGAAAAAAATAGCTGACTTGCTTTGGCTATGTACATTGTTCCTTTCCTTCCATTTGGTTTTGGCTATTATGGCGTATTTCAGATAGTCACTTGGTTCTTGTATTTGCAGGATGATAAAATATGAGCCACAAAAACCGACGTATTTGTGTATAAATGCCGGTTCAGTCCTTCTTAACAATAGGGCAATTTTGGGCTTTACAAAGTTTCACAGAAACTGTACCCACTATTTTTGTTTACTATGCAGGATAATGGTGGTGAATAAGAAATGTTTGTATACTGTGTTTAAACAAAATCTTTTCACCGTTTCAGGAGTTCCAACAAGTGGTGCAGCCCGTGATAGTGGATATCGAAAGACATGTTTTCAATAAAGTGTTGCAACAAGACCATATTGGGTTTGGGTTCAGTTAGGCTACGCCAGCATAGTGCATATCAAATGATCACTTATAAGTTAGTTATTTATGTATAAATACTCCCTCTGTAAACTAATATAAGATGTTTTAGATAACTAAACTAGTGATCTAAAACATCTTATATTAATTTACGGAGGGAGTAACATGTATTTTTTTTATTGTTTCTTACTTTTATAAAAAAATCATATGTACATAACAGTTGTGGTCTAGAGCAGTTAACTGAGATCACCGCATAATTCATGTAAAACTGATGCCAGTCTTTCCTTGCGAAAGGAGCAGACGATTTGTTACTGCGATCATCTTGCCTCTGTTGCGTTCAACTAATGCAAGGCTTCTAAAGGTGTTTTCCTCTTGTAGCAGGTCAATCCCAAGGGTGCCTCCTAAGGTTCAGTTCTGCGTTTATAATCCTCATCCGGTTCCAAGCACCAAGCACGGTGGTCTTTTGCTGCTTAATGCTTATCGAGTCGTCGTCAACGTCTTCTGAATCTGTCCCCAATGACTTGGGAGCCCCCGACATAATGCGATTATAGAAGTTGTGATACTCCCACTGTTTCTCAAGCTAAAACGTGTTATATTAACGAACAGAGGTACTACCTCTGATCCATATTAATGGGCATACACGAAGTTGTACTAAGGGATCTTCCAGTGCATTGTTTTTTAGCACAATATCATAGGAGCAATAAAAACTTAAGATACACCTCTCACAATGCATTGTTTCTTAGAGGTTGTATCTTATTTAATGATTTTAGTTTCATGCATAAATGTGGTTGGTCTAACCATGCTTTTTGCATATGGCCACGTGCAAAGGTTGTATCTTAGCTAAGAGCAAGTACAATAGAGCTGACTGGACGGGCTATAAGGAATAAAATAGTATATTGTTGCTTAGTTGAAAGAGAGAGAAGATGAGAGAGAAGAGAAGCGGACTACTAATTAGTAGCCAGCTGCAACACGTACTCCTAGGCACTTTGTGAGATAGACATGTGGGTCATATATTGCTAAAGTAGTATTCCTTATAGCCTCCCTATTATACTTGTTGACTATAAGGTTAGATATAGATGACGTGTCACCTCCTTATAGCCAGCAGCTGGCTATACTATTTGTTGAGAGGAAACTAGGAAGGCAACAAATGAATCAACTCTATCTCTTTCATTGATGATGTAGGTATATATACAGATGAAAGGACACCATGAAGAGGTGCCTCTTCATGAAGGGGTGGAAGTTACAAGGGTAGATTTACCCCATAATTAACACATGTTAATTAATTCTAACACTCCCCCTAATCTACACTTGTCCATCCAAAATCATCATCTTGATTAGAGGCTCCTCCAAAAACCCTGTGGGAAAAATATGAGGAGTATAGTGTTTGATATGTTGCCAAAACTCCTTCAAACCCAGTGGGAAAAATAAGGAGAAAATGCCGCAACATATAAAGCTTATTGTTTGTTTTAACTCTATATGAGCAAAACTCATAGAATTAAAAGGACAATAAATATGTCGTATATACTTTCTTAAAAACCCCGGTGAGGAAAATAAAAAGCATGACATATGATCTTGTGTTGATATTACCTCATTAAAAACCTTGATGAGAACCTGTGAAGTAAACTCATAAAGAGAAAAAGAGTATAATATAATGCATTGAACATGAGTAATTCAGGAAGATACTCCCCCTGATTCTTGCATATCTCAAAATCGTCCAATACCAATTCTAGGGACATTTTCTGGATGTCGAAGTTGGTAGAGACTTTGTGAACAAACGTATGAGTTTGTTGTATGATTTGATTTGCAAGATGAGCAATATAGTGATATTGCTTGTTAGATAACCTGTTTACATCCGGGCAACACAAGCAACATTATCTTTATAGATAATAGTTGGTGATTCAATAGAATCAATTCCACATGACTGTTGTATGTGGTTCATCATTCTTCGAAGCCAAACACATTCACGTGATGCTTTATATAATGCAATTATCTCAGAATGATTTGTGGATTTTGCTACCAAAGTCTGTTTCGAAGACTTCCATGATATAGCAGTCCCATCATGAAGAAACACAAAGCCGGTTTGTGATCTGGCATTATGGGGGTTAGATAGATAGTCAGTGTATCCAATCATATTGGAGTCCAGATTTCTCTGGAACTGGAAAAAACACAGTTCAAGATCATTAGTGCTTTGGAGATATCGAAAGACATTCTTCACACCTGACCAATGGCGCTTGGTAGGTGCTGCGCTGTGTCTAGCAAGTAGATTCATTTCAAAAGCAAGATCTGGTCTTGTGCAATTTGCGAGATACATAAGCGCTCCAATAGCACTGAGATATGGAACTTCAGGTTTCAAAATCTCTTCTCCATCATCCCTCGGTCTGAACGGATCTTTCTCTACGTCTAGAGAGCGAACCACCATAGGAGTTTTTGATGGATAGAATTTGTCCATATTGAATTTCTCCAATATTTTTTTGGATATAGGCAATATAGTATACCATAATGAATGAATGAAGGTGCTCAATTTGTAGTAACGAGCGGTATTTTGGTTTTACCCAAATCCTTCATATTAAACTCCATCATTTAGATGATTACATGTGTAGTCATTGCAGGATTAGTCACTGTGTATGACACACAAACATGAATAATCATCATTGTAGGAGTAATCCTTGTGTATAGGGAACTCATTACGTCGGTTGTACCATATGTACCGACAACAATAAGTCTTATGGCGACTTACTGATTTTTACACAATGTATGTTGCATTTTGTAATTCGATTCAGAATTGAGATTCCATCGGAAGTCAATCATATATGTCTGAATCTAGTGAACCACATGGATATGTGATCACTACATCTATCAACTGCATAGGTAGATGATTTTATACTGCCAATGAAATAAGTTATCGGAAAGAGATTCCACCTCTGGAGATTAGTTGGGTATTTGCGTAAACCCTTGTGCTACAATACTTGCTCTATGTTTCACCACCACAGTGTTATCATTCTGTTTCCAGAAGAAATTAGGTGTAGGTATTGCTTATGTGAATACCTTACCTTATTGAGCAAGATTATTTCTACTTAGAATTGCATCCTTTGCTTGAGTTCAGTCCGAGTGTTGTTCACACTTTGCCATGGCCATGGTCTTTGGACGTGAATCATTTGAAAAGTTTTGGCAATCTAGTTGAGAAATGTTTGTCGACAATTGTAGACTTCCGGTTAATTTTTCTCCAGAATCTGTATGTTTATATATAGTTGATGGAAATATCGTTACCCATGATGACTGCTCGCGATTTCCCAATGCGGTTGAGTCGGGTATTCCGATGTCCCGGTCATTGTGTGCACTATGACCTGGGTTGGTGGAGGTTTCCCATCCACTGGGTGTATACTACCCATTAGGTGTCTATCAACGTGAAGTTGACTTGCATTTACTGATTTAATGGCCTTGCTATCCATGCTTGCGATAAGCTGAATCCTGATGTACTGATGCCATACTTCTCCCCCTGTTGCTTTGAACGGGGAGTAGAGTGATTTTTTGTTGGTACCTTCACTCTTTCAGACATATTTTTTCAGGATTGTAGGATTGTGTGACACATTTATATTCAGTAAATGAATCTGGCAGGTTATTTGCAATGTGTTGCAAATCTTCTGAACGCATGATTCAGATATTTGAGTACGTGGATTTGAGGCAGAAATGTGTTGAACATTCCACTAATTTCCTGGCATTATGCATGGTACTTGAATTCTCCCCCTAATGCCTGGAAATATTCCTCGGTGTAGCAGCATACTGGCCTAGAATAACTCCCCATGAAAGTTGGTAAGTTGCAATTTTAAAGTAAAGAGCATGCAATGAGCTTAATTATTTGGATAAAGGATTCTACCAAACCATATTGAGTCTAGACACATAGGACAAAGTGCTAAAATTCAATTCTAGGGTCATATTAAAGGCACACAAGAAGAATTTTGTGACATTGTCCATTCGATTTGCTTGAAATCAATGTTCAGGATAATGAGCCAATGGTTTAGTGTGGCTAAATGCACACGTGATACATCGTGTAGATGTGTCTTTTAGAACCATGGAATACCTGAATGGTCTAGTCAGTGGTTGGAAAGAGCCACTTACCTCGACTTGATGAATTCAAGGAGTTTGAGTGGTTCAGCGTAGACTTTAAGGTGTATGCGCCTTAAAGTTAGCTTCCTTGCATTGCATGTAATGCACATAAAATCCAAATATGTTAGAATGTAGCATCATTTTAGTCATGATCAATAAAAATCGCTGATAGTTTCTGTTTCAACCCAATGTCGAAATGACCAAGGCGAGTATGCCAAGTGTGTCATGTAGAAGACATTATGGAATCTATCATGTATGCAACAAATGCTACGGGTTTTGTAGTATGTATAGTGCAATCCAGATGATAAGAAAATAATGGGTTTGCCATATCCGTATATGGTGAAGAGAATTTATTTCTCTTTGTTGTCATGACAAGTTTCGCTATGGAAACTATTTTGATGGATATCTCTATAGTAGCAGGGTACGAGTTATATCGAGACACAATAAAGTAACTTTTATAACACTCGAGAGTACCCATAGGGATGGTAAATATGACTCGAGTTGAGTCGATAGTTACATCATCGCGTCCAGCGATTATTGAAATATTTCCAAACCTTTTAGTAAGAGTGGAAACATTATATTTCCCTGAATATAGAGTTTGTGATGCATATGTCCACAAGGCACATATCATATTTCATCTGATTGACCTCCGTAGAAAACTATATATAGATTTGAAGATTTCCAGTATGTAAATTTCTATCATATATATAGAATACATACAAATGTATTTGTACCAAAGTGCTAATACAATATATTATGATATACAAATACAATATATAATGACAACAATTATGTTCTTATTAGAACATCATAAATTGACATAAATAAATAGATCACTAAGGAAACTAAGGGACTAAATGTATAGTCTCCAAACATGTTGGTTGAAGCATATTCAACCATCACGCTCTCCATGCTCATAGGGTCCCATGACAGCTTGATGGTGTCAAGTTGAGGGTTTGAAGTGAGTTTCAAACCATTACCCTTGAGGTCCATTGCGTCCCGAAGGCGTGGCTTGGATCGCATGCGCTATTCCATGGGATGCAAGACTGATCTTGATGTCCATGACCCGCTTAAGTAAGTTGTGGCCATTGACGGCAAGAGCCTCAAAGTACTTAGCCATCGATTACTTATAGGGGCAAACCAGAGATAATTAATTACCAGGAGTAAATTAAAAACCATGATGGTTTTGTAATAAGAATGCAAAATTTTGACCCACGTGTATAACTTGAAAATGCTCAACCTCAATTGTGGGAACATAACACGTTGACGATCATATAGATCTCACAGTAATAGGCTGCATAATCTGACAATGTCAGTAGATGCGCATGGTTTCATTACCTTGTGTATGTCACAATTTAAATATAAGGAAAAACACGTTAGAGGTAATCGTTAGTCGAGATTGACAAAATGTAGGCCTCTCCGTAAGAGTGATAGTCTGCACATGGGCAGTAGATCAAACTCATTACCTAGTGTTTTCCTAATATAATAAGGGAGATGTAATTGTCAAAAATTTGCAAGTCTATAGTGCGGGAGAAATTAATCTCGACCGATAAGACATGTTTATGAAAAATGGCAATGTGGTAAACACATAGAACATATCATCTCCGGTGAAAAACCGGTAATTTATTTATATTACAGATTGCGTAATATAAATACATCTTAATATTGAAAAATTAATAGATTTCAAGGTTGCTTGAAATTATTAGTGTGAATCTCAAATTGCTAAGGATGACACCTTGAAGATAATCTCCAAAATGGAGTAGATCTCGCAGCACTAGGAAGCATAATCTGATGAAATCAGTAGATACTATCTCCTAATGCCTTATGTCATGACTTAGTAAAATGTATGGGAGAGCATTTTGTGAAGCAATCAAATGTCGAGGCGACAAAATGTAGGCTTTATCGGTAGTCAACGGTAATCTGCGTACGCAGTAGATTCATATGACTACCTTGTGATCCCAAGCATCAATTTGAAAAAAATCACCTTAAATTTTGCTTATGTATTTGCAAGAAATTAAAAATCTCGATTGCAAATAGATGTATTATTCTTGTCATGTGTTTAACATGAAAATCGATACATCATAGAAATATCCGAAATACGTTGAGTACAACGGAAAAAGTACTGTAAAAGTACTAAATTTATCTTTGCAAACGATTAAAAATCTCAATTGCAAGTAGATGTAATAAATATCAATACGTGATAAACGTAAAAATATTACATCAATTTAAGATCTGGAATACGTGAGTATTCGACAGAAAACGGTACTGAAATATAGTACCAGATTTAACGGTCTAAAACAGGAACAAAAATCACTGTAAATTAACCGTAAAATCACAATTAACACAAGTTTTAGCCTATTCAAAAATAGGTGAAGCCGCGAGGACTAAAGTGTAAAACTTGCGAAGGGATAAGATTTGTTATCCCTTTCTCACGAGCGGTTGCCTGTTGGGATTTCTCCCTTGCCGTGCACACCATCGGAGGCAATGGCCAAGGAAGCACAGAGGAAAATCGTCGGCCCGAGGGCGGTTGTGTGCTTCGCGCCGGGAACCGCGTTCAGGCGCTGGAGAGCGCAGCCGAGCGCGCGCAAGGGCGAACACAGCGATGGGCGGCAACCGGACGAGGCCGGACGGTCATGGCGTGGGCGGGCGCCACTCCGAGGTCGGGGCGCGGAGCACGGCGCATGGCCGGCTGCGGCGCTGAGGCCGGGCGCTGGAGCACGGCGCTTGGCCGGGCGTGGCGCGGAGGCCTGGCGTGGAAGCCATGAGGGGAGCGCGGTGCGGCGCGGAGGCCGGGCGACGACCAGTCGAGGCCGGCGGCCACGGTCACGGACGAGCATCGGGGCGGTGGGGCGGAAGCCACGGCCACGGGAGGCGCGCGACCGGATGGAGCGCGGGGTGCGGGTCGCATCCGGCGCGGAGGCAATGGCACGGCCGGCGCGGAGGCCGGGCTGCCGGGCGACGGCGCGACACGGAGACCAGGCTGCCGGCGCGGAGGCCTGGCGAAGTTCACGGCGCGGAGGCCGGTCGGGGGCGCGGTGCGAAGCACGGCCGTCGGGCGCCAACTGCCACGGGCGACAAGTGCAGGCAGGGGCGCGACGCGCTATGGGCGTAGGCGGGCGCGCGCGAGGGCGGCCGGTGTCTCCGGACTTCGACGGGCGAGCGCGCAAGAGCGGCCGGTGTGAATTGCTTTGGCCTTCTCGGTCTCGGCAGAGCAAAGTGCATGATAACGTGTTGAGAGGAAACTAGGAAGGCAACAAATGAATTAACTCTATCTCTTTCATTGATGATGTAGGTATATATACAGATGAAAGGACACCATGAAGAGGTGCCTCTTCATGAAGGGGTGGAAGTTACAAGGGTAGATTTACCCCATAATTAACACATGTTAATTAATTCTAACACTATTAACCATGCTTTAAGATACAACCTCCTATTTTTCTTCATTAAATATTATGCCACATAAGCAAAATACCTATGATTTTGTGCTAAAATACTAGCATTAGGAATGCCCTAAGTGTATGCCCATTAATATGGATCGGAGAGAGTAGTACTTTTTATGTAGGCCAATGAAGAATTGGTAAATCAGCCTGATGATAAAGAGGAGAAAACATGACTTTACGAACAATATCTTTTGTAAGGTCCTGAGCTCAGGTAGTGTTTATGAGCTCATATACTCTGCTAGTGTTTTCACACTATGCAAATTTCTTAAAAAGTGAACCAAACAGTCTTGTTACCTAAAACGGTCGTGTACGGTGTCATGTAGGCAGCCGTCCATTCATAAACAACAATGGCCAACAGACACTTAGATTTTATAAATATATAGAAAATTTTGTTTTCAGAATCTACTGTGTTCTTTAATGAGACACAAAATCTGAACATTTCAGTCTACACTCCAAATAACAATATAACACCATGACTAATAGACCTATCAGGAGAAAGAAGTTCATTCATCTGGAAATTGTACACTAGTTTAAAACAGGAATAGATTGAAAGGTACAAGTTTAAATTTTTCAAGCAAAAACACAAAATTGGACAGCAACCGGGGAACAACAGGAATGCATGAAGATAAAATGATTGTAAAAGAGAGAAAAAGCCAGGAAAAATGAAACAGATTGCAAGAAAACATGAAAATATAGAGCAACATTACAGCTTTAAAGAACCAACAGACAAGACGATATCGAGAAGTACCAGTGGAGAACAGATATACCTAAGTTTAACATCCGTTACATGACAGACATCAAAACAAAGTAGCAGTACCTCGACAGATACGTCATCCAAATAGCAATACAGTAACGACTCAATAGCCAGATAAATTGCACAGCTCTCTAAACAACAGGAGCAAGCAGACAAGGTAATAGAGATAACAGAACCAAAAATTTAGAGCTTGTCCTCGAAATCGGATAGGGGGGTCATCTGTTCCTTGAGACCCTTCCTCTTGCGGATCTCCGTGACGAGCGTCGCAGACTGAGAGCCAGCCTCCAAAGGATCCGAAGACATGATGTCCCAGTGGTCAAACACACACTGGGGGAAGGCCTGGCCGGACGTCGCAGCCCTGAGGGTCGCAGAGAACCCAAAGGACTCAATGACAGGTAGATAGGCCTTGATGTTGTACAGTGGGGTACCTTGCCTCTGCATCTCCTCAAACACGTGACCTCTCTTCTGATTCAGAACACCATAGATACCTCCCAATGCGTTCTCCGGGGCCTGGATCTCAACCAGGTACACTGGCTCCAGCAGCCTTGGCTTGGCAGTCAGCTGAGAAGCATA
Organism: Bromus sterilis; assembly: GCA_950022295.1. Taxonomy (NCBI): domain Eukaryota; kingdom Viridiplantae; phylum Streptophyta; class Magnoliopsida; order Poales; family Poaceae; genus Bromus; species Bromus sterilis. The sequence goes on from OX465595.1 coordinate 438,005,751, forward strand.
AATGACCCTCCTGGCCGTTGGGATAACCTGACCACCACCCCTGTGAATAGCATCTGTGTGGAGAACAACATCACAGACCTCGAAGCAGATGCCGCGCATGTTCTCCTCAGCAAGCGCACCTTCCTTTGATGCCCACTGGAACCCAGCCACAACAGAGTCCTTGATTTCATTCAGATACTGCACTCCCTTACACATGTCAACAACCATGTTGGGGCCAGTCGTCTCAGGTCCAAAGCACCAAATCTTCTTGGCGAGATCCTTGTCCCATCCAAACTCCTCAGATAGGATCTTGGAGCGCACCTTGGGGTCATCACGCGGGCCAATGCGACCATCATCAATAGCCTCAGCCAATCCCTCCTCCAATGGGCGAGCTTCCATGTAAAGACGGTTATGCTTGTTGGGGGACTTGCTCATGACAGTGCGGGAGGACTTGTCCAGAACAGTCTCACGGAAGGAGACAACAGGTGGGGAAACAATAATTTCAGCACCACCCATGAAGTCATCCTGCAGATCCTTCAAGCAGATTTCAAGGTGAAGCTCTCCAGCTCCAGCAATGATGTGCTCGCCAGACTCTTCAATGGTACAGAGAACCATAGGGTCAGACTTGGCCAGACGCTTCAAACCCTCAACAAGCTTAGGAAGATCAGAAGCCGTCTTGCACTGAACAGCAACACGCACAACAGGGGACACAGAGAACTTCATTGCCCTGATTGGGCAGGCATCAACTTCCTTCTCATTTGTAAGGGTTGCATTCTTCGTGATGAACTGATCCAAACCAACCAAAGCAACAGTGTTACCACAGGGAACATCCTCAACAGACTCTTGCTTCTTTCCCATCCAGATAACGGTACGCTGGACACTCTTCACATACAGATCCTTCTTCTGGCCAGGAACAAAGTTGGGACCCATGATACGGACCTTCATGCCAGTTGCGACCCTCCCAGCAAAAACACGTCCAAAGGCAAAGAATCTACCCTTATCAGAGGCTGGAATCATCTTGGAGACATACAGCATAAGAGGACCATCAGGGTCACAGTTCCTGATAGCATTTGCATATATATCATCAAGAGGGCCCTCATACAAGTTCTCCACACGGTACCTCTGAGCCTTTGAAGGAGAGGGGAGGTGAAATATCATCATCTCAAGCAGAGCACGACTGGCAGGAAGCCAAGTTTGCATCACACGCTTCATCAGAGCCTTACCCATCAAGTCCTTCTCATCATTCTTCATGGTCACACCAAGCTTCTTCAACATAGGCCACAACTTATCCTTCTGGTCATTCATGCAGGTGTTGATGATTTGCTTGATTGGCTCGTAGCAGAACTGAACGAAACCTCTCTTGCATGTAGCCGTCCCAGTGTTCTTCGAGGTCCATTTCTTCGTGGCTGGGTCAAAGAAGTTCTCACCCCACAGCCTCTCCATCATCTTGGACTCATCAACTCCAAACTTGGAGGCATACATCTTAGCGAAGTTTGTAAGGGTAAAAGCCCACCCATGCAAACCAGCAGAGAAAGCAACAGTCCCCTTTTCCGGGTACACTTGGACATCACCAAGGAGAACATCTTCATATGTTGCCATGATGACATTGGCATTCTCAATGACACGTGAGAATGTCTGGTATGCTTCCTCACCTTCCACCTGAAGCTCAAGGAAGCATCTGTCCATCTTGTTCACGGTAAGCACAGGCCTAATCCTCTCACCAAGAGCTTGGCGCAGCACAGTTTCAGTCTGCACACAGACACCCTCAATACAGTCAACAACCACCAAAGCACCATCAGTGATACGAAGAGCAGCTGTGACTTCCGAAGAGAAGTCAACGTGGCCAGGTGAATCGATAAGGTTGATCAGATATTCATCACCATCACGGTCACCCTTGTACATCTCCAGTGATTCAGGGGTCATCTGATAGAAAAGAGAGATACCCGTGGATTTGATTGTAATACCACGTTCTGCCTCATCAGCACGGGTATCGGTCATGCGGACATCACCAGCAACCTCCTGGGCAATAATCCCAGCAGCTGCCACAAGGGAATCCGTAAGGGTAGACTTGCCTGCAAATATGTAAATTACATGTGAGAACAGTGCATAAACATCTGGTTCACAGTTGAACACAATCTATAAGAATAGAATATTAAACATATTATCAATGCACAAGCATCCAGGTTAGAGATCCCCTTATAAGACAGATGTAGGACGCATCAGTACAGTACAGTCATATAATCAAGAAATAGAAGGTAAAAAAGACAAGCCAGGTATTAGTATCATGGTTAATCAAAATCTAGTGGAACACTGGAAACAACACAAATATAGGACAATAATACTGAAGTACAACACAAATACATTCAGCAACTAACATGAGCATACAGCAAACTGGGTAGATTCTGAGACCTGGGATGTGATCTCAATATTTACATATAAGCTTATTGAAGCAGAATGCAGTCATATACTAAGGAGTGATAGTAAACTCCAGGACACACAATAAGATGGGATGAAAGGAATTATTTAAAAACCATGCAAAATTGCTAATTAAATTTAACCAGTTTAATTAGAATCAGTTGCTCAGATTATTACAGCAGAATGAAGAGCAGGCTACAAATTTATCAATCAATAATATTCTACTGCATAAACTTGATAATTAGAGACAGCTGTCACTGTTCATATGCATACCATGGTCAACATGAGCAATAACAGACATGTTACGAATGTTATTCTTTTTGTCCATAATTCCACGGAGCTCCTCCGCCGTAAACTTCACCATCTTGACTGCTTTTAAATGTCAGGCCGGTACTATAATCCTGCTCAAAGAATAGCAAAATATAAGAATCAAACAATAAGCGTGTGAATAACAAAATATGACAATCTGACAGTAACATAAGAACGACTATCGCCTCAAAGTGGAACAAATCCTTTTCTGGCATAGTATAGAAAAACATAATGAGTATGTTCAAGTAACTAAAATCATAATTGTCTACTTTCCTTAATGTTGGTATAACAAAGTTATATACACTGCTACCAATATACTTTAACCACCAATCGAACAACCAGACTGGGCAAAGTGAAATATATAATATGGCCAGAGCATATTGAAACAATTCTATGAAAACGAATAATACCATCTCCGAAGAAAATGATTTCCTGAAGTGCACTGATAAGGCAACCACAAAGCAATAAGACCAACCAATATTAAGAGAACTCACCATCACAGTACGAGAAAAAGCAACACATGGCAATGGGAAATGCAATCCATTAAGATAAGTGCACATGCAAAAGGTTGTGTTCCAACATTCAAAAACAGGTAGTGGATTCACTAACTATTCATTCAATTACTTCTAGGGATGGATCATAGAGAAATTTTTCCAGCATCGATCATGTACAAGCAACTGGCACAGAACGTTATATGTAACAATCATAGTTTTATGCACAAAGTTATTTCTGTATTATCATGTTATGAGCAACGTTTACAATAAAAAACAATGGTATATGACGTTATTGAGCTTCAGCACAAAGAGGTGCAACCATCCATACAAGGGGAGGAACTATGATAACACAGAAATGTTCACATATAATCATCCAAACGAAATAATCCGATCAAAGTTGAAATTCATGCAGAGTGCCTTAATAAACTTACATAACAAAATATAAAATAACAGCACGATCCATCTCGAACTAAACTAAGCATGCAAACAACGATAACATTTTCTCCGCTCTGAGCATGATAACAAGAAACAAAACCGATCAGGGACAACAGCCGATTCTAGCGAACCCCCTATTTGAACAGCTTAGCAAAATGGCCAAAACCAACAACGGAACGACAGATCCACTCTAACACCACGGAATAACAACCTCAGGTACCGCGCATCTACCAACGCCAAATTGCTCCCGGAGCAGGCGAGCAGCACGAAGAAAACGGCAGATCTACGGCGTCTGGGAGCAGGAACAGCACGGAAGAACGACGACGAATCGGGCGAAGGGAACCGAGCGCATCCGGCCAGCGAGGGGACTAGAACCAGTGAAACCGATCGGCTAGGTAGCAGCTGGTACGCAACTACGGAGACGAAGCAATCCGAGAAGCGGGGAGGGCGTGGGGAAGTCCGGCTCACCTTGGGGTTTCGCTTCCGTCGCCCGAGCCCAGAGATGAGAGATGAGAAAGCGGCGGCGCTCCTCGACCAAGAGAATGGAAGAGGGGTGAGAGAAGAACCCTAGGGCGGCTTCGCTTGCCCCTATATATAGGCGGGAATGTGCCGGCCCAGATACGCGAGGAGAGAACGAGCAGCGCGCACGGGCTACGTGTCTACGGCCCAGAAGCCCTGTCGTGGTGGTGTGGAGGAGGAGGAGGAGAATAACAGCCGTGCTCAATCGCCTCGAAAAAAAAAACGGCCCTGCTCAAGGTTGTCTCAAAAAATGAAAAAACAGCCCTGCTCAAGGATGGCTCAGACCCGGCGAGCACTTCGAAAGAGTTTTTCATTTTTTTATCTCTACTCCTAAAAGAGCAGTCTAGTGGTGAGGGTTTGTAAGTCTCCTCTCCTCGATCCCCCACGCAATGGTAAAAGACCAAGTCCTCGTCTTCTCTCGAACGAACTAAGGAAGGAAAATCTAACCTATAAACCCCGATGGACTCCTAGGAAGGAAAGTTGTGGCCACGTCGCCTCGATTTCTCTGATTGGCTGCTGCCGCGATTTGCTGCCTCTGATTGGTTGCTACCGAAGCGCCGACCAAAGGGATAAGGTCACGAGCGCCCGTGGCCAGCGTCCTCTCCACTCCCTTTCCCCTAGCTCGCGTCTCCTCCCTCACCCGCGAAACCCTAGCCGCCTTCCCCGCCCTCCCCTGCCTCCCGCCGGCTAGACGCCTTCCCCGCCCTCCCCTCCCTCCCGTCGGCGTGCTGATAACCTCCGTCACAAGAAGGAGCTCCGGGCCTTCTCAGGACGAAGGTAGGGGAAGGAGCAACAGGATGGAAGATGGGGGGACGACTCGAGCAGCAAGATGGCAGATGGGGGGCGACTCCTCTTCCATGGAGCGCTTCCTCTTCTCCCCATCCCACCGGCTCCTCCTCTCCCATGGCGATCGGCAACGCTCTGGCCGTGGATCCAACCCACCGGGTCCTCACGCTCTTCCTCCTCTGGTATGCCTCTTTGCCCCCTTCTCTCCTTCTCTCTTTTTTTCTCTCGCTCTAGGGTTAGGATTATTTTCTTGCGGTGGGATCAAGAGAAGGAGACACCAAGCACGGCACTGGAAATTTTCTACATATAATAAGGTCATTAATCAACATGGGAAAAGCTCCTTTGGATAATCCATGTACCTTCTTTGATTATCATCAAGTTTAGTACTTTTATGGAGTCAAAAGGGAATAGCTCAGTTGACTGCATCTGCATGAATTACAGAATTAGATCTTCCATGCTATTCGCTTTAATTAGAAATACATAAGGTTTGGGATTATGCTGGTGACAACTACTCATATTGTTCAATATGCCACACGTGATCAGTTTCCTGTTTGTTGTGTGGTCTAATTAAGCCCAAATTCATGGGCTGATTTCTAAACTGTGCTTTGGAGTTTGTCTTGATCTTTCTAAGCTGCGCTGCGCTCACCTTCTGCTATCATTTAATTTTATAAACACTTATTGCCATTACTAGGGTAGTTCTATTTACTTCTATGATTTTAAAATATGGTTTTCATGGTGGGTGTGAATTTGCAGAGAAGAGCCTGGTACGGCAAGACGCCGGAAGAGGAGCCTGCCCTACAACACTCGACTGAGCCGTGTGAGGCCGCGTCTTTGGCAGACTGCAGATCCTAAACAACTGAGGTATGCCCTCCTCTTCTTCATGTCTTCCCTATCCTGTCAATGTGATGCTATTTTTATTCAGTCAGTGTATGGTATTAATTCAAGTGATTCTGTGTGCGCACTGGTGGCCTTACCGTCTTAATTCAAGTGATTGTGTGTGCGCACTGGTGGGCTTGTACACCGTCCTACTTAGATGTTGATTGGCTTATTTTATTTATGTTTTACATGTACATGATGACTGCCTGCTACCTCCCTGGTTAAATTGGAGAGATTACTGACAATCCTACTCTCCACATGTTTTATGTGAAGCTGGATTGCTTGGGGTTTTTCTGAATCCTGATGCTTCCGATGCGGTAGTGGCCATGGAGGAAGAAGATCTGGGCATGTGGCTTAGCCATCGGTGAAAGGATTGCAGGCTTCTACTGCACCACACGGGGGCGTCCTCTTTGGTTTTGTTGATGCGGACGGTGTCGGCTCGACCTATAGGTTCGTCTCCCTCTCTCTCTCTCATCCTGATTTGCATTTTTTTGTGAGTTTGTAAGGGCCTCTGGAGTGATGCATTTTACTAATTTTGGCTTGGCACCTCATGACAGTAAGATCTCCCATTTATGCTCTTCTTTTTAGCTAATCTGTTTGTTCTCTCTCTCCAATTTAATATGCTAGAAGATCAATCTGATGGATTTATTAGAGCAAGCTTGCTATAGTTCGGCTCTGTTGATTGTCTTCATTGTCTGCTGAATTAACAAAAGTAGACAATCGCCAATGTTCTAAATGACAATTCGTAAGAACATGGCTATTAAATTTGATTCATTTTTTACAGGCTTTAGGTGTTCTAAATGACAACTCTTAACAACATGGATATTAAATTTGATTCATTTTTTACAGGCTCTAGGTTATGAAGGCTCTAATATTAGAAGTTTACTTAGGTCCTCACCTCACGGATACAAATAATGTACAAACTACAACAAAAGGTCATGTGTTCACTAAAAGCTGCCATTGTCTTTTTTTTATTGCTGTTACATGTATCTATCTGATTCGGGTCACCAACTTTTGTGTAATCTTTCTCTCTGATTTGTTTTGCGATTCTGCAGATATATTAGGATGATATGTTGAGCGCATAAGAAAGGGAAATCAGAAGATGACAACCCAGTATTAGAATCTACAAAAGTTTCGCATATATAGGTGTGATTCTCTTTTTGAACGATGTGTTGTTTGAAAGATTTTGGTGTCTGTATTTTCAGTATTATGTAATGCCGGGACAAATCTTTATGTACCCAAATTTCTAACCCAATTCTGCATTTTTTTAAATAAAACCTTCTCTATTTTATTTATTTATTTCCCGTGTTACCTACTTACTTATAATTTCGTGTGAATGCAGGAACTTACAAGATCAATACTGAAAAGGAAGCGGCAATATGGAGATGAAATTGCTGATGAGGCTGAGGTTATGGAGGATCTTTCTGGTATGGATATATATGCAGGTAGAAATAAAATATACACCTCAAGTATGGATATTGTTGTGAATTGAATGCAAACTGAAATGTTTTTTCCTCAAAAAAAATATCTTTGTGGAGTATTACGAGAGCAATGTACCAAGGAATGCGTGCAACAAAATTGTTTCTAGAGCATTCACATGCAGAAAATGTAATACCTGGAAGTGCTAATTCACAGTGCCATGTAGAAAATGAGATGCAGCGTTTCTAATATCCATCTGATATGTGGTCTGAGAAGGATGAACTATTACCAGTACATAGTTGCTTACCTTTCTCTTGATTTCAACACATGTGCTCTCCATCTATTTTATGTTGTTAATCCGGATTCTTGTGTATTATTGTCGTATCGATCGATTTAATTTCATTCTACATTGTGTTGGTGATTTGTTGACGAGTTTGGTCAGTAGGAATTTTGGATGAGCTCTACTGTGTTGTTGGTAGAGAACTTCAATGTTAGTGATTTTTTAAACTTTTATTGCCAGTTTTATATATTTATCCTTTTTGAATTCATATTATTCCTGTGCATTCATAATTTTGGATACATATTATTCACAGAGTAGGTAGCAATACAATTGAGCTGAATTTTGAGTAATTTTTTATGTGTGCTGGTTCCAATTTTGTTTTTGTATTATTTTTCTCTTGGTTATTTGTTACTGGTAAAGCACTCTTCCTCATGGTTCTTTTGTTGCTCCTTTGTTCCGTGTTCCGATTTCAATGCCTTGCTGCCTTCGACATTAAGGTGTCGTGCGCTTTATCATGCTTGCCTGTGATATGTCCAACAAAATGCATTGGTGATGACGAGCTTCTTTTCTTCCCCTTTATTCTGTTGATGTTGGTGCCTTAGGGGTTGGGCGGTTTGGGCTTGCTGGTTCTGGGTGGTTAGGTTCTCTGTATCTCTATCTCTATCAACGTCTGTATATTTTTTTAAGAATTTCCTTTTATGTTATTTGATTGCCTTGCAGGCTTACTGGCTATTGATAGGGTTAGTTTATTTGATATGTCGTATTGGTTTTTCTTCTTTCGCCTGCATTTTTTACTTCAGAGTAAATCTCATAGGTGCACTTTTTTAATTACAATTTTGAGAGCAAAATGCATGTTCAAATGATGTGTTTTACAGTGTTCATGCCTAGCCACCTTCATATGTGAAATAGATTATGCTTCCTGTATTATTCATCGCTACAATGTCATTTAAGATCACCCGCCTGTATTTCCAACTTTGATATTAAACTATGTGTGATCTGTAATGTGTGCTTAGAAATACTAGAGGATGATTGTGAAAATTATACTAGATAGACACATGTTCACTCGCGGAATTAAATACGTCCATTCAAATGAAGTTTTTTTTAATCATTTACAATGCATATACATTTCCAAATAGTCAATTAGTTGATCCAAACTTTTCTTTTTACCAATAGAGGTGTAGTGCATATCAAATGGAAACCAATCTTGCAAGACAGAGTACAAGCATTGGACTAGACCGAGCCTGTGTGTGCCTCTTTACCTTTGGGGTTACCAAACCGACGGGCCTAAAGCTCCTGCTGATCTCCTTACCACTTGATTTCTTCTTCATGCTTGCACAACTCTACCTTCTTTTTAGTTGGTGAACCACACAGCTGTGATATTTGTTGGTGAACTGCTGATGGATTAAACTTTCTACATCCTATAGCATTTAATAATGATTGCCATCTTTCAGGTATGACTAACCTCTTGGTAACTAACCTGCGTTATTACAGGTAGTAGTGGGATCAGATTCAACAAATTTTATTAGCTTATGGAAGAATCGTGCGCAGATTAAATCTGAAATTGCACCGATTCTACCTGATGTCCAGGAGCTCAGTAGCAGTTTCTTTCAGTTTGATATGTTTCATGTAAAATGGACATCCAACTATGTTGCTCATTTGTGTGCCATGGGAAAAGCATGATGTAGCCATAGTGTTTTTCGGTTTGAACAAGTTTTGGCCTTTGTATGTGATTGCATGTAGTTTGACTGTAAAATTTCTACTATGTATTAGTGGAGATCCTGTATTATTGCCAAAGATGGCATGCTATGGTGCATCTTTATTTCTTGAAGTGCATCTGTTCGAGTAATCTATTCATGATATGAATGAATGAAATGTGCCATGACTTCTAAGTTTATGTTCAAAGGACTTGTCCCATGATAAGATGTTACATATAATCTGATACGGGCATGACGGAAGAGGTGAAGCCTAATTTCACGACTCCACCAAGCTAGCAGTATTTCAGTCCGAGTTGGCTGTAACTCGATGTGTGTTTTCCGAGTCTTGAGTAACTCGGGCAGGAAGATGTAACTCGGTGTTACAGCCAAGTTACTCATGACTCATGACTCGGAAAACACACACCGAGTTACAGCCCCCGTGCCCGAGTTACAGCCAACTCAGAGACTTCCTCCTGCCCGAGTTACAGCCAACTCGGAGACTTCCTCCCGCAAGAGTTACATCCCACCCAGACACTTCCTACCCGAGTTACTCATTACTCGGAACCACACACTGAGTTACATCTTCTTGCCCGAGTTACTCATGACTCGGAAAACACACACCAAGTTACATCTTTCAGCCCGAGTTACTCATGACTCGGAAAACACACACCGAGTTACATCCTCCTGCCTGAGTTACAACCAACTCGGTGTATTACTACTACTCTATTTATCCCATGTGCATACACTTCTTCTGATTACTTATGTAACATTCCATGGCCATCTTTTAGCTTATGCGCCATCGGCGCAACGGGTGGAATCTAGTGACTGAAAAACGGAATCCACGCATGGACGTAATCAACTTACCTTCTCTCGTTCTCTTCCTCAATTTGCACCTGCCGATCTTCTCCATCGATCGATCCCACCTGCCGATTTTTTTTCCTAACAAACGGCTCATCGCGTATTTCTCATCTTCCTTGAAATGCCGCCTCAAACGCAGCCCCCTGCCCACACATCCCTCTCATATCTTTCCATGGCGCAACCGTCGCCACCCTGCCTGCTCCTTTATTGGCCGGGGGTTCCGGCCATCGAGGAGGGGTTGTGTTTGCGGGCCCCGGCCAAGGTTGGCGACGGATGGCGTTAAAGACGGGGCGGCAAATGTCGGCTAAGGTGCGGCCACGGAGAGAGGAAGCGTGGTTGCGGAGGCCGCGGTCCAAAGGCGCGGCGAGCCGGCGACGACGGTGGATAGGAAAGGCTACGGTGCGACCCAGACGTCGGTGAGCGCGGCTGAAGAGGGACCGACCTATGGCGCTGAGCCAGGCTTAGTGCCTCAGTCTCGAGCGTCCATGGCATGATGGAGGAGGGTGAGGTCTGACACTGTAGGATGAAGTGGAGGAGGGTAACGTCGTGGCTTCTCAGGTTATTTTTAGGTTCATGGAGCGGATGCAGCGATTCGGTACCTGGGTGCAGACTATAAAAAATACAAAAAGAGCTTTAAAATTCAATTTTTTAATGGTGAAATATGCTTTTGGGGAGCATCTGGACGAGCACCTGGAAAAAAAGACAAATCCGTTGCTTTTCATGAAGACACTGTTCACGCACTATTTCAGACTGAATTTGTATTTTTTGCCGCGATTTTTCTGGATGTCCAAAAAAGCACAAATTTTACATAAACATGTACCCCGTAAGAGCATCTCCAAGAGACTTTGCATATTGAATTTGTAAAAACTAGTGATAGCAAGAGGAGAGAGATGGTTTACAAAGTCAACCAAGTTTTTGCTTTGGTAGCCTTTGTATATTGGATTGCTATATTTGCAAAACCCACACAATGACATACGGGGACAGTTTGTCATAGACACATCTCACATCTCACACTAAAATACGTACATTTATACGTATACTATGTGGCAGCACACAACAGCGTGGTAAGCACAACACTCGTCGTCGAGCGCACAGAAGAAGGCAAGGTCCAGAGCATACAAAGGCCGATCTACTACCTCAACATGCTCTTGAAAAAATCCCAGCAGCGGTACCCGCACTACCAGAAGCTACTACTGGCCATCATCACGACCTCAAGAAAGGTGTCGCACTACTTCGATGAACACCCTATCACAATCGTGAGCAACGCACCACTTGTGGACATCCTCAACAACCCCGGAGCGACTGGACGAGTCGCCGAGTGGAACATTGAGCTCAGCCCGCGGGACCTGCAGTTTAACCACCCAACAGCAATCAAGGCCCAAGTCCTTCCAGATTTTCTGGTCGAGTGGACGAAGGTCCAGACACCAGGCACCCGGACCTATCGAACTCATGGACAATGTTTTTCGATGGGTCTAAAAGACAGCAAGGAGCCGGAGCATGAGTCGTTCTGGTCTCCCCCAAAGGAACGAAGCTCAAGTACGTCCTCCAGATCAACTTCAGCCACGCCTCCAACAACGAAGCCGAATACGAGGCACTACTTTATGGCATGCGCATGGCCAAAACATGCGGTGCCACTCGCCTCGTAATGTACGGAGACTCCAACCTCGTCGTCCAGCAGGTGATGAAAGACTGCAATGCAGTAGCCGACAACATGGCGGCCTATCAGAAGCTCTACAACACGCTCGAAGGAAGTTTTGACGGTTGCGAGCTCAATTATATCCCCAGAACAAACACCACAGAAGCCGACGAACTTGCAAACATCGGCTCGACTCGAGGACCAGTACCACCCGGCGTCTTCCTCGAAAGCATCAGCCAAAGATCCATCAAGGTAAAAACAGCAGCACCCGAGGCAGCTGTAGATGAAGACACCACTGAGCCAGCACAGGTGGCATCAGCAAGTCCATCCGAAGGCAGCAGCAGCCAAGCGGTCGAACCTACAGATTCAACAACACTCGAAGGACCAGCGTGGACAAAACCGTTCCTCCGATTCCTAATCGAAGGCACGTTACCGTAAGACGTCTCAGAAGCTCGTCGCATCAGTCGTTGATCCAAGGCATTCACAGTGATCAACAGACAGCTATACAAGCGCAGCATCACCCAGATACTCCAAAAGTGCATCGATGAAGAAGACGGCAAAGCCCTACTGCTCGAAATCCACGAGGGTACCTGCGGGCCCCACGTGAGCAGTCGAGTGCTCGTGTCCAAAGCATTCCGAGCAGGGTTTTATTGGCCCACTGCGATGAAAAACGCAGAAGACATCGTGCGGCGTTGCATCGCCTGTAAAAAATTCGCCAGCAAACCGCACGCTCCAGCCTCAGAATTCAAGACCATACCACTATCATGGTCGTTCGCCACCTGGGGACTCGACATGGTGGGCCCGCTCAAGAAATCATCAAAGGGAGGAAGAATACACCTGCTAGTAACAGTCGACAAGTTCACCAAATGGATCGAAGCAGTCCCCATCACCATCTCCACAGCCCTCACGGCAGTAAATTTTATCAAATCAATCATCTTCAGGTTCGGAGTACCACACAACATCATCACGGACAATGGTACGAACTTCACAGCGGCAGAATTCCAGAACTTCTGCGAAGAACTGGGTATCAAAATCAACTACGCATCAGTCGCGCACCCACAGTCCAACGGCCAGGTGGAAAAGGCAAATGGCCTAGTATGCGGAGGAATCAAAAAACGGCTCCTCGCACCACTCGAGCAGGCCGCAGGCAACTGGGTAGAAGAATTCCCTGCAGTACTATGGAGCCTGTGCACTACCCCAAATACCGCAACCCAGTACACTCCTTTCTTCATGGTGTACAGGTCGGAGGCAGTGCTTCCACATGACCTCAAATTCGGGGCACCCCGGATCTCGGGGTACGAGGAAGAGGAAGCAGAAGAAGCACTACAAGATGACAAGGACACAACAGACGAAGCAAGGGACACAACCCTAGCAAGGTCAGAGGGGTACCAAGACAAGCTGCGTACTTACCAAAGCAGCCGCCTGCGCACGAGAACCTTCAACAAAGGCGACCTTGTCCTACGGCTCATACAAGAGAAAGTCCACAAGCTTGCCCCCCAATGGGAAGGACCGTTTATAATTTCAGAAGTCATAGAAAGAGGCACCTATAGACTGAAGAACCCGAGGACTGACGAGGACGTGGGAAATCCATGGAACGTAGCGAACCTACGCCTGTTCTACCCATAGTCTCCACCAATCATGCTCAACTGGCAGCTCATGTAATCCTTCGACGCAATAAAATGATGTTGCCCAAATGCTACCACCCCAAAGCACTCGGGGGCTCGAGTACAAAACTCCCCCCGAGAGACGCTATCGTCGCTCACGCGATCTCCACCCCAAAGCACTCGGGGGATTGAGTACAAAAACTCCCTCTGAGAGACGCTATCGTCGCTCACGCGATCTTTACCTAAAGCACTCGGGGGCTCGAGCACAGACTCCCCCCGAGAGACGCTATCATCTCTCACGCGATCTTTACCTAAAGCACTCAGGGGCTCGAGCACAGACTCCCCCCGAGAGACGCTATCGTCGCTCATGCGATCTCTCACCAAAGCACTCGGGGGCTCGAGCACAGACTCCCCCCGAGAGACGCTATATTCGCCCACGCGATCTTTACCTAAAGCACCCGGGGGCTCGAGTACAAACTCCCCCCGAGAGACGCCGTCGTCGCTAACACGACCTTTACCTAAAAGCACTCGGGGACTCGAGTACACCTCCCCCCAAGAAACGCTATCATCTCCCGTGTGGTCTGTAACTCAAAAATACACAAGGGTCCAAACAAAAATCCCACCGGAAGGCGCCCACCCACGAAACTAACAATTGCCTGGAGAAACCAAAGGGAAGCCACGACTAGCCCACCAACCTGGCGGAGCACTTTGGTAAACGGAGGCATCAAACAAAGAAAATCATTTAGCCTTCACGTGATCGCCAACGATCACCTAAAGACTCGGGGGCTACTCCCATCGGGAGCGCTGTCGCGCACCCGATATTACCAGCAGCAATCACAGAAGAACTACAAAGGAAACAAATCTTAGCCTACGTTCGACTCTACAACTCGAACGTAGCCTCGGGGGCTACTCCCATCGGGAGCGCTGTCGCGCACCCGATAGAATCCACAGTACAAGGACTTGATGGACTCGAAGACAACCCTCGTTGAAAGACTTATAAATAGATCATATTGCAAAGGACTCGAAGACAGATTCCATCACAAGGACTGAAACACAGTTCACATTACAAGGACCCGAAGATCATTCTCAGTACAAAAGACCCGAATACATTGGATAGAAGGCAACTCTGATTACTCGAAGGAAATTACATGGAGAACTAACCTAGTTACAAAAGAAACAAGCGGCCGATAAGCCTACAACATCAATCACCCAAGGAATTACGACTTCTACATGTGTGCCCATGCTAGGGTGATTCTCACTAGTAAGACGAGCACCATCACAGACAAAGGAGGAGTCGAAGCAGCCAGCTCATGATGTCAATGACATAACAAAAGGTGAAGCTCGACTTATTTGCAGAGCACCGAAGCCGATGCTCCACCAGCTTCTTCTCCTGCTCCACCCGAGCTGCTGGCGAAGATGACGCCGCTGCCACCAGTTCTACAAGGTCGCCTGGCGTGCCCGCTTGATCGATGGCTTGACGTCGAGGTCCTCTCCAGAGCCGGAAGACACAGCATCACCACCCGAGGAGTCGCCAGAGGATGAAGCCGTCGAAGACATGGGCGTAGGACTTCCCGACCTGCCGGAATTGTCGCTGCTTGTCTCCTGCCAGGACGGATCCATGCGATTGCCGCTCGGGTCAAAAGCGCGGATGGTGAGAGTATTTTCACCATCAAAACGGCAGCAAATTGTATCACCATCGCGCAAGTTCAAACGCCGGGAAAACAACTTCCAGCCAAAACCAAGAAAAATCAAGCGGGAACTGTCGGTCTCCAACTCAACATAAGAAGGAGGCCGGGAGCACCTCTGAAGACGAAGAAGCAGGCCATCCAGGCTACGCTCAGAAACAATGGCATCAAACGCAGAAGGAAGAAGAATGCGAGCAGCGTTCCGGCCACGGACGCGTAGGAGAAAGTCGTAGCACCAAACACCCTCCTCTGAGGAAGAGGAGGAAGGCATCAAAACTGCACCACGACGGCCAGCGCGAGAAGAGCGCGGAGCACGACCATCGCGGCCACGGCGAACCCGGCCGCGGCTAGTCATACCTGCACCTCGCTTTGGCCCCATGAGAAAAGGAAGAAGAGGAGCGAGATGGACAGAGGATGAGCATTGCTGCCAGGTGAACAAGAAGGGTCTATTTATAGTACAAACTCAAGGGCAGAC
Source organism: Bromus sterilis (assembly GCA_950022295.1). Lineage (NCBI taxonomy): Eukaryota > Viridiplantae > Streptophyta > Magnoliopsida > Poales > Poaceae > Bromus > Bromus sterilis. The sequence goes on from OX465595.1 coordinate 438,021,215, forward strand.
AGAAGCCCAGACGACGACAGCAATTAATTCAAAGACCAAGCGCGCCGGGTGATTCGAATTCCGAGACAAAGATGCCTTCACACGGGAGGCACAATATGCTGGACACGTCAAATCTCGCGCATTTTTAATGCGCGCATCGGTAACCCAACAGGCGGCTGCAGCACGCCACCAAAAGTCATCATTATGACCGGTCGTGAAGACATGACGATTCACAGACAGAGCATCTTTGACGGTCCTCCAACAAGATCGTTATCCTTACCAAGAAAAGGTAAATCAAAGTGGCAGAGCAAAATAAAATGCAGCCTGCAAGCACCGTTTTTACCGACTCAAATACATTTTTCAAATATATTTAACTCCCATCGGGAGCGTATCCACTCATGAGAGTCTCGGGTGCTCCCTCACCTAGAAGAAAAGATGTGCTCGAGTGATTACTCGCACTCATGAGAGTCTCGGGTGCTCCCTCACCTAAAAGAAAAAGACGTGCTCGAGTGATTACTCGCACCCGTGAGAGTTTCGGGTGCTCCCTCACCGCGACACGAGATAAGCAGACCTGCACTCGCCAGTACGGTCCCAGAGTATCGGGTGCTCCCCCACTCCGTTAACGAAGGCGATACTCGAATGATTACTCGCAGAACTCTGAGTACCCGAGAACTCGAAGACCTCCCGAGCAAGTACTCCTCTACATTACCCCTCGTCCGAGTGCTCGACAAAGCTCCGCGAGCGACCGCTAAATCAGCTCACTTGATCGTTTATTCCAAGTGGGTGCATTACTAACTATGCTCCGTGCCTCGATAAAAATACATATTCCTGGAACACGACACACTGTGCCCAGATGCCACGCAAGCTTAGCGTGTAGGTAAGACCCCGCTGCGCAGATCGGCCGGGCTGGGACTTGCCGCAGAGCGATTTCACTCCCAATCTTTTCCATGCGTTTGCATGATAGAAAAAGCCGGGCGGACGCACCTAAGTTACGAACTTTACTGGCGGCAATTGATCACTGTAAGACCTGCAGCGGCATGACTTTTGCTCGACACCAGTGTTCCAAGCTCATGTAGAGGGACGTGAGCTTGATTGGGATACTGCGGTTTTTGCCACTAGCGCAATTCACCAAGGCTCGACCAGTCGACTCCTTGGGCCCTTTCAGCTTAGCAATTCCTCGAAACAGGTTTTTGTCATGGCCCCAGACTGCCAGCGACCCGCGGTTGAACCGTGCATACATCAAAACAACACGAGAATGGACTCGAGTCCCTGCGCGACTCTTCGAGTCCCCCAGGCACTCGGGGGCTACTAACGAGGGGGTGACCCCACGACTCCTATGGATGGGCCTACCCGGTGTACCCGAAGACAGAAGGCCCACAAGGATGCCGCCTGGACCCAACATTGGCCCACTAGTGGCACCGACGTAGGAGTCTGCGACTCATAAGGAAGGTGCAAACCTGCCGTACGGTACAAGCTTAGGGTTAGGAAATATAATATGTAATCTGGGACGGAGTCCCCGAGACCTGGTCGACTATATAAAGGCTAGGAGGGGAGACGTCAAGATCATCCAATACGCAATCTGTAACCCTAGCCTTGTGCGCACTAGCCTTGGCCTTCCTGTAATCGCCATCTCCAAGCAATAATATCGAGCAGGAACGTCTCCTCCTGTTAGCCGACGAGCTATCGTCCAACTTGTGCCTCTCATGACTAACCCAGGGTCCCTGACCATGGGATTTGCCGGGGTACATCCCAGTCAGGGTATTTTCCAGAAGATTAACGAAGACTCGCCGAACAGGGTCTAGAGGGGGGCCACAGGAGCCCTAGGCAGCCACCTGGTGCGGCCCCACCCCTGGCCGCGCCGGGAGGGAGCTTGGAGCCCTGGGGCCACTCACGGCTCCCCCCTCTGGCCTATATACTCCTCGTTACGCGAAAACCCTAAAAAGAGAAGCTTTCACGGAGTTCCACCGCCGCTCCGTGGCGGAAACCTACAAAGAAGAAAAGGGCTCTCCGACGGGCAGATTCCGCCGAGGAGATCACTTCCCGGAAGGGGAGATTGGTACGTCCCAAACGTATCTATAATTTCTGCTTGTGCCATGCATGTTTTGTGTGACTTTGCCATGTTTTGCTTGAACTTTCATACACTTTTGAGCATATTTGGACTAACCTATTAACTCAGTGCACCCAGTTGCCAGTTCCTGTTTTCTGTTGTTTTTGTATTTCAGGTTTTCCGGCCATTAAAAGTGCTCCAAAAATTCCGGAAAAATTATATAAAAAATCAGCGTCCCGGAAGCCTCCGGAAACACCAAGGAAGGAAGGGAGGGCCACCACCAGGACTCCAGAAGGGTCCATGGCGCAGCCCAGCCCTAGGTCGCGCCAGGCACCCTCCTGGCTTCCTGGTGGCCCCTCTCGGTGCCCCCTTTGGCCCCTATTTTTACCCCCGAGGAGGTAACCCCTAATATCGAAGTACATTTTCCAGAAGCGATTCCGATCTCCGCCGCCATCGAAAACTAGCTTCGGGGGTCACCAGGATCCTGCTCCGGCACCCTGTCGGGGAGGGACTTGCCCCCCGGGGCCATCTTCATCGACTCTCCTTCCCCCCATGATGCTTCTTGAGTAGTTCCTCCTTGGACTACTGGTTCTTGGCAGTAGCTATGTTGTATTCTCTCCCCTAGATCCTCAATACAATGTTCTCATGAGCTGCCCTACATGATTGAGATCCATATGATGTAATTGGTGTTGTGTTTGTTGGGATCCGATGAATTGTTACCTTGTTCAGTCCTAAGAGGTTTATGAATTATTGTTGCTGCAGTTTGTTGTTCTTAATGCTTGTTACTAGTGCACGAGTAGCATGATCTCAGATCTGAGCACGTTATGATTGCATGATTGTAATTGTTGTTCTAGATCTTATCTACGGTTGTATGCACCTATTATAGTCCGGAACCGGCGATCCCAATGGTGACAGCTTGGGACACCAAAGGGGATGGGCTATAATTTGAGGATCACATGTGTTCATGGAGTGTTAATGCTTTGTTCCGGTGCTCCGCCGCAGGAGCACCTTAATCTCCATAAGTTCCTTAAGTGGCCCCGTTCGTAGCGGGATGGTAGGACAAAATATGTTGTGCAAAGTTCTTATTGCAAGCACGTACAACTACATACGGAACACATGCCTACGTTTGGTTCTTAGACTAGGATGCTCTAGTTTGTTTGGCTAGAGTTGGTGCAATTCTGTCAATTGCCCAACTGTAATTTGTTCACCCAGCACCTTGTTCTTTTGCTTGAGAGGTACCACTAGTGAAACCTTGAACCCTGGTCCATATTTCACCTTCATTGCCTTCGTTGTTACTTTTACTTTCTTTGCTGCTCCTACTAATTTGTTACTACTTTGTGGTGTTGGTGATTGGGGATGTCTTAAAGGCTACACCCGTCAACACACCGTTGCTACTTATATCTTGTCTAGTGCTTTTTCAGGTGTGGTTGAATTGACAACTCAACTGCTAAGGCTTATAAGTATTCTTTGGTTCCCCTTGTGTCGAATCAATAAATTGGGTTACTCTTACCCGCGAAGACTATTGCGATCCCCTACACTTATGGGTTATCAAGAATATTTTCTGGCGCCGTTGCCGGGGAGCATAGCTTTACTTATAAGTTCACTTGATAAGTACACTTTTGCTTATTACTCTGTTTGCTACTAATGACTACTTTCTTTGAGACTAGATCTTGGCAAGGCGGATTCACGGAGGATCAACAAAAACATTACAAGGAATATCGATTGTCTCAAAAAGGGATACACTCATGGGGACTAATACAGGAGTTGTATGACTATGCTAGAAACTTGTGCTCAATATATAATATATCTTTCTGCAGGGATGAATCTTGTTGCTTTATGAGGCACAAACACCTTGCTTTCCAATGTGAGTACAATGATGATGAAACCTTAGCTTCTTATGCTAAGGTAAACTATGATTTTTATGATGCATAACAAATAGAAGAAGTTGTTATCTTTAAGGGTGCCTATGAAATTGCTTCCTTTGTTGAAAATATTGATGATGCCCCTTACAAATCCGAGAGTCTTGAAATACTTAATTATTGCTTTGAGGATTTTAATGACAATTATTATATTATTGACCATCTCAAAAGGTTCTCTCCACAAGAGGAAGAGACTAATGCTTTGCAGGACTCTATGGAAGAAGAAATTGCTGAAACTGAATGCTCCTTGGATGAAAAAGGCGAGGAGAGTGACGAACAAAAGGAGGAAGAATGGAGTAGCTACCCATCTCTACCTACTAATGAGAGTAACTCTTTGACTCTTACTTTATATGATTGCCCTGCATGCTTACCAAAGGAGGATGAATGCTATATTGATTGCTATGATCCTATGGATTCTTTTGAAATATCTCTTTTTGATGAAATTGATGCTTGTGGCCACGATGCCCCTATGAATGATACTTGCAAGGATGATTTTGCTACTGTTATTTATGATAACCCTTACTATCTTGATGAATCTTATGATAAACCTCTATTTTTGCCTACTATGGATGTTCTTAATGATGATGAGGATTGCTTAGAAAGTCTACATGATTATGTGCTAGTAGATCATGAAAAGCATGCTTTGTGTGATAATTATATTGTTGAGTTTGTTCATGATGATACTGAAAATTATTATGAGAGAGGGAAATATGGTTATAGAAATTTTCAATTTAGGAAAACACCCCTCTCCATGTTGAAAATCTTGAAGGTGCTCATGTTTTACCTTCCTATGCTTGTTGATTTGTGCTTCATTTATTTATTTTGTTTCAAGTTGACCATGCATAGGAAGCATGTTAGACTTAAATATGGTTTGTCTTTGCTCCTTTGATGCTCTCTTTTGTGCTTCAACTCTTATTCTTTCGTGAGCATCGTTACACTCATGCCTAGCTAATGGCTTTAAAGAAGCGCTTTCGGGAGGCAGCCCGCAACGAATTTTGTTTTTTTTTTTGTTTTTATTCTGTTCTTAGTGGTCTTGATGATTGTTACTACTGTATCAACATCATTGTATCTTTACTTTCTAAGATTTGTGCCAAGTTTAGCCTCATACGACAAGGGAAGTGAAAGTTGTGACATGCTGTCCAGAAAACAGATTCTGTCCTCGTGACTAGAAAAATCAGAGAAAAATCCCAGTTCATCATTTTGGGCTGAATTTTTTACACAGCGTGCTCTATACAATTATGAAACTTTCGTATGTTCTGAGTTTTTTTATTTGAGTTGCATAAGTGCCTAGAAAAAATTCTTTTCTCTCTGTTGTTCTGTTTTTCTCAACTTCTGTCCCTGTTTTTCTTTGGCAGTTTTGCAAACCTTAAGCTTGCTTTTTCTTTGAAAAACTTTTGGGCAGGCAAGAGAAACAGTAGAATTCCTGGAAATATTTATTTGCAGTAGAGGAAAATTATTCTTAATAGGGTACTAACCTCTCTAATCAGCTTATGATGAGTTTTGTATGAAGGGAGTTTTCAAGTGTGCGATGGAAGATGATGAAAGAAGATCTTGGAGTGTCAAAAGATCAAGCTTGGGGATGCGCCCGGAACCCCCAAGAAATATTTAAGGAGACTCAAGCATCTAAGCTTGGGGATGCCCCCATGCATCCCCTTCTTCATCAACAATCATCAGTTCGTCCCTCGTTCCACTATATTTTTATCACTTCATGCGTTATGTGCTATGCTTGGAGCGTCTTGCTCTTTACTTTTCTTAGTTCTTTTGTTTTGTTTGCTGGTAATTACAATGTCAGAACCTAACATGCTTGATTGGGAGATATACCCGCTCAACTTAAACTAGAACACCTCATAGGATTTTCATGCTTATTCTTTGTTGTGAGTTGTTCTTTATCTTTTCTTAGCTGCTGCCCTGTTTAGTTCATGTGCTTTAGAGTTTTCTTCTAGAGCTTTTAATTGGTTCAGGCTTGAACTTTCTATAGTTTTCATGCTTATCTTGTTTAGAGAGTTTGCCTGTTGCACTGAGTTTTGTGTCTTGACTAGAAAGTAGGTAGTTGAAGTTGCTATTCTCTTTGTAGTAGTAACTTGCAATAGTTTTGAGGTATTGGCTTAAGTAATGTTTGAACTTATGGTGTCAAGAGCTTTAGCCTATTAGTGATAGATGTCGTATTTTGGGCAATCCGTGTGATTTTCGAAAACCTAAACCCTGTTGAGAACTCTAGCTACTAGATGGATCACTAATCTCTGGAGGGGTTGGATATTAGAGTACACTCACATACCATGAGTCGAGGATGCGCAAGGATAACCAAACCCCCATACACTCCTCCTCGGGGTACTTGTCTCTTTGTGAACCTCCTGATTAGATTAAGAGTTACCAATAATAAGTGCATGAGTTCTTCGGACTAATGTGAGTATTCGAAAGTTGACACTTCCACCATCCATATTTTTCTAGCCTCTTCGGTACCGTGCATTGCCCTTTCTCACCCCGAGAGTTGGCACATACTTCGCCGGTGCATCCAAACCCTCGGCATGATACGCTCTGTCATCATAAGACTCCTTATATCTTTCCTCAAAACAGCCACCATACCTACCTACAAGGCATTTCCATAGCCTTTCAGAGATACATTGCCATGCAACATCCATTGTTCTTCATGTTCATATGACTTATCCTTCATTGTCATATTGCCTTGCATGATCTCATAGCCTGCATGTAGTTGGTCTTTGCCCGCTATTCATATTTTTGCTGCATGTTGCGCTTGATCATTGCACATACCGCTACACTGGCAGAGGCATTCATATAGAGTCATTACTTTTTGATTCAGAGTTGTAAGTAGATAAAAGTGTGTTGATGTTCTTCTAGAGTGTTGCCCCTACAGTGAGGAAAGGAATAAAAGATCCCAAAGTGGACAAAATACAAAAAAAAGATCCCAAAGAGGAAGAAAAAAAGAGAGAGAAAAAAAGAGCCATGGAGGCCACCCAAAATCAAAAAAATACAAAAAGGTGAAAAATAAAAAAAGTAAAAAAATAGAGAGAGGGGGCAACACTACTATCCTTTATTCCACACTTGTGCTTCATAGTAGCACCTGTACTTCAGTTTGTAGAGAGTTTTCATGTTGTACTTGCATAACTAAGTGGGGATCCTTACACTATAGAACTTGGCCTACATATTCCAAGGATGAGCCTCCTCAAAAGATCTCTAGGTCTTCATGAGCAAGCAAGTTGGATGCACCCCCACTAGTTCCATTGGAGGGATTTCATACACTTATAGCTCTATGCGCATCCGCATGTTGCATGGCAATCCCTACTCCTCACATCATATCTATCTTATGGCTTTCTCTCGCCTATGATTGTCCTCATTGATGTGAGCCTTTCACACCTTTTTGTCTTCTTCCTCCACCATCTTTCTATTTCGCCGTTTAGGTGTCAACTTTCTTGCTCACGCTCATCCATTGCATGAGTGCTCAAAATATCGAAAGGGAGTGAATCCGTTTGACTTGTACCTGGCTAGTGGTCTGGGGACGAGTCCAAATAAGACTTCAAAGGAGACCAAGTGTGAAACTTTAGTAGATTTAGTTCTCAACAATAAAAAGTTTTCTCTCTCGTATTCCCAAATTCCCCTTCTTGCACGCAAACACCATTTGGAGACATTCGAGTCACGGACAGGGAGAGCTCTTGCACCTTATGTTCTTTTGTTGCTTGTGTCAATTCTAATATAGACTCTTGCTTGTTAAGACTTGAATTGAATTGCATGCTTTAATTGCTTTACTTGAAAGTCCTTATATGATTGTGTGGCATGTCACCATAGAAATTACGCTTGTTATCATTTACCTACTCGAGGACAAGCAGGAATTAAGCTTGGGGATGTTGATACGTCCCAAACGTATCTATAATTTCTGCTTGTGCCATGCATGTTTTGTGCGACTTTGCCATGTTTTGCTTGAACTTTCATACACTTTTGAGCATATTTGGACTAACCTATTAACTCAGTGCATCCAGTTGCCAGTTCCTGTTTTCTGCTGTTTTTGTATTTCAGGTTTTCCCGCCATTAAAAGTGCTCCAAAAATTCCAGAAAAATTATACAAAAAATCAGCGTCCCGGAAGCCTCCGGAAACACCAAGGAAGGAAGGGAGGGCCACCACCAGGACTCCAGAAGGGTCCATGGCGCGGCCCAGCCCTAGGCCGCGCCAGGCACCCTCCTGGCTTCCCCTCTCGGTGCCCCCTTTGGCCCCTATTTTTACCCCCGAGGAGGAAACCCCTAATATCGAAGTACTTTTTCCAGAAGCGATTCCGATCTCCGCCGCCATCGAAAACTAGCTTCGGGGATTACCAGGATCCTGCTCCGGCACCCTGCCGGGGAGGGCCTTGGCCCCTGGGGCCATCTTCATCGACTCTCCTTCCCCCATGATGCTTCTTGAGTAGTTCCTCCTTGGACTACGGGTTCTTGGCAGTAACTATGTGGTATTCTCTCCCCCTAGATCCTCAATACAATGTTCTCATGAGCTGCCCTACATGATTGAGATCCATATGATGTAATTGGTGTTGTGTTTGTTGGGATCCGATGAATTGTTACCTTGTTCGGTCCTAAGAGGTTTATGAATTATTGTTGCTGCAATTTGTTGTTCTTAATGCTTGTTACTAGTGCACGAGTAGCATGATCTCAGATCTGAGCACGTTATGGTTGCATGATTATAATTGTTGTTCTAGATCTTATCTACGGTTGTATGCACCTATTATAGTCCGGAACCGGCGATCCCAATGGTGACAGCTTGGGACACCAAAGGGGATGGGCTATAATTTGAGGATCACATGTGTTCATGGAGTGTTAATTCTTTGTTCCGGTGCTCCGCCGCAGGAGCACCTTAATCTCCATAAGTTCCTTAAGTGGCCCCGTTCGTAGTGGGATCGTAGAACAAAAGATGTTGTGCAAAGTTCTTATTGCAAGCACGTACAACTACATACGGAACACATGCCTACGTTTGGTTCTTAGACTAGGATGCTCTAGTTTGTTTGGCTAGAGTTAGTGCAATTCTGTCAATTGCCCAACTGTAATTTGTTCACCCAACACCTTGTTCTTTTGCTTGAGAGGTACCACTAGTGAAACTTTGAACCCTGGTCCATCTTTCATCTTCATTGCCTTTGTTGTTACTTTTACTTTCTTTGCTGCTCCTACTACTTTGTTCCTACTTTGTGGTGTTGGTGATTGGGGAAGTCTTAAAGGCTACACCCGTCAACACACCGTTGCTACTTATATCTTGTCTAGTGCTTTTTCAGGTGTGGTTGAATTGACAACTCGACTGCTAAGGCTTATTGATACGTCCAAAACGTATCGATAATTTCTGCTTGCTCCATGCATGTTTTGTGTGATATTGCTATGATCTAGATACACTTTCATACATTTTTGATCATATTTGGACTAACCTATTAACTCAGTGCACCCTAGTGCCAGTTCCTGTTTTTTGCTGTTTTTCTATTTCAGTTTTCCCCCATATAAAAAGTGCCAGAAAAATTTGGGAAAATTCAGATAAAAAATCAGCGTGACGGAAGCTTCGAGAAAAGCCCGGAAGGGTACGGAGGGGGGCCAGGGGGGCCCAGGCGGCCACCCGGCGCGGCCCCACCCCTGGCCGCGCCAAGGGGGCGCCTGGGGCCCCTGGTACACCTCTGGCTGCCCCCTTCGCCTATTTATCCCCCATCACGGGAAAACTCTAGAAGAAGAACCCTATTCCGCGAACTCGCCTCTGTTCCGCCGCCGCCGCGCTTCCAAGATCGGGAGCACCAGAAGACCTCTTCCCGGCACCCTGCCGGAGGGAGGATTGACCTCCGGGAGTCTCCTCTCCACCATGGATGCTCCCCGGATGTCTCGTGAGTAGTTTTCCTTCGACCATGGGTCCATGATCAGTAGCTATGTGATGTTCTCCTCCCCTCTTTGATCTTCATTGTTTAGACCTCGTGAGCTGCCCTACATGATCGAGGCACCTTTGTAATATTTCTGCTATTGCTATGTTGAGTTTGATCGGATCTGATAGATTATGAGATTATGTTCAGATTGTGATAGAGTAATATATTTGGTTTTTATCTCTTATATTTTTGTTCCTAAGTAATTCTTGCATGCTCTCCGTTGCTGTTTATTGCTTTGGCCAAGTAGTAGGTAGTGACTCCAAGAGGGAGCGTTGTGCTAAATTGTGGGTTCATGCCTCCCCGATGACATGCTTGAGTGACAGAAACATGAGTCTAGGGGATGTGCTGTTGCCACAAGGGGGAAAACAACGATGCTTGTAACAGTGGTTACAAGGATTGTTTACTTTACGCAAAGTTCTTTTTAATGCAGTTGTGTGTTGCTTTGGGTTTACACTTTGGGTGGGGCTCGCAACTTAATACCAGCGAGATGTTCTGGATAGATATCTCAAGGTGGAAGATTAGTAGTAGATGCAGATGGATTTCGGTCTACTTACTTTGGCGTACTGCCCGTGCTTTTGAACCTCTTCCTTTCTTTTGTAGCATATTTAGCATTGCGGTGCGTTCTTAATCCTGTCAATTGCCTTTCTGTAATTTGTTTACCTCGCATAGCATTTTTATCGTCTTTTGGGAGAGAGACATCACTAGCGAACATCACGTATCCCGGTCCATATCCTCATTATTGTTTCCAAGCTATATTTACTTTTCTGCATTTACTTTCAAGTTGCTATCATTATCCCCTTGCGTTTTATCATTTGTGAACAACAAGACCAGAGAGATTGACAACCTCTCTGAGCTTCTTTGGGAGCAAAGTTATCTGTGTCTGTGTGCAGGTCCGCGTCAGTTGCGCCGCTGACACCTACTTATCATCTCTAGAGTCCTACTGGAGACAAACCTTGGTATCTTTACTGAGGGAAACGTGCTGCTGTACCGCATCACGCCTTCCACTTGGGGCCTACCAACGAAGGGCGAGAAGCCGTCATCAAGAGCAATTTCTGGCGCCGTTGCCGGGGACTCCAAGTGCTAAGATAGGGGAGTTGCACACTACCCTTTACCTTTGTTTTTTAGTCTTGTTAGTTACCTTTCAGTTTTTATCTCAGTGTCCTTTATGAAAAACCACAAAAATAGTTGCTACCTTTTGCCTTTTTCTTGCTTTGCCTATTTATGCTATCCTTACCATGGGTGATGAACCACCCAAATATGGTAGGATGGACATGTTTCACTTGGATCGTCTTCGATCAATTTGTGCTCGCGCTAAAAACCCGACCGACTTGGTTGAGGGAAAATCATTGGATGAGCATGCTCATTATACGCGGCACTGCCTATCTGAGAAAGGGAAAAACTTATGGGACCAAATACAAACTTCTTATTGCCATGCTAAACTTTTGTGCCACATTTATGATTTTACTTGCAGTTCTAACATAGATCATAAACACCTCCCTTTCCAATGTGAGTTTAATGAAAATGAGATCTTATCTTCTTATGATAAAGGTGTTTATGATTACTTTGATGTTGAAAAGATTGAAGAGTTTGTTGCTTTTAAAGGTGCCTATGAGATTGCTTCTTTGATTGAAAAATATCACGATACTATTTTCGAGTCTGAAAACTTTGCAGTTCTTGCTTATTGCTTCGAGAATTATACTTCCAATTCTTATATTGAGGATTTTAAAAATAGAATGCTTGCTTCCCAAGAAGAGGCTAATGATTGCTATGAAGAGGAATCTTATGATTCCGAGGACTCACTTGATACTTCCCTTTCTGATGATTTTGATACTTGCTTTGTTGATGGCCATGATGCCACTATGGATGATGCTGACAAAAATGAACTCTCTATAGTTCCTTATGTTAAGCATGAAATTGTTGCTATTGCACCCACACTTGATTGTCCTATTATCCTTTTGAAATCTCCAAATCCGTAGAACTTTTCTCTTATCAAGGCTCAATGTGATGGGTTGCATCTATCTTATCATCCTAAAAACCGTGTTGAAAACATACACGTGTGCTTGTAGGTCATGAACAACATGATATATGTCATAGTTATATTCTTGATGTTGTTCATGATGCTACTGAAAATTACTTTGAGAGAGGAAAGTTTGGTTGTAGAAACTTCCATGTTACAAAAACACCTCTCTTCATGTTGAAAGTTTTGAAGATGTTCTTGTTCCACCTTCCTATGCTTGTATCTTTGTGCTTCTTTGATTTATTTTCTTACAAGATGCCTATGCATAGGAAGTGGGTTAGGCTTAAATGTGTTTCATATTTGCTTCTTGATGCTCTCTTTTGCTTCAAATCTTTATTCTTATGAGAGCACCTTTTATAATCCTTAAGCCTAGCTAATGGCTTTAAAGAAGCCCTTTCGGGAGGCAGCCCGCAACGAATTTAGGTTTTTCTTTTTGCTTTTATTGAGTCTTGATGATTTTTACTACTGTAGCGACATCATTGTATCTTTACTTTTCAGCTTTGTGCCAAGTTATAGCCTCTTACGGCAAGTGAAGTAAAAGTTGTGACATGCTGTCCAGAAAACAGATTTTGTCCTCGTGACTAGAAAAATTCCAGGAAAATCCCAGTTCATCTTTTTGAGCTGAATTTTTTACACAGTATGATCTATACAATTACGAAACTTCCGTATGTTTTGAGTTTTTTGATTTGAGTTGCAGAAGTGCCCCTAAAAAATTCTTTACTATCTGCTGTTCTGTTTTTCACAGATTCTGCCACGTTTTGTCTCTCCTTACTTTTGCAAACCTTAAGCTTGATTTTTCTTTGCAAAAACTTTTTTTCACTCTTGAGAAACAGTAGCTCTTCAAGATTATCTTTATATGCAGTGGAGAAAAAATTATTTATTAAGGATACTAACCTCTCTAATCAGCTTATGATGAGTTATGTATGAAGGGAGTTTTCAAGTGTGCGTTGGAAGATGATGAAAGAAGATCCAGGAGTGTCAAGCGCTCAAGCTTGAGGATGCCCCTATGCATCCCCAATAAATATTCAAGGAGACTCAAGCGTCTAAGCTTGGGGATGCCCCCCGTGCATCCCCTTCACCATCAACCATCATCAGTTCGTCCTTCGTCTCACTATATTTTTATCACTTCATGTGTTATGTGCTATGCTTGGAGCGTCCCGCTCTTAGGTTTTGTTTTTATTTTTCTTTAGCTTTGCTTGCTGTTCATAACAAGTTAGATCCCGTCTTACTTTGTGTGGGAGAGAAACACGCTCCACTTTCAAAATCTAGAACACATCATAGGATTTTTCCTGCCTATCTTCTTGTTGTTGTGTGTTCTTTATCTTTTCATAGCTACTGCCATGTTTAGTCTTAGTTTTAGTTTGTATTTAGCAAGAGCCTTGGCTTTTGTTTTAGTTTGTTGCTGCAACTCTTTTTAGTTTTCATGTTTATCTTGTTAAGAGAGTTGGTTGTTGCACTGAGTTGTGTTTTGTCTTGAAAGTAGGTAATTGAGGTTGCTATTTAATTTTAGTAGTAGCTTGCAATAGTTTTGAGGCATTGTTGTGAGTAATGTTTGGACTTTTGGTGTCAAGAGATCTTACCTATTAGTGATAGGTGTCGTATTTTGGGCAATCCGTGTTTATTTTCAAAACCTACAAAACTAGTTGAGAACTCTAGCTACTAGATAGATCACTACTCTTCTGAGGAGTCGAATATTAGAGTACACTCACGTACCATGAGTCGAGGATGCGCAAGGATAACCAAACCCCCATACACTCCTCCTCGGGGTACTTGTCTCTTTTTGAACCTCCTCATTAGATTGAGAGTTACCGATAATAAGTGCATGAGTTCTTCGGACTAATGTAAGTATTGAGAGTTGACACTTCCACCTTCCCATATTTTGCTAGCCTTTCCCGTGCCGTGCATTGCCTTCTTCTCACTCCGAGAGTTGGTGTCCACCTTCGCCCGTACATCCGAACCCTTGGCATGATACGCTCTGTCATCATAAGCCTCCCTTTATCCTTCCTCAAAACAGCCACCATACCTACCTATCAAGGCATTTCCATAGCCTTTCCGAGTTACATTGCCATGCAACTTCCACCTCTTCATGACTTGATCTTCATGTCATACATGTTCCTGCTACACTGGCAGCGACGTACATTGCATACATCATGATAGTTACATCTTCTTTATGATTTTGAGTACCTTGTAAAGTGTGAAAGATCTCCTTTACCTTCTTGTAAAATAGAGTGTTGCCCTTAAGTGAGGAAAAGATCCCAAAGTGGACACATTAAAAGATCCCAAAGAGGACAAATGAGAGTTAAATAGAAAGAGCCATTGAGGCCACCAAAAAAATACAAAAAAATAGAAAAAAAAGAGAAAAAGAAATAAAAAGAGAGAAAGGGGCAACACTACTATCCTTTTGAGAGATCCACATTAGTACTCCCTCTATATCTTTGTACTCCATAGAGATGTTCTTTATGCATATAGTTTGGAGAGCGTCTTAGCTCGTATGTGCATCCATTGCATGGCAATCCCTACTCCTCACATCATATCTATCATTTGGCATCTCTTGCCTATGATTGTCCTCATTGATGTGAGCCTTTCTCATCCTTTTTGTCTTCCTCCTCCACCATATTTCTCTCTTTGCCATCCTAAGTGTCAACTCTCGTGCTTACGCTCATCCATTGCATGAGTGCTCAAAACATCGAAAAGGAATGGATCAAATTGACTTGTACCTGGCTAGTGGTCTGGGGACGAGTCAAGATAAGATTCCAAAGAGGACCAAGTGTGAAACTTTAGTAGATTGAGTTCTCAACAAAAATACTTTTCTCTCGTATTCCCTATCCTCCTTTCTTGCACGCAAACACCATTTGGAGACATTCAAGTCACGGACAGCGAGATCTCTTGCACCTTTTGTTCTTTTGTTACTTGTTTCAATGCTAATATAGACTCTTGCATGTTATGACTTGAATTGAATCTCTAACCTTGATTGCTTTCCTTTTCAAAGTTCTTTTATGGTTGCTAGCATGTCACCACAGAAATTATGCTTGTTATCATTTACCTACTCGAGGACGAGCAGAAATTAAGCTTGGGGATGTTGATACGTCCAAAACGTATCGATAATTTCTGCTTGCTCCATGCATGTTTTGTGTGATATTTCTATGATCTAGATACACTTTCATACATTTTTTTATCATATTTGGACTAACCTATTAACTCAGTGCACCCCAGTGCCAGTTCCTGTTTTTTGCTGTTTTTCTATTTCAGTTTTCCCCCATATAAAAAGTGCCAGAAAAATTTGGGAAAATTCAGATAAAAAATCAGCGTGACGGAAGCTTCGAGAAAAGCCCGGAAGGGTACAAAGGGGGGCCAGGGGGGCCCAGGCGGCCACCCGGCGCGGCCCCACCCCTGGCCGCGCCAAGGGGGCGCCTGGGGCCCCTGGTACACCTCTGGCTGCCCCCTTCGCCTATTTATCCCCCATCACGGGAAAACTCTAGAAGAAGAACCCTATTCCGCGAACTCGCCTCTGTTCCGCCGCCGCCGCGCTTCCAAGATCGGGAGCACCAGAAGACCTCTTCCCGGCACCCTGCCGGAGGGAGGATTGACCTCCGGGAGTCTCCTCTCCACCATGGATGCTCCCCGGATGTCTCGTGAGTAGTTTTCCTTCGACCATGGGTCCATGATCAGTAGCTATGTGATGTTCTCCTCCCCTCTTTGATCTTCATTGTTTAGACCTCGTGAGCTGCCCTACATGATCGAGGCACCTTTGTAATATTTCTGCTATTGCTATGTTGAGTTTGATCGGATCTGATAGATTATGAGATTATGTTCAGATTGTGATAGAGTAATATATTTGGTTTTTATCTCTTATATTTTTGTTCCTAAGTAATTCTTGCATGCTCTCCGTTGCTGTTTATTGCTTTGGCCAAGTAGTAGGTAGTGACTCCAAGAGGGAGCGTTGTGCTAAATTGTGGGTTCATGCCTCCCCGATGACATGCTTGAGTGACAGAAACATGAGTCTAGGGGATGTGCTGTTGCCACAAGGGGGAAAACAACGATGCTTGTAACAGTGGTTACAAGGATTGTTTACTTTACGCAAAGTTCTTTTTAATGCAGTTGTGTGTTGCTTTGGGTTTACACTTTGGGTGGGGCTCGCAACTTAATACCAGCGAGATGTTCTGGATAGATATCTCAAGGTGGAAGATTAGTAGTAGATGCAGATGGATTTCGGTCTACTTACTTTGGCGTACTGCCCGTGCTTTTGAACCTCTTCCTTTCTTTTGTAGCATATTTAGCATTGCGGTGCGTTCTTAATCCTGTCAATTGCCTTTCTGTAATTTGTTTACCTCGCATAGCATTTTTATCGTCTTTTGGGAGAGAGACATCACTAGCGAACATCACGTATCCCGGTCCATATCCTCATTATTGTTTCCAAGCTATATTTACTTTTCTGCATTTACTTTCAAGTTGCTATCATTATCCCCTTGCGTTTTATCATTTGTGAACAACAAGACCAGAGAGATTGACAACCTCTCTGAGCTTCTTTGGGAGCAAAGTTATCTGTGTCTGTGTGCAGGTCCGCGTCAGTTGCGCCGCTGACACCTACTTATCATCTCTAGAGTCCTACTGGAGACAAACCTTGGTATCTTTACTGAGTGAAACTTGCTGCTGTACCGCATCACGCCTTCCACTTGGGGCCTACCAACGAAGGGCGAGAAGCCGTCATCACTTATAAGTATTCTTTGGCTCCCCTTGTGTCGAATCAATAAATTGGGTTACTCTTACCCGCGAAGACTGTTGCGATCCCCTACACTTGTGGGTTATCAGAGATCATCGCCATCGTCATCACCATCCTCACGGGCTTCATCAAGATCATCATCAACATCATCCCCAACATCAGCAGCATCTCCACCACCATCCAATATCACCTCACAAGTTTATCTTGTGTTGTAATCCATACTATCTATCCTCTCTACTCTACCGGTGTTGATTACTACTTTGTGGTGAATGCTATTGAGTTTTGTTGGAGAAATACCATTATGTCCAGATTTTTTATCATATATTTATAACCTCTGATCATGATCTCTTTTATGTCTTGTGAGTAGTTACTTTAGTTCTTTAGGACATGGGAGAAGTCTAGTTGTTAGTAGTCATATGCTGTTGAAGTAATTTGTGTTGTTTGATATTTAAGTTGTGTTGTTATTTTCCTAGTGGTGTTGTGTGAGTCGAACACTCAACACTTCGCCTTCTAAAGGACCTAGGGGAATACATTGTGTATTAAGAATGCTTACGGTGGGTTGCCGGAGTGACAGAAACCTGAACCCCAGTTTGCACACTTTTGCACAGGGGAATACTGGATCCTTGATCTTATTGCTGTGGTTAGGCTTTGCCTTAATTTCTATCTTGTATTTGCGGATGCTTGCAAGATGTTTAATCATAAGAGTGCACTTAACTTAGTCTAGAAGGTGTGCTAGCATAGATCCACCCACTCAACACTTATCAGCTCAACACTTGTTATCGATGCGGAGTATGGCGAAAGCACGTGACTACCTCTCCATGTGTCCTCAAGAACGCTTTAGTCTTTATAAGTTCAGTTGTTAGGCTTATCCTTTGCTCAAAAGGATTGGGCCACTTGCTGCTCCTCAGTGCTATTTACTTTGCTTGCTTTTATCTTATTGTTGCTTATATCGAAAACCCCTAAAAAGTTATCTTTCAGTGCTTGCAGTTATTCCTTGTCCAAAATCACCTATCAATACCTTTCGCTCGTCGTTGGGTTCGACACTCTTATTTTTCGAAAACACTACAATAGATCCCTTTACGTTGAGGGTCATCAAGTAACGTTTTCTGGCGCCGTTGCCGGGGAGCATAGCGCTATTGGTAAGTGAAGCTGGTAAGGAATTTTTATATTGTTGTTTTTATTTTGTTGTTGCTGTTCTTTGTCCGTATGGACAACCTAGCTATTGGATCGTTGCTTATGGGGAAACACCC
Source organism: Bromus sterilis (assembly GCA_950022295.1). Classification (NCBI taxonomy): domain Eukaryota; kingdom Viridiplantae; phylum Streptophyta; class Magnoliopsida; order Poales; family Poaceae; genus Bromus; species Bromus sterilis. The sequence goes on from OX465595.1 coordinate 438,039,038, forward strand.
CACATCTGTGGTGGTTGTACCTCCCCCTACTGAAATTGTGCCTTATAAAATACCAGCTGGTATTATCGATTGTGTTTTGGCTAATCGTTATGCACGAGACAGACATCCCAGTGAACACTTGCTATATTTATCACAACTATGTTCACTATTTAAGCTTGCAGGTGTATCAAAGGAGTTTGTCATGAAGAAATTGTTCTCCGTATCGCTTATAGATAAAGCTTCAGATTGGTATAAGCTTCTCGATAACTCTCATTTGCTTGAATGGCAAGAGCTTATGTCTCTCTTTTATACTAAGTTTTATCCTTTTCATGAAATTCATCGAGACAGGAATTATATCTATAACTTTAGGTTTCGTGATGGAGAAAGCATCGCTCAAGCTTGGGGGAGATTGAAATCCCTAATGCTCAAATGTCCTATTCATGAGCTCCCCAAGAAAACTATACTTACAAATTTTTATGCTAGACTTTCTCGTCAGGATAAGGAGATGCTGGATGCCTCCTCTAGTGGGGTATTTCAGACAAAAAGCGTTGAAGAAAGATGGGATCTCCTTGAAAGGATCCAGAAGAATACCGAAGATTGGGAAATAGATAAAGGTATTGAACCCGTTATAAATTATGAGCATGATTATATAGGGAGCTATGTGAAAACTGATTCCTTTAATGCCTCTTGCTCTAAGATTGGTCTTGATTCCCATCTAATGATTGATTTTTGTAAGGACTTTGCCTCTCATATTGAATCTTCCAAGAAGAAGAAGAGTTAGCATCACAAAACCTTCAAAGAATTACCTATTGATTTTCATGTTGCTGGCCCTATTGTGTCTGCAGTTATATATGAAAAGCCCCCTTTTCCCGTAAGAATAAGGGAGCACTCTTTCGTGACATGCATAATGAATAAGAGTGAGGGAAGAATTGATGAGCCTGAGGACCAGATCAAGGTCGATCCTCGAGTTGCATTGGTTAAGGATCTTATTACTGATGATGCTTTAGATTCCAATATAAATTTTTGTGCTGTTTCCACTAACCTTGTCACAGCCAAGAATAAAGGCCCAATTTCAGGTACTCCAATAGTATCTGTTAAAATAGGAGATCACAATTATTATGGGCTATGCGATTTGGGATCAAGTGCTAGTGCTATCCCGTATTCACTTTATCAAGAGATCATGGGTGAGATTTCACCTTGTGAACTTGAAGAAGTTGATGTTACTATTCATCTTGCAAACAGAGCAACTATCTCTCCTATCGGAATTGTCAGAGACGTTGAAGTCTTATGCGGAAAGGTAAAATATCCTACCGACTTTCTAGTACTTGGTTCAGTAAGGGATAATTTGTGTCCTATTATTTTCGGTAGACCTTTTCTCATAACCTGTGGAGCTATAATAGATTGCAAGAAAGGTAAAGTTTCTGTTGAATTCAATGGTGAGCCATATGAATTTAATTTTTCTAAGTTCTCCAAGCCGCCTCGTGGTACTGATTTGCCTAGTAATTAGGGATGGCAATGGGGACAATCCCCTATGGGGACCCCTAGAACATCCCCGTACCCATCTATTCCCCATAACCCCGTCCCCATCCCCATTTACATGATCGGGGATGAAATTTTCCCATACCCATGCCCCACTAGGGAGCGGGGCCCCATTAGGGTCCCCATACCCGTAAAACAATATCACATAAATAATATAATCAACATATATGTTTGTAAAAGACAATGAAAAAATGCAATATTAGTGAGAGGTGGCGACAAGATGTCAGATGCACCATTACTAAACATATAAGGCACAACCAACACGAAATATCATAGAATTACTGAATATATTGAACATATGCTTGATAAAGGTATCACAAAAAGTTGTGGAACTATAGTGCGAACAGTAATAATCCACATGACCACATTCGATAACTAAAGGACAAAACTCATCGTCTCACTTGACATAATTTATTGACTCTCTAACATAAGGTTCCATGCGACCATAACTGACTTAAGATAAACATGATCGTGGAAAAAATTATTGTGGAGGCAGCAAGCTGAAAGCCTCATCCTTGGTTGGAGGTTGGCATCGTTCTTCGTTGAAGTTGAGTTGAGATGTAGCAGGAAGAACCACTCTACAATGTGATGCGCTGCAGCAGAACACAAGACAACCATAAGAAAATGCTTGATGGACAAATAAAACTCTTCGAAGTTAAAAAATAATATCACGTAGAATATTAGAATAAATTACCTCTAAACCTTCTTGCATATCGTCAAGGCAACTCCAGAAACTAGCAGCCTCAATCTTGTAGCGTAAAGCAACACTGAGCATAAAGTACGTAGAGTTCCATCGTGTTTTCACATCAAGGGATAATTTTTTACTTTGTTCAACTTTGAGCATCTTGGCAACCTCTTAAAAAATCTCTATTCGCTTAGGTGTGCTAGTCCAGAATGCAACACTATCGCGGATCTTTTCAATTGATTCCTCTAACACATCCAAACCATCCTTGACTATCAGATTAAGAATATGTGCACAACAACGCATATGCAAAAGCTTGCCACCCAACATAAGCTTACTTTGACCTATCGGACTCTCTAATATGGGAATGCAAGCATCATTTGTTGTGGCATTATCAACAGTCAACGTAGATACCTTATCTTCCATATACCATTCGACCAATGCATCATGAAGTATCTCAGCAATTACTCGAGCTGTATGTGGCGCTGGAACATAGATAAATCTGCGTATCAGAATGCAAAAGCTTGTTATTATAGACTATATTATACAAGAATGGGCTAGTTTATGATAAAAAAATAGTACAAAACATATGACCAAAAGTACCTCATAATATAGCTCCGAAGTTTCCAGGATTCATCAACAAAATGCGTTGTGATAGCCATGTAGCCTCTTTTCTGATGTTCAGATGTCCACATATCAGTAGTGATAGCCACCCTGCTCTTATTTTTTTCCATGTCGTTGATAGCCCTCTTCTTTTCAACTCCATACATATCTAAGATGTCCTTCCTAATAGTATTCCTTGTCACCATCTTAAATAATGGCTGGAGTGCAGAAACAAATTTCCTAAACCCAATGTGATCAACAATTGACAGTGGATAGTCATGCAGAAGAATCATGGAACCAAGCGCCTTTCTAGCAACATCCTGATCAAAAGTATAGTTCTCTACAGCAACTTTCCCACTTTGCACATTTGAACTATACCTCAAAGAAGTTTGCTTCTTGGTATCTGCGGGCCTCTTGCGATATGGACATATCTTTAAATGGTCAAGGAGATGCTTAGTTCCATTTTCTGGTTCCCCTCCAAGCTTCTTTAAGAACCAGTTACACTTGGCCTTTAATTGGTTCATCACTTTTACTTTCTTAAACTCCTTCCAAACAGGGGATGTCAAGTTCCTCTTAGGACGAACCACTTCTGCTGCTTCATCTTCTCCCGCTTCCACTTCATCGCTGTCTTCCTCTATGGGAGTTGAATCTGTATTCATGGGCTCAGGCTGGGATACTGGTACCTCATCAGCTTCATGTTCAACGGAATTAGGACCTGTTAATAAGCTGCTGCTTCCAGCGGTCGAATTCAACGGATCAAGAATCTACAAGATGAAATAAGTATGTTAAAACATATGATTTTATTCATCAGTACAGTACAGTGCAACCCCATGATAAAAAATGCTACTTATTTGTCACTCTGTCCACAAGAATAAATGGATACATAGTGAACTATTTCATCACGTTAATTGCCGGTATATATAAATGGTATTGAGTAATATATGTAGTTATTAATTACATGAAGATTGTGTACAAAAATGGTACTATGTACATTAATCATCGACATGCATACAAATAAATACCTGTACGTACATAGACTCTGTTGTGATCATTTAATTTCTAAAACCAATGAGTAAGCTAGCTAGGCTGCCATCCAAGGAATTCATGGTTTCAGGCAATACAAATGCTGAAAACAAGTACCGTTCCTTGTACCGCAAGTACTGTAATCTTCTAATTAGACATGGATTCTCATAGGCAGGCAGATTAATCAGGGATGGGGTTCTCATGCTTTGCATCTTACCACGCCACCTATCTTTATTCAGTACTAGTACGATGCAGTGCACTCCTCAGTGCTAGATTAATAAGCAAAGAGCGCTTCCAACTAGTGCTACGTTGCTACTGCTAGCATGGCACAATCACAACTAAATCTCAAAAAATATATTATATGACGACCAGTACTACAATCAATCTAAAATTTCACAAGTCACAGTTCACAACTGAAGTTGCAATCTCCAAAAGGGAAAAACATAGGGGATATTCAGAGGAGAGAAAAAGAGAGAGAGAGAGAGAGAGATCACCGTGGTGATGGATGACTGTAGGAGGCGAGGGGATGGCCGTCTGGCTGCTGGTGTCTGGATCGTGGCTGAGGAAGTCGGTGGGCTTGAAGAAGCTGATGCGTTAGCATTGGACCTTGTGGTGCGGTGTGGTACTTCTCCTGTTCCTGGCGATCTAGGTTTTGTCGACTTCTTCGTCATGGCGGCGGCTGACTGAGGATGATTAGATAAGACTAAGAGGTAGGGTTAATGCTTTTTTAGGGTTGACTGCATTATATATATATATATATAGACATATACATGGTCCTACGTGTCATATCTAAAATACGGGTCCCCGATGGGTATCGGGTATGGGGAATAAGATACCATCCCAATCCCCGTTGTACCCTATGGGGAATAAATTAGTTCGATAAATATCCTCATGGGGGCGATTTTTACCCATCCCCACCCCCTAATAGATTAAATCCCCGTGGGTTTGGTGGGTATGGGGCCCCATTGCCGTCCCTACTAGTAATGATAAGATTATTGAAGATATTGCTTCCATTGCTATTCCTCCTAATGATCCTTTGCAGCAATATATGGAAGACCACGAGAATGATTTGCATATGCAGGAGAGGAATGAGCTGGGCGAAATATTCTTAAGACAACCTGCTATCCTAAAGCACAACCTTCTAGATGAGCCTTTTGGAATTTTGTCGCAACCAAAAGAAGATCCAGTGTTTGATCTAAAACCTCTTCCCGATTCGCTCAAATATGCTTATTTAGATGAAAAGAAAGTATATCTTGTTATTATCAATTCTAACCTTTCAGGGTATGAAGAAGAGCGACTGTTGGAAGTACTTCGCAAACATGGAGGTGCAATTGGCTATACCCTTGATGACCTTAAGGGGATTAGTCCATCTATTTGTCAACATACCATCAACCTTGAGCCTGATGCTAAACCAGTTGTTGATCATCAACGATGGTTGAATCCGAAAATGATGGATGTTGTAAGGACTAAGATTCTCAAGCTTGTAGCCACAGGTATTATCTACCCTATAGCTGATAGTAAGTGGGTAAGTCCGGTTCATTGTGTTCCAAAGAAAGGAGGAACAACTTTGGTTCCTAATGATAAGAATGAACTAATACCTCAGAGAATTATTATTGGATATAGAATGTGTATTGATTACAGGATGCTGAACAAGGCAACCAGGAAGGACCACTACCCGTTGCCGTTCATCGACCAAATGCTTGAAAGGTTATAAAAAAATACTCACTTTTGTTATTTAGATGGTTATTCTGGCTTCTCTCAAATTCATGTTAACACTGTTGATCAAGATAAGACCACTTTCACTTGTCCCTATGGTACTTATGCTTACAGACGTATGCCTTTTGGTTTATGTAATGCCCCTGCTACTTTTCAAAGGTGTATGTCTGCTATCTTTCATGGTTTTTGTGAAGAAATTGTGGAGGTATTCATGGACGATTTCTCCGTCTATGGAACCTCTTTTGACCATTGTCTCCACAACCTTAATAAAGTTTTGCAGAGATGTGAGGAGACAAATCTGGTGCTTAACTGGGAGAAGTGCCACTTTATGGTCAACGAGGGAATTGTTCTTGGACACAAGATTTCCGAGAGGGGAATTGAGGTGGATAGTCCAAGATCGAAGCAATTGAAAGGAAGCCCTACCCAAGGGACATCAAAGGTATTCGTAGTTTTCTCGGTCATGCTGGTTTCTATAGAAGATTTATTAAAGACTTTTCTAAGACTTCGAGACCCCTCACTAATCTTCTCCAGAAGGAAGTTCCTTTTGTTTTTGATGAAGATTGTAAGGAAGCCTTCGAAGTTCTTAAGAAAGCTTTAATAACTGCTCCGATAGTACAACCACCTGATTGGAATTTACCTTTTGAAATTATGTGTGATGCTAGTGATTTTGTTGTTGGAGCTGTTTTAGGGCAAAGGGTTGATAAGAAGTTGAATGTTATATATTATGCTAGCAAAACCCTTGATAGTGCTCAAAAGAATTATGCTACTACTGAGAAGGAATTCTTAGCAGTAGTGTTTGCTTGTGATAAGTTTAGGCAGTATATTGTTGATTCTAATATTATTGTTCATACTGACCATGTTGCCATTAAGTATCTTATGGAGAAGAAGGATGCCAAACCAAGGCTCATCCAATGGGTACTCCTTCTTCAAGAATTTGATTTGCAGATTGTCGATAGGAAAGGAGCAGACAATCCGGTGGCGGATAATCTTTCAAGGATGGAAGATATACCGCATGATCCCATTCCAGTCAACGACAATTTTCTAGACGAACAGCTAACTGTTGTAAAAGTACAATCTCTCTCCGATCCTTGGTTTGCAGATTATGCTAACTTTATCGTTGCAAAGTTTTTGTCTCCAGGTTTAAAATTTCAGCAAAGGAAGAAGTTCTTTCATGATTTGAGGCATTACTTTTGGGATGACCCACATCTTTTCAAAGAAGGTCCAGATGGGACCGTGAGAAGGTGCATACCGGAACACGAGCAGAAGGACATTCTCAAACAATGTCACGACAGTCCATATGAAGGACATCATGCTGGTGAGAGGACCGCACATAAGGTTCTTCAATCAGGTTTTTATTGGCCTACTCTCTTTAAATATGCTAGAAGTTATGTTTTATCCTGTGATAAGTGTCAGAGAGTTGGTAATATTAGTAGAATGAATGAGATGCCTATGAATTACTCTCTAGTGATTGAGCCTTTTGATTGCTGGGGTTTTGATTTTATGGGTCATTTTCCTTCCTCACACAAGTACACTCACATTTTAGTTGCTGTTGATTATGTAACCAAGTGGGTACAGGCAATCCCCACTAAAAGTGTTGATCACAAGACATCTTTGAAAATGCTCAAGGATGTAATTTTTCCTAGGTTTGGAGTACCCAGGTACCTCATGACTGATGGGGTTTCGCACTTTACACATGGAGCTTTTAGAAAAGCTTTAGCCAAGTACAATGTCAATCATAGGATTGCTTCACCGTACCACCCCCAGACTAGTGGGCAAGTTGAGCTCACCAATAGAGAGATCAAGTTGATCTTACAGAAGACAGTCAATAGAAATAGAAAAGATTGGTCAAATAAGTTAGGAGATGCTTTGTGGGCGTATAGAACTGCTTACAAAAAACCCATGGGCATGTCTCCTTATAAGATGGTCTATGGCAAGGCTTGCCATCTGCCATTAGAATTAGAACACAAAGCTTTCTGGGCTATTAGAGAGCTTAATGCTGACCCGAAGTTGGCTGGTGAAAAGCGTCTCATGAACTTGACTTCTCTAGATGAGTGGAGAAGTGAAGCTTACGAGAGCGCTAAAATGTTCAAGGAAAAGGTAAAGAAGTGGCACGATAGGAGGATTCTGAAACGTGAATTAAATGTTGGTGATAAAGTTTTGTTGTTTAGATCCCGTTTCAGGTTTTCTCCAGGTAAACTACTTTCCAGGTGGGAAGGGCCATTACATATTGAAGAAGTCTACCGCTCGGGTGCAATCAAGATTAACAATTTCGAAGGCACCAAACCTCAAGTGGTGAATGGTCAAAGACTTAAGCATTACATGGCAGGAGATCCTGTCAATGTTGATGTGGATTTGGTATACACAAAAACTCATGAAGAACATGTTGCAGCCCTATTCCAGACACCAGCATGAGCAGAATAAGGAAAGGTATGTATTACGGTAAGGAAACATCGAGAAATCGCCATAAAAGTTCCAGTTTATGAGTTTTTGCGAAATATAGAAAATTTGAGGCCGAAGTGGAGCCAAAGACCAGCTCCAGGGGGCCCAGGCGCCCCCTGGCGCGGCCCCACCCCTGGCCGCGCCGGGAGGCCGTCTGGGCACCCCGGAGTCCGTCTCCGACCCCGCTTTGGCTTGCTACCTTCTTTTCTGTGCAGAAATTTTTGCTATATATTTGCTCGGATCATTCCGGCAACATATCTCGCGATCTCGTGTGTTTTCTTTTCGAGTTTTTTCTGCCAGGAAAACTTTCAGCTAAGACCTAGGTGCCATGGCTTCCCCAAGTTCCCCCAAGGACAAGTTCGTCGTCAACGTCATCAGCCCTTACCTCGCTGAGGTGAAGAAGCACCCCCAGATCCTTCGTGTGGAGGATGGTGACCTCCACAAGGAGGATCTGAAGGGACCAGTCAAGGAGGGGAGCACCGAGGAGCGGCTGAAGGAGGTGGAACATGAGGTCTTCAAGTTCAAGAAGATGGTGGAGCATGGTGTTGAAGCTAACTTCGACATCATGAACGAGATAGAGGCTTCCCACAAGAAGGAGATGAAGGAGATGTGGTCAAGCTTGGCTGCACTAGAAGAAAAAGTTTATGAGCTCCAAGCACAGATCTATGATCTGCAGAACCAGAACTGTGAGTATGAACTAAAGTTTCTGTGCATGGGTTTGGGTGCTGAGTGCAAGATCCTGGAGACGGGAATGTCCTTTGATACTGGAGAACAGCTGCCATGGAAACGCTTCGCCAAGGATTACGTGACCAACAAGAACAAGGATGAGGAGTAAATTTCCTCGGGTAATGGCATCCCCTTAGCTTGTTCCAAGCTTGGGGGAGTGCCCGGTATTTTTATCTTTATCTATGTCTTTTAGAGTCAAGTAGAGTCGTATCATGTCTAGGGAAGTTATCTTATAAAATAGGTGTTTGCTTTGAGGTCTATCACTCCTTTTTGGAGAGTTATGTATCCGTGAGTGTGGAGTCGTCTATGATGGAATATTAATGAGAAGTCTATTGATCCCTTCGCTGCACTCGGTATTCTCTTCACGCAATCGACCTTATGATGATTCTTATGGGGAGTATTGACCTTATATCAGGTATGACTTTGAAAACTTTATTTAATCTTGCCAAACATAGCTTTGGTCATAACAGCAAGCATGTTATTTTTCTCAAAGTAGCGACATAGCCAAACCCTCTTTGTTATTATGCTTGTAGTGTTATGTTGATAAGGAAGACAACTTGATGTGCTATGCTTGTTTTAATGTTTATGCTTTATATTGCTTTGCATCCAAGTCATCATCAGTTGTCTGTTCTCTCAAAGCCTTTGCTAGCCAAACCTTTGTACTAAGCGGAATTCTGCTTGTGCATCCATACCCTGAAACCAGTATCTTCCATATGAGTCCACCATACCTTCCTATTCATGGTATTCAACTACCACTCCTAAAGCATAGAATTTTTGTGTTATCCTTAGATGTTCAAAATCTTCTATTTTGTGCCCCTGTTTTAGCTCATGAGGAAGTAGTAGTTAACTCATGATCTTTTTAAGTTGGACAAGTTTTACCCCGGGATTGCATGTCTAATCTGCAAACCCCTAATATGAGGAGGAAGTGGCATGAGTGCGCCCAGCTCACAAAAGATAATATAACAAACAAACCCTCCTTCACGCTTTGTTCATGAGAAATCAGAAAACTTTGGCACTTCACTCTCTAAACTTGTGGACAGGTTTATCGAGCTCAGTTTTCGCTTGGGGACAAGCGAGGTCTAAGCTTGGGGGAGTTGATACGTCCAAAATGCATCACTATTTTATATCATAATTCATCCTTATTCATTGATATATTTCACTTTATGATGATGTTCTTATGTTGTTTTGGCTTATTTTACACAGTTTGCAACTTTCCGGTGCCGAAGCAGCAAACGCAGGATTCAGCGGTAAAAAGTGAACGCTGAGTTGCTGAAGAAGAATACCTCCAAATTACCTGAAAATCAACGGGGGGTATTTTCCAGAAGATTAACGAAGACTCGCCAAAGAGGGGCCAGAGGGGGGCCACAGGAGCCCCAGGCGGCCACCTGGCGCGGCACCACCCCTGACCGCGCCGGGAGGGCGCCTGGAGCCCTGGGGCCACTCCTGGCTCCCCCTCTGGCCTATATACTCCTCGTTACGCGAAAACCCTAAAAATAGAAGCTTTCACGGAGTTCCGCCGCCGCTCCGTGGCGGAAACCTACAGAGAAGAAAAGGGATCTCCGACGGGCAGATTCCGCCGAGGAGATCACTTCCCGGAAGGGGAGATCATCGCCATCGTCATCACCATCGTCACGGGCATCATCGAGATCATCATCAATACCATCCCCAACATCAGCACCAACTCCACCACCATCCAATCTCACCTCACAAGTTTATCTTGTGTAGTAATCCGTACTATCTATCCTCTCTACTCTACCGGTGTTGATTACTACTTTGTGGTGAATGCTATTGAGTTTTGTTGGAGAAATACCATTATGTCCAGATTGTTTATCATATATTTATCACCTCTGATCATGATCTCTTTTATGTCTTGTGAGTAGTTACTTTAGTTCTTGAGGACATGGGAGAAGTCTAGTTGTTAGTAGTCATATGATGTTGAAGTAATTTGTGTTGTTTGATATTTAAGTTGTGTTGTTATTTTCCTAGTGGTGTTGTGTGAGTCAAACATTCAACACTTCGCCTTCTTAAGGACCTAGGGGAATACATTGTGTATTAAGAATGCTTATAGTGGGTTGCCGGAGTGACAGAAACCTGAACCCCGGTTTGCACACTTTTGCACAAGGGAATACTGGATCCTTGATATTATTGCTGTGGTTAGGCTTTGCCTTAATTTCTATCTTGTATTTGCGGATGCTTGCAAGATGTTCAATCATAAGAGTGCACTTATCTTAGTCTAGAAGGTGTGCTAGCATAGATCCACCCACTCAACACTTATCAGCTCAACACTTGTTAAAGATGCAGAGTATGGCGAAAGCACGTGACTACCTCTCCATGTGTCCTCAAGAACGCTTTAGTCTTTATAAGTTCAGTTGTCAGGCTTATCCTTTGCTCAAAAGGATTGGGCCACTTGCTGCTCCTCAGTGCTATTTACTTTGCTTACTTTTATCTTATTGTTGCTTATATCGAAACCCCCTAAAAAGTTATCTTTCAGTGCTTGCAGTTATTCCTTGTCCAAAATCACCTATCAATACCTTCCGCTCCTCGTTGGGTTCGACACTCTTATTTATCGAAAACACTACAATAGATCCCTTTACGTTGAGGGTCATCATGCACTTATGTAATATTTCTGCTGTTGCTATGCTGAGTTTGCTGGGATCCGATGGATTATGAGATTATGTTCAGATTGTGTTTGAGTTATGTATTTGATTCTCCTCTTTTATAATTATGTTCTTGAGTAATTATTGCATGTTCTCCGTTGCTGTTTATTGCTTTGGCCAAGTAGTAGGTAGTGACTCCAAGAGGGAGCGTTATGCATGATTGTGGGTTCATGCCCCCCGATGACTAGCTTGAGTGACAGAAACATGAGTCTAGGGGATGTGTTGTTGCCACAAGGGGGAAAACAACGGTGCTTGTACTTGCGGGTGCAAGGATTGTTTACTTTACGCAAAGTTCTTTAATGCAGTTGTCTGTTGCTTTGAGTTTACACTTTGGGTGGGATTCGCAACTTAATACCAGCGAGATTTCTGGATAGATATCTCAAGGTGGATTATTAGTAGGTAGATGCAGATGGATTTCGGTCTACTTGTCTTGGCGTACCGCCCGTGCTTTTGAGCCTCTTCCTTTCTTTATAGCATAATTAGCATTGGTTTTTGCACATGATCATGTCAATTGGCCAGCTGTAATTTGTTTACCTCGCATGGCTATTTTATCGCCTTTTGGGAGAGAGACATCACTAGTGAACATCATAGGACCCCGGTCCATATTTCCAATACTGCTTACACCCACTATCAATTTACCGCCTTATTACTTTTCCGTTGCTATCACTATCATTATTATCCCGTGCGTTTTATCCTTTGTAAACAACAAGGCCGGAGGGATTGACAACCCCTTTGTACTTCTTGGGAGCAAAGCTATCTGTTGTGTGTGCAGGTCCACGACAACCGCTAATCTCTGGCGTCGTTGTCAGCTTCTTGTCGTTATCGGAGTCCTACTGGAGACAAACCTTGGTATCTTCACCGAGGGAAATTTGCTGATGTCTACATCTCAACCTTCCACTTTGGGTAACCAACGAGCGGCGAGAAGTAAACTCTCGTGACATCAAAGCAATTTCTGGTGCCGTTGCCCGGGACTCCGCTCTTCAAGATAGGGGAGTTGCACACTATCTTTTATCTTTGCTTTTTAGTCTTGTTTTTTTTACCTTTCAGTTTTTTCTTTAGTGTCCTTTATCAAAAATAAAAAATAAAAATTATCTTGCTTGCTCCTACTATAGGTTCCTCTGAGAACACCAAGTTGTGTGACTTCACTAGTCACAACAACAGTGACTTTATCTGCACTCCTATTGCTACGCCTGCTACTTTAGCACCTTCTTATGAGATTAAACCTGCTTTGCTGAACCTTGTTATGAAAGATCAATTCTCTGGTGCTAGAGATGCTGCTGCTTTGCACTTGAATAAATTTATTGATATTGTACAAAGAAGTAGATAGTGATATTGTTAAGCTTAAGCTTTTTCCTTTCTCCTTGAGAGATGAAGCTGAAATCTGGTTTCAATCCTTGCCTAAGAATAGCATAGACTCTTGGGATAAGTGCAAGGATGCTTTTATTGGGAAGTACTATCCCCCTGCTAAGATTATCCAATTGAGGAGCTTTATTATGAATTTTAAGCAATTGGATAATGAACACGTTGCCCAAGCTTGGGAACACATGAAATATCTTGTTAAGAATTGTCCTACGCATGGTTTGACTACTTGGATGGTTATCCAAAAATTTTATGCAGGCTTGAACTTTACCTCGTGGAACTTGCTAGATTCGGCCACGGGAGGAACCTTTATGTCAACTACACTTGGTGCTGCCACAAAACTTCTCGATGAGATGATGACCAACTATTCCCAATGGCACACCGAAAGAGCTCCAACAGGTAGGAAGGTAAACTCTGTTGAGAAAATCTCCTCCCTAAATGAAAAAGTTGACTTGATTATGTCTCTACTTACCAAGCAATCTCCTATTGATCCTCAAGATATTCCTTTAAATTCTTTGATTGTTCAAGATCGAGTAGATGCGAACTTTATCTCGAGAAACAACTTCAACAACAATGCTTATAGGAGTAACTTTGGTAGCAATCCTAGACCGTTCCCCTCCAACAACTATGGGAACAACAACACTTATCCTAGCACCAAAAACTCCACTTTTGAATTCGAGAGTATGCTTAAAGACTTTATCACTACCCAAAAAGCCTTCAACAAGAGCATAGAGGAAAAACTAGACAAATTAGATAACCTCTCGTCGAAGGTAGACAATTTAGCCCATGAAGTAGAATTGCTTAAAATTAGAACTTCTCCCCTTGAGGAGAGGAAGGTCACTCCTATGAATGCTATCCAAATGCAAATTAATGAAAACATTAGGATGATGGCTAAACTCAAAGAGAGATGGGCTAGAGAAAAGGAGGAAGAAGATAGAATTAAGAGCCTTCCTACACACCATACCATTGCTACTATCCAAGTGGTTGAGGATATCCAAACTCTTAGCACCCAATGCACCCCTAGTCCCATATGACCTATTAATGGTGATGCTATGACCTCAACCGTAGAAGAGGAAGTTCCTATGACTATAGAAGCTACCAAACAAGTGAGCCTAAAGGACACCACTACCACTTTACTTGATAGTAGTGACCTTGATTTTGATAATTGCACCCTTTCTGAAGTTATTCGTTTCCTTCACAAGATGTCTAGAGACCCCCACACTAGCACACTTAATCTTGACTTCACGGAGCATATCACTAATGCTCTCATTAAAGCTAGGGAGGAGAAGCTTAGGGTAGAAGCCTCCATACCTAGAAAGCTAGAAGATGGTTGGGATCCTATGATTAAAATTAAGTTGAATAACTTTTCTTGCTATGCTTTATGTGATGATGAAGCTAGTACCTCCGTTATTCCCAAAAGAATGTATGATATATTTGAATTGAAACCTTTTGATCCTTGTTCTTTTGGTGTTCGTCTTGTCGACTCTTCCATAAAGAAACCTTTGGGGAAGATCGATGATGTTCTTATCATTGTCAATGAAAATTATGTTCCCGTTGACTTTACTATTATGGACATTGAATGTGAACCTTCTTGTCCAATTATTTTGGGACTTCCTTTTCTTCGCACCGTGGGTGCTATTATCGATATGAAAGAAGGGGTTATAAAATTCCAATTCCCTCTCAAGAAAGGGATGGAACACTTCCCTAGGAAAAAGATTAAGTTGCATTTTGAGTCCGTTACACGGGCTAGTTATTTTCTTGAAAAGACTTGATCTATTTTGCATTAAGCCTAGCTAAAGGCTTTAAAGAAGCGCTTTCGGGAGGCAGCCCACAACGAATTTAGTATTTACTTTTTGTTTTTCTTCTGTTTTTAGTGGTCTTGATGATTGTTACTACTGTAGCAACATCATTGTATCTTTACTTTTCAAGCTTTGTGCCATTTATAGCCTCATATGACAAGGGAAGTGAAAGTTGTGACATGTTGTCCAGAAAACAGATTCTGTCCTCGTGACTAGAAAAATCATGGAAAAATCCCAGTTCATATTTTGAGCTGAATTTTTTACACAGCGTGCTCTATGCAATTACAGAACTTTCGTATGTTCTGAGTTTTTTGATTTGAGTTTCAGAAGTATCCCTAAAAAATTCTTTTCTACCTGCTGGTCTGTTTTTCACATATTCTGTCCTGTTTTTCTTTCCTTCGTTTGCAAACCTTAAACTTGCTTTTTCTTTGCAAAACCTTTTTGGCATTCTTAAGAAACATTATCTCTTCAAGAATATCTTTATTTCCAGTAGATAAAAAATTATTTTATTATGGGTACTAACCTCGCTAATCAGATTATGATGAGTTATGTATGAAGGGAGTTTTCAAGTGTGCGAGGGAAGATGATGAAAGAAGATTCAGGAGTGTCAAGCGCTCAAGCTTGGGGATTCCCCTATGCATCCCCAAGAAATATTCAAGGAGACTCAAGCGTCTAAGCTTGGGGATGCCCCCATGCATCCCCTTCTCCATCAACAATTATCAGTTCGTCTCTCGTCTCACTATATTTTTATCACTTCATGCGTTATGTGCTATGCTTGGAGCGTCTCGCTCTTAGGTTTTAGTTTTCTTTAGCTTTGCTTGCTGTTCATAACAAGTTAGAACCCAGATTTCTTTGTGTGGGAGAGAAACACGCTCCACTTTCAAAATCAAGAACACAACATAGGATTTTCATGCTTATCTTTGATGTGTGTGTTCTTTATCTTTTTCGTAGATGCTGCCATGTTTAGCTCTTAGTTTTCATGCTTATCTTTTCAAAGAGATTTTGTTTAGTTTGTTGCTGGAACTTTCTTGAGTTTTCATGTTTATCTTGTTTAGAGAGTTTGCTTGTTGCACTGAGTTTTGTGTGTTGACTTGAAGTAGATAATTGAGGTTGCTATTCTTTTGTAGTAGTAACTTGCAATAGTTTTGAGGTATTGTTTTGAGTAATGTTTGGACTTTTGGTGTCAAGAGCTTTAGCCTATTAGTGATAGATGTCGTATTTTGGGCAATTCGTGTTTATTTTCAAAACTTACAAAATTAGTTGAGAACTTTAGCTACTAGATGGATCACTACTCTTCTGAGGGGTCGAATATTAGAGTACACTCACGTACCATGAGTCGAGGATGCGCAAGGATAACCAAACCCCCATACACTCCTCCTCGGGGTACTTGTCTCTTTGTGAAACCTCCTTATTAGATTGAGAGTTACCGATAATAAGTGCATGAGTTCTTCGGACTAATGTGAGTAATCGAAAGTTGACACTTCCACCTTCCCATATTTTGCTAGCCTCTCCTGTGCCGTGCATTGATTTCTTCTCACTCCGAGAGTTAGCGTCCACCTTCGCCGGTACATCCAAACCCTTGGCACGATACGCTCTGTCATCATAAACCTCCTTATATCCTTCCTCAAAACAGCCATCATACCTACCTATCGAGGCATTTTCATAGCCTTTCCGAGATATATTGCCATGCAACATCCATCTTCTCATGACTTGATGTTCATGTCATACATGCTACTTTCTTGATCGATGAGCCGCATGCTAGTTGGGCCTTGCCCTAATCATTGCTACATGACGCTAGTGATACGTCCAAAATGCATCACTATTTTATATTGTAATTTCATCCTATTCATTGATATATTCCACTTTAAAGTATTGTTCTTATGTTGTTTTGGCTTGTTTTACACAGTTTAAAACTTTCCGATGCCGAAGCAGCAGAACCAGAATTCAGCGGTGAAAAGTGGACACCAAGTTGCTGAATCAGATCAAGTCCAAATGCGATGAAAATTTACGGGGATCATTTTTATTGGAATTGACTGGGTATCGCCGAAGATGGAGGTGAGGGGACCCACCAGGCAGCCAGAAGGGTGCCTGGCGTGGCCCCCCTCCTGGCCACGCCAGGCACCCTCCTGGATGCCTGGTGGCCCCCCTCGGTGCCCCCTCTCGCCTATAAGACCCCCTGGGGTGAAAACCCTAAGGAGAGAAGAGTTTCCGTGTTTCGCCGCCGCCACGGGGCGGAAACCTACAGAGGAGAGTTTCCGTGTTTCGCCGCCGCCATGGGGCGGAAACCTATAGAGGAGAAAATCCATCTCCGGCGGGCAGATTCTGCCGGGGAGATCACCTCCCGGAAGGGGAGATCGTCGCCATCATCATCATCATCATCGTCACGGGAATCATCGAGATCATCATCAACATCATCCCCAACATCAGCACCATCTCCATCTCCATCCCATCTCATCTCACAATTGCAACTTGTGTTGTAATTCGTACTATCTATCCTCTCTACTCTGTTGGTGTTGATTACTACTTTGTGGTGAATGCTATTGAGTTTTGTTGGAGAAATATCATTGTGTCCAGATTTTTTGCCACCCATCTATCACCTCTGATCATGATCTCTTTTATATCTTGTGAGTAGTTACTTTAGTTCTTGAGAACATGGGAGAAGTCTAGTTGTTAGTAGTCATATGATGTTGAAGTTTTATGTGTTGTTTGATACTTAAGTTGTGTTGTTATTTCTCTAGTGGTGTTATGTGAGTCAAACACTTAACACTTCACCTTTCATGGACCTAGAGGAATACATTGTGCATAAAGGATGCTTATGGTGGGTTGCCGAAGTGACAGAAACCTGAACCCCAGTTCGCACACTTTTGCACAAGGGAGTTATGGATCCTTGATCGTAATGCTGTGGTTAGGCTTATGCCTTAATTACTACCTTGTATTTGCGGATGCTTGCAAGGTGTGTAATCATAAGCGTACACTTATCTTAGTCTAGAAGGTGTACTAGCATTGATCCACCCACCGACACTTATCAACACAATACATATTACTTGGCGGAGTATGGTGAAAGTAACTTGGCTATCTCTCCCATGTGTTCTCGAGAACGCTTTGGCTTTTATAAGTTTAGTTCCTAGGCTTATCCTTGTGAAAGGATTGGGCCACTTGCTGCTCCTCAGTTACCCTGTTTACTTTGCTTGTCTTTTACTTTTCTGTTGCTTAAACCAAAAAACCCTAAATATTTACCTTTGAGTGTGTGCAGCCTTTCCTTATTCAGTGTCACTTATCAGCACCTTCTGCTCCTCGTTGGGATCGACATCCTTATTTATCGAAAAGCTACAATTGATCCCCTAGACTTGTCGGTTATCAAGAATCGTTTATTGGCGCGGTTATCATGGGAGACAATCCCACTAAACCTATTAACTTCACCGCCATCAACGAGCTTTTTTGGCGCCATTGCCGGGGAGTGTAGCGCTACTGGTAAGTGAAGCCGGTAAGGAAACCTTTATTTTCTGTTGTTACCTTCAGTCCTTATGGACTCTTCTACTGTTGGTTCGTTGCTGGTAAGGAGCCGCCCCATGACTGTGGTGGTCACTCCTACCCCTACTGAAATTGTGCCCTATAAAATACCATCTGGTATTATTGATTATGTCTTGGCTAATCGTTATACAGGAGAAGGACATCCGGGAGAACACCTGCTATATTTATCACAATTATGTTCTTTATTTAAGCTTGCAGGTGTGACGATGGAGTTCATCATGAAGAAACTATTCTACATATCACTCAAAGATAAATCTTCAGATTGGTATAAGCTACTCGATAACTCTGATCTGCTTGAATGGCCAGAGCTTATGTCTCTCTTTTATGCAAAGTTTTATTCTCTTCGTGATATTCACCAAGACAGGAACTACATCTACAACTTTTGGTCTCGCGACGGAGAGAGCATCGCTCAAGCTTGGGGGAGACTGAAGTCCGTGATGCTCAAATGCCCAAACCATGAGCTCCCCAAGGAAATTATACTTACAAATTTTTATGCCAGGCTTTCTCGTCAGGACAGGGAGATGTTGGATGCCTCCTCTAGCGGGGTATTCCAGACCAGAAGTATGGTAGAAAAATGGGATCTTATAGAAAGGATCCAGAAGAACACTGAAGACTGGGAAATTGATAAAGGTATTGAACCTGCTATAAACTATGAGCATGACTACATTGAGAGTTATGTGAAGACTGATTAATTTAATACCTTTTGCTCTAAAATTGGTCTTGATTCCCAACTAATGGTTGAATTTTGCAAGGAATTTTCTTCTCATATTGACTCTTATAAGAAGAAGGAGAGTCAACATCATAAACCTTTCAAGGAGTTACCTATTGAGATTAAGTTACCGATCCTGTTTTACCTGCAGTTGTGTATGAACAGCCTCCTTATCCCTCAAGTATAAAGGAGCACTCTTTTGTTACAGTTATTCTAAACAAAAACGGAAGGACCACTGACGAACCTGAGGACATGATCAAGGTCAAGCCTCAAGTTGCAATGGTCAAGGATCTGGTAACAAGTGATATTGAAGAATCCACTATTAGTTTTTTTTGCTGTTTCCACTAACATTGTCACAACCAAGAACAAAGGCCCAATTTCTGGTACACCAGTTGTATCTGTCAAAATAGGAGATCATAATTACTATGGGCTATGTGATTTGGGATATAGCGTTAGCGCTATTCCCTTCACACTTTATCAAGAGATCATGCACGAGATTCAGCCGTGTGAGATCGAGGACATTGATGTCACGATTCATCTTGCAAATAAACAAACAATCTCTCCAGTTGGGATTGTGAGAGATGTTGAAGTACTCTGCGGTAAGGTAAAATATCCTACTGACTTTCTTGTACTTAGTTCAGTGCAAGATAGCTTTTGCCCTATTATCTTTGGTAGGCCCTTCCTCATCACTTGTGGAGCTATAATAGATTGCAAGAAAGGTAAAGTTTCTGTTGAGTTCAACGGTGAGCCGTATGAATTTAATTTTTCTAAGTTTTCTAAGCAGCCTCGTGGTACTGACTTGTCAAGTAATGACAAAATTATTGAAGAAATTGCTTCTATTGCTATTCCTCCTAATGATACTTTGCAACAATTTATGGAAGACCACGAGAATGACATACATATGCAGGAGAGGGATGAACTAGAAGACATATTTTTCAGACAAACTCCTATCCTGAAGCAAAAACTCCCGGTTGAACCTTTAGGAATCCTCTCGCAACCAAAAGAAGACCCGGTGTTTGATCTAAAACCACTACCCGATACGCTCAAGTATGCTTATTTAGATGAAAAGAAAGTATATCCTGTTATTATCAATTCTAACCTTTCAGGGTATGAAGAAGAGCGATTATTGGAGACAGTCCGCAGACACCGAGTTGCTATTGGCTATACTCTTGATGATCTCAAGGGTATTAGTCCATCCATTTGCCAACATACTATCAATCTCGAGCCCGATGCTAAACCAGTTGTTGATCATCAACGACGGTTAAACCCAAGGATGAAGGACGTGGTTAGGACGGAGGTTCTCAAACTTCTAGCCGCAGGTATCATTTATCCTATAGCTGATAGTAAGTGGGTAAAGTCCCGTTCATTGTGTTCCTAAGAAAGGAGGTATGACTGTTGTTCCTAATGATAAAAATGAACTAATACCTCAGAGGACTATTATTGGATATAGAATGTGTATTGATTTCAGGAAGTTGAACAAGGCCGCCAGGAAGGACCACTATCCTCTGCCCTTTATTGACCAGATGCTCGAGCGGCTGTCTAAAAACACCCACTTCTGCTATCTTGATGGGTATTCTGTCTTCTCCCAGATTCACGTTAACACCGCGGATCAAGAGAAGACTACCTTTACGTGTCCTTACGGTACTTATGCTTATAGGCGTATGTCTTTTCGTTTGTGTAATGCACCTGCTACTTTTCAGAGGTGTATGTCTGCAATATTTCATGGTTTCTGTGAGGAGATTGTAGAAGTTTTCATGGACGACTTTTCCGTCTATGGAAACTCCTTTGACCACCGTCTCCACAATCTTAATAAAGTTTTGCAGAGATGTGAAGAAACTAATTTGGTGCTCAATTGGGAGAATGCCATTTCATGGTTAACGAAGGGATAGTTCTTGGACACAAGATTTCCGAAAGGGGAATTGAAGTGGACAAGGCTAAAATTGAAGCTATTGAAAGGATGCCCTATCCAAGGGACATCAAAGGTATTCGTAGTTTTCTAGGTCATGTTGGTTTCTATAGAAGATTTATCAAGGACTTTTCTAAGACCTCGAGACCCCTTACCAATCTTCTCCAGAAGGATTGTCCTTTTGTATTTGATGAAGATTGTAAGGAAGCTTTTGAAGTTCTTAAGAAAGCCTTGATAACCGCTCCTATAGTACAACCACCTGACTGGAATTTGCCCTTTGAAATTATGTGTGATGCTAGTGATTTTGCTGTTGGAGCTGTTTTAGGACAAAGGGTTGACAAGAAGTTGAATGTCATCCACTATGCCAGCAAGACACTTGATAGTGCTCAAAAGAATTATGCTACTACCGAGAAGGAATTCTTGACAGTGGTGTTTGCTTGTGATAAGTTTAGACCGTATATTGTTGATTCTAGAGTTATTATTCATACTGATCATGCTGCCATTAAGTATCTTATGCAGAAAAAGGACGCCAAACCAAGACTCATTAGATGGGTACTCCTTCTTCAAGAATTTGATTTGCAGATTGTCGATAGAAAAGGAGAAGACAGTCCAGTGGCGGATAATCTTTCAAGGATGGAAGATATCCCGCACGATCCTATTCCAGTCAACGACAGTTTCCCAGATGAATAGCTTGCTGTTGTAAAAGTACAATCTCATTCCGACCCTTGGTTTGCAGATTATGCTAATTTTATCGTTGCAAAGTTTTTGCCTCCAGGTTTTACATTTCAGCAGAGGAAGAAATTCTTCACGGATTTGAGGCACTACTTTTGGGATGAACCACTTCTTTTCAAAGAAGGTGCGGACGGGATCGTAAGAAGGTGTATACCGGAGCACGAGCAGCAGGACATTCTTCGACAATGTCACGATAGTCCCTATGGAGGACATCATGCCGGTGAAAGGACCGCACATAAAGTTTTACAATCAGGTTTTTATTGGCCTACTCTTTTTAAGGACGCCCGAAGGTACGTTCTATCTTCTGATAAGTGTCAGAGAGTTGGTAACATTAGCAGGAGAAATGAGATGCCTATGAATTACTCACTATTGATCGAACCTTTCGATTGCTGGGGTTTTGATTTTATGGGTCCTTTTCCTTCTTCACACAAGTACACACACATCTTAGTTGTTGTTGATTATGTAACCAAGTGGGTTGAAGCAATCCCCATTGAGAGTGCTGATCACAAGACATCTTTGAAAATGCTCAAGGATGTAATTTTTCCTAGGTTTGTAGTACCAAGGTACCTCATGACATATGGAGGATCACACTTCACGCATGGAGCTTTTAGGAAAGCTCTAGCCAAGTACGATGTCAATCATAGGATTGCATCACCGTACCACCCTCAAACTAGTGGGCAAGTTGAGCTCACCAATAGGGAGATCAAGTTGATCTTACAGAAGACAGTAAACAGTTCTAGAAAGGACTGGTCAAAGAAGTTAGGAGATGCTTTGTGGGCGTATAGAACTGCTTACAAAAACCCCATGGGCATGTCTCCGTATAAAATGGTCTATGGCAAGGCTTGCCATTTACCATTAGAGTTAGAGCACAAGGCTTTCTGGGCTGTCAGAGAGCTAAATGCTGACCCAAAGTTAGCTGGTGAAAAGCGTCTCATGAACTTGACTTCTCTAGATGAGTGGAGGAGTGAAGCTTACGAGAGCGCTAAAATGTTCAAGGAAAAGGTAAAGAATTGGCATGATAAAAGAATTCTGAAACGTGAATTTAATGTTGGTGATAAAGTTTTGTTGTTTAGATATCGTTTCAGGTTTTCTCGAGGTAAACTACTTTCCAGATGGGAAGGACCTTTTCATATCGAAGAAGTATATCGGTCTGGTGCAATCAAGATCAATAATTTCGAAGGCACCAAACCTCAAGTTGTGAATGGACAAAGGCTCAAACATTATATGGCAGGTGATCCAATCAATGTGGATGCAAACATGATATATACAAGAACTCATGAAGAGCATGTTGCAGCCCAGTTTCAGACTCCGGCAGGAGAAGAATAAGAAAAGGTATGTATTACGGTAAGGAAACATCGCGAACGTAAATAAAAGTTTACCTTTTAAGGTTTTTGCAAAATTAGGAAAATTCCAAGCCCGAGTGGAGCCGGAGAGGAGCTCCAGGGGGCCCAGGAGGCCTCCTGGCGCGACCCCCTTCTGGCCGCGCCAGGCACCCTCCTGGGTGCCCTGGACTCCGACTCCGACTCCACCTAGGCTTGAAACCTTCCTTCTGTTGCAGAAATTTTCGCTATATATTTGCCCAGATAGTCCCGACACCGTATCTCGCGATTTCGTGTGTTTTCTTTCTCGGTCTGTTTCTGCCAGGGTGAAAAGTTGATTAGTAGAGATGTCTTCTTGTGGCTCGAGCGGAGAGGACTTCTTGGGATGGCGTCTACGTCAAGTCTAGAAGGATCTTAATCAAGGGAAGCATGTTGAGTGGGCTACCGAAGAAGAAATTGCCGCAAGACAAGCGGAGATGGAGCGCTCCGTGAGAGAGGAAGTCAAGACTATCACTGCCCAACAACAAGGAGGTCCAAGCAATCCCATCATGGCGGGATCTGTCCAACCTCAATATGATCTTTCTCTTAAGCTTTCAGGGCCCTCCACTTCACTTGAAGACCAACCAACTCTTTGAAGATTTCTATGTACTAAAAGTACAAGTGGAAGTCTTGGAGTCAGAGAACCGAACCCTTCGCCGTGTCATCAGGGATCTGAAGAAACAACCACAACAAGATGAGGAGTGAAATCTCCTCGGGTAATGGCATCCCCTTAGCTTGTTCCAAGCTTGGGGGAGTGCCCGATATCTTTATCTTTTATCTTTGTCTTTAGGAGTCAAGTAGAGTCGTATCATGTCTAGGGAAGTTACTTTATGAAATAGGTGTTGCATTGAGGTCTGACGAGGGGGTGACCCCACGACTCGTACGGATAAGCCTACCTGGTGTTCATGAAGACAGAAGGCCCATGAAGATACAGCCTCGGCCCACTAATTGACACCGACGTAGGAGTCTACGACTCACAAGGAAGGTGCGAAGACCTGCCGTACGGAGCAAGCTAGGGTTAGGAAAGCTTACCTGTAAACGTAGAGGAACTCCCCGAGACCTAGCCCAGTATATAAGGGCTAGGAGGGGCGACACCAAGGACAACGAATATCATCTGTAACCCTAGCCTTGAGCGCTCCAGCCTTGGCATCCCCTGTAATCGCATCTCCCCCATTAATAATATCGAGCAGGAGTGTGCCTCCCTGTTTGCCGACGAGCTATCGTCCAACCTGTGCCTCTCATGACTAACCCAGGGTCCCTGACCATGGGATTTGCCGGGGTTGATCCCCGTCAATTGGCGCCGTCTGTGGGAACCGCGCAGGTTGGGAACGCGATCTCGGCGGCCTCATCATCATCAGCACTCATCGACTCGACGGCTCCGGCAAGATCCAATCTGTTCGAGTCCCTCGGATTCACGGCCCACCTCCCGGCCCTCCAGCCAGTCTTCACCGATCTACACTCCGGCGTCAATCTGATTTTCGGAGCGTATCAGATCTACATCAACCATTGGGGGACTCTTCGCCTCACCGACGGCACCCGCGCACCCACGGCAACGCCTGCAATAGTGACCGGAGCGAACGCCACCCGCACGGCCAGCCTACCTGGCAGCCGCAGCTACCCACCCAACTCAAGGCTCCACGTCACTAGAGACTGCCGGAGTGGAGCCCCAACATGGAGAAGCAACATCACACGTATCAGCAAGGAGGCAACAAGGACACCATCGTAGGTGTTCATGGCAGAAGTTGGTGCACCAACGCCAGGTAACAACGAACGAGTCGAAGACCCGGGCACTCGTCAAGACACCCCAACCACCAACAGGGCGGCAGGTCCCGGCAACACCAGTCAGATGGTCGTACAGCTAGGAGAACCGGGGACCATACCAAGGAAAGTCCAGGTGAAACAAGGACCCAGCAATCAAAAAAGCAGTCAGCTGCCAAGCAGCAAGTAGCAAGCACCCGGCCAGTGCAGCCATCCATCACGCAGCAGGCAGCAAACCCCGGCTGCAGCGGCAGACGGACCACCCAAAGAAAAAATATACTTGTCCAAGGAATCAATGGCAATGGTAAAGGAAGCAGTCGCCCGCGGCAGGTTACTACCATTAGATGCCTCAAGGGACGAGCTAAGAGCATACAACAAGCTAGCGGGCAAGCTAACCCAGCAGACGAGACAATGGCGCCTAGCCATGGAGAAGCAAGAAAAGGCGGAACTCGAAGAGAAAAGCAGTCGCAGACAACCTCCCAGAAGTGACTCACCAGGCCACGACTCCCCCACCCGCAACAGATCGAAACTCAACAACCTGCGGAAGACAGAAAGGGCGAGAGTGGTGCGGAAACTGGAAGACGACTTCAGATTAGAGGAAGACGATGATGAAGAAGAGCCCCTCACTCCGGAAGAAGCACTCATAAGCGCCCAGGTCTACCTATCCCGTGCCCAGAAAAGCAGAAAGGGCAAGACGGATCGCTACACTTCCATTGCTATGCAGATAATGAAGGACGCCATCGATGCCTCGGTACCTAAGAAATCCAGCGCAAAACGGCAGACTCGCGAGCGGACACCGGACAGGGACCCCAGTTCACCAGACGACGACGACGACAGTAATGACGACAGGCGCAGGCGCCCCGACAGGTACAAGAAACATGACAACGACGACAACAACAGGCGCCACAGCACTCGGCGAGATGCGTGAGACGACATCACGCAGAACAGAGTCAACCGCAGCAGGCGAAGACGCGCAACACGCGAGGAGTACTCGGACGAAGAGGCTTCCGACGAGGAAATCGAGCCATGTGGAGCACTATGCTTCACACGTGCCATACGTGAGACGCGTATGCCAAACGGGTTCAAACTGAACTCCACGACACTAAAGTACAACGGACTCGAGGAGCCGGAGGCATGGCTCGACGACTACCTAACAACAGTCAAGTTTCAAAGAGGAACCAACGTCACGGCAATGCAGTACGTGCAGCTCATGCTCGAGAGCTCCACTCGACATTGGCTGAAGAATCTTCGGCGCGGATCCATCAGCTCCTGGAGCCAGTTCCGAGGAGCCTTCATAGAAAACTTCAAATCCACGTACAAGCGACCAACCTCACTCGAGGAACTGCGGGCATGCAAACAAGGAATGAGGGAGGCCCTGCGAGCATACATCCAACGATGGACGATACTCAAGAATTCAGCGGAAGACATCTCGGACGAAAGTGCGATCGACGCGTTCAGACGGGGCCTTCAACGCGTCGAATTCAAGGAGCAGCTCGGACAGATGAAAGTCCGAACACTCGCACGACTGTTAGAACTAGCCAACAACTGGACGGACGGAGAAGATTCCGTTCGTAATGAAACAGAAACCCACATTGCGCGATCAGAGTACGACTACGACTACATCGGAGATAGAGGAGCCGACAGAAGAAGGAAGCGACCCAGACGGAACTTCTACGACGACAGAGGACCCGACATGGTCGCCGCCGGTTTCTCGGACAATCGGAACGGCAGGCACCGCGATGACCACAGACCACAGCGACGAGACAACCCAGAAGATGAGCCCCAGGCTCAGAGACGAGAATGGAGGACAAGGCAGCCACGCGACGGCACTCGCGCATTCCGCTCCGCCAAAGAACAACTCGACGGACCGTGTTCTATACACAGATTCAGAAACGAGCGAGGAGAGCTCAGATCATCCCACACCCTCAGGAATTGCAGAAGCTTAAACGAGTTGTCCGAGGAGAAAAGCCGCTTCGCGGCCGCAACAGCACGACTACTCGCAAGCATAGCAGTTGGGCCAGTCGCCCACGATGCGCCACCAGCCCCCCCTCTGCCAACAAGACATGTGGCCGCCATCCAGGAACGACAAAGGACACCAGAAGAGGAAAACCAGTACCCAGAAGCCCACGGGAGGATCTACATGATACAAGAAGGCAGACCTTCCAACAGGCAGCAGAAACAAGTCACCAGACAAGTCTTTCTGGCAACCTCCGCACACCCGGCCGTCCCAGAATACCTGCGCGGGTCGGAGACAGAAATCGCCTTCTCCCGGGACGACCATCCGCCAGTCGTTCCCCAACCAGGGCACGCCGCGCTAGTACTCGAGGCCAGAATCGGAAATTACGACATGTCGCGAGTATTCATGGACGGCGGCAGTGGGATCAACATCATCTTCACCCGAACACTCGACGATATGATCATCCAAAACAACGCACTCAAGTCCTCAGGCACAACCCTCCACGGGATCGTACCAGGAAAGGCAGTCTACCCCCTCGGAAGGATAAGCCTGGAGGTAGTCTTTGGGAACGCGACAAACTTCCGCAAGGAAACACTTGACTTTGAAGTGGTCGACTGGAAGTCGCAATACCACGCAATCCTCGGGCGACCAGCTTTTGCTCGCTTCATGGCCGTACCCCATTACGCCTACCTCAAGCTGAAGATGCCAGGCCCGCACGGGGTCATCACAATCAGCGGCAGTTTCGTCAGATCCGACCGCTGCGACAAGGAATTCCACAAGATAGCAGAAGCCTTCGTAGCCCACCAAGGCAGCAGGACCACGGGACTCGCAGAAGAAGCACTCCCATAGAAGGAAAGGAAAATAGCCCGAAGAACCCAGGCACTCGGAGATAAAACTACCAGGCCTTTAAGGCCACTATATCATCGTTCTAAGTAAAAGGGATCTGTCTTCAACAGAACCCCCCTACTCTTTGTAAGAGACAGCAGGAAAAGTATTACACAAATATTTTTCCCCACAATCTGTTGGCACTCGGGGGCTCGCCGAAGCAGCCACCCCCCGAGTCGTCCTCCGCAACCGCGGCACATTAAACTTGGCACTCGGGGGCTCGCCAAAGCAGCCACCCCCCGAGTCGTCCTCCGCAATCGCGGCACATTAACTTGGCACCCGGGGGCTCGCCGAAGCGGCCACCCCCCGAGTCGTCCTCCGCAATCGCGGCACATTAACTTGGCACTCGGGGGATCGCCGAAGCAGCCACCCCCCGAGTCGTCCTCCGCAATCGCGGCGCATTAACTTGGCACTCGGGGGCTCGCCGAAGCAGCCACCCCCCGAGTCGTCCTGCGCAATCGCGGCGCATTAACTTGGAGCAGCCACCCCCCGAGTCGTCCTCCTCAATCGCGGCACATTAAACTTGGCACTCGGGGGCTCGCCGAAGCAGCCACCCCCCGAGTCGTCCTCCGCAATCGCGGCACATTAACTTGGCACTCAGGGGCTCACCGAAGCAGCCACCCCCCGAGTCGTCTTCCGCAATCGCGGCACATTAACTTGGCACTTGGGGGCTGGACGAAACTGCCACCCCCCCGAGACGCTCTTCGCAACTGCGACACATAAAAACTTTTACACCCAGGGGCTTGCCGCGGCAACCCGCTGGAACGTCCCCCGCAACTACAACGCAAACGACCCCCCAAAGACAGCATGGAATATATACAACCAGGAAGAAGCATATACAACGAAGGGAAGCACCTAATCTTTAGGCTCCAACTTCGCCTTAATAAGTGCACCCAGATGGCGGTCGTTCTCTTCGCAAACCCGCCTCACAACCTGGCACGCAGGTTTATCTACAACCATGTAGTGCTCATTCATCGACTGATCCCTACCGCCTGGAGGACCCGCCACCACCTGAGAAAAATCCACCCCCGGCCAATGACTATGGACCAAACCCAAAGCAGCTCGGGCTCCAGCACGAATCTGATGATCCATCACTCGACATAACTCGGCAGGCTGAGAAAATATGCGACAGAGCCTCTCAAGGGACGAAGGAACCACCTCCAACGGATAGAACTCAGCATGGATACCACCCAACACCCGCTGGCAGTATTTGAGAGCATCCGGTACCCGCTCAACTTGGAGACGAAGCAAAGAAAACGCTCGAGCACGAGCCCCATCCGCCCAAAAAGGATTGCTCGCCTGCACTCTGGGATCATCCAGCCGCGACATCTCCGACTGAACGGCCCTCTCTTCATCCTGAGTTCGCCCTGCCAGCACTTCGAAAGTCAAAAACTACGATCAAGACAGAGACGGCAAAACCTACTAAGCGGAATCAAGCAACCAAGCAGATGCAAGACTCACCCCGCAGGAGGTCGGACAACTTCACCACCCACGAAGCAAGGCTCTCAACCACGGCCTCGGCACGCTCACGCTGAGTACGCTGAACGGCTACAGATCCCTTCAGACGAACAATCTCCCGCTCAGCATCCTTCAGTCGCAAGCAAACGGACTCGTACGCACCCTCGCGAGCGTCATCCCTCAGCGAACTCCACGGACGAAGAACGCTCGGAGTGGCCTACCGCAGGATGAACAAAACAAAGAAATCAAAAACAGCAAGAGGAACAGCCAAGCAGTCACTCAGATAAAGGTAGCAAAAGATCAACCATCACAACAGGAGTCACAAATTACAGACAAAGTTTCAAAGCGACGCAACATTACTGTGCCTCCCCCTCACCTACGACAGGGGGATCCTGAGCATCTACAATCTGCTGCAGGCGACGAGCCAGCTTATCAGCTCGGTCGTCCTGCTCATCAGAATAGTCCGGGATGGTCTCAACCAAGGAGTCATCAAAGAAAATCCCATGCCCCATAAGGACGACAAGGGTCGTGGAAGAACCACTCACCACACTCTCCACAACTAGCTCCACCATGCGTTTCCCATCTGGGCCGAACGCAGCCACCCGAGCGCCCAGGCCATCAGGCACCTTTGAACCCTCCGGCATAAGGTGCTCGTGCGCAAGCCCCACAAGATTGGAAGCCTGGGCGCAGACGTCCCCGACCACCGAAACAGCCTCTGCAACAACATCCACATCACCTTGGAGAATTCCAGACCCCGACGCAGCAGTCTCCATCGGCTTCGCACCTATAGCAGCTGCACCAAGCAAAGAAACGTCATCACGGGAAGATAGTAGGAACAACAAGACCAACAGTTGAATACCAAACTTACACACAAGCGAGTCCGCCAAGGCGCGAAGACGTTTGCCCTCGACTGCTTCCACCCGCGCACGCGCGTCCTCAGCCTGGCGAAGGCAAACCAGCTCCTCGTGTTGACCGTGCAACTCCGCCTCCTTGGAAGCCAAGGTAGCCTTGAGAATGGAAACCGTCCTCTCCGCCTTCTCGGCAGCCTGGCGACGGCCTGCAAAGCCAGACAGGAGCCTTGTCCTCAATCGCCAGATCAAGCCGACCAAAATACGGAAGACCAAGTTCAGTTGGCTTGGGCTCAGGAGCAACAGCACCAGGAGCCTCAGAAGAATGCGCACCAGGAACTACAACCGCAGTCGAAACAGCAGGAGTCGCCGTCGGCCCAGATTGACCAGCGGCAGCCGAGAGGTCCTCAAGATGCTTGGCCGCCGCTCCAGAACTCGTCGACCTCAGATCAGTTGTAGCTGCGCTGGTGCACGAAGCAGCCGGAGCAGGCGCAGCACTACAAAATAAGCATTATCAGACGCAAGAACAGGGAAAAGGGAACGGGCACAAATCCAGCAGACTCTTACCCGACACGCGCAGCACGAGGGCGCCCCAGCCTCCCAAGCCTGACCCTCTTGGGAGGAGCGGCCGGAGCAGCAGCCGAAGGGGAAGGCCCAACAAAAGGAGCAGCATGCGGGACATCATCATCCAACACAGCATGATCTTCAGCGCTCAAGGGGCGCGACCGCTTCACACAGAAGGGACTCGAATCCTCACTATCTCCAGTCTCCACCAGCACAATTTCAGCATCAACAGCCGGCGCAGCAGCATCAGTTGCGGAAGCACCAGGTTCTTCAAGAATATTGGCATCCTCCGGCTGCGGAGGATTACACGGCACCGGAGCATGGCCTGCAAGGCAAGCAATGTCAACAACAAAGAAAAACTAAGTACTCGTCCAAACAAATGAATGAACACGGGCACCAACCGGCGGCGGAGAATGATCAGAAGCATATGGAAGGACAAGGCGCATT
This sequence comes from Bromus sterilis, assembly GCA_950022295.1. Classification (NCBI taxonomy): domain Eukaryota; kingdom Viridiplantae; phylum Streptophyta; class Magnoliopsida; order Poales; family Poaceae; genus Bromus; species Bromus sterilis. The sequence continues at coordinate 438,069,713 of OX465595.1, forward strand.
TCGGAAATACTCGAGCACTTGGTCACATGTTGGATACGAGCCAGCAAGGCATCAGGTTCTAGCTCTTCAGGCGAGCATCTCGTCGAGTCACCGAGTCCCTCGTACTACCATATAGGGCGAGTTCGATGCTGCAACGGTTGAACTCGCCTCCCCACAAAAACAGAGATGAGATGACCACCAGTCAAGTTATCCTTCAACACAGCAATCCTCTCCAAAAACTGAGTTAGCTCGGACGACTCCACCTCGGTCAAAGAATGAGACCACAAAGGTTGTCTGACCACCCGCGTTCCCGGATTGAAAGAAGCAAGACCAAATTGCTGACCAACAACGAAGCGATCCTTCAGATAAAACCAGCCTCTTCGCCAGCCACTAACAGAATCGATCTTCTCCAAGTCAAAATATGAATGTTTATCCCCAATGGAGATGCCCACTCGACCCACGGCGTACTCAGAGTTCGTCCTTTTTATACTAAAAAGGCGCCTCCAAAATCCCCAATGGGGTAAATCCCCAGGAAGGCCTCACAAAGAGTGATGAAACACGCAATGTGCAAAATCCCGTTGGGAGTCAGGTCATGCAACTGGAGCCGATAGGAATACAGCAAGCCCCGAACGAAAGGATGCAGCGAAAGAGCAAACCCGCGGTGGAAGAAAGCCTGGAAGCATACCCGCTTGTCCGCTGCCGGCGCTGGAATCGACTCATCACAAGGAAGACGCACATCGCCCTCCACCACCACGCCATCAGCAACCATCGCATCCAGATCTCCAGCCCCGAACGTGGACCGCTCCCACTTGCCGGACATCTTGGCCGACTCTACAGCAGCACGGGGGCACTTGGTCATAGATCTCGCAGCATCCCGCAGAGGAGAAAAGATGTAGTCTCAGGAACAAGAAGGAAACAGAGAAAGAGGAGGAAGGCAACGGCTGGGTAAAACCTACAATTTACCCAGCCGCATGGTATTTAACTCAAGAGCCTAGCAAGAAGGGCCACCGTCCAACCTTTTCGCCCAGTAAAACATGGCACGACCCCATACAGAGGCGAAAAGTATGGAAAATCCAACCGGCGCAATAACAACACCGCCCACTACGCGCGCAAAAAGAGGACCATGATCGCGCAACGCGAAAATTTCGGCGGGACAGCGCCAAGTCATTTCCCCGGCAGGCCACAACAGTCAAAAACTTCCAGAAGACCACGCCAACGTCACATCACAGTAAGGCGTACTGCGTACGCCATCAAGGCTCTGAGATTCTATCTTTCAGATCTTTTTCCCGACAAAGAAAAACATCTTACTCCCATCGGGAGAGTACATCATAAGAGTCCCGGGTGCTCCCTCACCTAAAGGTCAGCCATGTGCTCGAGTGACCACTCGCACTCATGAGAGTCTCGGGTGCTCCCTCAACCCGACGCAAGACAAACATGCATTCGCCAAGATCATACGGCGCTAAGAGTCTCAGGTGCTCCCTCACCTCAAGAGCCGAAATGGCATTCGAGTGACTACTCGCGAAAAACCTCCCGTCTGAGCACTCGAAACAAGCTCCACGGGTGAATGAGTGAACAGCTCGCTTGATGTTTTTTTCCAAGCGGGTGCAATGCTATAAGGCTCCGCGCCTCAAAAACACACATTCCTGGAACATGATACAATGTGCCCAGAAGCCACTCCTTGAAGTTCGGCCGGGCTGGGACTTGCCGAAGAGCGATTTCACTCCCAACCTTTTCCATGCGCTGTGCATGATAGAAAAAGCTGGGTGGACGCGCCTTAGGCTATGCACATTACTGGCGGCAAATGAACACCGTAAGACCTAAAGCGGCCATACTTTTGCTCGACACCAGTGTTCCAAGCTCACGTCGAGGGACGTGGGTTTGATTGGGCTACTGTGGTATTTGCCCTAGTGCAATTCACCAAGGCTCGACCAGTCGGCTCCTTGGGCCCTTTCAGCTTAGCATCCCTCGAAACAGGTTTTGTCATGGCCACCAGACTGCCAGCGACCCGCGGATGTACCGCGCATACCAATAACCGACAAATGAATTTACTCGAGTCCCTGTGCGACTCTTCGAGTCCCCCAGGCACTCGGGGGCTACTGACGAGGGGGTGACCCCACGACTCCTACGGATAAGCCTACCTGGTGTCCATGAAGACAGAAGGCCCATGAAGATATAGCCTCGGCCCACTAATTGACACCGACGTAGGAGTCTACGACTCACAAGGAAGGTGCGAAGACCTGCCATACGGAGCAAGCTAGGGTTAGGAAAGCTTACCTGTAAACATAGAGGAACTCCCCGAGACCTAGCCCAGTATATAAGGGCTAGGAGGGGCGACACCAAGGATAACGGATATCATCTGTAACCCTAGCCTTGAGCGCTCCAGCCTTGGCATCCCCTGTAATCGCATCTCCCCCATTAATAATATCTAGCAGGAGCGTGCCTCCCTGTTTGCCAACGAGCTATCGTCCAACCTGTGCCTCTCATGACTAACCCAGGGTCCCTGACCATGGGATTTGCCGGGGTTGATCCCCGTCAAGGTCTATCACTCCTTTTGTGGAGAGCTTTGTATCCGTGGGTGTGGGGTTGTCTATGAAGGAATATTAATGAGAAGTCTATTGGATTCTTCGCTTCACTCGGTATTCTCTTCACGCAATCGACATTATGAGCTGATTCTTATGGGGAGTATTGACCTTATATCAGGTATGGCTTCGAAAACTTTATTTAAATCTTGGCAAGTATAGCTTTGGTCATAACAACAAGCATGTTTTTCTCAAAGTAGCGACATAGCCAAAACCTTTGTGTTATTATGCTTGAAGTGTTATGTTGACAAGGAAGACAACTTGATGTTTCATGCTAGTTTTAATGTTTATGCTTTGTATTGCTTGCATCTAAGTTGTCATCAATTGTCTGGTCTCTCAAAGCCTTGCTAGCCAAAACTCTGTACTAAGCAGAATTCTGCTTGTACTTCCATACCTTGAAACCAACATCTTCCACTTGAGTCCACCATACCTTCCTATTTTTGGTATTCCACTACTACTCCTAAAGTATATAATTTGTGTGCTATCTCTAGATGTTCAAAATCTTCTGTTTTGTGCCACTGATTCAGCTCATGATGAAGTGGTGGGTAACCCATGATCTTCTTAATTTGGACAAGTTTTATCTTGGGATTGCATGCCTAATCTGCAAACCCCTAATACGAGAAGGGACTGGCATGAGTGCCCAGCTAGTAAAAGATAAATACTAACGCACAAGTTCCTTCGCCCATTTATGAGTGATAAACAAAGGAATTTAAGGGGATGTGATCGTCCCCACATGGGAGCCATTCTCGAAACTTGTCCAAATCATGAAGTAATTGAGTTATCTATCAGCAGTCGTTGACGGATCACGCACCTCCCAAAAGTCCGTTTTTATTCTGTTTGATCTAGAGATGGCACATGAGTTTTCCCTGCTTACCCTTTTGCACGGGGTTTATCCTTTATTTTGTGCTGAGTCAGTCCTTCCTACTTCCTTCCTTCTTGAGAGAGAACAAACACTTGATGTTAATAAAGATTCTTGCATACAAAGCTGCATTGAAAGTTAGCATGTTACATCTTTGTTGACATTATCTTTTGATAAGTGAGTTGTTTGCAAAAGCTTATGCGGAGTAAACATCTTCCTTTGTGTTAACATGCGCACTTCTTGACTGATAACATGTTCTTTCCAAAGCTTCAACTGTTCCTTTATAAGTGAAAGAGCAAAAGTAAAAGTTATTAGTTGTTCCTTGACCAAGGCTATGTTTTCCATGATTTGATGAGTTTTCCAGGTCCTACTTTGTTATAATTGTTACTACTTTCTCATAAGGACCTTATGAGTTGAGGTTGCTGTTGAGGATGCTTCAGTTTGGTGAGAAATCTTGATGCTTCTTGTCCGTATTCTTTTATCGACGCTTCACTCTCTAAACTTGTGGACAGGTTTACCGAGCTCAGCAATCTCTTGGGGACAAGCGAGGTCTAAGCTTGGGGGAGTTGATACGTCCAAAATGCATCACTATTTTATATTGTAATTTCATCCTATTCATTGATATATTCCACTTTAAAGTATTGTTCTTATGTTGTTTTGGCTTGTTTTACACAGTTTACAACTTTCCGGTGCCGAAGCAGCAGAACCAGAATTCAGCGGTGAAAAGTGGACACCAAGTTGCGGAATCAGATCAAGTCCAAATGCGATGAAAATTTACGGGGATCATTTTTATTGGAATTGACTGGGTATCGCCGAAGATGGAGGTGAGGGGACCCACCAGGCAGCCAGAAGGGTGCCTGGCGTGGCCCCCCTCCTGGCCACGCCAGGCACCCTCCTGGATGCCTGGTGGCCCCCCTCGGTGCCCCCTCTCGCCTATAAGACCCCCTGGGGTGAAAACCCTAAGGAGAGAAGAGTTTCCGTGTTTTGCCGCCGCCACGGGGCGGAAACCTACAGAGGAGAGTTTCCGTGTTTCGCCGCCGCCACGGGGCGGAAACCTATAGAGGAGAAAATCCATCTCCTGCGGGCAGATTCTGCCGGGGAGATCACCTCCCGGAAGGGGAGATCGTCGCCATCATCATCATCATCGTCACGGGCATCATCGAGATCATCATCAACATCATCCCCAACATCAGCACCATCTCCATCTCCCATCTCATATCACAATTGCAACTTGTGTTGTAATCCGTACTATCTATCCTCTCTACTCTGTTGGTGTTGATTACTACTTTGTGGTGAATGCTATTAAGTTTTGTTGGAGAAATATCATTGTGTCCAGATTTTTTGCCACCCATCTATCACCTCTGATCATGATCTCTTTTATGTCTTGTGAGTAGTTACTTTAGTTCTTGAGAACATGGGAGAAGTCTAGTTGTTAGTAGTCATATGATGTTGAAGTTTTATGTGTTGTTTGATACTTAAGTTGTGTTGTTATTTCTCTAGTGGTGTTATGTGAGTCAAACACTTAACACTTCACCTTTCATGGACCTAGAGGAATACATTGTGCATAAAGGATGCTTATGGTGGGTTGCCGAAGTGACAGAAACCTGAACCCCAGTTCGCACACTTTTGCACAAGGGAGTTATGGATCCTTGATCGTAATGCTGTGGTTAGGCTTATGCCTTAATTACTACCTTGTATTTGCGGATGCTTGCAAGGTGTGTAATCATAAGCGTACACTTATCTTAGTCTAGAAGGTGTACTAGCATTGATCCACCCACCGACACTTATCAACACAATACATATTACTTGGCGGAGTATGGTGAAAGTAACTTGGCTATCTCTCCTGTGTGTTCTCGAGAACGCTTTAGCTTTTATAAGTTTAGTTCCTAGGCTTATCCTTGTGAAAGGATTGGGTCACTTGCTACTCCTCAGTTACCCTGTTTACTTTGCTTGTCTTTTAATTTTCTGTTGCTTAAACCAAAAACCCCTAAATATTTACCTTTGAGTGTGTGCAGCCTTTCCTTATCCAGTGTCACTTATCAGCACCTTCTGCTCCTCGTTGGGATCGACATCCTTATTTATCTAAAAGCTACAATTGATCCCCTGGACTTGTGGGTTATCAAGAATAGTTTATTAGCGCGGTTAACAGGGGAGGCAATCCCACTAAACCTATTAACTTCACCGCCATCAGCTAGTATCATTGCATATCCTGCTACACTGGCAGAGGCATACATTTGCATACATCATGATAGTTATATTTTCTTTATGATTTGAGTACTTTGTAAAGTGTGAAAGATCTTCTATAATTTTTGTAATATATAGAGTGTTGCCCCTAAAGTGAGGAAAAGATCCCAAAGTGGACAAATTAAAAGATTGCATGAAGGGGGATCATAGGTTGTATGATTTACAGTTTTACTTCCTGTTTTATGCTAGTATGCTAGATATATCGACGGTAGCACGAAACAGGACCATCTCTCACAATACCAACATTGTGTTCTCCCTTGGTGGGCACCGCCTGGAAGGTTCTCCCATATGGCTTGATGCTCCGTACATACCGGAGTTGTCCTACATATTAAACGGAGTTCGCATGAGGTTGGGTTCGGCAAGCCTGGCATATGCAGATATGGCCTTGCTGAACAGCTAACATCAAGGTTCGATTGGCAGGCTTGACGTATGTAGATGCGGGCCTGGAACACAGGAGACCGAAAGGTCGAGCACGAGTCACATGCCTGATGTGATTGGCTTAGAGGCCTACCTGGTTTGCATACTGATGGTCGTGACGATCGGGGGAGGTATGGGGGCTGGTATTGTGTAATCACTTAGTTAAATTGAGAGGTGTTTATCTAAGTGGGAGTTTTTTTAGAAATTTGAGATCAAATTGAAACTCCACATATTATGAACTTAATATTCATGTCTTAGCAAATATCATTGTAGAAAACGTCATACCAATGTTTAGAACTATGGCTCTTTTAGTATGATAGAACTTAAGGTAAATGGGTCTTACTTCATTGATGTGTACCAACACAATTAGAGTCATACTCATTAGTAATGACTTCCTAAACATAATACGAAGAACTGCTAGGATATACACCTGACAACTCTGTAATCAAGGAAGATGATGATGAGTATCGCACTCACCGTCACTTATGAATGACTGTCCAATACACCATAATTCATTCTATGGAATCTGAATTGTGAATGCATGTTAACCAACACGTATGACGTGCTAGGTGAACTTGAAAGCACTTGGTCACAAATCAGAGTAATGGAATATGAGTATATGGACGGGGTTTCTTTCAACTATGGTGGAAGGAACAACCTGCTGATAAAGTCACTTGGAAAATGTATAAGATACATGGAACACCTTGTGTATAACTTGGACTATTGAATGACTGGTTACTTTGCGATAACTGGGGAGTTGCATCCGCTTCCTCCCAGTTACAAAGACCATGTCTGGACTATGTCATGAAGGAGAATCGTTCACCTGTCATGAGGTCATGGTTAAAGTCAAGAACTTTAAGAGTAGAACCAATGCAGGAATGGTCATTGACGGAGAAGGTATATTTGATATACGAGTTATAAATGTCTTTCACACGAAACACTAATTGCGGTTGATCAAGTATTCGATGCTTGAACTTACTGCTTGAGAGTGACTTGGAAGGGATGAGGTGACAATGTGTGCTGACGGCAATCAAGATAGTTGATGGTCGACAACACTCTCCCTCTACACCTATCAATTGATTAATATATGAATAAATTTTATGATCGTTTGAATGAGGACTTTATTAGTGTGTCTTGCATCTCGCGAAGACAATTATTCATATTAGTGAGAAACAAGTCAGTTGTTCTCCTTTTATGAATGATATCTCTTATGGTAACATTACGATTATGAATGAGTTATTCTTATATTGATGATAGTTGTTTGATCATTTATAAGAAATATTGTAATGCCAAGAAATATCTAGGTTTAATAATGACACTACAGTTTAAGTCATGAATGGTATGATGATGTCTTAAGATACTTGATCTCTTGACACATACAAAACCATGCCTTTTAGGTGAGATGACTAAAACCTCGCATTCTGGTAAACGGAATGTGTACTGATTTTTGAGTATCATACATTGTGATGTATCGTATGTCAGCATGTGGTGAATTTCATTATTTCGTGAACTTCGTATGTGGACATAGATGAATATTTGTATTCACTAATGAAACATGAGTCTGAAATAATTTGATATGATCAAAAGGGATTTCAGAGTAAAGATGGATATTAAATTAACAAGAAAGACAAGTCTCTACGATTTGATCAAAGTGACAAATGCTTTGAGTTAGTCTTGGGCATAAAGACTTGTGTGAAAGTTGTTCCACAAATTGAAATGTCTTGAGACACTTCAATAAGATTGACGTGCCTGAACATTGTGATCATATTCTATCGAAAAGTGTATGGTCTAAGTTATCTCTTACCAAGTTACGATATTATTGTTTAGAGTTATTAATTTAATATGCAAACACTCACTTCAGCATAGGGAACCATCTGAGTTCGTGGAAACCAACACTATATATGTCATGGTGTGTTGTGGTTTCTAGGAAGCTTGATTTATGTAAGATAAATTATCTTTGTAGTGTATCCTTAGACAACTATGGATGCATCTTCCACAACTAGAACCAAAAGGAGCAAAACTTGTATTGCTATGTTTGGTGTTTGTCAAGAATTGTTCTTGATAAATGTGGTAATGGAAGAAAAGTAAAAGTTCAACCAAGGTAATTTACCTTACCTCCAAATGTCAGAGTAGTGCAACGGAATATGTTCTGGAAGCAAAGCTCTACAATAAGAGGAGAAACTAATGATAATGATCATGATCTTCTGATGGGAGCTTTTACTGAGAAAGGTAGGATTCAAGAATATATATTTGCCCCTGGTGCAAAATGATATTCATGATTCACTTGTCATGTTAATGGAACAAGACATTCCTACGAACTACAAAGAAGCGATGGTGGACCTAAGTACGAGATATGACTATGAGTCATTAAATCCTATGTTGAGTTACATTTATGATTGCTTGAATCTTATCAAGTAAGGAGGTTACTTGATATTCACAATAACTTCAGAGTTATGAGGAATAAATGTGAACATCAAAGGGACGTCAAGATTGGTTTGTCACAAAGATTGTTTCTGACAAATTCAATGGGTTGACTACAATGTGTAGCAATGCTTGAGTCAAAGGGATATTCACTACGATTGATCCAGGATTGTTATCAATACCGTGACTTCCTCAAATCCTGTATTTGAAGAAGTGTTGTAATTGGTACAACAAGAAGGTTTTGGAAAAACATATGGATACTAGTGTCTCGTAAACTGAATTCTCATTTTGATGGATGATCAAAGGATTTTGGACTTAACCAAAATATCGAGGAAACATGCATTTGCATGAAACTGAGTGGGAGCTGAATAGTTTCCTGAAACTTAATATGCAGACGACATATTTTGAGTGGGAGCTATGGGAGTATTATCCTAGACTTATATGTAAATGACATATTTGAGTGGGAGCCATGTGGTTAGTATCCTGAACTTAATATGTGTCTAACATATCTAAGTGGGAGCCATGTGGATGTTATCCTTGTTTTATATGTGGCCGACATATTTGAGTGGGAGCAATATGAGTTTTATCCTATAACTTAATATGTGCATGACATATTTGAGTGGGAGCATGATAACATTCTCATATATGGATAACATATTATGAATGGTGCAGTTGGTGTTAATGATTATTTGAATCTTTCATAAATGAAGATGAATAAGTATTAAGCATTGAAGATCTATTAAGATAGATATGTGTTTAATAACATTGAGTCGTAATACTTTCCTGGATAAGATTCTGAAGGAGTTCAGAATGGGACAAGTCAAGAAGTGGTCCTTACTTGTATATCCAAGAGAAGTGTTGAGTTAATCTCAGTACAAGAACAATGGTTAATGGTTAATGAAAGAAATGGATGTGTTGGATCCTCTATGCCTTTGTCATAGGTTCTTTCATATAAAACCAGAGTTATGTACTCGACGTAATGTGACCCAAGTTCTTAGTAGTAAGAACATGTTGTGATATGATTTATGAGTAAATCATTGAACAAAGAGTTAAGTTTATCCTTCAGTGCCTGAAGAGAACTGAGGATACATCTCAAATTTGTAAAGGATAGTGGACTTGACCATAAATGTTATGCTGGTTCAAGTTTTTACACTAACCTAGAAAATTGAGATATCATACTAATGAATGCCTAAGTTGAAAGAAACATGGTTAGACATCAAAGTTGCATACAATGCACTAAGGATTGAATCTACATTGATGTGGCTGCTTTAGAAGTAGCAGGAGTTATATTATGGCTTAAGAAGTTCGACTTCTGATTGAGTGAGTTTCAAGTGTGCATGACTATGGGAAAGTCCGCGTGACCCACCGGATGTCATTGCTATGACACAGCAAACGAAGTCTCACTTCACCGCCAAATATATATACCTCATCATTATAGTGGATAATGAAGGAATGTCAAATTAGGTGACATTATGATTTGAAAAAGGACATACGGTTCTGAATGGTACCCAGACCGTTGATACAACCTCTTCCACGGGCAAGCATGATCAATAAGGAGTTATGATCCAGAGAAAATGCAACTAGATTATTTGTACTCTAGTGCAAGTGGGAGACTGTTGGGAATGTGCCCTAGAGGCAAATAAAATATGTTTTATCGAGCATATTCCATTAGTTCATAATACGTTTGATACTATGCTATAACTGTATTAAGCGGAAACATTAATACATGTGTGGTATACAAACAACCACGTCCCTAGTAAACCCTAGTATACTAGTCCATTGGGCGATTGATGATCAAGGTTTCCTGATCATGAGACAATGGCGTCTGTTGACAATGGAGTCGTATCATTGGATAATGATATGATGGACATACACCCACCAGAAGTGTTGCGATGTGATCAAGTCACATAGTTCGACATTGCGATAACTATAACGTAGTGACCAGATCCTTAGACCGTAATGATCATACGTAATTACTGCCTATTAGGATGCCTTGATTTGCTACCCACCGCCTGACTGAAATATGCTGGCCATAAAGGAGTACTTCAGGTATTCCGAATAGATATGTTAATGAGTATGCAAATAGATCAAAGCGGGATTTGTCCATCCGTGTGACGGATAGGTACTCTGGGCCCACTCGGTGATGTTACATCATAAAGTTTGCAAACGTGTGACTAGGTCACGGAGTTGTAATATCATGGGAACGAGTAAACTTGTTTGTTGAGAACGAGGAGGAACTAGGTATAGTGGATACCGATGATCAAACCTCGGACAAGCATAAGTACCATAGGACAAAGGGAACAGGCACACGGTTAACGGATCCAACAGCGATTGAAGTTCATTCGATGGAAGCGCAGGGGCTATCAAGGATTGTAACCAGGTCCAATTGATTAGTCATTGATCAATGAGAATTGTCTCGATCATGTCTGCTGTTTCCCGGACCGTAGGGTGTTACACTTAAGGGTACTCGACGCAGTAAGGATTGATTCGGGATCACCGGAGAAATTGGAGAGAACACCGGAATTGTTCCGATGAAGGCCGGAAGTTGTTCCAGGTATTTTGAAAGGTTCAAAATATATTTAATAATGTTTAATATATGTTTTATTATTTAATTATATGAATTAAATATTAAAATGTATTTAAATATAATTAAAAATGGAAGAAAAGGCATATGGGCCTCATAGGGCTCATTAGGGGAGAGGGAGTCCTCCCTCATGGGCCATGGCGCCATGAGGGGGGCCCACCCCCCTAGGGCTGCGCCAAAACCCCCCTCCCTTGGGATTAGTCCCACCCCGGAAGTGGAGGGGGTGGCACCCCTCCTTGGCCTATATAAGGAGGGGTAGGGTGCCCTTTTTTCTTCATACAAATTGATTTGAGACAAGTTTCTCTCATCTCTCTCTCCCTCCTTTCTCCTTCCTCGAGTGGACTCCCCTTGTTTGGAGTCTACACTTGGTTGGGGATTTCTGCACTATACGCACGCCGTCGTGCTGCCGGAATCGGGATCCGAATCCATCTTCTTTCCGCTGCTCTACTGGTTCGGAGCCCGGAGGGACGTCGGGTATACTGTATGTGTATAATCCCGCGAGGCACTACACTTGTGGTGCTACTTCATCGTCGTGGTCGTATCGCGAGGTCTTCATCAGCAACATTCCGACGGGGACGTAATCCCGTCATCGGTCCACAAGGATCGGGTGGCTGCAGGAGTCATCGTGGATCTGCGCGGCATCAGGGATTGCCGGTACGACTACACCAACCACGTTCATGCGGGAACGTTTCCCGCTTAACGGACTACATACTGGTATGTGATCTATTTTTGTCCGTTACTTTCATCGCCATAGCATAGGTCTTGGGTATGGGTCTCGTAGGTTATGAAAAATTTGTGTTTTCTGCCCCGAACCCTAACAATTACGCTACGCTACATCTCAACCTTCCACTTGGGTTAGCCAACGAGGAGCACTACTTCAGTGCCATCAAGCTAATTTCTTGCGTCATTGCCGGGGACTCCAATCGTCAAGATAGGGGAGTTGCACACTATCTTTTACCTTTGCTTTTTAGTCTTGTTAGTTTACCTTTCAGTTCTTGCTTTAGTGTCCTTTATCAAAAATCACAAGAATATTGTTTGTCACACTTGCTGCTACTATGGGTTCCACTGAAAACACCAAGTTGTGTGACTTCACTAGTCACAACAACAATGATTTTATCTGCACTCCTATTGCTACACCTGCTATTTCAGCTACCTCTTATGAAATTAAACCTGCCTTGCTAAACCTTGTTATGAGAGATCAATTCTCCGGTGTTGGAGATGTTGCTGCTTTACACTTAAATAATTTTGTTGAACTCTGTGATGGGCAAAAGTATAAAGAAGTAGAAGGTGATATTGTTAAGCTTAAGCTTTTTCCTTTCTCTTTGAGGGAAGGAGCTAAAATTTGATTTCAATCCTTGCCTAGGAATAGCATAGATTCTTGGGATAAGTGCAAGGATGCTTTTATTGGGAAGTACTATCCACCTGCTAAAATTATCCAATTGAGGAGTAATATTATGAATTTTAAGCAATTGGATAATGAACACGCTGCCAAGCTTGGGAATGAATAAAATCTCTTGTTAAGAAATGCCCTACACATGGTTTGACTACTTGGATGGTTATCCAGACTTTTTATGCTGGCTTGAACTTTACCTCGCGGAACCTGTTAGATTCAGTCGCGGGAGGAACCTTTATGTCAACAACACTTGCTGCTGCCACAAAACTATTAGATGAGATGATGACCAACTATTCCCAATGGCACACCGAAAGAGCTCCAACAGGTAGGATGGTAAACTCTGTCGAGGATATTTCCTCCCTAAATGAAAAAAGTTGACTTGATTATGACTCTACTTACCAAGCAATATCCTATTGATCATCATGATGTCCCTTTAAATTCTTTGGTTGCTCAAGAACAAGCAGATGTGAACTTTATCTCTAGAAACAACTTCAACAATAATGCTTATAGGAGTAATTTTGCTAGCAATCCTAGACCGTTCCCATCCAACAACTATGGGAACAACAACACTTATCCTAGCAACAAGAACTCCACTTCTGAATTAGAAAGCATGCTTAAGGAATTTATCACTACCCAAAAAGCCTTCAAAAAGAGTGTAGAGGAAAAATTAGAGAAATTAGATAATCTCTCTTTAAAGGTAGACAACTTAGCCCTTGATGTTGAGATGCTTAAAATGAGAACTTCTCCCCTCGAGGAGAGGAAGGACGCTCCTATTAATGCTATCCAAATGCAAATTAATGAAAATATTAGGATGATGGCTAAACTTAAAGAAAGATGGGCTAGAGAAAAGGAGGAAGAAGATAGAATTAAGAGCCTTCCTACACACCACACTGTTGATACTATCCAAGTTGTTGAGGATACCCAAACTTTTAGCACCCAACACACTCCTAGTCCCATTGGACCTATTAATGGTGATTCTATTACCTCAACCATAGAAGAAGAAACTCCCATGAACATAGAGGCTTTCAAACAAGTGAGCCTAGATGACACCACTACCACCTTTGATAGTAGTGATATTGATTTTGATAGTTGCACCCTCTCAGAAGTTATTAGCTTACTACACAAAAGGTCTAGAGACCCCCACACTAGCACACTAAATCTTGCCTTCACGGAACATATCACTAATGCTCTCATTAAAGCTAGGGAGGAGAAGCTTAGAGTAGAAGCCTCCATACCTAGGAAGCTAGAATATGGTTGGGATCCTATGATAAAAATGAAATTGAATAACTTCTCTTGCTATGCTTTATGTGATGTTGGAGCTAGTACCTCCGTTATGCCCAAAAGAATGTATGATATGTTTGAATTGAAACCTTTTGATCCTTGTTCTTTTGGAGTTCGTCTCGTTGATTCTTCCGTAAAGAAAACTTTGGGGAAGATCGATGATGTTCTTATCATTGTCAATGATAATTATGTTCCCGTTGATTTCACTATTATGGACATAGAGTGTGAACCTTTATGTCCAATTATTTTGGGACGTCCTTTTGTTCGCACCGTTCGTGCCGTTATTGACATGAAAGAGGGGAATATAAAATTTAAATTCCCTCTTAAAAAGGGGATGGAACACTTCCCTAGGAAGACGATTAAGTTACCTTTTGAGTCCGTTACACGGGCTAGCTATTCTCTTTCACTTGATAAAACTTGACCTTTTTGCTTCTTGCCTAGCTTAAAGGCGTAAAAGAAAGCGCTTGTTTGGAGGCAACCCAAGATCTTTTTACTTATGTTTTTAGTGGTCTTGATGATTGTTACTACTGTAGCAACATCATTGTATCTTTAATTTCAAGCTTTGTGCCAAGTTTAGCCTCGATTGCAAGAAAGTTCAAAAGTTGTGACATGCTGTCCAGAAAACGGATTTTTTCCTTGGACGAAAAAATTAGCCTAAAATCATCAAATCATATTTTTATCTGAATTCTTTTGACAGCGTGCTCTATACAATTGGCTTTCGAGCGCCTGTTCTAAGTTTTTTGATTTGAGTTGCAGAAGTACCTCGAAAAAAAATATTTACTACCTGCTGGTCTGTTTTTCATAGATTCTACCACGTTTTGATTTCCCTCACTTTTGCAAGTCTTGAGCTAGCTTTTTCTTTGCAAAAACTTTTTGGTAATCTTGAGAAACAATAGCCCTTCAAGAAAATCTTTATTTCCAGTAGAGGCAAATTATTTTATTAAGGGTACTAACCTCTCTAATCAGCTTATGATGAGTTATGTATAATGGGAGTTTTCAAGTGTGCGAGGGAGGACGATGAAAGAAGATCCGGGAGTGTCAAACGCTCAAGCTTAGGGATGCCCCCATGCATCCCCAATAAATATTCAAGGAGACTCAAGCGTCTAAGCTTGGGGATGCCCCCGTGCATCCCCTTCTTCATCAACGATCATCTGTTCGTCTTTTGTCTCACTATATTTTTATCACTTCATGCGTTATGTGCTATGCTTGGAGCGTCTCGCTATTTAGATTACTTTATTTAGTTTTCTTTAGCTTTTGCTTGCTGTTCATAACAAGTTAGAACCCAGCTTACTTTGTGTGGGAGAGATACACGCTCCACTTCAAACTAGAACACATCGTAGAATTTTCATGTTTATCTTTCTTTTGTTGTGTGTTCTTTATCTTTTTGTAGCTACTGTCATGCTTAGCTCTTACTTTTTATGTTTATATTTTTCAAGAGCTTTAGTTTAGTTTGTTGCTGGAACTATCTTTAGTTTTCATGTTTATCTTGTTAAGAGAGTTGGTTGTTGCACTGAGTTGTGTCTTGTCTTTAAGTAGGTAATTGAGGTTGCTATTTAATTGTAGTGGTAACTTGCAATAGTTTTGAGGTATTGTTGTGAGTAATGTTTGAACTTTTGGTGTCAATAGCTCTAGCCTATTAGTGATAGGTGTCGTATTTTGGGAAATCCGTGTTTATTTTCAAAAACTACAAAAATTAGTTGAGAACTCTAGCTACTAGATGGATCACTAATATTTGGAGGGATCGGATATTAGAGTACACTCACGTACCATGAGTCGAGGATGCACAAGGATAACCAAACCCCCATACGCTTCTCCTCGGGGTACTTGTCTCTTTGTGAACCTCCTGATTAGATTGAGAGTTACCGATAATAAGTGCATGCGTTCTTCGGACTAATGTAAGTATTGAAAGTTGACACTTCCACCTCCTCATATTTGCTAGCCTCTTCGGTACCGTGCATTGGCCTCTTCTCATTCCGAGAGTTGGCATCCACCTCACCGGTGCATCCAAACCCTTTGCATGATACGCTCTGTCATCATAAACCTCCTTATATCTTTCCTGAAAACAACCACCATACCTACCTATCAAGGCATTTCCATAGCCTTTCCAAGATACATTGCCATGCAACATCCACCTTCTCATTACTAGATCTTCATGTCATACATGTTCCTGCTACACTGGCAGAGGCATACATTTGCATACATCATGATAGCTACATCTTCTTTATGTTGAGTACCTTGTAAAGTGTGAAGATGTTCTATACTTCTTGTAAAATAGAGTGTTGCCCTTAAGTGAGGAAAATATCCCAAAGAGGACAAACTTAAAAGATACCAAAGAGGACACATGAGAGTTAGATAGAAAGAGCCATTGAGGCCATAAAAATAAAAAAAATAAAAAAAAGAGAAAAATAAAAATAAAAAGAGAGAAAGGGGCAACACTACTGCCCTTTTGAAAGATCCACACTAGTACTCCCTCTTATCCTTGTACTCCATAGAGATGATCATTCATGCATATAGCTATGTGGGGACCTTCACACTATAGAACTTGGCTTGTATATTCTAATGATGAGCCTCCTCAAACGAGCTCTAGGTCTTCTTGAGTGAGCAAGTTGGATGCACCCCCACTAGTTCCATTGGAGAGATTTTCTTAGCTCATATGTGCATTCGTTGCATGGCAATCCCTACTCCTCACATCATATCTATCATTTGGCCTTCTCGCCTATGTTTGTCCTCATTGATGTGAGCCTTTTACACCTATTTTGTCTTCCTCCTCCATCGTATCTCTCTCTTTGCCATCCTAAGTGTCAACTTCCGTGCTTACGCTCATCCATTGCATGAGTGCTCAAAATATCGAAAGGGAGTGGATCAAATTGACTTCTACCTGGCTAGTGGTCTGGGGACGAGTCAAGATAAGATTCCAAAGAAGACTAAGTGTGAAAATTTAGTAGATTGAGTTCTCAACAAATAAATATATTTTTCTCGTATTCCCGTCCGCACTTCTTGTACGCAAACACCATCTGGAGACATTCGAGTCACATACAGCGAGAGCTCTTGCACCTTTATGTTCTTATGTTGCTTGTTTCAATGCTAATATAGACTCTTGCTTGTTATGACTTGAATTGAAATACATACCTTGATTGCTTTACTTAAAATTTCTTTTATGGTTGGTAGCATGTCACCACAAAAATTACGATTGTTATCATTTACCTACTCGAGGACGAGCAGGAATTAAGCTTGAGGATGTTGACACGTCCCAAACGTATCTATAATTTATGCTTGCTCTATGCATGTTTTGTGTGATATTGCTATGCTTTAGATATACTTTCATACACTTTTGATCATATTTTGATTAACCTATTAACTCAGTGCACCCCAGTGCCAGTTCCTTCTGCTGTTTTTCTTATTTCAGGTTTCCCCCGTATTAAAAATGCTCCAATTTTTTTGGGAAAATCCAATAAAAAATCAGCACTTCGAAAGCTTCCAGTGTCCCCAAGGGGGGGGGGCGGAGGGGACCCACCAGGGCCCCAGGCACCCTCCCGGCGCGCCCTCTGGTGGGGCCGCGCCAGGGGGCCGCCTGGACCCCTGGTGGCCCTCCTGGTTGCCCCCTTCGCCTATATTTATCCCTCGTCACGAAACCCCCGAGACGAGAACCCTTTTTTGCGATCTCGCCTCTGTTCCACCACCGCCGCGCTTCCAAGATCGGGAGCACCAGAAGACCTCTTCCCGGCACCCCGCCAGAGGGAGGATTGACCTCCGGGAGCTTCTCCACCACCGTGGACGCTTCCCGGATGATCCGTGAGTAGTCCACCTTGGACCATGGGTCCATGATCGGTAGCCATGTGATGTTCTCCTCCCCTCTTTGTTCTTCATGGATTAGACCTTGTGAGCCGCCCTACATGGTCAAGGCACATATGTAATTCTTTCTGTTGTACCTATGTTGAGTTTGCTGGGATCTGATGGATTATGAGACTATGTTCAGATTGTGATTCAGTAATATATTTGGTTCTTATATTTTATATTTTTGTTCTTGAGCAATTCTTGCATGTTCTCCGTTGCTATTTATTGATTTGGCCAAGTAGTAGGTAGTGACTCCAAGAGGGAGCGTTATGCATGATTGTGGGTTCATTGTAAGGCCCGATATGCGGTACTGTTCCAGATCTAGATGTTTCCATCCAGATCCAGGGACGAAGCACATACCGGTCCCACTTCGACATATGACAATGCCATATGCCCCGGATTTCCAACATGATATCACAACATTACAGATACAAGGATACAACATCTCATACAATCGGCATACAACTGCCTTAATACAATACAACAACGGAAGATACATGTCTGAGTACGGACTACAAACAAATGCCTAGTGGCAAAGAGAAAATCATCGATCCCCGTAACCACACGGGTCCAGGCCCTCCGCCGGGATCCGCCTAACTAGTCGTCGTCGAGTCTCCACGTGAAACGTCGATCACCGTACCTGTTGTCGATCAAGAACCCTGAAAAGAGTTTGGGGGTAGTATCATGAGTACAGAAGTACTCAGCATCCAACTGTAGTGGTCATCTGACCCAGCAAGGACTTCATCACTCGTCATTCTACGACAACCAGTAGTTTACGGTAAGGATGGGGTAAGTGGTGAGGTTGCTGCCGCACTAGCATGTATGAAGTGGCTAACGATCTAGAGAGTAATATAAGAAGCCAAGCATTCGATGAGGAATCACCTCCAACAAGTCTGCTATCCACCTACTACGCAAACATAACACCTATCCTATCCTTGTCCTCCTCTACGCATCCCGACGAAGAAGAAGCAGTCAAGGCACACACACATTGATCAAGTTATGTTAAGATTATCTCAGTTGTAGTTGTCTATGAACAAGGAGTAGATCTCAAGTCGTCCATAACCGTGGACACGACTTCTCAAAAAGATTTAACCCCGCAGGGTTGTACCAACTGCCCATTACAAGGCTCCGCACGCACGCCCATCACTCTCAGTTGCTACCCATGATAGGCAACCATTTTGTGATTTAGTTCCGAGAGGTACGAAACGACAAGTCCCTCTAGCTAACAACGAACAAATCCGGGTGGCCCCCGGGGATTCGACAGCCAATCCAAAAGTTGGCCACGCTCTCGAATCGGACTCTTCCGTCTCAACGGGGTTTGGGTTACCGAGACGCCTCACGTGAGGCCTCGGGCCCTCGCCGGTCAAAGTTGGACCAATAGGGAAACAAAGTCCTCACTGGTCCGGGTTGTTTTAAAGGATGTCTGCCAGGAGCTACCCGACAGGCATATATGCATGGTTTTCAAATGGTAAATCAGCTTGGGCCACCACTAGAAATGTTTGAAGCTAGATAGGTAAGAAAAGGGGACCCCATAAAATCCCACACGCGGTTAGGCACGCTCAGTCTTAAAACCAATACCCGGAACTCGGATCCTAGGTGACTCGAATGGAACAAAGCGTCGGGGCGGGATAGCCTAGACCTTCCATCCTTCTTCGAGTATAGTCAACATTATAATAATCATATCATCAACAAC
Source organism: Bromus sterilis (assembly GCA_950022295.1). Taxonomy (NCBI): domain Eukaryota; kingdom Viridiplantae; phylum Streptophyta; class Magnoliopsida; order Poales; family Poaceae; genus Bromus; species Bromus sterilis. The sequence goes on from OX465595.1 coordinate 438,088,997, forward strand.
AATATAATAATGTGATATCCCAAACCAAGGAGTAACAGGAGGTAACATCGTAGCATCCTAAGCATGCATACTAAGCAGGGGCTGAGCAACGAGCAATAGTAACATAGCAGTACAAGGTTTGCTGGGAGGGGACATGGTTGTATCGGTTTGAAAGAGGCTGTAAACATGTGGTAGGATCAAACATCGAACCTATCCTAGACTAGCATGCAAACCGCTGGTTGAAATAGAATGGATCATAAGTAATGTATAGTCCTTGCCTGTTGATAAGTCGGGTTCCGAAGGTGTAGTTGATCGCAAGCTCGCATCATCTCCGAAGGTACCCGCGGAAGAACACAAGACGTTAAACACTGGAAAGCAATCAACGAGCAAGCACTCTATTACTACGAAGCAAACACGAGCAAGCACCTACCGTCGAGATCGGTTACTAACAAGTTAAGTGGAGTATCCGTCACACACGACGATACCGCACGCTTATATTGGTTCAAGTTGTTTAGTTACAGAAGGTGAGCAAAGGTTATTAACATGTCATCTCACTCAAGCATGGCATAGCACAAACATGGCAGGAGGTGAAGCACAAAGTAAACTATCTAATCTAGTCCTTTTAAGTGGGGGTAAAACCTATACATGCCAACTATTATGGACCCCATGATAATTATAATGTTTGGTACTGTTTTGCCCTAAACAATATTTTATTATTTTTATTATCAAGCAAGAACAGCATAAACACAATCTACACGAAATTCTAGTCAAGTTACATATAAAGAACATTTCAATCAAAGGTACGGTTAAAAAGTTATTAAATAAACAGTTTACAGTGGCATGCGGTGGTAATTAGCAGGCAAACAACATGTAAACAAGGTCAAACATGGCAAAAGAGCACATTTTATTAATCTACACAAAATTCTAAGCAATTTTCATTTTTAAAGCGTCGCGATCCGAGCTACCGTTAAAAAGTTACGAGCAAGTAAAATAATAACACAATCTGCAATTTTAATTAAACCAGAAAAAAACTAAACGTTCTCGGGCCTATTCTGTTCTTCTGGGCCGAAACAGGGGGTGCAACGCAGCTAAGCTACGCTCACAGGCGCTACATAGGTACATGGGCCAAGCCCAGCAACAATTGGCCCAGGAGGCGTGGGCGTTGGAGGTGTGGGTCGCGGGGGAATGGGCCGCCTGGGGCGCGCCGGCCCATGTGGCGACCGAGCGGGGCGCTCGCCCTCTTCCTCGTCCCGAGCGAGACTGCAGGCGGCGGCGGCGCTGCAGCTCCTCCGACGAGGGTCCGGCGAGGGTAGGAGGTGGATCCAGGGCGGCGCGCGGGTTCTAGATCCTGCGGAGGGTAGTCCGGCGGCGCATCAGGAACGGAGGCAACGCGGAGCTAGACGGCTCGAGGACGCCGTCCGTGGAGCGCGGCGGCGCATCCTGCAGACCGGGAAGAGGAGGGGGTGAGGAAGCGGCGAGAGGAGGAGGCGCAGGTGCGACGGTGACCTGCGGCGCACAGCCCGGCTGGCCGGCGGCGGCTCCCTGACCGAAGACAGGCGGCGGCGCTCGGGAGGAGGAAAGAGGAGGTGAGAGGCTGGGTGGTGACGTGGCGACCTCTGGGCCATCGGATCGCCAGATCTGACGGTCCAGAGCGCCTGGGGATTAGGGTTTCGGATTTGGGGGCAAATTGGGCAGATCTGGACATGGTGAGGGGGGTGGCTGCAATTTTGTGTTAGGGGAAACCCTAAGTGCGGGTGGGAGAGTGGTGGTCTTTATATAGCCCAGGTGGCTGGCAGTTTGCAAAAATATCCCCGGTTTTTCTCTCTCGCGTGCGGTGCTTACGTTTCTGACCGCCGGGGGTCCGCAGGACCTCTGATTCGGGTAAAACTTCGAACTGCGCGATCAGCGCGTCGAGCCAGCAGCGTTCACCTCGTGCTGGAACCGTTCTGAGAACAAGTTCCGGCGCGCTAGAAAAAATATCCCGTTTAGTTATTAAACGGGGTTTTCGTTCCGTTGGCTGCGGCTGGTCTCGTGCGGTTTTCGCGACGGTGATCGGATGAAACCCGGTGTCGCAAAGGTCGAGTGTTAGGGTGGCAAGGGTCGGTCTCCGCCCGATACGAGATAAGAGGGAGAAAATGATCGCCGATCGATAAATCGGGGATGCAAACACCGCAAACAAAACAGTCAATCAAACAATTCACACCGAAAACAAAAATTTTATTTTTTGTGAAATCTGGGCTGTTACATTCATGCCCCCTGATGACTAGCTTGAGTGACAGAAACATGAGTCTAGGGGATGTGTTGTTGCCACAAGGGGGAAAACAACGGTGTTTGTAACCGCGGTTGCAAGGATTATTTACTTTACGCAAAGTTATTTTAATGCAGTTGTCTGTTGCTTTGGGTTACGGTGTTTGTATCGTCGAAATCTTCAGGTCAAGCAAGCAATCAACTTGCGTGAAAGGGCTCTCCGGGTAGATGCGACCACGAGATCCTAATGTCAGAATTAGAAAAATCTTTAACCCGAAAGGAAGAGAGAGAAGAGTCCGAGAGTAAAGGTACGGAGAAAAAGATCCTAATCCCACCCAGTTTGCGACGTGGGCCGATAAGCCACACGCCATTGTTAGTAAAGTAGTTTTGCAAAGACTAGACTCGACTTCGACCAAGGAGTTGGAAGGGGGTGTCCTACAGGCAGCCGGCTCTGATACCAACTTGTCACGCCCCCAAAATCAAACCGTGTACAGTAATCATACACGCAAGGTACACGATCGAGATCAGGGACTCACAGTGAGATATCACAACACAACTCTACAAATAAAATAATACAAGCTGTATAATACAATCCAGGGGCCACGAGGGCTCGAATACAATAGCTCGAGAGCACAAAGTTAGCGGAAGCAATAGTATCTGAGTACAGACACAAGGATACAAGGTTGCCTTAAGAAGGCTAGCACAAATATCAACAACGATCGAGAAGGCGAGGCCTCCTGCCTAGGAACCTCCAAACTACTCCTGGTCAAAGGGGAACTCGATGTCGTAGAAGGCATCGGGGATCTTCACGTTGCGGTGGTCGGCATCGGGGATCTTCTGCTCCTAGCTAGGCTCCAACGTCGACTGCAGCGGACGATCAGGCAAAACAAAAAGGGGGAAATAAAGCAAGGGTGAGTATCTAGCATACCCGTGAGTCTTACGTCCGCTACTAAGCATTTATGCATTTGTATCAAATGGAAAGGGGAGGCTGTATATAGTGGACTGCAAGGTAGAAAGTCAGAATAAGGAAGAGAAGCTAGGCCTATCGAAGACTAGCATCTTCCGACGAGTCTTGAAGCACAAGAAGAGAATAGCCAACAGTTCAATAGCATGAATGTAATAACAATGCAACAGAAGTTGCTGCAGCATTGTATAATAGTAAGTTGTAATAATTAATAATTATAAATGCCTCCGAGATCCGCTCCTCGACTTCCCTGTGAGGAAGAGAAACCGGAACCAACTGTTTAATAGTAGTAGTTTGTAGTAGTAGGCTCTGGCTTCAGCATAAAGCGTCCTCTTACCGTGGACACGACTATTCGAATAGATCAAACTCCCTGCAGGGGTGCACTACTGTTCAGCCTGCACGCTCGGATCTCCAGGGTGGTGTACACCTTGTTAGGGAATGCCCCACCGAGGCTATCCGACACGCCGAGGCCCATCCTACGACTCATCAGAGAGGTCCCCGCCGGTCTAAAGTCCTAAGCGCAAGGGGATCTTGGACCGTCTCCCCTCACCCTCCGGGTCATTGTGTGCCAGGTGATTCCACGCAACTCTTCCAGGATGCGGATCGACCTAACCACAATGCTGAACTGTACGTCTTTCAGAGTTTTCGAACGAGACCACAACGCGGAGGGCCCACACCGTTATCCCACGTGAAGATAGTGCGTACAAGCCTTTGCGGCCTCTCAAGTCATCCACCTGAACCGTTAGTAGTTTTATTATTATCTGTCGGGACAACCGTTATCGTTGCCCCTTTCTGGGTGAGTCGCGGACAACGATAGCAGTCAGGTCCACCAGTAACATCGGTGCCTGCCCTACCGTCCCACCAACTCGTGCGGTTACCAACAAGGTGAACCGTCTCCTTACCTTGTCTCGCGTTTGCTCTTTGAAGAGCTCGACTTTCGTACAACAGGATACCTGTCGTACACGAACAGTACCAGGCCCGCCGCACACCGGTGGAATACACCTGACCTGTTGTTCCGCAAAGATACCATGCGCGGGCACCGTGGGGTCACCCGACTCCTTACCTTTAAGGACACCAGTTGATTCGAGTGCCTACCATCAAGTGAAACCAGGAAGAATCACCCTCGATGGTACACTTGAAGAGGTTCGACCGAGAGTCCGAGACATCAGCGGAATGAACTAAAGAGGAATATTCTCGTATCACCCCGGTGGTGCCGAGACACCAGCGGAATGAACTAAAGAGGAATACCCTCGTATCAAACTCGAAGCGACTCGCCAGAGTCTCGCCGTTGTAGGTTCCCTAGGGTGTCTACATTGATCCGTACCTGTTGCAGTTATAATAATTGTAATTCGCGTTCCCTCACCAGAGTGATCACGGCCCGCTATTCTAAACCTAGCTAACAATGCGCAGGGTTTACTGTTGAATATTATATATATTTATGCAACATAGGATAAAGGAAGGTACATCAAGGGGCGACAATGATAGGCTATGCAATGAATAGGAATGTAACGTAGCACCAACAGCAAATGCCTAGTGCAAGAAATGTACGGAAAGATAGACGATATATGGGGAAGGAAAATTGCTCTACTTGCCTGGAAGCTCGACGGTAGAGGTACGATCGTCGTCGACGTAGTCGATCACAGGGCATCAGCAGCGGACGTCGAGACTACCGGACAATAAGAGAGGGGGAAGAAACAATAAATACACGGCAATAATAGCAATACAAAAATATGACATAGCAGATACGAAGCAACAGGGCTCTAACGCAGTGTTAAGTAATTCAGGCGACGTGGGAATTTATCCGAGGATGACTCATCGGTACCGGTTGATTACCGGACAGATGATCCAGAGGGGGAAGGTTCCATGTCTGCAGTGTTAGAGTCATCTGACAGACATGTGGATAGTGTATCCGTGTTAGTTGATCCATTCTGAGCAACTTTCGTATACATAACATTTTCATCCGGAATGTTTTACCGGCTCCGGTTGTCTGACAGACAGATGAACCGGAGGGGAAAGTTCCAATTTCGGTAAGTCAGAGGGGGGTGGTGGGCATACGGGTAGCGTAGTCGTATTCGTTTTATTTTTCTGATCAAGTTTGATGTATAAATTATTTTGATCGACTTACAGATTAAAATATATTGATTTTTAAAGATTTAATCATTTTAATCATTTTCTGGAAATTCTTTATTATTATTAATTCAACATTATCTAAAATAGTGATGTTGACTAGTCAAACTGACAAAGAGGGCCCACCTGTCAGTGACTCAGAGTTAATATATTTAAATAAAACATTTCTTATAATTAAAAAGGCTAGGGCCCACTTGTCATAGACATCGATTTTGGAACCCACTGAATTTTTCTAAGTCTGTAGATCTCCGGTGTTTACATCCATTAGCGTCTTCGGAGGGTTGCGGTTTAGGGTTCCACTCCTCCGATGAACTTGTGTTCTATACCAATCTTTATCAGTTGACAATGACCTCGAATCCGGTACGGATGGCATTTTTAGTAGAGCACATTTACTTAATTAAAACTCGGTCCGAATAGTGCTACTCAAAGCTAATTCCAGAAATCATTAAAAGATATCAAGTTTGCTTAACGATTGCCACATATCTACAGCTCCAATGGAGATACTTCTTATATGTGTTTTGCACCATATAAAAAGTACTTTCATGCCATGCCCTTAAATGGCATGAAAGATCCCTATAGTGTGTTCATCTATAACTTCAAAATAGCAATGGTGATATATCTATCTTTCGGTTAACAGAAATTTGTATTTTGTCATTTTTACAAGATTTAATCTATGCACTTTCTGAAGTTGGTCCAATGGAACTAAACAAAGCTGGTTATGTCTAGTTTCCATTCATATTATTTTCAGCCATTTTAGGATATTATTTTTTGCTATTTTGCGCTGCAAAAAATGGTACAGCAGCAGTTTTAGCAATAGCAATAAGCTGCTACAGTAGCATTCAGCAGCAGCCGTAGTTGTTTGAGCAGCAGCAGCCTCAGCTCCATGCAGGTGCAGCAGCAGCAACAAGCCATAGCGAGTCCACCCGTGGTCGTTCGTGCATGAAGGCAGGGACAAGCCGGTGGTTGCCTGGGTGTGCGCGCGCGCGCGCACACACGTTGTACACACACAAGCTGTACAAGCAGCACACACACACCACGCACACACACTACACACGCCAGGAACGCACACACCAGCCATGGCTTGGTTGTGGCTAGCACGCAGCAGCGCTGCCGCGGCTGCCGGAGGCAGAGACAGTGGCTAGCGGGAGAGGCTGCGGCCAAGCACGACGAGCGCGCGCGCGAGGGCACGGCCGACGGCGGCGGCCGGAGCCAGCCGTGGCTGTCACAGACACACACGAACATGCCACGGCCATGAAGCGAGCAGCGGCAAGCATGGACAGGCTAGGGGCGTGATGGGCGCGAGTACACGGGGGCCCAACCGGGTGCAGGGCAGGGACGGCCGGGAGCTCGGGCACAACGGTGACAGCGTCCTGTGGCGACGGATTCGACGAGGAAAAAAGGGAAATCGGAGGAGAAGCTCACCCCAGAGCTTGTAGACAAGGTTAGAAGGCGCGGGGTAGGCTGGTTGCGACGAGCTCGACGACGACAAGCGACGGCCGTGTCGGAAGACCGGATCGATCCCGAGCACACGTTGGCTCCCGGCTCGACTCCTTCCACAGGCTGATGAAGACGATGATGTTGCACGGATTGGACATGATGTCTTGGCCTGGGGGTGAGGTCGGCCGCGCGAGCTCATGGGGCGCGCCCATGGCAGCTCGGGCGAGGTATGCTCCAAATCGAGGAAGAAGGCGAGGCAGGGAAGGAGAGTGGGGATTAGGGTTTCGGGGGGCTGGGGGGGGTCCTTCTTATCCTCTCCTCAGTGTTCCTGTAGTGCCAGACGTCGAGCATCGGCGACCAAGCGCCGACAGCGCCATGGTTTGTGCCTCGTGTAGTGTGAGGTAGGGGAAAACAAGTGGGGATTGGGCTGTGCCCTGGGTGGGCTTCGCCCTGAGCGGTAGATAGGGTGTTTGCTATTTGTTTTGTTTTCGGTTTTCTTTGTCTTTATTCTTTTTTATTTGTATTTTATTTGTCTAGCAATAGAATTTGATAAAATGTGATATGAGTCCTAATATTTCTGTTACATTGGCTGTGTTGCTAAAAAAAATTGTGCTCAACAAAATTAATTTGCATTTTTTTGCTTTATTTAGAAAGGGGAAAAGCAGATATGTTGCTACTGTTTTTATTTGATTACCTTATTAAAACATTGTAATAAATTACCACCGCTATCTTAATATGATCCAATGATTATTTTCTATTTAATAAAATTGTTTGCATAATTTTTGGTTAAGGTTTATTTTCCACTTTGTTGTTAATTCCATCCAAAGGGGATTTTGAATTGTGATTTGAATCAAGGTGATCAATGCATGGTTAATCACAGGGACTTGGTATTAATCAAAAGTGATTACTGTAACATGACATTGGGGGTGTTACATCTCTCTTATAGTCTTATTGTATTGGAGAAGCAAGCAAACATTGTATTGGAGGATTTATCAAGTAAGTCTCTTATTTGTATCTATCTATGATTCGATAGCCATATGTGAGTAATTTACCGTAGGCAATGGGTTGAGGCATCACCCTTGCAACCCTATGTTTTTGTGATTCGGGATTGTTGGGGACTTTGACTCCAATGTGTTTTTTGTTGATCTTACTATTGACTTATTTTTTGTCCTCTTCTCTTTCTAAGACCCTCCCGGTACCCAAGATCCCTTGATTTGATCTAGGCGGAGGTAACAAGCAGAGATGCATGGAGCGTCCTACTAAACGTCGGTGATAGAAATAATTAATAGGATAGAGTGTAATCAATTCTCTTCTGAATTTGTGGTACATTCATTAAACTTGAAATGCTTTTGTACGATTTATCTTAATAATCCATGCGACAGTAAGAGCCATCGATTGGACAAATGACTCATGAGGGTGAAACCGGATCGGATTCAGAAGGATAATCTCTATACCGTATCCTATTATATATTTATATTTGGATTCGGAAATGGAACGAATGCAGATTCGAATACCGGATTAAGCGGATTCAGACACAGTACTGTAACAGGACAACATCGGATCAGAAACAGACATTTACCATATTCATAGATGAGGAATATATAAATGCTTTAAATTAGAATTATACATTAACAACGAGCAAATATAAATATTTATACACTTTGAAAACACAGAGCACTGGATAGTATTGAAATAATCCAAATAATCACTAACAAAAATATATCTTGTCTCGTAAGCAAAGATAACATTCACATACTGCTCCTTAATACTTAAAACTTGGTCTATCAATCAGATTCGGAAATTAAAAGATCGGATTATCCGGCTAGAGAAAACGGATTATCCTATTACGTATGTCGGATATTAGTAATACCATATCCTATCAATCAGATTCAGGTTCTGACCGGATGTAAAAAATCTATTAACGTATTCTACAAAAATGGATTCGGACGGAAATTATCCTAAGCACTTTCACCCTTACTCATGGTGTTGGTCGTGAGCCGGTCATGATGTACTTCAGATGCATCTCCCATTACTTCTCGCAAGACGCATCGACATCCACAAGGGTTGTATAATATCAAGACAAGATCCCTATCACAAATTCAAGCGTGTAAATATCAAGACCTCAATCCATGCCTATATATTTATTTTTGTTAACACCGATAACCATTACACCGTTTGTTCAAGGTAAGAGCCTAACAACACCACAAAGAGAGAGAGAGAGAGAGAGAGAGAGAGAGAGAGAGAGAGAATATATTTATTGTTGTTAACACCGATAACCATTACACCGTTTGTTCAAGGTAAGAGCCTAACAACACCGCAAAGAGAGAGAGAGAGAGAGAGAGAGAGAGAGAGAGAGAGAGAGAGAGAGAGAGCGCAATATAAGCATGTAAGAAAAGTCACAAATAAGAATAAGAAAAGTCTTATAACTCTCAACACCGTAAGCCAATCCTAGCTTAGCAACAACATTATTACACCCATTAGGGCTAGGACACAAAAATAGAGAAAGACACACTATCCACCGATTATATCATATTATGTGTCTTAGTGGTTGCTGGAGTATCTTCTTTGAGAACTTCAGTGAGGGTACGTGATCCTGACTGAGGAGGTGGTGAAGCAACATCCTTCTCTCCATTGTTCATCTCGGATGATTCAGGAATCAACTGATTTGAAAGAGAGACACCCATGGAACCGGCTGTAATACCACGTTTTGCATCACCTGCAACTTCCTGCGCAATAATCTCTGCAGCTTTCACAAGGGAATCTGTCAGCGTAGACTTGCCTGCAAAAATGTAAATAACCATGTATGAAAAATGCACAATTTAGTATTAAAAAGAATAAAAAAGCACCGGGTTCGAACAATTAAACCTAATCTATATTAATATACAATTGAAATATTAACTTGAGTAGTAGAAGAAGTAAAGTACACAGCAAAGAGTGTAAGTATCAAATATCAGTGCATAGAGACTCAAATAAATGTATCAACATGATTATACACCAATTGCAGTAGATTTATAGCCCAGGGCATATATGTACGTACTCTCTTCGTTCCAAATTAGATGACTTACATTTGCCCACATGTGTATGCAAATGGAAGTCATTTAATTTGGAACGGAGGGAGTACTGGTTACATTTTAGCTTATTAAAGCATTCATCAATCATACAATAAAAAAACAAGAAAGGTGAGCTGATACTTTGATGGACGAAACTAATTATTTCAGAATAGCATTAAACAGCTAATTGTTGAATTTAAAGTGACACAATTTTTTATAATTAATGCAATATACAGTTAAGAACGGGCTATAAAGACATCAATCAACGGGATTCTACATTATAAACTTGATAGTCCGATTGTCACTGTTCAGGTACATACCATGGTCAACTTGAGCAATAACAGACATTTTACTGATGTTGTTCTTCCTGTCCATAATCTCGCGGAGCTCCTCGGCTGTAAACTTCACCATCCTCGATGAATTGTCAGGGTTGGGATACAAGTTCCTACCCAAAGAGTAGAGAGCGTGAATGTCCAACATTAATAAGATGAATAGATACACAGGGGAAGCAGGCACACTGTAAAACAATAAGTTTGCTACGTACGCAACGATTCTTTTGCCACAATTGCATCGCACATTGTAAAAGGACAGTGCAATGCGCAGTAGTACTACGTTGCAGTTGAAACTTGAAACTCTGCATGGCGTGCAACGCAACCGACCACGTACGCGTGGGGATCACTAAGAAAAAACACCAGAAGATGAATCACATGCAATCGTTTAAACGACGACATGATCAGATCACATCTGAGAAAGTCACGCGATAATTTTAATTTAGCGAACCCGTGAAAGAACAGACGTAGTACGGCAAAATAGCCAGCATATAACATGACACCGCGCTAGAACGACAGATCCACGGTAAAGACGACGGGATCACGACGTCCGCTAGGGTTAGCGACCAGATATATAATAAATCGGTGGATCATGACGAGCGCTCAGCAATGGGAGAATGAACGAATTATACATGTAAATTCTGATGACGACGACGAATCCAGCAAACTCCAGGAAGCAATAGCAAGCGGCGGCGGCGAATGGTCTGCCACTCTGCCTCTTCTCCTTTTATAGGAGGAGCAAGAGTACCGGGCACGCACGGACAACGGCCCAAAAGTGATCTTTGTGGAGTGATGGCCCGGCCCATAAGATAACTTGTATGCTGTGGTGTGTTCCAATGAACCCATCACTGTCACTTGAAGACAGTCTTTTTTCGAGTTATAAACCTCTGACTTCCCTAACTCTATCTCTACACATAAAAAATAAAGTTTTATATTTCATTCAATTTTTTTCACCGTGTCTTTGTCCAACCTTCCATGTAGATCATACGGAGTATTTTTTCAGTAATTTCACATGATTTTTGTGAAATGAATAGATCACATTCTATAAACAATTTTTTTGTTGGCAACAAATAAATAGCTGCTAATATCTTATTTTATATAATCAAATAAATCAGATCAATCATAAGAAGATGGCTATTTTGTCAGTTTGAGCAATGTCAAAAATAATACATGATTTATAGTCAAAATATAATCTTATTTTGTCTATTTTTGTTGCATTAAAATGTATTTTTATATGGTCCTCTTCTTACATTAAAAAATATTCAATCCCCGTGACAACGCATGACCACCTACCTAGTTAAATTAATGAAGCCAACATGATCAATACACATCACAACATGTTTCTGTTGACGAAGAATCTGTTCAACGCAACACAGACTTGCACCGCGCAATTGTTTAGAATAAGGGAGTCACCACTTCATTTTTCGTTACGAAGAACGGATGATTTAGAAGCAAATCAACAAAGAGATCTTCAATTTCGGAGAAGAAACGAGTGTTTTACGAGCAAAACACCAAAGATTACCTAGAACTAGACAAAAAGTAGAAGAACTTGAAAAGTAGATGTGTTTTTGGGTATATGTCGATTGTGTGTCCAATCGGCCGTCACCTCATCTATATATGAGGAGGCTGGGCTTTCCGTACAAGAAAAGGACTCTAAATTCCGTCAAAATCTTTCCAAACTTAACCGAACTCGGATTACAAGTGGGTCTGGGACAGCAATTCGGTTTTCGGTAGTTTTAGGGCTGTAAACGACCTCAGATGAAAAAACTCAAAACATCAAAGTTGTAGCCCTCGAAATTTCCAAGAATTTTTATGTTGAACGTGTTTTGATTAGGGGTCATCTTGAGGGCCTAAATCCTCACTCTTTCCATCAGACATCAATCGTATAGGTGTCTGGCTGCGGACGTCACTTTTTGCTCTTTGACAGGGTTGACTCCGAGGGCTGTAACTTTTGCATACGAACTCGGATTGAGATGATTCAAAAACCAAAATCGACCCGTTAGACGAGACCAAGACGCATCATGTAGAACATTTTTCCATTTGATAATGTCTTGAAGGCCTAATTTTCCGAATAGTACTTCAAATGCCAGGATCTAATCGCTTCCAACATAGTATCGGCCCTTGAGATGGAATCGGATGATCATGGCTCGAACTGCAAAGTTGTTCATATCGACAATACCCAACTTTTTCATGTAGAGAACTTATTAATTTGAGGTCATCTTATATAGGTTTATTGTCGTGCCAAAAACCGGTGTCAACACATGCCCCCTGTTTTTCGGCAAAACTTGTGTGCCGAAAAATAACTTGCCCATGATTGTGCTAAGGACGATGTCAATACTTCATCGGCCATGTGTTTTCTAAGGGCGATAATCGTATATCGGCCATACGTATTCAAGCTTCCTGCCACACGCTAGGATAATATTTCTTCAAGTATCTCCCATTGAGAGTTGTGGACAACTTACTTCCCTGCAAAGTTTGTACAAAATATGAATTCCCAGGAACAATCCACACAACTTCATATGGACCTTCCCAACTCGGCGACCACTTGCCGAATTTTCTGTCCCTAGTTCGAACGGGCAAAATCGTTTTCCACACTAAATCTCCTATTTGAAACGATTTTTCCTTGACCTTTTTATTGTAAGCCTTAGCTACTCTTAACTTTTCTTTCTCAATCTCTTGCAACGCTTTTACCCTTTTTCTGGAACCTCATCTATTCGGTTCATCATTAAATCATTGTAATCTACAGCCGACAAGTTATTTTTCCTGGCTACCCTAAGATCTTGCAACTTGATTTCGACAGGTAACACTGCCTCTTGGCCATATACTAGCTCAAAAGGTGCAACTTGAGTAGCTCCATGCTTAGATATTCTATGAGCCCATAATGCTTCCGAAAGGACTTCATGCCACCTTCTCGGTTTCTCTTCAATTTTCTTCTTTATGAGCCGAAACAAAGTTTTATTACTGGATTCGGCTTGTCCATTAGCTTGAGCATAATAAGGCGATGAGTTTAACAATTTAATTTCAAAATATTCGGCAAACTCACGAAATTGATGAGACATAAAAGAAGAACCTTGATCAGTTGTCAAAGTTTGAGGAATGCCGAATCGATGAATAATATGCTCCAAAACAAAACTAATTAGATCCCTATGAGTCATATTTCTTAAGGGAACTGCTTCCGTCCACTTGGTAAAATAATCTGTGGCTACTAGGACGAATCGATGACCTTTAGAAGACGAAGGATGTATCTCACCAATAAAGTCTAAGCCCCACCCCCTAAATGGCCATGGTTTGATTATGGGATTCAACATAGCTGCATGTGCCAATTGTATATTGCCAAACTTTTGACAAGCCTCACAACCTTTGTAGTATCTAAAGCAATCATCTAACAAAGTCGGCCAATAGAAGCCAGCTCTTTTTATTAACCAACACATCTTATGAGCCGACTGATGCGTCCCACATATGCCTTCATGCACTTCACCCATGGCTAACCTAGATTGATCAGCATCCAAGCATTTTAAAAGTAACCCATCTATAGTTTGGCGATGTAACTCATCATTATGCATAGTATATTTTAAAGCTTGCCGCCGAACCTTCCTGTCTCTAGTTTTACTCGGATCCCTTAAATGATTGATAAGAGGAACTGATGGCGCGAGAGTTGACGGGTGTAGTCTTCTCTCCCTTCGTTGGTGAGCCCCAAGTGTAAGGCGTGATGCAACACAGCAGCAAATTTCCCTCAGTAAAGATACCAAGGTTTGTCTCCAGTAGGACTCCAGAGATGATAAGTAGGTGTCAACGGCGCTACTGACGCGGACCTGCACACAGACACAAATAACTTTGTTCCCAACGAAGTTCAGAAAGGTTGTCAATCTCTCCGGTCTTGTTGTTCACAAAGGATCAAACACAAGAGATAATGATAGCAACTGAAATTAAAAGCAGAAAAGTAAATGAGCGTGGAAACAGTAATGAGGATATGGACCGGGATACGTGATGTTCACTAGTGATGTCTCTCTCCCAAAAGACGATAAAACTGCTATGCAAGGTAAACAAATTATAGAAGGGCAATTGACAGGATTATGAACGCACCGCAATGCTAACTATGCTACAAAAGAAAGGAAGAGGCTCAAAAGCACGGGCAGTACGCCAAAATAAGTAGACCGAAATCCAACTGCATCTACTACTAATCATCCACCTTGAGATATCTATCCAGAACATCTCGCTGGTATTAAGTTGCGAGCCCCACCCAAAGTGTAAACCCAAAGCAACAGACAACTACATTAAAAAGCACTTTGCGTAAAGTAAACAATCCTTGCAACCGCGGTTACAGGCACCGTTGTTTTCCCCCTTGTGGCAACAACACATCCCCTAGACTCATGTTTCTGTCACTCAAGCGTGTCATTGGGGGGCATGAACCCACAATCGAGCATAACGTTCCCTCTTGGGGTTACTACCTACTACTTGGCCAAAGCAATAAACAGCAACGGAGAACATGCAAGAATTACTTAGGAACAAAAATATAAGAGATAAAAACCAAATATATTACTCAATCACAATCTGAACATAATCTCATAATCCATCAGATCCCATCAAACTCAGCATAGCAATAGCAGAAAGATTACAAAAGTGCCTCGATCATGTAGGGCAGCTCACGAGGTCTAAACCATGAAGAACAAAGAGGGGAGGAGAACATCACATAGCTACTGATCACGGACCCATGGTCCAAGGAAAACTACTCACGAGACATCCAGGGAGCATCCATGGTGGAGAGGAGACTCCCGGAGGTCAATCCTCCCTCCGGCAGGGTGCCGGGAAGAGGTCTTCTGGTGCTCCCGATCTCGGAAGCGCGGCGGCAGAACAGAGGCGAGATCGCGAAAAAGGGCTCTCTCCTCCGAAGTTTCCCGTGACGGAGAATATATAGGCGAAGGGGGCAGCCAGAGGTGGACCAGGGGCCCCAGGCGCCCCCCTGGCGTAGCCAGGGGTGGGGCCGCGCCGGGTGGGCCGCCTGGGCCACCCCTGGCTCCCCTCTGGCCCCACTCGGGCTCTTCGCGAAGCTTCCTGTACGCTGATTTTTCCTATATTTTTTTCGAAATTTTTCTGGCACTTTTTATATGGGGGAAAACTGAAATAGAAAAACAGCAGAAAACAGAAACTAGCACTGTGGTGCACTGAGTTAATAGGTTAGTCCAAATATGATCAAAAGTATATGAAAGTGTATCTAGATCATAGCAATATCACACAAAACATGCATGGAGCAAGCAGAAATTATAGATACGTTTTGGACGTATCAACATCCCCAAGTTTAATTCCTGCTCGTCCTCGAGTAGGTAATGATAACGGCATAATTTCTGTGGTGACATGCTAGCAACCATATAAGAACTTTGAAAAGTAAAGCAATCAAGGTTAGAAACTCAATTCAAGTCATAACAAGCAAGAGTATATATTAGCATTGAAACAAGTAACAAAGGAACAAAAGGTGCAAGAGCTCTCGCTGTCCGTGACTCGAATGTCTCCAAATGGTGTTTGCGTGCAAGAAGGGGGATAGGGAATACGAGAAAAAACATTTATTTGTTAAGAACTCAATCTATTAAAGTTTCACACTCGGTCTTTTTCTGGAATCTTATCTTGACTTGTCCCCAGACCACTAGCCAGGTACAAGTCAATTTGATCCACTCCTTTTTCAATATTTTGAGCACTCATGCAATGGATGAGCGTAAGCACGAGAGTTGACACTTTGGATGGCAAAGAGAGAAGTACGGAGGAGGAAGACAAAAAAAGGAGGAGAAAGGCTCACATCAATGAGGACAATCATAGGCAAGAGATGCCAAATGATAGATATGATGTGAGGAGTAGGGATTGCCATGCAACGGATGCACATACGAGCTAGGAAGCTCTCCAATGGAACTAGTGGGGGTGCATCTAACTTGCTCGCTCATGAAGACCTAGAGCTCGTTTGAGGAGGCTCGTCCTTGGAATATGCAAGCCAAGTTCTATAGTGTGAAGGTCCCCACATAGCTATATGCATAATGATCATCTCTATGGAGTACAAGGATATAAAGGGAGTACTAGTGTGGATCTCTCAAAAGGATAGTAGTGTTGCCCCTTTCTCTCTTTTTATTTCTTTTTCTCTTTTTTCTATTTTTTCTATTTTTTTGTGGCCTCAATGGATCTTTCTATTTAACTCTCATTTGTCCTCTTTGGGATCTTTTATTGTGTTCACTTTGGGATCTTTTCCTCACTTAAGGGCAACACTCTATTTTACAAGAAGGTAAAGAAGATCTTTCACACTTTACAAGGTACTCAAAATCATAAAGAAGATGTAACTATCATGATGTATGCAATGTATGTCGCTGCCAGTGTAGCAGGAACATGTATGACATGAAGATCAAGTCATGAAGAGGTGGAAGTTGCATGGCAATATATCTCGGAAAGGCTATGGAAATGCCTTGATAGGTAGGTATGGTGGCTGTTTTGAGGAAAGATATAAGGAGGCTTATGATGACAGAGCATATCATGCCAAGGGTTTGGATGTACCGGGGAAGGTGGACACCGACTCTCGGAGTGAGAAGAAGGCAATGCACGGCACGGGAGAGGCTAGCAAAATATGGGAAGGTGGAAGTGTCAACTTTAAATACTTACATTAGTTCGAAGAACTCATGCACTTATTATCGGTAACTCTCAATCTAATAAGGAGGTTCACAAAGAGACAAGTACCCCGAGGAGGAGTGTATGGGGGTTTGGTTATCCTTGCGCATCCTCGACTCATGGTACGTGAGTGTACTCTAATATTCGATCCCTCCAAAGATTAGTGATCCATCTAGTAGCTAGAGTTCTCAACTAGTTTTGTAGGTTTTGAAAATAAACAGGGATTGCCCAAAATACGACACCTATCACTAAAAGGCTAGAGCTCTTGACACCAAAAGTTCAAACATTACTCACAACAATACCTCAAAACTATTGCAAGTTACTACTAGAATTAAATAGCAACCTCAATTACCTACTTTCAAGACAAGACACAACTCAGTGCAACAACCAACTCTCTTTAACAAGATAAACATGAAAAATAAAAAGAGTTCCAGCAACATACTAAACAAAATCCAAGGCTCTTGCTAAACACAAACTAAGACTAAAACTAAACATGGCAGTAGCTACGAAAAGATAAAGAACACACAACAGCAAAAAGATAAGCAGGAAAAATCCTATGATGTGTTCTAGATTTTGAAAGTGGAGCGTGTTTCTCTCCCACACAAAGTAAGACGGGATCTAACTTGTTATGAACAGCAGGCAAAGCTAAAGAAAACTAAAAATAAAACCTAAGAGCGAGACGCTCCAAGCATAGCACATAACGCATGAAGTGATAAAAATATAGTGAGACGAAGGACGAACTGATGATTGTTGATGGAGAAGGGGATGCACGGGGGCATCCCCAAGCTTACACGCTTGAGTCTCCTTGAATATTTATTGGGGATTCATGGGGGCATCCCCAAGCTTGAGCGCTTGACACTCCTGGATCTTCTTTCATCATCATCCATCGCACACTTGAAAACTCCCTTCATACATAACTCATCATAAGCTGATTAGAGAGGTTAGTACCCTTAATAAAATAAAATAAATCCCACTGGATATAAAGATATTCTTGAAGATCTGCCGTTTCTCAAGAGTGCCAAAAAGTTTTTGCAAAGAAAAAGCAAGCTTAAGGTTTCCAAAAGTTAGGAGAGACAAAACGTTGCAGAATCTGTGAAAAACAGAACAACAAGTAGTAAAGATTTTTTTAGGGGCACTTCTGCAACTCAAATCAAAAAACTCAGAACATACGGAAGTTTCACAATTGTATAGAGAACGCTGTAAAACAAATTCAGATCAAAAGGATGATGTGGTGATTTAATTCGAATTTTTCTGTCAAGGGACAGAATCTGTTTTCTGGACAGCATGTCACAACTTTTGCTTCCCTTATCATAAGAGGCTATAACTTGGCACAAAGCTGAAAAATAAAGATACAATGATGTTGCTACAGTAGTAACAAACATCAAGACACAACAAAAGCAAAAAGAAAAACCTAAATTCGTTGCGGGCTGCCTCCCGAAAGCGCTTTCTTTTATGCCTTTAGCTAGGCTTAAAGATTATAAAAGATGCTCTCACAAGAGAATGGGAATTTTAGCAAAAGAGAGCATCAAGAAGCAAATTTGAAACACATTTAAGCCTAACCCACTTCCTATGCATAGGCATCTTGTAAGAAAATAAATCAAAGAAGCACAAAGTGACATGCATAGGAAGGTGGAACAAGAACAACTTCAAAAGTTTCAGTGTAGAGAGAGGTGTTTTTGTCACATGAAAGTTTCTATAACCAAACTTTCCTCTCTCAAAGTAATTTTCAGTAATATCATGAACAACATCAAGAATATAACTATCATATAAATCATATTGTTCATGACCTACAAGCACACGTGTATTGTTTTCAACACGGTTTTTAGGATCATAAGATAAATGCAACCCATCACATTGAGCTTTGATAAGAGGAAAATTCTCCGGAGTTGGAGATTTTAAAAGGATAATAGGACACTCAAGTGTGGGTGCGATAGCAAAAATTTCATGCTTAACATGAGGAACTATAGCAAGTTCATCTCCGTAAGCATCATCCATAGTGGCATCAAGGCCATAAGCATAGAAGGCATCAACTTCATCAAAAAGGGATATTTCAAAAGAATCCATAGGATCATAATACTCATATAAGGTAAGAGTCAAAGAGTTACTCTCATTAGAAGGTAGACATGGATGGCTCCATTCTTCCTCCTTTTGTTCGTCACTCTCCTCCTCTTCTTCATCCAAAGAGCTTTTAGGTTCAGTAATTTCTTCTTCTATAGAGTCCTGCAAAACATTAGTCTCTTCCTTTGGGGGAGAGATTCTCTCAAGATGATCAGTAATATAATAATTTGCATCATAATTTTCCAAACAATAGTTAAGTATAGCAAGACTCTCAGGTTTGTAAGGGGCGTCATCAATATTTTCAAGAAAAGAAGTAATTTCATAGGCACCCTTAAAAGCAACAAATTCTTCTATTTGTTCTGCATCATAAAAATCATAATTTCCCTTAGCATAAGAAGCTAAGGTTTCATCCTCATTGTACTCACATTGGAAAGCAAGGTGTTTGTGCCTCATAAAGCAACAAGATTCATCCATGCAGAAAGATATATTATATATTGAGCACAAGTTTTTAGCATACTCATACGATTGATGTATGAGTCTCCATAAGTGTATCCCTTTTTGAGACAAGCGGTATTCCTTGTAATATTCTTGTTGATCCTCGGTGAATCCTCCATGCCAATAAGATCTAGTTTCAAAGAAGTTAGACATTGATTGGCAAGTAAGGAACTAGACATACTATATTTATTTTTTGATTTCTGATATAAGACACAAAGATAAAAACTGAAAGGTAAACTAACAAGACTAAAAAACAAAGGTAAAGGGTAGTGTGCAACTCCCCTATCTTAGCACTCGGAGTCCCCGGCAACGGCGCCAGAAATTTTCTTGATGGCGCGAGAGTTGACGGGTGTAGTATTCTCGCCCTTCGTTGGTGAGCCCCAAGTGGAAGGCGTGATGCAGCACAGCAGCAAATTTCCCTCAGTAAAGATACCAAGGTTTGTCTCCAGTAGGACTCCAGAGATGATAAATAGGTGTCAGCGGCGCTACTGACGCGGACCTGCACACAGACATAAATAACTTTGTTCCCAACGAAGTTCAGAAAGGTTTTCAATCTCTTCGGTCTTGTTGTTCACAAAGGATCAAACACAAGAGATAATGATAGCAACTGAAAGTAAAAGCAGAAAAGTAAATGAGCGTGGAAACAGTAATGAGGATATGGACCGGGATACGTGATGTTCACTAGTGATGTCTCTCTCCCAAAAGACGATAAAACTGCTATGCAAGGTAAACAAATTACAGAAGGCCAATTGACAGGATTATGAACGCACCGCAATGCTAACTATGCTACAAAAGAAAGGAAGAGGCTCAAAAGCACGGACAGTACGCCAAAATAAGTAGACCAAAATCCAACTGCATCTACTACTAATCATCCACCTTGAGATATCTATCCAGAACATCTCGCTGGTATTAAGTTGCAAGCCCCACCCAAAGTGTAAACCCAAAGCAATAGACAACTGCATTAAAAAGCACTTTGCGTAAAGTAAACAATCCTTGCAACCGCGGTTACAAGCACCGTTGTTTTCCCTCTTGTGGCAACAGCACATCCCCTAGACTCATGTTTCTGTCACTCAAGCGTGTCATCGGGGGGCATGAACCCACAATCGAGCATAACGTTCCCTCTTGGGGTTACTACCTACTACCTGGCCAAAGCAATAAACATCAACGGAGAACATGCACGAATTAATTAGGAACAAAAATATAAGAGATAAAAACCAAATATATTACTCAATCACAATCTGAACATAATCTCATAATCCATCAGATCCCATCAAACTCAGCATAGCAATAGCAGAAAGATTACAAAAGTGCCTCGATCATGTAGGGCAGCTCACGAGGTCTAAACCATGAAGAACAAAAAGGGGAGGAGAACATCACATAGCTACTGATCACGGACCCATGGTCCGAGGAAAACTACTCACGAGACATCCGGGGAGCATCCATGGTGGAGAGGAGACTCCCGGAGGTCAATCCTCCCTCCGGCAGGGTGCCGGGAAGAGGTTTTCTGGTGCTCCCGATCTCGGAAGCGCGGGGCGGCGGAAAAAGGGCTCTCTCCTTCGAAGTTTCCCGTGACGGAGAATATATAGGCGAAGGGGGGCAGCCAGAGGTGGACCAGGGGCCCCAGGGGTGGGGCCGCGCCGGGCCACCCCTGGCTCCCCTCTGGCCCCACTCGGGATCTTCGCGAAGCTTCCTGTACGCTGATTTTTCCATATTTTTCCCGAAATTTTTCTGGCACTTTTTATATGGGGGAAAAATGAAATAGAAAAACAGCAGAAAACAGAAACTAGCACTGTGGTGCACTGAGTTAATAGGTTAGTCCAAATATGAGCAAAAGTGTATGAAAGTGTATCTAGATCATAGCAATATCACACAAAACATGCATGGAGCAAGCAGAAATTATAGATACGTTTTGGACGTATCAGGAACCCGCCAATCTACAGCCATAGTTTCCGAATTACTAGGTAACTCGGCAGCTTGTGGTACCTCGGTCATGCGTATCCCTTGCACTAAATCTTCCGAGCTGGGTGTGACTTGGTCCACTTTTGTTCCCGAATTATCAACAACTCGGTATAACTCGGTGCAACTTGAAGCATCTTCTGAATAACCATCTGTTACTCGGTGTATGTCCCGAATTAGTTGCAACTCGGCCTCATCCCTTGCAGCGACAAGCATTGGTTTTTCTTTTCTAGTATAAGAAACTTTCCCCTATTGACATGGTAACCAGATGTTTGCTGTGCTAGATAGTTTGCTCTAGAATTTTCCTCCCTAGGTATATGACTAATAGTGAAAGTATCCAGGGATTTGATTATATCTAAACATCGGTCTAAGTAACTATTTAGCAATCCATCAAAACATTGGAATTCTCCTTTAACTTGTTGCACTACTAGAAGTGAATCACCAAAATCATCTATATCTTTGACACCCATATCAGCTAAATATTGTAAACCGAATAGCAAAGCTTCATATTCGGCTTGATTATTAGTACAATTATACTCTAAACGAACAGATGTTTCATGTATCACATTATTAGGAGAAATTAAAACGGTACCAACACCTTGACCTTCCCTACAAACCGATCCATCAAAATAAAGTTTCCATGGGCATACGCTAACATAATCAATGTCTTCTTCATCTTTAACACTATGATCAACAATGAAATCGGCAATAATTTGGCCTTTCATAGCTCGCAACGATTCATATGTCAAGTCATATTCAATTAATGCATAAGCCCATTTTTCAACCCTACCACTAAGGATAGGTTTTTGTAACATGTATTTAACTACATCGGCTTGGCAAGTTACTACACAAGTACTAGACAACAAGTAAGGTCGAAACTTGGTACATGCATAATACAAAGACAACCATAATTTCTCAATGAACACATACCGAGTTTCGGCATCTATCAAGCGGCGACTTAGATATGCAATAACGTGCCCCTTCCCATCATCTTCTTGCGTCAACACCGCACCGATCACTTTATCTTGTGCAGCAATATACAACCTGAACGGCGTACCAGATTTGGGTGCACGCAACACTGGAGTATTCAACAAGTATTTCTTTATGTTATCGAAGGCCTTCTGTTGCCCTGCCCCCCAAGTGAACTCGGCTTCATTTTTTAGCCGGAGTATCGGAGCAAACGATTCAATTTTCCCTGAAAGGTTAGATATGAATCGTCTCAAATAATTAATCTTCCCTAACAATTTTTGCACATCCCTTTTGCACGTCAGCTTCTCCAGATTTCTAATCGCTTCTACCTTCTTAGGATCAATCTCTATACCATGCTCATGAATTATAAAGCCTAAGAACTTTTCAGCCGACACACCAAAAGCACACTTAAGGGGATTCATCTTTAACCGATACTTACGCATTCTTTCAAAACCTAATCACAAATCGGCCAAATGAGACTCAAAACCATTCGATTTAACAACTATATCATCAATGTATACCTCTACTATGATGTCTAGCAAATCATGAAATATAATATTCATAGCACGTTGATATGTAGCACCGGCATTCTTCAAGCCAGAAGTCATGACTACCCATTCAAACAAACCGACAAAACCAGGACACCGAAAAGCAGTCTTAGACATATCCTTTTCGGCCATGAATATTTGGTTATAACCAGCATTACCATCTAAAAAACTGATTACTCTATGTCTTGAAGCATCATTGATAAGTGTGTCGGCTATAGGCATCGGATATTCATCTTTCGGGGTAGCTTTATTCAATTCTCTAAAATCAATACATACTCTAATTGCACCGGTGTTTTTCTTTTCAACAAGAACAATATTAGAAACCCACTCAGCATACCTACATGGCCGAATAAACCCAGCTTTCAGCCACCGATCAATTTCCTCTTTGATACGATCATACATAATAGGATTGAAATTTCTGCGAGGTTGTTTATGCGGCCTAAAACCAGATTTAATAGGTAATCTATGCTCAACTAAATCGCTACTCAAACCAGGCATCTCGGTATAATTCCAAGCAAAGCAATCAACAAATTCTTTAAGTAACTCGGTTACCTTGCTCTTCTCATCGGCCTTCAAATTAGCATTGATAAAAGTAGGCCTTGGAATACTTCCATCACCAATATCTATCTCCTCAAGTGGATCGGGCGATGAGAATCCATGCCCAAGCTTTTCCATGTCTTCAAATTCTTCAATGGTTTCATGCATATCGTTCTTTCCGGAACGATATTCATCAGTACGTTGTTGGAGCCATTTAATACTACTGTTTTTATTCATCATCTAAATAGACAGATTGTTAAGCCGAGCTACATCAGCCGGCTATACATTGATAGGCACAAAACCATTCTTACCTATACTAATATAATCATAGTCCGATAGATCTCTACCGGTCAAACAATGCATGTTACCGAGTTGCCAATCTGCTACTTCGGTCACAGCTATACAAGCCGAGTTGTCTGCTTCAACCACCTCCACATTGTCATCCACCCATTGAATTAAACACTGATGTAGGGTAGAAGGAACACAACAATTCGCATGTATCCAGTCACGTCCCAACAGAACATTGTATCGGCCTTTGACATCCACCACAAAGAAAGCAGTCGGCAAGGTCTTACTCCCAACCGTAAGCTCCATAGAAATAATGCCCTTGGCTTCCGATAGCTCCCCTGAGAATCCACTAAGTCCCATGTTGGTCTTCATTAGCTCACTTTCCTTTCGGTTGAGTTTGGTAAACACCGAATAGGGCATGATATTGACACCTGCACCACCATCCACAAGCATGCGTCCAATAGGCTTTCCATCAATATGCCCCTTGATAAACAATGGCTTCAAATGTTGATCCGGCTTCTCTGGATTTTCAAACATGGCTCTACCCGGACCAAGCACAAGTTCAGCAACCTCTGGCTCGGGTGCACGGAATCCAGCGGGCAATGCAAAGACCATGTTGATATCCATATGGGGATTGCTTTCTGAGTTAATACCACTCTCCGAGTTAATGTTGTCATCCTTATCCTCGGCCATGTCATTGTCCGAGTATTTGTCATCACCCTCTGAGTAGTCTTCATCACCACCAAAGTACTCCACATAATCCACCGAGTCCTGAGCGGCATTTTCCAAGCAATGATCAAAATCCAAGTTGTGAGCAGCTCCTTCCAAGTTGCTGGAGGCATCTGAGTTTTGGGAAGCTCCTTCTGAGTTGTTAGCAGCACCTGAGTTACGGGCAGCTCCTTCCGAGTTATTGGCAGCACCTGAGTTATGACCAGCTCCTTCCGAGTTAGTGGTATCGGCGTTCCTTTCTACCGTGAAATTTTTCCACCAAGTTAACCGAGGTATCAATGGCCTCTCCTTATTGAACACCTTGTCACGCTCCTTCTCAACAATTTCCTCTCTAATCTCCAACGCTCGCAGTCGTTGCACTCGGCGTTTTTTAGTGTGAGTTAATCCTTTCGGACACCAACGAGGTTCTGGCCGAGTTCCCGGAACAACCGACTTGCTGCCCCCCGATTCACTCGGCCTTGGTTGGGTTACTGGAGCCGCCGAGTTGGTTTTGCTGCCCCCCGAGTAGTTTGGCCAATACCGAGTAACATGAGCGTTGCCCTGCTGACGAGATACAACTCCTGCTGCAAACTTCTTGCTCCCACTGGTATTCGGCTCCCCATCTTGATTGAGCGAACCAAAAATAAGTGGAAACTGATTAGGAGCTGCATGCGAGTTATTTTCTTTGATGAGTGGACCAATGCGCACACCAACTGAACCGGTCTTCCGAGTTGCACCAATAGGCATAACACCACTAGTTTCAGAATCCATTGCAACTTGGTTTGTATTTGCTTCCAAGCGATGGGCCTCCTTTCCCTGAACTGAATTGTCTCTTGGTTCGCCTGCACCCTGTTCATCTAAGTCCTTCCTTGCTCCTCCATCTTCCTTTCCTTTACCAAGTGCTCCTATAGATTTTCGCACCCAAGCGAATCTACGGCCAGTATTGTCTCGGTCATCCACCTTCCGCACTGGTGACCGATCCCTTCGAGTCATATCTTCATTGAACCGAATCCTTTTCTCATGTTGTTCTTGGTACATAGGACTCGGCTGATCCCATCTTGGTTGAAAGTAAATCGGTGGTCCCATAGGGAAAGACGCCCAATGATTAAAACCCCATGGAGGAAAGTGTGGAGGCATAGGAGGTGGGCATCCCCAATAAGCCGGTTGCATCGGAAAACCTGGTTGTTGCTCATATGGATTTCTCTCCCATTGCTCATTGTTATGCCTAGGAGGTGATCTTGGACGTTTAACTCCTCCAAGCCGACTGAACATATTGTTGGTTCTGTGTGAAGTGTATTTTTCCAACAACATGCTAACTGTCGGCTTTGGTCTTGGAGCTTGTTTCTTCTTGCCATTGATCTTCCATACTCCAATCTCTGGATTCTTGGGCTTGATCATTCTTGGTGGAGAATTGTCCTCAACTACATTCTTCTCCTTGGCTGACTCGGCCTGATCTGACCGAATTAGCATCTTCTTGTTTCGAAACTCGATCATATTGACAGGAAAAGGATCACTATTGAGCTTCATCTTGGAGGCTTCTGTAAATGTCAATCGTCCTTCACTAATGGCCGATTGTACCTGCCGTCGAAACACGTTACAATCATTAGTAGAATGAGAAAAAGAATTATGCCATTTGCAATATGCTTTTCTACCCAATTCTTCAGGAGATGGAATTATATGTCCTGCTGGCAACCTAATCTTTTTTCCCTGCAACAACATGTCAAAAATCCTATCACATTTACTAATATCAAAAGTATACTTGATCTCCTCTTTCCTGATAGGTGCAGGCTTCAGGGCAGGACACACAAAAGGTTTTGACTTTGCTGCTTGGATCCATTCGGCTACACAAACTTCCATGTCATCATCACTAGCCGAATCACTATCATACTCTACAATGTTAATCGTAGGAGTAACTTTGTATTTCCCCCTATTATCTCTAAACCGAGTGGCTTGCTTAACATCTCTAACTCAATTTTCTTGCGCCAAAGCCTTTTGTAATACTTGATTAATATCTAGAAACTCTTGCCCCTCTAGCTTATATTTGATGTGAGCGAGTAAACCAGAAAAGGCAAGATCAGCCAAATCCTTTTCGGCTATAGTTAAACTAAAGCATCGTTTTTTCGTATCTCTAAACCTTCTAATGTAATCATGAACCGATTCATTATACTTCTGCCTAACCATAATCAAATCAGAAAGTCGAAGCTCAGTTTCACCACTATAAAAATATTCATGAAATTTCTGCTCCAATTGTGCCCATGTTGTAATAGAATTAGGAGCAAGCGATAAAAACCAAGTAAATGCAACACCGGACAAGGATATGGGAAATAGATTAATTCTGTAAACATCCATTGTGCCAAATTCACTAGTTTGCATTAAAAACTACCCCACATGTTCCAAAGTTGATCTACCATCTTCCCCTGTAAACTTAACAAAATCTGGAATTCTAACTCCACGTGGATATGGTATAGAATCAAAGGACTCGGGGTATGGTTTTTGATATGCTCGTGCTGTACCCTTAGGTGCTAAACCATACTCTCTAAGTATATCAACAAGTTGATCCTTCATACTAGGTGGCGTAGAATTTATTTGTGGGGGAGACGGGATAGCAACACGTGATAAGTTTTCCGGCAAATAGACTTGAATATGTGAAGTTTGTAACGGAAAACTAATAGCATTACCAAATTGGTTGTAACTCGGTTGTGGGTTCGTACCGCATTGTGTGTAACTCGGTTGATAATCTGTACCGAATTGTGTGTGATTCGGTTGATAATTTGTACCGAATTGTGTGTGATTTGGTTGAGCATTGTAAGCTACTGTTTGATAATAGGGTTGCTTCAAATTAGGGTTTAAGACACCACTTCGGTTATGATTTGGTGGAACTGAAGTAGTAATAGTAGGATGAGCAACACTAGGAAAGAAAGTATTAGCCGAACTACCAACAAGGTTCTGGCCATCATGACTATTACTTGTAGCAACATATGGTTGAATAGCATTATTTGATGCATCATGCACATGAAAATTATTAGGGATTGGTTGTGTTCTGAGTTGATTGTAACTCGGTGCATGATGAGGCAAACCAATTCCATACTCTTTACTAAGTTGCACTTTAAATTCTTCAAACTGATCAGTCATGTTTTTAGCAAGTGCATGCATAGAATTGTCATATTTGCTAGCTACAGAGGTATCAATCAGATGAACAAGTTCCTCAGTGGATTTTGTTACCTCATCACCGAGTGGCTTAGATGCACTCGGCGCGACACTTGGTATGGCCGCCTTCTTGACCACGCCGTTCCGCGTCTTCTGGAGTCCCGCGAGCCATGCCTTCCTCTGTTCTTTAAGTGCGAGTTGCATCTCCAATCGCAACTCTTCTGAGAGATCTTAAAGTTCAACAGGGATGATGTTGTCGGAGTTGATGTCGCTGCCGTTCTTGAGATCAAAGTTCATGGCGCCTGAGTTGATCATGATCTTGTCCTTGTTCTTCGTCCGAGTTAGATCTAACTCGGCCTCGTTCCCCAGCAGAGTCGCCAATTTGTGTTGACGAAGAATTTGTTCAACGCAACATAGACTTGCACCGC
The DNA here is from genome assembly GCA_950022295.1 of Bromus sterilis. Classification (NCBI taxonomy): domain Eukaryota; kingdom Viridiplantae; phylum Streptophyta; class Magnoliopsida; order Poales; family Poaceae; genus Bromus; species Bromus sterilis. The sequence continues at coordinate 438,116,903 of OX465595.1, forward strand.
GCAATTGTTTAGAATAAGGGAGTCGCCACTTCGTTTTTCGTTACGAAGAACGGGTGATTTAGAAGCAAATCAACAAAGAGATCTTCAATTTCGGAGAAGAAACGGATGTTTTACGAGCAAAACACCAAAGATTACCTAGAACTAGACAAAAAGTAGAAGAACTTGAAAAGTAGATGTGTTTTTGGGTACATGTCGATTGTGTGTCCAATCGGCCGTCACCTCATCTATATATGAGGAGGCTGGGCTTTCCGTACAAGAAAAGGACTCTAAATCCCGTCCAAATCTTTCCAAACTTAACCGAACTCGGATTACAAGTGGGCCTGGGAAAGCAGTTCGGTTTTCGGTAGTTTTAGGGCTGTAAACGACCTCAGATGAAAAAACTCAAAACATCAAAGTTGGAGCCCTCGAAATTTACAAGAACTTTCATGTTGAACGTTTTTTGATCCGGGGTCATTTTGAGGGCCGAAATCCTCACGCTTTCTATCAGACATCAATCGTATAGGTGTCTGGCTCCGGGTGTCACTTTTTGCTCTTTGACAGGGTTGTACTCCGAGGGCTGTAACTTTTTCATGGGAACTCGGATTGAGATGATTCAAAAACCAAAATCGACCGGTTCGACGAGACCAAGCCGCACCATGTAGAACATTTTTCCATTTGATAATGTCTTGAAGGCTTAATTGGCCAAATAGTACTTCGAATGCCAGGATCTTATTGCTTCCAACATAGTTTCGGCCCTTGAGATGGAATCGGATGATCATGGCTCGAAATGTAAAGTTGTTCATATCGACAATACCCAAGTTTTTCATGTAGAGCACTTATTAATTTTAGGTCATCTTATATAGGTTTATTGTCGTGCCAAAAACCGGTGTCAACAGTTTCATATTACAAGCTGAGCAAAGGATAAGAGACAAGATTACAAGCCATCTCGAGAAACACACAGTTCTATATATAATACAAAAAAGCCAAAAGATACAATATTGGAGGCACCAAGGATGGATAATTATGTCAGCGAGGTGGTCATCTTTGATCTTGTTATGCGCCGCATGGGCCAACTCGCTTACCTTCCTCTTTTTTAGAGGCATCCCTCTGAAAAAACTATGCCATTTGAAAATGTAGTCAATAGGTTGATTTTGAGTTTCACCCTTCATACTTAACTTGTCACGACTTGTCCAAAGAGCCTAGGGTAGTGTTGCAAACGAACGCCAAATTACCCTACGTTATCGTTCGTGCTTGTTACAAAGGAGGAGAATCGAAGCATCTTCATAACCAATTAGGGGTCTCAGATGTAGTTGGAACTCTTCCTAACACAACTCCATAAGACGAACCTGGTTGTCGCACAACGGTGAAGGTACATATGATCAATGTCCTTTCGATGAACCACAAAAAGCACATGTACCATTTCCAGGTTCAATTTTCAAGTTCGTGATGCTTAGCCCTCTCAAGGTTTTAGGTTTGCAATGTCCTCCCATCAGATAATGTAGTACTCGTGTTTGGTCGTGAGATTTCCCAAAAGAAACGCGGATGCATTTTGTTGAATTGATCATGTGGTCCACCAACCAGAAGAAAGCACCCCCTTTAAATCCCTAACTGGCGAAGAAGACCTTTAGAGTTTCATTCGTCTTTTCGTCGATATAGGAAGACAAGAGGATCAACATATCAACATTGAAGTATACTTCTCATTTCTTCCATGTCAGTCTTTTGTGTCCTTAGCAGTAATGCCTCGACGGGAAAACAATGTTGCATGGATTATCGCTGACACATGTTACCACCATCCCATTTATTTTACCATGGTGTAACATATACCATAATGGAGAGTTTTTTTGCTCGATGCCTTGAGCAGTTGAGATCATGACCAATTTGTATTCGAAAACGATGGCGGTTGATCATTTCCACATCCTTATTTCATATATCCTTTTTGATCATCACCACAACATGAACTTTCTCACTAAGAATCTGTTCGATTGAGGTGGATTTGAAGGGCACCGTTAAAGATTCAAAGGAATTGATTTTTTTACAAGCTAAAATCTTCCTTAATCTTTTTGAGAAGAAGGTTTAACCGAACAAAATCTTCCTTAATCTACTACTAATATAAAAAGCACCAGAGGGGCTGGACCAATACATCTCAAACGTTAATTGTTGTTCATCCAACGGACCACGTTTCGCCCATGTTGTATGGCACAACATAACTCATCCTTCCATCCCGCAAAAGAAAACGGTTCGCTAATCTAATCTAATCTCACCTTCTCCCTCGCGCGTTCCCTGCTTCTCTACCGCGCCGCCCCATCCCCGCCGGCCCCTGCCGCCGCTTCATCCCGACGGCCCCTGTCGCCGCCCTATCCCCCCCCCCCCCCCCCCCCCCGCAAAGGGAGAGTACCACGAGCTCGCCTCCAGCCGCTCCCCTGCCGTTCCCCCGCCACTCCCATTCCCCTGCCCCGACGACCAGGACCGTCTCCAATCCCTGCTGCCGTCCCATCCCCGCCCCGGCGACCTGTATCTCCGCCGCATCCCAGCTCTCCATCATCGACCTAAGGATGGGCCGCACCCGCCCGTCTTATTCGGCCTGACGGCTGCGCCTCCCGCCCGCGACCTCGGCCTCACCGGCGCCGACGTTCCGCGCGGCCTGACTGGTGTTATCTTCAAACTGGTACGTTCTCTTCATCCAACTTCTGCAAGTCTGCATACAATGCGCTTATTAATCAGTCATGGCCTCATGGGGCACACTTGCCTGCCGTGTCTTCTTTAATTTAGTTTACAGATTGGAACACTGTATCGACTTCTGTTGTTGATCAATCATTGGTTAGTTAGTCTATGAATATATCACATTAGCAATTGGCCATGTCATGTGCTGATACATGTGCACACGTGTGTGCAAAGGTGACTGTTATCTTATCTGACTGCTCTTGCGTTTCATACAAGGATCTTAGTAGAGCTGGACGCTTTTGTACTTGCTATCTGCATTGGATTCAGATCGCAGCCAGTGTTGATCGTCCCCATACAAGGATAAGTGAGAGGTAATTTGATGGTGCTTTCTTTAGATTCTATAAATAAATATTTGAGGGTGAGAATGGTTGGCGCTTGAATTGCATTCGGATCGCTCTTGTAGCAGCTCGCTCTCCTACAGAAAATATATTTGAATTGAATTTAATTCTTGTACAAATGAGCATTGTTCATCTACCATTGATTTCTATCAAGTTTTTTTGATTTTTTACAAAACTTTATAGCGAATTGATCCACACAAAAAATATTAGCATCAATATTTGGTTGTAAAACAATTTGTTCAGAGCACTGAAAATATGCTCACATGAAGTAAGAGAAAATCGATTATTTGCCACTTTCAATATGTGGCTTCTCAAAATTGCCACTCTCAAGATTGATTTTGTAAAAATACCATTTAGTACATGTGCTCTTTATTTATCATGCCATTTTGCATTTTTCATTGCTTTTCCTTATCTTTTCTAATTTCCTTTCACCTGAAAGGACCAAACTACCCCTAGATATTTCTATCTTTATCTAATGCGTGTGTGTGGATTGCTCGAGAGATTAGCTCATCGTTTGTTGCCATGGATGCTCGTCGCCGTCGTTTGCTGACGGCCGCGCGAGCCACAGCAGCTTGCCGCCCTAACTTCCGACATCTACACAAGCAACTTGCCCCTACCTATGCATGCAGCGCAGCTCGGCAACTTGCGTGAGCAACTGCAGCAAGCTATGGCAGCTCGCTCTCTGCTCACGGATGACTGCGCAAGCTATGGCAGCTTGCTGCTTGGCCGCCTAGATGCGCGACGCAACTCATCTGCTTGCGGCAGCAGCTCGACGCCGATGCTCGTCCCAAGTCTGCGCGTGCCGAAGCAGCTCGACGCCGATGCTCATCCAAGTCCGCACGCGTCGGAGCAGCTCGCCCTTGTCTCCGGGATGCCAGCGCGAGACATATGGCACCTCACCCCTGCACTGAATGCAATATCGGTCGCATGATGAAAGCAAAAGATGAATGCGTGACTGCATGTACAGGTTGAGAAGATGCAGAACAATGCAAAGCATTAGGGACAGCTTGGTCTTTTCATGTACCTGTAATTGGAAAAAGGAAAAGGAAAAGCAATGAAAAATGAGAAATGGCATGATAAATAAAGTGCACATGTATTGAATGGCATTTTTACAAAACTAATCTTGAAAGTGGCAATTTTGAGAAGCCACTTATTGAAAGTGGCAAATAGCCGATTTTCTCCATGAAGTAAATATACACCATAGGAATACATTCAGAAAGATTTTTGTGCAGAATACAATGCTTGATAATTACATCCCAGAATATACTGAGTGGTATATTCATTACAATTTTCGTCAATCTATCACTCGATAAATTTGTGAACTACGCATTCTGTATTGCATTTCCAATATCACTGGCTATTCTTGATGTATTATTAATACAGGTTTGTTTTTTAAAATTTTGATCACTGCTATTCTTGATGTATGTATGTTTTTGGTGGACTAACATTATTTATACGTTTCTATATGCAGCTTTGTCTCTAGTCCCACCTGTAGGTATTATAGAGGATCAATACTCGGTAAGCTGCACTGCCGACCATTTCTTTCTGATGAGACATGTTATATAGCTAAGTTGGAAACTTTATGAGTTGAGTTTGAAAATTTAACTAAGGTGATAAGGTAATCAAAGTGTGTTTAGATAGTGTGCTTTCTCTTTTTACTGTGTAGCCAAAAACTACTCTGGCCAATGAGTCCCTGAAGGAGTGAATTCAGGAATCAATTGAATTAATCAAACAAGAGCAAAGCATCTTACATGAAAATATCCAACAAGGTCATGAATATTCACATGGTTCCCTTAAAAAAACTCACATGGTTTGAATGATTTCTTTGTGTGTTGTCACAGACTCACTCAATATACCCTTGACATTTAAAGATTCTCCTGAATCTAATCTGCATGATTTGAAGTGCCATTATCGAATCAAGCTAGATTAGTGAGGTTACTGAGAATTTTTGTTTTATTATTTTTCTTGTAAATTTCCACATTCTTCAATTGCCTTTAATTTCTCAATATCATATGTTGATATCTTAAAAATCTTCTTGATCCACCCTGCGGTCTGAATCATATTGGTCTTGCTCTGTGCACACTGGAGCCAATTTCTCAAGAACCCGCCGGATGCTTAGACTCTCCTCCATATTTCGTTTTTATATGAGTCAAAATTTCACACAGCCACATCAAAGCAGACTACTACCAGCAAGCCCATGTTCAACTATCACAAACTGCTATTCGATATTATTTTTAAGAATAAGATATCTGACTAAATCATATACCAGAAATCTACTAAACAAAAGAAATAATTGAAAGTCAAATATGTTAAGCCGGTAGTTTTGTCCTTGACCATTATGAAGAAAACACCTCTCACTACTAGGGAAATAACTATACATTGAAAGCTTATTAGTGGCGCATTTTATATGTAATGCGCCACTATGTTGTAAGGGGTGGCGCACTGGTAAAAAATGCGCCACCTATAAGCCCTTATAGGTGGCGCATTTTTAAAAATGCGCCACCCCTAAGAGTGGGCCAGCCCTGGATCTCCTTATACGTGGCGCATTTGGAGAAATGCGCCACCCCTAAGAACCTTATGGGTGGCGCATTTGGAAATGCGCCACCCCTAAGAGCTTAGGGGTGGCGCATCCAGAATGCGCCACCCATAAGCTCTTAGGGGTGGCGCATTTCCCATATGCGCCACTAATAAGAAAAAACTGCGCGGGAAAATTCTCAAATACACCCCCCCCCCCGGACCGTCTTTTCAATTTGAAAAAAAATAAAAGAAAATGATAGAAATGTCAAAAAAATAAAAGAAAATAAGTTTCCCAAATGATATGTGGTCTAGTTGTTAGGAAAATTTACAAATATGAATTTCGACTTTTTTTGCAAAATCTCCCGAGAATTTCGTAAAATGGGCTTAACTTTTGCATACGACCTTCAATGAAAAAGTTTTTTATATGAAAAATCATCTATTCGAAAAGTTATATCCAAATTCAACCGGATGTAACCCGTTGAACATTTTTAGAATCCTCAAAAACCTAACAGAAAAAAAGTTACGGGCGTTTGAAGATCTGAAGGCCCAAAAAAGAGAAAAAATTTAAAAAAAAATTGAACTTAGTAGTGGCGCATTTTGTATGAAATGCGCCACTAGTAACAGAAAAAAAATTGAATTTTTTAAAAAAAAAATTTCAAAATAGGCTAGAGGACAAATCGGGAAGTTAAAAAAAGTTGAAAATTTTAGATAGTAACATTAAAAAAAATAAAAAATTTATTTTTTAAAAAAAAAAATCAAAAAAAATAAAAAGTTCAAAATATGCTAATGGTCCCATCGAGAAAGTTTCAAAAAAACGTTGAAAATTTTAGCACACCCATGAACATTAACAAGGTCCTATACATCAACATGGTTTAATAGGATTTATATGTTAGATATATCAACAAGTGCCTGCTAGGTGAGCTGGAGTGAGAGTTGAATAGAACCGACAAGTTAAGCGTGCTGGGGCTAGAGTAGTGCTAGGATGAGTGACCCTCGGAGAAGTTTGACCACGGAGGTTAGTTTGACCTGAGATTAAGCATATTGACCGGGCATTAAGCATACTAACCTGAGATTAAGAAAAAATAAAAAATAATAAAAATAAAAAAATTGTTTTCCAGATCCAGATTCAAAATTTAAAAAAATTAATAGTGGCGCATTTTCAGAATGCGCCACCCCTAAGAGCTTATAGGTGGCGCATTCTGAGATGCGCCACGCTTAAGGGTCTTAGGAATGCGCCACCAAAAAAGGACGCCACTAAAAGGGCATTCCCTAGTAGTGTCTGTCCTCTAGGAGACAACAAGTGAGACCTGCTTATATATGTCCAGAGCCAGATAAACAAAATGAATGATTTTCTTTACATGTTACTGCCAAGGTTGTCATGTAGGTGCCCCAAACTGCATTATGAACTTGATTTTTTGCTGCCCTAGGAATCTGGGGCTAGGAAAGCGCTTCAAACCAGCTGCCACGGACCGCTGCGGCTTCAGGAGCTTGTCCGGTTTTGCATGCACAAAACATTCAGAACAAGATTTCTACTGAACATGCAAAATTAACACTTTTTTTTCATTGCACACTGGAGCAGGAGCCTGACTACTTGGTACATCCAAGGTAATATGCAACATAGCTACATGGCTCTTCTAATTTGGAACCACTTTTCCATATGTCTCGAGCTCAGATTCAATTGCCGTGCTAAGCTCCTTCTGGACCTACTTGCTAGATCCAAGTACATATGTAATATCCATGTATCTATATGCTATTATTTTTGTTGTTGGTAAGTACAGTTATCTTTTCCTCAGGCAAACGCAAATAAGATGGTTGAGCTGATTAGGAATGGTGTCACGACCATCATTGGTGGTGGTAACTCCATTGCTGCTGCCCTTAAAGCCGGGCTGGCTGACAGATGAGCAACATTTCCGTTAGCAGTGGTGCGAGCTTGGAGCTGCTGGAAGGCAAGCCCCTCCCAGGTGTTCTTACAATTGACGAGCCATAAGTTGATTCGTTGGATACTTAACTTCAGTGTTGGATTCTCTAAAAAAATTGCAGTCTTTTGTGTTTTTTGAGTGTTTTATGTAAGTTAACATGCGTGATCGGATGTAATCTTGTTATTCTTTTACCATATTTTGAAGAGATGTTTTTGAGTGTTTTATGGAAGTCAAATTTCTTTTTTATTTTGAGTATAATACATTTACTTCGTATAATTTAAATCAGATGAATGCTTTTTCTTTACAAATGAAATATGTAGATGCTTTTCGTGAATTCAATCCAGTGCATTATTATGTTACTTTATCTCATTAAAATAATTCAAATAATTATCGACTAGAAAAATTAGATAATCTTGATTTTATATTTCAGATTAATCAATGAAATCATTGAAACGTAATTGTTTATGGTTTGTATATGTGTCTAAAATGCACGGGCATTTTACTATGAATTATTAATTTGCTCACATGTGCAGCCGCATGACGAGCATATAATTTTGTTAATGTGCAACCGCGTCATGAGCATATAATTTTGTTAATAAGAAATAGACTCAAAATATTTTTTGATATGTGTTGAAGGTTTTATTCATATATTATTCATAATGCTACAAAAAATTTCTATATCATTCATGATGTTTCAAAATCTTTTTAGAATATATGATATAAAAAAGAATAAGAAAAACTATTTTTACGATTACACGTGCAACCAAGCTTACTAGTCATTTTTAGAAGAAGGTTTACCCGACGTTATTGTTCGTGCTGACAACCAGGGCCCAGGCCCGGCGGGACCCACCCTCCGCGGGGCTCCACTCCACCCTGCTGCATGCATGCGCGCGCGATACCTCCGAGGAGATCGAAGGCATCCACGTCACCCCGTTCTTCGTCGTTGCAGCCGGAAACACGTCGCTTTTGCCACGCGGTGCCCTCCCATTCGCCGATCTGTCCCAGTCCCCGTGCGCCATTGGCGGGCTTCTCTCCCACGCGTGCGCCGCGGGCAGCGGCCCCCACCCCACTGCCCGCGCTGTCAGTGACGCGGCGAAGTCACACCCGCTCCTTTATTAAGGCGTGGTTCACGCTCCCCATCCATCCATCGATCAGGAGGTTTTTGTTTGCCAAGGTTCGGAGTTGTTTGTTAGGTGGACACGCCCGGAAGGGTCTAGAAGCTTCGTTCGGCTGCAGTGGTGACGATGGCGGTCCTCGCGAGGTCGGCCGCCGCCGTGGTCGCGCTCGCTCTCGTCTCGGCCGTCGCCGGCGAGGTCTTCTTCCAGGAAAAGTTCGACGGTGAGCCGCCCCCTGGATCCGACCCCCCGCTCTCTCTCTCTCGCGCGCGCGTTCTAGATCCAGTCGATCGAAGCTTCGTGTCATCGATCCAGTGAGGTTTAATTGTTTCGTGACTGAATTCTCACCGTGAATTTGTGTTGTGCCTGACGATACAACAGACGGATGGGAGGATCGGTGGGTCAAATCGGAGTGGAAGAAGGAGGACAGCACGGCCGGCGAGTGGAACCACACCTCCGGCAAATGGAACGGAGACGCCGACGACAAAGGTAATCACCGTCGTCGCCGGAATTCGTTTTGTTACTCTGGTTCTGCCGCCAAATGGAACTGACGATTGAGTTACTCTGGTTCGATCTGCAGGCATCCAGACCTCGGAGGACTACAGGTTCTACGCCATCTCCGCGCAGTACCCGGAGTTCAGCAACAAGGACAGGACCCTGGTGCTGCAGTTCTCCGTCAAGCACGAGCAGAACCTCGACTGCGGCGGCGGCTACGTCAAGCTCCTCCCCGCCGACGTCGACCAGAAGAAGTTCGGCGGCGACACCCCCTACAGGTACTGTACAGTCCATCTCAATCCATCGCCGTCATCCGCTCTACTTCATCCCCGATCTGTTAATTGGTTGGTTGGTTCGATTCGAAATGCAGCATCATGTTTGGGCCGGACATCTGCGGGTACACCACCAAGAAGGTGCACGCCATCCTCACCAAGAACGGCAAGAACCATCTGATCAAGAAGGAGGTGCCCTGCGAGACGGACCAGCTCACGCACGTCTACACCTTGATCCTCCGCCCCGACGCCAAGTACACCATCCTCATCGACAACGTCGAGAAGCAGTCCGGCAGCATCTACGATGACTGGGACATCCTTCCTGCCAAGAAGAAGAGGGATCCTGATGCCAAGAAGGTGAGGTTTCTTTCAGAGATAAACTGTCTTCAGTAGCCATGGTTACTGTGTTTTTGTGACAGAGGTGATAATGCGATGTGTGCTGATGGTTGCAGCCTGAGGACTGGGAGGACGAGGAGTACCTTCCTGACCCCGAGGACAAGAAGCCAGAGGTAGCCTTACATTTTTAACTTTAGAATGAAGGAGGGTTGATATCTGACCAATTTCGTGATAAAGAGCAAAGTAAAAAAGTGGATACAATACTCAACTTTATTTATTATTGTTCCACAAGACCACAAAGATCTAAATTAAATGGCCATTACAACTCTGACAGCACAACATAAGATTCGATATTGTATTAAATATTTTTTGTGTTCTTGATGTTTTCTGTCCTTTGGTTTCTTGTCTCACACCCATTGTTTTCACAGGGTTATGATGATATTCCCAAGGAGATTACTGATCCTGATGCAACGAAGGTACACATCTCATCATTTTTGAACAAGTTTACTCTGAGCTGTGTTGCCTCTGGTAGGTGCAAATTCACAATGTTTAATACCTATGCAGCCTGAGGACTGGGATGAGGAGGAAGATGGTGAATGGGTAGCTCCAACCATTCCAAACCCAGATTACAAGGGACCTTGGGTCCAGAAGGTATAACTATGACGGTTCACTAAATGTCTAATTGTTCTAGATAAGCAGCAATGTGCATTGCAAGTTCTGACATGTGATTTTTGTGTATTCAGAAAATTAAGAACCCGAACTACAAGGGAAAATGGAAGGCACCTTTGATCGACAACCCAGGTAAACTGAGCTTACCCAATGTTGTACATTCAGATTAACTGACCGTCCATTTGTCTTCTCTGCTCAACTAATGTAGTGACTAGTGAGACATCAAAGCTCATACGATCTTCTTTTCCTTTGTTCGTGCAGAGTACAAGGATGATCCTTTCATCTACGCTTTTGACAGCCTGAAGCACATTGGCATTGAGCTGTGGCAGGTTTGTGCATCACAAATTCTGTGAAACATGGTTGGCACTTTGTGAATTTTATTGTGGGAAGTTGGAACATTGTATATTGATTTTTCTTGGATTGATATTAGGTTAAATCGGGAACTTTGTTCGACAACATCCTGATCACGGATGATCCTGAGTATGCCAAGAAGTTTGCAGAGGAGACCTGGGGCAAGCACAAAGATGTATGCCACCTTATCATCAACATTTTCAGTTTTGTTTCGTTTTAGATGTGTGATGTAGACAACTAAGCCAATGGCTATTTGCGTTGCAGGCTGAGAAGGCCGCCTTTGATGAGATCGAGAAGAAGAGGCTTGAGGAGGTATATATGCAAACATCTTATGCATGTTACTATCTTTCACTATAAATCTAGTACTAACTAATCGATGTTTTCCTCTCGGCAGGAAGCTGCAAACGCTAAGGCCGAAGACAACGAGGACGTAGCAGATGTAAGATGCAAACTGATTTAGTTTTACCTTCCAACATTTCTAACTGCATATATGATCGGTATCATCTTAACACAAAACTACATTCTCTTACCTATGGCAGGAGGACGAGGATGCCGGCATCAACGACGAGAAGAAAGATGCCTCTGTCGATGAGAAGGTGGATGAAATTAGCAAGGATGTTTCTTCTTCTCCTTCTGAGAAGAAGGACGAGCTTTAGAGAGTGACTGTTCAAGATGTGGAGAATTAGTCAGTCAGGCAGGCTCTGTATTTAAACTCTTTTCTCTTCGGGCAGTAGAGCTTTCCCATTCATTTGAAGAACGTTCTTGCTGAAAGAAAAGGAAGGAAGCGATGCACTCTCGGCTCCTGTAATTTGTCATGTGTTTTTTTGTCAGTCATGAAAGAAATATATAGCATAGTCATGGATCCATCTCGTCGATGAGTCATAGGAGAAAATCAGTACTCTCGGATATCCGTGCATGCCTGAGCCGTCCACCATGTAGCCTTGATTAGTTTTGGTGGATCCATGCATGCGTGCTATTGGCAGAGATCTCATGCTCCACCCACCCCATTTCTCATACTTTTCCACTTGACTTTAAAATTCAAATTTATTATATATTTTGAATCAAAAGTGCAATTTATGTTTCATTTGCACATTTGTGTAACTTTTTTTAAATATTATTTTCTTGTAACAAATTCGAAAAATATATGTCATTTTTTCAAAAAATATACTCCCTCCATTCCATAATGTAGTGCATCTTTTGATTTTAAAAAGTCAAACATGTCTATATTTGACCAAGATTATAGAAAAAAGTATCAATATATAAATTCCAAAATTACTATCATTAGAGTCACCATGAAGTGTACTTTCATAATATATGCATTTTATATTTTAGTTGTTAATAGTTTATTCTATAAACTTGGTCAAATGTAGAGATGTTCAAACAATGCGCCGCACCAGGCTTGCAAGGCCGGGAACGCGTCGTAGATGAAGGAACACACCGGTGTTGCCAGTACCGGGCATGCGTAGACGGGGACCAGTAGGAGCTGTACGCCATGTCGAAGGGACCAGCAGAGAAGGGCTCGACGACGGTTGCGGCGCAACTCGGCGGGAGGTAGAAGGTGCCGAGGGTGGACTCGCCGCGGTTGCCGAAGCTAGATGAAGTGGTCGAGGAAGATGACGGCGACGCTGACGATGAGCTGGTGCTGGAAGAAGACGAAGAGGTGGACGACGATGAAGTCGGCGAAAACAGAGGTAGCCCGTGGGGGGGCACGTCGGTCACCGGTAGAGGCGGCGCGGCTCGGTGGAGCAGCAGCGGCGAACAGGGAGTCGGCACGGCTCGGGTGAGCGGCAGCGGTGCGGGTGACGCGGCGAGGGCGGAGCTCGACGTAGGCGATGAAGAACCCAACAGCGTGACGAAGACCATGCACGGACGATGGCGTTCCCGCGCCAAGAGAGGTGGTGCGGCGCGTGCCACGGGGGCGTCAACGCGCGCAGACGGCGGAGCGGACCGTGTGCCGCGGCGCTACGGCTCGAAGGGGCGACGCAGCGGCGGCGCGCGTGGGGGGTGACGGCGGGGAAGACCTCAGGGCGGTTGCAGGAACCGCGTACCACGCTCGCTACGGCGCGACGCAGCGGCAGCACGAGGGTCGGTGCAGCCTCAGGGACGACCTGGAGCGGACGGCCTGGGGCGGCGGTGACCGCGGGCTGCGGCACTACGCCCCGAAGGGGCTACGCAGCTGCAGCGCGCGGGTTGGTGCAACCGCGGGGACGGCCTCGGGGCGGCGGCGTCGACTGCGCGCCGCGGCGCTGCGGCCCGTGGGGGCGACGCAACGGCGGAGAAGAAGTCGGGGCAGCCACCGGGAGAACCACGGGGGCGGCGCCGCAGGCCGAAGGGGTGGCGCGGCGGCCGCCCGATGCTCGATCGGTGGATAGGCGCTTGTACTCGGAGACGTTCTTCATGGAATCCGGCGGAGGCGCACGCGGGGGACTGTACGGGTCGTCAACGCGGCGCGGAGGGGGCGATCGCGCGGGCGGGCGGGTGATCAATCCGATCGCCCGCGAGGTGGAGGAGCGCTGCTCGGCGTGTTGATGGCGACGCGGGGCCGAGCGAACCAGCAGCGCCGGCGCGACGTGGGACTAGCCGACGCGACTCCAACGGCGAGGGGCCCCAGACGGCGCGGGGACGTCGCGGGTCAAGCCGACGCACGCCCGATCGGCGCGGGGCCAGTCGGTGTGACCCCAGCTGGCGCGGGGCCAGCCGGGGGTGTCGGGGACGTCGCGGGGACCGGGGCGGGCTGTAGTCGGTGGCGACGATGGCGGTGGAGAACTCCGATCTGAAGCAGGGGCGGCGACGGCCGGCGTGGGCGACGATCGAGCTAACGCGCGGAAGGCGGCCACTACGGGCCACCGCGTCGCGCAAAGCCGTCGTGTCGGTGAAGAAGCCGGCAGTCGCGCCGGAGTCGAAATAGAGGCGCAGTGGATTGACGACGGCGATGGGCGACGCAAACCGATCTTAGATCGGAAAACCAAAAAAGACGCCGATCAAGACGACCGACGGAGAGAAAAAGCCCCGATCAAGGGATCGGGAGAAAAGACTCTAGGGCAGCCGATCCACGGGATCGGCGGACGAACCCTAGTTACGGGCGGCGCGGCCCCCAGCGCCGGCGATCAGGGATCGGCGCGGGCGGAAGCGACGGCGGCGGCTAGGGTTTAGGATCGGTTAGGCTGATACCATGTAGAAGGATAAAGATGGGTTTGGTGGAATCGATGATTATTGCTTGAGCCTTGGAGGCATATATCTAGGAGTACATGATGTTCATCCAGCCAACTTCAATTCCTGAGTCCGACACTGTGAAAAGTACAATATGCGATCCTCTGCATATTGCTGGAAGAAACTCGTTCAAGCGATACCTGAACACGCAACGAGTTGTAAGATTTATGGTAAACTTATGTAAATGAAATCTGAGTTCTCTTTGCATTGTCATCGGCAGCATCAATGGTCGATCCACCCTAGCCAGAGCCAAACCAGTGAAGCCAAAAGCCTCGAGAATGGAGGAAGGTACAGAGCATGATCACAGCAACACAGAGCACATCCATGGAAATTTACAGTCTTAAGAAAGAAATATTCACCATCTTCTCCTTGCTCACATCGTCGTCGACAGCACAAGAGAACAGGGGAGCGCCATTATTTGCGGGGAACACACACACACGGGTGGTATTTACAGAACACGGCGCTCCATCGAACGCGCCAGGACTACCGGGATATGTACAGTACAGGGGACACGACATCGTCATCGGCCTTCCTGGCACGGATCGACTTCGGCTTCGCCGTCGGCGGCCCCGCCTTCTTCGCCCCCCTCTTGGCCCGCGCTTGGGTCGGAGCAGCCTTCTTCGACGGGGGCTTCTTGGCCGTCGCGCGCTTGGACTTGGGCTTGGTCGCCGCCTGCTTCTTCTCCTCGGCGGGGGCGGGGGCGAGGCGGAAGGAGGCCTTGACCCGGAGGAGCCTGACCTTGGCGGCGAAGCCCCGGAGCTGCGCGGCCAGCACCTTGCGGTAGTTCCCCGTGCCGCTCCCCCACGCGCTTCGCGATCGCGTACGCGCTCGCCCCCGCCTTGCCGTCGCCCGCCGCCATGATCGCATCCTTGATCATCTGCAAAAGTAAGACCAAACCCTCGTCAGGTAGGCTCCCAACCCAACAGGAACAGAAGCCGCGTGCCTCGATCACGCCGGACCAGAGCCAGAGCGCTCACCTCGAAGTAGGGCGGGTGATGCGGCGCCGCCGACCGGGGCTTTCTAGTCCTAGGCTTCTTCGCCTTCCCCTGCTCCCCCTCCGGCTTCTTCGCCTCCTTCACCTCATCCACCTTCTCCCCGCCCCCCTCCGCCTCCTTTGCCTCACCGCCGGCCAACTCCATCTCCTCCTCGCCCGCAGCCGCCTCCTTCACCTCAGTGACCTCACCCACCTGCTCCGGCGCTGCCACCGCCTCCTCCTTCTCTCCGGCTCCAACCACCACCGGCGCCTCCTCCATCACGGTCGCCATCGAACAGAACACAGAGCACCTTCTCCCCCTGCCTTCACAAAAAAAAACAGAGCACCTTCTTCTATCTAGTGACTGATTGAGCTGAACTCAAAACTGCGGTGACGTCCGGGGCTTGACGCCCGCGATTTATACCGGCGGGCGGGGAGCTGCCAATGGCCGATGGCCTTCGGCCGCGGATCGCGATCCGTGGGGCGCGAGATCGCGCCGCGCCACGCGTGTGCTTCTCGGACGTTCGCCGCCGGGCGTCGTGCTTGTATGTTTTCCGGCGGGCGTGCATGTCAGCATGTGCGTGTGATGCCGACGTCTTGTGTGCGTGTGCGAGGTCGTGTCACCCGTCTCGGCTGCGTTCGCCTTGGCACTGGGTGTCGTTTTGCTGACACGTACCAGTTCAGCATAGGGGGTGTCGTTTTGGAAAATTCTTTTTGGCACATGGATGCATAGGCTTGTGTCATCGGGAAAAACTTTTCAAAATATCTAAACAAAAATTTAAAGTGCGCATCTTCATACTGTATGTGCGCAGTGCGCAGGCCAAGTTTCATGAAAAATCGACATTTTTGTGGTTTATGTAAAAATGATGAGAAAATGTCTCATGAAAAGCCCTTTTTAACATTGAATTTTGCCTTTATATATGCAACAACAAATTTATTGTTTTTTCGCGAACCGACTTTGTGAGCATGTAGAATGTCAAGACGTACACGCGTAAAAAAAATGAATTTTATGATATTTCAAGATACATTTAAAACACATTTTAAAAACCAGAAGCATATGCTTCCAGGTGCAAAAACGCCATTTCCGTGTTGTTCTTCACTTCTTTCCATTAGGGTGCGATTGAATTATTGTTTTATGGTGCCCAAGGGTGGTGTCTCCATTGTCTCTACTCAATGTTGTTTTCATTTCATATCGTCTTGCTAATATATTGTCTAGGTATTAAATTAACAAAACAAAAATCACACAAAATTTTGAATTTTTTTCATCAAATTTCTTACATTTGTAATCCAAACAATATTTTTTCAAAAAATAATTTATAATTAAATTATATTATAATTCATAATTTTATCATTTTAAATACATTATTTTTTTGTTAATAGTTACCGCTGCAACTCGTGGGGTATCATCTAGTTACAACAGACGATGTCATCTTCTCCGATTGACCAATGATTCTCACCTGATTTCTGAATTAAATTGATATATGACAGCACTTCCGTTCTACTCTGCCATGTTTGGAATTCAAAAAACGATCATGGATTCAGAGGCCAGCATGCATCAATTTGAGTATGCCCTCTTACTACTTTTAGTTATTTTGCGCTCCACCCCAGAGCTAAATCCAACGCTAATGGTAAAGTTGTTGGTAAAGGGCAAATATTGCTTTGCCGAAACACAATGCGTTAATTCTGAAGTGACATCTCCCTTGGTGAATTCTGAAAGTTCTGAAACATCAACCCAAAGGGATAGCACAAATTTTGACCACCACTCTGTACATAAACTCTGTTCGTCTATCAATGGATTGGTAGTTACTCCATCTCTGTTTGATCCAGCTGCATGAACAGGGAAGGGTTTCAAAAAATTCCTCGGTATTTTTCTTTTCCTTTTTGAGGATAGTGAGAAATTTGTCATTGACAAGGAGCACACGGAAGACATGTATTCAGGGCTGCCACGAAAGATTTAAAAACAAGTGTGCTGTGAGGCCAGTAATGTGTGAAAGGTAGCAATCATATGTGTCATGAGGATCTGAATAACAATCCTGCAAATTGCTTCTAATTTAGACAAATACTAGCACGATCCACATTATGTTGTAGGAGGATTCAAGAACAGGAAACAACAATTTCACAGTTACCACAGAACTCCATTGATATTCAACCAATATTACTATTGTAACCAACAATTCCACTGTAAGTAAGCATCCGTTTGCATCACGGCAAACCAAACAAATTAAGCATACGAGTCTTTGCAAATAGCAACTATGGTAACAAACCAACCAGGCTTTTTTTACAACGAAGTAAAAGACGCCTATCAGGACGAGCTAACACGATCTAGAAACGATAAGCGGATCAACAACTACTGCTGGCGAACGGTGTCATGCCCTCAATTGCGACGGCGGCGGCGGCTTGGGTTGCTTGGCTGGCGTCACTTAGGCGCGCTCCCCGCGGATGCGGCTAGCGAGCTGGATGTCCTTGGGCATGATGGTGACGCGCTTGGCGTGGATGGCGCACAGGTTGGTGTCCTCGAACAGGCCCACGAGGTACGCCTCGGCGGCCTCCTGGAGGGCCAGCACGGCGTGGCTCTGGAAGCGGAGGTCGGTCTTGAAGTCCTGCGCGATCTCGCGGACCAGGCGCTGGAAGGGCAGCTTGCGGATCAACAGCTCCGTGCTCTTCTGGTACTTGCGGATCTCGCGGAGTGCGACGGTTCCGGGCCTGTAGCGGTGGGGCTTCTTCACTCCGCCGGTGGTCGGGGCGGACTTCCTGGCAGCCTGAAACAGATCAATTCAAACCGAACGTCAGCGAAACCGCGTCGAACAGATCGGAACAAGGAGGAAGAAGAAGACGAGGTAGGGGGAGAAGGGAGGGGGGAGGAGACGGACCTTGGTGGCGAGCTGCTTGCGGGGCGCCTTGCCGCCGGTGGACTTGCGGGCGGTCTGCTTCGTACGGGCCATGGCTCCTCCTCCTTCTCGGCGACTTCAGAACTTTGGCTTTGCGCTGCGGGCGGTGGAGGAAGTGGGACTCGAAGGCGAGGGATTGGGTAGTGGGGGGAAGAGGTTGGGAGGTGGGTGGGGAATTTATAGGTGGGGGTGGGCACGAGGGGGGCAGGGGAAGCGTGGACCGAGGCGGTTCCGTGTTACCGTTGCGAAAGGGCCTCGGATTACGCTCTGATCTGACGGCTTGAGATCGCGTGGAGTAAGACCGCGATCCGCGTGCTCGGCGATGGTTGGTGCGGGAGCGAGGGGGCGCGGATCGGTGACGTGGCGGTGGGTGGGGCCGCTGTGCTGTCGTCTGTGTGCAGCGCGCGCGTTCTGTCCATCCACTGTGGGCTGGGGGGTATCCGGGCCGACGGCCGTTTCCGAAGCCCTATCGGCGGCTGACTTTTCAACCAGTTCAACGAAGGATTCTTTTCTTCAAAACAATAAGAGCGGCATTTTAAGTTTTGACCTCGATGCTACTATTTTCTATTGTTAGTATGAATGATATGATCTTCTTTATATCTAAGAAAATAAAATTTGTGGTAATCATGTGAGCAGAGGCAACTTCAAGGCACCCCGCAGGAAAAAAAAAGGCAACTTCAAGGCGAATCATCTATTCGACCGCAAAATGTTTACATCGAACGGTGCCAAGTGCTCGCACTTTTAGTTAGCCAACGCGACTCGCTAAAATTGCCTGGACCGTTTTGAATGACAGAAGTTTCACAAATCATTATTAAGTTGCTTAAGTTTGAAAGAATCATGGAAAGATAAAAGAATATTCACTTTAATATTAAATGAGGGAAGATGTAAGACCGAAAGAATATTAGACATATATATGCATCCTATGCATCTTCGGTTTCTCGAATATATGTTCTTAACGGGCTATATGTATTGGATTTTCATAACTTGAGGCAACCGCAAATCCTGAAATATTTAGGTATGCTTCTTATTAGTTTCGAGTCAAGTTTATACCATGTTCATGCCTTTTGTTTATATTTTCGTAAGAGCATGTTTGCAAGAACTTTTGTTATATGTCGTATCTTGTACCAATGTATTACATTAAATAAAAATACTTTGTTATTATCAACTGTGGTGGGTGATGGAACTCAGATTGCTACACGACGATAGAGTTCCATTACAGCGGTCTTGACAACCAAAGGCAGGAGACATTCTTGTGTTGTATCGATAGCACTAATCACATACCCTTGTATGGGACGGGCTTGTCAAGTGCGTCATCCAAACACCATTCGCACGCCGCACAAGCTTATCGTCGTGGGCTTAAACCGTTTGGTATAGGAAATCGTTAAGTCGTATTGGTGATTATCACTGTAAATATCTTTTTGGCATAGGGTCGTCCTTCCTGGTTCCTAGGGCGGGTTAAATGCTCATCATTGACGGAGCCGTATAATTGTGGGGTTGATGAGGGAATACCTCGGATACCATGGGTTAGGTCATTTGGTGGATAAAGGTGTGCGGGAGAGTTGGATCTTATACCTGACCGCATATCAAGGACGTGAAGGCTTACTACCGTGCATGGAGGTTGTAAAAAGCATTTGTCAACCATCATAAAGGCTATGTTAATCAATTATGGTTAAAATAGTGCACCTTTGCGGGGAGTAAAAAAATGTATCAGAGATTTGGGAAAGATCATGGCACTCCTTGATTTGGGAAAGATCTGTAAACATTACGGGAAAGAAGTTTATCAGAGATTCTAGCAACCCATAAAGTCTAATGATCACATGTTTCTATTAAAACTTGATTTCTACAAAATATTTTCTAAAACTCATTGTTGAGACCCATTTCGAATCAGTATTAGTTATAGTCATTTTCACCTCGCAATAATCATGAACTTGCTAAGTACCCCTGGTATTCATCCCTTTGTATTATACACCTTAGGAGCAACATATTTGGACGGATATCGAACAATGAGAAAGCAGTAGGCGAGTACTTCTACGAGGAACTAGACTTATCTAGAAGAGTCGAAGGAGTTGACACTACATCGCCAACTATGCAGCAACACCAGAGGAAGGAGCCAGCGAGAAACACAAATAATCTCAGGGTGCCCTACAATGACCACGCCATTGTGACGTGGCTGACATCCTAACCCAGAGAGTGCGGCACCCCATCCGAATATAGTGTACCGGGGGTACTTAGAAGCCTCACTAAGAGGCAAATATTCAACAAATGGTGATTTTCGAGCTAGTACAAACTTCTTGACTCTTTCACATCAAATAATAAAAGGATCACAAGTGAGTCCTAGCTTTTAGGATAGGGTCACTCTCCAATAGTAATAATAATAAAAAAGCACTTGAAAAAAACTCCTCAAATGATATTTAATCAAGGTTTCTTCCTAGAATCCAAGGAATCACTTCTCACAATAATAGTATCATGGACCAATGAATATGAGGTGAAGAGATTCAAGAGGGGGAGTTCTTAGCCCTCAAAGAATCTAAGAAGTATGAAATCAAGCAAAACTTCTTTTGTTCTTTACTTGCGTTGGATCTCGCTTCCTCTATGCGGTAGATGGAAGTGGGTTGAAGTAAAACCATTGGAATATTAGTTGACTCAATGGTGTTTTTGTAAATCATAAAAACTATTAGCTCCGGGTGATAGGTCTTGGATGGTTATATTGATTTTCACTATTTTAATGGGATTTTCAACAAAAACATTTTACGAGTTTTATATCATTTTTAGTTTTTTCTTTACTCCATTGGAATATTAGTTGACTGAATGGGGTATTTTTTTTAATGAAAGAATATTTAAAAATTTATGGAACCTTTTAAAATTCCATGAAGTTTTTTTTATCATGAACACTATAAATCATGAAAAAAAATTAGTTTCATTTTTCTTATATAAAATGTCAAATACTTTACAGATTCGCGAGCATTTTCAAAATTCATGAGCATACTATACTAACTACTCTATTTACAAGGTCTCTTCTTTTTGTGTTTTTTTTTCTTTTTTGGGTTGATGATAGACTAATCAACACATGACACGTGTGGTACGAATTATTTTGAGATTTGGGTGTGTACGTTTTCCGTGTGGATTTAATTTTGGTGAATGATCGAACTGTGTGCATTTAGCATTGCTTTAGAATTGGATAAGCATGCATTTTATCCTGTGATTTTTTTTGTTCATATCTACGGCTTTGTTAAGCCACGTGGTTGCATGCACTTTGACCATGGCTTGTGGCATGGTTTCTAGATTTATCTCGCATGATATGAGCTACGTGTCACATGAGGAGTTTTATTGTTCTAGAATCAAATAAAAAAACCAAGGGAATGGTGAAACATAATATCATCTAAAGAAATTGGTTTTCATGTCGCCACTATAATACCAGGAGATCATCAATAGGTGGCATGAAGGAGGTCGTAACAAGCGGCGTGAAGGAGATCAGCGGCACGACACGTGGAGGGGATCGAAGTAGGCAGCGTGAAGAAGATTGGTGACATGTGGCATGACGGAGATGGGGGCAAGACGTCCAGGTGATCGGCGATATGTGAAAAGCATGATATACACGGGTAACACGCTCTCGTCTACTTCAATTGCTGATTCTCGTGATCGGATGCCCAAGTACATGTAAATAGCATCGGGTACAACTTGATCTTTTCTTGTGCCTATAATTGGTAAAAAAAAAGGAAATCAATGAAAAAGAAAAAATGGCATGATAAATTAAGTGCACACAAGTTTTCTTACAAGACCAATCATGAGAGTGGAGCAAAATATTGAAAGTAGCAAATAGTCAATTTTCTCGAGGAGAGAAGAAAGTGGGTGGATGTGGAAAAGATTGTTTTTTTCCGGTTGAGTCCCTCATGTAAATGAGACAAGAGTGAGAGATTTTTCTTCTTCTTAGGACAGGTCCTACGAGTAAGTGGCATATCAAGACCTCGATAAAATTGTAAAAAAAACGGTCGGATGCCGGTGAAAAATCTTTGACTAAAGGGAAACGACACATAAGTGTATTCTGATCACACAATGATAAAGGGGTAATTTTAAATACACTTTAAAATTAAGAAAAAAATTAATTAGTGGAATCTAGTTAAGAGAACAGGTATAAAAAATTGTTGCAAAAATTTATCATTCGATTAGTTGCTTCCAAGCAAAGACGATATTATTGTTGTTGTAAAAACATTTGTAATTTTATTCATACTACATATACATTCATTGATTTAAACCTAAGATACAATAAAAATGAACAATAACTCCTATGAATAAGAATTACAATAAGATCTCTTGAAAATACGTTTTTTTTTGTGATATCAATACCTGCTAGAAAATAATAATTCCAAGACTTCAGTAAAAAGGCTACAATTGGATTGGAGCAATAATGTTATCATTTTTTCACCTGCACGAAATTATTTAACAGCACCTTGAGTTGCCCATGCAAATAAATGAAAAACCTGATCGATATAAATTCATCAGATCTGAATAACACAAAAATTTATAACCTCGTAACATCATAAAAAAGTTAAGAATAATTTTATTCTCATAAAATTATGATGCTCATTACAAATTCACAAAGAATATAAAAACTCTTAAAGATTCAAGGGCCCCTCCCTCTCAACGCCACAAAAAAATGGCGGCAGTCGCAGGAAAAGCCCATCTATCCGGAGCGGCCCGCCAATCAAACCAACGCTTCCTCCTGTTCTCTCTCAGTCTCTGATGGCCGACAGCAGAGCAGCAGAGCAACGAGTAAGAAATCCCCGCCGCTTGGAGCCGCCGGAACTCAAGGCGACGGCATTGGGGAGATGTCCACGTTCGGGAAGGTGAACCGCGCTTGGTACACGGCATGGCCGACGCCCTCCAATCCTTCCGCTGGAACTCGAAGCCCCACCACCACCAGGTCAGCTTTTTCCTGCTTGCACGCCAGGTGCTTGTGCTTATTCCCATCCGCTCCCCTTTGTCTCGAGTAGCGAGCGAGCTAGGGAAAGAGCCATACCACGCTTGCTTTGGCTATACCCTGTTCTGTGGCATCGCAGTCCTTTCGTTGGTGCAAGCAGCAGGCCACCCTGTGGTGCACCGGCCACCGGGGATGAAACGTCCTCAGGAATTAAGCCATCGCCATTGCCATTGCTGATTTGATGCAGTTGAACTATACATCAACGGCAAGTCCACAGAAAAGAAAACGCACTAGGCATATTCAAGCAATTAAATCCCTGTCCACGCGTAAAAGAGACGAGACACTCCGGGTCTTCAACCAGGTCAAGCAAATTGTGATCTACTCCAGTGACTAGTGTAACCCACGTACCACCACTTGGCTCATACATATATTGATATGTAACCAACCAGATAGACGCAGATCATACATTTTTTTTCAGGCAAATGCGGTGAATTGTATGTTTGTATTTTTAAGATTGGCCCTCCACGCAATGAAATATGAGTAATTCAGTGCGTTAATTTAGTGCGTATGTGATGGAGCCTTAGTTACCAAGCTATGTGGATCCATAAGTAATAGATTAGCGGGCGAGCTTGAAGTGAGTCAGCCTCTCGTCTTTGTGTGTGTCCGGCTGTGTGCAACTGATCACTGAGTGAGAGTGGGAGGGAGCAGGAGCAAGTGAATAGATGGGTCTCTCGGGCCCTGTAGACTGGTGGGAGGAGTGGCAGCTGCGCATCCTCGTCCTTGGCAGCCTCTTCATCCAGTACCTCTTGCTTCTTTCTGCACCCTTGCGTAAGTTTGCTATTCCTTCCTGGTGCAGATCCATCATATGGCTCGCATACCTAGGCAGCGATGCTGTAGCCATATACGCCCTGGCCACCCTCTTTAACCGCCAGAGGAGGCAAGATTGTACCTCTGGGAAAGGCAGTAGCATCCTGGAGGTGGTGTGGGCGCCAGTTCTCCTGATGCACCTTGGCGGGCAGGACCTCATAACTGCCTACAACATCGAAGACAATGAGCTTTGGACACGACACATCCTCACGACCGTGTCCCAGATCACCGTGGCCATATATGTGTTCTTCAAATCATGGCCAGGCGGCGACAAGGACTTGTGGCAGGCATCAATCTTGTTCTTCTTCCCGGCGATCCTCAAATGCATAGAGAAGCCCTGGGCTCTCAAAAGCGCTAGCATCAATAGCCTAGTCAGCTATTCTGATCCTGACCCGAGGATGGCAAGCATGGTGGGCAGGACTATTTCTCTTGAAGAGTACGTGAAAGTAGCAAGGGCGTTTGCGCAGGCCGAGCATTATCGTCAGACCCAAGGAGAAGGTGACACAGTTGACCTTGAGCACAACCGTGTTCCTCAAGCCCAAGGAGAAGTCGACGCAGAAGACCTTGAGGACATTCATCATCCTCAAGACCATGGAGAAGACCATTCAGATGATCTGAAGCCCAACCATGCTCCTAAATCCAAGGAGAAGGCAATTAGTAGACGTCGAGCCACCACCGTCGGATCCAAAGATTGGGAAGAAGGGAACCTTGAGGCCCTTAAGCTATTTGTGGACCTTGCATCATCGTATCCTGATCGTCTGCGCATCTTAGAATCTTTCTGGATGCTTGACAGTGATGAAAAGGCATATATTTCGTTGCAGACAGGGCTATTTGGCACGTTCGATCTTCTCTACACCAAAAAAAAGACGAGCAGAACATCAGATGAAGAACATGATGAATATACAGGCCAAAGCTTCCTTTCTTTATGGGCACGATTTGCAGCTAGGTACCTGCCATTCGTAGCCATCGGCCTCTTCCATAATTGTCACAGAGAAGCTTATAATGTTAACGACGTCAAGGTCACCTACGCCTTGTTCTGTTGTACTGCTGTGTTGGAGATATTCGGTCCAAGTTTCTCAGAGGTGAGATCGTCTGGCACCGTTGCTCAATATAGTCTCATAGGCTTCTTTGCCCGCAATAAAAAGCACAGCAAGATGATGTCCATGCTTAGTATGTTCAACTGCAAGGATTTTCTCGACCAGCGCTGGTGCATGAAGTCATGCTTCTCTTCTTCCAGAATTACAGCTTTGGGTCTTGGACATGGGAAAGGGTTGTGGAAGGAAGACGTAGTGGATACGCGCTGGCGCATGAAGTTATGCTCCTCGGAGTTTTATGTTGGACATCTGAAAGGTTGGTGGAAGGAACACATATTAGATGGGGGCCGGTGCATGAAGTCATGCTCCGCATCTTCCAGAATTACAGCTTTGGTTCTTGGACATGTGAAAGGTTGGTGGAAGGAACACATTGTAGATGCTGCCAGTTACAGGAGGTTCAGTGATCACAGGGGGCAATGGACTATTCAGCATAAAGGATGCGACCAAGACAAGGAATGGGGCTTAAACAGGCAGTTCGATGAGAGTGTCCTTATCTGGCACATTGCAACGGACTTGTGCTTCTACCAAAAGGTTGACCCATTAGCTAGTCATGAAAATGCCATGGGATGCAGAGAAATTTCCAACTACATGATATACTTACTGTTCATCAATCCTGAGATGCTATTGCCTGGCACAAGGCGGAACCTGTTTAAGACTGGTAATGCCGAACTGGAGAAGCTCCTCAAAGACGACAAGCCATTACTGAAGGCAATCCTCAAGGGCAACAAGCCATCATTCATGGAGATCATGAAGGGAAATAATTCATTCATAGAGTTCGTCAAGGGAAAAGGGTCATCGTCTGAGGAGATTGAAAGTAGATTTGTGGACAGAATAATTGCCAAGTTACAGCTCACAGAACACAGAGAAAAAGATCCAGAATGCACTAAATCGCCAAAGGATGCAGAGCAGTATCCTACACAAGAAGGTTTTATCCAGGATGCCTGGAAGATTTCTAAAGCATTGTTGGCTTTGGGTGATGAGAAGATGTGGGAGGTGATTGAGGGCGTGTGGGTGGAGATGCTCTGCTTCTCTGCAAGTAGGAGCCGCGGGTACCTACATGCCAAGAGTTTGGGCACCGGTGGGGAGTTACTGACCTATGTCTGGCTCCTTCTGTCAAATATGGGGATGGAGACCTTACCAGAGAGGCTACAGAGGACAGAGCTTTCAAGTGGATCAGGAAATGCCACTGCTGCATCGACTTACCAGGTCAGCACCACCATGGGAGAAGACATTGCTTGAGGAATGATGCTTATGTATGGAGTCAATTTCTCCCTGGCATTTTGATCTTAATTGTTGCTTGTTTGCTTATCCATTGAAGATTTATCTTATGTTTCACTGTGATGTATGTATGTTTGTTATTGGTCTATGTATGTCTGAATAAGATCGAGAGATAGGAGCCACAAAATGTCTGTACTTTCTTTTAACAGACTGTAAGAACGGTTTTGGTAATTTGATTGCCCTGTTTATGTATTACTACCCAGAGATTAGAATTTTTGTAACCGCTGTTGCAATGTCACTCCATCTGAAAGCAAAACTTAAATGCTGCCAAATTTGGGGACTATCCATTCAGATGTGCCGAGCTTTTGTACGGAACTGTTGGCCATCACCTACTAATCATGATCTTTTTCCTGTAAACTGATTTTAGATGCATAATTGTTGGTGATTTTGCAGGCTAGCAGTATATCTCGGCCTATGATAAGTGCTCAGGTATGTATGTACATGCATTTATGTGTACCTGTTGGGTCTTAGAAGACAGCCTCAACTCAAATTCTGCCTATATAAGTGCTCAGGTATGCATGTACATGCATTTTCTCATGCTCTTTTTCGAATAATTTCTGAAACAGAACAGGCTTGCTACTTCAAGGCTATTCATGCTCCGATAATATATAATCTAGTGCTCTGTTCATGTAGTTACTTAGGTTCGTACGGGTCCCAAGAGCGAGGAACGGCTTGGCTGCGTGCGCCAACTGTTTGACGGAATGCACATCCCGCTGTTCACCGGCGTGCTGAGCGTTCGGCTGCCACACAATTGTATGAACGGGAGGATCAGCTGAGGAAAACACCCGTGCAGTGTAACCCTGCGATCAGAAGGTGATGGGCACCCGATGCAGGGCAACTCCTGATGGTGGGCACGTCTGTTGTACTATACATTCCTAACCAGGTAATGTTTCGATCAGAAGCCTTGAAACTTGAAGGATTTACGCAATAGTCTCTCACCTGTATAAGCGGCACCTGTGCATAGAAGATGTAGCATCGATTCATAGGTTGTTGCTGTAGGGTGCATATCCATATGCCTGGGAGTGTGGCTCCATATGGCATATATAGGCTGCAGTTTTTAAATGGCTCAAACTTTACAAGAGTATATATATGCTGCGGACCTGCAGTTTTGCAGGATTTTCTACTAGTTGAAAGAAGATTGCCTCTATTATCTACACGAAAAGTCTACCACGCAATGAAGAAAAAATAATTCACTGATTACAGCAGAAAACTTGTGGAAACTATATATTCAGCAAAAGGTCTTTGTGTGATTGGAGTCCTGAATAGCAAAAGTCTTACATGTATAAGAAGAATTATGGAACATTGACATCTTTATTCAGACAAAGAACTAAACAAGACACACTGACTTAACACATACTGCATATCCTCCACACCCAGATGCCAGATTAATATGGAGCTCCCATTCTATTGGTTGTGGCACGGACAGTGGCCCCTTCAAGAAATTGGCTTATTCCTCATCTGTCTTCCTTGTGAAGCTTGCCCACTTCACAACCACATATACATAGATTTTGTCACACAGCTTGTCAAAGAGTCGAAAATAAGCAATCCTCCATGTCTTCTTGAACTGAAGTGTACAAAACACACCCCACAGACCCGCTACAAGTCCCAGCACAAGACCAAAATTGAAGCTCAGCGGATCAAATTCTTGGTTGCTGCTTGTAAGATGATCATGGACAACAGTACCATTTCCTGAACAATTCTTCTGAAGAGGAGGCCCACAAAGTCTGTTGTTGCCAATGTACATAAGTGCTGGGTTGTCGGCACTAAGGGTGTCAAGTTGGTGGCCTGATGGTATCCTTCCAGACAAACTATTATAAGACATGTTCAAATAGCTCAGAGATGTCAAACTTGACAAGCTCGATGGGATTTCACCGGAAAGCTTGTTCCGAGAGAGGTCAAGAGATTCTAATGACTGTACGTCGCCAATCTTGGCAGGAATGTTTCCGCTCAGGTGGTTTGATGACAAATTGAGGTTTATCAGTGCATCAAGGGAAGTGATATCTGTGGGAATTTCACCACTTAAGAAGTTGCCTGATAAATCAATGTTCACGAAGTATGCAAGGGTGCCACCATATCTAAGCTCTTGCCCTTTTGTGATTATTGACAAGATCTCTCCAAATTGACCTATTATAGTTAATGAACCCGAGCCAAATGGACCAATACTTGCACTAAGTATAGGCATGAAGCCCTTCCGGGTCATACCTGTTAGGTTTGACAGATGTAAAGGTATAACACCAGATATGTTATTTTCTGATAGATCCAAGAATTGAAGATAAGGAAGGGCTGTTATTTCAACTGGAATAGTCCCAGAAAATGTATTGTGGCTTAGTCGTACAAATCGTAATCCTGTCAGCTCTCCTATCCATGTTGGTATCCTTCCATAGAACTTATTCCATGCAAGGTCAAGAAACTCCAGTATTTCTCCATTACGCAAAAATGCTGGGAATGTACCTGATAAACTATTGTTGCTTAACAGTAGGTACGATATGGTTAAGTTCTCAAAGCACCGTGGAATTTCACTCTCCAAAAGATTGCTTGATAAATCTAGATCTTTCAGCACTTGTAGTGCACACATAGATTCTGGAATGCCGCCACCACTTTGATTTGAATACATTAGCAATGTTGTCAGTCGCAGATTTTCAAAATTTGATGGTAGTGTTCCTGAAAAGGAGTTGCTGGATATGTCTAACACATTAATATCTGTTGGCAATGGTGGTATTGGTCCTGTAAGCCGGTTTGAACCGATGTAGAGTTCTTCCAATGCCATGTCATGTAGATGTGCTGGCAAGCTGCCACTTAGTTGGTTGTCAGACATGTCGAGATATGTAGCTTGTGAAAATGTTGACCAAAACCAATTAGGAATTGTATCCATTAGAGCTGTCTTTGAAATGTCAAGTTGAGTGATTTCCTGCTGCCACTGAAGCCAGTCAGGAAACAGAGGACCCATTTGGCAAGATGAAAACACTGCAGACTCCAGACTGAAGGGAGGAAGCCAATCTGAACTCACTTCAATCTTTAAATTATTGGAAGACATGTCTATGTTTCTTAAACCTTTTAGACCTTCGAAATGTTCTTCCATGATCACACCACTGAAGTTGTTTTTGCTTAGGACCAAAGAAGTCAGATCACTAAGGGCACCAATTTCAGAAGGTACAATACCACTGAAGTTATTGTTGCTTAGATCCAAAGAAGATAGATTGGTTACAGAACCAATTTCAGAGGGTAGACTTCCAGTGAAGCGGTTGTTCGAAAGGTCAAGGGCAGCTAAACATGTCAAATACCCAATGCCCGGTGGTATACTTCCCATGAGGTTGTTGTTGGAGAGGACAAGTCTTCTCAAGCTACTGAATTTACCTATCCAATTTGGCAATGTTCCAGTCAAATTGTTGTAGCTGAAATCCAGCTCTTGTAAAAATTCCCATGCGCATTGCGGCAAACACTCCATCATCACTGCTATATCTCCATTTATACCATTATCTTCGAGGTATAATATTTTCAAACTGCAAAGATTTTTCAGGTTTCGTGTCATCATCAAGTACTTGTTCGAGTTTCCCGACACATCAAGGACTTGAAGGGCTGTCATGTTTCCTAGTGCATCAGGAAATTGGCCGGGCAATCTGTTGGCCTCAAGATTGAGGTACTTGAGGCTTGTGGCTTTCCAAAACCAACAAGTTGCAATCGAGTGGCCAAATTTGTTATTGGAAAGATCAAGCTTCTCAAGCCTTGTGAGATTGAGGTGCGGAAGCGATTGGTTTGCACTCTGAAGCGAACAACCAGAAAGACTGATAACCTTTAGAGACGGAATCATATTCAGTGTATGAGGCCAGTCATGTATCGCCGAGAGATTTACCCCGCCGATGCTAACATGTTGTAGCAGATGAAGATTTGTTAGCCAGGTGATATCATCTGAGTACATCTCAGAACGTCTACCAGCCTGGCCAATGGAGAGATACTGCATCTTGGGACAGGTTACCAAGTTGGGGAAGCACTTTACCAGTAAACTCCGTTAGGCCGGTGAGGTTGAGGTATCTCAGGTTCTTCATCTGGTCCAGGAACTCAGGAAAGCTGTTGTTTGGCCCTGTCAAGCAGTTCATGCTGAGGTCCAGGTGCTCTAGATGCTCCAAGGAACTCAAAGAGGGACTTACTTCACCGAAAAGACTGTTATAGGCGCATGGATCCTCGTACACGTCCAGGTTCGGAGTGCGGAGACGAAGCCCGACGACATGGCCGGTCTGGTTGCTGCACTTGACGCCTCTCCACCGGCAGCAGTCCCGACCGCGCCACGAGGTGAGGCGGCCGGCGGGGTCACTCTTGATGCCCTTTTTGAAGGAGAGCAAGGCGGTCCTCTCGGTGGCGATGCAACCACTGCCATGGGAGGGCCCTGGTTGCAGCGCACCGCCCGCGAAGAATGAAGTGGTGCTTATGGTGGTGAGGAGGAGGAGGAGGAGGAGGAGGAGGAGGAGGTTGGCTGTTCGATGCATGCTGGAAGAAGAACAATGGCTTCGAGAGGATGCTATGGCTAGTGAAGATGTTTAGCCGTTTGGGGCTTGATCTAAAGCCTACGGCCATAAAAAGACGGACGTTCGTTCAGGTCTGGTTGGTGTCAATCGAAGGACCCTGACCCAGTCAGCACAAGCTACTACTTGATCAAACGTACTGTTCTGCCACAGATTCTTGGAGCTGGGAAGGCAGAGTAGGGCGATTGAATAATGGTGATGCTGATTGAATGTACCGTTGCAAGTTGCAACCACGCAATGCTGCCAAAGTGAGATATTTTTATTGTATAGTGTGAACTCTGAGAATCTCGAGGTCGAATAGGAGAACGAAAGCACTGGGTGGATTGATGCATTTTCTATCTATTCATATGTGTGTTTCGCTCCCAGAGTAGAGTGTTGAATTATAAATGTGCTAATATTTCCAGCATAGAGTAGTGGTAGAAACCCCAGTTCAGTTGATGCATCTTCTATGCGAACATCATATGGAGTTTATGTTTCTTCTTCTGATATTTACCTGCTATTTGGTTTGGCAGTAATGATGGCCACTGCTTTGTTTGGAAGTTAACAAAATTTTCACTCTCTTCCTTGTTCAAGTTGCAGGCAGATATATACTGAGGTGGTTCCTTGTATAATTAAAACTACTGCCCCCTTCTCCTTGCGAGCTGCTATGGACCGTCGCGACCAAGGTTGTTTCACTTTGAGAACTCTTGGATCAAGATGCCTGGGTTTTTGCGTATGTTTTTGCGTATGGTGTTTGAAGATTGGAGCGAGCCGACCAATCACATTGAGCCTTGCCACATTCTACATCACAAGTTAAAGAAAACGGCCCATTCGACTCAAGCTAATGGGGTTTTAGATTTTGCTCTATCGTGCGACTCCAATTTCACATGGCCATTGAAGTTATCCTTCGCGGAGGAATTCTCAGCCCGAAGAAGCGAGACCTTCGTGCTCGCCTTAAGAAAACATTTCTTGGGTTGACCATCATGGAGAGGGCTAGGAAGAGACAATGCTCACGAATTACTCAACTCAGGGAGGGCGACACCAGTACCCGCTACTTCCATCTCCGTGCTAATGGTCGTCGTCAGAAAAACTTCATCTAATGTCTCTCTCTTCGTGGAGGGTAGATGACCACGCATGATCGATGACAAGGAGAAGTGGTTCATGATCGCTTCTTGGTGATGTTTGCGAGGGGCCCGCGGCAGCAATCGGACTTCTGTTGGGAGGACATCCTCAAGCCTAGTGCCCTGGACGACCTGTTCTTTGAGATTAAAGTTTTGTGATGCCATTGTAAAGTTGTCGGTAGACAAAGCCCCTTGCCCGGATGGCTTTACGGCTTATTTCTTCAAATGCCTCACACATCATCAAGATTGATATCATGGATGTGGTGCACCTGTTTGAAAACCTCTACTATCATAATCTTTAGTGGCTCTTCTTGCCAAAGGTTCTGGAAATTGTAAACTAAAACTGGACTATGGAAATTTTTTGCTTAATAAATATGTCAAGTGTAAATCTTTCTTTAATGAAGACAATGGGAGATTCTCACTTTCGAATTATATTTTAGAGGTTAAAGATTTGTTCTATAAAAATTGTAAGAAAGTAACTGGAAATGGGGAAAATACCATATTTTGGAAGGATTGGTGGGTGCGTGATAAACCTCTCGATTTTTCTTACTCTAGGTTGTACAATCCGAGTTTTGATCACAATATCTTTGTGATTGATGCCATTAGAAAAGTCTGGTAGGGCTTCTCTATTAGAAGAACTCTAATGGGCGAAGCTTTGGAACTGTGGAATAGTTTGAAATATAGATGTGAGGAAACTAGAAAGGCAGAAGGTGAAGTCAAAATCAAATGGATGCTCATAAGTGACAGGAAGTTCACTGTGAGATCCTTGTATGCAAATTTAGTGAGATCTTCTAGTGGTTCCCCTCTGGAAATATCTATATATAACCAAAATCCTTGGAAAAATTAAAGAATTTATTTAATGGCCAGGAATAACATTATGACCAACGATAATATCCCAAGAAGAGGCTTAAAAGGTAGCCAATTGTGTGTGTTTTGTGAAATGGAAGAGTGTTCAAAACTTATTTTTCCACTGATTTGTTGCTAGGCTGATTTGGAGTTTGATTAAATATAATTTTAATCTAATAACTAATGATGTTAAACTTGATCTGTTTTGGAAGCTGGCTGAAGAGCTTCTCAAATGATATTCTGAACTTGTTTTTTTTTGTTGATTTTAGATGCAATGTTTCGGTCCATTTGGAGGTGCGGAAATGATATCATTTTGTAAAAGAAGAGAATTAATGATCCAACTACATTGATTAAGCTGATGAGGTCTTGGGTTTTGGAATTGTCTATCTTGTGGATAAAGGAGGCAGGGCAAAGGTTGCTGATACTGGGGGTAAAACTTCTAGGAAGTGTAGCAAATGAAGTTTACAAAGCTTCTTAAGGATGGAGACCATGGGTCCTGAAGGTCTTCCTTGCTTCAGTTTCTTTCTTTGTGTTCCTCTCTAGCTTTTGTTGGTCTGCTGATGGTATACAATCTTAGTCTTATCTATGTTCAATCTCGTAATTATAAGCAGTTGTTGGAGTCTGGGCTTCCAGGCTCTTTTGGATCGAGCTCCTTGGTTTGGATCTTGCATGATCATTTCCTTGCACATTTGGATCTTCGTGTTCAGGTGATGTAAGTTTGATTTGGGCCCCGTTTAATCATGGTAATTTTTAGTCTTTAGTCTAGTTCTTTACTTTTTCTGTAATTGAAGACTGTATGTTCTTTTTATGAAACTGGAGGGGAGATATCTCTTTAGCTCCAAAAAAAACTCTCCATCTGTAGTTTCATAATTTTGACTCCTGCCTAGAGATAAGAATAAGTTAATTAACCATGGGAACTGGTCAACATAACCTGAACGATAATATATTTTTCAGTAAACATATGTTCCATTGAATTTGAACGGTACACATTTAGTATGATATCACCGTAACAACGATATAAATTCAAGTACCAAAAGTTTAGCCGTTCAATGTGAGAAGTAAGCAAAGTTCTCCTAAAAATACATCTAATTCATACAATTGTTTTGAAGTATAACTGTACAAAAAATACCCGCAAAAAAAATAACTGTACAAAAAAAACACTCGATGGAACTTGCTAATTCAATATAGGATTGTATAACGAAATATACAATTTATTTTTATTTTAAAGATTAAGCAATAATTCATTACAAATCGCTCAAAAAAAATCATATCATGATATACAGAAACATGTGCATTGGTTTCTTACCAAGATTTCGGGTCTCACATGAAAAATCACCATATAGAATAGAAAAATGTTTAGATAAATCACCATGATCGGGCAAATTTCATATCAAATATTCAGGGAGCAAAAGCATTGCTGGAGAACAATTCGCTAACCTCTTCCTCCCTTGTCTCCACTCCTCATCTCTGCATCGAGCAACCGCTGCATCTATGAAATGTCACGCTTTATTGATGAAATATACTGCAAATTCGGGAATACAAACTGGATCATGAGGAGCACCCAGCCAAACATGTCTTCTTCTATCCAAGCCGTGACTAAACCTATGAGCTTCGGTACTGAAAGTGCGACCAATTTTTCGTTTTTTTATGTCCCGAAAGATCTAGAAAATTACTTATAATCCGAAATATTCAGCGAGCCCATGAACAGCCCGCGTTGGAAAATAGAAAGCCCATTATTAGCAAAGGGGAGTCGGCAGCGAAGGCGCGTCCGCGAGGAAGTAGGCGACGGCAGTCCATCGATCGAGGTGGTTCCGGTTACTTTATCCGCGCCTCGGCGCTCGCCGGAAAATCGTCTTTCCGTTTGTAAATCCGTCCTTGCAGATCGATCTCGCGGCGGCGCGGTGGCCATGGAGCCGGATCTGGAGACGGCGACCGTGAGAAAGAAGCTAGAGGATGAGGTGCTCCTCCGCACCTGGCTGTGGGACAAGCAGCTGGACTCCATCGTGGAGGAACAGCAAAAGCTAGACGACGAAGACGATTACGAGTACTACGAACCGGACGAACCATACGAAGAAGAGCGGCATTTTGGTTCGTCCGGATACGGGTACACGTTCTACTACGAGGACGGGAACCCTTATTACGTCGCCGACATGGAGGAGAGGTGGGCGAATCAGATCCAGTTTCCGCCGGCGATGCCCAGTTCCAAGAGACCATGGTCGGTCTACTGGGAGGGGTCTCTGCGGGTCGATGGCCCGTGTGATCAGCTCGATCCAAGCAATCCTTAATTGCAATTATATGCAAGTATACTAGTTTTTATGTTATGAGTTCACCTAGTTTTAAGCATATGATAGATACATTTTACAAAATTCGAACCCACGGATTTTAGAACATGGCGGTCAGTTTGGTTCATAGAGATTTATTTATTTTTTGAACGGCAGAGATTTTGATACATACCAATCGTTAGATTTCATATTTCTTCTTATTTTCGTTTGTCGGATTGAGAATGGTTGTGCTTTTCGTATGGTTTACTTGGCATGCAATTCCAAAAAAAAATCCATTGGGTCCAATTTTAATAAACAAATGTCTTGTTTCTATGACAGCTCTGGCATGCACATTATCATTCAAAAAATTATTCATGTGCTCTGAGTTTGATGTAACCAAAGAACTTTTATTCATGCTCTAATTGAGTACAGGTTCCTTTGTAATTTCCCAAGCTCTAATCCATATGATGTTATCCATGTATTTACATTACAACTTTCGATGTTTAATGATTTTCATATTAGCTGCAGTTCCTTCATTGCCAAAATTTGGAAACCGTTGGGTGAACAAAAAAGGGAACGAACCTTGTCGACGGGCTATCCAAGTGTTTAGTTTGAATTTATCGACTCCTCATGATGCCGCGGTAGAGGTCTATGGTATGTTTGCATTCCGAGACATACGAAACAACCAACTACGCCACTATGTCTTTCAGTACTCAAGAGACAAACCATGTAAGCTTAAGCCGGTGAGTCATGTTGTACCTTTTCTTATTTTCTCTTTACTGAAGTAACCTGTAGGATATTATATGTCTAATTACATAATATATATACAGGGTGCTTGTAAGCTTCAACCTCTACTTAACCCGCATCAAGGCGTATATGCGGTTGGGCTTGTGCTAATTGAATACCGTTTGCTAATTAAAGATGAAGAAGGTGAAGATGATAAGGTGTTGATAGACGGATATTCGGTTTATGCTCCATCTTTCTATGCAGAATATGAGAGGCTCCATTGGCACATTAACTATAGACCTATACACGCATAACAGTCACTCAGGTGATGATGGTGGCCATCCTGATGGTGTTGTTGGTGACTCTAAAAATCCTGGACATTTCGATTACGATATTGAGGATATTATATCTGACACCCTCTGGTTTAAACCGCACAAGAGTGGAAGCTGTACAAAAATCTCAAGTAAAAATTTGTGCGGTCTGGTAATGTCAGTGAAGGTCACGTGGTCTAGCTTGTGTGAACCATGTCAATAAGATTTATATGTCCAAAGTTTGTATACTTCAATATAGTCAGCGTTGGTTCTTCAAATTCACTACTGCTATTAGTTTCTTCATTTTTCTACAGAACAGAGTATTCGACACAAGAAAAAAGGTAGAAAGAATGCTTTCGCGGTATAGCGGCTTTTACAAAGTATCAGGGTGTATACAATGGTGATATCCTAGAAGTGCAACATATGATAAATGTTGAGGTAGAAGAGAGAGAAATCTGAAGAAAATATATTTTTTATTTTAATTAAAAATTGACCTCTTAGCAACAATATGTTTCATCACATAGTTGGGGACTATTTAAGAAAAATAATATCTCTTAATTAAGAGGAAATTAGGGAATCAAAGAGGTCAAAAAACAAACACACACATTAGGATTTCTTTGAAGAACAGTCGGCAGAGCCGGAGATGCTTTTGGTCCCCTCTACAAGTTTGGGGGGCTCGGATCTTTAGGAGTTTTATTACGTTCTTCGTCGACATCTAATAGTTCTCATGGTGTTTTTGTAAATAAACTTACTCTATTTCCTTCTTTGGCAATGGCATGGAAGTAGAGAGCTTTATGTCCTCGCTTATTTATTGTTTACATCTGATGAAACATTTACGTATGTGTGTTATGTTTCTGTTGGTTTAATTCTTTGTGAAGTTAAAAAAAATCATTGACATTATGGTGAAGATCTTGTGATTCAATGCTTGCACTTTGAGGGGTTCATCCCCGGCCCAAGTACGTTCGTCGCTCCGTTCTTGCACTTATGATTCTTTTCTATCTATTAATGGAATATACTTAATTTTGTTTGGTATTCGTGAGAATGGTACTCCCAACGGGTTTTTTTTACTCTGCATATAAGTTTTATGTGAAGTTAAAGTTTTTTAATTTGACGAAATTTATAGAAAAAATTATCAACATTCACAATATCAAAGCAACAGCATTAAACTCATTATGAAATGTAGTTTCGTATTATATATTTTTGTTATTGTAGATGTTGACGTTTTTAATATAAATTTGATCAAACTATACAGAATTCGTTTTGACATTAATTTTATACGTGAAGTAAAGGAACCGAGGGAGTATTTTGCTATAAGGTCAAATATTGTATGCGTGTGTGTGTGTGTGAGAGAGAGAGAGAGAGAATTAGTTGGCAAGAAGTCATATACCAACGGGATATAGGAAGTTAGAATTGGCACATACTCCCGGGAAACTTCAAACGGAGCACGCGGGCATATGCATCCACTAATTCAAAAATTCAAAACAAAATGCAAAGTAATTACAAAAAATCCGAAATTTTGTGGAACGAAACATAATCATGCAAGTGACATCCTGCAAAATTTCAGGGTATTTTGACATTAGATTTGTGAAAACCAGCCCGCGCTATAAAAAAAGCCACTCCCCTTCGTACCAAATTATATGTGTTTGGATGATTCACTCGTACAAATATTGTAACGAAGGGGAATTTCTTCTCTTTCCCGTTTTACCCTGCTAATCCGCCGCGCAATGGCTCTCGTTGGAATCCTCCTAGCCTCTCCTCGTCGCCTCCGGGCTCCCCGCGCCGCCCAGCGGCCCCCTCACACTCGCGCTCCCGTCCCCGCTAGGAGTACCCGGTTTTCGCCCCGATCTCGCGGTCCCCTCACGATGCGCCGGTGTCAGCTGCTTCATGGAAGACAGGAAGAGTACATCTTCTTCATGAAATAGCCTTGCTCCTGTTGTGACTCGTAATGGGACACAGGCGCTTAAGTCTGCGCCATGTGGTAGCTCATCACGGGTTGCAGTGTGTTGTACGGGTTGAATTCCTGGTGCGCGTGCGCCGGCGCCGGAGATGGGGACATATCCGCCTCAACGGCATCCTTGGGCTTGCTCTGTATCTTCTTGGCCTCGCCCTCGTCGTTGCCTGGCAGTGGATTCACTCACAGGCAGGGGCTCGGTGCCCTTTGCTTTCGGCACGGCCGCCGCCGCCCCCTTCCTTCGGTCATCGTCTCACGGATTCACTCGTGGGTTCACTCCCGCATACCATCCAGAAGCATGGTGGAGGGGGCCGTCTTGGGAGCACTCGGCGCGAGGATGGATTAAGCACGGCTGACTGCTGCAGGACAACTCGGGGCACAATCGTACTGTAGCTTTTTTAGTCGGAAGACGTATATTTCGGAACAGAGGGTGTACAGTATTTACGCAAACACAATCATTATAACCTCAGGATACATACTTCATTCCTGTTCGGCAGATAATTATTTCTAGTTCGGAATTCACAGAACTAGTAATTTAATTTGAATTTCCCATAAGAGAGCTACAACAGGCATGGCAAGTATTGCATCTATGCGTGCCTAATTTCTCTGGCGGATACGCGTACTCGGTTCTTATCTTTTGGAAAATCCTTAAATATTCGAATTTATTACGAACGCCACAGATGTCCGTGAATTGGCTGTTCCGTCAACATCGCCATTGACGGAAGGCGCACGGCAACTCCCACAAACCACAGAAAGCAAATGCCAACTAGTCGCAGAAAGCAGCAAATGCCAACAAGTAAGAAGATCGAGAGCACGATGATAATAGTTACAGCTAACAATAATAGCCTAAGATATGTTTGCCACATCGCAAACCACATAGAGAAAAGTCTTGATTGCGCCAACAACCATATTTCTTGTTCTACACAAAAGCAGAGAGACCTAACATCACGGCAGATCGAATCGAACTAGAACGGGAAGGAATTAATCCAACCCGGTGGACTACAGGCGGCGGAGGTGTAGAGGCCTAGGCCCTCTCGCCACGGATGCGGCGGGCGAGCTGGATGTCCTTGGGCATGATGGTGACGCGCTTGGCGTGGATGGCGCACAGGTTGGTGTCCTCGAACAGCCCCACGAGGTACGCCTCGGCTGCCTCCTGGAGGGCGAGAACGGCGTGGCTCTGGAAGCGGAGGTCGGTCTTGAAGTCCTGGGCGATCTCGCGGACCAGGCGCTGGAAGGGCAGCTTGCGGATCAGCAGCTCCGTGCTCTTCTGGTACTTGCGGATCTCGCGGAGGGCCACGGTCCCGGGCCTGTAGCGGTGGGGCTTCTTCACTCCGCCGGTGGTCGGGGCGGACTTCCTGGCAGCCTGAAACAGATCAATTCAAACCGAACGTCAGCGAAACCGCGTCGAACAGATCGTAACAAGGAGGAAGAAGAAGAAGACGAGGTAGGGGGGAGGAGACGGACCTTCGTGGCGAGCTGCTTGCGGGGCGCCTTGCCGCCGGTGGACTTTCGGGCGGTCTGCTTCGTACGGGCCATGGCTTCGCCTCCTGGTTGGCTGCTACGGATTTGATTTGGGGGAAGTTTCGGATCGGAAGGCGACGAAAGTGTGTGCGGAAAGGCGAATAGTAGAGCAGAGGACTGGGGGAAGGGGGTATTTGTAGGC
The DNA here is from genome assembly GCA_950022295.1 of Bromus sterilis. Classification (NCBI taxonomy): domain Eukaryota; kingdom Viridiplantae; phylum Streptophyta; class Magnoliopsida; order Poales; family Poaceae; genus Bromus; species Bromus sterilis. The sequence goes on from OX465595.1 coordinate 438,156,218, forward strand.
GTGGGCTGGTGGGGGACGCGTGGACCGAGGAGGTGCCCAGTTACCGTTGGACAAAGATCCGGGACGTCGATCCATCTTACGGCTCAGATCCGGCTTGAGAAAGCACACGATCCGTGTGCTCGCCGCTGATTGGCCGGGCGCGCGGGTGCCGCGGATCGGTGACTTGGCACTCCATTTTTTCCGTAGAGGACGCAGTTTGGGGGTTCGGATCCCCTGGAGTTGGACTCGACTCCACCGGGTGGAGTTGGGCAAATCTCAGCCCTTCTATTATTTCTATGGCCTAGATTTAATTAACCGTAACAATCTTTGACTTATCTAAACTAATTTGGAGTGAGTTTTTTTTTTTTATGGTTCCCTCCAAAACGAACCAGACGCACCATTTTTCCCACCAAAAACATACCACGTACTGCCTTTTCCCACCAAAAACTAGCACATCAACATTACGCTTGCCTTTTCCCACCAAAATTAACAGATCTATTCTTCCCCGAACCTCCAGATCTAAATTCTTCTCTTCTGGTGTTGGTGTCCTTCACGAATGCAGCCAGCATGCAACAATGGAAATCCCAGCGGTCTCAATGCGGAATCAAACACCAATACCGAGCATGCTGCAAGTTGGATTCCCAGGCTAGGTATGGAATTTACTACAACAGATGAAGCATGGAATTTCTGGGTTTCTTATGCAGGAAAAATTGGATTTGATGCTAGAAAGCACTATAGTAATAAGAATAAGGATGGAGTTGTGACATCAAAAAGATTCTTATGTGGTAAAGAAGGTCATCGATCAAAAGATAAACGTGAGGATCAATACAAGTCTTCACGAGCTGAAACAAGAACCGGCTGTAAAGCGCGCATGGGAATTCTTTTGAACAGAAATACTAACGAATATGAAGTACATGACTTTGTGGCAGAGCACAACCATGTCTTGTATCGGCCTGATATGATCCAGTTGATTCCATCTCAGCGAAAAATATGTCAAGTGGATGCCATGGACATAGACGCAGCAGATCACGTTGGCATTGCACCAAAGGCAGCACATGTCTTTTCTGGAGAAGTTGTTGGTGGAACATCCAATCTTGGGTACACACTGCAAGATCGCAAAAATTACTTGAGGAGTAAGCGCCAACGTAGCTTGCAATATGGAGAAGCAGGAGGTTTGTTAAAGTATTTTCAGCAACAAGTCATTGATAATCCATCTTTTCAATATGCAATTCAGCTAGATTGTGAAGAGCAGATAACAAACATATTTTGGGCTGATGCAAAAATGTTGATAGACTACGCTTTATTTGGTGATGTGATTACATTTGATACCACATATTCTACCAACAAAGAGTACAGGCCTTTTGGAGTTTTTGTTGGATTTAATCATTTCCGAGAAATAGTGGTTTTTGGAGCAGCTCTCTTATATGACGAAACAGTAGATTCTTTTAAGTGGCTATTTGAAAGTTTTCTAGCAACACATAATCAAAAGCATCCAAAAACAATTTTTACCGATCAAGATGCAGCAATGGGCAAGGCAGTTGGCGAGGTGTTTCTGCACACAATACATTGTTTGTGTTGCTGGCATATGGGTCAGAATGCAGTAAAGCATTTAAGCTCGTATAAGGATGAAGAACCAGCAGTAGTTCTCCCTAGTGACCCTGGTAAAAAAACAGATGAAGAACCAACAGGAGGGGTCCTCCCTAGTGATCCTGTTGAAAAAAAGGATGAGGCATCAGCAATTTTGAAGGAATATAGGCGTTGCATGTATTTATATGATAAAGAAGAGAAGTTTGAAGAAGTTTTCAAGTGGATGCAGTCTAAGGTGAAGAAAGGAAGCTGGTTGGATGGTATTTACAAACTGAAGCACAAGTGGGCTAATTGCTACGTGAAGGATGTGTTTACATTGGGAATGAGAAGCACGCAACTCAGCGAGAGCTTCAATAAGGACCTGAAGCAAGACCTGAAATTTAATTTGGACATAGTGAGGTTCTTCAAACATTTTGAAAGGGCCGTTCAAGAGAAGCGTGAGAAGGAGGTAAAGTCTGAACATGAAGCTAGGAAAAAGTTGCCGATGCTAAAACTGAAGGGCACGCCAGTACTACAACAAGCAGCAAATGTTTATACACCACCTATATTTAAACTCTTCCAAGAGGAGTTTGAAAAATCAACAACAAGCTATATAAGGAACTCGGTGCAGAATGATTCCACCATTGAGTTCACTGTTGCCATTTGCAGTCCCGAAGGACAGCCAAGTAATGGTTATGGATATAAAGTTTATGTTCATCCCATTAATCAAACAGTTTCTTGCAGTTGTAATAAATTTGAGAAACACGGCATCCTTTGTAGCCATGCTTTAAAATCACTAGATATGGTAAACATCAAGTTGATTCCAGAAGCATACATTCTTACACGATGGACAAAAGAAGCAAGATCAGGCATCGTGCAAGACAACAAAGGAAATGATATTGTTGAAGATCCTAAGTTAGAGAAATTGCACCGATACAAATCTTTATGCAAAAAATTTGCTCGCATGGCTTCCCGGGCAGTGGACTTTGATGAATCATATTTCTTACTGGACAGTTTACTTGATTCGATGAACAAAACCATAGAAGAGAAGATAAAGGAAATTTTCAAGCCAGAAGATTCTCATGAGGAAAGTTCGCCGGTGGCAGAGCAAACCTTGGAGAGTACAGTGGTTGGTTTAAAAAAAAGAGAAGGCCGAAAGAGTAATAAGAGACCAAAGGGTTGGGTTGAATCAATGCAAGAAAAAGCTAAAAAGAAAGAGAAAAAACAGGCCAAGTCAACGCAAGGGAAATCCAATAAAACAAGCAAAAGTGGAACCAACACGAAAGAAGGTCCAGGTGATGAAGTACAATACTACAACAATAATGTAACAACTCCTGCTCATCTCATGGCTCCATAAAATTCAGTAAATAAATGTATCTGCCTAACCATACTCTTGTTTTTATCCAACTATAGGGTGTCGAGGTACCAATAGATATCTTATGGATGAATGAAAATGGAAATGCTAATGGTTTCACTGAATCGTTGTTGGTAAGATATTAACAAGTTTATTTATGACAAAACTAGAGAACATTGAACCTTTGGTCTCTCACAAATTGTATCATATTTCAGGGATCGAGCGACAATGCTTTACCTCCATCACATACTGAAGATGGGCAATTGTATTTTCCTCCTGTAAGCACCATTGGAACAAGCCAATCTGCAGGACACTGCAATCCGTATAACACATCATACAGTCAAGTATGTAATTTATGCAAAGTTGTTACAACGTAAGTAAATTGCAATCTATCATATTAATTTCATGCTTACTTTGTTTTTGCTTCTACTATCTTACAGGAAACACGTATTGAAAATACTCAAGATGGGCAATTGTATTTTCGTCCTGTAAGCAACATTGCAAGAAGCCAATCTGCACAACACTACAATCCTCATAACACATCATACAGTCAAGTATGTAACTTATGCAAAGTTGTTACAACGTAAGCAAATTGCAATATATCGTTCATTGTATGCTTACTATATTTTGTTCTTCCACTATTTGACAGGAAACAAGTAGTAGAAGTACTCAAGATGAGCAACTGTATTTTCCTCCTGTAAGCAACATTGCAACAAGCAAATCTACAGGACACTACAATTCGTTCTTGCGAACAAGCCAATAAACATCATCTACTTGATATGTCATATGTAATAATTATTTCAATCATTGGCAATGCAATGAACACTATCCCCTTAATTTGTTATTGCACTTACAATTAGCATAGTAGCAGAACAGTGAATCAATTTTTTTCTTCGATGAAGACATGAATCAAAGATGGATTTGAAATTAGTTTCTTACCTTTATTTGCTCGAGTGGCTGCTGCAATTGTGTGCATGCACGTACACCAGGCCTTTTCTTCCTGAAGCTCCAGTGCATGTACCCTTAGTCAGAGTAAGCTCGAAGTGTTGCGGTTGACTCGGCGAAGCAGGAGGTCCTCGCGATGGGCGAGCTCTCGGTACGGACTTGGCGGAGGCCGCAAGCTCGCGAATTGGGGCGAGCTCCTACTGCGGCGTCGACTCCATGGAGGCTGCAAGCGATGTGGGGCGAGCTCCCGGCGATGTGCGGAGAGTTCCCGGTGCGGCCGCGACTCACTAGAGACTGCACGCTCGCGATTTGGGGCGAGCCCCCGTTATGACGGTGACCCGGGCGAGCGCGTGGCACGACGGCGACCCAGCAACGCTTGTGGAGGAGTCCGGATTTAGGCCGCCGGCTGGCTGCCGGAGCTGACCAGGAGTGCAAATGAGTCGATGGAGGAGAGACGAGGGGAATCGTGTAGCTGTCCTAAAGCTCCACGACCTTATCCAAAAGTGGAAACGATGGAAAAAAAACTCCCTCCAAATTAGTTTAGATAAGTCAAAGATTGTTACGGTTAATTAAATCTAGGCCATAGAAATAATAGAAGGGCTGAGATTTGCCCAACTCCACCCGGTGGAGTCGAGTCCAACTCCAGGGGATCCGAACCCGCAGTTTGGACGCTTGGTCTGGCTGGTTTCTGCTGCGCTGCTTCTCGGTTGGGGCTGGTTGATTAGTCCCTTGCTTGGCTAAGTTTTATTTGGGCCGAAGCGGTTGTGTTTGTTTACTGGTGGTGAGAGAGAGAGAAAAAAATGTGCATATTCATTTTAGGATACGTTAGAACGCCTGCTGTTTTATGTTTTTTTTTTTTAAATCATACCTTGCAAAGGTCCTAATGCTAAGATAAAGGAACCGAAGAAAATGTGTTGTAGTATGGATAAACATTGTTCCCTTGGCAAGTATGGATCATTTGCAATACTATTAGCTTCAACATGGGGACATATCATACTTGGAGTTTGGAATTAAGGACTCAAGGATGTATAATTAGTATTATTATGTTTGTAGTTTGATGGGGAGCTATTTTGTTTAACATCGTGCCACAATTATAATTCATTGCTTGTATTATAATTAGTATATCCGTGCATTGCACGTGCAAGCTTACTAGTGCTAAGATAAAGGAACCGAAGAAAATGTGTTGTAGTGATACTACTTGAGATGAACGCAAGCACACGAGACCAAAGAAAAAGAAGGTTGCTCATGCCACAATAATGAGTAGGACATTTTGGAAAAATGTGTCTCTTTGCATCAAACTATTGTTTGCTAAACTTCAAATTGTGCTTGTGTATTGTTGGAAATGGACTACATGTGTATGTTAAATAAATAAGTACTAATGTTGTGTACTTGTGCTTGTCTTGTGTATGTTCAAATGCAAGGTTTTCGCCTCATTAATGGAAGATATTTCAGTTGGCTGATAGTGATGAACAGACCATGACCTCTATGGCACCTTAGGGTAGAGACGGCGACTTCGTAGACTGGTGGCTCCAGGTGACCCGATTGACCTCGCGGGCTTTGCACAAAGGGACTTCCTCCTTGATCATGCTTTCGGCTTGGTGGATCTGGAAAATGTGTCTCTTTGCATCAAGCTGTTGTTTGATAAATTTCAAATTGTGCTTGTGTATTGTTGGAAATGGAATACCCACAATTAAGCATAACGTTCCCTCTTGAAATTACTGATGTGACGGAGGCCCGATCTTTCGATGAGAGTGGGATAACTATCGATTTGGTGGATTTTGACCTTGACGATCCGGCTATACCGTACCCGAAGATACACCTGGCAATCACTAAACCAATCTCCGATGGTTATTGATCTTGCCGTAGGCACGATCAACCTGAACAACGAGGTTCGAGTTCTTGCAAGCAAACGAAGAACCGGCAAGAACAAAGATGAATTGCAATCTCAAACTGCGAATAATAATTAAGCACGATGTAGATGAACAAGTTGGGGTTCCAATGTGGATCTGACAAGGCGGTAGTCCTACACGTCTCGTAGATGCAAATTATAGCGGCGGCTAGACAATACAATAAAACCCCCGGTCTAAACCCTAACTTAGCTAGCTATTTATTAAGATATCTATCATGCGAGAGTCCTGGTGTCCGGTAAAGAATCATCACGCGGCGGTACGGAGCAATCGTGACCGAGTTGATCTATTAGCTTCCCTGGCGCATCAACATGTCCTTGGCCCCACACGTGTTTGGACTTGACTTTGTATCACGTGTGTTTCGTCTAGTAGGCGTCGTTTTTTTTAAGTAAATGCAGCTTTATTGAAATTAAAAGCAGTGTACAGTCGATATTACAGAACCAGTAGGTTTTAGGGATAGTAGCTTAGAAACAAAGTGGCATGAGCCATGGCTATGAGAAGAGGTATAGCAAACAAACTAAGGGAGAAGGCTCTGGTGTGCAATGTTGTGAGCCACATCATTGAGGTCCCTTTTCATGTGAAAGACAGCACTTTGAGAAGAAGAGGTAGCTCGAATAAATCCAGCCAAAGGTGGTCTGATCTTCCACTGCACCGTACAGCTTGTGATGTCTCTAGAGGCTGCCATTTTTGCCAAGGAAAGGCAATCTATGAGAAATGAGGGATTCTGAACTTGTAGACATTCAGCAACTTGAGCAGCCAAGAGAAGAGCCTGTGCCCAGCTTCAAAAGGAGAGGAGGCAACAGGACTAGTAGGCGTCGTTGCATCCCTGATGGATATCCAACGTACATGCACGTTAACCATTCATCCTTAAGTGAGTAGCTTCCATTAAATCTTTAATCCCTTCATTCCTAAATACAAGTAAATCCAAACATGAGTGTAATATTATATTTTTATCGGTTAAATTACGCGTCATGATTTTTGAGTCGCCGAGTCAAGTCAAGTCGCCGAGGCTGAGACTCGTGACTTGGTGACTTGACTCAGCGACTAAGGCTTGTATAGTCGCCCCAAGTCTTTTTCCATCTTTGTAACATCAAACTTGTAACAACAGTCTTGAAAAACATACTGAAATGAAGAGTATTACTTACTTGTTGGTTTTCCATCTGTCCAAGTTCTTTTCCTTGATGATCCATGTTTCTTTGGAGCTGAAAATTATTGACACATAAGAAAAATAGAAGCAGTTCTACACTTTTACAGAAAATAAGCAAGCATTAATTTAGTTCACTACATTCAACAAGCAAATAGCAATCATGTGTCCAAAACAAGGCACACCAGCCGCAAATCCATATGCATGGTCCTAATAGCAAATAGATAGTAGATACATCCAACTAGCCGCAAACCCGCACTCAATCACTCATCATAGTAACAGTAACGGAGATGACCATCTTCTTCATTGTCTCTCGCATCATCATCTTCACCTCCACCTTCATTTCCACCTTAATCTTCACTTGTTGAATAATCTTCAAGCTCAACCTCAGGAACAACCTCCTCTTCCACTTCAACTTGAGTTTCCACCACTCGAGCTCGAGAATAGTGGATGTTAGCAGTACCAGCAGCAGGCTGACTCCCACGTCTTCTTAGGTTGTGGAAAGGACCTTCAGATGCACCAACTGCTGCATCAACTTCAGCCCAAGTGATATCAGCACCCTCATAAACTGGCTGGGCATTAGCATCAATCCATTCATTTTCCCAATCTAGATCTTCTAGGACCAATGGGTCAGACCTAACCCCTTTGGAGCCTTCCTCGCGAAGCTTCTGGAACCTGTCAGCGTTCTTCCGATTGTATTGAACAAAGGTCAGATCGTTGAGTCGTTGGAACTCCAATCTAGGTCTCTTTTTGTTGTGGATCTGAAACAACATACAACAAGAAAACAATAATTATTAGTTCTTACTTTGAGCTCCACAAGTCCATATAATTAAAGAGAAAACTATGATCTAAAAACAGCATAGAAGAGAACTTACATTTGCAAAGGCTGACCAATTGCGCTCACAGCCAGAAGCTGAAGCACAAAGGCTAACAATGTGCTTTGCCAAAGATTGCAGCTCAAAAGCAAGTCCACCATAAGCGCCCCACCAAAGAACTAAATACAAATGAAGAAAATGTTAGAATTTGCAAGTTAAGCAAGATGGCTGGTGTAAGTTAAGAAAGATAGGTGCTAGATTCTTACGAGGACTCTTTTTGGATCGGTCTTTGATGACCAACTTTGAGCTGAAGCATTCACCTTCACCTCTCTCATAGTAATCGGCTAATCTGCTAATCAAACTTGCTTTATCATCGTTGGGCTCCATGTGCACTAGCACCTCATTGAACATATGCCTCAGCTTTTGACAATATCTTGCATTCTCAGGATTAGCTTTGAGATCATAGAATCTGTTGGGGTTTAAGAATAGTGCAGCCCCATACAACTTCACACCCATTTGGGATTCCCACCTGTCCTCAACTATTTTGATCACTCTCTTGAGCAAAGATGGTTTCTCCTTTATTGCAGCCTTGATTTTGTCCTTCGCAAAGTCCATCGCAGCCATTACCTCAGGCATGGCTGGCCTCTCATCTCCATCAACAATCCTTAGTACCCTTAGAAGAGGCAGAGACACTTTCATGCAAGTCTCCACAGAGTTCCAAAAATTAATGGACAGCACATCTTCTTGAACCTTTTGTCCCACAGGTGAGGTTGACAACTTCTTATTGTTATGCCAAAACATCACCCACAAACAACTCTTTCAGAGCTTGCTTGTGTGTGTGCAAGCTTGCCAAGTTGAGGAAATTTGTGGCAAATCGAGTTGCCCCCGCCCTCACCAGATCAGCATTGTTGGTCTTCACTCTCATTTCATCAAGAATTTTGATATGCCTATAGATGAAAGTGGTCACCCTCTTGCCATTTGTAATGCATTCAGAAAATTGCTTGATCTTGCAAATTGACCCCAACATCAGGTTCAAACAATGGGCTGCACAGGGTGTCCACCATAATTTAGAAAAGTCAAGCATCTCTACATTTGACCAAGTTTCTGGTCAAACCCTCCCAAATCCATGATAGCAACAAACATCTTTTCTGAATGGGCTGCACAGGGTGTCCACCAAAATACGCACTACATTTTGGAACGGAGGGAGTATCAAAACTATGACCCTCTCGGCTTCACTTAGGGCGAAAAAGTACTTTTTGGTCTGCGGTTGACCGAAGTAGTGTTTTCGGCTTAAGTTAGGCCTACTGCCCTGAGGACATTGACCCATGATGTTTGTTGCTATCATGGATTTTGGAGGGTTCGGCACATCAAAGTGAATAATGCTTTAGGTGGTATCTTTTTCTTAGCGTATGGCTGCTGAAGACATGGTCGCCCGCTCGCTGCCTGCCAAACACAACTCTATGATGCAAAGCTGCAGCCTGCGGGAGGGGGGATTTTGAGAAGAAAATGTTTGTAATTTAAGGAAGCTTAATGTTGTAGCGATCAAACTCTGTATAAATGGTTACCTTGTTGTAAATTGGCGATAATGTGAGAAGCATTCCATCTTTGAGAAATAAGACAACTATGGTTAAAGTAGCCTGTTTTCCCTCTGTTTCTCATGACCCAGTTCTTCTAGTGTTTCTGGTTCTTTGTCTGAATTGTTGTATTCTAGGAAGGATTTATTTTCAGAGTAAGTAAATAGCATACACATTGTAGCTAGTTCTCAGATGCAGTGCATGCCATTTGGTGAAAGATACTATGTCTCAGATGCATTGTATTTTTCTTCCCGGATCAGCATTGTTATTTTTCTTGGAACATAACAATTTAGTTTTTCAAAGGGAATTTCTCTTAATAATTTGTAAAGCGGTGTGCAACAATACGTCAGCTCTATATAACAATGTGTAGAGTGACAAAGGCGTAAACACGAATCACTTACAAAAAACAATGATCGTTGCATATTAGTACATTGTTGCTAAACACCAATCACTTGCTAAAAATAATGATCGTTGCTACTAATTACATTGTTGCCAACAAGCTCAGATCTCTTACTAACATTAATTTCCAGACTGAGGAAAAAAATCCCACAGTAAAACTACAATGAATCAAGCTTAGTTATGATCAGATGGCGGCCATGGTTGTAGTTGTAGGTGACATGGGCCACGGCATCATCATGCTGCATCTCCGGATCATGAAATCTGGCTGTGCCGCCTGTGCTCCCTCCTCCTCCCCGGAGCTCACATCCATATGCTGGTGCTGGTCTTCCATGATAGAGTACTCCACGAGCCCGGTTCCGGCGTTCTCCTCTAGCTGAGCTGCTGGTGCGCATGTCGGCTCGGTCAGCACGACGTCCTCCCCCATCTCCGGCTGAGCTGCTTCTGGCCCAAGCATGACGGCGTCGTCGATGTGATATAAGCTAGCGAATTCTTGTTCCACGTTGAAGAAGAAGTTTCTGCTGGTGCTGAGTGGCGGAGCAGCGCCGTCAATCTCTTGCACATCAGCTACTGCCGTGTCGAAGAAGAAGTTGTTGCTGCTAGGTGCCGAAGGCGGAGCTGCTGCTGCGCATGGCGATGGCGGCGGCGCGGTGACCATCTCCGGCTGACGATCGATGTCGTTGAACATGCCGAGGTCGATGTCGTTGAAGAAGTCGAGATCCTCTTTGTCGAAGTCGAACATGCCGGGGCGGAAATTGTCCAACGCATCCGCTGCGTCGAACGTAAACTCCTGATCGCCGGTGCTCGTCGGCATGTCGGGCTCCACAAGAACCGGGTGTGGGTGATCGTCCTGATCAGCAGCCGGTGTGTATCGCGGCCGCGCGCTCGGCGTAGTATTCTCGGTCGTCGCCTTCCTCTTCTTGGAGTTGGAGCTGATTGATGGATCGCCGGAAATGGGCACCACCGCAGCCGTCGTCGCCGACGCCGCCTGATCTTGCCCGGCGCGAGGGGCCCGGTGGATGTTGCAGATGACGAAGTCGCCGCCTCCGTGCTCGTCGGAGATGCCGTACTCGGCCATGATCCACCCGGCCCTCACGTCTTGGCCGGAATCTTTGTCCTTGGCCATGTAGGAGAACTTGTGCTCGTAACCGCCGAAGCTGGTGCCTCCCTTGACCGGCTTGGCGCTCGCCTCCGAGTGCCAGTGCTTCCCGACCACGCCGTCGATGGTGCGCGACCTCCTCCCTTTTCCGCCGCGCGCGCTCTTCTTGCGGCCGCCGACATAGCGCACGGGTGAGAAGAAGTACCACTCCGGTTGATCGCCGGTGCCAGGAGCCTTCTCGTGGTCCTTGGTCAGCTGCTCCGGCTCAGCCGAGTAGACGTCAACGTCGTGGATGAAGCGGCCGGTGACGTCCGGGAGGGGCTCGCCGGCGATCTTGCGGCGGAGGTACAGGTCTGTGAGCTGGTTGGGCGGCGGGCGGAAGGTGAAGCCAGGTGCCAGGGCGAGATCACGGCGAGACGACGACATTGTTGTTGATGGTCTCGCTCTCGCTGGATTCGCCGGATGTTGATGATGAGCTAGCTAGCTAGGGCTAGGGCTAGAGCGCGCGTACGTAGGAATCAAGCTAGCTAGCTAGGAGTATGTGGGTATGCTCCTTTCTTGCTTTTTTATTATACCGACAATCCGGCATGCAGGAGGCCGGCCGGTTTCCTATTTTGATTAGCTTTCGGTTCTCTTCTCCTACGGTAATGAATCCGATGGATAGCTTATCAGTAATCCGATAGACCTTGTCAACATACAGTACATGGGCGGTTGGAGGAGGCACGCCTCAAACACCGGCTGCCTCTCCGGATGAATAATTGGAGCATCTAAAGTCTAAGCCTTGCTATATACTCCCTCCATTTTAATTTATAAGACGTTTTAGCAAACAAAGTTTATTTTTTACTCTAATTTTTTTGCACTTTCCAATTTTACCCCCCACCGGAATGGAGACGAACCGTCCCACTTGCTAAACTTTTTGCAATTTCCTCTCCGTCTCTCATTCACTTTCTCGAGAAAGCGCTCGACCTCTTCCACTGCCTGACTAGCGTTGTCGACGCGGTCCATGCTCTCCTCCTCCATCTCGCATCGCCTAGGCTCCCACTCTCCACTCGCATCATCGGCGCCTTCATGCTCCCAACCTCCGTTCACTCACTCTCCCGGCTACAGATCCTTGAGCGATGATGGTGGTTCCGTGGGCGGCGGTGGATCTGCTCTTCGACGGTCGGGTTCGTCGCCTATCCCGCTCATCCAGCAGCCCCTCCTCCTCGATTGCCCCCATCTTCTGCCACCCTTTGCCGGTGTGGAGTGCACAGAGGTGGTCGTCTTGGTCCTCCGACCATGGACCTGGGCGGGGAGATCTGGGCGAGGGTGGGGAGGAACTACGCGAGGAGATCTTGGTATGGGCAAGGAGGAATTGGACCAGGGCAAGGAGGTGATCGGCGAGGCGAGGAGGAAGATGATCTGTAACGAGGGGGAGGGGTAGAAACGACTTTTGCGCCTATTTTCACGTGGTCGGAACGAAACCTTCAACGACATATATTGCGAAACGTAGGGAGTATATGGGTTTAAAGAAAACGCTTATTGAAAGACAACCTAAAATTCAGTAGGTGTTCTTTTTAGTTTTGTATCTTTTGAGTTTTGAGTCTATTTGCATTCATGTTTGCACTGAAACTTTTATTGCATAGTTATCATTAGAGTTCATTTTAAACTAATATTCATAGATAAAATATTCAATGTATCGTAAACGTAATTTTTCTTTGCACACCTTTTCTATTTGTATGTAATTTTTTGCTATGTGTCTAATGCGAAGAGAAAACACAAAATATTCTTAATGTTTTGGAGCTCATAAACATAGAAAGACGCCTTGTACGATCGATGTGTAAGCTTGAGAAACTTGTATATTTATTGAGATATTACAAGGGGTATATATAGACATCCGGCTAACCTAACTCTAACTTGTATTACAAGAAATATCAATAGTCTAACATCCCCCCGCAGTATCAACGGGGGGTTCAACGACGTTGAGACTGAAGCGAATCTCGGTGAATGGTTGAGTTGCAAGCCTTTTGGTGAAAATATCAGCAAACTGAGCAGAGGTGGGCACATGCAGAACACGAACTTGGCCCAAGGCAACCTTCTCCCGAACAAAGTGAATGTCAATTTCAATGTGCTTGGTTCGCCGATGTTGAACTGGATTGCCAGACATGTAAACAGCTGAAATGTTGTCACAATAAACAATAGTGGCCTGCTGGATAGGACGATGCAACTCGGTGAGTAGTTGGCGCAGCCAGATAGTTTCAGCAACCGTATGAGGCACTGCACGATACTCAGCTTCGGCAGAAGAGCGAGAGACTGTAATCTGTCGTCTAGAAGACCACGAAATCAAATTTTTACCAAGAAAAACACAGTATCCGTACATGAATCGACGAGTATCGGGGCAACCAGCCCAGTCCGCATCGGAATATGCTATTAAAGAGTTTGGGGAAGAAGAATTTATGTGAAGACCATGATCAATGGTACCTTTGAGATAACGAAGAATGCGTTTGACATTATTATAGTGAGGAAGACGAGGATCATGCATATAGAGACAAGCTTGTTGCACAACATAAGAGATTTCGGGGCGTGTGATAGTGAGATATTGGAGTGCACTCGTAAGACTACGAGAAAGAGGAGGATCGGTGTAAGGTTCACCAGCGGAGGAAAGTTTGGAGCCAGTGTCCGCGGGAGTGCGAGATGGTTGACAGTCAAGCATACCAGCCCGGGAAAGAAGATCAATAATGTATTGGCGCTGGGAGAGAAGAATCCCATGAGAATCCCGGGTGACTAGTATACCAAGAAAATGATGAAGAAGACCAAGGTCAGTCATGGAGAATTCAGAGCGAAGAAGAGTGATGATATGGTCAAGGAAGGTTTGGGTAGAAGCAGTAAGGATGATGTCATCAAAATATAAAAGTAAATACGCAGTGTGAGAGGTCGTGTGATACAAAAAGAAAGGTGTCAGAGAGTGATGGTGTAAAGCCAATGGTTTGAATGAAAGAGGAAAAGCGTTGGAACCAAGCACGAGGTGCTTGTTTGAGACCGTAGAGAGATTTTTGAAGAAGACAAACATGATTAGGAAGAGAGGTGTCCTCAAAGCCGAGAGGTTGTTGGCAATAAACGGTCTCTTGAAGAGAGACATGAAGAAACGCATTTTTGACATCAAGTTGATGAATAGGCCATGTAGAGGAGACGCCGATGCTAAGAACAGCTCGGATGGTGCTAGGCTTAACAACAGGGGAAAAGGTTTCTTCGTCGTCAATGCCATGTTGTTGAGAAAAAACATGACAAACCCAGCGAGCTTTATACTGTGAGAGACTGCCATCAGAATGAAATTTTTGGCGAAAGACCCATTTGCCAAAAACAATGTTAGCATTTGGAGGACGAGGAACAACGAAAGATACACAAGCTTTGCGTATTTGCGAATACTTTTTCAAAAATTAAACAATATAATTCAAACATATAGGAATTTAAACAACATACAACATAATATTAATCTCAAATACAATAATTGTTCAACTTCAAATGATTACAACATCACTGAATTATTCAGATAGAAAAAATAGTTTAAATTACACATTAATGTAAATGAATCAAATGGGAGTTCTCCCCTCGTCCGATATGATAAAATCGGCGTTTTTTTCTTCCCCACAACTGATGTGGCCAAAATCCACAACAGGTCGCCGCCCGGGGATACCACAATTAGCTACATGAGTACTCTCACCGCCGCACGGCGGCAACCGGGTAATGGGAGAAGCTCCGTTGGATCCTTGATGTTGGTGGCAGCCAAACTCGTACCATGAGGTTAAGCGGCCGACGAGCTCGCAAGAGGTCAGGGAAGGTGCGACAGAAGGCGAGGAAGGTGCGGAAGGAGGACAGGGTGCCTGGGGAGCTCGCAAAGCGGCGGCTATCCGTGGCGACAGCAACGGTGGAAGAGGGATGGTACACTGAAATTTCCTACCCGCCAAAATATTGCCCGTATATTCCACACATTAGCGCCCGGCCGGATATCTGCTCGGGGTCTATGGGTCATTGTCGCACTCTGGGACCCTTGCCGATGAGTGAAAATAGTTGAAAAACAATGGTAGTTTTAAATCTGATAAAAGAATGTAACATATCATGACAATTTTAGAATTTTAGTGTAAACACCATGACAATTTAAGTGTATACATCATGGCAACTTTTGGCTAAAAAATATTGTTAAAATATATCAATATGAAATCTAGTTTTGAAAATCTCATCGCGGTGGATTTAATGATGAATTTTTTTAATTGAATTTTTATTTAACAGATAAAATATTTTGAAGTTCAAAAATCTTAAAAGATGCTGCTTTTTTTGCGAGACCCAAAAGATACTGCTGATATCATTTTTTGTGTACTCAGGCATGCAATGACGTGACGCAATGAGTGTCTATGGAGGCGTTCAACAAACTTCCTTTAAACCACACACTGGCACTTATAATTTGGGAAAAAAATCGAGGGAACCAAAAAAAAAATCCTCCCTTATGTGGCAAATCTACGGGAGTAAGTCTTTTTTATTCTTGTCCTCACTATGGCGGGCTCCTAGAACACAGATGTGTCGAGAAATACCCGAAAGCATCTCGACGCGCGGCAGCGGGGATGAGGGGGTTGTGGATCAAGTCGAGCCGTTGTTGGCGGTGTGGTGTTGTGCTGGTGACGGCTATTCTTTTTTGTCTGTGTTAAACATTTTCTTTTTTTGTTTCCATGGAAACTCTGATATATTTTTCATGGTAAATTAGAATGTGTTTTTACCGTGGCAAATAATATGTATGATCACGCCAAGTTTTAGAGTTTTATTTATGAAACATGTCAAATTAATTTCATGGATCATGAAAATTCTTTAATAATTCACCATGGTAATTTTTAATAATTAACCTTAGCAAATTTACTTCATGGATAATGGTAGTTTGTATTGATTCATTTCGTAAATTTAGTTTATAGATCATTTTAATTATATTATTTTGACCATAATAATTTTATTATTTTTACCATGATACTTTTTTTGTATGAACCATTGCGAATTTGGTGCATGGATCATGGAAAATTTAACTATTCACCATGAAATTTTTATTTTATGGTTCATGGCAAATCTTAATTATTGACCATGGCCTTTTTTAAAAGTAATTGACAGCGGATTCATCTTTATTATGAACCATATTAAAATTATTTTGTGGATCATGACAAAATTTACTAATTTAAGATGTGGAGTCCAATTAGTTTTTAAATATTATTTAAATATTATAATAGTTCAACAAACGGAACATCGTTCGTTTATGTAAATTTTATCTGGATATCAATGAATTTTGTTGAAACTTATCCAACTCGTGCAAATTTCTTTTGAGTTTATGTGAATCTGAATGAATTATGTTAAGCCGGTGATGAATATATGCGATTAGGATTGATGATCGGTTTTTACATCAATATCCACGAACTGGTTTCCTTCAATCCCACATATAGCATAATGTTGGAGATGGCCTTAATTAACTCGGTGATTTACCCATCTACCGCGGTGGGTGAAATAATTGAGGAGGAGCCTCCATCACCCCTATTTCCCTGGGCGTAGTAGGAGTACACAGTGAGTGGGCACGCGTCGAGCGCTCAGTGGTCGGCAGCTCCAGTTTCCCTTTCGGGCTTTGGGAGCTCACTGCCCGCTGCTGCGCCTTCACTCACACCCTCCCCACCCGATCAACCAAAGAAGCACCGGCGCGGCGGCGACCATGGACACGGAGGAGTTCAGCCCAGGTGACCACCGCTTCCCCTCGTCCGTCCTTCTTAATGCCCCCGGCGGGAGAAAAAATGCTGCAATTTTCTTTCCCCCCCTTCCATGTCCAGGCTGCGGCGCCGGTTGTGACTGCGAGGACTGCGAGGCGTGGAGGCGCTACTGCTACTGGAACCACGCCCACGGAGGCACCAAGCAGTTCCTCCTCTTCGCCTCCGGCGAGAAAGACCATCTGGTCAGAACCCCTCCTCATCATTCTCTCTCTGTCTGTGCGCTGCTCCAGTCGATAGATTCAGACACTCTGTTTCCTCTGTAAATTTTCTGGGGCTGAATTTTCCTTGTCTAATTTCATCCGTGGCTCAAAATGTTGCTGTGTGATGCATGCTAAAATCTGCCTGGGATATAACAACATGAAATTGACTGGGGGAATTTGTTTCACAACATATGCATGTACTGTACTGTATGTGCCTGTCAAACTGTTTGCTGTTGTGTATTTCTTGCAATTGATAAAAATGTTTCCAATGGTCCCATTAGTTCGTCAATCCATTCCGAGCCACCGTTTCTGCTCCTAGCTAGAAAGGGGTTTTCAGGATTATTTTAGGGTGTTCGAAATTTCACTGAAAAGGGTGTTCAAATTTCACTGAAAACATGTTTAGCTTAATTCTTAGCTATGTTGCGTTCCTGGAATACATGGCGTATACATGATAGAAATAGAATTGGTTTGGGATGTTTTGCTTGGAAGACTGACTCACAGCATAGTGAAGATGTAGCAGCAAAACAAAATAACACATGTGTGTGTCATTGATACTGCAACTGAAGCTAGGTCCTATGGAGATAGAGAATTAGTACACTGCTGCTGCCTGCGTGTCAAGCCTCTCATGGACATAGATAATTATTACTAGTAATGTACACTACCGAGGCACTGTCCGCGAGTTATTAACGTTCACCAAAAATGATATACGTAAATCTGGTGACTAACTCGTGTCATTTAAGTGTAAACTTGAACCATTCAGCCTCTAATGTGTGTGTGTGTGTTCTTGGGCATATGAGTTTTTGTTTTGTTTGTTTTCCATATCCTTTGATAGAGTACTAGTGCTTGCAATCTGAATTGTGTCTGCATTTTCTGCAGATAGAGTGAAACTCAATGCCAACGAACACTGAAACCTCTTTATCAAAAAACAAACACTGAAACCTTACATCTGAGTCTAACCAAAGTGAATCTTTCGACAGTGCATACCGTGGGAGGTCGGAAGCCAGCTGAGAAATATGATCCCGGACTCCGAGCCCATCATACTTGAAGCTCCTGATGGCCACATGTACAGTGTTGATTTCGTCAAGTTCGGCCTGATAACTCTTACGACTGGGTGGCGGCGGTTTGTGGATGCAAATCACATACGACAGGGTGACCCCATCCTGTTCGTCTACTGTGGGAGCTCCAGGTTCAAGGTCCACATATTCAGTTCATCCGGTCACGAGATCTCTCCACCCTGTTCTCAACAGCCTCCCGGCATCTATAGAGCAGATCCTCCCTGTGATCATCATGTACTGAAGGGTAAAGTGAATTAGGACCCTCAAATCAAGTGGATTTTGTAATGCTTTTCTGATCATTATTAGTACCATATTTTAGGCGATCGATCAACTTGTATGGCATGTTTTTCAGGACACGACGCTGGCAAGTTGAATGAAGCCGGTTTAGAAGCTCTTGTGTCCAACAAGCCCTACATGTTACCCGAAAGGACGAAGCTGATTGGGCAACAAGAGGAGAAAGTGAAGGAGAAAGTCCGGGCGATTGGATCTGAATTCCCTGTGTTTGTGAGGGTGATGACGGCACAAGATGTTTGGAGGCCTAAACTGCTGGTGAGTTGAGAACTTCAGAAACCATTTTCTTGCTGAATGAATCGTCGGCCTGAGATTCGTTTGGCGCTCTTTTTCTGAACAGTATTTCAGCAAGGAATATGCTTCGGTGTGTTTTCTCCCGCTGGGAGAAACGCCTCTCCTAATTGGGCTGGAGGGTAGCAAGATGAAGTGGCCTAGCACGCTGGTGGTCGGGAAATGTACGAATGTGCGGATCTCCTCCTTCTGGAAGGACCTTGTCTCGCTGTCGAGGATGAAGGCCGGAGACATCTGCCTCTTCGAACTGGTAGACAGGAGCAGCGAGACACTGACGATGACGGTCCACCTGATCCGCAAGTCGGAGATGCAGCTCTAGCTCCCAATCATCTAGTTAGTGGTAGTCTCTTTAATATGTGTGTGGTCTATACGTAGCTAGTATGAGGTCTGGAGTAACTCAGCTGATGTATGCATTGCTTGATGATTGTCTTGGATAACCTGATGTTAAGGCGTAAAGCAACTCTGATCTAAGTATTCTAGTGTAGTAAGTATAATGTTGTAATCTTGGGAAACACTGAACCCTTGACTCTGCTGTAGTACTGCTGCTGCCTGCTGATGATTATTTTTACTTGTTGAAGACAGGTTTCCCTATATTGCCGATTTATTTTATTGTTTCTTGAGATCAATCTTTGTTGCTAATTGGGTTGGGGCTAACCAAAATTTCTTCAGCATTGTGTTGGTGTTCCCTACTTGCTTCTGCTTCAACTGGGAGTTCCCCTTCCCTCCGACTGCCCTCTCCCATGCATCTATGAGCATACATATTGGAGACAGCGCATTTCTGGAGTGATCCCCTTGCTCATTCAGCAGAGCTTCAGCCAGGCCTTCCCGGATCATCGTGTTAGACTATTGATATTTCTTATAATACAAGTTAGGATTAGGTTAGCCGGCTGCCTATATATACCCCTTGTAATATCTCAATCAATATACAAGTTTCTCAAGCTTACATGGTATCAGATTAGATCCTAGGCCCTATGGCCGCACCCCTCATCCCGCCGCCCCCTCCCCCTCCGGGATACTTCGACCAAAAAGTCGTCGCCGTCGCCGCCAGCAAAACCCTAGTCGCCTCCTCCTCCACCCCCAACGCAGTCATGGTTGCTCCTCTCTCCTTCACCGACACCATAGCCGATGTCACCCCCTTCATCCCGATCACCCTAGACCTAGCCCAACACAACTACTATCACTGGCGCCACCTCTTTGAGGTTCACCTCGGCCGCTGCAACCTTCGCGATCACGTCGCCGACGACTCCGTGGCTCGCCCGTGCAATCCACAATGGGTCAAGGACGATCTGGCGATCATACGGTGGATTTACACCCGCGTCTCCACGGAAACCTTCAATCTCGTCTTCCGGGATGCCGCCGCGCTCTGGGTGGCGCTCCGTCAGCTCTTCCAAGATAACCTCGACGCTCGCATCAACGGCCTCAACGTCGAGCTTCGCAACACGGTGCAGAGTGACTCGCCGGTTGGTGTCTACTGTCAGCGCCTCAAGTCCATTGCTGACGAGATCCGTGAACTCAGCGCCCCCGTCGACGATCGCCAGCTCATCAACGCCCTGCTCGTCGGCCTCAACGATCGCTTCGAGAGGCAGACCTCCTTCATCCCAATGATGCGGACGCTTCCCTCCTTCGCTGAAGTCCGATCTCTCCTCCAGTGGGCTGATCAGGCGCAGTCCCGCAAAGAAGCTCGCCCACAACTCTTCGTCGCCTCGCCGTGGCCATCGGTGTCAGCCCCTCCTACGCCGCCCCGGCAGCAGATGCAACCCCCTCCCGGGTGGCGTCTAAGCCCTAATTATCGCGGCAAAAATCCGACGTACCGGCCTCCTTAACCTCGCGCCGCTCCATCGCCATCGCCGACTCCTGCTCCACCAGCAACTCCCGCGCCGGCTCCTCCACCAACTCCTGCACCGGCTTCTACTTGGTTCCCTGCTCATGATCCCTGGACCGGCATGGTCCAGGCCTGGCCTATGCCATGGGCGGGCCCCTCTCTGATCGGTGCCTCGCCGGCCTACTCCGACACCTGGTCGCCTGGCCTGCGCCCCCATACCGGTGCCCCTGGACTACTCGGCTCGCGGCCTCCTCCGAACGCCTACTACGCCACCCCCACATACTACACCTATGCTACTGATGGGGGTGGCCAGTACGTGCCGCCATCTTACCCGCCTCTCCCAGTGGCGCCACCACCAGCTGCTCCGTCTTCACACTCGGCCTCGACCTCGGCACCTTCACCAAGCTGGGACCAGTCTGGGTTTTTGCAGGCCATGAACAATTTTGCTACTCAAGAACACTCAAGTATGGACTGGATCTTCGACTCTGGCGCCTCTAGTCACATGTCCTCTTCGAGTAATATGCTGTCAAAATTTTCCTCCTCTCCGTTTTCTTCCATAGTCCTTGGTAATGGCTCCTCAATTCCTGTATACTGTGTTGGCCAAACCCATATACCCACCCTCACAAAACCTCTTCTTCTTAAAGATGTCCTTGCTGCTCCCGCACTCATCAAAAATTTAATTTCCGTTCGACAATTCACATGTGATAACCTTGTTTCGATGGAATTTGATCCTTTTGGCTTATCTGTGAAGGACTACCAGACCAAGGCGGAGATCGCTCGCTTAAATAGCTCCGGTGAACTCTACTCTCTCCATGAAGCTCAAGCCACCACTACACCCACTTCCATGGCCGCCTCCGTCGACCTTTGGCATCATCGTCTCGGCCACCCCCACACCGCCACTTTATCGTCAATGCTTAGTGAATTTTCAATAAATTTTCCTCGCGATGGTCGCAATTCATTAGTCTGTCCTTCGTGTCAGCAAGGCAAACATGTTCGCCTTCCGTTTAGTTCCTCAAGTTCTGCTAGTACTTTTCCTTTTGAATTACTACATTGTGATCTTTGGACAACCCCACATACTAGTATTTCTGGTTTTAAGTATTATCTTGTCATACTCGATGATTTTACACACTTTATTTGGACTTTTCCCTTACGCAACAAATCTGATGTCCCCACTATTTTGCTCAACTTTCAACGATATGTAGCCGTCCACTTCTTTCTTCCCATCTGTTTTCTCCAATGCGACAATGGATGCGAATTTGATAATTTTCAAAATCGCAATTTCTTTCTCCACCACGGGCATCCTTCCCCGTTTCTCTTGCCCCTACACTTCTCCTCAAAATGGAAAAGCAGAACGATCTCTTGGCTGACTTAACGACATAATTCGCACTCTTCTTATCCACTCTTCCATGTTGGCAAAATTTTGGGCCGAAGCACTATGCGCCACCACATACTTACTTAACATTCGTCCCTCCAAAGCAAAACCAAACTCCACCCCCTACCATTCTTTTTTTCTTTGTCCACCCAACTATGCTGAACTGCGTGTTTTTGGATGTCTCTGCTTCCCGAACACCTACTCCACTTCCCCTAATAAACTTTCACCCTGTTCTCTTTCCTGTGTATTCCTCGGCTATTCTGATGAACATAAGGGTTATCGCTGTCTGGATGTTCTCTCTGGTCGTGTTCACATCTCTCGTCATGTCACGTTTGTCGAGCACATTTTTCCCTTTGCCTCTCATTTATCTGCCACTGTCTCCGAACCAACCATATCTCCCACACGCCGAGCCCTTCTTACGAACCTCCACATTCCTCAATCGACCGCCTCCCCTATAAACCCCGACCACACACAAGCGGTTCCCTCTGCTCATGTTGCGCCTGATGTACCGCCCGCACCCCCTCTTCCATCAGTCGATCAGCCCCATGCTCCTGTTGCCGCTCTATCATCTCCTGCTGCCGCCCCACCCTCTCCGGCGTCTGTCTCTTCCACTGCGCCCGACGCCCATAACACCCCACCATCACCACCACCCCCTGCTCGAGCCCTTCCCACCATTGCCCCCACCAACGATCACACAGTGCGTACTCGTGCCAAGTCTGGATTTCGTCTACCTACGCAACGACTAAATCTCCTAGCCACATCCTCTCCTCCGATCTCTCCACTACCAAAATCCTGTAAATTTGCTCTTCTTAACACCAACTGGGCTGTAGCCATGCACGATAAGTTCTCCGCTCTGCTTCAAAATGACACCTTGCGCCTTGTTCCTCGTCCTCCAAATGCTAACATTGTTTTTGGCAAATGGGTCTTTCGCCAAAAATTTCATTCTGATGGCAGTCTCTCACAGTATAAAGCTCGCTGGGTTTGTCATGTTTTTTCTCAACAACATGGCATTGACGACGAAGAAACCTTTTCCCCTGTTGTTAAGCCTAGCACCATCCGAGCTGTTCTTAGCATCGGCGTCTCCTCTACATGGCCTATTCATCAACTTGATGTCAAAAATGCGTTTCTTCATGTCTCTCTTCAAGAGACCGTTTATTGCCAACAACCTCTCGGCTTTGAGGACACCTCTCTTCCTAATCATGTTTGTCTTCTTCAAAAATCTCTCTACGGTCTCAAACAAGCACCTCGTGCTTGGTTCCAACGCTTTTCCTCTTTCATTCAAACCATTGGCTTTACACCATCACTCTCTGACACCTTTCTTTTTGTATCACACGACCTCTCACACTGCGTATTTACTTTTATATTTTGATGACATCATCCTTACTGCTTCTACCCAAACCTTCCTTGACCATATCATCACTCTTCTTCGCTCTGAATTCTCCATGACTGACCTTGGTCTTCTTCATCATTTTCTTGGTATACTAGTCACCCGGGATTCTCATGGGATTCTTCTCTCCCAGCGCCAATACATTATTGATCTTCTTTCCCGGGCTGGTATGCTTGACTGTCAACCATCTCGCACTCCCGCGGACACTGGCTCCAAACTTTCCTCCGCTGGTGAACCTTACACCGATCCTCCTCTTTCTCGTAGTCTTACGAGTGCACTCCAATATCTCACTATCACACGCCCCGAAATCTCTTATGTTGTGCAACAAGCTTGTCTCTATATGCATGATCCTCGTCTTCCTCACTATAATAATGTCAAACGCATTCTTCGTTATCTCAAAGGTACCATTGATCATGGTCTTCACATAAATTCTTCTTCCCCAAACTCTTTAATAGCATATTCCGATGCGGACTGGGCTGGTTGCCCCGATACTCGTCGATTCATGTACGGATACTGTGTTTTTCTTGGTAAAAATTTGATTTCGTGGTCTTCTAGACGACAGATTACAGTCTCTCGCTCTTCTGTTGAAGCTGAGTATCGTGCAGTGCCTCATACGGTTGCTGAAACTATCTGGCTGCGCCAACTACTCACCGAGTTGCATCGTCCTATCCAGCAGGCCACTATTGTTTATTGTGACAACATTTCAGCTGTTTACATGTCTGGCAATCCAGTTCAACATCGGCGAACCAAGCACATTGAAATTGACATTCACTTTGTTCGGGAGAAGGTTGCCTTGGGCCAAGTTCGTGTTCTGCATGTGCCCACCTCTGCTCAGTTTGCTGATATTTTCACCAAAAGGCTTGCAACTCAACCATTCACCGAGATTCGCTTCAGTCTCAACGTCGTTGAACCCCCCGTTGATACTGCGGGGGGATGTTAGACTATTGATATTTCTTGTAATACAAGTTAGAGTTAGGTTAGCCGGATGTCTATATATACCCCTTGTAATATCTCAATAAATATACAAGTTTCTCAAGCTTACACATCGATCGTACAAGGCGTCTTTCTATGTTTATGAGCTCCAAAACATTAAGAATATTTTGTGTTTTCTCTTCGCATTAGACACATAGCAAAAAATTACATACAAATAGAAAAGGTGTGCAAAGAAAAATTACGTTTACGATACATTGAATATTTTATCTATGAATATTAGTTTAAAATGAACTCTAATGATAACTATGCAATAAAAGTTTCAGTGCAAACATGAATGCAAATAGACTCAAAACTCAAAAGATACAAAACTAAAAAGAACACCTACTGAATTTTAGGTTGTCTTTCAATAAGCGTTTTCTTTAAACCCATATACTCCCTACGTTTCGCAATATATGTCGTTGAAGGTTTCGTTCCGACCACGTGAAAATAGGCGCAAAAGTCGTTTCTACCCCTCCCCCTCGTTACAGATCATCTTCCTCCTCGCCTCGCCGATCACCTCCTTGCCCTGGTCCAATTCCTCCTTGCCCATACCAAGATCTCCTCGCGTAGTTCCTCCCCACCCTCGCCCAGATCTCCCCGCCCAGGTCCATGGTCGGAGGACCAAGACGACCACCTCTGTGCACTCCACACCGGCAAAGGGTGGCAGAAGATGGGGGCAATCGAGGAGGAGGGGCTGCTGGATGAGCGGGATAGGCGACGAACCCGACCGTCGAAGAGCAGATCCACCGCCGCCCACGGAACCACCATCATCGCTCAAGGATCTGTAGCCGGGAGAGTGAGTGAACGGAGGTTGGGAGCATGAAGGCGCCGATGATGCGAGTGGAGAGTGGGAGCCTAGGCGATGCGAGATGGAGGAGGAGAGCATGGACCGCGTCGACAACGCTAGTCAGGCAGTGGAAGAGGTCGAGCGCTTTCTCGAGAAAGTGAATGAGAGACGGAGAGGAAATTGCAAAAAGTTTAGCAAGTGGGACGGTTCGTCTCCATTCCGGTGGGGGGTAAAATTGGAAAGTGCAAAAAAATTAGAGTAAAAAATAAACTTTGTTTGCTAAAACGTCTTATAAATTAAAATGGAGGGAGTATATAGCAAGGCTTAGACTTTAGATGCTCCAATTATTCATCCGGAGAGGCAGCCGGTGTTTGAGGCGTGCCTCCTCCAACCGCCCATGTACTGTATGTTGACAAGGTCTATCGGATTACTGATAAGCTATCCATCGGATTCATTACCGTAGGAGAAGAGAACCGAAAGCTAATCAAAATAGGAAACCGGCCGGCCTCCTGCATGCCGGATTGTCGGTATAATAAAAAAGCAAGAAAGGAGCATACCCACATACTCCTAGCTAGCTAGCTTGATTCCTACGTACGCGCGCTCTAGCCCTAGCCCTAGCTAGCTAGCTCATCATCAACATCCGGCGAATCCAGCGAGAGCGAGACCATCAACAACAATGTCGTCGTCTCGCCGTGATCTCGCCCTGGCACCTGGCTTCACCTTCCGCCCGCCGCCCAACCAGCTCACAGACCTGTACCTCCGCCGCAAGATCGCCGGCGAGCCCCTCCCGGACGTCACCGGCCGCTTCATCCACGACGTTGACGTCTACTCGGCTGAGCCGGAGCAGCTGACCAAGGACCACGAGAAGGCTCCTGGCACCGGCGATCAACCGGAGTGGTACTTCTTCTCACCCGTGCGCTATGTCGGCGGCCGCAAGAAGAGCGCGCGCGGCGGAAAAGGGAGGAGGTCGCGCACCATCGACGGCGTGGTCGGGAAGCACTGGCACTCGGAGGCGAGCGCCAAGCCGGTCAAGGGAGGCACCAGCTTCGGCGGTTACGAGCACAAGTTCTCCTACATGGCCAAGGACAAAGATTCCGGCCAAGACGTGAGGGCCGGGTGGATCATGGCCGAGTACGGCATCTCCGACGAGCACGGAGGCGGCGACTTCGTCATCTGCAACATCCACCGGGCCCCTCGCGCCGGGCAAGATCAGGCGGCGTCGGCGACGACGGCTGCGGTGGTGCCCATTTCCGGCGATCCATCAATCAGCTCCAACTCCAAGAAGAGGAAGGCGACGACCGAGAATACTACGCCGAGCGCGCGGCCGCGATACACACCGGCTGCTGATCAGGACGATCACCCACACCCGGTTCTTGTGGAGCCCGACATGCCGACGAGCACCGGCGATCAGGAGTTTACGTTCGACGCAGCGGATGCGTTGGACAATTTCCGCCCCGGCATGTTCGACTTCGACAAAGAGGATCTCGACTTCTTCAACGACATCGACCTCGGCATGTTCAACGACATCGATCGTCAGCCGGAGATGGTCACCGCGCCGCCGCCATCGCCATGCGCAGCAGCAGCTCCGCCTTCGGCACCTAGCAGCAACAACTTCTTCTTCGACACGGCAGTAGCTGATGTGCAAGAGATTGACGGCGCTGCTCCGCCACTCAGCACCAGCAGAAACTTCTTCTTCAACGTGGAACAAGAATTCGCTAGCTTATATCACATCGACGACGCCGTCATGCTTGGGCCAGAAGCAGCTCAGCCGGAGATGGGGGAGGACGTCGTGCTGACCGAGCCGACATGCGCACCAGCAGCTCAGCTAGAGGAGAACGCCGGAACCGGGCTCGTGGAGTACTCTATCATGGAAGACCAGCACCAGCATATGGATGTGAGCTCCGGGGAGGAGGAGGGAGCACAGGCGGCACAGCCAGATTTCATGATCCGGAGATGCAGCATGATGATGCCGTGGCCCATGTCACCTACAACTACAACCATGGCCGCCATCTGATCATAACTAAGCTTGATTCATTGTAGTTTTACTGTGGGATTTTTTTCCTCAGTCTGGAAATTAATGTTAGTAAGAGATCTGAGCTTGTTGGCAACAATGTAATTAGTAGCAACGATCATTATTTTTAGCAAGTGATTGGTGTTTAGCAACAATGTACTAATATGCAACGATCATTGTTTTTTGTAAGTGATTCGTGTTTACGCCTTTGTCACTCTACACATTGTTATATAGAGCTGACGTATTGTTGCACACCGCTTTACAAATTATTAAGAGAAATTCCCTTTGAAAAACTAAATTGTTATGTTCCAAGAAAAATAACAATGCTGATCCGGGAAGAAAAATACAATGCATCTGAGACATAGTATCTTTCACCAAATGGCATGCACTGCATCTGAGAACTAGCTACAGAAACTCATCGGTCGATCCAAGATAAGGAATAAATCGAATGATTTATCGGTATATCGGATCATTAATCGACATATCGGGCCATTTATCTTATCAGTGAGACACCGAGAAAGGATAAATCAGACTATTCATCGAAATATCGGAAGATATTTGGAACGGTGCTAGAGTCTTGCAGCCAGCTATCCCTAGACTCCTCAAAGTTGGGATCAGTCCCTCCGACTTTTTGACCATGGCCCCGTTAGTGAAGAGGTCTCGATTGTCATCATAAATCTTGTAGAGAGTCAACTTTCAAAGCAAGTTTCCAGATGCCAAATTCTCTTGCTAATTGGAGAGCATGCCTACACGTCGAAATTTCAGCAAGTTCCAGAACCACAATGGAGGGGAAATGACAGTTTCTCGCTCCGAAAACTCCATGGTGGTCTCTAAGAACCGATCCTCCACCATTGAAGTCATACGTCTTTGATATAGGTTCGCATGTGTTTTCTTTAAACCACCCTTTCTTCGTCGGCCTCCATCTCTCATCCGCACCTTAGCAAAACGAAGGCCTCATTTATAGAACTTCACTCTTCGGTCAGCCGCATCACCCGGTCGTCGATCAAGTTAGGATCCCCCAACCTGCGTGAGTCTTGTGCATTGTTCCTTGAAATCCATGATTCATAGAGGCCCATGAATCCTTGACTATCCAAGGCCGCACGGGCTCACAATCTTCGATATTCGGTGGTAGGCTGGTAGCTGCACAAAGAGGAGTTGATACCCCACAACAACTTCCAAAAGTACAAAAAGGAGCGGAGGAGGCAGGTTGGGTCACCGGCTATAGGCGATCTCATCAACGAGCTTGTTCGGGAGCACCGGCGGCGAGACCCATCAACGAGGCGGCGGCGGTGCTTCCATGGTGGTGGCTGCTAAGTCTGGGTGCGTGTACAGAGAGGGTCACTGGAATGGTTTGGCTCAAACACTTTGTCTTTTCTTATGTATTTTCATAGGGTTTGTCACTTTCCATTGATGAAATTGCAACAAGGGGTGTGGAATTTCTTATTTCATCCTGGAAAGAAAAAATATGTGACTAATTTGCATATACAATACAAAGGAGAAATTCACCCACAATCGCTCATGGGTCAGGAATCACCCGCAATTACAAGAGTACTATTAAAATGTGAATATGCAACTACCCTCACTCTCTCTAATAGTTCTAGGCGAATTGCATTGCTTGTCAACATGTGGTTGTCGTTCGGAGATGAGCTTACAACGGCTGAAAAATATTTTAAAAGAAAAACAAAATAAAAAAAATAAAAATAAAGAAAACGAGACACAAGCCTCGTCGGGCTCCTCTCTATACCCTCCCCCTCCGATGCATGTGTGTGTTATAAAGTGTAATTGTAATATGGGCGTACAATTGCCCACATTCTCTCTAGTAGTTGCGAACATGTTGCAACGTTTGTAGTTGAAGTCGACATGCCCACGCATATAGTTGCAATTTGGGGATGAGCATGCTACTGCTATAAAATCATTTAAAGAAGAAAATGAGACATGTGGCTTGACGGGCTCCTCCTTACCCTTTACCCTCGAGTGCATGTGTGTGTTATGTAGTGCAGCTGCAATTGCGCCAACATGCAGTTGCAACTTTGGGTGTAGACATGCAACTTTTCCTTTTCCACAAAATTACATTGAGTTATAGTCACATTAAAAACATGTGATTGCATTCTGGGGCGACATTTATAGTGGTGTTTCTCTAGTGGCAAACATGCAATTGTTTCCTCCCTCGATACACTCCAGAGTTTCAGTCGCATTGAAGACATGCCATTGTAGTTAGGGGCGACACATGCAGTTGCGTGTGTCGTACAAAGGGTGACACATGCATGCCAACCCCCCCCCCCCCCCCCCCCCACCCCCATGCGCGCGCGCGAAAGTACCATAGGGTTGCAACATAAAAATAAACCTTTTAAATAATAATCCACGTAACGGTCGTCATGCATCCCTAGATACTCACACATGATACTGCATGTAATTTCATGCTAGGCAATTGTACATGGAGCGAGCATGCAGCTGGATGGCACGAAACAATAAGAAAAGCCTTCTGTTTATAAAAGGAAAAAAACAAAACATACAGAAAAATAATATAAAAATATAAAAATACAATAATGAATATGCTCAATTAAAAAAATTAACCAACCATAAAAATAAAACAAAATTAACCCCATGGCCACCTCATCCTCGTACCGTTGCCAATGAATTTAGTTTGACCCATAAGCATCACGTTCTCTCGCTCAAAACCGACCTTAGCCACACCCGAGATAAATAAAAAATAAAAAAATTGATAAAAGTGTTGTAGCGACTAGTTGCACAATGCATATCTATTAATTAATTTTTACTTTTTGTATTTTTATATATGCATTCAAATAATAAGAATAAAAGGAAATAATGATTACAAAGAAAACAGATAAATGAAAATTTTGAAAACAAACAAACCATAATTTACACACAAATAATGCTCTCTATTTTGTTTCAATGGCATCAACTTAAAAAAGTGCACGGGCGCAGAATCTTGAGGAGCTTCAACTGAAGAAGGAGGCACATTTAGATCTGTGTCTATAAACAAAAAAAATGGTACTGAAAAACACAAAAAGAAAAGCTCACTAATAAACCTAAAAGCCCGCAAGTAGGCTCAAAGGCCAGGACCGATAAAAGAAAATGGCCCAAATACAACACACTCCCAACCTCTACGTTTGTACAAATACACAACATACAAGAAAAAAAAATGCACTCGAGTAGTTGCGAACATGTTGCAACGTTTGTAGTTGAAGTCGACATGCCCACGCATATAGTTGCAATTTGGGGATGAGCATGCTACTGTTATAAAATCATTTAAAGAAGAAAATGAGACATGTGGCTTGACGGGCTCCTCCTTACCCTTTACCCTCGAGTGCATGTGTGTGTTATGTAGTGCAGCTGCAATTGCGCCAACATGCAGTTGCAACTTTGGGTGTAGACATGCAACTTTTCCTTTTCCACAAAATTACATTGAGTTATAGTCACATTAAAAACATGTGATTGCATTCTGGGGCGACATTTATAGTGGTGTTTCTCTAGTGGCAAACATGCAATTGTTTCCTCCCTCGATACACTCCAGAGTTTCAGTCGCATTGAAGACATGCCATTGTAGTTAGGGGCGACACATGCAGTTGCGTGTGTCGTACAAAGGGTGACACATGCATGCCAACCCCCCCCCCCCCACCCCCATGCGCGCGCGCGAAAGTACCATAGGGTTGCAACATAAAAATAAACCTTTTAAATAATAATCCACGTAACGGTCGTCATGCATCCCTAGATACTCACACATGATACTGCATGTAATTTCATGCGAGGCAATTGTACATGGAGCGAGCATGCAGCTGGATGGCACGAAACAATAAGAAAAGCCTTCTGTTTATAAAAGGAAAAAAAACAAAACATACAGAAAAATAATATAAAAATATAAAAATACAATAATGAATATGCTCAATTAAAAAAATTAACCAACCATAAAAATAAAACAAAATTAACCCCATGGCCACCTCATCCTCGTACCGTTGCCAATGAATTTATTTTGACCCATAAGCATCACGTTCTCTCGCTCAAAACCGACCTTAGCCACACCCGAGATAAATAAAAAATAAAAAAATTGATAAAAGTGTTGTAGCGACTAGTTGCACAATGCATATCTATTAATTAATTTTTACTTTTTGTATTTTTATATATGCATTCAAATAATAAGAATAAAAGGAAATAATGATTACAAAGAAAACAGATAAATGAAAATTTTGAAAACAAACAAACCATAATTTGCA
The DNA here is from genome assembly GCA_950022295.1 of Bromus sterilis. NCBI lineage: Eukaryota > Viridiplantae > Streptophyta > Magnoliopsida > Poales > Poaceae > Bromus > Bromus sterilis. The sequence continues at coordinate 438,187,185 of OX465595.1, forward strand.
CACAAATAATGCTCTCTATTTTGTTTCAATGGCATCAACTTAAAAAAATGCACGGGCGCAGAATCTTGAGGAGCTTCAACTGAAGAAGGAGGCACATTTAGATATGTGTCTATAAACAAAAAAAAATGGTGCTCTTCGCGAAGCTTCCTGTACGCTGATTTTTCCTATATTTTTCCGGGAATTTTTCTGGCACTTTTTATATGGGGAAAAACTGAAATAGAAAAACAGCAGAAAACAGGAACTGGCACTGTGGTGCACTAAGTTAATAGGTTAGTCCAAATATGATCAAAAGTGTATGAAAGTGTATCTAGATCATAGCAATATCACAGAAAACATGCATGGAGCAAGCAGAAATTATAGATACGTTTTGGACGTATCACCGCCGTCCCTTCACGGGTACTCGAGGTGCGGCTCGTTGCCGTCCTAGACGTGGTAGAGGACACTGAGGAGTGTGCGCTCCTCGGGGCTCCACCATAGCATCCGGCCGAGGCGGTTCATCGGGCCCGACACCGGTTCCAGGCCTTCGGTGGAGGCGAGCGCCTGGTTGCGGCGCTCCTCGAAGTGCGCCATCCAGCGGGCGAAGTTTCCCGCCGCGTTCGTTGGGTCAGCGAGCTCGGCCTCCGTCATTGTGGCGCGGATGGCGAGGACTTCCCGGTCGAACTGCGCGCCTTGAGTCAGCGGCGACACCGGCACGCTGGCGTCACTGAGCACCCAGCCGCGCGGTATCCTCATGTTCGGCGGGCAGGGATAGTTCCCCTGAGACAGGAGGATCGCCTCAGCGCAGGTGAGGGAGCGGCGGATGCCGTTCATGTTGCGGTGATTGTGGTCCATGGCGAGCGGATTGCGGCGAGAGGGGAGGAAAGGAGGAGTAGAGTGTGTGGTGTCCTTCGACGGCGAGCCCGCTTTATATAGCAGCGGGGGACACACGGCGAACGCGCGTCACCGATTGGACTAATCCGCGGCGTTTGATTCCCACTGCAGCGGCGATTGGACTAGACTCCGACGCCGCATTGATTCCTCTGCGGCGGCGTCAGGAGCGAGGAAGACGAGACAGGCGACGGCGCGGTCGACGGACCGTTGGGTATCTCGGCGCGCCGCATTGATGCTCTCTGCGATGATTGGACTCGTCACCGGCGCCACATTGATTCACTGCGGCGGCGGCAGGTGCGGGGAAGCCGAGGCGAGAGTATGACGACGATGCGTGTTCACACGCCGACAGGTGGGCCGCGGCGTGAGGCGCGCGCGAAATCCGGCGACCCCAAGCGACCCCCAGCGCGACGGGTTTGGCTTGGGATCGCCGGACTCAATTTCGGCCCAATCCGGCGCTATTTGGGCTCTTGGGGACGCGGCTGGGCGATTTTCCTCCACCCGGCGCTATTTTCGCCGTCTTGGGGGCCTCTTGGGGGCGCGGCTGGAGATGCTTTTAGGTCTGGGTCTGGTGCGGGTGCCGGAGATGGTGGTGGAATGGATGGAGGAGAATGGTTCGACTCAACCAGGTCAGCAGCCCAAGACGTCTGGGTCGGTCCTGCGCCTGCCGCAGCGCAGAACTACTCCGTTTGCATCACCTCCCATTCTGCAATTTTCCCCATTTGAAAAAACATGAATTTCCTATCTCCTCCTTTTTCACCTCCTTGATTGACTCACAAAAATCGTGAAGATTTTACAGAGAAAACTAAGGGACCATTTCTCAAAACAAAAAAAAACTAGGGATATTTAATTTTGTGCCCCTGGTTTCTTAGTTGTGCTCACTTTTCCCCAAGCTCCAAACTTGTGCTCACTTTTCCCCACTTCCTTAGTTGAAACTCTCACAAATGCTCATAGCAGACGTTTCCCGTCTTCACCGTTAACTCTTACGAGTGGGTCCACGTTGGTCTCTGTTTTTTTACGTGGACGTTTGACTCTGTTGGCTGTCGCTATGTGGCTTTGCTGGTTGGGCCGTGTTTGTGTTCGTAGGACTAGCCCGGTAATAAAATAAATAGGCCTGCTATGGAGGCGCTGGGCAGCCTTTTATGCATGCACGCCGGCAGGCACGCAGCCGGCTATGCATGCATTGACGACCTGCTCGCATGCACGCACGTAGACGTCGATTCAGTCGCCCGTCGCTGGATCACGCACGCAAACAGGCGCCGATTCAGTCGCTCCGTCGCTGGATCACGCACGCACGCATCGTTGGATCCCTGACGCACGGCTGCCGCTTGATCCAATCGCTCCGCAGGCATCGATCCAGTCGCTCGGCACGCTCGATTCAGTTGCACGCACGCACGCATCGTTTCACGCATCACTGGGTCCCTGCCGCACGGCTGCCGCTTGATCCAATCGCTCCGCAGGCATCGATCCAGTCGCTCCGCACGCTCGATTCAGATGCACGCAGAGCACGCGCGCAGTCGTTTGACGCGTCGAGTCATGCACGCTCACAGAGGCACGCATCGATTCAGTTGCTGCGTCGTTTCACACGGTGGCATCGATTCACGGTCGCATTGATTCACGCATGCATTGAATGCAGTTCCCCCCTTCTCTTCTTCCTCTCCCTCGGCTATTTAAACTGACCTAGGTTGCCTCTTCCTTCTACACATCCATCTGCGCCTCCCCCCTTCTCTTCTTCCCCAAAAGACAAAGCAAACACGCAGCGACGCGAAGACAATGCAGTTCAACGGGCCGACGTTCCTCCTGCCGCCCACCGTGCTGGAGTTGCGGTACCCCGCCTTCGTCGTTGTCGAGCACTCGCTCCGCGTGTGGGCGTTCTCACGCTGGAGGGGTGGTCATTGTCGTGGTAATACCTAAGGTATACCCCCATGTGCCTTATATCAGGGGGTATCCCTAATGTTACCACCTCATAAAGTAAAACATAAACAAAAAACCTCTTTCCCCTCTTTTTCTTTTCATCCGAGTAAGAAGCTACTCGGATAAAGTTAAATTCCTCCGAGTAGTTAGATCACTCGGACGACATCACCACTACAGGGGGCAACCTTATTCGGACAAGGCCATTTCCCGAGTAAGGCGTTATTCGGAGCAAAGCACTACCATCCGAATAAGCTGGTTACTCGGAAGTAAGAAAAGCCGAGCTGCATGATACTCGGACAAGAAGAAGAGCTAGAGTTACAAGACATTAAAACCATATGCGTTACCCTTACTTAAATGAATGTAATGGGGGGACGTTTCTCATTGTAATAACAACCATCATTAACTCTGTAATTAAAACCCACTACTAGGCAGCGAAGGGACATGGCGCACTCTATATAAGCCCATCCTTTTCACCCTAGGAGGGGGGACAATATCGACACTTTGAGCAAGAACACCCCAGTCTGTCTGGGACAGGATTAAGGTTGTTATCTCCAAGGAGAGGCCTAACCTGTATAACTTTTCCCTGTGTCACCATCTTTGCGTACAGATCTTCATAGCTCCATCACTACCCCTATATCTATTGTTAGGTCTATCACTACAACAATTGGCGCCCACCTTGGGGCTGAGCTGATCAGCAACCGTAGAGATGGAATTCTTTTCGTTCTCCTCGTCGACCTGCGGTCCCCAACTCGTCCACGGCGAGATGTTTTTCTTTGGTTTGTTGGCCTTTGTGGCCGATGACTCCGCTTGGCTGGCGGATGCGCCGCTCCAGGCGCAGCTGTTGCCTTCAAGAGGCAGCGTACACTTTCAAGCCGACAAATCGGGGGCCCTTCGCCTCCAGTTACCAGCTCGTCCTCAGATCCAGGCTCTGCTGCCTATTCTGATATGGGGTGGCCCGATCTTCTCAGTAAGCGAACGGTGAATATGAAGGCGATGATAGATAACTTGTATGTAGCCGATGAACTCTCCTCGCTAGATCCTTGTTGCCAATGCGACAGCTCTCTACCCTTTGGATATTCACAACTTCACACACTTGCGCAACGTAGCCGTCGACCACGAGACGGTAATTTGCAATCTACTAATTCCCAGTGGAACAACAGATCACACAAAACTTGCAGTAGCAACACTTCAGATCGATACGAATTGAAGTATATGATTCAAGATGAAAGCTTGGAGCTATTCTCAAGAACTAGGGTTTATCTAAACGTGGTCTCACCTAAAATCACGTAGGGGGTCCTATATTTATAAGCTAGGGTGTCCAAACGGGGATACATGGGCCGCAACCCTTAATTCTGCGCGCAGGCATCGGGCAGGTCGGACGGTCCGACCTGTAGCTCGGACGGTCCGGCCTCAGGATGGACGGTCCGGCCTGTAACTCGGACGGTCCGACCTAAGCCGTAAATGCTACTGATGTTTGGCGTCATAAGTCGGACGGTCCGGCTTGGTACTCGGACGGTCCGGGCCGAGGTCGGACGGTCCGACTTGCAATCCGGTCGTCCGACGTCTTCAGCACTTCCTCCTTTTGTTTCATCTTCTCGCGACTCTCTCCTCGTGCAACTTGCCCTTGTTCCTTCTCTTCCTCTTGTATAACTCCTTGGTACCTGATAACACATATATACAAGGACTTAGGCAGTATAAAATCCTCACGAAGTAAAACATCAGATTCTATGAGGAATAAGTTCACCTGTTGTTCTAGTAGCTTTGCACGAGCTCTTGTAATAGGTCCAATTCTGATTTCATTGGACTTAATCATCATTGGTTCTTCATTAGGTGTTGGAGGTGCAAGGGTAGTAGGGATGTCCTCATCATCTCCCCCCCTTCAAAAGGCGTCGACCTCGACGCTCCAAGGTCATCTCCATATTTAGGGTGACAAATCAGCAACGTTGAAACTGTTGCTAGCACCTTCAAACTCAGCAATGGGAATATCAATCGAGTAGGCATTGTCATTGATCTTGGCTAACACTTTGTAAGGACCAGCACCACGTGGCTTCAACTTGGAATTCCGCATCGCTGGAAACCTGTCCTTGCGCAAATGCACCCAAACCTTATCTCCAGGCTGAAAAAGAACTTCCTTCCGTGAATGGTTCCGTGCAGCAGCAACGTTCTTGCCTTGCTTCTCAATAGCCTCTCGAGTTTTCTCATGAATCTGCTTCACATAATCTGCTCTTTTGGATGCCTCCATATTAACTCTTTCCTGCAATGGAAGAGGCAACAAATCAAATGGCGTAATAGGCTTAAAACCATACACCACCTCAAAAGGACAAAGCTGAGTAGTAGTGTGTACTTCCCTGTTATAAGCAAACTCAACATGTGGCAAACAGTCCTCCCATTCACGCAGATTTTTCTTGATCATAGTGCGCAACAATTGTGACAATGTTCTATTCACCACCTCCGTTTGACCATCAGTTTGAGGATGACATGTAGTGCTGAACATCAACTTTGTTCCTAGCTTTCCCCAAAGTGTCTTCCAGAAGTAGCTCACAAATTTCACATCCCTGTCAGAAACAATTGTCTTGGGCACTCCATGCAAACGTACAATCTCCCTGAAAAACAGATTAGCAACATGCGACGCATCGTCGCTCTTGTGGCATGCAATAAAGTGTGCCATCTTAGAAAATCTATCCACTACCACAAATATACTATCATGACCATGTTTAGTACGTGGCAATCCTAACACAAAATCCATATTAATATCTTCCCAAGGTGTGGTAGGAGCCGATAGTGGAGTATACAAACCATGAGGCTTCAACTTGGACTTTGATGTGTTGCATACAATGCAACGGCGAACAAACCTGTCCACATCACGCCTCATCCTGGGCCAATAAAAATGATCAGCAAGCATAAGTAGCGTCTTCTCACGCCCAAAGTGACCCATCAAGCCTCCAGCATGTGATTCCTGCAACAAAAGCAAACGTACAGACGATTCTGGAACACAAAGTTTGTTAGCACGAAACATAAATCTATCATGTATGTGGAACTTGTCCCATGCGTTTCGAAGCACACACAAACGATATGGTTCAGCAAAATCAGGACCATTTGCATATAAATCACACAAGCTCTCTAAACCAGGAATTTTAACATCAAGATGTGTCAATAACATGTTCTTCCTAGATAGAGCATCAGCAACAACATTATCTTTCCCTTTCTTATGTTTAATAATGTAGGGAAAAGACTCAATGAACTCAACCCATTTAGCTGATCGCCTATGCAAGTTAGATTGCGCCTTCAAGTATTTCAAAGCTTCATGGTCAGAATGTATGATAAATTCTTTTGGCCACAAATAATGTTGCCAAACCTCAAGAACTCGAACAAGTGCATACAATTCTTTGTCATAAACAGGGTAGTTCAATCTAGCACCAGAAAGTTTCTCACTGAAATAAGCAATAGGTCTACCTTCTTGCATCAACACACCACCAATGCCTATACCACTAGCATCACATTCAACTTCAAATTGCTTAGCAAAATCCGGTAATGCAAGTAATGGTGCAGAAGTAAGCAAACGTTTCAGCTCATCAAATGCAAGGTCTTGGGCAACACCCCAAACAAAAGGTACACCTTCCTTAGTCAATTCATTCAAAGGTGCAGCAATAGTACTAAAGTCTTTCACAAAACGTCTATAAAAACCAGCAAGACCGTGAAAACTTCGTACTTGGCTAACATTCATGAGAGTAGGCCAATTTTGAATTGCCTCAATTTTAGAAGAATCTACCTCTACCCCATGCTTAGAGACAACATATCCCAGAAATATGACCTTATCTTTTGCAAATGTGCACTTCTCAAGATTAGCATATAATTTAGCATCACACAACACTTGCAAAACTTGTCTAATATGATCAGCATGCTCAAATTCAGTGCGGCTGTAAATAAGTATATCATCAAAATACACAACCACAAAACGACCAATAAACTCTCTCAAAACATGGTTCATTAATCTCATGAAAGTACTAGGAGCATTAGTAAGACCAAAAGGCATCACTAACCACTCATATAAACCAAACTTAGTTTTGAAAGCAGTTTTCCATTCATCCCCTTCTTTCATCCTAATTTGATGGTATCCACTACGCAAATCAATTTTAGAAAAAATAGCAGCACCACTCAATTCATCAAGCATATCCTCTAAACGTGGAATAGGATGGCGATATCGAATAGTGATATTATTTATAGCTCTACAATCTACGCACATACGCCATATACCATCTTTCTTAGGAACCAAAATAACAGGCACAACACAAGGGCTAAGACTGACACGAATATACCCTTTATCCAGAAGTGCTTGTACTTGTTGTTGAATCTCCTTCGTCTCTTGGGGATTGGTCCTGTATGGTGCCCGGTTGGGAAGTGTAGCACCCGGTATAAGATCAATTTGGTGCGCAATACCACGTAATGGTGGAAATCCCGCTGGTACCTCCGCCGGAAACACATCATCAAATTCCTGCAAAACATTAGACACCCCAGAAGAAAGAGGATGATTATCGTTAGAAAGAAAGACCTCGCCTTTGTACATAAGCACAAGTGGCATGGCTGTAGGATCCTCACTAAATTCTCTCATGTCTTCTTTGGTGGCTAATATAAGCAAACTAGACTCTCTCGCACTTTTCGTTATAGAATCACGCACAGCTATTACATTGTTTTCTCGTGTGGGTCCTAAATTAACCTCAACTTTTTGACGAGACTCATTCACAATTTGCTGTGGAGACATAGGATGGAGAGTAACTTTCTTGCCCTTGAACTCTAAGTGATATGTATTGGCTCGGCCATTGTGTTGCACATGGCGATCATATAACCACGGCCGACCCAATAGAAGATGGCAAACTGTCATAGGCACCACATCAAAATCAATGGAATCCTGGTATGGGCCTATTTCAAAATTCACGCGCACCATATGATTCACCTTCATCTCACCACTGTCACTCAACCATTGGACATAATATGGATTTGGGTGAGGTAAGTATTTCAGATTCAGCTTGGCACATAACTCCTTGCTTGCGAGGTTGCGGCAGCTACCTCCATCGATGATCACTTTGCAAGCTTTGTTGGGACCAACTAATGCATTGGTCTGAAACAGATTACAGCGCTGAGAATCAGCATGTGGCTGCACAGTGAGAGCACGTTGTGACACAACAATAGTAGGAGCAGGAGACGGAAAAGCATCCATGCCGTCTTCACTGTTATATCCTTCGTCATCAAACGCTGCTGGGTCTTCATCATCACCGGTGTCATACTCGCCGGTTTCTTCATTAAAGAACATGACCTTTCGGTTCGGGAAATCTCTCTTGAAGTGACCCGGATTACCGCAAGAGTGACAAGTCATCTCGCGATTGCGAGCTGTAGACATGTTGGAGCCTGCACTAGCGGCAGGAGAAACTGGCTTCTTGGCCATGGAACCATTGGAGGCTGGCTTGGAAAGTGAAGAAGAAGCCCGAGTATTGGCACCATAGTTCTCCATAGGCGCGGCAGACTGTGTCCGTGGAGAAAATCTGCTAGAGGATGTGTATTTGGCCTTCAGTTGTGCCTCTTCTGCAAGCTGTGATTCAGCCTCCCTTGCAAGATGCAATAGATCATTCATATTATAGTATTGGTGATGCCGCACAATACTTTTGATGTTAAATTTCAGCCCATGGAGAAAACGTTGCATAGTCATCTCAACCTCTTCACGAACTCGTGCACGCTGCAGCAACATCTCCATCTCCATATAGTAGGCATCAACGGACATAGTACCTTGCTTCAATTGTTGCAATTTATCAAAAACTGTCCGTAAGTAATTTGTGGGAACAAACCGAGCTTTCATGGTCGCCTTCATGTCACGCCATGTACGAATAGGCTACCCATCGGTCTCTTGTATCTCGGTCAACACACTCTCCCACCAACGCAAGGCATAACCGTCAAACTCGGAAGAAGCAATCTTGATCTTCTTGTCCTCCGAATAATCATGCAAACGCCATAATTTTTCCATCTTAAGCTCCCATGTGAGGTATTCTTCCACATCCGTGGAACCTTCAAATTTGGGGATGTTAAACTTGGGCTTGCTCAAGACATCTTCTTCCTGAATGGGTAGACGGCGCGCACCAAAACCAAGTGGAGGTTGACGAACCGACCCTTGAGCACGCCCACGGCCTTGATTGCCCCTTAAATCAGCATTATCTCCATGGACACTACCATCATCTTCCTGAGCGTCAGGTTGGCGTTGTACAATAGCTTGTATGCCAGTGACAGATGTTGTCATTTGCTGTAGACTCTGCTGTATAGCAGCAAGTTGTTGTTGCATAGTGGTGACTGCAGCTTCAGTCGCGTCCACTTTCAGTTGGACCGCTTGAGCATTTGAATCAATCGCATCAGCGGATTTAGTCAACAGCCCAGTCAAGTGATCACGGAGACCTTCATATGCCTCCCATGTAACTGGCGCATCCTTGTCCTGTTTCTGCATCACATCAAAACCACTTTGAGACATGATTAGTAGGTTAGTGCACTAAATCAAAATCTTTTGGTGGACACTCACAACTCACTCAAAACTGACAAGAAAAGGTGAATCTTACCGTTCCAAAGTGAATAGTAATGCGTACCCGTTCGGATGGAGGACTAGTGCACGGATGTGATGAAGTGAATACCCGAGTAAAAGAGTGAACACACGACAAAGCAGGATATGTGTGGTGGAGCTATAGGTATGGCACCCTAACTACACCAATTCACAAATCCTAGTGCTGATCGTATGCCAAGAAGTTCTACGGGAACACACGCGGTGGAGAACAACTGGGCAAAAGCAACTATGAAATTGAGCGCACAATATGTGTGGCGGAGTAATGCTCGTGTTGCAATTGCACAAGAGAGAAATTCTAGCAAAAGCTCAAAGTGTACGGGCACAAGATTGCTCAATCTACTAGTGCTATGAACGTGGTAGAAAAAAGGAACTCAAGGCTGCACAACATATGTAATCAACTTTGCCTTTTCTGTCTCTTTTGCTAGGTTGTTTGCTCAACTCTTTCCTTTTTTTTGATTCTTTTTTTTCTCTTTTCTCGTTCTCTTTTTTTTTTAATTTTCTGACTCAACGTGAAGTAAACAACAACCCAACTCAACTTTGAACAAACCACTTGATGCACTTCAAAAACCTATAGGAGCATCCCGAAGAGCAAAGATATGCTAGTCTCAATAGGAAAGTGCTACACAAAAGAAAGGCTAATTATGGCGAACAAACGGAGACACAATCTGAGGGATAAAAGACAACGAAACAAACTAACTCGACACAAACCAATCTAACATGAAAAACACTCCGACTTGTGAGACACAAAAAATAGGAAAGCTAAGACTCGATCAAAAACAAGTTATGCAAACTGGACGATGATCAGCAACTAAAACTTGGAAAAGATGCACTCTAGGTTATGGCAAAAACACTAAACCCTAATATTTTTGTATGGCTTTTTCTGGATAGGACGAAACAAAACGATCTACGGGGGATTTGGTGGATGCTTACCGAGGGAACACTGGAAATCTGATACCAAGATGATATGGGGTGGCCCGATCTTCTCAGTAAGCGAACGGTGAATATGAAGGCGATGATAGATAACTTGTATGTAGCCGATGAACTCTCCTCGCTAGATCCCTGTTGCCAATGCGACAACTCTCTACCCTTTGGATATTCACAACTTCACACACTTGCGCAACGTAGCCGTCGACCACGAGACGGTAATTTGCAATCTACTAATTCCCAGTGGAACAACAGATCACACAAAACTTGCAGTAGCAACACTTCAGATCGATACGAATTGAAGTATATGATTCAAGATGAAAGCTTGGAGCTATTCTCAAGAACTAGGGTTTATCTAAACGTAGTCTCACCTAAAATCACGTAGGGGGTCCTATATTTATAAGCTAGGGTGTCCAAACGGGGATACATGGGCCGCAACCCTTAATTCTGCGCGTAGGCATCGGGCAGGTCGGACGGTCCGACCTGTAGCTCGGACGGTCCGGCCTCAGGACGGACGGTCCGGCCTGTAACTCGGACGGTCCGACCTAAGCCGTAAATGCTACTGATGTTTGGCGTCATAAGTCGGACGGTCCCGCTTGGTACTCGGACGGTCCGACTTGCAATCCGGTCGTCCGACGTCTTCAGCACTTCCTCCTTTTGCTTCATCTTCTCACGACTCTCTCCTCGTGCAACTTGCCCTTGTTCCTTCTCTTCCTCTTGTATAACTCCTTGGTACCTGATAACACATATATACAAGGACTTAGGCAGTATAAAATCTTCACGAAGTAAAACATCAGATTCTATGAGGAATAAGTTCACCTGTTGTTCTAGTAGCTTTGCACGAGCTCTTGTAATAGGTCCAATTCTGATTTCATTGGACTTAATCATCATTGGTTCTTCATTAGGTGTTGGAGGTGCAAGGGTAGTAGGGATGTCCTCATCATATTCACCGCAAGAAGAAGAGGTCAGGCCTCCCGCGCGTTCCTTACCGAAACAAGCCCTTCCCGATCCAGCAAGTGGCAGTTATCGACTCAGTGGAGTCAGCTCAGCAGGCCATCAGCGAACTGATCGCGAAGGAAGGTCCGACAGCATCACTACTGCACATCTTCAACTCTGGCGACGATGAAGACTTTTTGATGACCGACCCGGAGCCAGAAGCCGAACAAGAGGGGAGCAGTGGTTCCCCCGTCACCATGGAAGAAGTTTGTATGGCCGGAACTCCACCACCTCAGGGGTCACCGGCCAGAGAGGGCGGAGATCGGACTAATGAAGCAGCTCGGGGCGATGAAGAGATACCACTCGGAGGAGGAGGACGTCGGCGAACATCTGCTTTCAGGCGTCTAGAGCTTGGAGGTCCAAGTCGGCGGCCCCTTACTCGGGAAGAACAAGAGACGACAGAAGCATTAGAGCGAATGTTGCAAACCCCCATAGATACCTCGACTCTGGAAGGGCAACGCTTAGAGGCAGCTAGGCTAACCAACTTAGCTGAACGGCAACGTCTGACCGAACTGCAGAATACATTGGAGCATCAGGATCGGGAGGTGGCTCGCCTCAAGCAGAGTAGAACCAGTCGGCAACTACGGGGAAACGGCGAGAATCGATCCTTCCGAGCTCTGGATACCCCGATGGAAAATCTAATAGCAGCTACTCGCATTGGGAATTCCTTGGAGCCGAGTGGTTCGGCGGCTGAAGGAATAGAGCATTTAGCATTCCTGTTACAAAAAGCAGTGGAGCAGAACGCTGAAGTCAGTTAATCACTACAGCGAATTCACTCTCAACCACCCCTCACGGGCACCTCTCAGTCTGTTTATACTCCCCGAAGAAACAGAAGTCATTCACCTCGGAACAAGGGGGATCCTCATGATGAATATCGCCATGAGCAGTTTCGAAACCCGGAGTTCCGAAGAGGTGATGAATATACAGCTCGGAGGAGAGACGAAGACTTTGCAGCTCAGAGAAGGGACCAAGAGCGGCGCCGAGTGGATCATCAAGAAGAAAGATACCGAGATATTGAAGATGATGCTCGAAGCCATTTAGTACAAAATCGAGTAGATCGTGCCAGGATGTATCGACAAGACCAAGTTAGTTATCCGATGGCTACAGGCCCCGTCTGTTTTAGCGAGAGAATCCGATCAACCCCAATTCCTCCTCGCTTCAGGATAGCACAAGGAGTGGAGAAGTACCGAGGTGACGCCAAGCCACAGACGTGGTTAGACGATTATAGGATAGCAGTCCAGATAGGAGGTGGTGGAGACGAGATAGCCATGATGCACCTTCCCCTGATGATGGAAGGTTCAGCTCGGACATGGCTAAACCAGCTTCCACCAAACAGCATCTGGGTATGGGAAGATCTAGTCAGAGTTTTCGTCAAGAATTTTGAAGGAATCTACAAGAGACCCGGAGGGCTGACCGAATTGCAGTTATGCACTCAAGGTCACAATGAGCCTACCCGAGAATATATCCAGAGATGGATCACACTCCACAACTCGGTAGAAGGAGTCTCCGAGTTCCAAGCAATCCATGCCTTTAAGCAAGGTGTCAAATACAAGGAGTTAAGATTAAAGCTCGCAAGGTCCCCTGATGTCACTTCACTCGGCAGATTGATGGAAATCGCAAACAAGTATGCTAATGGGGAAGAGGAAATTTGGCAGAAGTCCCAGCAATATCGAAGTGGAGGTAACAACTCGGCTTCCAACCCCAAGCAAAATAATGTAAGCGGGAGTGGTAAGCGAAAGGCAGAAGGGGCACCAACAAACGCCGAATTGTTAGCGGCTGCAAATGCGGCAGGGATCCACAGCAAAAATCAGCCAAGGAAGGAGTGGCAGCCTCGTCAGAAAAATCCTTCAAATGATGATGATATTCTGAATCAGCCTTGCCCTCCTCATACCACCCAAGATGTTGAAGGAAAGATGGTTCTCCCGAAGCACACAGCTAGGCAGTGCCGACTAATCAAGAGAGCTGCGCAAAATGCAAAGACTGGGTCCCAGCAGGACAAGGGAAAGAAAAAGGAAGGAAGTCCAGATCTAGATAGTGAAGGTTTTCCTCGGGAAGATGGAGTATTGGTCATTTTTGCAGGCCGGGAATCGAAGAGAATTGAAAAATTGAGGTTCAGAGAGGTTAACACTGCTACTCCTGCTGTTCCGAGTTATATGAAGTGGACAAATGTTCCGATTACGTTCGATCAATCGGACCATCCCCCTCATATCCCTCACCCTGGAAGACACGCCCTGATAGTTGGCCCGTTGGTGGAAACAGGAAATGGCAATTTTAGGCTGAGGAATGTCTTGATGGATGGAGGCAGTGGCATAAATATTTTGTATGCTAGTACCTTAAAAGGCATGAACATTCCGATGTCTAAACTCAGTAACAGTTACTTGGAATTTCACGGGATCATCCCGGGAAAGAAAGCACACTCGCTAGGAATGATTACTCTGAATGTAGTCTTCGGTACACCTGATAATTTCCGGAAGGAAAAGATTACCTTCGAAGTAGTCGACTTTCCGAGTGCTTATCACGCGCTACTCGGACGGCCCGCTTATGAAAAATTCATGGCGATTCCTTGCTATGTTTATTTGAAGTTAAAGATGCCAGGTCCTAGTGGTGTGATCACCGTGTCCGGAGATTATAAACAAGCAGAAGAGTTGCTGCAAAAAGGATCATTAATAGCCGACCAGCAAATGGCAGAAGTTGAGTTGGCCGAGTTGAAGAAAACAGTCGACACATCCGAGTTGTTGCAACCCAAGAAATCATCTTCGTTTGAGTCGGCAGGAGAAACCAAAAAGGTGCGGATCCATCCCGATGATGAGGACAAGTTCACCAACATCACCACTGATCTGGATCCTAAATAGGAATTTGAGCTCATCAACTTCCTCCGTGAGAATTGGGACATCTTTGCATGGAAGCCATCTGACATGCCCGGAGTCCCAAGGGAGTTGGCTGAGCACAAATTGCGGGTTGATCCAAAGGCAAGACCAGTAAAAGAGTCCCTTAGACGTTTTTCTTCAGACAAGAGAAAAGCCATCGGACAAGAAATAGCAAGATTGCTAGCAGCCGGATTCATTAGGGAAATCTTCCACTCAGAGTGGTTAGCAAATCCTGTGATGGTTCCAAAGAAAGATAAATCTTGGAGAACTTGCGTTGATTTCCATCATCTCAATAAAGTTTGTCCAAAAGATCACTTCCCTCTTCCTCGCATTGATCAGATTGTGGATTCCACATCTGGGTGTGAAAGACTATGTTTCCTCGATGCATACTCGGGTTATCATCAAATCTGATTATATGAACGAGATGAAATACTAACCGCATTTATAACTCCTTTTGGCTGTTTCTGCTATGTCACCATGCCATTTGGACTTAAAAATGCGGGGGCTACATATCAACGCATGATGCAGAATTGTTTGATCTGGCAGATTGGCAGAAATGTTGAAGTATATGTTGATGACATTGTGATCAAGACAGCTGAGGGAAGTAACTTGCTGGCCGACCTGGCCGAAACCTTTCAGAGTCTTCGATCTTATAACATCAAGCTGAATCCAGAAAAGTGTGTATTTGGTGTGCCAGCCGGAAAGCTACTCGGATTCATGGTTTCTGAAAGAGGAATTGAAGCCAACCTAGAGAAGATAGCAGCAATTCAGAACATGAAGCCGCCTCAGAAGCTCCTAGATACCCAAAAGCTGACAGGGTGCCTCGCAGCACTCAGTTGATTCATTTCCCGACTAGGAGAGAAGGCACTCCCCCTCTATCAGCTAATGAAAAAGTCGTCAAACTTCAAGTGGACCGAAGAAGCCCAGGCGGCCTTTGAAGAACTGAAAAAGCAGTTATCAACTCGGCCAGTTCTCGCAGCACCGAAAGAAAAGGAGCCACTCTTATTGTACATTGCAGCCACAAGCCAAGTCGTCAGCGTAGCTATAGTGGTGGAAAGAGAAGAGGAAGGAAAAACACAGAAGATTCAAAGGCCTGTATATTTCATCTCCGAGGTCCTCACACCATCCAAGCAACGATATCCTCATTACCAGAAGCTGGCAATGGGAATTCACTTGGCATCACAAAAGCTGGCTCACTACTTTCAAGACCACTCGGTTACAGTAGTATCAATAGCTCCTTTGGCCGAGATCATGAACAACAGATACACTACGGGCAGAATTGCGAAATGGGGATTAGACCTCTTACCATACGATATCCATTATCAACCCAAGAAGGCAATCAAGTCACAGGCTTTGGTAGATTTTTTGGCCGAATGGACAGAAGCACAGAGCATCCCACAACCAATCCCTGAGCACTGGACTATGTTTTTTGATGGGTCAAAGATGTTAAATGGGGCGGGAGCAGGAGTAGTGCTGGTTTCCCCAAGAAAAGACGAAATGAAATATGTCCTTCAAATCCATTTCCCAGCAACAAACAACGAAGCCGAGTATGAGGCCCTTTTGTATGGATTACGAATGGCCATTTCACTCGGAATCAGAAGGTTGATGATTTTTGGAGACTCCGACCTGGTGATTAATCAGGTCATGAAAGAATGGGATATATGGAGCCCAGCAATGACAACCTACTGTGTAGCAGTCAGAAAACTGGAGAAAAAATTTGATGGGCTGGAGCTCCATCATATCCCAAGAGCACAAAACCAAGCAGCGGACGACTTAGCCAAGCTAGGATCAACTCGGGGACAAATTCCCTCGGGAGTTTATCTGGAGCACATACACGCCCCAACTGTGAAGGAAGACCCTTACTCGGAAGCCGATCCAAGCATGTTACCAGATGAGAACATTCCAGACAAAGAAGATATTCCTGCGGTTGTGGATCTTGTTTTTGACATAGAGGTAACCCCCCCCCGAGTGGTCCTTTCCCATTTTGAGATACTTGCAAAAGCAAGAGCTGCCAGAAGATGAGGTAGAAGCCAAGCAAGTGGTGCGAAAAGCAAAATCCTACTCGGTGATCAACAACGAGTTGTATAGAAACAGTGTCACAAAGCTTCCCCAGCGGTGCATATCAGAAGAAGAAGGCCGACTCATCTTACAAGACATACATTCCGGTGAATGCGGTCACCATGCGTCAAGTCGGACACTAGTAGCCAAGGCCTTCCGAGCAGGATTCTTCTGGCCCAATGCTTTAAAAGATGCTAAGAACATTGTTGATCATTGCAGAGGATGTCAGTTTTACGCGAATCAGCCACACAAACCAGCTTCCGAGTTGAAGACAATACCCTTAGCATGGCCTTTCGCTACATGGGGGTTGGACATGATAGGGCCACTGAGGACAGGCACATCAGGGTTCACACACATCCTAGTAGCGGTGGACAAATTCACAAAATGGATAGAAGCAAAACCAATAAAAAGCTTAGACTCAACCACTACAGTTAACTTCATCCAGGGCATTGTACATCATTTTGGCGTTCCCCATGATATCATGACCGACAACGGGTCGAATTTCAAATCAGCTGAGTTCAAGCAATTTTGCTGGAACATGGGTACCAGAGTAAATTTTGCCTCAGTAGCACATCCTCAATCCAATGGCCAGGTAGAGCGGGCAAATGGGTTGATTTTGAAAGGAATCAAGCGACGTCTCATGCGGGAACTAAAGGAAGCATCAGGAGCCTGGGTTGAAGAGTTACCCTCAGTATTATGGGGATTGAGAACGACTCCAAACCAGTCCACTCGGGCAACTCCCTTTTTCCTGGTGTATGGTTCAGAACCTGTCCTGCCGAGTGATCTGAAGCACAATGCCCCTCGAATAACGCAGTATACTGAAGAAGAGACCGAGACAGCTCGGCAAGATGGTATTGACCTTTTAGAAGAAGAAAGAAACTTAGCTCTAATGCGCTCAGCATTCTATCAGCAAGATATTCGACGATATCACGAGCGTCATATCCGAGCTCGCTCCTTTCAGGAAGGTGACATGGTTCTGCGTGTCAGACAAGCCTCTGATCACAAGCTAGCCCCTCCCTGGGAAGGTCCTTACATTGTAACCCGAGTCTTAGGTAATGGAGCCTATCGGCTATATGATGTAACGAATAATATAGAAGAGCCACATGCATGGAATGCCCAAATGTTACGGCGCTTCTATACATGAGATCCTTGCGAATTGATTCAATAAAGGGATTCTGCCTTCATCAATTGCATTATTTTAAATCCAAGTTTTCGTCCGAGCTGTATGCAGCTCGAACAAAAGCTTAAGCTAACTTTCATTAAGTTTCCCTGAAACTTGGGGACTACTTAACGTTGCGAAAAACTCATGTTTTTTCGTCCGAGCTGCACGCAGCCCGGGCGAGAGCTTAAGCCAATTTTAACTAAGTTACCCAACAAGTTTTTCTCTGAAACTTGGGGGCTACTTAACGTTGCGAAAAACTCAAGTTTTTTCGTCCGAGCTGCACGCAGCTCGGACGAAATCTCAAGACAATTTTTACTAAGTTACCCAACAAGTTTTTCTCTGAAACTTGGGGGCTACTTAATGTTGCGAAAAACTCAAGTTTTTTCGTCCGAGCTGCACGCAGCCCGGACGAGAGCTTAAGCCAATTTTAACTAAGTTACCCAACAAGTTTTTCTCTGAAACTTGGGGGCTACTTAATGTTGCGAAAAACTCAAGTTTTTTCGTCCGAGCTGCACGCAGCCCGGACGAGAGCTTAAGCCAATTTTAACTAAGTTACCCAACAAGTTTTTCTCTGAAAATTGGGGGCTACTTAATGTTGCGAAAAACTCAAGTTTTTTCGTCCGAGCTGCACGCAGCCCGGACGAGAGCTTAAGCCAATTTTAACTAAGTTACCCAACAAGTTTCTCTGAAACTTGGGGGCTACTTAACGTTGCGAAAATTCAAGTTTTTCGTCCGAGCTGTACGCAGCTCGGACGAGAGCTTAAGACAATTTTTACTAAGTTACCCAACAAGTTTCTCTGAAACTTGGGGCTACTTAACGTTGCGAAAATTCAAGTTTTTTCGTCCGAGATGTACGCAGCTCGGACGAGAGCTTAAGACAATTTTCACTAAGTTACCCAACAAGTTTCTCTGAAACTTGGGGGCTACTTAACGTTGCGAAAATTCAAGTTATTTCGTCCGAGCTGTACGCAGCTCGGACGAGAGCTTAAGACAATTTTTACTAAGTTACCCAACAAGTTTCTCTAAAACTTGGGGGCTACTTAACGCTGCGAAAAAACTCAAGTTTTTCGTCCGAGCTGCACGCAGCTCGGACGAGAGCTTAAGACAATTTTCACTAAGTTACCCAACAAGTTTCTCTGAAACTTGGGGGCTACTTAACGTTGCGAAAAGCTCAAGTTTTTCGTCCGAACTACACGCAGCTCGGATGGGAGTCTAAGCCGCATTTTATTAAATTGCTCAGCAAGCACTTCAAAAACCTGAGAAAGAAGAGGAACAATGATTTCAGAAACATAGTTCTATATCCTTACAGATAACTGGTTATAGCAAAACAAATCAACACCTCAGAGTCAGGCCTTCTTAATAAAAGGAGGTAGTTTTAGAGACAAATTGTGCACCCAGGGCACAGCAATAAGACATAAACTATTTTATTACAAAACCACTCGGCATTCCGAGGCAAATTCAACTGTTTCTCCCGCAACATGATCAGGCATCACTAGCCTCATCAGAGTCACTGGTAACTCCAGTAGATTCCACGAAGAAATCAAGATCCGGCAACTTCGCAATCCGACTCGCAGTCTCAGCATATCGGGACAAAAGGGTTGTACAGCTCAGACCATGCTCTGGATCACCCTCTCTGACTCGTTCCAGATTGTGGATTTTCTCTGAAAAATGAGCTTTAGTCAGGGCCAGAGCATAATTTGCACCACTTCGTGCTGAAGACATTTTCCAACGAGCAATTTGCTGCGGAGCCGCTTGAAGCATAGGAACAACTGTATCCAGATGAACACGATTTTCCTCAGTAGGCGAGATGTAATTTTTCAACCCTAAGGTGGCACCCATGGTTTCTTCAGCATATTTCTTTGCACTCGCGCACCTCATGGTCAGCAGGCTTCTGGATAAGGCAAATTCCGTCGTCTTGGGAGTGTAATTGTCCTTCTCCATCAACTAGGCAAACTTGGCCATATGAGCTTGTTCCGCTTCAAGATTGGTGGAATAAACTGTAAAGACAACAATGGTGCAAAAATCAAACAAAGTGACAAGACAGCAACAGGTCGGATGCACAATACAAGAAAGACATCTTACTGGATAGCATCTCACTAAACGAATCAAACCTCCCGGCACAGTATTCTTTAGCATTCTTAACGGACTCCCGAGTTTCTGCCAGCTCAGCTTCATGGTTCTCCTTGTCTTTGGAACGCAGCTCGGACAGTTTTTGCAGGTCGGATTGAAGTTGGGAGATAGTGGCATCTTTTTCCTCAAGAGTCTTCTTCTGGCTGGCTATTTGTTTCTCCAAAGTTTTCTTCTCCTTCGCACGCTTCTCAGCCTGTTCAATCTCTTTTTTCATCTTGTTGAAAAATTCATCATTTTCTTTCACCTTCGCATCAAACGCCTTCTTTGCAGCCTCTGCAGATTCAGTTATTAGAAAGGTCACATGGTGAAAAATCTGGAACTCCTCACTAACTATAAGGAACATAGCCTTACCATTATCCTCAGCGTGTTTCTTCTTCAAAGCCTCATGCTCTCCTTGTAGTTTCACAAAATCAGTGCCAAGTTTGCAAGCCTCCTGGCACAAGAAAAATCATTCAAGATAATAGTCTCCACAACATAAGACTCCGAGTAACTTCAAGAAGTTACTCGGAGCCTTGGGGGCTACACCCAGTGGGTGCACTAAGAAGTGCCCCCACTGAAAGAACGTCAAATAAATAGTCTCTACAACATAAGACTCCGAGTAACTTCAAGAAGTTACTCGGAGCCTTGGGGGCTACACCCAGTGGGTACACTAAGAAGTGCCCTCACTGCAACAGAAACAGTAGAACTCTTCTCGGCATTCTTCACCCCCGAGGTGGCAGAAGGAACGGGCGCGTTCTCGGCACTCTTCACCCCCGAGGTTGCAGGTTGAACTGGCGCAGGGGCAATAACCTCCTGATCAGTAGAAGCTTCTGGAGCAGTTTGTGTGCTGGAAGCAGGGAAGGTCGTCACATTCGCAGTGGGGATCGGATCTACATCAAGGCTAGTGTCCATATCTAGCAAAAGAAAACTTATAAGCAAAACACTGAGAGAGGATAAAATTTAGAGCCAAAGAATGGGTACTCACCATCGACTGGAATTTGTTCAGGAATAGAATCCAGCACCTGGAAATCAGTCACAACACAGTTACTAACATCTTCATAAGCTGCAGCATCAGGAGTCTCAAAGCCAGGAAGCGACTCGGAACCACTCGGATGAACACTGCAATGAGGAATGTTAAGATTCGCAAAAATCACTAAATGAGAAAAAATAAAAGCTGTCGGATATTACTTCCGAGCTGTCTTAAGAGCTCGTCTTGGGGGAGCAACAGCGGCGGGAGAATCCTGAGCAGATCCTGACCCGGAAGACTTCCTGGGAACTTCGGCGGCATCCGTCGAAGCACTAACTTTCCTCCCGCCAAGGGTAGAAAGCGTTTTCCGCTGTTTCATGGGAGCTACTTTCCCATGACTCGGACTAAGGGCGGCGGCTTTGCTGCTACTCTCCCCTTTACTCGGAGATATGGGACGCTTCGTTCCCCGAGCGGATCCTTCCCGAGCTGCTTCACGGTCGAGATTATTTTTGGAGCGCTGCTCGGCAGTTGTGCGAGGAAACACTACATCGGACTCCGTCTCTTCGTCATCTTCAATCCCGAGTCCTGCGTCATTGTTGATGTCCTCTTCCTCCTCATCAGGATGCTGTGGTGCCAGAGGGATCGGAGATGGAGCAACGTTTGTCTGAAAAATAGACAAAATAATCAAGTTAAAATTCAAGATCTATCGCAACATTCAAAAGACTAGTCAGGTCAAAGCAAATCACCAGAGCTGGAGGACGGTTAATATCAAGAGGCCTGACTCAGCCAGACATCTGCGCACCATGAGTCACGCTGGTGATGATTTTCATAAGTTGTTCAAATTCTTTCTGAGACATTGCCGAGTTGTTATAGCGGGTGTTATCATCAATCCCCGTGTACTCCCACATCCTCCTAGCTCGGGCTTGCAGGGGTTGAATTCTCCGACTAACAAAAAGAGCAATAAGATCCATAACATCTAGCCCTGCCTTCTTCATCCTCACCACTTCCCTCATCAGGGGTAAAACCCGCTGTTTCTCGGAAGCAACCAACCGAGGATTCCAGCCTCGGGAGTCGGATAGTCTGACATCCGAGTAAGGAGGCAACGTTCGATTACCAGGAGCAGTATCCACCTTACAGTAAAACCAGCTATTCTGCCAGTTCTTCACAGAATCGGGTAAACTGGAGGCAAAATACTGGATACCTTGTCTCTTGGCCAAGAACATCCCCCCACAAAGATGATTTATCTCTGCCTCCCCAGAGTTCTTTATCTTTTGAGGCTTTATGGTGTAGATGGTGCGGAAAAGGTTCCAATGGGGATCTATACCAAGAAAACCCTCACACAGAGAGAAAAAGCTAGACAAAAGTGTGATAGAATTGGGAACGATGTGATGCAGTTGAGATCCGGTGAAAGCAAGAAAATCAAGTAGGAAAGGATGAGGAGGAAGAGAAAACCCCCTATCCGCATGAGAAATAAGAAGAACCCGCTCGTCCTCTCTAGGGTGAGGTTCAACCTCACCTGGGCCAGGAAGGCGGCAGCCATGGCGAGGGATTAACCCCTCGTCTTGGTAGCGCCGGATGAGCTCCGTCGAGACGATGGAAGGCAGCCATTCCCCCGCAGACATGATGCCGGGGGGACGCGCAGACGGGGGTCCCGCCGGTACGAAGAGCGCCTAGAAGACCACCAATGGGAGAAGAAGCTCTCGACTTAGAAAGTCACCGGAGGAGAAGAGGGAGGAGCAAGCGCTATACTGAGGAGGAAGAAAGAGGAAGTTGTATTTATAGATGCGAGAGGGAAGCTCACGCAGTTATCAAGGCACTTAATGAGCGCGCCTGTTGCGGTCCCCCAAATCTAGCCTCCTTAAAAGGCGCGCAGTTAAGGGTAAAATAACTGACTGGCGCAGAAATCGAGGAGCCGCTCTCACAGAATATCTGTCTCCCCGACAGAAAAGATCCCCTGACAGAAAAAAGATTCGCTCCCATGGAAAAACAGCTCGGAAGCAAGACATACAAAAAAATTCTCCAAGTTGGCACAACTCGGAAGTAAAAAGCCCTCAAACGATTTCTCCGAATAAAACCTTAACTCGGACAAGGATGTCATCATTCTAATCCGCTCCGAATAAGTCATCACTCGGAAAAGGATCATCAAAATCAAACCGAGTAAGTCATCATTCGGAACGACTAAAACAGGCAATCACCTTTGAAAAATCCCGGAGTAGCTTCAGTAAGCATTACAGAGGAAATTCCGAATAACTCGCTGATAATCCGTCTCTGACGTAGATTGCCAGATTATTAGCATGATCCGGTGTGAGGGGTAAAGAATTGATATCCCATGGGATATGATTTAAAGCTATGCTTTAAATATCAAACTTTACAGATTTGGTTACATATGGGGTTTCAAGCCTTTTACCCCAAGACACGCCTTCCGAGGCCTCAGTCCACCTCTTCCGAGAGACGCTTGAGTGTCGCCAATCTTTCCAAAAACAAATCACCCTACACATAATCGAGGGGACAGTTTAAACATTGATAAAGTCCTTCCGGGCCTCTTATCGAATTTAATCTCCATATACCTCATGAATTCACGCGAGCACCCAGAAGCACTTGGGGGCTACTGTCGTGGTAATACCTAAGGTATACCCCCATGTGCCTTATATCAGGGGGTATCCCTAATGTTACCACCTCTTGGAAAACATCTATAAAGTAAAACATAAACAAAAAACCTCTTTCCCCTCTTTTTATTTTCATCCGAGTAAGAAGCTACTCGGATAAAGTTAAATTCCTCCGAGTAGTTAGATCACTCGGACGACATCACCACTACAGGGGGCAACCTTATTCGGACAAGGCCATTTCCCGAGTAAGGCGTTATTCGGAGCAAAGCACTACCATCCGAATAAGTTGGTTACTCGGAAGTAAGAAAAGCCGAGCTGCATGATACTCGGACAAGAAGAAGAAGAGCTAGAGTTACAAGACATTAAAACCATATGCGTTACCCCTACTTAAATGACTGTAATGGGGGGGACGTTTCTCATTGTAATAACAGCCATCATTAACTCTGTAATTAAAACCCACTACTAGGCAGCGAAGGGACATGGCGCACTCTATATAAGCCCATCCTTTTCACCCTAGGAGGGGGGACAATATCGACACTTTGAGCAAGAACACCCCAGTCTATCTGGGACAGGATTAAGGTTGTTATCTCCAAGGAGAGGCCTAACCTGTATAACTTTTCCCTGTGTCACCATCTTTGCGTACAGATCTTCATAGCTCCATCACTACCCCTATATCTATTGTTAGGTCTATAACTACAACAGTCATGAACTTGCCAGGTGGTTCCTTCGTGCGGGCTTTTCCCACCTCCCGCAGGGCTCGCCGTCCATGTTCCGCCTCGAGGAACATCGTCCCAACAGCCAATCTCCAGCGATAGGGCTCGTCGCCCACTTCACCAACAGGTTTGATGCCTACTACCTACTCGGCAAGGTGTTTTGGTGTGGGTGTGAGTTCATCGCATTCACCACCTACAACATCTTCACCGACTTCGACAGCATCTTCCCCAACGGCATACACAGCCTCCCGTACTACCTCGGCGAGAACGGCCGGGAGGAGGAGGAGGAGTGAAGACGGCGGCGAAGACGACGGTGAAGAGACGGTGAAGACATGGAAGTGTTGCCCTACCCTATCTATGTGTAGTGTGAGTTTGGTGTGTGTGTTGCCCATGAGGCGAGTTCTATCTAGGTTTAGGGTCCCCTAGGTTAAGGTTATGGGTCTATCTGTGTCGTTTTTATTATTAAGAACTTGTATCCCTTCGCTTTATTTATCTAAGTTGTTATGTGTGTTATATTTTGGAAACAGGAGCCTGGCTTTTCTTCCTCTTATATCTCGTTATTCACTGTTATATGCATGCTAATCTAAAGGAACCAGCCAGATGCAAACGGGTGCATCTCAGGCCCATGCAAATGCATGCACGGCTCGTACAAGTCACGGCTCGTGCTTATCTAATGAATAAAGCAAACTACCAGAAAAACTAATGTGACATGACGACGAGATTAGACTTGTAACATTATTGTATTTTGTTTGTCCCAAGTTTAGACACGGCTAATTGATGTGGGGAAAACTAACTAAAAAGGGAAAATGATGTGTTTTGGGATCCATTCTAAAAATAAGAACATATTGTACACGACTTATACTAGTTTGTGAGCAAGCAAAAAAAGCACATACGGTGAAGAGAAATCAGATCAAATAGACCCATAAATGAAAGCCAAAAATAAAAAATCCTCAACGAAATAGAAGAGCTTGGGCAATCAAATTACTGAAAAAATCAATCAGAAACAAAAAAGAACAAAGCAATCGTTAAAAAAAACAGAGTCATCGCTTGTTTCTGGGCCTCATCCCTTTATCCTATGTGGGCCTATTGCAGCTTGATTCTCTTTGGGCCCGCAAACTAGTTTTTTTTCTAGCAGTCAGTGTAACTGACCAACTCGAGGAGAAAATTTGGCAAGTGTGAGAGAGAAGAGATGAACTTGATGTATTTGTGCTGCACAAGTACTGCTTATTGTCATCTGACGAGGTAGGGTATGATCCAACAGTCGAGGTTAGCTAACAAAATAACTGAAAAAATGATAACATTAAACTAGTAGTTGTCTTCTGGCGAAACTGAAAGTGTTGAAAGCTAACACTAAACTGCATACATTCAGAGATCGAGAGTTGCAGGGTTTGCTCTCGCATTTGAGATAGACACGGTGAAATCCATCACATTAAGGTTCCATGCAATGGATGAAGCTAAACAATAGCAACAACACAGTACAAACATCTCTAACGAGAGATGACCATCAAGTAAAAAAATCCTAGAGCAAGTATTCCTAAAGCTATCAGATTAGATTGTTCTTCAATTCAATCAGCTGCCTCAAGTTCTTGTTCATCTTCTTCAATTCCCCCTTCAGTTCCGCATCCCCCGCCGTTGGAGCAGCACTGTCATGGCGCAAATTCTCCACAACCGACGGTTGATTGAGCTCGCGGGTTGCATCCCCCCTCGAATCCAGCAAGCCCAACCCTTGAAGCCTCTGGATGTATGCATCCATCCACTCAAAATGGTTGCATTTCTTCACGATCTGAAAACGAAATCATGAACACTAAATCCCAAATCTGACATAAATGAAATTAGAGATAAAGGATGCGAGCAGAACTCAGATCTAACCTGCCCCTCCGGCCTGCTCTCGCATTTGACGAACTCGCGCCCATAGTTCCCATTCTTGTCCTCCTTCGAAGTCAACCGCTTCAGTGGCGTAGTGCGTGGGCAGTCAGGGCATCGAGTCATCGGCACTGGACCATACACCGTCCACGTGGGATTGGAGGCTGACGAGAAGCTCGACATATCGCCGGAGAGAAGAAGCAGAGGAAAGGAGGTTGCTCTATCGAGGAAGAAGCAGAGGAAGGGAGGTTGCTTTGTCGAAGAATAAGCAGATGGGGAAAGCAATTGGGCGAGCACGGGCTGCTCTGTAGCCAATCAGGATACAGAACCATCGTCACGCGGATCGCCATGATCGGACGGGTGGAGTTTGGCACTAGGGTATGATCCAACGGTTGGGACCATTCTGCGGGGTTATGAGCCAGTCAACGGGGTTATTAGGGTTTGACCAGATTTCAAATGACCATAACTAAATAAAAAAATCGCAAAAATAAAATTCCAGCGTAGTTTGTCCGTTTATGTGACATAGTTATCAAAAAAAATATAAACTTGGTATAGGGACATTTGTTTGAAAAAACATTTTTTGAAGTGAGTCATCGAAATCAAGTTCAAATGAGCATAAATAATTCAAAAAAATCAAAATATTACAATTCTTTCGCACATTGACGTCATATGTGACATGGTTATGAGAAAAAAAAATATAAACTTGGTGTAGGTCATTTTCATGAAAAAATCTTCACACAGATGAGCTATCACGTATGAAGTTGTTCAGAGTTCGTAGGAGAGTGAGAGGGGGTTTAGGTTTTGATAAAATTCAAAAAAAATCAAAAAAATCACCAAAGCTTCATTTTGGAGTGAATAAGAAGGATCTGAACTTAATTTTTGATTTTCATATCTAAAACGTGTTATTTTTATGGTTTTGAATTAAAAACATATTTTTTTCAAAAAAAATGTAGTAATATGAATATTAATTCAATAAATAGTTAGACTTCGTTTTTACCCTATATATATGGAACAAGTATAATAGAAATAATATGCATCATTTAGAGAAGGTCGAAAAAAACTTGATTACAAATAGGCCTATTTACCCTAGGTTTCGAGCTTGTTTCTAGCACATTTCTCCATTTCTCATTCGGATTGATCACCTTCAAATATTGGATTTCAAATGTTCGATCAAATACATAGCACAGAGCAATGGACCTCATATGTTGGTTCAACTTCAACTTTGGCTCAAATTCAAATTTTGGCTCAAATTACAATATTGATTCAAATTCAAATTTTGATGCAAATTTTAATTCTGACTCAAATAAGATACCAAAGTACAAGCAACATTACAAGCGATCCCTTATTACAACAGATAAGTTTTCACAGTAGCTCAAATTAATACAAATCTACCAAGTTTTAAGCGATTGACTCGCCCTCAAAGTTCAAATTCAAATCTTCGCCTTGCTCCTTGTGTTCGCAGCTGGCTTCACAGCCTTGCTCCTGGTTTCCCTAGTTGAGATGCTCTTTTCATTCATACTCTTGATTCTTTTGATCTTTACTTGGGGTTTTGGCTTCACCACCTTGATGCTCCTGGTTTTCTTTTGATCCTTTTCATCCGTGGGTTCAATAATCTTTAAAGGAACAACTGGAACAATTACCCCCTCCTCTTCCTCTCTTATAGCTTCAAAACTATCAAAGGCCATGGCTTCAAATTCTTCGATTTCTTCATCTCTAGGCCTTTTCTCCCTAGAGCTGGTAAATAAAATTATAAGCCATAGATAAAAAAAGAGAACAAATGCAAACAAAAGGGTAGCTGCATTCTACAAATGCAAACACATACCAAGGTGTTGGTACTTCTTCATTTGCTTCAATATCCAGTGTAGCTGCATTCTCCTCTGCATCTTCAATCTCCATTGCTGCTGCATTCTCCTCTGCATTGGCTGTTGTCCATCTTTCCTCCTCTCCAAATGATGCCTCCACTGGATTGGTACAAAGCCTAGCAATATGCCCCAGAACTCCACATTTTCTGCAAGCACGCCTTTTTGGTAGACGACCCTCCTCACCTGTTCTGAACCTGTTTTTCTTTGGTCTTCCTGGTGGTCTAGTCATTATAGGAGAGTGGAGTTTGAACCCTGGATCTACTATGTTCCATTGATCTTTTCCCAAGAGTGCAGGCACATTGTCAGCATAAGCAGCCATAAATTTGGCAACAGAGAAATACTCAGAGCAATATTGATCAACTTCACCATCTGCACCCCCGATAATAGTCATCAGATGTAGGGCATGTATGCATGGCTTCCCACGGATCAGCCATTGCCTACAACTACATTCTCTAGCAGTTAGGTTCACAGGATACCTCCATACCCTATTTTTACTATCAGTATAGGTTACCTCACCCTCATATGTACTAGATCGAATGCATTTCATCTTCTGTCCTCTTGCCTTCAAATGCAATGCCTTAACCAGTGATGGGAGCATTTGATGACCAACATATTGTGTTTCTGCAATTCTTTTACGAAGAGCCATCTTTATCATCATCATCTTCCTCATCTTGTCAAATGCTTGCCACAACAAAATCCCTTTCACTGACTTGAACTTTGAATTGAAGCATTCTGCAAGGTTATTGGTCACATAATCTACTTTGCAGATTTCATTGAATTTGCTTCTTGACCACACCTTGCCATGATGTGCATCCATGTACTGCTTCACAAGAGGATTTTCAGCATACAACACTCTCAAATGGTGTTCATGCTTCCTTTTGCTGCATGTGTATGATGCTGGCCATAAGTTCTCATCATAAACTTTACCTTTGAACTTCTTTTTGAAATTCTGCGCTAGGTGTCGCATACATTCCCTATGCTCCACTCCAGGGAATACAATTTCTACTGCACTCTCTAAACCCTTGCAAGCATCTGTGTGTATAGCTAAACCTGGTGGTGTGCCTATAATGTTGCGCAACTGCTGCAGAAACCAGACCCAACTTTCCTCGGACTCTGCCTCCACCACACCAAATGCAACTGGGAATAGCCAGTTGTGTCCATCAACTGCAGAAGCTGCTACTAGCTGTCCTCTCCATCTTCCAGTCAAATGTGTAGCATCTACGGCCAAGTAGAGCCTGCAACCATCTAGAAACCCCTGCCAACAAGCCTTGAAACAAACAAAAGCCCTTCTGAAGCACTCCTTCTCAAATGACTTCCCTTTTATTTTGAATGAAACTGTATGCTCGTCAATCTCTACAACACTCCCTGGACTAGCCATCTCCACTTCAGATTTGAAAGTGTAAAGCAGCTGAAAACTGTCATTCCATTTACCATTAATTCTGTCAAGAGCCCTTTCCCTAGCATTGAAAATTCTCATGTAAGGAATTTCTATCTTGTACTTCTCAAAAAGCTTCCCATAGAGTGATGTTGGACCAAGTCCAGGTTCTTCCCTCAGCCAATCCAATATCGCGTCTGCCACCCACCTAGTTTTGGCTAGCTTGGTTTTGGCCTTCCCCCCTCCCCCTCCAGGTGGACAGGTGTGCTTGTGTGGGTTTTTCTTTATCTGAAACAAAAAAAGTGTCAAAAACAGTTAAGAAACATTACTCAATGATCTGAAACTAAATTACTCATTGAACTTGGATTACCTGCATCAATTATCGGAATATCTTCAAGGTCTGGAAGAGGAAGCACATTTAAAGAATGTACCTGGGTTTTAGAGCTTGGTGAGGTGTACTTGATTGTCTGGCCTGATGGATGGGTTAGTTTCACTGACTTGGCTTTACAATCAAGGACAACATTCTGTCTTGATAACCAATCCATACCTAAGATGACATCAATGTCTGAAGACTTGAGGGCTATAAGTGAGGCAAGGAATACTAAACCCTCAATTGCAATTTCATTCTCATGACTCACCATGGTGGTGTGCCATCTGGATCCAGGGGCTTGCACAACTAAGGGGGTGGATAACATCGAAAAAGAGATGTCATGTGACAGTGCAAAGTCATGGGATATGAATGAGTGAGATGCTCCTGGGTCAAACAGAACCGAAGCTGGGGTGGAATTGACAGGAAGGGTTCCGAGGACAACATCGGTTGACTTGTGGGAATCTAGAATGGATACGTGATTCACATAACCATGTTCATAAACAGGAGGCTTGACCTTGGAAGTCTTGGGTGGTGGCTTGCCACGACGAAAGGCTTGCTTTGGTTTAGGTGTGGTGGCTACATGATTTTGGGGACACTCTCGAACATTGTGGCATGATTGTCCACATTGGAAACAAAAACCACGTGGAATGAAAGGAACTTGAGAACTTGATTGTCCAACAAAATTCCAAGGAGGAAGATTGGGTTGAGGTGGACGATATATGGTGGTTGATGGTCTAGAAGCACTTACAGCACGACCGACGTCACTGAAGGGAATCCAAACACGGCGTTTCCGAGAAACTGGGCCAGAAGATTGGGCAAACTCACGATCACGCTTGCGAGACTCTTCATACAACTCATTTCCATACTCGGCCTTGAAAGATTTGTCGACCAAGTCCCTGAAGTTGACGAACTCGTGAAGGTTCAGGTCATGACGAAGGACGGGGCTAAGTCCCTTGCGGAACCTTGCTTGTTTCTTGGCATCGGTGGATACTTCTTCTTGGGCATAACGTGCTAGACGAGTGAACTCAGTCCTATACTCATGAACAGTCATCTTTCCTTGGGTCAGATTGCAAAATTCTTCTCTCTTGCGCTCCATCAGCTGATCCGGAATATGATATCCTCGGAATTCATCACAGAACTCTTGCCAAGTCACCATGTGACCAACTGGTTGCATTGCCACGAAGTTTTCCCACCACTGAAGAGCAGCTCCTTCCAGAAAATATGCCGCGAATAGTACACGATCACCTGGAGCAACATGGGCTGTCTCAAGCTTACGCTCGAGGGAACAAAGCCAATCATCGGCATCAAGGGGCTCGGAAGGACATCGGAATACTGGCGGGTTGAGGAGAATGAAGTCCTGGATGGTGACAACACTAAGATGCTGACGAGAAGTGTTCTTCTCAATACGCTCGAGAAGACGTGTCTGATCACAACGATTCTGTTCAGTCTCCATCATGATTTCTGCCGTTGAGGGTGGTGGTGGAGGTTCTTCACCGTCTATATAACTGGAACTGGGATCAACACCTTGATTTGCACCTGACATTCTGTGCGATAAGAATCAACAATCAGAATAGGATTTAGGACACAATTCTATGCTAAGATAGAAGACCATAATGCAATAGCATCAAAGCCACAAATGGACAGCATAACGGCTGTACCGGGATGGAAATTGAGACAACCTATAGGATAACGGACATCACTTCCACAGAAACACTATAGAATGATGGCTCAGAAAGACCACAACACTCCTACAGCTACAAAGAAGCAAACAACGAGATGTCCTAGTAAAGACATAGATGAGCCTAGTCCTATCTTCCCGTAGAATAAGATGAGGTTGACTCAGAACTCAGATCGATGAGGATAAGGAGAAAAAAGAAGTCTTACGTTGTTCCCTTATACCCAAAGTAACTATATAACTTTAGAATGCTAGACTCGACATCGGCCATTGGTTTGATAATCCTACAGGCAGTCCTGCTCTGATACCAAGTCTGTCGGGACCCGGGGTTAGCGTATGTAATTCCGGTCACAATACAATCACATGGAGAGCCGAGAGCCGTACCCACTTGTCTAAGCAGACAAGGCCAAGCACAGATCACTCTCGGTAAGCATCGAACGTGAGGGGCATCCCATCCAGGCCAGATGATCAACTGAGATGGGTCCTCATCGTCCGTTCACCAGTCTAAATGCTCATGGGTGGTGAATCCCATAATCATAGACAAGTCGCCTCAACCATGTTATCGATTGAATCATAACCCTTACATAAACTTACTCCAGCCCGATCACTTAGTCGGAATCTCGGGCGGGCTCGATCATACAACAAAGTGTGCCACGTGACAGAGTCACGAGCAATCGCATCGCGATGCCCCAAGCTGCGCACATCTAAGGGCCACTTGGTTTATAAAAGACCGCCGGCAAGAACACAACTAAGCTATCGAACCCCACACTAAGACATGCATGTTATAATCATACACGCAGCATACATGTCCAGTGTAAACAGCAGGTAATCACAACATGAACTCTACAAACTCATAGTCTTTATAACTTCTGCTAAACAGAGCAGACATAGTAATTGTATTACAAGCAGAGATCACATGAATGTGATCCAACATTACATCAAACATCAACGGAAGCAAATTATGTCTTAGTAAAGACAAGTTTAACAAATGGCTTAAGAAGCCTGAAAGAAAAGTACAACGACCCTCCAAAGGGCACAGGCTGCTGCCTGGAACTATACGACATTGGTCCACGTCGAGCTCGAAGTAGAGGCCACCATCAGGGTCAGTGGTCTCGTCTCTAAAACATAGAATAAGCAAACGTGAGTACAAAGTCGTACTTAGCAAGACTTACATAGGAACTATACTACTCATGCACATGTATCAAGGCAAAGGGAGGTGGGGTTTCACTTGCAGAAGTGCCAGCTTTGACTTGGCTAATCCTGAACTACGAGTACCAGAGAGAGGTAAGAACGTACACGAGTCCAAGTAACAGTCTCCAACCAATACTCCACTATGGTGCCTTCCTCGACTTCCCCACGAGGAAGCACGCCATAGCACTCACACTTATCTTGGTGTGTTTTAGAAGTATCCAGTTCAAGTTATCTATGATCAAGTAAAGGTCTCCAAGTAGTCCATAACCGCGGACACGGCTATTCGAATAGTTCATTAACCCTGCAGGGGTGTACTGCTACACACACGCCTCATCTGTTACCGCCTGGGGATGGACCCTTCAAGTGAGTACCGGTGAGGATGCTGCCACGACACTTCACTCACGGCACCATCTCTAGTCCTAGGGAGTCGCCTATTTGAGTTGGGACCACAGTCGGAATCCGGCCGATTGTTCCGATGCGGACTCAAACGTTGTGTGAACACCATCAAGCTCAACTCGATCATGATCACTTGATTCAACGTGCCCATAACCTACGCCAACCACTTACCTTGGTTCCACCTGCTTGAGATCGTTAAAGGGCGAACTACTTGCGACTCCTGGACAGGTCCGGGGTGAGGTACTAGGCCGAGAGGGGCCAGTGAGCCCAATGTGTGGTCGTACTCTTGGTCTTGGATAACAACACAAGAACTCGGGCCTAAGGCAGTGTTCAACGAGACAACCCACTGTGTACTCCTACACAGCCTCTCATCGTTCACCTTTGTTTAGGGTAGATTCACCAACACGTTACCACCATCATTCACATGATCACTACCATCCCGACTCACATCAAAGTAGCCTCAGGTAACAACTCTAAGCATGCAATAAGCTGTAACAGTTGCAGGGGCCACATGATATCAACCAACTCCTACATCTGTTAGGATTGTGGTTTGCTTACTACTGTGACAAAATGATAGGTCATGCAAAGGAATAGGTTCAACTAGCGGTAGAACGTATCATGGTGACATCCTAAACATGCATTTGCGAGAATGAGAGGGAACTGGGATTTTATAGACATGATCAAAGAGGGGGTTGCTTGCCTTGCTGACGATCACGAGGTATCACTCTTCTGACGTGAGGTTGAACTCGTCTCCGAGATCAACTCTATCGAGAAGATGCAATCACCGAAGCACTGGAAGTAAAGCACAATCAAAATAATACAATGCACATTCAATATGCAAAACATAGCATGGAAGTGTGCTGATGTGACCTATGTTTGAATTGCCACATTTTAATTGAAGTTGATTTGAAAAGTAAATTCAAATTCAAACTCCAAATGTTATTCAAATTTGGTCAACTTGCATTTGCTATTATTTTTTCATTTGAAACCAAAGTATCATATGTGGAAAAATGCTTCTGAAGTACAAGTGATGTGTGATGCATTTCAAAGTTTGAAGTTGGAATATCAATTGAATTGAATTTGAAATAATTCCAATTAAATCAAATAGCAAAAGCTACTGATACCTTTTTAAGATCAACTCCAACATAGTTGAAAGTTGGAAATTTGGATAGAGGATTTTCTCCTGATAATTTTTCATATATTATATGTTGAATTTGGAGTTAAAATGAATTTTCTATGATTTTTCAAAGTTTCAGCCATTTTCTGGAATTTACTGATTTAAATTAAATGATTTAAGATTTACTGCGTCATCACTAGGTCATGTTGACGCATGGGCTGGCCTGACAGGGGGGTCCCACTGGTCAGTGACTAGGGGGTTAATCCCGGTTTAAATTAAAACCCTGGTTAATTAGAGGGGGCTCTGGGTCCACTGGTCAGCGAGAGGAGGGGGATTAGGGGGGTCGATTAGGTTTAACCGACCGGCGGTTAAACGCCGGTGGCATTCCGGCACGGCGGCGCTCCACGGGAGGGCGGTTTCAGGCACGGGGGAGGGGGCTGGGGGCACGAGAGCGAAGCCCTCGATCTTGCGCATCTCCTGGAGCAAGCCGGGGACCTCGAGAAGGCCTGGAGCCATGGCTACGACGACGGGAAGCGGCGGCTGGCCACTGGCTCCGGCGAACTCACGCTACAGAACACGGGGGAGAGAGCTAGGAGGGGGAAAACGAGCGGGAGCTCACGAGGAGGATGAAGACGTGCTCGGGGAATCCGGAGAGGGACTGGACGCGGCGAATTCGTCGACGACGTCCACGGTGGCCGGCGCCGAACTGGAGAAGAGGGCTTCGTCCACGGGGCCTCCGGGCTCGATTGGATGCGCTTGAAGACGAAGTCCACGGCGGAGAACCTCCTGGACAAGGTTGCACGGCGATTTGAGGCTGTTGGCCTCGACGATGCACTGAGATGCTCTCCGGCGAGCTCTCGGGGCGGCTCGAAAATGGCGGCAGAGGAGAGGAGAGAGGTCGCGAGGGGAGAGGAAAGTGGCCTGGGGTCTTCCAGATGCCGCGTGGCAAGAGAGGAAGAGGAGGGGGGGTCTGCGCTGGCCAGAGGAGGAGGTGGCGGCCATGCCCGCAGCGCACGGCTCCTCCAGCTCTCCTTCTGGCAAGGAGGAAGAAGACAAGGGAGCTGGAGTGGGCTGGGCCAGATGGGCTTCGCCCTGAGCGAAAGGTAAGCTCTCTGTTGTTTTTCTTTTTATTTTTCTTTTCTGTTGTCTGTTTGCCCAATTAAAATAAATAGCTAGGGCATTTATAAAAATCCCCAAACATTTTTATAAAACCTAGGTGACTATATAGAAGTCAACCCCAAGTTTTGGGAATTTTTGAAATTCAATTTATTTGAATTTCAATTCAAATAGACAAAAGATTTAATTTCCAAGCCACTATTTGAATTATTGAAAAATCTATGAGCATGGGATTAATCCCAAATCACTTTTAAAATGATCAGACTCATTTTTAGGATTTTTTAATACATCCAAAAGAATTTTGGAAAAATATTTATTTTTTGCCTTTTTATTTAATTCATTTAGGGCTTTTTCTTTTCCCCATTTCCTTTTCTTTTGCAAATTTTTTTCAAGATGCAAAAATGCAAGCTTGGAAAAGCACAAACCTAATTTTGTGGTTCTGACACGGCACAACGCCGGTGGAGGGGGCGGGGCGGCCCGTTGCGGTGCGGTGCGGCGTATCTCGATCTGTTTTTTATTCACACAAGCTGCCCTATACTTGTCTCCTTGCGGTCCCATCCGTCAGCAATCAACGGACAGATAAGGACTCGGCCCCACTCGTCAGCAATTAACGGTCAATGCACGGTCAAGACGGCAAACGTCCGCTATGAGTATTTGTGAGAGTTTCAGCTAAGAAAGTGGGGAAAAGTGAGCAAAAGTTTGGAGCGTGGGGAAAACTGAGCACAACTAAGGAACCAGGGGTACAGGAGTAATAATCCCAAAAAACTAAGGGACCAAATCCCGTATGCGCTCATTCTACTTGTGCAGATGGATACGATGTTTTTTCAATGGTTCGATGTGAATATAAGCCGATAAAGAATACTTTATCGGAAAAAAGCAATTCTCAAGCTTATATCACAAAAAACATCATGATGGACACGCAATGATGCACACTTGTAGCTCAGCCGTGGTAGGATGTTATCGAACTCGTGCAGACCAAAACGACAACGACGACCGGATGGATGCACGCTCGAGTGCCAAAGACTAACAAGGTCATCAATGGTTTACCAAGTGATGCTTGTGTGTCTGGATGAAAGAAAATGTCATTGTTGTTCATGCTTGTATGATGTAGCTGCAATCAATTTATGTTAGTTTGTGGGTGCATGGCGGTCTCATCTCGCCAACTCGTTTCTTAACATGATCGCATGGGAAGTTGTTAATGAGGTGTTGGCCCTGAGCAGGCTGTACGGCCGCACAGGGCCCTCACCTGCTAGGGCCCCTCACATATGTAGTAATAACGTGTACGTACATGAATTATTAGGAAGGCTCAATCGCTAAAAAGCAGTGTAGCCCCGAACCTGACCGAACGCAATCGTCGACAGTTTTTCGCTGAGAAAAATAAATCGACAGACCCATGTGTCGTTGAGTGTTGACCGCTTCGACTCCTTGTTCTCCACTTCTCCTTCCCCAATGGCTGAACGTCCCAACCCCAATCGCGCCGATAATGGGGCGCTAATCTCCTGAAGCAATTTCTAGCTGTCTGGACGGAATAAATGGAGGAGGAGATCTTGATTTTCCTGATTTCCAAGGATCTGCAACGGTTAGTTCTTCCTAATCCCCTTCTATAAATCTCTCTAGGTCATATTGGTTTTTTTCATTCGAATTCGATCTACGCGGCCTTATTCGATTTGCTCAAGTCTTTGCATAGCAGAAATGGACGAGGGGGCAAGGGCTCAAGGGTGATTGACCGATGGCGGTGAGAGGTGTTGACTGCTGTTGCAGGATTGTGGTGGACTCTTTTGGGGGCAAGCTGCAACAAGCAAGGTCAATCGCCAACCATATCCAGGTGCTTTCGTTCTAATTAAATCTCAAGTTTTAATTTTTGTAGTCCTTGTGTACTACGGAGTATTTTCCGAGGTGTCTTATAAAAAGTGTAAATCTGGTTATGAAAAGAGGCAAAAGAGAAAGAGAGATAATGAACTTATGGAATCTAAAATGCGAGCGTGGAGCGCAAAGCTGAAGAATATGCGAGCTTTTTATATAAATTGCTATCAAATATCAAAATAACCTATACAAATTTTTGTGTATAGGGGCCCATTTTTTGGTCTTGCACCGGGGCCTAGGACTGCTCAGGGCCGACCCTGGGGATGTATTCGGACAAGGTGTAGAGAAGATCCACAACTAACATAGTTTGCACCTGTACAGAAAGGCGTACGTATAGGAGAGCCGCATTTTTCTGGCATTTATCATGGCCAATGCTCACAAGGAAAATAATACCATGCTAGAGTCTTTTGGCTGGTAAACTTCCATAAAGAATGGGTGCTTATAAGAGCACCACAAACCCCCGACTTTCTCATCTACTTCAAGTTGTAGTACAGTACAATATAGAGTTTAACACACACGCATCACCTCACTCATGAGTCATGACTACAAATCCTCTCAAGAGAGAATGCAAGTTGTTCAATTTTTTGTACGTGATAGATTTGATCCATAGGTATGTGAGGCATCGGGGATTCTCAATATGCCAAGACACTTGCAAGTTGTCTTACATAGATTATTCGGTGCACGGCATCGATGCATTCACGAGAGATGTGAATTATGTAACAAGATTCTATACATTCTGTGTAAGAAAACTGGCAGGATGAACCCAGCGACCATGGAGATTGGATAGGTCGCACCTTAGTTAGGCAAATGTTGTTGGAAAAAGATGGTTCCTACTTGTCCAAGCAAGCCACAAAGGATCACAATTTTCATCGGACAGCACGATTGACGAGTTGTTGGAAAATAAATGTCGGGTAGATGCAGTCTTTGAATGTTGATACTACAGTGATACGGCTATGTGAGCACCGACATATATTTGCATTTTTTTAATTCGGTGCTTATATATGCAAATACAACGAACTTTAAAGCAAGGCATCTTTTTTTATGATTATAGGTACTACCTCCGATCCATATTAATGGGCATACACTTAGGGCATTACCAATGCTAGTATCTTAGCACGAAATCATAGGTAATTTGCTTATGTGGCATAGTGTTTAATGAAGAAAGAGAGAGAGTTTGTATCTTAGCTAAGATACAACCCTTACACGTGGCCATATGCAAAAAACATGATTAGACCAGTCACATTTATGCATGGAGCTAAAATCATTAAATAAAATACAACATCTAAGAAACAATGCATTGTGGGAATTGTATCTTAAGTTTTTATTGCTCCTATGATATTGTGCTAAGAAACAATGCATTGGGAGAGCCCTTAGTACAACTTTGTACTAGAGTTGTACTAAGTGTGTGCCCATTAATATGAGTCGGAGGGAGTACGTATTAAAATAATATTGATCACACGGATATTATGCTCTCTAGAGCACAAATCCTTCACGGTAAACTGATATTTTGGCTAGCTTTGAAATAGATTTGATAATGTAAATACAAATTCTTTTTCAAAGGACACAATGTTAGTACAACCAAATAGCGTGCAGTGTATCAGTAGAACCACATACAAGTAGTCAAATGTGGATTAAGAGAGAAGAATTGGTGCTATCATGCAGGTCGGCCAAACTATGAGTACGAAACATGATTTTTAGCCTTCATCACCTTAAGCTATCTTAGGTCCTGTTTGTTTGGGCTTTTGCTTCTGCTTTTGTAGCTTTTTCGTTTCGGCTAAAAGTTATAAAAGCTCTAAAAGCATCTAGTTAGGAGCTTTTATAGCTTTTTGGTTAAAATAGAAAAACTGCTAAAGCAGAAGCAAAAGCTCAATCAAACAAGGCCTTAGTTGAGCCACACATACAAGTAGACAAAAAGAAGGGCGCAACCGCGCAAGTAACCAAACAAACACCGGATTCTGATGCCTAAGCTATCCTTCACATATGAAGTGTTGAGTCCATCGGTTTAGGCCGTTTTGTACATTCCGATCTTAGCATCATGTTTTATTGCTTGGTTGGGACAGAACAATGATTGTAGTATTAGAATAATAGAAGAGAGGAGGACTGAATAGAATGCAGTGTGTTTGCTCGATAAACACTGACGAGGACGCCACTGGATGCCACCTCATCAAGATTATTCTGTCACATTAGTTGAATCTTCGTCGACTACTTGGACGATCACATCGATGAGTAAAATAGAAGGAAAAGGTCCAAAACAAACCTTGAACTTGTAGACGGAAGTCAAGTCAAACCTAAACTTTAAATCCTAAAATTTGGTACTCTGGACTTTTCATTCTAGGTCTATTTCAGATCATAGACCTGTTTGGCGCACTCGAAATACTACACCCCCGGCCATGATACCTTGCTACTTTCACAGGCGAGAATTCGAGCGGGCTCACTACACCGCAACAAGAATTCGGGAAGTTTAAAGAATGTTCACGCATTTCTGAAATTGTTCAAAATTTAAAAATGTTCTAGTTTTCCGTTTTGGGCACAAATTTAAATTTCCTTTGTGATTTATTTTTTTGGCATATTTAATTTTCCTATGCGTTCTCGGAAAAAAGATTGGGATTTAAAAATTCTATACAATTTTATAAAAAACGTTCATGATTTTGAAAGAATCAAATTTTTCAAAAAATCCAGTAGTTTTTCACATCCTTCAAAAAATGCATTGGATTTTCAAAAATCTTGTCACATTTTATCAATAATGTCTCTATAATTTCCTATATTATTTGCTTTTTCAAAAAAATCGGCATTTCAAAATTGTTTCGAAACTATTTTCAAAATTATGCGGTCCGACCTCACAGGCTTGTTTTATTTAAAAATATTTTTTTGAGAAAGCATTTTTTGAGGAAGGTTTTTAGGGAAGTTTAGGATGTTTAAAATTTTAAACTTCCCTGAAAACCTTCAAAGTGTACTGAGGAAAGTTTTTAGGGAAGTTTAAAATTTTCAATAGCAAAGTGTATTGAAAAAATATGTTTTTTTGGAAAGTTTTTTAGGAAGTTTTGTAGGGATGCTTAAAATTAAGTTTATTGTCATTATGAAAATGTAAAACGTGTATTTCGAAAAATGTTTCCTAAATTATTTGTTTTTTAAAATCTGCATTTCAAGAAAATTCTCATTTTTAAGAACTGTTTTGTTTTTTTTCAAAAATACTTTCTAAATCGTTCGAGTTCACAAGCTTTGTGATATTTAAAAATATGTTTTTTGAGGAAGTTTTTAGGGAAGTGTAAGACATATTACCACATATTCAAATATATGATTTTAGGGAAGTTTTTTTACTTTAGGAAGTTTTAAAAAAATATTGTTATTAATAAAATGTACAATGTATATTTCGAAAAATGTTACTGTGTATTCAAAAAAGTGATTAAAATGTGTATTTTAAAAAAGGTACATAATCTATTTGAGAAATGTTGATGGTGTATTAAAAATATGGTTTTTAGGAAAGATTTTGAGGAAGTTTTAGTGAATTTTAATAATATGTTTATTTTCATTTAGAAAATGTACAACGTGTATTTCGTAAAATGTTACCATGCATTTAAAAAATGCGAAAAACATGTATTTAAAAATATACATAATGTATTTGAAAAATGGTCAAGGTTTACTAAAAATATTAAACATGTGCTCTAAATTTTAAATTTGATGCTAAGAAAAAGCAGACATGTGTCAAAAAAGAAAGCCAATTAAAACTGGCAAAGAAAAGAAGAAAAAAGAATATGAAGAAAACCAAGAACGAAAAAAAAGAAAAGCAAAAATATAACAACGAAATAAGAAATAATGAAAACAATTGAAACCCATAAATTATAATGAAGACAAATATAAAACCGAATAAAACTGATGAAAAATGAAAGAAAAGTTAAAGGAGAAAGGATGGAAAAAAAAAGAACCAAGCAAGCGAACCTACATTTATGTATGAGCGATGCGAACGACTGCAGTAATGGACCGATCTGACTCAATGAATAGAAGCTAAACACTCTCAAGTTTAAAATAAATCAGGATTGATAAGTTCAGGGTGCTAATTTTCGAGATTATAAGTTTTGGATCCTCCGCTCCCGACCCCTCCTTCGGATCCTGATTAGTGGGCTGTTTATTTCTGGGCTTGTTTGCGATGTTGCCTACCCAGCATAACTAACTATATCAGTGTTTGGCAAGACACTCCCTGCCCACAGAGGATGTGAGGAAGCATAGGAACATGTCTACTGAGGAGAATTGCCCGTTCTGTGGGACTGTTGATTCGTGGAGACATTCTTTGGTGGATTGTTACTTGGCGAAGACTGTTTGGGCACTGGCCAGTGAGGAGGTGACGAATGCTATGGCGGACTGTAATCTTCCAAGTGCCAAAGTTTGGCTATTTCATCTCATTGAGACTCTCACACATGAAGATTTTGTGACCCTGGCAGTCAGAATGTGGGCGATCTGGACTGCGAGGCGACAAGCTATTCATGAGAGCAAGTTTCAAAGTCCTTTGGCTACCCATATCTTTGTTGAGAGCTTTGTTCGCGAGCTGGAAGTGATCCAGGGACTAGAGAATGTCACCAAGAGGACCCCTCAGCGCAGTAACTCATTATCGCATGTGAGAGGAAGGGGGAAAGGTTCGGTTGTGTGGAAAAAACCACCCCCAGGTTTTGTTATCATCAAGGTGGATGGCGGTTTCAAGAGTGAGACTTCAACTTGTGCGGCAGCAGCGATCTGTCGAGATGACCAGGGGAACTATCTAGGTTCACCCGCTTTAAGAGTCGGTGGAATCCAAAGTCCAACAATTGCAGAAGCTTTGGCGTGCCGTGAAGCCCTTGCGCTTGCGGAAGATCTTTCAGTCCAGAAGCTTATTATCTCATGCGACTCCAAGACGGTGGTGGAGGCCATCGATAACCTTTCTGGAGGAGAAACGGAGACGGTGATCAAGGAAATCAACTCAAGAAGGCGTCGTTTCTCGGAGTGCAGCTTCATCCATGAAGGCAGAAAGGCGAACCATCAGGCTCACTCTCTGGCCAAGTTTGCGTGTAATCTTGCTCAGGGTCGCCACTTGTGGCTGTCGCATCCACATGACCCGCTATGTATCCCTTTTCATATCATTTTAGAGCAGTAGAGACTTTGTAAAACCCTCAAAAAAAAACTATATCAGTGTTTGGTGACACTTTGTGGGTTGTTGTGGTAGTTGCTTTACATATATAACGGAGCATGAGTTTTTTTCAGTAAATTATTGGGAGAGCCAAAAATATATTTTTTTAGAGGTTTTTTTAGGGAGGCTGTAGGAGATTCTCTAACTGAAGATTTGGGATTGGGATAGACGTGGGATCATGTAATGTAAATGGATGTGCCTCCGCTAGGAATGCAAA
This sequence comes from Bromus sterilis, assembly GCA_950022295.1. NCBI lineage: Eukaryota > Viridiplantae > Streptophyta > Magnoliopsida > Poales > Poaceae > Bromus > Bromus sterilis. The sequence continues at coordinate 438,229,163 of OX465595.1, forward strand.
TAGGCCCCAAACTATGTGTTTAGTTCACGTGTAGCTGTTTTTTGTGAATTTGTTACTGCACCAGGCAGGCCTATGTCCTTGATCGGAGGAAAAAACATGATAGATAAAATTTATTTCACCAACCAAAAGAGTTTTATTTTTTGCGGTGGATAAGTCCAACAGATCGAATGGACATTTTTCTTTTCTAAGGAGAACAGACTTAATGGCCTGGCAGCCATAAAAGATTGGCATGTGTATAAGAGAAACACAAACTCTCTGATTGCTTTGCCTACTTGAAGCTATACAATCGAGTGAAGCGCCAAGCACCACCAGTCCACTTGCAAAATTCATGTCCGACGTTTGTCGCTCAATGTTTTGCGCTTGTGATAGATCAAGATAAGCATAGATGTGTGAGACATCAGGAGTTTCTAATATGCTCTTGGGACAGAGAAGCCTCTCCTGTACATTATTCTGCGCAAAAGAATGATCCTATCTTGTTGGAGCATATGACGTGAACTATGTAGAAGAACAAGAACCAGACATGTTGAACTGGTGTATGAGCTTTAGTCCTTGAGTTTTTGTTACGGCATTGCATGCATGCATATGAGAGACTCCTGAAAGCTACCCTCACAATTGACTTACCCAAACTTTAGATCGTCTTGGATTCTAAGGTCCCAACCAAGGTGATTTTTTTATGGATGGCGCTTCCAGCACTTGAACCGCCTCAAGCCCAGAACAGCAAAGCAAACCTTGGACGGATTGTTTGCGACTAACTATTTGTTTGCTTCGAGCTTTTACGCACATAAATAGCGATTCAAAGCAAGGAAATCGATCAAATGATCCCAATATGGTTCCATTTTGCATTAATCATTTCTGACAAACGTTGCCCTTTAACCTTTTTCTTTAGTTTTGTTTTACTCCAATAAGAAACTCTTGTATTGTGAAAAAAACATTTATTTATACAAATAAGAAAATTCTGCTGTTTTGCGGGAAAAAAGAAAGTTCACTACTTAACCAACAGCCATGTCTGCATTACAAAGGTCCGGAACCTCATCCGGACCGGACCGAAGCCACACCGCAATGCGTTTCTTTATTCGACCAAAGTTCACTAAGAAATGACTAACACCATTTTGTTCTTGCCTAACAAGCTTAACTAAGGATTCACTATGTCCCCGAAGACGCGAAGTCACCTCGTGGATCACCATCATATGCTCTGATCGGTCACCATCTACGCCCTCGATCAGTTTAACCAGTTCTGCAGAGTCTACTACCACTTGTATGTGATGTCATCATTTGGATGAAGATTGGAGAGGCACTTGATCTTCATATGTATCCTTTACTTACAAATAAAAAATACAGATTTACTAGGGCACATGTAGATGTGCCCTAAGTATTGCACATCTAAGTTATATATCATTTATTTTACATGAAGCTTCGTTTAGACATTTTTTTAATCTTTTTCATTTGCCTTCCTAGTTTAATTGAACCACCTAAATGTGCAATAACTAAAGCACATCTAGATGTACTGTAGACAAATTCATAAAAATAAGCACATCAGAAGATAAGATCGACGACATTGTCGGTTGCCACATCACCAAGATTATATTGTCACAGTAGTTGAATCTCCGTCGACTACTTGGACGATCACATCGATGAGTAAAATACTCCCTTCGTTTTAAAATAAATGTTTTAATTTTGTACTAGATTTAATATACAGTTATATACTAGTATCAAGATTGAGACGCTTAATTTACGAAAGGAGTAGTAGAATGGGAGTGTCTACGTCTCAATCGACTAAGACCTAACTAGGTCTTAGTCGAATGCCGTCACCCCTAGTGAATTTGGCCTGTTAACTCCTTATTTTTCTGGGCAGTAATCTATTTTGTTTGTGGGCTTGTTTTTTTTGGGGGGGGGGGGGGGCTGGATAATTGAAGAACCAGTTTGGCCCAAAGAAAAAAGCGTTGAAGGCAAAAAAAAATGTTTCAATGCTTTTTCCCTTTTTGGCCCAACCCCCTCCCTCCCTTCCTTGCCTTTTCTCTACTTTTTGAACATTTTTTGTTTTTTTTGTTTTTAATTTTCCTTATTTTTTGTTTTCTTTTTCTTTTATTTTATTTTAGCAATAAATATGAAAATTGTATTCGATACCTTTTAAAAATGTTCTCACTTCAAACTTTTATAATTCTAAAATTCGTACTAAATTTTAATAATTTTATAAAATATTCCCACTTAAAAACAATCGGGCGTATAGATATACGGTTGCGTGCTTGGTGTTGTACATCCAACTGCCTTCCGTTCCCACTCACAAACAAACTCGATTATAGTTTGGTGTATGGGCGTGCGTTCTTGGGTCGGGCCTATAGAGATGCAGTTGCGTGCGTGGTGTTGGACATGCACGTCGTCCCCCTCCCCCGCCACCCTCACTCACAAAAAATCTCAGTTGTGGTTCATTGTGTGTGGGCGTGCAGTTGCAGTTAGGTGTATAGAGATGCAGTTGCGTGCATGGTGTTGGACATGCAACTACCCGTCCCCTCTCCTGCTGCCCCCGCTCACAAACAACCACGGGTTGCGGTTCGATGTATGGACATGCAGTTGCGACTCGGTGTGTGGACATGTAATTGCAGTTAGGTGTATGTACATGCAGTTGCGACTCAGTGTGTGGAGGTGCGATTGCAGATAGGTTATGTGCATGTAATTCCAGTTAGGTGTATGGACATGCAATTGCAGTTAGGTGTATGAAGATGCAATTGCGGTTAGGTGTATGGACATGCAGTTGCGACTCAGTGTGTAGAGGTGCAATTGTAGTTAGGTGCATGGACATGCAATTGCAGTTAGATGTCTGGACATGCAGTTGCGACTCGGTGTGTGGACATGCAATTGCAGTTAGGTGTATGGACATGCAGTTGCAACTCGGTATGTGGACATGCAGATGCAGTTAGGTGTATTGACATGCAGTTGCGACTCGGTGTGTGAAGGTGCAATTGCAATTAGGTGTATGGACATGCAGTTGCGACTCAGTGTGTGGAGATGCAATTGCAGTTAGATGTCTGGACATGTAGTTGCGACTCGGTGTGTGGACATGCAATTGCAGTTAGGTGTATGGACATGCAGTTGCAACTCGGTATGTGGACATGCAGTTGCAGTTAGGTGTATGGACATGCAGTTGCGACTCGGTGTGTGGACATGCAATTGCAGTTAGGTGTATGGACATGCAGTTGCGACTCATTGTGTGGAGATGCAATTGTAGTTAGGTGTATGGACATGCAGTTGCGACTCAGTGTGTGGAGGTGCAATTGCAATTAGGTGTATGAACATGCAGTTGCGACTCAGTGTGTAGAGGTGCAATTGCAGTTAGGTGTATGGACATGCAGTTATAACTCGGTGTGTGGACATGCAATTGCAGTTAGGTGTATGGACATGCAGTTGCGACTCAGTGTGTGGAGATGCAATTGTAGTTAGGTGTATGGACATGAAGTTGCGACTCAGTGTGTGGAGGTGAAATTGCAATTAGGTGTATGACATGCAGTTGCGACTCAGTGTGTAGAGGTGCAATTGCAGTTAGGTGTATGGACATGCAGTTATAACTCGGTGTGTGGACATGCAATTGCAGTTAGGTGTATGGACATGCAGTTGCGACTCAGTGTGTAGAGGTGCAATTGCAGTTAGGTGTATGGACATGCAGTTATAACTCGGTGTGTGAAGGTGCAATTGCAGTTAGGTGTATGGACATGCAGTTGCGACTCAGTGTGTGGAGGTGCAATTGTAGTTAGGTGTATGGACATGTAGTTGCGACTCAGTGTGTGGAGGTGCAATTGCAATTAGGTGTATGAACATGCAGTTGCGGCTCAGTGTGTAGAGGTGCAATTGCAGTTAGGTGTATGGACATACAGTTATAACTCGGTGTGTGGACATGCAATTGCAGTTAGGTGTATGGACATGCAGTTGCGACTCAGTGTGTGAAGATGCAATTGTAGTTAGGTGTATGGACATGCAGTTGCGACTCAGTGTGTGGAGGTGCAATTGCAATTAGGTGTATGAACATGCAATTGCGACTCAGTGTGTAGAGGTGCAATTGTAGTTAGGTGTCTGGACATGCAGTTATAACTCGGTGTGTGGAGGTGCAATTGCAATTAGGTGTATGGACATGCAGTTGCGACTCAGTGTGTAGAGGTGCAATTGCAGTTAGGTGTATGGACATGCAGTTATAACTCGGTGTGTGAAGGTGCAATTGCAGTTAGGTGTATGGACATTGTAAGGCCCGATATGCGGTACTGTTCCAGATCTAGGTGTTTCCACCCAGGTCCGGGGACGAAGCACATATCGGTCCCACCGCGACATATGACAAAGCCATATGCCCCAGATTTCCAACATGATATCACAACATTACAGATACAAGGATACAACATCTCATACAATCGGCATACAACTGCCTCAAATACAATACAACAGCGGAAGATACATGTCTGAGTACAGACTACAAGAAAATGCCTAGTGGCAAAGAGAAAACATCGATCCCATAACCACACGGGTCCAGGCCCTCTGCCGGGATCCGCCTAACTAGTCGTCGTCGAGTCTCCACGAGAAACGTCGATCACCATACCTGTTGTCGATCAAGAACCCTGAAAAGAGTTTGGGGGTAGTATCATGAGTACAGAGGTACTCAGCATCCAACTGTAGTGGTCATCTGACCCAGCAAGGACTTCATCACTCGTCATTCTAGGACAACTAGTAGTTTACGGTAAGGATGTGGTAAGTGGTGAGGTTGTTGCCGCACTAGCATTCATGAAGTGGCTAACGATCTAGAGAGTAAGATAAGAAGCCAATCATTCGATGAGGAATCGCCTCCAACAAATCTTGCTATCAACTACTTACGCAAACATAACACCTATCCTATCCTTGTCCTCCTCTTCGCATCCCGACGAAGAAGAAGCAGTCAAGGCACACACACACACGTTGATCAAGTTATATTAGGATTATCTCAGTTGTTGTTGTCTATGAACAAGGAGTAGGTCTTAAGTCGTCCATAACCATGGACACGGCTTCTCGAAAAGATTTAACCCTGTAGGGGTGTACCAACTGCCCATTACGAGGCGTCGCATGCTCGCCCATCTCTCTCAGTTGCTACCCATCATAGGCAACCATTTTATGATTTAGTTCCAAGAGATCCGAAACGACAGGTCCCTCTAACTAACAACGAACAAATCCGGGTGGCCCCCGGGGAGTCGACACCCAATCCAAAAGCTGGCCACGCTCTCGGATCGGACTCTTCCATAAGGATAAGGTCGGGGTTAGTCTCGCCTATATAACAGGGGACTTCCCTAGCTCACCAAGTGTGGACCAACAGAGGAACTCTGTCTCCGCTGGCCCGAGTTGTTTGAAAACTACTGGCAGCTGACCAGCACACACACGGTTTCAAATGGTAAATCAACTTGGGCCACCACTAGAAATGTTTGAAGCTAGGTAGGTAAGAAGAGGGGACCCCATAAAATCCCACACGCGATTAGGCACGCTCAGTCTTAAAACCAATACCCGGAACTCGGATCCTAGGTGACTCGAATGGAACAAAGCGTCGGGGCGGGATAGCCTAGACCTTCCATCCTTCGTCGAATATAGTCAACATTATAATAATCATATCATCAACAACAATAATAAAAATGATAATTGTGATATCCCAACCCAAGGAGTAACAGGGTAACATCGTAGCATCCTAAGCATGCATACTAAGCAGGGGCTGAGCAACGAGCAATAGTAACATAGCAGTACAAGGTTTGCTGGGAAGGGACATGGCTGTATCGGTTTGAAAGAGGCTATAAACATGTGGTAGGATCAAATATCGAACCTAACCTAGATTAGCATGCAAACCACTGGTTGAAATAGAATGGATCATAAGTAATGTATAGTCCCTGCCTGTTGATAAGTCGGGTTCCGAAGGTGTAGTTGATCGCAATCTCGCATCGTCTCCGAGAGGTACCCGCGGAAGCACACAAGACGGTAAACACTGGAAAGCAATCAAGGAGCAAGCATCTATTACTACGAAGCAAACACGAGCAAGCATCAACAAGAAGGCAACACGAGACATCGCACCTACCGTCGAGAGCGGTTACTAACAGTTTAAGTGGGGTATCGGTCACACACGACGATACCGCACATTTAGAAAGGTTCAAGTTGTTTAGCTACAAGTGATCAACAAAGGTTGTGAACATGGCAACTCAAGCAAGCATGGCATAGCACACAAACATGTCAAGAGTTGAAACACAAAGTAAACTATCTATGCTAGTCAATTTAAGTGAGGCACAACCTAAACATGGCATAACACTAAGTGTCGCACGATGATCAAAACATTTGGTATTGTTCTGTTCTAAACCACATTTTAGGTTGGTTAACAGCAGCAAACAATAGCATAAACACAAAGTACACGAAAAAATAATCAAGTTACATATAAAGAACACCCCAAACGGAGTTACGGTTAAAAAGATATAAGCAAAACAAGTTACGGGCACAAACTGCCAACATCACGAAGCACACTTTAGAGCAATGCATAAACAGGATAATGAATGCAAAAATGCTCACAAATGACTTGCAATTAAAGTAGACATGACAGGGAAGGCATGGCAAAAAGAATCATGCAAAAAGGCATCATAGATCAAAAGATATTAAGCAAACAACATGGCATCGCAAAGTAACAGACTTGGAGAAAAACAGAGGTGGCTGTCAAAAACAGCAGCATAGTAACTTTGGAGCTCAATAACTATATGACCAGGAATGCTAACATGAAGATGCAATACATGCAACGAAAGTAGACATGATGCTTAACAATATGCAATTGGAATCACTCAATTCCGATAAACGGTCGCGACACACTCGTCGACCGAAGTTGCAACAAAATAACAGTTTCAGCAACAGCAGCACATTTACATCAGGATAGCTACTTTGGAGCAAGATAAAATCATGATGCAGCAAACAAATATGGCATGTGAATGCATGAAACTGAAGTAGAAACAATGCTTAACGCAACGCAAAAGGAATCAATCAGTTCCGATGAACGTTTACGAAGCAATCGTCACCCGAAGTTGCAATAAAATAATAACATCAGCACTTAAGAGCAATTTGTCGCAATTTAACGGCCTGATGCCCACTTTAGCACACAATTACACAATCAAGACGAGCTCAAATGTAAAAACTTTCTACATACGAATGCTAGAGCACGCAAAACTAAGCAACTTTCGTTTTGGGGACACGTTCATCGAAGCTACGGATCAACGGGAAATTACAGCGCAAAAACGGATCAGCAGCAGTTTTCTCAGACTTAGCAAAAAAAATAACAGCAGAGAAAAAAAAAAGGGGCTACCATGGGCTGGCCCAACAGGCCAGAGGCGGCTCGGGCCATTGGCTGGGCTCGCTGGCGCTAGAGCTGGGCCGGAGGGAGTTGGGCCCGCGGGGCAGAGGGGCCCACGACGGCGGCGTCCTGGCCGGTTCGCTCCCGAGCGGGAGGCTGGCAGCGGCGGCTCGCCGGACTCCGGCAGGGCGCGCGGTCGGGTTCGGCCGGAGTGGAGGCGCAGGCGGCGGCGGCCTTCGGCGGGAACGGCGGCGAGGTCCAGAGTCTCGGCGAGGCACAGGGGAGAGGCTGTTGCTCCTAGGGCGCAGGCGCGAGCTCCACGCGCGGCTCCAATGGCGGCGGCGGGGAGACCTGCCCATGACAGAGAGGGAGGGTGAGAGGGAAAGAGAGGGAGAGGGAAGGAGAGGAAGGGTCGCGGGGGGGAGCTGGGTGGCCGGGGTGGCTCCGGTGGCCGGCCGGCCGTGGACGGCTCGGGGCTGCGGCTGCGGCATCTCCATGGGCTGGGGGCGCGGTTGGAGAGAGAGAGGAGAAAGAGAAAGTGGAGAGAGGAGGTGGAGGCTTGGGACGATCTGGGCCGTCGGGAGTGTGGTGGTCTTTATATAGCCCAGGTGGCTGGCAGTTTGCAAAAACATCCCCGGTTTTCCTCTCGCGCGCGCGGTGCTCACGTTTCTGACCGCCGGGGGTCCGCAGTACCTCCGATTCGGGTAAAATTTCGAACTGCGCGATCAGCGCGTCGAGCCGGAGGCGTTCACCTCGCGCTGGAACCGTTCCGAAAACACTTTCCGGTGCGCTATAAAAATAACTCATTTACTTATTAAATGGGGTTTTCGTTCCGTTGGCTGCGGCTGGTCTCATGCGATTTTCGCGACGGTGATCGGGTGAAACCCGGTGTCGCAAAGGTCGAGTGTCAGGGTGGAAAGGGTCGGTCTCCGCCCGATACGAGATAAAAGGGGGGAAAATAATCGCCGATCGATAAATCGGGGATGCAAACACCGCAAACAAATCAGACAATCAAACAATCCACAACGAAAACAAAAAATTTAATTTTTGTGAAAACTGGGCTGTTACAGACATGCAGTTACGACTCAGTGTGTGGAGATGCAATTGTAGTTAGGTGTATGGACATGCAGTTGCGACTCAGTGTGTGAAGGTGCAATTGCAATTAGGTGTATAAACATGCAGTTGCGACTCAGTGTGTAGAGGTGCAATTGCAGTTAGGTGTATGGACATGTAGTTATAACTCGGTGTGTGGACATGCAATTGAAGTTAGGTGTATGGACATGCAGTTGCGACTCAGTGTGTGAAGATGCAATTGTAGTTAGGTGTATGGACATGCAGTTGCGACTCAGTGTGTGGAGATGCAATTGCAATTAGGTGTATGAACATGCAGTTGCGACTCAGTGTGTAGAGGTGCAATTGCAGTTAGGTGTATGGACATGCAGTTATAACTCGTGTGTGGACATGCAATTGCAGTTAGGTGTATGGACATGTAATTGCCGTACATGCAACCCCTTTCCCTCCCGCCGCCCACTTATAAATATATCTGATTATAGTCGGATGTGATGACATACAGTTGCGATCGAAGAGGGTAGTTGCAGTTGCTAGTCTATTGTACGAAATGCCATAACTCCATACAGAAAAAAAAAAACTAAAATTATTTCCGCTCCTCTTAATTTTCTTAGATGGTTGTTTCACTATTTTCTCCCCATTTAATATTTTTTTAAATGGGCCCACTTGTTACAAAAAAAGAACTTGATTACACAAACATTGTCCGTTCATAAAAATACTTATTAAAAAATAACGCTTAATTTTTGTAAGAAATCATTACCGAAAACAAAAGAAAAATCCATCATTTATAGCCTTTGAAAAAATTGACTGTGCACGTCTATCATACGTACACTGCTACACGAAAATAACAAATAAAAAACAGTCCCACCCTCTCGCTCGAGCTCACCATTCCACCCCAGCCCGCATAAACGTCCGCTCCCTTTCGCTTCCTGGAGACAGAAAAAAGCCGAAATGGGCCAGTTCCTTAGCGGGCTAACAACGGGACGAAAAAGGCCAGCGCGAATCTGCAAGCGTTAGATAGATTCAATGGCTATCTTGTCGACTAAGACCTAGTTATTTCTCAGTCGACTGAGAATTAGCCGTTCCTTAGTAGAATAGATGGGTTTTCGATGCCGCCTGCAAATATGGTCCGAGAGGGAGGGAAGTAGTGAGCGTGATGGCTTTGGTCGTGTGGATCTCGACGCTATTTTGATTTTCGAAACAGACAAACATGCTTGTTGGCGACACGACCCGCATGCACCCGTAATTCCCGCTCTTTCCGGCTCCACTCCACTCCTTCGTCCTCCTCGGAACCGCCCCCCATCCTCTGCCTCGATCTCTCCCCCGCCCCACCTCACTCCACTCCGCAGTTCACACGCGCAAACTATAGCGTCCTAGTAGCTAGATCGACTGCTGCGGGTTGAGACATCAATCGGGCAATGGCGGACGCGGCCGGGAAGGCGCAGGCGGCGCGCGAGGTGTGCGCGGCGTCGGCGGCCTTCGCGTCCTGCCCGCACCGCCGCCGCTCACCGCGCTTCGTCGACTGGTACCTCGTCCTCGCCGTACGTTCTTACGCATGCGCGTCCTTCTTCCTCCTCGTTGCGTTGCGCCTCTTGTCTCTTATTGTATTTTTAACTCCACGTCCTGTTGCCTCGGCGCATAATAAATGGCAGATCGGCGACGCCGCGTCGGAGGACGCCATCAAGCGGCGCTTCCGGCACCTCGGTGCGTACGCCACAGTTAAATGCTTTGTTTAATCACTGATCGTACTGTGTACACTGACGGTGGAATTGATTGATTGATTCATGTGCAGCGCTGCAGCTGCACCCGGACAAGAACAGGCACCCCAAGGCCGAGCTCGCCTTCAAGCTCGTCTCAGAGGTACTGTACTACTGTAATTTACTTCACTCGCTCGACTGATCTGATCATGTACAGCACTCGCTCCGCATGCGCGCGCGCGCATTGGGTTGGGTGATAGTGGCTACCTACTACTAGAATGGAACGCACTTTTCATGATGAACTTGCGCTTCACTTGGAATCTGCTTTTGCCCTTTCTATGCTGCTTTTCTGTCACTCCAACGATGATCGATCGCTTCAGTAGCAACAGGTTGTTGCGATCGCTCCGAGACCTACGGGGAGAGATTTGACAGTTCGTTCGTTAACTTCATCGCCGATCCGTCCTTTGCGGCTACTTGATCCATCTTGACCCTGGACACTTCGAATTCCAGTGGTTTAGGCAGGCCAACTAACTGCAGTTGAATGCGCAGTACAATTTCATTCATTCATTCATTCATTATTTCGGTTCCTGCGTGACGGCAAATTTTTCTGCACGGTTTGACGCGTTTCGTTTCGTAGGCGCACGCGTGCTTGACGGACAAGGCGCGCCGGAGAGCCTTCGACGCCGACCGCGCCACGGCCTTCTGCGCCGCGTGCCACGACCGCGCGAGGGCCGCCACGACGCCCTGCGCCGCCCCGACCAGGCGCCGCGCCGGCAACAACAAGACGCCGGCGTCCGCGCAGCAGCACAACAACAAGGCCCGCGGCTCCGTCGCCGCCAAGCAGGCCGGCGGTGGAAGGAGGCCGCCCGTGCCCACGACGCAGGCGCTGCGGGAGGCGCAGAACCGGCTGCGCGAAGAGTGTCGGATCATCGACGGTTGCCTGCGGGCCAACGCCGCCGGCGCGCGCCGGCGCCAGTCCTTCCCGCTCTTCGACCCGTCCGACCGGCAGCGCTTCCCGGACTACCCGCACGCCCGGCCTCCGCCGCCGTTCGCCGGGTGCAGGCGGTTCGAGGAGGAGCTCGGCGTCGGTCAGGACCACCGGAGCTGGTGCAAAGACGGCGACTGCGAGTCGCCGGTGTACCAGGTCAGCACCGCGCCGGAGCGCGGCGCGAGGACGAAGCGCCCTTGGTGACGCGTGCTCACAGCCTCACTCACAGCAGACCGCTCCTTTTCCTCTCAAGAATGCTACACCATCTAGCATTTACCGGCGTCTAGTTCAGCCAGATTCTCATTTTGATGTAGTAGTAGTACCTCACGTTTTACACCATACAACTCAGATCATTATTCATATATTTCCCCCACTCACTCTAACTACATTTATTAATTTCACATTGCATTCTGCACATTATGCTACTAATGTAAAACAAACCAACATTTTTAGTGATTAACAATTACTCCAGACGTTTCTAAACTAATCATTAGAGCAAAAATTGATGATAAATTTGGAAGATAGATGATGAGTGGGGATGTTGACGTCGAGGTCATGTGTACAGGACACGACGTCGAAGAACCGCCCAACATCAAATCCGAAGAAGCTTTGAGCAATAATCCAAGCATGTGGGTACTTGAGCTCCCTGTAAATGCCCCCAATGAAATGAGTCATTTATTTTTGGTGATTAACCATTACAAGCATATAGAGCTGCAGCCATACACAGGGATGACTAGCTAATAGCTATTCACCTACCGGATGATACATGACTTTATTAACGTACTAGGACTCTCAATTCCTTTATAAATACTCCCTCCGTCCCATAATATAGTAACATTTTTTGAGCTAGACTAGCTCAAAAAACGTTACTATATTATGAGACGGAGGGAGTAAGTAAGATAGGCTTTCACAACCAAAATAAGAATAGCATATGTTCCTTCTTTTTACCTCTGTGTCTTATAATTATCCAGTGATATTTGTGCACTATTTGTTGTATAAAGTGGGGATGAAAGGCATCAGAAATTACCCATGGATTCTTGACATTACAACATGCACTATCTTTTTGTTGAACACCGTCACAATTTCATTTTTGTTCAACTGGATCGGCGGTTCTCCTCTTGCTAAGTGTTGCACCCTCCTATTTTGGTCATTTTCTAAGGCACGGTTGCATGCCATCTCGGGGAAGCGGTAGCATGATCTTTCCTTGCTTCATTGGAACGGAATAATGATTTGAGAAGATCGGTTCAAACTAGTGACGGTCAAGAGAAAATGAAGAGAGTTAAAGTATGCAGCTTGTTCGCTCGATGATTCACGAGAAGCGACACCTATAAGTGCATTGCCACTATCGTTCAAACCGCTACATCACCCTAATTTTACTGCTATGATTGTTGCGTCTATCGTCACTATTTCTCTACATGCATGGTGTGGACAATGAGGAGAAACTACACCACATGTCGATGTTCTTAAATCAAGAATCCCTCGCACGCGGGAGGAAAACCCAAAAGGTAGCACCTTCCCAAAACTCAGAAAGATTTGATGCTCATTTCGAAGTGCCTTAAGTTTTACACAATAGCATTATTCATATCGCCCTCCCTTGCTCCATTGGCATAATTACATTATGTTTCCATATTGCATATTGGGCATTACGTGACCAACTGTCATGAACACAAAAGAAAGGAGCAATTTATTTGTGGCGATTAACCATCATAAGCATATCAGTATGAAGCCATGGATATGTCCCTGTTGCATCCCTATACTCGTTGTAATATGCAACTGATGATATAGAAGAAAAAAATCAGGCTAATTGCAACACCATCATTCATGTATGCATCAATGCCAAAATGGAAGAAATATGGCTAAACAGCCTTTGCAGCTAGCGATCTGAATCTAAGACCAAATTATTCGAATTAGAGCAAGTTGTAGGGGGCCAAGATGGGTTGTAAAAAGGTGGGCGGCAGGTTATCTGCCTACCAGAACAATGACCGTAAAAATGTATTAACTATATTTCACGTATATGAGTGACACAATTCAATATACGCCTTAGGTAACACTGGCGTCACCTTTGATTGCTTTTGTCGTTGGCGATGGCGAGAGGTCTGTCGAGAAAACTCGCTTCTTCTTCGTTGCTCTATGGTGGTGGTGGGGGTCAGTATGCCCCCATCAATGGACCGTGGCAACCCAGATTTCACAAGATCCTACACCCTGGAAACTTGAGATTCCAGATAGGCGGCCACCATCGTAGAACTGCAACAACCAACAAGTTCAAATGAGTATCAGTGCATGATTATTATTTTTCTTTTAATACCATCTAAGAAGTGCAATGTAGTGTCTCTATTGCAACCAACAGTTGAGATTTTATTCATCGCATTTGCATGGTTCACATGTCAAAACCATGACTTGGTTTCGAGATTTTAGAGCATCTATAGTCTGGCTCCTCATTTGACGGTTATACGTTCGAACGGACGGCTTGATCAATGATCGATCACAAAATTGCGACTTGATCAGCCCTCTCAAACCGGCCTTATTCGTTCTGGATAATTAGCACCCGTCGTATCCAATCCATATCTGGGTTGATATGGGATGCCCAGGCGCATTTGCCACGTCGAAATAGACAGATCAGACCCAGCACAAATTCTAGCAAATTGACCAAGTCAACCAAATTCACCGCCCTCATCCCGCGCTTTCCTCGTTCACCACCCTAGACATCATCGTCGGGTACCCCGCCCCCCACCGCTTGCATGGATGTTGCCTTGACAGAGTCCGTGGGGGCACCGTCTATGAGGGTAAGCTATAAGGCGAAGGACGTGGCCCGAAGGGAGTTGCAGACCCGTCAGCGTGAGCTTGCTTTTGATGTATTTAACTTATAATTGTTTCAAACTTTTTATTAATGTAAATCTGGGATCCGTAGCAGGTAACGTTCTAAGATCGTGTACAACAGGACACCTCATATTCGCCTCAAACTCACGGGCGACCTGCCCGATCACTGTCACGACAGGATTTCTCCATCCAACCGAACTTGGCAAACTCGGCCCAAATGTCCAGCCTAGTCGACATTCCCCATATCCAACTCATATGTGGGCACATATGGGGACGCCCGAACACGTCCACGTCAAACTAACGGATGGGATCAAGCTAAAAATCGTCGGTCTGACAGGCGCCTCCTTCGGTTTAGGTGAGGACGCATTCGTGGTGCCTCTTTGATGCGTTATCCGAGGGACCAAATCCGACTTTTAAATTCGGATGTCGAGGCAACCCTAGCTCGTCCCATTCTTTTTGTATGTGTTGCCGCTCGCCCCTTCTCTCCCTATTCCACTTTGAATCTGTGGCCAGCCGACGCCAACGTTGTCATGGTTCGCAGAAAGATCACCTATTACAAGATGTTCACGTTGAAGCGTCGTGCAAAGTTTCACACGGAGATGCACGTTGCGGAGGAGGACCGCGCTACAATGCAACCATTGCGTCGGAGCACATGAGGGTGAAGGAGCCTAAGCAGGATGAGGTGAAGGCGCCGCTGTGAAAGTAGGAGGCACCGACACTAAAGCAGGACGGATTTGGGATGAAGAATGCGCTCGCGGAGTACAAGCTCGCCAAAGCAGAGGAAGCAGCATGCCATCCTCGACTCCATCCACTATGTGGCAAAGGTGAAGACCAACTACCACTTCCTCTGCTAGGCGAACATGAATCTTGATTGAGGTATTCGCGTCAAAGGGGACGACGATGAGGCACCGCAATCTCGCCCAGCCGCAAATGACCACAAGGTCAGGGGCTTTGTCATGAACATCATTGACATCCGCAAGGTAGTATTGCTAGTTTCTACATAAAACATAAATCGCATGTCTTTTATGAAAATGATAATCATCAAAATGAAAATGTTTTTTTAACATAGGATTTTATTCATTCAAAAAAAAACAATTACATTGTTTATGGGGGTCTGTACAATATCATTCAAAGGATCTTCAAACCAATCACTAGTTAAAGAAAATCTAGCCAACTTTGTGACTCCATGGGCAACTTTATAGCTAGTTCAAATGAAAATATGTTTGTGATATGTGAAACATTAAAGAAGACCAGGCACTATCACGAAAGCAACCACGGACGTTGGGGACTCACATGGTGGTTGTAGATGCTAAAGACCAATATCTTTCTAAGATTTAACATGGATCATCAGACCAGGTGGGAGACGGCATACTGAAATGGAGCTGGGCATGGAAAAAGGTGCAGCTTTATAGCATGCCAATATGCAAAGAAAATCTACTTTGATGACATCGCCTTCTTACATCGCATGTCAACAGTCAAACTTACGGCACAATCAACATAATGTAGCAAACCTCCCCGGTGACCGTTAAATGCCTAACTTGAACCCCTTAAACGACTGTATTTTCGACCACATTGGTATCCAGTGTCAAAATTGAACATACACCTCCTCAAGTAGGATGACCATGGATTCTTTCATCGAACACGCAAGCACGGACCACACCTTGGCCTTCTTGTGTTGCCAGCGATGGTGAAAGGCCCGTTGAGAGGACTCACTTCTTCTCCGCTGCTTTATGGTCTGAAATCTTCAGTTTGCCAGCATCAATGAGCGGCTGCAACTCGGATTTCGCAAGATCTTTCACCTTGGGGTCCGGAGATTCCAAAAACGCGGTCACCACCTTGGAGCTGCAGCAACCAACAAGTTCAACAGAATATCAGCGCATGATTCCTTTGTTTCCAAAATACCACCTCAGAGGTGCAACGCAGTACGGAAATTGCAACCAATAGTTGAATACTATTCATCGCATTTGCATGGTTCACAAATTTGATGAACAGATTAAAGAACTCCCCATATCCATGAGGCAATTTGAGGTTACCTGTATCCATCTGCATATAGCTTGCAATTCCCTTCGAGGGCCTTTTTCCAGAGGGTAGCAGCAAATGCAGGGCAATCAAGTATCATTCTTCTGATTATGCGGCTGGAGTGGTAGTTATCAAAGGCGTGCTCAATATCATCTGTCCTTGGGCGTGCTGCATTAGAAGCTATAGCATTGTGAAGTACGTGGATCCTGTCAGTGACACCCTCCAGGACATTATTTTTTCCACCTATAGCAACCTTGGAAAATGGCAATACAGAACCTCAGCAAGCATAACAGCGGTACCTCTTATAAAGAAAAAATTCATGCAATCACGATGCTCTACAATAGTTGGTTACTCATTTGTATCAAGTGTCGGACCAAGAAAACGGTAGGTAGGTTTGTGTGTAGACTGGAGTGTTGTTTTCTTTTACAAGAGGTTGATTCGTCATTAAGGAAAAGTGAATAAGAGTAATACTATGCATGGGCCTAAGGATCCTCCCAGAGAAAAGGTTCCATTAACTCAAGAATATTCCCACATTTGTTGAATAATGATCAGGAACGATGCTCGTCTCTTGTGAAGGAAAATAAAGCTTGAGCCAACAGTTTATCAGAAGGTCATGCAAGTACAAGCATATTTATCGCAAGTAGTTCCTTTCAGAAAGAAATATCATAGATGAATGAATATTATGCCAAGATACTGGCTATAGAGGTCCAGGTAGAAGCGTAGAGCATGGACTAACCAAATTACCTCATATAATACATCTTTGCCGAAGTTTGTTCGAAGTAACTCTCCAACATTTTCAATGCAAGTCTTGATGAGAACCTGCAAAGAGAAAAAAGCACCTACATTATCGCTGGGATTAGGGGTTACATGACTATAGGAGCATAGTAATGTTCAGATCAGGGGTGTTATGTGTCTACTGGGAGCAAAGTAATGTTGTGATTAGGTGTTCTTTGACAACTGGTCACCCTTAAATCAGAGTATATATTAAACTACTACAACAACATCAACATCGACATCAAAAACAGCTTGTCAAGATTTAGCTCTCGACAGGGTCCGTGGAAGTTAGCTATCCACGTGCCAGAACCATGACTTGGTTACGATATTACACTACTGCAAGAATAAATGTAGTTGTCTTGAGAGAGGAAAGTACATGTTCTAAAAGATATGCTGTTGAATAAGTAAATCAAAAGTTACAGACATGTTATGAGTATCACCTCAACAAGCTCGCTTTTCACTAACAGTTCTTGTCGCCTTTTAAACGGGTCCTTTTTGCTGTCAGATGCAACCAGTGTGTCTTCTGAATCCCCATGTACTTTGTCAGCTGCATCATCCAGCTTACTTTTCAAGTTAACTTCAGTAACACTCTCTGATGCCTCATCCTGAAACAGAAAAAGTAAATTTCTGAGGACCTGTTTCTCTTCGAAGTACATAAGAGTTAATAGAGTAGGTAACATGCCTTTGAAATAAGGGAAGGCACGCTGTACTTCAGACAAATCAAATCAGTCGGAGTCAGATAACGTGAGCAAAGTGGGTGAAGTAGCTGCAGCAATGGGCGTCTCCCGTTCTGTTTCAGCAAGAAGCTCCATCATAAATAGTCTGATGTGCATATAACTTACAAATAAATATAAGCACATCAGAAGCTTGGAATTCCTTTTACCTTGTCAAATATGAGTTCCTTTAACTGCTTTGTCAGCTCTTCAATTACAACCTAAAAATATTGAAAGTAAGCTATAAGCATTGTCTCTTCAGATTGCTTGTAATGGCAGCATAACACTTGCTTCAAGAAAACAATTGCTGCTGGCTAACCTTAGTAACAAGTTTTGTGTCATCAACAATGGAGAGAAGACAAACAAGGAACTGGAGAAAAAAGGCATGTTAGTTCAGTTGATAATTAATCACTTGAAAGCATAAAACCATCTGAAGTTACTGTGGATTGGGAGAATGTATGTATAGGTTTAAAGCATAAAATTAAAATTCAGACAGTATCATCCTATTTAAACACTAAAATATGGAGTATAACATATATAGACATCACTTACAAGGCATCCATAATCGCTGAGAGCAAGCTTCATAACCTGCCCCTTCAAGCTTTTGATAATCTTCTTCCTATCCTGAAATGTAGTAGCCATGTTAAATGGCAAAAGCACACTGGAAATAAGCGAGAACAAAAATAATTACCAATGAATTTGTAGTGAGGCACTAACTAATGCACGGTTCAACTTGCATGACTATTTAGTGTCATTGAAATCTATAGAAGTTAATAAATCAACATCGTATAGAAGAGTGCGCAAAGTTAAACCAAGTGATTGCTCTGAAATCTGTCTTTCAAGATACAATAAGTAAGCGGGAAGAGAAAAGAAAAAGACAATGTACCTTCGCACTGCCATGTTTGAGGCAAGCAAGCCCTAATTTTAATCCTTCCCTCGTGTTCATGATCCGAATGAGAAGTGGCTCTGAAGATCTTTTCTTCTTGGCTTTTGACTTTGTTGGTAATTCGGCGACAGCTGATAGTTCATCTACATCTATGACAGATGTCCCTTGCGTCAAATGGGGGATTAATTGACGAATCACGTCCGAGGCTGATGTCTACGAGTACGAAACAAATGCATATATTAGATAGTGCGATAAGCTGAAGAAACATTTCACCAAAAAAGGAGAGCTTTGTTGTAAAGATAGGGCAATCATGTCAATAAAATGCATTTACCTTATCCGCAATTGTTAAGTACTCCAATATGACTGTGTGTATTATGGAATACTCAACAATACCTTTCTCCAAAACTGGCTGGATAACAGTAGTCATATACTGCAGGACAGATGATTTCTGTAGTCCAAGCTTGGAAATTGTTTCTATCAAACTGACAAAGAAACTTGAATTTCAGAATATTAAACTAAATAAATAACTGCAGCCACCTATGACAGGATAAGTGGATGACTACTGTAATATTTCCCTCTGCCCAAGTTGGAATTTTGTACAGAAAATGTTTCAAAAGTTAATGGGAAACTTCAGTGCAGATGTATGAAAGGGACATAATAGCGTGCCGACCTGCATGATTTTTGTTCAGTCAGATCCTTGAACAGCTGAAGCTCGGTGGAGTACAATTCCAACAACAAACTTCTTTTCTGAGGCGGCGTCGCCTGATGAAAGGCGCAATCAACAACTGCAAGGAAGAATACATCTCAATGTGAGGTTACCATGTACTAACCCTTTACTTGTATAGCAAATAGAAACGCATGCGTACAATGGCATTCAACCATTAACTCCTGCTGCTCCTATACATGACAAGTTCCTACCCATTATGACACTAGCACACAGCAACACATACCTGCCGCTCCTATTGTGTGACGAAGTAGAGAAGCGACATGACCATGAAGGGAAGAGATGAACGAGGCAAACTGTTTTTTAGTGGCTGCAGTCACAAACAAGAGGTATGTTAGTGAAGCTAAGGGTTATCAAACAAACGAGCAACATTCTGCGATATGAACCCATATGAGTTTCTAGCGAATCGTGGAGAAATTTACCAAGTTTTATGAGCTTCTTTACAAGGAAAACAGCGTATTTCTTGCGAGAAAGATTGAGCAGATGTGGCTGCAGGGTAACAAAAATAGCATCCCTCTCTGACTGTGAGCACCACTTGACGCATGTCTGACAAAAGATGGTGGATATCAGAACAAGTAGCAAAACACCATTTGCAATGCCTTCATAAAGAATGAACATCGTCGACTAACTTGAAGAACACGCGCGGTTACATGGGATCCAGCAATTTCCAAATATTTGCCATCCATTTTACGGAGAGCCTCGGTAACTAGCCTGTAGAGATGGCAAATGCATCAACGTGAGAACCTGAACACAAGTCGCAACGCATAAGACGTTGGCAGTGGCGCTTACTTGGATCTATCCTCCTTGCTGACATCATGACATCTCATCTTTTCCCATAGTACTGCCAGTTCCTGTCAACATTAGGTGTACACAGCACACGAAATTAGAGTTGCTCAGAGTAGGGCTAACTGAATCAGCATAAAGAGAGGTGAAATTCAAGCAGGCCCTCTGCTACTATCTAATAGTATCTATTACTGGGATCAAAGCCAGTTTTTGCTTCACTGTCAAATGTAAGCAATGCTACTACCAGAATTCAAATCCAAGACTAAAAATGCAGAAGTTGTAATAATCGTGTGGATATTCAGAGGGCCCATTGATTTTTGTTTAGGATACAGGCATTATTAGCATCAATTTACTACATATGCAGCAAGTGTAATCTGAAGGTTGGTTGAAGATAGTACAAGAGCTGCTACTGTGAAGGTGATCAAACCCAGAGGCAGGAGCCGTAACAATAATCTGATGAGCAGACGGCACGTAGAGCAAAAACAAAATACCTTCTCGAGGTTGTAATTGGGCTTCCTCTTCATCTTCCTGGACTCGGACATTTCCTGGCACAGACAGTCCACGTTAATCGATGGCTTCACGAGCGAAAGGCACAAGGTCCTGACGGTTTCATGAGCAGGAAGGAAAGGAGCGGCGCGATGGGATGGGATACCTTGGCGGCGACGCGCTTGTCCTTGGCGGTGACGGGCTGGTCCTTGCGCGGCGCGGGGGCTTCGTAGGGCTTCTTCCGCTTGGCGGCGTCGGCTGCCCCCTTGGACGACGGCGCCTTGGGCCGGCCCGCCGCCTCGCGCTTCCGCTTGTTGGCGCCCGGGTGGTCGGCGCCGCCGGCCATGGCTAGGCGAGGTGAGGTGGCGTCGGCGGACGGAGGAGTAGGAGGTGAGGGTTTACTACCTGGTGGTAGCGCCGGAGAGGAAGGGAATAGGCCGAGACGAGACGGCGCTAGGGTTGTGGGGTTTACGGCGAGTGTGTGGCTTGTGGGCCTCGGCCGTCTATGCCGGCCCATCTTCACGCGGCAGCCTAGTGGGCTTGAAACGTTTCTAAGGTTGGCGTGGTCAAAGAGCGCGGGGGTAGGAAGGTCAATGCACAAGTGGGGAGGAGCAGGGAGCGCGCGCGAGGGTTTTCACTTTTTCCCGCCGTGGAGGCCGGCGAGCGGGCAGCGAGGGGCGCGTGGCGGGGGGGGGGGTTTGGACGGGACGGCCTGGGTGCGTGGGGAGGGGTGGGGCTCCTCTTTTTGGGCGCTTGTGTCGGTCGGCGTGCGCATGATCCGGTGCGGCCGTCCGTGTGGCCGCCGGCTGGGATGGATCAGATGGGGGGAGACGTTGGGAGGTTGGTTGGTTGGATGGAGATCTGACTGGCTGGCGGATATTGCAATGTACTCGTACGCCTACGCCTGCTGCATCACTCACTCCGGTAGGGCTAGCTAGGAGTAGGTACGTGCCCGCCCGGGGTCTGGCTGAGCGGCAGACTGTTGCCGTTGCCAGCGGAGTGTGATCTGCTCTGCGTTATCATCATTTTGCTTGGAGCACAAGCCGCAGCACCAGACCGTCCATTTGTTGCAGGCAGCTTCTTCCTTCCTTCTGTAAGCGTATATGATCTTGTATAACTCCTCCAAAAACCCTGTGGGAAAAATATGAGGAGAATAGTGTAGATATGTTGTTAAAACTCCTTTAAACCCAGTGGGAAAAATAAGGAGAAAATGATGTAACATATAATGATTATTGTCTCCTTGATAACTCATATGAGAAAAACCTTCGAAGAAGGAGAAAAACTCGTTGATGAGTTTGGAGAACAATATATATGCTTGGTATACTTTCATTTAAAATCCCTATTGGGGAGTGTTGAAAGTATTGCATATATCACCTCATTAAAACCTTTTATGAGAGACTTCGAGAGAAAGCTCATAAGGAAAAAGAGTGCGATCTAATATGTCATTAAAAACTCCTTTAAAACCCAGTGGGAAAAATATAAGGAGAAAATGATATGACATATGATGGTAATTGTCTCTTTGATACAGTAACTTATATGAGAAAACCTTGAAAGGACAAAACTCAATTAGTAAGTTTAGAGGACAATTAATATGCCTTGTATACATCCGTTAAAAACCCCGGTGGGGAAAAATAGGAGGTATGACATATATTCTTGTGTTGATATTACCTCATTAAAAAACCTTGATGAGAACCTTAAGAGTAACTCATAAAGAAAAAAAAAGTATAATACAATGTTTGTATAGGTTATATTTCAGGAAGGGACTCCCCTTGTTCCATGTAATTTGGGGCAATACGCTTAGTGATATTGCTTATTATATAACATGTTTGAATCTAAGCAACACAAGTATTATTATCATTGTAGATAATAGTTGGTGATTCAATAGAACCAATTCCACATGAATCTTGTATGTGGTTTATCATTCTGTAAAGCAACATATATTAATATGAGGTCATGTATTTCAGAATGATTGGTTGATGTAGCCACTAATGTCTATTTCAAAGACTTCCATAGGATGGCTATTACATCAAGTGAGCACACGATGTGTGTCTATGATCTCACATAGTGGGGATCTGATCGATGTATCCGATGATATTGGTGTCCATATTTAATTGAAAAACCAGGACAATGTGTTTTGTGCCTTGGAGATATCAAATATATTCACGAGTCCAAACCAATTGTGTTTGGTGGATCTAGTGGCACTAGAGTATGGAACCTTGGGTTCCAATATCTTATTTCCATCTTCTCGTGGTTAAAATGGATCTTTCTCTACGTCTAGAGATTGAACAACCATGAAAGTTATAGATGGATAAGACTTGTTCATGTCCAATATATTATGGATATAGACAACATGGTGTATCATAATATATGAATGAAGGGGCTCGAATTGTAGCTGAAGCAAAGTTTGTTTTTTACTTATATCCTTCATCTCAAATTCCGTCTATGGATGATTACGTTCTTCGTCAATATCGTGTGTGTTGTCAATGATGTTGTAATCATTACCATGCACTGATAGTGGAATCCTAATGAGGATTTGTTGATGAACACGAATGAGAAATCATCACTATTGGAGTATCCTTTTGCATAAGGAACTAATTAAGTCGATTGTACCAAATTTATTCCGACTATTGTAAGTCGTGTAGTGACTTATTGAGTTTACACAAAATATGTTGCGCTTTCATTTTGGATTCAGAATTGGGATTCCCATGAGGAACTGATATGTCTAAATCAGGTGACACATTAATATATGTAGTCACTACATCTATCAACTGCATAAATAGATGATTTGTACTGCCATTGAGATAATTATCGAAAATTGATTTCACTTGTGTATGGAGAATCGGTTTGGGTATCTGCGTGAACCCTTATGCTACAAGCCTTGCTATTCAC
Organism: Bromus sterilis; assembly: GCA_950022295.1. NCBI lineage: Eukaryota > Viridiplantae > Streptophyta > Magnoliopsida > Poales > Poaceae > Bromus > Bromus sterilis. The sequence goes on from OX465595.1 coordinate 438,252,319, forward strand.
CACATGTATGTTCTCATTCCACTTTAGGATGAAAACTAGTGTAGGTATTACTTTTGTGAATACCTTCCTTTTATTGAGCGAGGCTATTTCTTCTTGGATTGCATCCTTTGTTTGGGTCCAGTCCGAGCTAGTATTATTTAAACTCTGCCATGGCCACGGTCTTTGGATTCGGATCATTGTAAAGGTTGTTTGCAATCATGAGAAATTTATGTCGACAATTGTAGGCTTTCATTTATATGATTCTCCAGAAAGTATAAAATTTTGGTGAAATCTTGTTACCCTTGATGACTCTTCGTGTTTCCCAATACGGTTGAGTCTAGGTTTCCGATGTCCCAGTCATTGTGTGCACAATTGAGCTGGGTTATGGAGGTTTTCCTCTCATTGGGTGTATACTACCCATTAGGTGTCTATCAACGTGAAGTTGACTTGCATTTACCGAGTAAGAGGCCTCGATATCCTTTGTTGCTTGCGGAAAGCTGAATCCTGATATGTTGTGGCCGTACTTCTACCCTTCTTGTTTTGAATGAGTAGTTGAGTGGTTTTTGTTGGTACCTCCACTCTTTTGGGCGCATTTTTTGTAGGATTATAGGATTTAGTGACACCGTTATAGTCGGTAAATGAGATTGGCAGGTTATTTGCAATGTGTTGCGAATCTTCTAAACAGTGGGTTTAGATCTTCGAGTACGTGGATTTGAGGTGGAAATGTGTTGAACATTCCAATTGATTTCCTGGCATTCTTTTTGGTACTTAATATCTCCCCCTAATGCCTGGAAATGTTCCTCATTGAGCAAACGGGCCATGAATAACTCCCCTTGACAGGGGCTTAAGGTATTTATAGATGACGGAAATACAGTTATTCCTCACATAGATCCCAATTTTATGTGAAGGGCTATTGATGTATGCTATAGTGGTGATATCGGTATGGAACCGAATTATCGCAGATGGGAAATACTTTTGATTTCCACGTACTGATTTTAGAGGGGGCGTACTACGATATGTAGTATGTTACAGTTGAATTAAGTCAGCAGAGTGTAAAACTGCATGACTCCAACGTGAAGTTGGTAAGCTACAATTTCGAAGTAAAGATCGTGCAATGAGCTTAATTATTTGGATATAGGATGTTACAAACTATTTTGAAACTAGACATATGGGACAAAGTGCTTAATTTACATCATAGGGCCATGTTCATGGCACGCAAAGATATTTGCAACATTGTCCATTCGAATTTCATTGAAATTGATCCTTAGGATAATGAGTCAATGGTTCATGTGGGTAGACGCACACTGAACATCATCGTGTAGATGTGTCTTTTAGAACCATGGAAATACCTAAATAGTCCAATCAATGGTTGAGAAGTACCACTTACCTCGCCTTGATGCGTTCAAGGAATCTGAGTGGTTAAACACTTTAAGGTGCCTGGACCTTAAAATTAGCTTTCCTTGTCACATGTAGTGCACATAAAATCCAAATATTGCTAGAACTTGGCATCATTTTAGGCATGATTAATGGAATTGCTGATAGTTTTCATTTCAAGTCAATGTCAAAATGACCAAGTCGAGTGTGACAAGTTTGTCATGTAAATAACATTCTGGAAACTATCTTGTATGCAACATGTGCTACGGGTTTTGTAGTATGTGTAGTGCAATTCTGATGATACATAGAGAACGTGCTTTTATATCTGTTGCATATGGTTAAGAGAATATATTTCTCTTTGTTGTCATCATGAGTTTCTATATAGAAACTATTTTGGCAGATATCTCTATAGTTTAGCGGGATATGAGTTGAACCTGGACTCAATAAAGAAATCCTTGATGGTTCTTGAGTATCCATAGGGACAGTAATATGATTCAAATTGAACCAATAATTATATCATCGCGTCTAGCGATTGTTAAAATATCTCTTTTTCTCTAAGTAAGAGTGGAAACATATTTTTTACTGTCCTAAGTATAAAGTTCGTGGTGCATATGTCCACAAGGCACTTATACTCTTTCATCAGATTGACCCCCGTAGAAGTCTATATATAGTTTTGAAGATTCTCAATATGAAAAATCTTTATTAGATATACATAACACATACACATGTAATTGTATCAAAGTGTTGATACACTATATTGTGATGAATAATATATGATGACAACGACAATAATGTATTTATTACAACAATGAATGGATGTTGATAAGGAGTTGGGAGACTAGTGAAATCTCGAAAACATGTCATGCAGAGAATATTTGATGACCATGTTCTCCTTGTTGATGGGATTTCATGACCGTTGGAGTGATGTGTTGTCACATGATGTGAACAATAGCTTCCTTGATACAGTCAGATTGAAGATTGAAGTGTGCTTCATATCTTTACCCTTCAGCGGATCGGTTGTTTGTGTCATGGAATGTTTTCAACAAAATTGATGGGTATGACATTTTTGGGTGATGCTTGTATCATACACACTTTTGATAAAGATTAGTTTGTATGAAATTTAATCTCTATAGTGTCTTTTCCACGGCCTGATGCATGTGGCTTCTGCTTCTCATTGCTTTTGCATTTCCCTTTGTAATTTGTTGATTGACTTCTAGGAGAGCCATCAAACTGCAATATCCCGAAAATGTGCATATACAACATTTAGAGAAGAAACACCGACATGGTTGTAATAATGATTCCTAAGGAATACATTAAGTTTCTCCTCCTAGAGTAGTAAATGTAGAAGATCGGGATAAACTAGGTATCTTTTGCACGATATTGTTGCTATAATTAAGATCCTATTACGGAGAAAAGAGTGGACAATGTCTTCTATTTTCACCATGATGCGGGTTGTTGTTTTTGCAAATTGCAAGTTGAAGCAAATTTTATGAACCTCATGATTGTATTCTCCCACTGATCCAAACCTTGGAGTCAGAGATGTGTTCAATCATGATTTGCTTTAGGCAAGATGATTGCCTCATCATGTTCATACCTTATTGGTAACTTGCCACATGTTGACTCATAATTTTGATTTACTAGCGGGGCATGCACCATGGGGTGGTTGAAGTGCCGCTATAATTCCATGAGACACATTGTTGACCTCAACATCCATATGACATGTAGATTTAGTTGTGACCGTCGAGAGTTCGCTCATCGAATTGTGGTCATCTTGGCTTACATGGGGTTCAAACCATAGACTTTTTATTTACTTGTCAGTAAATTAGAAGTCATCATGGTAATGTTGTAATAAATTTTTGCAAAGTTGTGAGTTCAAGTGAAGACTTGAATATAGATCTCAAATCATCTATGATAACACTTTGGAGAGAATTACATATATTATGAGGTATGTCTCGTAGCACTAAGAAACATAGTCTGACTATAGTCAGTAGATGCCCTGGTCTTAGTTATGTTATTATATGATTAAATAATATGGAAGAGCACTATGAAGGTAGTCACAATGTCAATTTTGACAAAATGTAGACCTTATAGTAATTATGGATAATCTGCATATTGCGCAGTAGATACCACATTACCTTGTGATTTCATATATAAATTTGAGATATTCACTTCACAATTTTTGCATATTAATTCTATTCGAATTAAGTCAATTTTGTGCTTCTCAAGCATTTTCGGACTTAATTGATGATGAATTAATATTTATTTTGCAATAAAATGAATCTCAATTGCAAAATAATATTGTTGTACCATTTGTATATGGTGTAATAATGTTGCAAATTTGATGCTCAAGCGAAAAAATTGAATTGTGTAGAGCACAAATTAAATAAGATGGTCTCTCTATCAAACTGCAAAATAATTCATCCAAGCGAATTAATATACTGCGAGAAAAACTAATCTTAATCGCAGTGAGATTGTTGTCGTATCAAATGGACATGTTATAGGGATCGCTAGAGAGCAAACACATTGAACATGACATAATCTTCATAAAATATCTAGAATAATCATTTATATGAAAATGTAATCTAGAGAGACCGACTCAAGGTATGCCGCTATACACGGTTGAGTCTTATAATGCCGATGACAACAATTTTTCATCGTATCATTTTTTTCTGTGAAGAGAGCGAAGAACAAAATGGATAAATAGCACCTGAGTGCTATCTTTTCTTCATACTACTCCAAATTATCGATGATGATGATACTTTCTTAACCATGCAATTACTTTTGTTACGAGAAGTGCATTTGGCATGATCATTTGGTTACAAAATATAGTAATCGAGCGAACTCAGAGTTTTGATAGCCTGAGGGCTGACAAAAAACTGCCTGAATTTCTATACGGTTAGGGTATAGCACCCGAGGGATAGCCTGCATTAAGAAAACCTGGGGTTGTATCAGTTTTCCATGGATTTATATGCAATTCGGATGAATTGTAAGGACTAAATCTGAACACATCCAAAGGATAAGATTTCCCCAATCTTTCTCCCGTGTGGTATTCCTTTGCGGTTCCTGAAGGGATGCCGCTGCCGTTGCGGTTGCCGTTGCCGGCCTTGTGCGTCTGGCGCGAGGACCGTCGTTGTCGTGGCCGTCTTGGCTGTAGCATTGGAGGTCTGCGGCTACGCTGCGCACTGGAGGGAGCCGCCGCTCCATGCGCCGCCCGTTACTCGCCGCAGCCGTTCGGGAGTATCAATCCCGCCTCGCCGTGAGTGGCCGTGGACTGAAAAAAGGCGCTGTGTCGAGCGTTGCGCGCCGGAGGGCACTGCGCCTAATGGAGTCGGATGCTGCCGGTCACGCTGCCGCCTGCCGTTGTGTGTCTGTGTGCCGCGACGTGAGCGGCCATGGCTTGGCCGTGGCCGAGGGCTTTGGCCGTGGCGGAGCGGGAGAGGTCGAGCCGTCGCCGTCCCGGATAGCGCCGCTGCAGCGCGCCGCAAGGAACCGGAAAAGGCGTCGGGGAGGGCTACACGCGCACGCCTCGATGCGCGAGCGCCGTCGCGCTGCAGGCTTCTCCCTTCGTTGGCCTAATCGCTCTGCTGGTTAGGGCAAAGTGATGATAACGTGTAAAGAATAGAAGTGATTGATCTAAACTTGTGTTTATTGCTTGTGAGCAAAGCCCTATTTATACAAGGATTTGGGGTGCCAATGGCACCTGTTACAAGAGACATGACTGTTCGAAGAGATACAGTTGTTGAGAGAGAGAGGGATTGAAGAGGTGTCTATACATAAGGGACAACTCTACGAAAGGATGCTTTGGGCATCAACTATTCCTAACACCTTCTTCCTTACTTCCTTCCTGACGGAGGACAGACAGGTGGAGAACTTTTTTTTAAACACAGTACAACTCTGACGCTCATATACACGAGTATACAATCATCCCTATGACACACACGCACACCCACCCCTATGAGCATCTTCGCAATACTTAGCCGGTACATCATCTTGAGATTAATGAAGCTACCACCTCGTCTTCGACGGGAACGTCTCCTCCCACTGAAAGCGCATCACCGGAAGCCCTGGAATAAATCCAGGAAAATGCGAGCACCACACTGGTTTGATTGTGTTATATGAATAACATACATTCCTTATAACAATGGTGATTATTGTTAAACTAGATTAATAATAATGAAAGCCTTAAAACCGTTTTTGAATAATCTGACGGCAACATATGCTTATAAGCAACAGCGGAGTCAGGACCCAGGCAAACCTGGGCGTCGCCTGGGTCGTGAGGGCCAGTTCATGTTTTCACTATAGCGTATACTATAGCTGCAGTGCTACACTTAACAAAGGCTGCCTGAGGCGGCCTCGGGCCTAGCCCAGTGCTAGCGCCGCCACTGCTTATAAGGCATTTGTTGATTTCAGTCTCAACTAACCGGCTAGAAACTTTCAATTTCAATCTGCAAGATATGCATATAAAACTGATGCCCAAACAAAACTAAAACAAAAGGGGTATGTTAATTTTACATTATGAATTAGTGCACTAACTAAGAAAGCTAAGCAGAACCGTTAGTTTCTCTATACGGAGAAGTGGTTGCGCCACAGAATCAAAATGTTGAAACAACCAAAATTTCTCCAAATTATGAATTTCTGGATATTAAACAAAACATATACCTTTTTTCAGTCCTTGCTCGGACAACATCAATACCTGCTTTGTAAATCACAAATTTCCAGTTTTAGTGCAGCAACCTCCTCACCTAGTAAAACATGAACATTATTAAGTTATATTACTAAATACAGTTTATATTATGGAGCAATCAGGCGAAACAACATAAAAATAGTATCCCTAATCATATTTGGATGGTTCTGAAGAGCATATTCCAATGCCACATGAGATGTCTTCCACCCCATCAATTTAATGCGAGAGTATACTGGTTTTGAAAGATATTTGTCATATATCCGTTTTGTTCATAATACGTTTTATGTTGTGCTATAACTGTATTACTTGGAAATACTAATACAGGTGTAGTATAAAACATGGTCCATAGTTTAACTCGGGTAAATTATCTCATTGGGCAATTGATTGATCAAGCTTTCCTGATCATGGCGACACTTAAGTCCATTGACAATGAGGTCATATCGTTAAGGGGAATGATATGATGGACGTACACCCACCTAAAGTATTGCAATGTGATCGAGTCACATAGTTCAGCGTTGCTATGGCTTTGTAACGTATGGCTTAGTCCTTAGACCGTAATGATCATACGTAATTGTCATCTATGAGGAGACTTTGATTTGTATCCCACCGCCTGACTGAAATATGGTGGCTATAACGGTGCACTTTGGGTATTCCGAAATAGATGGTTGATGAGTATGTTAATAGATCAGAGCGGGATTTGTCAGTCCTTGTGACAGGACAGGTACTGAGGGCCCACTCGGTGATATTGCATCAACACCTTGCAAGGACGTGACTAGGTCACAAGAGATGCAATGATCATGGACGAGAGAAGTTGTTTGTTGTGAACGAGACGTGAACACGGTATGTAGGATACCGACGATCAAACCTCGGACAAACAAAGTACCGCAGCACAAAGGGATTACGTCGTATCGTTAACGGTTTCCAAAAGCGATCGAAGTTCATTCAATGGAAGCACAGGGGTTGTCAAAGATTGTAACCAGGTCCAACTGACTAGTCATTGGTCAATGAGAAGAGTCTCGATCATGTCTGCTGTTTCCCGGACCGTTAGGGTGTTACACTTAAGGGCAATCGATGCATAGGACGGTTACGGGATCAATCGGCGAAATAGGAGAAATCACCGGAATAGTTCCGAAGGAGGACGGAATGGTTTCCGGACATTTTGAATAGTTCAAAATAAAGTTTAATTGTTTTAATAATGTTTTATTATTTAATTATCTGAATTAAATATTTAAAACATATTAAATAAATTAAAAAAATGGGAAAAGGCTAAATGGGCCCATGGGGCCCATTAAGGGAGGAGGGGGTCTCCCCCCTTGGGCTTGGCGCCAAGGGTGGGGCCCATCCCCCCTATGGCCGGCGCACTCCCCCCCCTTGGGAGTTTAGTCCCACATGGGGGAGGGGAGGAGGATCACCCCCCCTTGGCCTATATAAGGAGGGGTAGCCCCCCCTTTTTCCAACACACCAATATCTCCTTCTTCCTCCTTCTCCTTCCCGGAAGTGGACTCCCCTTGTTTGGAGTCTGCACCTGGATTGGAGTTCTCCACCATAAGGCAGGCCGTCGTTCTGCTGGAGTCGGGATCCGTAGTCGTCTTTCTTCCGCTGCTCGCCTGGTTCGGGGCCCGGGAGGAACATCGATTGTACCGTACATGTATAATCTCTTCGAGGCACTACACCTGTGGTGCTACTTCATCGCTGGAGGTTTACCGGGAGTCATCCTCGCCGGTGGTGGTCTTCTACACGACAGGGAGGTCGTAGTTCCGAGTCTACGCCAACCACGTTCGCAAGAACGTTTCCCTCTTTCGGTCTTCAAAGGTATGAACACCGATTCCCTCCGTTACTTTACATCGCCATAGCATAGATCTTGGGTTCGGGTACCGTAGGTGTGAAATTTTTGTGTTTTCTGCCCCGTATCCCAACAGTGGTATCATGAGCTAGCTATGCGTAGATGTATTGTACGGGTAGAACACATCTAGGATGTGGGCATCGAATCTTCATTCGTTACCCTCCCACGTGTACTCATTTAGCGTTGCGGCAATGTTTGATGAAGCGGCCCCCGACCGACCTTACGCGTTTACGCGAAACTGGTTCCACGCTTGACATATGGCTTGTGCCATATAAAGTGGCTGGGGTGTCTGTCTCTCTGCATTAGCGATGCGAAGATGTTTGCAACGGAGGGCCCCGACAGGGGTGTAACAGAGACGGATGGGAGACGGTGTTGTGGCATGTTTTTTCGCAGGATAGAAACGGTTCTCTCTCTCGAAACCCTTAGCAGCCACGTAAAACTTGCACAAGCTAAAGTAGAAAGACGTTTAACTTTGCTTTGCATGAAGGGGGATCATAGGTTGTATGATTTACAGTTTTACTTCCTGTTTTATGCTAGTATGCTAGATATATCGACGGTAGCACGAAACAGGACCATCTCTCACAATACCAACATTGTGTTCTCCCTTGGTGGGCACCGCCTGGAAGGTTCTCCCATATGGCTTGATGCTCCGTACATACCGGAATTGTCCTACATATTCAACGGAGTTCGCATGAGGTTGGGTTCGGCAAGCCTGGCATATGCAGATATGGCCTTGCTGAACAGCTAACATCAAGGTTCGATTGGCAGGCTTGACATATGTAGATGCGGGCCTGGAACACAGGAGACCGAAAGGTCGAGCACGAGTCACATGCCTGATGTGATTGGCTTAGAGGCCTACCTGGTTCGCATACTGATGGCCGTGACGATCGGGGGAGGTATGGGGGCTGGGATTGTGTAATCACTTAGTTGAATTGAGAGGTGTTTATCTAAGTGGGAGCTTTCTAGAATTTTGAGATTAAATTGATACTCCACATTATGAACAAAAGTCTAAATATGTATCCTTGTGAACCAACCTTGTAGATGGCAGCACCTCGACCCTCGTTCAACTTAGGATCATTCCTAGAGAAAGATAAGCGAAAAACAGATGGGACAAACTTCACCAACTGGTTCCGCACCCTGAGGATTCTCCTCGTTCCCCTCAAGATGGCATACGTACTAGAGGACGCGTTAGGTGACGCACCAGCAGATGATGCCAGTCAGGACGAGAAGAATGTCTATCTCTCCAGGATTGATGATTACAACCTTGTCCAGAGTGGCATGCTCTACTCCATGGAGGCTGAGCTGCAGAAACGCTTTGAGAGGAGGGGTACATATGAGATTATCACCGACCTCAAGGCGGTCTTCGCACCTCAAGCCAGGGCTGAACGGTACGAGGCTTCTGAAGCCTTCTTCTCAGCAAAGATGGACGAGCACGGCAGCGTGAGTGAGCACGTAGTCAAAATGTCTGGCTACGTTCAGCGCTTGAATGCTCTGGAATGCCAGATTCCAGATGAACTTGCTGTTGATAGGGTGTTGCAGTCGCTTCCCCCTAGCTACAAAGGCTTTGTGCTGAACTACAACATGTAGGGGATGACCAAAACTCCTTCTGAGTTGTTCGCCATGCTGAAAAGCGCCGAGGTTGAGATCAAGAAGGAGCACGCCGTCTTCATGGTCAACAAGACCACTGACTTCAAGAAGTCAAGCAGGCGGGAGAATGCCAAGAGAGGTGGCCCCAAGAGGGATGGCAAGTCAGTTGCCGCTCCTCCCAAGGCACCCAAGCCTAAACCCGGAGTGGAGTGCTTCTACTGCAAGGGTGAAGGTCACTGGAAACGCAACTGCCCCAAGTACCTAAAGGACAAGAAGGCTGGCAAGGTCGCCAAAAGAGACGAAGGTATATTTGATATACATATTGTTGATCTTCTCTTGACAAGCGCCGGGAACACATCCTGGATATTTGATACAGGATATGTCGCTCATATTTCTAATTCCATTCAGGGACTAAGGAATAGGAGATGCTTGCTCAAAGATGAAGTAACGATGCGCGTGGGGAATGGCTGTCAGATTGAAGTCTTGGCGGTTGGCACGAAGCATCTTAGTCTCCCTTCGGGATTGGTTTTAGTTCTGAATAATTGCTACTATGTACCCGCGTTGAGTGTGAACATCGTTAGTGGCTCTTGCTTGAAGCGAGACCGCTATTCTTTTAAGTCTGATACAATTGGTTGTTCGATTTATAAGGACGAAATGTTTTATGTTCACGCACCGGAGTTGCATGGTTTATTCGTACTTGATCTCGATGGTGACGTGTGTCACGTTAACAATATTGAGGCCAAAAGATTGAAGAATGATGAAGATCACATGAAGATGTGGCATTGCCGACTTGGTCATATTGGTATAAAACGCATGGAGAAGCTCCATAAGGATTGACTTCTTGAGTCATTGAATTTTGGATCCCTTGATACATGTGAACAATGCCTCATGGGCAAAATGACAAGGACTCCATTCAATGGCGTAATGGAGCGTGCAGATGTCTTATTGGGGATCATACACTCAGATGTATGTGGACCCATGAACGTCCCCACTCGCAATGGTCTTCGTTACTTCGTGACCTTTACTGATGACTTGAGTAGATATGGGTATATTTACTTGATGAAGCACAAGTCTGAAACCTTTGAAAAGTTCAAGGAATTTCAGAATGAGGTCGAAAATCAACTCGGAAAGAAAATCAAATACCTTCGATCGGATCGTGGTGGCGAGTATTTTGAGTCACGAGTTTGGCAATCATCTGAAGTCTTGTGGCATAGTACCACAACTTACGCCGGCAGGCACACCTCAGAGAAGCAGTGTGGCTGAGCGACGTAATCGAACCCTATTGGATAGCGTACGATCGATGATGTCTCATACTGATTTGCCTGCGTCATTCTGGGGGTATGCATTAGAAACTGCCGTTCATATTCTTAATAGGGCACCATCCAAATCCGTAAAGACAACACCATTTGAAGAATGTCATGGCACAAAACCTAAGTTGTCTCACCTGAAGATTTGGGGTTGTGAGGCTTATGTTAGAAAACTACAGCCTGACAAACTTGAATCCAAGGCGGATAAGTGCATCTTTGTGGGTTGTCCCAAGGAAACTTGTGGATACACCTTCTACAACAAGTCTGACAGCAAAACGTTTGTTGCCAAGACGGGACACTTTCTTGAGAAGGAGTTTCTCGCGAAAGAGTTGAGTGGGAGGAAAATAGACCTCGATGAAGTGACTGACCAATCACTCCAATTGGAAGAAACGGCTACGGAAATTGTTCTGGAACCATATTCCACAGTGAGAGCTGAAGAGAATGGCCAGAACGACATTCATAACGATCATGACACTGATGATGATCATGATGAGAATGAAGAGGAACCTTTTATGCCACGTAGGTCATCAAGAGTCTGTCAACCTACTGAGTTTTACGGACAGCTTGTGAATGCAATCTCGGCTGATGAGTCGGATGAACCTACAAGTTACAAAGAAGCAATGGAGGGACCCGAGTCCGAGAAATGGCTTGAAGCCATGAAATCCGAAATAGACTCCATGTACACCAACAAAGTATGGACTTTGGTGGATATTCCCGAGGACCACAAGGCCGTCGAGAATAAATTGATTTTCAAGAAAAAGACTGACGCAGACGGAAACGTATCTGTCTACAAAGCTCGAATTGTCGCGAAGGGGTTCCGACAAATTCAAGGAGTTGACTACGAGGAGACGTTCTCTCCTGTAGCGATGATAAAGTCTATTCGGATCCTACTAGCAATAACTGCATATCATGATTATGAGATATGGCAGATGGATGTGAAAACTGCATTCCTAAATGGCAACATTGAGGAAGAGTTGTATATGATGCAACCAGAGGGGTTTTTGGATCCAAGGAACGCTGGTAAGGTGTGCAAGCTTCAACGGTCCATCTATGGGTTGAAGCAAGCATCTCGGAGCTGGAATCTTCGATTTGATGAGGTCATTAAAGCTTTTGGATTTGTCCAAAACGTCGAAGAGTTCTGCGTCTATAAGAAACTGGGTGGGAGCTCTGTAGCATTCCTTGTGTTATATGTAGATGACATATTACTAATAGGGAACGATAAAAATTCTTAGAGGAAGTGAAGGAATATCTGAATGGACAAATTTCCATGAAGGACCTAGGTGAAGCCGCGTACATATTAGGAATTAAGATCTATAGAGATAGACCTAATCGACGGTTGGCCTTGAGTCAAAACACTTATATTGACAAGATATTGAAAAGGTTCAAAATGGATGACTCCAAGAGAGGTCTCTTGCCAGTTATAAAAGGTGTCAAATTAAGCGTGACTCAATGCCCAACCACAACAAAAGAGAGGGAGGAGATGTCCTCAAAGCCCTATGCCTCAACCATAGGTTCTCTCATGTATGCTATGTTATGTACTAGACCGGATTTAGCACTGGCCATTAGTATGACTAATCGCTACCAGAGTAACCCGGGAATGGCTCACTAGACAGCAGTAAAAAACATCCTTAAGTATTTAAGAAGAACCAAGGATCTTTTTCTCGTTTATGGAGGAGTTGATGAGGAGCTCACCGTAAAGGGTTACGTTGACGCAAGCCTCGACTCAGATCTAGATGACTCGAAATCCCAGACGGGATATGTTTTCATGTTGAACGGTGGCGCAATTAGCTGGAGGAGCGGCAAACAGTCAGTCGTCGCCCAATCTACAATGGAGTCGGAGTATATTGCCGCTTGCGAAGCGTCAAACGAGGCGCTGTGGCTGAAGAAGTTCGTGATCGAGCTTGGCGTCTTTCCCAGCTGCATTGGCCCCGTGGGAATCTTCTGCGACAACACGGGTGCCATTGCTAACGCGAAAGAGCCAAGAACTCACTCTACAGCCAAGCACATCCTCCGAAAGTTCCATGTGACGCGAGACTACGTCAGGGATGGACACACTAGGATTCACAAGATACATACGGATCTGAACGCAGTAGACCCGATGACTAAACCTCTTCCACATGGCAAGTTTGAAGAACACCGAGAGACCATTGGTGTTAGATACATACCTGCTGTAAACTAGTGTAATTTATACTCTAGTGCAAGTGGGAGACTGTTGGATATGTGCCCTAGAGACAAATTAATAAAGATATTTGTCACATATCCGTTTTGTTCATAATACGTTTTATCCTGTGCTATAACTGTATTACTTGGAAATACTAATACAGGTGTAGTATAAAACATGGTCCATAGTTTAACTCGGGTAAACTATCTCATTGGGCAATTGATTGATCAAGCTTTCCTGATCATGGCGACACTTAAGTCCATTGACAATGAGGTCATATCGTTAAGGGGAATGATGTGATGGACGTACACCCACCTAAAGTATTGCAATGTGATCGAGTCACATAGTTCAGCGTTGCTATGACTTTGTAACGTATGGCTTAGTCCTTAGACCGTAATGATCATACGTAATTGTCATCTATGAGGAGACTTTGATTTGTATCCCACCGCCTGACTGAAATATGGTGGCTATAACGGTGCACTTTGGGTATTCCGAAATAGATGGTTGATGAGTATGTTAATAGATCAGAGCGGGATTTGTCAGTCCTTGTGACAGGACAGGTACTGAGGGCCCACTCGGTGATATTGCATCAACACCTTGCCAAGACGTGACTAGGTCACAAGAGATGCAATGATCATGGACGAGAGAAGTTGTTTGTTGTGAACGAGATGTGAACACGGTATGTAGGATACCGACGATCAAACCTCGGACAAACAAAGTACCGCAGCACAAAGGGATTACGTCGTATCGTTAACGGTTTCCAAAAGCGATCGAAGTTCATTCGATGGAAGCGCAGGGGCTGTCAAAGATTGTAACCAGGTCCAACTGACTAGTCATTGGTCAATGAGAAGAGTCTCGATCATGTCTGCTGTTTCCCGGACCGTTAGGGTGTTACACTTAAGGGCAATCGATGCATAGGACGGTTACGGGATCAATCGGCGAAATAGGAGAAATCACCGGAATAGTTCCGGAGGAGGACGGAATGGTTTCCGGACATTTTGAATAGTTCAAAATAAAGTTTAATTGTTTTAATAATGTTTTATTGTTTAATTATCTGAATTAAATATTTAAAACATATTAAATAAATTAAAAATGGGAAAAGGCTAAATGGGCCCATGGGGCCCATTAAGGGAGGAGGGGGTCTCCCCCTTGGGCTTGGCGCCAAGGGTGGGTCCCATCCCCCCCTATGGCCGGCGCACCCCCCCCCCCTTGGGAGTTTAGTCCCACATGGAGGAGGGGAGGAGGATCACACCCCCCCCTTGGCCTATATAAGGAGGGGGTAGCCCCTCCCTTTTTCCAACACACCAATATCTCCTTCTTCCTCCTTCTCCTTCCCGAAAGTGGACTCCCCTTGTTTGGAGTCTGCACCTGGATTGGAGTTCTCCACCATAAGGCAGGCCGTCGTTCTGCTGGAGTTGGGATCCGTAGTCGTCTTTCTTCCGCTGCTCGCCTGGTTCGGGGCCCGGGAGGAACATCGATTGTACCGTACGTGTATAATCTCTTCGAGGCACTACACCTGTGGTGCTACTTCGTCGCTGGATGTTTACCGGGAGTCATCCTCGCCGGTGGTGGTCTTCTACACGACAGGGAGGTCGTAGTTCCGAGTCTACGCCAACCACGTTCGCAAGAACGTTTCCCTCTTTCGGTCTTCAAAGGTATGAACACCGATTCCCTCCGTTACTTTACATCGCCATAGCATAGATCTTGGGTTCGGGTACCGTAGGTGTGAAAAAATTGTGTTTTCTGCCCCGTATCCCAACAGTAATGAGGAGGTAGCGCGTTGTGGGTGGACGACGCCAGCAGCGGAACTGCAACGGTCACCACCCAAATCGATTCCTTGGCTTGTTTTGACAAGGTGGGGTGGAGCCGAAGCGGCCACGACCAGGGTTATTTTGCAAATATGAAGTTGAGTGGCGTGTGATACGTCCCAAACGTATCTATAATTTCTGCTTGCTCAATGCATGTTTTGTGTGACTTTGACATGTTTTGCTCAAACTTTCATACACCTTTGAGCATATTTGGACTAACCTATTAACTCAGTGCAAACAGTTGTCAGTTCCTATTTTCTGCTGTTTTTGTATTTCAGGTTTTCCGGCCATTAAAAGTGCTCAAAAAATTCCGAAAATTATATTAAAAAACAGCGTCCCGGAAGCCTCCGGAATCACCAAGGAAGGAAGGGAGGGCCACCACAGGGACTCCAGAAGGGTCCCTGGCGCGGCCCCACCCTAGGCCGCGACGTGCACCCTCCTGGCTGCCCTGTGACCCATCTCGGTGCCCCTTTGGCCTATATTTACCCCCCGTGACGGAAACCCCTAAGAGAGATCTGCTATTCCCGTTCTCCTCTCTGTACCGCCGCCGCCGCCGATTCAAGATCGGGGTTGCCAGGAGAAGCTGCCCCGGCACCCTGCCGGAAGGAGGAATCCTCTCCGGGAGACCATCCATCGCCATGGACGCCTCCCGGATGTTCCGTGAGTATTACCCTTGGACCATGGGTCCGTGACCAGTAGCTATGTGATGTACTCCTCCCCTCTTTTGTGCTTTCACTTTCGAGACCTCGTGAGCTGCCTCACATGACCGAGGCACTTTTGTAGTTTTCTGTGTTGCTATGCTGAGTTTGCTGGGATCTGATGGTTTATGAGATTATGTTCAGATTGTGATGAGTAATATATTTGGTTCTCTTTTATATTTGTGTTCTTTAGTAAATTCTTGCATGTTCTCCGTTGCCGTATTTTACTTTGGCCAAGTGATTTGTTGCAACTCTAAGAGGGAGCGTTATGCTTGATTGTGGGTTTAGCCCCTTGATGTCTAGCTTGAGTGACAGAAACATGAAACTAGGGGATGTGCAGTTGCCACCAGGGATAAAACAACGGTGCTTGTACCTGCGTGTGCAATGATTGTTTACTTTACACAAAGTTCTTTTAATGCAGTTGTCTGTTGCTTTGAGTTTACACTTTGGGTGGGATTCGCAACTTAATACCAGCGAGATGTTCTGGATAGACATATGAAGGTGGATGATTCGTAGTAGATGCAGATGGATTTCGGTCTACTTACCTTGGCGTACTGCCCATTGCTTTTGAGCCTCTTCCTTTTCTTTTATAACATAGTTAACATTGCGGTGCGTTTATAATCTTGTCAATTGCCCAACTGTGATTTGTTATCTCGCTAGCACTTTTATTGTCTTTTGGTAGAGAGACATCACTAATGAACATCACGGGACCCCGGTCCATATTCACACCATTGTTTACACCCTCAATTTATTTTCAGTTCTTACTTTCAGTTGCACTATTATCTCTTGCGTTGATAAATTGTAACAGCAAGGCCGAAGGAATTGACAACTCATCTGTATTCGTTGGGAGCAAAGTTATTTGTTTCTGTGTGCAGGTCACGACAACCGCCCAATTTTTGACGCCGTTAGCCCGAAGTAATTTCTGGCGTCGTTGTTTATACGGTGAGGATCTCTCACTCCTCGTTGGTTACCCCAAGTTGAAGGTGAGATGTAGCGTAGCAGCAAATTTCCCTCGGTGAAGATACCAAGGTTATCGAACCAGTAGGACTCCAAGAGATACAAGAAGGTGTCACGCTTAATTCCTGCTCGTCCTCGAGTAGGTAAATGATAACAAGCATAATTTATCTGGTGACATGCCACACAACCATAAAAGTACTTTTAAGTAAAGCAATCAAAGCATGCAATTCAATTCAAGTCTTAACAAGCAAGAGTCTATATTAGCATTGACACAAGCAACAAAGGAAATAAAGGTGCAAGATCTCTCGCTGTCCGTGACTCAAATGTCTCCAGATGGTATTTGCGTGCAAGCAGGGGACTCGAAAAAAGAGAGAAAAAAGGTTGTTGAGAACAACTATCTAATAAATTTTCACACTTAGTCTCCTTTGGATTCTTATCTTGACTCGTCCCCAGACTACTAGCCAGGTACAAGTCAAACTGATCCACTCCCTTTCAATATTTTGAGCACTCATGCAATGGATGAGCGTGAGCAAGAAAGTTGACACCTAAAAGGCGAAACAGAAAGAAGGTGGAGGAGGAAGACAAAAAGGTGTGAAAGGCTCACATCAATGAGGACAATCATAGGCGAGAGAAGGCCATATGATAGATATGATGTGAGGAGTAGGGATTGCCATGCAACGGATGCACATGTGAGCTAAAATCTCTCCAAGGGAACTAGTGGGGGTGCATCTAACTTGCTTGCTCAAGAAGACCTAGCGCTCGTTTGAGGAGGCTCATCATTGGAATATGCAAGCCAAGTTCTATAGTGTGAAGGTCCCCACATAGCTATATGCATGATGATGATCTCTATGGAGTACAAGGGATAGAGGATGAAGAACTAGTGTGGATCTCTCAAAAGAAATAGTAGTGTGCCCCCTTCTCTCTTTTTATTTTTCTTTTTCTCTTTTTATTTTTTTTATTTTTTGGTGGCCTCAATGGCTCTTTCTATTTAACTCTCATTTGTCCTATTTGGGATCTTTTGATTTTGTCCACTTTGGGATATTTTCCTCGCTTTAGGGGCAACACTCTATATTTTACAAGAATATAGGAGATCTTTCACACTTTACAAAGGTACTCACATAAAGAATATATAACTATCATGATGCAAATGTATGCTTCTGTCAGGATAGCAGGATATGCAATGATACTAGCGCGTCATGTAGCAATGATTAGGGCAAGGCCCAACTAGCATGCGGCTCATCGATCAAGCAAGTAGCATGGATGACATGAAGATCAAGTCATGAGAAGGTGGATGTTGCATGGCAATGTATCTCGGAAAGACTATGGAAATGCCTTGTAGGCAGGTATGGTGGCTGTTTTGAGAAAAGATATAAGGAGGTTTATGATGACAGAGCGTATCGTGCCAAGGGTTTGGATGCACCGGCGAAGTATGCGCCAACTCTCAAGGTGAGAAAGGGCAATGCACGGTACCGAAGAGGCTATAAAAAGTATAGGTGGGTGGAAGTGTCAACTTTCGAATACTCACATTAGTCTGAAGAACCCATGCACTTATTATCGGTAACTCTCAATCTAATCAGGAGGTTCACAAAGAGACAAGTACCTCGAGGAGGAGTGTATGGTGGTTTGGTTATCCTTGCGCATCCTCGACTCATGGTACGTGAGTGCTCTCTAATATTCGAACCCTCCAGAGGTTAGTGATCCATCTAGTAGCTAGAGTTCTCAACACGGGTTTTTGGTTTTCGAAAAACACACAGATTTCCAAAAATACAACATCTATCACTAATAGGATTGAGCTCTTGACACCAAAAGTTCAAACATTACTCTAGTCAATACCTCAAAACTATTGCAAGTTACTACTACAAAGAGAATAGCAACTTCAACTACCTACTTCTAGTCAAGACACAAAACTCAGTGCAACAGGCAAACTCTCTAACAAGATAAAACATGCAACCTATAGAAAGTTCAACCTAAAACAAAAGAAAAGCTCTAGAGAAACTAAAGCACTACAACTAAACAGAGCAGCAACTAGGAAAAGAAAAAGAACAACTCACAGCTAAAAGAATAAGCATGCAAATCCTATGAGGAACCCCCTCCGGGAGACCATCCATAGCCATGGACGCCTCCCGTATGTACCATGAGTAGTTCCCCTTGGACCATGGGTCCGTGACCAGTAGCTATGTGATGAATCTCTCCCCCTTTTGTGCTTCCACTTTCGAGTCCTCGTGAGCTGCCTCACATGATCGAGGCATCTATGTAATTTCTGCTGTTGTTATGCTGAGTTTGTTGGGATCTGATGAATTATGAGACCATGTTCAGATTGTGATGAGTAATATATTTTGTTCTTCTCTTTTATATTTTGTTCTTGAGTAAATTCTTGCATGTTCTCCGTTGCGATATTTGCTTTGGCCAAGTATTTTATTTGCAACTCCAAGAGAGAGCGTTATGCTCGATTGTGGGTTCAACCCCTTGATGTCTAGCTTGAGTGAGAGAAACATGAGACTAGGGGATGTGCTGTTGCCACCGGGGATAAAACAACGGTGCTTGTACCTGCGGGTGCAAGGATTGTTTACTTTACGCAAAGTTCTTTTAATGCAGTTGTCTGTTGCTTTGAGTTTACACTTTGGGTGGGATTCACACCTTAATACCAGCTAGATGTTCTGGATAGATATCTCAAGGTGGATGATTCGTAGTAGATGCAGATGGATTTCGGTCTACTTACCTTGGCGTACTGCCCATTGCTTTTGAGCCATTGCTTTCTTTGCAGCATAGTTAGCATTCCGGTGCCGTCATAATCCTGCCAATTGCCCAACTGTGATTTGTTTACCTCGCTAGCACTTTTATCGTCTTTTGAGAGAGAGACATCATTAGTGAAAATCACGGGACCCCGGTCCATCTTCACATTATTGTTCACACCCTCAATTTACTTTCAGCTTTTACTTTCCTTTGCACCTTTTATCTCTTGCGTTGATCCTTTGTAAACGACAAGGCCGGAGGAATTGACAACTCCTCTGTACTCGTTGGGATCAAAGTTATTTGTTGCTGTGTGCAGGTCCACGACAACACCCTAGTCAGGAAGCAATTTCTGGCGACGTTGCCACCTACTTGTATCTCCTGAGTCCTACTGGTTCGATAACCTTGGTATCTTCACTGAGGGAAACTTGTTGTTGCACCGCATCTCAAACCTTCCACTTGGGATAACCAACGAGGGGCGAGAAGCCATCAGCACCATCTCCATCTCCATACCATCTCATCTCACAATTGCAATTTGTGTTGTAATCCGTACTATCTATCCTCTCAACTCTGTTGGTGTTGATTACTACTTTGTGGTGAATGCTATTGAGTTTTGTTGGAGAAATATCATTGTGTCCAGATTGTTTATCACCCATCTATCACATATGATCATGATCTCTTTTATGTCTTGTGAGTAGTTACTTTAGTTCTTGAGAACATGGGAGAAGTCTAGTTGTTAGTAGTCATACTATGTTGAAGTACTATGTGTTGTTTGATACTTAAGTTGTGTTGTTATTTCTCTAGTGGTGTTATGTGAGTCGAACACATAACACTTCACCTTTCATGGGCCTAGAGGAATACATTATGCACAAAGGATGCTTATGGTGGGTTGCCGGAGTGACAGAAACCTGAACCCCAGTTCGCAGACTTTCGCACAAGGGAGTTATGGATCCTTGATCGTAATGATGTGGTTAGGCTTATGCCTTAATTACTACCTTGTATTTGCGGATGCTTGCAAGGTGTGTAATCATAAGAGTACACTTATCTTAGTCTAGAAGGTGTACTAGCATTGATCCACCCACCGACACTCATCAACACGATACATATTACTTGGCGGAGTATGGTGAAAGTGACTTGACTATCTCTCCCGTGTTTTCTCGAGAACGCTTTAGCTTTTATAAGTTCAGTTCCTAGGCTTATCCTTGTGAAAGGATTGGGCCACTTGCTACTCCTCAGTTACCCTGTTTACTTTGCCTGTCTTTTACTTTTCTGTTGCTTAAACCAAAAACCCCTAAATATTTACCTTTGAGTGTTTGCAGCCCTTTCCTTATCCAGTGTCACTTATCAACACCTTCTGCTCCTCGTGGGATCGATGCTCTTATTTATCGAAAAGCTACAATTGATCCCCTAGACTTGTGGGTTATCAAGAATCGTTTATTGGCGCGGTTAACAGGGAAGGCAACCCAACTAAAACTATTAACTTATCTGCCATCAGCATAACAGAGGTACTTGCTCCAACATCACAAAGAGCATAACAAGAGAAGTTATTTAATTTGATTTTTATCATAGGATCCCAACCATCTTCTAGCTTCCTAGGCATGGATGCTTATAGTCTAAGCTTCTCCTCCCTAACTTTGATTAGAGCATTGGTGATATGCTCTGTGAAGGCAAAATTAAGTGTGTTAGTGTGGGGGTCTCTAGACATCTTGTGTAGAAAACCAATAACTCAAGGTAAAGTGCAATTGTCAAAGTCTAGGTCACTACTATCTATCAAGGAGGTAGTGATATCATTTAAGCTCACTTGTTTGAAAGCCTTTATGTTCATAGAGGTTTCTTCATCTATGGTTGAGGTGGTAGCATCACCATTGATAGGTCCAGTGGGACTAGGGGTGTGATGGGTGCTAACAGTTTGGACATCCTCAACTACTTGGATAGTAGCTACTGTGTCATAAGTAGGAAGGCTCTTAATTCTATCCTCTTCCTCTTTTTCTATAGCCCGTCTTTCTTTGAGTTTAGCCATCATCCTAATATTTTCATTGATTTGTAACTGGATAGCATTAATAGGAGTGACCTTACTCTCCTCAAGGGGAGAGGTTCTAATTTTTAACATCTCAACATCTAGGGCTAAGTTATCTACCTTCAAACAAATATTATCTAATTTAGCTAGTTTTTCTTCCACATTCTTGTTGAAGGTTTTTTGGGTAGTGATAAAGTCTCTAAGCATACTTTCTAGTTCAGAGGTGGGGTTTTTGTTGCTAGGGTAGGTGTTGTTGTTCCCATAAGTGGATGGAAACGACCTAGGATTACTAGGAAAGTTGCCCCTATAAGCATTATTATTCAAGTTGTTTCTAGCAATGAAGTTCACATCTACTTGTTCTTGAGCAACCAAAGAATTTAAAGGAACATTCTGAGGATCAATAGGAGCTTGCTTGGTAAGTAGAGACATGATAAGGTCAACCTTTTCATTTACATAGGATATCTCCTCGACAGAATTTACCTTTTTACCAGTTGGAGATCTTTCGGTGTGCCACTGAGAGTAGTTCAGCATCATCTCATCAAGTAGCTTTTGTTGGGGAACGGGGGAGAAAACAATAATTTTTCATGACCTACGCGTCCCAAACCCAAGACCTATGCTATGGCGATGCAAGTAACGGAGGGAATTTTTCACATACCAGTATGTAGCCGTTAAGCGGGAAACGTTCCCGCGTGAACGTGGTTGATGTAGTCGTACCGGCAATCCCCGATGCCGCGCAGATCCACGATGACTCCTGAGGCCACCCGGTCCTTGAAGACCGATGACGGGATTACGTCCCCGTCGAAACGTTCTCGGTGAAGACGTCGTGACACGGCCTCGACGATGAAGGAGCACCACAAGTGTAGCGCCTCGCGGGATTACACGCATACGGTGTACCCGACGTTCCCTCCTGGCTCCGAACCAGAAGAGCAGCGGAAAGAAGATGGATTCGGATCCCGATTCCAGCCGCACGACGACGTGCGTATGGCGGAGAAACCCCCAACCAAGTGTAGACTCCAAACAAGGGGAGTCCACTCAAGGAGGGAGAAAGAGAGAAAAGAGAGATCTGAGAAACTTGTCTCAAATCAAAACTGTGTGAAGAAAAAGGCACCCCCATCCCTCCTTATATAGGCTAAGGAGGGGTGCCACCCTCCCTCCCCTTCTCATGTGGGACTAAACCCTAGGGAGGAGGGGTTTGGTGCGGCTAGGGGGGGTGTGGGCTCCCTCCCTTGGCGCCTTGGCCCAAGGGGGAGCTCCCTCCTTCCCCTAACGGGCCTCTTTAGGCCCATATGCCTTTTAATTCATTTTAATTATATTTAATCATATTTTGATATTTAATTCTGTTAATTAAATAATAAAACATATTTAAACATCATTAAACATTATTTTGAACCTTTCAAAATATCCAGAACAACTTTCGGCACCTCCCGGAACAATTCCGGTGTTCTCTCTTATTTCACCGATGATCCCGAATCAATCCTTAATGCGTCGAATACCCTTAAGCGTGATACCCTACGGTTCGGGAAACAGCAGACATGATCAGACACTCTCTGACCAATGACCATCATGTGGGATCTGGTTACAATCCTTGACGAGCCCCTGCGCTTCCATCGAATTAACTTCATCGTTTGAACCGTTAACATTGAGTCCTGATCCCTTTGTCATACGGTACTTTGTTTGTCCGAGGTTTGATCGTCGGTATCCAATATACCTAGTTCATCCTCGTTACCGACAAACATGTTTACTCGTTCCCGTGATATTACAACCCCGTTACCTAGTCACATGATTGCGCAATCTGTATGATGTAATATCACCGAGTGGGCCCAAAGTACCTATCCGTCACTCGGATGGACAAATCCTGTCTTGATCTATTTGCATACTCATCAACATATCTACTTCGGAATACCCAAGATACACCTTTATGGTTACCATGTTTCAGTGTAACGGTTAATGCACTCAAAGCATCCTGGTAGATAGCAATTATGTATGATCATCACGGTCTTAAGGATCGGGTCACTAGGTTTATAGTTATCGCAATGTTGAACTATGTGACTCGATCACATTGCAACACTTCTGGTGGGTGTGTGTCCATCATGTCATTCTCCCAATGACATGACCCCATTGTCAATAATCTGTTCACATCTCATGATCAGGAAACCTTGATCATCAATTGCCCAATGGACTAGTATACTAGAGTTAACTATGGACCTGGTTGTTTGTATACCACACGTGTATTAAAGTTTACGCTTAATACAGTTATAGCACAGTATAAAACTCATTATGAACTAATGGAATATGCCAATAAACATATTTTATTTGCCTCTAGGGCACATTCCCAACAGCTTTGTGGCAGCACCAAGTGTGGTTGACATAAAAGTTCCTCCCGCGGCCGAATCAAACAGGTTTCACGAGGTAAAGTTCAAGCCTGCATAAAAAGTCTGGATAACCATCCAGGTGTTAGTCCATGTGTGGGACAGTTCTTGACAAGCGTCTTCATACGTTCCCATGCCCGGGCAACATGTTCATTATCCAATTGCCTGAAATTCATAATGTTACTCCTCAATTGGATAATCTTAGTAGGTGGGTAGTACTTCCCAATAAAAGCATCTTTGCACTTATCCCAAAAATCTATGCTATTCCTAGGCAAAGATTGAAACCAAATTTTAGCTTCGTCCCTCAAAGAGAAAGGAAAAAGCTTGAGCTTAACAACATCACCTTCTACTTCTTTATACTTTTGCATATCACATAATTCAACAAAATTATTCAAGTGTAAAGCAGCAGCATCTCCAGCACCAGAGAATTGATCTCTCATAACAAGGTTTAGCAAAGCGGGTTTAATTTCATAAGAGGTAGCTGAAGTGGCAGGTGTGGCAATAGGAGTGCAGATAAAGTCACTGTTGTTGTGACTGGTGAAGTCACACAACTTGGTGTTTTCATTGGAACCCATAGTAGCAGCAGGTATTTTTTGGTATTTTTGATAAGGGACACAAAAGTAAAAACTAAAAGATAAACTAACAAGACTAAAAAGCAAAGATAAAAGATAGTGTGCAACTCCCCTATCTTGTAGACTGGAGTCCCCGGCAACGACGCCAGAAATTGGCATGATACGGTGATGATCTCTCACTCCTCGTTGGTTACCCCAAGTGGAAGGTGAGATGTAGCGTAGGAGCAAATTTCCCTCGGTGAAGATACCAAGGTTATCGAACCAGTAGGACTCCAAGAGACACAAGAAGGTGTCATGGCGCTTGACATGGACCTGCACACAGCAACAAATAACTTTGCTCCCAACGAGTACAGAGGAGTTGTCAAATCCTCCGGCCTTGCTGTTTACAAAGGATGAACGCAAGAGATAATAATGGCAACTGAAAGTAAACTAAGGATGTAAATAGTAATGTGAAGATGGACCGGAGTTCCGTGATTTTCACTAGTGATGTCTCTCTCCGAAAAGACGATAAAAGTGCTAACGAGGTAAACAAATCACAGCTGGGCAATTGACAGAATTATGAAGGCACCGCAATGCTAACTATGCTGCAAAGAAATGAAGGGCTCAAAAGCAATGGGCAGTACGCCAAGGTAAGAAGACCGAAATCCAGCTGCATCTACTACGAATCATCCACCTTGAGATATCTATCCAGAACATCTCGCTGGTATTAAGTTGTGAATCCCACCCAAAGTGTAAACTCAAAGCAACAAATAAGTGCATTAAAAGGACTTTGCGTAAAGTAAACAATCCTTGCACCCGCGGATACAAGCACCGTTGTTTATCCCTGGTGGCAACATCACATCCCCTAGTCTCATGTTTCTGCCACTCAAGCTAGACATCAAGGGGTTGAACCCACAATCAAGCATAACGCTCCCTCTTGGAGTTCCAACAAAATACTTGGCCAAAGTAAAATACGGCAACGGAGAACATGCAATAATTTACTCAATAACAAAATATAAAAGAGAAGAACCAAATATATTACTCATCACAATCTGAACATAGTCTCATAATCCATCAGATCCCATCAAACTCAACATAGCAACAACAGAAATTACAGAAGTGCCTCGATCATGTGAGGCAGCTCACGAGGTCTCGAAAGTGGACGCACAAAGAGGGGAGAGAGGTACATCACATAACTACTGGTCACGGACCCATGGTCCAAGGGAAACTACTCACGGTACATACGGGAGACGTCCATGGCTATGGATGGTCTCCCGGAGGGGATTCCTCCTCCCGGCAGGGTGCCGGGACAGCTTCTCCAGGCAGCCCCGATCTAGAAACGGCGGCGGCGGCGGTACAGAGGCGAGATCGCGGGAAAGAGATCGATATTAGGGGTTTCCACCCCGAGGGCTAAATACAGGCGAAGGGGGCACCGAGAGGGGCCACAGGGCAGCCAGGAGGCTCCCTGGCGTGGCCTAGGGTGGGGCCGCGCCAGGGACCCTTCTAGAGTCCCTGTGGTGGCCCCCCTTCCCTCCTTTGGTGTTTCCGGAAACTTCCGTGTCGCTGATTTTTTATCTGATTTTTCCGGATTTTTTGGAGCACTTTTAATGGCCGAAAAACCTGAAATACAAAAACAACAGAAAACAACAACTGGCAGCTGGGTGCACTGGGTTAATAGATTAGTCCAAATATGCTCAAAAGTGTATGAAAGTTCAAGCAAATCATGGCAAAGTCACACAAAACATGCATAGAGCAAGGAGAAATTATAGATACGTTTGGGACGTATCAGTTGTCACCTTCTTATATTTCTGCGAGTCCTACTGAAGACAAACCTTGTTATATTCACCGAGGGAAATTTGCTGCTACGCTACATCTCACCGTTCACTTGGGGTAACCAACGAGAAGTGAGAGAACTATCCTCACAGTATCAGCGTGCGCTTTTTTGCAAAGTTGCCACAACTTCCCTCATGTGCGTTAGATATATACCTAATGGTTAGAAGTGATGGATGACAGACACACCATTATCACCAACTGTGTTTTTTATAGGAGTAGATATATATTGTGCCCGCAGTAAAGAGTTGAAAGTACAATTCTTCTTTGAGCTTGTGCGCGGGTTGCAAATTTATAACATGACATACAACTGTACTACTGGTATATAACGTTCGTTTTGTAGTACAGTATATTGTAAGTACTGTTCAAGAAACTTGCTATATATACAATAACTCCTTACAAACAGAAATATGAATGTATTGTGTATATCTCATTGATTTGAATATTATTAAGGTCGAAGGCATATCATAAAGAATTCTAAAAGGAGGTTGAAAACTCATGCATTCACATAAAGCCATGCAGATGGTTATTTTTATTATTTTTTCAACAAAACCTTAAGGCATCTCCAACACCGATCCTTAAACTTCCCGCATCCGCTTGGATTAGGATGTTTGAAACATTTTCACCATCCAACACATAATTGTATCCATTCGCGGGCTAGTTCGCATGTTCTTTTCCCCGCAAACCGAGCTCAATTCGGTGAAATCTTTGGGGAGTTTGAACCTTGCGCGGCAATGGCGGCGGTTGCACCTACCTCTGCCTTCATCTTCTTCCTCACCAACCGCACTCGGCCGTTTGCCATGGCTAGGGCCGCCCGCTCTTCGGGGGATGCTCCGCTCCTTCAGTTTCTCGACTCCGGTTGCGACGGGCGGGGACGACCTCGACTGGGATGGAGGAGGTGTGGGTGCGCCTGCCATGGCGAGAGCGGGAACGAGATTTGGGAGTCCAATGTGCGAAAAATTAACGAGACACCGATAGGCGGCTAGGGAAGGAAAATGCGGCAACAACGAGGACGTCGGCTGCGCGCCAGACTAAAATTCATCCAAATTTTGGATTGAAAATGGATTGCAGCGAATCAAAAACTGATAAATTAAAACGAATAAAATGGATCATCGCGTTGAAGTTGCTTTGCTTGTATACAGTGGGCATACGACATCACGGTACCGTTAACACAAACAATAAAGAAAAATAGAAAACACACACTCACGTGCGCCATCATCCATCCATCCAACCATGTTCCAAAACCTTCCTACACCCATCGAAAATCCTAGCCGAAAAGCCCCCGCCCCGCCACCATCAGTCGAGTCGACAAAACCACGCCGGCGGCGTGTTACGGCCCCCCCAATTCCACCATTTCCCTCCACCATTTTCCCGTTTCCCTCCACGGCCCCCCCCCCCCTCTTCCCTCCCCCATTTTCAGATCCAAATCCAAATCTCCCCCCTTTATCTCTCCTCCCGACCCCCCACCCCCCACCCACATCGCCTCATCCATTCCCCTCCCTCCCTCCTCCCCTCCTCCTTCCCGCCGCCGCCTTCCCCCAAACCCCTACCGCTAGCCCGCGATCCTAGCCCCCAAACCTCCGTTGCTTGGCCGTAGCCCCCCGGTAGCAGAGATCTGTAGTGGCGGCGGCGGATTGGGCTCCAAACCCCTAAACCCACGCCCCCCGATCCCCGATCCGCGACGAGGAGCGGGTGCGCCGGCCGGATTCGCCGATCGCCGGAGCTTAGAGGGGGCGGTTGTTCCAGATCTGCCGATCCTGGCGCCCGAGATGACTTCCTCCGTCGAGAAGGTGAGCTTCCCCGATCCGTACTGCCTTTTCCGGCTCGATTTGTCGCTTTGAAGTGGTGATTTGGTGTTGATCTGACTTGTTTTGTCTCGATCTGTTCGCAGGTGAGCGGATCGCTGGATCCCGGCGAGCGCCCGGCCTCCGGCAGCCAGCCCAAGGCCTGCACCGCCTGCCACACCACCAAGACGCCGCTCTGGCGCGGCGGACCATCCGGACCCATGGTGAGTGGCCCGGATCCCTCCCGATCTGTCACGGATTCACTCTCTTTTTCCCCGATCTGTGAGTTTCCGAGCTGATTTGCGTTCGTACGGCGGCTGATCTGTTTTCCTTTTGCTCTTGCCTCGATCCAGTCGCTGTGCAACGCGTGCGGGATCCGGTACAGGAAGAAGAGGAGGGAGGCGATGGGGCTGGACGAGCCCCCCAAGAAGAGGCAGCCAGCAGCCGCCGCGCCGTGCTCGGACGCCGGCGGCGAGAGCGCGGAGCCGGAGCAGCAGCGGACCAAGAAGAAGAAGACAACGACTACGACCAGCAAGTGTGGGCGCGAGGTGGAGCTGCGCGTGGTGGGGTTCGGCAAGGAGGTGGTGCTGAAGCAGCGGCGGCGGATGCGGCGCAGGAGGCGCCTCGGCGAGGAGGAGAAGGCCGCCATCCTCCTGATGGCCCTCTCGTCCGGCGTCATCTACGCCTGATGAGTCAGGCCAACCCTAGCAGCAGCAGCAGCAACAAGACGAGAAGAAACCCAAGGAGACAGACAAGATCCAGACTTGCTAGTTGAGCATGCATGAATGAATCCATCCATCCATCCAGGCAGAGATGGATGGCTTGCTTTTTTCCTGGTCCCATGCTTAGTAGTTTTTCCCGGCCGATTAGTTGGTAAGCCAGTCAATAATAATCAAGGGAACGACGACGCAGCAGCCGCTGCTGTTCTTCGTCCCAGCTTAGCTGTGATGTTACTGAAGTAGTAGTATCTTAGTAGTAGTATAAGTATTAGCAGTAGTAGTGGTGTGTAACATTGCAGTGTAAGAAGAGAGAGAGGGAGCTTTATGAAATGAGATGAACAATCTTTCAAGCTCCATCCAGATCTGTGCAAGCATCCGTCTTTTATCCTGTCGGAATCCCATCTTTTCTGTGGATGTTATTTCGAAAGCTTGGTGTTTGGTCTTAGTACTATACTAGTAAAAGACCAGATCCGTTGATGGGTGTAGTTGAAATGATTCCGTTCCGGTGGAAAGCAAGCAGGCGTGTCGCCGTCCATGGGTGTTTCTGGAAATGGAAAAGTCAGCAGCAGGTCCTTGCCCTTGCTGCTCCACTCTTGCGATGATGATAATAATGTGAGAGACGGGCCGGACTGTAGGCTGCTTGGCCGTGGCCCGTGGGCATCTTGTGATCCTGGCTGGGTTGGTGGTTTGTTCCGTTTTGTTGCCTTGTCGTCCCCTCCGGAAAGGAAAAAAGGATTGATCCTTGTTGGCTTTGGGTTTGCTTGGATGATGGATGATGGTGACCTAGCGATTCATTCATTCATTCGGGTGATAAGCAAGAAAAAGGAAACAAACAAACGCCGTTTGGTGTGGGTGCGCTACAGCTACAGCTACAGCCTAGAGGAGGGGAGGGAGGCGACGATGACGACTGCGTGCTGATCATTCATGCCGTGCGTGTGCGTGTGCGTGTTTTGGGTGATGGATTGGACGGTCGTCTTGTACTACTAACTAGCGTGTTACTAGTAGTAGTGCTGATTTTGGTCGTGGTCGTTCGTGGCCTCGGGAAAGGAACGAGATACTAACAACAAGGCAAGGTGAGGTGATGAGGTGGGCACATGAGCGTGTCGCCGTGGCAGGGGGAATGGGCTGCCCGCTGCTGCCTGGTCCACGACGGCCTTTTAAGTTTTACCGCTCCCCCCATGCCTCCTCCTCATTCTCTCTCTCTCTCTCTCTCGTGGGTCGGTGTCTCCTCCTCTCTCACCACCTCCCGTGGCCTCCTCCAAAAACGCTATTTTCACAATATTAACACCATCAGATGTTTTTCAGATTATTGGGCGCAACCTGTTTTTTTGTGTGTGTGTGGCTAGATTCAATGCTAAATTAAATGAATATGTTCCAGAGGTTTTCTCATTCGAGGGGAGTTGCTCTCAACTTTCCAAGAGAATGTGTCGGAATCCGAAATTTCAATCTCTTAAAAATTCTGGTGGGGGACGACTCATGAGGAGCAGAAAGTCCATTGGGTTAAAATGTTTGACCAAGCCCTTCTCTTAAAAATTATTATTGTAACAGTCCACTGGTTAAAATTTTCTCTAATTTCCTATCAAATTGTAATTTAGATTATCTACATTTGTGTGAAAATTTTAATTTTTCTATGGTCAATTCTATGTGCCATAAAATTTCCCTAACAATTTTCAGTTTATTTTGGCAAGATCTAGCCTTCCTCGTTTTTTCTCCTGGAGCCTTGCCTAAACTTCATCTTTGGGAAAGGATCTTATTTTAGCTTTATCACTCTCTCTTCCAAATTCCATGATTTTGCCCCAAGGATTAAAATTGTTGTATTGCAAAATATTTTTGAATTTACTTGTTTCAAATTGGCTTAATTCAATTTTATAAATACCTACAAATAATTTTCAATTCATCATATTTATTTTCATTTAAATCCTCTCCTTTCTATTTTATAATTGTCCTTTTGTTTTATGTCATTTGTCAAAAGAAAAAGGCAGAATTTTGTTCAAAGGGGCCACTTGGGCCCATTTCCCAAGCCAAACGATACGAGCCTCTCCTCCAATCGATCTCACGTGATCTGTCACGACCAGGCCATGAGGAATCACCTTGGTGGTCTTAGCCATGGTGTTACTGAGCGATGACGAAGGAGGTGTCCCGTTTCCTCCACGTCGCCTCCCTCTCCCCATATAGCGATGTCATTCATGATCTCCTATGGAAAACCCTAGATGCCTCCCATTCCTCCCATCACACTTCCGCTCTCCCCCTCTTGGTTCCACCATGGTCCGGGAGGAGCGTGCTTTGGGAGCTCTAATTCGCTGACCTCTTCATCCCGGTCTTCGTTCTCGTCCTCCCCGACTATTCCAGCGATCACAAAGTTATTGAATTGAGGCTGGAGTGCCTCAGTTTGCTCTATCGTGTCCTCTTCGTCCCAACGTCCAACAGGATCCTGACGAGGATCGGCCTCGGCCAATCCCGTGGTAAGGTACCCTTGGTTTAGATCGTAGAGGGAGGTGAAGGTTGGCGATGCTCGTCGGCTAACAGGAGACAGGGATTTACCCAGTTTCAGGGTCCTCGATCGGTAATGCGACATTTCCTTTTTCTTTCTTTGTTTACTTCAACCCGCACTGAATGCCATTCAACTATGCGCAACCACCACGTACTTCCCGCTCTTTGCAACTCTACCCACACGTGAGTCTACAAACATAGATAGGTCCATTAAAGCGACACGAGTTCCACCATGCCCCCCCCCCTTCGCCGCTCGAAACAACATCATAACTCATACCATTTTCAATACACACCTTAAATAGTCATCGTGCTCCAATCGTCGAACGCCCATGAAAGATGAATCGGTATTCTTGTATCCGCCCCGAAAGATGAACCGCCATTCATGTTTCCGCCCCTAAGATCTCTCCGATTTCGCGGGAAAACTAAAATAAAACTCTTAAATGAAAAAGAAGTGATGAAAATATACCACACAAACTATATAAAAACAGCTGCCTGGGCGAGGGGGGTGGGTGCCCAAAACAACTGCCTGCCTGCCGCTGTATTTGTCTGCCTCCTCCTCTCCTCTCCTGCGCTGCGCCGCATCACCTCACCTCGCTCCAGTCCTCAGATCCAAACCCCCGTCTAAAAACAAAGGCAGAGAGAGGCCTAAAAGCCACCAAAACCCTAACCCTAAGCATCCCAATTCCCCCAATCCCATCTCCTCCAAACCCTATCTCCGTCCTCCTCCTCGCCGCCGCGACCATGGCAGGCTCCTCCGGCGCCGCCGCTGCCGCCGCCTCACCCCGCAGCCAGATGAAAAGCGACCGCTTTTACTACCCTCCCCACCGCCGCCAAAGCCAGGAGCACCAGCAGCAGGGCCTGCAGAGCCGCCGCCCCCCGTCCTCGCCCTCGCTCTCCCCGTCGCCCTCCCCCAGGCGCAAGGCGGCGGCAGCGACGACGGCGGTCACCTCCGCGTCCCTCGACGCGGACAACCGGGCCGATTCCGACGACTCCTCGTCCACCTCCTCCAAACCCTCGCTGGCGTCCGCGGCGGCCGAGGTGAATGTGCCGTCGTCCGGGGCCGTCGCCGAGGAGGAGGCCGGGAATCTGGACCGGTTCCTCGCCTCCACCACGCCCTCCGTGCCCGTCCGGTGCATCCCCGAGGTATACATCCATCCATCCATGGCTAAGCGTGCTGTTGTAGGTTACAGATGCGTGGTGACGTGTAGACAGCGACTTAGTTTAGATTCCTTCATCAAGTAAGCCGCTAAATCGTGACTACATAACAAAGTGTGGATTTTTCTCTAGTCTTAGTCGGTGCTGCTCACCGGTATAGGTCTATTGATGAGATGGGCTATGCGTCATTTTCCAAAAGGAAAGTGAAGGATTCTTGATGAATATGTAGACACTACATTTCATAACTTACTCGGGGCGGAGTGCGCTTCGCCTTGAATTTATTGGTGGTTCCAGGCCATTGAAAGTTCTTAATGGTAGTAGTTGTGGATGGTGAGCAGCAACCGTCGTTCGATTCCAATAGTCCTTTTTTCTTTATAATCTTTTGTCGCCATGCCCCCCCAACCTATGTTTGCTAAAATGTTTTTCCTAGAAGAAAGTCGTCTTAAAGGAATGTGTGTGTTCAGCCAATATTAGTTGTTTTACTATATATTTAAGCACTGCTTTCATGGTGTCAGTGTATGAAATGGACACAGTTAAGTCTCTTTGGAGATTTTTCTTTTCCATTTATTGCGCTTCATGTAACTTAGACATAGTAACTATTCATGTACTCTGATTTTTGCTTGTGATCTGCATATCCGTGCAATACGTATCTGTGCCAATTGCCATCTACAAGTCGTTTGTTTCTCTCAAGGTTTAGTCTTATTTAAGCACTGCTTTCATAATGTTAGCGAATGAAATGGACACAGCTAGTCTCTTTGGAGCTTCTGATTTCCATTTATTGTGCTTGATGTAACTTAGATATAGTAACTATCCAGGTACTTTGATTTTGCTTGCGATATGCATATCCGTATCTGTTCCAATTTCCATCTACAAGTCATTAGTTTCTCTGAAGGATTTAATCATGTAGTGATATTTGCGCATGTTCTGTCCCCGCACAACGGATTTTGATTTCCAATCAAAGGTAGATCCTTTTTGGTTATTAAAGAAAAAAAAGCACATTGCTTCTGTTCTACAATTAAGCTATTTTGGTTTTGTTCTGCTGCAGGCAAGCTTGAGGATGCGGAGGAATGGCGATGCCATGGATTCATCTCCTTACTTCTGCCTTGATGATCTCTGGGAGTCTTTCAGAGAGTGGAGTGCTTATGGGGCTGGTGTTCCCCTGGTGTTAAGTGGCGGTGACTCTGTGATACAATATTATGTGCCATATCTCTCTGCTATCCAGCTGTACGCTGATCCATCTAGACCCGTTGCAAGTACCAGGTAACAACCTTATATAAGCTATGCAAAGTTACGACTTCTAGGAAATTCAACTTTCCAATGTATACATTCCATAGGTCATCTGTTTAGCAGATTCATTTGTATCATTTTTTTGTATGCTCTGTTTTGTTTGAGCTTGGGAATGTTCATATATGGTAACAAAAACTTAACAAATACAATTAAAATTGTGAGGAATGCACTTCAGTATTATAATACTTGCTCTTCCAAAATGTCAAGTGTATTAAAATCTGTCTCAGTTTATGCATACTGATACCGTTTGCAAAACTGAGGGTAGAGGAGGGATTTTCTTTTGTTTCTACCACTTTTTTTAGAGATCTACAAAGGGAAATTCTACTGCTTTGCTA
Source organism: Bromus sterilis (assembly GCA_950022295.1). Taxonomy (NCBI): domain Eukaryota; kingdom Viridiplantae; phylum Streptophyta; class Magnoliopsida; order Poales; family Poaceae; genus Bromus; species Bromus sterilis. Next base: position 438,285,984 of record OX465595.1, read on the forward strand.
AGGTCTCAGCATGCTTTCGTGGTGAAATCCTTTATAGCTTGTGTAATTTCAGAAATTGCTCCTTTATCAACCTGTACAGATGCCGAGCTTGACTTTGTAACTTTAGTACTCCCTCCGTTCCAGATTAGTTGACTTCCATTTGTATTGGAACGGAGGGAGTACTTACCATTTCTGTGAGCTAGGGTTGCTGTGCAAGTTAACTATGTTATGTACATATATAAACTAATAATATGAACAATAGTATAGATGAATAAGAGAAGTCCTGAAAATAGGTACACAACAAATTACTGCTAGCTCAGAATGTGTTTTTGTTTGGGTGACACTTTTGATAGTGTATAACTTTTTCTACTTAATTTTCTCGCTTACTTAAGGCATCCTGGGGATGAAAGTGACGGGGATTCTACGGATTTTAGCAGTGATAGTAGCAGTGAAACTGATGCTGCTCAAAATGGTGGCTTACAAAGTGATGATGGTGAAGCTTATGTATCTGCAAGTTTTCCTATATTTGAGCATCTGGAGCGGGATCCTCCGTATGGCAGAGAACCTTTAACAGACAAGGTAAGTTTTTTTTCCCTAAAACTACTGCATGTTACAGATGTATGGAATCTCATTCTGCTTGCTTTCCAGGTATCAGTTCTTGCGGATAGATTTCCAGCTCTAAAGACATTCAGAAGCTGTGATTTGTTGCCGTCCAGTTGGATGTCTGTTGCATGGTATGTTTCAAACCCTTTTGAGCTTGTTTACTCAGTCATTTTCCAATGGTAAATGTGTTTTTCTCCAATGGTCGGCTGTGCCATGTATTAGTATCTCTTTGCTGTACATGTTCGTACACTTCTGAGAACTCTAATTATTTATGATCAATGTTTTTGTAATGTTTCCTCTTATCACCTATTCTCATTATTTTGACCTCACACTTTATTTGATATCATTTGGCCATGATGTTGTACTTGTTTTTCTTGGGAGAACATTTTGGTTTCATAATATTTAAGCATGATGCCATTGCAGTGGTCAAGTTTATAACATTTGCCAACTGTGCTGGCCCATGCAGAGGATGCCTACCAGTTGTCATGCCTAACACAACTAGGCATGCCTATCGTGCTGTATTTCAGCATAAGATAGAAGAGCAACACTGCACTAGCAGTGCTGCTATGATTCTATACGTTACTGGTTTCATCCTCATGCTTCGATTGCAGGTACCCCATATATAGAATACCAACAGGACCGACACTGAAGGACCTGGACGCGTGTTTCTTGACATTCCATTGCCTGGCAACACCTTCCAAGGGTAAAACACCAGCACCCGCACCCTGTAGTGCCGTATGAAATAGGGAATTTATTATTTTGTCCCCACTAGACGACGACACCAGTATTCTATCTAGATGTGACCTGTACATTATTACACTCACCCTCCCCCATCGGTGCTTGAAATGCTTATGCCTTGCCTTTTTCAACCTGCAGATAGCCATCCCACCACACCAGCATGCCCTGGCTTCGAGGGAATCAGCCACTGCACCAACTCAACGGGAAGACTTTCCTTGCCTGCCTTCGGGCTGGCGTCTTATAAGCTCCGGACCTCCATATGGGCGTCGAGCGGTGCCCTGGAGCAGGAGAGCGTCACCTCGCTGATGCAGGAGGCGGACAACTGGCTCCGCTGCGTACAGGTGGACCATCCGGACTTCCGGTTCTTTGTCTCCCACTTCGGCACGGCGGGGAGATGACTGTGTACATGTTTTTTTTGTGTCTGTTAGTTATATGATGACCGTGTATTGCCAAGTCTGAACTCAGATGGCTGTGCGTTGAGCACTTCTCTCTTATGGCACATAGTGCAGCGCCCCTTTTGCTGTGGGGTTTGTATCGGTTAAAAAAGTCTGCATGCTTTGACACTCCTGTTGTCTCCAATAAGTTATATCCGGTGTAGGAAACTTTTTGTGGGAGAGTAAAAGATGGATCGAAAGTTCGATTGGAGACTTGTAAAACTTTTGATAATATTAGGGGAAAGAATAATTTAGAACATACTAGTTTGTTTGCATATATGGATTGAATATCCTGGGCACCTTTGATCAAGAAGGTGGTATGCTTGTTTCTTTGATCATATTCCATCTGGCAGGCAGCTGGTTCCATGGATTTTGTATGAACATGCCGAAACTATGAGTTATATTTTTAAATATATTTTAGAGACAATCTGGTTTGGTTGACTTGGTAGGGCGCCACTTGTTTTGCCTTGTAAATCACAGCTGCTGGACGGGCAACTTGCTAACTGGCCATCCACTACTGACAAAAAAAAAGTCGTAAATCGAAATACCACATGAAAATTATTTGATTTTGCCTCTTGCCAGTGTACGTATGGTATTGCTGCACAATGACAAAGCAATTACCACAAGAGAACAGTCATACCTGTAACAAATTTGTGTGTCGCGAAGAAATCTATTGCCTTGATTCCATAGTGTAACATAATTTCGCAGGCTATGTTAGGTTGCAAAATAATCTTAATGAAGGAATCATTAATCTACTACGATGATGGTGTAATTATCTTGGGAAGTTTACCATGGTCTCAGCTGGTCCATCCAAGGTAATGCACGTCCGGCCGTGACCTGCCAAGCACTCACTAATGGCGAAAACTTCCAGGAGGAGGAGACCCATCTCTCTCTCTCAATCATGCCGTCCGTCATGGCCGGCCTCGTCTCTATCTCCGTCTCATCACATGGTCAATATATAAAGCATCTCAGGTCTCTCTCTCTCGGTGCTCCAACTGCAGCAAACGCGGTGACCCCCGACACGTTACATTTCGCCAAGGTAACAGATAGAGCGACAATGAGGGATCTCGAGGAGTTCCGGGGCTCGTCGGCGACGGGACCGCCGCCGCGGAACAGCGGTGGCGGCGGCGAGGGGTCTACGGTGACTTCGTCGTCGTCGGCGTCGTGGTGGGCGGGCGACCCGGAGGCCAAGCGGCGGCGGAGGGTGGCGGCGTACAAGGCCTACGCCGTGGAGGCCAGGGTCAAGGCGTCGCTCCGCCGCGGGTTCCGCTGGATCAAGGACCGCTGCACCGGCATCGTCCACCGCCGGTGACTCAACGACGTCCGGCCGGCATCGTGCGACGACGTGCTTTGACCTTCACCTTCTCGCTGTTTATACTTTCTTGTTTTCTCCTCCCCTCTCCATCTTTCTATTTTCTTCATGCAAAGTTGCCTTCATGTCTTATTATTTTGTTCTTATGGACGCAAAGCAACATACAGAAAAGAAATCGTCCCAATAACAGTCGACGCAGAGTTCTTCGTGCATGATTATTGACCTCAACAATATTATCATAGTACTCCCTCCGCAAACTAATATAAGATGTTTTAGATATTTACGGAGGGAGTATCTTTTATCTTTCATCTGCATGATAATTATGTAACACTAGCGAGATATAGGGCAGCCCGATACACAGAACTCCTGCTTGCGCACGATCCGATGAAGGGTCCAACCAATTTGGGTCTTTCGTATTTTCCTACATTTTTACTGGAGACTATTTGCAAGACTTGAAACCGTGACCTTATTCTTTCTGAATACACTCACAATCTACAACACTGAACATAGCGAAAAACCAATTGTCCCCCGACCCCCGCGTCGCCTCCCTTGGTGTCACTGGGGGAACCTCGCCGGCGCCACCTCCTCCGCCCTCCTCCACCCCTACATCTCGCCGCCGCCTGAGGCGGGCACGGCGGACGCGGAGGGCCCGTGGGCTGCCGCCAATCCGGGCTCGGGTAGGCCGCTCGGCTCTTCGGCGGACCTGGCGAGCAGCTGCAGGGGTCGGCCAGCGGCGTGGTGGGTGCTGGTGTTGGCCGCGGAGTTGGGACGAACGGTGGCGCGAAGCTCTGCATCTACGGGTGCGCGAAGCTGTGCCTGTAGACACACATCCTATCCATGGAGGGTTACAAGGACATGTGCAGGGAGATGTCAACGCGAAGGGTGCGACCTGGCCGTGGAGGTCGGGGCCAGGAGTGGCAGGCGTCGCGCGCGCCGGTGCTCTGTTGGAGCATGGAGGTCGGCATTCTGCTGTTGGCGTATGCTCGGACGCCGGGGCGGCGGCCCCATACCTTTTCTTCTTCGGCGACGGCGATCGAGGTGGCTGTGCGGGTAGTGCCACGGTTGGAGCTCGGGTGCATCAGCCTCGGTCATGCCAGGGACGCTTGGCGTTGGTCGTGGCTTGGTCGACGACTCTGCGTGGTGCAGGTGGCGGCGGCAGGGTGTTTTGGCAAGTGCCTTTGATCTGAGGTGGTGGCTCATGTGGGTGATGGCTCTCCAATGTCGGTCCGAGGGGAGGCTGTCTTGGCTGCTCAGGGCGTAAGCCTTGCTTTGACCTCGGTCGGAGCCGACGATGGCGATGCCTGTGGGCGCCGCTCACCTTCTTGAAGGCGTCATCGTTCGAGGGCCTCTGGACTCCTCTCTTGCACTCCGAGAAAACCCTTGTTCCGGATCCCTGGAGCAGACGATGGTGGTGCCTCGGTGTCGCGACCCTTCTTGAAGGCATCGTTCTGGAGTGGTTTGGCTAGGGGAACTATCGGCTCGGGTGGTGCGTGGCCTTGGGGCTAGCGTGGAAGCCAGAGCGGCGTCTCCGGATCTCGTCTTCGCAGAGGAATTTCGACACTGACCACTTGGGTAGCAGTGTCGTCGTCATGCCTGGTGCGCGGCCTCGGGGTCGGCGTGGAAGCCGGAGCGGCGACTCCGGATCTCGTCTTCGCGGAGGGACGTCTACACTGGCCACTTGGGTAGCAGTGTCGTCGTCAAGCCTGGTGCACGGCCTCGGGGTCGGCGTGGAAGTCGGAGCGGCGGCTCCGAGTCTCGTCATCATGGAGGGGTGTCTTCACTGGCCACTTGGATAGCAGTGTCGTCGGCCAGCGTGGTACGCGGCCTCGGGGACGGTGTGTGTTGTTTTTCGTCTGTAAGTCGGAGCGGCGGCTCCGAGGGATGGTTGTTGAGTGTTGGTGCCGATCGCTTGGGTGATGGTGTTGACGACTCGTAGGGTGCGCGGCCTTGGGGTCGATGTGGTTACCGGAGTGCCTTCTTGAGGATGTGTTGTAACAGTTTTTGCTCGGGTTTCAATTAATTAACTGGACAATTTTTTTTTAAAATGAATCGGGCCCTAAGGGACCGTGTTTAAAAAAAACGTGACCTTATGATAACAGTAGTAAGACATGCCCCCAAAATTCTCTAGTCCACGCACATGAGATTGCTTGACGCTCCTTATATACTAATAGTACAAGTTGGCTAACCTCCAGCCTCTCCTATGCGTTCCAAGCTTTGGGCCCCATCTCTCCTGCTTTGACACGCGTATTGATTTTCACCCCACTTTGATGATAGTTTTCTGCCTACTTTCTTGCTCTGAATCGATGTGTTCACTGCTGCCAGTTTTTGCTAAGTTTGTTTGCTCTTGGTTTCTGCTATTTTTTTTCATTTTGCCTTGGATTGAATATTAAAGCAGCTAAGATAGGATCCTTCTTTGAATTTTGAATTTTTCAAGGACTTTGACAAGTTGACACATGTCAAGCAATAAATAGAGTCTGAATAAATAATAATTATGGATGCATGCTAATCACATATGAAAAGTATTCCCATAGTACGCACAGATGAACAGTACATGTGATAAAAATACCAGCGAGATAAAAAACCCCCGAGATTTTTATACATAAATAAGAAAGACCTTTCTAAGTTTGTGCACACCACATTTAAATTAAATGACTAAGCTAGAATTTTTTTCTTTTCAATTTTTTAGCTAAGCCAGGGTTTTGTTTTTACAATTTTTTAGCTTCTTACGAAATGACTTACGTCAATGCATTTGCGAATGGGTTAAAACTAAATTTAGGGCACGTGCTACGTAGAATGCAACGGCTTTTATCCTGAATTCTTTCTCATGAGCCAAGACCTTCGACAAGTAATCCATATGCACTGCTTTGATTAGCTAGATCTTTATCGGAAAAAAATTAGCTAGATATTATATTTTTTCCACGACTTCTCGATCTCCACGGCTCATCTTCTAAGTTTGTGGACGCCACATTTAATTTAAATGACTAAGCCAGAGATTTTATTTCTTTTCAAAATTTTAGCTAAGCCAGGGTTTTGTTTCTACAAATTTTTAGCTTCTTACGAAATGATTTGCGTCAATACATTTGCGAATGAGTTCAAACTAAATTTAGGGCACGTGCTACGGAGAATGCTATTGCCATAGTACGCACAGATGAACAGTACCTGCGACAAAACTACCAGGAAGATAAAAAAACCCCGAGATTTTTATACATAAATAATGAGAGACCTTTCTAAGTTTGTGCACGCCACATTTAATTTAAATGACTAAGCTAGAGATTTTTTATTTTCAAAATTTGAGCTAAGCCAGGGTTTTGTTTCTTCAAATTTTTAGCTTCTTACGAAATGACTTGCGTCAATACATTTGCGAATGGGTTCAAACTAAATTTAGGGCACGTGCTACGAAGAATGCAACGGCTTTTATCCTGAATTCTTTCTCATGAGCCACGACCTTCAACACATAATCCATATGCACTGCTTTGATTAGCTAGATCTTTATCGAAAAAAAGTTTAGCTAGATATTTCATTTTTTCCACGACTTCTCGATCTCCACGGCTCATTTTCTAAGTTTGTGGACGCCACATTTAATTTAAATGACTAAGCCAGAGATTTTATTTCTTTTCAAATTTTTAGCTAAGCCAGGGTTTTGTTTCTACAATTTTTAGCTTCTTACGAAATGACTTGCGTCAATACATTTGCGAATGGGTTCAAACTAAATTTAGGGCACGTGCTACGGAGAATGCAACGGCTTTTATCCTGAATTTTTTTCTCATGAGCCATGACCTTCAACACGTAATCCGCATGCACTGCTTTGATTAGCAAGATCTTTATCGGAAAAAAAAATTAGTTAGATATTTCATTTTTTCCACGACTTCTCGATCTCCACATCCCATTGAAAATCACTTCTCTCATGCATGTTGCTCACAGCCTCAACACGTACATAGGCGCCCGCCATCGTCAAACGTGATCGCATTTCCAATGCATTTGCCCTACGACTCCTAGCGCCATCAGTGTGACGTCGTAACCTTTCTCGCGTCTTCCCCGCTGCAAGACGACGTCATTGCTTGACCCGTGTCGAGGGAAGATGGCACATGAATATACCATCGCGTGGGAGCCCGACTCCTGGCAATCGGAGAAGGATGATTGGACCGACGCGCACGAGAAGTTTCGGCGGAGAGGGGACATGTCACGTAATATCATCTCTCAATTTCATGTGCTTTATTCAGTCAATTCATTCAAGTTCTATTCATTTTTTTTATATCCGCAGCATATCCATTGTAATTTGAGTTATTGTTCTAAAAGGGCTGATATATATCACTAGAAATATTATATGTGTGTAATTTTGCTCATGAGTCCATCCGATGCATGATGCTTGATTGTTTCGACTATGTAATCAGCCATCAGTTCTATCTGATTCAAGAATTTAGTTGAAAGAGACAACAGATAATATTGTTCAAGTGAGAAATTTAAGGATCTCTAATGGTAAATATGGTGATGATCTATTTGATTATTATGCAACCTCATAGCTCATGTTGGTATCTTTAGATGGAATTGTGAACCCACTGGACTTCCTGTTGTACATCTATTTATCCATCATCATATGACAGTCTTTTTTTCGATTTCTTCTACACACGTTCATATTCATTTATTGCACCATGTGGAAGGTTAAAATAATAAATTTTGGATTGCAGATTGCAGATTGCAGATTGTGAGCTTTTGTACTTGGTTTTATGCACTCATTTGACCTATGTAATCGTGTGTACTAAATAAATGTTCATACTTAGTTAAATTCACAAAGCAAGACTATCAAGTAGCTAGATAATTTGTTTTGCAAAATTCATTTAAGAAAACAATAACATTCCTTCACTTTACTTAATGTACTCCCTCTGATACATAATAAGTGTCTTTTATTTAGTATAAAGTTTATACTAGCTTAGTACAAAATAAAAAAAACATTTAATATGGATCATAAAAAGTATAATTTTTACCATGGTTAGCAATTTTTGGAGCCGTTGAATTAAATTTCTTTTGATCCTTCTAATTAATGATAGAGAAATGCACATAGACTTCTCGACAAGCAAGGCGTGTCGCCGTGCCTTTGTCCGCTAGTTCAGTACAGAGTAACAAGCCTGGATGTTCGAATACTCAAAACCGATGCCCACGCTCATCTACACCCGAATACAAGAAAAATGAGAACAAATAAGAAAAATAATAAAAAAGCATTTTTTTTATGATGAAAGGTGTTTAAGTGCAAGATGTTCGTGTAAGATTTGAAGAAGTTCGAACATCTAAGGACCTCGCGGTAACAAAGACAAATTCAGTCCGAATAGTGCATGAGCAGTACATGTTTGAACAAACTGCAATTTTGTCTTTTTTTACCGCGAGCTCCCTAGATGTTCAAAAAATTTCAAATCTTGCACGAACATCTCACACTTACACATCTTTCACCATAATTGTTTTGATTTTTTTCCTATTTTTTACTTTTACCTGGGTCTAGATGAACCTGGCACCGAAACGCCCTGGATGTTTCATGTCAATCAGATGGATAAACGGGCATGATTTTTTTTATCGCCAGGACATAGTTTATATGGATATGATTTTCAAGAAAAGCTCAGCACACTGGAACATTCACATTAACTGTGAAATGATCAAGATTGCAGCACCAGCTGTTTACAGCAAGTTCTCACGCAGCTAGAAACATTATTCCCGTTTTTTGTGATCTCACTGGAGTAAACTACTTTTACTCCCATACTTAGCCCCGTAAAGCTTTACGGGGGGTTACAGAAAAAACTGGGCAGCTTTGCCCATCAGCTAAACAATCTCTGCCATTCGAAGTTTGAAATTTTTGCATCAGCTCAGACGTAGTGAACCCCCTCACCTTGGATCACCTCACCGATGCGGTAAGCAGGGCTCGATTCTTCCAGAATTCTGTCCGCTGCGTCTTTGCTTACTACAAGGACCATCCCAACACCCATGTTGAATGTTCGCAGCATCTCTGCATCTTCGATTTTGCCAACCTACAAGTGCCGGAAAAACACAGGCTAAGGAGGAGACAAAAAAAGCACACTGCACGCAGATGGATAAAAAACATAATGATGGTCTATGAACTGTCCGTCTTTCTCTGGGCTACAAAGATCCTGTGGTTATTCTATCATTTGATGCTTTTAGAGCTCCCAAATCCCCATCTAATCCAAGCTTAAAAACTACAGGTCCTTTAATACACATGCCAGCACTATAAAGACTTTCTGCACCGTATGTATCAAGCATCAACAAATTAGTTACTTCGATCTTTGTTTCGTTACAAAGTTCCTAGTACCATTGGATGTGTCTGTCTGCCATTCAAATCTTTCCTGACATTAAATGTATTCGAAATGGATATTAAACCATAATTCAATATTTTGATTAAAAAAAACAAGTGAATACATTACAGGGGCTACAAGAACATGCATGCCAATCTCATGGATCATCAGCTCTTACCTGTTGAAGCCACTCGAACACAGGCAGCACATTCCAAGACCCGGTAACAATTTTCGCCCCAAGTCCAGAAGGAAATATTCTTGGGATATTATCAGTGAAGCCACCACCAGTAATATGGGCTAGTCCTTTTACACCACCCTTGCTGATAATCTCAAGTACCTTTTTTTCATTCCAAACAATTGAATCAGAAATTCAGGTAAGAATACATTAGAAATAGGAGAGGTTCTTCAGAATAACCTTACCTGCTTGACATAAATGACAGTTGGCGCCATGAGAGCTTCACCAACAGTAGTTGTTACGCCATCATTTCTTGGGAGCGCATCAGTCAAAGAGAGCCCACTTCTCTCCAGTACTCTAGGAGAAAAAATACATTTTCCCCACTGTCATTAACCAGAAGCAATAATGGTATGAAGAGGAAAGAATTGGTGACATCAGATTTGCACTCTTAATCATCTATGTGAATTTTATACAAATGGAGCTGGATAAACGCAATACCTCCTAGCAAGAGAGAACCCATTCGAATGAACCCCACTGGAAGGAAGGCCAATCAGGACATCTCCCTCCACGATGTTTTTACCGTCGATGACTTTATCCTTCTTTACAGAACCCACAGCAAAACCACTTAGATCATATTCACCATCCTTGTAGAAACCAGGCATTTCTGCTGTCTGTATCACCAATAGTCAACTAAGTTATCAATACTTCAGGAGAGTAAATACCAATACTAGACTAAACCAGAAGGCCATGTTAAGTATTTATGTGTTACTTTGAGTTGACTTTGTCCATGTACCAAGATTAAATAATCAAATAGCCAGATCATCTAGTTACTATTAGACTGATGTCTGTAGATCATTAGGTACTCTCACAGTTTATAAATCATGTGTATTAATTCCAGAATATCTCACCTCTCCTCCTAGGAGAATACAATCTGATTGCTGGCATCCATCCACAATTCCCTTGATAACCTATAAAAGTTCAAAACAAATTTACAATCAGCGAAGATATCATCCTCCATGGGAGGAAGAGAGATAAAATGAGCAAGAGCAAGAGCAAGAATTACTGTGTCAAATGAGGAACAACATCGACGGTACCTTTTCTGCAAGGTCAACATCAAGCTTGCTCGTAGCAAAGTAATCGAGGAAGAACATTGGCTTCGCGCCTGAAGTTACAATGTCGTTGACACTCATAGCAACCTGCCGTGACGGATCAGACACAGAACAATTCATTGACTCTCCTAGGAAATATGACAAACAACATGTATGAAAAGCAAGTGGAAACATACCAGGTCAATCCCAATCGTGTCATGAATACCGGTATCAAACGCAAGCTTCAGCTTCGTCCCAACTCCATCAGTACCGGCCACAAGGTACTCATCCCCTGTTCAATAAAAACAACAGGAGACCAGATTTTACTAACATGTCAGTACATTTCTGCATCCAAGTAAGTAAAACGAGTAACAGCTAGTCGAATACATGATGCAGACTTGCCCAACTGCTTGTGTTTGGCAGATACATATATGATATATCCATTACTGCTTAGGCAAATACATGTCACAACTATAAGAAAATCTCACTTTCCACACCTGTCAACATATATCTACCAAACAGTAGTATAGTACCTAAAAAAGAGCCCCCTCTTGCTGAGGAAAAAGAAGGCCATATGCCAATCAATTACTCAATTACATGACAGGGTCTTCCCCTGTACAACCAACTTCCCGTATATGCACAATCAGAAGCAACGGATTTATTTCCTGCTTGTCAAGGCTTGAATTCTGAATTGCGGCGCATGGGGCAAGAGGGACCGCCGATAACTAGATCAAAAAGGCAGCAGGAAGAATAGAAGTGCACCGTGGGGGTAGAGGCCGCCGAAGCCGCCAATCCCGGGGGCCAGCTTGCGTATGCGGCGGACGAGCTCGGTGCCGGCGTCGATGTCCACGCCGGCGCCCTTGTAGGTCATGCCTTCCTCGGAGCCAGAGCCGGAGCCAGAGCCGGAGCAAGACATGGCGACGCGGCGCATCCCGGCGGCGGACGGAGTGGGGAGGCGGACCCGGTTTTGCAACTGGGGGTGGCCGCGGAGAGGAGAAGCGGGGGCGGCCGCCGGCGCGCGGAGGAGGTGGAGGAGGCGGTCGGCGGCCATGGGGTGGAATGGAGGGGAGGAAGGGGGGCAAAAGGTTTAGGCTTTAGGGCTTTTGGATGCTCTCTCGTGCGGCGGATGGGTGGCTTGGGTCGCCGTCTTTTAATCTCTTTGTTTTCGCTTCAAAAAAGAAATTATGTCTGTGCTTTTAGATATTTTTTGAATCAGAACTTTAAAATTGTTTCCAGATATTTTTTAACAAGAATTTTAAAATTATTTCCAGCTATTTTTTTCGACCTACTTTGTAAGGATAAGGAGGAATCATCAATAATTGGGCATGGGCTACGGTGAAATGGCCCAGCCACATTGCACGGTTTTTTAAACACGAAAAAATGAAAAGAATTTGAAATGTAAGAATTATCACTAGAAAGACCAATTATAGAAGAAAATCACACTTATACTTTAGGATAGTGCAAAATTGTCATGGCATTGGGTAATTTGGTCGTAGAAAAAAAAGAATTTATGTAGGGTTGACAATGATATTATACGAAATGATCATTTTTTAGAGGGGTTTTACTAATTGAATTTTGAATGCACCTATATTAGATAAATACTCTTTCCTTTTTAAATTAGATGACTTTCATTTATGTAAAGCCAGCTAGGTTTTATGCTTTAGCCTTGAATGGTGAGGGAGCATGGAATAGAAAAGACAAAGAAGATGATGAGGCACAACAACAATAAGAACCTTCATGGACTAGAACCAGAATATAAAATTTGACTCAGTATCAAGTAAGAACATTTTTATACTAGTAGTAGATTTTAATCTTTTTTAGCCTAAAAATACATTTGAATCCTTTTTGTAAAAATAAAGATAAAAGGGGGAAACACATCTTAGTGTAATCTCTACTACTTTTAAAAAATAGTGTTTTCTCATTGTCGACAGAAACACCTTCATCCAATTATTCTCGTACGCTAACACGTCCATCAATCATCAATAATATATCTTTCATGTATGCGAGCCGGTCATTGATTTTTTTTTCTTTGCACAATTACTTTGTGATTAATGTTATGGAATCACTTCCCTAACCAATGTCACAAATGAATCTTTAATAAATCAAATCTAAAAATGCAATCTCTGATGAAGCAATGAAACTAACTACACATGACAATGATTTTTTTACCATGGCAGTTCATTTTTAATGCATGACAATATTTAATAGTGTATCTTCGTTGCAACTCATAGGAAATTGAAGTAAAATAAATAAATAAGTGTGATTCTTCCTTCCATAATGATAGAAGGTAGATGGCCCACCCGTGCTGATGTGAGCCTTGTGGACGTGGCACGCAAGCCCGAAGACTTTCGGGCATGAGCCTCACTGGTCACGACAACGTTCTTTCTCCGATCTGACCGAGCCTAGCCAATCCGATGAAGTAGAAAGGGAAATGATATGCATAACCACGTTTCATCCACCGCCTTGGTTGTACGTCACGTGTCCTTTCTATGGACCCCACCATCACGCTTGATTGCAAATATCCCACACACGGCTTCCCTATTTCACATAGTCTCAAATCAAAGCCTGTACTCGCAAAAGAAGAAGGTGCTCTACGCCGTCATTAAAGAGCATATCCTCTATGTCAAATTCTTGGTTCGTCGGAACTCCATAGGTCCATCTACGAAATTTGCGTCCTGAGTTCATAAAAGAAACTGGTCGAAAAAATAGGTAAAAAATCATCCAAAATCTTACCTTTGGGCGGAGTCAAATACGGCGCACTGGACCCCTTCTTCTTCACCGCATCCCCCTTCTTATTCACCGCAGCTGCACCCTTCTTGTTCACCGCCGCCGCCCCCTTTTTCACCATCGCCTTTGCCTAAGGCAGCCGAATCCACTGGATCTGTTGGCGGAGAAGATGTGGGCGAGGACGATGAAGCCTCTACGCGGAACTGGACGACGGGGGATGGCTGGGGAAGGCAGTATTCTCGTGAAATTTAAGGCGGGGGTGACAAAAAAAAGATTGTTGGGCATTGAAATTTCTCTCCCGCCAAGTCGCGGACGGGATAGATAATACTACTCCTAAATTAGTGATCTAAAATATCTTATATTAGTTTACAGAGGGAGTACAAAAGTGTGGTGGCAAACGCGAGGTATATCGCCCGCGGGATGATTTTAAGCACTTCTTACGGGATGAACATATATATAGTGCATGCTCAGACCTTTTTTCACTACGAAATTCACGGGATAAGCGATTTTGACGGATTTGCTAGAGTTGCTCTTACCCAATCCGTTTTATCGTCCGCTCTATCTTCTTTTGGTTGACTGTGCAGTGTTGTGTACATCCGGATCTATCTATCTCCAGTTTCTCCACTGATTCGATCGAGGGTGTGCCAGAACAAAGTGGCGTTGGTTGTGACCACCGTGTGAAACGACGTCCAGAATGGCAGTGGCATAGATGCCATCGCGTGCTCTCTACGTCGTGCGTCCGCCCATCCAGCAGCAGCAGGTAGCGTACGTACAATCTTTTCTTCCGTGTACCCATTGCCTGGCAGTTGGCATGCCCAGCTTGGGCGAAACTTGATAGTTAATCCGTATTTTTCTTACTCCTCGATTCAAAGACCTATATAAAGCTAAGCAAAGGCCGAGAAAGGTGGATTTAGGGGTAGCTAAATTATCTACTACTAATATAAAAAGCACCTCGTTCAAATCATCTTCACCGTTAAACAACGTCGATCTAACGATGCAGATTATTTCCATGTTTAACGGAGCACAACACCCCTTATCTACTACTAATATAAAAAGCACCAGAGGTGTTGATCCAAATCATCTTCACCGTTAAACAACGTCGATCTAACGATGCAGATTACTTTCATGTTTAACGAAGCACAACACACCTTATCTACTACTAATATAAAATGTACTACTAATATAAAAAGCACCAAAGGAGCTGATCCAAATCATCTTCACCGTTAAACTAACGATGCAGATTACTTCCATGTTTAACGGAGCACAACACACCTTATCTACTACTAATATAAAAGGCACCAGAGGTGCTGATCCAAATCATCTTCACCGTTAAACAACGTTGATCTAACGATGCAGATTACTTCCATGTTTAACGGAGCACAACACACCTTAAACCCTAAAATTTACTATTAATTATCCACCACTGCCATTGCTTATAATTCGCTGAGAGAATAACTATCAACTAATTAAAAAAACTAATTAATACGATTGTCCGTTAAAAAAGAAAACCTTTTCATTGACATTAGCGTTCAAAGGTAATCCTTCCCTGGTCATCTCATCCCCGCCTATGCAGCCCATCTCGAATATGTGAAATGAAGTGGATTATTTTCCCCAAATATGTGAAATAATGTGGATTATATGATATCCCCTAAGATGTGAAATGTTAGTATTGTTGTGCATGTTAATTCAGCTTCAGCTTCGAGTCCCTGTACCGATACGCGTTCGGGCCGAATTTTTCTCCCCATCCCTCCCCTTCCCGCGATGCACCTGCGTGCGCCGCGGGGGGCAAAGCCTAGCGCCAGCCAACAAGCCCCCTCTTCGTGCTCCTATCCCCTCGCCGCCGCCCCTCGTGTCGGCGAGCAAAGTCCGGCCAGCGCGGGGGGCGATGGGGCGCTTCTTCCGCGCGAGGTGTCGACGAGTGCGGTCCCTCGGGTTGAGTGATGTGACGCTATCTGAGGGCACGACGGCGAGGTGGTGGAGGCTGGCCTCGGCGGCCCTCCTCGGCGACAGCCCCTTCGGGTTGTGGCGGTCCTGCCGGAACTATGGCCAGATATGGCTTCGGCTGGCGTCTGGCTCGGATAGGAGTCGCGGACTGCGGTCGACATTGTGGCGTTTTCGTGGCGTTCTTCTGGGTGTCGGTGGTGCGTATCTTACGGGCAGCGAAGGATCTTGGTGTTGTCGTCAGTTTGGCGGCGGCGGCTCTGCCGGTTTGCCCTATATGGCAGCGCGGGCTGAGGGCGACTTCGGCGAGAGTTGCGACAGCTTTGGTTGGTGGAGGCGCAGGCGGCGCAGAGCGGTGGTGGCAGCCAACCCTCTCTTGGATTAGGTCCGACGATGCGCGGAGCTGTGCGGACGCTGCCACATTCGATTCGGCCCACATAACCGATACTTTGCAACTAAATAGACTCTTAACTAATACTGATATTATATTAGTATATTAGTAGCTTTTTAACATAATTAAGCAGTGATAATGCAATTGCATTTCAGGAGGAAGAACCCTAGGGTTCTCGGGTAGACAGGAATAAAGAAACTAATGCGGCGTAAAGTTCAAAGTTTTTATTCTTATTTTATTTAATATCGTCGTACCAATAAGGATGGATAAAAATGTCTTTAATATTATACGTGTGTTGCACGTGCAAGCTTACTAGTTCGTGGAAAGCAGCAGGAGGCAGTGGTAGAAGTGTATTTTTTAAACGATGTGGTAGAAATGTATTGAAGTATGCAAATGTCGGGTGTTACTCATAATGCTTTGTATTCACTTGATGCTATATTTTAAGATAATAGAATCATCCTTTATTGAAAAAGAAGTGTGTTGAAGTAGTATGGTATATGAACGAGTAGAGTAAAACACGGCGGTCACGCAGCTCTCATTTTAGTGGATCATCATCTTTTTCACATTCTCATTTCCACCTCACTATAAGGTGTGTGACCACGTGAATGTCACATGATTTTTGTTGGATGAAGCGCGCTTCAAAGTTTTGTTCGAGAGGGTCAAATATGGAGGCCAGAAGGTCAGATATGAAAAACGCATAATGCATGTTTGATAGCAATAATATAGCGATTTTAACATAACTGGCCTGCTTTTGCTGCATGCGTTTCATATGACGACTATTTTAAAGTTGAGTTATTTTTTGGTGACTCTCCTATAATTGCTACACACCTATCCTCGGTATGAAAACATCGCTCAGCTCATTATTTGCAAAAATATTTTTTTAAGCATCCAACATAGCCTGAGATTATACGGTTTAGCAGAAACACTTACAACTCTTCATTATCTTCTTGCCCAAATGATCCCAAGTATCTTCCAAAATTTATTCTCGTTTTTTTGTTAGAAAAAGAGCTGCGAAGAATAAGTAAAAAAAAGAGCGATGAAACAATAGAATATGAGTATATAATTAGAGAAACTCTAGCAGAGTCGCCATAATTTGGCGCGATCTTCAAAGTGCCATGCATGGTGATCCTGCTCGATGGTTCCCGTCCGATGGTGGAGCCTAATGCGGCGACGATGGCCATGTGTGCCACATTTTCCTTGCCTCCTGAGGACTTCAACACTCGGTGTTTCTCCCTCGATGACTTCCTACTCTTCGGTCCCTTTTGAAGATCAAGCTACACCTTGGTGACCCCCTCCCTCTTGCATCGACAACCCCACACTACTTTTGGAGTCGTGGAACCGCCAACTCCAGGTTATCGTCAAGACCGAAGGGGAGTTTATTCCATTGAAGCTTAATAGATCTCAGAATAGGGTAGCAGATAGTCTGACAAACTACAACCGAACGGAACTTTGTACCGCGGTTTGGCTGGGCCGAGGACCTCCGGTTGTGGATGCTCTTCTGTCAGAAGATAGGAACCCTACGACCTAAGGAATAAATTCTTTTTACCCGCAAAAAAAAACTCCAGGCTATCAGCCGTCGGCACCATACCGACTCAAGATTGATCTTACCGGCATCCCCTGCCATCTTAATTCTTCCACTAACTTAATTATCACTCCTTGAAGAGGACAAAATAAAAATGAATACATTTTATTTTGATTTATTTATGGAGCAAACATTACAAATACTATATTTTAGTCGATTAATAGACAAATATAAAATCATGGTGAATGATAAAGCACATTCGAATAGCTGAATTTAAATGTTTACGGGTAATTTGAGGATCTGCATTAGAGCATCTCCAGCCGCGCCCCCAAGAGGCCCCCAAGACGGCGAAAATAGCGCCGGACGGACGTATTTCGCCCAGTCGCGCCCCCCAAGACCCCAATTAGCGCCGGATCGGGTCGATTTTGAGTCCGGCGATCCCAAGACGAACCCAGTGCGCTGGGGGTCGCTTGGGGGCGCCGGACGAAACTAAAGCGGATGCCTGGCCCACTGGCAGACCAAACCGACCCAAAAGGGACATCTCCCCCCACCTCTCCCCACCGCGCTTGTCGTCGCGGGCCGCCACTAGATAGCCGTTTCTGCCTCCCAAAACACGCCGCTGCTTCTCCCCCGCCGCCCCTCTTCCAAGGCCGCCCCCTCCCCGCCTAGTTCACCGGCGTTTGGCCGGCGCGGAACGCCAAGCCGAGAACGCCGGCGCAAAGCCGCGCCCACCTCGCGCCCCACCCGTTCGACGAATTGCGGCCCCGAGATGGACTCCGACGTCGAGACACTCTTCGCCGCGTTGATGGAGGAAGAGGCGATCGCCGGCGCCCAGGACGACGAGCACCTCATGATGCTCGCCGCCTTGGCTGACCTGTTCGGCGCCAACAAGGAGCCGCAGCGAGGAGGTTCCAAGATGGGCCGCCGGAAGGGAAAGGAGAGGGGCCGTTCGGAGGGCTACTGTTTGCTCTACTCCGACTACTTTTCCGATGTTCCCCGGCACGACGAGAAGGTATTCTGGCGACGGTACCGCGTGGGCCGAAAGCTCTTTCTTTGCATTGTCAACTGATGGCGGAGAAGTTAATAGGTTTAGTGGGATTGTCTTGCCCGTTAACCGCGCCAATAAACGATTCTTGATAACCCACAAGTCTAGGGGATCAATTGTAGCTTTTCGATAAATAAGGATGTCGATCCCAACGAGGAGCAGAAGGTACTGATAAGTGACACTGGATAAGGAAAAGGCTGCACACACCGAAAGATAACTATTTAGGGGTTTTTGATTTAAGCAACAGAAAAGTAAAAGACAGGCAAAGTAAACAGAGTAACTGAGGAGTAGCAAGTGGCCCAATCCTTTCACAAGGATAAGCCTAGGAACTGAACTTATAAAAGCTAAAGCGTTCTCGAGAAAACACAAGAGAGATAGTCAAGTCACTTTCACCATACTCTGCCAAGTAATATGTATCGTGTTGATAAGTGTCGGTGGGTGGATCAATGCTAGTACACCTTCTAGACTAAGATAAGTGTACTTTTATGATTACACACCTTGCAAGCATCCGCAAATACAAGGTAGTAATTAAGGCATAAGCCTAACCACAACATTACGATCAAGGATCCATAACTCCCTTGTGCGAAAGTCTGCGAACTGGGGTTCAGGTTTCTGTCACTCCGGCAACCCACCGTAAGCATCCTTTGTGCACAATGTATTCCTCTAGGCCCATGAAAGGTGAAGTGTTATGTGTTCGACTCACATAACACCACTAGATAAATAACAACACAACTTAAGTATCAAACAACACATAATACTTCAACATAGTATGACTACTAACGACTAGACTTCTCCCATGTTCTCAAGAACTAAAGTAACTACTCACAAGACATAAAAGAGATCATGATCAGAGGTGATAGATGGGTGGTAAACAATCTGGACACAATGATATTTCTCCAACAAAACTCAATAGCATTCACCACAAAATAGTAATCAACACCAATAGAGTAGAGAGGACAGATAGTACGGTTTACAACACAATTTGCAATTGTGAGATGAGATGGGATGAAGATGGAGATGGTGCTGATGTTGGGGATGATGTTGATGATGATCTCGATGATGCCCGTGACGACGACGATGATGATGGCGACGATCTCCCCTTCCGGGAGGTGATCTCCCCGGCGGAATCTGCCCGCCGAAGATGGCTTTTCTCCTCTATAGGTTTCCGCCCCGTGGCGGCGGCGAAACACGGAAACGACTCTACTTTTAGGGTTTTCACCCCAGGGGGGTCTTATAGGCGAGAGGGGACACCGAGGGGGGCCACCAGGCATCCAAGAGGGTGCATGGCGCGGCCAGGAGGGGGGGGGGCGCCAGACACCCTTCTGGCTGCCTGGTGGGTCCCCTCACCTCCTCCTTCAGTGATTCCCAGTCAATCTTCATAAAAATGATCCCCGTAAAATTTCATCGCATTTGGACTTGATCTGATTCAGCAACTTGGTATCCACTTTTTACCGCTGAATTCTGGTTCTGCTGCTTCGACACCGGAAAGTTGTAAACTGTGTAAAATAAGCCAAAACAACATAAGAACAATACTTTAAAGTGGAATATATCAATGAATAAGGTGAAATCACAATATAAAATAGTGATGCTTTTTGGACATATCAACTCCCCCAAGCTTAGACTTCGCTTGTCCTCAAGCGATTGCTGAGCTCGGTAAACCTGTCCACAAGTTTAGAGAGTGAAGCGTCGATTAAAGAATACGAACAAGAAGCATCAAGATTTTCACCAAACTTAAATATCCTAAACAACAACCTCAACTCATAAGGCCCTTATGAGAAGGTAGTAACAATTATAACAAAGTAGGACCTGGAAAACTCATCAAATCATGACAAACATAGCCTTGGTCAAGGAACAACTAATAACTTTTACTTTTGTTGTTTCACTTATAATGGAACAGTTGAAGCTTTTGAAAGAACATGCTATTAGTCAGGAAGTGCACATATCAACACAAAGGAAGATGTTTTACTAAGCATAAGCTTTTGTAAACAACTCACTTATCAAAAGATAATGTCAACAAAGATGTAACATGCTAGATTTCAATGCAACTTTATATGCAAGCATCTTTATCAACATCAAGTGTCTGTTCTCTCTCTAGAAAGGAAGGAAGTAGGAAGGACTGACTCAGCAAAAAATAAAGATAAACCCCGTGCAAAAGGGTAAGCAGGGAAAACTTATGTGCCATCACTAGATATACAAACACATGCAAGGTACCAAACCAAAACATGCAAAGGGGCAAGTAATTTCAATGTAAACAATTTAAGTACAAGTTACCGTAAGGAGGCACATTGGATATAAGATAGACACAAGATAATCTAAATGACTTGGCTTGAGATAATGTGATTAATGAAGGTCCCTTAATTCTTCATAATGTAGCCAAGTCTCCAATGCCCTCCAACAACACCTATTGATCAAATTGGAGCTTGTTGGTCCCCAACCAAGTTGGGTCCTAAGAGGTTAGTCATAATAGGCTTGGCAACCCAAATGGTGCTTTTCTTGTCACCACTTTGAATGCCAACAAATTTGGCAACCACATTGCCTACCTTATCCTTCCGAAGAGAATAAACATCATCAACTATAATAGGGTTGGATAAGGTACCGTTCGTGCATGAAGAAGCAAGATGACCCTTCTCACGACATAAGTAGCAACATCTACTCTTTCCTTTCTTCATGGTTGATTTCTCGACATGAAGATCATTTACTTGAG
The DNA here is from genome assembly GCA_950022295.1 of Bromus sterilis. Taxonomy (NCBI): domain Eukaryota; kingdom Viridiplantae; phylum Streptophyta; class Magnoliopsida; order Poales; family Poaceae; genus Bromus; species Bromus sterilis. Next base: position 438,306,936 of record OX465595.1, read on the forward strand.
TCTTCTTGGGAAGTGGCTTCTCTTCACCTTGCGGTTGAACTTGAGGCCTCTTCCCTAGTTGCTTTTCACCAAGGGGCTTCTTCTTCAAAGGGCAGGATCTTACATGGTGCCCTTCAACCTTGCACTTGAAGCAAATAATCTTGGCCGAATTCTTGAGTTGTGATTGGCCCTTATTCTTGTTTAACATGGACTTCTTATTGTTGGAGTTGAATCCAAGTCCACCCTTGTCATTGGGGGATTTTTGTCCACACAAAATCTTGTCAAGTGTAGACTTCCCTTCATGACCCTTTCCCAAGTCTTTCTTCAAAGAAGTGACTTGGGCCTTGAGCTCTTTGATTTCCTCTACATGGTTAGTAACAATACAAGTACTAGAGGAAGTAGATGCTTCATTGTTAGAGCAACAAGGCAAGGAAAGTAATCCATCACAAGAAGTAGCAACATTATGAGTGGATGAATTACAAGGACTAGCACATGGAAATATAGCATATTGAGTAGAAATAGTGCTAATGTCCACATGAGGAACTAATTTAGAAACCTTAGCCTCATGAGATAACTTTAGCACATTATGGGAGACTAGAAGATCCTCATGAGAGCTTGAGAGCTTTTCATGATTTTCTTCCAATTTCCCATACTTGCTAGTTAGCAACTCAAGTTGAGCCTTTAGCTCAACATTCTCCTTTAGGATGGATGCTTCACAAGAAATAGAGTTAGTAGCACAAGCATCATCAAGAATAACGGAAGGAGAAGACGACATGGCAAGCTCTTTCAAATAAGAAGCTTTTAGTTGAGCATGCGACTCGGTGAGTTTGATGAGCTCGCCCTTAATGACCCGTGAGCCATTTCCGAGGTGCTCAAAATCCTCAAGGAGTTTAGCATGTGCAACTTCAAGCTTAACATGTTTAGTTTTAATAGAATTAGCCACCTCAAGGGTTATATCAAGAGATTCCTTTACTTTAGATAACTCTAAAGCAAAAGTCTCCTCAAGAGATTCCTTGGTGGTTTCTTCACACTCAAGAGCTTGAGATAGATCCGCAATTTCATTAGCGTAATCACGCTCATGGCTTTCCATTTTCTCAATGGTGGCCTCATTCTCCTCAATATGAGATTCCAACTCCTCAATGTATTTCTTGCCCTCAATGGCAATAGACATGATTTCCATGAAGTTGGAACAAGCAATTTTATTCTTATGAAGAGATTTAAAAATCATTTATCCCTTAATTTTTAAGAGAGCAATATTATCATCCTCTTCAACATTATCTACATCATCACCATCACTAGATATGGGGGTCAAAGTAGGAGATACCTTTAACCCCTTCGCCATAAGGCTATGTCGCTACTTTGAGAAAAACATGCTTGTTGCTATGACCAAAGCTATACTTGCCAAGATTAAATAAAGTTTTCGAAGCCATAACTGATATAAGGTCAATACTCCTCATAAGAATCAGCTCATAATGTCGATTGCGTGAAGAGAATACCAAGTGCAGCGAAGAAAACCAATAGACTTCTCATTAATATTCCTTCATAGACGACTCCACACTCACGGATACAAAGCTCTCCATAAAAGGAGTGATAGACCTCAAAGCCACACCTATTTCATAAAGTGACCTCCCTAGACATGATATGACTCTACTTGACTCCTAAATACAAAGATAAAGATAAAGATACCGGGCACTCCCCCAAGCTTGGAACAAGCTAAGGGGTGCCATTACCCGAGGAGATTTACTCCTCATTCTTGTTCTTGTTGGTCACGTACTCCTTGGCGAAGCGCTTCCATGGCAACTGCTCTCCGGTCTCAAAGGACATTCCCGTCTCCAAGATCCTGCACTCAGCACCTAAACCCATGCGCAGAAACTTTAGTTCATACTCACAGTTCTGGTTCTGCAAATCATAGATCTGTGCTTGGAGTTCATAAACTTTTTCTTCTAGTGCGGCCAAACTTGACCACATCTCCTTCATCTCCTTCTTGTGGGAAGCCTCGATCTCGTTCATGATGTCGAAGTTAGATTCAACACCACGCTCCACCATCTTCTTGAACTTGAAGACCTCATGTTCCATCTCCTTCAGCCGCTCCTCGGTGCTCCCTTCCTTGACTGGTCCCTTCAGGTCTTCATTGTGGAGAACACCGTCCTCCACACGAAGGACCTGGGGGTGCTTCCTCACCTCAGCGAGGTAAGGGTTGATGACGCTGACGACGAACTTGTCCTTGGGGGAACTTGGAGAAGCCATGGCACCTAGATCTACTGAAAGTTTTCCTGGCAGAAACAGACCGAAAGAGAAAACACGCGAAATCGAGAGATACGGTACCGGAACGATCCGGGCAAATATATAGCAAAAATGTCCGCAACAGAAGGAAGGTTTCAAGCCTAGGTGGAGTCGGAGGCGGAGTCCAGGGCAGCCAGGAGGGTGCCCGGCGCGGCCAGGAGTGGGGCCGCGCCAGGGGGCCTCCTGACCTCCCTGGAGCTCCTCTCCGGCTCCACTCGGGCTTGGAATTTTCCTAATTTCGCAGAAACTCTGAAAAGTTAACTTTTATTGACGTTCGCGGTGTTTTCTTACCATAATTCATACCTTTTCTAATTCTGCTCCTACCGGAGTCTGAAACTGGGCTGCAACATGTTCTTAATGAGTACTTGTATATATCATGTTTGCATCCACATTGATTGGATCACCTGCCATATAATGTTTGAGTCTTTGTCCATTCACAACTTGAGGTTTGGTGCCTTCGAAATTATTGATCTTGATAGCACCGGACCGATATACTCCTTCGATATGAAAAGGTCCTTCCCATCTGGAAAGTAGTTTACCTGGAGAAAACCTGAAACGAGATCTAAACAACAAAATTTTATCACCAACATTAAATTCACGTTTCAGAATTCTTTTATCGTGCCACTTCTTTACCTTTTCCTTGAACATTTTAACGCTCTCGTAAGCTTCACTTCTCCACTCATCTAGAGAAGTCAAGTTCATGAGACGCTTTTCACCAGCTAACTTTGGGTCAGCATTCAGCTCTCTAACAGCCCAGAAAGCTTTATGCTCTAACTCTAATGGTAAATGGCAAGCCTTGCCATAGACCATCTTATACGGAGACATGCCCATGGGGTTTTTGTAAGCAGTTCTATACGCCCACAAAGCATCTCCTAACTTCTTTGACCAGTCCTTTCTAGAACTGTTTACTGTTTTCTGCAAGATCAACTTGATCTCCCTATTGGTGAGCTCAACTTGCCCACTAGTTTGAGGGTGGTAAGGTGATGCAATCCTATGATTGACATCGTACTTGGCTAGAGCTTTCCTAAAAGCTCCATGCGTGAAGTGTGACCCTCCATCTGTCATGAGGTACCTTGGTACTCCAAACCTAGGAAAAATTACATCTTTGAGCATTTTCAAAGATGTCTTGTGATCAGCACTTTCAGTTGGGATTGCTTCAACCCACTTGGTTACATAATCAACAACAACTAAGATGTGTGTGTACTTGTGTGAAGGAGGAAAAGGACCCATAATATCAAAGCCACAACAATCAACAGGTTCGATCACTAGTGAGTAATTCATAGGCATCTCATTTCTCCTGCTAATGTTACCAACTCTCTGACACTTATCATAAGATAGAACGTACCTTCGGGTGTCCTTAAAGAGAGTAGGCCAATAAAAACCTGATTGTAAAACTTTATGTGCGGTCCTTTCTGAAAGGACGTGGATGTCGCCTAGAGGGGGGGTGAATAGGCGCTTAAAATAATTATGATTTCGGCAAGTGGAGCCGATGGAGACAAGGATTTGTTACCGAAGTTCTTTCTCTTGCGAGAAGTACGTCTCCGTTTGGAGAGGGTGAGGAGCACAATGCTCACACGAAGCCAACGAGGGCCACCCTATTTCTCCTCACGCTCTTACCAATGCAAGATGCCGTGATTCCACTATTAGGACACTTGAGGGCGGTCACCGAACCCGTACAAATGGAAACCCTTGGGGGCGGTCACCGAACCCGTACAAATGCTCGGGGCTATCTCCACAACCGAATTGGAGGCTCCCGTAGCGTCCCGAAGCTTTCCACCACAATGATTGAGCTCCGTAACAACAAGCCTCTAGGTGCCAACGCACCCACGAGGTACAAGCTCTAGAGTGCTAAAGCACTCAAGAGTAGCTATCTTCTGAACTTCACTTGCTACAACGAATCCTCGGAGAGAACTCAAACCGATGCACCAAAGGCAATGGCAAGAGCACACGAAGTGCTCAAGTCCCCCACTCTCAAATCCCACCAAAACAATAAAAGCTATGGAGGAATATGAGAGGATGAACAAGGAGAAACACCAAGAACTCCAAGATCTAGATCCGCAAGGTTCCCCTCACAAAGAGGAGAGTTGACTTGGTGGAGAATGTAGATCTAGATCTCCTCTCTCTTTTCCCTCAAAAAGGAGAAATAATCATGGGAGGAATAGAGAGATCTCAAGCTTGAAGAGGTCAACAATGGATGTGAAAAACAAGCTCAAGAACATTAGGGATAATGGGGCAGAAGACCCCCTTTTATAGGTCCCCACGAATTCAACCGTTATGAGCAGTTTTCTGCGCCCCGAGCGGTACTACCGCTCCAGAAGCGGTACTACCGCTCAAACGGTACTACCGGACATTAAAAATAGCTCTACTACCGCCCAGAACAGAGGAGTTACGGTACTAGCAAGCGGTACTACCGCTCGAGCGGTACTACCGCTCTTCCGGGCGGTACTACCGCTCTACCTCTCAGGCAAAAAACAGCACGGCCAAAACAAGCATAACTTTGTCATACAAACTCCGATTTTGATGATCTTGGGCTTGTTTTAAAGATATGGAAAAGCTCTAGGTCCTCACATAGAGAAACACCCAAGATCAACAAAAAGGAAAGCTTCAAACCAAGAAAAGGTTAAAATGCCAACAATGTAGAAGGTGAAACCTTCACAAGATAAGAGCCGACAAAAACACCAACATCGAAAACACAAAAGTAGATGTATATGAAATCCGTTTTCGAAGAAGAAGAGCTTGTAATGAATACGAACTCAAGCTCGAACACTCACAAAGAGACAAACCAAATAAGAACCAAAAAAGATGATGCCAAGTATGAAAAGGTTTGAGCTCTCCACGAACGATGCGGCCTAGCCTATAACCCGGTCTCCTAACTACCACCATGAGACCGGTAAACTAGAAACCTATAAAGGTCAAACCTTTGTCTTGCGCATAATCCACTTGAGCTTGATGATGACGATCATGCCCGCCTCAAATTGGAACACCTTTCTTGGTTGCCGGCTCGATGAAGACTAGTAAATTGCTCCCCCATACTCCATTATGGGCGAGCCTCTTTTAGGCATATCTTCACAAGACCATTATCACCAAATGGTTGGCAAGCTCCAAGCATATGATATATTCGTGATGCTCCTCTTGACCTTGCACACATCAACTTGACCAATCTTTGGATAGCTCCATGAAGAACACCTTGGTCAACACGTAATCTTCATCTTACAACCTTGAAGCCACCATATGATCTTCAAGCGTTGCCTATGGACAAACCTTAAAGTATAACTCAAGGAAACCATTAGTCCATAAAGATTGTCATCAATTACCAAAACCAAACATAAGGGCACATGCCCTTTCACTTTCACCGGCATGATGTCCTCCATAGGGACTATCGTGACATTGTCGAAGAATGTCCTGCTGCTCGTGCTCCGGTATACACCTTCTTACGATCCCGTCCACACCTTCTTTATAAAGATGTGGATCATCCCAAAAGTAGTGCCTCAAATCCGTGAAGAATTTCTTCCTCTGCTGAAATGTGAAACCTGGAGGCAAAAACTTTGCAACGATAAAATTAGCATAATCTGCAAACCAAGGGTCGGAATGAGATTGTACTTTTACAACAGCAAGCTGTTCATCTAGGAAACTGTCGTTGACTGGAATAGGGTCGTGCGGGATATCTTCCATCCTTGAAAGATTATCCGCCACCGGATTGTCTTCTCCTTTTCTATCGACAATCTGCAAATCAAATTCTTGAAGAAGGTGTACCCACCTAATGAGTCTTGGTTTGGCATCCTTTTTCTGCATAAGATACTTAATGGCACCATGGTCAGTATGAATAATAACTTTAGAATCAACAATATACTGCCTAAAATTATCACAAGCAAACACCACTGCCAAGAATTCCTTCTCGGTAGTAGCATAATTCTTTTGAGCACTATCAAGTGTTTTGCTGGCATAGTGGATGACATTCAACTTCTTGTCAACCCTTTGTCCTAAACCAGCTCCAACATCAAAATCACTAGCATCACACATAATTTCAAAGGGAAAATTCCAGTCAGGTGGTTGTACTATAGGAGCGGTTATCAAGGCTTTCTTAAGAACTTCAAAAGCTTCCTTACAATCTTCATCGAATACAAAAGGAGCATCCTTCTGGAGAAGATTGGTAAGGGGTCTCGAGATCTTAGAAAAGTCCTTGATAAATCTTCTATAGAAACCAACATGACCTAGAAAACTACGAATACCTTTAATGTCCCTTGGATAAGGCATCCTTTCAATAGCTTCAATTTTTGCCTTGTCCACTTCAATTCCCCTTTCGGAAATCTTGTGTCCAAGAACTATCCCTTCGTTAACCATGAAATGGCACTTCTCCCAATTGAGCACCAAATTTGTTTCTTCACATCTCTGCAAAACTTTATTAAGATTGTGGAGACAGTGGTCAAAGGAATTTCCATAGACGGAAAAGTCGTCCATGAAAACTTCTACAATCTCCTCACATAAACCATGAAATATTGCAGACATACACCTCTGAAAAGTAGCAGGTGCATTACACAAACCGAAAGGCATACGCCTATAAGCATAAGTACCGTAAGGACACGTGAAAGTGGTCTTCTCTTGATCCACGGTGTTGACGTGAATCTGGGAGAAGCCAGAGTACCCATCAAGATAGCAGAAGTGGGTGTTTTTAGACAACCGCTCGAGCATCTGATCAATAAAGGGCAAAGGATAGTGGTCCTTCCGGGTGGCCTTGTTTAACTTCCTGAAATCAATACACGTTCTATATCCAATAATAGTCCTCTGAGGTATTAGTTCATTTTTATCATTAGGAACAACAGCCATACCTCCTTTCTTAGGAACATAATGAACGGGACTTACCCACTTACTATCAGCTATAGGATAGATGATACCTGCGGCTAGAAGTTTGAGAACCTCCGTCCTAACCACGCCCTTCATCTTTGGGTTCAACCGTCGTTGATGATCAACAACCGGTTTAGCATCGGGCTCAAGATTGATAGTATGTTGGCAAATGGATGGACTAATACCCTTGAGATCATCAAGAGTATAGCCAATAGCACCTCGGTGTCTGCGGAGTGTCTCCAATAATCGCTCTTCTTCATACCCTGAAAGGTTAGAATTGATAATAACATGATATACTTTATTTCCATCTAAATAAGCATACTTGAGCGTATCGGGTAGTGGTTTTAGGTCGAACACCGGGTCTTCTTTCGGTTGCGAGAGGATTCCTAAAGGTTCAACCGGGAGGTTGTGCTTCAGGATGGGAGCTTGTCTTAAAAATATTTCTTCTAGTTCATCCCTCTCCTGCATATGTATATCATTCTCGTGGTCTTCCATAAATTGCTGCAAAGTGTCATTAGGAGGAATAGCAATGGAAGCAATTTCTTCAATAATTTTGTCATTACTTGACAGGTTAGGACCACGAGACTGCTTAGAAAACTTAGAAAAATTAAATTCATACGGCTCACCGTTGAATTCAACAGAAACTTTACCTTTCTTGCAATCTATTATAGCTCCGCAAGTGCTGAGGAAGGGCCTACCAAAGATAATAGGGCAAAAACTATCTTGCACTGAACCAAGTACAAGAAAGTCTGTAGGATATTTTACCTTCCCGCAGAGTACTTCAACATCTCTTACAATCCCAACTGGAGAGATTGTTTGTTTATTTGCAAGATGGATAGTGACATCTATGTCCTCGATCTCACACGGCTGAATCTCGTGCACGATCTCTTGTTAAAGTGTGAAGGAAATAGCGCTGACGCTAGATCCCAAATCACATAGCCCATAGTAATTATGATCTCCTATTTTTACAGATACAACTGGTGTACCTGAAATTGGGCCTTTGTTCTTGGCTGTGACAATGTTAGTGGCAACAGCACAAAAACTAATAGTGGATTCTTCGATATCACTGGTTACCAGATCCTTGACCATTGCAACTTGAGGCTGGACCTTGATCATGTCCTCAGGTTCGTCAGTGGTCCTTCTATTCTTGTTTAGAATACCTGTAGCAAAAGAGTGCTCCTTTATCCTGGAGGGATAAGGAGGCTGTTCATACACAACTGCAGGTAAAACAGGATCAGTAACATTAATCTCAATTGATAACTCCTTGAAAGGTTTATGATGTTGACTCTCCTTCTTCCTGGAAGAATCAATATGAGAAGCAAAATCCTTGCAAAAGTCAACCATTAGCTGGGAATCAAGACCAATTTTAGAGCAAAAGGTATTAAAGTAATCAGTCTTCACATAACTCTCAATGTAGTCATACTCATAGTTTATAGCGGGTTCAATACCTGTATCAATTTCCCATTCTTCAGTGTTCTTCTGGATCCTTTCTATAAGATCCCATTTTTCTTCCATACTTCTGGTCTGGAATACCCCACTAGAGGAGGCATCCAACATCTCCTTGTCCTGACGAGAAAGGGTGGCATAAAAATTTGTAAGTATAATTTCCTTGGGGAGCTCATGGTTTTGGCATTTGAGCATCAGGGACTTCAGTCTCCCCCAAGCTTGAGCGATGCTATCTCCGTCGCGAGACCGAAAGTTGTAGATGTAGTTCCTGTCTTGGTGGATTTCACGAAGAGGATAAAACTTTGCATAAAAGAGAGACATAAGCTCTGGCCATTCAAGCAGATCAGAGTTATCGAGTAGCTTATACCAATCTGAAGCTTTATCTTTGAGTGATATGGAGAATAGTTTCTTCATGACGAACTCCATCGTCACACCTGCAAGCTTAAATAAAGAACATAATTGTGATAAATATAGCAGGTGTTCTCCCGGATGTCCTTCTCCTGTATAACGATTAGCCAAGACATAATCAACAATACCAGATGGTATTTTATAAGGCACAATTTCAGTAGGGGTAGGAGTGACCACCACAGTCGTGGGGCGGCTCCTTACCAGCAACGAACCAAGAACACAAGAGTCCATAAGGACTGAAAGTAACAACAGAAAATAAAAGTTCCCTTACCGGCTTCACTTACCAATAGCGCTACACTCCCCGGCAACGGCACCAGAAAAGCTCGTTGATGGCGGAGAAGTTAATAGGTTTAGTGGGATTGCCGTTAACCGCGCCAATAAACGATTCTTGATAACCCACAAGTCTAGGGGATCAATTGTAGCTTTTCGATAAATAAGAATGTCGATCCCAACGAGGAGCAGAAGGTACTGATAAGTGACACTGGATAAGGAAAAGGCTGCACACACTGAAAGATAACTATTTAGGGGTTTTTGATTTAAGCAACAGAAAAGTAAAAGACAGGCAAAGTAAACAGAGTAACTGAGGAGTAGCAAGTGGCCCAATCCTTTCACAAGGATAAGCCTAGGAACTGAACTTATAAAAGCTAAAGCGTTCTCGAGAAAACACAGGAGAGATAGTCAAGTCACTTTCACCATACTCTGCCAAGTAATATGTATCGTGTTGATAAGTGTCGGTGGGTGGATCAATGCTAGTACACCTTCTAGACTAAGATAAGTGTACTCTAATGATTACACACCTTGCAAGCATCCGCAAATACAAGGTAGTAATTAAGGCATAAGCCTAACCACAACATTACGATCAAGGATCCATAACTCCCTTGTGCGAAAGTCTGCGAACTGGGGTTCAAGTTTCTGTCACTCCGGCAACCCACTATAAGCATCCTTTGTGCACAATGTATTCCTATAGGCCCATGAAAGGTGAAGTGTTATGTGTTCGACTCACATAACACCACTAGATAAATAACAACACAACTTAAGTATCAAACAACACATAATACTTCAACATAGTATGACTACTAACGACTAGACTTCTCCCATGTTCTCAAGAACTAAAATAACTAATCACAAGACATAAAAGAGATCATGATCATAGGTGATAGATGGGTGGTAAACAATCTGGACACAATGATATTTCTCCAACAAAACTCAATAGCATTCACCACAAAATAGTAATCAACACCAATAGAGTAGAGAGGATAGATAGTACGGATTACAACACAATTTGCAATTGTGAGATGAGATGGGATGAAGATGGAGATGGTGCTGATGTTGGGGATGATGTTGATGATGATCTCGATGATGCCCGTGACGACGACGATGATGATGGCGACGATCTCCCCTTCCGGGAGGTGATCTCCCCGGCGGAATCTGCCCGCCGGAGATGGCTTTTCTCCTCTGTAGGTTTCCGCCCCGTGGCGGCGGCGAAACACGGAAACGACTCTACTTTTAGGGTTTTCACCCCAGGGGGTCTTTTAGGCGAGAGGGGGCACCGAGGGGGGCCACCAGGCATCCAGGAGGGTGCCTGGCACGGCCAGGAGGGGGGGGGGGGGCAGGCACCCTTCTGGCTGCCTGGTGGGTCCCCTCACCTCCTCCTTCGGTGATTCCCAATCAATCTTCATAAAAATGATCCCCGTAAAATTTCATCGCATTTGGACTTGATCTGATTCAGCAACTTGGTATCCACTTTTTACCGCTGAATTCTGGTTCTGCTGCTTCGACACCGGAAAGTTGTAAACTATGTAAAATAAGCCAAAACAACATAAGAACAATACTTTAAAGTGGAATATATCAATGAATAAGGTAAAATCACAATATAAAATAGTGATGCTTTTTGGACGTATCATCAACTCACTCCGAGAGTACGACAACTACTTCGTTTGCAAGAAAGATTGCACCGGCACAGTTGGGTTCTCCTCACTTCAGAAGTGCACAACGGCCATGAGGATGCTTGCATACGAAACTCCTGGTGATGAACATGACGACTATGCACGCATGACCGAGTCCACCGCCCTTGATTGTTTCTACAGATTTTGCAGAGCAGTAGTTGGCTGCTTTGGAAATTAGTACTTGCGAGCACCCAATGCAGAAGTCACTGCTCGAATCCTAGCAGAGAATGAAGCAAGAGGATTTCCTGGGATGCTTGGAAGCATCGAATGCATGCATTGGGAATGGAAGAACTGTCCATTTGCTTGGCAGGGGATGTACAAGGGTGCAAAAGGTCACTCCAGTGTGGTACTTAAGGCGGTTGCTACACATGATCTCTGGATTTGGCACTCCTTCTTTGGCATGCCAGGAACACACAATGACATCAACGTCCTGCAGTGTTCAAATATCTTTGCCAGGCTTGTCGAAGGTCATGCTTCTCCGGTGAACTTCGAGGTCAATGGGCACCAGTACAACAAGGGATACTATCTGGCAGACGACATCTATCCAAGATGGCCGGTATTTGTGAAGACTATCTCAAACCCTGTGTCAGGGGGGAAGCACACCCATTTTGCCAAGTGCCAGGAGGCTTGTAGGAAGGATGTCGAGCGGGCATTTGGGGTACTACAGTCTCGATTTGCTGTTGTCCGGTACCCCGCTCAGACTTGGTTGAAAGATCAAATGTGGGGCCTTGCACAACATGATCATTGAGAGCGAGAAAGCGGAGCCAGTGTATGACTCTGAACCATATATCAACTAGGGGCCTCTTGCAGTTGTTGATCACCAGATACCATCAGATTGGACAACCTATCTCAACATGCGCCAGGAGATCCGAGACCCGCACGTGCATCGTCAACTGCAGGAAGATCTAGTGGATCATCTATGGATGCGCAAAGGCAATGTCTAGTTTGATCTGTTTTTTTGTATTTGTGCTGAACTATGTGTTTGTAATGTCATGTTGCACGCCGAATTTGCGCCGAACTGCGCCGAATTTGCGCTATATTTCCATGTTTGTGTTGAATCTGTGTCAAAAGAATTAATTTGCGCCGTTTTTGGGTCGAATTTGGGCCGAATCTGAGCCGGCCCCGCCAGTCTTGGGGGTCGCCTTGGGGGCGCGGCTGGGCGGCCGGCCGCCCCAAGACCTATCGCCGCGGCGAGCGTCCCCAAACGGCGCTAAAAATAGCGCCGCAAAACGTCTTGGAGGGGGGCGAACGGCTGAAAATGCTCTTAAAATGCGCTTGTAGTCTATTATATCCTGTGTCAACAACTCAAGATCTAGCAAAGGTTGTAATTTCGTGAATCAGACCGTTGGAGCTGTAGGATTTGGGCCAGGCCTAGGGGCTGTAGACCCACTTTACCCCAGGGCCCAGGGCTCCGTTCCCAATCCCAATCCATCCTCCAAGTCCACTCCAACCCTAACACAACATGACGCCGCATCGCGTGGCTCCTTCACGGCGCCGTTGGGTCAAGCTTGTTTGAACGCTGCCCCTCTGCTCCACTCTCTGCTCTCAGAGCTCCCCCCCCCCCCCTCCCCCCTCCCCTCTCCCCCGACGAGCCACCGTCCACTCCAGCGCGGCTCGATCCGGACTCCCCCGCGGCGGCGATCTGGCTCCGACCTGAGCGCCGGCCCCGCGAATCCCGCCCCGCTGACCCCGTGCCGCTCGGGGGAAAAAGGCGGATCTTGGAGCCGTCCTCCCGCGGCCGCTGGGCTTCTCCCGGCGCTCCGTTCTCAGGTGAGGGTTTCCTGCATTTCTTGTAAATCTTCCCAATAGGGTGCAGGCGTTCCGCTATGGGGTTTGGTTGGGTCTTTGATTTCTCCTGGTCAAATTCGAGATGAAGATCGGGTCTTTGGGGACCCGTTTGTTGCTCGCCCTTTCTCGATTCGATAGTTTAGCTGCATTTAGGTAAATGGGTCTACTACTTTTCTTCCATTTCTCGTGCTTATGCGTGCCATCTCCACTTGCAGGTTTTAGTTTGTGAGACAGGGATGGATGTGGAGAGAGCTGCATCCAAGGGGCATGGCATCCTTAGCCTCTTTGATTGGGGCAAGAGCAAGAAGTCCAAGAAGCGGCTCTTCACCGGAGGCGCCGGCGTTTCTCCGGCACCAGGTAAGCAGATGCGTTCTAGGAGTCACAGTGGGCTGAGTGGTCGCTGTAAAACCTGATACATTTTCACAGAACGGGAACATGGGCTGAGCTTACACACGCGTCCTTCTCTTGCAGGGAATACGGTGGATGGAAAGGAAGCCGTTGGCAGCAGGCCAAGTACGCCGTCAAACTCGGTTCGTTTTCAGGCGTATGATCTCTTTCTCTGTAGTTCTGTTTGCTGCTTACTGTTGTTTTGATGAGTCAAACTTGGCACATTGATAGATCCTTGAAGATGCGGCGAGTTTGAGGGAAAGCAGCGAGCATAGTTCTTCATCCTCAGTGATTGACGACGAAGCTCGTGCAATGAAGGGACCCACTGTTGTGGCGAGGCTTATGGGTTTGGATTCCATGCCTGTGACCGGCTCATCTGGATCCTACCCGATGCCTTCTACCGCACAGCAAACCTTTGCAAATAATGTCCATGATGACTTCATTGTCAGAAGCTATGTTGGCAGTCCTAGTCCTCATAAGATGCCTAGTAGCCCTATTGACCGGTTTGGAATGGAAGTCCTGCCTCCAAGATTTGCCAAAAGGACACTTTCAGTTGCGCAACACAGGTTATTCTCTCCGGTAAAGAATCCCAATCATACATCAGGCAGAAATGCTGCTGATATAATGGAGGCAGCATCTAGGATTATTGGGCCTGGAGTTGAGAGTAATAGTTCTTACAGAGTTCGGGATGTTGGGTACTCAAATGCAAATGCCGTGCGTGCCTTCAACACATCAGAGATTGTAAGAGTCCAACAAATGTCCCAAGCGGCGAAGAAGCGTGACACCTCAGCATCTTCGAAGGCACCAAGAGCAATACCTTTTGATGGAAGTGTGGTAACTTCAGAGACGACCTATTCTTCCAGGTTCTCAGAGTCAAATGGAGGTGCTGCAGTTGCTCCAAGGGTCAAGGCCGCCAGTAGATTGTCAGTAGACTCGAGAGCTACAAGTACCCAAGGAAGTAGTAGAAGCAAAACCAGTAGGAAACTTGCAACTCATATGGATCCTGAACATAGCACGGCTGAGAGAAATCGGTGCAACCAACAGAAGAGTAATAATCAAACTGTTGCAAGCTCTTCCAATTTGCTTGAGCAAAATAACAGAAAGCGGAATGCTATGGGTGTTAAGCACAAGGTGAATCCAAAGTCAGCAAGACTCAGCCAACAGGGAAGCAACATGCATTCAACAAATGCCTCTCCCAGGAAGGCTGGGATCACCAGCACCCGTGCCGAAAGCAGTACAAAAGTGAACGCAAAAGGAGAAATGCAGCCAACCAACTATGCAAACAGAAGACTAAATTCTACAGCAAAAACAGTCCCTAAGCCGAGAAGATTGCCAGATGGGAGGATGCACCCAAAGAAAAGCCAATCAATTGATAAAATTCTCGCCGAGAGAGTTCAAAGACGTGTTCAGAACAATATTGGGACAGATGAACAGTCATCTTTCTCCACAAACAAAAACAAAGTCAGCACTGAGATTGTTTCGTTCACGTTTACCTCACCAGTTCACAAATCATTGCCTGGTTCCAGATTTCGCAATCATTCAGTGGAAACACGGTCGACAGAGAGCATGAACTCAGCGCCAACTTCAAGCAATACATCGAGTACTAAACCTGATGACATAGATGGTGATTATTTGGGAATTCTTCTGGAGCAGAAATTGAGAGAATTGACTTCTCGGGCGAAGTCACCCTACTCCAAGCCAGCCAATGGGGTTCGAATATACGCCCCATCACCAGGTTCAGAAGATACATCTAGCATTGCATCTACTGACTATGATAGGGAGTCCTCTCAGCCTTTCAAGGATGGAAAACTCAAATTCCACCAGAACGATCTTGGATCGAAAAGTGTTCAGGTATGTCAAGCGAGACACTTCTTTTCGTACCATATACCTGTTTCTTGTTGACTCAGTGTCATATGCACATTATGTCAATGTGAGAAACATCATATGATTAATGGCAGAAGGTTTGATGTTCATATCCTTAATTGAACACAGGAAAATTAATCATCCCATTAAATAGTTAGGCATAGTATATTTTGTCCATGTTAGACATATGGTTAGTTTATCTGGTACTCCCATTTCAAGTTTGAGACGACTTGGATTAAATCTTTGTTGTCCATTAAAAGTAATAGAAATATACTTACAGTGGGTTTCTACCTACGTGATCAATTATAAGCATAGTTAGGAGCACTGAATTGGTGTCATGAGATAGGGATTCAGCTTTCTATAGTACATCAATAGTTTGAACACTAGGACCTTATGACTTCATGCTAAAGCTGGTACCTAACTGTGCCACCAATACAAGGGCTGAGCCTGCATTTTTCTATATATACATTCATTTCAGGTTAAGAGTTGGTTCATGTGCTAACAAATTTCTGTTTATGGCCAGTCGTCACAATCTGCGAAGTATGATAACGATTTCGTCGATCAAGTGGAGTTAGAGCATCTTTACTCCAGCCCTCGTTCTACATGGGAAGTCTCTGTTTCAACAGAAACGGAAACCTGCTGCTCAGCGGAGAGCTGGACGAATGCAAACGGTGAGTTTACAGCCGCTTTTGGTGGTTGCTATAGCATACTATCTTTCTGAAAACCTTCTGATGCTTCTCTCCCCTTTTGGTTGCAGAATCAAGGTTATTTAGTTCAACAGAAGGAGCAGCAACTTCTGGTTCTGCACAGGACGGTGGATCCCAAGAGGTGGACGCTTCATCTGAATATTCCGACACGGCGTCGTCAGTCACGGCAACCACAGCCGAAACAGCACACCCATCAGAAAGCAGCAGCTCTTGTCATGCGGATCGTGATCCGGAGATAGAGTTCCTGAGAGAAGTACTGAAGGCCAGTTCTCTGAGCGGACAGTCCACGTCCGTTTTTGAGCGGTCCGGCAGCTCAGCCATTCTGGACCCTCATCTGCTGGAGGAACTGAACAGACTTGCAGCAGCGGCGGGCGGCAGCGAGGAAGATGGCGGCAAGGGTTCCAGGATGGCGCGGAGGCTGCTGTTTGACTGTGCGAACGAGACGCTGAGCGGCAAGTGCGCTTACTACCTGGACGCGGGGTACGGTTCGTGGTTCACTGGCGCGGCGGTGCTGGCGAAGCTGTCGGCGGAGGAGCTGCACCGGGAGATGAGTGGGGGCGGGCTGAAGGTGGCGGAGGAGTCGGCGGTGGACGAGCTGGTGTACAGGGAGATGGGCGGGCCGCGCGGTGGGGCGTGGGTGGAGTTCAAGGCAGAGTCGTTTGAGGCTGGCAGGGACGTTGCGGCGGCGCTGCTCGAGTCCCTGGTGGACGAGGTTGTCGCCGACCTCGCCTGCTATGGCGCTGTGCTGTCGTAGCCAGAGTCTGTCTGTCTTGTTGTTGTTTGTTTGATCTATTGTTGTCTTGTTGATTAAAATTGCTGTGTGTGTAGAGTCGGGGAGGATATGGTTCGTTGTCTGTGTTTTTTGTCTAGAAATGAATGAAAATAATTGGTTGCCTGTTTGATTGTTGATTCTTGTGGTGTCTTTCTATCGTCTTGTTGTAGTAGTGGCTGCTGGGACTGATGTTTGATGCCCTGGTTGGCATGGCAGGTAAGTACAGTAGTTGTGATGTCAGTTGTGAAGTGAATGATTGCGGATGGATGAGATGGTTTGTGGGAAGGGAGAAAGCTAGCGGCTGGCGGGGCGTCGTGGTCGTGCGTATATTTGTCTCACTAGCATCGGTCGCCGTCGTGCTCCGCCACTACTTACTTTGTGGACGGATTCAGAGAGCTGCTTTATACATGAGGAAAAGTTCTGATTCTGTGGGGTTATTGCATGCAAAATACTCCACTAGCAGTAGGGTAAGCTGGAGGGCATTTTGGCCTTTGGTTTGGCTGTGTACGTACGCTACTCCTACGACCTACGTACTGCTTGCTGCTGCCGGGCTTCACCAACTTACCCACTGCGTGCCCCCAGCTCAACTTGTTGAGACCCAAGCGAAACGCACCAGCTCAAAGTCACCAGACACGGCCAAGTGCTGCCTGCCTTTGCGTGCCCCAGCGAAAGCAGAGCAGGGTCATTCCAGAGCGCATTTGACAGACCTTCCATGACAGGATTTGATAACCTGTTAATATAGTGAGAAGCACAAGTCAAGTGTAAGAATGGAAAGAAGAATACACACGAGGGAAGCAAAAAAAAGGCTTACTTTGGAATGTGAGGGGGATTAACAAAGATGTGAAGAAAACTTTTATTAGAAATTTGATTGCTGAAAAGAAACTGGACTTCTTAGGTTTAACTGAAACCATTAAAGATGATTTCTCCCAAAATGAACTACACAGTTTGTGTGAAGGGAGAAACTTTAGCTGGAATTGGACTAACCCAAGAGGTAAGTCAGGGGGGATACTGGTGGGGGTTAATGCAGATTGTTTTGATGTGGAACAATCTGAGAAAGGAGAATACTTTGTTAGGGTGCTCCTGTAAGATAAGCAAGCCAAATTTAAAAGGAACTTGATAGTGGTATATGGAGATGCCCAAAATGATGGAAAAGCAGCCTTTCTAGCTGAGTTATCCAGAGTAAATCAAAACAATATCTATCCTTGTTTGGTGGAAGGTGATTTTAATATTACTAGGAAAAGCAGTGAGAAGAATAAACCAAATACACCTGGCCATTGGAGCTTTGTGTTTAATGCTATTATTGAGCATGCTGGTTTGGGAGAGTTACCCTTGACAGATAGGTTGTATACTTGGGCTAATAATATGGAGGATCCCACCTATGAAAAATTAGATAGGGTCTTATTCTGCCCTGACTGGGAAGAACACTATCCATTGGCATTCCTATCATCTTTAGATAGAGAATTGTCAGATCACACCCCTTTGATTGTAGACACTTGGGAGTGCTCCTTTCATACACCTCTATTTAGGTTTGAGAATGCGTGGATGCTGAAAGAGGGTTTTAAAGATTTTTTGGAGAAAAATTGGGGAAAACCTGTAGCTGATAATAGTATGGATAGATGGCAAGCTAGAGTGAGAAATATTAGGAAGAAAATTAAAGGTTGGAGTAAAAATGCTGAAGCACTTAGTAGAAATCTCAAACTGGAGGTGTTAGGCAAGTTAGGAAAAAATGATAAAGAAGCTGAGGTTATGGGATTATCTGCTCATAACTATCTTGAACAGAGAGAGCTGAGATCTCAACTTAATAGATTGCTTGAGGAAGAATAAATGAGGTGGCTTCAAAGATTTAGGAGTGATGAAATTAAAGATGAGGACTGTAATTCTAAATATTACCATGCCAAAGTGAATGGTAGGAGAAGAAAAAACAGGATTGTTTCTCTTGAACAAGATGATAGAGTTATTGAGGGGGAGAGAAACCTTATTAAGTTTATAACTCAATATTATAAGAATTTATTTGGTACACCTGAGATATCCTCCATATCCTTGTGTGATCAGCAAATGACTCAATTGATAGCACAAGATTCTGAATCTTTGACAGCTGAGTTTGATATGGAAGAAATAAAAAAGGTGGTGTTCAATATGAAAAAGAACAAAAGTCCTGGTCCAGATGGGCTCCCAACAGACTTCTATCAACATTTTTGGGATGTATTGAAGTGGGACCTAAAAAAACTTGTTAGATGACTTTCATACTGGCAAGCTTGATATTTCCAGATTGAATTATGGGATCATCACCCTTATCTCAAAAGAAAAAGATGCTAAACAAATTCAAAAATATAGGCCCATTTGCCTACTCAATGTTAGTTTTAAAATCATTACCAAAGTCTTGATGAATAGGCTCAGCAAAGTAGTGAACCCAGTAATCTCTAGAAACCAAACTGCATTTATTAAGGGCAGATACATAATGGAAGGAATTGTTATTTTACATGAAGCTATTAATGATATTCATGCAAAAAAACAGAATGCTCTGCTCTTCAAAGTGGACTTTGAGAAAGCATATGACAAGATCAAATGGCCTTTTGTATATCAAATGCTTAAAACGAAAGGCTTCTCTGATAAATGGTGTGATTGGGTTATGAAATCCATGATTGGAGGAAAAGTGGGAATCAAAGTAAATGATAACATTGGACCATATTTCAAAACTCAAAAAGGTTTGAGGCAAGGGGATGCTTTGTCTCCTCTCCTTTTTGATCTTGCTGCAGATGCTTTGGCTGTGATTTTAGAAAAAGCTAAGAGTAATAGACTGGTTAAGGGGATAATGACAAAATATCTGGAGGGAGGTGTTAATATGCTTCAATATGCATGGCACTATATTTTTGATCCAAGATGACTAGTGAACATCATAGGACCC
The DNA here is from genome assembly GCA_950022295.1 of Bromus sterilis. Taxonomy (NCBI): domain Eukaryota; kingdom Viridiplantae; phylum Streptophyta; class Magnoliopsida; order Poales; family Poaceae; genus Bromus; species Bromus sterilis. Next base: position 438,326,262 of record OX465595.1, read on the forward strand.
CGGTCCATACTTCCTACACTGTTTACACTATCAATTTACTTTCAGTATTTACTTTTCCGTTGCTATCACTATCATTATTATCCCGTGCATTTTATCCTTTGTAAACAACAAGGCCTGAGGAATTGACAACTCCTCTGTACTCGTTGGGAAGCAAACCTATCTGTTGTGTGTGCATGTCCAGGTAAAGTAAGCAACCTAGGTTGTAAACGGCGCCATTGTTCACTTCACTACCTTCTTGTATCTGTCGGAGTCCTACTGGTCGATCCTAAACCTTAGCATCTTCGCTAAGGGAAATTTGCCGCTACGCTACATCTCACCTTCCACTTGGGGTAACCAACGAGGGGCGAGAAATTATCTCGTGTATCAAGCAAATTTCTGGCGCCGTTGCCAGGGACTCCACTCTTCAAGATAGGGGAGTTGCACACTATCTTTTATCTTTGCTTTTTAGTCTTGTTTGTTTACCTTTCAGTTTTTGCTTCAGTGTCCTTTATGAAAAACCAAAAAAATAGTTGCTATCTTTTGCCTTTGTCTTTGTCTGCCTACTGATGTTATCTCTACCATGGGTGCTGAACCACCCAAATATGGTAGGATGGACATGTTTCACTTGGATCGTCTTCGATCAATTTGTGCTCGCGCTAAAAACCCAACCGACTTGGTTGAGGGAAAATCATTGGATGAGCATGCTCATTATACACGACACCACCTATCTGAGAAAGGGAAAAACTTATGGGACCAAATACAAACTTCTTATTGCTATGCTGAGTGTTTATGCCACATTTATGATTTTACTTGCTGTTCTAATATAGATCATAAACACCTTCCTTTCCCATGTGAGTTTAATGAAAATGAGATCTTATCTTCTTATGCTAAAGGTGTTTATGATTACTTTGATGTTGAAAAGATTGAAGAGTTTGTTGCTTTTAAAGGTGCTTATGAGATCGCTTCTTTGATTGAAAAGTATCACGATACTATTTACAAATCTGAAAACTTTGCAGTTCTTGCTTATTGCTTCGAGAATTATACTTCCAATTCTTATATTGAGGATTTTAAAAATAATTTTTTTGCTGCCCTAGAAGAGGCTAATGATTGCTTTGATGAGGAATCCCATGATTCCGAGGACTCACTTGATACTTCCCTTTCTGATGAACTTAATGCTTGCTTTGTTGGTGGCCTTGATGCCAATATGGATTATGCTTGCGAAGATGAACTTGCTATAGTTCCTTACGTCAAGCATGAAATTATTGCTATTGCACCCACACTTGATGTCCCTATTATCCTTTTGAAATCTCCAACTCCGGAGAATTTGCCTCTTATCAAAGCTCAATGTGATGGGTTGCATTTATCTTATGATCCTAAAAACCGCGTTGAAAACAATACACGTGTGCTTGTAGGTCATGAACAATATGATTTATGTGATAGTTATATTCTTGATGTTGTTCATGATACTACTGAAAATTACTTTGAGAGAGGAAGGTTTGGTTATATAAACTTCCATGTTACAAAAACACCTCTCTCTAAGTTGAAACTTTTTAAGTTGTTCTTCTTGCACCTTCATATGCTTGTTACTTTGTGCTTTCATGATTTATTTCTTTACAAGGTTCCCATGCATAGGAAGTGGGTTAGGCTTAAATGTGTTTCTTGTTTGCTTCTTGATGCTCTCTTTTGCTTCAAATCCTTATTCTTACGTGAGCATCTTTTATAATCTTCATGCCTAGCTCAAAGGCATAAAAGAAAGCGCTTTCGGGAGGCAGCCCGCAACGAATTTAGGATTTACTTTTTGTTTTTCTTCTGTTTTTAGTGGTCTTGATGATTGTTACTACTGTAGGAACATCATTGTTTCCTTACTTTTCAAGCTTTGTGCCTTTTATAGCCTCATACGACAAGAAGTGAAAGTTGTGACATGCTGTCCAGAAACAGATGCTGTCCTCGTGACTAGAAAAATCAGAGAAAAATCCAGTTCATCTTTTTGAGCTGAATTTTTTACACAGCGTGGTCTATACAATTACGAAACTTTCGTATGTTCTGAGTTTTTTGATTTAAGTTGCAGAAGTATCCCTAAAAAATTCTTTACTACCTGCTGGTCTGTTTTTCACAGATTCTGTCCTGTTTTGCCTTTTCTTCATTTTTCAAACCTTAAGCTTGCTTTTTCTTTGCAAAAACTTTTTGGCAATCTTGACAAACAGTAGATCTTCAAGATTATCTTTTTTTCCAGTGGATAAAAATTATTTTATTATGGGTACTAACCTCGCTAATCAGATTATGATGAGTTATGTATGAAGGGAGTTTTCAAGTGTGCGAGGGAAGATGATGAAAGAAGATCCAGGAGTGCCAAGCGCTCAAGCTTGGGGATGCCCCCATGCATCCCCAAGAAATATTCAAGGAGACTCAAGCGTCTAAGCTTGGGTATGCCCCCGTGCATCCCCTTCTCCATCAACAATTATCAGTTCGTCTCTCGTTTCACTATGTTTTTATCACTTCATGCATTATGTGCTATGCTTGGAACGTCTCGCTCTTAGGTTTTATTTTTAGTTTTCTTTAGCTTTGCTTGTTGTTCATAACAAGTTAGAACCCAGCTTTCTTTGTGTGGGAGAGAAACATGCTCCACTTCCAAAATCTAGAACACAACATAGGTTTTTTCATGCTTATCTTTGCTATGTGTGTTCTTTATCTTTTCATAGCTGCTGTCATGTTTTGCTCTTAGTTTTCATGCTTATATTTTAAAGAGCTTTTGTTTAGTTTGTTGCTGGAACTCTCTTGAGTTTTCATGTTTATCTTGTTTAGAGAGTTTGACTGTTGCACTGACTTTTTTGTCTTGACTTGAAGTAGGTAATTGAGGTTGCTATTCTTTTGTAGTAGTAACTTGCAATAGTTTTGAGGTGTTGTTTTGAGTAATGTTTGGACTTTTGGTGTCAAGAGCTTTAGCCTATTAGTGATAGATGTCGTATTTTGGGCAATCCGTGTTTATTTTCAAAACCTACAAAATTATTTGAGAACTCTAGCTACTAGATGGATCACTACTCTTCTGAGGGGTCGAATATTAGAGTACACTCACGTACCATGAGTCGAGGATGCGCAAGGATAACCAAACCCCCATACACTCCTCCTCGGGGTACTTGTCTCTTTGTGAAACCTCCTTATTAGACTGAGAGTTACCGATAATAAGTGCATGAGTTCTTCGGACTAATGTGAGTATTCGAAAGTTGACACTTCCACCTTCCCATATTTTTCTAGCCTTTCCTGTACCGTGCATTGCTTTCTTCTCACTCCGAGAGTTGGCGTCCACCTTCGCCGGTACATCCAAACCCTTGGCACGATACGCTCTGTCATCATAAACCTCCTTATATCCTTCCTCAAAACATCCACCATACCTACCTATCAAGGCATTTCCATAGCCTTTCCGAGATACATTGCCATGCAACATCCATCTTCTCATGACTTGATCTTCATGTCATACATGCTACTTGCTTGATCAATGAGCCGCATGCTAGTTGGGCCTTGCCCTAATCATTTCTACATGACGCGCTAGTATCATTGCATATCCTGCTACACTGGCAGAGGCATACATTTGCATACATCATGATAGTTACATTTTCTTTATGATTTGAGTACTTTGTAAAGTGTGAAAGATCTTCTATAATTTTTGTAATATATAGAGTGTTGCCCCTAAAGTGAGGAAAAGATCCCAAAGTGAACAAATCAAAAGATCCCAAAGTGGACAAATTAAAAGACCCCAAAGAGGACAAATGAGAGGAATAGAAAGAGCCATTGAGGCCACCAAAAAATACAAAAAAATAGAAAAAAGAGAAAAAGAAATAAAAAGAGAGAGGGGGCACACTACTATTCCTTTTGAGAGATCCACACTCGTACTCCATCTTATATCTTGTACTCCATAGAGATTATCATTCATGCATATAGCTATGTGGGGACCTTCACACTATAGAACTTGGCTTGTATATTCCACTGATGAGCCTCCTCAAATGAGCTCTAGGTCTTCTTGAGCAAGAAAGTTAGATGCACCCCCACTAGTTACATTGGAGAGCTTTTAGATCATATGTGCATCCGTTGAATGGCAATCCCTACTCCTCACATCATATCTATCATTTGGCTTTCTCTCGCCTATGATTGTCCTCATTGATGTGAGCCCTTCACACCTTTTTGTCTTCCTCCTGCACTATATTCTCTCTTTGCCACCCTAAGTGTCGACTTTCTTGCTTACACTCATCAATTGCGCGAGTGCTCAAAATGTCGAAAAGGAGTGGATCATTTTGACTTGTACCTGGCTAGTGGTCTGGGGATGAGTCAAGATAATATTCCAAAGAAGACCAAGTGTGAAACTTTAGTAGATTGAGTTCTCAACATAAAAATAATTTTTCTCGTATATCCCTATCCCCTTTCTTGCACGTAAACACCATTTGGAGACATTCGAGTCACGGACAACGAGAGCTCTTGCACCTTTATGTTCTTATGTTGCTTGTTTCAATGCCAAATATAGACTCTTGCCTGTTATGACTTGAATTGAATTACATGCCTGATACGTCCCAAACGTATCTATAATTTGTGCTTGCTCCATGCATGTTTTGTGTGACTTTGCCATGATTTGCTTGAACTTTAATACACTTTTGAGCATATTTGGACTAATCTATTAACCCAGTGCACCCAGCTGCCAGTTGCTGTTTTTCTGCTGTTTTTGTATTTCAGGTTTTCCGGCCATTAAAAGTGTTCCAAAAAATCCGGAAAAATCGGACAAAAAATCAGCGTCACGGAAGCTTCCGGAAACACCAAAGGAGGGAAGGGGGGCCACCTTAGGGACTCCAGAAGGGTCCTTGGCGCGGCCCCACCCTAGGCCGCGCCAGGGAGCCTCCTGGCTGCCCTGTGGCCCCTCATGGTGCCCCCCTTCGCCTATATTTAGCCCTCGGGGTGGAAACCCCTAATATCGATCTCTTTTCCGCGATCTCGCCTCTGTACCGCCGCCGCCGCCGTTTCTAGATCGGGGCTGCCTGGAGAAGCTGCCCCGACATCCTGCCGGGAGGAGGAACCCCCTCCGGGAGACCATCCATAGCCATGGACGCCTCCCGTATGTACCGCGAGTATTCCACCTTGGACCATGGGTCCGTTACCAGTAGCTATGTGATGTACTTCTCTCCCCTCTTTGTGCTTCCACTTTCGATACCTCGTGAGCTGCCTCACATGATCGAGGCACTTCTGTAATTTCTGCTGTTGCTATGCTGAGTTTGTTGGGATCTGATGGATTATGAGACTATGTTCAGATTGTGATGAGTAATATATTTGGTTCTTCTCTTTTATATTTTGTTCTTGAGTTAATTCTTGCATGTTCTCCGTTGCAGTATTTTACTTTGGCCAAGTATTTTGTTGCAACTCCAAGAGGGAGCGTTATGCTTGATTGTGGCTTCAGCCCCTTGATGTCTAGCTTGAGTGACAGAAACATGAGACTAGGGGATGTGCTGTTTCCACCAGGGATAAAACAATGGTGCTTGTATCCGCGGGTGCAAGGATTGTTTACTTTACGCAAAGTTCTTTTAATGCAGTTGTCTGTTGCTTTGAGTTTACACTTTGGGTGGGATTCACAAGTTAATACCAGCGAGATGTTCTGGATATATATCTCAAGGTGGATGATTCGTAGTAGATGCATTTGGATTTCGGTCTACTTACCTTGGCGTACTGCCCATTGCTTTTGAGCCCTTCCTTTCCTTGCAGCATAGTTAGCACTGCAGTGCCTTCATAATTCTGTCAATTGCCCAGCTGTGATTTGTTTACCTCGCTAGCACTTTTATCGTCTTTTGGGAGAGAGACATCACTAGTGAAAATCACGGGACCTCGGTCCATCTTCACATTACTGTTTACACCCTCAATTTACTTTCAGTCTTTACTTTCAGCTGCCACTATTATTATCTCTTGCGTTGATCCTTTGTAAACAACAAGGCCGGAGGAATTGACAACTCCTCTGTACTCGTTGGGAGAAAAGTTATTTGTTGCTGTGTGCAGGTCCACGTCAAGCGCTGTGACACCTTCTTGTATCTCTTGGAGTCCTACTGGTTCGATAACCTTGGTATCTTCACCGAGGGAAATTTGCTGCTACGCTACATCTCACCTTCCACTTGGGGTAACCAACGAGGAGTGAGAGATCCTCACCGTATCAATGCCTTGATTGCTTTACTTAAAATTTCTTATATGGTTGTTAGCATGTCACCACAGAAATTATGCTTGTTATCATTTACCTACTCGAGGACGAGAAGGAATTAAGCTTGGGGATGTTGATACGTCCAAAACGTATCTATAATTTCTGCTTGCTCCATGCCTCTTTTGTGTGATATTGCTATGATATTGATGAACTTCCATACACTTTTGATCATATTTGGACTAACCTATTAACTCAGTGCACCCCAGTGCCAGTTCCTGTTTTCTTTTGTTTTTCTCTTTCAGGTTTCCCCCTTATTTAAAGTGCCAGAAAAATTCCGGAAAAAATATAGGAAAAATCAGCGTACGGGAACCTTCCAGAAGAGCCAAAGTGGGGGCCGAGGGGGGCCAGGGGGGCCCAGGCGGCCACCCGGCGCGACCACCCCTAGGCCGTGTCAGGGGGGCGCCTGGAGCCCCTGGCCCACCTCTGGCTGCCCCCCTTCGCCTATTTATTCCCCGTGACGAGAAACCCTCGGGGACGGAACCCTTTTTCGTGATCTCTCCTCTGTTCCACCCCCGTCGCGCTTCCAAGATCGGGAGCACCAGAAGACCTCTTCCCGGCACCCTGCCGGAGGGAGGAATCACCTCCGGGAGCTTCTCCACCACCATGGACGCTTCCCGGATGAACCGTGAGTAGTCCACCTTGGACCATGGGTCTATGATCAGTAGCTATGTGATGTTCTCCTCTCCTCTTTGTTCTTCATGGATTAGACCTCTTGAGCTGCCCTACATGATCGAGGCACATATGCAATCTTTCTGATGTTGCTATGCTGAGTTTGCTGGGATCTGATGGATTATGAGATTATGTTCAGATTGTGTTTGAGTTATATATTTGATTCTTCTCTTTTATATTTATGTTCTTAAGTAATTCTTGCATGTTCTCCGTTGCTGTTTATTGCTTTGGCCAAGTAGTAGGTAGTGACTCCAAGAGGGAGCGTTATGCATGATTGTGGGTTCATGCCCCCCGATGACTAGCTTGAGTGACAGAAACATGAGTCTAGGGGATGTGTTGTTGCCACAAGGGGGAAAACAACGGTGCTTGTACTTGCGGGTGCAAGGATTGTTTATTTTACGCAAAGTTCTTTAATGCAGTTGTCTGTTGCTTTGAGTTTACACTTTGGTTGGGATTCACAACTTAATACCATCGAGATGTTTTGGATAGATATCTCAAGGTGGATGATTAGTAGGTAGATGCAGATGGATTTCGGTCTACTTGTCTTGCGTATGATGTCTACGCACACTTCTATTCTTGTAGACTATGTTGGGCCTCGAAGCGCAGAGGTTTGTAGGACAACAGCAATTTCCCTCAAGTGGATGACCTAAGGTTTATCGAACTCAGGGAAGTAGAGGTTGATGATGGTCTCTCTCAAGCAACCCTGCAATTAAGATACAAGAAGTCTCTTGTGTCCCCAACACACCTAATACAACTACCAGTTGTATATGTGCACTAGTTCGGCGAAGAGATGGTAAAATATGGGTGATAGGTGTGGCAAAGCAAGGTAATATAAATCTATAATAAAAAGTGCAGCAAGCAAACATGTGACAAAAATGAGCACCAACGGTGTAACAATGGTGGACACAAGGCCTAGGCTTCATACTTTCACTAGTGGCAACTCTTAACAACATTAACATAGTCTAATCACATGATATTTCCCATAAAACATGCAATGAAGACGCACTCGGGGGGTCAATCCTTTGTGGTCAAGAGAGGACGAGAATTATGTAGGGCTACAAAAGCACACCTCAGAGCTTGTAGTTCTCAATATATGGATTTCCCAATGTCACCGCGGCCATCCAAAGAGAGTACCACGATCACCACAACATATCTCATGGATAGTCAAAGACAAGCACCAAGAGACTCTCAATCTTCAATCAACACACAAAAGAGGAAATCACTCATGAAAATATTCTTCTAACCCATGTCCAATAGACCTCTCTCACCATGGTCTTGGGGATTATACTAGATAAGATCAAGTGAGTACATCAATCCAATACATAGAGGAAGGGGAAATATCATGGGATCACCCTAGATTAACATAGCCTATGATCACAACAAAGATCACATCATGGGAGAGAGAGAAGAACACATAGCTATTGGTAGAAACCTCAGCCCCGAGGGAGAACAACTCCCGATTCATGGAGGGAGGAAGCAACGTCGATGGAGATGAATCCGGGGGAACTTCCCCGTCCCGGCAGAGTGCCGACACAGGAATTCTGTCCCCCCGAAACTTGATGGCGATGGCGGCGGAGATCGGAATTTCTTCTGGAGAAAAGGGGTCCGGATTAGGGGTTTCCACCCCGAGGGCTAAATATAGGCGGAGGGGGGCATCGAGGGGACCCACAGGACAACCAGGAGGGTGCCCGGCGCGGCCTAGGGTGGGGCCGCGCCAAGGACCCTTCTGGATTCCCTGTGGTGGCCCTCCCCTCCTTCCTTGGTGATTCCGGAAGCTTCCGAGACGCTGATTTTTTATATAATTTTTCCAGAATTTTTGGAGCACTTTTAATGGCCGGAAAACCTGAAATACAAAAACAGCAGAAAACAAGAACCGGCAACTGGGCGCACTGAGTTAATAGGTTAGTCCAAATATGCTCAAAAGTGTATGAAAGTTGAAGCAAAACGTGGCAAAGTCACACAAAACATGCATGGAGCAAGCAAAAATTATAGATACGTTTGGGACGTATCAACATCCCCAAGCTTAATTCCTGCTCGTCCTCGAGTAGGTAAATGATAACAAGCATAATTTCTGTGGTGACATGCCACACAAACATATAAGGACTTTTAAGTAAAGCAATCAAAGCATGCAATTCAATTCAAGTCTTAACAAGCAAGAGTCTATATTAGCATTGACACAAGCAACAAAAGAACAAAAGGTGCAAGAGCTCTCGCTGTCTGTGACTCGAATGTCTCCAAATGGTGTTTGCGTGCAAGAAAGGGGATAAGGAATACGAGATGAAAAAGTATTTTTGTGTTGAGAACTCAATCTACTAAAGTTTCTCACTTGGTCTTCTTTGGATTCTTATCTTGACTCGTCCCCAGACCACTAGCCAGGTACAAGTCAAACTGATCTGCTCCCTTTCGATATTTTGAGCACTCATGCAATGGATGAGCGTAAGAAAGAAAGTTGACACTTAGGATGGCAAAGAGAGAAAAATGATGGGGGAGGAAGACAAAAAAGGTGTGAAAGGCTCACATCAATGAGGACAATCATATGCGAGAGAAAGCCAAATGATAGATATGATGTGAGGAGTAGGGATTGCCATGCAACGGATGCACATATGAGCTAAGGTAAGCTCTCCAATGGAACTAGTGGGGGTGCATCCAACTTGCTTGCTCAAGAAGACCTAGAGCTCGTTTGAGGAGGCTCATCATTGGAATATACAAGCCAAGTTCTATAGTGTGAAGGGTCCCCACGTAGCTATATGCATGTATGATGATCTCTATGGAGTACAAGGGATAGATGATGAAGTACTAGTGTGGATCTCTCAAAAGGAATAGTAGTGTGCCCCCTTCTCTCTTTTTATTTTTATTTTTCTCTTTTTTCTATTTTTTTTGTCGCCTCAATGGCTCTTTCTATTTAACTCTCATTTGTCCTCTTTGGGATCTTTTGATTTTGTCCTCTTTGGGATCTTTTCCTCACTTTAGGGGCAACGCTCTATATTTTACAAGAATATAGGAGATCTTTCACACTTTACAAAAGTACTCACATAAAGAAGATATAACTATCATGATGCTAATGTATGCCTCTGCCAGGATAGCAGGATATGCAATGATACTAGCGCGTCATGTAGCAATGATTAGGGCAAGGCCCAACTAGCATGCGGCTCATCGATCAAGCAAGTAGCATGTATGACATGAAGATCAAGTCATGAGAAGGTGGATTTTGCATGGCAATGTATCTCGGAAAGGCTATGAAAATGCCTTGTAGGTAGGTATGGTGGCTGTTTTGAGGAAAGATATAAGGAGGCTTATGACGACAGAGTGTATTGTGCCAAGGGTTTGGATGCACCGGCGAAGTATGCGCCAACTCTCAAGGTGAGAAAGGGCAATGCACGGTACCTAAGAGGCTAGAAAAAGTATAGGTAGGTGGAAGTGTCAACTTTCGAATACTCACATTAGTCCGAAGAACTCATGCACTTATTATCGGTAACTCTCAATCTAATCAGGAGGTTCACAAAGAGACAAGTACCTCGAGGAGGAGTGTATGGGGGTTTGGTTATCCTTGCGCATCCTCGACTCATGGTACGTGAGTGTACTCTAATATTCGAACCCTCCAGAGGTTAGTGATCCATCTAGTAGCTAGAGTTCTCAACAGGGGTTTTTGGTTTTCGAAAATCACACGGATTGCCCAAAATACGACATCTATCACTAATAGGCTCGAGCTCTTGACACCAAAAGTTCAAACATTACTCTAGTGAATACCTCAAAACTATTGCAAGTTACTACTAAAATTTAATAGCAACCTCAATTACCTACTTTCAAGATAAGACAAAACTCAGTGCAGCAACCAACTCTCTTAACAAGATAAACATGAAAACCAAAGAGAGTTCCAATAAAAACTAAACAAAGGTCAAGGCTCTTGCTAAAGATAAACTAAGACTAAAACAAAACATGGCAGTAGCTACGAAAAGATAAAGAACACACAACATAAAAAAGATAAGCATGAAGAATCCTATGATGTGTTCTAGATTTTGAAAGTGGAGCGTGTTTCTCTCCCACACAAAGTAAGACGGGATCTAACTTGTTATGAACAGCAAGGAAAGCTAAAGAAAACTAATACTAAAACCTAAGAGCGAGACGCTCCAAGCATAGCACATAATGCATGAAGTGATAAAAATATAGTGAGACGAAGGACGAACTGATGATTGTTAATGGAGAAGGGTATGCACGGGGGCATCCCCAAGCTTAGACGCTTGAGTCTCCTTGAATATTTATTGGGGATGCATGGGGGCATCCCCAAGCTTGAGCGCTTGACACTCCCGAATCTTCTTTCATCATCTTCCATCGCACACTTGAAAACTCCCTTCATACATAACTCATCATAAGATGATTAGAGATGTTAGTACCCTTAATAAATAATTTCCCCCACTGTATATAAATATATTCTTGAAGAGCTACTGTTTCTCAAGATTGCCAAAAGGTTCTTGCAAAGAAAAATCAAGCTTAAGGTTTTTAAAAGTTAGGAGAGACAAAACGTGGCAGAATCTGTGAAAAACAGGACAACAGGTAGTAAAGAATTTTTTAGGGGTACTTCTGCAACTCAAATAAAAAAACTCAGAACATACGAAAGTTCCATAATTGTATAGAGCACGCTGTGTAAAAATTTCAGCTCAAAAATATGAACTGGTATTTTTCTTTGATTTTTCTAGTCACGAGGACATAATCTGTTTTCTGGACAGCATGTCACAACTTTCACTTCCCTTGTCATATGAGGCTATAAATGGCAGAAAGCTTGAAAAGTAAAGATACAATGATATTGCTACAGTAGTAACAATCGTCAAGACCACTAAAAACATAAGAAAAATAAAAAGGAAAGCCTAAATTCGTTGCGGGCTGCCTCCCGAAAGTTCTTCTGTAAAGCCATTAGCTAGGCTTAAGATTTTAGTGATGCTCTCGCAAGAATAAGAGTTGAACAACAAAAGAGAGCATCAAGAAGAAAATACGAAACACATTTAAGCCTAACATGCTTCCTATGCATAGGAATATTGCAATGAAATAATTTATTCAAGCACAAATCAATAAGCATAGGAAGGCAAAACAAGTGCAACCTCAAAACCTTCAACATAAATAGAGGTAACTTGATATTATTGAAATATCTATAAGAATATGTTCCCCTCTCACAATAATATTCAGTGGGGTCATGAATAAAATCAACAAGATAAGTATCACATAAAAAATTCTTATCATGATCCACAAGCATAGAAAATTTGTTACTCTCCACATAAGTAAAATCCTTCTCATTAGTAATAGTGGGAGCAAACTCAAGAAAATAGCTATCACATGAATCATTCTTATCATGATACACTTCCAAACATTCATTCTTTATAGCATAAGTGTCATCACAATAATCATCATAGATAGGAGGCAAAGTATCATCAAAATAAATTTCCTCATCAAAATTTGGGGGGCTAAAAAGATCATCTTCATAAAACGTAGCATCCCAAGCTTATAGCTTTGCATATCATTAGGATCAAAGGTATTCAAAGAAAACATACTAATAACATTGCTACTAACATGAGTGTTGTGCAAATAATGAAGCTCCATAGGCTTTTTGATTTTCTCTTCAAACACTTCATGTCCCAACTCAAGGTAGAGCTCATAAAGCTCTCTCATAATATTTTTGTTGTTTTCCATAAGCCTAACTAGTGAAAATAAAAACAAGAAACAAAAAGAATTAATTGAAAGATCTAAAGATATTCCCTTCAAACCATACCTCCCCAGCAACGGCGCCAGAAATAGCTTGATGTCTACGCACGCTTCTATTCTTGTAGACTATGTTGGGCCTCCAAGCGCAGAGGTTTGTAGGACAGCAACAATTTCCCTCAAGTGGATGACCTAAGGTTTATCGAACTCAGGGAAGTAGAGGTTGAAGATGGTCTCTCTCAAGCAACCCTGCAATTAAGATACAAGAAGTCTCTTGTGTCCCCAACACACCTAATACTACTACCAGTTGTATAGGTGCACTAGTTCGGCGAAGAGATGGTAAAATATGGGTGATAGGTGTGGCAAAGCAAGGTAATATAAATCTGTAATAAAAAGTGCAGCAAGCAAACATGTGGCAAAAGTGAGCACAAACGGTGTAACAATGGTGGAAACAAGGCCTAGGCTTCATACTTTCACTAGTGTCAACTCTCAACAACATCAACATAGTCTAATCACATGATATTTCCCATAAAACATGCAATGAAGACGCACTCGGAGGTCAATCCTTTGTGGACAAGAGAGGACGAGAATTATGTAGGGCTACAAAAGCACACCTCAGAGTTCGTAGTTCTCAATCTATGGATTTCCCAATGTCACCGCGGCCATCCAAAGAGAGTACCACGATCACCACAACATATCTCATGGATAGTCAAAGACAAGCACCAAGAGACTCTCAATCTTCAATCAACACACAAAAGAGGAAATCACTCATGAAAATATTCTTCTAACCCATGTCCAATAGACCGCTGTCACCATGGTCTCAGGGATTATACTAGATAAGATCAAGTGAGTACATCAATACAATACATAGAGGAAGGGGAAATATCATGGGATCACCCTAGATTAACATAGCCTATGATCACAACGAAGATCACATCATGGGAGAGAGAGAAGAACACATAGATACTGGTAGAAACCTCAGCCCCGAGGGAGAACTACTCCCGCTTCATGGAGGGAGGAAGCAACGTCGATGGAGATGAATCCGGGGGAACTTCCCCGTCCCCCCGAAACTTGATGGCGATGGCGGCGGAGATCGGAATTGCTTCTGGAGAAAAGGGGTCCGGATTAGGGGTTTCCACCCCGAGGGCTAAATATAGGCGGAGGGGGGCATCGAGGGGACCCACAGGGCAGCCAGGAGGGTGCCCGGCACGGCCTAGGGTGGGGCCGCGCCAGGGACCCTTCTGGAGTCCCTGTGGTGTCCCTCCCCTCTTTCCTTGGTTATTCCGGAAGCTTCCGGGACGCTGATTTTTTATATAATTTTTACGGAATTTTTAGAGCACTTTTAATGGCCGGAAAACCTGAAATACAAAAACAGCAGAAAACAGGAACTAGCAACTGGGCGCACTGAGTTAATAGGTTAGTACAAATATGCTCAAAAGTGTATGAAAGTTCAAGCAAAACATGGCAAAGTCACACAAAACATGCATGGAGCAAGCAGAAATTATAGATACGTTTGGGACGTATCAGCGTACCGCCCATGCTTTTGAGCCTCTTCCTTTATTTATAGCATAATTAGCATTGGTTTGCGCACATAATCCTGTCAATTGCCCAGCTGTAATTTGTTTACCTCGCATGACTATTTTATCGTCTTTTGGGAGAGAGACATCACTAGTGAACATCATAGGACCCCGGTCCATACTTCCTACACTATTTACACTATCAATTTACTTTCAGTATTTACTTTTCCGTTGCTATCACTATCATTATTATCCCGTGCGTTTTATCCTTTGTAAACAACAAGGCCGGAGGAATTGACAACTCCTCTGTACTCGTTGGCAAGAAAAGCTATCTGTTGTGTGTGCAGGTCTAGGTAAAGTAAGCAACCTAGGTTGTAAACGACGCCATTGTTCCCTTCACCACCTTCTTATATCTATCGGAGTCCTGTTGGTCGATCCTAAACCTTAGCATCTTCGCTAAGGGAAATTTGCCGCTACGCTACATCTCACCTTCCACTTGGGGTAACCAACGAGGGGCGATAAATTATCTCGTGTATCACATGGGCAATGATGTATCCATGCGATGATTTTCTTACAGCTGCAGGAATTAAAGAGGAATTTTATGGCATTTGTGCCAATGCAGGTTTGACACGGCTAGATTTATTCCGTGTGGTGCAATACAAAAAACTTACCTCCTGCTTTGTTAACAGTTTTTGTTATAACCATGATGCTGGAACCGTCGAGTTCAAACTTTATAATGATCTCATAACCATGTCTTTGGCACAGTTTTGTGATATAATAGGTGTGCCAAACGTTGGTTAGACAACTAAGATGACCATGCAGCCTTCCGGGTTGAGGACCCTCTTCAACTCCCTTTGCTGCCAGGAGGAGACCGACATTCGGCGCACAAAGATTTCCAGCATCTTGTTTCCACACCTCAGGTATTTTGCGTATTTTGTAGCTAGAGGGGTGTTAGCTCGTGATAACACGAGCAATGGTTCTGCACCAGACTTCGCTATTTATGCGAATGCCCTTTCTGGTAAGAATGAGTATAATGTGGGTGCCTTGATTGCTCGGCGCCTTGTTACGAACTGTAACAAATGCGGTTTATATGGTGGCGTTTATGCCACACTTATCCTTGAGTCTCTTGAGCGCACCCTGCATCCTGATGATGTTCCCTTTCCATACGCAAGTATCGATCTTGCGACTATGAAGAGGCACACGTTTGTTACCATGAATTCTCAGTTTGGTAACCTTGATTATATTTTGAGGTTTGAAAGGACCATTACTCGTGAGATCTGTCTACCTGCACCACTTTTGTTTGATAACACTTGCAGGAACGGATGGTCCTTCAAAGAAATTCAGTTCGATGAGTTCATGGCTAATTACCAGCCGCATAACCCCATGGAGGGGGTTGTTACCGATGAGGAGGAGCTTGGTGAGTTCCCACCTTTTCAGGGAGAGACCTTCACCGAGCATGGCGAGGGGTATTATTTCGCTTGGAGCGCTGGACCTTCCTCATGGGAGGACCCTAGGACTTCGGTGTACGCACCGGAGGGCTCATAAGACCTCTGGAGTTACCCTTACCCTCCTTCCATCCTTGAGGCAAAATAAAAGGTTCCATAGACCATCGAAGGATTTATGGATAAGGGAATATGTGTAAGAAAAAGGCATTATATATGGTTGGCATGGGAGATATTGAGAGACCTTTACTGTTCACCGTTGACTGTAAAGTTGCACTTCTCAAAAATGTTTTATCTCTGTTTCCAAAACCAAGAGCTCTGGCACATGTTTAGTCTTTGCTTCCTTTCACGGGTTTTCAACCTTGCCATCAAAAGCCACGGTTCGAGAGTCTCCCCTTCTTTCTTCAAAGCACCAACTATGAGAGCATAATTGTCATTCTTAGTGTAACATGCATTGTCCCAAAGTATTACATTGTCTTCTGCATGCTTGTGTTATTGCTAGTCTGAAATACTGAGTTCTAGTCACCTTTAAAACTCCGGAGGAGTTTCTGCATTTATGTTTTGCTTCACTCATGGAGGCTAGCGAAATGCCACTCAAGTATGTTCAAGCTATGTGCATTGTGATCCTGTCTTGATTTTCAGTAGCTTATTATTTACATTTAGTTGTTTGTGACTGATCACATGAAAGAAGAATTGCTTCGTGCATTGTCCTTATAGCATTGTTTCAATACCTGCTACACTCTTTTCGTAGTACATGCTTATATACATCTAATGAAGCAAAAGAGTTAGTCAAAGTTTTCTTTGTCGCGTCCAGTTCGTTGAACTGAATTGCTTGAGAACAAGCAATATGCTAAGCTTGGGGGAGTTGATACGTCTCAAACGTATCTACTTTTCCAAACACTTTTGCTATTGTTTTGGCCTCATTCTTGCATGATTTGGACGAAACTAACCCGGACTAACGTTGTTTTCAGCAGAGCTGCCTGTATGGTTTATTTGTGCGCAGGAAAATGGATTTTTAGACGTCCCAGAAAATTCCCAGAAAATCCACGCACCCGAAGGAGCCAGGCGCCAGAAGTGGGACCAGAGGGGAGCTCTGGGACCCCCAGGTGCCCCCCTGGCGCGGCCGAGGGTGGGTCCGCGCCCTCTGGCCGCCTGGGCAGCTCCCCCCTCCTCTGGTGCCCTACCGAGACTCCTATTTATCCCGATGACGAGAAAACCCAGAACAGAAGTCGTTTTCTGATACGTCCAAAACGTATGTATAATTTCTGCTTGCTCCATGCATGTTTTGTGTGATATTGCTATGATCTAGATACACTTTCATACACTTTTGATCATATTTGGACTAACCTATTAACTCAAAGCACCCCAGTGCCAGTTCCTATTTTCTGCTATTTTTCTATTTCAGTTTTCCCCCATATAAAAAGTGCCAGAAAAATTCAGATAAAAAATCTGCGTGACGGAAGCTTCGAGAAGAGCCCGGGTGGGGCCAGAGGGGAGCCAGGGGGGGCCCAGGCAGCCACCCGGCACGGCCCCACCCCTGGCCGCGCCAGGGGGGCGCCTGGGGCCCCTGGCCCACCTCTGGCTGCCCCTTTCGCCTATTTATCCCCCGTCACGGGAAAACCCCAGAAAGAGAACCCTATTCCGCGAACTCGCCTCTGTTCCGCCGCCGCCGCGCTTCCGAAGATCGGGAGCACCAGAAGACCTCTTCCCGGCACCCTGCCGGAGGGAGGATTGACCTCCGGGAGTCTCCTCTCCACCATGGATGCTCCCCGGATGTCTCGTGAGTAGTTTTCCTTGGACCATGGGTCCGTGATCAGTAGATATGTGATGTTCTCCTCCCCTCTTTGCTCTTCATTGTTTAGACCTCGTGAGATGCCCAACATGATCGAGGCACCTTTGTAATATTTCTGCTATTGCTATGTTGAGTTTGATAGGATCTGATGGATTATTAGATTATGTTCAGATTGTGATAGAGTAATATATTTGGTTTTTATCTCTTATATTTTTGTTCCTAAGTAATTCTTGCATGTTCTCCGTTTCTGTTTATTGCTTTGGCCAAGTAGTAGGTAGTGACTCCAAGAGGGAGCGTTGTGCTAGATTGTGGGTTCATGCCCCCAGATGCCATGCTTGAGTGACAGAAACATGAGTGTAGGGGATGTGCTGTTGCCACATGGGGGAAAACAACGGTGCTTGTAACCGCGGTTACAAGGATTGTTTACTTTACGCAGAGTTCTTTTTAATGCAGTTGTCTGTTGCTTTGGGTTTACACTTTGGGTGGGGCTCGCAACTTAATAACAGCGAGATGTTCGTGATAGATATCTCAAGGTGGATGATTAGTAGTAGATGCAGATGGATTTCGGTCTACTTACCTTGGCGTACTGCCTGTGCTTTTGAACCTCTTCCTTTCTTTTGTAGCATAGTTAGCATTGCGGTGCGTTCATAATCCTGTCAATTGCCTTTCTGTAATTTGTTTACCTCGCATAGCAATTTTATCGTCTTTTGGGAGAGAGACATCACTAGCGAACATCACGTATCCTGGTCCATATCCTTATCATTGTTTCCACGCTATATTTACTTTTCTGCATTTACTTTCAAGTTGCTATTATTATCCCTTGCATTTTATCCTTTGTAAACAACAAGACCGGAGAGATTGACAACCTCTCTGAACTTCGTTGGGAACAAAGTTATCTGTGTCTGTGTGCAGGTCCGCGTCAGTTGCGCCGCTGACACCTACTTATCATCTCTGGAGTCCTACTGGAGACAAACCTTGGTATCTTTACCGAGGGAAATTTGCTGCTGGGATGCATCACGCCTTCCACTTGGGGCTCACCAACGAAGGGCGAGAAGACTACACCCGTCAACCCTCGCGCCATCAAGCAAATTTCTGGCGCCGTTGCCGGGGACTCCGAGTGATAAGATAGGGGAGTTGTACACTACCCTTTACCTTTGTTTTTTAGTCTTGTTAGTTTACCTTTCAGTTTTTATCTTTGTGTCCTTTATCAAAAAATAATATATATATAGTATGTCTAGTTCCTTACTTGCCAATCAATGTCTAACTTCTTTGAAACTAGATCTTATTGGCATGGAGGATTCACCGAGGATCAACAAGAATATTACAAGGAATACCGCTTGTCTCAAAAAGGGATACACTTATGGAGACTCATACATCAATCGTATGAGTATGCTAAAAACTTGTGCTCAATATATAATATATCTTTCTGCAGGGATGAATCTTCTTGCTTTATGAGGCACAAACACCTTGCTTTCCAATGTGAGTACAATGAGGATGAAACCTTAGCTTCTTATGCTAAGGGAAATTATGATTTTTATGATGCAGAACAAATAGAAGAATTTGTTGCTTTTAAGGGTGCCTATGAAATTACTTCTTTTCTTGAAAATATTGATGATGCCCCCTACAAATCTGAGAGTCTTGCTATACTTAACTATTTTTTGGAAAATTATGATGCAAATTATTATATTACTGATCATCTTGAGAGAATCTCTCCTCCAAAGGAAGAGACTAATGTTTTGCAGGACTCTATGGAAGAAGAAATTACTGAACCTGAAAGCTCCTTGGATGAAGAAGAGGATGAGAGTGACGAACAAAAGGAGGAAGAATGGAGCCATCCATGTCTACCTTCTAATGAGAGAAACTCTTTGACTCTTACCTTATATGAGTATTATGATCCTATGGATTCTTTTGAAATATCCCTTTTTGATGAAGTTGATGCCTTCTATACTTTTGGCCAAGATGCCACTATGGATGATGCTTACAAAGATGAACTCTCTATAGTTCCTTATGTTAAGCATGAAATTGTTGCTACTGCACCCACACTCGATTGTCCTATTATCCTTTTGAAGTCTCCAACTCATATTCCGGAGAATGTTGCTCTTATCAAGGATCAATGTGATGGGTTGCATTTATCTTATCATCCTAAAAACCATGTTGAAAACAATACACGTGTGCTTGTAGGTCATGAACAACATGATTTATGTGATAGTTATATTCTTGATGTTGTTCATGATACTACTGAAAATTATTTTGAGAGAGGAAAGTTTGGTTGTAGAAACTTTCATGTTACAAAAACACCTCTCTCTTTGTTGAAACCTTTGAAGTTCTTCCTGTTCCACCTCCCCATGCTTGTTTCTTTGTGCTTCTTCGATTTATTTATTTACAAGTTTCCAAAGCATAGGAAGTGGGTTAGACTTAAATGTGTTTCATATTTGCTTTTTTATGCTCTCTTTTGCTTCAAATTCTTATTCTTATGAGAGCACCTTTTATAATCCTTAAGCCTAGCTAATGGCTTTAAAGAAGCGCTTTCGGGAGGCAGCCCGCAACGAATTTAGGTTTTTATTTTTGCTTTTGTTGTGTCTTGATGTTTTTTACTACTGTAGCAACATCATTGTATCTTTATTTTTCAGCTTTGTGCCAAGTTATAGCCTCTTACGGCAAGGGAAGTAAAAGTTGTGACATGCTGTCCAGAAAACTGATTCTGTCCTCGTGACCAGAAAAATTCCAGAACAATCCCAGTTCATCTTTTTGAGCTGAAATTTTTACACAGTATGCTCTATACAATTACGAAACTTCCGTATGTTCTGAGTTTTTTTATTTGAGTTGCATAAGTGCCCCTAAAAAATTATTTACTACCCGCTGTTCTGTTTTTCACAGATTCTGCCACGTTTTGTCTCTCCTAACTTTTGCAAACCTTAAGCTTGCTTTTTCTTTGCAAAAACTTTTTGGAAATCTTGAGAAACAGTAGCTCTTCAAGAATATCTTTTTATCCAGTGGGTAGAAATTATTTTATTAAGGGTACTAACCTCTCTAATCAGCTTATGACGAGTTATGTATGAAGGGAGTTTTCAAGTGTGCGATGGAAGATGATGAAAGAAGATCCAGGAGTGTCAAGCGCTCAAGCTTGGGGATGCCCCCATGCATCCCCAATAAATATTCAAGGAGACTCAAGCGTCTAAGTTTGGGGATGCCCCCGTGCATCCCCTTCTCCATCAACAATCATCAGTTCATCCTTCGTCTCACTATATTTTTATCACTTCATGCGTTATGTGCTATGCTTGGAGCGTCTCGCTCTTAGGTTTTGTTTTTAGTTTTATTTAGCTTTGCTTGATGTTCATAACAAGTTAGATCCTTTCTTACTTTTTGTGGGAGAGAAACATGCTCCACTTTCAAAATTTAGAACACATCATAGGATTTTTCCTGCCTATCTTCTTGCTGTTGTGTGTTCTTTATCTTTTCATAGCTACTGCCATGTTTAGTCTTAGTTTTAGTTTGTCTTTAGCAAGAGCCTTGGCTTTTGTTTTAGTTTGTTGCTGGAACTCTCTTTAGTTTTCATGTTTATCTTGTTAAGAGAGTTGGTTGTTGCACTGAGTTGTGTCTTGTCTTGAAAGTAGGTAATTGAGGTTGCTATTTAATTTTAGTAGTAGCTTGCAATAGTTTTGAGGCATTGATGTGAGTAATGTTTGAACTTTTTGTGTCAAGAGCTCTTGCCTATTAGTGATAGGTGTCGTATTTTGGGCAATCCGTGTTTATTTTCAAAACCTACAAAACTAGTTGAGAACTCTAGCTACTAGATGGATCACTACTCTTTTGAGGAGTCGAATATTAGAGTACACTCACGTACCATGAGTCGAGGATGCGCAAGGATAACCAAAACCCCATACACTCCTCCTCGGGGTACTTGTCTCTTTGTAAACCTCCTCACTAGATTGGGAGTTACCGATAATAAGTGCATGAGTTCTTCGGACTAATGTAAGTATTGAGAGTTGACACTTCCACCTTCCCATATTTTGCTAGCCTTTCCCGTGCCGTGCATTGCCTTCTTCTCACTCCGAGAGTTGGTGTCCACCTTCGCCGGTACTTCCAAACCCTTGGCATGATACGCTCTGTCATCATAAGCCTCCTTATATCTTCCCTCAAAACAGCCACCATACCTACCTATCAAGGCATTTCCATAGCCTTTCCGAGTTACATTGCCATGCAACATCCACCTTTTCATGACTTGATCTTCATGTCATACATGTTCCTGCTACACTGGCAGCGGCATACATTGCATACATCATGATAGTTACATCTTCTTTATGATTTTGAGTACCTTGTAAAGTGTGAAGATTTCCTATACCTTCTTGTAAAATAGAGTGTTGCCCTTAAGTGAGGAAAAGATCCCAAAGTGGACACATTAAAAGATCCCAAAGAGGACAAAAGAGAGTTAAATAGAAAGAGCCATTGAGGCCACCAAAAAAATACAAAAAATAGAAAAAAGAGAAAAATAAATAAAAAGAGAGAAAGGGGCAACACTACTATCCTTTTGAGAGATCCACACTAGTACTCCTTTTATATCATTGTACTCCATAGAGATGATCTTCATGCAGATAGCTATGTGGGGACCTTCACACTACAGAACTTGGCTTGCATATTCCAAGGATGAGCCTCCTCAAACGAGCTCTAGGTCTTCATGAGCGAGCAAGTTAGATGCACCCCCACTAGTTCCATTGGAGAGCTTCTTAGCTCGTATGTGCATCCGTTGCATGGCAATCCCTACTCCTCACATCATATCTATCATTTGGCATCTCTTACCTATGATTGTCCTCATTGATGTGAGCCTTTCTCATCCTTTTTGTCTTCCTCCTCCACCATATTTCTCTCTTTGCCATCCTAAGTGTCAACTCTCGTGCTTACGCTCATCCATTGCATGAGTGCTCGAAATATCGAAAAGGAGTGGATCTAATTGACTTGTACCTGGCTAGTTGTCTGGGGACGAGTCAAGATAAGATTCCAAAGAAGACCAAGTGTGAAACTTTAGTAGATTGAGTTCTCAACACAAAAATACTTTTTTCTCGTATTCCCTATCCCCTTCCTTGCACGCAAACACCATTTGGAGACATTCGAGTAACGCACAGCGAGAGCTCTTGCACCTTTTGTTCTTTTGTTACTTGTTTCAATGTTAATATAAACTCTTGCATGTTATGACTTGAATTGAATCTCTAACCTTGATTGCTTTACTTTTCAAGTTCTTTTATGGTTGCTAGCATGTCACCACAGAAATTATGTTGTTATCATTTACCTACTCGAGGACGAGCAGGAATTAAGCTTGGGGATGTTGATACGTCCAAAACGTATCTATAATTTCTGCTTGCTCCATGCATGTTTTGTGTGATATTGCTATGATCTAGATACACTTTTGATCATGTTTGGACTAACCTATTAACTCAGTGCACCCCAGTGTCAGTTCCTGTTTTCTTATTTTTTTCTATTTCAGTTTTCCCCCATATAAAAAGTGAGAGAAAAATTTGGGAAAATTCAGATAAAAAATCAGCGTGACGGAAGCTTCGATAAGAGCCCGGGTGGGGCCAGAGGGGAGCCAGGGGGGCCCAGGCGGCCACCTGGCGCGGCCCCACCCCTGGCCGCGCCAGGGGGGCGCCTGGGGCCCCTGGCCCACCTCTGGCTGCCCCCTTTCGCCTATTTATCCCCCGTCACGGGAAAACCCCAGAAAGAGAACCCTATTCCGCGAACTCGCCTCTGTTCCGCCGCCGCCGCGCTTCCGAAGATTGGGAGCACCAGAAGACCTCTTCCCGGCACCCTGCCGGAGGGAGGATTGACCTCCGGGAGTCGCCTCTCCACCATGGATGCTCCCCGGATGTCTCGTGAGTAGTTTTCCTTGGACCATGGGTCCGTGATCAGTAGCTATGTGATGTTCTCCTCCCCTCTTTGCTCTTCATTGTTTAGACCTCGTGAGCTGCCCAACATGATCGAGGCACCTTTGTAATATTTCTGCTATTGCTATGTTGAGTTTGATAGGATCTGATGGATTATTAGATTATGTTCAGATTGTGATAGAGTAATATATTTGGTTTTTATCTCTTATATTTTTGTTCCTATGTAATTCTTGCATGTTCTCCGTTGCTGTTTATTGCTTTGACCAAGTAGTAGGTAGTGACTCCAAGAGGGAGCGTTGTGCTAGATTGTGGGTTCATGCCCCCCGATGACATGCTTGAGTGACAGAAACATGAGTGTAGGGGATGTGCTGTTGCCACATGGGGGAAAACAACGGTGCTTGTAACCGCGGATACAAGGATTGTTTACTTTACGCAGAGTTCTTTTTAATGCAGTTGTCTGTTGCTTTGGGTTTACACTTTGGGTGGGGCTCGCAACTTAATAACAGCGAGATGTTCGTGATAGATATCTCAAGGTGGATGATTAGTAGTAGATGCAGATGGATTTCGGTCTACTTACCTTGGCGTACTGCCTGTGCTTTTGAACCTCTTCCTTTCTTTTGTAGCATAGTTAGCATTGCGGTGCGTTCATAATCCTGTCAATTGCCTTTCTGTAATTTGTTTACCTCGCATAGCAATTCTATCGTCTTTTGGGAGAGAGACATCACTAGCGAACATCACATATCCCGGTCCATATCCTTATCATTGTTTCCACGCTATATTTACTTTTCTGCATTTACTTTCAAGTTCCTATTATTATCCCTTGCGTTTTATCCTTTGTAAACAACAAGACCGGAGAGATTGACAACCTCTCTGAACTTCGTTGGGAACAAAGTTATCTGTGTCTGTGTGCAGGTCCGCGTCAGTTGCGCCGCTGACACCTACTTATCATCTCTGGAGTCCTACTGGAGACAAACCTTGGTATCTTTACCGAGGGAAATTTGCTGTTGTGCTGCATCACGCCTTCCACTTGGGGCTCACCAACGAAGGGCGAGAAGACTACACCCGTCAACCCTCGCGCCATCATTTTCCCAGTTTCCGTCGCGGAGCCGCCGCCACCCTCTGTTCTTCTTCGGGAGGGCTAATCTGGAGGCTGATTTGGCCTCCGGAGAGGGGAGATCGTCTCCATCGTCATCACCATCACCACTCCATCCATCCTCTATGACTTCTCTTCATATGTGTGAGAAATTACCCGCTGTAGGCAAAGGGGATGGTAGGGATTGGATGAGTTTAATCATGTAATAGTTCGTCAGATTGTTGGGGGCATGTTGCCTATCATCTAGATTGGTGTTTATCTTCTTAACTTCAACTTGTGTCTCTTAATGCTTGTCACTTTGGGCCCGAGTGCCATGTTTTCAGATCTGAACCCTATGTGTTTTCATGAATATATTTGTGTTCTAGATCCTATCTATTAGTTGTATGCACCTATTATGGTCCGGAACCGGCGATCCCAAAGGTGACAACTTGGGACACCAAAGGGGATGGTCCATGATTTGAGGATTCCTTGTATCCATTGATTTTATTGCTTTGTTCCGGTGCTCTTTGACATGAGCACCTTTATCTCCATAAGTTCCTTTTGGCCCCGTTCGTAGCGGGATGGTAGGACAAAAGATGTTGTGCAAGTTCTTATTGCAAGCACGCACAACTACCTACGGGATACATGCCTAATGTTTGATATTTGCCTAGATGATCATTGCTTTTCTGTGTGCCTTGCCCCGTGTTGGAATCTATTATATGTTCACTCTCATCCATGCAGCGCCCAACCATCCATCTCCCTAGCCTACAATGTTTTCAATCCTGCTGGTCATTAGTTGTTACTTTTGTTGTTACTTTTGTTGTTGCCACTATCACTATCATATTATCATTACCACTTATCTATCGTTGCAAGCAAGTATATTTCAGGTGCGGTTGAATTTACAACTCAACTGTCAAAGCTTATAAATAATCTTTGGCTCCCCGTGTGTCGAATCAATAAATTGGGTTAACTTACCCGCGAAGACTATCTCGATCCCTTACGCCTGTGGGGCATCATGGATGCAACAAGGAAAACTGGTATGAACTCTTTTCGTTTCTACTTTTGTACATATGCTTGTACTTATGATTTAGAAACCAGCTTGTAGCGACATAGTGCTATGTTTACAATGCTTTCCCAGTGTTCATGCTTTCCTTGTGGCTGATCCCAAATAGCTAGAGTACATAATGTGTTGTTGAAATGATTTACATGAATTGCATTGTTCATGGTTTGGCATACTGAAGTGGTATTTCCCTTTGGAGAATTCTTAGATTGACTTGGCACATGCTTACACATGTTTATGACTGAAAGGTCTACCTTGCCTTGATGATCTTTGAATTTAAGAATAGTCATATCATTTTTATGCCCAATTCAATGTTACTTTGTCGCTCTGCATGATTATGAATTTTATTGCTCTCTAGTTGGTCGCTTCCCAGTCTATTGCTAGCCTTCGCTCGCACTAAGCGGATTTCTGCTTGTGCATCCAAAATCCTTGAAACCAGTTTTTCCATATGAGTCCACCATACCTTCCTATGTGGTATTTACCGTCCATCCTAACGAAGACTTTCTTGTACCATCTCGAAATTATTCAAAATCACTCATGTGTTGTGCCTCTGTTTTAGCTCATGAGGAAGTAGTAGGTAATTCATGACCGTCTTATGTTAGACATGTTTTATTCCGGGATTGCATGTCTAATATGCAAACCCCTAATACGAGGAGGGACTGGCATGAGTGCGCCCAACTCACAAAAGATAATCACAACCAACAAACCCTCCTTCACACTCTTTCTATGAGAAATCAGAAAACTTTGGAAGTGATAAACAAAGGAGATTAAGGGGATGTGATCGTCTCCATCTTGGGAGCCGTTCCTCGAAACATGTCTAGCGTAAGAGGTGATTGAGTTGTTTACTAGCATTCGTTGACGAAGCATGCACCTCCCAAAACACCCTTTTTATCTCTGTTTTCAAAACCTAGAGCTCTGGTACAAGTTTAGTCTTTGCTTCCAACCACGGGTTTTCAACCTCCCCATCAAACTCCACGGTTCGAGAGTCTCCACCTTATTTCTTCAAAGCACCAACTAGGAGAGCATAATTGTCATTCTTAGTGTAATGTGCACTGTCCCAAACTACTACATTGTATTTTGCATGATTGTGGTATTACTTATTCTGAAGTTCTTAGTTCTAGTCTCCTTTAAAACTCCGGAGGAGTTTCTACATTTATGTTTTGCTTCACTCATGGAGGCTAGCGAAATACCACTCTAGTATGTTCAAGCTTTGTGCATTGTAGTCTTGTCTTGATTTTCAGGAGCATATTATTTACTTTTAGTTGTTTGTGATTGATCACTTGAAAGAAGGATTGCTTCGTGCATTGTTCTCATAGCATTGTTTTGATACTTGCTAAATTCTTTTCGTAGTACATGCTTATATACATCTATTGAAGCAAAAGAGTTTGTCAAAGTTTTCTTTGTCGCGTTCAGTTCGTTGTACTGAATTGCTTGAGGACAAGCAATATGCTAAGCTTGGGGGAGTTGATACGTCTCAAACGTATCTACTTTTCCAAACACTTTTGCTATTGTTTGGCCCTCATTCTTGCATGTTTTGGACGAAACTAACCCGGACTAACGCTGTTTTCAGCAGAGGTGCCTGTATGATTTTATTGTGCGCAGGAAAATGGATTTTTGGACGTTTCAGAAAATTCCCAGAAAAATACTAGAAAATCCACGCACCCGAAGGAGCCAGAAGCCAGAAGTGGGACCAAAGGGGAGCCAAGGGGGCCCCAGGCGCCCCCTGGCGCGGCCAGGGGTGGGGCCACGCCCTCTGGCCGCCTGGGGGCCTCCCCCCTCCGCTGATGCCCTACCGACGCTCCTATTTATTCCCGTGACGGAAAAAACCCAAAACAGAAGTCGTTTTCCCAATTCTCGTCGCGGATCCGCCGCCACCCTCTGTTCTTCTCCGGGAGGGCTAATCTGGAGGCTGTTTTGGCCTCCGGAGAGGGGAGATCATCGCCATCGTCATCATCATCACCACTCCATCCTCCCTCCATGACTTCTCCATCCATGCGTGAGTAATTCCCTGTTGTAGGCAATGGGGATGGTAGGGATTGGATGAGCTAGATCATGTAATAGTTTATCAGATTGTTGGGGGCATGTTGCCTATCATCTAGATTGTTGTTTATCATCTTTGCTTCAACTTGTTGCTCTTAATGCTTGTCACTTTGGGCCCGAGTGCCATGATTTCAGATCTAAACCCTTTGTGTTTTCATGAATATATTTGTGTTCTTGATCCTATCTATGAGTTGTATGCACCTGTTATAGTCCGGAACCGGCGATCCCAAATGTGACAACTTGGGACACCAAAGGGGATGGACTATAATTTGAGGATTCCGTGTATCCATTGATTTTAATGCTTTGTTCTGGTGCTCTTTGACAGGAGCACCTTAATCTCCATAAGTTCCTTTTGGCCCCGTTCGTAGCGGGATGGTAGGACAAAATATGTTGTGCAAGTTCTTATTACAAGTACGTACAACTACCTGTGGGATACATGCCTGATGTTTGATTTATGCCTAGATGATCATTGCTTTTCTGTGTGCCTTGCCCCAAGTTAAATACATGATGTGTCTTATCCATGCAGCGGCCAACCATCCATCTTCCTAGCCTACAGTGTTTTAATTTTGCTGGTTACTAGTTGTTTACTTTCGCTGATTTACTATTACCGTTGCTATCATCACCTCCATATCGCAGTTACTACTAATATCTTGTTGCAAGTAAGTGTATCTCAGGTGCGGTGGAATTGACAACTCCACTGTCAAAGCTTGTGGATATTCTTTGACTCCTCTTGAGTCGAATCTATCTCGATCCCCTGCAGTTGTGTGTTATCAGTCCTGCGTGACCGGGGTGTTGCTTGCTGCCCGAGTGCAGTGAAGTGACTGTAATAGAATTTTCTTTTATTTTGCTGCATGTAGACAAAGACTTGATTTCTATATATGAAATCGGATTGGGGAGGGGGACCCTCCTTCTTTTGCTCAAAAAAATACACGAGGGAGTGACACAGTGCACTGCACGTACGCACCACTAGCTAATTGTACTTATACACCGTCAACAAGTGATCTCAGAGAGCTAATAATATTTTTTCACATCTCGAAAAGCTCAACCAGGTTCACCTACCCTCGTCCCCTCTCTGTTTCTTCATAGAGAGCACCAGCAACAACATAAAAAATGTTTAACAAGAATAGAAACAACATAAAAATGTTGAATAGGAGGGAGTAAAGAGCACCATTAAGCATGCTCACGGCCAAGGTTGAGTTTTGCGTCTTCCATGAATGATTCAAGCCCCGCGATGAGGTAATTAAGAAAAAACAAATGAGGTCCATGCAGGACTTTGTTTTATAAAAGAAGCTCATCCTAGTAAAAACTAGAAATTCCTCCTGACAGGATTTAAACTTTGGTTGGAGTGATGCACCTTTGTGACCCTTGTCACTAGGCTGCTGCCTAGTCTTCACGATGAGGTAACTAAGGGCCGGTTATTTTGTGCGATGAAAATAAGCTGCCCTTCCTTCAGCTTATTCTAACTAATAAACTTTTAAAATAAAATTTTAAGTTAGGTTTCTAGAATAAGCTGAGAGAGGGGCAACTTCCGTAAAAGAACTGACCTTTAAGAAGGACGACATTCGCGCACGCACCATCGATCCTTTGTCTTCGGTTTTACCTTCAGTGGCTTCAGCAAACTACGCACTGCCTAGAGGTAGAGGCGCAATTCGTCTATCTTCAGCCAAGTTATTCATCACGACGACGTACAGTACACATCTTCTCCAGTCCAGTCGATCGAGGTAGGTCTCCCGTCGCTTTGGATCGTACGTACGTACAGGTGGATTAGATGATAGGAGGAGTACGAGAAAGCACCAACTGTACAGATACAGATAGATAGCTAGCTAGATTCGCGCTCGCCAGCAGCAGCGCGTGCACGTATCGATCGATCGATCTCAGCGTCGTCTCGCCGGCCGGCCGGCCGCCATGCGTTCCTCCTACTGCGTTTGGTAGCTAGCTCCTCGCCGCCGCCCGGATCTATTCGATCCATCCTTCATTTGGCCGCCGGCTTTGCATGTTACCGTTGAACCGCCCGGCAACAGGCACGGCACGTCACGTACGGTGGTGCGGACTCCTTGCCGAATTCGGATAACGTTTTTAATCCCGCCCTGGGAGTCGGGACGTTCAGATGGTTTGCCCAAATACTCCCTCCTTTCCTGTTTATAGAGCTCATCGTAAATTTTCCGTTTTTTCGTTTTATAAGTCTCAATTCTACTATTTATTATTACATGTTCAGATTTTGAGGTGCATTAAATCACTGCATGCAAAGTTCAAGAGAATGCTCACCAATGCATGTACTAGTTTTTGGTCATTTAGTAATTTATGCGTTGATAAATACAACTTTTTTTGACAAAAACGAGAGTATTAATTAAGTACTTTTACAAACTACAAAATTTATTCCACCACTCATTAGCTACCTTGGTTGAAGAGATTTGCAAATTGAGTCCTATAAATCGGAAAGGAGGGAGTAGAATCTTGACATTCAATCGAAGATGATAAATCTGGTTCAAACGATTCAGGTTGATCGATATTTTTCATATCCAGTTCATATATAATGGGTGAATCGAGTCTTGCCCATAATGGTCCACCTTGATCCCACATATGTTCATTCATATTCGCATTTCGAACAAGATGGGTGAATCGAGTCTTGCCCATTGCTCGATCCCACATATATTCATCCGAATTCGACTTCCAAACAATATCCATCTTCAAGGTATTTTTGTTTGGCGATCTTTGGCATGTCGTGCAGCGGATTCGACTTTGTATTCTCCCGATCCATCGACTAGGACCTCGTTCCAAGCGGGGACAAGGAGGAGATGTTCGTTCAACTCGCTCTCCAATGGTTTCGGTAGGATCGGAGAATGGTTGTCTGTGGACCGACCAGCCCATCAAACAAGGGTCCATTGCTCGGGTGGCGTCAGCGACTTAGGACGAGTGACCGCGGACCCACTATCGGGTGGCTTCGGTGACTTAGGACGAGTGACCGCGGACCCACTATGATGTCGCCTCGTCCCCAACCCATTTTGCTGGAGACTCGGGTCTGCTCCGGAAGTGCCCAGATCTTCTTGTGCAGTGCCCGCATGACAAGGTGACGTGACGAGGGTAAGCCCATCCACACCAGATCTAGGCACCGCCCAAGCAGACTCGAGTCTCCCGCTAGCACTACACACATTGTTGCTCACATGATCAAAAGGTGAAGTCACTGCTGCTAGTACGTGGCCTGATAGAAAGCCAACCCTGGATCCCGCCATCTAGGACTGCAACCCCGACATTCATGCCCCTAAGCATCGCCAATCATCCACACATCACGACCACCAAACCATAATAGTAGAAGTGAAAGGTATCTCCTTTCACTCCTACCCCGGCATTAACCACCCGGCCTTGGTCGACGCCCCCATCATAGGAAGCACCCATGCTCATGTTCCCAACCGGCCCCGATGGACCGAGCGGGAGGGGGAGGAGGGGGCAACCCAATGAGTTCTAATGAACGCCGCCGATACGGTCGATGGTCGCCCTACTACTCACCCTATGTCTCGCGCCGTCCAACAAGCATCAAATCAGGACGGATCTAATCAGGTGACGATACATATGCCGTCACTTTGAAAACAAAGTTTCACCCTTTTTTGTAGATAAAAAAAATCAAACAAGATAGACGCAGGAGAGTTGCGCCACGAAGCTTTTCGCCACACAGTTTTACCAGCCAAGCCAGCACGCGACACACGGCAAAAGGTTTGAAAAATAATAATAGAATCGTTGTCAAATCATTCTGTTGTGTGTTGAGAATGAAGTAATGCATTGATCGGCCTATGTTTTGTTGTGTGTTGAGAATGAAGTAATGCATGATCGGACGATGTTTTGTTGTGGAGCAGTTGATTAAGAGGAATGCATGCGTATGTGGCGACCATATGCCTTGGTCGATCGTTGTTGTGTAGCTGGAAGCTAGTGGTACCCCGGCAAGCTAGTGGTAGAGAGAGGTGCAAATCCATTCATTCGCAGAGAGACAGATAGAAAGACAGACAGAGCACAACGACGTTGCACCACCTTTGCGTGTCGGAGGAAAAGAAGAAGAGCATCTGTACGTGTGAATCGATTCGAGTAGGCATGCATGCATTCGGTGCAAAGCAATGCAGATCGCGATCAGTAAGTTGTTGATGGAGGGAAATGATCGAGTACTCTACTGCCAGATTAAGCAATCCAAACCATTGCTTCCCACATAGTGACATGGCTACGATTAAGTCACTACACTACTTTAGTAATCTAAATGTTTTTTTATATCTTGTTACGGAGGGAAACGTACATTTTTGGCGTATGAACAGCACCACTTGTATCGATTCAAACCGGCCGTTATGGTTAACTCCAGCGGTCGAGTGAGATCAAGTACTACGGAGTATGTATAATTGGATCAAGGATGGAATATAATCAGGTCCCCTGTTTGTCACTCTAGGCTGCCCCGTCGCTGTCTAGTTAGCTCGCTAGATTCTCTTCTCGCGGGCATGGAAGTGGAAGTGGAAGCCCAGGACGCGCGCGTGCCTTGCACACAATACATGCGCGCGTGTCGTCACCTGAGCCGCCCGCGTCCGTTGGAATGGGCGGACAGGCAGGGCTGGTTGGCATGCAGCAAAACATTCCAATATTTAAATTCCTTCATGTTTGAAAAGTCAACTTTAATTTTTTTAAGCTTAAAGTCAACTTTAATTGTTTTCTGAAACTCTTAAATGTTCGCAAGACATGTGCAGATGTGCCTATACCGCTTAAGAAAACCGAGCGGAAGACCCAAGTTTTATTATGGAGGACGAACCCCCTCCCCTCCTCAATCTCCCTTCGCTCTCACCTAAGGGTGTGTTTGGTTAAGGGGATAGGATTTTAATGGATGTGGATATCTCCAATCACCTGACTAAGAATATCCATTTTTTTGCTTGGTTGTATGGAATAAAGATAACCCTTTTTTTGTTTGTTTGTTTGTTTGTCTTGGATATAGGTATCCATCAGCCTCTCGCGACATCTCTTCTCTGGCCCGTCGCCGCGCCTGGCCTCCTCCTTCGCCGGCCGACCCCACGCGTCCTCTGCATCCCTCTTTCGCCGTCCCGCTTGGTCGGCCCCGTAGGCCATGCTGCCGTGCTTGGCCGCGTCACCGCGGATGGACGACCCCGTCGGCCGCGCGTCGCCGCGCCGGCCTCCTCCGCTTCTCTCCCTCATCGGTCGCGCCGCCGCTCCTGGACGCCCCGTTGGCCTCGTCCTCCTCCACCTCGCGTTTTGCCTAGGATAACCAGGTCCGTGACATTTTGGCGGAGGAGCGTATCCCGATTTTTTAGAGAATATCCTAAGCATCTGGCTATCTCTATCCTTGTTCATCCATAAACCAAACAACTGCTATCCAGGTAAAAATTGGCTATCCCTATCACAGGGCGGAATAGCCCAACAATCAAACACACCCTAAGGCAACTGTCGGGCAAGCCTGGAACGCCGCTAAGGCGCTAAGGAAGGTGGCGGTGCCCCCCTCGCTGCGTCGCATTACTCACGAGGGGCGTTGGGCTCCGGGGCGGCGGCCCCGAAAGTTGTAACGCCCCAGCTCCGACAACTGGAGGCGCAAATGCCAGTCGGTGCGCCTCGGCCGTGTAGACGGGAGACCACCGAAGATTGGCAGGCCAGATCGTGGTGGCAGCGTCATCCCTGGTACGAGGTCAAGTTGGGGCTTGACTCTAGCTGCTGCCGCGGGAGCAATCTAGCCGCTCGCCCTCTTTCTCACATTAGCGAACAAGCAAGCACCACATGACACATCTCACCGCTCACCCTATCTTTCCCCTTAATGGGTTTAATGCGTTTATATAAAAACCATGAAACAAAATAAGTAGCCTTCACCGCCAAAGAGATGTTGGGTGGCCAACCCAAGGTCTTCGACAATTTCTGATCATTGTGTAGGTTGTGTCCAACAACCAATATATGAGCTATAGTACTTTGCAACCAAATCAAGCAAGGGATAGGCGACAAACACAAGGGGAAGGGAGCGAACGACCACTTTTGTGGTCATTTTGATGTATCTTTCGTTAGCTTCAATGTTCAGGAAATCGGTAATCGGTAACTTCTTGGTCAGCTGGAGAGTAGAGATTAATCATAAATTAGTCAATTATCGAAATTAATCGGTCAATTTTTTTTATAAAACTCATATTCCCGGTGTTGATACCCAATTTTGTGCACGCAAAATGTTTATCCTTCGATGAAATATGAAAGCAAATAATACACTATTTCTTTAATCTGCAAAATAGAAAAGGTAATAAAAATTGTAAGAATCACAATGGTAAAGACTTGCATAATATTTAAAATATTAAAAATAGGAAAGCTCACTATTTCAGTTGCCTTTGATATCGTGATGTTTCGTGTTGCCACTGCTGTCTTGCTAGACCTGTCCATGCTGCCGTTCCTGACATGTTATGTACTTCCCCTGCTCCGTGTTGCCATTCCTGCTGCTTAGGGGTGTGTGATTGATACGTCCCAAACGTATCTATAATTTATGCTTGCTCCATGCATGTTTTGTGTGACTTTGCCATGATTTGCTTGAACTTTCATACACTTTTGAGCATATTTGGACTAATCTATTAACCCAGTGCACCCAACTGCCAGTTGCTGTTTTCTATAGTTTTTGTATTTCAGGTTTTCCGGCCATTAAAAGTGCTCCAAAAAATCCAGAAAAATCAGATAAAAAATCAGCGACCCGGAAGCTTCCGAAAACACCAAAGGAGGGAAGGGGGGCCACCACAGGGACTCCAGAAGGGTCCCTGGTGCGGCCCCACCCTAGGCCGCACCAGGGAGCCTCCTGGCTGCCCTGTGGCCCCTCTCGGTGGCCCCTTCGCCTATATTTACCGCTCGGGGTGGAAACCCCTAAAACGGATATCTTTTTCGCAAACTCGCCTCTGTGCCGCCGCCGCCGCCGTTTCTAGATCGGGGCTGCCTGGAGAAGCTGCCCCGGCACCCTGCCAGGAGGAGGAACCCCCTTCGGGAGACCATCCATAGCCATGGACGCCTCCCGTATGTACCGTGAGTAGTTCCCCTTGGACCATGGGTCCGTGACCAGTAGCTATGTGATATTCCTCTCCCTTCTTTGTGCTTCCACTTTCGAGACCTCGTGAGCTGCCTCACATGATCGAGGCACCTTTGTAATTTTCTGTTGTTGCTATGTTGAGTTTGCTGGGATCTGATGGATTATGAGACTATGTTCAGATCGTGATGAGTAATATATTTGGTTATTATCTTTTATATTTTGTTCTTGAGTAAATTCTTGCATGTTCTCCGTTGCCGTATTTTACTTTGGCCAAGTGATTTGTTACAACTCCAAGAGGGAGCGTTATGCTTGATTGTGGGTTCAGCCCCTTGATGTCTAGCTTGAGTGACAAAAACATGAGACTAGGGGATGTGCTGTTGCCACCAGGGATAAAACAACGGTGCTTGTACCCGCGGGTTCAAGGATTGTTTACTTTACGCAAAGTTCTTTTAATGCAGTTGTCTGTTGCTTTGAATTTACACTTTGGGTGGGATTCGCAACTTAATACCAGCGAGATGTTCTGGATAGATATCTCAAGGTGGATGATTCGTAGTAGATGCAGTTGGATTTCGGTCTACTTACCTTGGCGTACTGCCCATTGCTTTTGAGCCCTTCCTTTCTTTGCAACATAGTTAGCATTGCGATGCCTTCATAATTCTGTCAATTGCCCAGCTGTGATTTGTTTACCTCGCTAGCACTTTTATCGTCTTTTGGGAGAGAGACATCACTAGTGAAAATCACGGGACCCCGTTCCATCTTCACATTATTGTTTACACTCTTAGTTTACTTTCAGTCTTTACTTTCAGTTCCACCTTTATCTCTTGCGTTTATCCTTTGTAAACAGCAAGGCCGGAGGAATCGACAACTCCTCTGTACTCGTTGGGAGCAAAGTTATTTGTATCTGTGTGCAGGTCCAGGTGAAGCTAGCAACCTCGGCGCCATTGTTCACTTTACCACCTTCTTGTATCCTTCGGAGTCCTACGGGAGGTAAAACTTGGTATCTTTGCCAAGGGAAAACTTACCGCTGCACTATATCTCACCCTGCACTTGGGGTAATCAACGAGGGCGGAGAGTATTAACACTCTCTTGCCATCAGCAAGTTTTCTGGCGCAGTTGCCGGGGACTCTAGTCTTCAAGATAGGGGAGTTGCACACTATCTTTTATCTTTGCTTTTTAGTCTTGTTAGTTTACCTTTCAATTTTTACTTTTGTGTCCCTTATAAAAAATACCAAAAATACCTGTTACCTTGTCAGTAGTTACCACTATGGCCGGTCCTTTTGCCTTTGGTGAGGCAGAAGTACTTACCTTTACTCAAAGAGGTGGTGAAAGTTTGAAAGATGCTTGGTATAGAATTAATGATCCTCAAAAAAGAGCCACCAAGAAGCAATCCACTACTATCTAACTTAGAAATTTTTATGTTAGGATCACTTCTCGGAATAGGTTTGTTTTAGACACTGCTATCAATGGGAACTTCATAGAGGCCCCAGTTTGGGAAGCCCTTAATGTTATTGAAAATCTTGTTGGAAGTCTCCCAGTTGCTAGTATTAAGGAGGACATTACTTTAGCTCACATTATGAGGAAACTTGAAAAAATAGAGCTAGAGATGCCAAGTATCGATAGGGTGAATGAGTTGGATGGTAAGATTCAAGGGAATTTAAATAGGCTAGATAACTCCATGCAGAAAATTGTCAAAACTTTGGAGACTATTAAATCCCTTGATGAGAAGTCTTCTAGGATAGAAAATATTGAGGAAGTTATTGAAACTCTAGGAACTACCTTTTCCTCAATCGAAACCAAAAAGGATGAAACTCCGGCAAAGAAGGAACCTAAGTTCGTTTACATCCCCAAGGTTCCTTGAGCTAAAGCAAACACACCCATTGCCAAGAGAGTTGAAACAGTGAAAACTTTGGACGAGACACCTATCTTTAACTTTAATGAAACTCCAATTGATTTCCCTCCTTTTGATTTTATTCCAAGAAGCATTTTCATTCGTCCTTTATTTGAGAAACCTATTAAGACTAGTTGTACTATTGAAGAGCTTTTTGATGATCTTGATGATGGTTCAATGGATACAACTTGATCTTTTGCTTTAAGCCTAGCAAATGGCTTTAAAGAAGCGCTTTCGGGAGGCAGCCCGCAACGAATTTAGGTTTTTCTTTTTGCTTTTTCTTCTGTTCTTAGTGGTCTTGATGATTGTTACTACTGTAGCAACATCATTGTATCTTTACTTTTCAAGCTTTGTGCCTTTTATAGCCTCATACGACAAGGGAAGTAAAAGTTGTGACATGCTGTCCAGAAAACAGATTCTGTCCTCGTGACTAGAAAAATCATGGAAAAATCCCAGTTCATCTTTTTGAGCTGAATTTTTTACACAGCGTGCTCTATACAATTACGAAACTTTCATATGTTCTGAGTTTTTTGATTTGATTTGCAGAAGTACCATCGCTTGTTTATATCACAAGCTGGCTAAATAATTTTGTTACAGATAATTACCATATTTTCTGTGAAATACCTTGCTTCTTCAATTTTTGCAAACAAAGTGGATCCACAAGAATGTAATATAATATAGAAATATAATGCAACTAAACTCATACTTGGGCGTAAGTAAAGTTCACTAGTGGCATAGTGGTTCAGACATAATATTGTGTGCCTCTTTAGATGAATTTTTTATTTCCACTAGTAACGGAGACTTTACCCTAAATCTTGAAAAAACATCACGTTCATCTAAATAAGTTTTCCTTGCCTCCATCTACGGTAAATGAATGTTTTTTCTAAAAAATTTAATTCTCACTTTGGCCAACAAGCAAGGACCACATGGCATATCCCACTGATCACCCAGTCTTTCTCCTTAATGGGTTTAATGCGTGTATATAAAAGCCATAAAACAAAATATGTAGCCTTCACCGCCAAAGAGATGTTGGATGGCCAACCCAAGGTCTCTGAAAATTTCAGATCATTGTGTAGGTTGTGTCCAACAACCAATATATGAGCTATAGTACTTTGCAATCAAATCAAGCTAGGGATAGGTGGCAAACACAAGGGAAAGGGAGCAACCAACCACTTTTGTGGTTATTTTGATGTATCTTTTGGTTAGTTTTAAGGGTTACTTGACAACATGAATATATAATGGATAAACTGTTAGTCCCATAACTTGAAAGGAACATTATAGTAGAACACCCTTTTCCCTACGGATACACAATACAATAATATCATAACAAAGAAGTCATCAAAACATATGAAATAAGACCCCTAATTAAAGGCCGCGAGAAGTTCTACCCAACAAGCGCAATTGCATATGGGGTTTCCCCATATACCATCGGTTGTTTACATCACAGGCTGGCTAAATAATTTTGTTACACATAATCACTATTTTTTGTGGCGAAATATGTACTCTGCTTCACATTTCAATCTGTGCAAACAAAGTGCATCCACAATCGAGTAGAATGTGGACATTTCCCCACGAAAGCCACCAATGGAGTTACTTTGTATGAACAAAGGCAAATCTTGTGATGTTCGATTGGTCCACTTGTCAGGCGCCAAGTGGATGCGATGTCACTCCTTTCACCTCACTCAACCTCTTATCTTTTTCACAACCTCACCTGATGTCCTAATTACTCTAGTTACCCTCAATAATCCACTACACTATACTTTACTTAACCCAATTAGAGGATTAGCACGGTCGATGACGACATGGCCTGCCCGGCGAGACGTTGGGGGTGGGTATAAAAAGATTCAAAATTTGAACACTGGCTGTGGTAAAACATCCAACAAACAAACATACAATAATCGTGACGCAGAGAAAGAGAGAGAGATGATAATGATCTGTATCCCATAGCCGGGCTATCTTTTCAATTTCCTCCCTTCCTTCCCCGTCATCTCTCTCTCTCACCTCCTTCTAGTCCCCTCCTCTCCCCTGTCTTCCTCCTGCAACACAGTAGTAGAGGACACATCATTGATGGGTGCCACGGCCCCGGCCGACCCCGCCTACTCTGCCCCTTGCCGGACCTAGCGTGACGCCCCGCCGCGGATCCTCCTCCTCCTCCACCTCCCCCACGCCGCCGCCCGACCTTGTCCCCAGAAGAAAGGAAGACGGAAAAAAAGATCGCTGCTTCGGGAGGTTCCTTCCCCGACGAGCCGGTGGTTCGACGCTTCTCGATCCGGGCTTGGTCTCAACGTCGATTTGGCTCCGGCTGCGGGCGCTGCTCCGGAGAACCCCTCGCTGTTGACCCCGTGACGCGCGTAGAAGGGCGGATCTTCGCCGGCGGCTGCTTCCCGGGCGCTCCTTCTCAGGTGAGATTTACCTGCATTCTGGGTGTATTTGCGGAGGGTTGCCAGCCTCCCTGCTATGAGTTGAGTCCTCCCCACTGTGGGTTTCCTCGGGGTCAAATTCGACATAAAGATCGGATTTTGGGGGATTGGTCCGTCGCTGGCGGTCCGTCGATTACCTAATTTTAACTGCATTTTGGTGAAATGCGTTTAATTTCCTTCGATTTCCCGTGCTTGAGCGTGCCGCTTCCATCTCCAGGTTTCAGACAGTGAGGAGGGATGGACGTGGAGAAAGCTGCATCCAAGGGGCATGGATTCTTCAGCCTGTTTGATTGGGGCAAGAGCAAGAAATCCAAGCGGCGGCTCTTCAACGGAGGCGGGGGCTATTCGCCGTCGCAGGGTAAGCAAAATGTTTTGTGGGAATCAAGTGGTTACTGATAATTTCTCAGGAGAAAAACAGGGGCTGATCTCACATATTAATCTTGTCTTTGCAGGGAATTCCGTAGATGGGAAGGAAGTTGATGGCAGCGTGCCTAGTACGCCATCAAACTCGGTGCGTGTTCTGCTGCATCATCTGTTTCGTTAGCAACTCTTTTTGATTACTTACCGTCACTCTGATGAGTCAAAACTGTGCATATTGGCAGATCCTCGAAGATGGGATGAGTATGAAGGAATGCAGTGATCATAGCTGTTCATCATCTGTAATTGATGACGATGGTTGTGCGAGGAGAGGACCCACTGTCGTGGCAAGGCTTATGGGTCCAGATTCCATGCCTGCCGCAAGCTCATCTGGACCGTATCCAACCCCTTTTACCGGGCAACACACCTTCCAAACTATTGCCCATGATGAGTTGATTGGCATAAGCTATGTTGGTCTTTCTAGCCCCCATAAGATGCCGAGTAGTCCTATTGACCGGTATAGAATGGAAGCGCTGCCGCCAAGATTCGCCAAAAGGACACTTTCAGTTGCACAACATAAGTTGGTCTCCCCAGTAAAGAATCCCAATCATGTATCAAGCAGAAATGATGCTGATATAATGGAGGCAGCATCTAGGATTATTGGGCCTGGAGTGAGAATACTAGCTCTTACAGAGTTCGTGATGCTGGGTACTCAAATGATGTGCGTGCCTTCAGCCCAATAGAGATTGTAAGAGTCCAGCAAATGTCCCAAGCGGCAAGAAGGTGTGATGGCTCTGCATCTTCTAAGCCACTGAGCGGAAGACCGTTGGATGGAAGTTTGATAACTTCAGAGACATCCTCTTCTTCCAGGTTCTCATAATCAAATGGAGGTGCTCCTATTGATTAGCGAGGTTAGTACCCATAATAAAATAATTTTTCCTCTACTGGAAATAAGGATATTCTTGAAGATATACTGTTTCTCAAGATTGCCAAAAAGTTTTTGCAAAGAAAAAGCAAGCTTAAGGTTTGCAAAATGAAGAAAAGGCAAAAAAGGACAAAATCTGTGAAAAACAGACCAGTAGGTAGTAAATTTTTTCTAGGGATACTTATGCAACTCAAATAAAAAAACTCAAAACATACGAAAGTTCCGTAATTTTATAGAGCACGCTGTGTAAAAAATTCAGCTCAAAAAGATGAACTGGGATTTTTCCCGTCACGAGGACAAAATCTGTTTTCTGGACAGCATGTCACAACTTTCACTTCCCTTGTCATATGAGGCTATAATTGGCACAAAGCTTGAAAAGTAAAGATACAATTATGTTGCTACAGTAGTAACAATCATCAAGACCACTGAAAACAGAAGAAAAACAAAAAGGAAAACCTAAATTCGTTGCGGGCTGCCTCCCTAAAGCGCTTCTTTAAAGCCATTAGCTAGGCTTAGAGATTATAAAAGGTGCTCTCATAAGAATAAGAATATGAAGCAAAAGAGAGCATCAAGAAGAAAATATGAAACACATTTAAGCCTAACCCACTTCCTATGCATAGGCATCTTGTAAGAAAATAAATCAAATAAGCAGAAAGAAACCAGCATAGGAAGGTGGAACAAGAACAACTTTAAAACTTTCAACATAAAGAGAGGAGTTTTAGTAATATGGAAATTTCTAAAACCAAACTTCCCTCTCTCAAAATAATTTTCAGTAGTATCATGAACAACATCAAGAATATAACTATCACATAAATCATGTTGTTCATGACCTACAAGCACACATGTATAGTTTTCAACACGGTCTTTAGGATTATAAGATAAATGCAACCCATCACATTGAGCCTTGATAAGAGCACAATTCTCCGGAATATGAGTTGGAGATTTCAAAAAGATAATAGGACAATCAAGTGTGGGTGCAATAGAAAAAATTTCATGATTAACATGAGGAACTATAGCAAGTTCATCTCCGTAAGCATCATCCATAGTGGCATCACGGCCATAAGCATAGAAGGCATCAACTTCATCAAAAAGGGATATTCAAAAGAATCCATAGGATCATAACACTCATATAAGGTAAGAGTCAAAGAGTTACTCTCATTAGAAGGTAGACATGGATGGCTCCATTCTTCCTCCTTTTTTTCGTCACTCTCCTCCTCTTTTTCATCCAAGGGGCTTTCGGGTTCAACAATTTCTTCTTCCATAGAGTCCTGCAAAACATTAGTCTCTTCCTTTGGCAGAGAGATTCTCTCAAGATAATCAGTAATATAATAATTTGCATCGTAATTTTCCAAACAATAGTTAAGTATAGCAAGACTCTCAGATTTGTAAGGGGCATCATCAATATTTTTAAGAAGAGAAGTAATTTCATAGGCACCCTTATAAGCAAAAAATTCTTCTATTTGCTCTGCATCATCAAAGTCATAATTTCTCTTAGCACAAGAAGGTAAGGTTTCATCATCATTGTACTCACATTGGAAAGCAAGGTGTTTGTGCCTCATAGAGCAACAAGATTCATTCCTGCAGAAAGATATATTATATATTGAGCACAAGTTTCTAGCATACTCATACAACTGGTGTATTTGTTTCCATAAGTGTATCCCCTTTTGAGACAAGCGGTGTTCCTTGTACCATTTTAGTTGATCCTCGGTGAATCCTCCATGCCAATAAGATCTGGTTTCAAAGAAGTCAGACATTGATTGGCAAGTAAGGAACTATACATACTAAGTTTTTTTGGATATTTGATAAAGGACACGAAGATAAAAACTGAAAGGTAAACTATCAAGACTAAAAAGCAAAGATAAAAGATAGTGTGCAACTCCCCTATCTTGAAGAGTGGAGTCCCCGGTAACGGCGCCAGAAATTGCTTTTGATGGTACGATTCCTCACCCCCTCGTTGGTTACCCAAAGTGGATGGTTGAGATGTAGATAGCGGCACTTACTCTTGGTGAAGATACAGAGGTTGAGATCGAACCAGTAGGACTCC
Organism: Bromus sterilis; assembly: GCA_950022295.1. Classification (NCBI taxonomy): domain Eukaryota; kingdom Viridiplantae; phylum Streptophyta; class Magnoliopsida; order Poales; family Poaceae; genus Bromus; species Bromus sterilis. The sequence goes on from OX465595.1 coordinate 438,368,266, forward strand.
AATAACGACAAGTAGGTGGCAAAGTGAACAATGGCGCCGTTCACAACCTAGGTTGCTTACTTTACCTCGACCTGCACACATAACAACTAACTTTGCTCCCAACGAGTACAGAGAGGTTGTCAATCCCTCCGGCCTTGTTGTTTACATAGGATCAAACGCACAGGATAATAATGATAGTGATAGAAACAGAAAAGCAAATAAAGTAGTAAATAAATAGCGGGTGTAAAAAGTATTGGAAATATGGACCGGGGTCCTATGATGTTCACTAGTGATGTCTCTCTCCCAAAAGACGATAAAATAGACATGCGAGGTAAACAAATTACAGCTGGGCAATTGACAGGATTATGTGCGCAAACCAATGCTAACTATGCTATAAAGAAAGGAAGAGGCTCAAAAGCATGGGCGGTACGCCAAGACAAGTAGACCGAAATCCATCTGCATCTACCTACTAATCATCCACCTTGAGATATCTATCCAGAACATCTCGCTGGTACTAAGTTGCGAATCCCACCCAAAGTGTAAACTCAAAGTAACAGACAACTGCATTAAAGAACTTTGCGTAAAGTAAACAATCCTTGCACCCGCAAGTACAAGCACCGTTGTTTTCCCCCTTGTGGCAACAACACATCCCCTAGACTCATGTTTCTATCACTCAAGCTAGTCATCGGGGGGGCATGAACCCACAATCATGCATAACGCTCCCTCTTGGAGTCACTACCTACTACTTGGCCAAAGCAATAAACAGCAACGGCGAACATGCAAGAATTACTCAAGAACATAAATATAAAAGAGGAGAATCAAATATACTACTCAAACACAATCTGAACATAGTCTCATAATCCATCGGATCCCAGCAAACTCAACATAGAAATAACAGAAAGATTACATATGTGCCTCGATCATGTAGGGAAGCTCACGAGGTCTAATCCATGAAGAACAAAGAGGGGAGGAGAACATCACATAGCCACCGATCATAGACCCCTGGTCCAAGGTGGACTACTCACGGTTCTTCCGGGAAGCATCCATGGTGGTGGAGAAGCTCCCGGAGGTGGTTCCTCCCTCCGGCAGGGTGCCGAGAAGAGGTCTCCTGGTTCTCCCGATCTTGGAAGCGCGGCGGCGGCGGAACAGGGGAGAGATCGCGAAAATGGGTTCTTCTTTCGGGGGTTTCGCGTCACGGAGAATATATGGGCGAAGGGGGGGCAGCCAGGGGGTCCACCAGGGGTCCAGGCAGCCCCCTGGCGCGGCCCAACCCTAGGGCGCGCCAGGAGGGCGCCTGGGCCCCTGGTGGGTCCCCTCTGGCCCCTCCTTGGTGATTCCTGAAGCTTCCGAAGCGCTGATTTTTTATTGGATTTTTCCCGATTTTTTGGAGCACTTTTAATATGGGGGAAACCTGAAATAGAAAAACAGTAGAAAGCAGGAACTGGCACTGGGGTGCACTGAGTTAATAGGTTAGTCCAAATATGATCAAAAGTGTATGGAAGTTCATCAATATCATAGCAATATCACACAAAAGAGGCATGGAGCAAGAAGAAATTATAGATACGTTTTGGACGTATCAGCAACACTCGGCCAACAGCAAAGAAACCTGCATCCATCAAATGCCGCTCCCAGAAAGGCTGGGGTCACAGGCACACGGTCTGAAAACAGTATGAAATGCAACAGAAAGGGGGAACTGCAGCCAAACAACTCTGCAAACAGAAGACCAAAATCCACATGCAAAACAATCCCCAAGCCGAGAAGATTACCTGATGTGGGGATGCGGTCGAAGAAAAACCAGCCAGGTGATAAAATTCTCATTGAAATAAGCCCAAGGCGTGTTCGACACAATATTGTGATAGAGGAGCAATCTTCTTTCACCACAAACAAAAATAAAATCAACACTGAGATTGTTTCGTTCAAGTTTACCTCACCAGTTGACAAATCATTACCTGGTTCTCAGTTTCCCAGTCATTCAGTGGAAAAACGGTCGACAGAGAATTGGAACTCAGTGTCAACTTCAAGAAATACAAAAGATACTGAATCGGATACCATAGATGGTGATTATTTGAGACTTCTTCTTGAGCAGAAGTTGATAGAATTGACTTATGGGGTGAGGTCACCCTATTCTAAGCTAGCCAATGGTGTTTGAATATATGCCCCTTCACCGCGTTTGGATGATACATCATCAGCCTGCGACACATCCAACATTGTGTCTACGGATTATGATAGGGACTCCGTACAGTCTTTGAAGGATGGAAAAGACCCCCGGACAGATCTTCTATCAAAAGATGATCAGGTATGGCATTTGAGATACCACTCTTCCTATTATACATATTTCGTGTCAACTACAATGTCTTATGCATGGTACCATTTTTCTTGTGAGCATTGGCTATGATGACTGCTAGAAAAATGTGGTTCAAACTTTGAGCTCAACATGCGGGCTGGAAAACAAATGATCCTTCTACCTAGTTAGGCACAATATCTTTTCTCCATATAACAATGGTACATTCTAGAGCAAGGATTAGTTCATATGGTTAGTATATCGCACTCCTGTTTGAAGATTGTGAAACCCTGAATGTTCAGTAGTTGATAGTGCAACATAAAGAGCAACAATTGGTGTTGTCCTTAGAAGTAAAAGCAATAGACCGATATTGGTGTTGTACATGATCAATTTTGATGCTTTTCCTCTGTTTGTTGTTCCGTTATCTCTTGATAGTGGAACCTGATCCCTTTCTGGATCATATGAACAAATAAATACATGACCAACTTTGACAAAGATAGAAACACTGAATTGACCTCATTGACCACATAGGTTAGGTAGGATGTGAATTTAGCTTTCGTGTACTGCATTTGAGACATAAGAGTTTGAACAATTGACCTTTTCATTCTGTGCCATCAATACAGCGCTGAGGCTGGATGAAAGTCCAAGTATGTGATCAGAGGGGGAGGGGGTGAATGATCACTTCAATATTTTCGACTGAAACTTTTGAAGTGAAGCATAAGTAGTGCGGAATAACGAAGTAAAACTGGAAGCGAAACTAAATGCAGCGAATGAAAACACATTGAAGCATAACTGCAAAGCGAATGCAATACTGAAGGTAAATGCTTGAAGTAAAACGAACCGGGACTCGGCGATGTTTGTTCGACCAGTTCACACTCTGCAAAGCGCTACGTCTGGTTGGAGGGACTGGTGATTGAACACCCGGAGCAAATCTCTCTCCGTCCGCTGCTCCACTGCATCAAACTCCTTGAGCTTGATCAGTTCTTCACTCGTGGTTGATTATTGAGGAAATCACCGAAACCTTTGACAAACTGGACTTCGAGGCGACAATTACTCTTCGCTCTCTGAAGAACAACACTCTAACCGTCTAGGAGAATTGCAGTTCTCCAAGATAAAAAGGCTAGTAAGCTTTCACCTAAGTCATCTCGAATCTACTCAGATCAATGGGACTTAGGCTTCAGTATTTTGGATTTTGGATTTTGCGTCGGTGGCGTTTTTGGGGTTGCTCTCTACAGTCTCTCTTGGAATGATCTCAGAGCAGCCACCCTCAAATGGAGGAGGGGGAAGCGTATTTATAGTTGGCGATCCCGAGGTGCGGAATGACCAAACTTACCCGAGGTGACAGCTTGACACGTGTCCACAACGGTCGGATTGTCATCAATGCGCAACTTTACTTGAGGAACAAGTAAAGATGACTCACGGACTTAGTTCTGCTTCACTTGCCAAAGAACGAAGTCTTTGCTACCGAAACTTAACTTAGTGCACATGAGATTTCTTCACTCAGGCTTTTCACTAGGTTTGGATTTGATCTGAGCATTTCTCAATGACTTTGGTATCCACAAACTAAATACCCCTCTTGATAGTACGGTTTGTCCTATGACTCAAGGAACCGAAAAAGAACTACACAAAAACATCTAAGTCTTGCGCCGTCTTCTTCATTTCCTTCAATGAGTAGAGCTTCAGGACACCTTCATTTTTGGGGGTCAACCTTCGTGATTAAGCTTCGCTCCGTGAGTAATGCTTCGATAACTTGAAGACCTTGCCTGAAGCTTTATCACATAGCTTGTCCTTCAGGAACCTATGCAACTGTTTACACTAGAAAACATTGTTAGTTCCTCTACTATCTTGTCCAACAATATCCAAAACACACGGGGGCAAAACTTTGCTCTTACAATCTCCCCCTTTTTGGACTATTGTTGACAAAACAGGCATCGATAAAAGATATTGAAGTTTTTGTGAAGGATGGGACAAACTCTAAGATATGAAGTTTTGGCTCCCCCTGAATGCAAGCATCAAAGATTTATATAATCAAAGATAAATTTTCTTCGGTGGAGAGCAAAACAAAATATCTTAGCGAATACAATTGCATTGAAGATATATATCCATGAAGTATGCAATTGCTTCCAATGACCCGTGACTTAGAAAATAATAACCACCTGCAAGATAGAAGATACGAAGCAATAATTGCAAGCAAAGGGGTTATTAAAACTTAATTGTAGCACAGGAGTAGCATGACCGAAGTAAAACTTATGTTACAACCCAATCGAAAGGAATGGAATGTTTGTCATAACTTAACCAAACGAAGCAAAAACAGATAGCAAGAACCCTTTCCCCGATGCAAAACTAACTCATCGATGCCCTCATTCTCCCCCTTTTTGTCAATGATTGGACAAAAGGTTGAGAAGAGGTTCGAGAGATCTATTACGCAGCATCAGCACCCTGAGAACCCGACGAAGCAGTGATTGACGAAGACTCATCCGACGAAGACTGATCGCCTGAGGATTCTTCTTCGGAAGAAGACGTAGGAATAGCTTCGTGGCGTGTCTGAGTGATGAGGTTGATGTCGAGGTCGCTGTCGTCGAGGCCGTCGTCGTCCTTTGAGGTGATGGAGTCATTCTCGGAGACGGTATTTGGCCGGATGGGTTCAGGCTCGTTGACGAAGAATACTTCATCAATCTTGTGCAGGGGAGGGATCTTCTAATTCGGGCGGTCCACTGAGTCATCACGAGAAAAGTTTCGCTCGAGGTGCGGATACTCTTTGTAGATGCGTTCTTTACGAAGGCCTTTCACAGAGTTGAATTTCCGGAGTCCCTTCCAGGAATGACGCTTGAGCACACGCAAATACTGATTGTTGTTAAGTGCAATGTTGCCAACTCGGTTGATCTCATCAGCAAGAAACTGCATCTGGCGCTGATTTGCTTCTATGTAGTTTTCAAGCATTTGCTGCGATCAAAGGTTAACTTCAAAGTGATGGCAGTCTTTCTGGAACTTCTTTGATAAGTTTCGCTCATTGACTTTATGGCGTACACCAACATATGTGGCAAATGGATCATTGGGTTTCCTCAGCAATCCCAAAGAGTCACGCACTGGAGGCGAGAAAAGCTTCGGGTGATGGCGAGCCACAAAGTCTTCGTTCCTGCCATAGTCACAAATAACTTGCAGCCAGGGAGCATAGGGTTTCAGTGTGAAAGGTAGCTCCACTGCATGAACCAAATTCCTAATGAAGCAGTCTTCAAAGTCAAAGAGAAGACCATGAGTGAGCTTCATAATAGCATGCCTTGTCTCAGGATAAAGATTCGATTCTTCCGAAGCTGTACTCAAAGGAATCAATGAGTTGGACAAGATGTAGAACCAAGTCCTTGAGATGAAATTCAAATGCTTCGGGCAAATGTTTTGAGGAATATAGTTTGCAGTGACTTCAGGATCCAAAAGAGTAGCAAATTCTTCTTCAGACAGATCCGGCTCAATATGAATCTTTTCATGGACTCCAGAATGCCTTGGAATGTTGACAATTTCCATGAATTCAACAGAAGACATCCTGAAGACTTTGCCTTGAATCATCCATTCCAGCGTCCATGAGCTGGGTTCTTTTGCTTCACCAAAAACATAGAGAGTTGCATAGAATTGCTTGATGAGCTCAGAGTTGAAAGGAGTACTCAATGCAAACAACCGAGTCAAATTCTGATTTTCAATAGTTTCGAGGACATTCTGAAAGCAGGAGGCAGTGGAAAGACTTCGCATGTCCAGAAACCTGTGCCTAAACAGAACTCCTTGCTGACAGAAGACTTTGGTGTATAAGATTTGTTGTTCAGCAGTCCAAAAACGTAGATCATCAGCTGTGCGGTCTGAAGCATACGGACTAACACCAAAGAATCGATGGCGCTTTCGATGCTGTTCCAGGTTGAACTCCGGGCCATGCCTTGAAGAATAACCAACACCCTTGAATATAGGAAAATTTTCACGAGGGTAATTGGAGTCAAGCTGGGTATCTTGGCAGGGGCGCGAATGCTCACGAATCCTTTGCAGAGGAGCAATTTGATTGGCTCTTGAAGGACCAGCAGATTGAGCGACTATGAGCGCTTGCTCTTGAGACAGATTCAGAATCTGAACTTGTTCTTCTTCATCATCATGTGCTTCAGTATCGGGCACATGTGCTTCGGAATCTTGAACTGTTCTGGCGGGGGAAAAGTCTCGGGATACATGGGTTCTGGAGTGGGTTGGTGATGGAGCATTAGCTTCACGGGGAGGTGATGGAGGTGGTGCGGGAGCAACAGGTGGAGTGGGAATCCTTTGTGGTTCGGGGGTTGGAGCACGGATGGGTGTGGGAACACGAGATGGTATGGGTGTGGGGGTTCGTGCAGGCGTTGGAGTGGGGTTAGGAGCTCTTTGTGGTGGAGTTTGCTTGGGGGTGGTTCTGGTAGGAGGAGGTGTGGGAGTTTTGGTGGGTGGAGCTAAAGGATTTGATGTGGGCTGGGATGGCTTTGGCTTCGGTGCAGGAGTGGGAATTGCTTCAGGAGTTTCTGGTGGCTGTTCATCACTTGTATCCATGTCTGCGGCGGAGGCCAAAGTAACCTTGCGCTTCTTGGTGGTTCTCTTCTTGGGTGAGGGTCCAGTTGCCTTTGATGCAGGCTTGGGAGATGGTGGTGCAACGACACGTTCAGCTTCGGGCGAAGCCTTGCGTTTCCTCGAATCTCTTTCCATAATGGAAGCATTATGGGTCTTCACCATATCATCCACAGCAGCCTTGATTTTGCCTTTGAAGATTTTGATGTTTTCCTTGGTGGTGGAATTGACATCTGTCACTTGTTGAAGCAACTTCAGGGCGTGCTGTTTGAATTCTTCATCAAGTTCTGATTCAACTCGCCTGTGATAGTTGTGAATATTTTTGTTTTCAGCCCTATTTTTTGAGTGCAAATCCTTCAGCTGACTTATCATAGTGGAGATCATACCTTCTATAGACCTGGAGATGTAAACTTCTCCAATGTCAACAGCATCAGGATCTTCAGCAGCACACTTCTCCCAAAGGGCTTCAGTGATGCCCAACTGATCCCAGAGTTCGCCTTCACGAGAGTCAGGGAATGGATGGTCACTCTGACGATCAGCTTCAGCTTGAGCTTCAGGCAAAGATATGCCTTTCTGCTTCGATGGAATAGCTGAGGGAGTCATATCAACTACGGACTTCTTCTGACTTGCCCTAGCAGCTTTCTCAGCTTTCTTCGTCCTGAGACCTTCTAAAGAGGCCTTGCGTTTAGCTTCATGTTCAGCAAGCTGTTTAGCTTCAGCAGCAGCTTTTTCTTCGTTCTTTGCGGCTTCGGCGAGCTTGCGCTTCGTCTCAGTCTTCTCTGCAGCCATCTTTGCAGAGTCCAACTCCTTTTTCTGTCTGGCAGCATCCTCATCTGCCTTCTTCTGACCAGCTGAGATTCTGGCAAGGATGTTGCACTCAAGTGCCTCTTCGAGGTCTTTTTGTCTCAGCTCTTCTTCAGTGAGCTTGTGCTTCGCTGAAGGGTTTGTTGCAGCAGACTGGTTGGGCTTCATTGATGCTGAAGCCTTTGCAGGATGTTTCTTGGCGGGGTCGTGCTTCTGCTTCGATCGCCTCTCAGTGGTGAGGGCATCAGCCGGTGGCTTGGAGGCCAAGGGCTTCGCAACCACCAAGTTGGAGAGATCAATGGTGGGGCGAGTAGAAGGCTTGATCTTGGGGTCTTGAATCTTAATCCCCTTAGCATCCGGTTTCTCTCCTGGCTTCTTCTTCAGTGGGATCTGAAGTCTTTGCTTCTTGGGGGGAGCAGGATCATCAGATTCATCATCTGCTTCGAATTCTGATTCGTCGTCAGCAGCATTTGATTCGTCCATGATTGAATCTTCCAAAGCAGCTTGCTCTAGCCTGACCTGCTCTTCATCTTCTGTGGTAGCATGGGGAGGAGAAGCATATTTCTTCTTCAGCTTCTTCTTCTTCTTCGAGCTTGGCCCAGCACCTTGGGCTTCTACTTCAGCCAACTTGGCTTCCTTCTTCGCTTCTTTCAGCCTCTTGGCTTCAGCAGCGATTCTCAATCGTTCTTGTTCTTCTGGGTAATCATCTGGTGTCTTGAGGGTGTTGGGATGAGGAAGCTTCGGTGGAACTGGGTAGTACATGTGGCGATTCTCTTCGGTGTACTGACTGCACATGGCCGAAGTATACTGATAGGGTGGACTGAAGGCAAACTGCATAGTCCACTTCCAGGCAGGGATGCTCTTGTACTTGTACCATCGAACAGCCCAGTACCGGCGAATATTTTGCAAGCGATTCTTGCGCTGCTCCTTGGTTTCTTCAGGGGGCGTGTCATAACCCAGAGCAATACGAATGGATTCAGGAATGCCTCTGGCGTTGTTGGTTTCCTTCGTTCTGCCTCCTTTCTTCTTCGGAGCAGACCGTTCTGCTTCGTTGATGTGATCAAGGTTTGGTGACTCATTACCGAAGCGTAACTCAGCAGACATCCTGTGAAAAGCATAGAAGTTGCGAGGGAAAAAGGCAAGTATGGAATGAGCACCAGCAAAAGTTTCGGTCCAAAAACAAGAGTTTTGACAAGAGATTCAGTGAAGAATTTGGGTAGAGATTCTGGTCTGTTCTGAGCTAGACTTATTCTCACACAAGTTGAGCTGAAACGCTAACACAGAACAGATGGATTCTAACCCTAATTTCTAACCTGAATCGAGATGGAAAACTTTGACTAGCAGAAACAGATTTCCCAATAGAGAAACGATCCAACGGATCAACGAAACCTAAGGAATTCATCCAAAATCAAACAGACTAAGAACGTGGATCCAATCGGGAAACTGACGAACAGAGGGATGGAGATTGGATCGAGGCTCGGCGTACCCTAACTCGGTGGCGTCGAGCTTCTACGGCGGCGATGAGCGGAGAAGATGTGCTCGTCGACGGCGTGAAGTCCACGGCGACGCTCTTCCGGCAGTGAAGCGGCGAGAACGGCGACGGGGACGAGTAGCTCGGCGGCGCCCGTGAGAGAGAGGTTTCCGGGGAGATGCAAATGAGGTGGGATCGGTTCGCTGGGGTGAGATGCCTTATATAGGCCGGTCTGACAGGAGCTGTCAGATCAGATCGAACGGCCCCCAGCGACTGTCTCTCCGGATTCTACGGCGAGGATTTCGTGGCGAATCGCGAGAAAATCTCAACGATCCGGATATGACGGGATCTCAACGACCGAACAATAAGTCCTCGACTTGAGTAAAACTTCGATGAGAATTGGAAGCATTTGATTCGGAACTCAATGATGTTCGAAGCAAATGTTTTCCGTTTCAATTGTGCTCAGCCATATTGGACAGACAGAATAAGACAGAAAATGAATAGAAAGGGTAGGGTCCGAAACTTATCACCTCGAAGAAATACCAAACGAAGCAAAAGGTGATAAGCATAGAGAACTAAAACCAAGCGAAATAAAAATAAACTAAATGAAGCAAAAACAAACAACGAAACTAAATAGGTAAGCAACAAAGTAAATGAATATATACAGAAGTAAAAAAAAGGTTCGGTCTTACAGTACATGTCGTGAGTCCAATATATTGAGCTCACACCTTAACGTACAGAATCTTTTCTCATCCAATGGTTTCGTGAAAATGTCTGCCAGTTGATCTTCAGTTCTGACATGACTAATAACAATATCTTCACGCTGAACATGATCACGAAGAAAATGATGGCGAATGTCAATATGCTTCGTGCGAGAGTGCTGCACAGGATTGTGAGCAATTTTGATTGCACTCTCATTATCACATAGGAGTGGAATTTTCTTCACATGAATACCATAATCCTTCAGCGTTTGCTTCAGCCATAGAATCTGAGTACAGCATGACCCAGCAGCAATGTATTCGGCTTCAGCAGTAGATATTGAAACTTAGTTTTGCTTCTTTGAAGCCCAACACACAAGTGATCTTCCAAGGAAATGACAAGTCCCTGAAGTTGATTTCCTATCCACACTATCACCAGCCCAGTCTGAATCAGAATAACCAATAAGATCAAACTGTGCTCCCTTGGGATACCACAAGCCCAAGGTAGGTGTGTGAGCAAGATAACGAAGAATTCGCTTTACAGCAGTGTGATGTGATTCCTTTGGATTTGCCTGAAAGCGAGAACAAATACATACTGAAAGCATAATGTCAGGTCTAGATGCACAAAGATATAAAAGGGATCCAATCATAGACCGGTATTTCTTCTGGTCGAAGGCTTTGCCTTTCTCATCTGCATCTAAGAAGCCATTGGTAGGCATAGGCGTCTTAATAGTTTTGCATTCAGTAAGACCAAATTTCTTCAGGCAATCCTTTAGATATTTTTCTTGAGAAATAAAGGTGCCATTCTTCTGTTGACGGATTTGAAGTCGAAGGAAGAACTTCAATTCACCCATCATAGACATCTCATATTTCTTCGACATCATCTTGGCAAATTCTTCGCTGATTTCAGTGTTAGTGCATCCAAAAATGATATCATCTACATATATTTGACATACAAACAAATCACCATTATAAGATCGAGTGAAAAGCGTTGGGTCAGTGGTTCCTGGTTTGAAGCCTTTCTTCAGAAGGAAATCCTTCAATGTGTCGTACCAAGCACGAGGTGCTTGCTTCAACCCATAGAGGGCCTTGTGTAACCTGTACACCATGTCGGGTTTCTTCGGGTCTTCAAAACCTGGAGGCTGCATAACATACACTTCTTCCTCGATTTCTCCGTTAAGAAAAGCACTTTTCACATCCATTTGATAAAGCAGAATACCATTGAAATTTGCAAAAGCAAGCATAACACGAATAGATTCGAGACGAGCAACTGGAGCATAAGTTTCGCCGAAATCGATACCTTCGATTTGGGTGTAACCTTGTGCTACCAGACGTGCTTTGTTCCTCACCACTATACCGTCTTCGTCTTGCTTATTGCGAAAAATCCACTTTGTACCAATGACGTTGTGCTTCGTGGGATCAGGTCTATCAACTAAGGACCAGACTTTGTTTCGCTCGAACTGGTTAAGTTCTTCGAGCATGGCAGTTAACCAATCTGGATCCTTCATGGCTTCATCAAACTTTGAGGGTTCTAGCATGGAGACAAACGAAAAGTTTCCACAGAAGTTAGCCAAACGAGTACGAGAGCGAGTTGTAGGACGACTTGGTTGATGAATTTCTTTAAGGATCGAATCAACATCAACTCTTCTTCGGACTCGTGATAAGGTCGAATCATTAGCTTTAGGCTCAACTTCTGCTTCAGGATCTGCTTCAGCTTCAGGATCTGCTTCACCTTCAGCTTCAGCATTTCCTTCGGTATTAGCATTTCCTTCGTTCCTTTGTTCTTCTTCGTCCTGTTCATTATTAGCTTCAGGATGTTGATCTCCAGCGCCCCGGGCTATGTGTGGGAACATTGGACCATCATCATCCCTATTAGCTTGACGAGCATTGGCTTCAACAGGGCGAATCTCTCCAATAGCCATGGACCTGATCACTTCATCAAGAGGAGGTTCATCTAGATCATGAGGCAAATGCTCTTTTTGAGAGCCATTAGTTTCATCAAACCTCACATTCACAGTTTCCATAACTTTCCCAAAGTGAGAGTTATAGACTCTGTAGGTGTGAGAGTTTGAGCCATAACCTAAAAGAAAACCTCCATGTGCCTTAGGGGCAAATTTGGAGCTATGATTCATATCTCTAATAAATCATGGAGCACCAAATACCCTAAGGTACGAAACATTTGGTTTGTTACCAGTGATAAGCTCATGTGAAGTCTTCTTCAGAAATTTGTGAAGGTAAACCTTGTTGATGATATGAAAAGCTGTGTTAATTGCTTCGGCCCAGAACCTAATAGGAGTCTTGTATTCAGCAAGCATAGTTCTGGCCATCTCAATGAGAGTTCTATTCTTCCTTTCAATAACACCATTCTGTTGAGGTGTATAAGCAGCAGAGAACTCATGAGTAAAACCATGATCATCAAGAAAATCTTCAATATGAGTATTTTTGAATTCAGTTCCATTATCACTTCAGATATGCTTCAGAGATAATTCATATTCTGTTTGAGCTCTCTTGGCGAATGACTTGAAGATCTCAACAACTTTTCTCTTGTCATCCAAAAATAAAACCCAAGTATAACGAGAGAAGTCATCAACAATAACTAGACCATATTTGTTTCCTCCCAGGCTTGTATAATTTTGAGGACCAAAAAGATCCATATGAAGCAATTCAAGAGGACGAGTGGTAGTCATGATAGTCTTCGCTGAATGATGTTTCTTCATAATTTTACCAGCTTCACAAGCACTGCAGAGACGATCCTTGTCGAATTTAACTTCGCTAAGGCCAATAACATGATTCTTCTTCACTAAGATATGAAGATTTCTCATCCCTGCATGACCAAGACTTCGATGCCATAACCACCCAGATGAAGCTTTTGCCATTAACCATGTGGATACAGCAGGGCCCGAAGAAAAATCAACAATGTATAAGTCTCCTTTTCGGTAACCCTCGAAGACAAACGTATAGTCATCCTGTGAAAAGACAACACAACGCGAAGCAGAAAATAGAACAAGCATACCCATATCACATAACTTCGAAATAGACATTAGATTATATCCAAGGGATTGGACTAGCATAACCTTGTCAATGTGCTTATCTTTCGATATGGCAACCTTACCCAAACCTAAAACTTTACCCTTGTTGTTATCACCGAAGGTAATGTACTTCTGAGAAGAGTGAGATAATTTTTCTTCGGTGAATAACTCCTTGTCTCCGGTCATATGATTTGTGCAACCACTATCCATGACCCATTCGGATCCACCGGAGAGATAGCCCTGCAGAAGAATTAGTTCTTCTTAACCACCCACAAACGAGCAGTTGACTGAGAAGATGTTGAAGCACTGGTTGAAGCAATATTAAATCGAACAGGAATGTATTGCTTCGGTGTACCATCAAGCACACCATAAATGTAAGTCCTCTGCGAATGGTTAGCATAAGAATGAGCATATGCAATCTTAGTATGATTATTATGAGGACGATAAGTCTGACGACCAGTGCGATAGTATTGCTTCTACGGAACATTTGATTCAGTCACCAGAGGATCATTTCTCGTGTCAAGAGAATAGAAATGATTCGATGGTACCGAAGACTTTCCCTGCATGGAATGGTTAGCAGGCAGTTTTTCCACAAGTGCTTTCTGCACCCATATTTGCCTCTTATAGAAGCCATTCTTAGGAGGAGTACCAACATACTCAGCTATAACATTTCCCTGTTCATCTTTGATGAGCTTGTAGTCAGAATCAAGTGATTCTTCTACAATAGCTTTGTTCATCTTGCAATCAAAACCTGAAAGGTTAGCTATATCAATGGGGTTCCCCTTCGCAAGGACCCAAACAGTCTTAGGATACTGCTCAGGTTCCCAATAGGTGCCATCAGGGTTTATCTTTCTTTCGAAACCAACACCTTCATTCCTGGGATTCCTGTGAAGGAGAGCCTTCCTCAGGATATTACAGAGATACTGGTGACCTTGCACACTTTTGAACATCCCTGTTTCAAATAAGTTTTTCAACCTGAGGAGTTCCTCGGTAATAGCAGGATTTTCCTCATCAGAGGCATTAGTATCATCAATAACAATAGGAGCTTTGCCTTTGGAATTTTTTTTTCTTCGTTCCAAACAATCCAAACAAGGTGATTCAGTTTTATGATTTTCTTCAGAACCTTGTTGAGCCATGAGAAAGAGATTGACATTTTCCAACTCTTCATGAGCCTCTTTCAGTTTTTCGAGAGCTATTTTCCTCTGAAGAAATTCATAGGTGAGCTTCTCATAATCAACTGAAAGAAGATCATGCCGAGAGGATAATTCTTCAAACTTTTCTTTCAGAGCTTCATGCTCATTAGTTAATGTTTGACCTTTCTCTATCTCATCGATCAACAGAGTTTCTGATTTCTTAATGGTTTTGCTTAGTGAATCAAGTTCATCTTGTTGGATTGAAGCAATTTTAGCAACTTTAGCATAGCTTATCTTTGAATCACTGTCATATGAAGAACAATCAGAGGTATCATAGTTAGATTTCGATGAAGATACCTTCGCTTTGGCCATGAAGCAATATGCTGGAGATTCATCTTCACTACTGTTGTTTGTGAAGAATGAGCTCGAAGCTTTTGCCGAAGCATCTGCTGAAGCGAATGCCAAACTAGCAACACCATCTGATTCGGACCCAGACCCAGACCTTGAGCTTGATTGAGCTTCGGACCCAGAGGCTTCGTCTTCAGAGTTCATCTCCTTTCCCAGATAAGCCTTGGCACGGTGAGAGCTATTTCTACGAGACGAGTAAGTCTTCGATGAAGAACCCTCACGCTTCTTGTGATACTTCTTCCTCTTGTCATCATCAGAATCTTTCTTCTTATCTCTTCTAGAACTGGAATCATGTCTCTTGGATTCATAGCTTCTGGAAGATCTGTGGGACTTGGTTGAGGAGTCTCTGAGCGAATGCTTTGCTTTGTTCTCAGCTTCCCACAGAGGGCAATCAGCAATGTAGTGACCTGGCTTCTTGCACTTGTCGCAACAGTTGTCCTTTGAAGGAGAGCTTCTTGAGGATGAGCGGTGAGATGAGTGAGTTGAGCTTCTTGAAGAATAACTCTTCCTTGGTGAAGAAAACCTTTTCTCTGGAAGCGGTTGAAGCGTCTCATGATCAGTGCTAAATCTTTTCCAATGCTTGCAGGATCATCTGATTCGACACCTGAAGCAGAACTGACATCGAGTGAAGAATGACGCGAAGCTTTTGCTTTCAAGGCATGAGATTTTCTTCGAGAGCCATTTATGTCACGTTTCTCATCTTCTTCCATTTCAAAGGTATTGAGTCTCTCAAGAATATCAGCGGCAACAAGACGTCTGAAATCAGTACTTTCCTTGATCATCAGCACAATGTGATCAAACGAGTCATCCAATGAGCGAAGGAAAGTTCTTACAACAGAGTGAGGAGTAATGTCATCAGCACCGAGGGAAATCAACTCATTAGCAAGAGCTATGAGTCTGCTGTAAATGGAGCTGACTTTTTCACCCTCGTTTCTCTTGAAGCGATAGAATTTGCTTCGGAGTGTGTCAATTCTGGCATCTTTCTGGGTAGAAACACCTTCACCAATCTTTTCAAGATAGTCCTAGACATTTTTGGCAGATGGAATGTTCTTCACTTCATGATACTTTTCTGGTGTTAGGTGATTGGTGATGAAAACCCAAACTTCAGAATCGAGATCAATCAGTTTTGCTTCTTCAGGGGTGATGGCCTTCTCATCGGCAACAGTGACTCCATACAAGACAACTTGCCAGGCAGTCGAGTTGATAGCCATGATATTTCTTTTCATCTTGTCCTTCCAGTAAGGATAGTCCTTCCCATTGAAGACAGGAATGGGTTCGCCGGAGCGAATAGCTGCGAAAGACATACTTGAAGACACTCCAGGAGGTTAATCCAAAACACACAGAGTGTAGGGAGTGACTAGCTCTGATACCAATTGAAAGTCCAAGTATGTGATCAGAGGGGGAGGGGGTGAATGATCACTTCAATATTTTTGACTGAAACTTTTGAAGTGAAGCATAAGTAGTGCGGAATAACGAAGTAAAACTGGAAGCGAAACTAAATGCAGCGAAACAAAACACATTGAAGCATAACTGCAAAGCGAATGCAATACTGAAGGTAAATGCTTGAAGTAAAACGAACTGGGACTCGGCGATGTTTGTTCGACCAGTTCACGCTCTGCAAAGCGCTACATCTGGTAAGAGGGACTGGTAATTGAACACCTGGAGCAAATCTCTCTCCGTCCGCTGCTCCACTGCATCAAACTCCTTGAGCATGATCAGTTCTTCACTCGTGGTTGATTATTGAGGAAATCACCGAAACCTTTGACAAACTGGACTTCGAGGCGACAATTACTCTTCGCTCTCTGAAGAACAACACTCTAACCGTCTAGGAGAATTGCAGTTCTCCAAGATAAAAAGGCTAGTAAGCTTTCACCTAAGTCATCTCGAATCTACTCAGATCAATGGGATTTAGGCTTCAGTATTCTGGATTTTGGATTTTGCTTCGGTGGCGTTTTTGGGGTTGCTCTCTACAGTCTCTCTTGGAATGTTCTCAGAGCAGCCACCCTCAAATGGAGGAGGGGGCGGCGTATTTATAGTTGGCGATCCCGAGGTGCGGAATGACCAAACTGACCCGAGGTGACAGCTTGACACGTGTCCACAACGGTCGGATTGTCATCAATGCGCAACTTTACTTGAGGAACAAGTAAAGCTGACTCACGGACTTAGTTCTGCTTCAGTTGCCAAAGAACGAAGTCTTTGCTACCGAAACTTCACTTAGTGCACATGAGATTTCTTCACTCAGGCTTCTCACTAAGTTTGGATTTGATCTGAGCATTTCTCAATGACTTCGGTATCCACAAACTAAATACCCCTCTTGATAGTACGGTTTGTCCTATGACTCAAGGAACCGAAAAAGAACTACACAAAAACATCTAAGTCTTGCGCCGTCTTCTTCATTTCCTTCAATGAGTAGAGCTTCAGGACACCTTCATTTTTGGGGGTCAACCTTCGTGATTAAGCTTCGCTCTGTGAGTAATGCTTCGATAACTTGAAGACCTTCCCTGAAGCTTTATTACATAGCTTGTCCTTCAGGAACCTATGCAACTGTTTACACTAGAAAACATTGTTAGTTCCTCTTCTGTCTTGTCCCGACAATATCCAAAACACACGGGGGCAAAACTTTGCTCTTACACTGGATTTATGTATATGTTCATCACAAGTTAAGAACTGGTTTATATGCTAACATTAGTTTCTCTTTATGGCCAGTCATCTCAATCTGTGAAGTATGATAATGGTTTCATCGATCAAGTGGAGTTAGAGCATCTTCACTTAAGCCCCCATTCTACATGGGAAGCTTCTTTTTCGACAGAAACCTGCAGCTCTGCAGAGAGCCGAACAAATGCAAATGGTGAGTGAGTATACAATTGCTTTGTTGTTGCTATAGCACTAGCCACAGATTTTTCTCAAAACCTTCAATATTTCTATCCCTTTTCAGAATCAATGTTATTCAGTTCAACTGAAGGAGCAGCAACATCTGGTTTGACACACTATGGTAGGGTCCTAGAAGTGGAGGCTTTATCAGAATATTCTGACACAACATCATCAATCACGGCGACTTTAGCTGAAGCAACACACACATCAGAAAGCAGCATCTTATGTCGTATGGAGATAAAGTTTTTAATAGAAATTCAGAATGCAATTTTTGTCAGAGATCATGATTGCTCTTATTTTGAGCGATTTGATAGCTCTGGTATCCTGGATCCACATTTGTTTGAAGAACTAAATGGCAATTTTAGGCTACCAGTTGATACGTCACAAACGTATCTACAATTTCTGCTTGTTCCATACATGTTTTGTGTGACTTTACCATGTTTTGCTTGAACTTTCATACACTTTTGAACCAATTTGGACTAACATATTAACTCAGTGCCCCCAGTTGCCAGTTTCTGTTTTCTTTTGTTTTTGTATTTCAGGTTTTCCGGCCATTAAAAGTGCTCCAAAAATTCCGGGAAAAATATATAAAAAATCAGCGCAACAGAAGCATCCGAAAACACCAAAGGAGCGGAGGAGGGCCACCACCAGGAGGCCAGGAGGGCCCCTGGCGCGGCCCCACCCTAGGCCGCGCCAGGAGGCCTCCTGGCTGCCTGGTGGGTCTCCTCGACGCCCGCCTTCGCCTATATTTACCCCTCGGGGTGGAAACCCCTAATACGGACTCCTCTTTCGCGATCTCGCCTCTGTTCCGCCGCCGCCGCCTTTCTAGATCGGGGCTGCCTCGAGAAGCTGCCCCGGCACCCTGTCGGGAGAAGCTACCCCCTCCGGGAGACCCTCCATAGCCATGGACGCCTCCCGTATGTACCGTGAGTAGTTTCCCTTGGACCATGGGTCCGTGACCAGTAGCTATGTGATCTATCTCTCCCCCTTTTGTGCTTCCACTTTCGAGTCCTCGTGAGCTGTCTCACATGATCGAGGCATCTATGTAATTTCTGCTGTTGCTATGCTGAGTTTGTTGGGATCTGATGGATTATGAGACTATGTTCAGATTGTGATGAGTAATATATTTGGTTCTTCTCTTTTATATTTTGTTCTTGAGTAAATTCTTGCATGTTCTCCGTTGTGGTATTTTCTTTGGCCAAGTATTTTATTTGCAACTCTAAGAGAGAGCGTTATGCTCGATTGTGGGTTCAGCCCCTTGATGTCTAGCTTGAGTGACAGAAACATGAGACTAGGGGATGTGTTGTTGCCACCAGGGATAAAACAACGGTGCTTGTACCTGCGGGTGCAAGGATTGTTTACTTTACGCAAAGTTCTTTTAATGCAGTTGTCTGTTGCTTTGAGTTTACACTTTGGGTGGGATTCGCAACTTAATACCAGCGAGATGTTCTGGATAGATATCTCAAGGTGGATGATTCGTAGTAGATGCAGATGGATTTCGGTCTACTTACCTTGGCGTACTGCCCATTTCTTTTGAGCCCTTCCTTTCTTTGCAGCATAGTTAGCATTGCGGTGCCTTCGTAATGCTGTCAATTGCCCAACTGTGATTTGTTTACCTCGCTAGCACTTTTATCGTCTTTTGGGAGAGAGATAATCACTAGTGAAAATCACGGGACCCCGGTCCATCTTCACATTATTGTTTACACCCTCAATTTAGTTTCAGTCTTTACTTTCAGTTGCCACTATTATTATCTCTTGCGTTGATCCTTTGTAAACATCAAGGCCGGAGGAATTGACAACTCCTCTATACTCGTTGGGAGCAAAGTTATTTGTTGTTGTGTGCAGGTCCACGTCAACCGCCTAATTTCTGGCGCCGTTGTCACCTTCTTGTATCTCTTGGAGTCCTACTGGTTCGATAACCTTGGTATCTTCACCGAGGGAAATTTGCTGCTATGCTACATCTCACCTTCCACTTGGGGTAACCAACGAGGAGTGAGAGAACTATCCTCACCATATCACCAGTGGGTGAAGAAGAGGGAAAATCTTTCGGAATGATCGGGAGGCTGCTCTTTGACTGCGTGAATGAAATGTTAGGCGTCAAATGCGCATACTACTTCAATGATGGTTACAGCTCATGGTTTATGGAGATGGCTCTTCTGTAGAAGCTCTCGCGAGAAGAAATGTACAAAGAGATGAACAGTGTGAAGGTTGCTGAGGAGTGGATGGTAGATGAACTCATGTACAGAGAAATGAGTGGTCCTCTTGGGAGCTTGGTCGATTTCAAGACGGAGTCGCATGAAGCTGCCAAAGACGTAACAACAGATTTTCTAGAGTCCTTTGTTGATGAGGTGGTTGCTGATCTTCTATATTGGTAGTTTGGTCATGCAATTATTGTGCATTTTGTTTGTTGAGAACTACTACCGGGGCGCTGACCTGCCTGCAGTTTGATGATAGACCGATGGCTGTCAGAGCCATTCTTTACCTTTTTTGGGGGACCATTGAGTTCTCATGATGCAGAAAATAGCAAGGCATTGTATTTTTTTTCTTTTCTTTTCTAAATAACATGGTCCATTGTTAATGAAATTAGATGGTATGATATTGTTGTACAATGTGACATCTTTAGGTTTGTGAATTTCTTTCTGTTCTTTGCAAACTATACCATGGGTAATTATTTGTTGTCTGGTAAGATAGCCTCTCTTTTCAGCTGTGTTTATCTCTTGTTGTCAATGGAGGTAACTGGTGCTGCATTGTGGTACGTCTTGACATCTTTAGATGTATAAATGTTGTCTGTTCTTGTAAACTATAGTGAGGGCCATTTTTGTTTGTCTGGTCAGAATATAGCAGAAACAAGTCTCTCTTTTGTCCGCTGTATTTATCGTTATCTGAAGAAGCAGATATTTGGTCAACCTGATAGCAGCATAGTACTGAAAACTGATGTATAGTCTTGCATTATTTGTCTACGATTTATTCTCTTGCAGTTGTAAAATCTGGCTCTACTTTGTTTCCTTTATAATCACTTGGCCGAATCTTATTTTTTGTTTTTGTTTTGAGAAATGACTTAATCTAACCTGAGCCACCTGCAACTGTATTGCACACTATGGCTCATGTTGTTAATAGCTGGGTTATTGCCTTACTGATAGGTTCACAAGATCTCCCTACACGTAAAAACTTCGATTATTGTGTTGAGAAATTGTCTTTCCTGAAGAGAAAAACTATACGGTGATTTCTTAGCGAATTCTCCCGTGGATCCTCATGTAAAGAGTGCTATTCTCGAAATGGAATCCCAAAATAAATCAAGTTAA
Source organism: Bromus sterilis (assembly GCA_950022295.1). Lineage (NCBI taxonomy): Eukaryota > Viridiplantae > Streptophyta > Magnoliopsida > Poales > Poaceae > Bromus > Bromus sterilis. The sequence goes on from OX465595.1 coordinate 438,388,805, forward strand.
TCTACGATCGTTAACAATAGGATTTCAGCTGCCCTTTTCTATTATTCCTATTGAATAAATTCTAGCATCAGAGCTATCATCTGTGTTTCTATCTAACAACTATGACAAAGAAGCAGACACACCATCTCATCTTCTCCCATCTCCGGTGCCACCATCTCCCCCGTTCACCGTGTTCCAGTGAACGGAGCCACCCTGGATTGAAACAACATGCCGCTGTAAGAAGGTAGGCAAATCATCGACCATGTTATCCTAACCGCGCCATCTCCTCTGGCTTTGACTGCCAAGTTCTTCGCACCGGTTCGCTGCACAGGGACATATTCTTGCGATTCTGAGTGCATATGATTTAAAGCTGCAGATCGATATCCATTTGTAATTTTTTTGCAATGCTTGTGACGCATATAGATTTTAACGTTTCCGTTCTGTCTATGTGTATGTACAGAAAATGCATTAAAATATTTCCATAGTGTTTTTCAAAGGAGAAACAATACATGAGCACTTACCAGTTATCAAATCAAATTCTCTATCACGGCCTCCTGTACCAAGGTAGCTGGCTAAGGCGGGGCATTTCCTTGCACAAACGGTGAGTTCATCCTGCAACTCCTTCTGCACACCTGCACTCATGCAGTTCCTTACGCAGAATTCACATCACATGGTTCAGCATGGCTTATTCTCAACCTTGGACAAAATAATCTACACGAGAGCTTTTTCTATCCTTTTGGCATGTTCTTAAATCCTGACGCGGACCTCCACACAGACACAGATAACTTTGTTCCCAACGAAGTTCAGAGAGGTTGTCAATCTCTCCGGTCTTGTTGTTCACAAGGATAAAATGCAAGGGATAATGATAGCAAGTAAAAGCAGTAAAGTAAATATAGCGTGGAAACAATAATGAGGATATGGACCGGGATACGTGAAGTTCGCTAGTGATGTCTCTCTCCCAAAAGACGATAAAATTGCTATGCGAGGTAAACAAATTACAGAAAGGCAATTGACAGGATTATGAACGCACCGCAATGCTAACTATGCTACAAAAGAAAGGACAAGGTTCAAAAGCACAGGCAGTACGCCAAGATAAGTAGACCGAAATCCATCTGCATCAACTACTAATCATCCACCTTGAGATATCTATCCAGAGCATCTCGCTGGTATTAAGTTGCGAGCCCCATCCAAAGTGTAAACCCAAAGCAACAGACAACTGCATTAAAAGAACTCTGCGTAAAGTAAACAATCCTTGTGACCGCGGTCACAAGCACCGTTGTTTTCCCCCTTGTGGCAACATCACATCCCCTAGACTCATGTTTCTGTCACTCAAGCGTGTCATCGGGGGGCATGAACCCACAATCTAGCACAACGTTCCCTCTTGAAGTCACTACCTACTACTTGGCCAAAGCAATAAACAGGAACGGAGAACATGCAAGAATTACATAGAAACAAAAATATAAGAGATAAAAACCAAATATATTACTCTATCACAATCTGAACATAATCTCATAATCCATCAGATCCTATCAAACTCAACATAGGAATAGCAGAAATATTACAAAGATGCCTCGATCATGTAGGGCAGCTCACGAGGTCTAAACAATGAAGATCAAAGAGGGGAGGAGAACATCACATAGCTACTGATTACGGACCCATAGTCCAAGGAAAACTACTCACGAGACATCCGGGGAGCATCCATGGTGGAGAGGAGACTCCCGGAGGTCAATCCTCCCTCCGGCAGGGTGCCAGGAAGAGGTCTTCTGGTGCTCCCGATCTTCGGAAGCGCGGCGGCGGCGGAACAGAGGCGAGTTCGCGGAATAGGGTTCCTCTTCTGGAGTTTTCCCGTGAAGGAGAATAAATAGGCGAAGGGGGGCAGCCAGAGGTGGACCAGGGGCCCCAGGCGCCCCCCTGGCGCGGCCAGGGGTGGGGCCGCGCCGGGTGGCCGCCTGGGCCCCCCTGGTTCCCCTCTGGGCCCTCCCGGGCTCTTCGCGAAGCTTCCTCCCTGCTGATTTTTTATCTGAATTTTCCCAAATTTTTCTGGCACTTTTTATATGGGGGAAAACTGAAATAGAAAAACAACAGAAAACAGGAACTGGCACTGGGGTGCACTGAGTTAATAGGTTAGTCCAAATATGATAAAAAATGTATGAAAGTGTATCTAGAACATAGCAATATCACACAAAACATGCATGGAACAAGCAGAAATTATAGATACGTTTTGGACGTATCAACATCCCCAAGCTGAATTCCTGCTCGTCCTCGAGTAGGTAAATGATAACAACATAACTTATGTGGTGACATGCTAGCAACCATATAAGAACTTTGAAAAGTAAAGCAATCATGGTTAGAGATTCAATTCATGTCATAACAAGCAAGAGTCTATATTAATATTGAAACAAGTAACAGAAGAAGAAAAGGTGCAAGAGCTCTCGCTGTCCGTGACTCGAATGTCTCCAAATGGTGTTTGCGTGCAAGAAAGGGGATAGGGAATACGAGAAAAAAGTATTTTTGTGTTGAGAACTCAATCTACTAAAGTTTCACACTTGGTCTTCTTTGGAATCTTATCTTGACTCGTCCCCAGACCACTAGCTAGGTACAAGTCAATTTGATCCACTCCTTTTCTATATTTTGAGCACTCATGCAATGGATGAGCGTAAGCACGCGAGTTGACACTTAGGATGGCAAAGAGAGAAATATGGTGGAGGAGGAAGACAAAAAGGATAAGAAAGACTCACATCAATGAGGAAAATCATAGGCAAGAGATGCTAAATGATAGATATGATGTGAGGAGTAGAGATTGCCATGCAACGGATGCACATACGAGCTAGGAAGCTCTCCAATGGAACTATATGCAAAAAGATCATCTCTATGGAGTACAGGGATATAAAGGGAGTACTAGTGTAGATCTCTCAAAAGGATAGTAGTGTTGCCCCTTACTCTCTTTTTTATTTCTTTTTCTCTTTTTTCTATTTTTTTTGAATTTTTTTTGGTGGCCTCAATGGCTCTTTCTATTTAACTCTCATTTGTCCTCTTTGGGATCTTTTATTGTGTCCACTTTGGGATCTTTTCCTCACTTAAGGGAAACACTCTATTTTACAAGAAGGTAAGGGAAATCTTTCACACTTTACAAGGTACTCAAAATCATAAAGAAGATGTAACTAACATGAAGTATGCAAGGTATGTCGCTGCCAGTGTAGCAGGAACATGTATGCCATGAAGATCAAGTCATGAAGATGTGGTAGTTGCATGGCAATGTAACTCACAAAGGCTATGGAAATGCCTTGATAGGTAGGTATGGTGGATGTTTTGAGGGAAGATATAAGGAGGCTTTTGATGACAGAGCGTATCATGCCAAGGGTTTGGATGTACCGGCGAAGGTGGACACCAACTCTCGGAGTGAGAAGAAGGCAATGCACGGCACAGGAGAGGCTAGCAAAATATGGGAAGGTGGAAGTGTCAAATTTCAATACTTACATTAGTCCGAAGAACTCATGCACTTATTATCGGTAACTCTCAATCTAATAAGGAGGTTCACAAAGAGACAAGTACCCCGAGGAGGAGTGTATGGGGGTTTGGTTATCCTTGCGCATCCTCGACTCATGGTACGTGAGTGTTCTCTAATATTCGACCCCTCAGAAGAGTAGTGATCCATCTAGTAGCTAGAGTTCTCAACTAGTTTTGTAGGTTTTGAAAATACACACAGATTGCCCAAAATACGACACCTATCACTAATAGGCAAGAGATCTTGACACCAAAAGTTCAAACATTACTCACAACAATACCTCAAAACTATTGCAAGTTACTACTAAAATTAAATAGCAACCTCAATTACCTACTCTGAAGACAAGACACAACTCAGTGCAACAACCAACTCTCTTTAACAAGATAACCATGAAAACTAAAAATAGTTCCAGCAACAAACTAAACAAAAGCCAAGGCTCTTGCTAAAGACAAACTAAGACTAAAACTAAACATGGCAGTAGCGACGAAAAGATAAAGAACACACAACAGCAAAAAGATAAGCAGGAAAAATCCTATGATGTGTTCTAAATTTTGAAAGTGGAGCGTGTTTCTCTCCCACACAAAGTAATAAGGGATCTAACTTGTTATGAACAGCAAGCAAAGCTAAAGAAAACTAAAGACAAAACCTAAGAGCGAGACGCTCCAAGCATAGCACATAATGCATGAAGTGTTAAAAATATAGTGAGACGAAGGACGAATGTCAGAACCCCAACTAGGGTAAGTGCTAGAGTTTGTTTGTGACCTTTGCATCATGCTAAAATTCAAAAATAAATTCAAAAATGGGGAAAAGAAAAGCCCTAAGAAATTAATTCAAATGGCCAGATAAAAATCTTTTTCCAAAAATCATTTGAATATTTGGAAAATTCCTATAAATGATGGTGATCATTTTAAAAGTGGTTTGGGTATTTTCCCATGCCCATGGAATATTCAAAAATTCAAAATGTGCGCTGGAAATTAAATTTGACCCCTATTTGGTTTGAAATTGAAATGTTTTGAATTTAAAAAATGCTCAAATTCTACAAGTGACTTGCTACTGGTCACCTAGGATTTATAAAAATGTTTAGGCATTTTACTAAAATTCCTAGCTATTTTATACTGAGGCAAAACAAAATAACAGAAAAGGAAAAGAAGAAGAAAAAGAAAGAGGGAAACCCCCTGGCTTCTGGCCCAACTAGCCTTTTCCCCAGCCCACCTATTTTTTCCCCCGGCCCAGCCCACCAGGGGCACCTTCGTCTTCTACCCGGCGCCAGAGCAGGCAGCTCGCCGCCGTGGCGAGCATGCCCGCGGCAACCGGGCCTTCTAGGCCTCCCCTGCCCTATCCTCTCGCCCCGGAGACACACAGAAGCCGCCGCATCCTTTCCCTCTCTCCGTGGCTCACCTCCCTCCCTCTCTCGCGAGTTCTCGCGCAAGCCGAAGCTCACCGGAGGACGCCACCGCCGCACCCGCGCGGCCACCGTGACCCAGGGCCTGCGCCAAGTTGTCCAACCACACCGCCGTTGAAGCTCTCGTCGAGTACCGCCCTCAATCGAAGCCCGGAGGCCACAGAGACGACTCCAGCCTCAAGAACTTGCCGCCGACCGTCGACATCTCCGACCTCAAATCCGGCGCCCCCAGCTCCTCCCCGGCCGCCCCGAGCTCTCCTTCGCAACCGCCGTGAGCTCCTGACCTTTTCCCCCCTCCTAGCACCTCTCCCCGTCCCCTCTGTCGCCATTCGCCATGGTTAGAAGCTCCGTCCGCCGCCCTCTTCGTCCTAGCCGTGGCCTCGACCCCCCCCCCCCCGTGAACCCCCAGTAGCCCCAGAAGACGTGCGGCGTCGAGAGCTACACGCCCGTGCCCCCAACGCCCCTCCCCGTGCCCTGTTTAGCAAACCCGGCGGTGCTCCGGCGAGCACAGGGGTCGCCGGCGTTGAACCCACCATTAGAACCCCCCTAATTAACCCTAGGGCCACTGACATGTGGACCCCAGACCCCCTAACACCCCTGTTAACTTTAATTAAACGGAAGTTAACCCAGGCTCACTGACCTGCGGGTCCCACGCGTCAGGTTGACCAGTCAGCAGCCCTGACGTCAGCATGACACAATGCTGATGCAGAAAAGCCTTTTCCTGTTTAAAATAATTCCATTAAATCCAGAAAATTGAATAAACTTTAGAAAATCATAACTAATTCATATGAACTCCAAATTTAATAAATAATATATGAAAAATTATCAGAAAAATGCAAGGATTATGAATATGCAACTTGTTTCTATGTTTGACCATTTTAAAATGGGTGAGCAGTAGCAAACATGCATATGGCATAATTTGAATTTGAATTTGAAGTTTGAATTTGCATTCCAAATGCAATATACTTCAATTAAATTGAATTTGCCACAAACCAGTACCATATACATCATGTACAACCTTATCATGTGCTTGTGCATCTACTTTCGATGTTGCCCCCCTTTGTTGATGATTGCCTCTGATGACAGACGTTCCGAGACGGTGATCACCCCCGAAGAAGAAGACCACCATTAAGACCCTTGTGTCGTCAACAAGGCAAGCAAACCCCATTGATCATGTCTATAAAATCCTACTTCCCTCTCAGTCTCGCTTATGCATGTTTAGGAGATCACCGAGACACGTTCTTTCGCATAGTTGAACCCATTCCGATGCATGACCTATCATTTTGTCACCGTATTAAGCAAACCACAATCCTAGCAGATTTAGGAGTTGAATGATGAGCATGTGGCCCCTGCAACTGTTACTGCTTATTGCTGCTTAGTGATACAATGAGGATGTTATGATTGTGAGTCGGGATGGAATGAACACAATGGTGCTGATGGTAAACGTGTTGGTGAATCCACCCTAAGCAAAGGTAAACGATGAGAAGTTGTGTAGGAGTACACAGTGGGTTGTCTCGTTGAAAACTGCCCTAGGCCCCGAGTTCCTGTTTTGTGATCCAAGACAAAGAGTATGACCAAATGTAGGGTTTATGGGAGCCCCGTTTGGCCTCTTTACGTACCCGATCCGGTCCAGGAGTCACACTAGATTCGGGCTTTCCATTTGACCTAACTATAGATATGTGGGTGGACCTGTGAGGCAGTGAAACCATCTGTCAAAGGTGGCGTCTCGGTCCCTTGCATTATCTGAGTCCGTTTCGTGGAACCGGCCGGACTCTCGAGCGGTGACAAACTCAAGTAGTCGACTCCTGGATTAGAGAAGGTGATGTGAGGGTAGTGCCTTGGTTTCATCCACGTCCGACACCCGCTTGAAGGGTGACAAGAACGAGTCGATAAGTGATGACACGCGTGTGAAGATGTACACCCCTGCAGGGTTAATGAACTATTCGAATAGCCGTGTCCGCGGTTATGGACTACTTGGAGACCTTTACTTGATCATAGACAACTTGAATGGATACTTATAAAACTCACAAGATAAGCATGAGTGCTATGGTGTGCTTCTTCGTGGGGAAGTCGAGGAAGTATCCATAGTAGTGTATTGGTTGGAGACTTGGTAGTGGACTCGTGTACGCTTCTTACCTCAAGTCTGGTACTCGTAGTACAGGACTAGCCAAGTCGAAGCTGGCACTTCTGCATGTTGAACCCCACCTCCTTTACCTTGATACTTGAGCATGAGTAGTTTAGTTCTGATGTAAGTCTTGCTGAGTACGACTTTGTACTCACGTTTGCTTATTCTATGTTTTAGATGAGAACCCGGACCCCGATGGAGTCACCTTCGTGAAGCTCGACGTTGACCTTGGTAGCATAGTTCCAGACAGCAGTCTGGTCCCTCGTGGAAGGGCATGTATGTTTACAAGGCTTCTCTAAGCCATTTGTTAAGCTTTTTTGTACTCAGACCTAATTTGCTTCCGTTGTATGATGTAATGTTGATCACAGACATGTGATCTTTGTATGCTATATGTGTAAGTCAATAAAGAAGTACTTTGTAGAGTTATGTGATGATACTTGCTGTTCATACTAGGCATGTGTGCTGCGTGTATGTTTATAACATGCATGCCTTAGTATGGGTTCTCGAGACCTTAGTTGTGATCTGGCTGGCGGTCTTTTATAAACCAAGTGGCCCTTAGATGTGCGCAGCTTGGGGCATCGCGATGCGATTGCTCTTGACTCTGTCACGTGCACACTTTGTTGTATGATCGAGCCCGCCCTAGACCCCGACTAAGTGATCGGGCTGGAGTAAGTCTATGTAAGAGTTCGGATTCAATCGATAACATGGTTGATGCGACTTGTCTATGAGTATGGGATTCACCACCCATAAGCATTTAGACTTGTGAGCGGACGATGAGGACCCATCTCAGTTGATCATCCGGCCTAGATGGGATGCCCCTCACGTACGATGCTTTCCGAGAGTATTCTGTGCTTGGCCTTGTCTGCTTAGACAAGTGGGTACGGCTCTCGGCTCTCCATGTGATTGCATCGTGACTGGAATTACATACGCTAACCCCGGGTCCCGACAACGAACTGATGATTGTTGATGGAGAAGGGGATGCACGGGGGCATCCCCAAGCTTAGACGCTTGAGTCTCCTTGAATATTTGTTCGGGATGCATGGGGAATCCCCAAGCTTGAGCGCTTGACACTCCTGGATCTTCTTTCATCATCTTCCATCACACACTTGAAAACTCCCTTCATACATAACTCATCATAAACTGATTAGAGAGGTTAGTACCCTTAATAAATAATTTTTTCCACTGGATATAAAGATACTCTTGAAGTGATACTGTTTCTCAAGAGTGCCAAAAAGTTTTTTCAAAGAAAAGGCAAGCTTAAAGTTTGCAAAAGTAAGGAGAGATAAAACGTGGCAGAATCTGTGAAAAACATAACATCAGATAGTAAAGAATTTTTTAGGGGTACTTCTGCAACTCAAATAAAAAAACTCAGAACATACGGAAGTTTCGTAATTGTATAGATCATACTGTGTAAAAATTTCAGCTCAAAAGGATAAACTGGGATTTTTCTGGAATTTTTCTGGTCATGAGGACAGAATCTGTTTTCTGGAAAGCATGTCACAACTTTTACTTCCCTTGCCGTAAGAGGCTATAACTTGGCACAAAGCTGAAAAATAAAGATACAATGATGTTGCTACAGTAGTAACAAACATCAAGACACAACAAACGCAAAAAGAAACCTAATTCGTTGTGGGCTGCCTCCCAAAAGCGCTTTCTTTTATGCCTTTAAGCTAGGCATGAAGATTTTAAAAGGTGCTCTCATAAGAATAAGGATTTGAAGAAAAAGAGAGCATCAAGAAGCAAATATGAAACACATTTAAGCCGAACCCACTTCATATGCATAGGCATCTTGTAATAAAATAAATCAGAGAAGCACAAAGAAACCAACATAGGAAGGTGGAACAAGAACATCTTCAAAACTTTCAACATAAAGAGAGTAGTTTTAGTAATATGGAAGTTTCTACAACCAAACTTTCCTCTGTCAAAATAATTTTCAGTAGTATCATGAACAACATCAAGAATATAAATATCACATAAATCATATTGTTCATGACCTACGAGCACACGTGTATTATTTTCAACACGGTTTTTAGGATCATAAGATAAATGCAACCCAACATATTGAGATTTGATAAGTGGAAAATTCTCCGGAGTTGGAGATTTCAAAAGGATAATAGGACAATCAAGTGTGGGTGCAATAGCAACAATTTCATGCTTAACATAAGGAACTATAGAGAGTTGTTTTTTGTCAGCATCATCCATAGTGGCATCTTGGCCATCAACAAAGTAAGTATCAAAATTTTCAGAAAGGGATATTTCAAGTGAGTCCTCGGAATCATGGGATTCCTCCTCAAAGCAATCATTGGCCTCTTCTTGGGAAGCAAACATTTTATTTTTAAAATCCTCAATATAAGAATTGGAAGTATAATTCTCGAAGCAATAAGCAAGAACTGCAAAGTTTTCAGACTCGAAAATAGTACCGTGATACTTTTCAATCAAGGAAGCAATCTCATAGGCACCTTTAAAAGCAACAAACTCTTCAATCTTTTCAATATCAAAGTAATCATAAACACCTTTAGCATAAGAAGATAAGATCTCATTTCCATTAAACTCACATTGGAAAGGGAGGTGTTTATGATCTATATTAGAACAACAAGTAAAATCATAAATGTGGCACAAAAGTTTAGCATGGCAATAAGAAACATGTATTTGATCCCATAAGTGTTTCCCTTTCTGAGATAGGCGGTGCCTCGGATAATGAGCATGCTCGTCCAATGATTTTCCCTCAACCAAGTCGGCTGGGTTTTTAGCGCGAGAACAAATTGATCGAAGACGATCCAAGTGAAACATGTCCATCCTACCATATTTGGGTGGTTCATCACCCATGATGAGGATAGCATAAATAGGCAAAGCAAGACAAAGGCAAAAGGTAGCAACTATTTTTGTGGTTTTTCATAAAGGACACTGAGATAAAAACTGAAGGGTAAACTAACAAGACTAAAAAACAAAGGTAAAGGGTAGTGTGCAACTCCCCTATCTTAGCACAAGGAGTCCCCGGCAACGGTGCCAGAAAACTTTGCTTGATGGCTTCTCGCCCCCTTCGTTGGTTACCCCAAGTGGAAGGTTGAGATGTAGTGCAGCGGCAATTTTCCCTCGGTGAAGATACCAAGGTTTGTCTCCAGCAGGACTCCAGAGATGATAAGTAGGTGTCAGCGGCACAACTGACGCGAACCTGCACACAGAAATAGATAACTTTGTTCCCAACGAAGTTCAGAGAGGTTTTCAATCTCTCCGGTCTTGTTGTTCACAAGGATAAAACGCAAGGGATAATGATAGCAAGTAACAACAGTAAATTAAATATAGCGTGGAAAAAATAATGAGGATATGGACCGGGATACGTGAAGTTCGCTAGTGATGTCTCTCTCCCAAAAGACGATAAAATTGCTATGCGAGATAAACAAATTACAGAAAGGAAATTGACAGGATTATGAACGCACCGCAATGCTAACTATGCTACAAAAGAAAGGACGAGGTTCAAAAGCACAGGCAGTACGCCAATATAAGTAGACCGAAATCCATATGCATCTACTACTAATCATCCACCTTGAGATATCTATCCAGAACATCTCGCTGGTATTAAGTTGCGAGCCCCACCCAAAGTGTAAACCCAAAGCAACAGACAACTGCATTAAAAGAACTCTGCGTAAAGTAAACAATCCTTGTGACCGCGGTCACAAGCACCGTTGTTTTCCCCCTTGTGGCAACAACACATCCCCTAGAATCATGTTTCTGTCACTCAAGCGTGTCATCGGGGGGCATGAACCTACAATCTAGCACAACGTTCCCTCTTGAAGTCACTACCTACTACTTGGCCAAAGCAATAAACAACAACGGAGAACATGCACGAATTACTTAGGAACAAAAATATAAGAGATAAAAACCAAATATATTAATCTATCACAATCTGAACATAATCTCATAATCCATCAGATCCTATCAAACTCAACATAGGAATAGCAGAAATATTACAAAGATGCCTCGATCATGTAGGGCAGCTCACGAGGTCTAAACAATGAAGATCAAAGAGGGGAGGAGAACATCACATAGCTACTGATCACGGACCCATGGTCCAAGGAAAACTACTCATGAGATATCCGGGGAGCAACCATGGTGGAGAGGAGACTCCCGGAGGTCAATCCTCCCTCCGGCAGGGTGCCGGGAAGAGGTCTTCTGGTGCTCCCGATCTTCGGAAGCGCGGCGGCGGCGGAACAGAGGCGAGTTCGCGGAATAGGGTTCCTCTTCTGGAGTTTTCCCGTGACGGAGAATAAATAGGCGAAGGGGGGCAGCTAGAGGTGGACCAGGGCCCCCAGGCGCCCCCTGGCGCGGCCAGGGGTGGGGCCGCGCCGGTTGGCCGCCTGCCCCCCTGGCTCCCCTCTGGCCCCTCCCGGGCTCTTCGCGAAGCTTCCTCCATGCTGATTTTTTATCTGAATTTTCCCGAATTTTTCTGGCACTTTTTATATGGGGGAAAACTGAAATAGAAAACAGCAAAAAATAGGAACTGGCACTGGGGTGCACTGACTTAATAGGTTAGTCCAAATATGATCAAAAATTTATGAAAGTGTATCTAGAACATAGCAATATCACACAAAACATGCATGGAACAAACAGAAATTATAGATACGTTTTGGACGTATCAATGCCTCACACGCCTATGTTGATCTTAATCTCTAGCATGCGAAAAACATTGAACGGTAGATGGTGGACACACTTGACTGCTTCACTGGATTGTTAAACTTGAAGTAGATGAGCAACCACTCAGTTTGTGGTTCTCTTATAGGTCTATCGTTTGTTATGGTTGAAAGGCCATTAATTATCTGCCCCAAAAAAGTACATTTGATTTTTTTGGAATCGGTCCACTATAAATTAAAACACTTTTGGTTGCTGGAGTATTTTTTTCTATGTATATTGTTGTTTCTTCCAACTAAAGACATATCCTGGTGCAAAATCATTTTTTTCTCTTTCAAAATGGAGGCTTGACCCCCGACCTCTTTATTATTGCGACGAAAACAACCATATTAATTGAATTAGTCAAAAATAGGACCTATATATGTATCACATGTACAACGTCGCATAATTAGGAATGGTGCTTGTTCTTTGCAACTATAGCGTGCGTAACTAGAAGATATATAGCACAACCTATTAGACCCTCTTTTCAGCTGCATTTGTCTTGTGTTGTTAATGAAGGTAGTTGATACTTGATTGATTTAAAAGTGTGTCAGCTTTAGCTGCACTAGTAAGCTTGCACGTGCATAATCTTATTTATTTTCTTCCACCACGCCTCTTCATTGAGTTTTTCATCGAATCGGTTTTCTTATCCCACCAAATCTTGTTTAACCACAACTTACCATATGCGACTTAAATCATATTAACATCTTTCCATGCATAATTCAATCATGTTAATTAAATATTTCCATCTCTATCTCTACTATCTAAAAAAAGGCTAACGGTTCCTCACGGTCCCTTCTAAGTGTTTTGCCAGCAGTTTCGTCAACCGGTTTATTTTCTTCCAGCACGCCTCTTCATCGAGTTTTTCGTCCAATCGGTTTTCTTATCCCACCAAATCTTATTAAACCACACCTTACCATATGCGACTTAAATCATATTAACATCTTTCCATGCATAATTCAATCATGTTAATTAAATATTTCCATATATCATTGTGTGATCGCAATCCGCGGCTCCTGCCTGAGCCAGACGTCAACCGAACCCATATCTGGCCATAGGCCGGCAGGACCGCCACCACCCGAAAGGACCGTCGCCGAGGAGGGCCGCCGAGGCCAGCCCCCACCAGCGGCGAGCCAGAGCCCGGCCTCCGTCGTGCCCATGGCCGCCTGGAACCCCGCTGCGCCGGATCTAGAAAACCATCGCCAATGCAAGTCACGAACGCCCGGCCGCCGCCACTCGTTGCGCCTCCCCCGCCTCGCCGCTGCGCCCCCAGATAGCGCCACATCACCCAACCCGAGGGCCCGCACTCGTCGACACCTCGCGCGGAAGAAGGGCCCACCACCCCCCGCGCTTGCCGGACTTTGCTCGCCAGTACGACGGGGCGTCCGCGAGGGGCTAGGAGCACGAGGAGGGGGGCTTGTTGGCTGGCGCTAGGCTTTTCCCCCGGTGGCTCCCGCAGGAGCGTCGCGGGAGGGGGTGGGTGGGGATAAAAATCCGGTCCGAACGCGTATCGGTACAGGGACTCGACGCTGAAGATGAATCAACATGCACATCAATACTGATATTTCACATCTTAGGGCATATCATATAATCAACATTATTTCACATATTTGGGGAAAATAATCCACTTCATTTCACATATTCGATACTACTATTATCACCACGAGCAATAGGTATTTTATTGCAGTACAACATTCCCTTAAACAACGTAGATGTGTTTGAAGATGCAAAAACCAAATGATGAGAACAGAATACACATGTTATGTAAGAAATTTCGAGATAGGATTCGTGTTCAAAGCTACCTAGATTGGTACCTGAACATAATATCTTCGATCACTGTTCCCCATTATCTTCAGTCAATTAAGCATAATGTCACACAATCCATGCAACTTCTGTCTGCAACAAAAATTCCAACAAGGAAGTACAGAATAAGATGTTTTAAATAGAGAATTACCATTCAAATCCTAAAACACGTACATAACATCCTCCATGACAAAGTTTACATTTTTTAGTGTTGACACCGCAAAGAAGCATATCATGATTTCCTTACATACTTTCTTGGCACATATATATACACGGAACTCTTAACATCAACTTACGAAAGAAACTGTAGGTTCTTATTTAATAAAATTCCATCATCCCAAAACAGAAAAAATGAGGAATTTTCACTTACAGAACTTCGCATGAACCTTCTCGCATCTTCCAAGTTTGTGAAAAAATATGGAGATCATAAACAAGCTATCATAGCATTTGCTCATTACGCTATAAACTCTGAATTTGAGTGTTTTCTGCTCTAATTTTCAACTTATAGAGATAGACCAGGATCATAGTCGGAGGAACAACGATGGTGTTTTGGGCTTTTGGCTAGACCGACGAACGGTGGTGAGGATTGTGTACCTGGTACGTGAAGTGTGTGAAGGTATGGCATTGAAATTTGCGTCTTCGACGTATCCTTCAAAGCGATGGCCTCGACGTGTGGCAGAACGCGGCGGCAGCTTGTTCGTCCTTGGAAGCGGTGGTTACGTATAGCCCCGACAGCTTCCTCACACCCAACAACACATCGAATCGGAGGCTGCAGTAGTTAGCACGTATCTAGCGGCGTCTCTCGCGCCCTTGACGCCGTCATTGGATTTGGCGTCGATCGAGCGCATGCTTAGCAGAGGTAGTGGCGGCTAGCGCGAGGATTCCAAAAGTGTCGGGACCCGGGGTTAGCGTATGTAATTCCAGTCACGATACAATCACATGGAGAGCCGAGAGCCGTACCCACTTGTCTAAGCAGACAAGGCCAAGCACAGAACGCTCTCGGAAAGCCTCAAACTTGAGGGGCATCCCATCCAGGTCGGATGATCAACTGAGATGGGTCCTCAACGTCCGCTCACAAGTATAAATGCTTATGGGTGGTGAATCCCATACTCATAGACAAGTCGCCTCAAGCATGTTATCGATTGGATCCTAACTCTTACACAGACTTACTCCAGCCCGATCACTTAGTCGGGGTCTAGGGCGGGCTCGATCATACAACAAAGTGTGCACGTGACAGAGTCACGAGCAATCGCATCGCGATGCCCCAAGCTGCGCACATCTAAGGGCCACTTGGTGTATAAAAGACCGCCAGCCAGATCACAACTAAGGTCTCGAAAACCCATACTAAGACATGCATGTTATAAACATACACACAGCACACATGCCTAGTATGAATAGCAAGTATCATCACATAACTCTACAAAGTACTTCTTTATTTACTTATACATAGAGTATACAAAGATCACATGTCTGTGATCAACATTACATCATACAACGGAAGCAAATTAGGTCTGAGTACAGACAAGTTTAACAAATGGCTTAGAGAAGCCTTGTAAACAAACATGCCCTTCCACGAGGGACCAGACTGCTGTCTGGGACTATGCTAACTTACTCAACGTCGAGCTTCAGTTCGGTGACTCCATCGGGATCCAGGTTCTTATCTAAAACATAGAATAAGAAAACATGAGTACAAAGTCGTACTCAGCAAGACTTACATCAGAACTACACTACTCATGCTCAAGTATCAAGGTAAAGGGAGGTGGAGTTTCAACATGCAGAAGTGCCAGCTTTGACTTGGCTAGTCCTGAACTACGAGTACCAGACTCGAGGTAAGAAGCGTACACGAGTCCACTACATCTCCAACCAATACACCACTATGGTTACTTCCTCGACTTCCCCACGAGGAAGCACACCATAGCACTCACGCTTATCTTGCGAGTTTTAGAAGTATCCAGTTCAAGTTGTCTAATAATCAGGTACAGGTTCCAAGTAGTCCTTAACCGCGGACGCGGCTATTCGAACAGTTTTGTTAACCTTGCAAGGGTGTAAGCTACACACACATGACCATCGGTTACCGCCAGGTGTCGCCACCGTTCAAGAGGTGAAAGCGAGGATGTTCACCACGACACTTCGCTCACAACCGGTCTATTCCAGGAGTCGACTATCTGAGTTTGCCTCCGCTCGAGAGCCCGGCCGGATCAACGAAACGGACTCAAACAATGTAAGTGACCGAGACGCCACCTCTGGCAGATGGTTTTCCTGCCTCACAGGTGCACCCACATATCTATATGATGCAACCATTCCTTCATTCTTTTTCTATGCAGATGCCAAATGGAAAGCCCGAACTAATGTGACTCCTGGACGTCGACACGGATCAAGGTACTAGGCCGAGAGGGGTCAGTGAGCCCAATGTGTGGTTGTACTCTTTGTCTTGGATTACCATACAAGAACTCGGTGCTTAAGGCGGTGTTCAACGAGACAACCCACTGTGTACTCCTACACAGCCTCTCATCGTTCACCTTGTATTAGGGTGGATTCACCAACACAGTTTAACTTTCATCAACACCATGTTCACTATCATCCCGACTCACATCAAAAGCAACATCACTGTAACACTAAGCATGCAATAAGCTGTAACAGTTGCAGGGGCCACATGATATCAAACAACTCCCATGTCAGCTAGGATTGTGGTTTGCTTACTACTGTGACAAGATGATAGGTCATGCAAAGGATATGGGTTCAACTATGCGGTAGAATCGATACAAGGTGATCTCCTAAACATGCATAAGCGAGACTGAGAGGGAACTGGGATTTTTTAGACATGATCAATGGGGTTTGCTTGCCTTGCTGACGATACACGGGTCTTAACGATGGTCTTCTTCTTCGGGGGTGATCACCGTCTCGGAAAAGCTGGTATCGGAAACAATCATCAACAAGGGGGGGACAACTTCGGAAGTAAAATGCACAAGCACATGATATTGTTGTCCATGAGGTGAATGGTGCTGGTTTGTGGTACATTTGATTTAAATGAAGTGTATTGCATTTGAAATGCAAATTCAAACTCCATATATGAATTTCAATTTAACCAAATTGCATTTGAAAATGTTTGATCATTTGAAAACATGTGATCATGTGGTGGATATGCTTCTGCAGTTCAGGTGATCATGTTTGCATTGTAATGGTTAAAATTTGAATTGCATTTGAATTAAATTTGAATTAATTCCATTTAAGCCAAATAGCAAAAGCTACTGGTCCCATTTTAAAATCAACTCAAACATGGTTGAAAGTTGCATATTTGGATAGAGAATTTTCTGCTGATCATTTTTCATATATTATTTGTCCAATTTGGAGTTCATATGAATTTTCTATGATTTATTGAAGTATGGCTATTTTTCTGGAATTTCTGTAATTTCTTAAAATCATTTCTAAATTTCTGGAATTTGACTTATTGCATCAGCATGATGCAATGCTGACATCAGTGGGGGGGCTAACATGTGGGTCCAAGGTGTCAGCCTCAAGGGGGTTAATCCCCTCTGATTAAGAATAAACCGGTTTAATTAGTGGGCTCGGAGCCCACTGTCAGTGAGAGAAGGGAGGGGTTAGGAGTTGGTTTAGGCCCTAATGGCCATGGCGTCGCCGGCTGTGCCACTGTAGTCGCCGGAGCATCGCCGGGATCGCGATTTAGGCCACGGGGGAGGGATCTACGGGCACTGGAACGTAGCCCGCAGGCTGGCGCATCTCGGGGAGCAGGCGGTGGTCAAGAAAACGCTCGGGGGCGTCGGCTACTCCAACGGAGGCGGCGGCCGACCACTGGAGCGGGCGGTTCTACGCTACGGGCCACGGCGAGAGGCGCGGAGGAGCTGGGGCGAACGGGGAGCTCACCCTGGTGCAAAAGGAGCCGACGGGGAGGCCGGAGGGTGGCTGGACGGAGGAGAATCGCTCGCCGGCGTCCACTGTGCCCGGCGGTGGCTCGATGAAGAGAACGTCGTCGCTGTCATCTCCCGATCCAAATTGAAGGCGCAGCTCGATGAAGTCGATGCCGGGGAACCTCCTGGACAACTTGCGGCGTCGAAAGGGGCACGGTGGCCACGAGCTCTACAGCGGCGTGCTCCGCTAGGGCTACGGGTCGGCTCGGTTTCTCGCCGGGGAGGAAGAAGGAAGGCCAGGGAGAAGGGGGGGAATGAGGAGAGGAGACTTGGGGTTTCTCCTCGACGCCTAGAAGACGACGTGGAGGCCCTAGAGCAAGCAGGAGGTGGCAGCCTCGGCCGGCATGGCCGCCACGCCTCTGCCAGGAGGCAGAGGTTGAAGACAACCCTGCCCCTGGCGGGCTGGGTTGCCTTCTGAGGCATATGGGCCAGGTGGGCCGAGAGGTAAGGGAGGTAGGCCTCTTTTCTTATTCCATTTTTCTTTCTGTTTTGTTTTTCTTTCATTTGTTTGTTCTGATAATTAAATACCAAAACATTTTTATAAAAATGCCCAACTAATTTTATAAATACTAGGTGACCAGTATCTAGCCACATATAGAATTTGGACATTTTTGAAATTCAATATATTTTGAATTTCAATTCAAATAGGGTCAAATTTAATTTCCAGGGCACCTTTTGATTTTTTTGAATATTCCATGGGCATGGGAATGAACCCAAACCAATTTTAAAATGATCACTATCATTTATAAGAATTTTCCAAATATTCAAATGATTTTTGGAAAAAGATTTTTCTCTGGCCATTTGAATTAATTTCTCAGGGCTTTCTTTTCCCCATTTTTGATTTCTTTTGAAAATTTTGCATGATGCAAAGGGGCACTCAAACCTAGCACTTACCCTAGTTGGGGTTCTGACAACTCGCCCCCACTCAAAAGAATCTCGTCCCGAGATTCAGAAGTCGTCGGGAGGAAGGTGGGGTACTCGGCACGGAGGCGGTCTTCTCTTTTCCATGTTGCTTCTTTCTCGGAGTGATGTGACCATTGAACTTTAAGGAACTTGATCTTCTGACGACGAGTGACACGCTCTGCTGAATCAAGAATACGAACAGGGTACTCTCGATAAGAAAGGTCATCTTGGAGATCAAGAGTTTCATGGTCGACTTTGCGGATGGGGTCCTTGAAGCAACGCCTGAGTTGTGACACATGGAATACATCGTGTACTCGGGAAAGGTGCGTAGGTAGTTCAAGTTGGTAGGCAACTTCTCCACGTTTAGCGAGAATGCGGAAAGGTCTGATGTAACGTGGGGCCAACTTGCCTTTGATACCGAATCTTTGGGTTCCCTTCAGAGGAGTACCCCGAAGGTAAGCCTTCTCATCAAGATTGTAGCTTTCTTCTCTATGATGACGATCATAGTAGCTTTTCTGACGAGACTGAGCGGCTTTCAATCGATCACGAACAATGCGAACTTGCTCTTCTGCTTCCTTGATCATATCCGGTCCAAAGAGTTGTCTTTCACCGGTTTCTGACCAGTTTAAGGGTGTTCGACATCGTCGTCCATAGAGGAGTTCAAAAGCAGCCATGTTCAGACTAGATTGAAAACTATTGTTATAAGAAAATTCGGCGAATGGAAGAGACTTCTCCCAATTCTTTTTCGAATGAGATAACACAAGCTCTGAGCATGTCTTCCAAAATTTGGTTAACCCTTTCAACTTGACCGGTAGACTGAGGATGGAAAGTTGTACTAAAGGATAGATGAGTTCCCATAGCATTCTGAAAGCTTCCCCAGAATCTAGATGTGAAAAGGCTACCACGATCAGAATTGATCACCAAAGGAACACCGTGAAGAGACACAATTCTAGAGACGTACAAGTCCGCCAACTGACTAGCAGTTATAGACTCGCGAACGGGGAAGGAAGTGAGCAACTTTGGAAAGCCTATCTATGACAACGAAGATGGCATCATTTCCTTTCTGGGTTTTTGGAAAGCCGGTGATGAAGTCCATACTGACTTTGTCCCATTTCCACTCGGGAATAGGCAAAGGTTGAAGTGTACCAGCAGGTCTTTGGTGTTCTGCCTTAATGCGACGACAAACATCACATTCAGCAACAAATCGAGCAATGTCTCTCTTCATCCTGGTCCACCAAAATCTCTGGCGTAGATGTCGGTACATTTTTGTGCTACCGGGATGAATTGAGAGGGGTGTGTCATGGGCTTCTTTGAGGATGAGTTGCCGTAGATCCTTATTCTTAGGTACTACCAAACGATTTTCAAAGAATACCGTTCCTTTACTATCTATGGAGAAACATTTAGCAACTCCGCTAGCAATGTTCTCCTTGATCCGGCGAACACCTCGTGCACGCCTTTGGGAAACTCTGATTTGATCCTCAAGTGTTGGTTTCGCCACCAAGTTGAAAAGAGATACACGAGGAACAATCTCGAGGTTGAGATTTCGAAACTCCTCATGAAGAAGTGGTTGATACTGTTGTAACATGAGGTTGTTACAATACGACTTACGACTTAGTGCATCAGCCATGACATTGGCTTTGCCTGGGGTGTAAGAAATTCCTAAGTCATAATCTTTTATCAACTCTATCCAGCGTCTTTGCCTGAGATTAAGATCTGGCTGGGTGAATATGTATTTGAGGCATTGGTGATCAGAATAGATCTCACAACGATTACCAAGGAGGTAATGTCGCCAAGTCTTCAGGGCATGAACTACGGCAGCGAGTTCAAGATCATGGGTTGGATAGTTCTCTTCATGTGGCTGCAACTGGCGTGAAGCATAAGCTACCACAAGTCGATCTTGCATAAGTATGCATCCTAACCCTTGCCGTGAAGCATCACAATAGATCTCGAAATCCCTTTTGGTGTCTGGAGGTGTAAGTACGGGTGCAGAAGTCAATCTTCTTTTTAGCTCTTGAAAGCTTTCCTCGCACTTGGGGGTCCATTGGAATTTCTTATCTTTCTTGAGGAGTTCAGTTAGAGGCTTTGCAACTTTAGAAAAGTTCTCGACGAAGCGGCGGCAATAGCTTGCTAAGCCAAGAAAACTCCTAACTTGCTTAACCGATTCAGGTGGAGTCCAGTCAAGGACGGCCTGAACTCTCTCGGGATTGACTGCAACACCTTTCGCAGAAATCACGTGGCCTAAGTAGGTCACTTCTGGTAGCCAAAATTCACACTTGGAGAATTTAGCATACAGGCGATGCTCTCTAAGTTTCATCAATACCAGCCTTAGGTGTTCGGCATGCTCTTCTTCGTTCTTCGAGTAGATGAGAATTTCATCAAGATAAACCACAACAAATTTATCTAAGTACTCCATGAAGATCGAATTCATTAAGCACGAGAAAGTGGCGGGGGCATTGGTCAAACCAAAGGACATGACGGTGTACTCGTAAAGACCATAACGAGTAGTGAAAGCCGTTTTGGGTATGTCCTCGTTTCAGATTTTGATTTGATGATAGCCTAATCTCAAATCCATCTTGGAGAAGACAGAGGATCCTGCAAGTTGATCATAAAGATCATTGATCCTGTGCAGTGGGTACTTGTTCTTTATCGTCGCTAGATTTAGCGGGCGATAGTCTACGCACATCCTTTCTGTTCCATCTTTCTTCGTTACGAACAGAACGGGGCAACCCCATGGCAATGAGCTAGGGCGGATGAAGCCTTTTGCCAACGAAGCATCAAGTTGGGTTTTTAGCTCAGCTAACTCATGTGGGGCCATTCTATATGGACGTCTGGAAATTGGGGTTGTGCCTGGTATAAGATCCACTATAAATTCTACACACCTGTCGGGTGGCATTCCCGGCAGTTCTTCAGGAAAGACATCCGGGAAGTCACGAACCACCGGAACATCTTCAAGGTCTGGAAGGGGAAGCACATTCAAAGTATGCATCTGGATTCTAGAGCTGGGTGATGTGTAGTCAATGGTCTGGCCTGAAGGATGGGTGAGTTTAACTGACTTGGCTTTACAATCAAGGAAAGCATTCTGCCTTGATAACCAATCCATGCCTAGGATGACATCAATGTCCGAAGACTTGAGGGCTATAAGAGAAGCAAGGAATACTAAACCCTCAATTGCAATTTGATTGCCATGGCTTACTCTATTATTTTGCCACTTTGAACCAGGAGTTTGAATGATCATTGGAGAAAACATTTCTTCAAAAGGAAACTCATGACGAAGTGCATAACTCTCCGACATGAATGAATGAGAAGCTCCTGGATTGAAAAGAACGGAGGCGGGGACATGATTGACTGGGAGTGTACCAAGAATGACGTCAGAAGCATCAGTGGTTTCCTCAACGGAGATTTGGTTCACACAACCACTACTAGTGGACGAAGGCTTTGCTGGAAAGGCTTTGGTGGTTGATTTATTTGGAGGCTTGGGTCGAGAATGACGTGGTGTCATCAAGACCTGAGGGCACTGACGATAGTAATGGCCTGGAAGACCACACTTAAAGCACACCCTGTCTGAATTGCTAGGAGTGGGATTACTTGGTTGCACACCATCATTACGGGGTGGAATAATGTGTTGGGGTGGATGGCATATATTTGGTGGTGGCCTCTGAAGAAGGTTTTGAGGTATGGCTCTGGTTGGAATCCAAATTCGGCGTTTCTGAGGGGCTGAACTTGAAGAAGAAGCAAGCTCAAGAGCATGCTTGCGAGACTCTTCGAACACTTCATTGCCATGCTCAGCTCTGAAGGATCTGTTGACTAAATCCTCAAAGGTGGCAAATTCGATGAGGTTGAGATCATGACGAAGGATGGGGCTAATTCCCTTGCGGAACCTTGCCTGCTTTCTACCATCGGTGGTGATCTCATCTTGGGCATACCGAGCAAGACGGTTGAACTCTCTCACATATTCGTGAATGGACATCTCTCCTTGGGTCAAATTGTAGAACTCTTCCTTCTTGCGCTCCATCAACTCATCCAGAAGGTGGTACCCTCGAAAGGCAACACAGAACTCATGCCAAGTCACTAGGTGACCATCAGGCTGCATCGCAACATAGTTCTCCCACCATTCAGCAGCAGCACCTTCCAGAAAGTATGCCGCAAATATAACTCGATCATCGGGAGCAACATGTGCAGTATCAAGCTTACGCTCGAGGGAACGGAGCCAATCATCAGCTTCAAGGGGCTCAGAAGAACATCGAAATACCGGTGGCTTGAGGAGGATGAAGTCCTAAATGCTCACAACCACATTGAAATGACGTGAGGTATTCTGCTCGATGAGCTCCAGAAGGCGTGTTTGGTCACGTTGATTCTTCTCAGCTTCCATCATGATTTCGGCCGCAGAAGGCGGTGGTAGAGGTTCATCATCATTTCGATTCCGAACACGGTCTCGATTCCGACGAACAGCACTACGAGTTCCACCTGACATCCTGTGTGATAAAAATCAACAATCAGAACAAGTTGTACGATGGAATCAAAGACAAGAAGGACATGAAGAAGACGGAAAAGATTATACTGCGAAGGCAATGATCCACAGAAACTTGGAACAAATCCGGCAGCATAACGGCTACACCGGGATGGAAAACAAGACAACCTCGAAGAAATTGGACAGAACTTCTTCAAGGAACTCAACAGAACGATGAGTCTGGACGACCACAACTGTCCTACGGCTACAAGGAGGCAAAGAACGAGATGTTCTAGTCAGACATAGATGAGCCTAGTTCTATCATCCCGTAGAAAAGATAAGGGTGACCCAGAAATCAGATCGATGAGGGTAAGGAGAAAAAGAAGCCTTACGTTGTTCCCTTTATACCCAAGTAACTATATAACTATAGAATGCTAGACTCGACTTCGACCAAGGGTTGATAATCCTACAGACAGTCCTGCTCTGATACCAAGTCTGTCGGGACCCGGGGTTAGCGTATGTAATTCCAGTCACGATACAATCACATGGAGAGCCGAGAGTCGTACCCACTTGTCTAAGCAGACAAGGCCAAGCACAGAACGCTCTCGGAAAGCCTCAAACGTGAGGGGCATCCCATCCAGGCCGGATGATCAACTGAGATGGGTCCTCAACGTCCGCTCACAAGTCTAAATGCTTATGGGTGGTGAATCCCATACTCATAGACAAGTCGCCTCAATCATGTTATCGATTGGATCCTAACTCTTACATAGACTTACTCCAGCCCGATCACTTAGTCGGGGTCTAGGGTGGGCTCGATCATACAACAAAGTGTGCACGTGACAGAGTCACGAGCAATCGCATCGCGATGCCCCAAGCTGCGCACATCTAAGGGCCACTTGGTGTATAAAAGACCGCCAGCCAGATCACAACTAAGGTCTCGAAAACCCATACTAAGACATGCATGTTATAAACATACACGCAACACACATGCCTAGTATGAACAGCAAGTATCATCACATAACTCTACAAAGTACTTCTTTATTTACTTATACATAGAGTATACAAAGATCACATGTCTGTGATCAACATTACATCATACAACGGAAGCAAATTAGGTCTGAGTACAGACAAGTTTAACAAATGGCTTAGAGAAGCCTTGTAAACAAACATGCCCTTCCACGAGGGACCAGACTGCGGTCTGGGACTATGCTAACTTAGTCAACGTCGAGCTTCAGTTCGGTGACTCCATCGGGATCCGGGTTCTTATCTAAAACATAGAATAAGAAAACGTGAGTACAAAGTCGTACTCAGCAAGACTTACATCAGAACTACACTACTCATGCTCAAGTATCAAGGTAAAGGGAGGTGGAGTTTCAACATGCAGAAGTGCCAGCTTTGACTTGGCTAGTCCTGAACTACGAGTACCAGACTCGAGGTAAGAAGCGTACACAAGTCCACTACATCTCCAACCAATACACCACTATGGTTACTTCCTCGACTTCCCCACAAGGAAGCACACCATAGCACTCACGCTTATCTTGCGAGTTTTAGAAGTATCCAGTTCAAGTTGTCTAATAATCAGGTACAGGTTCCAAGTAGTCCTTAACCGCGGACGCGGCTATTCGAACAGTTTTGTTAACCTTGCAAGGGTGTAAGCTACACACACATGACCATCGGTTACCGCCAGGTGTCGCCACCGTTCAAGAGGTGAAAGCGAGGATGTTCACCACGACACTTCGCTCACAACCGGTCTATTCCAGGAGTCGACTATCTGAGTTTGCCTCCGCTCGAGAGCCCGGCCGGATCAACGAAACGGACTCAAACAATGTAAGTGACCGAGACGCCACCTCTGGCAGATGGTTTTCCTGCCTCACAGGTGCACCCACATATCTATATGATGCAACCATTCCTTCATTCTTTTTCTATGCAGATGCCAAATGGAAAGCCCGAACTAATGTGACTCCTGGACGTCGACACGGATCAAGGTACTAGGCCGAGAGGGGTCAGTGAGCCCAATGTGTGGTTGTACTCTTTGTCTTGGATTACCATACAAGAACTCGGTGCTTAAGGCGGTGTTCAACGAGACAACCCACTGTGTACTCCTACACAGCCTCTCATCGTTCACCTTGTATTAGGGTGGATTCACCAACACAGTTTAACTTTCATCAACACCATGTTCACTATCATCCCGACTCACATCAAAAGCAACTTCACTGTAACACTAAGCATGCAATAAGCTGTAACAGTTGCAGGGGCCACATGATATCAAACAACTCCCATGTCAGCTAGGATTGTGGTTTGCTTACTACTGTGACAAGATGATAGGTCATGCAAAGGATATGGGTTCAACTATGCGGTAGAATCGATACAAGGTGATATCCTAAACATGCATAAGCGAGACCGAGAGGGAATTGGGATTTTATAGACATGATCAATGGGGTTTGCTTGCCTTGCTGACGATACACGGGTCTTAACGGTGGTCTTCTTCTTCGGGGGTGATCACCGTCTCGGAAAAGCTGGTACCGGAAATAATCATCAACAAGGGGGGGACAACTTCGGAAGTAAAATGCACAAGCACATGATATTGTTGTCCATGAGGTGAATGGTGCTGGTTTGTGGTACATTTGATTTAAATGAAGTGTATCGCATTTGAAATGCAAATTCAAACTCCATATATGAATTTCAATTTAACCAAATTGCATTTGAAAATGTTGGATCATTTGAAAACATGTGATCATGTGGTTGATATGCTTCTGAAGTTCAGGTGATCATGTTTGCATTGTAATGGTTAAAATTTGAATTGCATTTGAATTAAATTTGAATTAATTCCATTTAAGACAAATAGCAAAAGCTACTGGTACAATTTTAAAATCAACTCAAACATGGTTTAAAGTTGCATATTTGGATAGAGAATTTTCTGCTCATCATTTTTCATATATTATTTGTCCAATTTGGAGTTCATATGAATTTTCTATGATTTATTGAAGTTTGGCTATTTTTCTGGAATTTCTGTAATTTCTTTAAATCATTTCTAAATTTCTGGAATTTGAATTATTGCATCAGCATGATGCAATGCTGACATCAGTGGGGGGGCTGACATGTGGGTCGAGGGTGTCAGCCTCAGGGGGGTTAATCCCCTCTGATTAAGAATAAACTGGTTTAATTAGTGGGCTCGGGGCCCACTGTCAGTGAGAGAAGGGAGGGGTTAGGAGTTGGTTTAGGCCCTAATGGTCATGGCGTCGCCGGCGGTTCCACTGTAGTCGCCGGAGCATCGCCGGGATCGCGATTTAGGCCACGGGGGAGGGATCTACGGGCACTGGAACGTAGCCCGCAGGCTGGCGCATCTCGGGGAGCAGGCGGGGGTCAAGAAAACGCTCGGGGGCGTCGGCTACTCCAACGGAGGCGGCGGCCGGCCACTGGAGCGGGCGGTTCTATGCTACGGGCCACGGCGAGAGGCGCGGAGGAGCTGGGGCGAACGGGGAGCTCACCCTGGTGCAAAAGGAGCCGACGGGGAGGCCGGAGGGTGGCTGGACGGAGGAGAATCGCTCGCCGGCGTCCACTGTGCCCGGCGATGGCTCGATGAAGAGAACGTCGTCGGTGTCGGCTCCCGATCCAAATTGAAGGCACAGCTCGATGAAGTCGATGCCGGGGAACCTCCTGGACAACTTGCGGCGTCGAAAGGGGCACGGTGGCCACGAGCTCTACAGCGGCGTGCTCCGCTAGGGCTACGGGTCGGCTCGGTTTCTCGCCGGGGAGTAATAAGGAAGGCCATGGATAAGCGGGGAATGAGGAGAGGAGACTTGGGGTTTCTCCTCGACGCCTAGAAGACGACGTGGAGGCCCTAGAGCAAGCAGGAGGTGGCAGCCTCGGCCGGCATGCCCGCCACGCCTCTGCCAGGAGGCAGAGGTTGAAGACAACCCTACCCCTGGCGGGCTGGGCTGCCTTCTGAGGCATATGGGCCAGGTGTGCCGAGAGGTAAGGGAGGTAGGCCTCTTTTTTTATTCCATTTTTCTTTCTGTTTTTTTTTCTTTCATTTGTTTGTTCTGATAATTAAATACCAAAACATTTTTATAAAAATGCCCAACTAGTTTTATAAATACTAGGTGACCAGTAGCTAGCCACATATAGAATTTGGACATTTTTGAAATTCAATATATTTTGAATTTCAATTCAAATAGGGTCAAATTTAATTTCCAGGGCACCTTTTGAATTTTTGAATATTCCATAGGCATGGGAATGAACCCAAACAAATTTTAAAATGATCACCATCATTTATAGGAATTTTCCAAATATTCAAATGATTTTTGGAAAAAGATTTTTATCTGGCCATTTGAATTAATTTCTCAGGGCTTTCTTTTCCCCATTTTTGATTTCTTTTGAAAATTTTGCATGATGCAAAGGGGCACTCAAACCTAGCACTTACCCTAGTTGGGGTTCTGACAAAAAGATTTTTTTAAACTCCAAAAGATTTTGTTAAACGGAGGGAAAACAGGGAGGAGCGATGGGCTGTATAGGCAGTGATGAGATGACACAATGAGAGATTACCTTTGAATGCCAATGTCAATGAAGAGGTTTCCTTTTTTAACAGACAATCGTATTAATTACTACCTGATAGTTATTCTCTCAGCGGATTATAAGCAATAGGAATTATCTTTGAACGCCAATGTCAATGAAGATGTTTCCTTTTTTAACAGACAATTGTATTAATTACTTGATAGTTATTCTCTTAGCGGATTATAAGAAATAGGGATTACCTTTGAACGCCAATGTCAATGAAGAGGTTTCCTTTTTTAACAGACAATCGTATTAATTACTTAATAGTTATTCTCTCAGCGGATTATAAGCAATGGCAGTGGTGGGTAATTAATAGTAAATTTCAGGGTATAAGGTGTGTTGTGCTCCGTTAAACATGGAAGTAATCTGCATCGTTAGATCGACATTGTTTAACGGTGAAGATGATTTGGATCAGCACCTCTGGTGCTTTTTATATTAGTAGTAGATGGATGATGCTTGTTCTTGCAAACTATAATGGAATTAGTGTGAAAGAGAGATGCTACAGGATGGAATTGGATGTGGAGACGAGAAAAGTTCGGATTACCAACATCTAGTGATGTACACACAGTCCCGAATAGTTTAAATAACATCCAAAACTCAATGGTAACTGCATGTGCACCGGTCTCTTTTCAGCAATTCGTCGATCATATCGTCCAAAAGCCTCAGACGTGGCCTTTGACCAAAGGTTTGCTTCCAGCCGCAAGATTATTTGCCGCTATTTATTCTACATAATTTTCATTAGTGTTCAAGATTTAAAGCTTCAGTTGTTGTTCTTTTTAGGAATATTGTGGGTGGGTGGTGGTTTGCGCTTGGATACGTAGGGTCTTTGTTTTCCCCAATATTAATCAGATCTAAGATGCCTTTGGGTGTTTTTATTTAAGAAAAAAAGAATAACTTTCTTTCAACCGAGTTTGACTATGCCAAAGTAATTCTAAGGTGGTTACTGATACGTCCAAAACGTATCTATAATTTCTGCTTGCTCCATGCATGTTTTGTGTGATATTGCTATGATCTAGATACACTTTCATACACTTTTGATCATATTTGGACTAACCTATTAACTTAGTGCACCCCAGTGCCAGTTCCTGTTCTCTGCTGTTTTTCTATTTCAGTTTTCCCCCATATAAAAAGTGCCAGAAAAATTCCGGTAAAAATACAGGAAAAATCAGCGTACAGGAAGCTTCGAGAAGAGCCCAAGAGGGGCGAGAGGGGAGCCAGGGGGGCCCAGGCGGCCACCCGGCGCGGCCCCACCCCTGGCCGCGCCAGGGGGGCGCCTGGGGCCCCTGGTCCACCTCTGGCTGCCCCCTTCGCCTATTTATTCTCCGTCACGGGAAAACTCCAGAGAGGAACCCTATTCCGCAAACTCGCCTCTGTTCCGCCGCCGCCGCGCTTCCGAGATCGGGACCACCAGAAGACCTCTTCCCGGCACCCTGCCGGAGGGAGGATTGACCTCCGGGAGTCTCCTCTCGACCATGGATGCTCCCCGGATGTCTCGTGAGTAGTTTTCCTTGGACCATGGGTCCGTGATCAGTAGCTATGTGATGTTCTCCTCC
Organism: Bromus sterilis; assembly: GCA_950022295.1. Taxonomy (NCBI): domain Eukaryota; kingdom Viridiplantae; phylum Streptophyta; class Magnoliopsida; order Poales; family Poaceae; genus Bromus; species Bromus sterilis. The sequence goes on from OX465595.1 coordinate 438,417,667, forward strand.
CCTCTTTGATCTTCATTGTTTAGACCTCGTGAGCTGCCCTACATGATCGAGGCACCTTTGTAATATTTCTGCTGTTGCTATGCTGAGTTTGGAGGGATCTGATGGATTATGAGATTATGTTCAGATTGTGATAGAGTAATATATTTGGTTTTTATCTCTTATATTTTTGTTCCTAATTAATTCTTGCATGTTCTCCGTTGTTGTTTATTGCTTTGGCCAAGTAGTAGGTAGTGACTCCAAGAGGGAACGTTGTGCTAAATTGTGGGTTCATGCCCCCCCGATGACACGCTTGAGTGACATAAACATGAGTCTAGGGGATGTGCTGTTGCCACAAGGGGGAAAACAACGGTGCTTGTAACCGCGGTTACAAGGATTGTTTACTTTACGCAAAGTTATTTTTAATGCAGTTGTCTATTGCTTTGGGTTTACACTTTGGGTGGGGCTCGCAACTTAATACAAGCGAGATGTTCTGGATAGATATCTCAAGGTGGATGATTAGGAGTAGATGCAGATGGATTTCGGTCTACTTATTTTGGCGTACTGCCTGTGCTTTTGAGCCTCTTCCTTTCTTTTGTAGCATAGTTAGCATTGCGGTGTGTTCATAATCCTGTCAATTGCCCTTCTGTAATTTGTTTACCTCGCATAGAAGTTTTATCGTCTTTTGGGAGAGAGACATCACTAGTGAACATCACGTATCCCGGTCCATATCCTCATTACTGTTTCCAAGCTATATTTACTTTACTGCTTTTACTTGCTATCATTATCCCTTGCGTTTTATCCTTTGTGAACAACAAGACCGGAGAGATTGACAACCTCTCTGAACTTCGTTGGGAACAAAGATATTTGTGTCTGTGTGCAGGTCCGCGTCAGTTGCGCCGCTGACACCTACTTATCATCTCTGGAGTCCTACTGGAGACAAACCTTGGTATCTTCACCGAGGGAAAACTGTTGTTGCACTACATCTCAAACCTTCCACTTGGGGTAACCAGCGAAGGGCGAGAATCCATCAAGCAAGTTTTCTGGCGCCGTTGCCGGGGACTCCGAGTGCTAAGATAGGGGATTTTCACACTACCCTTTACCTTTGTTTTTTAGTCTTGTTAGTTTATCTTTCAGTTTTTATCTTTGTGTCTTTTATCAAAATTTACAAAAAAATTATTTATCTTGCTAGTTGTCATTATGTCTGGCCCTTTTTCCTTTGTTGAGACAGAGGTTCTCACCTTTAAACAAAAAGGTGGAGAAAGTTTAAAAGATGCTTGGTATAGAATTAATGATTCTCAAAAAAGAGCCACCAAGAAGCAAGCCACTACTATCCTGCTTAGAAATTTTTATGTCGGGATTACTCCTTGGAATAGGTTCATATTAGATACTGCTATCAATGGGAATTTTCTAGAAGCCCCGACTTGGGAGTCTCTTAATGTTATTGAAAATCTTGTTGGAAATCTCCCTATTGCTAGAATGCAAGAAGATATAACTCTATCTCACATTATGAAGAAACTCGAAAAGATAGAGTTAGAAATACCAAGTATAACTAGGATAAATGAGTTGGATCGCAAGATTCAAGGGAATTTGAATAGGCTTGATAGCTCCATGCTTAAAATTATTAAAACTTTGGAGGTCGTCAAATCCCGTGATACGGATCTTTCTAGGATAGATAAGATTGAGGAAATCATTAATACTCTAGGAACTACTTTTTCCTCAATCAAACCAAAAAAGGTAGAGACTTCGGCAAGAATGGAACCTAAGTTCATTTATGTCCCTAAGGTTCCCCGACCTAAAAATAAACCACCTATTGCCAAAGAAGTTGAAATCGTGAAAACTTTGGAAGAAATACCTCTCTTTGATAATTTTATAAATGAATCTTCCATTGATTTTCCGCCTTTTGGTTTTCTCCCTAGAAGTATCTTCATTAGGCCTTTATTTAAAAGACCTCTTAAGACTAGTTGTACAATTGGAGAGCTTTTTGATGATCTTGATAATGATTCGATTGATACAACTTGATCTTTTGCATTAAGCCTAGCTAATGGCTTTAAAGAAGCGCTTTAGGGAGGCAGACCGCAACGGATTTAGGTGTTTTATTTTTTCTTTTGTTGTGTCTTGATGATTGTTACTTCTGTAGAAACATCATTGTATCTTTATTTTTCAGCTTTGTGCCAAGTTATAGCCTCTTACGGCAAGGGAAGTAAAAGTTCTGACATGCTGTCCAGAAAACAGATTCTGTCCTCGTGACCAGAATAATTCCATAAAAATCCCAGTTCATCTTTTTGAGCTGAAATTTTTACACAGTATGCTGTATACAATTACGAAACTTCCGTATGTTCTGAGTTTTTTTATTTGAGTTGCATAAGTTCCCCTAAAAAATTCATTACTATCTGTTGTTCTGTTTTTCACAGATTCTGCCACGTTTTGTCTCTCCTAACTTTTGCAAACCTTAAGCTTGCTTTTTCTTAGCAAAAACTTTTTGGCACTCTTGAGAAACAGTAGCTATTCAAGACTATCTTTATATCCAGTGGGAAAAATTATTTATTAAGGGTACTAACCTCTCTAATCAGCTTATGATGAGTTATGTATGAAGGGAGCTTTCAAGTGTGTGATGGAAGATGATGAAAGAAGATCCAGGAGTGTCAAGCGCTCAAGCTTGGGGATGCCCCCATGCATCCCCAATAAATATTCAAGGAGACTCAAGCGTCTAATCTTGGGGATGCCCCCGTGCATCCCCTTCTCTATCAACAATCATCAGTTCGTCCTTCGTCTCACTATATTTTTATCACTTCATACGTTATGTGCTATGCTTGGAGCGTCTCGCTCTTAGGTTTTGTTTTTAGTTTTCTTTAGATTTGCTTGCTGTTCATAACAAGTTAGATCCCGTCTTACTTTGTGTGGGAGAGAAACACGCTCCACTTTCAAAATTTAGAACACATCATAGGATTTTTCCTGCCTATCTTTTTGCAGTTGTGTGTTCTTTATCTTTTCATAGCTACTGCCATGTTTAGTTTTAGTCTTAGTTTGTCTTTAGCAAGAGCCTTGGCTTTTTTTTAGTTTGTTGCTGGAACTCTTTTTAGTTTTCATGTTTATCTTGTTAAAGAGAGTTGGTTGTTGCACTGAGTTGTGTCTTGTCTTGAAAGTAGGTAATTGAGGTTGCTATTTAATTCTAGTAGTAACTTGCAATAGTTTTGAGGTATTGTTGTGAGTAATGTTTGAACTTTTGGTGTCAAGAGCTCTTGCCTATTAGTGATAGGTGTCGTATTTTGGGCAATCCGTGTGTATTTTCAAAACCTACAAAACTAGTTGAGAACTCTAGCTACTAGATGGATCACTACTCTTCTGAGGGGTCGAATATCAGAGAACACTCACGTACCATGAGTCGAGGATGCGCAAGGATAACCAAACCCCCATACACTCCTCCTCGGGGTACTTGTCTCTTTGTGAACCTCCTTATTAGATTGAGAGTTACCGATAATAAGTGCATGAGTTCTTCGGACTAATGTAAGTATTGAAAGTTGACACTTCCACCTTCCCATATTTTGCTAGCCTCTCCCGTGTCGTGCATTGCCTTCTTCTCACTCCGAGAGTTGGTGTCCACCTTCGCCGGTACTTCCAAACCCTTGGCATGATACGCTCTGTCATCATAAGCCTCCTTATATCTTCCCTCAAAACAACCACCATACCTACCTATCAAGGCATTTCCATAGCCTTTCCGAGTTACATTGCCATGCAACATCCACCTCTTCATGACTTGATCTTCTTGTCATACATGTTCTTGCTATACTGGCAGTGACATACATTGCATACATCATGATAGTTACATCTTCTTTATGTTTTGAGTACCTTGTAAAGTGTGAAAGATCTCCTTTGCCTTCTTGTAAAATAGAGTGTTGCCCTTAAGTGAGGAAAAGATCCCAAAGTGGACACATTAAAAGATCCCAAAGAGGACAAATGAGAGTTAAATAGAAAGAGCCATTGAGGCCACAAAAAAAATACAAAAAAATAGAAAAAGAGAAAAAGAAATAAAAAGAGAGAAAGGGGCAACCCTACTATCCTTTTGAGAGATCCACACTAGTACTCCCTTTATATCCTTGTACTCCATAGAGATGATCATTATGCATATAGCTATGTGGGGACCTTCACACTATAGAACTTGGCTTGCATATTCCAAGGATGAGCCTCCTCAAACGAGCTCTAGGTCTTGATGAGCGAGCAAGTTAGATGCATCCCCACTAGTTCCTTTGGAGAGCTTCTTAGCTCGTATGTGCATCCGTTGCATGGAAATCCCTACTCCTCACATCATATCTATCATTTGGCATCTCTTGCCTATGATTGTCCTCATTGATGTGAGCCTTTCTCATCCTTTTTGTCTTCCTCCTCCACCATACTTCTCTCTTTGCCATCTTAAGTGTCAACTCTCGTGCTTACGCTCATCCTTTGCATCAGTGCTCAAAATATCGAAAAGGAGTGGATCAAATTGACTTGTACCTGGCTAGTGGTCTGGGGACGAGTCAAGATAAGATTCCAAAGAAGACCAAGTGTGAAACTTTAGTAGATTGAGTTCTCAACACAAAAATATTTTTTTCTCATATTCCCTATCACCCTTCTTGCACGCAAACACCATTTGGAGACATTCGAGTCACGGACAGCGAGAGCTCTTGCACCTATTGTTCTTTTGTTACGTGTTTCAATGCTAATATAGACTCTTGCTTGTTATGACTTGAATTGAATCTCTAACCTTGATTGCTTTACTTTTCAAAGTTCTTTTATGTTGCTAGCATGTCACCACAGAAATTATGTTGTTATCATTTACCTACTCGAGGACGAGCAGGAATTAAGCTTGGGGATGTTGATACGTCCAAAACGTATCTATAATTTCTGCTTGCTCCATGCATGTTTTGTGTGATATTGCTATGATCTAGATACACTTTCATACACTTTTGATCATATTTGGACTAACCTATTAACTCAGTACACCCCAGTGCCAGTTCCTGTTTTCTGTTGTTTTTCTATTTCAGTTTTCCCCCATATAAAAAGTGCCAGAAAAATTCCGGGAAAAATACAGGAAAAATCAGCGTACAGGAAGTTCGAGAAGAGCCCGGGAGGGGCCAGAGGGGAGCCAGGGGGCCCAGGCGGCCACCCGGCGCGGCCCCACCCCTGGCCGCGCCAGGGGGGCGCCTAGGGCCCCTGGTCCACCTCTGGCTGCCCCCTTCGCCTATTTATTCTTGCATGTTCTTCGTTGTTGTTTATTGCTTTGGCCAAGTAGTAGGTAGTGACTCCAAGAGGGAACGTTGTGCTAGATTGTGGGTTCATGCCCCCCGATGACAGCCGCGCCAGGGGGGCGCCTAGGGCCCCTGGTCCACCTCTGGCTGCCCCCTTCGCCTATTTATTCTTGCATGTTCTTCGTTGTTGTTTATTGCTTTGGCCAAGTAGTAGGTAGTGACTCCAAGAGGGAACGTTGTGCTAGATTGTGGGTTCATGCCCCCCGATGACACGCTTGAGTGACAGAAACATGAGTCTAGGGGATGTGCTGTTGACATAAGGGGTAAAACAACGATTCTTGTAACCGCGGTTACAAGGATTGTTTACTTTATGCAAAGTTCTTTTTAATGCAGTTGTCTGTTGCTTTGGGTTTACACTTTGGGTGGGGCTCGCAACTTAATACCAGCGAGATGTTCTGGATAGATATCTCAAGGTGGATGATTAGTAGTAGATGCAGATGGATTTCGGTCTACTTATTTTGGCGTACTGCATGTGCTTTTGAGCCTCTTCCTTACTTTTGTAGCATAGTTAGCATTGCGGTGTGTTCATAATCCTGTCAATTGCCCTTCTTTAATTTGTTTACCTCGCATAGCAGTTTTATCGTCTTTTGGGAGAGAGACATCACTAGTGAACATCACGTATCCCGGTCCATATCCTCATTACTGTTTCCAAGCTATATTTACTTTACTGCTTTTACTTGCTATCATTATCCCTTGCGTTTTATCCTTTGTGAACAACAAGACCGGAGAGATTGACAACCTCTCTGAACTTCGTTGGGAACAAAGTTATCTGTGTCTGTGTGCAGGTCCGCGTCAGTTGCGCCGCTGACACCTACTTATCATCTCTGGAGTCCTACTGGAGACAAACCTTGATATCTTCACCGAGCGAAAACTGCTGCTGCACTACATCTCAAACCTTCCACTTGGGGTAACCAACGAAGGGCGAGAAGCCATCAGTTACACTTTGCACTGGCTTGTTCATAAAAAACAGAGTAATAATATGAAGTTGTTTCACAAACATCAAACTTCACCACTGAAAAAGCCACTTTTGTGTAACACTTGTTGGTTTCATACACTACTAGGGAAATAGCTATACACGGAAACCTTATTAGTGGCGCATTTTATATGTAATGCGACACTATGTTTTAAGGGGTGGCGCACTGGTAAAAAATGCGCCACCTATAAACTCTTATAGCTGGCGCACTTTTAAAAATGCGCCATCCCTAAGAGTGGGCCAGCCCTGGAGCATCCTCTTATACGTGGCGCATTTGAAGAAATGTGCCACCCCTAAGAACCTTATAAGTGGCGCATATTGGAAATGGGCCATCCCTAAGAACTTATGAGTGGCGCATTCTGAAAATGCGCCACCTGTAAGAAATTATTAGTGGCGCATTCAGAATGCGCCACCCATAAGCTCTTAACTGAAAAGGCGGTCACGGGGGGGGGGGGATATGCAAGATGCGCCACTACTAACCTAAAAATGTGAGGGCACAATTTTAAATACACAACTACCCCCCCCCCCCCCCCCCCGGTGACCGCCTTTTCAGTTAAAAAAAAGAAAATGATAGAAATGTCAAAAAATTAAGATAAAATAAGATTCACATGTAATATGTTATCTAGTTATTAGGAAAATTTAGAAACATGAATTTTGACTTTTTTTGCAAAATCTCTCAAGAATCCATAAAATGGGTTTAACTTTTGCATATGAACTCCGATGAAAAAAAATTATGTGAAAAATCATCTATTCGAAAATTTATATCCGTAAAATGGATTAATCGATTCGATACCTACTAATCGCTCTAATGACTGATTAATCCTCTGACTTATTAAAAGTAAGAATTAGCGATAATTTACATGGTTGCCGGGCGAGTAGCGATTAACCGGCTACTTGGGTGATTTTTTGAACAATGGTTAGTTTTAAGGGTTACTTGACAACATGAATCTATAATGGACTAATTGCTAATCCCATAGCTTGAAAGGAACATTAATAAAATAACACCCTTTTTTCTACAGGTACACAACACGATAATACTATAACAGATAAGTCCTCATAACATGGGAACATACGATATAAGGCTCCTAATTCAAGGCTGTGACGAGTCCAACCCAACAAACACAATTTCATATGTGGGTTTCCCTACATACCATCGCTTGTTTATATCACAAGCTGGCTAAATTATTTTGTTACAGATAATTACCATATTTTCTGTGAAATACTTTTCTTCTTCAATTTGTGCAAACAAAGTGCATCCACAAGAATGTAATATAATATAGAAATATAATGCAACTAATCTCATACTTGGGCGTAAGTAAAGTTCACTAGTGGCATAGTGGTTCAGACGTAATATTGTTACCTCTTTAGATGAACTGTTTATTTTCACTAGTAACAGAGACTTTACCCTAAATCTTGAAAAAACATCACGTTCATCTAAATAAGTTTTCCTTGCCTCCATCTACGGTAGATGAATGTTTTTTCTAAATTTTCCAATTCTCACCTTGGCCAACAAGCAAGGACCACATGGCACATCCCACTGCTCACCCAGTCTTTCTCCTTAATGGGTTTAATGCGTGTATATAAAAGCCATAAAACAAAATATGTAGCCTTCACCGCCAAAGAGATGTTAGGTGGCCAACCCAAGGTCTCTGACAATTTCAGATCATTGTGTAGGTTGTGTCCAACAACCAATATATGAGTTATAGTACTTTGCAATCAAATCAAGCTAGGGATAGGTGGCAAACACAAGGGAAAGGGAGCAGCCGGACACTTTTGTGGTTATTTTGATGTATCTTTTTGTTAGTTATAAGGGTTACTTGACAACATGAATGTATAATGGATGAACTGTTAGTCAGATAACTTGAAAGGAACATTATATAGTAGAACACCCTTTTCCCTACGGATACACAATACAATAATATCATAACAGAGAAGTCATCAAAACATATGAAATAAGACCCCTAATTAAAGGCCGCGAGAAGTTCTACCCAACAAGCGCAATTGCATATGGGGTTTCCCCATATACCATCGCTTGTTTACATCACAGGCTAGCTAAATAATTTTGTTACAAATAATCACCATTTTTTGTGGCGAAATATGTACTCTGCTTCACATTTCAATCTGTGCAAACAAAGTGCGTCCACAATTGAGTAGAATGTGGACATTTCCCCACGAAAGCCACCAATGGAGTTACTTTGTATGAACAAAGGAAAATCTTGTGATGTTCGATTGGTCCACTTGTCACGCGCCAAGTGGATGCGACGTCACTCCTTTCACCTCACTCAACCTCTTATCTTTTTCACAACCTCACCTGATGTCCTAATTACCCTAGTTACCCTCAATAATCCACTACACTATACTTTACTTAACCCAATTAGAGCATTAGCACGGTCGATGATGACATGGCCTGCCCGGCGAGCCGTTGGGGGTGGGTACAAAAAAGATTCAAATTTTGAACACTGGTCGTGGTAAAACATCCAACAAACAAACATACAATAATCGTGACGCAGAGAGAGAGATGATAACGATCTGGATCCCGTAGCCGGGCTCTCTTTTCAATTTCCTCCCTTCCTTCCCCGTCATCTCTCTCTCTCTCTCACCTCCTTATAGTCCCCTCCTCTCCCCTCCCCTGTCATCCTCTCGCAGCACGGCAACATAGGACACAACATTGATGGGTGCCACGGCCCCGGCCGCCCCCCGCCTCCTCCGCCCCTCGCCGGAGCTAGCATGACGCCCCGCCGCGGATCGTCCTCCTCCTCCACCTCCCCCATGCCGCCCGCCCGACCTTGTCCGTGGAAGAAAGGAAGACGAAAAAAAAGATCGCTGCTTCGGGAGGTTCCTTCCCCGACGAGCTGGTGGTTTGGCGCTGCTCGATCCGGGCTTGGACTCGACGTCGATTTGGCACCGGCTGCTGATACGTCCAAAACGTATCTATAATTTCTGCTTACTCCATGCATGATTTGTGTGACTTTGCCATGTTTTGCTCGAACTTTCATACACTTTTGATCATATTTGGACTAACCTATTAACTCAGTGCACCCAGTTGCCAGTTCATGTTTTCTGCTGTTTTTGTATTTCAGGTTTTTCCAATAATTAAAGTGCCCAATAAATCCTGGAAAAATTATATAAAAAATCAGCGCTCCGGAAGCTCCGGAATAACCAAGACATGGCAGGAGGGCCACCACGAGGGGCCCAGGAGGGTTCGCGTCGTGGGTCCACCCTAGGCCGCGCCACCTGCCCTCCTGGCTGCCCCGTGGCCCCCCTGGTGCCCCCCTTTGGCCCTATTTTTACCCCCGCGGAGGAAACCCTGATTCTGAACCCCTTTTGTCCAGAAGCAATTCCGATCTCCGCCGCCATTGCCGACAAGCTTCGGGGGACCAGAATTCCTGTGCCGGCACCCTGCCGGGACGGGGAAGTGCCCCCGGATTCATCTCCATCGACGTTGCTTCCTCCCTCCATGAAGCGGGAGTAGTTCTCCCTCGGGGCTGAGGTTTCTACCAGTAGCTATGTGTTCTTCTATCTCTCCCATGATGTGATCTTTGTTGTGATCATAGGCTATGTTAATCTAGGGTGATCCTATGATATTTCCCCTTCTTCTATGTATTGGATTGATGTACTCGATTGATCTTATCTAGTATAATCCCCGAGACCAAGGTGACAGCGGTCTATTGGACATGGGTTAGAAGAATATTATCATGAGTGATTTCCTCTTTTGTGTGTTGATTGAAGATTGAGAGTCTCTTGGTGCTTGTCTTTGACTATCCTTGAGATATGTTGTGGTGATTGTGGTACTCTCTTTGGATGGCCGCGGTGACATTGGGAAATCCATAGATTGAGAACTACGAACTTTGAGGTGTGCTTTTGTAGCCCTACATAATTCTCATCCTCTCTTGACCACAAAGGAATGACCTCCGAGTGCGTCTCCATTGCATGTTTTATGGGAAGTATCATGTGATTAGACTATGTTAATGTTGTTGAGAGTTTCCACTAGTGAAAGTATGAAGCCTAGGCCTTGTTTCCACCATTATTACACCGTTTGTGCTCACTTTTGTCACATGTTTGCTTGCTGCATGTTTTATTACAGATTTATATTACCTTGCTTTGCCACACCTATCACTCGTATTTTACCATCTCTTCGCCGAACTAGTGCACCTATACAACTCCTAGTTGTATTAGGTGTGTTGGGGACACAAGAGACTTCTTGTATCTTAATTGCAGGGTTGCTTGAGAGAGACCATCTTCAACCTCTACTTCCCTGAGTTCGATAAACCTTAGGTCATCCACTAGAGGGAAATTGTTGCTGTCCTACAAACCTCTGCGCTTGGAGGCCCAACATAGTCTACATGAATAGAAGCGTGCATAGACATCAGCTGCGGGCACTGCTCTGGAGAACCCCTCGCCGTTGAACCCGTGACGCGCGCGGAAGGGCGGATCTTTGCCGGCGGCTGCTTCCCAGTCGCTCCTTCTCAGGTGAGATTTACCTGCATTCTGGGTGTATTTGCGGAGGGTTGCCAGCCTCCCTGCTATGAGTTAGAGTCCTCCCCACTGTGGGTTTCCCCAAGGTCAAATTGGACATAAAGATTGGATTTTGGGGGATTGGTCCGTCGCTGGCGGTCCGTCGATTACCTAATTTTAGCTGCATTTTGGTGAAATGTGTTTAATTTCCTTCGATTTCCCGTGCTTGAGCGTGCCACTTCCATCTCCAGGTTTCAGACAGTGAGGAGGGATGGACGTGGAGAAAGCTGCATCCAAGGGGCATGGCTTCTTCGGCCTGTTTGATTGGGGCAAGAGCAAGAAATCCAAGCAGCGGCTCTTCAGCGGAGGCGGGGGCTATTCGCCATCGCAGGGTAAGCAAAATGTTTTGTGGGAATCAAGTGGTTACTAATAATTTCTCAGGAGCAAAACAGGGGCTGAGCTCACATATTAATCCTGTCTTTGCAGGGAATTCCGTAGATGGGAAGGAAGTTGATGGCAGCGTGACCAATACGCCATCAAACTCGGTGCGTGTTCTGCTGCATCATCTGTTTCGTTAGCAGATCTTTTTGATTACTTACTGTCATTCTGATGAGTCAAAACTATGCATATTGGCAGATACTCGAAGATGGGATGAGTATGAAGGAAAGCAGTGATCATAGTTGTTCATCATCTGTAATTGATGACGATGGTTGTGCGAGGAGAGGACCCACTGTCGCGGCAAGGCTTATGGGTCTGGATTCCATGCCTGCCGCAAGCTTATCTAGACCGTATCCGACCCCTTTTTCCGGGCAACATACCTTCCAAACTATTGCCCGTGATGAGTTGATTGGCATAAGCTATGTTGGCCTTTCTAGCCCCCATAAGATGCCGAGTAATCCTATTGACCGGTATAGAATGGAAGCGTTGCCGCCAAGATTCGCCAAAAGGACACTTTCAGTTGCACAACATAAGTTGGTCTCCCCAGTAAAGAATCCCAATCTTGTATCAAGCAGAAATGCTGCTAATATAATGGAGGCAGCATCTAGGATTATTTGTCCTGGAGCTGAGAAGACTAGATCTTACAGAGTTCATGATGCTGGGTACTCAAATGATGTGAGTGCCTTCAGCCCAACAGAGATTGTAAGAGTCCAGCAAATGTCCCAAGCGGCAAGAAGGCGTGATGGCTCTGCATCTTCTAAGCCATTCAGCGGAAGATTGTTGGATGGAAGTTTGATAACTTCAGAGACATCCTCTTTTTCCAGGTTCTCGCAGTCAAATGGAGGTGCTCCTATTGCTCAAAGGGTCAAGACCGCGAGTCGACCATCGACAGATTTTAGAGCTACAAATGCCCAAGGAAGAGAAGGCACAAGCAGAAGCAGTAGGACACTTCCAACTCGTACAAATCCTGTACATAACATGGTTGAGCGAAATGGGTCCAGTCAACAAAGGCAAAAGATTAGTACCAGAGTGGGCACGACAAGTTCTTCCAACGTCCTCGTGCAGAATAACACAAAACAGAATGCTATGGGTGTTGAGCACAAGCTGAATTCCAAGTCAGCAACACTCGGTCAACAGAAAAGAAACCTGCATCCATCAAATGCCGCTCCCAGAAAGGCTGGGGTCACAGGCACACGGTCTGAAAACAGTATGAAATGCAACAGAAAGGGGGAACTGCAGCCAAACAACTCTACAAACAGTAGACCAGACTCCACAGCCAAAACAATCCCCAAGCCGAGAAGATTACCTGATGAGGGGATGCGCTCAAAGAAAAACCAGCCAGGTGATAAAATTCTCACTGAAAGAAGCCCAAGGCGTGTTCGACACAATATTGTGATAGAGGAGCAATCTTCTTTCACCACAAACAAAAAGAAAATCAACACTGAGATTGTTTCGTTCATGTTTACCTCACCAGTTGACAAATCATTACCTGGTTCTCAGTTTCCCAGTCATTCAGTGGAAAAACGGTCGACAGAGAATTGGAACTCAGTGTCAACTTCAAGCAATACATCAAATATTGTATCGGATACCATAGATGGTGATTATTTGAGACTTCTTCTTGAGCAGAAGTTGAGAGAATTGACTTCTGGGGTGAGATCACCCTATTCTAAGCCAGCTAATGGTGTTTGAATATATGCCCCTTCACCGGGTTTGGATGATACGACATCAGCCTGCGACACATCCAGCATTGTGTCTACTGATTATGATAGGGACTCCGTACAGTCTTTGAAGGATGGAAAAGACCCCCGGACAGATCTTCTATCAAAAGATGATCAGGTATGGAATTTGAGATACCACTCTTCCTATTATACATATTTCCTGTCAACTACAATGTCTTATGCATGGTACCATTTTTCTTGTGAGCATTGGCTATGATAACTGCTAGAAAAATGTGGTTCAAACTTTGATCTCAACATGCGGGCTGGAAAACAAATGATCCTGTTACCTAGTTAGGCACAATATCTTTTCTCCATATAGCAATGGTACATTCTAGAGCAAGGATTAGTTCATATGGTTAGTATATCGCACTCCTGTTTGAAGATTGTGAAACCCTGAATGTTCAGTAGTTGATAGTGCAACATAAAGAGCGACAATTGGTGTTGTCCTTAGAAGTAAAAGCGATAGACCGATATTGGTGTTGTACATGATCAGTTTTGATGCTATACCTCTGTTTGCTGTTCTGTTATCTCATGATAGTGGAACCTGATCCATTTCTGGATCATATGAACAAATAAATACATGATCAGCTTTGACAAAGATAGAAACACTGAATTGACCTCATTGACCACATAGGTTAGGTAGGATGTGAATTTAGCTTTCGTGTACTGCATTTGAGACATAAGAGTTTGAATAGTTGACCTTTTCATTCTGTGCAAAACTTGGGAACTAACTATGCCATCAATACAGCGCTGAGCCTGGATTTATGTATATGTCCATCACAAGTTAAGAACTTGTTTATATGCTAACGTTAGTTTCTCTTTATGGTCAGTCATCTCAATCTGTGAAGTATGATAATGATTTCATTGATCACAAGTGGATTTAGTGCATCTTCACCCCCATTCTACATGGGAAGCTTCTCTTTCGACAGGAACCTGCAGCTCTGCGGAGAGTCAAACAAATGCAAATGGTGAGTGAGTATACAGTTGCTTTGTTGTTGCTATAGAACTAGCCACAGATCTTTCTCAAAACCTTCAATATTTCTATCCCTTTTCAGAATCAAGGTTATTCAGTTCAACAGAAGGAGCAGCAACATCTGGTTCGACACACTATGGTAGGGTCATAGAAGTGGAGGCTTTATCAGAATATTCTGACACAACCTCATCAATCACGGCAACTTTAGCTGAAACAACACACACATCAGAAAGCAGCAGCCCATGTCGTATGGAGATAAAGTTCTTAAGAGAAATACTGAATGCTATTTCTGTCAGAGATCACGCTTGCTCTTATTTTGAGCGATTTGATAGCTCTGGTATCCTGGATCCACATTTGTTTGAAGAACTAAATGGCAATTTTAGGCTGCCAATGGGTGAAGAAGAGGGAAAATCTTTCGGAATGGTCCGGAGTCTTCTCTTTGACTGCGCGAACGAAATATTAAGCGTCAAATGCGCATACTACTTCAATGCTGGTTACAGCTCATGGTTTATGGGGATGGTTGTTCTGCAGAAGCTCTCGCCAGAAGAAATGTACAAAGAGATGAACAGTCTGAAGGTTGCCGAGGAGTGGATGGTAGATGAAATCGTGTACAGAGAAATTAGTTGTCCTCTTGGGAGCTGGGTCGATTTCTAGACGGAGTCGCATGAAGCCGCAAAATAGTTGCTAGAGTCCTTGGTTGATGAGATGGTTGCTGATCTTCTATATTGGTAGTTTGGTCATGCAATTATTGTGCATTTTTTTTGTTGAGAACTACTACTGGGGCGCTAACCTGCCTGCAGTTTGATGATAGATCGATGGCTGCCAGAGGCATTCTTTACCTTTTTTGGGGGACCATTGAGTTGTCATGATGCAGAAAATAGCAAGGCATTGTATTCTTTTCTTTTCTTTTCTAAATAACATGGTCCATTGTTAATGAAAGTAGATGGTATGGTATTGTTGTACAATGTGACATCTTTAGCTGTGTGAATTGGTTTATGTTCTTTGCAAACTATACCATGGGTAATTATTTGTTGTCTGGTAAGATAGCTTCTCTTTTCAGCTGTGTTTCTCTCTTGTTGTCAATGGAGGTAACCGGTACTGCATTGTGGTACGGCTTGACATCTTTAGCTATATGAATGTTGTCTGTTCTTGTAAACTATAGCGCGGACAATTTTTGTTCGTTTGGTCAAAAGATAGCAGAAACAACTCTCTCTTTTGTCTGTTGTATTTATCGTGATCTGAAGAAGCACATATTTGGTCATCCTGGTAGCAGCAGAGTACTGAAAACTGTTGTATAGTCTTGCATTATTTGTCTACGATTTATTCTCTTGCAGTTGTAAAATCTGGCTCTACTTTGTTTCCCTCATAATCACTTGGCGGAATCTGATTTTTTGTTTTTGTTTTGAGAAATGACTGAATCTAACCTGAGCCACCTGCAATTGTATTGCACACTGTGGCTCATGTTCCTAATGGCTGGGTTGCTGGTAGGTTCACAAGATCTCTGCATGTAAAAGCTTATTGTGTTGAGAAATTGTCATTCCCTAAAGAGACAAATTATAGGGTGATTTCTTAACAAATTGTCGCATGGACCCCCATGTCATGAGTGCTCTTGTCGAAATGGAATCCTGAAGGAAATCAAGTTAATCTAGGATCGTTAACAGCTGGATGGAGTTCAACTGCCCTTTTCTATTATTTCTATTGTAAATTCTAGCATCAACGCTATCATTTGTGTTTCTATCTAACTATGGCAAAGAAGCAGACACATCATCTCATCTTCTCCCAGCTCCACTGCCTCCATCTCTCCCGTTCACCGCGTTCCAGTGGATGGATCCACCCTTACCGGTTATCAAATCAAATGCTCTACCACGGCCTCTTGTACCAAGGCAGCTGGCTAAGGCGGGGCATTTCCCTGCACGAAGGGTGAGTTCATCCCGCCACTCCTTCTGCACACCTGCACTCATGCAGTTCCTTACGCAGAATTCACATCACATCCTTCAGCATGGCTTATTCTCAACCTTGGACAAAATAATCTACACGAGAGCTTGTTCGATCCATTTGGCATGTTCCTAACTCCTGATGCCTCACACACCTATGTTGATCTTAATCTCTAGCATGCGAAAAACATTGAACGGTAGATGGTGGACATGCTTGACTGCTTCACTGGATTGTTAAACTTGAAGTAGACGAGCAAGCACTGAGTTTGTGGTTCTCTTATAGGTCTATCATTTGTTATGGTTGAAAGGCCATTAATTCTCTCCCCCCAAAAAGTATACATTCCTTTTTTGGGGAATCGGTCCACTATAAATTAAAACACTTTTGGTTGGTGGAGTATTTTTTCTATCTATATTGCCGCCTCTTCCAACTAAAGACATATCCTGGTGCAAAATCCATTTTTTCTCTTTCAAAATGGAGGCTTGACCCTCGACCTCTGTATTATTGCGACGAAAACAACCATATTAATTAAATTAGTCAAAAATAGGACCTATATATGTATCACATAAATACATGGCTACACACATTACTGGTAATGAGTGTTGTACAACGTCGCATAATTAGGAATGGTGCATGTTCTTTGCAACTATAGCGTGCGTAACTAGAAGATATATAGCACAACCTATTAGACTCTCTTTTCAGCTGCATTTGTCTTGTGTTGTTAATGAAGGTAGTTGATACTTGATTGATTTAAAAGTGTGTCAGCTTTAGCTGCATGGATGATGCTTGTTCTTGCAAAAACTACTCCTATAATGGAATTAGTGTGAAAGAGAGATGCTACGGGATGGAATTGGATGTGGAGACCAGAAGCGTTTGGATTACCAACATCTAGTGATGTACACAGAGTCCCGAATAGTTTGAACAACATCCAAAACTCAACGGTAACTGCATGTGCACCAGTCTCTTTTCAGCAATTCGTCGATCATATTGTCCAAAAGCCTCAGACGTAGCCTTTGACAAAAGGTTTGCTTCCATCCGCAAGATTGTTTGCCGCTATTTCTTCTACATCATCTTCATTAGTGTTCAAGATTTAAAACTTCAGTTGTTGTTCTTTTTAGGAAAATTGTAGGTGGGTGGTGGTTTGCGCTTGGATAAGTAGGGTCTTTGTTTTCCTCAATATTAATCAGATCTAAGATGCCTTTGGGTGTCTTTATTTAAGAAAAAAAGAATAACTTTCTTTCAACCGTGTTTGACTATGCCAAAGTAATTCTAAGGTGATTACACTTTGCACAGGTCTGTTCATAAAAAACAGAGTAATAATAGGAAGTTGTTTCACAAACATCAAACTTCACCACTGAAATAGCCACTTTTGTGTAACACTTGTTGGTTTCATGTGTATGTGCAGATTGTACTAATACATTTACAATCTACACATACATATTTATACAATCTGTTCGTACTAAAAAATGTAACAAATACGTTTCATATATATTATTGTATTAATGTAATTTGTTCATACTAAAAGGTGTAACAAATATGTTTCATATATATTATTGTAATAATGTACATTATTCGTACTAAAAAGGTGTAACAAAAATGGTTCATATATATTATGAGTACATTTTTTTGGTGAATTATATTTTGCATGAAACATATTTGTTACCTTTTTTCTGTCATGTCATTTCTTCCAACCAAGGGCATAAGCCTAGTGAAAAATCAAATTCACCACGAAGCAATTATATGTGAACCTAAATATATATTGGCATGCATATACGACTGTCATACTATAGATGTTGGGGCGTATTTGCCTTCCTAATGGAGGCAAGTCCATTTACATTACACGATCACATCATGCCGTCCATCTCAAGCCCAAATCTTTTTGCCGGGCCAATAATCACTTCTATCACATCACGGCATGTGTTTGCCTTGCCCTCCAAGATCATCCGCATTGGCTAAAACGGGCGTACATGGCTTTTGCTGTGGAGACGCTCAAGTCAACAAGTTCATGCTGACATTGTTCGGAGAAGATCATTCGAGGAAAATCCGCATCACATGCTTTATCAGGGATAGTTAATTTTCTTGCGCCAAATACTGTTCGCAAGAGTATATACCACCACCCTAGCATATTAAGAACTCCTGATGCCTCACACACCCATGTTACTCGATCGTCAATGTCAGGAAGAATTGAACCGCAAACATTTGTCTTAATTATCTAGAGAGAAATTTTGTGCGGTGTTGCTGCGTGGGTGCTCTCACTCGACTTCAAAATTTGAACCGTAGAGTAAACCCTGTGTTTGTGGTTCTTTTATGACCACCATGTTCCTATATGAATGCAAGGTGCAAGATAGGTACGTGTTAAAGTCTGTTGTGAACCTGATCCAGGGCAAAAGCACATCTGGTTGGTGGTCTGTTTTTCCTAGCATTTAGTTTCTTTCAACTAAGGACATATGCCTTGCGCAAAATATATGTTTGGTGGTTAAACTATAGATGCTGCTGGCCCTACTTTCCTTGCGTTATGGAGTCAAATTCATGTACCAAATGTGAGCACCGATATTTATCTGCATCGCGATTGGTGCATCGCATCACTGCACGCTCGCCGTTGGCCACAGGGACCCCCCCTTGGTCGACACACTAGACTGCATGTCAGAGTATGGAGGCTCGGGGCTCACGCCGAGCGTGTGCACCGGCCTCACCACTCGAGGATTTGCGTCGAGGGCCTCCCCCTCCATGCCTGGGACGAGCATGCCATTGCCGTAGCTGTTGGAGGCTTTATCAGAATATTCTGACACAACCTCATCAATCACGGCGACTTTAGCTGAAGCAACACACACATCAGAAAGCAGCATCTCATGTCATATGGAGATAAAGTTTTTAAGAGAAATACTGAATGCAATTTCTTTCAGAGATCACGCTTGCTCTTATTTTGAGCGATTTGATAGCTCTGGTATCCTGGATCCACATTTGTTTGAAGAACTAAATGGCAATTTTAGGCTACCAGTGGGTGAAGAAGAGGGAAAATCTTTCGGAATGATTCAGAGGCTGCTCTTTGACTGCGTGAATGAAATGTTAAGCGTCAAATGTGCATACTACTTCAATGTTGGTTACAGCTCATGGTTTATGGGGATGGCTGTTCTTCAGAAGCTCTTGCCCGAAGAAATGTATAAAGAGATGAACAGTCTGAAGGTTGCTGAGGAGTGCATGGTAGATGAACTCGTGTACAGAGAAATGAGTGGTCCTCTTGGGAGCTGGGTCGATTTCAAGACGGAGTCGCTTGAAACTGCCAAAGACATAACAACAGAGTTGCTAGAGTCCTTGGTTGATGAGATGGTTGCTGATCTTCTATATTGGTAGTTTTGTCATGCAATTATTGTGCATTTTGTTTGTTGAGAACTACTACTGGGGCGCTAACCTGCCTGCAGTTTGATGATAGACCGATGGCTGCCAGTGCCATTCTTTACCTTTTTGGGGGACCATTGAGTTGTCATGATGCAGAAAATAGCAAGGCATTGTATTTTTTCTTTTCTTTTCTCAATAACATGGTCCATTGTTAATGAAATTAGATGGTATGGTATTGTTGTACAATGTGACATCTTTAGCTGTGTGGATTGCTTTCTGTTCTTTGCAAACTATACCATGGGTAATTATTTGTTGTTTCGTAAGATAGCCTCTCTTTTCAGCTGTGTTTATCTCTTGTTGTTAATGGAGGTAACCGGTACTGCATTGTGGTACGGCTTGACATCTTTAGATGTATAAATGTTGTTTGTTCTTGTAAACTATAGTGAGGGAAATTTTTGTTTGTTTGGTCAGAAGATAGCAGAAACAAGTCTCTCTTTTGTCTGCTGTATTTATCGTTATCTGAAGAAGCAGATATTTGGTCATCCTGGTAGCAGCAGAGTATTGAAAACTGATGTATAGTCTTGCATTATTTGTCTACGATTTATTCTCTTGAAGTTGTAAAATCTGGCTCTACTTTGTTTCCTTTATAATCACTTGGCCTAATCTTATTTTTTGTTTTTGTTTTGAGAAATGACTGAATCTAACCTGAGCCACCTGCAACTGTATTGCACACTGTGGCTCATGTTGTTAATGGCTGGGTTACTGCCTTACTGGTAGGTTCACAAGATCTCCCTGCACGTAAAAGCTTCGATTATTGTGTTGAGAAATTGTCTTTCCTGAAGAGAAAAACTATACGGTGATTTCTTATCGAATTCTCCCGTAGATCCTCATGCAAAGAGTGCTATTCTCGAAATGGAATCCCGAAATAAATCAAGTTAATCTACGATCATTAACAGCAGGATTTCAGCTGCCCTTTTCTATTATTCCTATTGAATAAATTCTAGCATCAGAGCTATCATTTGTGTTTCTATCTAACAACTATGACAAATAAGCAGACACACCATCTCATCTTCTCCCATCTCCGGTGCCACCATCTCCCCCGTTCACCGTGTTCCAGTGAACGGAGCCACCCTGGATTGAAACAACATGCCGCTGCAAGAAGGTAGGCGAATCGTTGACCATGTTATCCTAACCGCGCCATCTCCTCTGGCGTTGACTGCCAAGTTCTTCGCACCGGTTCGCTGCACAGATACATATTCTTGCGATTCTGAGTGCATATGATTTAAAGCTGCAGATCGATATCCATTTGTAAATTTTTTGCAATGCTTGTGACGCATACAGATTTTAACGTTTCCGTTTTGTCTATGTGTATGTACAGAAAATGCATTAAAATATTTCCATAGTGTTTTTCAAAGGAGAAACAATACATGAGCACTTACCAGTTATCAAATCAGATTCTCTATTACGGCCTCTTGTACCAAGGCAGCTGGCTAAGGTGGGGCATTTCCTTGCACGAACAGTGACTTCATCCTGCCACTCCTTCTGCACACCTGCACTCATGCAGTTCCTTACGCAGAATTCACATCACATGCTTCAGCATGGCTTATTCTCAACCTTGGACAAAATAATCTACACGAGAGCTTTTTCTATCCCTTTGGCATGTTCTTAAATCCTGATGCCTCACACGCCTATGTTGATCTTAATCTCTAGCATGCGAAAAACATTGAACGGTAGATGGTGGACACGCTTGACTGCTTCACTCGATTGTTAAACTTGAAGTAGATGAGCAAGCACTGAGTTTGTGGTTCTCTTATAGGTCTATCATTTGTTATGGTTGAAAGGCCATTAATTCTCTCCCCCAAAAAAGTACATTCAATTTTTTTGGAATCGGTCCACTATAAATTAAAACACTTTTGGTTGGTGGAGTATTTTTTTTCTATCTATATTGCTATTTCTTCCAACTAAAGACATATCCTGGTGCAAAATCCATTTTTTCTCTTTCAAAATGGAGGCTTGACCCCCGACCTCTGTATTATTGCGACGAAAACAACCATATTAATTAAATTAGTCAAAAATAGGACCTATATATGTATCACATGTACAACGTCGCATAATTAGGAATGGTGCTTGTTCTTTGCAACTATAGCGTGCGTAACTAGAAGATATATAGCACAACCTATTAGACTCTCTTTTCAGCTGCATTTGTATTGTGTTGTTAATGAAGGTAGTTGATACTTGATTGATTTAAAAGTGTGTCAGCTTTAGCTGCATGGATGATGCTTGTTCTTGCAAACTATAATGGAATTAGCGTGAAAGAGAGATGCCACGAGATGGAATTGGATGTGGAGACGAGAAAAGTTCAGATTACCAACATCTAGTGATGTACACACAGTCCCAAATAGTTTAAACAACATCCAAAACTCAACGATAACTGCATGTGCACCAGTCTCTTTTCAGCAATTCGTCGATCATATCGTACAAAAGCCTCGGACGTGGCCTTTGACAAAAGGTTTGCTTCCAGCCGCAAGATTGTTTGCCGCTATTTCTTCTACATCATCTTCATTAGCGTTCAAGATTTAAAACTTCAGTTGTTGTTCTTTTTAGGAAAATTGTGGGTGGGTGGTGGTTTGCGCTTGGATAAGTAGGGTCTTTGTTTTCCTCAATATTAATCAGATCTAAGATGCCTTTGGGTGTCTTTATTCAGAATGCGCCACCCATAAGCTCTTAGGGATGGCGCACCTTGCATATGCGCCACTACTAACCTAAAAATGCGAGGGGAAAATTTTCCAATACACAAATACACCCCCCCTTGGACCGCCTTTTCATTTTGAAAAAAAAGAAAATGATAGAAATGTCAAAAAAATAAAAGAAAATAAGATTCCCATGTAATATGTGGTCTAGTTATTAGGAAAATTTAGAAACATGAATTTCAACTTTTTTTGCAAAATCCCTCGAGAATCCGTATAATGGGTTTAACTTTTGCATATGAACTCCGATGAAAAAGTTTTTTATTTAAAAAATCATCTACTCGAAAAGTTATATCCGTAAAAGGGGATTAATCGATTCGATACCTATTAATCGCTCTAACAACCGATTAATCCTCTGACTTATTAAACGTAAGAATTAGCGATAATTTACACGGTTGCCGGGCGAGTAGCGATTAACCGGCTACTTGGACGATTTTTTGAACAATGGTTAGTTTTAAGGGTTACTTGACAACATGAATCTATAATGGACTAATTGCTAATCCCATAGCTTGAAAGAAACATTAATAAAAGAACACCTTTTTTTCTACAGGTACACAATACAATAATACTATAAGAGATAAGTCCTCATAACATGGGAACATACGATATAAGGCTCCTAATTCAAGGCTGTGAGGAGTTCAACCCAACAAACACAATTGCATATGTGGGTTTTCCCACATACCATCGCTTGTTTATATCACAAGCTGGCTAAATAATTTTGTTACAGATAATTACCATATTTTCTGTGAAATACTTTGCTTCTTCAATTTGTGCAAACAAAGTGCATCCACAAGAATGTAATATAATATAGAAATATAATGCAACTAATCTCATACTTGGGCGTAAGTAAAGTTCACTAGTGGCATAGTGGTTCAGACGTAATATTGTGTGCCTCTTTAGATGAACTGTTTATTTTCACTAGTAACAAAGACTTTACCCTAAATCTTGAAAAAACATCACGTTCATCTAAATAAGTTTTCCTTGCCTCCATCTACGGTAAATGAATGTTTTGTCTAAAAAATTTAATTCTCACCTTGGCCAACAAGCAAGGACCACATGGCATATCCCATTGCTCACCCAGTCTTTCTCCTTAATGGGTTTAATGCGTGTATATAAAATCCATAAAACAAAATATGTAGCCTTCACCGCCAAAGAGATGTTGGGTGGCCAACCCAAGGTCTCTGACAATTTCAGATCATTGTGTAGGTTGTGTCCAACAACCAATATATGAGCTATAGTACTTTGCAATCAAATCAAGCTAGGGATAGGTGGCAAACACAAGGGAAAGGGAGCAGCCGACCACTTTTGTGGTTATTTTGATGTATCTTTTGGTTAGTTTTAAGGGTCACTTGACAACATGAATGTATAATGGATAAACTGTTAGTCCCATAACTTGAAAGGAACATTATAGTAGAACACCCTTTCCCTACGGATACACAATACAATAATATCATAACAGAGAAGTCATCAAAACATATGAAATAAGACCCCTAATTAAAGGCCGCGAGAAGTTCTACCCAACAAGCGCGATTGCATATGGGGTTTCCCCATATACCATCGCTTGTTTACATCACAGGCTGGCTAAATAATTTTGTTACAAATAATCACCATTTTTTTGTGGCGAAATATGTACTCTGCTTCACATTTCAACATGTGCAAACAAAGTGCATCCACAATCGAGTAGAATGTGGACATTTTCCCACGAAAGCCACCAGTGGAGTTACTTTGTATGAACAAAGGCAAATCTTGTGATGTTCGATTGGTCCACTTGTCAGGCGCCAAGTGGATGCGACGTCACTCCTTTCACCTCACTCAACATCTTATCTTTTTCACAACCTCACCTGATGTGCTAATTACCCTAGTTACCCTCAATAATCCACTACACTATACTTTACTTAACCCAATTAGAGGATTAGCACGGTCAATGATGACATGGCCTGCCCGGCGAGCCGTTGGGGTGGGTACAAAAAAGATTCAAATTTTAAACACTGGCCGTGGTAAAACATCCAACAAACAAACATACAATAATCGTGACCCAGAGAGAGATGATAACGATCTGGATCCCGTAGCCGGGCTCTCTTTTCAATTTCCTCCCTTCCTTCCCCGTCATCTGTCTCTCTCTCACCTCCTTCTAGTCCCCTCCTCTCCCCTCCCCTGTCTTCCTCCCGCAGCACGGCAGCAGAGGACTCCTCCGCGGCGGCGATCTGGCTCCGACCTGAGCGCCGGCCCCGCGAATCCCGCCCCGCTGACCCCGTGCCGCTCGGGGGGAAAAGGCGGATCTTGGAGCCGTCCTCCCGCGGCCGCTGCCCCCGCTGGGCTTCTCCCGGCGCTCCGTTCTCAGGTGAGGGTTGCCTGCATTGCTGGTAAATCTTCCGCAATAGGGTGAAGGCGTTCTGCTATGGGGTTTGGTTGGGTCTTTGATTTCTCCTGGTCAAATTCGAGATGAAGATCGGGTCTTGGGGGACCCGTTTGTTGCTCCCCCTTTCTCGATTCGATAGTTTAGCTGCATTTAGGTAAACGGATCTGCTTTTCTTCCATTTCTCGTGCTTATGCGTGACATCGCCACCTGCATGTTTTAGTTTGTGAGACAGGGATGGATGTGGAGAGAGCTGCATCCAAGGGGCATGGCATCCTTAGCCTCTTTGATTGGGGCAAGAGCAAGAAGTCCAAGAAGCGGCTCTTCACCGGAGGCGCCGGCGTTTCTCCGGCACCAGGTAAGCAGATGCGTTCTAGGAGTCAGAGAGTGGGCTGAGTGGTTGCTGTAAAACCTGATACATTTTCACAGAACGGGAACAGGGTCTGAGCTTACACACGCTTCCTTCTCTTGCAGGGAATACGGTGGATGGAAAGGAAGCCGTTGGCAGCAGGCCAAGTACGCCGTCAAACTCGGTTCGTTTTCAGGCGTATGATCTCTTTCTCTGTAGTTCTGTTTGCTGCTTACTGTTGTTTTGATGAGTCAAACTTGGCACATTGATAGATCCTTCAAGACGCTGCGAGTTTGAGGGAAAGCAGCGAGCATAGTCCTTCATCCTCAGTGATTGACGATGAAGCTCGTGCAATGAAGGGACCCACTGTTGTGGCGAGGCTTATGGGTTTGGATTCCATGCCTGTGACCAGCTCATCTGGATCCTACCCGATGCCTTCTACCGCACATCAAACCTTCACAAATAATGTCCATGATGACTTCATTGGCAGAAGCTATGTTGGCAGTCCTAGTCATAAGATGCCTAGTAGCCCTATTGACCGGTTTGGAATGGAAGCCCTGCCTCCAAGATTTGCCAAAAGGACACTTTCAGTTGCGCAACACAGGTTATTCTCCCCGGTAAAGAATCCCAATCATACATCAGGCAGAAATGCTGCTGATATAATGGAGGCAGCATCTAGGATTATTGGGCCTGGAGTTGAGAGTAATAGTTCTTATAGAGTTCGGGATGTTGGGTACTCAAATGCAAATGCCGTGCGTGCCTTCAACACATCAGAGATTGTAAGAGTCCAACAAATGTCCCAAGCGGCGAAGAAGTGTGACGCCTCAGCATCTTCGAAGGCACCGAGAGCAAAACCTTTTGATGGAAGTTTGGTAACTTCAGAGACGACCTCTTCTTCCAGGTTCTCAGAGTCAAATGGAGGTGCTGCAGTTGCTCCAAGGGTCAAGGCCGCTAGTAGATTGACAGTAGACTCGAGAGCTACAAGTACCCAAGGAAGTACTAGAAGTAAAACAAGTAGGAAACTTGCAACTCATATGGGTCCTGAACATAGCACGGATGAGAGAAATCGGTGCAACCAACAGAAGAGTAATAATCAAACTGTTGCAAGCTCTTCCAATTTGCTTGAGCAAAATAACAGAAGGCGGAATGCTATGGGTGTTAAGCACAAGGTGAATCCAAAGTCAGCAAGACTCAGCCAACAGGGAAGCAACATGCATTCAACAAATGCCTCTCCCAGGAAGGCTGGTATCACCAGCACCCGTTCCGAAAGCAGTACAAAAGTGAACGCAAAAGGAGAAATGCAGCCAACCAACTATGCAAACAGAAGACTAAATTCTACAGCAAAAACAGTCCCTAAGCCGAGAAGATTGCCAGATGGGAGGATGCACCCAAAGAAAAGCCAGTCGATTGATAAAATTCTCGCCGAGAGAGTTCAAAGGCGTGTTCACAACAATATTGGGACAGATGAACAGTCATCTTTCTCCACAAACAAAAACAAAGTCAGCACTGAGATTGTTTCGTTCACGTTTACCTCACCAGTTCACAAATCATTACCTGGTTCCAGATTTCGCAATCATTCAGTGGAAACACGGTCGATAGACAACATGAACTCAGCGCCAACTTCAAGCAATACATCGAGTACTAAACCCGATGACATAGATGGTGATTATTTGAGAATTCTTCTGGAGCAGAAATTGAGAGAATTGACTTCTCGGGCGAAGTCACCCTACTCTAAGCCAGGCAATGGGGTTCGAATATACGCCCCTTCACCAGGTTCAGAAGATACATCTAGCATTGCATCTACTGACTATGATAGGGAGTCCTCTCAGCCTTTCAAGGATGGAAAACTCAAATTCCACCAGAACGATCTTGGATCGAAAAGTGTTCAGGTATGTCAAGCGAGACACTTCTTTTCCTACTATATACCTGTTTCTTGTTGACACAGTATCATATGCACATTATTTTAATGTGAGAAACATCATATGATTAATGGCAGAAGGTTTGATGTTCATATCCTTAATTGAACACAGGAAAATTAATCATCCCATTAAATAGTTAGGCATAGTATCTTTTGTCCATGTTAGACATATGGTTAGTTTATCTGGTACTCCCATTTCAAGTTTGAGACGACTTGGATTAAATCTTTGTTGTCCATTAAAAGTAATAGAAATATACTTCAGTGGGTTTCTACATACGTGATCAATTATAAGCATAGTTAGGAGCATTGAATTTGTGTCATGAGATAGGGATTCAGCTTTGTATAGTACATCAATAATTTGAACACCAGGACCTTATGACTTCGCTAAAGCTGGTACCTAACTGTGCCACCAATACAATGGCTTAGCCTGCATTTTTCTATATATATACATTCATGACAGCTTAAGAGTTGGTTCATGTGCTAACAAATTTCTGTTTATGGCCAGTCGTCACAATCTGCGAAGTATGATAATGATTTCATCGATCAAGTGGAGTTAGAGCATCTTTACTCCAGCCCCCGTTCTACACGGGAAGTCTCTGTTTCAACAGAAACGGAAACCTGCTGCTCCGCGGAGAGCTGGACGAATGCAAACGGTGAGTTTACAGCCGCTTTTGGTGGTTGCTATAGCATATACCGTCTTTCTGAAAACCTTCTCATGCTTCTCCCCCCATTTTCTTTGCAGAATCAAGGTTATTTAGTTCAACAGAAGGAGCAGCAACATCTGGTTCTACACAGGACGGTGGATCCCAAGAGGTGGACGCTTCATCCGAATATTCTGACACAGCGTCATCAGTCACGGCAACCACAGCCGGAACAACGCACCCATCATCAGAAAGCAGCAGATCTTGTCGTGCGGATGGCGATCCGGAGATAGGCTTTCTGAGAGAGCTACTGAAGGCCAGTTCTCTCAGTGGACAGTCTTCATCCGTTTTCCAGCGGTCTGGCAGCTCAGCCATTCTGGACCCTCATCTGCTGGAGGAACTGAACAGGCTTGCAGCGGCGGCGGGCCGCGGCGAGGAAGATGGCGGCAAGGGGGCTTTGAGGATGGCGCGGAGGCTGCTGTTTGACTGTGCGAACGAGACGCTGAGCTGCAAGTGCGCTTACTACCTGGACGCGGGGTACGGGTCGTGGTTCACGGGCGCGGCGGTGCTGGCGAAGCTGTCGGCGGAGGAGCTGCACCGGGAGATGAGTGGGGGCGGGCTGAAGGTGGCGGAGGAGTCGGCGGTGGATGAGCTGGTGTACAGGGAGATGGGCGGGCCGCGCGGCGGGGCGTGGGTGGAGTTCAAGGCGGAGTCGTTCAAGGCAGGCAGGGACGTCGCGGCGGCGCTGCTCGAGTCCCTTGTCGACGAGGTCGTCGCCGACCTCGCGTGCTACGGCGGCGCCGCGCTGTCGTAGGTAGCCGGAGTCTGTCTGTCTTGTTGGTTTTTGGTCGATTGATTGTTATCTTGTTGACTAAAATTGCTGTATGACGTGTGTAGAGTCAGGGAGGATATGGTTCGTTGTTTGTGTTTTTTGTCTAGAAATGAAAATAATTGGTTGCCTGTTTGATTCTTTTGGTGTCATCTTGTTGTAGTGGGTGCTGGTTAGCGGGAGTGATGTTTGATGCCGTGGTTGGCATCAAACATTGGCAGGTGGTTGTGATGTCAGTTTTGAAGTGAGCGAGTGCGGATGGATGAGATGGTTTGTGGGAGGGGAGATGAGATGGTTTGTGGGAGGGGAGGAAAGGGAGCGGCGGGCGGCGCGTCGTGGTCGTGCGTATATTTGTCTCACGTACTAGCCGTCGCGGTCGCCGTTGTGTCGTGCTCCGCCACTAATTTGTGGACGGATTCAGGGAGCTGGTTCTTTTTTTTTTTGAACGGTCACGGGGGAGAGAAAATCACCACTCAAAACGTCGTCGAGGACAAGGCCTCAGTTACATCAGGGTTTGGGGAGGACAAGCCTCAATTACATCACATTAGAAATACAAAGGCGGAGCAAATGAGCGCCTCGAGGAAAGCACAACCAAGCAAGCAAGCCAAAGACCAACACCATGAAAGTCGAGTGGAAGTGGTGTGTCATCGAAAGATCATAATACCAACACTAAACAACTATCCTAACGCACCACACCGGCGTGCGTACCAACCCCTAGGCACAACAGAGGAGCATCACCAATCAACGAGTGACCCATCACGAGTCTTGATTGGAAACTCCGCCACAGCAAGCCGACATAATTAGCAGGGTGAGGAGGCATCATTGCGTCGTAGTTGAGCAAAGAAGATCCAAGATAACACAAAGGGCACGAAGCTCGTCAAAACAGACGACAACCATGAGGAGGTCTTGAACAAGCAGAGCAAGGGATGACCATCCAAAAAGGGCAACGGAAGATGAGAGACGGCAAGGAGCTCCGCAGTGACGCCTTCAAGAAGGTAAACGACATCAAAAGATGCCGCCATCACAGGGCTTTCGCCTGGAGCATAACCGGTTAAATTCGCAAAGAACAACAAGGCTGAAATCTGCGAATCCGGAACGAGCATAGCACATGAACCACGCCT
The DNA here is from genome assembly GCA_950022295.1 of Bromus sterilis. Classification (NCBI taxonomy): domain Eukaryota; kingdom Viridiplantae; phylum Streptophyta; class Magnoliopsida; order Poales; family Poaceae; genus Bromus; species Bromus sterilis. Next base: position 438,446,717 of record OX465595.1, read on the forward strand.
CCAAGAAGGTAAACGACACCGTAATAGCGCCGCCGTGGTCAGCTGACACAGGTCAGCGGGGATTTCTCCCGTAGCACGCCCATCAATGGTAAGCCGTCATTCAAAAGTGGAAGAAGGATGTGACAATGGATAGAACCGAGGCGGGCAGGGAAGGGAGCGTATGTCGAGGCGGGCACAACGGATGTGGAGGTGGATTCGGCGGGAGTCGAGGCGGGCGGGGATGGCCGTGGCGAGGGGAGGCGACCCCCGGCCGGATCTTGTGGCGGAGAAGTCGATGCGGGACGGATCCGGTGGAGGCCGGGCGCGGGCGTGGAGTCCAGGAGCAGTTGATGGCGGAAGGGGCGCAACAGGGTGTCGTCCGGGGCGGAGAGGAGGTGGCCCGGCCTGATCCGGCAGTGGAGTGGCGTGGAGGAGGCGGTCCAGCCGGATCCGGCGGTGGAGAGGCGTGGAGGGCGTCTTCCGGGCGGGGATGAGGCAGTCCGGCCAGATCCGACGCGGGGAGGCATGGAGGGCGTCATCCGGGGCGGGGAGGAGGCGTCCCGGCCGAAGCCGGCGGCGGAGTGGCGAGGAGGGCGACGTCCGGGGCGGGGAGGAGCCGGATCCGGCGGCGGGGAGGCGTGGAGGGCGTCGTATGGGGCGGGGAGGAGGCGTCCCGGCCGGAGCCGGCGGCGGAGAAGCGTGGGAACGAGGGCGTTGGGCAGAGAGAGAGCCCGGCCGCCACCATCCCGGGGCACGCGAGGCTTAGCCCGCGTCCCCTCCGGTGGCGGCGGAGCAGGGAAGGTGGCGGGGGGAGGCGGCGGCGGCGGCGCTCGGGGTGGTTCGCCCCCGAGCCGCCTGGGAGGGGCGACGCGGGGGGGGGGGGGGGGCTCTTCTGGAAAACTTGAGTGGTTCTTGTTTGTGCTTCATACATCAAGGAAGAGTGCTGATTCTGTGGGGTTATTGCATGTAAAATACTAGCAGTAGCAGGGTAAGCTGGAGAGCGCATTTTGGCCTTTGGTTTGGCTGTGTACGTACGCTTCTCCTACTACGTAGTGCTTGCTGAATGCTGCTGCCCGCCTTCACCAACTTACCCACTGCCACTCCAAGTGCGTGTTGGGAGCTCAACTTCTTGAGAGTTGAGACCCAAGCGAAACGCACCAGCTCAAAAGTCTGACAGATGTTGCACGAAGTGCTGCCTTTGCGTGCCCCAGCGAAAGAAGCGCAGACGAAGTCTGTACTGACCTGCTTGCCCTTGCCAATGGCATGCTCTTCTTCATCACACTATAATATATCCCGTCGTAAATGGTCTCGTTGGTTAAATTTATGGTCAAAGTTAAACCTTGGGAAGCGCGAGCGCATTACATTTTGGAATGGAGGAAGTATATAATTGGCTTCGCCGTTCCCTCCCTATGCATCTACGTTACTCCCTCCGTTTCCATTTATGTCGTTTAAGATCTTTCAGACACACACAGAGATACGACAGTTCAAACTTGTTTACCTACAACGACTTATAAAAGAGAAAAGAGGCAGTACAATGTACTCCCTCCGTTTCTAAATAAGTTTTTTCTTAAATTGTACCAAAGTACAATAAACTATACATATGGATGTACATAAGGATGTGTGTTTGGGTCGGTCCATTGGAGAGTTACTCTTATACACCGCCAGCAAGTAATCGCGCACGCACCATGGATCCTTTGCCTTTGGCTTTGCCTTGAGTGGCGGTGTACGTGGCTCCACCAAACTACGCACTGCATGCCAGACTGCCTAGAGGCGCAACTCGTTCGTCTATCTTCACCCAAGTTATTCATTACGATGACGTACAGTGCAGTATACTCCAGTCCAGTCCAGTGGAGTGGAGGTAGGTCTCCCGTCGCATTGGATCGTACGTACAGTACAGCCAGGTGGATTACATTTACATTTACATAGGAGGAGTACGAGAAAGCACCAGCTACTATACATACACAGATAGAAAGCTAGATTCGCGCTCCAGTGCGCGGTCGGGTCCCGGCGTATCGGTCGATCTCAGCGTGCGTTCGTCCTCGCCGCCGTCCGGATCTATTCGATCCATTGTTTATTTCGCCGCCGACCTTGCGTGTTACCGTTGAACCGGGCGCCCAACACATCACGTGCGGACGTGCGGTGCAGACTCTTTGGCGAATTCGGACAACAGGATTCATTCCTCCCAGGGAATGGCGACATTCAGATGGCAGTGTTGCCCAAATAGAATCTTGACATTCAATCCAAGATGATAAATCTGGTTCAAACATTCAGGTTGATCGATATTTTTCGTATCCAGTCCGGTACTCCGGTTCATAATGATCCACCTTGATCCCATCGCGCCTTTCAAATAAAATCCTAACCACTGCACTGCATCGCCAAGCTTCTTTTTGGCATCTCGTGTAACAAATTCGACTTTGAGTTCTCCCGATCCTTCGATTAGGACCTCCTTTCGATCGCCAAGCTTCACCTCACTCTCCAACGGTTCGATAGGAGAATGGTCGTCCATGGACCAACCCCATCAAGGAAGAGTCCATTGCTCGGGCGGCATCAGCGACTCGAGGCGGGTGACCCGACCTCACCCAATTTACGTTGCAACACTGGGATGGTGACACAAACACTACGACAACGCCTCGTCCCTGACCCTTCAGGCTTTGAGTGGGAGACTCGGGTTTGATCGGGAAGTGTCGACGTGATGAGGCTAAGCCTATCCACACCATATTTGGGCACTGCCCGAGCAGACCCTAGTCTCCCACCACTACACACATTGCCGCTCACACGATCAAATGGTGAAGTCACCGTTGCCAACACTGTGCCTATCAAACACCCAACCGCGGATCTTGTCATCTAGGCCTGCTGCCTCGATATCCATGCCCCTAAGCACCGCAGACCATCCACATCACAACCGCGGTAGTAGAAGTGAAAGGTATCTCCTTTCACTCCTAGATACCTTTCACTCCTAACTCGACATTAACCACCTGGCCTTGATCATAGGACGCACTCATGCTCGTGCCCCAACCGATCCCGGTTTACCGAGGGGGAGGGGGTTGGCGCAACCCAATGACTACTAAAGGTTGCCGCCAAATTCGTGGTCCTCGGTGTTGATTCAATCGATGGTCTCCCTACTGCTCACCCACATGACTCGCATCGATGAACGGGCACCAAATCAGGACAAATCTAACCGAGGTTTGATCTGCACGCCGCCACTACCAAATTGCGCCACGAAGCTTCCCACCACGCGGTCGTACCCAGCCAGCCGGCACACAGCGAAAAGTTTGAACGATACGAGAAAGACATCAATTTGGAGCGAACGTTCGCTCAGGGACATGGCAAGCCTGAACTATTTTGATGGCAACCGATGCAGACACGGATGTCAATTACAGTGTATAGCACACGACAACTCGTTGTAGCTTTTCTTTCAGCTATCACGCTTGTGCTGTCAGTTTGTACCTTTCTTCTCCGCGCGAATATGATAGCTAGTACCATTTTTCGTTTGGCTTTGGCTTTGGCATTGCCTTTGGCTGCCTTCACCAAAGCACGCACTAGGCAGACCGATGCCGTAGAGGTGCAAACTCATTCATTCCCAGACAGATAGAAAGAAAGACAGAGCACAACGTTGCACCACCTTTGCGTGTCGGAGGTAAAGAAGAGAATCTGCCTGAATCGACCTCATTGAAGTAGGCATGCAGTGCAAACCAATGCATAATCGATCTGATCTGATCGATCAGTTGTTGATGGAGTGTAGTGCCAGATTTTTTAGATAAAGGGCTTTATTACTCAAAGTTAAGTAAATACATCCGGCCTCTGCATAACAGAGATGCACACAGCCGCAAAGTCAAGAGATAAAAAGAGAAAAAAGGGATCAAACGACAAGTTACAAAAGAACTATCGCCACTCAAGGTAGCTCTATGCGTAGATCACGCGGCCACCCATGTTGGATAAAAATATCCCTCGCCACCGTTTCCAGTCGTGCACACGCCTCCATAAAAAGGCCTCGATATTCCACCCGTTGTAAGATGGACCACGAACGGAGAATACCCGTGCTGCGATAAAGAACCTGCAAACAAGTGAAGTTTTTATCAGAAAAGATCTTGTCATTTCTACTTAGCCAGAGCGACCATATTACGGCTAGCACTCCTACCCTAAGAATGGTTTTAAGCTTATTGTCTATCCCGTTCAGCCAATTGCCAAAGATATTAGCAACAGATGTGGGTTGATATAAGTTTGAAGCCACTTGGATAGCTGACCATATAGAACGTGCAATCTTACAGGTGAAGAATAGGTGTTTTATTGTCTCGTCATGAGGACATGAAACACATTTCTTACTCCCTCGCCAGTTGCGCTTGACAAGATTGTCTTTCGTTAGAATGACACATTTTCGAAGATACCATGCAAAGACTTTAATCTTTAGAGGTATCTTCATTTGCCATATTTTATAATTATTATCGACTGGTATTTCAGGTTGGACAAGCGCCCTATACATAGAAGCCACAAAGAATTTTCCATTCCTATTGAGATTCCATCAAAACTCATCATGGCCTTGTGACAGCTGCACTACCGCTAGCCGTTCTAGCAAGGCGTTCCAAGACGCTAGTCTGGGACCGATTAAGTCTCTCCTGAAGGCCACATTAGGGGGTGATTCTTGCATGACCGTGGCCAGCGTATCTCCCTTATGTCGCACAATTGTATATAGGGCCGGATATTGATCTCGGAGTGTGGCGTTTCCAAGCCATTGATCCTCCCAAAATCTTATTTCCGATCCATCCTTAATCTTGAACACCCCAAAGCGATAGAAATATTTCTTTGTCGCCATGAGACCAGCCCAAAAGTGTGAATCTCCAGGCTTCCATACAACCTGAGATAACGCTTTTGTGCCAATGTACTTTCGCTTAAGGAGTGTTTGCCATACACCATCCGAAGTCAATAGTTTAAATAGCCACTTACCCAGGAGAGCAGAGTTCTTGACCTGAAGGTCATGGATACCCAACCCCCCTAGGTCAAAGAGATGATCTACTTGACGTCAAAGAGAAAAAGAAATAAAAAGAGAGAAAGGGGCAACACTACTATCCTTTTGAGAGATCCACACTAGTACTCCCTTTATATCCTTGTACTCCATAGAGATGATCTTCATGCATATAGCTATGTGGGGACCTTCACACTATAGAACTTGGCTTGCATATTCCAAGGATGAGCCTCCTCAAACGAGCTCTAGGTCTTCATGAGCGAGCAAGTTAGATGCACCCCCACTAGTTCCTTTGGAGAGCTTCTTAGCTCATATGTGCATCCGTTGCATGGCAATCCCTACTCCACACATCATATCTATCATTTGGCATCTCTTGCCTATGATTGTCCTCATTGATGTGAGCCTTTCTCATCCTTTGGTCTTCCTCCTTCACCATATTTCTCTCTTTACCATCCTAAGTGTCAACTCTCGTGCTTACGCTCATCCATTGCATGAGTGCTCAAAACATCGAAAATGAGTGGATCAAATTGACTTGTACCTGGCTAGTGGTCTGGGGACGAGTCAAGATAAGATTCCAAAGAAGACCAAGTGTGAAACTTTAGTAGATTGAGTTCTCAACACAAAAATATTTTTTTCTCATATTCCCTATCCCCCTTCTTGCACGCAAACACCATTTGGAGACATTCGAGTCACGGACAACGAGAGCTCTTGCACCTAATGTTCTTTTGTTACGTGTTGCTGCTGCGCTACATCTCCGCCTTCCACTTGGGGCTCACCAACGAAGGGCGAGAAGCGATTGATATGTCCAAAACGTATCTATAATTTCTGCTTGCTCTATGCATGTTTTGTGTGATATTGCTATGATCTAGATACACTTTCATATACTTTTGATCATATTTGGACTAACCTATTAACTCAGTGCACCCCAGTGCCAGTTCCTGTTTTCTGCTGTTTTTCTATTTCAGTTTTCCCCCATATAAAAAGTGCCAGAAAAATTCGGGAAAATTCAGATAAAAAATCAGCGTGAAGGACGCTTCGCGAGGAGCCCTGGTGGGGCCAGAGGGGAGCCAGGGGGCCAAGGCGGCCACCCGGCGCGACCCCACCCCTGGCCGCGCGAGGGGGGCGCCTGGGGCCCCTGGTCCACCTCTGGCTGCCCCCTTCGCCTATTTATTCTCCATCACGGGGAAACTCCGAAGACAGAACCCTATTTCGCAAACTCGCCTCTGTTCCGCCGCCGCCGCGCTTCCGAGATCGGGAGCACCAGAAGACCTCTTCCCGGCACCCTGCCGGAGGGAGGATTGACCTCCGGGAGTCTCCTCTCCACCATGGATGGTCCCCGGATGTCTCGTGAGTAGTTTTCCTTGGACCATGGGTCCGTGATCAGTATCTATGTGATGTTCTCCTCCCCTCTTTGATCTTCATTGTTTAGACCTCGTGAGCTGCCCTACATGATCGAGGCACCTTTGTAATATTTCTGCTATTGCTATGTTGAGTTTGATGGGATCTGATGGATTATGAGATTATGTTCAGATTGTGATAGAGTAATATATTTGGTTTTTATCTCTTATATTTTTGTTCCTAAGTAATTCTTGCATGTTCTCCGTTGCTGTTTATTTCTTTGGCCAAGTAGTAGGTAGTGACTCCAAGAGGGAACGTTGTACTCGATTGTGGGTTCATGCCCCCCGATGACACGCATGAGTGACAGAAACATGAGTCTAGGGGATGTGCTGTTGCCACAAGGGGGAAAACATCGGTGCTTGTAACCGCGGTTACAAGGATTCTTTACTTTACACAAAGTTATTTTTAATGCAGTTTTCTGTTGCTTTGGGTTTACACTTTGGGTGGGGCTCGCAACTTAATACCAGCGAGATGTTCTGGATAGATATCTCAAGGTGGATTATTAGTAGTGGATGCAGTTGGATTTCGGTCTACTTATTTTGGCGTACTGCCTGTGCTTTTGAACCTCTTCCTTTCTTTTGTAGCATAGTTAGCATTGCGGTGCATTCATAATCCTGTCAATTGCCCTTCTGTAATTTGTTTACCTCGCATAGCAGTTTTATCGTCTTTTGGGAGAGAGACATCACTAGTGAACATCACGTTTCCCGGTCCATATCCTTATTACTGTTTCCACACTTTCTTTACTTTACTGCTTTTACTTGCTATCATTATCCCTTGTGTTTTACCCTTTGTGAACAACAAGACCGGAGAGATTGACAACGTCTCTGAACTTCGTTGGGAACAAAGTTATCTGTGTCTGTGTGCAGGTCCACGTCAGTCGCGCCGCTGACACCTACTTATCATCTCTGGAGTCCTACTGGAGACAAACCTTGGTATCTTCACCGAGGGAAACTTGCTGCTGCGCTACATCTCCTCCTTCCACTTGGGGCTCACCAACGAAGGGCGAGAAGCCATCAAGCGAATTTCTGGCGCCGTTGTCGGGGACTCCGAGTGCTAAGATAGGGGAGTTGCACACTACCCTTTACCTTTGTTTTTTTAGTCTTGTTAGTTTACCTTTCAGTTTTTATCTCAGTGTCCTTTATGAAAAACCACAAAAATAGTTGCTACCTTTTGCCTTTGTCTTGCTTTGCCTATTTATGCTATCCTCACCATGGGTGATGAACCACCCAAATATGGTAAGATGGACATGTTTCACTTGGATCGTCTTCGATCAATTTGTGCTCGCACTAAAAACCCAACCGACTTGGTTGAGGGAAAATCATTGGATGAGCATGCTCATTATACGCGGCACCGCCTATCTCAGAAAGGGAAACACTTATGGGATCAAATACATGTTTCTTATTGCCATGCTAAACTTTTCTGCCACATTTATGATTATACTTGTTGTTCTAATATAGATCATAAACACCTCCCTTTCCAATGTAAGTTTAATGAAAATGAGATCTTATCTTCTTATGCTAAAGGTGTTTATGATTACTTTGATGTTGAAAAGATTGAAGAGTTTGTTGCTTTTAAAGGTGCCTATGAGATTGCTTCTTTGATTGAAAAATATCATGATACTATTTTCGAGTCTGAAAACTTTGCAGTTCTTGCTTATTGCTTCGAGAATTATACTTCCAATTCTTATATTGAGGATTTTAAAAATAAAATGTTTGCTGCCCAAGAAGAGGCCAATTATTGCATTGAGGAGGAATCCCATGATTCCGAGGACTCACTTGAAATATCCCTTTTTGAAAATTTTGATACTTGCTTTGTTGATGGCCAAGATGCCACTATGGATGATGCTGACAAAAATGAACTCTCTATAGTTCCTTATGTTAAGCATGAAATTGTTGCTATTGCACCCACACTTGATTGTCCTATTATCCTTTTGAAATCTCCAACTCCGGATAATTTTCCTCTTATCAAATCTCAATATGTTGGGTTGCATCTATCTTATCATCCTAAAAACCGTGTTGAAAATAATACACGTGTGCTTGTAGGTCATGAACAACATGATTTATGTGATAGTTATATTCTTGATGTTGTTCATGATGCTACTGAAAATTACTTTGAGAGAGGAAAGTTTGGTTGTAGAAACTTCCATGTTACAAAAACACCTCTCTTCATGTTGAAAGTATTGGAGTTGTTCTTGTTCTACCTTCCTATGCATGTCACTTTGTGCTTCTTTGATTTATTTTCTTACAAGATGCCTATGCATAGGAAGTGGGTTAGGCTCAAATGTGTTTCATATTTGCTTCTTGATGCTCTCTTTTGCTTCAAATTCTTATTCTCTTGTGAGAACATCTTTCATAATCTTTATGCCTAGCTTAAAGGCATAAAAGAAAGCGCTTTCGGGAGGCAGCCCGCAACGAATTTAGGTTTTTATTTTTGCTTTTGTTGTGTCTTGATGATTGTTACTACTGTAGCAACATCATTGTATCTTTATTTTTTCAGCTTTGTGCCAAGTTATAGCCTCTTACGGCAAGGGAAGTAAAAGTTGTGACATGCTGTCCAGAAAACAGATTCTGTCCTCGTGACCAGAAAAATTCCAGAAAAATCCCAGTTCATCTTTTTGAGCTGAAATTTTTACACAGTATGCTCTATACAATTCCGAAACTTCCGTATGTTCTGAGTTTTTTTATTTCAGTTGCAGAAGTGCCCCTAAAAAATTCTTTACTACCTGCTGTTCTGTTTTTCACAGATTCTGCCACGTTTTGTCTCTCCTTACTTTTGCAAACCTTAAGCTTGCTTTTTCTTTGCAAAAACTTTTTGGCACTCTTGAGAAACAGTAGATCTTCAAGAATATCTTTATTTCCAGTGGGGAAAAATTATTTATTAAGGGTACTAACCTCTCTAATCAGCTTATGATGAGTTATGTATGAAGGGAGTTTTCAAGTGTGCGATGGAAGATGATGAAAGAAGATCCAGGAGTGTCAAGCGCTCAAGCTTGGGGATGCCCCCGTGCATCCCCTTCTCCATCAACAATCATCAGTTCGTCCTTCGTCTCACTATATTTTTATCAATTCATGCGTTATGTGCTATGCTTGGAGCGTCTCGCTCTTAGGTTTTGTTTTTAGTTTTCTTTAGCTTTGCTTGCTGTTCATAAAAATTTGGATCCCTTCTTACTTTGTGTGGGAGAGAAACACGCTCCACTTTCAAAATTTAGAACACATCATAGGATTCTTCATGCCTATGTATTTGCTATTGTGTGTTCTTTATGTTTTCATAGCTACTACCATGTTTAGTCTTAGTCTTAGTTTGTCTTTAGCAAGAGCCTTGGCTTTTGTTTAGTTTGTTGCTGGAACTCTTTTTAGTTTTCATGTTTATCTTGTTAAAGAGAGTTGGTTGTTGCACTGAGTTGTGTCTTGTATTCAAAGTAGGTAATTGAGGTTGCTATTTTCTTCTAGTAGTAACTTGCAATAGTTTTGAGGTATTGATGTGAGTAATGTTTGAACTTTTGGTGTCAAGAGCTCTAGCCTATTAGTGATAGGTGTCGTATTTTGGGAAATCCGTGTGTATTTTCAAAACCTACAAAACTAGTTGAGAACTCTAGCTACTAGATGGATCACTAATCCTTGGAGGGATCGAATATTAGAGAACACTCACGTACCATGAGTCGAGGATGCGCAAGGATAACCCCCCATACACTCCTCCTCGGGGTAGTTGTCTCTTTGTGAACCTCCTTATTAGATTGAGAGTTACCGATAATAAGTGCATGAGTTCTTCGGACTAATATAAGTATTGAAAGTTGACACTTCCACCTTCCCATATTTTGCTAGCCTCTCCCGTGCTGTGCATTGCCTTCTTCTCACTCCGAGAGTTGGTGTCCACCTTCGCTGGTACTTCCAAACCCTTGGCATGATACGCTCTGTCATCATAAGCCTCCTTATATCTTTCCTCAAAACAGCCACCATAACTACCTATCAAGGCATTTCCATAGCCTTTCCGAGTTACATTGCCATGCAACTTCCACCTCTTCATGACTTGATCTTCATGTCATACATGTTCCTGCTACACTGGCAGCGACATACCTTGCATACATCATGTTAGTTACATCTTCTTTATGATTTTGAGTACATTGTAAAGTGTGAAAGATCTCCTTTACCTTCTTGTAAATTAGAGTGTTGCCCTTAAGTGAGGAAAAGATCCCAAAGTGGACACATTAAAAGATCCCAAAGAGGACAAATGAGAGTTAAATAGAAAGAGCCATTGAGGCCACAAAAACATACCAAAAAAATAGAAAAAGAGAAAAATAAATAAAAAGAGAGAAAGGGGCAACACTACTATCCTTTTGAGAGATCCACACTAGTACTCCCTTTATATACTTGTACTCCATAGAGATGATCTTCATGCATATAGCTATGTGGGGACCTTCACACTATAGAACTTGGCTTGCATATTCCAAGGATGAGCCTCCTCAAACGAGCTCTATGTCTTGATGAGCGAGCAAGTTAGATGCACCCCCACTAGTTCCTTTGGAGAGCTTCTTAGCTCGTATGTGCATCCGTTGCATGGAAATCCCTACTCCTCACATCATATCTATCATTTGGCATCTCTTGCCTATGATTGTCCTCATTGATGTGAGCCTTTCTCATCCTTTTTGTCTTCCTCATCCTCCATATTTCTCTCTTTGCCATCCTAAGTGTCAACTCTTGTGCTTACGCTCATCCATTGCATGAGTGCTCAAAATATCGAAGGAGTGGATCAAATTGACTTGTACCTGGCTAGTGGTCTGGGGACGACTCAAGATAATATTCCAAAGAAGACCAAGTGTGAAACTTTAGTAGATTGAGTTCTCAACACAAAAATATTTTTTTCTCGTATTCCCTATCCCCCTTCTTGCACGCAAACACCATTTGGAGACATTCGAGTCATGGACAGCGAGAGCTCTTGCACCTAATGTTCTTTTGTTACTTGTTTCAATGCTAATATAGACTCTTGCATGTTATGACTTGAATTGAATCTCTAACCTTGATTGCTTTACTTTTCAAAGTTCTTATATGGTTGCTAGCATGTCACCACAGAAATTATGCTGTTATCATTTACCTACTCGAGGACGAGCAGGAATTAAGCTTGGGGATGTTGATACGTCCAAAACGTATCTATAATTTCTGCTTGCTCCATGCATGTTTTGTGTGATATTGCTATGATCTAGATACACTTTCATATACTTTTGATCATATTTGGACTAACCTATTAACTCAGTGCACCCCAGTGCCAGTTCCTGTTTTCTGCTGTTTTTCTATTTCAGTTTTCCCCCATATAAAAAGTGCCAGAAAAATTCGGGAAAATTCAGATAAAAATTCAGCGTGAAGGAAGCTTCGCGAAGAGCCCTGGTGGGGCCAGAGGGGATCCAGGGGGCCCAGGCGGCCACCCGGCGCGGCCCCACCCCTGGCCGCGCCAGGGGGGCGCCTGGGGCCCCTGGTCCACCTCTGGCTGCCCCCCTTCGCCTATTTATTCTCCGTCACGGGGAAACTCCGAAGACAGAACCCTATTTCGCAAACTCGCCTCTGTTCCGCCGCCGCCGCGCTTCCGAGATCGGGAGCACCAGAAGACCTCTTCCCGGCACCCTGCCGGAGGGAGGATTGACCTCCGGGAGTCTCCTCTCCGCCATGGATGCTCCCCGGATGTCTCGTGAGTAGTTTTCCTTGGACCATGGGTCCGTGATCAGTAGCTATGTGATGTTCTCCTCCCCTCTTTGATCTTCATTGTTTAGACCTCGTGAGCTGCCCTACATGATCGAGGCACCTTTGTAATATTTCTGCTATTGCTATGTTGAGTTCGATGGGATCTGATGGATTATGAGATTATGTTCAGATTGTGATAGAGCAATATATTTGGTTTTTATCTCTTATATTTTTGTTCCTAAGTAATTCTTGCATGTTCTCCGTTGCTGTTTATTGCTTTGTCCAAGTAGTAGGTAGTGACTCCAAGCGGGAACGTTGTGCTCGATTGTGGGTTCATGCCCCCCGATGACACGCTTGAGTGACAGAAACATGATTCTAGGGGATGTGCTGTTGCCACAAGGGGGAAAACAACGGTGCTTGTAACCGCGGTTACAAGGATTGTTTACTTTACGCAAAGTTTTTTTTAATGCAGTTGTCTGTTGCTTTGGGTTTACACTTTGGGTGGGGCTCGCAACTTAATACCAGCGAGATGTTCTGGATAGATATCTCAAGGTGGATGATTAGTAGTAGATGCAGTTGGATTTTGGTCTACTTATTTTGGGGTACTGCCTGTGCTTTTGAACCTCTTCCTTTCTTTTGTAGCATAGTTAGCATTGCGGTGCGTTCATAATCCTGTCAATTGCCTTATGTTATTTTTTAACTCGCATAGCAGTTTTATCGTCTTTTGGGAGAGAGACATCACTAGTGAACATCACGTATCCCGGTCCATATCCTTATTACTATTTCCACGCTTTCTTTACTTTACTGCTTTTACTTGCTATCATTATCCCTTGTGTTTTACCTTTATGAACAACAAGACCGGAGAGATTGACAACCTCTCTGAACTTTGTTGGGAACAAAGTTATCTGTGTCTGTGTGCAGGTCCACGTTAGTCGCGCCGTTGACACCTACTTATCATCCCTGGAGTCCTACTGGAGACAAACCTTGGTATCTTCACCGAGGGAAACTTGCTGCTGCGCTACATCTCCTCCTTCCACTTGGGGCTCACCAACGAAGGGCGAGAAGCGATTGATACGTCCAAAACGTATCTATAATTTCTGCTTGCTCCATGCATGTTTTGTGTGATATTGCTATGATCTAGATACACTTTCATACATTTTTGATCATATTTGTACTAACCTATTAACTCAGTGCACCCCAGTGCCAGTTCCTGTTTTCTGCTGTTTTTCTATTTCAGTTTTCCCCCATATAAACAGTGCCAGAAAAATTCGGGAAAATTCAGATAAAAAATCAGCGTGACGGAAGCTTCGAGAATTGCCCGGGTGGGGCAGAGGGGAGCCAGGGGGGCCCAGGCTGCCACCCGGCGCGGCCCCACCCCTGGCCGCGCCAGGGGGGCGCCTGGGGCCCCTGGCCCACCTCTGGCTTCCCCCTTTCGCCTATTTATCCCCTATCACGGGAAAACCCCGAAAAGGAGAACCCTATTCCGCGAACTCGCATCTGTTCCGCCGCCGCCGCGCTTCCGAAGATCGGGAGCACCAGAAGACCTCTTCGCTGCACCCTGCCGGATGGAGGATTGACCTCCGGGAGTCTCCTCTCCACCATGGATGCTCCCCGGATGTCTCATGAGTAGTTTTCCTTGGACCATGGGTCCGTGATCCGTAGCTATGTGATGTTCTCCTCCCCTCTTTGATCTTCATTGTTTAGACCTTGTGAGCTTCCCAACATGATCGAGGCACCTTTGTAATATTTCTGCTTTTGCTATGTTGAGTTTGATAGGATCTGATGGATTATGAGATTATGTTCAGATTGTGATTGAGTAATATATTTGGTTTTTATCTCTTATATTTTTGTTCCTAAGTAATTCTTGCATGTTCCCCGTTGCTGTTTATTGCTTTGGCCAAGTAGTAGGTACTGACTCCAAGAGGGAGCGTTGTGCTAGATTGTGGGTTCATGCCCCCGGATGACATGCTTGAGTGACAGAAACATGAGTCTAGGGGATGTGCTGTTTCCACAAGGGGGAAAACAACGGTGCTTGTAACCGCGGTTACAAGGATTGTTTACTTTACGCAGAGTTCTTTTTAATGCAGTTGTCTGTTGCTTTGGGTTTACACTTTGGGTGGGGCTCGCAACTTAATACCAGCGAGATGTTCTGGATAGATATCTCAAGGTGGATGATTAGTAGTAGATGCAGATGGATTTCGGTCTACTTACCTTGGCGTACTGCCTGTGCTTTTGAACCTCTTCCTTTCTTTTGTAGCATGGTTAGCATTGCGGTGCGTTCATAATCCTGTCAATTGCCTTTCTGTAATTTGTTTACCTCGCATAGCAATTTTATCGTCTTTTGGGAGAGAGACATCACTAGAGAACATCACGTATCCCGGTCCATATCCTTATCATTGTTTCCACGCTATATTTACCTTTATGCATTTACTTTCAAGTTGCTATTATTATACCTTGCGTTTTATCCTTTGTAAACAACAAGACCGGAGAGACTGACAACCTCTCTGAACTTCGTTGGGAACAAAGTTATCTGTGTCTGTGTGCAGGTCCGCGTCAGTAGCGCCGCTGACACCTACTTATCATCTCTGGAGTCCTACTGGAGACAAACCTTGGTATCTTTACCGAGGGAAATTTGCTGTTGTGCTGCATCACGCCTTCCACTTGGGGCTCACCGACGAAGGGCGAGAAGACTACACCCGTCAACCCTCGCGCCAACAAGCAAATTTCTGGCGCTGGTTCTGGGGACTCCAAGTGCTAATATAGGGGAGTTGCACACTACCCTTTACCTTTATTTTTAGTCTTGTTAGTTTATCTTTCAGTTTTTATCTTTGTGTCTTTTATCAAAAACTACAAAAAAATCTGGCACACTTGCTGCTACTATGGGTTCCACTGAAAACACCAAGTTGTGTGACTTCACTAGTCACAACAAGCAAGACTTTATCTGCACTCCCATTGCCACACCTGCCACTTCAGCTACCTCTTATGAAATTAAACCTGCTTTGTTAAACCTTGTTATGAGAGATCAATTCTCTGGTGCTGGAGATGCTGCTGCTTTACACTTGAATAATTTTGTTGAATTATGTGATATGCAAAAGTATAAAGAAGTAGAGGGTGATGTTGTTAAGCTCAAGCTCTTTCCCTTCTCTTTAAGGGGAGATGCTAAAATCTGGTTTCAATCTTTGCCTAGAAATAGCATAGATTCTTGGGATAAGTGCAAAGATGCTTTATAGGGAAGTACTACCCTCCTGCTAAGATTATCCAATTGAGGAGTAATATTATGAATTTTAAGCAATTGGATAATGAACACGTTGCCCAAGCTTGGGAACGAATGAAATCTCTTTTTAAGAAATGCCCTACACATGGTTTGACTACCTGGATGGTTATCTAGACTTTTTATGCAGGCTTGAACTTTACCTCGCGGAACCTGTTAGATTCGGCCGCGGGAGGAACCTTTATGTCAACTACACTTGGTGCTGCCACAAAGCTTCTCGATGAAATGATGACCAATTATTCCCAATGACACACCGAACGCGCTCTAACAGGTAGGAAGGTAAATTATGTCGAGGAAATTACCTCCCTCAATGAAAAAGTTGACTTAATTATGTCTCTACTTACCAAGCAACCCTCTATTGATCCTCATGATGTTCCTTTAAATTCTTTGGTTGCTCAAGAACAAGTAGATGTGAACTTTATTGCTAGAAACAACTTCAACAACAATTCTTATAGGGGAAATTTTGCTAGCAATCCTAGACCGTTTCCATCCAACTATGGGAACAAAAACACCTACCCTAGCAACAAGAACCCCTCTTCTGAATTAGAAAGCATGCTTAGAGACTTTATCACTACCCAAAAAGCCTTCAACAAAAATGTAGAAGAGAAATTATCTAAAATAGATAATCTCTTTTTGAAGGTAGAAAGCTTAGCCCTTGATATTGAGATGCTCAAAATTAGAACCTCCCCCCTTCAGGAGAATAAGGCCACTCCTATTAATGCTATCCAATTACAAATCAATGAAAACATTAGGATGATGGCTAAACTTAAAGAAAGATGGGTTAGAGAAAAAGAGGAAGAGGATAGAATTAAGAGCCTTCCTACACACCACACAGTTTCCACTATCCAAATTGTTGAGGACACCCAAACTATTAGCACCCAATGCACTCCTAGTCCCGTTGGACCTATTAATGGTGATGCTAATACCTCAACTATAGATAAAGAAACTCCTATGAACATAGAGGGTTTCAAACAAGTGAGCCTAGATGACACTACTACCACTTTTGATAGTAGTGATATTGATTTTGATAGTTGTACCCTCTCAGAAGTTATCAGTTTGCTACACAAAATGTCTAGAGACCCCCACACAAGCACACTTAATCTTGCCTTCACAGAGCATATCACAAATGCTCTCATCAAAGATAGGGAGGAGAAGCTTAGAGTAGAAGCCTTCATACCTAGGAAGCTAGAGGATGGTTGGGATCCTATGATCAAAATTAAATTAAATAACTTCTCTTGCTATGCTTTATGTGATGTTGGAGCTAGTACCTCCGTTATGCCCAAAAGAATATTTGATATGTTTGAATTGAAACCTTTTGAGCCTTGTTCTTTTGGTGTTCGTCTTGTTGATTCTTCCGTAAAGAAACCTTTAGGGAAGACCGACGATGTTCTTATCATTGTCAATGACAACTATGTTCCCGTTGATTTTATTGTTATGGATATAGAGTGTGAACCTTTATGTCCAATCATCTTGGGACGTCCTTTTCTTCGCACTGTTGGTGCGGTTATTGACATGAAAGAGGGTTATATAAAATTCCAATTCCCATTTAAAAAGGGGATGGAACACTTCCCTAGAAATAAAATCAAGTTAACTTTTGGGTCCGTTACTCGGGCTAGTTATTCTCTTTCTCTTGATAAAACTTGATTCTTCTTTTTGCATTATGCCTAGCTAATGGCTTTAAAGAAGCGCTTTCGGGAGGCAGCCCGCAACGAATTTAGGTTTTTCTTTTTGCTTTTGTTGTGTCTAGATGATTGTTACTTCTGTAGCAACATCATTGTATCTTTATTTTTCAGCTTTGTGCCAAGTTATAGCCTCTTACAGCAAGGGAAGTAAAAGTTGTGACATGCTGTCCAGAAAACAGATTCTGTCCTCATGACCAGAAAATTCCAGAAAAATCCCAGTTCATCTTTTTTATCTGAAATTTTTACACGGTATGCTCTATACAATTACGAAACTTCCGTATGTTCTGAGTTTTTTTATTTGAGTTGCATAAGTGCCCCTAAAAAATTATTTACTCTCTGCTGTTCTGTTTTTCACAGATTCTACCACGGTTTGTCTCTCCTAACTTTTGCAAACCTTAAGCTTGCTTTTTCTTTGCAAAAACTTTTTGGCACTCTTGAGAAAAAGTAGCTCTTCAAGATTATCTTTATATACAGTGGAGAAAAATTATTTATTAAGGGTACTAACCTCTCTAATCAGCTTATGATGAGTTATATATGAAGGGAGTTTTCAAGTGTGCGATGGAAGCTGATGAAAGAAGATCCAGGAGTGTCAAGCGCTCAAGCTTGGGGATGCCCCCATGCATCCCCAATAAATATTCAAGGAGACTCAAGCGTCTAAGCTTGGGGATGCCCCCGTGCATCCCCTTCTCCATCAACAATCATCAGTTCGTCCTTCGTCTCACTATATTTTTATCACTTCATGCATTATGTGCTATGCTTGGAGCGTCTCGCTCTTAGGTTTTATATTTATTTCTTTAGCTTTGCTTGCTGTTCATAACAAGTTAGGTCATGTCTTACTTTGTGTGGGAGAGAAACATGCTCCACTTTCAAAATCTAGAACACATCATAGGATTTTTCATGCCTATCTTTTTGCTGTTGTGTGTTCTTTATCTTTTCATAGCTACTGCCATGTTTAGTCTTAGTTTTAGTTTGTCTTTAGCAAGAGCATTGGATTTTGTTTAGTTTGTTGTTGGAACTCTTTTTAGTTTTCATGTTTATCTTGTTAAGAGAGTTGGTTGTTGCACTGAGTTGTGTCTTGTCTTGAAAGTAGGTAATTGAGGTTGCTATTTAATTTTAGTAGTAGCTTGCAATAGTTTTGAGGTATTGATGTGAGTAATGTTTGAACTTTTGGTGTCAAGAGCTCTTGCCTATTAGTGATAGGTGTCGTATTTTGGGCAATCCGTGTTTATTTTCAAAACCTACAAAACTAGTTGAGAACTCTAGCTACTAGATGGATCACTACTCTTTTGAGGGGTCGAATATTGGAGAACACTCACGTACCATGAGTCGAGGATGCGCAAGAATAACCAAACCCCCATACACTCCTCGGGGTACTCGTCTCTTTGTGAACCTCCTTATTAGATTGAGAGTTACCGACAATAAGTGCATGAGTTCTTCGGACTAATGTAAGTATTGGGAGTTGACACTTCCACCTTCCCATATTTTGCTAGCCTTTCCCGTGCCGTGCATTGCCTTCTTCTCACTCCGAGAGTTGGTGTCCACCTTCGCCGGTACTTCCAAACCCTTGGCATGATACGCTCTGTCATCATAAGCCTCCTTATATCTTTCCTCAAAACAGCCACAATACCTACCTATCAAGGCATTTCCATAGCCTTTCCGAGTTACATTGCCATGCAACATCCACCTCTTCATGACTTGATCTTCTTGTCATACATGTTCTTGCTACACTGGCAGCGATATACATTGCATACATCATGATAGTTACATCTTCGTTATGTTTTGAGTACCTTGTAAAGTGTGAAAGATCTCCTTTACCTTCTTGTAAATTAGAGTGTTGCCCTTAAGTGAGGAAAAAATCCCAAAGTGGACACATTAAAAGATCCCAAAGAGGACAAATGAGAGTTAAATAGAAAGAGCCATTGAGGCCACCAAAAAATAGAAAAAAATAGAAAAAAGTGAAAAAGAAATAAAAAGAGAGAAAGGGGCAACACTACTATCCTTTTGAGAGATCCACACTAGTACTCCCTTTATATCCTTGTACTCCATAGAGATGATAATTATGCGTATAGCTATGTGGGGACCTTCACACTATAGAACTTGACTTGCATATTCCAAGGATGAGCCTCCTCAAAAGAGCTCTAGGTCTTCATGAGCAAGCAAGTTAGATGCACCCCCACTAGTTCCACTGGAGAGCTTCCTAGCTCGTATGTGCATCCGTTGCATGGCCATCCCTACTCCTCACATCATATCTATCATTCGACATCTCTTGCCTATGATTGTCCTCATTGATGTGAGCCTTTCACATCCTTTTTGTCTTCCTCCTCCACCATATTTTTCTCTTTGCCATCCTAAGTGTCAACTCTCGTGCTTACGCTCATCCACTGCATGAGTGCTCGAAATATCGAAAAGGAGTGGATCAAATTGACTTGTACCTGGCTAGTGGTCTGGGGACGAGTCAAGATAAGATTCCAAAGAAGACCAAGTGTGAAACTTTAGTAGATTGAGTTCTCAACACAAAAATACTTTTTCTCGTATTCCCTACCCCCCTTCTTGCACGCAAACACCATTTGGAGACATTCGAGTCACGGACAACGAGAGCTCTTGCACCTATTGTTCTTTTGTTACTTGTTTCAATGCTAATATAGACTCTTGCATGTTATGACTTGAATTGAATCTCTAACCTTGATTGCTTTACTTTTCAAAGTTCTTATATGGTTTCTAGCATGTCACCACAGAAATTATGTTGTTATCATTTACCCACTCGAGGACGAGCATGAATTAAGCTTGGGGATGTTGATACGTCCAAAACGTATCTATAATTTCTGCTTGCTCCATGCATGTTTTGTGTGATATTTTTATGATCTAGATACACTTTCATACATTTTTTATCATATTTGGACTAACCTATTAACTCAGTGCACCCCAGTGCCAGTTCCTGTTTTCTGCTGTTTTTCTATTTCAGTTTTCCCCCATATAAAAAGTGCCAGAAAAATTCAGATAAAAAACCAGCGTGATGGAAGCTTCGAGAAGAGCCCGGGTGGGGCCAGAGGGGAGCCTGGGGGGGCCCAGGCGGCCACCCGGCGCGGAGCCACCCCTGGCCACGCCAGGGGGGGGCGCCTGGGGCCCCTGGCCCACCTCTGGCTGCCCCCTTTCGCCTATTTATCCCCCGTCACGGGAAAACCCCGAAAAGGAGAACCCCATTCCGCGAACTCGCCTCTCTTCCGCCGCCGCCGCGCTTCCAAAGATCGGGAGCACCAGAAGACCTCTTCCCGGCACCCTGCCGGAGGGAGGATTGACCTCCGGGAGTCTCCTCTCCACCATGGATGCTCCCCGGATGTCTCGTGAGTAGTTTTCCTTGGACCATGGGTCCGTGATTAGTAGCTATGTGATGTTCTCCTCCCCTCTTTGATCTTCATTGTTTAGACCACGTGAGTTGCCCAACATGATCGAGGCACCTTTGTAATATTTCTGCTTTTGCTATGTTGAGTTTGATAGGATCTGATGGATTATGAGATTATGTTCAGATTGTGATTGAGTAATATATTTGGTTTTTATCTCTTATATTTTTATTCCTAAGTAATTCTTGCATGTTCCCCGTTGCTATTTATTGCTTTGGCCAAGTAGTAGGTAGTGACTCCAAGAGGGAGCGTTGTGCTAGATTGTGGGTTCATGCCCCCGGATGACATGCTTGAGTGACAGAAACATGAGTCTAGGGGATGTGCTGTTGCCACAAGGGGGAAAACAACGGTGCTTGTAACCGCGGTTACAAGGATTGTTTACTTTACGCAGAGTTCTTTTTAATGCAGTTGTCTGTTGCTTTGGGTTTACACTTTGGGTGGGGCTCGCAACTTAATACCAGCGAGATGTTTTGGATAGATATCTCAAGGTGGATGATTAGTAGTAGATGCAGATGGATTTCGGTCTACTTACCTTGGCGTACTGCCTGTGCTTTTGAACCTCTTCCTTTCTTTTGTAGCATAGTTAGCATTGCGGTGCGTTCATAATCCTGTCAATTGCCTTTCTGTAATTTGTTTACCTCACGTAGCAATTTTATCTTATTTTGGGAGAGAGACATCACTAGCGAACATCACGTATCCCGGTCCATATCCTTATCATTGTTTCCACGCTATATTTACTTTTCTGCATTTACTTTCAAGTTGCTATTATTATCCCTTGCGTTTTATCCTTTGTAAATAACAAGACTGGAGAGACTGACAACCTCTCTGAACTTCGTTGGGAACAAAGTTATCTGTGTCTGTGTGCAGGTCCGCGTCAGTAGCGCCGCTAACACCTACTTATCATCTCTGGAGTCCTACTGGAGAAAAACCTTGGTATCTTTACCGAGGGAAATTTGCTGCTGTGCTGCATCACGCCTTCCACTTAGGGCTCACCAACGAAGGGCGAGAAGACTACACCCGTCAACCCTCGCGCCATCAGCCATCAAATGGGTCCAGTCAACGAAGGCAAAAGATTAGTACCAGAGTGGGCACGACAAGTTCTTCCAACGTCCTCGTGCAGAATAACACAAAACAGAATGCTATGGGTGTTGAGCACAAGCTGAATTCCAAGTCAGCAACACTTGGTCAACAACAAAGAAACCTGCATCCAACAAATGACGCTCCCAGAAAGGCTGGGGTCACAAGCACACGCTCTGAAAATAGTATGAAATGCAACAGAAAGCGGGAACTGCATCCAAACAACTCTGCAAACAGAAGACCAAACTCTACAGCCAAAACAATCCCCAAGCCGAGAAGATTACCTGATGAGGGGATGCGCTCAAAGAAAAACCAGCCAGGTGATAAAATTCTCACTGAAATAAGCCCATGGCGTGTTCGGCACAATATTGTGATAGAGGAGCAATCTTCTTTCACCACAAACAAAAAGAAAATCAGCACTGAGATTGTTTCATTCACGTTTATCTCACCAGTTGAAAAATCATTACCTGGTTCTCAGTTTCCAGTCATTCAGTGAAAAAACGGCCGATAGAGAATTGGAACTCAGTGTCAACTTCACGCAATACATCTAATACTGAATCGGATACCATAGATGGTGATTATTTGAGACTTATTCTTGAGCAGAAGTTGAGAGAATTGACTTCTGGGGTGAGGTCACCCTTTTCTAAGCCAGCCAATGGTTTTCGAATATATGCCCCTTCATCGGGTTTGGATGATACGGCATCAACCTGTGACACATCCAACATTGTGTCTACTGATTATAATAGGGACTCCGTACAGTCTTTGAAGGATGGAAAAGACCCCCGGACAGATCTTGTATCAAAAGATGATCAGGTATGGCATTTGAGATACCACTCTTCCTATTATACATATTTCATGTCAACTACAATGTCTTATGCACGGTACCATTTTCCTTGTGAGCATTGGCTATGATAAATGCTAAAAATGTGGTTCAAACTTTGAGCTCAACATGCTGGCTGGAAAACAAACGATCATGTTACCTAGTTAGGCATAATATCTTTTCTCCATATAGCAATGGTACATTCTAGAGCAAGGATTAGTTTATATTGGCCTCCTGTTTCAAGATTGTGAAACCCTGAATGTTCAGTAGTTGATAGTGCAACATAAAGAGCGACAATTGGTGTTGTCCTTAGAAGTAAAAGCAATAGACTGATATTGGTGTTGTACATGATCAACTTTGATGCTTTTCCTCTGTTTGCTGTTCCGTTATCTCTTGATAGTGGAACCTGGTCCATTTCTGGATCATATGAACAAATAAATACATGATCAGCTTTGACAAAGATAGAAACACTGAATTGACCTCATTGATCACATAGGTTAGGTTGGATGTGAATTTAGCTTTCGTGTACTGCATTTGAGACATAAGAGTTTGAACAGTTGACCTTTTCATTTTGTGCAAAACTTGGGAACTAACTGTGCCATCAATACAGCGCTGAGCCTGGATTTATGTATATGTCCATCACAAGTTAAGAACTTGTTTATATGCTAACATTAGTTTCTCTTTATGGTCAGTCATCTCAATCTGTCAAGTATGATAATGATTTCATTGATCACAAGTGGATTTAGTGCATCTTCACCCCCATTCTACATGGGAAGCTTCTCTTTCAACAGGAACCTGCAGCTCTGCGGAGAGTCGAACAAATGCAAATGGTGAGTGAGTATACAGTTGCTTTGTTGTTGCTATAGAACTAGCCACATATCTTTCTCAAAACCTTCAATATTTCTATCCCTTTTCAGAATCAAGGTTATTCAGTTCAACAGAAGGAGCAGCAACATCTGGTTCGACACACTATGGTAGGGTCCTAGAAGTGGAGGCTTTATCAGAATATTCTGACACAACCTCATCAATCACGACAACTTTAGCTGAAACAACACACACATCAGAAAGCAGCAGCCCATGTCGTATGGAGATAAAGTTCTTAAGAGAAATACTGAATGCTATTTCTGTCAGAGATCACGCTTGCTCTTATTTTGAGCGATTTGATAGCTCTGGTATCCTGGATCCACATTTGTTTGTAGAACTAAATGGCAATTTTAGGCTGCCAATGGGTGAAGAAGAGGGAAAATCTTTCGGATAGATCCGGAGGCTTCTCTTTGACTGCGCGAACGAAATATTAAGCGTCAAATGCGCATACTACTTCAATGCTGGTTACAGCTCATGGTTTATGGGGATGGTTGTTCTGCAGAAGCTCTCGCCAGAATAAATGTACAAAGAGATGAACAGTCTGAATGTTGCCGAGGAGTGGATGGTAGATGAACTCGTGTACAGAGAAATTAGTTGTCCTCTTGGGAGCTGGGTCGATTTCAAGACGGAGTCGCATGAAGCCGCAAAATACATAACAGCAGAGTTGCTAGAGTCCTTGGTGGATGAGATGGTTGCTGATCTTCTATATTGGTAGTTTGGTCATGCAATTATTGTGCATTTTGTTTGTTGAGAACTACTACTGGGGCGCTAACCTGCCTGCAGTTTGATGATAGATCGATGGCTGCCAGAGGCATTCTTTACCTTTTTTGGGGGACCATTGAGTTGTCATGATGCAGAAAATAGCAAGGCATTGTATTTTTTTCTTTTCTTTTCTGAATAACATGGTCCATTGTTAATGAAAGTAGATGGTATGGTAGTGTTGTACAATGTGACATCTTTAGCTGTGTGAATTGGTTTATGTTCTTTGCAAACTATACCATGGGTAATTATTTGTTGTCTGGTAAGATAGCTTCTCTTTTCAGCTGTGTTTCTCTCTTGTTGTCAATGGAGGTAACCGGTACTGCATTGTCGTACGGCTTGACATCTTTAGCTATATGAATGTTGTCTGTTCTTGTAAACTATATCGCGGACAATTTTTGTTCTTCTGGTCAGAAGATAGCAGAAACAAGTCTCTCTTTTGTCTGTTGTATTTATCGTGATCTGAAGAAGCACATATTTGGTCATCCTGGTAGCAGCAGAGTACTGAAAACTGTTGTATAGTCTTGCATTATTTGTCTACGATTTATTCTCTTGCAGTTGTAAAATCTGGCTCTACTTTGTTTCCCTCATAATCACTTGGCGGAATCTTATTTTTTGTTTTTGTTTTGAGAAATGACTGAATCTAACCTGAGCCACCTGCAATTGTATTGCACACTGTGGCTCATGTTCCTAATGGTTGGGTTGCTGGTAGGTTCACAAGATCTCACGTAAAAGCTTCGATTATTGTGTTGAGAAATTGTCATTCCCTAAAGAGACAAATTATAGGGTGATTTCTTAACAAATTGTCGCATGGACCCCCATGTCATGAGTGCTCTTGTCGAAATGGAATCCTGAAGGAAATCAAGTTAATCTAGGATCGTTAACAGCTGGATGGAGTTCAACTGCCCTTTTCTATTATTTCTATTGTAAATTCTAGCATCAACGCTATCATTTGTGTTTCTATCTAACTATGGCAAAGAAGCAGACACATCATCTCATCTTCTCCCAGCTCCACTGCCTCCATCTCTCCCGTTCACCGCGTTCCAGTGGATGGAGCCACCCTTACCGGTTATCAAATCAAATGCTCTACCACGGCCTCTTGTACCAAGGCAGCTGGCTAAGGCGGGGCATTTCCCTGCACGAAGGGTGAGTTCATCCTGCCACTCCTTCTGCACACCTGCACTCATGCAGTTCCTTACGCAGAATTCACATCACATCCTTCAGCATGGCTTATTCTCAACCTTGGACAAAATAATCTACACGAGAGCTTGTTCGATCCATTTGGCATGTTCCTAACTCCTGATGCCTCACACACCTATGTTGATCTTAATCTCTAGGATGCGAAAAACATTGAACGGTAGATGGTGGACATGCTTGACTGCTTCACTGGATTGTTAAACTTGAAGTAGACGAGCAAGCACTGAGTTTGTGGTTCTCTTATAGGTCTATCATTTGTTATGGTTGAAAGGCCATTAATTCTCTCCCCCCAAAAAGTATACATTCCTTTTTTGGGGAATCGGTCCACTATAAATTAAAACACTTTTGGTTGGTGGAGTATTTTTTCTATCTATATTGCCGCTTCTTCCAACTAAAGACATATCCTGGTGCAAAATCCATTTTTTCTCTTTCAAAATGGAGGCTTGACCCTCGACCTCTGTATTATTGCGACGAAAACAACCATATTAATTAAATTAGTCAAAAATAGGACCTATATATGTATCACATAAATACATGGCTACACACATTACTGGTAATGAGTGTTGTACAACGTCGCATAATTAGGAATGGTGCATGTTCTTTGCAACTATAGCGTGCGTAACTAGAAGATATATAGCACAACCTATTAGACTCTCTTTTCAGCTGCATTTGTCTTGTGTTGTTAATGAAGGTAGTTGATACTTGATTGATTTAAAAGTGTGTCAGCTTTAGCTGCATGGATGATGCTTGTTCTTGCAAAAACTACTCCTATAATGGAATTAGTGTGAAAGAGAGATGCTACGGGATGGAATTGGATGTGGAGACCAAAAGCGTTTGGATTACCAACATCTAGTGATGTACACAGAGTCCCGAATAGTTTGAACAACATCCAAAACTCAACGGTAACTGCATGTGCACCAGTCTCTTTTCAGCAATTCGTCGATCATATTGTCCAAAAGCCTCAGACGTAGCCTTTGACAAAAGGTTTGCTTCCAGCCGCAAGATTGTTTGCCGCTATTTCTTCTACATCATCTTCATTAGTGTTCAAGATTTAAAACTTCAGTTGTTGTTCTTTTTAGGAAAATTGTAGGTGGGTGGTGGTTTGCGCTTGGATAAGTAGGGTCTTTGTTTTCCTCAATATTAATCAGATCTAAGATGCCTTTGGGTGTCTTTATTTAAGAAAAAAAGAATAACTTTCTTTCAACCGTGTTTGACTATGCCAAAGTAATTCTAAGGTGATTACACTTTGCACAGGTCTGTTCATAAAAAACAGAGTAATAATAGGAAGTTGTTTCACAAACATCAAACTTCACCACTGAAATAGCCACTTTTGTGTAACACTTGTTGGTTTCATGTGTATGTGCAGATTGTACTAATACATTTACAATCTACACATACATATTTATACAATCTGTTCGTACTAAAAAATGTAACAAATACGTTTCATATATATTATTGTATTAATGTAATTTGTTCATACTAAAAGGTGTAACAAATATGTTTCATATATATTATTGTAATAATGTACATTATTCGTACTAAAAAGGTGTAACAAAAATGGTTCATATATATTATGAGTACATTTTTTTGGTGAATTATATTTTGCATGAAACATATTTGTTACCTTTTTTCTGTCATGTCATTTCTTCCAACCAAGGGCATAAGCCTAGTGCAAAATCAAATTCACCACGAAGCAATTATATGTGAACCTAAATATATATTGGCATGCATATACGACTGTCATACTATAGATGTTGGGGCGTATTTGCCTTCCTAATGGAGGCAAGTCCATTTACATTACACGATCACATCATGCCGTCCATCTCAAGCCCAAATCTTTTTGCCGGGCCAATAATCACTTCTATCACATCACGGCATGTGTTTGCCTTGCCCTCCAAGATCATCCGCATTGGCTAAAACGGGCGTACATGGCTTTTGCTATGGAGACGCTCAAGTCAACAAGTTCATGCTGACATTGTTCGGAGAAGATCATTCGAGGAAAATCCGCATCACATGCTTTATCAGGGATAGTTAATTTTCTTGCGCCAAATACTGTTCGCAAGAGTATATACCACCACCCTAGCATATTAAGAACTCCTGATGCCTCACACACCCATGTTACTCGATCGTCAATGTCAGGAAGAATTGAACCGCAAACATTTGTCTTAATTATCTAGAGAAAAATTTTGTGCGGTGTTGCTGCGTGGGTGCTCTCACTCGACTTCAAAATTTGAACCGTAGAGTAAACCCTGTGTTTGTGGTTCTTTTATGACCACCATGTTCCTATATGACTGCAAGGTGCAAGATAGGTACGTGTTAAAGTCTATTGTGAACCTGATCCAGTGCAAAAGCACATCTGGTTGGTGGTCTGTTTTTCCTAGCATTTAGTTTCTTTCAACTAAGGACATATGCCTTGCGCAAAATATATGTTTGGTGGTTAAACTATAGATGCTGCTGGCCCTACTTTCCTTGCGTTATGGAGTCAAATTCATGTACCAAATGTGAGCACCGATATTTATCTGCATCGCGATTGGTGCATCGCATCACTGCACGCTCGCCGTTGGCCACAGGGACCCCCCCTTGGTCGACACACTAGACTTCATGTCAGAGTATGGAGGCTCGGGGCTCACGCCGAGCGTGTGCACCGGCCTCACCACTCGAGGATTTGCTTCGAGGGCCTCCCCCTCCACGCCTGGGACGAGCATGCCATTGCCGCAGCTGTTGGGTTCATGTGCTCACTATCGAGGAAATCACGAAGATCAAGACGAAGGCCAAGGTTGTGGGGCTCTGGGCATGGACGGTGTGCCAGCTTGTCACGATCTACTCTCGATTTCACTTAATCTGATACACAACAAGAATGAGAAGGGGATCGAGAGCCAAGGTGGGAGGAGATACAACATAAGATGAGGAAAGAGAGCCGGTTCAGGTGTCCGTTCTTCGATGCCAAATCAACATGCGTTGTCATCCTTAAGTAGTTTGCTGTCCCCTTTGCCCTTGGCCCGCGAAATGGATTGGATAGCCCACTTCAGCTTTTCTATCCTGCGTGTCACCCATCCGACAACCCATGTGACAGTGGGCACATGACACTCCCCTCCTTAACAACTGTCTTGCCTTTAAGCCGCCATAATACAAAACTTGAAGATTGTAGCCACCAAGATCCCCCAGAGCATGCAATTCCTCACCGATAGCCAGAAGACAGGAGAGAGAGCACTTCTTGCCAATGGTTTGAGCCACTTGAACTTAAGTCATCCACATCACAAGTGTCACACCGTCATGTTTCAGTGGTCTCCCAAGAATAATCGTGGTGTCTTGATAGTGCTCATCATTGTTGCTTGTGCAAAGTCTAGTCCACTGGTGACTAAGGTTGCTTGCATAAGTTGATGTACCACTCAACTCCAGAATGTTCGCGACATATCGATCAGAGATCCATAAGAGTTCAAAGGGTATAAGGCACCAGTTTCTTCTTAGAGTACACAGATCATGTTGAGCACTATGAACCATCTTGTCAATCCCAACAGCAACCCCATAAAAAGATTGATGGCCTTGTTGTGCTGCCGCTGCGCGGACGCCGACGCCTTGTTGTTGCTGGCCCGACGCGTGATCAGGATGACGCAGGGCATCGTGGCGGCCCTTGCCCGGCCGTTGCGCGCTCGGTGTCGAAGGCCCTTCGTCGGGAAAAAAATTCTATGAGACTGGGTTTCATAAGATAGGAAGTGAGACCCAGCCAGATGAACGCCACGTAGCATGTTTTAATCTTAAAGCAGCTTTCAATCCCAATTAGTTATTCCAGATTGCAAACTTCTGTCATGGCCTCAAATAGGTAAGTGACTTAGGTTTATTTCTTTCTCGGTCAGGGCAGCGGCCGTGCATCGACTCGCCAACGACTGACTACTCGTTCATGGTTGCGTCGCGGCATCCGGTGAACATCACGTTGACAACTGCAGTGGGCACCATGAACTACGGCAAACTGTATGCATGCCTCTAACAAAGCCAAGAACATCTTGATGATGTCTAGATAGAGTGTGAGCGATAGGGAGAAGCTTGATGCATCTCGATGTCGTGGTCGATGAGGAGTTCGTCCGGCCGTCGGGAACGTGCTATTCACCGGCCGACGAAGAGGCGTAGCGCCGGTACACCGATCTGACTCAACTGCAGGGATGAGCTTCTTCTGCAGGGCTGTAGCCTAATGGCAAGGGAGCACAGTGTCGTTTTCAGTAACCAGGATTCGATCCATGTTCGAGACAAATTTCTGATTTCTTATAAGGAATGCTTTTTCGATATAAAAAAACCAAAGATGTTAATGCCCATGAAGTTTAATTTTTTTCTACACGGCATGCATCTCAGCTCACCATGGATGGTTCAGTGCAGTCCTTGACGAGAACCATCAGCCACCGGCATCGGCGTCTCGTATGCTCGCTATTGTCGGGGAGGAGTTGGTCCGACCGTCCACAACAACGTCATGCGCCGTACATGTGATGTTCAATAGATCAATAACTTGGCGTGCGAACGAACCATAGACAAGCCGCCGGCGACGAGCTTCCTCGGTGAGGCCATGAACAAAAGGTCATTCGTGCCGTTTGGTCGCCGCCGTCGAGGCATTGCGTCTTGTCCGTCAGGCACGCGTGCGCGTGCGAAATACTATGCATGACACACCACATGTTTTTTTAGGAACACAGTACAACTTTGACGTTTGCATACACAAGTATACAATCACCCTTATGATGCATACACGCACACCCTACCTCTATGAGCATCTTCGTAATACTGAACCGTACATCATCTTGAGATTAACGAGTGGAAATGGTTTAACGTATTCACCTCCTTCTCTGTTTCGCATCCTCTACTACATTTTTTTGTTCCAGCCAAGCAGGAAGATATGGCGTGGCGTATAAAACAGTAGGAACAAAGTGCACATCATTTCACAGATGAATGATAGATTAGGCAGTAGAATCATATGCAATCCAAGGAGTACCGCCGAGGGTTTTTGTGGATGTTGCAATTTTGAGGATCCATGGGTAGTTTCCGATGCCTTTCATGCCCACACTATTAAATTCAAATCCCTATTGTAAGGATACAACATATAATGAACTAACACAATAGGATCATTCTAAGACACCGAAATGCAACGAAGAGCATGTTGTTCATCGTTTGCTTAGGAGGGCCTTTCTTAGCTTGCCATTTATAAAGACTTGAGTTGTACCATGGGTCTGTGTCCTTCGGTAGGTCAACAGTTAGGTAACCTTTGATTACAAACTTGGTCCTTCGGTGGCGCAGAGGATTTGAGAGCATTTAACTAATGATGGATTTCCTTCGTTTTTGCTAATTTTCAATCGCTTGACATTTAGAATGTGTAGGACTTTTACGTGGATAAGAGAGGAAGCAAACGAGGACGAATGCGAGGAGGATGTATCAAGCGATAGCGAGGCACGAGGTCACCAACAAGGCCGATCTAGAAGCAAGCCAAAGTCGACGATGATGCGGCTCGTTGAGGCGTTGTAGAAGGTTGTAAGTCGCAGAATTCGAAGGTACGTCTGAGGAGCATATATTTGACTCCCTTTTGGATTGGACATTGCCCAAGATCAAGACGGCAACACACATATGACCTCGACATTACCTGTGAGGGCTTGAAGGTGATACCACCGGAGGAGGTGACAAAAGATGCCGGGGGCGTTGGAAGAGAGGAGAAGGGTGAGAGAGAAATCGCAACAATGGAGCTGAAACTGTTCCGATGAAGAAGAAATCTATCAGTCCTTCGATTGATGATCAGACGATTCATTAAATCGATCTACATAAAATATGATTTTAGGCACCTAATAGATAGGTGACCCCCTTTTTCTAAGAGGATTTTTTTGTTAAATTCCTGAACTCTACATTAAGACCAATGCTCCTACCCAACACAATAACTTACTATTACTTTTACACAATTCATGAAAAATAGAGACACATGCTAATGTTTCATTCTCGAGAAGCCAAATGGAGCCGACGTTGTGTGGTTCAAGTGCCAAACATCATACTAAACCTCTTTGTCTTTCCTGGTCGCTCTGCAAAGTTTATGTCAGGCGCTATCCGGGCCACGACCGGTCTCGCCTCCCATGCGCATATTTTGTATCTGTACTGGTTGCGAGCGATATCGGTCAGCACCTGGAGTCTGATTCCAAAGTCTTAATACAAGCTCCAAAGTGGCAACTCCATGTGGTAACTCCAAGGATAGTGTCTCTGGAGTCTGATTCCAAAGTCTTGATACAACCTCTGAACTCTTTGAACCTTTAGGTGGTGGGTTTTCCGAGGGTGTTGATCACACTATCCCCTTTCCCTTTCTCCCGTTTCGTGTTGTTGAACTCATGTATTTCCGTTATGTTCAATAATGGAAAGGGCCGTGTGCCTGGTTCCAAAAAACCCCCTCTGAATATGATCGGTCCATGATCGGGGTCCTGCTACGTGTCACATAGTTTGTGTTTTGCAAACTTTGAGTATTTCAGTTTTAGTTTTTGCAAAAAAATTTGTAATAAAGTAGCCCACGAACTAGCTGCTTTTAGCTTCAGGGTGGGGGCGGCTGATCAATCTTGGATTGAGCAGGCTCCGGATTTTGTATTTGTACTGGTTGCCAGCGATATTGCTGGGTAGGTTCAGTAATGGTAATGGTTATTTCGGCTTAAAAAAAACAGAGGCGCAATGAGGAAGAAGAACGTAGATGCCTACGAACATACGGCGAGGCCGGTCCTGAGAATTCAGAGGCCCGTGGTGAAACTATAATCAAAAGGCTCATTGGGGCTCTTAGTATAAATCTCTACTCCTAAAGTACCAGTTTTTACGTCGTCTCGTCTACAATTACCCCTCCCACATCGATCGATAGCCTCTCCCACCCACCGATTTTTCTCGTACATAATACCCCACTCCTTCCCAGCGATTGTTCTTAAAACCCGGCCGCCTCACACCTGGTTTTTTAAACTGAATAAAACCCACCTACCTCAGATACAGATTCAACCGAATCAATCAGAATAAAAACTTTCATATGCTTAACCCACAGATCTGCTGGTATGTCAATGGATCAAAACTTTCATACTTTTCATACTAGACCAACAAAAATCAATGAATCAAAACATTCATATGTGTGGCACAACATGATAGCTGGCAAGGTGTCCGGCGATCGCTGGCAATCGTCAGCGGTTTGCTGATTCAGAGAACTTCTGCGATCCCTGGCAGTCCATGGAGACCCTGCGGCCTGCGTTTTGCTGGTTCAGAGAAATTGCAGCGATCCCTGGCGATCTTGCGTTTTTCTCCTTCGTTTTGCTGATTCAGAGAACTTGCGGCGATGCCCCAAGTCCACGATCCGATTCCTAAAATCACGCCGGATACTTTTCCTATGTGCAGTTTGCTCTCGATGAAATCACGGATGCAAACCATCCATCGGGACGCATCCCGCACCGGGAAGATTGACCCCGTCGCGATGAGCAGGAGAAGGAGATAGAGGAGTGCATGGAGCACGTCAGGAGGGAGGTACAGGAGAAGGGCTACAACACTCATGATCTGGTATGATTAGTCAACCTCGCTGCTGTTTAAAACTTGCAGTTTTCCTCCGATCCGGAAGCTACAGACTTGACTGCCAGCATGGCTGCATGTAGCTGCCGCCTCGCGCAGAGAAGGTCGCCCGCAATACGCGAGGCCATCTTCTCCTTCGGCCGCGTACGGATCTGGCGCCAGCGTCCGCACCACCATGCCACCTCTCTGTCCACCGTTAGCCACGTACAGTTCAGGCCTTCAGTGGAGCCAGCGAATGCACCGACAAGCCGTCGTATCTGTCACTTCCCGATTGCCGGGGGAGTGACCACACATTGCTGGTTGATTTTGCACTCAGCACTCAGTAGTCAGTACTCACCCTCCCACCAAAGTGTTTTACCTCCGTCTGTCATTTTGTACTGCAGTGCCATTTGAATTTTTTTTCATAGATGAGAGAAGATGGATAAATAACAAATTCGTGCTCAGATTCTCATTAGTTTAGTGCTACGAGTAATAATTTGTAAAAAAAATGGTTTCCTACATTGTACTTCGTCCATTCCAAAATGTAGTGCGCCCACGTTTTTCGAGGTTCAACTTTGACCATAAATTTAACCATCGAGACCGACTACGGCGGGAGAAAAAATTATATAATCGAAAACTTCTTTCAAACACGAATTCATTGATATAATTTTTGCTCCCGTCGCAATTGGTCTCGTTGGTTTAAATTATGTCAAAGTTGAAGCACGGAAACCGAAGACGCACTATATTTTGGAATGGAGGGAGTACCATCTCTACTGCAGCGCACACGTGCCTAACTCTGAAGCACTTTTGTTCTGCATTGTATCTTTCATTCCCAGCAATTAGCAAAGACAAATGTTTAATGAAAACTGATAGCCTAGCAGGTTAAATTTCATGTATATGCATTCGTTTTGTTTGTGTAAGTGGATGATGACGGAGAATTTGCAAGGAGGCCATGATTTAGTGTCGTGGCTGCTTGCCACGTGCTATTGAGTCCTAGCCGTGGTTACAACATCACGTGGTCGAGATGTTGAATCTCACTATGGTATGCACATCATTTGTACTTCCAATTTCTTGGTGAATCTAATTGTTCTGTCATGACTCTTGAATTACGTTTGGTTTAGAATGACAATTAGAAAGAATTGCAATGAAATGGAAAGAAGAAGATGGTTAGGACTGGCTATGAGAGGAAGAGCATGGCCTTAGCTTTGAACTTTAAATTCTACTTAGGCATGATGGAAAAATCGGCTTTAAAAGGTGTTATTACTTTGTAATTTCCGGTCACTTGCAACTGTTTTTTGTGCTTTTGCATTAAACTTATTTGTGGTTCTTGCAGTTGGTTCTGAGTAACAAGTCCATCTTGCTGATACTACCGTTCAATCTTTACTTGGAGTCTAAAAGAACTATTGGTAAGCTACCCTCGATACAGTCCATGATTTATAGCTGGTTATATTCTCCACCAATGCGTAATTGTTGGTCCTGAGTGTTAGGCATGTACTATTTACTACATACACATATTTTACTCAGTTACCGGTTTCTATGCTTGTCATTTCAGAGAAAAGAACACATTCTGTTGGAAAACTATTTTTTGGCGTGCCTTCTTTGTTTATCTTAACTGGTGTGCTTGGATATCTTTTCATCGATTGTATTCATAAATCATCCGTTAATCACTTACTTTCTAGGAGTAACATTCTTGGTAAAACTATCAATCCTATGTTTTGAGATTTAGAGATCCTGGCAGCAATTCTGCTTATCCGATATTGTTTTTCAGGTTCACAGATCTGGACGTTCGTCTTGCCAACAACCTTGAAAATGCCAACTTGTCGCGCAAGATCACAGAGAAGGCTGGTTGGACACTTGAGCAGGGTCTAGAAGAGAAGTGCAAGGAACAGATCTACAAGAGAAGTGACAATAATTAATGGAGAGCTGCACTAGAGTTAGCTTGTTCCTATAACGGAAACCGTCGATTCACGCTTACCTTCAACAAACAAGTTATGTTCTTCTAGATCATCCTATACTTCATGGAAAGAAAACTACAATCCCATTTTATTATCAGACATGCAGGACGTGTATGATGATATGATCTTGCAGAAACTATCAGACTTTGACCATGGACACGGATTCCATGAAACGATATCCGGATATTTAACCTTGTGCATAGTGAAATTGTTATGTTTAATGGCTTATGCCTAATGTCTGCTTCATTTCACAATTGGATCAGATCCGTCACGTACTGATGGAGCTCGGGATAGAGGTTGGCTGAAGGAGGGATACATCGTCAGCTGCAAGAGAAACAATGGGACCACAATTTATAGACAATGTTTCTAATCTAGGTGAAATTGTAAATTGCAGAAAATACATATTGCTTACAAAATCATGTGTCTATAAGGCCAACACAGGGTTATATGAAAACATTTAGAGATAAGAAGGTATGCTTGTGAGTGTCAGTATAATTGGTTTTTGAAGTGTATATTTGTTGAAACGTGCATTGCACATACAGATTTCAAGGAATTTTTTGCAAAGTAAAAATATTATAAAGGAAATGCAATTTTCTGTCGTGAGAGAAATGTTTTCAAAGTTTCTGCGAAAAATGCTAGACTTTTTTATATTAAAAAATATCGTAAAACAGATATAATCATTTATAGGGTTAAATATGATTTATAGGTGAGCCTACTGCTTAGCTTGATTATAAAAATGCTTATATGTTTCACTTTTGTATATCATAGACAAAACTGACGGATTCAGATGATGCTTTGGAAACGTTGACTGGCGTAGCGATGATGGATTGGATTGAAAATTCATCGAGTATTACACAACCAGAAGAGGCCCATACAAATAGTTCTTCTTAATTATATGTTGCATATGATTATTATATATAATATAAAAGGTGTGTAATTGTTTTGCAGACTATGAGAGAGATCGAGATGGATTCTAGCGTCATCCAAAAAGATTACAACGACAAGGGTTCTGAGGAGGAGAAGTCGGCAGAAGGAGGGGGGAATTCACTCGGTTTCATAAAACAAAATGGTGTGCAAACGGTGATAGCTCATAACAAACCAAAAAAAGGAAAATATAAATGTTATCCCAGAAGTTATTCGTTTTGTGATTATCATTTTTCATTTGTGCTATATTGTTTTTTGTATTCAGTCAATTTTGCTCATTTTTTATCATGTCGACATACTATATATGTACCCCTAGAGATATTACAGTCATTGAATCAATCAGATCTGCCGCAAAAAAAGACCAATTTTGTGGATCTTGGAGATGTCTTGTTATCAAACGATGAGTTGGAATGCCTTATAAAGAATGATATGTTCTTGCACGATGGTGTCAGAACAATCGCATAAATTTTGTACTTAATAATATTAACCTATGCGTAATATCTAATATCATAATACATTTTAAACGGGAAATTGTAGGTGATAAATGCAAACATATATTGTATGTACGAGACATGGTCGGTGAAAAAGTATATATATTATTAGCACATTTCTATCTGGACAGATAAAAATAGTTGGAGAAAAAGACATACACCCATCAAAATATCGTCATATCGTACAAAAAGTTACTCCCTCCATTCCTAATTATAAGGTGTATAGTTTCTTTCAAAAAGTCAAACTTATTGAACTTGGACCAAATTTGTAGATAAATATATTAACATAAATTATACCAAAACGGTATCATTAGATTCATCTTGAAACATATTTTCATATTATATTTATTAAATATCATAGATGTTGATATTTTTTGCTATAAATTTGGTCAAAGTTAAAAAAAGTTTGACTTTTAAAAGAAACTATACACCTTATATCAAGGAACGGAGTGAGTAATAAGTTTGTGCAACCAGATATGGTTAGTCTCACCTCATTATATGTACATTATTACCTCATTATATGTACATATAATGATTTATTCTTTTTAATTACTCCATATGTATAATTATTATTACTATTTATCTAATTGTATATATGACTTATATGATATTTATCTATTCCTTCCAATTAACATTCCTCGGACCCATTGGCATGAGATTCCATTACTGGACTCACTTGGTGCTCGGGTCAAACGGAGTAACCTTGTTACTACGGTAACTTTCGTTTATTTTTGGTACCCTTGACATATCTTTTGTTTAGTACTTGAATCTCTATTTTTTAATATAAATTAGTTATGAGGACTTAAGATGCCTTTTTAAATTAGTTGAACAAAGTTTAGAGTTTAACAGAGATCATAAATGGCCCGATCTCAATGTTATGAAATGGACGATCATAGAACAGTTCCAAGAGGCAATGCAAACGGATGGGTAAGCTTTTGTCATAAATTGAAAATTATTGTGTTTCGTACCCTTGTCATATAATAAAAACTATAATCAAGACAAATTAAAATTTAATCGATCACATGTCGATGGGTATAATGAACATTATTGTTTGTTCAAATAGTTTGTTTATTTGATTCTTTTGGATGATATTCTAAATAATCATTCTATAATACTGTAGCGCATCGTGTGGACTGTTTATGCTAAATTATATGGAATATTGGATAAGAGATGCATTATATGGTCATTTTCATTTTCATAGATTATCTCATCATTTTAACTGAAAATATTATATGAAAGTTGATTTAAAAAATAGCAGGAGGATATGAAACACTTTTGACAAAAAATAGTTGTCATATTGCTCGATTCAGACTTGAATAAGCTAAAAGGAAATCTGATATATTACCAATCTGATGATGAAAAAGGTTTAAATAATTCGGATGTTGAGTTCCTAGATGATCCACCTAACGGAGTCAAAGAAAAACGGCATACCCCAATCCCCGTCATGCACGTGGATCAACATGAATTAATTATCGAGCTTTGCAACTACATCGCATCTATCGATGATGCAAAGTGTTTGGAGTAAGCATCATTTAGGAATATGTAATGTGACAATATACATTATTATGACTCCTAACATCCATTTTTCAGGAAGGAGTGGGTGCGAAACTCAATACCCTATCCAATGGATTTAAGTCTCAAAAAAATTTCAAGGTATAGTTAACATGGAGCAACCTATGGATAATGATTGTTTCAACATGGCCGTGCATTTACTTGGATATGATGAGTCATTAGTGTTGGTAGACCCTCCTGAACACTACATGGATCTAGGATTTTGTGTAAGTTATCACAATTATTACTTCAAAAACATTAGTGTCAACATGTTTCTAAGTTGTTTTTCTTATTCAGACCATGATATTAGATTCAACACGAGATCGAAAGTTCTGTGATAGGACAACTATTCAAATGTTGGCAACACTGTATTGATTACAATATCTCATCGTGCAACATGGTAAGTAAGATCTTTTGTCCGCTGTTTTCATGGTTGTCGTGGTTTATTGTTTCTAATAGCTATCACTTTTAGATTTATCTTCCATATGCATCCATCGGTCGATACATGTATTGATAAACATGCACGTCTTGTAAATATTCTGGACCCTATCCTTATATCACAATCGCCAAAGGTTAAAAATCTAAGGCATTTAGTGAAATTACAAAGATTTGAGAGGGAATTCAACGACACACTCAAAATAAAGCAAATCGGATATATCTAAATGGCAACATGTATTCCCGCCTTGTATTCCAACAAGCATGGACGTGCATTCTTTAGACGTCGTGTAAATATTCTGGACGTCTATTTTGTTTTTTATTTTATGCTTTGGTGGAATGGTAAAAAATTGGTTCATCCGGTTATCATGATGAGTAATCTTTATTACACATTTTAATACCTTTGACATGAAGTATTCGTGCTGACTACATATATTGTTTGTGCAGGATGGGTATGAGTTGAGAATCCAGTTTTTATTATACTTGCTCAAACATTATATGAATGAAGCTAAAGAGAACATTCCTGATATTGTGCGAGATTTTTTTAAGCGCATCAAGTAGATCTTAATTTGAAACAGATATTAAGTTGGATCATTTATCTATATGACCATAATGTTAAATTACATTTATATAAATTTACATTATAAGTAAAGTGAACTTCAATTACTACTTGATTGTATCCATGCTATCTTTTCTTTACATGTAAAACTTAACATGTGCTTTGATAGTGTTGTTTTTAAATAAATTATTGTAATATAATCATTTATGAGACCATTGTCGTGGAAAAAAAATCGATACTATGAAGTGTGGATTGTGATTTCGATGACAAATGCACCTTCCTACCACCGCGTCATTCTCTAATATTAAATTTCAAAAGCCCGTCGCAACGCACGGGCATTCTACTAGTGTTTAAATAATAATTGACATATGTAAATATCAATTTTTGTCAAAGAAAATAATTAACTGCATCTAAAATCAGTGTGCATAATAACTAAAGTATTACATATTACCTTCAAAATTTTCTTCAAGTTGATGTTAACATTGGTATTATCCATGTTGACGTCAACATTGTCTTCTCTAGAAATATTACCATTATCTTCCCGATTGACATTAGTTGGGTTATTCGCAAGAACTATCACCAACTCGTTTGGATTTTTTGAAGTGTTCGTATTGCTGTTAAAATATTTACGAAGGGATCCTCTAAATGATACCTGTTCGATCGATCGAGAATTCGAGAATCTGAATTAGGAAAGAAAAATAAAAAACAATAACAGGCGAGGGCAAAGGGCGCGAGCAAGCTTACCTGGCGCAACCGTTGCTTGTTCATCGAATTGAAGACGATTAGACGAACCGGAAAAAGGGCATGGAACAACCGAACGAACAGAAAATCAGGAATTGATCCCTTTCCTTTACTCTCCACGTTCTTTGCCAGTACTACATGCAAACGTGGGCCAGGCCGTTGTCTTTATTTTTCTTTCCTGAGCTAGCTGCAAAATTTTTCACTCGAAAAACACAGATGTATAAGCCTACTTACACAATACTCCAAGGCCGGGGCGGGGAGGCTCCCCTGACTTTTTGTGGGCCCGGGGCGGCCACCCTGCCCCGGGGCCGGCAGACACGAGGTATCAGTCGACCAAGTGCGCGCAGCGCGGTGACCGGCAGCGGTGCGGGCAGGACGTGAAGGCCGCTGACGCCGCGCGCACCTCGCGTGCCCCCTGCGCCTTCCCTCGCCGCCTTCGCCATTGCCCTGGCGTGTCCGGCCCGATAGATGACGAGTCTTGGGGCGTCATGGGAATTACGAGTTATGTGGATCGTGTCGCCAGCCAGCACGTTTGTCTGTTTTTGAAAATAGATAGTACGTAAAAATATCTCCATAGGGAAATCAAGATCCACACTCCAATGAACCATCAAACATACTTGCAAAGGGACTTAAAACCCAGTCCAGTTTGCGTGCTTGCCTCACAGGTGTGATCGAAGCACACGATATGCATTAAACTACCGTATCAGTGAAATCTTCCTGAGCTGGCAGCCGGCGATATCCTCATCGGTGTTGCTTCTTATGAACCATCGTATTATTCACGTCCTTTCTCTGTTCTACACCGTCTACTACAATACTTTTTTTGCTCCAGCCAAGCAACAAGATACGAGGCCAAAAGCGTGGCGTACAAAACAACCGGAACAGAGTGCACATCACTTCACAGATGAAGGATAGATTAGGCAGTAGAATCATATGCAATCCCAGGTGTCTCGCCGAGGGTTTTCGTGGATGTTGCAATTTTGAGGATCCATGGGTAGTTTCCGATGCCTTCCATGCCCACACTATTAAATTCAAATCCCTATTGTGAGAATACAACATATAATGAACTAACACAATAGAGTCATTCTAAGACAACGAAATGCAACGAAGAGCATGTTGTTCATCTTTTGCTTAGGAGGGCCTTGCTTAGCTTACCATTTATAAAGACTTGAGTTGTACCATGGGTCTGCATCCTTCGGTAGGTCAACAGTTAGGTATCCTTTGATTACAAACTTGGCCCTTCGGCGGTGCAGAGGAGTTGAGAGCATTTAACTAATGATGAATTTCCTAAAACTCTTCTCTTTTGTTTTTGCTAATTCTCAATCGCCTGACATTTAGAATTGTGTTGGACTTTTACGTGGATAAGAGAGGCAACAAACAAGGCCGAAGGCGAGGAGGATATATCAAGCGGTAGCAAGCCACGAAGTCGCCAACAAGGCTGAGCTAGAAGCAAGCCAAAGTCGACGATGATGCGGCTCGCCGAGACATTGTAGAAGGTTGTAACTGGCAGGATTTGAAGGTGCAGGTGAGAAGCATATATTTCTAACTCTCTTTTGGATTGGACATTTCCCAAGCTCGAGATGGCAACACCACATATGACATCGACATTACCTGTGAGGGCTTGAAGGTGATACCACCGGAGGAGGGGATAGAAGGCGTCGGAGGCGTGGGAAGAGAGTAGAAGGGTGAGAGAGAAATCACGCCAGAGGAGATGAAATTGTTCCGGGGAAGAAGAAACCCATCTGACCTTTGATTTTAGATCAACAACTTCATCAAATCGATCGTAAAATATGACTCCAGGTAGCTGACGGATAGGTGACCCCTTTCTTTTTAAGAGGAAAAACTTTGTCAAACTTCCAAACTCTACATTACAACATATGCCCCTACCCAACATAGTAACTTACTATTACTTTTACACAGTTCATGAAAAATAGAGACACATGCTAATGTTTCATTCTTGAGAAGCCAAATAGATCCAATGTTGTGTGGTTCAAGTTCCAAACACCATACTAATCCTCTTTGTCTTTCCTGGTCGCTCCGCAAATTTAATGTCGGGCGCTATCCGGACCGCGACCTCTCTCGCCTCCCTGCGCATATTGATCTCCTTCTTCCTCGCTTTAAGCCACTTCTTATCTTCTGGATCCAAAATGTTTGCATCGACAACATTATTCTTGAATCCTCCATGTCTCAAGCAAGTTGCCACTTCTCCTTGTCGAGCTCCATTGTTCTAAAAGTCTAGACCTTGTCGAGCTCCCCATTTGACACACGCCTCTTGCTTCATCAAATCTATCTCCTCCCTCTCAATTTTCAACTTGTTGTTCACCCTTTCTTAATCCCAGTTCATTTTACATTTTTTTCCATCCAACATGAGGTTGTAAATATCCTCTTTCTTCTCCTCCCTCGTAGAAAAGAAAATGTCTGTCCTTGTGGCCGACATTTTGACTTTGCGGCATTACGGACGACCTTCCCCTTATCCCCACTTGTTTCCCATCACTTGAAGGTTCTTCATTGGCACGATGGCTCATCCATGCTCCCCAAGAACTTCTTCCTCTTGGTCGATCATTCAATCCAATGGGTTGTTGGGAGATTGAGCCATCAGTTTCTTCAACCTCTTATTGTCATTCCGTAGGTCATCCAAAAGAACACTTTCGTTTGCTATTCAATTTCATCCAAAAGTATCTTCAACCGAATGGCTTCTTTTCGGATTGTTGGTATAAAGTGGTCCCCAAACTCATCTATCAAACAAGAATTACTCATGCGAATGCAACAAACAAAACTAGGAATGTAAATGATGAAAAAAAGAAAGAAATTCAATATACGTCACTACTGAATCCAACCCCACTTTGGACCACGACAACATAGTGGCTGATAGACTTATTCACATTGTCTTTGATGATGGCCAGTCTATGTTGGAGATAGGCGACATTGAAGTTGTTATGAATAGCTTCAGCCCCACATATTCCTTGTATTCATGGTGGTCATTGCAGATATTTTCCCAATACTTGTTACCTTTTTTGCTTCGTTCCACATATAGGGTCCATGCTTGTGGCCAACCAAGCTTCAACCAACAAAGCATACTCGTGGGTTGATAATGTCAAACCTCTTACCTTGTGTATCTTTGGCTTCTTATTTTTTGTACTGCATGATGTTCCTCCAACATCATACGTAGGACAACTGGAACCCCCAAGGCATAGTAAGTCATGAAATTGTCTTAAAATGATCATGATACAAATAAACTAATGGCATATGCAGCTAATTGATCCAATGACATAACAAAAATAGAAAGAAGGACTACAAAATGGATCAAAAAATGACCGACACTTGTCCCGCAACCGCTTGTGCACCTCCCGCAATTCTGCTTCATCAGTGTGAGCAGCCTCCTCCCACTACCGCCCTGCTTCGGGATGGAGACATGAGCCTTCGGGTTTAATAGCTGCGTCAGGTACATTTAACTTCCATACTACTTGTACTAGAAATCAGCGGCAACGACGTCCGTGGACGTCATATCCTTCATAAAGGCTCCATCGTGGTGCATGCCTGGCGTGTGGCACGGGGTGAAACTTGATATGTTGATCAAACTATCGGTGATCGTACCCTTCTAGGAGTCCATGATCCGTCATGGTACGTTTCACCCGTCCTCGTTGGTTTCATGGTGGGGTGCTGTATTGATTACAAGCGGGTCTTATTCGCTCATCTATAGTTTATTGGGAGTCGTTGGAGTAGTATAGAGGTGTCCGAC
This sequence comes from Bromus sterilis, assembly GCA_950022295.1. Lineage (NCBI taxonomy): Eukaryota > Viridiplantae > Streptophyta > Magnoliopsida > Poales > Poaceae > Bromus > Bromus sterilis. Next base: position 438,489,701 of record OX465595.1, read on the forward strand.
ACCTTGTATCTAGCCTTGGGTGTGTGTGTGTGTGTGTGTGTTGTGTGAGGGTGTGTGTGTGTTTGTGTCGGTTTGAACGGATGTATTGTGGCGATGGTTGCTTTATAATATAAAGCGGAGCGAAATCCTTTTTGGTAAAACCCTTTGTTGTGCCTTCTCCGTCAGACATGCATGCGCCTGCGAAACGAAGTGCATGCGACATCAATGGTCCACCGAATTGTCTTGATAAATTAGCTACTTAGCATACAATGATAATATATTGTGTAATAAATAAAGACATCGATGGTACGTAAATACTATTTAGACTTTGTCCTTACCATGATGTAAATACTATTTAGAATTAACATTCACTATATATTAATATATTGATCTTTCTTTTTTAAATAAGATAATGGAGAAGCGGGATCATCTTCAAATAGAGAAAAAAATTCAAGCACTTCAAGAGGAATTAGCGGGATTTCTTCTTCAGCAAGTCATACCTACCAACGGAGAATTCCCGTACATCCGACACGGACGCGAGTAGAATATGATATGCAATTGTAGATGATACTGTGTAATATACCAAACTATATACAGATGTGTATTGTATGTTATATATATATATGCTGGTGGTACGAGAAATTCTACTATGTATATGCATTGTACAATATGTAATAGCGTAAAATAAACCAGTAAATCCTAAACCCAATTAATCAATTAATCAATAATCACTGAAACTAAAGGTCCTCACAAACCGGTTCTAAAGGCTTGTTCTGTACTAGTGACACATCGCAAATTTGTACGTAGTAGATTAACCAACAAACATTGCATAAGTTTTAAGATGAAATAGAGAGCAATCAAATTTATTTAGTTGTATGATAGCTTGTTAATGGATGACACAAACTTTTAAGAAAATAGATGACATAAATATTTTATCACTAGAACTTATATACAATCTATTTGAGATGTCCTAACTTTTGTTGCCATTACGTGTAAATATGCATAATTGAAACTACAGAAAATTATAGGAATTTGTATTATTAAATTGAAATGTGCATTAACGTGGAGTTAGTTGGCCTAAACACCTCGAATTGGAAGCGCAGACGATCAAGTAGATTGTTGGTATAAACTGTAATTACAGTAATAAGGAGAGTACGAGAATGGGAGCAACGACATAAAAGAGGCAAATATTCATCAAGAGGCGCAACCCAATGCGCAAGATCATCATGAAAACGGCACCAGTACCAGTACCAGTACCCAACCCAATGCGCATGCAAAGTGGGTTGTACTGAAGTGAACAGCAGCAGGCTTGTGAAAAATACCTGCCATGGATGCAACGAGGAGTTAATTATAAATCAGAGGCGCATGCAACGAGTAAGAACGAACATCAACGACGAGGTAGCAGTGGATGAAATGTGTGCGGCGCGGTGACGGCAGGCGGTGAGGGCAGGACGTGAACGCCGCGCACACCTCACATCCGCAACTTTCAACATGGTGGAGTGGGAAGTGGTAGGATAGGAGGATGAGAAGAGATTTTCGTTGTTGTGACTTGCTGTCCGCCTAGTGGAGTGGCGGCGTTCAACCAAGTCACCAGAGTTCTTTTGCCTCCTCCTCTGTTTAGGCTACCAAGATAATGCACATGCCTAGTTCTATTGTTTTTTCCGATAAGCATGAGGGCTGACGTTGATAATGGAAGGTGTCATAGCATCTCTATGAAACCTATAACATGTGCATAGTCAAAGCAATATATGACCCTAATGCTTCCTAGATATGACGTACTACATGAAAGCGTGACGTACAGAACACGATCATGGAGAACTTATCAGCTAGCGGAAGGTGAATTCCGCTACCAAATAGATCCATCCAAACCCAATGAGGCGGAATCGAAAGTGTATGTGCATGTATTAGTTCTAAGGATCGATGGATAATTCCTGACGTCTCCTATGCCCATGCTATCAAACTAAACTTCCAATTGAGCAGAGACAGAACGAATGATGTAGAAACTAGTAAGACTGATCAATATTTCCGAGACAAAGAATTGAAGACAAGGAGCTTGCTATTCTTCTTTTGCTTAGGAAAACCAGTTTGCTCTTTATTTATAAAGGACTTGTCTTAGTATTGACATGATGTATGTATCCTTCGGTAGGTGAATGTCTAAGGCGCATGCAATTGATCTTTATAAGAGACTGGCTCAATGTTTGTGCACTGCATGTCGTTGGCGGAAACAACACGTGGAATTAAAAAAAATAAGGCGCATGCATTGATCCAAGACGTATGCTTACAATTTGTGCGTGTGAACTGGGAAGTAGTAGTGGAAGGACAACGAGGTGGAGTGGGGTGGGGATGAGAGATCGAGGCCATAGGCGGTTCCGAGGAGGACGAAGGAGTGGCGCTGGAAAGAACGGGGATTAAGAGTGTACGTGAGTCCTATCAATAGCCAGCAGGTTTGTTTTCATCATAAATAAAATAAAAATAGCTCTGCAGGGGAAATTAAGATCCACACTTGCAATCAACCATGACACTCTGCTTCCCTCATACCACATTTTTGGAAGGGAGCTTAAAACCCCATCTATTTTGCGTGCTTGCCTCACATGTGCGATCGAAGCAGATGATGGAGATTCAACTACTGTGGTAGTAGAATCTTAGCGAGGTAGCAACTGGCAATGTCCTCGTCGGTGTTGCCTCTTATGAACCATCGAGTGAAGATGCTCCTACGTATTCACATCCTTCTTTGTCCCGCATCTTCTATCGCAATCACTATTTTGTCCCAGCTAGAAAACATAATACCCAGAGCGTGGCGTATAACATATTGTACATCGCTTCAGAGATGAACGATAGCTTAGGGCATCTCCAACGATGACCCCTTAAATAGACACCATATCCTTTCATGGACCAGTCTGAACCAGTTCACGAATGTTGATGTAGGAGCAGGCCATCTTACCATGTCCCCTAAAAGTCCGTCCAACTTTCATCCTAACACAAAAACATCAATTTGAAATGGATAGCGAATAAAAAATTGAGCAAATGTTCCCTAAATGTCTGTCCAGCTCTTCGATCCTAACATTTCAATTTGAAATGGATTATATTTGCATAACTTCTTTCAATCATCGAAAAATGTTGTCCAAATTGAAACAAAATGGTGCCCAAATTTTGAAAGTTGTCAGAAAATTTGCAGCAGCAAGGATCGATGGGGGAGCGGCAGGTACAACGGCCGCTGGTTATGATTATGTGTAGGGGTTCATGCACCGATTTGGGTCAAACAGGTACAGCGGCCGCTGGCTGTGATTATGTGCAGGGGTTCAATGGCTAAGTATGTGTTCTGTTGCGTCAAACAGGTAAGGGTACAATGGTCCTCCATTTTTTACATTTAGTTTGTCTATTATTTCCATAGATTGTTTTTGTGTTAAAAATTGAAAAATGATCAAAGTACAAAGAAATAAGTGTCATCAAATCAATTACAATCTAAATAGTGGCAAAACGTTAAAGTCGAAAGTAAAGGGTGGCAAATAATCAAATCTTCCCTTTGTACGCCAACAAGAAAGAAGATATTTTTTTTTTGCTAAGGCACATCCAGATATGCCCTATAGTTATTGAACATCTAAGTGATTCAACCTAACTAGAAAGAAAAAAAAAAATGTCTATACGAATCTCTATGTAAAATTAATGGTATAAGACTTAGATGTGCAATACTTAGAGCACATCTAAATGTGCCATAGATGTGTCCAAGAGCCCCTTGAATCACATTCTCACTTGCACTACAAACGAAGACCCACGCGACCAAGTCACCGGATTGGTTGCGTTCAACCAATCCTACAGTAACTTACACCAGAGTTCTTTTGCTTCCTTCTCATCAATTTTTTGACCAACTGTCGTATCCTTTTCTTGAGCTACCAAGATAATGCACATAGCTACTTCTATTGTTATTTTCGGGCAGCACGACGCTTCACGTTGAGAATGGAATGTGTCGTAGCATCGCCCATAACTTGTGCATAGGCAAAGCAATAGATGACGCTGACGGCATGAAAGCGTGGCGTCCAGAACACGATCATTGTGAACTTATCAACTAGCGGAAGGTGAATGACACTACCAGCTACCAAGTAGATCCCTCTGGACTTATAGTGCATGTCTTAGTTCTAAGGATCGATGGACATTTCCCGATGTCTCCTGTTCCCATGCCATCAAGCTAAACCTCTCATGTTGTAAAAAAAAGGCTAAACTTCTCATTGAGCGGGGACACAACAAATGATGCAGAAACTAGTAAGAGTACCGCTCAATATTTCCGAGACAAAGAAGTCAAGACTAGCAACTTGCTGTTCTTCTTTTTGCTTAGAAAAACCAGTTTGCTCTTTATTTATAAAAGGAGCTTGTGCTAGTATTGACATGATGTATGTATCCTCCGGTAGGTGAATGTGTAAGGATCTTCATAAAAGACTGGCACAATGTCTGTGCGTTGGGCGGCAACATGACGTGTTAGAATAATGTGTACGACAATTGCACGATGATCCATCCAGCAGTGTGTTGCTGTCTATTGCCATGCATGAACGGGTGCATCATCAGTGCATGTGGGTCTTACAAAATGCGTCCCCCCGTTGGAGTGGAGCTAGTGGATTACGGGTGCATCATCAGTGCATGTGGGTCCTGTCAATAACCAGCAGGTTTGTTTTCATCGAATATAAAATAAAAATAGCTCCGTTGGAGAAATGGAAATGCACACTTCCAATCAACCATCACGCTCTGCTTCCTTCTGACCACATTTGGAAGGGATCGTAAAACCCCATCTATTTTGCGTGCTCGGCTCAAAGTCGTGATCGAGGAAGATGATGAAGATTCAACTACTGTGGCAGTAGAATCTTGGCGAGGTAGCAGTTGGCAATGTCCTCGTCAATGTTGCCTCTTATGAACCATCGAGTGAAGACGCTCCTACATATTCCCGTCTTTCTTTGTTTCGCAACCTCTATCGCAGTAACTGTTTTGTCCCAGCCAAGCAAGAAATCATAATGTTTTGTGCATCACTTCAGAGATCAACGATAGCTTAGGGCATCTCCAATGATGATCCTAAAATAGACACCACATTCTTTCGTGGACCGGTCCGAACCGGTTCATAGACGTTGATGCGAGAGCAGGCTATCCTACCATGTTCCCTGAATATCCGTCCGACACCGATCCTAACACAAAGATTCTATTTGAAATGGATAGCAAAACAAAATTTGAGCAAATGTTTCCTAATTGTCCGTCCAGCTTTGATCCTAACGTTACTAGTAAAATATATGAACCAGTGCACCAACACAACTTTTTAAGAAGATATAAGTGAAGAACTAGAGCAATATTTATAGACTCCTGACTTGCCTTATTCATCATTGACCAGTCCTTGGGGAGCCAGCGCCGCTGGTGCTGCCAGTACAATTTCAGACGTCTCCTCAGCAGGTGTGATCTCACACGCCGCGGTCGCAGAGGTCTGATCAGCATCCAACAGTTCTTTCATGGTTGTACCGAATTGATGAGGCTGCTGCTGTGCAAACGGGTTGGCCTGGAGGTTCCTGATGACCTGGAGGAGCTTGTGCAGCCGAGAGCCATGGATGGGCTTCCGTAGGTTGACGTCGATGCTTGCCACCTCATTGAACCTCCTCAGATCCTCAGACGAGGTCTTCAGGTCCGTGAGGCAGACGACCCTGCATGGTGCCTTCTGCTTGATCCTCGCCAGGCTCGCCGCCTCGCGGGCGACCTCGTGGAGCGTCCCAGCAGAGACGTCGATGATGACGAGCAGGCCGAAGAGGTAGAGGGGGTCGCCGTGGTTGCCGGCCATGCCGCCGCCGTTCCGCAGGTGGTTGACCATCTCCTTGGGGCTGAAGCAACGGTCCGTCCCGTTGTCCAAGTCGCCGCTTCCGGCGCCATGCGGCGACGAGATCGACGTTGTCCTCGAGGGAGAGGAGCCAGCGGCGGACCGCGCCTTGTCGAGGAGCTCGGTGCGCGGGACGGTCCAGACCTTCATCCCGATGCTCTCCATCCATGTCTGCAGGATCTGGCGGGTCTTGTCGCCGTGGACGAGGAGGACGCACTGCCCGCCCTTGAAGCAGGTGGCGGGCTCCCTCAACGGCGAGGGTGCCGCCTTCCCTTGCTCGATATCATATTCAACATCTGGACTCTTGTTGCTCACCTTCATGAAGACGTTGAAGCCGAAGCACGTCCCCACTTCTCCTGGCTCCTTGTCCTTAATGCTTATCTCTCCTCCCATCAAGCGAACCTACGTTTTCAAGAACAACAAACAAAAGCGTCTCTTAAATCCTGTCAAATACCTAAGCATTTGGATCTTTGGATTAACATACAACCATGTCCATCTCATGTCATTGTACAATTTATGTATATAACATTTAAAGGGTACAACTTTGGTTTTATCTTAAAGTTACTTTCTATGTTAGCTTAGGGAGGTGATTTAAAAAAAAGCAATTTAAAAACATAAAAAAGAACAATAATAGTTGGCACACTCACTACGGGACAGCACCCAAACGCCGACGGCCGGCCACCGTCGGCTTAGGCCTACGCCGACGGCCGGCGTAGAGCCGTCGGGCTTGGGTTTTTTCGGGCTTGCCCTAAAAGCCGTCGGCGTAGGGGCGGCCGTCGGCGTATAGGCTGCCCGACGGCGTTTACGCGGCCGTCGGCGTACGGGCCGTCGGCGTAGCACCAATGGACCCCACTCCGGGCTTAACGGCCGTTAGGGCTGGTTGCCCTCTACGCCGACGGTCGGGCCGTCGGCCTAGGGTGCCACGCGACAGGCTGTGGGGCGGCGGGGCTTCGGGCCTACGCCGACGGTCGGGCCGTCGGAGTAGGTCCCCTTCCAGTCAGGCCATGCGTCGCCCGCTGGTCTCATCTGGACCCTGCCACTACCTACGCCGACGGCCTGGCCGTCGGCGTAGGCTGTGCCAAATGGCATGTACTAATGTTTATTCTTGTGCAGCAATTGACTTCATCCTGCGGGGACCCGAGTAAGTGGCTATAGTGATTGGCCAACTTGGCATGTACCTACTAGAACTGAGTAAGTGGCTATAGTTTCATTTCGTTGATACCAACTTGGCATGGACTAATGTTTATTCTTGTGCAGCAATTGGCTTCATCCTGCGGGGACCCGAGTCCCTGGCTGCATGCTTGGAGCTATCATTAGGAAGTTTTGGCCGGGCTTCTACACCACAGACAAAGGCGAGAGGAAGCTAGCCACGACTTGGAGACACTACGAGCTAGCAGATTGTCCCCCCTACAGGAAAGCTTCTGACGCCGTGATCAATAAGTTTTGGGTAAGGAAAAATCATGACTCTTCACACTTTTTTTGTTCATAGTTGATGACCCCGCCATGCTAACTCATGAATCCCACACTTTTTGATGCATGATTTCAGAGATTCTATAGGGTGGCCCCGGAGCACCAGGAGATGGCGAACAAGACACTGCATGCTCATTGTAAGAGGTTGACTAATCAGTAGTTCTATAACCAGGGTCATACCGCCAGGAGTCAATACAACATGGCGAAATCGGGCAAGCCGTTGCCGAAGCCCGAGAATGTCAAGTCACGCTCGACGATGAGCGCGGAACAGTACGACGAGGTAAGTAAATTGTCGATGAGATTCTATGTTAATGCTAAGTGCAATTGCATCATCTGTTCTTCACATGCGTATTGATTTTTCAGGTTAGGCCCGATTGGGCCTATGGCAAGGAGGAGGCATGGAGGGCGTTGACTGCGAGGTGGCGCGGGGAAGACGAGGAGTGGAACGCCTTGAGCGAGCGGAACAATGCGAACCGCGGCAGCGGGGGGACACATCAGGCTGGAAACCTAGGCAGTGAGCGCTACAAGGCCAAGCTGGTATACACATACATGGAAAAACCTGCATTTATTCCCCTGATGCATGTTACTACTTGGTACTCATAAAATCTCTTTGGCGATGCAGGAGGATAAACTAGGGAGGCCTGTCAGCTCATATGAGTCATGGGACTCGATGAGGATGATGGCGCCCGATCTCTCCCAGCCTCAGCCTCAGCTTCCCGAGTACTTCGGCACTGCCCAGGAGGACGGTGCTAAGTACCTCGAGGCGATGATCGCTTTTAATCCGGAGTTGGACGACCCTAGAAGTGCCGAACCCGACCCTAGAGCGTTGGTCGTGTCTGGGGGAGGCCTTCAGCACGGCCGTCTAAAGGTCATGGATAAGATGACCCCGCGCAGTCCCAATTTGAGCCTCACGCGGATCAAGGCTACCCTCGGTCCCGACGACCCCGCACCACCTCCTCGACGACGGCCTTCCCAGATTGGCTACAATGTAAGTTTCTCTCATTTCCATCCTTTCAGTGACAATACTACTTCCTCAGTGGTTTAGTTGATGAGATGGTTCAATTTTTGTAATTGTAGGCTGCTTTCGAGGCGGCCTACAAGGCCTACAACGACGCCTATTTGGTGGACCTTGTGCAGTGGAGACAGAGAGCACAAATACACGAGGAGTGGAAAGAGGGAAAAGAAGATGTAAGTTCCAACCTTTCTTTTTTTCAAAAGATGACAAGTCTCAATTTTCATACTTTTGTGCAATGCCTGACATGTTAACTATCTTGCAGGCTCTAGAGAGTGCTCGGCTTACGGGAGTGCTCGTCGATATACCGCCACGACCTCCCCGAGCCGGGCTTAAGCCGGAGTTTGTATCGAAGGAAGAGTTCGCCCAGAACTACTACTACACCGGCTTAACCCCGGTAATTAACTTGCCCAATCAGTTGCTACCACTTTCACGTGCCTTGGCGGTTGCTAACTATTGCTCAAACGTGTAGGGAACGGGAGCCTCCGGGACTGGACCCTTTGGTCGTGCTGCTGCCTCGCCGTAGGCGTCCCGCGCGGTCACACCGGTGCATCCTGGCCCCGGTGGTAGTGGTGCCTCGCGCGAGAGCACACCGGTTCATGGTGGCGCGGGGATCACCTGCTTCCGGTGTTGGTTCGACGGCGCCTCCGCACCGTCAGTCGCCTATATTCACGCGCGGAGACCTCGGCTTCTCCGGCTCGACTCCCTCTCCGGACGCGATGAGTTGATGATGATGCTACCTCGGTCGGGTTATGTACCGATACGATGTTTCTTCTCTTTGCATGTTATGTATGGATACGTATGCTATGTATGGATACAATGTTTCTTCTTCTTATGCTATGTATGGATACGATGTATAAATGCTTGTGTCGATGGGCATGTGCTTATATAAATTCTTGTCTTGTGTTGATGTGCTTATATCAATTGTTGTGTCGATGTGCATGTGCTTATATGCACATGATATAATATATAATGCAATATATATCTATTATTGAATTTGATATATGCAGTGAAACAGGGAAAACAAACAAAAAAGGGGCCCTGCCACTACCTACGCCGACGGCCAGGCCGTCGGCGTAGGCCATATCCTGTGCCCTTTGGCACAGCCTAGCCGTCGGCGTAGGTAGTGGCAGGGTCCAGACGAGACCAGCGGGCGACGCGTGGCCTGACTGGAAGGGGACCTACCCCGACGACCAGGCCGTCGGCGTAGGCCCGAAGCTCCACCATCCCACAGCCTGCCGCGTGGCACCTTAGGCCGATGGCCCGGCCGTCGGCGTAGAGGGCAACCAGCCCTAACGGCCGTTAAGCTCAGGGTGGGGCCCACTGGCGCTACGCCGACGGCCGCCCCTACGCCGACGGCTTTTAGGGCAAGCCCGACGGCTCTACGCCAACGGCGGCCGTCGGCGTAGGCCTAAGCCGACGGCTTTCTGGCCTACGTCGACGGTGGCCGGCCGTCGGCGTTTGGGTGTTGTCCCGTAGTGTTATTAATGATGTGATTGTCTATACAGTACTCTGAAAGAAGTCTGTACAGGTAGATACAAATCTTGTAAACCGATACTACAGTTGCCAAAACTACTGCCTGCCGTTGGAGAAAGCAGGGACTAATCCCATAATTAATGTATAATTAATCCTAACAATCTACACGACCAAGCAACCATGCCCACCAGTTCGTTCTGATCGAAAAAGAGTATTTGTTCTCGTTTACCTTACAGTGTGGGCAAAATGCGTTGCAGCATTTCATTATGGCATTTAGCATGAAACCATGGCTTGCAAAACGACTAATGCAGGAGGACGCAGCATTTGGGGTAGGGTGATGTGTCAAGGTAATAGGCTAAGAAGAGAACCATGAACCCGATCTCTGAGAACCAGTGCACATTGTAATTTCAAGGATCCATGGAAATTTCCCAGTGCTTTCCATGCCTAGGCTAACACATATGCAAATACCTATTGACGAATACAACAATAATGCATGAAGTAGAAGGACGAAGGATGATACTGATCATTTTTCTCTCAGGGAAGCCTAGCTTGCTGCCTATAAAGGACTTGAGTGGTACTAGCATTAACATGAAGTCGTGGAGGGTAGGTCAGAAGGTAAGCCTCCATTGATCATGACTTTATGAGCTTGGACCTCTGATCGATCAGAGGCTACGAGTTAAACGAACAATGAATTCGTTGTTCCTTGTTCTTTTTCAGAAGGAAGAACTTCATTAAACCGCACTTAGATGATGTGCCTATCCAGTACATAACTTATTATTGTTTCAAAGCGCATGAAAAATAAAGTCAGACACCTAGTATTTCATCCTTGATAAAAGCCAAGCTAGCCTCTCTAGATGTCATGTTACATTGTACACACTAGTGCCTCCACGAGACACGCAAGACCTTCCTAATAGCCCTCTCTTCATGGGTTTTGAAATGGAATGTGATGGTCCTAGTTTCCACAGGAAATAACTGTTACGATAACACGTAAACACCTAGAAAAATTCCCTTCTGGTTGTTCCATGAAAAAACCTTACAACAATAGTAAGCAAAAGACCACATGGCGCATGTGGTCAGCACCTCCAAACAAACAAATAAAAACAATAGTAAGCAAAAGAACGATACAAACTACTACTCCCTTGGAAGGAAAGTACACATGACTTTAGGATTTGAAAGGTGGAACACTATTATGTTTCAGTGACATTATAGATATTTTTAAAGCCTCACATGATATGCATGGCACTAATTAATGCATTGACCAAGCAGTTCGTGGGTGCAAACTAGGAAGAATGCCAGGCCGAGGCGGAGTCCGTGGTCTTCGACTACGATTGATCTATTGTGGATCTCACATCACCCGACAATAGTTGGGCATGCATGGAAGATGGCGACGAGTTGAGTCCCATGAGCCGGTATGTGTCCCATATCCTACTCGACCTCGCCGGAGATTGAACAGATACTCACGGGGCTCATGTGGTTGCGGAAATATGGATACACCGACGGTGTCGGAGCGCGGCCGGTGGAAATTTCAGTTTAGATTCTACTTTGCATGTAATTATATAAATTTAATGTATTTAAAGGATCTAATTATGAAAAAAAATTTGAGATCCACCCAGTCATTATACGCGGACATGTCCGGTCGTGTCGGCGGACATATGTAGCTCGAGTTAGGCAAATCCAATGATGCTCTAAGGGTCATAGATGAGGGGCAAGTGACGCAAATCTCTAGGGTTGACGCGGGTCAATTAAGGTCCTCTGCAGTAGCGCACTCTACTGTACAATCGCTCTCCTGTGGGTTTGATCCTACATGCCATCGATGGTACAGTATTGCAGAGGTTTTCAACCCGTCCGGCACTCCACTAGAAGGTGGTGATTCATTTCACTACAAAGATTTCTGAAATATTTGCAACAACTCCGAAAACGGTCCTGCATGATCGGCCGTGTCCGCAGACAGGTACACGTGCACACCTTGAGGGCATCAATGGCTGTTCGCCGCTCTATTGTGCTGCCGCCGCGCTGCTCCATGGCAGAAGGCGCCTCTTCGCGGGGAGTTTTGGGTGTGTCAGTTTTCAATCCTTGAATCGATATATGCTAACGCCCGCTTTGCTCGGTTTCAATTCTGGAATCTAGAGAAGGAAAAATGTCAAAAGAGTTGATTTTGATTCTCTCATTCGTACAACAGGTCTTGTTCTTGCTATGTTCTTTCTGTTTCTCTGTGGTTTACTTTGGTTTTGGGCAGAGGGTGTTCGGTTAGTGAATCAGTGGGGCTGAGGCCACACCTCTGTTTGTGGGTGCATGCTAGTCCTGACCGCCAGCCAACTTTGTACTTGGAAAAGGAAATAGCCTCGCATCGCAAACCGGGTGCCATGCTCAAACTTGCACGGACTTTTATCAGAAACCTCTTATGACGTGTTGAGCTACTGCTGGTCTTGGTTTTTCTTGCATTGTGGCACTCTACACTGGAAGATGCGCGTACCCCCACTGTATGTCATGGATCGAGGATCCATGGGTAATTTCTGATGTCTTTCATGCCCATGTTATCATACCCCAATTCCTATGGCTTGTAACATTGAGCATTTCATTACCAAAAGAAGTAAAACGATGAATCCTCACGGGAAGCCTAGCTCGCTCCTTATAATAAACTTGGTGGTAGCACTGACATGAAGTTTGGGGTCATCTGTTAGGTCAATCGCTCGGTGTCATTGATTGTCTTGTCTTCGGGTAGATCAAAGGCTATGCTAATTTTAAGCAAACTACTATTTTCTTAACATTTTTATTATTGAGAAGGAAGAAACTTCTTTCAACTTTCAACTTCTACATTATAATGGTGCACCTAGTCAAGTTACAACTTATTGTTACAAATATCATAGAAAATAAATCATGGCCACTAAGGGCATCTCCAACACTGACTCCTAAAATAGACACTGTATCCGCATGTGGATCGGCCGACGGACACTAATGCAGAAGTAGGCCATCCAACCATACTGCATCCGTCCGCCAGTAGTTTAGCCCAAATTCACATAAACTCACATGGATTTCATGCAAACTAGGTTATTTTCTTAAAAGTAAAATGTAATACATGAGCATAACCTAGTTAGTATAAGACTACTCCGGTCGACCGGATGTGCCTTCCTTGCTTTTCTCTTGCTCCAGTGCTCCTGCCGTCGAAAAAGCTTTAGTGCAATTGAGAGCTGGTGAGACACGCAAGTTGTCTGCACCAACATCACTCATCCTCCTCATCGGTGCACTACTCGATCCTCCTACTTATATGATAAAGGAAGCAAAATGCGTTGCAACTTTTCATTCCAATCCGCACCACGTATCTAGTCCGTATCGACAAATGACCCTGCTGCTTCCTCAACATGGCATATAGCATGAAACCATGGCTTACAAAACGACTAATGCAAGAGGACGCGACATTTGGCGTAGGGTGAAGCGTCAAGATAATAGGTTAAGGGAACCATGGAGCCGTTCTCTGAGAACCAGTGCATATTGTAATTTCAAGGATCCTTGGCAATTTCCCAGTTCTTTCCATGCCTAGGCTAACACATATGCAAATACCTATTGACGAATACAACTATAATGCACGAAGTAGAAGGACGAAGGATGATAGTGATCATTTTTCTCTCAGGGAAGCCTAGGTTGCTGCTTATAAAGGAGTTGAGTGGTACTAGCATTAATATGAAGTCGTGGATGGTACGTCAGAAGATAAGCCTCCATTGATCATGACTTTATGAGCTTGGTACTCTGGTCGATCAGAGGCTACGATAGATTTAAATGAACGATGAATTCGTTGTTCCTTTTTCTTTTTCAGAAGGAAGAACTTCAGTAAGCTGCACTTACATGATGTGCCTACCCATTACATATCTTATTATTGTTTCAAAGCGCATGAAAAATAAACCCCAACAACTAGAATTTCATCCTTGATAAAAGCCAAGCTAGCATGTCTAGATGCCATGTTACAGGTGACTAGCAACCCCGGATGTTGCAACATCGTCGTTGTAGATGTACCGGGTTCCGACCACGATTGATCTCTTGTGGATCTCACATCAACCGGCGATGTATAGTCCGTAGGCTTCGACGAGAAAGAATTGGGCATGGCAGATGGTGACGAGTTGAGTCCCGTGAACCGATGCGTGTCCCATATCCTACTCGACCTCGCCGAAGACCGAACGGACACTCATAGGGGCTTAGGTGGCTGCGGAACATGGATACCCCGACGGTGCCGGAGCACGGCCGGTGGAAATTTAGTTTAGATTCTACGTTGCATGTAATTATATGAATTTAAGCCAAGTAATTAAAGGATCCAATTATGCAAACAAAAAATTAAGATCCACCCAATCATTATCCGCGGACACGCCCAATCGTATCGGTGGACATATGTAGCTCGAGTTAGCTAAATCCAATGATGCTCTGCGAGTCACAGATGAGGGGCAACTGATGCAAATCCCTGGGGCTGGCGTGGGTTAATGTTCTCTGCAGTAGCACACTGTACTGTACAATCGTTGTCGTGTGGGTTTGATTCTACATGTCATCGATACTAAAGTAGTACTTTCAACTTTGCTGGAAAGTCAAACTTTTAAAACTTTGACCATGATTATATAAATATACATTAATATTTATACCATCAAATTAGTATCATTAGATTCGTTATGAAGTATATTTTTATTATATAATTATTTGATTTCATAAGTATTGCTATATTTTTGTGTAAATTTGGTCAAAGCTTAAAATAGTTTGAATTTCCAAAAAAAATTGAAAGTACACTCTTTTAAGGATGGATGGAGTAGTACTGCAGAGGTTTTCCACTAGGAGGTGTTGCGGAGGTGGTGATTCATTCCACCACACAGACTTCCGAAATATTTGCAAGAACGCCGAAAACAATCCTCGATGATCGGCCGTGTCCGCAGACTGGTACACGTGCGCGCCTTAAGGCACCAATTGTTATTGCGCTGCCGTCGCGCTGCTCCATGGTAGAAGGCGCCTCTTCGCGGGGAGGTCATGGGTGGCGGATGCGCATGGAGCCCAAGGCCATGGCTGCACCAAATGATAAGAACAACACAGATTGAAGAACTACACGGGTTTTTATAGTAATTTGCGTATCAGTTTGCAATCCTTGAATAGATATGTGCTAACGCCCGCTTTGCTCTGTTTCAATTCTGGAATCTAGAGAAGGAAAAATGTCAAAAGAGTTTATTTGGATTCTCTCATTCCTACAACAGGTCTTGTTCTTGCTATGCTCTTTCTGTTTCTCTGTGGTTTACTTGCTTTTGGGCAGAGGGTGTTCGATTAGTGAATCGACGGGGCTGAGGCGACTGGTGCATTTGAGTCCTGACCGCCAGCCAACTTTGTACTTGGAAAAGGAAATAGCCTGGCATCACAAAAAGGGTGCCATGCTCATGGCTCAAACTTGCACGGATTTTTGTCAGACAACTCTTATGACGTATTGACCTGTTATTGGTCCTGATTTTGCTAGCATTGTGGCACTCGACACTGGAAGGTGCGCGTAACCCCAGTCTAAGTCATGGATCGAGGATCCATGGGTAATTTCTGATGTCTTTCATGCCCATGTAATCATATTCGAATTCCCGTGGCTTCTAACATTGAACATTTCAGTATCAAAAGAGGTAAAACTATGAATCCTCAGGGGATGCCTAGCTCGCTCCTTATAAAGAACTTGGTGGGAACACTGACACTAAGTTAGGTGTCCTTTGTTAGGTCAATCGCTCAGCGTCATTAATTGTCTGGTTGGCCTTTTTCTAGAGGTCAGAGGCTATGAAAATTGTAAACAAGCTACTGTACTATTTTTCTAAGATTTTTATTATTGAGAAGGATGAACTTCATTCAATTTTCAACCTTTACATTATGATGGTGCACCTAGTCAAGCTACAACTTATTGTTACAAATATCAAAGAAAATAAATCATGACCACTAAGGGCATCTCCAACGCTGACTCATAAAACAGACAATGTATCGGTCTGTGGACCGGTCCGTAGACACTGATGTAGAAGTAGGCCATCCAACCATAGTGAATCCGTCCGCCAATGGTTTAACCTAAAATACGCAAAATTCACATAAACTCTTACGGATTTCATGCAAACCGGAAAAATGGAATGAAATACATGAGTTTTAACCTAGTCTAAGACTACTTCGGTCGATCGGATGAGCCTTCCTTGCCTTTCGCTGGCTCCGGTGCTCCTGCCGTCGAAGAAGCTTTAGTGTAGCTGATATCCGACGAGGCACGCCGGCTGTCTGCACCAACATCACTCATCCTCCTCATCGGTGGACCACTCGATCCTCCTACTTATATGATGAAGGAGGTTGACCATCGCGCCGATCAGTGATGCTTCAGTGTGAGGAGAAGATCACCATCCGCCTCTCCAGCCAAGCGGCTAATTGGTCGATGATCGGTACATCCCTGCAGTGAAGGGTCATGTCGATGTTGTCTTGGCATCAATGCCGGCCGCAGCGGCCTGTCACGCATTCACCCTTTCGGCATACAATGCTCTAAACTGGGGAGGATTCTAGCGCAGAGAGAATTTGGATGGGTCCAGGTTGTTGGGAGGAGATGCGTTTGATATCCGGACTACTGCAAAGTTACCCTTGGTTTGGTTTACATTTATGGGAAAACGGACAGACGAGCCAACCCTTGATCGAACGGATACATCGCCACGTTGGATAACAAAAGTAGTTCCGATAGCCCAATCCGAAGGGATCTGGAATGTTTAAGGGGTCCAGGTTAGAAATGCCCTAATATTTCATCCTTGAGCAAGCGAAGTAGAGGCTACGTTGTACAAGTAGTGGGCAAAAAGATACGCCCCTCTCAAGTTGTTTTGGTACGTCATTATTATAGTTTTGACATGAATCCCAATCTATATTATTGGACTAATACCCTGTGTTCCTGTGTGAGTTGTTGTTTTCTGTATATTTTCGGAATTTGTAGATATAATAGTTTTTCGAGACGTCAAAGAACAATAAAATTCGTTTGTGAAGTTTCAAGCCAGAAGAGATGCGCGCCTTGAGAGCGCAAATAGCTGTTCGCCATTCCCTTGCACCGCCGCACGCTACATCATGGGTCATGGACAAGCATGGTGCCGATGGCCATGGCTGCACGAACCGATAAGAACATTACAGATTGAAGAAGGACTACACGGGTGCTTACAATTTATTTTAGTCGGTTTTCGATCCTTGAATCGATGGATGCCAACGCCCGCTAGCTTGTTCTGTTTCGTTTCTGGAATCCGGGGAAGAAAAAAAGTCAAAAGAGTTGCAAATCTTTAGTTCACAGAACAGGATCGTCATCTTGTTTCTTGATCCGTTCTTTCCGTTTCTCTGCGGTTTGATTTGCTTTCCGTTTCTCTGTTCCTCCTCTTACTTGATGAAGGAGAAAGCCGGAAAGAGCGGGCGACCGTGGGTGCATGCGAGTCGTGTCACCAGCAAAGTTTCTTCTCGAAAAAGCAAATAGCCTCGCATCGCAAAGCGGCTGCCACACTCAATGCTTCTCTAGGATCATATTTGCAGGGATTTGCATCAAACAACTGTGAGTTCAAGTTGAGCTGCTGGTTGTCCTGTTTTTCCCGGCATTGTGGCACTCGACGCTGGAAGGTGTTGATACCTGCAGTTCAAGTCACGGATCGAGGATCAACGGCTAATTTTTGATGTCTTTCATGCCCACACTATCAGATTCGACTCCGTCTAGCTTTTAGCATTGGATAATTATGTGAAAAAAGAAGTAAAACGATGAATTCCTCACGCAAATCCTAGCTCCCTCCTTATAAAGAACTTGGTGGTAGCATCGACATGAAGTTACGGGTCCTTTGTTAGGTCAATTGCTCAACGTCTTTGATTGTTTGCTTAGTCTTCTGGTAGGTCGAAGGCTATGAGAATTTAAACAAACAATAAATTTCCTAAGATCTTTATTATTGAGAAGGAGGAACTTCATTCAACTTTCAACCTCCATATTATGATGGTCCACCTAGTCAATATACAACTTAGTGTTAAAAATATCATGGAAAATAAAGCATGGTCGCTAATTTTTCATCCTTGAGCAAGCTAAGTATAGGTAACATTGGACAAGTAGACGGAGAAACGGTCCTTCCCTCGCGTTGTTTATTTTAAATGTAAATATCATATTTAATATGTTCATGCTACCTATATATATAATTATTATATAGTTTTCGCACAATTTATATTATTTTATTGAACTCACCTATTAATCCAACTAGATGATACCCTTCGCGCTGCTGCGGTAACAATTAATAAATAATTTAATATTACAAAATATGATTTTTAATGAAACGTAGTATAATTTAATTATAATTATTGTTTGAAAGAAATATTTTAGAGTAAAATAATTAAGAAAATTTGATGAAAAATAAAAAATGAGTGTGATTTTTGTTTTCTTAATTTATTATCTTCACAATATATCAGCGAGACGATATGAGACAAAAACAACGTGGAGGAGAGAGTGCAGACACCGCCCTAGGCTAAACCTGAAAAAAGATAGAAACTACATATATGCATTCATAAAATAAATCGCATAAAAAATAAATGCGAGGAAACATATAATTTGATTTTCTATAAAAAAAAAGTGCTTCTAGATAGTGAAGTTGAGTGCACAAAAAGTTAATGTTTATTTGTGATAGATTGCATGCGCATTCAGATTTAATGAGGGCATATACATGAAGAGTTGATGGAATTTTTTTTATATGATGGACGTACTTAATGATGTGGATAACTTGCATCTCAAAAGAAATAGATTAGTAGGAATACAGATTTAGGTATTATAGATTATAGATACCTTGTGTCAGATGTTTTTTTGTATGTTTTTGAAATTTTTAGATTTTTTTTTTGAGAAATAAAAAACAAGCAAAATTCATTAGCAAAGTTGAAGAGGCACCGAACCAAAAGCCCGCCTCGGGGATAGGGGCAAACATTGATGAAAATGTGGGAGGAGGTCGTGTAGGGGGCCTGGACCTCCCGTTCACTGCCTCTTGGCGCCTCTACATCTATAATATATACTAAAATCATCAGATTTTTACGTGATTGTTTTGCTGCCACCACTTCTCAATTCGAGGCAATATTCGTTTTAAGCTTGTTACGGTACCCTGACAGAGGGGAGAATTGGTCGTCTTCGATCTCTCCACCATTCCTTGCTACTCCTATGATGACGCGAAAGTTCTCCACTCTCAAAGTTGAGGGTTTATACTACTCTCTCTCTGTGTGCCTTGATTACATTGGTTTTTGATCTTGCTTGTTATCATGGGCTTTGTCAATGGAGTTGGATTGTGTGTTGTATCCCCTCCTATTATATTATTTAGGAATTGAATATTGCTCATGCTATGCGTTTTTTATGTTGGAGTGAATCGTTGATTTTGCGATGCATATCTAGTATAGTTTTTTCGAGATGCATTTAGTAATATGAGACGGTGCAAAAAACGGTAGTAGTCCCGTTAGGATGAAGGGAGAGACCAGAAGTATCAAGAAGGATCGCTCACGGATGTTTACTCAGGTTTGGACCCTCATGGTCAGAGGTAATATCCTACTTTCTGATTTTCCTTTAAGAATGATGGGTGGAGCTCATCGAGAGAGGTGTTAAAATATGTATCTAATTACTACCAAGATGATGGCCTTGAGTCACCGTGTATGAAGCTATCCCAGACTCATGAGTAGGCGCGAGGCCTAGCTAAGGTTACAAGCAGTTTGAATCGACCTATAGTCTAGATCGGGCTTGGATTCCCTAGAGTAGGCGCGAAGCTGGTGAAGATTCTGGAAGGAGCACCCGCATCATGAGTCATGAGGCCGGCAGAGCATCCAACTGACCCCTCGATGGCCCACCCATGGTATAGCACTACATCACTAGCCATCGAGATTGTGTGGAGTTTGGTCACACATTCTTTCTCTTGTTGGAGGCAAAATCCTGATGGGCTCCTCTTGTTGCTTCGAATGATTCGGGATCTGGAGTGACTCGGGCTCAACCATCGTTGATAGGGTGTTGATTCGTCGTATGACATCCTCCTTCCGGTTATTCTTCATTTGAATGGGACCTCTAATCAATCCAATCTCTAGGAACTACGCTATTAACGAGCCCACATACTTAGGATTAATTCTCTCTAGGTTTCTGTGGAGATGTCCCATGAAACTAGCAGGCTTAAGGGGTTAAAATCCGAACGCCTCAATTTTTGCGCCTATAATCCACACGTTATAAAATTCTAATGTGGATCACGTAACAGAGCCAGTTTGCTTGTTTAAGTTTCACATTATAAAAATGGTAGAAATGAGAGCATATTTTCCCACTTTCCCTTTGTTGGAAGTACCAGAGAGGAGAGGTAACCGGGGGTGGGGGGTTACCCAAGTTAAGCCCCTCATGGTGAGGGGTATTACCCTACTTTATAAAAAAACGATTGAAGGGATATGGATAGCTTGCGAGAGAGGGTTACAATGTTGGCTAATAATACCGAGATTAATGACTAGAAGCCGACGATCTCAAGCTATCACCGGCCTGACCTTATATAAGTTGAGGATGCCTAGGGTTACAAGGCAAACTGACCTCTAGATCAGATCGGATAAGGAGTCATCTGGGCTCTCGTGCAACGTCGGGGGCCGGGGGGGGGGGGGGGCTGTCGAGGCGTACAACGAGGGATAGTGGTCAGGCTGTCGTTTGGCCTACCTTGACGAGCCACCTTGTTGTAGCACATCGTTAGAAGCGCCAAGTTAGGATGTACTAGCATCGATCTTGTCTTTCCTGGAATATGAAGTCATGACGAGCTTCAGTCATGCGAAGACTGTGATGAGGAGGCTGAGAAGCTGGCTATGAGGGTGGCTTCTGACGTTCTGCTGGAAGAAAGAGAAGTCTCGACAGACGTCATCAACCGGTCACCTAAATCTTCAAGTCTAGTGGTGAGCGAGTTCTGGAAATTTGCTGGGTTCCCTTCAAAGACGGATAGGGTTTGGGAGAAAGCTGAGCCACCGGACGATCCATCCCCCCCCGCTGTTTGGCGGCCACCGTCTGGTGCCGCGGGTGAAGACGAAGCCGACCGTCCGCCTTGCTTGGCGCGGTCCTCCTCCCCGGCCTAGGATCACGCCGCCGCCATGTCTGGGGGATTTCTTCCCGGAGAGATTCAAGGATCCGCAGTCCCAGTATACGGTGCATGGCGCTAACGACGGCGATCAGAATCATGGGGTGCCTCGCATAATTTCAGGAACTCAAATTTCGAATTTCCATCCAGGTGGGCCAACACTGCATGGTTTTTGCGGTGGGTCTCGTTGGGAGCACTTGGGCTGCCGGTTTCAGGGCCTATCAAGAGATTACGGGGCTTATACCGCTAATCGTCGTTCGTCTGCCTCAGAATCGCTGATTCGCCTCGCTCGGCCGCCGCCGCCAACGCCATCAGGGATCCCATCTTCCGTGACCAAGGCAGACAACTCACAGGCGGGTGTGCAGTCCAAATCGTTTGCCGAGGTGGTCGCCGGCATGGCGACTCCCGCTGGGCCTGGGGTCCTGGAGGTCTGCGTCCTGCTGTCCAGGTGCAGGTGACCAATGCGGCCAAGTCCGCGGCTGGGGCTGGAGGGGCTCAAGGACATGCGAACGCTGCTGCTGGACTCGCTTCGATTGGCTTTGGGGCAACGTCTGGCCCCGTACATGCTCCAACCATGGCGGCGCCTTACCAGACCCCGGCTGGGTTCGCGTTCGGTGTTGCTACGGCGGCAGCAGCTGCTCCCAGTAATAAGAGGAAGAAGGGAAAGAAGAAAAAGGGTAGCGCGGGAGGGACCCAGGGTCAAGCGCACTCGGGTGAGGCTCTGCGCCTTCAAGCTAATGCACAAGGGGTGGCTACAAATGCACTAGTTCCCAATGTTGTTGATACTCCCGCTCAAGCCATGGTTCCAGAGGTTAAAAAGGCTAAATCCCGTTGTTGGAAGTGCGAGGTGGATACCCATGCGACGAAAGATTGCGTGGTGCTACACTACTGCTACATCTGCGACAACCACAAGCATCCGATGAAGAAGTGTCCGACTCTTAGACTGCCAAAGCCTTCGGTGTTTGTCGCAGGACTAGGCAACCGTGACACCATGTTCAGCATGTTTCCGTCTTCGGTGTACATGGAGCAGCCAGACCCTTCCCCTACGGCTTTGATTTTGGTTGAGGGTGCTCCCGCAACGGCAGCTCAGGTGGAAGCCCTGGTCGCCCTTATGTGTCCCAATCCGTCTTGGAATTGGGAGGCGGTTCCCATGAGATAAAATGCATTCACCGTCAGTTTTCCTTCTATGGATGATCTGCTGAGACTTGATGGGTTCAGTCTAGGAATCCCGGCTCAGTCTACGCGACTTGTGTTTAGCCAGTGGAGGCATGAGGAGGTTGAGCCTATCATGGAGCTGCACCAAACATGGGTACATGTATCCGGGGTCCCTCCGCCATTGAGACACTTCCTTGGCCTATGGTCAATAGGCACTCTCATTGGCACAACTATCGACGTGGATTTGCTAGCGCTTCGGCGTAGGGGGATCGCAAGAATCCGCATTGCTATGGCGGCGGATGATTGCTTCAAAAAGGTGGATAGCACCGGGCCATATATTGACACTACTGGGGTTCTGAAGCTCAAGGGTTATGCTTTCAAGTTTCGGCCGGAACCGGCTGACTTTGTGCCGGAATCTGATTTCATACCATATATTTGGGAACTCAAGGACAACGACAAAGATGAAGGTACTGGAAAAAGTAATGAGGATGGTTCTGGTTCGGGAAGCAAGGACCGTGTGGATGCCTCGCCGACAGAACCCAACGGGTCATCTCACATGGCCATTGATCCTAAACCCAACAATGGATCAACTCTCATGCATGATCACTCTGTACTGGCAAACCATTTGCTGCAGGGGTGGGCGATCACGCCTTTTAACCCCAAACCGCGATCACCCAAAACTTTGGAATTTCTGAAAAATAGACGAAACCGTGCTGGGAAAATGCAAGTGGGGGATGTTCGTCTTGGTGCTGACATTGCGCCGATCCATCTTGCGGAGAACACTGCTTCTTCATCTTCCATGGCTGCTCCTGCAAGGTGTATGGACGGAGCTGACACATCTATTGAGCTGGGACAGTTTCAGCACGAGACTACTACTATACAGAAGCCTAGTTGCTTGGCGCCACAAGCTGATTCGGCCAGCTGCACACTAGCTCAAGCGCCGGCCTCTTCACTGACCGGTCCTCAGGACAAGGTACGTGACGCACATCAGGCAGCGGCTATGGCGGACAGTGTAGTCATCTCGGAGCCGTTGGTGAGTGCTACCGCAAATGTGCTGACTGGAGGACTAGGGACGCCGGGGGCACCCAGCCCGGGTCCTGCTGCTGCGAACGTCCCGGCTATGCAGCTGCAACGGGATACTAGGCACCCGACCTCTCCTACACGATTCATGGCGAGCACGACGCCAAGTGGCCACAACTCATCGACTCGTCGGCGGGAGCGGGTGGTGCTACCATCTCGTTCTGGCCTATCTCCGGCGCTCCATTCTTCCCAGGAGCATGGGCGCTCGGGGACGCCGTCTTCTCCGACTCCGCTAGGTGAAGCGGCGGATGAGGTCCCAGTAGGGTACACTGTGGTTGAGGGGGCTCATACAACGACTATGCCCCCTCCCGCGGCACCGCATGATGGCAGCCCGGCGTCGCCGGACGTGGCTGCGCCATCGGAGGAGCAGGACCGGTTAGAGGGGGATTCTTTCACACCATCGCCCCCTCCGCCATCGAGACATGTTACTGGACTGTGTGTTGTGCCTAAGGCTATGCCTAGGCGCAGCATGCGCCATCCTGTCGCGGCAGACGGCTCTTCGACAACGGATGAGAACGCTCTCTCCAAGGCAATGCGACGAAAGGCGGAACTGATGGAGACTTCAGCCATAGGTACGACCAAAAAATCAGATTCTTTTTTATCGTTTCCTACCTCTAAGCTTTCTTCCAACCTAGCCAACATGGGAGTCAACTTAGGTAGAGATGATAAAGAGATTAATGTCTCGACCAACGCCCTGAGGCATATGGAGTATGATCGATTAAAGGTCTACCCAGGTGCCTCTAGTAGGTCGGTCACCACACCCCTAGAGGATGAGGAAGCGAATGCCACTATTGATGGACAGCTTCTATCACATCTTGTGGGTGAGATGACGGAGGTGGGTATGGATGAGGTGGAGCTAGGATCTATTTACGATCTGCATGCTTCCGGCCGGAAATCCAAATCCAAATCCGCCAAAGATAAAAAGAATCAAAAATTGAAAAGACCCTCGAAACATCCAAAAAATCCAATTGTTTCCCAATGAACGGCATTTTCATGAATAGCAGAGGTCTTGGTGACTTGGCTAAGCACTTGAATATTGCTCAACATGTTCGGGATCATAAACTGGATTTTTTGGCTATTTCGGAAACCGGGAGGAGGGATTTTCCAGTAAGTGTTCTAGATCGCCTTTCTGGCGGCATGGATTTTACTTGGCACTCTATCCCCCCTCGCGGTAGGTCGGGCGGCATCCTTCTTGGTGTACTTGCCGACTCCATGGAAGTTTTAGCTTACACGAGTGGGGAATTCCATATAAAATTCCACATTCGTAACAAAGCTGATGGATTCATATGGAGCCTGGTCGCCGTGTATGGTGCTGCTCAGGAGGAGCGTAAGGCTGCTTTTCTGCGTGAATTGGTGAACCTAGCGAATAATGATCCACATCCTATCATAATAGGTGGAGATTTCAATTTACTACGGTTCCCACATGAGAAAAGTAAGGGGAGATTCGATAATCATTGGCCTTTCTTGTTCAATGCTGTCATTGACAGTTTGGACTTGAGAGAGGTACATATGATGGGTAGACGATTCACGTGGGCGAATAGTCTACCTGAACCGACATACGAGAAATTGGACCGTGTACTGATGAGCACTGATTGGGAAGATAAATACCCCTTGGTAACAGTACGCGCCCTTGAACATATCGAGGATCTATCGGATCATGCCCCTCTACTCTTATCAACCGGAACATTAAAACCAAATGCGCGACACCGCTTTAAATTTGAGCTGGGATGGTTGCTGCGTGATGGGTTTGATGATATGGTTAAAAGAGTATGGTCAGCTCCGTCCCCGGGTAACAGTCCTATCCGAAGATGGAACGCAAAAATACGTAACTTGCGTAAATATCTCCGTGGATGGGCTAGGAACACAACCGGGATCCTAAAAAAGGAAAAGGAGCGTTTGTGTACCATCATTGACGAGCTAGACCGCGCGACAGAAACACGAGTGTTAACCCAGCAGGAGATTGAGATTAAAAGTCAATCCAATGCGGAGGTGGCACGAATGCTGCGGGAGGAAGAGCTTAGATGGTACCAACGATCAAAATCAAACCTCATTCTCAAGGGAGATGCGAATACGAAATATTTCCAGAATGTTGCCAATGGCAGACATCGGAAAAAGAGTATTCATGCTCTCAACCAGGATGAAGGAATGATTGAAGGTCAAGAACAGCTTAAGGCTTATATTACAAGCTACTATAAAGGGTTGTTCGGCGCTCCAGCTGAAGATATCTTGTCCATGGATGAGACTCGGACGGAAGACATAACCCAGGTATCCAATGAGGAGAATACCTTTTTAAACTCACCCTTCACAGAAGTGGAGATTAAAAAGGCGGTCTTCCAAATGGAACATAACAAAGCTCCTGGGCCAGATGGCTTTCCTGCTGAGTTTTATCAACACTTTTGGGATGCCATTAAGACGGACCTAATTGAGTTGTTTCAATGTTGGCATGGTGGACAACTTGATTTGTTTCGTCTTAACTTCGGGGAAATTGTATTGTTGCCTAAGGTTTTGGGGACAGAAAGGATACAACAGTATAGACCAATCTGCCTCCTTAACGTAAGCTTCAAAATTTTCACGAAGACCGCAACGATCAGATTAAATTCGGTGGCTGATCATGTGGTTAAACCTACACAAACGGCATTTATGCAAGGTCGGAATATCATGGACGGAGTCATGGTCCTACACGAGACTGTTCATGAGATGCACACTAAGAAGCTTAACGGAGTCATATTCAAAATTGACTTTGAAAAGGCGTATGATAAAGTGAAGTGGTCGTTCCTCCAACAAAATCTGAGAATGAAAGGTTTTTCAGAGGAATGGTGTGCTTTGATCCATAGTTGTGTTTCGGGAGGAAGTGTTGCCGTCAACGTCAATGACGAAATCGGTCGCTTCTTCCAAACCAAAAAGGGATTAAGGCAAGGTGATCCTTTATCACCCATATTGTTTAATATTGTGGCTGATATATTAGCGATCATGATTGAACGCGCCAAGCTAGACGGTCAAATTGAGGGAGTAGTCCCACACCTGGTGGATGGGGGACTGTCTATCCTTCAATATGCGGACGATACAATTCTTTTTATGGATCATGATCTAGATAAAGCTGCGAATCTGAAATTAATCTTATCAGCATTCGAACAGTTATCCGGATTGAAGATTAATTTTCATAAAAGTGAATTGTTTTGTTTCGGCGAGGCCCAGGATGTAGCAGCTCAATATGCCGAGATATTCGGATGCGAGCAAGGTCAATTCCCTATTATGTATCTGGGGATACCCATACATTATAGGAGATTGACTAATGCGGAATGGAAACACGTCGAAGAACGTTTGCAAAAAAGACTAGCTAGCTGGAAGGGAAAGTTGTTGTCCTTGGGTGGAAGGCTGGTACTCATAAATTCAGTTTTAACCAATATGGTACTGTATATGATATCATTCTTTCCACTACCAAAAGGGGTCTTACATAGATTGGATTATTTCCGATCGAGATTCTTTTGGCAAGGAGATAACGAGAAGAAGAAGTATCGACTGACCAAGTGGAATGTCGTTTGCCGTCCGAAGGACCAAGGGGGGTTGGGTATCCATGACCTCCAGGTCAAGAACTCTGCTCTCCTCGGAAAGTGGCTATATAAGCTATTGACTTCGGATGGCGTATGGCAAACGCTCCTTAAACGAAAATATATTGGCACAAAAGCGTTATCTCAGGCTGTATGGAAGCCTGGTGATTCACAGTTTTGGGCTGGTCTCATGGCGACAAAGAAACACTTTTATCGCTTTGGGGTTTTCAAGATTAAGGATGGGTCGGAGATAAGATTTTGGGAGGATATATGGCTAGGAAATGCCACACTCCGAGATCAATATCCGGCCCTCTATACCATTGTGCGACATAAGGGAGAGACACTAGCCACGGTCATGCAGGAGTCATCCCCTAATGTCGCGTTCAGGAGAGACTTAATCGGTCCAAGACTAGCATCTTGGAACGCCTTGCTAGCACGGTTAGCGGTAGTGCAACTGTCACAAGGTCACGATGAGTTTCGATGGAATCTCAATAGGAATGGAAAATTCACTGTGGATTCTATGTATAGGGCGCTTGTCCAACCTGATATACCAGTCGATAATAACAATAAAATATGGCAAATGAAGATACCTCTAAAGATTAAAGTCTTTGCATGGTATCTTCGAAAAGGTGTCATTTTAACGAAAGATAATCTTGTCAAGCGCAACTGGCAAGGGAGTAGGAAATGTGTTTCATGTGCTCATGATGAGACAATAAAACACCTATTCTTCACCTGTAAGGTTGCACATTCTATTTGGTCAGCTATCCAAATGGCTTCAAACTTATATCAACCCATATCCGTTGCTAATATCTTTGGCAATTGGCTGAATGGGATAGATAGTAAGATAAAAACCATTCTTAGGGTGGGAGCGCTGGCCGTAATATGGTCGCTCTGGCTTTGTAGAAATGACAAGATCTTTTCTGATAAAAATTTCACTTGTTTGCAGGTTCTTTATCGATGCACGGGTATTCTCCGTTCGTGGTCCATCTTACAACGGGTGGAATATCGAGGCCTTTTTACGGAGGTGTGTGTACGACTGGAAGCGGTGGCGAGGGATATTTTTATCCAACATGGGTGGCCGCGTGACCTACGCATAGAGCTACCTTGAGCGGCGATAGTTCTTCTTTGTAACTTGTCGCATACTCTTTTTATTTTTTTGGTGACTTGCTGCTGTGTGCATCTTGTTATGCAGAGGCCGGGTGTACTTACTTAAACTTTGAGTAATAAAGCCCTTTATCCAAAAAAATGACGAGCTTCTCCCGTTGCTTACTGTTTGAGCTTCAAAGAGATCCAGGCTCCACCTGTTATGATGTGGCCGACCACTCAACATAGTTTGGGTATGAGTCTTGCCGAGATTTATTATGCATTGTGTGTGCTAATGCTTCTCTGACCTTATTGTGCTCGTGGATAACTGGAATATTACAAGTTGATAAAGTGCAACAATGTTCAGATTAAAGGATGCATGTCTTGAAATGCAAAACATAATAATAAATTCTATTTAAATTTAGAGATAGCAAGACATGAAAATATAATGCAACATGAATACCAGCAGATGTAGGTTTTTAAGATTTAGAAATACTGACATCATCATATCTGGTTCTGCAGAAAGTGCGTCCATGAATTTTGTCTTTTCTATTTCTCGCTTTAGTGCTCCTGGTATATCAATTGTTACCTCAGTTGCTACTAGACGTTCTTCGGGAGTTGCCTCGTCAGCAAAAGCAACATTGCGACTAACATCACAGGTAAGCTCGCTGATGTTTGCACTAGTACTCCATGAGTGATCACTTTTCAGTTTCCATGACTTGTATTGAATCTTTTACTTTGTTTAATAAATGATTGCATGCATCATTTTGATGCAGAGACCAAAGGTAAAGCCTCTTTAAAAAAAATGAATGTTCGTGTTATGTATTTGTTCTATCGGCAGGTGACTTGTTATATTATCGCTCATTCAAAGAGGTTCAATATTCTCATGTCTTTAGTTCTAGCTCATGTCCGCATGTTCATCAGGAGCTGCCTCGTATGCAAGAGCAACATTGTTTTTAACATCTTGATCACAAATATTTGCAGCAGTGATTTCATTGTGAATTTCTTCAATCCCTATTGTTTCATTGTCTATCACCTCCTTCTGCTGGCATGTCATTTATCGATACATTGTCATGCAGATCCTCAACGGGCTCAATATTCTTGGTATCTTCTAGTTTTGACTCCTCCACTGGAGGTCCGTACATCAACTCAACTAGTGCCTCAAACGGAACTACTCTTCTGCACATACAATTACGACTGTTATGGTATGATTTCCATACATCTAAGGAATCCAATGGCGCGGTTCACACAACGAGGACATTAACAAAGGAAGTTTGCACGTTCCTGGCTGTGTTGTCCATTTGACCTGGTTCGTCGATCGAGCTGAGCAGACAGCACACACACATACGTACCACTGATCGAGCTGAGCCGTTTGGGTGTGTGAACTGGGAAGTGGTGGACGACGATAGATTTGATGATGCAGTGGAGACGGAAAGATAAGTTATCGTGTGTGCATGCGAGTCGTGTCGCGATCGCAAGCCAATATCACAAGAGGGTCGCCGCGCTCACTGGTTCTCTCGGACCAAATTTGCAGGAACTTGCATCAGACAACTCTTTGGACGTGTTGAGCTGTTGCTTGTCCTGCTTTTCCCGGCATTGTGGCACTCGGCGCTGGAAGGTGCTGGTACCCACAGTCCAAGTCATGGATCAAGGATACATTGGTAGTTTCTGATGTGTCTTCCATGCCCACGCTATGAGATTCAAATCCCTGGCTCCTAACATTGGATAATTCTATGACAAAAGAAGTAAAACGATGAATTCCTCATGGGAAGTCTAGCTTGCTCCTTATAAGGAACTTGGTGGTAGCATCGACATGAAGTTATGGGTACTTTGTTAGGTCAAGTGCTTAGCATTCTTTAATTGTCTGTTTGGTCTTCTGGTAGGTCAAAGGAATTGAGGATTTTCAATAAATGGTAATTTACCTAATCTTTTCATTATTGAGAAAGAGGAACTTTATTCGAGTTTCAACCTGCTCCACGTTATGATGGTGCAACTAGTCAACATACAACTTATTGTTATGAATATCGTGGAAATAAAGCATGACCGCTAATGTTCCATCCTTGAGAAAGCTAAGTAGAGGCAATGCTGGACAATTAGTCAGCAAAGTGGTCCATCCCTCGAGTTATTTTTACATGTCTGAAATGTAAATATAATGTTTTGGAATGTCTTATGATATCCTCCTTCTCGTTATTTATCCTTCTGAGCGATAGTCCGGAGGGCTTCGGCCTATAAGTAACCTGATCCCTAGAAATTGTGTTATTAACGGGGCCCACATGCTTAGGATTAATTCTGTTTAGATTTTTTGGAGATGTCCCAAGAAACTGGTAGGGCTAAGGGGTTAAATTCCTCACAGCTTGATCTCTTGTAATCCACGTGTTATCAATTTCCAACGTGAATCTCATGATGACATCACTTTGCTCGTCTAGGTTTCACATTATGAAAAGGTGAGAAATTAGAGCATATCTTCCCCCACTTTAATTCCCTTTGTCATCCTCCCACATGCGCTACTGATAGTGCAGAAAAATGATTGTTACCCCGTTAGGATAGATTAAGGGACCATTAGAGTAAGAGAGGAGAGCTCGTCGGGCTTTACCCATGTTCGATCCTCTTGGTGGGAGGTAATATCCTACTTCTGATTGTTCTCAATCGAAGGGATGGAATAATATCATGATTAATGACTTGAAGTTGATGACCTCTAGATATCCCTGGCCCAACTTTATATATGGGGATGGGGACTAGGGTTAGAAGGGTAAACCGACCTGCATATCGGATCGTCCAAGGAGTCCCCTACGTGTCCGCCAAGTTGATGAAACTTCTTTAACAGCTGGGGGCCTCCCGTGCGGCGTCGGGAGGACTGTCAAAGCTTACACCAACGGCTAGTGGTTCGAGCTATCATTTGGCAAGTCCCTTCACGGGCCATCCCGTGTACAACAAACAATTATTAATCTCCGAGTTTGTCTAGATTTTGGATTTAATGGCATCAAGGCTTGTGTTTTCTGGAATGTGAAGTCCCGACGGGCTCGTCCAATTGCTTGGAATGATTGAGCTCCAAAGAGATCTTGGCTCCACCTGTTATGACCGAGGAGGTGGCCCTGCCACTCAACATAGTTTGGGATATGAGTCTCGTCGTGCTCTGTTAAGTGCTAGGGCTTCCCTGAGCTCATTGTGCTCGTGGATTACTAAACTATTACTCCCTTCGATTCATAATAAGTGTCGCTCATTTTGTACTGCATCGGAGGGAGTACAAGTTAATAAAATGCAACAATGTTCAGATTAAAAGATACATGTCTTGAAGTACAAAAAATAAGAATAAAATATATTTAAATTAGAGATAGCAAGTCATGAAATATAGCATGCAACATGAGTACCAATAGATGTAGGTTTCTAACATTCTGAAATACTAACATATTATATCTGGCTCTGCGGGCAAGTGTATCCATAGATTTTTCCTTTCTAGTTCTCGCTCTAGTGCTCCTGGTATATCAATTGTTACCTCAGTTGCTATTAGATGTTCTTCGGGAGTTGCCTCGTCTACAAAAGCAACATTGCTTTTCACATCACAGGTGACCTCGCTGATGTTTGCACCAGTAATCCATGAGTGATCATTTAGTTTCCATGGTGTCTGTGTCCTGTATCTGGTCTGCTGGAAGGTGACTTGTGATTATGTAATCTTCCATTCCAAGAGGTTCAATATTCTGACTCTTCTAGTTCTGGCTCATGTGCCCGTGGCAAATCAACAGTTGGCTCTGTTGCCTTCGCATGTTCATCTAGAGTTGTCTCGTTTGGAAGAGCAACATTGTTTTTGACATCTTGATCACAAATATTTTCAACAATGCTATCATTGTGCATTTCTTTTAACATTAGCATACGTTCACCAATTGATAAAATATTACTCCTTCCGATCCTAAAAAAATGTCTTGAAAAAACAACTAGAATAGTTATAACTTATAGTGTAACTCGCGACACTTTTTTAGGATCGGAGGGAGTATTAAATACATGATGCATGTGTATTGAGGAAGAGCCGGTAGTGCAGCTTAATGGCGTTCTCTGATGCGGCTTCGCCGATCTATCAAAGGTTTCCAAATTGGAGTAACACAATAAGGACATAAATAGAGGCCATTTCGCCTTGCTTGCCGAGTCTTCCATTTGACGTGTCCAGCCTACCATGGTCTCAATACCGCCGTACAGAGCATACACGTACGCACGACTGATAAAGCAGTTTGGGTGTTTGAGGCTTTGAGCATGGGGTACGGTTGGTGGTGGTGTGACTGGTATCCAAGGGGGGTGATTGAGTGAATCTGGAAAGAGTGGGGATTGCATGCTCATGAGAATGAGTGAAGTGCATCATAGTTCCTCAAACTATTTCAAGGGTGTCACATAGGTCCTCAAATTATGAGAAGTGTCATCCAGGTCCTCAAAGATCATTTGGAGTGCAATAAGTGTGTGCATATGTGACACTCTAAAATAGTTCAAGGACCTATATGACACTTCTAAAATAGTTTGAGGAACTAGATGACACACATATTGCACTTTGAGGATCCGGATGATGAGTTTCATAGTTCGAGGACCTAGATGACACCTCTAAAATAGTTTATGGACCTATGATGCACTTCACTCCATGAGAATCTTATCGTGAGTGAACTTTGTCTTCGGAAAACGAAATAGCATCGATTGCAAGCCAACACATTCATTGCTTCCGTCGGACCATATTTTCAGGGACTTGAAACAGATAACTCTGAGAATGTGTGAACTGCTGCTTCAGTTCTCCTGCTTTCCCCGGCATCGTGGCACTCAAAATTGGAAGGTGCTGATACCCACAGTCCAAGTCACAAAACGATGATCCATGTGTAATTTCTGATGTCTTCCATGCCCACACTATCAGATTCGAATCCTTGTGGATTTTAACATTGGGTAATTCTATGATAAAGGAATTAAAAAATGGAACACAAATATTCATCGTTTCCTCCAGGGAAACATAGCTAGGTCCTTATAAAGAACTTGGGTGTAGCATCGGCATAAAGTATCGGTCCTTTAGTAGGTCAATAGATCTTTGATTGTTTGCTTGGTATTCTGGTAGGTCAAAGGTCACGAGAATTTTAAAGAAACGGCAATTTTCCTCAGATTTTTATTGTTGAGAAGGAGGAAATTCATTCGACTTCCAACCACTATATTATGATAGCTTATCTAGTCAACATACAACTTAATGTTACAAAGATCATGCAAAATAAAGCCTGGTTGATAATGTTTCATCCGTGAGCAAGATAAGTATAGCCAGCGTTGGGCAAGCGACCGACAAAACGGTGTGTCCCTTGTGTCCTAATACATCTCAAATGTAAATATGATTTGTGATATGTCCACACTATTTTTATATTATTATTACAGAGTTTTGGCATAATTTTATATTATTTTATTGAACTAACCTATTAACCTTGTTCCGATTTTAGTTAGTGTTTTTTTTGTCCTCTGAATTTGTAGAAACAATATTTTTCCAGACCAAAAAAACATCAAAATTGTTGTGCGAAGTTTCAGGCCAGAAGAGACACGAGACCAGACGCCCCCTCCCTTGAGGGGGGAGGGGGAACCAGGTTCGCATGGGCCCCCATTATGCGGCCTGCGGGATATGGCTGAGCGTGAGAGGAGATTCCGTGGGAGCCCCATACCTTGTCTTCACCACCTTTTTGTCCCTGTATCTTACAGAAAATCATCAGATATTTATGTGATTTTTTTCCATCGTTGCCTCTTTTTTTTATTCGAAGCTATCTTCACTATAGACTTGTTCCAGCACCCTCCAAGAGGGGGCAAATTGATCTTTTATGGCCTCTTCATTATCCCTTATTGCTCCTATGATGATGTCGGTGTTGTGCAATTTCAGGGTTGAGGATCAACCACTGCATCAAGCGACGCATTCATCCAAGCAATGCATACATCAATGCCAGAACATTTTGTGTCCTTGATTATCCTCCTCCACTTTGGGATCATTGTTCCCCCTCATTTCTTGTTCTGAGAAAACCTCACACTATCATAATCTAATTCATCCAAGAAATTGATGCATGAGGATTACAACATCCCCCCCTCTACAATATAATCAGGTCGCAAACCATCATCAATGTGTAGTCTGAACAAAACAGTACATTGTCTACCTCTCCGACATATCATCGAGCATTTAGAGGCCATGGCCCTTAGACGCGGATGTGGTGGCTCAACGCGTCGAAGTAGGAGGTGTAAGGGTGGTCGGAGTGGAGTTACAAAGAAGAAGGTGTAGGCATTTGCATGGTTGCCTTCTTCTTCTTTACTGTCTCGGTGAGCGTCTCCGTCGGCTTTACCGCCCACATATCCCAGACCGGAGCAATGGGAGGGCGAACGGGAGTTGTCACGGCCACGGGGCCTAACAGCTAGCCATTGTTGAAGGTGCGGCAGTCCATTGAAAGTTCCCGTCCCAAACCTCTTGGCACGAACAGTGGCACGGGAGATGATCCTCACAGTGTCGAGTCGGCGAGGTAGCGAAGTCCCCTTCCAGTTCCATTCCGATTCAAATCAAGGCATACGATGACGACAACGGTGGAGGGAAGAGGTGGCACCTAAGGGCAGGCAAAATATCCGAGAAGTAGCGCTAGTTGAATAGAAAAATAGATTTAGGTTGCCTTTTGGTTATAACTCCTTGAAATTGTTTTGAAGCAAATTATTGTAGATCAATCTTTTTACGGTGTTTTCATTTATATTAAAATATGTACAAATACATCAGGTAACACTCCCTGAAATTTCTCCCCTTTAAACTAATGAGAGCTCGGCTAGATGCAATTAGCTCTTTATTTAAAAAAAATCAAAAGTTTCTAAGGGACCAGCTAGCGATGCTCTTAAAAAATACTTATTTTTTAGCCTCATTTTCATTTTCCTATATAAACGTTAGTTTTTTTAACACTACCAAAAATGTATACTTCGGCAAGTTGGTCGGAAAAAAATCTGACACGAGCTGGTCTCCTTCAATTACCTTTCCAACAAAATGGAAAATGATTACACCATTGCCTCCCCGAGATGGCATAAAGGTGGCGTCATGAAAGCCGTAGTAGGAGCAACGGTCAGCAGATGAAAGAAGTGTCAGGAGCGGAAGTTGCAAAGCTAAGAAACAGGGCATGGCGGCAATTTGACCGCGTGAGTTCATGTTGTAGTTCATGAACAAATAATGCATGCATAAAAATATATTTGGATCATCAAGATAACAAATCGATTAATGTGACGTGATGTGTATATGTATCGAGGTGCTAGTAGCGCCGCTTGATGGCGCACTTGGGTGTGATTAAGCAGTTTATGTCCATGTGAACTGGGAAGTAGTAGGAGGATGAAGAGATATTTTTTATTGTTCTGACTTCTTATCCGGATTGTGGGATTGGGAATGCCAATGGTGGTAAATTTTTTTAATAATATATTTTTTGGTAAGTTACATAAATAATATACAAAATTTTAAAAATATTGCATAGTTGGGCTATTCATGGCCGATAGGGCCCAGACGGTCTTTTTTTTTTTGAGGAACACAGTACAACTCTGACGCTCACATACACGAGTATACAATCATCCTTATGACGCACACACGCACACCCTACCCCTATGAGCATCTTCGCAATACTGAGCCGGTACATCATCTTGAGATTAACGAAGTAACCACCTCGTCTTCGACGGGAACGTCTCCTCCCACTGAAAGCGCATCACCGGAAGCCCTGGAATAAATCCAGAAAAATGCGAGCACCATTGTCAAATCTGGGATTTGAACTCTGGTGGGCTGGGGATACAACCATCCACCTAACCAACTCAACCACAGGTTGATTCGCGGGCCCAGACGGTCTAGTCGTAGCCGACAGGGCTAAGTCAGCCTAGGGAAAGAAGGCAGATTAATGGACTATCATCCAGGTGGGCCAGCCCAAGGCATGCTGTTCGCTCGGCCTGGGCCGACAACCCAGCTGCTTGGCTATTAATTATTTTACCACATATACTTTTCAACTTACTTTTATTTCTAAAAACTATTTTATCAAACACATAAAATTTATTAAAACATAATAAATAATTTTAAGACTAGAAATACATTTCTTAAAATCATGTAAAAACATACCACACGAACATATATTAACGCATGATGATTTTAAAAACTTATATTAATATTATTAAATTTTACAAAATATTATTTTTGGTACATGTATATGAACACTTTTCAAAATAATAAAAATAAAATAAAATGCATAATTATAAATAGAACCACATGATATTGCAATTATATAATTTACACAATTTTTAAACAAAAATGAAAAGAAAAACTAACACTTGAATGCATAAATTATCACTGTCTACCACCTTTCTTTATTGTCTTTCACTTGAATTAAAACGAAAATTAATTATTAAAAGAAATTTATTTTAATTTCTTGAATGTTAAATACAAAATATTATTTTACGTAATTATATCATTTTATTAAACTTTAAATTAATTAATGCATTCAAGTGATTATAAAAAAGCAAATAATATGATTACATACTACATGAACATACATTTTGGCAAATAATTTTTTTATTAAAACTTAATGAACAATCTTAAGACTAGAAATACATTTCCTAAAATCATTTAAAAATTACATAGTACATGAACATATATTAACACATGAATATTTCAAAAATTATATTAATATTATTAATAAAAAATTGTAAACATTTTACATAACTTGAGATGTTTTTAGTAATATATGTTTATACTTATACATTTTAGTTAATATTATTATTACTTATGTATTTTATTTTATCTGTATTATTTTGAATAGTGTTAATATATATGTAATAAAAATAATATTTTGTAAAATATTTATATATTTTTAAATAAAAATAAGTTGGAAAAGGTGTTTGAAAAAATAGACTGCATGCCTTGAGTCCGCCCACCTGGATGATAGCCCACCAATCGGTTTCCCTAGGCCGACTGGCCCTGTCGGCCACACCTAGCCCGACTATACATTTTTTTGAAAATTTTAAAAAATTTATATTGTTTGTTTAATTTACCAAAAGATATGTTATTAAAAAAACCACCAGTGGTGCAATCGAATCATCTCGTCAGCTAGCAAGTTTGTTTTCGAAGCAAAAAAGAAAGAGGCTCGCATTGCATCTCCATCGGAAATCAATATCAAACAACCAAGCCTGACGTCATTGAACCTACATTACAGTGACTTCAGTCTATACTCCAAGATGTGAATCGAGTTTCTTCTACTCCCTTCGATCCATAATAAGTGTCGCTCATCTAGTACAAACTTTGTACTAGCTTAGTACAAAATGAACGACATTTATTATGAATCGGAGGGAGTATTTGGTTTCAAGGCAGTGTGGTGCTACACGCCTACACGTTGGGAATGCACTATGTATGCACTCACTGCGATAGACGATGCTACTGCTTCCTTGATATGGTGTATGGCTGGAAAGTGTGGCACAGAACGTCCAATACATGATGACATAGCTCAGGAACCCTATGGAGACGAGCTGGATTGGCTAGTGTATGCTTTAGACTTTAGTTCCAAGGGTCGATGGATAATTCCCGGTGCCTCCAAATCTCCAATGCCCACGGTTTCTATCTTGAATCCATATTGTGCTGGTGCAACAAATAGCACATCAATATGATTGTATAATTCTGTGACAAAGCAGTAAAATGAGGAACATGTATTCATATTTTGCTCAGGGAAACTTAGCCTGCTCGGCTGCTCCTTATAAAGGACTTGAGTGATAGGTATGTCATGAAGTTATAGGTCCTTTTGTAGGTCAATAGCATCGGGCCTCTAAATTAAGATGATGCATCAAGCCAAGAACCAAGATTCTTCCTTCGTTCTGAAATAAGTGTCTCGACTTTGTACTAACTTCGGGTACTAAAGGAGTACAACTTACTATTACATAGACAATTCAAAATAAAGCCTACCAGCTAATATAATGTTTCATCCCTGAGAAAAATCATGCTAAGTAAAAGTAATGTTGCCCAAATGTCATGCCACAATAGACGTTCTAGTGCCTCCTTCAGCAGCATGAGTGGTCACGTAGGCCTACCGGATATATCACTCATTCCACACTTTTGTACTAAGATGTCATTGCTTCTTTGAAACATCAGATGAACATACCACCACATTTTTTATAACTCAAGTAAGTCTTGCGATAAGTAAGGACCGAAACTTCCGCCGCTCCCGTGTCGTCCCCACAGGGCGGCACCAGGGCGAAACCCATGCGCCGCTGAAGACAAGCCCCACATGGCATCCCCTGCCGCCGCTAACACCGGCGAAGGACACGGTGACGGCGGGGCCGGTGCGGAAGGTGTTGGGGTGCAGATCGTGGCAGCAGATCTGTGGCGTCGGATGGGGATGACGCCGGTGGAGTTCGGTTGCGCATGGCGGTTGGGGCGGCGCCCCTAGTCGTGTGGTGGCGGCAACCTCCCCTTGGGCATGGCGTCCACATGGGGTTTTCCTTGGGCATCTTAAGCATGGGGTGGAGGCACGGTGCCTCCGCGAGAAGACATCGTCGCGAGAACCACTGCATCGTGGGCCGTCATTTGCCAGAGTGATGGTGTACATTTTCTCCAATTGTGAATCGCTATGCTGAGAATCGAGATCGTCCCGATAACGCGTTTATAATTGATTTTTTTTTAAAAGGAGGAGTACCTCAGCCTTTGCATCAAAGCGATGCATGCGGCCATCTTTATTAAATTATTCAACAGTCACATAAAAAGTATACAATGATCATTTATATACAATAGTGTTTAGAATTGATATTGAGTGGGAATTGATGATTGAAGTAAATGAATCCAAGAGTTCTCCTTATTAATGAGATGATTGTCTATACAGTTTAAGAGATGTGTGTACAGGAACATGCAGAACCGGTAAACCGATATTACAGACGCCATTGGAGCTATATTGCAGTGGCTTCACTCTATACTTCAAGATGAGGTGATCGAGTTTCTTCTACTTGGTTTCAAGGAAGTGTGGTGCTAGACGATGCTACTGCTTCCTCGATATGGTGTATGGCTGGAGAGTGTGGCCCAGAACGTCCAGTACAGGATGACATGACTCTTAGAGGAACCCTGTCGAGGTGATCTGGATCAGCAAGTGTATGCTTTAGTTCTGAGGTATCTGTTCTATCAGAAGATGACTTGTTGTTATATTATCTTCCATTCCAAGAGGTTCAATATTCTGAACTCTTCTGGTTCTGGCTCATGTTCCCGTCGCTAATCAGCAGTTACCTATGTTGCATTTGCATGTTCATTGGGAATTTCCTCGTCTTCAAGAGCAACATTGTTTTTGACATCTTGATAAAAATATTTGCAACGGTGCTCTCACTGTGCCTTTCTTCAATTTATATGTCTTCAGTGTCTATCGGAATAGGTGCTCCCAAGAATATGGCTTCAATAAAAATAAAAATAAGTAAAAAGATAAAAAAAATTCAAACGGGGATACGCCTATGGCCATGTCGTCGGCGTAGAAATAAAAAAAATAAAAAAAATTGACTTTAAAAAGAATTCAAACGGGGTTACGCCTACGGCCAGGCCGTCGGCGTAGCAATAAAAATAAAAATTAATAATTTAATTTTTTTAAAGAAATACGAAAAAAAAATTCAAACAAGGATACGCCTACGGCCAGGCCGTCGGCTTAGGTGACCACCAGGCCAAACGGCCGTTAGTCTCCGCGTGGACCCCACCTAGCATACGCCGACGGCCTGGCCGTCGGCGTATATTTCTACGCCGACGGCATCGGAGGCTAACCCAAGGAAAACCTACGCCGACGGTGATACGCCGACGGCGGCCCTCGGCGTAGGCCTACGCCGACGGCATTTGGCTCTACGCCGACGGTTTCCGGCCGTCGGCGTATGCGTGATGTGCCGTAGTGAGGGCACATCTCTTAATAGATGGAAGATATAGGAGCTTCACATATTTCGCATGAACAAGTGCAAGTTCTAATATCGAGGATCCATGAATAATGCTAAGTGCCTTCCATGCCTACACTATCATATTCAGATACCTATTTTGTGGAACAAGTCATGAGCTTGATCCTTTGGTAGGTCAATGGGTAGGAAAGCTTAAACGAACAAAATAAATCCTATTTATTTTCCTTTCAAGAGCAAAAATGAACCTATTCGTTAAGATGAAGCACCTAGCCATCACAGAAATTTCATTTGCAAAGTTCATGAAAATAAACCATGGGGGATAATGTTTCATCCTTAAGAAAAAAAAGCTAAGCAGAACCAACATTGTGTGATCCAAATGCCGCATTGCATTGAATGAACCAATGTCTTTCCTAAACTGTGTGAGACTCGATTGACAGCTTTCCTACATGGATATCAAAACAGACACAATTACACATGAAATAAATATTGTGAACATATCTGGAAAATAAATGGTCTTCTAGCAGTTCGTCCATAAAAACATTACTACTATACTTAGCAAAATGACAACGCGAAATAATCCCTCGGAGGTCGAATGCACATGATTTTTTGATTTGAAAGGTCAGAAGAAAATAAGTATCACCATGAATATAGAGTTTGTTTTGCCAATATTATTAAATGAAATTGATATTTGGCTGAGGTACCTCCTCAATTCTACTTAATTTCATTTCTATCAAACTATTTCCTTGTAAGAGGGGAATTAACGGAGTGACCCTTTATCACCTCCCCCTTTTTTTAGTTGTGGATTTCTTTTCTCCATCAATGAATAAGCCATGAACAACCACCTGATTGTATCTTCCAACCCCTCTAAAGCTTGAACTTATTTTCCTTCCATCCAATATCATGATAACACAGTTCTATTGAGTTTTTATGACTTCAGCATATCAAGAACCTCGTGTTGTATTTTGGTGCTCACATATGTTTTTGGGTTAACTATGGAGGTGTCCACCAAGATGCAGAGTTTGTTGCAATTATAAGGATCACAGGGCAAGTCCCGATTCCTTCCATGCCCATGGTATTAAATTTGAATCCTTGTTGTGAAGATACAACAAGTAATGCACAAGTAAGATTGGATAACTCTCGGAAAGCAAAGCTCGTTTCTTATGATCGAATGGATAATGCACATATAGGATTCGGATAAAATCTAGTAAACCCAAGATTGGATAACTATAGTAAAATACTAAAATGAGGAGCAAAATATTCATATTTTTCTTAGGATGAACATGCTTGCTCTTTATGTATCATTTATATGGAGGCATAGATCCTTCGGATGGTTAACATTTAGCATTGTTTATAGGCTTGGTCATCTGGTAGGTTATATCCTAACCTTTAAAAAAAATATCCTTTTCTTTTTTAAGGGAGAATTATATTGAACTGTTGACCTTTTTAATAAGATGAAACACCTAGCCAAGACACAACTTAATAATGTTACATATATCTGATCAAGCTAAGTAGAACCAACACCACATAGTCTGAATGTCGTATTGTATTATGCATACTATAGTGCCTTCTTGAGCCATGTTTGATCCATATGATGACCTCCATGATTTGGTTCCAAATGGAGTGTGATGACTCATTGTTCCACATGGAACATATAGTAAGATAATACTTAATTAAAGAAATGGCTTATGGTTGTTCCTTAATAAAAACTCATTCCATCAATA
Organism: Bromus sterilis; assembly: GCA_950022295.1. NCBI lineage: Eukaryota > Viridiplantae > Streptophyta > Magnoliopsida > Poales > Poaceae > Bromus > Bromus sterilis. The sequence continues at coordinate 438,531,019 of OX465595.1, forward strand.
CGTAGCAAAAGAACATTATGAACTATTACTTCGTCCATGGATAAATGCCCACCATTTTAAGATTTTAAGGCCAACAACTATTAAATTTCCAATTTTTTCTAACATGATGTATGAAATTGATATTACAAGATACATTATTTTTACTTGAAGCTCGTGTTTTTATATAAGTGAATAGCTTAACATCTCTTGATTATGAGCTTGGTCCTCCCGATAGGTCAGACGCAATGAAAGCTTTAAGAAAACGTCTGATTCCTCAATACCTTTATTTTTTAGAATAGAAACTATATTGAACTTCCAATCTCTGCATCAATACAATGCACCTAGTCAACACACAACTTATTTGCTACAAAGTTCATGCAAAATAAAGCGTCATGGCTAACGTCCAGCCTTGATAAAAACATGCAAGTAGAATTGACGCTTTGTGGTCGAAATGTCATGTTGGGGAAAGCCAAGGACAAGTAACTTAGCAGGCTTAAAGGCTTAGACTCATCTACGAAATCAACAGGGTGACACCCTTCATTGTGGATGCGTAGTTTTTTTCATCTGAGTCTATGTAGTTGTTTCGAGCTGGTGCTATGCATTTTAACTATATATATTATGTTGTGCTCTTATGTGTTCAAGTTTGTTGTTGTAACCTTGATACCATTTTTACTTTCTTGCTTGTTGGGACTTTCTTTGGCATAAGTGCATGCATTGATTTTCTCTCTTATAGTTGTAGCTCCTGTGTTCATTCTCTACGACCCGCAAAGCATGGAATGGCGGGCGAGAATTGTGGAATTAATCAGTAGATGAGCAATCTACACGATATGACGAGAAACATTCTAGGCACGTGTATCAAATGTGCCTAGTGCATGTACATGTATGGCGAGGATGAGCTACCGGTTGGCAAAGTGAAGACGATGGTGGTGCGGGCAAAGCATCAAGGCCGTCGATGCCTGGGCAATGGGCACACTTCGTGTACCAGCTGCGCCTTCCAGCGTTGATGGATTCCTTGATGTGGTGTGCTATGATGGTCTCGATCGGACACTGCGAGGAGGAATCAGAGCTCACACATGTGTATGAGTGACACCGTTGGCATCAAGCCCTCGGTGAAGCAGTTAGTTCCTCGAGGAGTAGAAGGATGATAATAAGATAATTTTGTTGTTGTGACTTCTTGGACGCGTAGTGAAAGAACATGTTCATTGAGGAGAACTAATATCTCCTTGGAAGATGGGGTTCAGGGCAGGGGAAGTGGAGTATGTTCCTAGGAGGAGGAAGATGGTTGGAGCCAGAAAGAGCGAAGATTGCAGGTCCATTCAAGTCGTGTCAGGAGCCATGTTTGTTTTGGAACATAATAAAAATAATATTTGCATCACATTAGGGCCAGAATTACATTGCAACGACGTCAGTGTAGAGTTATCCTAGTTCCCCTGTATGGGCTACCGAGAAGGCGTATCGAACTGCATTGCCTCTTTTTCTCACCAGCGTGGCGCTTGACGTTTGGACTGGAAGGTGGTGTGATTTTGTTTGTTTTCCACACCACGTATGCAAGTAATCACGAGTGTGAAGTGCATCCTAGGTCCTCGAACTATTTTAATGGTGTCACGTAGGTCTTCGAACTATGAAAAGGGTCATCCAGGTCCTCAAAGATCATTCGAAGTATAATAAGTATGTGCATATGTGACACTCCAAAATAGTTTGAGGACCTATATGACACTTTTATAATAGTTTGAGGACCGGGATGATGCACATATTATACTTTAAGGATCTGGATGACGAGTTTCATAGTTCGAGGACCTACGTGACACCTTTGAAATAGTTCAAGGACCTAGGATGCACTTCACTCAGTAATCATAGTAGATGTCACTGCTCCATCCTTGATACTCCATATGGCACGAGAGTGTGGCTTATAGAACGTCTAACACAGGAGGACACGTCGACTAGTGAAAGGTGAACATCCGACCATGCCCAGGAAACAGATAAAAAAGTGCATATTTTAGTTCTAAGGGTTGATGGATAATTCCTTGTGCCTTCTATGCCTACGCTATCAAACTAAAATTCATATATCATGGATAAACAAAAATGAAATGATGAACGTGGTTTATTGTATATTTTAAGACAAAGAAGTAAACTGAGAAACATACTTATTCGTCTTTGCTAGGGAAATCCTAACCTGCTCGTTATAAAGGGCTTGGGTGGTAGCATGGACATGAAATTATATGTCCTTCGGAAGGTCAATAGCTGAGCATCTCTTAATTGCCTGATTAGCGGATAATGATCGATTTATTTTGTACTGTATGAAGCTAATTTGTATCCCATTTTGTATTAGCGAATATGAAATTATCTGAGCATCCTTCGCTTATTTTCATATGAAGCTAATTTTTATCGCATTCCACATGCACTTATCAATGATCGATTTATTTTGTATATACCGATCATCAATATAATAAAAACAACGGCGCAGCAACAGGCGTCTTCACTTCTAGTACCAGGCACTCTAGTACTCCCTCCATTCTAAAATGTAGTGCGTCCTCGATTTTCGCGCTTCAACTTTGAATATAAATTTAACCAACGAGAACAATTGCGGCGGGAGCAAAAAATTATACCAATGAATTCGTATTCAAAAGAGGTTTTCAACCATATAATTTTTTCTTCCGCCGTAATCGGTCTCATTGGTTATATTTATGGTCAAAGTTGAACCTCGTAAAGTGTGGACGCACTACATTTTGAAATGGAGAGAGTACTTCCTTCGTTCCATAAATTTTGTCATGATTTTAGTTTCAATTTGAATTAAGATCATAATAAGAATTATGGAACGGAGGAAAAGTACTATGTAGCAACATATTTTCACGTGCGTTTTGTGGTACGCCAACCATTTGCTTCCGTGTCACGTCCAACCTACACGCACACAAAATTCAATGCATGCATCGGCGAACAAAGAGTGACGCATCACACGTACACACATACAGTTCATATGGGTAACGGCAAGACGCATTTCCACTAACACGTCCTAAGTACTCCCTCCGTAAAATAATATAAGATGTTTTAAATCATTAATTTAATTATCTAAAACATTTATATTAGTTTACACAGGGAGTAGTAGCTAATACATCCAGGGTTCTTTCCCGATCTGATGCCGCCGTGGCGCCATGGGCATCTCATGTTGAGAGGACTGCTCTATCCACGAGGCAGTCGAAACAGACACCGTCACAGCCACAAACGCTAGTCGGCATGCATGATCTCCCCACACCGCCCCTGATGCCGTCAATTTAGACAGCAGGGAAGCCCCGGCGGTTCCCCATGCCTCCCAAGCTCACAAAGAGCTAGATACTTGTTGGCCAAGGTGTTCGTTCTAGTCTACTACGTAAGCCAGTGTCAAGTCTACTAATTATGTGCGTGTGAGAGCATTATTGATACTGGTGTGTTTGCGTTTACTGTGGAGCTTGCAGTTTAAATAGCCCGTAAAGACGAAAAGATTGGGCAAGTGGGTAGGGTGTAAATGAGGCGAGTGCAAGAACAGTGTGCGCTGTTGAGCAATCAAGTGGATCAGTAAATCTACCTACCATTTCTCTATCTATAAATTCTATTCTATATGAGTAAATCAACCGATTTATTTATCTACCGGTTTCTTTTTTTGCGGGTAAAACGAGATCTCTATTACTTAGGAAGGCATGTCGGCGTGAACAAGTTTTACAATATCAGGTAGATCTTCCCCTAACCAAACAGCGGTACAGGGGCTGCTTCTAACAGACGATTTATTTATCTACCGGTTTCTAACTCTATGATTAGAATAGCTAGCAGATGTGAAAGAAAAAATATAGAAGCAGAAATTTTTGTGTGACAAACACTGTTGAATGTTTCTGGAGTAAAAAAACGTGATGAAAAAATATTGAAGCATCGAGTTTTTTTTCTAGACATGCATAAATGGCGATCTACATTGTTGGATGTAGGGCGCCGCTATGTATCGCTTTGTGCGAGGCAGTAACTCCACTTGCATATAGGAGAACCCCCTCAAAAACAACTATTTGTCTACAAAGTTCATGGAAAATAAAGCGTCATGGCTAATGTTCGTCCTTGAGAGAAAAACATGCTAAGTAGAACGGACGCTTTGTGGTCGAAATGTCATGTTGTGGGAAAGGCAAGGACAATGCGGTAACTTCGTACGCTTAAAGCCTTAGACTCATCTACAAAATCAACAAGACGACGCCCTTCATCGTGGATGTACTTGTTTCGAGCTGATGCTATGTATCCTAACTATCTTTTATGTTGCGCTTTTATGTGTTCAAGTTTGTTGTTGTAATCTTGAGACCTTTTTACTTTGTTGCTTGTTGGGACTTTATTGGAATTTATTAATTGTAATCTAGATTTTTGTCTTCGGGAGATGTGCATGCATGGATTTGCTCTCTTATAGTTGTAGCTCTTGTGCTCATTCTCCCCGGTCCGTAGACATGGAAGGACGGGTGAGCATTGTGGAATTACTCAGTAGATGAGCGATCTAGATGATATGATGGAGGAAAATCTGGCTATGTGTATCAATCATGCCTAGTGCATGTGTACATACGGTGAGGATGAGGTACCAGTTAGCAAACGGAAGACGATGGTGGTGCGGGCAAAGCACCAAGGACACATATGGCTTGCAATGGGCACACCTCCCGTGCCAGTTGTGCCTTCCTTGCCGCGTCCGATGTTAATCGATTGATCGATGTGGTGTGCTACGATGGTCTCGATCGCACAACGCGAGGAGGAAGCATAGCAAACACGTGTCAATGAGTGACACCGTTGGCATCAAGCCGCCGGTGAAGCAGTTTGTGTGTGCTAACTATGAGTGTTTATGAGTGGAAGGATGAGAAGATAATTTTGTTGTTGTGACTTCTTGGTCGTCTAGTGAAAGAGCACCTTGGGGATAAGTAATATCTCCATGGAAGATGGGGTTCAGAGCAGGGGCAATGGAGTATGGTTCCTAGGAGGAGGAAGATGGATGGAGCCGAAAAGAGTGAGGATTGTGGGTTCATGCAAGTCGTGTCACGAGCCAGGTTTGTTTTGGACAATAAAAAAATGTTTGCATCGCATCAGGAATAGAATTTGAGATACAAATAACCAAGCAACCACGCTCATTAGTTCCCTCAAACAACATTGCAACGACTTCCATCTAGACTTATCCTACTTCCCATGTATGGGCTACCGAGAAGGCGTGTCGAGCTAATTGGCCTCCTTTTCTGACCACTGTGGCGCTTGACGGTTCTACTGGAAGGTGGTGTGGCTCTGATTGTTGTCCACACCACGTATGCAAGTAACCGCAATAGACGACGTTGCTCCATCCTCGATACTTCATATGGCACGAGAGTGTGGCTTATAGAATGTCTGATACAGGAGGGCAAGTCGACTAGCGAAGGGTGAATATCTGAACATGCCCAGGAATCAGAAAACAAAATGCATGTTTTGGTGTTAAGGGTTGATGGATAATTCCTGGTGCCTTCTATGCCTACGCTATGAAACTCGAAATTCATATTGCATGGAGATTAAAAAAATGATGAACGTGTTGGATTGGTTAATTTTAGGACAAAGAAGTCAAATAAAAACATGCTATTCACCTTTATTCTGGAAATCCTAACCTGCTCTTTATAAAGGGCTTGGGTGGTAGCATTGACATGAAGTTATATGTCCTTCGGTAGGTCAATAGCCGAGCATCCCTTAATTGTTTGATTGGTCTGATAGGTCACTGGCTATGAGTCCTTTATGCAACAAGCGGATTTCTTTATCTTGAAGGGCCTCGGCCGAATTTTATTAGAAAGGGAGAAAGAGATGGTACAGTACAGGAGTTACAGTTAACAGTCTAAGCGTTTATTTATCCTTTCCTTATTTATAAGAGGAACCTCATTGAACTTCTAATTGTTGTGTTATGAAGATGCACACGTACAACTTATTTTTACAAAAATATTGTCAGTTGGCTAATGTTTAATCATTCAACAAACTAAGTAGAGCCAATGAAGAATAAAGGGGAGCGAGTAGGGTGGGGTGTGTTCCATGATCATGTGTTGTTGCTCATAAACAACGGGTGTTAATTAAGGGCAGAGTGAAGCCGCCAGTTTGAATGCAAGGCGTTGGAATGGATTTCTCAATCATCACATGTGTTCAATGCTGGCAGAGGATGAACGGGTAGCCGTCTCATCGCGTCTCTTCGGTATTGAACATGTGCGGTAACTGGGAATCTCGCTCGGTGTGATGTCCATCTCTCTAGTGAACGGTCGTGTCGGTTTTGGCTGGGTATCAATACCGGCCACCGTTGATGGTCGCACACGTGCTCGGCCGCCATCCAATGCTAGGGACCTCCGTGAGTGTGTGGCGATCACTTTGGGTGCAGAGAGATTTTTTGCGTAGGGGAATTCTGGGTGGAGCTTGGATGATGGGCGGGGATGTGTTGGCGGTTCGGACTCCCGTAAAGCCCATAGATTTACATTAGATTTGCGGGAAAACAAGCATGCGAGCCGGCCCCCAGATGAATAAAGTTTCGTTTAAATATTTACATCAGATTTCCTGGAAAACAGGGAATTATGTTTTAATATTTGAATGGTGATGATATGTTATGCAATAGGTTGAAGTTAGTTCGGTTAGCCTTAAAGAACTGAGCAAGAAAATTTACTCCACTAAATTCAGGTAATTGGCTAGGTTTGGCCACCTTAGAGCAACTATAGCAGATGACATATACTCTCGTACCACAAAAACAATTTTTCGATCACCCTAAAACGAATTTACATTACTGCACAACATCGTGCAGAATAGATCCTGTAAAAATATTTTCAAATCAAATGTGGAACCCATTTATCAGTAGTTAAATTTACAACAAGATCCCTAAATAATAGCACACGACACCCTCAAAATGAAAAATGAATTATTATTTTTTGGATAAAAGTCTTTAATTACTTAAAAAGTGTATCCAAATACACCCGGCCTCTGCATTACTAGGATGCACACAGTCGCGAACCAAAAAGTGGTAAAAATAAATAGAAAACGATGAATTACAAGGACTCAATGTGAACCGTCGCCGCCTAAGGTGGCCCTATCCTAAGATCACGCGGCCACCCATGTGAGATAAAAATATCCCTCGCCAACTTTTTCAGCCGTGCACACACCTTCGTAAAAAGCCTCGATACCCCACCCGTTGTAATATGGACCACGAACGGAGAATACCTCTGCACCGATATAGAACCTGCAAACGAGAGAATTTTTTTATCAGAAAATGCCTTGCCATTTATGCATAGCCAAAGCAACCATATTACGACGAGCACTCCTACCCTGAGAATGGTTTTGAACTTATTATCAATCCCATGTAACCAATTGCCAAAAATATTTGCAATGGATAGCACCAAATAGACCGTGCAACATGTCAATCAAAGAACAAGTGTTTTATGGTCTCGTCATGAGAACATGATACACATTTCGTACTCCCATGTCAGTTGCGCAAGATTGTCCTTCGTTAGAATGACACATCTACGAAGGTACCATGCGAATATTTTCAGCTTTAATGGTACCTTCATTTGCCAAAAAATAATTGTTGTTGTCAACTGGTAATCCAGAATGGACAAGCGTCATATACATGGAATGTATCGAGAATTTTCCATTTCCACTAAGATTTCATCGAAACTCATTGGGACCTTGCTACAACTGCACTAAAGCCAGTCGTTCCACCAAGGCATTCCAAGATGTGAGTCTTGGTCCCAGTAAATCTCGCCTGAATGCCACATTGGGGGTGAATCTTGCATGACCGTAGCCAGCGTATCTCCCTTATGTCGCACAATGTTATATAGGGTCGGATATTGTTATCGGAGTGTGGAATTCCCTAACCATCTCGGTAGACTGGTGGAGTGCTCCTACCTCGCGTTGCTTGCATCCGAGCATGCTCCGGTAAGCCTCCACCACCGATTAGTCTCGTCCTTCTCCTTCTTCTTCCTCCTCGTCTCTCTGATTCTTACCAGGACGCAGAGCCCGCCATTGCCACGACATGTGGAGCTCAAGATCGCCCGATCTGTGTCGTGGGATAGCATCGCCTCCCCCAATAATCCGTCGTCTGTCAGATCCGATGACCAGGAACCTCACCCCGCATACATGCCATCCCTGCCTCCTTCCTACACCGGCGCAGGTGGACACTGCAGCTTGTTGTCCTCGGGTTTAAAACACTGGGTAAAAACTGAAGATGTAAGGTACGAAGGGGTATTTTTAGAAAGAATTGTAAAAAAATTACACTATAGACCGTTTTGCATTATCTGGTATGTATTTTTTTCGTCTAAGCTGTAGAGTGATGGTTATTTTATAGTTCGAAACATTTTTATGGTATCTGGTAGAGTTACTCTTAGTTGGTATTGAGTTGCCGATCATCTTTCATTAGTTTTACAGAATTGTTATGCATATGACAAAATTTATTCGAAGCTTGTACGACCAAACACTGGATACATGTTGCATGCTATGGCCCACAAACTAGATTATCTCTAGTCATACAAGCGTCGGATGGAATTTTGCCGTAGCGTATAACATCTTCTATATCACTAAACTCCTAGGGGTAAAACTTCTTGAAAGCAATTGAGAATTCAATTTTAACCGGATCTTCATGCTGGGTGGATCCCAATGATGAGCATCCATCTTACTCGTTACATGTTAATTTTGTATCTCATTCCTCATGCATTCACTTTACATTCTTCAAGCAGATAATTAGATTGATTTTTTTTCTTAATATAATGACTTTTGTATCGATCATCAACACGATAGAAACAACGGCGCAGCAACCTACGCGTTCACTCCTAGGACTAGTACACTAGTAACAGTATCTAGCAACATGTTTTCATGCGCGTTTTGTAGCACTCCAACCACTTGCTTCCGTGTCACGTCCAACCTACACGCACACACAAGCCAAAGCATGCATCCGCGAACAAAGCGCGATGCACCACGCGTACACGTACAGTGCATACGGGCAACGGCAATGCGCAAGCCGACTAACACGTCCCAAGTAGCTAATACAACCAGGAATCCTTCCCGATCTGACGCCGCCTTCCCAATGCACCGCCAGCAGAGAGGATTGCTCTGTCCACGAAGCAGTCGAAACGGACACCGCCACAACCACAAACGCCTATCTGTACAATGTCGCTGCAGGAAACCGCAGTATCATTGCCCCCACTCACAACCGGGAAGCCCCGACGGTTCCCCATGCCTCCCAAGCTCACAAAGAGCTTAGATACTTGTTGGACAGGGTGTTCGTTCTAGTCTGGTCCGTAAGCCGGCATCAAGTCTATTTAGCTATGTGCGTGTGAGAGCATTCTTGATACTGGTCATTTGAGTTTGTTGTGGAGCCTGCTGTTTAAATAGCCCATACTGATCAAAGATTGGGCAAGTGGGTAGGGTGTAAATGTGACGAATACGAGAACGGTGTGGGTTGTTGAGGAATCAAGTGGATGAGTAAACCTACCTACATACTAGTTCTCTATCTATAAATTCTATTCTATATGAGTAAATCTATCGATTTATTTATCTACCGGTTTCTTACTCTATGATAAGAATAGCTAGCATATATGACACATTTTTATAAAAGCTGAATTTTTTGTGTGACAAACACTGTTGAATGTTTCAGCAGTGAAAAATCATGATGAAAAAATATGTGCAATGCTCTGCACAATAAACTCTATAAGAGATGCTTTTCTGAAAAGCATTTTGGAGCATCGGTTTTTTTCCTTTTTTTTAGGGTTATCGGTTTTTTTCCTAGACTTTCATAAATGGCGATCTACATTGCTGGTTGTAAGGGTGCCACTATGTCGCGCTTTGTGCGAGGCAGTAGCTTTTGCATACAGGAGAACCCCCTCAAAGCATACAGGCAGGAGAGCCGCCGGTAGTGGGCTGGCCCTATAGTCATACATTTATTTAATGCTGAAGTCGTAGACCATGTCTTCATTTTTATTTTTATTTTTATTTTGAAAAAATAAATATATATTTATTAAAACATAATTTATTTACATTTTTAAATGTTTCCATATATTGGAAATTGTTTCTTAAACTAATAAAAACATGTTTTACAAATATTCACACGTTTCAAAAATTGTTCGTGACATTTTAAATGTGTGAGATTCTTCTTGTTCTTCTGCACGACGGCGGCAGCCGAAAGAGAGGCTTTTGCGGCACCTTGCGCCTGGTCTTCACCATGGCAAGCGCGGTCAACACGACTCAAAGTAGACAAACAAGGCCATAGTGCTCAATTATTTCTTGGCCATGCAGCCGCTCTAGTTGGGTTTTTTTTCAAGGCTATCTTCATCTAAATTATTTCTTCAAAATATAAGAGTTCTAGAGAATTGTTCAAAAGAAAAAGAGTTTTAGAGAGGCCATGTCATTTCGACGATAGATAATTGCACCCCATTTCTGATAGCTATAAGGGCTACCAACGAGTCGAGAACGAGCGACTTTGCCTAGTCTTAGCTCTGCTCATACTGAAATTTGAGCAAGCTCAAACTGAATGAAACTCATGATTTAGTTGAAGAAATGTCTCACACTCGTCCTGTGATGATCTTGATACTTTTGAGCTAAATAAAACGACTTAAGGACATTTTATAATTAGATAGACCACAACGACATAAGAAAATACAGTAAGAACACTGAAAAATAATATAATAAGATGTTTGAAGTTGAAGTTTGACAAAAATAATAATAGGATATTTAGCACACGCTGAACACGTACTCCCTCTGGTCAATAATAAATATCTCTCATCTAGTATAAAGTTTGTACTGACTTAGTATAAAATAAGCAACAGTTATTATGGATCGCAGAAAGTATCATATTAAAGCTTAAATTTTCTTCACATTTAATGCACTTTTTCTTGTTTTCTTGTATATTACTTTCTTCAAAAAAAAATACATTGCATATGATACTTGTCTGAAGTTAAATTTTATAGAAAAACTATCAATATTCACAATACGAAACCAATATTATTAGATGCATCATGAACTTAATTTTCATATTGTATAACTTTTACATTGTAGATATTGATATTTTTTAATATAGACCAATGAAAAAAACAGCATGCTATAAAATATAGCGAGGCCCTTCTCCAAATGCTACACAAATTATAGCGCGCTAATAGCGTGCTATATTTTAAAATGGTGTTTTCAAAAATAATAAATATATTAAAAAAATAAAGTATTTCAGCAACTAAATTTTCTCTGAGAGCAATTTATGCATACCGGCCAAATCCAAGGCAGTTTTTTTTATGTTCTTAGCCAAATCGAAGCGCAACATTAGTATTCATCCATTATTATGCATGGTAACCAAGTACAACATTGACGAGATGCCATTATTTCAATCAGTCAACAACTCGGACAAGTGCATGTTTCTTTCTAAACATAGGATTATGATCATTGTCGTGTAAAAAGAGGAGTGATAGGGGTGTGGCCGACGGTGGTTTTAGTCTTGCTGGGTTGTGGCCCGACTTCCTTTTTTTTAAATCATCATGTGTATGCATGCTATAACGCTACAAGTTATAAAGTTATAACGCATATAGCGCGCTAATAGTGTTATTAGCGGTGTAGCGGCTAAATTTGCTAAAATATAGCGTTTCTTGTCCTAATTTACCATAATGTCGTTATAGCGTCGTTATAACGCGCTATTTTTTTGTTGATATAAACTTGATCAAATTTTACTAAGACTGACTTCAGATAAATCTTATAAATTTGATATATTTAAGGAAAATCATGTATGCAACATCTATGATAATTAATCATCTTATTTCCTTTCAGTATATAACATGGTCACTTAATGTAGTTATATGTCAAGCTAGTGAGAAAATATGTTGAATGCTACTAGAATTCAGTTTGACTTGAGTATGTGATGAATTTTTTTTCCGATCAAAACCACCTTATCAGCGATTATTATGCCACTAGAATTCAGTTTGGTGTGGTGAAGATTTCTCACGTGTTTATACTCTTTAGAGGAACTCTAGTAGATCTGCTAAAAGTGGTCAAATTTACAATATATATGACATAAAACGCACCGAATACAAAATGACAATAAATATTCTTCTAGTCGTTCCTCCATAAAAACATCACTACTATACTTAGCAAATTACAATGCGAAATAATCCATTTGAAGACAAATGCACGTAACTTTATGATTTTAAAGGTCAAAAACCAATAAGTATGACTATAGATTTTGTTTTTCCAATATTGTTAAATGAAATTGATATTTAGCTGAGGTACCTCCCGAGTTCTACTTAATGTCATTTCTACCAAACATTTTCCTTGTAAGAGGGGGATTAATCTGAGTGACCCTTTATCGCTTCCACATTTCTGTAGATGTTGATTTCTTTTCGTACATCAATGAAGCCATGATGAACCACCTGATTGCATCTTCCAACACCCCTCTAGAGCTTGAACTTATTTTCCTTCCATCCAATATCATGATAATGCTATTTTTGTTCTATTGACTTCCGAATTACGACTTCAGCATATCAAGAACCTCGTGTTGTACTTTAGTGCTCACATATGTTTTTTGGTGAACTATGGAGGCGTTCACCATGATGTAGAGTTTGTTGTAATTTCGAGGATCCATGGGCAATTCCCAGTTCCTTCCATGCCCATGCTATTAAATTCAAATCCTTATTGTGAGGATACAACAAGCATTTCACAAGTAAGATTGGATAACTCTAGGAAAGAAAAGCTCATTCCTTATGATCGAACAAATAATGCACCTATAAGATTGGACTAATCTAGGAAACCCTAGATTTGATAGCTCTAGTAAAATGAGGAGCGAACTACTCATTGTGTATCGTTGATATGGAGGCATAGATCCTTCAGTCGGTCAACAGTTAGCATTCATTATGGGCTTGGTCTTTTGGTACATTATATCATATGACACCTTTAAACAAACAAAGACTTTCTTGATCATTTTCCTTTTTAAGGAAAAGTCGTATTGAACTACTGACCTCTATTATAAGATGAAACACCTAGCCAACACACAGCTTATTATTACGGATATATGATCAAGCTCAGTAGAACCAACACCACATAGTCTGAATGTCATGTTGTATTGTGCACACTAGAGCCTTCTTGAACCATGTGTGATCCATACAATGACATGCATGCATGGGTACAAAATGGAGTGCGATGATCCATGGTTCCACATGACACATATAGTAAGAAAATACTTAGTTAAAGAAATGGCATTCTCGTCGTTCCTTAATAAAAATATATTTCCATCAATACTTAGCAAAAGATCATTATGAACTATACTTCATCCATGGATAAATGCACATAATTTTAGGATTTTAAGGCCCATAATTATAAGTTTATAATTATTAGCTAACATTGATGTATGAACTTGATATTACGAGATACATTATTTTTAATTGAAGCCTCATGTCTTGATCTAAGTGAATAAATTAACATCTCTTGATTATTAGCTTGGTCCTCTGGTAGTTAGATGCAATTAAAGCTTTAAGAAAACGCTAGATTTCTCAAGACCTTTATATTTTAGAGTAGAAATTATATTGAACTTCTGATCTCTGCATCAATACAATATACCTAGTCAACACACAACTTATTTGCTACAAAGTTCATGGAAAATAAAGCGTCATGACTAATGTCCATCCTTGAGAAAAAACATGCTAGGTAGAATTGACGCTTTGTGGTCAAAATGCCATGTTGGGCCAAAGCCAAGGACAATACGGGAACTTTGCAGGCTTAAAGCCTTAGACTCATCTACGAAATCAACAAGATGACGCCCTTCATTGTGGATGCCTACTTTTTTCATCTGAGTGTATGTACTTGTTTCGAGCTGATGATATGTGGACTAGAAGGTGTTGAAACTCTCATTGTTGCCCACACCACGTATGCAAGTAACTGCAGTAGAGGTCGTTGCTCCATCCTCGATACTTCATATGGCACAAGAGTATGGCTTATAGAACGTCTGATACAGGAGGACACGTCGACTAGCGAAATATCCAAGAATCAAATGAAAAGGTGCGTCTTTTAGTTCTAAGGGTGTTGATGGGTAATTCCTGGTGCCTTCTATGCCTACGCTATCAAACGTGAAATCATATTGCATGGACACACAATTTTGATGAACGTGTTGGATTGGTTAATTTTAAGATAAAGAAGTAAAATGATAAACATATGTTATTCGTCTTTGCTTAGGAAACCATAACCTACTCTTTATAAAGAGCTTTGGTGGTAGCATGGACATGAAGTTATATGTCCTTTGGTAGGTCAATAGCCTAACATCCCTTAATTGTAAGATTGGTCCTCTGATAGGGTACAGGCTATGAATCCTTTAGGCAACAAGCGGAGTTCCTTATCATTTTCTTATTGATAGAAGGAGGAACCTCATTGAACTTCTAAATTCTGCATTATGGTGATGCTCACATACAACTTATTTTATAGAAGTATAGTCACACGGCCAATGTTTAACTATTCAACAACTAAGTAAAGCCAATTAAGAAAAAATGGGAGTGAATGGAGTATGGTGTGTTTCATGGTCCTGTGAGGGTCTGTATAAATAGGGGGCGCTGGTTAGCGAAGTGAAGATGTCGGTTGAATGCAGGTGTCAAATTGGGTTTCTCAGTCGTCGCTCTTGTTTAATACCAGCAGGAGACGAATGGGCGGGCCTCTTCATTATTGAACAAGCACGGTGACCGGGACTCTCGGTCGATGCACCATCCATCTCTCGAGTGACTGGTTGTGTCGGCTTTGGTTGTGCATCAATATCGTCCCCAGTGGACGGTCGTACATGTGCTTGGCCAGCATCCAATGCCAGACCTCCATGAGTGCGCAGCGATCGCTTCTCTCACTGAGAGGTTTTTTGGCACAGGGGAATTTTAGGTGGGATTTGGATGACGAACGAGGATTTTTTGATGGTCCGAACTCCGTAAAGCCCCATCGGTTTACATCAGATTTACGGGAAAACGTACATGCAGACCGATCCATGGACAAATACAGTTTCACGTTGGATGAAAAAAATGGTCCGAATAGCCTATTCCAAACGGATGCGGGGGATTTAAGAATCGGTGTTGGAGAAGCCCTTAGCAGCTGGCAACTGAACTAGATTAATCTGTGTTGACCTAGATAAATTAACACTTCTCTCATTTTCAAATAGCACACGAAAGTGGGAACATGCATATATGTTAGGGCATCTCTAGATGGTCCCTTATAATCATATAGTGAAGTATAATTTCAGTTATACTCCACTAAGTTGCACCGCAAGATGACCAAGCATCGCCCCATGTGTTTAAAAACGGTTGGGGATTAAAAAAAATCCCCACTACTCTACCACGCCGGCTTCGACCGCCGTGGCCACCGCATAACCGACATCCACCGGTCTCTCTCCCATAGCTCCTAGCGATGTGCCAAATGCACCCAAAAGCCGACGACGACCACCATGGCCCTAGCTGAAGTGATGGCGATGTGGAAGATGAGTACGATTGCGCCTACTCCTCGTGGCCGTTCGGTGGCATGTTCCTCTTATTTGACCACCTCCGGCTCGTTCGGTCGCCGCACGCCACGCCAACGCCCGGGTGTTGTACGCCTCGCCATCGAGGAGTACAGAGCGGCGTGCACCGCTTCGACCCCAACCCTTGAGGATCCAGCGCCTCCGCAACGGTTAATATCTAGTTTATTATGTAGTACGTAGATGATGAAGTAGTGTAGTAGTGAAGTAGATAATGAACTCCGGTGGTTTGTACCGCGAACTATCTATGTTATTTAAACTTTGTGAAATTTGCCATTCGGGACGGCGGATCAGTTTTACCGAGATCGACTGTGTACTCCATTTTATTAAGGCGAACGGCATAATACTTCTACGGATTGAATTTATAGCGCATTTTCTCGAGTTGCTCTTGCCCTCTTTAGAGCATCTCCAACAGGCGCTGTATAGGCGCCCCCGCGCAGTATAAATTGTCATATAGCGTGCACCGGCCAAAAGCACTTGCTCCAGCAGCCGCGCTAACCGAGCGGGCGCTGCAAAAATGGCCCAGCATGCTGGACGACGCGCGGTGTATTTGGGGTGCCCGAGCCAGCGCCCTGGACAACGGAAAGCCAAGCGCGCGAACGCAACCGCTTCCTTCCGTGACGCGACTTCCCCACCTCTTCCCAGCGCCGCCGCTTGAAATAATTTTGTGCATATATATAATAAAAAGAAGATGGATAAAAGTGTGAGGTACAACAAACAATAATAGATGATACCCATTATTCATTCAGTGCATGACAAACATATAGTGTATCATCAGACCACTTTATCATCTTTAAGATTCATCGTAGTTCGAACCGATGTGTACAGTGGAGGCCAAGTACTAGCATGAAGATTTGATCGCCAAAAGGGCTGAAGCAGATCTCACAATCCACCGTCCGCTTCGACGGTTTAGGCACTGCCGGAGTCTTCCTCCGTTCCTTGTTCCCCACGAGACACATTTGGGGTTACATTTGGCTTCACCCCTTTTACGGGTATGATAATTTATGAGAACAGAAATCAGTGAAGAATCATCCATCACCCGTGGGAGGTCTTTATAGATCTGTGCGGGTGAGATCCAGCAGAGGAGTAGAGCAAGACATGTGTTGTGCAGAGTTATTTCGTCGTTGTCCATTGGTGGATTAAGCACAAATGCAAATCTTATGGAGAAAGCTCTCCCGTGAAGAGGTAGCGTTCATCTATATTTTACGGAGAAAGCTCTTCCGTGCTGACAAAATCTAAACAATAAATATGCCGATTAGTACAGCTGAAGTTCATGACAGATGGATTCAGTATATATGATGTGCGTGTAGTTTTGTAAGAATAGAAGGTAAAATAGAAGGCTCCCAAGAAGAGGGCTAAACCAACAAAATATCTTTGCTTTGAATGTCTTACTCTTTGTTTTTTCCCCGACAAGTAAGAGAGGTCCTCCTATGTAGGAAAGGTCCTCGCAAGAGGAGAGTACAGATTCAGAGAACATAGAATCACTATCCGGAATACTAGGAAGGTAGTCACGCCTAGTGTGTATAGGCATTGCTAAAACATCTTGACATTAAATATGTTAGCTTAACACTGGACTACTAAACTGACTCCACATCATTATTAAACCTACTGTCTACTCTCTACACCAAAAGTCTTAGCAGTGGTTCTTCCAAACATTCATGGACATAAAGTAGATGTGACAAACGACTGCACAGCTTTCTCCGTAAAATATAGATGAACGCTACCTCTTCACGGAAAAGCTTTCTCCGTACAATATAGATAATTTTTTTTATTAAAACATAAAGTAGATGTGACAAACGACTACACGGGAGAGCTTTCTCCGTAAAATATAGATGAACGCTACCTCTTCATCGGAGAGTTTTCTCCGTACAATATAGATGAACAATTTTATTAAGACATAATGTAGATGTGATAAATGACTACACGGGAGAGCTTTCTCCGTAAAATATAGATAAACGCTAACTCTTCACGGAAGAACTTTCTCCGTACAATATAGACATCAATTTTTGTTTGTCATAAATGTTTTTGTATATGCATCAATCCTTTTTGCTGTACTCAAAAATCTTCTTGTGATCCATTTTTCTATGTGTTAGGTGTGCGCGCGCTAAGATACAACGCCTGCTGAAGCGGCGCGCTAAGGTTTAGCGCATCCAGAAAAGCGCACTCGTTGCTCTGCGCGCGAAAACGCTATTTCCGCGCTGTAAAAATATTTTAGCGCGCCGCACGGGCGTGCACCTGTTGGAGATGCTCTTAGGCAGGGCCGATTTTAGGCCCCAGGCAGCCCGGGCGGCGGCCTGAGGCGTGAGGCCCAACTCCTTCGTATAATTTTAGCGATTACTGTAGCGGACTGCTACAGTATACGAAGCCTGCCTGGGGCTGGGCCACTGCTCTTAGGTGTATCAACCACTCGAAAACTTTTGAGTTTGGTCGGCAAAGAAAAAAACGTCAAGGTTTTCTCCATTCTTTGCCATTGAGACACAATCGAAATCAGTATATTTAATGGCCAGTGATAGGCCGATCGACCGGCGCTACTTTTGCGCCGGTCAGACGCGGACCGTCTGATCTTGGCGATTTAACGGTCCAGATTCGCGTGTACCCTTTTATTTTACTGCAACATTTGCGGTACCTTTGCAACATTTGCGGTACTTTCGCAACTTTTTTGGTACACGAATGCAACATTTTTATATTTGGTGTTTTTTGCAGACAAAAATTGTGGCTAATCACTTTATAACTTTTTTGTTGTAGCAAAAACTCTTAACGGTAGTAGCCAAAACACACAACAGTGGAAACAAAAATTTAAAACGGTTGCAACATTGTGCGTAACAAAAACATACAACGGTAATAGCAAAACATACAACGGTTCTAGCAGACAAAAATAACGGTTGCAACAAAATTCATCGTCACTGCCGTCGATGTCGTAGCTCCGTAGTGGTGATGTAGCAAAAATCTTGGCCGGTAGTAGCAAAAACATAAAACAGTAGAAACAAAACGGTTCACTGGTTGCAACATTACATACTCAGATATTACCCCTGTACATTGTGCATTGTAGCAAAAATACCAGTTTATTCTTTTGTAGCAAAAATATGGTATGGTTGTAGCAAAAATATGATGCGGTTGTAGCAATAAAAATTTGATGGATGTGCACGGATCTGCTCATGGTCATGGTGGCCATGGCCGGCGGCGTGGGGGCACGGGGAGGTGCGGGCTCGACGGAGGGGGACCGGGGCGGGCGCGGCTCGTCGGGGAGGGGCCGGATCTGGGCAGAGGAAAAACGTCGGCGAGGTCCCGGGAGCACGGCGGCGAGCTCCTCGAGCTCCACGCGGGCAACAACCATGACACGACGGCGACTCACAACGGCGTAACGCGGATAGCGGCCATGGCGAGGAGCGGCGGCTCGCAGCGGCTATGGCAGGTGACGGCGCGCGGCGGAGGTAAAAGGTGGATTGCTAGTGAGAGAGGCGACCGGCGCAACTCACTCGGCCGGTCGGCCGGGTGGATCGTTTAGCATATTTATTAGTACGTCAAGAAAAGTGTGACCGCGATCCGGCCGCCCGTGGCTCAATCCAACGGCTAGCCCGGCGGTAGGCCCACTGGCAGATGAAACATTAAACAGCACGTGGACCAGCGAGGACTGCAAGTGGGTTCCACTTGCCAACAACTCGCCCTATCATCGGCGGCATCTTCCCACGAGGCCGCGTTGCCCGCGCAGCAGTTCACCTGCACCCTGTGTCCATGGCTGACCTCCTCCCACTGGCCACTGCCATGGCGGCCCCACGGAGGCCGGACCCATGTGTCGGTGTAAGGCTAGGATATTTGGACGAGGGAAATAGGGTTGGGTTCCGAGCAATCATGCGTGCGAGGTGCGACCCTGTCGTTGGATGGAGCTGACCAATGGACGCCTCCATGTGACGTCCACGCTGTCCACCCGGTCCCACCGGCTTCCATGACTATCCAGATTTTTATCTTCCAGAGAGCTCACTACCATGCCGTGACGATATTACCTTGTTCCTTGAGGGCTTTTTTCTCAAAGGCATTCATACTTAAGGTCTACTCTTTTCGTTCTCAAAAAAGTGCACTTCCATTTTTTTTGGAGATTTTAATTATTTTAATTTTTGACCGAGTTTTACATAAAAAATATAACTATACTTATGAAACTAAATAATTATATAATAAAAATATACTTCATAACGAATCTAATGATACTAATTTGATGGTATAAATGTTGATTTATTTTTATATAATCATCGTCAAAGTTTTACAAGTTTGACTTTTCAACAAAGTTGGAAGTACACTCTTTCAAGGACGGAGGGAGTATGCCTTTTTGAGAGAGAGAGAGAAAGAGAGTTTTAGGCTAATATTAAATTTCAAAAAGAAAGATTTTTGGACCAAAATCTTGAGAGGTTTTTTTTTTCTTGAGAGGTTGGAAGGTTGGACTTGGCCTTCTATACAATTTCGAGAAGTCAAAAAAGTTACTATGTATTATGAAAGATTTCACCATCTAGACCGCACATTGGCTTATGGTCGAAAACGCCATAGGAGGTAGCATGCATTGTTGCTGGTGATTCGGGGTGGCCGCCCATCTTCACCTAAGTTGACCCACGTACCACTATCTGTGACGATTCGATCCTTGATAGGTTATCATTCCTCAGATGTTTCAACAGTTGACAACAATTGTATAGATACCCTATGTGGTATGGCGATCTTATTTGACAAACAAATAGTTGCATGAAACCTCTAGGACAACTTGACATACATTTGGATTGCAGTTCAACTTTTTTCACTCATCAATCACTGAAGAACTCATTGCTCTACACCATCAAAGGTGGACGAATCCATGAGTTTTTTTTGTGTGAGGCCGCGAGCCCATAAGTCTATCGGAAATATTGCGACGACGTTAAGAAAGTGCGATGAATGGCAATTTTTACAGTGAAACAAACACCGGCGACGTATCGTAAATTCCGCGAAGCATGAGCAACTTGGAATTTCACTTTATTCAGCAACTATTTTGCTACTTGGAGTTGTATAACAATTTTCAAAATTTCACCGGAAGGCAAGTCTCCCTCACTTGCAAGCCACTGCAACTTTTCCAAATCCACCCCTCTACAAAGCCAAGCTTCACTCCTCCCCCGTCCTCGTCGCCACTCCAAGTCTTCAACGCGTCCGCCGTCCGGTCCCCCGCGACGCGATCGCCCAAATCCCGCCGGCCGCGGGCCCCGATGCCCGCCACCGTGGCCGCAGCCGCGGCGGCGGCCGCCTCGGGCGCCGCTCTCCTCGCCTACCTGCTCATCACCACCTGCCGCCCGCCGAGCTCCGAGGGGGCAGCGGCGGCGGAGACGGAGGCGGAGCCGCTGCTGTCCTCGCGCCCCGAGGACGGCGACAGTCCGTGGCCGCACAGCCCTCCGGTTTCTTGCTGCGAGGCCGCGTCGGTGGCCGCCCGCACCGCGCGCCGCGCGTGGGAGCTCACCGTCGGCCGGTGGGGCCTCCACGGCCTCGCCTTCGGGATCAAGCGCCACATGAAGCGCCAGGTCCGTCTGAACACCTTTTCCTCCCCCTTCTTCCGCTTGCTTCTGTAGCAAGCGCTGCGCTTGTGTCGTCTGTCTCCGCATGGCAGCGCTGCGCTTGTGTCGTCTGTCTCTGTTCCCGCTTGTGTTTGCTCTGCTTTTCTGCTTTACAAGAAAACACAATGGTTCAAGCTAAGTAATTGATCATAAAGCTCGAAGAAAAATAGTCCGAAACGTGATGATAAAATTGACCCAATTTCCAAGTTACTTGTTTTCAGTAGAGTGATAATTTTTAGATGAATTTAGTAGTACTACTGCTATTTTTGCCTTTTCATTGTGTATGTGCTGAATGCTACTAGAATTCAAATTGACTCGAGTCCACTAGCAAGGAATGCTTGAATTTTTTATTTCCCATTCCAAGAAACCAATGCTTCAATTCTGGTCAATGTCTTGAACTGGTTTCACCTAGGATCCTGATAATTGCTGTGTTAGATTATTTTTTTGTGGGATCTGTGTAGAATCATACTGATGTGCTTACTTGGTTTGACTTGCGAGGAAGTCTTGAATTTACTGTCTGGGAAACCATTGCTTTGGTTTTGGTCAATCTCTTGATTTCGTTTCACCTCCTAGACTGGATTAAGATCCTTGTAATTGTGTTGTCTGGTAATAGTTTATTTTTGTGCGATGTGTGTCTGATCACTGTAATGTGCTTACCTGAGCCTGAGTTAAGATCGCTTCGTTAGCATTGTAAAATTTCATAGATTTGTAAGACCTGATTCGTCGGTTTTCCTGGTGACATTACTTGTAGAGTGAATGGTACCATGGGCCGACACTAAATGGTGGTTCAGTAGTGAAGAATCACAAGTTGCAGATATTAGCAAGAGACATTTCTGATTGTATTTTTACAATAGCTCCAATCAGCATAAGCTTAGCATTTGCTTTTGACTGCACTGAAGTGTAGCCATACCAGGATGCTTGTTAGAACTTAGAAGTGGATCGAATATGTGGTGATTATTGTTTTTTTTTCTGTATTCTAGGGTAATTTACAGCATGAGTACAGTGGAAATGACTGCCTTCAACTAAAAGGTCACGATGTGCATACTGAAGTAGCTTATCTTCTTGAGCACTTGAAGCTTTGCATGTTCTACTCAAAGAATAGGTTTTCTGAATTTCTGAAGTTTGGTGGGTACAGTCAAGAAGACGTTCTCATCCACAAGTCTAGGGCGAGGGTGAGTAAGTATCACTATATTCTTCTCATTTTTGTGCTTTAAGGTACTCTGGTTATTCTCTATTACTGTCTAGTGGCCCCTATATTTTGACTCATTCCTGACTCTTTACCTAATGCAGCTTATGCAGCCTTCCTTTGTACTTGTGCGTGACCAAAAAGCCAAGTGCTTTCTGCTATTCATTCGTGGTGCTATCAGTACTAAGGAGCGCCTGACAGCAGCAAGTTCTGTTGAAGTTCCTTTCCACCATATAGTTCTGAATGAAGGACAGATCGACAACGTAATATTAGGGTATGCACATTGTGGAATGCTTGCTGCAGCTCGTTGGATTGCTAACCTTGCTATGCCCCCTCTCCGCAGTGCAGTACGAGAATTTCCTGATTACCAAATAAAGGTATTTCGTCAAGTTCGTATTTTGTTTACCTTCCTGATGAATGTATTGATTTATGAGTTTTAATAATTGGTGCTTGATGCACAATAAGGAGAATTAGGTCTTGTAAGCTTGGCTAAACTGCGAGTCTCCTTGTTAAGTTTACTAATTTTACCATATACTATGAAGTAGAATAATTACGTTAAGCCTTCATCTTGCAGTAAGCTGCTTGATATTTATATCATTGTAGCGCTTATAGCTGAATTATTGAAGTTAGAGTGTACTTCTCATGAGATAGCACGGCTCGACACAGCTAGAGTTTATATGATCTATTCTGTATGTCATATGCATTTTAGCGCTGATATGCCTTCAGTATAACTTAGTGTACATATGCCTTGATGTTTGCCTCCTAAGCTTGTTCATCCAGTTCTGCTAGTTTTAATCCTATACATAAAACCAGAAAGAGTAAGGTTTTGTTTGAATCAACATAACTGGAACAGTTTAACAGCATGTAGCAAAATCTCTTCCTCTGCCACAACCATGGTTACATGTCTGAAATGATCCAAGTCAATACATTATGTCTTTTTGCTCCAGGTCATTGGGCACTCAATGGGAGCTGGTATTGGGGCAACTCTGACATATATTCTTCGTGAGCATTATGATTTTGCATCATGCACATGTCTAGCCTTTGGTCCTGGTAAGTGATTCTACATGCTTTCTATCTTGTTGAACACATGATACATATCCTTTTGCTTATCATTGCACTCGCAGTTGCCTGAGCATTTCAGATCCTGTTTGCCTTTAAGATTATCAGATGTTTCCTTTGATTTGGTGATGCCAATTCATGAAATTTAGCCCTTTTGATGTTTCTTAGATGGTGATAAAGTTTTTTTTTTTGAACGGTCACCCGGGGGGGGGGGGGGGGGGGGGGGGAGTCCTCACCTGAATATATTGCTCAAAGTGATTCAGTTTATAAGGAAAACTGGATCGAAAACCTTAACAAGTTGACCCCGTTCATAAGGGAAACTGGGCCGAAAAACCACACAAGAGGGAAGATTACATAGGGAGAGAACATATGCAACGCCCCGAAGAAGGCACTACCTAGCTAGCAAACCAAGAGACCAACATGAAAGTCGAGTGAAAATGGTGTGTCGTCGAGGGATCACAATACCAACACTAAACAACTATCCTAACGCACCACACCGGCGTGCGTATGAACCCCTTGGCACAACAGAGGAGCAGCACCAATCAACGAGTGACCCATCATGAACCTTGACTGGAAACTCCGCCACAGCAAGCCGACACGATTAGCAAGGTGGGGAGGCATCATTGCGTCGTGGTTGAGAAAAGATGAACTGAGATAGCACGAAGAGCACGAAGCTCGCCATAACAGCCGACAACCATGAGAGGATCTTGAGCTAGCGAGCAGAGGATGACCAACCACTAAGGGCAGCGGAGGATGAATGACGGCAAGGAGCTCCCTAGTGACGCCTTCAAGAAGGAAAACGACATCCAAGGATGACGCCGTCACAGAGCTTTCGCCAGGAGCATAACCGGTTAAATTCCCAGAGGGCAAAGCTGAGACCTGTGAATCCGGACCGAACGCCGAGAGTAGTACATGAGCCACGCCCCCAAGAGGGTAAGCGACGTTGGAGAGTGCCACCGTGGTCAGCTGACGCAGGTCAGCAGGGATTTCTCCCGTAGCACTTCCGTCAGACGGTGAGCCGCCATTCAAAATTAGATAAGAGGGATGACAATGGATAGTACCGAGGCAGAAAATGAGCGGAGGCGCAGGTTGGCGCAGATGAGAGGTGATAAAGTTAGTAGTCGCATAAACTGTTTGTCCATGCTGCCTGTTTGGCAGAAAAATCTTTCAAGAAAATAGCACTACTTCACTGTGACATTAACAGATATAACAAAGATATATTGATGCCTTGAGAAATCTCATTGCTGATCAAGAATTTAATTCAATTGCATTTGAATTGTGAGATTATTCTATCATCTATGCTGAGAATTGATAGCAGTACATTATTGTTTCTGAAGAAACAATTTCAGAACTCTGATGTATTTTTTGTTGCTACTTAGCTGCCTGTATGACATGGGAGCTGGCGGAATCAGGCAAAGATTTCATCACTTCTCTTGTCAACAGAGATGATGTGGTACCATCACTTTCGAAAGTTTCTATGGAGAACCTGCGATCTGAGGTATTTAGCTTACCACTGTGCTTTACTACAACATAGGTTGACACACAAAACACTAAAAATACTTGGCACCTCGCAAGTACTCCCTCCGTTCCAAATTACTTTACACCTCGAAAGTAATACATTATTATCCATAATATTGCATGTACTGCCTAGGTTTCAAAATATAGGACAATTTTTTAATGTCCAATTTTTGGGCTTTGACCATAAAATTATTTTGCATTATTTTTTTATTTGTCAAAAATTCAAAATCGTTAGAAAGTGCTTTTGAATACAATCCGAGGGTGTCATTTTATTATAGCTTAGCATACATATTGTTGGACCAACTGTTGGCCAAAGCCTTGATTAAAACAGTCAAATATTCCTGATATCTTAAAACAGAGGGAGTATTCTGTTGAGGTTTCCTTTTTTATTAAAATTGAAAACCATCCCTATTGATATTCTGATCTAATAAAGGTTTATGTTAACCTTCCTTCTGTGAACCAATTTGGGATCGGCTAACATTTAATTTTAAATATGTCAAAGTGGTGATGTTTATTGTATGAATAATGACATCCTATTCCCGACAAAAAAATGTGTCATGACTGAATTGCTGCTTGTCTTACTACTGTAGGTAATGGTATCATCGAAGCTGGATGATCTGCAGGATCATCTTCACCTTAATTTATTCGAGAAAATAAGTCAGCGTGTAGCTTTTGCAAAGTCTCACATGCTGTCCATCTCCCATTCAAGTGGAAAGACGGCAGATTCTGACTCTAGCATTTCTGAGGTAATGTAAACTGCTGTTTTTAGATGTCAACTTCACTGTGGAAACTTACAGTAACCCGATGATAATTACAAAAGTCAAGGAATATCGGTAGTCAAGCACAAGTATGTGTTTTATAAACCAATGACCATTATACTATTAACTGTCAGGATCCATCCACTGGTTCGGTCTGGTACCCAGTCCCAATCAGTATCAGTATCACTAGCCAAAGTGGGCCTGAAATCCTGTTGTTATTTATTTAGCAGTTGGTGCAATTAGTGCTAATGCTTATCCTTTCGGTGACGATGCAAGCTTTACAAATACGTGTTCATTGTCAATTAGAATAATTTGCCACCATGCCCATTTCTGGTCCTGTCTTCAGAATTCAGGAGCCCCTATACTTCCGTAAGGGACTAAACAAACTAGTGTAGGGCATCTAACCTTTCATCTGATCTTAATCAGTTATATTGCTAGTTTGTTGGTTGAAGCCCCCGTACATGGAGAATATAGGTGCTTTTATTTACGATTTCTCCTTCTGTCATGCAGCCCTTACTGAAAGAAACAGTAGAAATCACACAGCCTGAAGAAAATGGACTGAAGATTTACTCTATCCACCAAGAATATTTCGCGGCAAATCCAGAACATGACCTTTCTGCCGTATCTGTCGACACTTCTGAAGAAAGGGTCATACTAGTTAATAACGATGGTGATGTCGGTGTCGAGTCTGCTGCTGGGTCAGTATTTAATCCACACGAGGATCTTGAAAGCAACAGAACATTGGACACTGAGCAAGCCTCGTCGACCACAAAAGAAGAAGGGTCCCTGGATCAGAACGGCGGCGGTAAAGTAAAACAGAAAGAATCACCGTCCGCCCCCGCTCTGCGCCAACTTTTCCCTCCAGGAAGAATTATGCATATGGTTGCACAGCCCTCGCCGGACCCGAATCCCGGCGAAGTCACCAGCAGCAAGGAGACCATCAGCATCTATGAAACGCCAAGAGATTTATATGGTAGAATAAGGCTCGCGCCAAATATGATAGACGAGCATTACATGCCTAGTTACATAAGTACAATGGAGTCATTGTTGGAACAGCTTCAGAGCGATAGCATTGTGTGTACAGTATCAAATGATTTGTGAAACTGTTGTAGAACTCGGTCATGTTTATATCCAATTCTTTTATACCAATGGAAATAGTCTCGATGAGCAACTGGGTGTAAGCACAATCTCGATCTTCCATATACATTGCTATTTCCTTGGTTCCTTTTTAATTATAAATTTGGCCTGTCAAACTTCAGAGCATTTTATTAACTGAATGACCAGAAACAAAAACCTACAAACCTACATATACTATAAATTTTCATATACGATGGACAATTTGAGGAGATGGTTAGAAACGAAAAACCTACAAACAACAGAAAGGGAAAAGAAGACGAAAAGCCCGAGAGGGAGAAGAGGCCGTTCAAGACGGGTGCTCCTATTCCCTCCCCATTTATCTATAATACCTAAATAGTTCATCATCGCTCATATATTTATCTTGACATGCAAACTATCCACATCATCAAGTAGGTTCACTTTTTTTCCACTATCTTTTCATGCACATGCTTCCATTAAATCCGCATGCGCATGAAAACTATCTCAAGTAAATATTCAAAAAATTATGCACTAAGCCTCACAATTTATAATTGCCTTTTTCCAATGTATGAGTTACTCACATTTTATTTTTCTATGCAACATTTTTTTATGAATGCACATGTGTAGTTGTTATCATTGTTTTAGGTTTAGCTAAGGGTTATGTCTCAACTCTCTCACTCAACGTTGTTTTCGTCTCATATCATCTCATCGGTATATTCTCAAGGTAACAACTTAATAAAACAAAAATCACACTCATTTTCATATTTTTATCAAATTATCTTAGATTTTTACTCTAAGTAACATTTCTTTCAAAAACTAGTTAATAATGAAATTATTTTAAATTTTATAAAAAATATTTTAAAATATTAAAAAATTTATTAACAATTCCCGCAACTACGTGCGGGATAAAATAATAAGTTTGAAAGAAATAATAAGTTTGTATTACTAGATGATGCCCTGCACGGTGTTGCAGGGAAAATTTGCAATATAATTCCGTAAAATGTTTGGTTAAATAGAACATGGATATTTGAAATAATACATTTTAAACTAATATATAAATTTAATATAAATATCATAATAGAATGAAAATTCTCATGATTATATGTTGCATGTTAGGGTTGGTTTTTATTATGCATATTGAAATGGGGTTTTTTGCCATGCATGTTTAGTGATGAGGTGGTATGCTATTTAGATATAGAAGATTGCAGGCGGCAACGAGGGAATGAGAGGGCTACCTGGGTTGTTTGGTGTAACTATTCATTTATCTCATATTTTAAAATATCTTCTCTACTACTTAAAAAGAATGCAATCGTCCATGATAAGCGTGAGCATAATTTTGAGACTTATGCCCTAGCTAATGCTTCCTCTATTCTGAATCCCGGGCGCCATGTATGGCTTGTTGTTAGGTTCGGTTTTATTTGTATCCCAGATAACATTTTAGGGCACTAAAGGATGCAAACACCTCAAAAACTTAAAAATAACACAATGTTTTAGATTACATCATAAATTTCTTCTCACATCTTTTATCCAACCTTTCAAGCACGACTCACTCTTTTAACGATATTCACACTTTTTAATGGAAGGAATCACTCACGGTCTATAAATAAATAAATATCAATTATTTTTAGCTTTGATAACCCAATAAAGCAAATCAATCATGATCATATAGTTTATCTATTACTTTTGCATCTGATTTAGCCCCGTGTCAACACACGGGCACATACCTAGTCTACTTCAAATAACGTAAGGTTCTTTCATCCACTCTTTCTTCGTCCAAGCTTACTTATGTTTCCCTTACCTTTTTCCATTTTAGTTTTTCCTCTCATCTTTGAAATTTCACACCTTTTTTGTTCTTCTGAAACCCGCTTCTACCGCCCCACCTCTCATTGACTCAACAAATAAAATTATTTTTTCTTTGATAATTTAATAAGTTCTTGCCAAATAAGTGTTTATCAAATAATTTTTTTTTTGAAAAACCCTCCTCCTATATTAGTTAATTAAAATAGTATTACAACCTTTTGTTACAACATACGTCACACAAGGAGGAACACTATTAAGAAGCACATTATCCAATCTATTGTCAAAACTAAACTTCTTGATCACATGCACCGCCATATTGGCTTCACGGTTAATCTTTGACAAATGAAAACTTTGAACAAGCTTAGTGCTGTTCAACGCTTCAATCTTTAGGTCAACAAGAGGAGCCACGTCCAGCTTTTTACCACATCAATATTAGCAGGTAAATCATGGGCTAACCTACTTGAATATTTGTGACCATGTTGCAACACACAAGCAATTATCTACCTTATTTAAATAAAATAAAATATATTTTTATTATAATATTTAAAGTTAAATATATATTCAACAAAACATGATTAATTAAAAATATATGTAATAGATTTTGGCATTTTACACGAATATTGTTCATACATTGTACACGTTAATATTTCATTAGTCACTAAAATTTGTTCACACACTCGACAAGTTTTGAATTCATGCATAAAAATATTATTTTATCATATACTAAGTATTCACAAGACTCATGAAGATTGTTCCAAAAGTCTCGAAAATACTCAACACCAAAAACAGTTCTTTTTTATTATCTTTTACACGAATGAAAAATGTTCATGTGTTTGGGGGGGGGGGGGGGGGGTCATATAAAATTGTTTAGGAAATGTGTTTACCTAACTCACGTGAAAATTTGAACTAGTTGAAACGTTTTCCTCGTTTTATATGTCAAAAACAAAATAGTTAATATAAGGACAGAACTAATGAATTTCCAAAAAGAAAAATATATCATATGAACTTTATTACAAAAAATTTATGCCAAACAAATCCCTACTGTACAATCACATAAAGATATTAAACCCGTTTATAATATCCAAAAATTAAAAAGAAATGGAAATATAAAAGAAAACGGAAAAATGACAATAATTTTTTTCATTTTGGCTTAAAAAAAAGGACTAAATAAAAAGTTGAAATAAGATGGTCTACATATCTATTTATTTCTAAATCGTTCCCATTTGTTTTATGATAATCGGAGGAAGAAAAATTCCAATGACAAGATGAATGGAAGTGTGAAAGATATGGTGCTAGATTTGAAATATCGAGTCACCACAGCATGACTCGAAAAATCTGCAACATGAATTCATCGACCTCCACTTCTCCACGGGCTTGGGCAAAACAATTTTTGATAGAGAATCATTATAATAGTGTCATGTAAAGCATAAGGAGTCACCACAGTAGACAAAAAATTTAACAGTTGTGCAAGCCCTTCGGATAGTACCATGATCAAGAGAAAGTTGGCTAAGTAGCTGACCCTGTTAGTCCGTTCTTTTAAGATAAAGGTTAGATACATCATCAAATCGGACAAGCAAAATAAATTTCTTATTTAGACACAACTTTTTTACTTGATTGTTTGTAGTTATAACTTATGTTTTGGTCATATGTCCTTAACTAGTACTACAATTTATATTATATTTAATATCTACATAATGATACAACTAAATATTAAAATACACTATTTCTATCATATAATTTATACATTTTTCATGGAAAATACAATTTTACTATTGAAGCATACATTGTAAGGAGCGTGACGTGGTTGTTTTTTCTTGAGTTACCGACCCTTATTTGGTTTCCTGGTTTAACAAATAATTCTAGAACTTGAAAATGAAAAACATGTGCCTTCACAGATAAAATTATGCCACTTCGATGAATTTCAATTGGCATTTGCGTCTATGACAATTTCCTTAAATATCATGCAGAGATGTGTAAAGTTGACTGAGATTTCTAGAATACATACTTGTCTATTCTATGTACAAACAAAACAAAATGAATAACTATCTATGTACTAAATGGAAAGTACATAATATGAAAATTATCCATATGGTTTGTGCCCCTGGATTAGAACAGTGGCAGCAAAGAAATACAAGAAATACAGAATGAATCGCCGTCCACCCAGATCCGCGTCAAATTTTCCCTCCTGGGAGAATTATCCATATGATCGAGCAACCTTCACCAAACCCGAATCCTGGCGGAGACACCAGCAGCAACGCCATTTGCTATTACGAAATGCCAAGAAACTTGCATGGCAGAATTAGGCTTGCGCAAAATATGGTAGACTAGCATTACATGTCTAGTTACATACAATGGAGTCGTTGCTAGAACAACTTCAGAGCTATAGCATTGTAAGTGCAGCATCAAATGATTCGTGAAAATGTGGTAGAACTCAGTGATGGTTTCTCGTGCAAGTCAAATTTGTGTATGTTTGATCAAAATTATAGATAAAATATTGGCATTTACAATAAATAATAAATAAAATATGAAAATACTTGTATGTTTGACCTAATGATGCAAATTTGCTAATGTAGATATTGATATATTTTTCTAAAAAGTTAGTTTTTGATTTTTGAAAAAACTAATACACCTTATATTTTCAAACGGAGGGAGTATCAATGAAATATAGTCTCAATTGACAAGTGGGTGTAAGAATAGTCCCATGCAGGCGTGCAACTGCAAATCAACTCGGCCACACCACACTCAAGGTATAACATACGAACCGAATCATTGGCACGGGAGGAGGTGTCATGATCTCCAATTACGAAATGAAAATAAGTTATGATATAACTTTATCTATAATACCTAAATAGTTCATCTCCACTAATCTTTTATCTTAACATATAAGCTATTCACATCATCAAGTAGGTCCACCATGTAGAAACTTTTTTCCATTAGTTCTTCATGCATATGCTACCATTAATTTCGGATGTGCATGTAACATATACCAAATAAATAAATCAAAATGTATACACTCAACCTTATGATTTACTAGATGATACCCCACGCCTTGCTGCGGGAATTGGTCGCTCTATATTTTAACAAAATTTAATTATTTAAATTTTAAATATTTAGATTAACAACAAATGAACCAAAAATTTAAAAATGCATACAATTTATTATATTTGATTATGTTTAGTTATTGATTTTTTTGAATATAAGTATAATAAGAGAATGAAAAATATTTTTTCATGCATAGTCGTATGTTGAGGTGGGCCTTATCCCATCCATAATTGTGTGGTGATATGACATGCTTGTATGTTGAGATAAATAAGTTAGTGGGGATCACGAAAATTGATCGTCTTATATTTTAACAAAATTTAATTACATGAATTTTAAATATTTAGATTAATAAAAATGAACCAAAAATTTAAAAACACATACAGCTTACTATATTTGATCGTGTATATTTTTAAATTATTTTTTTAATATAAGTGTAACAAGGGAATAAAAAATATTTATCCATGCATGCATGCTTGCATGTGGTGGTGGGTCTTGTCTCATGAATGGTTGCATGTTGAGGTGGACCTTATCCCAATCATAATTGTGTGGTGATGTGGCATGCTTGCATGTTGAGATGGATAAGATAGTTGGGATGATCTATTATAGTATTATAGATAATCGATTTTTTAAATAAAAAATCCAATTATGAGTTATCTCACATTTTATTTTTCTATGAGACAATATTTTTTATGAAAGCACATATGTAGTTTTATCATTGTTTTAGGTTAACCAAGTGTGACATTTCCGTTGTCTCTACTCAATGTTGTTTTCGTCTCATATTATCTCGCTGATATATTTTCAAGATAATAAATTAATAAAACAAAATTCACACATTTTTCATAAATTTTTTAGATTTTACTCTTAAGATTATTTTTTCAAAAAATAATTTATAATCAAATTATACTATGTTTCGTTAAAAAAACATATTTTAAAACATTAAATTATTTGTTAGCATTTTTTGCAGCAACGCGCGGGGTATCATCTAGTTTTGAGAAACACAAAGTACAATATAAACAGATACATACCCCACACGGTGCAAACTAAATACAACACTCACACGTTATGCTCCATTATTTCCGCCAAAAAATGATTGTACATAGTCTGCTATAAATGACAGTTTTACTTGTGTTTGCTAATTTAGTCGATATATCGTATATGTGAATTATGCATAGTACTCAAGGATTTTACTAAAGAAAACTGGGTGTGCAAATGTAATTACTTAGAAATGGTTCATTGTTTGAGATAGAAATGTTTCATTAGTTGCAAAATTTAGGTCATACACCTTAGATGTTTCTTGTATAAAAGATATTCCTTTGTATATACAAAAAAAATACAAACTTGTGAAGATATTTTAAGTTATGTTCCCACATCATGAGAAATGTTCATATGTTTTGAAAAATATCTTTTTTTTCTCTTCCAAAAATGTGTTCACCCTAACTGACGTGTGAACCACTTGTAATTTTTTTCTCATTTTGTATTAGAAACAGAGAAACCAATGTTAGAAGAATAGCCCGTCAGAAAAATTACTACATAGAAATTATTATAAATGCTTTGATGGTAAAAAAATCCTATTACCAAAACACATCTTTACTACCCAATATGAAAGGAAGGAACCTTTGTTGGTTCTCTGTCCTTCATCCATAGGTCGTACTAATTGCGGATGCATCCATATGTGTTTTGTAGAATTGATAATGCTTCCTCTTCAGTAGCTATCCGAGGCGGTACTAATTTTTCGTCTATTTGTCTGTGTAGTTTATTCATAACGGGGCCTTCATACATATGGTAGTATAGAGATCCAAGTGTTTAAACTATCTCATGAGCACACACAACATTGATGTATTTTATATGGGCGACGCTACACGTCGGCTGAGTGAAGACCGGGTCAGATCAGTCGCCTCGACAACCATTGGATGGAGCCAGAGACAATCATCTGATCTTCGATCTCTGTCTGTGCCGGCGGAGCCGTTTGCAAGATTTAGTGTGTTGCATTTGAGGCTTCGCAACATAAGGTTTGTTGCAGTTCCGTCGAACCATTATGTGACAGATCTTTGCCCGTGTCAACACATCCGTTTGCATTGCGTTCGGGACAACACTAGACTTGTTGTGGTCCCGTGTTGGTGTAGATGTTCGCAACATTGAGTGTGTTGCGCTCAGATCTTTGTAACACGATCCTTGTTCGCTCTCGTCAAACTGTTATGTAGCACTCCGAGCGAGATGATTGATTTCCCTTTCTATAAAAGTAACAAGCATCATGTTAGCCACATGTGTTAGCAACAAGGCCCATGTTACAAATCAGATAGTTGGTTCATGTAACATCATCGCGCCAAAGAAATCCCAAATTGGGTATTGTTGTGCTTGTGTTGCATGTTTCTTGTGTTATACAGTGCAGATGGGGTAGCTTGATATGAAGCTTGACGCTAAAGGTTTTGTTGCTATCTTTGTTCACATACTAATGATTTTTTTTTGCGGGAACATATAATGCATTTTTTGCGGGGTACATACTAATGATTTTTGATTCGAGATAACTTTAGGAGATTGTGATTGTAATCCTTTGAAATTCCGTCTCAGAACAATCGTTGAGGCAGATAAATGTCAATAATATGTTACTCCCTTCGATCCATAATAAATGTCGCTCATGTAGTACAAAGTTTGTACTAGCTTATACAAAATGAGCGACACTTATTATGGATCGAAGGGAGTACAACTTACAACTAATAATTTGAGTATACCCTCGAAAAAAATAGAGTATCAATATGTATTTATTTTCTCTATACCACAAGTAAGTGAAGACTATCCGACTGTTTCTTGATCGTGCCCCAACGTATTCCTTCCGTTCCCTTTTATAGTGCGCCCTTGCTTATGGCACATGAATTAAGGCATGAGCTAGCACTTTTTTTTGACTGGAATTACCCCTTGTCTGCTTATACTGTCTTGTACAGGACTGCATGCAGCTAGCTAGCTGCAGTGATTTTGAATAGGGTTGTTTTTTACTAAAACCATTTATGCGCACTACATTAGAAAATATAAACAAGAACTTTATACGCATTAGAATATGGAATGGAGGGAGTACGTTGCAAAAAAAAAAATCCTTGAGAGAACGTGCACAGATTATTGGCCAGCACCTGAAGCAAAGCTAAATTTATACCAGGTCGCCGCAAAAAAATTTATACCAGGTAAAAACTGAGGCCGTCCGTTGACCAGATGACGTGGACGCCGTCCGTACGCTCGCCTAGCTTCCCATGCATGCAGCTCCGCTCCAGCCTCACGCTCCATTACAACACCTCGATTGCTCGACGGCACAAGGAATTCCGATTTTCCTTCATTCGTCACCACACACGATCGATCACACATGGCGTCGGTGGCTTCAACCCATCTCCTCCTCGTTGCCGTCGTCGTCCTCGCCGCGTCGACCTCCGTCGTCCGGTGCAACACCGGCCCGGTCACCGTCGAGGAGGCGTGCAAGCGGTACACGAAGCATGCGTCCTACTGCACGAGCGCGATGTTGGCGGTGGTGCCGGGGGCCGCGGTGCCGCTGCCGGTGCTGGCGGAGCAGGCGGTGCTGCATGCGGCGCAGAACGGCGCCGCGGCGGTGGAGTTCATCAAGAACCTGGAGAAGATGGCCGGCGGGATGCCGCTGGAGTGCCTGGATAAGTGCGTGGGGAAGTTCCAGGCGGCGGTGGCGGCGCTGCAGAAGTCGAGGGAGGCGATCGTGGAGCACAAGGACGTGGCCCGCGTCAAGGCGTGGGTGAAGGCGGCGAGGGCGGACGGCGAGACGTGCATGGACGGCTGCCACATGATGGAGGGCGCCGCCGACCCAACCATCCTCCACCGGATCACCGAGCTCGGCAAGCTCTGCTCCATAGCTCTCGCCCTCGCCGATGCCGCCGCCCATAACGCCCATTAACGCGTGCGTCTCATCGATCACGTGTTTTACCTCGATTTATTTACACTCTCATTCAGAACATAGGTAGGGTGATATAACTAGTGCGTAACTAACTTAATTTGTCGATGCAGCAATGCGCTGGATGCATGAGAGTTGTCGTCAGCAGGCGTTTATTTGAATGTTGGTTGCGCTTGCGCCATGAACAGGGACATCATGTCCACATAAAGAGTAATTGCATGCCCCTATGACAAACTGGTGTCACTGTCACGTATGCGTCTTGACAATTCGCTTGGTTTCAAAAATTAGAAATGCCGTGAAGATGACTGTGGCGCCTGCCCCGTATGCACTAGTCTCCACTGGTCCAATGGGAGCAACTGCCTGCAGATATATATATATATAGGTGGATATATGTTCAAGAAAGCGTCTATATGAAGGGGAAGGGCAGAGGTAGGATGAGCGCAAACCTGCTCGAAAAGATATGCTACAGCAACCACTCAGGCTTGTGAATGCAAAAGGTATAAGGAATTTGAAGTCTGATCCCCCGCTGGCAGCCCAGAACGTACAGGTGATTAAGATGCATGGTGAGAGCTACAGGAAGCAGTACCGCTGACTGGAGCACACCCCGCCCTTCATTCGCAACATAACATGGGTCAACGAATAATCCAATTTAGCGGAAGCGGTAAAAATAAAACTAATGCGTTAACTTACCGGCGATGGTCGAGCATGCCATGCCCGCACTGATACTGATGCTAACTGTGAAGAGTGACAGCAGAACCAGGTTTATCCACTGCTTTTTCTTGTACTTCAGTAAAGGCCAGGTTACTGCAATGATAGTTTTAAAATATAAAAAACTTGAACATAGTATCCAATATATTTATATGTAACTACATTATACAAATATAATTATGAAATATAACGTAAGCAAGTGTATGGGTAAGAGGGGGCATTAGCCCTCATCCCTCCTAGATTTTTTATTATTTATATTTTTTAAATGGTTGTTTGTAATTCAAGACATGTATATTATAATTATTAAATGTATCATATAATCATGATTTATTAAGATTTTATTTGTTAGCGTACCTAAGAACGGCATGAGGAGGATGACCATGTAGATTACCCAGGCACCAGCTGAGGAGCTCAGGAAGAAGCGTGAAAATGGATGAACGAGGACGGCGACCACGCAGATTCGGGCAGTCATCAACACCTAAAGACATATGATCATGTAGGCCTTCTTGACGAACAGCCAACGACGGCTGGCCGTCAGCTACAACCGTCTTCGGTGTTGAAGCTGATCCAAATTCCTGTATGAGGTTAAAGGAAACTTTCTCTCTCGCACCGCCTACCAAGGACCCTTAGGGGGGGGGGGGCTACCCCCGCTGTACGGATCAGTGTTGGCCTAGGTCTCTTCTACCGCCTATAAATATACCTTGTAAGCCGCCGCACGGGATAGTTCATTAAGTTGTAAATCTCTCGGTGTTTGTAACACCTCCACAATAAGGAATGGGGGCTGCTATGCGTCCGCCTGTAGATGAATTGGAAACATCGACCGCCTTCTTCGCCATTGGATTGAGCCACAAATAGCCGTCAGATCTCCCGTCAGGTGCGCATCGGAATTGCAACAAGATAGATGTTGCGCAGCTTGCTTTGCAACAACTGCTTTGTTGCGAAACCACATAAGTGTTATTTTCTCCCAGAATAGAAATTTCGTTGTGTTGCAGAAACATTTACAATAGAGGAATTGTTGTAGAATTTTTTGTTTTTGTCTTCACCTTTTTTTGCAACATGGATGATGTTGCTGATTTTTTTTGTTTCCGTCTTCACTTTTTTTTCAACATGGATGATGTTGCTGTAGGGCTTTTGCAACATGAACAATGTTGGAGAATTTTTTTCAATCAACAGGAGGCCGAGGAGAGGCTGACGGAAGCTAGCTGGAGGGTGAGGAGAAGGCGGCGGCGAAGGCCTACCTCTTCGGCGGACGATGTTTGCCGGCGTGGGCTTGCCTCTTCTATCTCTTCCTTTTTTTCCTCCTCCGCACGAGTTTGCTCGCTCGTGGCCTCCTGTGCATCATGCCCGAGCCATGGCTACCTCCACCATGGCTGGATTGGAAGGGTCAGACTTGCAGCTTGCTATGGGGAAAGAAGAGGGTTACGATGGGGAGGAAGAAAAGCGGTGGAAGGGATGAAAGGATAAGGAGATAAGGAGAACGTGGTGGGCCAGGGGCACGTGTCAAGCCGCGAAGGAGGTTGGCGTTTCTAGTAAAATCCGCCGGGTGAACAGAAGCATTTTCCATAAGGAATAGTTAGCTGGCTGGCGCCCGTGGTTTTTCCCTTCTTCGCGGAAGTGTTTTCCATGTAAAATCTTCATGTCCCCCTGTGTTGCTTTTCGTTTTTTTTTCGTTGCTATTTGCGTGTCGATTCTCTAACATTCGGCGCGCCGCCGAAACCGATCTCAGGGTCGGCCTCCATGGTTGCCTTATTGGATAAAAGTGTGTGGGCGTGCAATGAGTCCGACGTGGTGAAGCACCTGACTCACGGCTAATTTTCGAGCGAGGGCAGGGCCGCAGGGGTAGCTGGGAGAATTCACAGTTTACCCTTTATTACTTCAGTCCTTTATTGCCACACTTTAGTTGGTCTTTTATTATTTCCCACATATTACACTGACTTATTACTAATTTGCCCCTGTTTCTTTTTTTACAATTTATTAAAAATATTAACTCAGAAATACATTATGATTTTGCGCTCTTCCTCTCCATTTCTCTCCACCAAGCCTGCCTAGCTCCATCGCTTGGAGATGAGAATGTTGATCATGGCGTGCTTGTTGTCCACTCCTCCCCCTGCCCGCCCACCTCGTTGTGGTCGTTGTCAGACGGAAAGAGGAGTCGGGTCCAACGGCGTGAAAAGGTGGTCCGCGTCCTGCACGGAAAGGGAGTCAGTGACTGGCTAATGGGACGGTCACGTCGTGGCCGTCTAAAAAAATCCAATTTTAAATATTTTAAAAAAATTGAAAAAAATTGTGAATGTTTACATCACATGAATGTACAATTCCTAAAAATTTTAGGTTCAAATTTGAAATATACATCAAGAAACAAAAAAGACAAATTCAGCATGAATAGTGCGGCATCAGTTTAGTACCGACGAAACGTCTCATCCGTGCATGACCGGTGTGTTTATGATAAGTCATGCCCGCCTATCTGAGGCTGCATGGCGAACGCGTACGAACATTGTTTGGCGCCACCATGCGGGGCTCCAAACTTGGGCTTGACCTTGGGGGTACGGGACAGAATATGGAACCTGGATAAATGAGGGTGCCGTTGTGGCCGATTTTTCTGTCCGTGCTCCAGTGAAATTTGGGATGCTTTGGGGTGCCGGTGGAAATACTCTTAGGTTGTAGATTGTGCGTTGGAACACTTGAAAATTCAAATGTGCGCTTGGTGGTTTTTCCTTTCACTAGACAAAAACATCGAACCAAGAAACTTCGGTCTCAATCGGAGAAACACTTTCTAGGACAATAGTTCCGAGCAATAATTCGATCTCTTTTCCATAATACAATGCGTCAAGGTATTAATGATGTGTTACTTCCTTCAAGCGATATGGTATGGAACATTAGCGACGAACCCAGTCCATTTCTCATTTTCTCGAAGTGGGCATATTTGTGTATTGTATTGCTTGACTAGCTCTGGGAAAATTACCTAGTAGTCCAAGGGTGTGCTTGGTCATTGTTCAGTTATTTGTCAAAAAAGAATGGCAACTAATTATTTAATGGATGTACAATTTTTCCTTCCACATATTCTTGTCAAAAAATGGCTAACCGAGGGTGGAGCCAAAAAATTGTCAATTCATATCTTGCCAATATTAATATTTGGTAGGGTAGTGAAGCAAACGCACCCCAAGTGGTTGTTCTCTTTCTTATTTTACATGTAAAATTCCCAACCATTTTGGGGCCCTTTTTGTTACCTCTCGCTCTAGCTTTTCCCTTTCTGACTCGGTTTCAGGACAATGCAAGCTCACCATGAAAACAATTGAGAAAACAATTGAGAAGAAAAGGTAGCCAATGACACACATGTGGCTAAATGTGCGCGAAGCCAAAAATTGTCAATTCATCTCTTGCCAATATTAATATTTGGTAGGCTAGTGAACCAAACGCACCTGATGTTGTTGTCCCTTTCTTATTTTACATGTAGTTCCCACCCATTTTTGGGCCGTTTTTGTTACCTCTCGCTCGAGCTTTTCCCTTTCTGACTCGGTTTGCAGGGAAATGCAAGCTCATCTTAAAAGAAACAATTAGGAAGAAAATGTGACACACCTTTGGTGGTTGGTAGTAGCAAAAAAAAAGGTCAAACTCCCTAGAGATGCCCTATTTCAGCAAAAGATTACTTCCAAATGTCATTACGGACGAAAATGACATATGCATGCTAATTTGCGACGATAGGATTTGCAATGTGCTTTATGGTATGCTAATGACACTCTTTGAATCGAGACGTGCATTTACTGGCCGTAGCCAACTCCCGAAACACGTACAGTCACCATGCTAAACCTCAACTCCAGTATAGTACTATTACATCTCTATTAAAAAAGACACTACTGGACTTCTAGACTGTTCCGGTCATGCAAGCTTCATCTTTAAGAAAAACTCCGTCTTCTAGAGAAAAAAACACGCGGCTATCCTTGATCTGTCTCTATCGATTGTGGCATGAATGTCTAATCCATACATTTCAGAACTATTTACATTTTAATTATGGGAAATACATTTTTATATCGTAAACTGGTAGATGACTTCTATAGACAATGATTATAACAAACACATTTTTTAATAAGTGATATGAAATAATAAAATTTACATACGAAAACTGATTATAATGAACAATTTTATATTTATTGAGGATTACTCTAATCATTTTGTTTCAATACAACGTACTCTCTCCGTTCCAAATTAGATGACAAATGGAAGTCATCTAATTTGAAACGAAGGGTGTACAAAATATGCATGCTAGACAAATTTAACTAAAAAAAGATTAAAGAATAATATCATTGACCCAGTTTATATTCTACAAGTTTTTATACCTATGCTTACTTAATCACATACTAGAAACTACTATTATGATATTTGTTAGATCATACTCTTTGTAAATATTTTTCATAGAATAATATAAATTATGTATTATAGGAAAAATAATTCTAATTTGAAAGTTATGTTACAAAATACATCTTACCATCTGTCTATGATATTAAATACAAACATAAAATACCATAATTAACATTTATTAACACTATAATCTGGTTAAATTCTGCTAACAAAATAAAACTATACTTTTAATATTATAACATGCTAAAATAAGATCTAAATAAGTATATATATTTAGTAAGTAATATATTTATTATGTTTGCCCCGGGCCCAATATTTCATTGGACCGGCCCTGATTGTGGGACGGCTGGGCCAGTAGCGTTTATACCACTTTGGTGATGCTTATCATCTCCAACCTCTCGTTTCTTGTCTCGACCAAAACCGGGCGCTATTGCTATCTTCCTCGAAGCTTCCTCACAATACGAACTCTTGGAATTACCGTACGTGCCCTTGCTATCAAATGGAATTGTTGCAGGAGTCGACACCAGCTGATGCATATGAGAGATTAGTGCTGGTGCTCTCAATCGGAAATGTGCGTGGGGCAGGTTAGCTTTCATCGATCGATCAAGAGCTCATTCCCAGCTAGTGAAAAGAGGACGCGGTGTTCCAAAATAGAAAGACTTCGTTGGTGTGGCAAACTCTTTCCTAGATCGAGATCAAGACGCGGTGGCCGGGCATGCAGTAGATTAGCTCTAGAGCAAGATAGCTGCACGATATGCTTTAGTTTGTTTCTTGCTTATTTCTGAGAAGAGGGATTTTGTTACTGGTATTGCCCATCGTCCGTTGGCAAGAGCATGACCTGCTTAAAGTTACAAGTGATGAGTTGACTACCAGCCGACTATACACAGAAGAACCCAATGTAGTACACAAAATTGGGAGGGAAAAAATGGAGATTAAAACCACACACATCTACTGATCTACATCTTTTATAACAGCAAACTGGAAAATGTACATGCCAACTCAAAAGAACCACCGCCTTACAGATCACAAACCACTAGATACAATCCCAAATGCCATCTCGAAACACAGAATGAACCAGTTAAAAAATAAAACACATACTGACCACTAGCATATCATCGAATGCCTTCAACCACAGCAGCTCCCTGAACCGCAGTAATATGTCCTCCTGATCAACGCTCAAATGACTTGAGCGGCGAAACTTAACAGCCAACTGTGACCTCTGTCCGGTTTGCATTCGTGGGGGCAACACCGTTTACAGCTGCAGTCGCCACACCGAGTAAGAGGCTTCACCATCCAGGCCGTAAAACTCTCATCATCAGAGTAAGATTCGTATTACTAATGAAGTTAATCTGATTATTTACATTAGCTCATAGCTCGTACTGCATTTTCAAGACTGTAGCTTTACATTAGCTCATAATCAAGTGCAGGGATGGACACGTTGTGACCTAAAACTCCCACAGACGTTCCGTTTGACAACATTGGGCCGGTGTACGAACTGTTCACTGAAATGCGCGTGGAGTAGTTACAAGTCAGCTTTGAGCAATGCTAAAGCAGAGGAGGTTCGACGCTAAGACGTGGCAAAATTTCAAGCTGATTGGAAGGAAGAATATCATGAACAATTCTATCATTGTTTTATAAAAGAGATAGGAGAAAATTGGCTTTATGCAAACTTAGCCAAAACTCCACTCAACCAAATAATCATGTAGTATTAGTCTTGCCATTTATATCCACCATAGTGTTACTTGCCAATACATTAAATCGTATTGACACCCTTGTGTGCATATTCCATCCTGCAGATGAATCTGAAGACGAGTGAGGATTTCGTTTAGGATCTCGAGTCTACCGCCAACATGTTTTGCCTGTGGCACATGAAGAAGATGAGCCTCAATGATGTTCTATGTTTCCGCTGTAATACTTAGTTTTCTGCTAGTCTTCTAAGACTATGCAAGTTGTAATGTTATTTTGTAAAGACTGGATCATGTGATGTAATAGAATTTGACGCATTTGCATGATATTTCATTTTGTATTGTGGTTCTAGCAATAGATCCAGGGACTAGCACAATAACACATGTGTTCTTGCATTATTTAAATGTGGGAACGCTAGTACATGATTTTACTCGGCTTAGGAAGGATTCCTATGCTCCGGAGCCCCTCCTTCAGCGAAACTCTGGCATGTTGACCAAAAAGTCAACCTTTTCGTTTACCCCTTCCACCGGCGTCGGAAGGGGGTAGACCAATGGATTTATTTCCTCACATTGTTGGGGCATGCCGTACGTACATAAAAAACCAAAATCTAGCACATGTTATAACAAGAATTCGAGCCCTTAGTGCAGATTTTGTGTTGAAAGGGTCAAACTGAGACCAAAGATAAGAGATCACCAAAGATAACGAATTCTCCAATTCCTCATCTCCCAGCTCGCGGACTGAAACAGGATCGAACCCCAAATTCCCCATTCTTCCCCACTGAATCCATAGATCGCGCGTGGCTATTCGCTGTTTCCGTCGTTGATGGTTGCCCGCCGCAAGTTCCCGGAGGAGATGTTCCGTACTGGGGAGCCTGCACTGGGGCCGATGCAAGGCCGTTGCGTGCTCGCCAGCACGTGTACAATGGAGAAGCTCGAGGCGAAGTGGCACAGTCGCGCGCTCGAGGTCACCGTGGGAGGTCGTCGCCCTCCTTTGTCGCCTGAGGTAGTCCTGGCTGTGCTGGCCGCGCAATGCGCAGTCACCCGTAGGCAGGTGAAGGTGGATGTTAGTGCACCGCCAGTGGACTTTCTCATTCGATTCCGTTCCGAGGAGGACTGCACCGCCGTGTTACATCTGTCCCGGCACGTCGTCGCCGGTGGAGCGCCGCTCATATTCAGTCGTTGGTGTCGTGGTAGCGGCGCGGAGCGATCTGAGCTACTGTACCTGACGAAGCTCACCTGCGAGCGGTTCCCGCGGGAGGCATGGGAGCCCGTTGCGGTGGGGCAGTTCGTCAACCATCTTGGCGGTGATCTGGTGCAGATGCATGTCCCTGCGGACAGCTGTTCCTGTCGGTGGAGGCCTGGATGAAGCAGCCGAGAGCAGTCCCGAAGACCTACATTGTGGAGGTGCCAGAGCCGTACGTGACGGCCAGAGTGCGCACCCCGACCTCAAAGAGGACATTGGAGCACACTTTCCTCATCCATGTCTCGGAGGTCGTGGACCATGGCCCAGTCGTCTCGGAAAATCCACTGTGGGACGACGACGATGACGAGGTCGACACCACACGCAACCACCAGTTCCCATTCTTTGGCGGGCGTGTCGATGGCAGTGGCCCTCCTCAGGTGAGGGACGGCGGCCACTGTTTTGGTGGGCACAACGGTAGCGAATCTGCCGGAGGAGAATGATTTGCTGACTGAAGAAGATTGAGCTGTTGTTTGAACTGCTATCTGAAGATATCATTCGGCTTATGTTGCAGCTGCTATCTGTTGAGAGTCTGAATTGTGTGTTGTATTGTGCATCTCTAGTCAGTTTGAAAATGTTTGACTTATGTTGCAGCTGTTATCTGTTGTAATATGTCAGTTTGATCTCTAGTCAGTTTGAAAATGTTCGAGTCTGTTGTTGAATTTGAGTTGAATCTAGGGCTGCTAATGTTTGACCAATGTTAATTCATGCCAAAAAATAAAAAATAAATAGCAGCAATGTATTCATCTATAAATCATGGAAACAAATTCTAGGTGCTACATATTGCACAAAATTTCATTAATATGTAAAACAAACATATTATTCGCGCACACAAACCAGAGCACAAATAAGAACACTTATTATCAAGCGCTAAAAACACTTAAACAACTAGTTCCTCATATCCTTTTGTTCATGCGTGAAGCTCTATCTTCGCTCTTGCACCAGGGGCGGATCATCTCTAACCATGTTGGACCTAAACTATTTTTCATGTCTCATATCGCGCGAGGTATCATCCAGTTCAATAAAATTAACAAACACCTATCTAATTTAATTACATTTCTCGATATACTGATATGTTCCACCATATCAACAAACAACAGGGTTTAGCGGCGAGTGATTGAAATTCCCATCGAAAAACGTTAGGGATGGAGTGCCACGCACCTAATGTGGCACTTATCATTTGAGTAATTTATTTTCGTTAGTCTACACAAGCACTAAAATACTACATCTGAATGATCATAATATATAACCTTAAACAATCCAGGAGATAATCACTACCTACAAATTTACTTACTTACTGTTCTTGCTTAATTACGGCAAAATCTCTACACATAGTTCCTGCTAGTCTGCTTTGGCAACTGAACCCATCAAGCAGCTAGCTCAGGTTGAGTAATCAGACATGGCAAACGAGCAGTTCGAAGAGCCGCCCATTGGCAGCGCGTTCGGGGCCGGACGAGTCGCCGGCGCCGGCGCCGGCGCCTGCTCCTTGCCCTCATCGGCGGCGCTCCGCCTGACCTCCTTGAGCAGCGCGACGACGTCCTTCATCGCCGGCCGG
Organism: Bromus sterilis; assembly: GCA_950022295.1. Taxonomy (NCBI): domain Eukaryota; kingdom Viridiplantae; phylum Streptophyta; class Magnoliopsida; order Poales; family Poaceae; genus Bromus; species Bromus sterilis. The sequence goes on from OX465595.1 coordinate 438,575,928, forward strand.
TCGTCGGCGCGGTGGCTGATGCAGAGCATGGCGACGGCGAACACCTGCAGCATCTCCTGCACCTCCGCGTCCTGCTTCCCGCGCAGCCGCGGGTCGAGGAGGAGCTCCGCCGCGCCCCGCTTCGCCTGCGTGTGCTCCCGCACCCACTGCACCAGGTGCGCCCCTCCCGGCAGCGTCGGGTCCAGCGGGTGCCTCCCCGTCAGCATCTCCAGCACCACCACCCCGAAGCTGTACACGTCGCTCTTCGCCGTGATCCTCTGCATCGACGCGTACTCTGCTCCGGCAACACCATGAATCCCGATCAGCAATCAATCTCGTCGCAGAACAATTTCCATCCATTAGAGAAGCTATAAAGATCTTTTCAAGATGTATACCTGGTGCGATGTACCCGTACGATCCGGCGATGCGCGGCTTGGACGTGTCGAGCTTGGCGGCGCCGCCGGGCTCGCTCACGCCGGAGAGCAGGCGGGCCAGGCCGAAGTCGGCGAGGTACGGCTCGTTGCTCGGGCCGAGCAGGACGTTCATGGTCTTGATGTCGCCGTGCAGGATGGCGGGCAGGCAGTCGTGGTGGAGGTAAGCCACGGCGTGCGCGACGCCGAGCGCCACGTCGTACCGCGCGCCCCAGTCGGCGGCGCCCTTGACACCGCCGCGGTGGAGGAAGCCGCTCAGGCTGCCGTTCGGGAGGTACGGGTAGAAGAGCAGCTTGGTGCTCCGGTTCGCGCCCCACCCCAGCAGCCTCACGATGTTGCGGTGCCGGACGGAGCCCAGCGCCGAGATCTCGTTGCGGAACGCGCCGGCCTCCTCCGACGACCACATCTTCTTCACGGCCAGCGGCTCGCCGTTGCCCAGCTCCACACGGTACACCACGCCCGAGCTCCCCGTGCCGATCACGTTCGCCGACGTGAGGCTGCGCACCACCTCGTCCACCGACAGCTCCAGCTTCTGGTACAGGGTCACCTCCCACGCCTCCACGGCGCTGCCGTGGATGGCACCGCCGTTCCTGCGCCGCGAGCGGGCGAGCACGTACGTGGCGAGCACGAGCAGGAACGCGCTCACGGCGACGAGGATCGTCATGGCGAGCTTCAACGCCGAGATGGCCGCGCGCCGGGAGGTCTCGTCGCCGCCTGTGCCGACGACAAGCAGGTGGTTGCCGGCGATGTTGCTGAGCGGGATCTTCTGAAAGAAGGGCGTGTCCGGGAGCTCGCCGGAGAAGGCGTTGTACGAGATGTTCAGCGTGACGAGGTTCTCCAGCCTTGCCAGAGGCGCGAGACTGCCGGAGAGCTGGTTATAGGACACGTCAAGGCAGCTGAGCTTGTCGAGGCTGCCGAACTGCGACGGTATCTCACCGGAGAGTCGGTTACAACTGAGATTAAGCGAAATCTCCAGGAAAGGAAGCATGCTAAGCTCCGTCGGGATTCCGCCGGAGAGCGCGTTGTCGCCGAGGTCCAGAAGCTGCAGCTTCTCGCAAGAACCGAGCTCCGGCGGGATGCCACCGGAGATCCGGTTCTTTCCGAGGCTAAGCTTGGTGAGCTCAGGCAGCCTTCCGATGCCGGGTCCCAATAGCCCGGTGAGCCGGTTGTCGGAGATGTCGACGAACTGGAGACTGCGCGGCAGCTCGTCCGGCAGTGCACCGGACAGGGAGTTGGAGTGCAGGTCGATGAACTCGAGGTTGTCGCACCCCGACATGGCCGCTGGCAGAGGGCCGGCGAGGCGGTTGCTTCCTAGGTCGAGGAAGTTGAGGTTCTTCAGGTTGCCGATCTCCGAGGGTATGGTTCCGGAGAGTCGGTTGCCGTTGAGCCGGAGCCGGTAGAGATTGGTGCAGTTGCCGATCTCCGGCGGAATGGACCCGGAGAGCTGGTTGCTGAGGAGCAGCAGCTTGGTCAAATTCTGGAGCGCGAAGAGCTCCCTCGGGACGGGTCCGGTGAGGTTGTTGTAGGAGAGGTCCAGCGACTGCAAGCCCTCGCACTGGGCCAGGCTCGCCGGCACGCCGCCGGTGAGCCGGTTCTGCCAGGCGTAGAACAGCGTGAGGTTGCGCAGCCTCGGGAAGTCGACGGCGATCTCTCCCGACAGCTCGTTGTTGTCCACCTCGACGTCGGTGAGCGACGTGCAGTTGGAGAGCTCCGGCGGGATGACGCCGGTGATCTTGTTGGTGCTGAGCTGCAGCTGCTGCAGCTTGGCCAGCCCGCCGAAGCTCCTCGGGATGGGGCCCGTGAGCATGTTGAGGGAGAGGTCGATCATCAGGAGCTCCTTGCAGTTGCCGATCTCCGGAGGGATGGCGCCGACGAGCTGGTTCTGCCAGAGGAGCACATTCTGAAGCTTGCGCAGCTGGCCGAGCTGCGGCGGCACCGAATCGGTGAGAGAGTTCTGGTAGAGGTAGAGGCTGGTGAGCTCGGTGCAGTTGGCAATGCTCGTCGGTATCGGGCCGGTGAGCATCGCGGTGTAGATGGCGAGGGTCTGGAGCTTCTTGAGATTCCCGATGGAGTCCGGGAGGTTGCCAGACATGCCGGTCTCGGCGAGGCCGAGCATGGTGAGGTCGGTGCAGTCGCCGATCTCCGACGGCAGCGGACCCTTCAACGCCGGGTTACCGCCGGCGCGCAGCACCTGCAGCTTCTTCAACCTCCCGATGGTCACCGGGATCGTGCCGCTCAGCTCGTTGTCGTAGAGCGTGAGGGACGTGAGGGCGGTGAGGTTGCCAATGCAGTCGGGAAGGGCGCCTTGCAGCGAGTTGGTGTGGACCTCGAGCGACCGGAGCTTGGCGAGCCGGCAGAGCTCGGCCGGGATCGCGCCGGAGAGGCTGTTCCCGCTGAGGTCAAGGGTGGTGAGCGACGCGAACTCCCCGAGCTCCTTTGGGATGGCGCCCGTGAGGTTGGCCCCGGAGAGGATCATGGTGTCGAGCGACGGCGCCAGCGGGCGCAGCGCGCGCGCCGGCACCGCGCCGCCGAGGTCGACGGACCTGATGAGCAGCGACACGACGTCGCCGCGCGCGTCGCAGGCCACGCCGGACCACCGGCACGGGCTGGCGTCGGACTCGCTCCACGACTCCAGCGACGCCGCCGTGGCATTGGCCAGCGTGAGTGACCTCTTCCATCGCAGCAGCGCCTTGGCCTGCTCGTTGGCCGCGTCGGCGCACAGGCACGCCGCCGCGAGAAGCAGCAGCCACGTTGCGATGGCGGCTAACCGGGGAGGAGGAGGCGCCATTGGTGACGACTATGGCGATCGAGGGGCTATGGCATTGGGATTGTAGAGTGTAGTAGAGTTGGAGGGAAACCGGCCCCAGGATCCCGTTTGTTTATAGCGCAAAGGGGTTTGAGTTGTGAGTTGTGACTGGAGAGATCTGGATCCGAATGGGAATGGCTATGCTTTTTGCAGGATATTCTTTGTTAATAAACTAGAGATTTGATCTGAGCGAGTGTGTGTCCGAGTGGTTAGTGAGTTGTTAGTATGAGAACACTACACTTGATTTTGAAAATAAAATGTCCTTGGAGTTGTGGATCAGGAAAGAACATTGGAAATTGTTTAAGCAGGCAGAAGATGGAAGGAAGGTGGCATGGAGCCTCTTGATGCCTGCCATCATTTGGTATCATTGCCATTGTTAATCCAATCTCTTTGGGAGGTTGCTCTGCTTTGTAATTCTTTCTCTGGTTAATTCAGCTTTAATCTGTTGCCTAAGTACCGTACGGTGTGCTAGCTAGGGCCTGCCAGTGAAAACTTCTTCTTCTGAAAGTGCTGCTGCAGTGGGTCAGAGCCGGCCCAGAGGGTTTTTGGTGTTTGTTTACTGCTGCTGCTTCCTTTGACATGCGGTGCCCTCTTCTTCAGAATGTTTCTTCCTCAGCTCCACAGCGTTCATTCATTCAGATTTCAGACCATATTTTTTTGTAAAAATAAATAAATAACTACACAGATACACTGCCTGTGTTGGCACCCCAACCAAGGCAGTATATTTGTCCACTGTTACTGAAAATGCGATTCAGAAAAAAAAAGCCATGCAGCAGTGATGCAGTGATACAGGCTCTTGGTAATCTAACCTCGTGAGCAAAAACCCAAACATCTCCATTTCTCCTCCTCCTGCAGGCTGCAGCTTCCTCAGATGCACAGAACTTTCTTACAGCAGCAACAACATGCCAGTGGCAGGGGGAAATGTTCTTGCACATGGACAGAACATACAGGCAGCTGCACAGGCCATGATCAGTTAATCTAAATGATCCAGGGGCTCAATAAAAATTACTCTGTGCCTGCAGCTTCCATGCTGTACTGTTTTGGGAGGTTCAGAGCAGAGCGCATGTTCCCACATCACATGCCTAACTTTGTAAAGAAGCCAAGAGATAGATAAAACTATTACTGCCTGTGAACTCGTCGTAGGCATCATCAGATCAGAGCTGTTTTTCTTGCTTGTTTGTTTGAAGAAAATGCATGAGCAGGTGAGGCGCAGTGATGCAGGAATCTTATGGTGCACATGGGCGGTGAAAGGTTGGTGTATTAGCAGAGATAAAATACTGGCGATCGAGGAGGCAAACGCAGGAAAGTAACCGGAAAGAATCTCATCTTTTGTTCCTAAACTAGTTTTGTGTTGGAGCTGTAACATGCATTTAGTCAATGCCATCCAACAACAAGTAGGTAACAATGCAACAAAACCATCAACTCCTATGCATATATCTTTTCTCAACATATTTTTTTTTACACATGAATGCATTTGATCAAGTATTTTTCACATGCATTCAGTAAAATGTAGTAATAGTAGTATTAGTTATAGCATTGCATTCGGTTAAACATGCAGCCACATGTAGTCAGGGGACGTATTAGGTGTTACACATGGCTCACAAATGACAATGCTTTGAGTAATATGCAGAAGCATTACTGGAGCATCATGGGAACACATGGAGTGATTTCGATTCAGATCGAGGATGCATGAAAGCTCAAGGGTAACATGGAGGTAGCAAACACCCAATGCACATGGTTAAGTTTTAATTAACATCAAGCTCGTACCTCCTTCGAGCTGTGATGCATGTTCTTTTACATCTCATTCTTCCGTTAGTTCCCTGACACCGCCAGAGCATTTTCCAGGCCTACTTGCGGCCAAGATCTGATCTCCATCGATCGCCTTTAAAATATTTTACAGAACATGGTCGATCCAACTTTACGATCGACCTTGGATAGATCCAATCCTAGATTATTATTGTTATTTCTCTGGTCTGCAGGCAGTACATTGTTAAAAGCTAATCATGATTGATTTGTTATTACATTTACCGAATGTCAGTGCAGAACATTCCGCTGCTGAGAAACCGTGGTGCTTAGCCTGGTTAAACAATGGCCCAGAAAGGATAAAAGCTCTGTTTACGAGTCAGGACTCGTGAGACACTTGCTGCAACCTGCACAGAGGAACGGTGATGTAAGTTAGCAATAGTTAATACGTACTTGCTTGTGTTAATGGCCTTTTACCAGATTCGGGTACCTTTAGTTTCAGATAGGAACACTGCCATACACACCATGAAAGCAGTAAACTATTGCAGAAGATGAACATATACTGGAGTATTATGCATGCACTGGATTCGTTAGTGAATTACTCTACATTAACTGAAATATTTATCGCTGTTTACGGTGGTGTATATGCGATTGGAGCAGGTGGTTATGGATATTTTGTTCACATGAGTATAGGGGCATAGTCTACTGATTACTTCTTCACCCTGTTCACCTTAGGCACGGTTTCGATCTTGTATATGAATTTGTTGTTGCCAGTTTAATACTTGATACCTGTAATTCTGATTTGGTTATTTGCATCCTGTTTATGCTTTGTATCCCCTTGATGCTACATTATAAGTTGATAAAATTCCTTTTATCTAAAATAGTCATAAATATTGCATAGATGCTTGACCGGAATGCAAACCCAACACGCCGGCATATATTCATAACCAAACTGCAGGCCAAATCATATAAGTATGGTTTTATTTTCTAACGGATGACAAAAGTCCAAATTTTCATTATTGAAGAACACCCAAAAAGAAGCCAGATGGAGCAATCATAGAGTTGCTAATCAAATCAGCATAACCTGCTGTTTTAGCCTCCAATCACTCCACTCGTACACGCAAACATGCATGCGCGCTTGGTCAAGGCACCATGCCATTCTTTTTTCCTTTCTCAAATACTCACAAAATCTTGAGGCACAGATGATTAGGGTTGCTTTATCGTCGATGTTTGTTTGTTTGGTAATGGCCGTGCACCATCCATATAAAAATGGCTATAGAGACATAAAGATAGAAGACAGTGATGTGTGGTGTTAACTAAGAAGAACAAAATCCTGAAATTAGGGAGGCAGATATCATGCCCAACCACTAGCCTTGTGCCTAGGGGACACTGAGGTGACCCCAGAAGGAGTCCCAAAACATATGGCTATAATCTATATAAATTTTCAGGTATGTTAACATTATGGTGAGTAAGCTTCAATTAATGCACACATGAAAAGGTCATGTCCTGCATGCTCATATCGGATGTGGATGTGACCCTTATTGTTTCTGCTCCAAAGTGCACGACAATACTGTCTTTTTTGCCATGTTTTATAGGGAAAGAAACATGGAGTAGTGCTGTGTGAACTACCGAGGTGGTGTGGCCGTCCACATCTCGATGATGAACGCATTCAGCAGCTCATGCTTATTTGGTATCGATGGCCTTCTCAATTATGGTGATAACAATCTAATTTTTGGATGGCCAACAAGTGAGCATGAACTTGCACGTGTTCCATTGTGATGTGCTTATACTCAATTTGTTCCTGTATTTTTGTAAGGAGAAATATGCTTTATGGGATTGCTGGTGCATATTACTATGATGATTTGTAGGGTAATGAAGCGGGCATGGCTATCTCCTAATATGCTTTACGGCTACTCAATGGTATAACACGTGGAGAACTCGGAAGATAAGTTACAATGAGATTCGTTTTTAGGGATCATTTGATCCTCAAACTTTGGCTTTCATTGATTTTTCATGTGGCCCAATCGGATCTCTTGCTATATCAATATATCATGCATGTTGTGGAGCTCCTAAATTGACAAAGAGTTGTGTCAAAGTAGTGAATACTTTCAGTATCAAAATCCATTATCAAACTCGCAAAAAACTCAGTTATTCCAAGCCTAGTTCTTGTGAAAACTGTATCATCTTCCGTGTGAGTCCGTGTATGTGTATATTTTATTTTTGAACTTGTGGCACACTTTATTAAAACTAAGGTAATAGATACATCTCTAACAATCTGACCAGAAGGAAATCAGTAGGTTCATCATCCCAATTCCCAAGACAAAAACAGAATTTGAATCATAAGACTTCCTAGCAAGTTTGTATGCCACCATCGCAGGCAATGAACAAAACAACCTGTTCCAATCCTCTTAGCCAACTGAAAGCATTCCGCCAGAATAGGTGGTTAGGGAGTTAAGATTTTTGCTTCTCCATTACATGCCTTAATGATTTCTCAGCTCAATGAGATTTCTCCTCTAAATCCTTACTGAGATTTTGTCGCATTTTCACTTCGATCTTAAATCTCGACTGACTAATTCCCTTCAATAGTACGGTTTTTCTATGACTCAAGAATTGGAAAAAACTACAAAAAAGACTACGTCTTTATCGAGCTTCTTCATTCTCTCCGGTGAGTAGTTTTTCCTATGGACACTATCTTCATCAAGAGTATTTTTAGGGGTGGTCAATACTTCATTCGTTTTGGCTCCAAGGTTAGTCTTCAACACCCTCGAAGACAATGTTCTTTGTTCTCCAAAAACATAATCATCTGTTTATACTGATAAACAATGTTAGTTCCTCTACTGTTTTTCTCAACAATCTTCAAAACTATTAAGGGGTAAAACGTGCTCTTAGAAAATGGCGAGGCGACGCCTACTCCCTAAAGAAGGAATAAGATTCTCTCCATATAGTACCCTTTTTGGTGGCCCATCTTGCGTCGTCGAAGGATGCGGGGATGTATGTCTTCAGAGATCTTATGGGATCCGGTTGTTGTTAGTCTTCGGTCGGTCTGCTTGAAAACTGTCTACGTTATTTCTTGTTCGTGTGTCTACAAGTTGGATCCTTTCAATTTATGCTTATTTTCATCGATCGACGATGCGGTTGTTGTTCTAGCATGTTAGTCTAGTGAGGGCTTTACACGGTTGTCTACTATAACAAGTTTTGCCCGGCTTTTGTGAGGTAAGGGTGATGGTGACGACACGTCTTCGACTCGCTCCAGTGGTTGTACTTGTCACTAGATGCTCTATTAACGGAATGTACTATTTTTTATTTATATTATTCTTTCTACTACTATCTGGACAATGAATATATCGGAACTTTTTGCCGTAAAGAAAAAGGATGTGCCCGCTTATGGCATACAAGAAATTGTCGATCGCTCGAATTAAACAGTAGAGAATACAACTAAATGAACTTTAAAAAGAGATAGAGATAAGTGTGTATAGTCAAGGAGGAGAAAGTCAGCCCTCTAGACATAGGCTGTGACGGGTCAACTATCTAGTGTCTGAATGCCACATAGGGGCGCCTCATCGACTTGCAGTACGAGATAAGACATGTATTCACCAGAAATCCTCTGACCTCGTTATTACTGCCCCACATAGCTCACTAGCAAGGTGACTCGGGTGGCCACATATCCCCAATGCCACTCAATTAGGCCCAGCGATACTTTAAGTTTCGTATGGGTAAAGATTTTTATGCGATCCCAAGCATTCAAACGAACCTAAATGGCATCATCGGGCCTGATTGAGCTAATTAAAACAACCAAACACGTCATGCGTGAATGGGTGTCTTCCTTCATGAAGTAATAACACGAGGAAGTGTCTTGCTTATTGCGAAATGTGGCTTCGCCGCGCCTCTGCCACTGGTGGCATGCTCACCTTAGTGGCTATGTCTATAAAAAAGTTTTAGGAAGGTTCTATAAACCTTTTTTAATAGGAATTGTATGGTAAATTCCCCAAAACAATTTTATTAAAAACCCCAAATAAAAACAAGGGTTACAACTGTAGAGGGAAGATCACCAAGCAAGGGACCAATAAGAAAAGTTTCATGTTGGTTTTCTCATATTTCTGTGTTTTGTATTGGTTTTAATCTGTATTTTTTTCAAATGCATGTCTACTTTTGTTGACACATGTTATATATTTTTTATACATGTGAAACATTTTTTAATACACAATGGACATTTTCAAATACATGTCGAATATTTTCCAAATGCATGTTTGAACCATTTTCTAATACACGTTGATGTTTTTTTACAAAAACACATTAAACAAAAATTTAATGGTATGAAATACTTTTAAATTACACTAGCATTTTTTAATTGAAATATCAAGTTTTAAAATATTAATGAGTATATTTTCCAAATATTTGTAATACATTTTAAATTTTCATACACATTTTTTGAATGGTACAAATTTGTAATAATTATCTTGCAAATAGTTTTTAAAATTATAGATGTTTTTCAAAATGTCACAAAAAATTTAATGTGTGAACATTTTTTTAAAATTCCATGATTTTCTTAATGGTATAAAATATTTCTACGTTATTTTTATGAATATTGTGTTATTTTATTTTTAATGTCACAAGCACTTTTCTGAGAAGCGATAACACTTAATTAACGTCATGAGCATTTTTCAATGTTATCAACACTCTCTGAAAGTTGAATGAGTACTTTTTTGAAATGTATAAATATTTCGTAAACGCGCGTTCAAATTTTTATTAAATTTATATACAGTATGTTTTCATTTAGGAAATATAAGTATGAGTATTGAAAAAAAAAAGCGAAAACAAACTTCAAGAGCCAGCCCATCTCTCGTCCTGGCTCGCCCATTTAGTAAACACCAGAGGGTGGAGCGGTTGTTTGGTCTCCTACCAGACAAAGCGCTTTGTGCGTCTATAGCTCGCATACAAGCGCCGGAGCAGCGTTGCTCTCAAGAGTTTCTCTTTATTTAGTTTACTAATTAATTACACTGGATAATTATTTAACTTCAATTTTATAAACAACATAACACGTTCTTTTAATTTTATTTATTTTATATTTCAATTAAATTTCTTAAATGGATAATCATGTTAGCTATGTTGCATTTTTTAAAGTATTCATGTGTTTCTAAAATTAATTCATGACAATTTTAAAATGTTTACACAATTTATAAATTATTTTCATAAGTCAAAAATATATACTTCCTCCATTCTAAAATAACTGTCTTAGCCTTATTACAGACAGTTATTTTGGAACGGAGGGAGTACATAATATTTTTTAAATGTTCACGCGTTACAAGAATATGTTTGCCATTTTTATTGAATATATGAACAATTTACAGCAAATGTCCATGTAGTTTTCAAAAATATTCACATCTTTGAAAAATGTTTAACAAAAAATATAAAAAATGTTCAAGAAACACGCTTTGGAATAGATGAATATCATGTATTATTTAAGTATTCAACATGTATCAAAGATTTTACGTGTGTAAAATGAAAATGCACACTACAGTATGTATTAAAAAATAGACATATGTTAAAAGAAAAAAAGAAAATCGAAAAAAGGGAAAGAAATAAAAACAAAGAAAACTGTAAGAAGAAACAAAGAAAACCAGAGAGAGAAAAAAATAAATACAATTTAAAAAAACTATATTAAATTAACTTGTAAACTGGTAAGGCCACTCGCTACGAAGACGTGTACAAAGTCTGGTAGACAGAAGCCTGGGAATGTGCTTACTTGCACCAACATACTAGTACATAGAAGCTACTCTCTTTTCTTTTCCTCTCGGGCGGACCAGCCCTAGCCGCCGTCGCCAAGAGGCCAGCCATCCGACGCTGTTTTCCGGCGGCTCTCCTGCATCGACGGCCTCTTGGTTCTCGATGGCGAGGAGAGTCGCTGGATTTCACGCGTCCGGTTTCGTTTAGCTTGAGGATTAGGACCTCGGTAGTTTTAGGATTTCAGTTGTTCTATGTCTTGGCTTCGACGAGGACGATGACAACGATGAATAAAAGTATTCTAGATCTCTCATGACGCGGTGCTCTGCTTCGTGGTTGGTGACGAATCTTGGTGGCTATTTGTTCAAGCAGGGATGATGTGACAGCGGCGTCATCCTAGTGGCGGACATGTGCCCTCGGGCTCCGTCGTTTTAGCAACGTTTGCTCCAGCGCTGGCATGATTTTGCATTGACAGCATCTGACAGATTGTGTGTTGGGATCACGGCTGGTGGTTTACAGGTATGGTTTCCTTCTTCGACGTCTTTGTCGAGCGGAGGTGTCAGATCTAGAGTTTGATGGCGTGTTCGGGGTGTTGCCCCGGTCTGATTCGTTCAACGGTAATGGCTTCACCTTTGATGAGCCACCTTGGAGACCCGCAAAGCTGTTTATCGCGATGGAGCAGTGGCGGCGCCAGGATTTGCTGGCTGGGTATTCATCCCAATATTTTTTTACTCTACATGTAATAATGAACCAAATAGAATGGCAATTGCAATATATGAACAAAATAGTACACCATAATGACAATAGCAGTTTTAAATGTGTCAAACCATAATAACTATGAAGAAACATGGATACAAAACTACCTTTTGATTGAAAAAATGATGATATGATTGATATCCCATCTTACAATATAACTTTGTGGTTTCCTTTCTAGAAGAGATTGATGACATCCTCATCCTTTACTTGATTGGAGAATTCTCTCTCAACAAATGTAACCAAACAATTGTATAAGTAATCATCACCCTTTTTTCTCCTTAGCTTATTCTTCACATAGTTCATTGAAGAGAATACTCTTTCAACACTAGCAGTAGCAACTGGTAGAATCAATACCAACTTAAGAAGCTTGTAAACATTATGATATTGTTCATGCTTGTTTGTCTCTACAAGCATAACTGAAAGCTAACATAGATTCTTCAAGTTTTGAAACCTTTCATCTCTACGCACATGAGTAACATACATGTTTAGTTGCCATGAAAGTCTTCCCAGTTCATCACGTGTAAAATCATTAGCATAAAAATTTGTAGCAAGCCTAACCAACTTCTCCTGATCATAAGCAGCAAATGGACGAAGTGGATAAAATGCTGCCATGCAAGAAAGTAGCTCTGTGTTTACCTCATCAAATCTGCCATTCAGTTCACTTATTTGCCTATCATTGACAACCACAAACATGTCAACTTTCAGGCGGTGGTAATTCATCACACCATTACATAAAACCATTTTAGGCCGACCAACGAGAAAGTAAGGACCCTTCATATCAACAACTTTGATCTTATGCTTAGTACAAAAACATGTGGCCTTTGTGAGAAAATCATCACATCTAGCATCGGTCCTCAAACACTCCAAGTGGTACTTTGTGACATCAACAAGCTCAATAGCATGAACAATATCTTCGTCTTGCTTTTGCAAAGCTCTACACAACTCATCCGTGTATCCAAATATTTCTTGCATCAAGTGTGCTATGAAAACAAACTCAAATGATCGAAATGGTTTCAATATAGATAGAGCCGCTTGGGCCTCCGCACCATGATACTCATCTCCAATCTTGATAAGGAGTCGTCGTAGTGCACCATACATAGAGATGACATGGTTCACGGTTTTGAATTGAGATCCCCAACGTGTATCACATGGACTTCCCAAACCCATTTCCTGATTCAGCCCACTCCCTGTTTCCACTTCTTCCAATTCGAATGCACCAATGAGTTCCTCGGCCTAAGCTATCCAAAGCATTCTCATATTTTCACAAGACATGCTAAGAGCATTTAACAAGTGTGCAAGATGCTGAAAGAACCAAGTACAATCACCACTCTCCTTAGCAACAGCCACAAGAGTTAACTGTAGTTGATGGGGAAAATAGTGAACATAATAGGCAGAAGGGGACTCATCCATAAGCAGTTTTTTAGGCCATTAACATTACTTTTCATGTTACTATCTCCGTCGTATCCTTGCCCACGAACCATTGCAAAGGTCAAATTGTATGTCATAAGCATTTTCTGAATTGCAACTTTAAGTGTCAAAGAGGTAGTATCTTCAACATGAGAAAGACCAAGAAATCTTACAACCGCCCTTCTTTTTTATCAACATAACACACGCAAACAACCAACTGTTCATTCTGATACACATCACTAGACTCATATGCAAGTATTGTAAAATAACCACCATCAAGTTCTTTAATGATTAGTTTAGTAGTCCCGTGTGCACAACATTTTATCACCTCTTGTTGTATATCATGGTGAGTCATCTTGCAGTTTTGTGGAGCATTCTTGAGAACAACCGTGTCAACCTCTTCAAAATTTCCTGCTAGCCAATTTAAAAGCTCAAGGAAATTTCCTTTGTTTAGTGAGTTTTCACTTTCATCATGTCCTCTAAATGCCAAGCATTGGTGCAATAGAAATCACACACACTTGAGTGTCCATGTCAAACGCTGTTTATACAAAGCCTTGTATTGTGAGGTTTTTGAAGCAATAGACTCCCGAATTGATGATTGTGGTGTAGTGAACATATCATACTTCTCTTGAGATTCATCATGAGCACTACAAACATCACCTTCATGTTTCTTCAATCTCGACTTCATGTTCCAGTTACTAAATCCCTTATTCACAAATTCATCTCCTCCGAGACTTTTTTTTATCCTTGAACAAGTAGCAAACAAAGAAAAAAGCAGCCTCTTCTTGCACACTATACTCAAGCCACTTATGATCCTTAAACCAAGTAGGGCAAAAGTGACGGGGATATCCACTAAAATATGTGTTCTTAAACTTATGATCCTTTGGTTTACAAGCTCCCAAGTCAATATATCTCCTTCTAACTTTATCCTGGTCATTGAAATGATACGAAGATATGGGAACTCGCATGCTAGGATCACGTTCCAGAGCTACCAAATCTACTTCGAATCGGGGCATTGATTCATCATATTCATCAACCTCTTCATCATCTTCTACAATTGGGGTCGGGGAGCCTCACTCCCTCTCCGGTTGCGGAGCTTCCTCATGTGTTTGCACTAGTGCTAGCTGCAGATTGCTCTCAACCTCAATAGAAAGAGGACTTGGTGTGGATGTAGAAGTTAATTTTCTTTCCTTTGAAGATTTGTCCCACAATTCAAATAAGCTAACATTCTTTGTCGGGGGATTGGTACCCGGGTAGGCTAACCCAAGCGGAAGCAACCTTTCAAGACAAAGATGGACCGATTGGGCTGCAGCTGGGCCGAGATTGGCCCGCAGCTGGGCCGAGGTAGGCGTTAGCACGGCCGATTGCCTAGAGCAATCGACCCTGCCAAGGGCCACCAGTCGGCCCAGGCGCAATCGGCATAACTTATCACAGTTGAAGAAGTTGACCCCGGGACCAGTCAGAGGTCCAAGTACGGGGTCATAAATGCGCAATCCCGGGAGATCGGGGATAGCAGAAGAGCCAGGTCACATCGAAGATCTGGCAGAGATACGGTGTCGACCTCTCCGCCGATTCCGCGGACAGGCCGACAAGACCGCACCTCCTAGCCTCACTGTTCATCATCGTGACCTACAAGTCTACAGCATGGGCCGCCGCTCATAGGGTCCGGATCACCCGGAGAGAAGCAGTCGGTGGGACCCAGCCGATTAGAGGATGACGGTTGGGCCCAATCGGCAGTGAAGTTACCGATGTACCCCGGGCTCATACTATAAGAGCCCGGGTGCCCCTCCTGCGTGGGGGACGATCCGCTCAGTAGCACCATTACTCACACCCCCCTCAGTTCATTCACTGCTAGTAGTTACTCCTCAGGGAAGCAGGGAGAGCCTTGCCCACGGCGGCACTCTCCTTCCCCTGAGAAGATAGATAAGCAGTTATTGTAGCCAGTTCATTGATATAGAAGAGACAAGCAGGAGTAGGGGTGTTATCTCTCCGGAGAGCCCCGAACCTGGGTACATCGTGGTGTCCTTCACCGTGTTTGTGCCCAACCCGATTCCGGCACCATCGACATCCTCTTCCTCGCGTCTTCCCCTCTCTTTAGCCATCCCTATGGCATCTGACGTCACATATCGATGACATTCTTCATTTTCATCTACATCACAATCACATAAACAAAGTAAAATCAGTGGCAATGTTGCATGGACTGACGAACATTGAAAAAACAAGCAATTCAATTTCAGTTTACAAACAATTACTGAAAAATCTTCAGATTTGTTTAGAAAACAGAGGGAAAGAATACCTTGGTATTGGTGGAGGGCTGGACGGAACCCGGAGAGGAGGGGACCAAGAGGCGAGGAGAGGGCCATCCTGGCCGCGGCCCGCCGAAGCTGGACCTGACTGAGAGGGCGAGAGGCGAGGCAGGGGAGGTTTCTGAATCGAGGGAGGGGGAGATGACCGAGGGGCTAGGTTAGGGGAAATGGATCGATTGAATCGGGGGAGGGACGAGGGAGATGAGCCATCCTCGAGACTGGAGTCGCTCGCGCGCGTAACCAGATGCTCGAGTCGCTCCTGTCTGGTCACGTACGTATGATGCGCGAGAGATGATAATAGCTTCTCGCCCTTCGTTGGTTACCCCAAGTGGAAGGTGAGATGTAGGATAGTAGCAAATTTCCCTTGGCAACGATACCAAGGTTTAGAGTCAATCCAGTAGGACTCCAAGGTCGACAAGTAGTAGTAAAGTGAGCAACGCGCCGTTTGAGATATTTCTCCCTTAACCTGGACCTGCACACACACAAGTAACTTTTCTACCAACGAAGTTGAGAGGGGTTGTCAATCTCTCCGGCCTTGTTGTTTACAAAGGATCAACGCAACAGATAAAGGATACTGGTGATTGCAACTAGAAAGTAAAAGTAGGAAATAAATTAAGCGTGTAAACAGTGATGAGAATATGGACCGGGGTCCCGTGATGTTCACTAGTGATGTCTCTCACCCAAAAGACGATAAAACTGCTATGCGAGGTAAACAAATCACAGCTGGGAAATTGACTGAATTAAAAACGCACCGCAATGCTAACTATGCTACAAAGAAAGGAAGAGGCTCAAAAGCATGAGCGGTACGCCAAAATAAGTAGACCGAAATCCAACTGCATGTACTACTAATCATCCACCTTGAGATATCTGTCCAAAACATCTCGCTGGTATTAAGTTGCGAGCCCCACCCCAAAGTGTAAACCCAAAGCAACAAACAACCGCATTAAAAGAACTTTGCGTAAAGTAAACAATCCTTACAACTGCGGTTACAAGAACCGTTGTTTTCCCCCTTTTGGCAACAACACATCCCCTAGACTCATGTTTCTGTCACTCAAGCTAGTCATCAGGGGGCATGAACCCACAATCGAGCATAACGTTACCTCTTGGAGTCACTAACTACTACTTGGCCAAAGCAATAAACAACAACGGAGAACATGCAAGAATTACTCAAGAACAAAAATATAAAAGATAAGAACCAAATATATTACTCTATCACAAACTGAACATAGTCTCATAATCCATCAGATGCCAGCAAACTCAGCATAGCAACAGCAGAAAGAATTACATATGTGCCTTGATCATGTAGGGCAGCTCACAAGGTCTAATCCATGAAGAACAAAGAGTGGAGGACAACATCACATAGCTACTGATCACGGACCCATGGTCCAAGGTAGACTACTCACGGATCATTCCGGAAGCGTCCATGGTGGAGGAGAGGCTACCGGAGGTCAATCCTCCCTCCGGCAGGATGCCGGGAAGAAGTCTGCTGGCGCTCCCGATCTTGGAAGCGCGGCGGCGACGGAACAGAGGCGAGATCGCGAAAAAGGGTTCTGTCCTCGGAAGAATCCCGTCACGAGAATATACAGGCGAAGGGGCAGCCGGGGGGGCCACCAGGGGTCCAGGCGCCACCTTGATGTATAAATGACTTGTACTTTGATCTTTATTATATGAATAAGACACGGATTATCACACAAAAAAATCAACATACTATATGGTGCTTGAGTCAAAAAAGTGGCACTAGCTCTGCAAGGTTCGGGTTCCTTGGTCTGCCTGCACAGGTGCCCACCAAAAATAGCCGGTTGGAACGAGCGGCATGCCTAGAAGCAGCCACGAAACGCTCCCGAGCACACACGTCCCGAACGGCCGCGCGCATCCATGCAGCCTCCTCTGGCCACGCGCGTCTATATACCCACGCCCGGCCCACTCGCATTCCCGTGATCGATCGATCGGAAGGAAACTCCCTCCCGGCCGGCCGGAGCGGATCGACGACGACGACCATGGACACGCGCCGCAGCAGCACGACAGCCCCGGCCCTCGCCGCCTCCCTCCTCCTCACCCTCCTCTTCCTCGCCTCGGCCTCCCTCCTCGTCGCCGGCGCCGGTGGCCCGCCCGTGGACGTCAAGGCGTCGTGCGCCAAGACGGACGCCCCCATCATCTGCAACTCCATTCTCGGCGCCGAGCCGGACAGCAAGACGGCGGACGCGCGCGGGCTGGCGGAGATCGGCATCCGCGTCACGGCCCGGCTGGGCGGCGCCGTGGGCTCCTACGCGCGCCGCGAGCTGGACCTGGTCAAGGACAACGCGCTGTGGCAGTGCCTGAACGAGTGCGCCGAGGACACCGAGGACGCGCTGTCGCACCTGGACGACGCCGAGGGCGGCGTCGACGACGCCCAGTTCGACCAGGTCCGCCAGTACCTCGACCTCTCCGAGCAGGACACCTGGTCCTGCGACGAGAGCTGCCGGGACACGCCGCCCTCCCCCATCAGGACCGAGCTACTCAGCAAGAACGAGGTCTTTGAGAAGATGATGAACGTCACCCGCAAGCTCATCAAGCTCGTCGACGGGAGCCCCAAGCCGGCGATCTCTGTGCCATGAGATCAGTTATTCACATCACACCCGGATATACCACTAGATCGTGATGATCATAATATTATACGTACCCACAAGTGTTATATATTAATTAGCTAGGTTATATCATAATTGTACCTAGTATTTTTATTTATTCTGCAAACATATAAGTATGTCTCTTAATGAATAAACTGGTTGCCCAATAGATATATATCTCTGCCGTCGTTCATGATCTGTTTCGAATAACAAGCTCTCTTGTAGTACATTCTGTGGATATTGTTACAAATGGATTCACTTACTAGGTACACTTTAAGAAGAATGATATTGAAATGAAAAGTTTAAATGAAACTTGAACATTTGTCGTAAAATTGGACTTTTCGTAGTATGCTATAAAAATCATATAATAGTGTAATTTCTGCACATATATATTGCATAGTTTTGTGTGCATATATTTACACTCACCCAATATCCCAAAGTACCCACAAAAGAAAATATAAAAACCAACTATAAATTAAATTAAATAAACTAAGAAGAAGCCAACTAATAAAGTACTGTAATACATTAAAAAAGTCAAAATAATGAAGTTGTCTAAGAAAAATGAATTAGGGGCTATGGTATTAGCCTTAAAAAGAAAGGAAATTAAATAAAAACTAAAAAATCAAAATAATGAGGTTTTCTAAGAAAGAATGATTTAGTAATATTGTTATTACCTTAAGAAGAAATAAAATGAAACAAATCTAAAGCAAACAATGTCAAAAAGTTCAGATAATATACACAAAATTTAAGGTTTTTAAGATATCCAAGAATATGGATACAATAGTGGAATTTTCCCAAAACAATGTAAGAATAAATTAATTAGTGGCATAGTTATAACTTTTTAAGAGGAAAAGATCATGAAAAAAGTTAAAACAAACTTGCACATAACTTTGCACTAAAATTATACTGTTTGTAGCATGGAAACAACAATCATGTAAATATAATAGTGTAATTTTTACACATACTCCCTCCGTTCCAAAAATAACTGCCTCAACTTTGTACTAGCTCTAGTACAAAGTTGTACTAAGGCTAAGACAGTTATTTTGGAATGGAGGAAGTATTACATAATATTTTTGTGTATACATTTACACTCACCCAACATCCCAAAAATATCCACAAAGTAAAAATAAATAAAAACCATCTAACATAGAGAGAGAGAGAGAGAGAGAGAGAGAGAGAGAGAGAGCTGCATACCTAATGGGCTTAGGCCCAGAAGCAGATTGACTGGCTCTAATATGTGGGCAGTAAAAAACAATCAAAAACTGATTACATAATAGACCAGGAAATTGAGTGTGCGAATCTCAAAGCATTAATGAACAGAGAAAACTCTGACTGGCCAAAAATCTACTTTTTGGTGACTTACGCAGTGATATACTTATTCACATTTGCTAAACAACGTCGCGTAAAAAAGTCGGGTTCAATCGAATTCAAGTCGGCGAAGAGAAGGAAGAAGAAGTCGTCGCTCATCTTAGGAGTGTGGGATGAGGTTCGTCGGAGATCATCACCCTGGTGTCTATCTTAAGGGTGGACAAGGGGTGTGCAGATTCATCGATACCAAGATTTGAGGTCCACGGACTTTAAAACGGCGGCCAAAGGTAGGGCTAGCACGTCGATGGGCGGCGATTGGGAGAAGGACAGGACGGCGGAGGCAAGCGGCCCAGCCGGTGGCACGCTGACAAATCAGGGTGTTGCGTTTTGATTCAATCGGGAAGTTTAATATAGTCCTTTGACCATTGGATCTATATTTGACAGTGAAAAGAAATTCGATTGACTCAAACTCATTTTTTTGCAGGCAACTGTTAGCCATGTCCAATTTTTTAACAGAAATTAGGAGTGCTTGTAACCCCATGGCGGAATGCACGTACGAGAAGAAACTGGCCTAGCCAGCCGGCCAGGCTTGTTGCCACGAGGAGTATAGTCCGCGGTTTACTCTCCTTAAAACTCAGCCACTACTCGCTCACAAATCACTCCCGACCACGCGCACCAGACGGGCACATGCATACGTACTACGTGACATGCAGGTGCAGCTCTGGCATTCTCCTCACCACTCCCAACACAAATCGAACCACCGGCCGGAGTTCACCATCCTCCATGGCCATGGCCGAGCGCCGCACCACAGTTAGTCTCTACCTCCTTCCCCTCTCCCTCCTCCTCCTCTCCGCCCCCGTCCTCGTCGCCGCGGGCGTCAAGGACGCCTGCGCCATGGCGCCGGACCAGCAGTTCTGCGCGGCCTTCCTGGCGGGCATCCCGGGGAGCGGGGCGGCGGACGCGCGCGGGCTGGCCGAGCTGGCCATCCGTGCCGCGGCCAAGATCGGCGCCGCCGAGGGCACCGCCGCGCGCACCCAGCTGAACCTGGTCACCGTCAAGGGCGCGCAGTGGCAGTGCATGGACTCGTGCGTCGCCGACGTGGAGGAGGCCGTCTCCCACCTCGACGTCGACAGGGGCAAGGGCGGCGCCACCGCCATCGACGACGCCAAGTTCAACGACGCGCGCGACTACGTGGAGACCGCCGAGAAGGACTCTCTGGCGTGGAACTGCGACCAGTGCCGGGAGGGCCAACCGGCGCCCGTCAAGACCGGGCTGCTGCCCAAGGGCAACGAGTTCGAGAAGATCATGGGGGTCGTCACCGCCCTCATCAAGCGGGCCGGCGGGAGCGCTGCGCCGGCGCCGGCGCCCGCGCCGTCCTCGATCGACTGGCCGTGAGATATAATAATTTCCATTCTCTCGTGTTGCAGTAACGTACTTCTAGATGTTCTTTTCTCTCTTTTTTTTTTGCGAAATAGATGTTGTTTTCTCTGATCAACAAAGTCTTAATCAGTACTTCTTGTATTTATTTTTTGCAAGAAATGGGTACTTCTTTTTAGTTTGCTCATGAATTCATGTATAATGACAAATTGATCCGTTAGAACTACATTTGGTATTCATGGTTATAAGGGTAAATTCTAAAAATCACATGATATCAAGTTAATTATGTAATAATTTAAATCGTCGCATTAGAAACCGTCGTGACATGGCAAAGCAAAGTCTCTAAGGTGAGCTTGGCATGTATGGGATTCGACACCGCCACTCCTGGTTTTCCAAGAAAGTGTTTCAAATCATACAAATTCAAAGTAGCAGCAAACATGAAAGGACTCCGTTCGAAGATGGCATTGGATTTCCACAATCGTGTTCAGTGTCATCAAACTGTCCTAAGACATTAGACATCTACTCTGCCGAACATCCCATGGCCTCCCTCATCACACTATGCAAGAGCAGCGATCAGAAACGGTAGAATTCATGATCCCTTTGACTGACCAACCCTCGAAGGCATTGCACAAGGAACCGGTGGAGCAAACGATGTTGCTTTTTAACCCATTTTTTGGAACACACTGTTTCGACCTTCTTTCCTTTTAGATCAATGATCTTTACTTTACTACTACTAATTAAGTGCGGATGTTATGGAAAATAGAACGAACTAAAAAACAACCAAAAAGGTACATTCACAAACTCTAAAGTCACATCAAAGCATCTCGGGTCACTATCTTTCGCTCTCCCAATTGCATCTATATGTTTTTTAATGAAGGCCGGGGAGGGGCGACTCTACATCTTGCTTGAGGGAACAACTATGTATCGTTTATTGCGAGACCAAAAAAGGTCTATCCTAAAGTGCTTGCGAAAAGGGACCATGGCCCTTAAATGCTCGGTTTTTCTCCCATAATTTTCTTTTCAAATTAGTTTGTTTCTATTTTTTACATTTTTATATTTTGAAACATTCTAAATATATATATACATAACATGTTTATACTTAAATAATTTTTAGAAAAGTTTAATCATTAATAAAAAATGTTAAACATGTAATATACAAAGATACACAACATGGATAAAAACAGCAGGCATCAGAACATATACATAAAAACCTGTTAATCATGTACTTACATTTAAAGAATTATAAACAGGTATAATAAATGTTGCTGATATATAAAAAAAACTATACGGTGTATAAAAATGTAGACATCAAATATGCATTAAGACTGTAGATTGCGTATTTCAATTTTTTAAGCATGTATAAAAAATTTCTTGATTATAAAAAAAGTGCAATGTCTATACCAAAGTAGAAGTCAAACATATGGTTGAAAAAATTGTAAACCATTTCTTAAATTTTGTGTAAATGTCTATAATTTTCTTATATGTATATAAAATGTACAATGTGTATAGAAATAGTAGACATCAAAACATATGTATCAAAAATTTCAAAACTGTATAGAAATTTTTTCATAACAATACTAAAATGTACAATATTTATGAAAAGTGTCTATATCAAAGTATATATTTAACAAATATTAATCATGTATGATAATAAAATGTTTAAATATGTATTTAATTGTTTCCGTATACAAAACCATGCACTGTGTGTGAAAGTTGACATGTCATGAAAAGAAAATGAAAAAAGCCAAAGAAAGAAACAACAGAAAACTATGAAAGAAATGAAGAAAATTAAAAGATCAAAGAAAACCAAAGAAAAATCAAAAGATTAAGTAAAACTGATGAATAAAACGAATAAAATTAGGAAAATGTAAAAAACGATGAAAAAAAAGAAAACCATAAAAAGGATGAAGAAATGAAGTAAACATGAGAAAAACTTCTGCAAACAGTACAGAAAAAAAAGAATAACCTAAGATGAGCTAGAGTGTTGGGCCTGGTTATTGTCTCATACACCACGGGCAAACATCCTTGAGTTTCCTAAGTCGAAATCATTAATTAAGGAATATTTTAAATTAAGGGTATTTCTAGTAACAATTATTCCCACCTCTTCTGCGGTTAATAAGTGATACACTACATGTGCGTTACTTGTCGCGATCTATATTTTTTCCTTTTATCTAGATTCATTTTTCAAAATATTTTATCTATTGAACCATGCGTTCAAATCCTGAACTATTTTTACCATTGGAATCACCGCGTTAAGATATTCGGAAATAAATTCCAAGTTAATAAATTTCGATGATTTTTGTTACGAGAGGCACGGTTGTGCTTCTCGTGAAAGCAAAACTGCACCTCTAGAAGAAGCAAATATGTGTTTGTCACGAAAAAAATATGTTTTTATTTTTTTGAGTGGCACGGTTGACGCACCTCTAGAAACCAATCTGTACCTCTACGGCTCCACGAGACGCATAACTGCGCCTATCGAAAAAAACATGTTTTTTCCTCATGCCATTTGCGGAAGCAAAGATGTACCTCCACGCACTGGCGGAGCTTCAGCAAGGCTGAATGGGCCATGGCCCGCCCAACATTTTTCACTTTGTGTACTATTTTTTTACTGAGGGCCTTAAAACATTAGCACATAGGCAATTTTCTTCTACTTAGCCCACCCAGCCCGCCCAACAATGGGCTTGAAGCTCCGCCACTGCCTCCACGAAAGATAGAGTTAAACCTCATAAAACAAAACATATTTTTTTCCATTTTGATAGGCACAACCATGCCTCTCACGGAAACAGACATGTGAACCTAAAAAAAGGGATCAGACCTGCGTCTCTCGTTAAAAAAACTTGTTTTTTTCCTTTTTGCAAGACACGGTCGTGCTTGTCGCAAAAGCAAATATGTATCTTTAAAAGAAAGTATGTACATCTCATGAAGGCAAAAAAAAACTAGTTTCTTCATGTCAAATATAAAATAAAAAGTTGGTTTTCTCCAAAATGTAAGAAAAACCGTGCAAAAAATAAAAAAAACTATTTTTTAATCCATCTTAAACCTGGGAACAAGTAAAAAAATATATATGAAGAAACACCCAACACGTGACACATGATGCGCTCTTAGCTCACCAAATCCGATCCTCGCAGGGCTCCCGCAAGGAGTATTCTCTAATTAGTTACTCTCCTCGTAAGTGTTATATATCGCTGAGATATAGTCCGGCCTCGTCTTTGGCATCTGGATGGCCGCCCGCCTAGCACAACAACACATTTTTCCTTTCTCTTTGCTTTTTATTTTCTCACCGTTTTTTATTGCTTTTCACCAAAAAACATTCAGGACGTGTTTCTATTTTGAACACATAATATATATTTTTCGTATACATCAGGAAAAACATTTGAAGACACTTTTAATTTATAAAAAAATGTTCTGATGTTTACATTTTCTACGTAAGTTATGTATTTTTCATATACATATAGTTAATTTAGGAATGTCCTACGTTTTCATATATAATTTGTAAATGTTTAATATTTTTAATATACACAATTAATACTTTTTAACATATTTATTGATGTCGACTTTATTTGTATATATTGTACATTTTCTAAATACTTAACACAATGGTTAACATTGTTTTCAAATGCTATTTTACACTTTACTTTTATCATACACATTGTACATTTTTCGTATGCATCTAATACATTTCTTTCAATTTTTTCATTACTTATATATTTTTACAAATTTCAAGAATATTTTTGAACTTTTTTTCGAATATGTGTTAAAAAAAATCAAAGACAAGATGATACATTTGTTTGAAATGCTATCAGTATTTTTAAAGTACTTTTTACATTGCATAAACATTTATTTTTAAAAATAAGTAATCATTCGGGGAATATATAGTATATTTTATGAACATAAAAACAAAGAAATAGAAAAAAAATGAAGTGTAATGAGAAAAAAGAACTAACCTATTCCTTGGCCGACTCACTAGCGCCATACTTTCAGGGGCTAGGCCGGCTTCTGTTTTGCTGTTTTAGTGGGCTTGTCGACTAGAACATGTGCATGTGTTTCAAAAATATATTTGTGACATTTTTTCAAAATGTGTATACAATGTAAAGAGTGTTCACATAGCTCCTAAATAATGTTTCATACTAAAGGGGGAACATGCCCCCCCCCCTTCGCGCTAGCGCTGCACACACAGTTCCCCGCCCGATAGAACAAAGAGTTGCAGAAGCGGTGCTGGGTAACTGCAGAGCCCGACACCGGGGGAAAGGGGTGGTGGCCCGGGGGCGGGGCATGGGCGATGGCCCGGGGGAGGGACAGGGGAAGGGGGCGGTGGCCCAGGGGCGGGACAGTGGAATGGTGCGGTGGCCGGAGACGGGGCGGGGGTGGCGATGTCCCCATGCTCAGTGGGCGTTGGCCGGAGGAGGGTGTGGGCGTTGGCCGGAGGAGGGTGTGGGCGATGAGGCGCCGAGGTCCCTTTGCTCACTCCTCTGCCTCTCTGAAACGAGTGGATATGGGGGGAAGGAGGCAATCGCGCTGGGAGGCATGTGCGCGAACGGTAGAAAAAAACGTCTGGCAAAGGTCTGTGCGCCAATAATCGTGCGTCCAAATCTGATGGTTGTAAACGGGATCGCGCCAGGTTCCGTGTGAGCTGACGTTCGCTCTATATCAATAGGGTTTTAAAAATCCATCCGAATCACAATTTAGAACCGAACACTAATTGAACCGTCAGTTTGATCAATTTGAAAAACCCAACCGTAGATGCTCTAAGGATGAGAAGCTGAAACGCCGGCATTGGTAAGTACGACTGTGCAGCCCGTTTGAGTCCAGGACTGGACACAGTACGACGATGCAGAGAAGAACACCACGACGTTCTGGTTGGCGGGCCTTTTGCGGCTAATTTTCCTGGTGCTTATTATCTCCTTCCAATCAATCAAACGCACATGGATTAATTAACATAGAGAACTGTTCTGGTTGTCACGACCTGGTGCAAAGGTGGCGGAGATCGTCGACAGGGGCTCGACGTCGTGCGGGACGAGCGGCGCTGTCTACGCGCTGCTGGCGTCGGTGACGGGGCTCCAATGGATCTACTCATGCACCTACAGGTCCAAGATGCGCGCCCAGTACGGGCTCCCGGACGGGCCCTGCTGCGACTGCTTCGTGCACTACTGCTGCGAGCGCTGCGCCCTGGTTCAGGAGTACAAGGAGCTCAGGGCCCGCGGCTACGACCTCGAAATCGGATGGCACCTCAACGCCGAGCGCGGCAACGGCGACGCCGGCGGCGTCAACCCGCCCGCCATTCAGGACATGGGCCGCTAGCTCGGCAGACAATGTAAATAAAGGATCGATCGAGCAAGTGTTCCCCATGCTCGGTAAATTATAATTCCCTCTTTTTAAATTAAATAACTTTTTTTTGAATACATAAATAAAAGTAATTTAATTTGAAACGGAGAAAATACTACTCTATATTTTATAGTATTACTTTTGAATGGAGGAGTGTGTATGTTAAACTAGTATATATGTGGTGATGTGATGAATTGCTGTGAGGAGTTGAATGCGGAGGAGTATGTTGTGCGCGCCGTATGTTAGTATGCATTTTGTTCATTGTACTCCCTCCGATCCAAATTAATCGACGCACACTTAATACAAATTTGTATTAAGTGTGTGTCAATTAATTTAGATTGGAGGAAGTACCAGAATTTGCATTTTGTTCGTTGCTTCAGGAGTGCTTTTTTGAACTAACGATGGGATCATTCTCCTTTCAGATTAGGAATAAAAGAGAATTGAGCAGCTAATAAAGCTAGACGAAATATTGAAGTAGACAAGCTTATTGTTAATTATGTAACTATTTTCATCCCTGATGCCATTCAACATCAGATCACCCGTACATCATCATGTTTGGGAGACATAATGTACTTAACTAGGAAATTTTCCCGGGTGTTGCAACGGAATAAACAAAATTTATCCCTAATCTAGATCTCTTTCATGTCGCCGCTCACCCTCAGTAGTGATGGTCTCTTTTTGCACATACTTAAATCAACATTTAATGATAGTGGCCATTACCATTGTCTCACCTGTAACCCATAAAAATAACTTCATAAAGAGTGATGTTATAATTTTAAAAGAGATCTTAAGCCAACATAGCGAATTAAAAGAGATCTTAAGTGATATTATAATTCAAATGCATTGAACAACACTCTGGGTGGAGCACATGTGGACTAAATTGTTTGAAGCAATTGAGCAGAACAATATTTACTATGAGAGTAAATATTTTAGTGAACAAATCCCTCAAAGGAGAAATTTTATAAATGTACCTAATGTTACCATTGTCTTATGTGTATACTACAAATAATATAGATACAAATTGAAGATAATCATCGTATGCATTGTAGATCTTGCAGTATTAGGATGCTAAATCTCACACTAATGTTCGATAAACTTAAGCTATTTTCGTCAAGTATTTTACTTTTCTCATAAACTCAAAAAATGTTTGGGGATTTAAAAATGTTCACATTTCAGAAATTGTTCAAAAGTAAAAAAAAAGGGTTCATATTTTTTTTTTAAATCATAAATTGAAAATATATTTATTATCACTACTAAAATTTTAAATCTTGTATTTTCATTACGAAATGAAAGACAAATAAAATGGAAAAAAAAGACTAAAAAACCAAAAACAAAAATCAGAGCAAAGCGAGTGCGGGAGCGACTGTGCTAATGGGCCGTCCCAATTCGTCATAATGTTCAGCCATCCAGCTTGACCGGAAACCTCCACTTCTTGATGCGCCAACATGTATAGGATTCAATTTAAACCAGGATTCATAGTTCATGGGACGAACAATAGTGATTTTGAATTTGGTTATAAATCGCCGAACCTCTACAAATTTAGGGTTTAAAATAAAAAAAACTGTGTTTATTTTGCACGTATTTTTATGGCACGTGTGAGTAAGTCGTCTCTCGAACTGACCTCTCCATGCATGGGATCGCTCTCGCAGCTAGCTAGTCAGAGAAGTGATACCAATTCCCATTTGCGCTCATATTTTTATTTTATTATTTTAAAATGATTTAGAAAATCCTTAAAAATATTGTGAATGTTTGTAAGGGATGTTACTACAACCTCAACAAAATTCTGGTCTATATTAGAATGTACATTGATAAACAGAAAAACGAAGTTGAATTTGAATAGTATCAATTTTTCTTTTGTTTTTTATTACATTATTCATGCTAGAATTGTCATTTTTGTTTCTCAACGTGTATTTTGAATTTGGATCTGATTTTTTAGGAGAGATAGACACATACCTTATGAACATTCACAAATAATTTCAAAAGATTTACATTTATATTTTTTTAAAGTTGGCATCATAAAACTATTTTAAGAGATGACATCACTGGATACACTTTCCCAGCTAGCTAGTACTTCTCGCCTCATAGAAATTAAACCGCAGACCGGCAAATCTTTCATTCCGGGACAACGAACGGGGTTTCTATCATACGCGTATACTGAAGAAATCTGGTTAATCTCAGCATTAATTTGTTATAAGATTGTTCGACTGGTGGCCAACTGCAAGATGTCGATGCCGTAATTTACGAACAAGTTCACTGATTGATCTGCCAAGAAACAATATTTTGTGCGCTCATACGTACTCTTTAATTTGTGGGGTGCGCTCATACGTAATTGGTGTTGAAAGTTTGCTCAACAAACAATTAGATTAGGGTTTAGCTGAGATGTGTGAGGCCGGATTAGAGCACAATCATATACGGGGTTACGTAATTAACAAGGCAATCCATTCAAGTCAAAAAAAAAATTAAAGTAAAAATAGAGTAAGACAAGCTAAATCGGAACCGAGATCATGTGACTTGTCTACGGTAATTCACGCGGTAACATACAACTACCATCTGCCCTTCAAACCATATCCAATGGTTAGCAACACTTCAAAGCAAAATAGCCTCCATATTGTACGAACTAAACAAAAAAATGTAGTTTTTTAGGAAAGAAAAAATGTAAATTTGATTAGTGACTGTAGAACAAGAAAAATGCACTGGATAATTTTAGTCACTTGTGAGTAGATCATATAAAGATAAAAAAAAATGCTTTAGACTTCGCTATCCTCCAATCTATAATACTATAATAGATCATCCCCAGTATCTTATCTATCTCAACATGCAAGCATGCCATTTCATCAAAGGTCCACCACAATATGCATGAGAACAAGTTCTTCATTATTAGTTGATCTCATGCACACATCCATTTAATGACACATGCAACCTCCCTCAACATGCATGAATTTTTTTCCCTATTATATTATACCTTTTTTTTAAATGCATACATGGCACAACATCAAAGACTCACCACAATATGCATGAAAATAAGTTCTTTGTTATTAGTTGATCTCATGCATACATCAATATAATGACACATGCCAACTCACTCAACATGCATGGATTTTTTTTCTTTATATTACATTACATATAATGAATAAATATTTTTAACTATACAATAATAAAATACAATATATAAAATGTATTTTTACTTTAGTTTATATACTATTAATTCAACTATTCATGTTTCATGCAATCAATCATTCAAAATATATTGCAATTAATTCCCGCAGCAACGTGCGGGGTATCATCTAGTATATATAAACTGTGGCCAAGAGACAGATGAATCTTAGAGCCTATCCACGTCCCTCATGTTCCTTTAGCCAATGGATCTTTACCCACATTTTTTTAGATCGGTAGATCTCATAGGTACAAAAGACAGATGAATCGTGGATGATAATTTAAGGATGTATTTAGATGTATTTCAATGCTAAATATATTTATTTGAGAGCGAATCGGCAACGATGGTACTACTTTATTGCGGCAACGAAAAATATACTATATTCTTCAACCTAATTCATCTACAATGGAATGCGCCAAAGCGTACATTTGGATCTAGTTGGGCATCCATTGAGTACAAGGCCAACTTCAAAGTCGCGACCTAAACGGCCGAGCTATCGTTTTTTCTTCAACTCAAATAAATATATTTTTTATCCACTTGTTATCCATTTGGATCGGTTGAGCGTCTTCACTTTGGTCGGACTGATGTGTGTGCGCCCAACATAACCGATACATCTCAAATTTGCGTAGAAAAATCCGATCAAATTAATTTGCAATAACTTAAACATTTATCATTTTCATGAATACGACAGATTCTGTATCATTTCATTGAAAAGTAGAAAGGAAGGGCACCTCTCCTCACAGAGGGAGAGGTGCCATCGAATACACATCCATTGCGGTGCTTCCAGATACACCACGCAGATAGTAGAATCAGCGAGGAGATACCCTTACGCTGGGCCGGAGGCAAGTGCTCATGAGATGCCTCCCAACTTAAACATCTATGAAAATACACTTACATTAATAAAAACTTAATATTAAAAAAAAAATATAAACTAGGGAGCCGATAGTTCTAGGCGTCGGCTCGGCCGTATCCTCCTCCCATTCGGCGAGCATATGGTACTCCGCCTCCTCCCGCTGGGTCGTAAGGTGTCGCGTCCATGTGGCCTCGCTGATCTTGACCTTCTCCTTGTGTGTGGCCCAGGGATGGTCGTGCATTTTTCTTGTTCTACATCCACTAATCAAATCTGCATTTTTTTTCTCCTAAAAAAACCTGCATTTTTTCTTGGTTAGTTCGTATTGGATGAATGCATAAGTATGAAGGTTGTTTTGCTTTATTGTTGATCATTGGATATGGTTTGAAGGGTTGATGGTAGCCGCATGTTACAGTGTGACTTGATATGGGCAAATCACGTGATCTCGATCCGCTATATCAAGGGAGAAACAAGCGCACACTGCATTTAGTTGAAACTAAATGAAATAAATTACATCCGCTGTAATTTTGTATTACCTCCGATCCATATTAATGGACTCAACTTTGTCTAGATTGATATGTATCTAGTTAAGACCTTCCGCAATGGTAGTATCATAAGTATAGTATCATGCATATGATACTAGTGTACTATGATACTACCTTCACAATGCATAATATCATAGCTTAGTATCATAAGTAGTAGTATTTATTGCCATGCAAGACACATACTAGCTTAGCATTTATTTTGATACGGTATCATAATATGATACTCAACCCTCTCTTTCTTCATTTGATTCTATGCAACATCACTAAATTTGCCTAGTTGGCATGCATGATACTAGCTATGATACTCTCATTGCGGGAGGTCTAAGTATTTAGACTAGATGCATCTGTATCTAGACAAATTTAATTTTATTAATATGAATCGAAGGGAGTAATTATTTTTGTTATTACCCTCTCGAGCAGATAGAATAGGTAGACCAAAAATTCATACAAACGCGTGCACCAGGGGAAGACTTGTTCAGATAAAAAATATAGTCAATTAGCTAGCCGTGTTATTGGTGGAGTGGTACTTCTTACCACAGGTGAAGAAATGATCAGATCAGATCAGATCAGACAGATTTACAAGTCTACGGTTTGAGCTTCGCGGCAGGTGGCTGTCACCTTCAACGACGTACTCCTAGTACGTACGGCTAATTCGGGTCAAGGGAACGCCGCCTTGACTTGCGGCTAATTTTCCTGGTGCTTATCTCCAATCAAACGCTCATGGATTAATTAACATGGTACAGGACTGTTCGTGACAGCACACGCGTTCATACCCAACCCCCGCCTGCCACGACCTATATATAAGCACCCCTAGCTTGCCCATTCCCGGCACAAAACAAGAACCTGCAGCGACATCATCAACAGACAAAAGAGACCTCATCTCAGATCTTTCCAGTTCACCGGCCGCCGTTGTCAAGATGAAGCCCGCCGCCCAGCCGGTCACCGGCGGCACCCCCGCCCCGGCCGCCTGGTCCTCCGGCCTCTTCGACTGCTTCGACGACTGCGGCCTCTGTACGTGCATATATATGTACCCTGCCACTCATGCATGCCATCTTCCTCCAACTCATCTCCATCTATGTACGTGGATATATACTTGTCTAATTAATACGAGTACATACGATCTGTGCAGGTTGCCTGACGTGCTGGTGCCCTTGCATCACCTTCGGAAAGGTGGCGGAGATCGTTGACAGGGGCTCGACGTCGTGCGGCACCAGCGGCGCGCTCTACGCGCTGCTGGCGTCGCTGACAGGATGCCACTGGATCTACTCATGCACGTACAGGTCCAAGATGCGCGCCCAGTACGCGCTCCCGGACGCGCCATGCTGCGACTGCTGCGTGCACTTCTGGTGCGAGCCCTGCGGCCTCATCCAGCAGTACAAGGAGCTCAAGGCCCGCGGCTACGACCCCGACATCGGCTGGCACCTCAACGTCGAGCGCGGCAACGGCGGCGTCAACCCGCCGGGCATGCAGCACATGGGCCGCTAGCTTGCCTTGCGTGTGAATGGAAGATCGATCGTCGAGCAGGTGCTTCTCATGCTTTGGGTAAATTGTTGCACGGTATCGCTTCTGAATGTTGGGGAGTATGTTGTACTAGTATATGGTGATGTGATGAGTTGCTGTCAGGAGTTGAATGTTGAGGAGGTGTATGTTGTTCATGCTACTGTATATTCTGTTCATTGTAAAAAAGATTGTATTTTGTTCGTTGTACCGGCCTTGCGTTGACGAGGAGTAATTTTTTGAGCAAACGAAAGGATCATTCTCCTTTTTATTATGTAGAGAAAGAAATCGACCAGCCAATAAAACCAATCCAAAATATAAAAGTACACACATGGCATCACTACGGGACAGGCCACAAACGCCTACGGCCGTCCGTTACGCCGACGGCCAAATATCGGGGTCGTCGGCGTAGATCTTGAGAATGGGAAGGAACCTGTGTGATCGTCGGCGTAGGTGGAGCTACGCCGACGGCCACCATCGGCGTAAAAACCAAACATGCAACGGCGTCAGACAACCTAACGGCACAAGACCTACGCCGACGGCAATGCCCTTTTTTCTACAAAATAAAAATAATAACTAAAAAAATTAATAAAGTAAAAAAATATTCAAATGGACCTACGCCGATGGCAATGCCCTCGGCGTATTTTTTTCCTACAAAATAAAAATAATAATTTAAATTTTTTTGAAAAAAATACAAAATATATATTCAAATGGAGCTACGCCGACGGCAATGCCCTCGGCGTATTTTTTTTTCCTACAAAATAAAAAAAATAACTAAAAAATTGAAAATAAAAATAAAAAAATTCAAATAGGGATACGCCTACGGCCAGGCCGTCGGCGTAGAAATAAAAAAATAATTAATAAAAAATATATAATAATTAAAAAACTATAAAAAATTGAAAAAATATAAAAATTCAAACAGGGATTTCAAAGCGAAGGTTTTACATTTTTTTATTTTTTTAAAATTATTTTTGTCGATTTCAAGAAGTGGTCAAAACGGAGGGCATGACATGTAACAGATAGGGGTGAAATCTTACAAAAATCTTGGTGGATCCCTGATGAAACGACTATTTGTGTATCTAGAAATCGTTTTCTGTAAAAATAAAGAGCAAACTATCAAGCACATGTAGTTAAAATTTGACCCCGTTCCAGCTGAATCTACGAAAATTTGTCTTTTTCAGAAGAGGTATATAAAAAATATATTACATGGAAACTTTGATCAATTGTATATAAAATATGGTCTACTACTTTACAAAAATAAATTGGTTCAAGTTCACATAAATATTTGGTAGATCCTTCACAAAAACCCTACTTTTATCACTCGGAAAATGAAAAATGGATTTTTCGTGCAAATAAAATAAAAAATTCCTTTGGCAAACTTGTTGCCTAGTATAATATACACACATGTGCAAAATATGAGATCATTTGGGAAAACTATCCTTTGAAACTAGCTATAACATCGGTCATTTGGCTTGAAAGTCATGAATCTTCATACTCGATAGCTCATTTTCAAAAGAATTTTATAAGATATTTGCCTTATTTCAAGTTTGTTGTTTTGTATAGTTACTAACACATAAATTAGGATGCAACGCCAAGGTTTTATATTATTATTATTTTGAATTATTTTTGTCGATTTCAAAAAGTGGTCAAAACGGAGGGCACGACCAGTAATAGATAGGGGTGGAATCTTACAAAAGTCTTTATGGATTCCTGATGAAATGACTACTTGTGTATCTAGAAATGATTTAAAAAAATAAAAAGCAAACTATCAAGCACATGTAGTTCAAATTTGACCCCGTTCCTGCTGAATCTGCAGAAATTTGTCTTTTTCAGAAGAGGTATATAAAAAACATGTTACATGGAAACTTTGGTCAATTGTAAATAAAATATGGTCTAGTATTTTACAAAAATAAAGTGGTTCAAGTTGACATCAAATATTTGGTAGATCCTTCACCAAAAACCTCTACTTTTGTCACTCGAAAAATGAAAAATAAATTTTTCGTGCAAAGAAAATAAAATTTCCTCTGGCAAACTTGGTGGCGAATATAATATACACACATGTGCAAAATATGAGATCATTTGGAAAAACTATCCTTTGAAACTAGCTATAACATCGGTCGTTTGGCTTGAAAGTCATGAATCTTCATACTTGATAGCTCATTTTGAAAAGACTTTTATAAGATATTTGCCATATTCCAAGTTTGTTGTTTTGAATGCTTACTAAGACATAAATTAGGATGCAACGCGAAGGTTTTACATTTTTTTTATTTTTTTTGAATTATTTTTGTCGATTTCAAAAAGCGATCAAAACAGAGGGCATGACCGGTAATAGATAGGGGTGAAATCTTACAAAAGTCTTGGTGGATCCCTGATGAAATGACTACTTGTGTATTTAGAAATGATTTTTTTTTAATAAAGAGCAAACTATCAAGCACATGTAGTTCAAATTTGACCCCGTTCCACCTGAATTTGCGGAAATTTGTCTTTTTCAGTAGAGGTATATAAAAAACATATTACATGGAAACTTTGGTCAATTATAAATAAAATATGGTCTAGTATTTTACAAAAATAAAGTGGTTCAAGTTGACATCAAATATTTGGTAGATCCTTCACAAAAAACCTCTACTTTTGCACTCGGAAAATGAAAAATGGATTTTTCGTGCAAAGAAAATAAAAACTTTCTTTGGAAAACTTGTTGGCTAATATAATATACACACATGTGCAAAATATGAGATCATTTGGGAAAATTATCCTTTGAAACTAGCTATAACATCGGTCATTTGGCTTGAAAGTCATGAATCTTCATACTCGATAGCTCATTTTAAAAAGACTTTTATAAGATATTTGCCTTATTCCAAGTTTGTTGGTTTGTATAGTTACTAAGACATAAATTAGGATGCAATGCGAAGGTTTTACATTTTTTTTATTTTTTTTGCATTATTTTTGTCGATTTCAAAAAGTGGTCAAAACGGAGGGCATGACCGGTAATAGATAGGGGTGAAATCTTACAGAATTCTTGGTGGATACCTGATGAAATGAATACTTGTGTATCTAGAAATGTTTTTTTCAAAAAATAAAGAGCAAACTATCAAGCAAACGTAGTTCAAATTTGACCCCGTTCCAACTGAATTTGCGGAAATTTGTCTTTTTATGAAGAGATATTTTAAAAACATATTACATGCAAATTTTGGTCAATTGTAAATAAAATATGGTTTAGTATTTTAAAAAAATAAAGTGGTTCAAGTTTACATCAAATATTTGGTAGAATCTTCACAAAAAAACCCTACTTTTGTCACTCGGAAAATGAAAAATTAATTTTCAAAATTAAAAAAGAAATAAATTTTTCAAAAAAATATTTAAAAAATGTTCAAAATATAATAGGTAACCGATCGGGAAGTTTCAATTTTTTTTTCAAAATTTCATCACACCATACACATCAAGAAGGTTTAATAGGATTGACATGATACATATATCAATAAGTGTATGTTAAGCGAGTTGGGGTAGATGTTGAATGAAACTGAGAAGTTAAGCGTGCTGGGGCTGGAGTAGTGTGGGGATGGGTGATCCTTGGGGAAGTTTGACCTGAGATTAAGCAAAATGATCTTAGATTAAGTAAAATGTGGAAAAAATAAAATTAAAGTAAAAGTAAAAATATAAATAACCGAAAAGAATTTTTTTTTTCAAACGGGGATGCGCCTACGGCCATGCCATCGGCGTAGAAATAAAAAAATAATTAATAATTTTTAAAATAAAAAAACAATTTAAAAAAAATTCAAACGGGGTTACGCCTATGGCCAGGCCGTCGGCGTAGCAATAATTATATAAAAAAAAATTTAAAAAAAATACGAAAAAAATATTTTTTTTTCAAACGGGGATACGCTTACGGCTAGGCCGTCGGCGTAGCTGACCAGTAGGCCAAACGTCCGTTAGTCTCTGGGTGGACCCCACCTAGCATACGCGGACGGCCTGGCTGTCGGCGTATATTTCTACGCTGACGGGAATGGTACGCCGACGGCATTGGAGACTAACCCGAGGAAGATGTACGCCGACGGTGATACGCCGACGGCGGCCCTCGGTGTAAAACTACGCCGACGGTATTTGACTCTACGCCGACGGTTTCCGGCCGTCGGCGTATGCGTGTTGTTTCGTAGTGCATGAGCGTCATCAACTGATACGATGATGTAGTTACATGTAGAACAAATGTTTCTTTTCTGATTGTTGAACCTGCTACATCATGTAAAACACGTTTGACCATGAAATTAAACGAAACTAGTATAAATCAGTTGTACCGATGATCTGCTCACTGGATCCACATAAACAACTTTGAGAGCGAGAGAGAACGTTATCAACTGATACGATGATGTAGTTACATGTAGAACAAATGTTTCTTTTCTGATTGTTGAACCTGCTACATCATGTAAAACACGTTTGACCATGAAATAAAACGAAACTAGTATAAATCAGTCGTACCGATGATCTGCTCACTGGATCCACATAAACAGTTTTGTAATCTAGAAACTTTTAGCACTAGAAACTGCTGAAAGGATATTCCATAGAGACATAGAGAGAGAGATAGAGAGAGAGAGACTTTAATCCATGTAAGCATCACAAAGTAAACAACAATTGTTTTTAGTTCGCTCGTAGAAAAGTGGATTTGGTTTAAATATCAATTTAACGGGCAATGCCACCCAAAAAAATGATGTAATTTCTCTTACAACAATTTTCTAAGTGTATGCGAGCACAAATGTATTTTTCAACTATAGACAATAAATCTATATGAGACAAAATGTAATTAATAGCTAGAAACAATATAATGTGGTTAGTTATGCTCACAAACTAGTACAAAATATAATTGTTTATATTATGTTGTATAAAAAAGACTTACAAATAGATATCAAAGTTTACTATAAATAATGTTCAATTTAATTGAACATGGAATTATGTAGGCCAAATCTTTTTAGATCTTCTTTGGGACGTATGCTATCATTTCATTTGACATAAATGAAATAAATTGCTTGGCAATATATAATTTTCTTTATTGTGGAATCCAACCAAATTTCTTGTTTGGCTGACACACGAATTTCTTAATTGAAATGAAATCTATATCATGTTTGGCAACCATTTTGGTAAACCACGTCAAGTTTTCTTAAAAACTGAGAAATACATCATATATCCAAAATTCAAAACTGCAATGCAACAATTTGCAGCATACAACCATTCATATATGAAGCAACTTCATAATTACACATACACAAATTACTAGTTCAACATTCACAAATACAAGTCAGACAGAAGTACAACATAGGTTTGAAGCTTATCTTGTATTAAGCAAAGTATGGAAGATAACAAACTACAAGTTGCCATCGCAAATGTATTAGGACCATAAAAAAAAATATTTGCATCAAAGGAAGATCATATTGTTCGACTTGAATCATCACCCTTTTTTGCATTTCTTCATATAAGAGTTGATGCAAATTGAACACGTCGCTTCTTCACTGTCATGCAAATATGATGAGAAGAATGTAAGTAAATTAACAAAAGCAGCTAACTTGTGTTCCAAGAGTATATGCTTAATGTGCTAAAATACTACGCAGTACGATATTGAAAGATTTAAACATGTGACAATAGGAGGCTCAATCAAATAATAATAGCTAATATGCAGTCAGGACCTGAAGGTGACAATACAAGATACTATCAACATGTCATGAGGTTCAGTGAAAGGACCGGAACTAAATTTTAGTCAAGAACGAAAGCATAAGGAAGCTGATCAGATTTCACTGGATAAGTTGAATATCGATAAAACGAGGGAACACAACTACTAATCTACTAGTCTTGTGTTGTAATCTAATCTTTGCTAACCAAATGGTTAAACCACGGTTTACTCCAATGAACTGAACAAGTGAGCCTTAGATAAAGATGAATTCACGTCCAACATTTTTTTTTCATAACAACCATACCATAGAATAATTTTCTATTATTACAGTATGCAATTTGAAAACTAAGAATAACATGATCAGTCCGTACCTTCATTGATAAATTTGCTTGAGAATCCATTTCTTTTTCATTCTTTTCGGTCGATTTCACCT
This sequence comes from Bromus sterilis, assembly GCA_950022295.1. NCBI lineage: Eukaryota > Viridiplantae > Streptophyta > Magnoliopsida > Poales > Poaceae > Bromus > Bromus sterilis. The sequence continues at coordinate 438,613,819 of OX465595.1, forward strand.
GACATTAGTGGGTTCCACCTGTGTGAAGATGCCTTAGAAAAAAATCCACCCTGAATTTTCACTTAGTGCATTAGGTAGGTGTCATGTTCCTTTTCTTTTATATATTTTAGTAAGCAAAGATTCAATTAAATGGAATCAAAGAAGGAGTTCTCTTTAGAAAACAAAGGTCCATCATGTAGGGGCATATTGAAATTCTAGTTAAGGTAGAAGCGTGATCCGAGATATCAAACTTGTATCCTTGCAGAAATTGCATCCTAATCTACAAGGACACACCACAAAGTCGTTACCACTCATTTACAACCCAGATGTAAAAATAAATTACCCATCATAAAACAAAATCAAACAATTGCTTAATCATCGAACCACCCATGAAGAGGATAATAATAACGAAATACAAAAGGGGACAGAAAAAACACATGTAACTTCATCACATTGGCCATGGAGACTAGTCATGATGAGGGTGTAGATAGATGACTGGATAATAATAACGAAATACAAAAGGGGACAAAAAAACACATGTAACTCCATCACATCGGCCATGGAGACTAGTCATGATGAGGGTGTAGATAGATGACTTATACTCCACGAACAACCGTCATCGAGAAATCAACATCATGAAAACACAAAAGTAACAAGAGGAGAAACACTAAACCTTTTTCTGAGCAAAAAAAACCTAAACTTCCCACGCCTTTAATAGAACATCGATGCACATGACCCACCTCGGCTTGCTTTATGCACTAGTAGAAAAAGGCCCATTTGTCCCGGTTTCAGAGGGCCTTCTGTTCCGGTTCTGGAACCGAGACTAAAGGGTCGTTACTAAAGCCCATGACCTTTAGTCCCGGTTCTCTTACGAACCGGTACAGATGGGCCTCCACGTGGCAGTCGGCTGTAGCGGGGGCTGGAGGACATGACCTTTTTTTTCAAATATTTTTTTGGATTTTTTTTCATTTTCGAATCTTTGAATTATTTGACAATTTAATCTCTAATCACCCCTCCTCACTGCTTCAGAATTTAATCTCTAATCTCTAATCCCTAATCAACACTCATTCCAAATCATCTAACTTCCCAGCCGGTCACCCATCCTCTCACTACTCCAGCCCGAGCACGCTTAACTTTCAGGTTCTATCTCCCCTAGTTTCCAAGTCTGCACTTGTTGTTTTCCTGACAATAGTAAGATATCAATCATGTTATAACCCTTAGGTAGTCTTGATATATATCACATGATTTAATTTTTTGAATTCCAAATAATTATTAAAAAAACAATCACGATTAACAAACAACAATGATGTCACACGCTTCACCGTTTGAGTTTGAAATTATTATTCTAAAAAACAATAATTATTTCATATTGAAACAAACCAAATATATATATATATAATTCATAATATTTATTACAGAAGATCGAAGCTAGAAGCGTCTAATCTAACGACTAGAGCTAATTAACTACTCGATCTTCTGCTTCTTGGCGGAGGTCCCGGCGCCCTCATCGTCGCCGCTGGGCGCCGCCCGCTTGGTGGCCTCCTCCGACACGACTTTCGCCGTCATCTCGGCCCTCTTCTTCTCCTTCTTCTTGGCCCTCGCCTTGGCCAGGTTCGCCGCGGACTTCTCCGCACGTGCGGCACGGCGAAGTTCCCGCGCCTCCAGCCGTTCCAACGGGTCGGCGGCGGGCGGCGGGCTGTCGTCGGCGGCGGGCGGCGGACTGTCGTCGTCGGCGGGCGGCAGGCTGTCGGCGGCGGCGCGCGATCGCCGCCCGCGCTGAGCTCGAGGCTGCGGCTTCGGAGACGGGTCCCAAAACTTGCGCCTTTCGGGGTGGTTGTCCTCGTCCGACGGGGTGTCGGAGTCGGACGGCCATCATAGCGGCGACCCCGACATGGCGGCGAGAAGCTCGTCGGGCGCGAGAGGGGAGATCAAGATGAGAAGGGAAGATCAAGATAGATCAAGATATATGAGATGAGAGGCCCCGGCCTTCTACTTATAGCCTGAGAAGCTCGTCGGGCGCGCGCCCGACGAGCTTCCCAACGCGCGCCGCACGCGCATGGAAAGCTCGTCGGGTGCGCGCGGGAAGACGAAGCGCCGTCATTGGTCCCGGTTCGTAGCTGGAACCGAGACTAAAGGTTGGATGGAGGCTCATTCGTCCCGGTTCGTGTCTGGAACCGGGACTAATGGGTCCAGACGAACCGGGACCAATGCCCCACGAGGCCCGGCCGTCGCCCTGGGCGCACGAACCGGAACGTATGCCCCATGGGTGCCGGTTCGTGACTGAACCGGGACTAATGGGCTGGCCAGGTCTGAACCAAAGCCCTGTTTTGTACTAGTGATGGGCTATCTTGTTTGATGAGGGGCTTTATTGGGCATGATTCCTATTAGCCAGCCTCTCATGCTTATTTCATAACTATTGTCTTCCACGCTTTGATTCTGCTCACTAGTAATGGACGGTCCAAAACATGATTCTCCCTGACACCCTTTTGGAAATTTCTAGAAGGTTCTCTTCGAGTTACTAGGCTGGTTTTCTTTTCATTAGTTTTTGTCCCTTTTTTCAAAAAAAAATCTTTTAAATTTTGCCTGTTTTTTGTTTATGTTGTAAGTTTTTCAATTTTGTGAAAAAAATCATTATTTTTGTATAAAACCATGAATAATTTTTAAATCTCTTTTCAAAATTGTAAACTTACACCAAGTTCTTTAACCTTTTAAAATTTTCTATTTTTTTAAGTATGTGTTTTTTAATTCATGATTTTTTTCTATTTTATGATTTTTAAAAATTGAACCTTTTAAACTTCACTTTTTTATCATATCAATATATTTTTCATAGTAGTATATGCTCCAAAGCTCCCCTTGGTAGCTTGCCTCGTCGACATCGACGTACATTTTCCACATAAAACATGTTTGGTGCGGCAGTGACCAACACCACGTACGGTAAGAAAGAGAGGGCATCGGCCAGCTGAGACGCCCGGGCCCGGCCGGCATCGGTAAGTACGACCGATGGTTGTACGACATGCATGTAGATGAGATGAAGGAGGCCAGGACAAAACGGGAGGAGACGTACTGGTTGCCTATTACGTACTTCCTCTGTAAAGAAATACTTACTACACCTACTTTTGTAAAAATGTTTAGGTTATATTTATTTAGTAGTGGCCGCTGGCCGGGTCTATGACGTGGACTATTTTGCACGTGGTTTTCGTGCGACTACGTCTACCCTCGGCTCGCCATGCATGCATGGTACTGGGTCTGGCAGTTGCAGCCAGAGCCAGTCTTCGTCTAGCCCACAAACAGATAGCCGTGAAGGAAGAGGTGACAGGGCAGTACGTTTTTCTTCCTGGCTATATATAAGATGATATACTTAAAGCCATTCATTCCGTGAAGAAAAATAAGATTAATGGTCAACCAGCTACCTCGCACAAAAATGATTAGGAGGAGTACTAGCTAAGACGTGAGAGCGAGAACACAACCATATATACACCCGGCCTCCCGCAAAAAAAAAACACACAATCATACACGGTGATATGCTTAACAATTAAGCCAAGCAGTTGACGGAGGAAGCAGGAAAACAAGAGCGCACGTACGTAGGCGAAACTCCTGGCCGACCGGTCGGTTTTTGGTGCAGCACATGCGCGCTCAAATTGCATTCTGGTCCCATCGTTTACGGCATGTGTGTAATATTTTTTTTAAAACTTACTTTCAAGGACAAGAAAGTTACACCGTAAATGAGTGAATATCGAACAAAAAATCGTCATAATCAGCCTAAGCCATTGTCATGAGATATATATATATATGACCGCATAATTAACGGGTGCCACCGGACTGCCATGTACCAACACGTTTTTTTGCCGCTAAAATCAAATTCTTGCCAATCAACTTTGTTTGGAAGGAAGCAACAACCTCTACGTCTATCTTAAGGGTGTGAAGGATGCAGAGTGCCAAAACATTGATGTCTCACCGGTTTAGATTTCCGAAAAGGTTGTTTGAATTTACGAAAAGTTTGCTTGGCCGCCTGCACCGATGGTACGTGAGGCGGTTGAAGGAAAGTGATGAACATAAGGGTCGAAGATTGAAGAAGGCGATCGATCTAGACATTCATCTTGCATGCAACGGCTCAAAACAATCGATTGATCTATCAGTTTTTTCAAGTCAACTTGCATCTAGCCAATTCCTTTGTTTCTACAAACCATACTACTTTGTATGTTCTTTCATTGAGAAAGAAGAAGACACAACTCTTGTATTAGTCGAGGAGTACTTTTTACCACACGCAGAAGAATTGATCAGATCAAGAGTCTACGCCAGACCTGCGTTGTAAGCTTCGCGGCAGCTGGCTGTCACCTCCAACAACGCGTATGTAAATCCATACGGTTTGTTCGGGTCAATGAAACGCTGCTTTGACTTGGCGGCTAATTATCTTGGTCTAGTGATTATCGCCAATCAAACACGATTGGGTTAATTGACGTTATGAACTGTTCGTGGCAGCACACGCGTTCCTACCCATCTCCGCCTTGCCCAGGACCTATATAAGAGCACCCCAATCTTGCCCATTCCCGGCACAAAACAAGAGCTATCCAGCGACATCACCAGCACAAAAGAGACCTCATCCCACATCTAACATCTTTCCAGTTCACCGGCCGCCGTTGTCAAGATGAAGCCGGGCTCCGAGCCGGTCACCGGCGTCCCGGTCGGCGGCGGCCACGCGCCCACCGCCTGGTCCTCGGGCCTCTTCGACTGCTTCGACGACTGCGGCCTCTGCTGCATCACCTGCTGGTGCCCGTGCATCACCTTCGGCAAGGTGGCGGAGATCGTGGACCGGGGCGCGACGTCGTGCGGGACAAGCGGCGCGCTCTACGTGCTGCTGGCGTCGCTCACGGGGTGCCACTGGATCTACTCCTGCACGTACAGGTCCAAGATGCGCGCCCAGTACGCGCTCCCGGACGCGCCATGCTGCGACTGCTGCGTGCACTACTGCTGCGAGCCCTGCGCGCTGGTCCAGGAGTACAAGGAGCTCAAGGCCCGCGGCTACGACCCCGAGATCGGATGGCACCTCAACGTCGAGCGCGGCAACGGCGGCGCCGGCGGCGTCAACCCGCCCGGCATGCAGGCGATGGGCCGCTGATCGACCTCAGCTGCGTGATTTGTTGGTTAAGTTTGTAATTTGGATGGTTGTGTCGTATGGATGGTGAGGTGGTGTGAAGTCACGACCACAACGTGTGTACGTTAATGTCGCTATGCGTTGATCATTGTATTTTGTATATGGCTGGTCGCCCTCTTGTTTTGAATAAAAAATTCGTGTTTGCTACTCCCTCCATATCGAAATATAAGTTGTTGAACGCAGGAACAACTGGAAAAGAACAAGTGCTCCCACCATGACGGGCATGTCACCTACTGAGACCTAGGGCTGACTTTGTCGAGAATCGTTGCCGGACGCGAGTAAGAGGTCGACGGTTTCTACAAAGAAAGAGTAAGAGGGTTGACGTGCATGATGCTTTCACCGGCATCATAAGGGGAGCTGAGAGGGGCATTGGATCGGGCAGGGCGAGGCGGTGCAGCAGTGACACATGCAATGGGTGGTGGTGGCGGTTCGGCCGATGCCGAAAGGTGGATCAACGAAAATGAAGAATCAAGAAGGCGGCGCATGCGGTTTAACCGGTGCTAGCGGGTGGATCGACGAAGGGGAGGCAAGAAAGAAGAAGGTGCAAACGCGTAGAAGGAAGACGATACATTCCAGAGAAGCTGAATCTTCTTTGTCGATTAATGCTTGAAGCAGCTCTAGCAGAATCGTTATATCTTCCTGATTGCTATAATAATCGCTATTATGATGATTTCTTCCAAAAAAGACAATGTAGCTAAGTCGCCATTTTATCAGAATTCATCATAATTATGAAACGTCATCCATACCTAACCTCTTAGTCATCATATATGGAATTTCGGTCTATGACAATTACGTCTAAATGGCATGTGGCGCGAAGCAAATTTTAGGTGGCTCTCACCTCACATGGGATGACAAAGGTTTGAGGAAAAAGAATGTCTCATTGACAAGTGGACCCCATAACTATGGATGCAATAAATATGAATATTTTGAGTTGAATCGATATCCACCGAATGTTAGGGCGGAGCGAATGGCAACTCCAAACATCTAGGCAGAAAACTTGTCCTTTTTCGCTGAAAGTTGACGTCCCTCACATGCTAAACTTATCATTGAAAAACGTCAGTTATCATTTCCGTTTGAGTTAACACGTCGCCTCGTCAGCCTCTAGATACATATAAAGTACCCTCTCCACATCCATTATAAAGGTTGTCTTCTGTCGACTCTACTAGAATTACCCTTAGGTACTCCCATTCCAAAATATAACCTTTATCTTTTGTTTTCACTTTGTGATCAAACATAACCATTGTATGTGGAGTGAAAAGCACAGAACCACCATAATACAGGCGTCATTAGCAAAATGCCACCACATTACTTTTTTCAAACATTTTGCACCGAACGTAACGGTAAGCATTGAAAAAAAACACTAAGTGCCTTTTGACCACAGATTTGACATGGCAAAATGTTGATTTGATAAAAGGATGATGGTGGAGGCTAAATTACAATTTTTATTTTCCTGTAAGGGGTTATTTGTAAAGTTTTACGTTTCTTTTTCTGGTGATGTCTCGCACCATTGCTGCCGCCGGAGCAACCTGGGCAGCTCGAGGCGCGAGCGTGCGGCCAGTGAGCCATCCCCTCCCCACCGGAGCAACCGCGCGCCAGAGCCGTCGACGGGCACGACAACCGGTTAGCTGGGCGTGGATGCGGAGGAGCGGGACAGTCCCTGGCCACGGCGGGCGGTGGGGCGGGGCGTGGCCGCGTCAGGCGGCGAGTGGGGGTGGCCGCGAAGGGACGGGGCGGGCCGCGGCCACGGCCGGCGGCGGGCGGGCATGGCCGCGGAGGCGTGAGGCGGGCCGTTGCCACGGCGGGCGGCGGGGCGGGGCGTGACAGCGCCGGGAGGCGAGGTGGGGGTGGTCGCGGAGGGGCGGGGCGGGCCGCTGCCACGGCGGGCGGCAGGTGGGCATGGCCGCGGAGGGGAGGGGCGGGCCGCGGCCACGGCGGGCGACGGGGCGGGCGGCGGGCCGTGGCGGCGAGGCGTGGGCGGCGGGGCGGCGGCGCATCACCACTGGAAGAAGAGGAAGAAGAGAAAGATTAGCTAAGCACTGGATTGCTTCTTTATATTTTTTGTGAGGTTATTTTTGTAAAACTGTGTAGTTAAATGTTGCCACGTCAGTTTTTTTTTGCCATGTCAAATATGAGGTTAAGCAGTGTTTAGTGCATTTTGTTAAAATTAAAATATGTGTTCGGTACATATTGACAACTGTCTGTATTGTGGTGATTTTTTGCTAATGACGTCTGTATTATGGTGGTTCTATGCTTTTCACTCTTGTATATGTGTGTGTATGTGTGAAGAAAAGCTTTCTCCTGATTTTCTGTTAAGGAATTCAGCATTTGAATGTCTGCACACTGCCAAGCCCGACCCAGTCATCGTCGACCTTACCCCATCCATCGTCGAGCCAACGGTCTTCCTTCCTAGAGTGGGCATGGCTGGTTCCCTAAACTGTAAACTAAATCCAGTTGGCGTGGTTGGGCACATGCAACTGACGGTGTTTTCCTCACCTGACCCGGCGGCGGCGGCCATGATTGGTCAACGGGACGGAGCTGACGCCCGATAATTAAGCACTTGGCGCTAAACAAGCACGGTTAATCTCTTGCAGGTCTTGACACGCAACGGGGACATCCAAGTGGATGATGGATGGATAGGTCAGCTGGTGCTGGAGTGCCCGTTCCGGATGACGTTATACCTACGCCTCAGTAAAATTGTCACATGCGCGTATGACTATTCAAAGGAAACCACAAGGCATGATGTCGACGAAATGATGGGCGGCAGCGCCAACAAGCACAAGGCATCCTCCTCCTCCTCCTCCGTTTGCCGACGCGCCTTGTGGCTGCTGTTGAAGTTGATCCAAATTCATTCGTAAAGTTAAGAGAAAACTTCTGACAAAGCGGAGCGAAGGTCCGTCGCCGGTAGCCTTGGTCGATCCACCGGCATTTTACTGTTATGTATTTAATTTATGTTTTTATTATTGTAAATGTACTTTGATCCACATTTTAATTAGTTTAATTTACTTTGATCGGCATTTTATTATTCTGCTTTTGAAAGGTATTGGTTGTGTTGGACGCACGCTATGTCCATACGGCATACCCAAACGAACAAAAAAAGGGATAAAATGCACGTTTATTTAGGTCGTGCCGTTGAAGTTAACCTAAGCTCGGTTCTTCCATAAAAAGTGCATTAAGAGATAGAGCTTCTGGGAGTCAGTATATTTTTTTCGGTGAAAACACGGTCTTTAAACTTAAAAAAAACTGAAAAATGTATATGGCTGAAAAATATTTGTAAGTTACATGTATAAATTTTCATGAACATTTGTGTTCATATGTATCATAAAAAAAGAAAAATACATTGGCTAAATTGAGTTTTTTCTGTTTTTTATTTAGCTCAGGATTTTAATAGCCTGTAAGTAATAACACTAGTCCATGAAAAATTATACATAATTAGAAAACATGTAATCCCTCCGTTCCAAATTACATGACATGGCTTTAGTTTAAGTTTAAACCAAACTTGAACTAACACCATGTCAAGTAATTTGGAACGGAGAGAGTATATATTTATAAAAAATATTATAATAATACAATTTGTAATTATGTATTAATAAGTTTTTAATATACAGGCTTCATGGAGCCTGGTCACACGTCACTACAACAACAACGCAAACGGTCATCCACTGCCTTCAGGCCCAGTCCTATTTTATGCCCGCATGCGTCGAATAGATATATAGAGAAACCCCTAACGCCACTGCGAGGCAAATTAGGTCGGCCCAGGGGCGTGTCTGCAGCTTTCCTTCGTTGACCAATGTTCTTACAAGGATTCAACTTCTGTTTTTCCTCTGTTCTAAATTTTCAGTTTGGTCTTTCGGACTTTTATATTCATTTTTCCAGTTTTTATTATTTATTTTGGTTTGGTTTTGTTCATAAAAGCTTTTTTCGTAGTTTTCTACACATATTCATTCATCAGCAGGGGTGAATTTACCAAGAGGCTTCGATATGCTCGAGCCTACCATTCTATTTTGTCAAAGGTGGTTGATAAATCTCAGTCAACTGAGATTTAATGTAATATCATGTGTGAGGATTCATAAAAAAACAATTTTATTTTAAGTCTATCTAGAACTCAATTGATTGAGACTTAACGAAGTCTCAGTCGATTGAGACTTAACGAAGTCTCAGTCGAGTGACGTTAGCATAGATATTTTGCTACAAGCGGCACGGCTAGATGCTACAACCAATGATAAAAATGTTGCGATGATTTTGTCAGCAACGATAAGTAATGCTACGACCGATGTGATGAAAATGTTGTAATCGATATGACGACATGCTACAACCGATCAAAAATGGCATGCTACAATCACCAAAATAGATGTTTCAACCCATACAAAATAATGTTGCAAACGATGGGACAAATGTTGCAAAATCGACTGAATCTCAGTCGACTAAGTTTGAACAAGTCTTTATTTTATTTTAACATGTTCTATCATTTGACTGAGACTTTGTTAGTCGACTGACATATAAACACACATTTTATCAAACTATACTCGCTTATTTAGAGTTTTTAATGTGTACTTTTCATCCGCGCTATTAGATCCTGTTTGTTTGCCTTCTTGCTTCTGCTTTTGCAGCTTGTACATTCGTCCACATACCTTGCTGTGGTGCCATGAGCGCACGACACAGGCAATACAACGCATGCATGCACGAATTTACCGGAAGATCGAGCAGAAGAAGACGCCGAGACAGTCGCGCTCACTCAGTTGTCAGTACCAGATCCGGCGCTCCCGCTGCTCTCATGGTCATGGGCGCGCGCATGCACCGCCGTCGGGAAATCCTCCCAGCCGCACCGACGGCGAGCACCAAGAACCACTCCATGGCCGAGCGAGCCGCGCGCCCCTCGGACACATAAATATCCGGAAGTTCCATCGATCCAGCACACCACAACCAGTGCAAAGCCCGAGAGAAACCACACCCCAGCTGAAGGAAATGGCCGCGTCGACATTGCTGGCGCTCGCCCTCGCCGTGCTCCTCCTGCCGGCGGCGGCGTCGGCCACGCGTGCCCCGCCGGGCGCGAGCCCGCTCGTGGCCGCGTGCATGGAGGCGCCCTTCAAGGCGCATTGCATCAAGGAGCTGGGCCCGCGGCTCCTCGACATCCAGACCGCGCTGGCGTCGGCCTCGCCGCGGGGCGCGCTCATCGCCGGCCTTCCGGGCACCGTCGACTTCTCGTCGCTCGTGACCGTGGCCATGGAGGCGGCCACGGAGGCCGGCGCCGTGGCGTCCACCGTGTTCGAGGGCAAGCTCCCCGGGTTCAACGAATCCGTGCCCGACTTCAAGGTCTGCCTCCACAACTGCAGCGTCACCATGAAGTCCGCCATGAAGAAGCTCCACGGCGCCACCTCCGCCATGAAGTTCCACGCTCACGACGTCGCCAAGACGCTCGCCAACCGAGCCATCACCGACGTCTCCTCCTGCACCTTCAGCTGCAGGAACCTCAGGGGCGACATGAAGCTCATCCTCGATACCACCCTCGTCGAGTTCCAGAAGATGATCAGGATCGCCGTCACCTTCATCGGCAAGCTCAAGAACAAGAACAAGACACCGCCCGGTCCTCTTCCTCCTCTTCCTCCCCGCATGATGCGCCGCCCCTAGATCGCCAACGAGCCATTCTTTTTCAATAGCGAGGAATAAGGCTCAATAACGTGGGATTACAAAGTACAAACACAGCGTGGAATAAGATTAAGATCCAATTAACGTGGGGGTTTTCGTAGTTTCTTTTCATTTTCTTTCTCTTTGTAATGTTCTTTTGGTACGGACCCTCTTAAATTGACTGTAGTCGTTAGATGTTTCATAGTGGGAATAAAATGGAATCTCTTAGTTGGTTTAATTTGTCACAATAGCTAAACGTCACGCGCCTGCATTTTAATTTTGAATCGGTCGAATTTCAGTTTAACGGAGCATCAACGATGAAGGTACGTACGTAAGTGAAGCTCTAGGTTCACCGAAGAAGATTGCTCGGTGTCTATCTTAGGGATCAAGGGCAGTTCACCAAAAAAATTGCGCCGGTATCTATCTTAAGGGTGGGGATGCAGTTCACCGGCGTTAGAATTTACAGATTGACGGGGTTAGAGAGATAGTCGGGGGCGGTGGCTAGCACAACGGCGGGGAAGAGCGGGGCGGCGAAGGCAGACGACCCGACGGATGGCACGTGGGGGCGATTGGGCGAAGATTGAAGAAATCTACAGGGGAACATGAGAACGGTAGCGAGAGATTGAAAAAGGTGATATGATCGTTTGTTTCGCATCGACGGCTCTAAATAGATTGATTGATCAAACCATTTTCATCAGGCGATTGGCCTGTATCCTGTTGGTTAATTTGTCATGTACTTTTTTTTTACACAAAATTTGTCATGTACTTACTGACCAGTGCAAACTGCAAATGCAGTAGTTTATCGTTCGCTAGTTCTCTAAAGATACATGTACACCTTTAATGCATCTGAAAATCCAGAATGCACTCATGGGAGTCATGGCAGCCTGTGAAATGAACAAATTTGTACAAGATCACGTGACTTATTTCTTATTTTTTATGTTGTGCTTTTGTTGAATTATAGATGAGCTTAGGCCCACATAAGATAATAATTTCTGGTTAATCTCTAGGACCCCCCATGTCTGATGGCATATTTTGCTCAAAAAAATGTATGGTGACATATGGTGGGAAAGTAGCTTGCTAGTGGAAGAAGAATGAGACATCTTTATAAGTGGTGCTCCCTCACTAGCCATTGGGAACTTAGAAAGAGGAATGGCACACACGCCCCTCCCCCCCCCCCCCTCCTTTGCCGCCTTGTAATTACGGCACGCGGGTTGCGGGAATGAGCCGAGCCAAGCTTACACCTATGCCTGATTAATTAACGAGTCGCTAACGAAAATGTCACTATCCAAGTCGTTGGACTATGGGTTGTTCGCGGACTCGGTCGTGGGCTTCGGCCGAGGCCCGTTACACCGACGGTATACATAAAGCTGCGCTAGGGTTGTGGAGACACTCACTTGCTCTCTCTCTCTCTCTCTCTCTCTCTCTCTGTGCGCGCGCGCGCGCCTAACCCTAGTCTTCATCTACTATTTCAAGCTTTGTGCTGCTTGCGGCAATCCCTGCCCAGTTGCGACTCAACGATGGACTTTTAACTGAGGAAAAAAATCGGGCCCAGTTTGATAATTGGTGGTGGAGTTGCAACTGAGAAAAAAAAGTCGGACCCAGTTGCGAATCGTTGATTGACTTGAAACTGAGAAAAAAATGTCAGACCCAGTTGTGACTCGTTGGTGGACTTGCAACTAAAAAAAAAAAGGTGCACCCAATTGCGACTCGGTGATGGACTTGTAACTATGTTCACAGAAAGCAAAATCAGTTACAAGTCGACCTACAACTAGGGTTTACCAAAAAAGTAAGGAAGAACAAAAAAAAGGAAAATTGAAAAAAGGGACAAAATAAATTATTTTAATTAAAAACATAAATTAAAATTAGAAAATAATAGAAAAGTGAGAAGGAAAAATGAAAATAACACAACTTTACTCGTGTCAATAAACATTTATCAACGCCATATGTCGATAAAAAAGTTGTATGTAAATTTTATAAAATTCATATTCATGAATTTCGAAAACTAAAGGGAAAATAAAAGACAAAATGAAAAAGTAGATGGTGAAATTTAAAAAATTGTGTACAAAATTTACAAATAAAAAATAAAAAAATTTATTATTAAATTTTAAAAACAAAAGGAAAACTAAAAAGAATATGTAAAGAAAAGAAACAAAAAAAACAACGAAATGAAAAGACAGAACCTTAATAATAGCAAAAACAAAGTTGTCGTTATAGTTCTCGCTCGGCCCAACGAAAATAAATTAACGCAAAAACAGGCCCACAAAACGGTTTGTGCTGGGTCAAAATATAACAAATCCGGATCGATTGGGCTAAATCTCGTCTAGCGTGAAAAAAAAACTCGGCTGGATCCAACGGCCCAGGACATGCATGTGACTTAGTTAAAACACATGTAGATGTGAAATAGCAAAATGACCCAAAATACTTGAGACAATTGCTATCCGAGAGGGACAAAGCTTGGCAATGGACCTGTATAGCCGTAATATAATTGTCTCAAGTGATTGCAAGCTGCTGGTTTCTGAAGTTAACAAGGCCCAGCGTGGCCAAAATTCTACCATCATCAAGGAAATATTAGCTCGTAGTAGTAGTTTTGATAAGTGCATTTTTACTTTCGAGAGTAGTAGTTCTAATTTCGTCACACATAATCTTTCCAAACACTCAATTGATTTGGGGGAAAGACGCCACCTGTGGCTGATTCATCCCCATGATCAACATTGTATATCTATGTTCTTGGACAGTGATCAATAAAGTGTTTGGCAAGGCCCTTAAAAAAATGTGAAATAGCAAAATCAATTTAAGAATGCAAAGCACGTCTCCATGTATGTTCTCGATCCCAAATCAGTTGGTGGAGATTCGTCTAAGACGCGTTTTAAATCTCGATACATCTATATCGAGATATATCCACCTCAAATGATTTAGAACAGGGGAAGTATTTGTATTATTCGATAGCACTGCCTTTCAATTACAAGAATTAGAAAAGGAGGTCTTTTCGATGGAAACTTATATGTTTGATAATTAGGCTAAGCAAAGTTTTTCGAATTCACACGAATTTCAGCTAAATAGATCTCCTTTCTCCGTTGTGTCCGTTATCATACCCCTGTCGTCAATCACATCTACTACAGCCGCGGGCAATGCATTCCGGACGCGAAAGGCGCATCGCGTATTAATCGGGAGCTCGCAGTGACCCGGCCATGGCCATACATGCAGGAGAGGTCATGGTGCATGGCCGGACGGAACCCAGCTTCCGCGCCGCGCGCATGGAGTCACACGTACCTATGGTTTTACATGTCGCTGCCGGCTTAGTTCGTTAGTGATCGAGTCAGTTCCTGTCTCCATCTCTCGGCGGTCGACGGTGAAGTGAACCATGGCCGCCGTTTCCCCTGCCACGCTCGTCTTCCTCCTGTCCCTCATCTCTGTCCCCTCCCGGTTCCTCACCGGCGCCCTGCCTCCACCACCGCCGACGCCTCCCAAGCCCGTGATGCCAGCCCCCACGACGCCGCCCAAGCCCGTGATGCCACCTCCGGCGATGCCGCCCAAGCCCGTGATGCCACCACCTACGACGCCGACCAAGCCCGTGACGCCACCACCAAGGGCGCCGTTCAAACCAGTGCTTCCACCCCCGGCGACGGCGCCGAGGCCCGCGATGCCACCCGGCGCGATGCCGCCGGCGCTGTGGGAGGAGCCGGGCTACGGGTCCAAGCCGATCCCGGAGCCGGTGAAGAACGCGTGCAGGCGGACGCCGTTCCCGGACCTGTGCGGGCACGTGCTGGCGTTCATGGTGGACCCGCAGAGGGCGAACGACACGCGGTGGCTCGCGGAGACGTCGCTGCGCGTCGCCATCGAGGCCGGCACGGGGCTGGCCGCCTTCGGGTGGGTCAACGTCGGCGGCGCCAAGAGCGGCACCAGGCTGCGTCTCTGCGTGCGCGACTGCACCGTGCGCGTCGACCTGGCGGTGAAGAACCTGACGGAGTCGTCGGCGGCGTTGAAGCGGGGCGAGCTCAAGGTGGCGGCGCACTCGCTGGTCGAGGCGGCCAAGGGGTGCACCGTGTGCTGGGGCAGCTGCGCGCGCTTCACCGGGGAGGTCATGCAAGTCATCATCAAGCGCGCAAAACAGTTCGAGCATCTCGTCATGATCGCCGGCTCCATCGTCCTCATGATTCTATGAACAAAGGTGGCAGCGCGCTGTGCTCCTCGGCCGTCGTCGGCGGCGGCGGCGCCACCTTGCAGCCTTTCTCACCTTCCTCTTCCTCTGGACGGCACTTTCACGTGTACATCGTCGTCGTCGTGGTCGTCGTCGTCTCCTCCATAGACGATGCATTTACAAGGATCCGCCGAAGGCTCGAAGCCTGGGTTATCAAGTGATTTATGTGTCGGCTAATTTGGTAGTGCAGTATTAGTTTAGTGCTGAATAAAATGTATGGCAGATTTTTCTGTCGAGCAGATTAAGGCAATAAAATTAATCACGGCCATAGCATTGTTAAAGGGAATTTTTTTAGATTAATATGCTATTGTAAGTGATGCAACATATCGTTCTAGTATGTGACGCACTTTCTAAAAGTTTTTGTTTTAGAAACCTACCGGAAGAACTGCTTAATTTTCTAAGGCATTTTGAAAAATCATGAGAAGTACCAAATTGGGGACACATGACGTACGCTCGGTGGATTGATCGAAGTTATCAGTCATGTGATTCTAATCATTTCCCAAATGAACATTTAGCACACTTACGGTACCGTGTGCAGCATAATTGTACTCCATGCGAAAGCACGACACACATGCGTTCGTTTCTGATACTACTAGTTTAGATTTTGTGTTGAAGATAAGTAAAAATAGAGATAGAAATAGAGATAGAGTTGAAAGTAAAGATAGAGATTAGTACGTCACACAGGGCGTACGTACGTGCTCCTGTGTGAAGAATAGCAGGAAAATGCGTGGCGCGTGGGAGGAGAGCATCCGTGGAAAATCCTGCGAATTCAATCTTGAAATCCACGCGATCCGATCCAAGCACAGTACACACACAGATCGACGTAGAAATCCAAGCGAGCCTTCCCCAGGAATCTTGCTGCACTGGCGGCGTCTTGCGCGGCCAGCTTCCACACGGCGCAGCTCGTGAGCGAGTGCGTCAGGAGGCACGTACCAAAGTACGTTTTCCATTTGACCCTCCGCTTCCGGCGCCTCCTGCCTCTTCACACCCGAATCCATCCACGTGCACCTTCGTCCTTGCAACTCCCCAACCCCGGAACCGGCATAAATACCACCCGCCCGGCAAGCTCCCGTGCCCACCGCACCTCACACAACTCATCACCTACCCCTAGCTTCCTTCACACACACACACACACACACACAGAGAAGCATCACCATCAGCATGGAGGCGGCGGCGGCGGAGGAGATCATCAGGCACCGGACGGTGGAGGCGAACGGGATATCCATGCACGTGGCGGAGGCGGGGCCGGAGGAGGGGCGGGCGGTGCTGTTCCTGCACGGCTTCCCGGAGCTCTGGTACTCGTGGCGCCACCAGATGGCCCACCTGGCGGCGCGGGGCTACCGCTGCGTGGCGCCCGACCTCCGCGGCTACGGCAGCACCGAGGCGCCGCCGGACATCGCCTCCTACACCGCCTTCCACGTCGTCGGCGACGCCGTCGCGCTGCTCGACGCCCTCGGCATCCACAAGGTAAACCTCCATCTTCCCGAGCTAGCCGGACGGAGAGATTCGTTTAGCCATGCGTCCCACCACGGTGCTCATCTATCTATCCGTGTCAGTTACGCCGTCCCGTTCGGTGCTGTCCGGGTCACCGTCCATATCCGTTCCGTTCCATCCATTGGCTGGCTATTTGCCCATCTCGCCTTCCCTTTCACGTCGCCGCTCTAGAATGCGACGAACCTCCATTAATCAATCCAACGGATGAAAACATTTTCAGAAAAAGAAGATCATGGGAGTCCTTCCTTGGTTCCAAATTACTTGACCAAGATTCGTGAAATCTCCGGCCTGAGAATTTACAGTACTCTTGGTAATATTTATGTTCCAAATGCATCGATCGGTCCATCTCGCCGTCTCTTTCTTCTTTCGGCCACCGAGAACGTGAAGATCGAAAGCAAATGCTTTTGTGCCTTAGTTTTCGTTTAGACCTGATAGAGGCGGCTACTGCTACTGCTCTGCAGCTAGTGACAGATGATCTGTCACAGGCAGTGTGCCGTGTTGCTCTCTGCTTCTTTCTGCAGCTATAGTAGTAGCATCCAAAACCAATAGTCAACACATGTGAAGTAGCAGCAGCATGGTTCTTTTTTCCATTTTGTATAAGACTTGCAAGAACACCAAAGTTGACGTACAGAAACGTAAGGTTCATTTCGTCATATTATAGTGATTTTGAAATTAAGGCATGAATCCATGCTTGGGGTGCAGAGTACTTGTTTCGTTTTGCACTGTGTGTAACTGGCCAGATGTTGCAAACTTAAGGATCGTTTGATTCATAGGAATTCTATAAGATTCTTGTAGGATTTAATCCCATAGGATTTTTTCCTACGTTACTCATTTCATTCATATGAATTGTTTCTATAGGAATTTTTTCTATAGGAATTTTTGTACTACTTTCTATAGGAATCCTAACATTCACTCCAACCTCTTTCTACAATTTCTTTGATGGAATCAAACAAACTTTAGTGCAAGCAAAATCCTATAGGATTGGAGTGGGCATGCCATTGCAATCCTATGATTTTTCTATTCCTATGATTTTTCTACCCTATGAATCAAACAATCCCTAAGGGAAATGCATCGGGGTTTTTTTGCGCCGGGCGAAAAAAGCGTCCGAAAAGCATTTTAAAGGGTTGTTGGGGGCGCGACCGAAGATGTCTTTTATATGGAATAGTAGTATTATACGCTGGCACTTGGCAAGCCCACGTTCGATCTATCAATGAAAAATGGGTAGAGAGCTACAGTAGGGCTTTGGCATCTTCCACAGTAACGTACTAGTGGCGTGTGCATCTTACGAGTACACTAATCTAGTACTATAAACACACTGTGGCGGTAGTAATCTATAATATTATTTATAATAGATCTTTCCATTATCTTATCTATCTTAACATGCAAGTATGTTATCTCATCAAAGTTTCACCATAATATGCATGAAAACAAATTCTTTATTATTAGTTGATTTCATGCACATATCATTTAATGACACATGCAACCTTCCTCAACGTGCATAATTTTTTTTCCTATTATATTACATCACTTTTAACATGCATATATGTCACATCATCAAAGACTATGCATGAGAACAAGTTCTTTGTTATTAGTTGATCTCATGCATACATCAATATAATTACACATGTCAACTCACTCAACATGCATGGTTTTTTTTTCATTATATTACATTACTTATATTTAATAAAAAAATTAATTATACAATAATAAAATACAATACATAAAATGTATTTTTATACTTTAGTTTATATACTATTAATTTAACTATTCATGTTTCATGCAATCAATCATTCAAAATATATTGCAACTGATTACCGCAGCAACGCGGGGTATCATTTAGTATATACTGTTTTGTATCCCGGCCATGCATGCACGTGTATTTATTCGGTCTACACGGGCAAAACGTTGAGAAGGAAACTGTATGGAGGGATGATGGTTTCTGCCGTGTCGATCATCATTTTGTAACAGTGTGATGGTGTATGATGATCGAGATGTGCACAGTAGACTGGGTATACTCCCTCCATTTTATAATATAGTGTGTCTTCGATTTTCGTGCTTCAACTTTGACCATAAATCTAATCAACGAGACCAATTGCGATGAAAACAAAAAATGTATCATCAAAAACTTTTTTCGAATACAAATTCAATGGTATAATTTTTGCTCCCGCCGGTCTCGTTGGTTTAATTTACAGTCAAACTTGAACCTCGATAAGCGTGAACGCACTAAATTATGGAATGGAGAGAGTATATGTTTGCTGACCATGATCTGATGTGACTGAATTAAAGGTGTTCTTGGTGGGGCACGACTGGGGCGCCATCATCGCGTGGTACATGTGCCTCTTCCGCCCGGACCGCGTCACGGCGCTCGTCAACACCAGCGTCGCCTTCATGCGCTCCGTCTTCATCCGCGCCGGCGCCGGCGCCGTCAAGACCACCGACCACTTCAACCGCGCCTACGGCCCGACCTACTACATCTGCCGCTTCCAGGAGCCCGGGGTGGCCGAGAAGGAGTTCGCGCCGGCGCACGCCAGGCAGCTCATGACGCGGATCCTCAGCGACCGCTTCAGCGAGCGCGCCGCCGGCAAGGTGACGGAGCCAGAGGGCGACAATGGCGTCGAGGTCGAGGCGCGGCTCCCGGCGTGGCTCACGGAGGCCGACATCGACTACTTCACGGCCGCCTTCGAGAAGACGGGATTCACCGGCGCCATCAACTACTACCGCAACATGGACAGGAACTGGGAGCTGGCCGGGGTGTGGGCGGACGCCAAGGTCACGGTGCCCACCAAGTTCATCGTCGGGGACGGGGACCTCACGTACCACTACGCCGGGATCCAGGACTACCTGCACAAGGGAGGGTTCAAGGCCGACGTGCCGCTGCTGGAGGAGGTGGTCGTCGTCCCCGGCGCCGGCCACTTCATCCAGCAGGAGCGGGCGCAGGAGGTCAGCGACCACATCTACGACTTCATATCAAAGTTCTGAAGAAGAACAAGAAAACACACCGATGCAACCATTCCATCTGTAATGCAAGTGTGCGGTTAGTTTGATCGTCGATCGTTTCCTACGCCTTCATCATCCGTTAAATCGTAGTCGTTGTGGGTGGCTGCACCCGTCTCATTTCATCTGTTCAAATTCAGTTGCATAATGTGGATAATGATCGTCGTAGTCGTCGATGGAGCTGTGTCATGTACTTGTACTACTTGAGGATTCAACATGGAATCGTTTTTTACGACACAATATATACTAACTCTTCAACATCTTCCAAAAGATTTTGGTACTGTATGAAAATTATAATCTTTGGCTGCTGGTGTGGTAACTTTGGATCCAAAGAAATAATACTAGAATATATTCAGCTACCAGCTGACCTCAAGCTGCTTCAACACAAGATCAGGATTCAGGAGAAAGCATGGTGCTCTGTTTCATGATTGGCTGGGTGCTTTTTAAGATTCCCCCCTCTCATGTTAGAAAATTTTGGCATTGGTTAATCCTTTTGGACATGTTTCTTTATTTTTGATTTACTTTCTTCGATCCATATTACTTATCATTTAAATGAATGCATTTAACACATAAATACATCCAGATAGATACATTTGTTTGAGCGATAAATAATATAGATTGGAGGGAGTATTTCTTTTGCTTTTGTTCTTATGTAACATTCCTTGAAATATATAGAAAATTACCCTAGAACAAGGGTCTTGGCTTAAAAAACATGGAATGGTTGATTCATAACTGCACCACATCCAATCCATTAAGGCAAATGGAAAGGGAAGCTTCTCGGCTATGGCACGAGGTAGCGGCGCGTTGGCCACTACAAAAAAAAACTAAACTTTTTTCAAAAATAAATTTCTTTTTTTTTGAACTTTTTTCTCTTTTTTTAAGATGGAAGTAAGGCTTTCCTTCATTTCTGAGATTGATGTGATGTCCACGTGTCATCTGTTGGTTGGCTAATGTGGTAAAGTTTTTTTTAAATAGATGAATATGAGAATTTTTTAATTTTAAAATGAAGGTAAGGTTCTTTTTCTTCTTTTTTTAAGATGGAGAACCGCGGCAACACCTTCTTCTGAGATGGCCCACAATTGTGGGCCTCAACCACTATTATGCATAATAAGCGAGGGTTGTGATCTCGATCAGAGTCTTCCTAGTTCCTACTGATCTTTGCATTCAATAGTTTGTTATCGCTTGCGACTCGAAGACAGTGGTGCAAAACATCAACAAAGGAAGCAGAGGGATTTTAGCTTCGATAATCAAGGAGATTCATTCCAGGAAAGATACATTTTTCTAGTTGTTCCTTTCTTTTCGAGGGTCAAGCTTCGAATCATGAAGCTCATAATTTAGCTAGGTGCTCTTTATCACTCAATCTGGGATGCCATTTGTGGTTGTTAGTACCTCATGATCCTTGTATCCCTATGAAATTTGATTAATAAAGTTTGGTTAATCTCAAAAAATAAATATATATTTCCCTTTTATTTTTGTGGGGAATCTATGTATCTCACTTGTCATTGCCCTGTACTCTCTCCAATCAACGATAGAATCATAGAAGGCCACTCTCCAAAATTATAGTACCATATCCTTTCCTCCTCCCTTCTTGAGATGAATTAACATCTTTTTAACTAGAAAACTAGAGGAATTGGCAATGGGTGATATTCACAAGTCACAATGAATTAAATCAATGGGGTCATGTGTTTTACTAAAGGAGGGAAAGGGGAGCATGGCTGGCGGCCAAGCTGACAAGCAATACAAGGTGAACATGAAACATTATTACATGAACTAAGAAAATCCTTTGCTAAAATGGAAAGTGAATGTTCGTCGGGATGACCAAGCCGACGATGACATAAGTCCAATGTGGAGGTAGTGATAGTGAGAGCGAACAATCGAGCCACATTATTTCCAACGAAGGGGTAGAGATCACCACTGATAATGAAGATCATTAGAAGCTTAAGAATGCGAAGATCCTTCACAAAAAAGCAAAGGGATAAAATTCAATAGAGTAAAAATTGTCTTTAGTAAATTTCTGAACCGAGATAAGGTTAGTAACAACGAAGGCAGTGAGACAAGAACATTGTTGAGTGTAAAATTGTGCAGAGTGAGAGTGGTAGAACCGGTGGAACAATGATACACATTGCCACCAAGTACAGTAGATGGAGTTTGCTTTAATGAAGAACAAGACGAGGTGAGGTTACCTTCATTGCTGGCGACATGGGAGGATGCACCATTATAAGGTACACTAGTCCAGCGATGGAGTGGAGTGGAAGCCGTCATTGTTGTAGGAGGCGTTCAGAATGGTGTATGCTAGAGCTGGTAGGCATGGCATGAGATCCTAAATGAGGGTAGAGAACACTAGTGGCGTCAGGCGGAATCCGTCCATATTGTGGGGAGGGAAGGGCCATGCCATAGAGTTTTCACGAATCCCGTTGGCATCATCATCGATCCACCTGTAACCTCAAGGTCATGAAGGCGTGGTGGATCCCGATCTTTATTGATGACAGAGCTTCTGCGATCCACCTATAACCTCCAGGTCATGATGGTGTGGTGGACCCCGATCTTTATTGATGACAGAGCTTCTGTCTCAATTTTATGTAAAAAATTTAGTGTCTTTAGAATTTTATTCTTCTCAAGAAGGCGAGATGGCGTGGTTCCTTGGAGATGGAATAAAGTTTTTTTTCTATCTATCCCTAGGTCCAATGGTGTGTTTTGCTTTATCGGAGGCGGTGTGAAGGTTTGTTTTTGGAAGATCTCGCTGGATTCGATCGATGCTTGTCTTTGTTGCATCTGCGTGAATCTGGTTTGCGTTCATCTATGCTCGTGTATCTACAAGTTATATTTTTTTATCATCAGTGCAATTGCAGCTTTGGCCCTTTGAAACATTAACAGGATGATTTTTTTTAACTGTCTAGTACAATAAGTTTTGCCCGTTTCGAAGAGGGAGGGGTGATGATGTTGACCTACCTTCGGCTCACCCCAACAAATATACTCGTTGCTAGGTAAGCCGTGAATATAAATATAGTTTTTATTATTTTTCATGTTTTTACCGCCATTAACTTTTGATGAATAGATAGAAAATTTTCTTATTACAATTTTTTATTCCTATATAATCATCCATTTCTTAACCCAACATACAGGGGTCGGCAGAACATGGCTCCGACGCGACGGTATGAACGCCCTGCCCGTGTGCACGCTACGGGCCACGGCAAAATAGTCTCGTCCGTTTTCTGTTTTCCCCACCCACCTCAGCAGCTCCAGCCTCCAGCCTCCAGCTGAGCTCAAGCCCAAGATCCCAGAGTCCGGCCGGTCCGTCCGACCACCATGGCGGCGGCGACGGAGATAAGGCACCGGACGGTGGAGGCGAACGGGATCACGATGCACGTCGCGGAGGCGGGACCGGCCTCCGCCGCGTCGCCCGCGGTGCTCTTCGTGCACGGCTTCCCGGAGCTCTGGTACTCGTGGCGCCACCAGATGGAGCATCTGGCGGCGCGGGGCTACCGCTGCGTCGCCCCGGACCTCCGCGGCTACGGGGGCACCTCCGCGCCGCCCGACCCCAAGTCCTACACCGCCTTCCACGTCGTCGGGGACCTCGTCGCGCTCCTCGACGCCCTCCGCCTCCCCCAGGTAAGTAACCGACCAGCCAGCCGATCCCCTCCGATCCTCCCGCCAAATCTCCGATCCGCGGGATCCACCGGCCGACCGACTGACTGAGTGTGGTGCCGGCGGTGAAGGTGTTCGTGGTGGGGCACGACTGGGGCGCCATCGTGTCGTGGAACCTGTGCCTGCTGCGGCCGGACCGGGTGCGCGCGCTCGTCAACCTCAGCGTCGCCTTCATGCCCCGCCACCCCTCCGCCAAGCCCGTCGCCTACTTCCGCCGCGCCTACGGCGACGACTACTACGTCTGCAAATTCCAGGTCCGAAATTGCTTCTTCTTCTCCTATGGGCCATGGCTCAATCCAGGGACCAGAGCTAGGAACCTGTTTAAAATTGGACCAAATGCTTGTCTGACTGTCCACTGCTAAATCGGGGCATTGCTGATTTGAAGGATTTCTGCGCTTGCTATGTACAATATGGTTCGTTTGGTCTCCATTTCGGGTGATGGGAGGGCGATCGCTCACTGTAATTTCACAAAAAAAAATTGCCTAATAGACATACAGTATGTAATTTCACAAATTCAGATAGGGAAATGGCTTGTGTGGTGGAATGAGGAATTTATTGGCATGAACCACTGAATATATTATACTTGTTCACAATAACATGTGAGAAATTTTTTCATGATTCGAACCACAATCTAGACTAGTGGTTGCATTTCTGCACCATCATTGTAACTTAGGCTCCTCTGATCATTACATTTTCATGTTCATACTTTTTGAATCCAAGTTTCAGACAAAAGATTTTTCTAGGACTTGCCTTTAATAATATTAAGTATTACTCCTAAATTGGTTGGCAGGAACCTGGATTTGAAGCACAATTTGCTAGTCTCGACTTGAAGAGGTTCTTCAAAATGGCCATAACTGTTCAAACCACAGGTTCTTCTGCTATGTCGCTCGAAAAGATGAAGGCAAGCAACAAGCAAGTAACACTGCCTTCTTGGCTCTCCGAGGAGGATGTCAGTTACCTAGCAAGTGTATATGCGAAGACTGGCTTCGCTGGTGGCCTTAATTACTACCGCTGTTTAGACCTGTAAGTCTTCTCATTTTAGATTATTCTAGCAAGAAAACAGAGGTTCATCTGCACAGTTCATGCACATCACATAATCCTATACGTTTCTGTGCATAGTAAACTTCTAAACGATCTATTTGTAGATGGACTGTGTTTTCTCAAGTCAATGACAGTCTACTATATAGGTGCAGCATATAACATGTATTGTATTGATAATGAAAATAATGGTGAAAACTTTTTGTGTGTTCCAAGATCTGAAGTAGGGAGTACAAGAATTGAGAGCGTGGACAAATTCATTTTTGTGTTTTTCTTTCAAGCAGATATGTTTGAGTGTCAGTATATGTCATACATATTATATATTATACATATCATTCTCCTCATCATCTTACCCCTTTCGCGAGCATAAGCACTCACAGCCTACATCGTATGCAATTAATGATATACCATAATGATCTTCTCACTTTAGTCAAGGCCAGAAACAATTTGCCATGATTCAGAAACCCTCTCCAGAATGATGTGCACGTGCACCTGTAGACTATGTACACTAGAGATTACAGATTCTAGATATCGACGACACTGGCCAATTGGTCATGTTCACAAGTCGGTCATACATTCTCAATACATATAGGATCACATCATCTATGCACAATGCACCATACATGTGTATCAGGAGATATTAGTAACCTCTGAACATTCGTATACACAGGAACTGGGAGCTGATGGCGCCATGGACAGGAGCGAAAGTGCAAGTGCCAACCAAATTCATCGTCGGGGATGGTGACCTGGCGTACCATCACCCAGGAGTCAAAAACTACATACACAAGGGTGGGCTCAAGAGAGATGTGCCCATGCTTGAGGAGGTGGTGGTGATCAAGGACGCCGGGCACTTCATCCAGCAGGAGAGAGCACAGGAGATCAGCGATCACATCTATGAATACATCAAGAAGTTCAACACGGATCCTGCAGCGACACCTAAATTGTCAAAATTGTGAAATTTTCATCCAAGAAATCTGCTGTGTGTGCGTGGCTGCGAGATACTTGTATGCAACTTGTAAAACTTGAAGCATGTGAAGAATGAGTCTCATAGGTATAGACAACTGATGCTGATTGATTAAAATAAGTATATATTTTTTCAACAACAGAGACGTTATTTCCGTCAGAAATGCATCTGTCATAGCCAAGAAATGCAAAGATGTAGCCATCCAACCTTCACCATTATTTAACATGATCAAAATGTGTTTTCAGTGACATGTTGCTGAAAGAGGGAGATTACAATTTCATAAACAGGAACATAAGATGCATGTAGCAACAAGAACAATACACATGAAAGACTCCAGAATGGTTCGCAGAATCGCAGTTTCATGGCAGTGGTGATAACTGGGGACTGCTCTCTAGTTTCACTCGGAGACAACACAGTCATCGATCAAATCCAACGCTACATTCTGCGTGCAGATTGTTCATTGTTATTCTCTGATAAACAGATTATAGAAAAATACAGTTTCTAGGTAGAGCCAAGTGAAGGAGAAAGTGCCAGGTAGGCGTTCATACCAGACAACAGTTTTCTTGCTAGCTACATCAGGGTGAAAATGTCCGACTGCGCCTCTGAACATCAAACTCGGCCTCGATGAGTCCAGTTATACCAGCTTTGATCTTCTGTCCTATTCGGACAGGGCCTACACCCTCAGGAGTACCTGCAGAGGACCCCCATCAATAACCCAGAACACATATCCCCCAATACACTAAACCAATTATGTAGAAAAGAAGATGTCATTACCTGTTAGTATCACATCACCCTCCATCAATGTCATGATCGAACTGATATAACTGATTAGAAAAGGAACCTTGAATATCATATCACTTGTAGGCCCTTTCTGCCTGAGTTCATCATCCACCTGGATATGGTTGTTCAATTCTTGTTAAGAGGATGTCTAAGCCTCTATTACTTCAGGTCACATAAGTATATTCATTGGGTATTTGTATAATTACCTTAAGCCAGAGCTCTAGGTCATCGGGATTAGGGACAGCTGATTTTGGAACCTAATCGATCCGGAAACCATCATTGACAGAAAGTGAAAAAAACTAAATATAAAAGTGACAGCTTATATTGTCATCATAATGGAATCACCTATATCGTTGTAAGTCACGAGAATTTAATGCAGAATATTTCAAGAATGCACAAGACACAACAAGTATTCTAGTTTTTTTCATCCTATTGACTTATTTCCTAGTACTCCTGCTTTATTTATGTCTTGTGAATTATCAGAAACACTTATTCCATTGATTGCAAACTGAGTGACATAAGCTAGTACCAAAAAAACGAACAACAGTCCACAGTTGATCTCAAACCGTTTTGTGTTCCCTTAGTTTTCAGTCTAACTTTAATATGATAATTATGTATGTTTGTACAAATGAGAAAGAAAAAAACTATAGTTCTCAAGCTGCCCTACTACACCAGTACACCAGTCTTTTGAGTAAGAGAACATTCGCTTACCACTGCACTAATTGGAGTAAAGGTATCCTGTGCTTTAGCCAAAGTCCAAGGAAGACCTGCAGACTAAAAGTTCATTGGTTAAGTAATACCCAAACGTTTGAGACAGAAATTATCTTACACTAATAGACACTGGGTTATATTTGTTTTTCTTTCATTTTTCCTTCTGTGGCGAAGGGAACTGTGGGTTACTGACAAGGTCATGTTGATTAATTATTTACTACTAGTTATTCAAAAATTATACCCAAGCCATCATGTCAAATTTGTTGGATGGAAGAAGATGGAAAGATGTAACACAAAGAACTAACCCCAACAAAAATATATGGTTCATATTCTATGAATTGGTACACAAGATGCAACTCCTGAGACTACAAATGATGTCAAGTTTGTTGCTGGTTTTATATATGCATAACTGACCTGATAAGTTAAAAGACGAAACTCCTAAAGACAACATCATATAACTTTTTGCTGAATTTCTTTTCTTGAATTGGAGTTTGAATACTGTTTCAATCTTTTGAGTTTCAACTGCCACCAGGAAATGGCAGATGGCACGAACCAAAAATAAACAACAGGTAGAACAACACCAAGGAAACTTATACTGTTAGTGCACACCTTAGCGACGGATTGAAGGTCCCTTGCTGTCATGTCCAAAGCAAGAGCATAACCTGGAAAACTAGATGGTGTGAGCAATTATGTCATTTAAAAAAACTGAGCAATTATGTCAAATTCATCGTGTCCCTAGTGAAAAATCTATATTTATTGCCTTGATCATTACATGCTCTCTACATTGACAAGAATCACATAGATAGAGCGAACCCCAACCTGCTCATAAAACAGGAGTAAAAAGAAGAGATGAGACACACCAAACAAGATTACATTAAAATGTGATTGAGATGTTAAGTCAAGTCATTGGCCACCATCAGCATTTGGTTATTCACATTTCAGAACAGAAAACATCTAGGACATGAAAATGTGATTTAGTTCAGGAATTTAATGTGCTAAATACATATTGTCACTTGCCTGAACACGGCAACTGACAAAACAGGCATTTAGCAAGAATGCTCACCAAGCTGAGCAGATTTTCTATTCCGAAATCCACATGCATTTTGCACCAGATTATCGAATAGGAAGAACTAGTATTTATTTGGAATTCCTAAGTCATTGCATCACTCTGTTTCCTAAATACCAAACTGATGTGAGTGTCGAATTCAAGCTCCAACATACATTTGTAGCATGGGGCATATCCTAATTGGTTTTCATTAAGCGAAATAATGTCAATTGCTACGAAACTTTGCAATCACAGTAGCAGAGAACCCACATCTCGCCGTGCCCCCCGTCTGATTCTGATAGTTTCCTCAGATCAATTGTTTGAGTGAAACACGGTTCAGGTAATCTCGTAGGAGGGGAGAGATGCACGTCATCGCCTAACGGTGGCTCCTGGTTACCTCCGACGAAGTCCATGGCGGAGGCCTCGGGGACGTCGCGCGCGCGGCGGGAGATGACGACGGCGAGCTCGACCTCGTGGTGCAGCGACTCGAGCGGCTCGGGCACCTCGACGGCGGCGGTGGCCACGCCCGCGTGGAGGAACGACGAGGTCGGCTTCAGGAACAGCACCGGCTCCTGCAGAGAAAAACGCATCAGAGGCCGCGCGGGGAGAGGAAGGAGAAGGGTGGTGCATCGGGATCGGGGAGGTGGGGGTCGTCAGGAAGAGGGGCGTGGCGTGGACCTTGGGGACGGGGTTGCCGAGCTCCTTGGCGTGGGCGACGTAGTTGCGGCCGACCCCTACGATCTTCGTGCTCGCCGCGAGGAGCCTCTGTGCCGCCGCCGCCATGGCCGGAAGAGCTGCGAGTTCGGAGCTGGGGATGGGGCGCGACCTCTCGGCTCGAGGTGGTAGACGACCAGAAGCAAACGACTGCTATGAGAGAATCACTAGTTAGTTAGCGGCCATCCTTTCGCGCACCCCGGTGAAGGTCATTTTTACAGCGCTTCGAAACCGCCATGTGTCACATTTTGATTGAGTCTCGCGCGAAGCAATAACTGAGAGTGTGGCTGTATTTGTGGCTGTTTAGGGCATGTACAATGATTGATAAGACTGTTTTATCTTAGCGTTGCCACATAATTTAGATATGACAAAAAAAAGTGTTATACAATGGGTTCTATCTTAGCTTAGATATAATAACTAGAGATTCCTAAATTTGTGGTGAGAGAATTATTGCTAAGAATGACTAAGAGGTGATCTCTTAGCTAAGAGAAGGCAAAGCCTTTTTTTCAGTTTCTCTCTCCTCCACATCAGCATGATAAGACTAAGATAGCACCATTGTACATGCCCTTATATGGCTGCGCACTGATCTGTGGTTGCGCATATGGCTGTGGCTATGGTTTGAACTGTGCCTCGGACTGTGGTTGTTGCATGGACTGTGGCTTGCGTTGTGGCAGGGGTTGTGGCTGAAAACTATGATTGTGGCTCGGAGTATGGCTGTGGCACGGACTATGGCAAGGGTTGTGGCTGAAAACTGTGGATATGGCTCGGGCTGTGGCTGTGGCACAGACTATGGCTCAGGCTGTAGCAGGGGCTGTGGCTGAAAACTGTGGTTGTGACTCGGACTGTGGCTGAAAATTGTGGCTGTGGCTCGGACTGTGGCTGAAAACTGTGGTTGTGGTTCAGACTGTGGCTGAAAATTGTGGTTGTGGCTCAAGTTGTGGTTGCGTCCGTGGTTGTGGCTGAATCTATGACTGCGCATATGGATGTGGTTGTGGATGTGCGTCCGGAAGGCTTCACGTGTCAAACGCGGAAGGGTTAAGAAGAAACCCCGAAACGCACCAAAACGTGACACTTGGTGTGCTCGAAGCGCGCGCGAGTAACCACCGCAAGGGATACCCCTCAACTAGTGATTGACCTGCTCCCAGTGGTAGGCTCCGTGATCAACTATTTTTTAGATTAGGAGACTCCATGGTAAACGAGACCAACAGAAAGAAGGGCTCATACGAAGGAAACTCCTGGGCCTTGGCTCTTCTATAATCTAAAAGGGCAAAATCATTAGTTTAATGTTTTTTTACTGGCAGCAGATGGTCTTTCGTGCCTTCTAAAATCAAGTCTTTGGTCATCTCAATTGGGCGGTGTAAAGGTGTCTCCGACGACTTCGGTTGTTAACCACCTTTCGTTCGCAGATGACAACCTGTTGCTATTTAAGTCAAGCTTTGTGGGGGCTACCAGTGTATCAAACCTGCTAAATAACTACTGCAATGCATCAGGCCAAAGGATCAACAACCACAAATCCTCCATCTTCTTTAGCAAAGGGTTCACATTGGATATCAAGGATTCTATCAAGAACATACTTCGAGTGCATAGTGAATCTCTGTCAGAAAGATACCTTGGGATGCATATGGATGTTGGCCATAATAAGAATGGTACCTTCAAATACCTGTGTGACAGAGTGTGGGGAAAAGTGAAAGGTTGGATGGAAAAACGGTTGTCATATGCGGGGAAGGAAGCTCAATAAATCGGCCGCCCAAGCAAATCCAGTATATTCTATGGCCTGTTTTAAGTTACCCAGGGGACTGTGTGACTATATAACCTCGATCATTTGGCAATTTTGGTGGGAAAGCAAAAGGGGGAAGAGGAAGCCGGCATGTGTGCCATGGGATTCCATGACACAACCCAAGCCGCTGGAAGGTCTCGGGTTCAGGCCTTCAGGGACATGAAGCTTTTTCAACCTTGCGTTACTGTCTCGGCAGGCATGGAGGATTTTGAATGAACCACACTCTCTCACCGCCCGGATTCTCAAATCAAAATATTTCCCGGACACATCTCTATTGGAGGCTCAATTGGGTTCCCATCCGTCTCAGTTGTGGAGGTCTATTCTTGATGGTCGAGATATGTTGTGGCATGGGCTCATCACGAGAGTGGGAGACGGTGCATCCACAAAACATATGGACAGATTGTTGGATCCCTCGAGCTAATATGCAACAACCTGTCACAACATTGATCCCATACCCGGCGGTTAAAGTGGCCGAACTCATTGATGAAACAAGTGCGCCCTGGAAGGAGCAGCTTATCAGAACCACATTTATCCCTCTAGATGTTGAAGCTATATGGAAAATTTCGCTTTGTACTAAGCAAAACCCGGATTTCTGGGCATGGGAGGGAGAACGTAATGGGGTTTTCTCAATGAGATCGGCGTACATGATGTTCCTTCATACTAAAATAAGTCGGGAGAGGTGGCTGGAGGGCGTAGAAGAACCTTCTGACGCAATGTGGAAGGGAAAAGCTGGACAACTCTGTGGAAGACGCCCCTTCCTTCAAAGCTAAAGAACTTCATGTTAAGACTTGCACAACACTCAATCCCTACCTTCGACGTTCTCCACCACAGGAACATGTCGACTACGAGCTTATGTAGTCTGTGCGGGGCGTAGGATAGCTGCAGACACAACATTTTGGATTTTTCTATGTCGAGGTGTGTTTGAACCCTACAACCAGATGAGCTTGAAGAGTTAATGAGCCAGAACCAAGACCCAAGTGCAAAAACCTGGATTTTCTCTCTTCGGAAAAAGATGACTCGAGACAAGTTCATGCAAAAAAACTAGTTAAGGGGTACTCATTGCGGATGTCACCCGTGTGTGCTCCGAGCACGCTAAGTGTCGCGTGCAGGTGCATTTCAGGATTTTCCTTTAGTCCCTCCGGACGCACAACCGTAGCCACAGTGTGCAGCAACAACCACAACCATAACCACGAACGCAACCACAACTTCAACCACAGGTGTTGCCGCAGTTCCCGCGCAGTCATAGGTGCAGTCGCATCCACATCCACGTGTACAACCACAGTTTGCGCGCATCCACATGCGCATCTACATGTAAAATCTTAGTTCGTGTGTAGCCATAATTGTTGCTTCGCACGAGCACATCCAAAACATGGCACGTGGTAGCTTTCGAGCGCATCGAAGTAACCTCTGCGGGAGCGCACGAGAGAGTATCCTCTAACTAGTGACTCTCCTAAAAAGGACCTTTTCAAATTAACGACTTGGTGGGGACACTCCCGCAAAGGTCATGTTCGGACCCTGCGAGCCCTTTAAGTGATGCAGTCAGTAGTGAGTCATCATGTATCGCACTCTGATGTGTTCGTAGAATTTTTGTTTTTGTTTTTTATGTGTTATCATTTTTTGGGTTTTTTTATTTTGATGGGGGAAATTTGTACTTTCACAGTTTCACGTGAATTAAAGTTGTGCTTTTTAAAAAGTGAAAAAGACATCAAAAATTAAATGCCTCAACAAGAATAAATCTATGTTTCCCCCCCAAAAAGAAAACACAATTATAAAAACTGTGTGAGTTAACGAAAATAAAATATTATCCCTCACCAAGAAAAGTAAATCTATGCGTTTCTAGAAACATGTGCTTCAACGAGAATAAACATAAGCCACTATGAGAAGTAAATATGTGCTTTTGAAAAACAGAAAACCCATAACTCGTGAAAAAACTAAGACTTCAAGAGAAGTAAGTATCACGAGAAGGACGGTCTAGTACAATTTTAAAGAACGATTTAGTACAGCTTTGAGGCATCGTTTAACATAGTTTTGAAATATAAATTTTTCCTTTAAAAAAAGTTTCTCAAAACGTACCAACATGAAATCTATTTTTCAAGATCTCAATAAGCAAAACACAACGGTGAAATTTATTCATCACTTGAATGTGTGTTTTGAAAGATGGATCATTTAAGAAAACAATCGCGCATGGGATGGAAAAAGGCAACCAAAATTCTTTAATTGCGACAAATGTTGTGCATGCGCTGCAATATTTATCATTATCAAAAACGAAAGTCGTATTTGTGAAGGGTGTCGTCTAACTAGTGATTTCGTTAATTTGTCGAATAACACACAGACATGATGAGGCAAGCGACTAACTGTACAAATCTATTTAGCTAATTAGCGTGGAGTTTTTTGACTCTGGTTTTCATCCTATTCTAGAAACCGTCTACTATTACTTTTTTATATATTTGTTCTCCATATATATATATTCTTTTAATCATATTTTATTTACCTTATCATTATTTTTCCTTTTTATTTTTAAAATGTTTCATTGAAAACACCTTAAAATATGTGAATATTTTTAAAAGTACATAAGTTTTTAAATTTAAGATTTTTTATTTGGAAAAAAACTAAAAATTCAAGAACACTTTGAAATTTTGGGAACATTTTTTGTGTTCAGGCACAATTGTTAAATTTGAGAACACTTTTATAATTTTCAGAATATATTTAAAATTATGAAAAAATTAAAATTCGCTAAATTTTATATTTTTGAGTTTTTTTCGAAATTTTAGAAGATTTTTATTTGAGATTTTTCTGAAACATGAACAAATTTGAAATTTTAAGAACATAAAAAATTGTTAACCATTTTCTAAAGTTGATAACGTTCAATTTTTTTTATCTTTTATTTCCTGAATTATTTTTATTTTTAAGATTTCAAAATTTTGCAGTCTATCTTAATTTTTGAAGAAAATCGGTCACAAAACCAGATCCGTGTAAAGGAAAACCGTTGCATACACACTCGAAGCAGTAATGGGCTAGCCCAGTCAGGGGATTTTTGCTTCGTTATTTTCTATACATGGCAAATTTTGTAAAATCTCTTATGGACTTATGGAAAATTCATAACATTTTGTGTTCCAAACTTTGCCAATTTAGTTTGTTTTGTAAGCTCTAGTGACAATTTTATGAATTTTCTCCCTCATCATGACAGTTTTGGATTTATTTTTGTCATATGGCAAATTTATATATTTTTCTTCTAAGTTTTTTTCCTTGCAGAGGGCAATTTTGTAGAAAGTATTCTACTGATCGCATACAAATTCATAAAAAATTGTGTTCCAAACATGACAAAAGTTTTTTCAATGCTCTATTTTCATTTTTTATGAATTTACCTCCCTCATCCATGACAATTTTAGAACTACTTTTTCATACGGTAATTTTTTTACTATAATGTTTCTACTGATCTCATAGCAAATTCATAACATTTTGTTTTCCAAACATGCCTATTTTGTAAAATAAATAATGTCCACATGAAAAGTTATGGAGTTTTTAACTTGTTAGCGCATCTACAATGGAACCCTTAAAACACTCCTCCAACGCCCGAGCGGCCTTACTGGACGCAGCCCGGGCGCTTTTTTGCCACCCAACCAAAGCCTGCAAAGTCGGTCCAAACGTTCGGATTGACTGACACCCCCCATATCCAACCCATATGTGGGTGGATATGTGGAGGCAAGCCCGCGTCCACCATGTCAAGCTGATAGAAGGGGCTCGTCTAAAAGTTGTCGGTCCAATGGGCGTCTTTACAGTGGGTGTGGATGTATTTATGGCGATGCTTCGACCTGCGCCTGATGGAAGCTATCCGTCTTTAAAAACGCAGGTGGTAAGAGGGAACCCTATCCCGTCCGCTCCATTCTCATCCTCTCCCATCTCTTCTTCTCCTCCTCAACTTCTCATAGTCGGAGTCGCCGCCACCATGGTTAGGAGAAAAATCACCTACTATAAGATGGTCATGCTCGAGCGTCGGGCGGAGATCTACATGGAGATGCGAGCGGCGTAGGAGGCTCGCAAAGCACACCGTGCCTCACGCATTGCGGCGGGGTTACCTCCAGAAAGCCTAGGTTTGGAGGAGGACGAGACCACAAAGGAGATGGAGGAGGAGGAGGCCATAGAGGTGATGGAGGAAGAGGAGGAGGTGGTGGACGGCGACGAGGATCTCACCCAAGTCGAGGCGGCCAACACAATCACGGGGGAGGGCACGCTCGCTGCGGAGGAGGCGGTCGAGCAGTGCACAATCTACGACTCCACGAATGGAGAGAGGAAGGTGAATCGGGTAGCTTGGGATAAAGATGTGTGCTTCAAGTGAGAAGAGGAGCTCAGCTTTAGGGACCTTGAAGCTTTTAACGAAGTGTTGTTGGCGAAACTAGCATGGAAAATTATGCAAGTTCCATCCTTTGTCTGTGACAAGGTTCTCAAAGCTTGATGGAGGAAGAGGAGGAGGTGGTGGACGGCGACGAGGAGCTCACCCAAGTAGAGGTGGCCGACGAAATCACACGGGAGGGCGCGCTCGGTGCGTAGGAGGCGATTGAGCAGTGCACCATCTACAACTCCACGAATGGAGAGAGGAAGGTGCATGATAACCCTCAACTTTAGAGGACCGTGATAGTATTCGCAGGCAAGATAACCAAATTTATTGATTCGACACTTGGGTACACAAAGAACACGTACAGGCTTTGACAATTGAGTTGTCAATTCAACCGCACCTTAAATAAACACTTGCTTGCACAAAGGTATTAGTAGCAACTGTGATACAGTGATAATAGTGGTGGTGATAATAGTGGTGAAACAACAAAAGTAAAACAGCAAAAATAAACAACTAGTAACCAGCAGGAAAGAAAACATTGTAGGCTAGGGAGATGGATGGTTGGGTGCTGCTTGGATGAGAACGAACATGTAATAGATTCTAACACGGGCAAGGCTCACAGAAAAGAAAGGATCATCTAGGTAAATATCAAACATCAGGCGTGTATCCCAGGGTAGTTGTACGTGCTTGCAATAAGAACTTTGCACAACATCTTTTGTCCTACCCTCCCGCTACAAACGGGGCCAAAAGGAACTTAGGGAGATTAAGGTACTCCTGTCAAAAAGCACCGGAACAAAGCATTAACACTTCATGGATACACGGAATCCTCAAATTATAGTCCATCCCCTTTGGTGTCCCGAGCTGTCACCATTGGGATCGCCGGTTCCGGACTATAATAGGTGCATACAACTCATAAATAGGATCGAGAACACCACAAACTCAAGAAACAAAAGGGTGATCAGATCTGAAATCATGGCACTCAGGCCCAAAGTGACAAGCATTAAGAGGAACAAGTTGTAACAGAGATGATAAACACCAAGTAGATGATAGGCAACATGCCCCCAACAATCTGATTGAACTATTACATGATCTAACTCATCCAATCCCTACCATCCCCTTTTCCTGCAGCAGGGAATTACTCACACATGAGAGAGGAAGTCATGGAGGGGTGATGGAGAGGCGATGATGATAACGATGGCGATGATTTCCCCTCACAGGAGGCCAAAGCAGCCTCCAGATTAGCTCTCCCGAAGAAGAACAGAGGGTTGCGGCGGCTCCGCGATGTAGATTGGAAAAGTGACTTCTGTTCTGGGGTTTCTGCGTCGAGAGAATAAATAGGGCTAAAGTAGGGCACCGGGGGACGTGGGACCAAGCCAGGAGGGCAGGTGGCGCGGCCAGGGGCTGGGCCGCGCCAGGCACCCTCCTGGCTGCCCTGTGGCCCCCCTTTGGACTTGCGTAAGCTTCCGGAACGCTGATTTTTTTATATTTTTTTGGGATTTTTCCAGCGTACCTAAATATCCAGAAACCTGCACAAAAGAAAACAACACTGGTAGCTCTGCTGAAAACAGCGTCAGTCCGGGTTAGTTTCGTTCAAATCATGCAAGAATGAAGCCAAAACAATAGCAAAAGTGTTTAGAAAAGTAGATACGTTTGAGACGTATCAACTCCCCCAAGCTTAGCTATTGCTTGTCCTCAAGCAATTCAGTTCAACGAACTGGACGCGACAAAGAAAACTTTGACAAACTCTTTTGCTTCATTAGATGTATATAAGCATGCACTACGAAAGAGTTTAGCAAGTTTTGACACCATGCTACAAGGACAATGCACGAAACAATCCTTCTTTCATGTAATCAGTCACAAACAAACAAAAAGTAAATAATATGCTGTTGAGAATCAATTTAAGATCACAATGCACATAGCATGAACATATCAGAGTGGTATCTCGCTAGCCTCCATGAGTGAAGCAAAACATAAATGCAGAAACTCCTCCGGAGTTTTAAAGGAGACTAGAACTCAGAATTCAAAGTAAGAAACATCACAAGCATGCAGAAGACAATGTCATACTTTGGGACAATGCATGTTACATTAAGAATGACAATTATGCTCTCATAGTTGGTGCTTTGGAAAAAAGGAAGGTGGAGACTCTCGAACCTTGGCTTTTGATGGCAAGGTTGAAAACCCGTGAAAGGAAGCAAAGACTAAACATGTGCCAGAGCTCTTGGTTTTGAAAACAGAGATAAAACTCTTTTGAGAAGTGAAACTTTCCAGTCAACGGTGAACGGTAAAGGTCTCTCAATATCTCCCATGCCAACCATATTAATGCCTTTTGCTTACACATGTTCCCTTATCCATAAATCCTTTGATGGTCTATGGAACCTTTTATTTTGCCTCAAGGATGGAAGGAGGATATCGTTCCATCTATCATAAGCAACATTTGGTCCATTTCACTCCATCATCAAGTATGGGGGAGGTGTAACTCTCATATTTTTTTATTGACTAGTTAAAACTTCTGTCAAAATATTTTTTCCATGAAAGATACCGATTTTCCCTCACCACACCATGAGCTTGTACGGTTACAAAGGGGAAGCTTTTGAATAAATTTCGAGATGGCACAAGAAAGTTTAAGTTAGGAGTGGCCGGTAAATACCACATATAGGTAGGTATGGTGAACTCGAATGGAACAAATGGTTT
This sequence comes from Bromus sterilis, assembly GCA_950022295.1. Lineage (NCBI taxonomy): Eukaryota > Viridiplantae > Streptophyta > Magnoliopsida > Poales > Poaceae > Bromus > Bromus sterilis. The sequence goes on from OX465595.1 coordinate 438,650,956, forward strand.
GAAAATGAGTTCGGATGCACAAGCAGAATTCCGCTTGGTGCTGGAGGAAGGCTAGCAAAAGACGGGGAAGCAACCAACCAGAGAGCATAATGGTCATAATCATGCAGAGCGACAAAGCAACATTGAATCGGGCATGAAAGTGATATAGATCACTCTGAAGTAAAAAGATCATCAAGGCAGAACAGACTTTTTAGTCTTAACATGCGTGAACATGTGCCAAGTCAACCCAAGAATTCCCCGGAGGGAAATACCACTTCAATAAGCCACACCATGAACAATGCAATGCATGTCAATAGTTTCAAGCAACACATTATAAACTCTAGCTATTTGAGACTAACCACAAAGAAAGCATGAACCACTGGGAAAGCATTGTAAACATAGCACTATGTCGCTACAAGCTGGTCTCTAATCATAAGTACAGGCATATGTACAAAAGTAGAAACAAAAAGAGTTCATACCGGCTTTCCTTGTTGCATCCCTTCCGTCGATCTTTGTCATTACTGCCTTGTCACTTGCACGATCGAACATAGGAAATTATAATCATCACGGACTCGAGCTGAACTCTGAAACAAAGCAAACTAAAGAGCAAAGGAAACATATTTTTGGTTTTTTTAAGGTTTAACGAAAGCAAAAGAAAGGAGAAATCTTTTTCGGTTTTTGAAAACTAAAAGAACAAAGAAGAACAGGCAAAAACTTCAAAAGATTAAAGCGAACCAACGGTAGATACAATGGAAGGGTAGGAGAGCACGTACTCCCCCAAGCTTAGGATTTTGGCCTAAATTGGGCTCGTCTACTGCGGTCCCGAGGAACCTCCTGCTCCAGGGTAGTACTGGTATGTCCATGGGTCGTATGCGTCCTCCGGTGTGTACACCGAAGCCCTGGGTTCCTCCCACGTGGAAGAAGAAGGTCCCGCCCCCCATCCAGAGGAAGACCCTTCACCCCAGGGGGTGACGATCTCCTCCTGAACTGGTGGATATACCACGTGCTCCTCCTCGTCTGGCTCGACCCCCTCCGTGGGGTCGTGAAACTGATATCTCCCCGTGATCTCATCAAACTCGGCCACTGAAAAACGAAATCCATTCCTGCGAGAAAAATCAAACATAAGTGGTGCAGGTAGACGGACAGTGCATGCCACACCGTCTTTAAACCGGAAAATATAATCAAGTGTGTAGCGGTCTGAGGTCTTAGTAACAAAGAAATGCCTCTTCATGGCAGCCAAGTCAAGGCTAACAAAAGGAAAGATTGCATCATCTGGGCGCGGTTCTCCTTGGAGAAACTGCAAAAGAAGTGTGGCATAGACGCCACCAAAGAGGTCCCCCTTGTTACTATTAATAGCAAGGCGTTTCACAATAAGCGAACCCACATGATACTCGTGCTTCCCTGAGAGGGCATTTGCCATGATAGCAGTATCAGGCGTAGAAGTGTTGCTCGTGTTGTCTCGAGCCAACACTCCTCTAGCAATATAATAGGCGAAATACCTGAGGTGAGGGAACATAATGTTGGAAATATTCTGACGGTTGGATGGCCTCACTTCAGTGTTACAGAACGAGCCGAGGAGGGTGTTGAGTGCAACAGTTTGGACATTTTTCCTCTTCTTCTTCTCGACCAAGCCTGGCAAACCTAAAGCTTGACAAAATATACTCATAGGCATGGTCAGCAATCTTTCATAAAGTCGAAACACCACAGTATCATTGTCAGAATAAAACCTGAAACTGTTAACAAAAATAGCGGTGAGTGTCTCGTACTGTGGTACACGGCTCGTAACAAGCCGTGTCAAACCTGCATTGGCACACAGAGCATAGAACTCTTCTTGTATGCCGGCATCCTCCATGAAATATTCGCATGGAAATGCCATGGATTTCGCGGGTGACTCGTCCAACATCTCTATGGGTACGATATCTTCATTGTAGCTCACCCTCGTGGTCGAAGGTGAAGCTGCGGAACGCGTAACACGGCTAGAGCGCTCGGGTTTCTTCTTCCCAAGCCACTTTCCTAGCCTCTCCATTTCTGAAATTTTTAACAATTCACAAAAACGAAGATTTAAGCAAAACTAGTTTGGACAAAACATTCTACTTACTTTACCAAGGCTCAAACTAGCAACAAAACTTGAAAAATAAATTCATACACAAACATTTAAGCTCAACTAAACAGCACCAAAAACCACTAAATACTCACTAATGAAGCCACCAACTAGAAAACTAATTGGAGGGTTGAGGGAGTCACATACCATAGAGTATTTGTTCCAAATTTCAGCTCAAATGAGTGGTTGTAGAAGGAGATCGAGGTTCCGTGCTCAAGAACAACAAGAACAGCAGAACCAGAGCAAGAACACGAGTTTTTGGGAGGAAGGAGAGAGAGTGAGGGAAGAGAGTCCACCAGGGGGTGCCTGTGGGCCCCAGGAGGGTGGGTGGCGCGACCAAGAGTTGGGCCGCGCCACCTGGCCTCCTGGGCCAGGGGTGGACCCCCATGGTCAGCTTCAGGTGCCTCATGATGGCTTTTTACCTAGAAATTTTGATTTTGATTTTTCTAGAATTTTCTGGGCAACTTCACTGTAGAGAAATTTTCAAAGTTCAAAAAGCTGCAAAAACTTTCGTGAACTTGAGACAAAAGTTAGAACAAGTGAAGCTTTAAACACAAAAACTTGGGTACGGCAAGGAGAATAAAAGCTAAAGGAAATGAAAACATAACAAGCTCAACTTTTTACCTATATAAAACATGCTAGTTAGCAAGGTTGATCAAGTCTTACCAACAAACCTGTGGTATATAGCGCAGAAAGTCTCGCCTCTTATGAAGTGATCATTGCACTCTCACTTTAATGGACATTTCCCCCACCATAATTGTCTTGTATTTATGGTATACATGTAGTGGACAATCCCATTCTCCAATTTTCACAGTCTCGATATTCTCAATGGAGTTAAGGCCATGCCTTTTGTCGATCTTCTTCGGAAAATACACCGTGTGTTCTTTGTCATTCACGTTGAAGGTAACCTTCCCTTTATTGCAATCAATAACAGCACCTGCGGTGTTAAGAAAAGGTCTACCAAGGATAATGGACATGCTCCCATCCTCGGGCATGTCAAGCACAACAAAATCAGTAAGTATTAAGCAATTGGCAACTTCAACAGGAACATCCTCACAAATACCGATCGGGACGGCCGTGGACTTGTCGGCCATCTGGGGAGAGATATCTGTAGGAATTAGTTTCTCTAAACAAAGTCTTTTGTAGAGAGAAAAGGGCATAACACTCACTCCTGCACCAAGATCACATAAAACAGTTCTAACATAATTATTTTTTATGGAGCAAGGAATGGTGGGTATACCTGGGTCACCGAGTTTCTCAGGAATCTTGCCACTGAAAGAGTAGTTAGCAAGCATAGTAGATACTGCCTCATTAGGGACTTTTCTTTTATTAGTAACAATATATTTCATGTATTTAGAGTAAGGAGGTAACTTAATAGCATCAGTCAAAGGGATTTGAAGAAAAAGAGGTTTCATCCACTCACAAAACTTGTTGTAGTGCTCTTCTTCTTTGGTTTTGACGGACTTGCTTGGGAAAGGCATGGGTTTCTGTACCCATGGTTCTCGTTCTTTCCCATGTCTCCTTGCAAGAAAGTCTTCTCTAGTATACTTCTTGCGCTTATCTGGGGCTTCTTCTTCTCGAACCTCGGGTGGATCATTCTTTTCAGCATCTTTTTCAGGTTCAGCACCGTCTTCAGTCTCAGCATCAGAGGTAGATATGCTTTTTGGATCAACAACTTGTTCTTCTTATTCTATAGGATCATTGGAATTGCCAGCTTCCTTGTGTTTCTTCTTCTTCTTCTTCTTTGGAGAGCTAACAATTTCTTCTTCCTGCACTTGAGAATCTTGCTCGATCCTCTTCGGATGCCCTTCTGGATAGAGAGGGTCCTGGGTGTGTGTTCCACCCCGGGTCTTTATACCATAAGCTTGTAAATTGTCCTGTTTGGCATTATTAGCAAGCAAATCTTTTTGCACATTAGAAATTTGTTCAAGCTGATTTTGAACCATATTAAAATGCTTCACAAGACATTTAACATCATTAACTGTTCTTCCTAGAACATCAAGCAAACTTTTGATATCAAGAGTATTATCATGCAACTGACCTTGTATCTTCTCATTGAAGTGACTCTCTACCATAGGTGGGTGAGTGGTAGGCTCACACAACTTCTCAATTGGGGGTAGATTCTTCACATCTTTAGCTTTAATTCCTTTCTGTTTTATAGACTTCTTCGCTTCTTGCATATCTTCGGGGCTTAGGACAAGCATGCCCCTCTTGTTTGGTGGTGGAGGTGGTTCAGGCACGGACCAATCTTCATGGTTTTGACAATCTTGCCCATCAATTCTTTCGCATCGTCCGGTGTTCTTTGCCTGAAAACACAACCAGCACAACTATCTAGATAGGATTTAGACCCATCGGTTAGACCAGCATAAAATATATCAAGTAGTTCATTCTTAGGGATCTCATGTCCCGGTCTAGCCTTCAGCAAACTGCAAAATCTCCCCAAGCTTTAGGGAGATGCTCATCCTGCAACTGTTTAAAGTTATAAATTCTTTGCAAAACAACATGTTGCATATGAGCAGAAAAATACTTATCAACGAGAGATATAGCCATATCTTGAGGACTTTGAATGGAACCACATGGTAGTGCATCATACCATGCTCTAGCATCTCCTTTCAAGGAAAAAGGAAGAAGCTTGGTCACATAAAAGTTCCGGATCCTTTCATCAATAGTAAACAAGCCACCCAAACAACCCTCAACTGTAGGGATCGAGATAGTCTTCGCGGGCAAGATAACCCAATTTATTGATTCGACACTTGGGGACACAGATAATACGTACAGGCTTTGACAATTGAGTTGTCAATTCAACCGCACCTGAAATAAACACTTGCTTGCACAAAGGTATTAATAGCAACTGTGATACGGTGATAGTAGTGGTGGTGATAATAGTGGTGTAACAACAAAAGTAAAACAGCAAAAGTAAACAACTAGTAACCAGCAGGAAAGAAAACACTGTAGGCTAGGGAGATGGATGGTTGGGTGCTGCTTGGATGAGAACGAACATGTAATAGATTCTAACACGGGCAAGGCTCACAGAAAAGAAAGGATCATCTAGGCAAATATCAAACATCAGGCGTGTATCCCAGGGTAGTTGTACGTGCTTGCAATAAGAACTTTGCACAACATCTTTTGTCCTACCCTCCCGCTACAAACGGAGCCAAAAGGAACTTTGGGAGATTAATGTACTCCTGTCAAAAAGCACCGGAACAAAGCATTAACACTTCATGGATACACGGAATCCTCAAATTATAGTCCATCCCCTTTGGTGTCCCAAGCTGTCACCATTGGGATCGCCGGTTCCGGACTATAATAGGTGCATACAACTCATAGATAGGATCGAGAACACCACAAACTCAAGAAACAAAAGGGTGATCAGATCTAAAATCATGGCACTCGGGCCCAAAGTGACAAGCATTAAGAGCAACAAGTTGTAACAGAGATGATAAACACCAAGTAGATGATAGGCAACATGCCCCCAACAATCTGATTGAACAATTACATGATCTAACTCATCCAATCCCTACCATCCCCTTTGCCTACAACAGGGAATTACTCACACATGAGAGAGGAAGTCATGGAGGGGTGATGGAGAGGCGATGATGATAACGATGGCGATGATTTTCCCTCACCGGAGGCCAAATCAGCCTCCAGATTAGCTCTCCCGGAGAAGAACAGAGGGTTGCGGCGGCTCCGCGACGTAGATTGGAAAAGCGACTTCTGTTCTGGGGTTTCTGCGTCGGGAGAATAAATAGGGCTAAAGTAGGGCACCGAGGGACGTGGGACCAAGCCAGGAGGGCAGGTGGCGCGGCCAGGGGCTGGGCCGCGCCAGGCACCCTCCTGGCTGCCCTGTGGCCCCCTTTGGACTTGCGGAAGCTTCCGGAACGCTAATTTTTTATATATATATTTTTGAGATTTTTCCAGTGTACATAAATATCCAGAAATCTGCACAAAAGAAAACATCACTGGTAGCTCTGCTGAAAACAACGTCAGTCCGGGTTAGTTTCGTTCAAATCATGCAAGAATGAAGCCAAAACAATAGCAAAAGTGTTTGAAAAAGTAGATACGTTTGAGACGTATCAGTGCATCAGGTAGCTTGGGATAAACATGTGTGCTTCAAGTGAGAAGGGGAGCTCAGCTTTAGGGACCTTGAAGCTTTTAACGAAGTGTTGTTGGCGAAACTAGCATGGAAAATTATGCAAGTTCCATCCTTTGTGTGTGACAGGGTTCTCAAAGCTTGATACTTGAAGGATGAAAAAATAGGATGCTACATGTCCATTGGGGAGCTCATACACATCCTGTAGTATTGTGCATGAACATGATCTGCTATGTGAGGGAATGATATGGCACATCTATGATGGATTAAGGTGAACATTCACTATGATAACTGGATTCCGAGAAGAGGGATCCTGAAGCCGGTGGGGGGTAAGCACTCACATAGTGTGTCTAGAATCAGCGATCTTGGGACGTTGCATGGGCTGAGAGAAAAAAAAATTGCAGGAGTGATGCCTATGATATAAAATATGATATTGGATGTGCGGGGTTGAGAGACTATATCGCCTGAAATTACACGAAAAATGACAAATTTTCTATTGAATCGCCGTACCATCTTCAGATGTCTATCAACAGGGCGAAGTCCGAACGATCGATTTTTTTTCCTTTGTCAACAAGCATAAAGGATGGATGGTTTTGAGGCATACTTGTGCGCCAAATAAAGAGAATGTTCATATGTGGAGATTGATGCGGGACGACCTTGCAGTCGGGGACGAGCTTCATAGACGCTGAATCAAAGCATGTCTCTTTGTGTGGCATGTGGTTGGGAGGAGACACTATATCATCAATTTTGATGATGACCACACTCGAGCTTATTTTGGACACTGTTATGCTCAAAAAAGTGGGTCTCAGTGGCAACCCCATCGATGTCAGTTGACTCCCACAACGCTTTATCTAGCTGGCTTCTTGTTTGGTTCACATGCGTTGCTGATGGTGAAATGACAACGATGATGCACGTGGTGTATGGCCCGTGGTTGGCTTGAAACAACACCAAAGAAGGAAAGCATATAAAAACAACACATTAAATAATGAGCTCAGACTCAACTGTGGCGATTATGAAATGAAATGCAATACAAGATAGGAAGGAAAATTTAACGACTCCCACAACAGTAGAGTATTGGAATCCGCTGAAGCAAGGGTGTACGAAGGCTAACTCCGACGAGGCGGTGTCCAAGCATGGTGAAAAGGATGGCGGCGATGAGATGATACAGGATCATAACGACGCATTTAAATTTGGTGCATACCAATTCTTTCGTCACACTATCGATCTGGAGATACATCGAGATCCTAGATTGTTGGAGAGCGGTTCATATGGCGGCAGAGATAAACGTTCAAATGCTTCATCATAGGACTCGAGGGGGACTTGGGTTAAAAGAGAATCAAAATTAACTAGGATATGTTTTTTAAGAACATGCAACGCACTTCTTATTAATTAAGGAAAGGGGAGGTAACTATACATGTAAATACTTACAACGACCCAAGGTCGCAACCACCACAATCTGGCCTCTATTATCCCATGTCATCGTCGATGATTCTACTATGCGCTAGCCGCCACTCGAGCCATTCCGCACGTATCCTAGCTAGAAGTGTAGCCGGAAGCAATGCCACTTTGTCAAACACCCTCCTGTTTCTCTCTAACCATATCATCCGGCAGGCGCATCTCAGGAAGGTACATAGGTCCTGTTGATGCTTCCTAGACCCCTGAGTGCTCATGGAAATCCACCAATATTGGAATGTTGCATTTGGGGAGGGGGTTGCCATATGGAGGCGCCAACCGAGAAGGAGATTATACCAGATTTCCCTAGAATAGGGGCAACCCACCAGAAGATGATCCACGTTCTCTTCCTCCTGGCAGCAGAGGTCACAAAGATCTGGGTGCTCCAAATTTCTTCTTGATAATCGATCAGCAGTCCACATGCGATTATGCAAAGCCAACCAGATGAAGAGCTTGATCTTCGTGGGAGCCCAACTGCACCAACTCTGCACGGTGCCCGGGGCAAATCATTGGCCGAAGAAGAAGGCCATGTAAGCTGATGAAGCGGAGAAGACGCCACCGAAAATGGTCAGGGGTGTTGTTTGGAGAGAAGCGGCGCAAATGCTCATATAGACGGATGGCCTCCACAATGGCAGGCAGGGTGAGGTTTTCCGTGATGTCCTTGGGTTTGATCAAGAGCAAGGGGTTAGGCGCCAGATGTTTAACATTGGCGTCATTCATCCAGTTGTCTACCCAAAAGCGAAGTTTGGTTAGTGATGAGGTTTGTAAGATTTGATTTAGTGTTCCACGAGAGTGCATTTTGGGCGTGGTCTCGGATTACCCTAGACTTTCGGTAAGCAATAAAGCGGAAATTATTACCCTAGAAAAAAAAGGTTATAATGAAAAGAAAAGTGATGGAAATAGTTAGTGAAAGAAGAAATAGTCCCAGATCTAGTCGAACCGAACCACTCCCACCGTTCCTTCCCCACACACTCCCCCGATCCGACCCAGCGAACCACCGACCACCAATGGCAGCGCCGCCGCCGCCGCCGCCGCCGCTGCGCTCGCTGTCGGCGCTCCCGGACGAGATCACGGAAGAGATCCTCGCCCGCCTCCCACACGGCGACCCACCCTCCCTCCTCCGCTCCTCCATCGTCTGCAAGGCATGGCGTTGCGCCGTCTCTCGCCGCTCCTTCCGCCGCCGCCTCCACGAGCTCCACGGCACACCCCCCGTACTCGGCGTCCTCCACAACTGGGAATACGGGGACACCCCCCGCTTCATCTCCACCATCCCCTCGTCCTTCTCCCTCGCCGCTCCGGACCGCCGCTCCTGGAAGGTCATCGACTGCCGCCACGGCCGCGCGCTCTTCTTCTCCGATCACGAGGATACTCTGGATCTGCTCCTGTGGGAGCCAATCACGGGCGCCCAGCAGATCATACCGGTGACGGGGCCCGCGGCCGCGGCGTTCGGGACCGACTCCCCGACGGCAGCCGTGCTCTGCGCAGCGGACGGGTGCGACCACCGCGACTGCCTGGGGGGCCCTTTCCGCGTGGTCTTGGTCTTCTCCGTCGATGAAAACCCTGAAGTCGAGGAGTATGTCTTGTATGCGTGCGTATACTCGTCGGAGACCGGCGCCTGGGGGGAGCTGACCTCGATGCACGGCGAGTTCGCCCAAGATTTTATAAGCTGGGCAATCTACCATTCCAACGCGCTCGTTGGGACTTCTCTGCTTTACTTCATGTCCGCCTATGGGTTGATCCTAGAGTACGATTTAGCAAGGCACAGCTTGAAAGAGATCAATGCACCATTCAAAGACTGCATCCAGCCAATGCCAGAGATATATAACCTCATGTTGACGGAGGAAGGTGAACTGGGCGTTAGTGAAGCATTGGGTCTCAATCTCAAACTATGGACAAGGGAGGCGGATGACGACGATGCTGATGCGCCATGGGTGCTGAGCCGGGACATCCTCTTGCAAAATTTGCTCCCAGATGAAGCTCTAGTGATCACACCACTTTCACCAATGGTGTTGGGATTTGCCGAGGATGCAAATGTCATTTTCTTGAGAACATATGCTGGCGTCTTCGCCATCGAGCTACAGTCGCAGAATGCTAGGAAGGTCTGCAATGATCCTGGCTTCTCTCGTTTGATTCCTGTTGTCACTTTCTACACTCCTAAGCCTCGAGGCGAGCACCAGAATCTTCTGGTGGCGGTGCCTAATGAGAAGGAAAGTGGCGGTGAGGAGGAGAAAACAGTACATCCGACACATAACCAACCGTTTGACAAGGAGTCCAATGCTAGCAAAGAAGGGGACTTTGTCAACACCTTCGAATGCGCCAGCCACGACCTCAAGATCAGGTTCGAGCTCTTCTCCTCAACGCCACACCTATTCCGAGTTACGCTCAAACGTTTGTATGGATGACATTGTTGAAAGGAATTTCTCTATAGTTCAGTGCTCTTTAGGATCTTGGTTTCCAACGTGTCCTTAGTTGCTTTGGGCCCTATGAGTTTAATTTGTGAGATGAGTTAAGATTTAAGAACAGTACGAGTTGTTCTACGATGAGGTGGTTGCCAGCCAGTGTCTTTTGTCCGGCGGTGAGCACGACCGTCTGTGTTGGTGTTTGAGGGGTTTAGTGGGCCAAACTAACGTTAGTGCTATTCGATAGCAATACTTGAGAGTTAGTACCTGGCATCTTTTGTAGTGATATCTGTATTCTGATGAACATTTAATCAAACTGCAATTATTGGAGTGATAGATGTTATCCTATTTGAAAAGAGTTATTGTAAATATCTCATCAATGTGCTGCTTATTTGTATTGCACTTTGTAATTCTACTTCATAATTTGTGCAAATGTTAGCCAGTTGTTAATTGAACTCAATAGATAATAGATAGCTCCTCAGGTCATTAAAACGGATGATGGAATAATTGTAGCTGCACTATAAAACTTTCATGGCCTTTTGTTATTCATATTAACAACTATAGACTGAAACTTTACCACTTTGTTTTCACCTAGGGTTCCGTGTCATGGAGAAGGTGCTCTGGAGGGTGCTAGTGAGCTCAGCAAGCATGGATGTGTCTTGCTACCCAAAGATTCTTCGGGCGATGTTCCCAAGAGTTCACCAAATGAAGAATTGGTGAAGGGTACAACCAGCATAGATGATGACGGGAACTCGATGACCATTGATAGGAATGTTGTGGATGCTCCATCTTCAGAGAAAGGTCAGTCTAAATAATGTAATTTATCTTATTGTCCCTTCCTCAAGACCATTGTCGGTGTCGGGACTACACCACTATGCAGTGAAATGCATGATTTCTACTGAGGTTTTGCATTGTTGTTAGGCGTTGTGTGAAACTAGAAGGTGTCACACGCCTTCGTTGCGCTGATTTGTTGATAGTGTTTGGTATTTGTTCCGGGTCTATACTTTTCCTTTTTGGTAGAAATTATTAGCCGGTCTGGTTCGATGGGGTTATTGATGGACCTTCGCTATTCATTTCCTGTGCCTGAGGTGTGCATAGGCTGAAGATGTGTCTTTTTTTTGGGAGACGTATTACGCGGGCTCGCTGGCACAGTATGGTGAACTGAGAGCCAGCGCATACCATGGCTACATGTCAGTTGTAGCCTTGTAGGCGCATTAGCAAGTGGAGGCGGTTACATCGTGAGCTCTAATCCCTAAGAACCCGATAACTATATGGAAAAAAGTTCCGGTCGGGCTGTGGCGCTAAGCCAAGGTGAACAGCGAACACCTGGACTGCCACAGATAGAAAAACCAGATAGCCGGTGCCAACCAAAGCATTTTGCCGCTTGGTATGATAAAACGCTTCAGATGTGCTATGGTGCCACCCACAACGTGGACTTCCACGAACAAGAAAACCAGACAGCCAGTGCCAACCGAAGCATTTTGTCGTGTAGTGTGGCGGGTTTGTTGTCCTATCTCTTGTCAGAACAGGCTAAGAGAAAGACATCTGCGCAAAGAAATGTGAAGGAAACGGGAAACTCTAGGGACGCAGCAGACACAACATTTCTAAGCCCCATAAAGTATGCAGTTATTTCACTTTTATGAAATGATTTCTCAAAGAAGTCGTCGAATTAAATGAACCCACAATATTAAGGTGGCATTGTGATTCACCCTAGACAGTCATATTACCAACATAAAAGAATGGTTATGTACTCCTGCATGTGTTTTTGGGCTTGGAACTCAATAGTGTATCTCTTAATTTACACCTTCATTCTTTGAGGGGTCATTTAATTTTTACTAGTGCTTTCTATTCAAGTTTTTAATATAGATAGTAGATGATGTTGGGGAAAGCAATAGGCTTTATAATATGATTGTTTTATTGGTTAGATAATATTTTCAACGAGTATGTCATATGTCAGCTACTTGCCTTATAAGTTTTTATATACTTACTATCTAGTTGTTTTTATCTTTCTCGCCATTTGTGGCTTCATTATCTTTTTCTTTCTTGCAGTTAACTGTGTAAATTGTGTGCTTGTATCGGGTAGGTTTTGCGTATAAAAGTTACTTTTTTAGCAATTACGTGTTACAGAATTATGCAATAATGAGAATATCCAATGGTTATCTGTTGTGTACTAGGGTCAGGGAGAGGCTCTTGCCCCCCTGGAGGCAAGATAGAAGAACTATTCTTCTGATCCTTGCTTTGCTTTATTCCTCACAGGGGTTTGCCTTTATATAGAGGCCTAAGAATCCGATCTAAGTAATAAGTAGTGGATCTTATCCATAGTTGGTTTAAGGTCCAAGTTAAAATATAGAGTATATTCCTAATTAACATGATAAACTTCCTAGCTGAGAGATCGTGGGGATCCTCTCCCTAATTTGGTGTTCTGTTGGCCATACAGTAGAGGTACATAACATCACACACCGCCTATACATGCAGCTTGTTCTCGAGCTGGTACGGTTGCAGCCCAAGGAAGCCCCAAACTGAAGAAACACACGATGCCGGTTCACCTCATGACATGGAACAACTTGTAGCTCTTTGGCCCTGCACCTGAACTGGAGGCCCTCCTGTCCTTGGGGAGAAGGCACCGTCTTGATCCGTTGCACGATTGCTGGAAGATGTTGAAACACTGCTACCCCATCTTCATTGTCACAGCCTTGCCCGTAGCCTGGAACACTTGTATATTCCATGTACATACATTTTTTTTGTAGAATACACACAAGCATGCGTATCATCGATTAATAGAAGGAAAGGGTGGAAGAACACCCGTCCACAAGGTTAGTCATGCCACAGAGGACATAACTCCTAATACAAAGCCTAAATCTCGCTGCCAGCCCACCTAGCTAGCCCGGCCATACATGCGCCCAAATCACGCTGAAAGAAGCCTGCCTGAATCCACTCTCGTGCTCTCAAAATGATCCTATCTATAACACCAGCAATGGATGGGGTGGCCCCATCGAACACAATGGCATTGCGGTGTAACCACAGCTCCCACAGAACCAAGGCCGCGAAGGTATTGAAATCCTTGCGGTGTGGTGGGCTTACTTGAGCCGAGGAGCACCAGTCCAGCAGGTTGTCGTCCGGTCCTGGCGCCGCCACACCCTCTCCCCATGCCGACACCGCTCTGAACCAAATCTCACGAGAGAAGACACATCCCAGCAAGAGATGATCCACCGACTCCTCCTGCTGAACACAGAACGGGCAGACATCCTGGTGTGGAGGCCTCTGAGCGCAAGCCTGTCCGAGGTCCAAATCCTATTCTTGAAGCTTAGCCAACAAAAGAATTTGCATCACACCGGTGCCCTGGACTTCCAGACAATGGAGGCCCCCAGGTCGGCCTCTCTCCCTACAAACTTACTCGCGTATGCCGATTTCACCGAGAAGACGCCCGAGGGTTCCCATGCCCACCGGATCCTATCCGGGGTCTCCTGATGCAGGTCAATCCCCTCAAGTCTGGCCCATAGCTGTAAAAGTTGCATCAGCTCCGTCTGGGACAGGTTACAGCCAACGTCACGTGCCCAAGCTCCACCCAGCGCCTCCGCCACCGACCTCGTATCACAAGTGTGGCTTGACCCTGCTATATACAAGCGGAGCTATCTTCTGCAGCCTCCGACCATCAAGCCAGCGGTCCTCCCAGAAGAGGCAATCCGTGCCACTTCCCACGTCCACTATCGCTACCGCCTGGATGATCATCTTAGATCGGGGTGATGTGTCAATCGTGAGGTCCGACCACGGCCGCTCCGGGTTACTCCGCCTCAACCACAACCAGCGGCTCCTCAAGGCGGTATTCATCCACCGCAAGTTAGGGATACCCAGGCCTCCAGCCCATTTGGGTTGGCACACGATGTTCCATGTACATACATAGCCAATCTTTGTTACGGGCATGCATGCACATCCTTTGTGGAAATACTTCCTTTAATTGTGTTGTCATATATACCTACTACCAAACAGTGAGGAGTATATCCCAACTGCTCTCTGAAGACTGAACTGTCTATCAGGTATTGTTGTCCGCAAATTAAAATTAAATCATTCGCTTGTTCTTCAGATTTGAAATGGACAATATCGAAGCAGCGGCAAGAGGAGGATTGGAAGTGTGAACGCAAAGAGAAGAACTGAATAAGGTAAATGCAACAGTTTGTGTATATTACATTATTACTGCCTGCTGTTACTATCCGTTTTCCGTTCCACACGGGACTTACTGTCAGTGGCACAGCGGGCTGTTGATAATCAGTAGAATTCATAATGATTGGATATAAATGGTTTCAGAAAGGGCAAGCTGGCCAGAGTGAACCTGAGGACATATTGACCCTGATGTTACGGCTATGCTGGGTTTCGGCGCCTCAAAGATGTGAAGGCATGGTCGTAGGCTCGTTGTTATATATGGACCTGGATCACAAGCTAGCTCCAGATACAGCTCTCTGATGCAAAACTTAATACTGGACCGATCAAACTCTGTAATGGATTTAATGGTATATGCATTATCTTATAACTGGGGATTAATTTTCTAGGACTTGGAAGAACTATTTGTGACTGCTATACATGACAGTGTCTGTGTAATGATGCTTCAGGGTCAGTTTGTGGTAAGTGATTGATCATGTTAGTTGCAATAAAACAATACATCTGGATCTTGCTGGTGGTTTTTGGTTTGAAAACGTGTGTGATAGTTTTATCCTAACTAAATAGTTACTACAGTAGAATGCACATGGGTAAAGAATTAACCTTTCCAGACCAACATCTCTTCTGGAACATAATTACTCCCTCCGTATGAAAATGTAAGATGTTTTTTGATACAATGAAAGTGTCAAAAAACATCTAATATTATGCTACAGAGGTAGTATGCTTTGTTGGAGATCTGGAACATAACAATGTACTAGTTTCACCTGAAGGTGGTTTTCAATTTGGCTCTCCTGGTCCACATGTTCTTTCCTTTTTCTCTCTCGTACGCAGCAACCTTACTTTGGATTCCCCATCTCTCTCAAGCCATTGATGATTGCCATTGCCTCTGCTCCAATCCGTCTTCTCGCTTCTACGAATCCTGATGAGTCCTCCAGTGCAATCTCCTTCATTCCCATTGCCTTCCTCCCCGCCTCATCAGCTCTCTTCTATGGTTCTATGGTGAGTGCCGGTGTCTGCGGCCAAAAGCCGCAATCG
Organism: Bromus sterilis; assembly: GCA_950022295.1. Lineage (NCBI taxonomy): Eukaryota > Viridiplantae > Streptophyta > Magnoliopsida > Poales > Poaceae > Bromus > Bromus sterilis. Next base: position 438,666,164 of record OX465595.1, read on the forward strand.
AATCCTGATGAGTCCTGCAACCAGCGAACTGTGGTGTTGCGATCGAAGCTGCGGCTGGTGGCATGGCGATGAGCTGCAAACGGCTCCTCAGAGATGGCGTCGAAGAGCATGCTGCCGTCTTCTGGAACTGACAATATGGGAGCTGCAAGCAGTTTTTCGGAGAGCTTCAACCAATCATGGGTGGTTCTATGATAAACAGAGGGCGGCGGAGGGAGAGGTATTTTTTGCTGGTTTTCCTTCTTGGATGAACACGCACTCTTCAGGAGTTTTCCCGGGTAAGGTGATTGCCGTAGGTAAAGGGTTGGGCTATGTCGATATGTGGAAGGGGATTCTGTACCGCAATGTGCTCCAAGAAAATGTGACGGCGAAGTTCTTTCCATTGCCCAACCCGCTACCCAACAACCAAAAGTACTATCATGGAGGACACCACTTCCGCGGAGGAGTGCCGGCACGGTCGCCTCCACCGGTGGTTCTATGGTCAGATGTGTTGAGATGGAAGATTTATACTGTTTCACAACCATCTCTGACTCTGATGCCAATGAACTCAGTGATTCGAAAATCGATCCAACCAAGCCGGCGGTAGAGCGCAGATTTGTTGGTTGGAGGCTAGTGATATGGGCCAGGGATATCTCTTTGGGCCATTGGCACAAGGAGAGTACGCTTCATGCATGTTGATGAACTTGGATCTATCTCCCTTCTTGTTCATGCTACAAGCGTGTAGGATTTCCTGGAGCTCCAAATATGCATCTAAAGCACCTGCTATCAGCTTGTCCCATCTTGTGTGGTGATGATATTGTTTGTCTCTCCTCCAAGCTGGATAATATGGATCGTCATGCTTGGATTGTCACTGTTGACATGAGGAAGAAAGCAGTGGGAGGGCTGGTGCCATATTATGATGACAGGATGATGTTTTTTTGATCCATCCTACATTTCCTGTGCCCTGAAGAAATATTTGAAGAATGAAGCAGATGGAGCTGGTTCTTTTATGAAAGATGCTCGTTTGCTTCATGGCAAACGTAAACGTTCGCTTCTGGAGAACACAAGCGACAGTTTCCAACCAAAGAAGACATTGGGTCACCCGACCATGAAGCAAAAACATTTTTTGGTTGAGTCATCTGCCACAGGAGCGCCACCATAGCAGCCCATGCAGCACTCTTCAGGGATGACTAGCAGGGGAAGGCGCGGCGTAAAAATGTTTGTAAAAATGTTTATAGTAGTGCACATCGTTGGCTTGATTATAAATATACAAAGAATATTTAGTTTTGAATGATGTATAGTCGGTCAAATTTATTAAAAAACTAAAGGTATTTCCAAAACGTTCTTTTTTTTTCATAGTGAACCAGATAAATGGAACTTGATCATGGAATTATTTCATCGTATTTGGTTGTAGCAAAAATGAGGGTCAATGGCAGTTTTCCTCACTCGTTGCAGCAAAAAACGTGGCACTCTTTTACATAAATGTATGTTAACACTGAAATACATCTAGATATATCTGTTTGAGCGAAAATAATGATCGGTGGTAGCTTTTCTGTCACTGTTGAAGCAAAAATTGTGACGCCGTTCGCGGCAACCACGCTCTCTTAAATTGATGTATGTAGCACTAAAATATATCTAGATACATCGTTGAAGCAAAAAATGTGGCGAGCGGCCACACTCTCTTAAATGAATGTATTTAACACTAAAATATCTAGATACATCTATTTAAGCGATAAATAATATGGATAAGAGATTGTAGTATTTTCTATCCACGTTTAAAAAAATATATGTATTTGACATTAAAATACATTTAGATATCAAAAATAATAGCATAGGACGTGCATGTTTTGACCGTAACAGTGCTATTTGGCAAACCGGTGGTCCAGATAATGGTAGCATGTGACGGTACCGTCCATATGGAGTTTTCGACTAAAAAAATAATATAAATACTCGATAAACAAATGACAAGCAATATAGCCTTGACTTCGCCAAGAGTCATACAAAATACGCTTAGCAAACACATTACATCCGGTAAAATTAACAAAAAACTCAATAAACACTAGATGCTCGGAAAAATGTGGTCACGTGGCATGATCTTCCATTGTTCCTGGGTTCGTGACGGCGGGTATTCTTTATCGAGATCCCATGTATCAGCGCTTAACAAACTATGGCATTCTTTAAACTCCTCGACCTACTCTCAACTGACATATAGCTAGCAGCCGCCACCTCCTCCGCTTCCCTGTCGGCATGCCTCCTCCCCCCCCTCCACGTCGCCGCCATGTACCCAGGTATGATCGGTGCTCCTCCTCTCGGTGGCGCATTCCGATGACTCCCAGACAACCAAGGTGAGATTTTGCTAACATCATTTATTGTTCAATTAATTAATTTTTAACAAATTAAGTTATTATAGTTAGTGGATGTTCTAATATTGTTTGTTGATAAATATTTAGTTAGGTTAATATGAATTGGATGATATATACAAAAAAAACGGAAATTGGCAAATGTTAATTTATATTACAAAAAAAATGATGTTTTGTTAAAATATGGATATGTTTTTGTAAATGTGATCTTTGATATGTGTGGTATATAGTGTTATGTGTTACACATTGTTTTACTTTTTTGTCACGAATAATGAGATACTCTTATACTCCTAGAAGGCATGGCGTTTGGTCGTACTCATGAATGAAAATAATGTTACACATGGGTGGTGGATCTGTCAAAGGCATGACCTTTGCTGGTTCTCGGGGTGATCTGTTGCAGGGCGGCAACCCTTGTGGCGGGAGGCGCTTTATTCGGGCTAATTGCGCGTGTCGGGCAGCCATGGCTACTTGGGTGGCATGGCTGCGGGTGGTTGGCGGAGCGGGGGTACATAACTTTCCCAATTCGTGCATTGGTTAATGGCGACAACGTCCGTGGACGTCGTGTCCCTCCTTGCAGGTTTCGTCGCGATGCTCCCCCTCTCTTCGTGTTTCTCCGAGTAAAAACTTGATCTTTAGATCGAACGGTGGCGGCTATCCGTGGTTGTGCCCTTTTTGGAGGCATCTTCTTGTAGTCCAGGCTTTGGCGTTGTCCGTCTCACCTCTCCCCGGTTACTCTTAAATCGCCAAACCGGCTAAGCTCTCGCCCATGCCATGCTTTCGTATTGTCAGCGAAGACTCATTCCCTGGCTGAGACATATGTGATTTAATTAGAACTCCGTAACAGGACAATCAATGCAAAGTTAACACATTACAATTCTAGAATGAAAAAGATTGCCTCCGCGTCTCACGTGCGCACACTATTAATCCTTTTTCTTGGTGCAATCGGACCGCACAGAAGCTGCAGTTGTTACATTAAAATGCTAGTATTATTTTTATATCTATGAACGAAACGAAAACTCCATATGGACGGTACCGTCACATGCTTGTCAAACAATCTATGTACCAAACATCCGTGAATTTACACTCGGTAATCAGGCATATACTTGGTTGAGATGGGTTTTCTTGTAGTGTAAAAGGTTGCGTGTGTGTGGGACACATGCATGAATTGTATGTGTAAGAATTAACTACCTTTATTTAACGATAAAGGTTAAAGAGGAAACGTATCATATCTGCTAAGCTAATCAAAAGGAAAAATAAATAATCGTACGTAGGTGTTAAACCTTCAAAAGGGAAAGCACCATACATGTTGGCATTCCAAACTAACACATGGTTTTTTTGGAGGATACAAAACATGGTGATCCATGGAAGGTCGTTATGCCTATCGTGTTGTGAGGTACATATGATGTTCCAGAGAAAATAATGATGAAGATAAAGCGAATAAAGAAGTCTGTCAGGAATCATGCATTTCTACGACAAATCGTATTGTTGCTGATGTTGAGGCGGGAGAAGGTGAAGTTTTCTCTGGACATCTACACTAGAGTATCTCATTATTCATGACAAAAAAGTAAAACAATGTGTAACATATAGCACTATGTAACTCACATATGAAATATCACGTTTACAAAAACATATCCACCTTTTAACAAAATATATAATTTTTTGTACTGTAAATTAATATTTTCTAATGTCCTTTCAAATTTGTTGTATATATCATCCAATTCATATTAACCTAACTAAATATATATCAACAAACAATATTGTAACAACCACTAACTATAATAACTTAGTTTCTTAACAATTAATTAACCAATAAATGATGTTAGCAAAATCTCACCTCAGTTGCCTGGGAGTCGTCAGAATACGCCACCGAGAGGAGGAGCACCGACCGTATCGGTGGACATGGCGGTGATGGGGAGGAGGAGGAGGAGGCGCGACGACGGGGAAGAGGAGGAGGTGACGGCTGCTAGCTAGGTTAGCCGAGAGCCGATCGAGCGGTTTTACAGAATGCTATAGTTTGTTCATTGTCGATACATGGGATCTCGATAAAGAATACCCACTGTCACGGAGCCGTGAACAATCGACACATATCTTTCTATATAGCTTGTCATTTGTTAAAACGGTTTTTCTTGCAGTTGAAAATGTTGTGTGTAGGATAATACGTGCCATTCCTTAGCAAGTCTTCAGTAGCATTCCCTTTCTCTCAGGTGCTACTTTTGGTGCCTCCATTTAGTCTGAACCCTAAACTACGATACCACTGAAAATTCCCAGCTGCAGAGAAGAAAGATCCTACTGGAGGTGCTGAATGACTTCACTGATGAAACATCCGTCTTGACGACCATCAGCGTAGCACTAGACCACATAGCAACAGACTGAGATGTTAGTACTTTGGACATACTCCTTTAAAAGGCATGTAATGCTGAATGACTTGAGTGAGGGAAAATAGACATACGAGTTTTCCTCAAAGAGCAGACAAAATGATTTATACGAAGCTCCCAGACTAATGCAAAGATACTCACTTCACCACAAAGAGCAAAAAATTGCAGTTTTTTTCAGACATTGCAATTGGATACTCAAGATGGCAAACATTGCGATTCATAAGCAAAAAATTTAACAGATCAAATAATGGATGATAGCAATTTCCATCTTTTTTGGATAAAGGGCTTTATTACTCAAAAGGTTTAAGCAAGTACATCCGGCATCTGCATAACTGAGATGCACACAGCCGCAAAACGTTAAAAGGAAAATAAAAAAATGCGCACGACAAGTTACAACTCAATTGAACTATCGCGCTCATGGTAGCTCTATACGTAGATCACGCGGACACCCATGTTGGATAAAAATATCCCTCGCCACCTTTTCCAGTCGTGCACATGCCTCCATAAAAAGGTCTCGATATTCCACCCGTTCATCGGTAAAGAACCCGCAAGCAAGAGAATTTTTTATCGAAAAATATCTTGTTATTTCTACATAGTCAGAGCGACCATATTACGGCAAGCGCTCCTACCCTAAGAATGGTTTTAAGCTTATTATCTATCCCATGAAGCCAACTGCCAAAAATATTAGCAACGGATGTGGGTTGATATAAGTTTGAAGCCATTTGGATAGCTGACCAAATAGAACGTGCAACCTTACAAGTGAAGAAAATATGTTTTATTGTCTCATCATGAGCACATGAAACACATTTTTTGCTTCCTTGCCAATTGCGTTTGACAAGATTATCTTTCGTTAGAATGACACCTTCATAAAGATACCATGCAAAGACCTTAATCTTTACATGGAATTCACAGAGAATTTTCCATTCCTATTTAGATTCCAACGAAACTCATCATGGCCTTGTGACAGTTGCACTACCGTCAACCGTTCTAACAAGGCATTCCAACACACAAGTCTCGGTCCGATTAAGTCTCTCCTGAATGTAACATTGGGGGGTGATTCTTGCATGACCGTAACCAGTGTATTGTCCTTATGTCGCACAATGTTATATAGGGCCGGATATTGATCTTGGAGGGTGGCATTTCCTAGCCATACATCCTTCCAAAATCTTATCTCCGAACCATCTTAATCTTGAAAACTCAAAAGCGATAAAAGTCTTTCTTTGTCGCCATGAGACCAACCCAAAAGTGTGAATCTCCAGGCTTCCATACAACCTGAGATAACGCTTTTGTACCGATGTATTTTTGTTTAAGGAGCGTTTGCAAGACACCATCCGAAGTGAGTAGCTTATACAACCACTTTCCAAGGAGGGCGGAGTTTTTGACCTGGAGGTCGTGTATACCCAACCCCCCTTGTTCCTTCGGCCGACAAACGACAAACTTTCATCTAGCTACCTGTATAGTGTATACACATCAACAGATGAGCATTGCCATTGAGGCAACAAGAACATGCAGCAGGAACATCCAATACCGCGTCTTAGCCTCTCAGGCATATGCACTACACCAAAATGGTTAGTTGCCGACGGCTTTTGCCGTCGGCATAGCCCAAAAAACCCTCGGCATAGGCTATGCCGACGGTGGCCGTCGGCATACAGCCGTCGGGGTCTCTTCCATCAGCAAAGCTCCAAAGGCCGTCGGCATACAAAAAACCGTCGGCATAGGAGCTATGCCGACGGCTTTTATAAAACCCTCGGCATAGATTTCCCCTCGGTAAAAAAAATACACGGCACCGTCCGTCCGACGCCGTTTGGACACATGTCATCACCACCTAGGTCCTGGTTGCAAAGATATGCCGACGGCAATCCCCTCGGCTTAGCTAGACATGTGGCGTTGCGCGGGTGCTCCTGGCACGAAGCTATGCCGACGGCTTCCCCCTCGGCATAGATTTATTAAAAAAACAAAAAAAACGGAGTCGCCGTTCAGATCCTAGGCCGACCGTGGTCGCCGCCGTGCGCCCGCCTGTGGTGTCGCCGTGGTGGCTGCGGCCGTTCCCGGCCGGAGCCCGTTGGTGCGGAGGGGCGCAGTGGCGTCGCCGGCGGCTGGAGGGGTCCAGTCGTGGTGGCTCGTCGTTGCCGTTGCCGCCCGTGGAGAGGATGCGGTGGAGGGGAGCGGTGGAGAGGAGGGAGGTCGCCGACGTTGGTGCGTAGGGACGTGGTGGCGTCGCCGGCGGCTGGGGGAGGGGTCCGGACGTGGTCGCCCCGTCGTGCCCGTTGCCTCCCGTCGTGGTGGTTTGTCGTGGCCGTGGCTGCCCGGTTGTTGCCGCCCGTCGTGGTGGTCCGACGTGGCCAGCGTGGCCGCCCGCCGTGGTCTCCGGTGGCTGGGGCTGCGGCGTGGTGTTGGCCCGAGGGATCCGCGCCGTTGCCGCTCGTCGTGATGGCCTGGCGTGGTAGGGAGCCGGCGGCCTGTGCATCGGGGTGGATGGGCGGCGGGCATGCTGGGAGGAGGGGCGTCGGGGCAGGCTGGGAGGAGGAGCCGCGGCAGGGAGGAGGAGGTGCGGCGGGGAAGGCTGGGAGGAGGAGATCGATGCGTCTGCTGAGAGGAGACCGAACGTGTGGAGGGGAAGAGGAGATCGCTGCGTGCGGTGCGTGGGGGGCGTGGGAACGTGGTGGGGTCCAGGCCTGGCGTGGTAGGTGGAGAAATTTGCCATGTCACTGATCCATGGCTCTACAATTCGACCAATGACAATAAAGCTCTTGGATTGTGCTTCTCTAGCAATTTAAAAAAATGATAAACAAAATAAAAAATAAACTAAAAAAATAAATCCTTTTACACTGATGTGTTTTATGTATAATTGTTGTCACCAAAAATTTTAAACATTAAATACAATAATTTTCTTATTACATTTCATTTTTTCAAAATTAAAAAGATCAGTTTTTGACATTTAGACCTAAGGAAAATAAAAATTTTGTACAAAAAATAGATTTTATATTATGCAAAGGTATGCATATTTGAATGGCCAACAAGTTTGTCAAAGGAAGTTTCAATTTTTGTTGCACGCAAAAACCATTTTTCATTTTCTGAGTGCCGAAAGTAGGGTCTTTTGTGAAGGATCTACCAAATATTTGATGTGAATTTGAATCAATCCATTTTTGTAATATACTAGACCATATTTTATTAACAATTGACCAAACTTTTCATGTAGAATGTTTGTTAGACACCTCTGCCGAAAAAGACAAATTGCCGCCGATTCAGCTGGAACTAGGTGAAATTTGAACTACAAATGCTTGATAGTTTGCTCTTTATTTTTTCAAAAAATCATTTCTAGGTGCACAAGTACTCATTTCATCAGAGATCCACCAAGAGTTTTGCAAGATTCCACCCCTAGCTATCACCGGACATGCCCCCCTCCCCCGTTTTGACCGCATTTGGAAATCGGTGCTTAAACAATTCAAAAAAAATCAAAAAAATGTAAAAACTTTGCATTCCATCCTAATTTATGCACTAGTAACCATACAAACCAACAAACTTGGAATAATGCAAATCTATTAAAAAAGTCTTCTCAAAATGAGCTATCGAGTATGAAGATTCATGACTTTCAAGCCAAATGGCCGAAGTTATAGCTAATTTCAAATGATAGTTTCACCAAATGATCTCATATTTTGCATATGTGTGTATATTTGAATGACCAACAAGTTTGCCAAAGAAAGTTTTCATTTTCGTTGCACGAAAAATCCATTTTTCATTTTTCGAGTGCCGAAAGTAGGGTCTTTTTGTGAAGGATCTACCAAATATTTGATGTGAATTTGAACCAATCCATTTTGTAATGTACTAGACCATATTTTATTAACAATTGACCAAACTTTTCATGTAAAATGTTTGTTAGACAACTCTGCTGAAAAAGACAAATTGCCGCTGATTCAGTTGGAACGGGGTGAAATTTGAACTACAAGTGCTTGATAGTTTGCTCCTTATTTTTTCAAAAAATCATTTCTAGGTGCACAAGTACTCATTTCATCATAGATCCACCAAGATTTTTGCAAGATTCCATTCCTAGCTATCACCGGTCATGCCTAAGATTGCTTCGCGGTGTGCTCGTTTCGACGTAAACACTAACTAGTTGTTATATTATTTTAGCTATGTAATTTTAAGAATATAGTATGCCAACAGAATATTTGCAAAATTATGAGCCTTAAACATATAAAAAAATTTAAAATTCATGCAGGTATGAATTACTTGTGATTTTCATAAACTATCAGGACCTATTTGCAAAAGTACATTATGTCACATTTTTAACATATCCAAAAGTAAAAACAAAGTGGATATTCATAATCTATGGAAAATTCTACCCCAAATTGATATATAATTTGCATATGTTTAAATTTAGATAGCTAAAATTGAATATTGAAAACCTTAAATTAAATTAATAATAAAAAAATGTTGCCGACGGTTAAGCCGTCGGCATAGCTCCAACGCCGTTAGCCTTCCGGCACCCCACTTGCCACGTGGCATCTATGCCGACGACTGGGGCCCTGGTTGCCTACGGCTAAACCTATGCCTACGACCACCGTCGGCATAGATGGAGGTATGCCGAAAGCCGTAGGCATAGATCCGGCCGTAGGCAACTATCGATTTTGGTGTAGTGATGATGGCAATTTCAGAACATTATATCTAGCTGAATCACATTTGAGACGGTGAACAATGTATTGCTAGTCTCTTCTGGAGAAGGTTCTGCATGAATTGTGTGTGTAAGAATTAACTACTGTACCTTTATTTAACGACAATGGTTAAAGAGGAAACGCATTTTATCTGCGAAGCTAATCAAAAGGGATAATCGTACGTAGGTGTTAAACCGGAGGTGTTTCGGATTGCCCGCGTGCTCATGTAATTGTAATTACGATTTGGGAATTAGCTTAGAGGTAAAGCTAACCGAAACTGTTTCTGATTAGCAGCCGGTGCGCATTGCCGCCATTTCCACTGTAATAAAAAGGGAGGGGCGCGGTGGTGATTCTTCTTCTCTGAGAACGACATACGCGTGCGTGCTAGACCTAGACCCTAGCTAGGTTTCCGGCGAATCAAGGCGATCGATCGAGATCAAGATGTCGTCGTCTCGCCGTGATGTGCTGCTCGCACCAGGCTTCACCTTCCGCCCGCAGCCCAACGAGCTGACCGACCTGTACCTCCGCTGCAAGATCGCCGGCGAGCCCCTCCCCGAAGCCGCCGCCCGCTTCATCCACTACAAGGACGTCTACTCCGCCGAGCCGGAGCTGCTGGTGAAGGACTTGGAAAAGGCTCCCGGCACCGGCAATGGCGAGGGCGCCCACAAGCAGCCGGTCTGGTACTTCTTCTCCCCCGTGCACTACGCCGGCGGCCGCAAGAAGAACGCTCGCGGCGGCACAGCCAGGAAGTCGCGCACGATCAAAGGCAACGCCGGCAAGCGCTGGCACTCAGAGCATGCCCCGAAGGCCGTGAAGGGAGGAAGCGCCTTGGGCGGCTACGAGCAAGACTTCTCCTACATGGTCAATGTTGTGAATCTTCAGAGATCTGAGAGATTTGAGCTAGGGATTGAAGAGAGCATTTGGGGAAATTCTGGATCGTTCCTCACCGATCCCTTCTCTCTGTACTAATTTATATTTCTTTGTACAATTTACATTTTAGACCCTAAGAAGACACCTAATTACATTATCCATACACCAACACTCCCCCTCAAGATGGGGTGAATACATCGTACATACCCATCTTGCTACAAAACATAGAAAACGTTTTTTCTGAGAGTCCTTTTGTAAGGATATCTGCTACTAGACTTGCTGAGGTTACATATGGAAGGCAAACTACTCCTCTATCAAGCTTCTCCTTGATGAAGTGACGATCAATCTCTATGTGCTTGGTTCGGTCATGCTTAACAGGATTATTAGCAATGTCAATTGCAGCTTTATTGTCACAATATAACATCATAGGCTTGCACCGGTACAGCCGCAACTCCACTAGGAGAATCTGCAACCATAATAACTCACATAAGCCGTGAGCCATGGATCTAAACTCAGCCTCCGCAGTAGATCGAGCCACTACACTCTGCTTTTTGCTTCGCCATGAAACTAGGTTACCTCCAACAAAAGTGCAATAACCCGACGTTGAGCGTCGGTCATCTAGAGAACCTGCCCAATCGGCGTCAGTATAGCATTCAACTTGTAAAGCCCCTTGTCTGGTATATAAGAGGCCTCTCCCTGGGCACCCCTTAAGATATTGTAGGATCCTATTCACAGCTTCCATATGAGATGACTTCGGATCATGCATATATTGGATAACTACACTCACAGCAAAGGCAATATCTGGACGGGTATGGGACAAATATATCAGCCTTCCAACTAGTCTTTGATAGCGTTCCCGGTCAACTGGTTTACCTGCATCGCTACTTAACCGATGATTTTGTTCAATAGGTGTAGCTGATGGTCGACAACCAAGCATACCTGTTTCTTTAAGTAGATCCAAGATATACTTTCGCTGTGAGAGGAAGATACCTTTTGAACCTTGTGAGACCTCTATACCAAGGAAGTATCTTAAGTGCCCCAAGTCTTTCATTTCAAACTCATGTGCAAGGTACTGTTTCAAATCTGCAACTTCCTCGGAATCATCTCCAGTAATCACAATGTCATCTACATACACTATTAGGATTGCAACTTTGCCATTAGTGTGCTTATAAAATAGTGTATGATCAGCATTGCTTTGGAGGTAACCTGTTTTTAGCATGGCATGTCTAAAACGGTCAAACCAAGCTCGAGGTGATTGCTTTAAACCATATAAAGAGCGATGTAGGCGCATCACTTTTCCAAGAGTTTGACTTGACTCAAACCCGAGTGGAATGTGCATATATACTTCCTCTTGAAGGTCTCCATGAAGGAAAGCATTCTTCACATCCATCTGATAAATATCCCAGCCTAGGTTTACAGCACATGATATTAGTGTCCTTATCGAATTCATCTTTGCTACTGGTGCGAAGGTCTCTTCATAATCGATTCCATATGTTTGTGTGTAGCCCTTTGCAACAAGGCGTGCTTTATATCTGTCCACCTTACCCTCAGGAGTGTGCTTAATACTGAAGACCCACTTACATCCTACAGGTTGCTTACCTGGTGGCAGATCCACGAGCTCCCAAGTCTCATTCTTCTCTAAGGCTTTCATCTCATCAAGCATAGCTTCCTTCCATTTTGGGTCCTCTATAGCTGTTTTCCAATTAGATGGTGTGGACACAGAGTCTAAAGAGGCAATAAAGCTTTTGAAGGGTGAACTACAATATTCATAGGAAATGAAATTGGCTATGTCATGTTTAGGTCCAATAAAGTCTTTGAGGTGTCCTGGGATGTTCCGAGCTCTAGCAGGTTTTCTCAAGGCAATAGGTTGGTCATCTCGAGCATCATGAATAGATAATTGACTATCACTCTGACATGTCGTGCTAATAGGAACAATGGAACTAGAAGAGTTAGTGTTAGTACCTGGGTACTTATGCATGTGAAGCTCACCGTCTTGTAAATGAAGTGTAGAGTTTTCTTCTGTATCATGTGTGTCTCCATGAGCAGAATCACTAATACACCCATCATTATTTGTCTCCTCCCCCTGATTCTGAACATTATCAAGGATGGGTAAACCACCTGAAGTGGAAACAAGAATAGGTCTTAATGGAGAACTTGCATTATCATTCTCCCCCTCTTGTTGCACTTCAGGTGGGGTTAAGGCAATGCCAATGTCACTGGTTGGGCCATAATATGATTCATGTTCACGGAACGTCACATCCATGCTCACAAAAAAACGACGCTCCGAAGGACACCAACATCTATAACCCTTTTTCGAGGGAGAATAACCCACGAAAACACATTTGAGGGCACAAGGATCTAATTTTCCTACATTGTTTCTATAATCATGCACAAAGCAAACACACCCAAAGACCTTTGGAGGAACGACAAAATCATTAGATTTCATGAGACACTCAGCAGGAGTCCTATGACCAAGAACCCGAAGAGGCATACGGTTTATCAAATATGTTGCCGTTTTTATTGCTTCTCCCCAAAGAAATTTAGGCACATTCATTGTAAACATAAGTGAGCGTGCAACCTCAAGCAAATGTCTGTTTTTACGCTCTGCAACACCATTTTGCTCTGGAGTGTTAACACAAGTCGTTTGATGTTCAATGCCATTCGAGGAAAGGAACTGTCCAAATTCTCGGTTGATATATTCAGTTCCGTTGTCTGACCGCAAGGTTTTAATAGTTACCCCATGTTGATTTTTAATAAGAGCACATAGATCTTTAAAAACCGAGAACACATCACTCTTATGCTTCAAAAGATAAAGCCAGGTGTACCGACTAAAGCAATCTATAAAAGTCACAAACCATCGATGTCCAGAAATGGAGTGAACCTCGGAGGGTCCCCAAACATTTGAGTGAATCATTTCAAACGGTTTGACACTCCTTAAGCCTATACTAGGATAGGAACCCCTCGTATGTTAGCCAATTCACAAGCATCACATACCAAGAGCTCCCTGGGAAACAACTTAAAAAGAGATGGGTAAATACGAGATAATGCAGCAAAAGAAAGATGTCCAAGCCTGCGATGGTGTAGTAGTAGTTCTTGCTCAGGAGACACGCATGATGCAAAAGCAACTTCATCACTTCCTTCATCAAGATAGTAGAGTCCATCATGCACGGCCCCAGTCCCCAACAATCTCCCCGTGTCTAGCTCCTGAAAAGCACAACATGTAGGATCAAACCAACCTCTACAATTAAGGGATTTAGTAATAGAGCTAACTGACAAGAGGTTGACTGGGAATTTTGGAACATGTAGGACAGGGGATAAGGACAATGTCTTAGTGCAGCTAATAGATCCACGTCCTGCTATAGGTGCCATGGATCCATCAGCTACACGTACCTTGTCCTTACCAGAGCAGGGTATATAGGAAGTGAATAAATTTGAGAGGCATGTCATGTGGTTAGTAGCTCCTGTATCAATAATCCAAGATTTTGGTTGTATTGTAGAAGTGTGGGCCTGATAATGTGGCATACCTTGGTCAGAAGTGACATAAAGGCTAGCCTCAGCTTTAGAGGAACCCTGAGAGGAAGAGGAACCTTCTGAGAGTTTAAGCTTGGAAGTGAAATCCTCAAGAGCTCGCACATCTACCACTGGCAGTTCCCTTGTGGATGTAGTGAGATTAGCTTGTCTTTTATTTTCTCCCTGGACTCCCCCTGGCCGAGACTTCCCTTTTTCCCACCAAGATGGATAGCCATGCAACTCAAAACACACATCCTTTGTGTGTCCAGTCCTTTTGCAATGGTTGCAAAATTATTTGCTTTTATCTACTTTACCAAACGACCTTGGAGCATGATGAGCTTGTATGGATAGAGCTGCGCGTGCATCTGATTTTTCCTGGTCATGCTCCTTGGGTTGAGCAAGACGAGTCTCCTCCTCGATTACACTTGAGACAATATCATCGAGGCTTAGCCATTCAGTTTTAGAAAATATTAGCTGACGGCGGAGATCAAATTCCTGATTTAGGCCATCAAGGAAAAGCTTGCCCACAAGTGGTTCAAACCAGGTATGGTGGATAGCCATGTCATTCTTGTCAACAGGTTGGAATGGATGGTAATAATGCAACTCCCTGTACAATTTTTCCATCTCACCAGCATACTCGGTCACCGATTTTAATCCTTGCTTCAAGTGAATCAACTCTTGCATGATACGAGTAGCCTGCATCTTATTTGATTTTCCTGAGAATTGCTTCTCCAAAGCTGTCCACACTTCAGATACAGTGGCCATAGTTTCGACTTGTTCTCGAATCGATGGCTCCATGCTCCCTAATAACCAGACCAACACCCTGTCATTGATCTGTTTTTTACTAGTGCCACTTTCATGTTTCTCTTCATCGGCACTCAGCAATTCTTCATAGCCATGAGAACTCAGAATTAACTGGGCATGTCGTGCCCAGCTGATATAATTGCCAGGTCCAGCCAGCTTCACTGGATTAGGCTCAAGCGCATACTTGACTGCTTCAGGAACCACTTTGAGTTGTTGTTGCTGCTCAAATACTTTGCTAAAAATTTCATATAACTTCTCCACACTAGTATCGGTTGATTTCTCCTTCATTGGATCTTCCATGATTTATCAACACCAAACAAGGGCTAATCACTCAGACCGGGTTTTTAACACACACAGGCAGCACAAACAGAGTATAAGCAGAGTTGACAAGTTGCTACTAAATATACTAGCGCAAGTAGCTTCCAAATGCACACAGGCTGCACAAGTATTTAAATCCGGCCATCAAGCAGGGATGATCTATCCGGCAACACTAATCTCAGTTTTCCAAAGCCAACCACAAGTACTACTGTCACTATCAATTTGCTACAGGAAGCCAGCTTACTGCATAGAACGGACGGCACAACAGCACTGGAATCGAAGTATTCACAGCTGCACCGGACGGAAGATCCACATGCAGTCGTAGGTTGGTCGCAGGCTCGTAGCTCTCCTTATCGTAGCTTCGAGATGATAGTCGCAGGACACAGCAGCCGCTCGCGAACAGCGGCAGATCGAATGCCCGCGGCCGTAAATCACGGCGACACAGCACCGCGATCAGCCGTCACCAAGATCGAAATCACACAGGAATAACCTGCTCTGATACCATGTTATGAATCATCAGAGATCTGAGAGATTTGAGCTAGGGATTGAAGAGAGCATTTGGGGAAATTCTGGATCGTTCCTCACCGATCCCTTCTCTCTGTACTAATTTATATTTCTTTGTACAATTTACATTTTAGACCCTAAGAAGACACCTAATTACATTATCCATACACCAACGGACAGCCACTCTTCGTCGTCGTCATCGTCGTCGGGCAGCAAAAGCCAAAGCGTGAGGGCCGGATGGATCATGTATGAGTACGGCATCTCGGAGGAGCACGGCGGCGGCGACCTCGTGCTCTGCAAGATACTCCCGTCCGATCGCACCGGCCAAGAAGCGGCCACGTCCAAGGAGAGGAAGGCAGCGGCCTACGGCAACCCTCAGGAAGATCCTACTCCTACATCGAGCGCGCGGCCACGATACACACCAGAGCTTGTGGGGAGCGTCGAGCCCAAGACGCCGACGACGACCACCGGAGACGATCTCGAGGCAGCTCTGTTGCCGGAAGCAGCGGAGTTGGACAACTTTCGCCTCCACCAAGAGGAAGAGATGGACTGGTTTGCCAACCTTGATCCTCAGCCGGAGAAGAACCACATCATGCCGGTGACCGAGCCGACATGCGCAGTAGCAGCTCCGCCAGAAGCCAGCAGCGACTTCTTCTTGAATGTCGAACAAGAATTCGCTCGCTTATATCGTGGGCCAGGAGGACTGCCAGCAGCTCAGCCGGAGGTGGAGGAGGACGCCGCCGGCCTGGTCGTGCAGACCATCACCGCAGACCGCCGGATGGATGCGATCCCTGAGAAGGAGGAGGAAGCTCAGCCAGAGCCTGACGTCATCTACGGCTTGCCTTGTCCAGACTTCTCACCTGAGATGATCCGAAGGTGCAGCATCATGCCGTGGCCGTCACCTAGATCCATGGCCGCCATCTTGTCGGGCCTGTAGTTCATTGTAGTTTCGCTCGGTCTGAGAATGTGAGAGATCTGAGCTTGTTAATTTGCAAACGTTGTACTCTGTAATATGTAACGATCAAATAACCACTTTTTTGTGTTATAGTTGTATATAGTCAGAAGACTTGTTCATGTGTTTGATGTTGTTGCCTACATCCATGACAATGTCTGCCTGTAATCTAGTTATATTTTTTGCTTAGTCTGCCATTACTAAGAGATCTTTGCTCATGTACAACAGTATACTAAGTGTCATTTCCGAAAGATCATACTAGTTTTTTTTTTTTCATGTGATGTTGATATGGTTTTTCTCAGTCTTCCAATCATGATGTGCCATATCATGGACTAGGTCGTGCAGCAGGCCACATTGGAGAGGTACCGATGGTGTACTCGTGCGGACTCTGAATTTAACTGAAAAACTCGACAACTGACTAACTGAAGAAGAATTTGACTGAAAATTCAAATTCGACAGCTAACTAACTGAAGAAGCGAAGCAGCTAAACTAACTGAAAGTTAGCAAAGCGTTTGTTTTGTACTCCGATTCCATGGGCTTAATGCGTTGTACTAGTGGTTTTGTTGTGCGTTTTGTTTGCTCATTCTGGCCATGCATGTTAGAAACTTCAACATCTTTTGAATTTAGTTACTATGGAATAACATCCCAAACACTTTCAATTTTTAGACAGAGAACCAGCAAGAGTAGAAAAAAATCACCTACTCCTGTTGAGAAGCAGAACACTCTCTTTTTTTTTGCGGGGAGAAGCAGAGCACTCTCGACCCACTGTTGCAGCCAAAGAAACATGTAAGTCATAGTTATCATATTTCTCAAATATGAAATGTAGCTCGGAGTATCACGTAGCCACATTCATACACACATTTTTTTTTCTCCTTTCAAAGTCCCCACTCTGCAGCTTTGCATCATAGAGCTGTGTCTGGCTGATTCTATATTGAGAGTTTGAGACCTCGGTGCATGTAGCAACAACCACGGACCACCATGTCTTTTGGCAACAACACCCTAAGGAGAAGATAGCAGCATTCACATCTTCTAGGTGCTGAACCCTCTGAAACCCATCGTAGCAGCAACATCTGGATCCATGTCCTCAGGTCCATTCTGGCCAGCCTGCTCTTTCTGAAACTATTTGATATCCAGTCATTATGAATTCAAACAGGCAATGTATATACATACAAACACGGTAGCGCTTAACTTTTTCTCTTTCTTTTAATTTGTGTTGACGCTTCCTCTCCTCCTCACCTTGTTGTTTCTATATTCTCTCATCCAAATCTGAAGAACAAGAACAGGTCAAGGATGTAATTTTAAATTTCAGTCAGCAATCTGATAAATAGTACAGCCTTCAGTGGGGACTGGGAAACATAGCCCTTTACCTTTTTGGTAGGAATAAGTCTATAAGCCTTATGTGTGATGCCTGCAAAACAATGATAGGAAGTATCTCCAAAAATGAAACCAAACTGTTCGTCTCCATTATCTCCTGCAACTAGTTGCCTTCAGAACACTGATAACCAATGGATATTTCTTGCAACTAGTAAGCCTAGCTGGCTAGCTCGTTGAGTTTACGGTATCACCTTGCAATTGATGTTTCCGGATATTGCAAAGAGCAGATTCCAGTGGTACGGCATTTTGTAACTTTAGCTCAGATTCCAGTTGCTGCCAAGTTATTGTGACTCTCTTCTAATTATAAAATTCGACATGTAATCTCCCATCAGCTTACCAGAACTGTTGCTGCATTTTATAAAGTTCATAATCCTAAGAATTCCAAGTTTTAACACGAAGAATATATGTCAGCTGCTGTGTAC
Organism: Bromus sterilis; assembly: GCA_950022295.1. Lineage (NCBI taxonomy): Eukaryota > Viridiplantae > Streptophyta > Magnoliopsida > Poales > Poaceae > Bromus > Bromus sterilis. The sequence goes on from OX465595.1 coordinate 438,684,281, forward strand.
ACGAGAAACATATGTCCTTTGCATGTCAAACCTTTGGCCTAAATGTTCCTCAAATTTTACCATGCTGTTGTGGCATGCACCAAAAGCAAGGCCATCAGAGATGTGATGAGCACACACTGGGAGCTCCCTGGAGAGAAAGCTTTCAGGTATTCTGGTGATGACTGGCTCCAAAATCTGCTTGATCCATGTTCCGAGTTAAGGGCAACTCCAACGCGCAGACGCAAACGGCCGCGCGATTTGTCCGGAATTAGTCCGTTTGCGTCAGCTGGAGCGCCGCTGTCCGCGCGCGTCCGCACTTCTGTGGTCGCTTTGGCCAACGCGCGAGCGCATTTGGGCGTTGTCCGTGCGTCGGCGCCCAAATATACACAATTTTATCAAATTTTCATCAAACATAGTCTCAAATAACAAGTAGTTGAACACACAGAAAATAAATAGTTTTACAAGCTCAAATAAATATAGTCTCAAATAGTTATTACAACCAAATTAAAATTAATAAAAGTACATACATCTACTGGTTGCCAACGTGTGTCCACATGTGCTCAACCAAATCATCCTGGAGCTGAATATGTGTCTGATAATCTTGCATCTCGGCATGAAACTGGATGAACCGTGCAAACATAGCAGGTACACGTTGAGGCACAACATTTGCGCCCTGGTACTGGAAGCTCTACTGGTCGATATCCTCTGGACGCTTATCCTCAACGATCATGTTGTGCATGATCACACAAGCAGCCATCACCTCCCACATCTTCTTTGAACTTCATGTTCTAGCAGGATGTCGAACAATAGTCCAACGAGACTGAAGCACACCGAATGCACGCTCCACATCCTTTCTTGCGCTCTCTTGTGCTTGAGCAAACCTAGCCCTCTTCTCTTCTTGGGGGTTTGAGATTGTCTTCACAAGGGTTGACCACTAAGGATATATACCATCTGCAAGGTAGTATCCTTTGGTGTAATGATGGTCAATGACCTCAAAGTTAACCTCCGGGATATGCCCCTCAGCTAGTCTAGCAAACACAGGAGATCTCTGAAGCACATTGATGTCATTATGAGAACCAGCCATGCCAAAAAAAAGAATGCCATATCAAGAGATCCTGAGATGCTACCGCCTCAAGTATGATTGTGCAAGCTTTCACATGGCCTTTGTAGTGTCCCTGCCAAGAAAATGGATAATTCTTCCGCTCCCAATGCATGCAATCTATGATGCCAAGCATTCCCGAAAATCCTCTCTCGGCATTGATTGCTCACAATCGAGCAGTATCGTCCTTATTTGGTTGCCTCAAGTACTCGGGACCGAACACTGCTACCACAACCTTGCAAAATCTGTAAAGTGATGCAAGGCACGTGGATTCACTCATCCGAACATACTCACTTATGAGATCACACGGAACTCCATATGCAACCATTCTGATGGTAGCAGTGCACTTCTGATAAGAAGAAAACTCAATGTTGTCTGGTGCATCTTTTTTGCATCTCAAGTAGTCATCATATTCTACCACTCCTCCCCTAATATGATTGAACACATGCTTAGCCATCCTAAACCGACGGCAGAAATGTTTAGGACCAAACAATGGTTTTGGCACACTAAAGTAATCATCATACAGAAGGGCGTGGCCTGTCACTCGATTGCGATTCAAACCAGGTTCATGTCCTACAATCTACCCTCTAAACAACTGCCGCTGGTTTTCAATGTGGCTGTTTACGATCAAAGTCGCCATCACCAATTACTCATCATCATTTGACTCATCCGACGAACAAAGGAAATGCTCGAAAATAAACTCATCACCACTATCCATTGTACCTTGTGGGCAAAGTGTCGAACACATTGCAGGCGCGGTGAAGCAGTGGCCGACGCAGCAGCAGCGACGCGCGCCGGAGCGATTACGCGCCTTCCATAGCGGCGCACGACACAGTGACAGTCGTTGCCGACGAGGGAGTCCGGCGCAGGGGCGGCGAAGGGACTGCGGCGTCGGGGCGGGGAAGGGGCGCAGCAGACGAGCAAGTCCGGCGACTGCCCGGCGACGGTGAACAAGCGCGCGGAGAGAAAACCGGCGTGGGTGCTCGTGGCGGCGACTGCTAGCAGTTGGCGGAGGAGATGCCGGCGGCGACCACATGCGGATGGAGCTGGCGGCGCGACCACGAACGGGGCGTGTGAGTGGATGCTTTGCCCAATGACGAGCGGGCCAGGGGAGAAGGAAGTGGACGCGGCGCGGACGTCCGGAGCGTGTCCGCGTCGACATAAACCAGGCCAAATTTGGGCCGAAAATGGGTCAGGATAGACAAGAAAACGGACGAATGTCCGTTTACGCCGGCGCGTTGAACCGCGATTTCGGTCCGCGCCGACACATGCGAACCAAAACGGACAGAAAAATGCGTTATGCGTTGGCACTTTGGAGTTTCCCTAACGCGAAGGACCCTGCTAATCCTCTGGCAAGCATGGCATCTCATAATTCACGGAGATGGGAAGGACACGATCCTAGGAGCATCCCTTTACCTGTGCAGGCTAGGCGGGAAACTGGGCTAGCCTTTGGACTTGTATTCGCCACTTGATATAGTAGTATCCACCATCACCATGTGTCTTCGAGACTAGGAAATGACATTGAGGATCTTGTTAATTATCCCTTTGCACGCTGATTAACTTGACATATTTTATTATTATTACAATTGAGATTTACAAATAGTTGTATGAATGCCAGAACTTAACCCGCCAGTTTCATCCATGCTTGTAGGCTGTAGCTTCAACGAATCCATGTGGTTTTACTCTTTACTGTGTAAACGTATATTCATGTGGTTTTCGTATGTGCCAGAAGAGATGGTGTTCTGGGAAGCCACATAGTACTTGCCTCTAATATATGTTCGTTAAGATGGAAATTTTACAGTTATACACACGTGATTAAAACAAAGAACCTCCAGCAAGATTAGAACAAAAAGAGGGATTCTTCCACTACCAAAGAAACAGAGGAAAAAAGACTAATGTTGCTTCTCTTGCAACTGATGAAACATGTCAACGATGATTATCTTCTTGAAGATGAAACATGCATGTCAACAAACAGGGTCGGAACCCGCATCACTCCACAGAAACTATCAGGTTACAACAGGAGATTAAAATTTTCAAGTCCTAGGAGATTAACCACCATTCCCAGTAGCAAGTCGTCAGTAGCATTCACTTTCTCTCAGGTGCCACTTTTGGTGCCTCCATTTATTCTGAACCCTAAACTCCGATACAATTGAAAATTCCCAGCTGCAGAGAAGAAAGATGCTACTGGAGGCGCTGAATGACTTGACTGATGAAACATCCGTCCTGACGACCATCAGCGTAGCACTAGACCACATAGCAACAGACTGAGATGTTAGTACTTTCAACATATATCAAAAGCTAAACTCCTTTAAAAGGCATGTAATGCTGAATGGCTTGAGTGGGGGAAAAAAACATATACAAGTTTTCCTCAAAAAGCAGCAGATTATACGTGCACGAGAACAGGCAAAATGGTTTTTACGAATCTCCCAGACTAATGCAAAGATACTCACATCACAGCAAAGAGCAAAAAATTGCAGTTTTTTCAGAGCGTGACAGACATTGCAATTGGTTACTGAACATGGCAAACATTGCGATTGCATAAGCAAAAAATGAACAGATCAAATAATGGATGACATCAACTTCCATCTAGCTACCTGCATATACATCAACGGTTGAGCATTGGCCATTGAGGCAACAAGAACATGCAGCAAGAACATCTAATGCCGTGTCTCAGGCATATCATGGCAATTTCAGAACATTATATCTAGCTGAATCACATTTCAGACATGGTGAACACTGTTGCTTGTTTCTTTTGGAGAAGGTTCAACAGAGACCTGACATTACTACATTTGAACCAGCTGCCTACAACCCCAAGGTTATTTATAGTGGTTCTAGTGCTTTTGTTGTTACCATTTGAGTTTTCCCCTAATCAACAACTAAGTAGGTGCTCCTGTCAAAAACGACTATTACTACCCTAATAGGAAGAAAACACATTGATGCATGACCATAAATTTTATTAAACTATTGAAAACTCATAAAGAAATAGCAACAGGAAGAGATGCATATAAATGCTTAAATGATCCAACTTAATCATTGTAGCATGATCATGGTAATAGATTGGTTCATATAACACTAACTATTCACATTATTAAAGAACTTGTGTAAGTCTCGATTGCTGAAAACAGGAGTCCTTGCATAGTAAAAGCTATCTTTGTGCAAGTACACTATTTAGCATATATGTTCAAACTGGCATTGCTATTCCAAGTGTATATGTAAGAAATATAAAATTATACGTATATAAATTCAGAAGGCAAATGGCTGACATATGGAACCAGAGAGAAGTTCAGGATACGGTCAACTCATGACACACTTTTTTTTTTTTGAGAAATGGAAGCATTTTCTGCTTTCAGAAACATTATTGATTAAATGGTCGTCTATGGAATGATGATGAAAATTTACGAGATAAGTCAAAATAGCAAAGAGTTCCTTCCAAGTTCCAAACAAGACAATAACTAGTTTGCATATGCAGGATTAAATGGCCATTTTTCCTGTGCATATATGGATCTGGTGGCAGTGACAGTGCCTTATTTAAACGGTAGAGCTGGTTGATCCCAAAAGTTATTCTTGACACTATTGCACAGAAGTGAGATTTCATATGAAAAACTAGAGAGTGATGCAAACTTCAGACAAAAAATAAAGTATTTCACTGATCCAAAGAAAGGGATAGTGATACACAATACCTTCTTGAGAATCAACTTTCTCCGAAGATGGAGCAACACATTCAACACTGCTACCAGAGGTTTTTTGAGTCCCCAGCATCATCTTTGCTGGCTGTGCCCTTCACCAATTCTTCATTCGGTGCACTCCTGTGAACATCGTCCGATGAATCATTCACCTCTTGAACTTTGTATTCACATCCATATTTGTCGAACATATTAGCACAGGCCAGAGCGACTTCCCCATAACACGGAACCCTAGGTGAAAACAAAAGGTGAAAGAACTTCAGTCTATAATTGTTATATTTATAAAAAACACAAGGTCATGAAAGCTACTGCAATCTGAGGTAGAACAGCACAACTACAATTATTCTATAAACCATTTTGATGACACAAGATACTGACGATGTTCTGTTGACTGCTGCAACAGACTAGCTTGCACCAGAGGTATATAACTTTTCTCGAATAAGATAAGAACATATCCTTCCAATAAATGCACTTTGATTTGTTCATCACAATACACATATCATGGCAAATGATGCCAGGTCCTAACTCTCAAGTACTGCTATCAAAAAACAATAAGGTTAATTCATCCCGCTGAACCCCTCAAAACGCAATTGGGTTCAACACCGAACACAAGATAAACCACTGGGCAACCACATCATCCTAGAACATCTAAAACTGAACAAAACGACTCAAAAGTCACAAAGCAACTAAGCAGAAGTTCTTTTCTGGACAATCACAACCGTACAAATGCTTCAGCGTAGCTCAGAATGGGGAGTAGTTTGGGAGTAGAGCCCTAACCTGATACTGTGGTCGTTGCTGACGCATTCGAAGGTGTTGACAAAGTCCCCTTCCTGGATAGCAGTGGACCCCTTGCTTAACAGCTGTTGTGCTCGGTCTACTGTTTTCTCCTCCTCACCACCTGCCTCCTCATTGGGCTTCGACGCCAACAGATTCTGGTGCTTGCCTTGGGGTACAGGAGTATAGAAGCCAACAACTGGGATCAATCTATCGTAGCCATGAGCACTGCAAACCTTCCTCACATGCTCTGATTGTAGGTCAATTGCGAAGATGCCATCAACAGTGTCGACCAAAACGACATTTGCATCCTCAGTGAAGCCCATCAGCTGCACCCTATGATCTTCATTCAATCGAGCACTAGTTGGTACCAAATTGCCAAGATCGATGACCCGACTCAGCACCCATAGTGGATCAGGGCCGTCTCCCGCCTCCACTGTCCACAATTTGAGATGTGGATCGAGTTCTTGGATTACGCCCAGTTCACCGTCATCGTCCAGCACGAGGTGGCAGTCTCCCCAGTAGGAGTCGTCTGATGGAGTAAAGCTGAACGCAGTCAAGGTGTGCGTTGACAAGTCATACTCCAGGATCGACGGAGCCCACTCCTCGGAGTCACTGTAAGGGTCTCGGTTTGAGGAGTCATACAGCATGAAGTAGAGCAGAGACGTCCCAACGGGTGCCAGACTAGAACGGTAACTTTCCCATATGAAGAAGTCGACGGGGCTGGAGGTCGGCTCGCTCCAGGCGCCGGTCTCCGACGAGTATACGCACGCCCACATGAAAGGCCCGTACATCGAGGCGTCGTCGTCAGTGTCTTGGTCGTCGACGTCGATAAGCACGCGGAAAGGACCCCCGAGGCAGTCGCTGTGGTCGCACCCATCCGCTGCGCAGAGCACGGCCATAGTATAGTAGCTGGACTCAAACGCCGGCGGCCACGGTATGCTGTGCTGGGCGCCCGTGATTGGCTCCCACACAAGGAGTTCCCGAGCATACCTGTCCAGGCCGTGGGAGACGAAGAGAGCGCGGCCGTGGCGGCAGTCGAGTGCCCGCCAGGAGCGTTGGTCCGGGACGGCGAGGGACAAGGACGAGGAGGTGGTGGGTATGAAGCGGGGGATGCGCGCGTTGTTCTCCCAGTGGTGGTGGTGGAGGAACCCGAGAAAGGGGGGTGTACGGTGGAGCTCGTGGAGGCGGCGGCGGAAGGCTCGGCGAGAGACGACGCAACCCCACGCCTTGCAGACGAGGGAGGCGCGGAGGAGGCATGCGGGGTCGGCGGGCGGGAGTCGGAGGAGGATCTCTTCGACGAGATCTTCCGGGAGCGGCGGCGGAGGCGGCGGCGCCATGGTGGTCGCCAGATCTGGGGGCGTGGGTGTGGATGTGGTAGAGTGGAATGGGCGCAGATTCTCTAACTTGTCAGTACCAAGTCAGAGCCTGACTTCCCTATGCCCGATGCCGTCCATTCCTCATCCTGTGGCTGCTGCTTTCCTCTGCTCTCTCAACGCACAAACGCCAGGCCCAATCCACCTAACTAAGCCCAGCAGGAGGCAGAGGAGGGAAAACAGAGCATTTTCGCGGGACTGCAGCCACACGAAGCAGTTTTGGCGGCAGAATATGTGCGCACGCTTCTCTCCTCATCTTTCTCTAGTATTTCCGATCGAGTTGCGATCTCAGGCGTCTGCCATCTTCTCCTTCCGATGCTTCCTCTCTACAGGTAGGACAACCAGATTTGCCCTCTTTCACCTGTATTTATTCACAAAACTGAACCAGATTTGCCCTCTTTCACCTGTATTTCTTCACAAAACTGAAATTGTACATGTATTTGTTCATGATTTTGCAGGTTTGGTTGAGTTCTTACCTTTCCAATTTTAAGATTCAATGGAAGAACCCAACAAGTAAGATTAGCTTTCATCCAAATTTGTTTCGTTTGTATCCAGATCTATGCCAATAAGTATATATTTGCTCTAATGTAAACTGGTTTGTGGCCTCGGCTTCAGACTCTTTGAGTAATATATTCAGGTGGGGAGCCTTTCCCCCCCGGTGATTGTTCAAAAAAAAAGTATATATTTATTTTCTTGTAGGGAGAATGAGATTCCTGTCTGGTTACCTAAAGTTGGTCAGATATTTAGAAACTTGGATGATGCTTGGTTATTTTGGTTAAACTATGGAGGTCGTGCAGGTTTCGAGGTTAGAAAAAGAAATAGCAATATAAGTAAGATGGATGGAAAGGTAACTTCATGTAGGTATGTATGTGCGAAGGAGGGTCGTCGAGCACAAGACAAGAGGGATCATCTCACAAAGAAACCTCGAGCTGAAACAAGAACATGTTGTGAAGTTCGTATGTGTCTTTCATTAATTAGAGTGGCAGGACATTATGAAGTGGTGGATGTAATGCTTGCTCACAATCATGGTCCTTACTTGCCACAAAGCTTCCATTTGATGTTATCACAAAGGAAGATTTCAGAATTGCAAGCTTTTGAAATTGAGACGGCCGATGATTCTAGAATTAGGCCAAAAGCTGCACATGAGTTAGCTAGTCGCCAAGTTGGAGGGCGAATGAATCTCAGCTACACCCCCCCCCCCCCCCCCCCCCGTGATCTCAAAAATTATTTGCAAGGAAGGCGTCAAAGAGAGTTGGCATATGGACAGGCAGGAAGCATGTTGAAGTTTTTTCAAGACAAGATCTCCGAGAACCCATCTTTCCAATATGCTTTGCAATTGGATTGTGAAGAAGATATAGCCAATATATTCTGGGCTGATGCTAAGATGGTCATTGATTACGCACACTTTGGGGATGTTATCACCTTTGATACTACTTTTGGCACAAACAAAGAATATAGACCTTTTGGTGTTTTTGTTGGATTCAATCAGTTCAGGGAGACCATTATTTTTGGTGCGGCTCTATTGTTTGATGAAACATTTGCATCTTTCAAATGGCTATTTGAGGCTTTTCTAGCTGCACATAACGGAAAGCAACCTAGAGCTATATTTACCGATCAAGACACTGCAATGGGAAATGCTGTTGAGAATGTATTCATAGAGGCATGGCATGGATTATGTACTTATCACATAATGCAGAATGCTGTCAAGCACTTATGCAATAGCAAAACCGAGGATTCACATTCCCCTACTGTTGACAATGAGGACGATGAAGAACCTCATATTCTTTTAGAGTTTAGTGCTTGCATGTATAACATTGAGGACACAACGGCCTTTGAAGAAGCATTTGACGTCATGAGAAATAAGGTGGACAAGAAGAAGAAATCATGGTTGGATAGCATCTACAAGTTCAAGAAAAAATGGGTTGAATGTTACATGAGGGATGTTTTTACATTGGGAATGAGAAGCACGCAATTAAGTGAGAGTTTCAATAGTGACTTGAAAAAACATCTCAAATCAGATTTTGACATCATTCGATTCTTGAAGCATTTTGAAAGAGCAGTGGAAGGAAAAAGAAACAAGGAAATAGAAGCGGAATTTGAATCTAGGAAAAAGCTACCTAGAATAAGCATGAAGACACCTATGCTACTGCAAACAAGCAAACTTTACACACCCACGATATTTGAAGCATTCCAAACTGAATATGAAAGATCCATGGCTGCATATAGTAGAGCAATGGATGAAAATAACACATATTATGTTGCAATTGTGAGGGCTAATGGTGATTTAAGTTCTGAACTAGAGCGCATTGTTGTTGGCGATCCGCTGGAGCAAACATCTTCATGTAGCTGTGGGCAGTTTAAAAGGACCGGAGTATTGTGTGGCCATGCTTTGAAAGTTTTTGACTTGATGAATATCAAGTTACTGCCGAACCATTATATTCTGAAGCGATGGACAAGGGAAGCAAGGTATGGAAATGTACAAGACAATAGAGGAAAGAGCATCATTGAAAATCCAAAATTGGATGATATGCTCCACTATAAGTCTTGATCTCACAGATTCCTAAATTTGGCTTATCAAGCTACAGGCTATCCTGAGTGTTGCGTGTTGGTGGACAACGCACTAGATTGCCTTGATAGGCAAATTCAAGACAAAATCGGTGCAGCCACAAGTGTTTTGAGTGATTCATATAATATCCAGCATGATGTTCCACAAGATGAAAGTTTGCTTAGTGTTGCACGCTTAAAGAAAAAGGAGGTTCAACAGAAAACTTCAAAGCGGCATAGAAGTTGGCTCGACAGGGCGCGCAAGTTCAAAAAGAAAGCACCTAAAAATAAAAGCGTATGTTGCTGAAAACTCTTGATATAGTATTCTATTCATTACTACTGCAGGATAGGACTTGTCCTAAGTGGCCTCTACTACATGGTAAATAACATGATTGGTTTCTCTATGCAGCAACAAAAGAACGATGGTGGTGAACAAAGCCAAGTACCAACAACAAAGGCTAATGAGGACTGCAGCAATGCCGCCTTCACTAGCTTCATAGATTTGCTCACGGTAATTTAAATTTTGCACAATTGAACTTATCTAAACTAGTTTCAGTATTGCTTTATTTCAACTCCTCTAAAGTAGGCTCGGTATTGCCATGTTTCAATTCTTCCTCAATCTTTGCAGGGACATGGTGAAATTGATGGTATCTCTGTTCAAGATCTTCTTTAGGTTCCTATTTTAGGGCCTGCAGCTACAAAATAGACTATTTTCTTATTCTGGGTTGAATGTGTTGAGACTTGAGATCTTTCTTTTGCTAGAGGTTAAATTCGAATGTAAAATGATGCAATAATGGCTTTTGCTGGAGGTTAAGTGATGCCAAACGGTTGTTCAATTATGCACTAGAACACTTCGCTACATGTTCCTGAATGGAATAAGAACACTGCATATGTGTGCCTGTCCCTGTCTCTGATCCATAAATTGAATTGAATTGAACTGCTTTTGTTCTCTGTTCTGTTTCTGAAATTTTGCGTGAAAACGCAAAAAATGGGAATTTGATTCAGCATAAATATTGCTCTATTTAAATTTCTCAAAACGTATCTACTTTAGTTTTCTAATTTAGAGTCTGCAGCCACAGATAATATATCTTTGTTATTTTGGGATGAATGTTTTGAGCACTTTCTGAAATTCTGTGCAAAATACTGCAAATTGATGCGTTTTTGTGTAGATTCAGCGGCTATAGTAGTGCCTTTGGTTAAATATTACTTTGGTTATTTGGGGCATGATTTGTCCATATCTGAAATACTTTGATTCTGCTCGAAAATTTGTGTTTTGTACAATTTTCTGGACTGAATCATTCTGTTCTCTGTAGTATATCGTTGATGTTTGTTGTCTGTCCATATTCAGTTAACTGCACTCCTGTCCCTCCCGAGCTGGGCTCGTTTTAACCTCCGACTGGGCCTTACGTGGGCTGGCCTGGCTGCTTGGACGTTGAGAATAGCTAGGGAAAGCAAGAGACGTGGGATGGGGAATGGATGGCATCCGTTGGCCTAAGTCAGACTCTGACTTGGTACATCCAAGTTAGAGAATCCACGCCCGAGTGGAATGAACGTGTCAACAGGTGTTTTCTAAACCTCCTAGTCTTCTAATTTACTTTTTTTAGCATTAGTCTTCTAATTTACTAAACCTCCTAGGGGTAAAAGCTCTAGGAAACAATTGGGCTGCCGATGCGTTTCTCAAATCAATTTTGACTCGGTCTACGTCTTGTCCGGTGTCTTCTTTTACTTCAGCGAGAGGACGGTTTGGGTCAGTTTACGGTAGATGTGTTGTCTCTTCTTGAAGGGCTAGCCGCATGGGTGGCGACTGCTACACGTGTTGTGATTTTTCTGGCTGCAGAGGGGGAGGTGGCGCCCCGCCGCTACACAGGGCAGAGGGCGGAGTGTGGTGGATGGAGGCTTTCTTACGCTTGCGGGCCTGTGGCTGCTGGAGGTGAGCCGCTGATACACGAGATAGCTTCTCGTCCCTCGTTGGTTACCCCAAGTGAAAGGTAAGATGTAGCGTAGCGGCAAATTTCCCTTAGCAAAGATGCTAAGGTTGAGTATCGAACCAGTAGGTAAAATATGCTAACCCATGAAGCTACTAGAAAATCACAAGCCCTAGGTAAAATACGCAGCAGCATCGTAGATGCTTTTCTCTGATTTTTTTCCAGTTTCTATGCACAAGTAATTCTTCAGAATAATTTTCAGCAAGGGAGGGGGGAGTTGTGGGGCGAGCAGGGGTGTACCTCAATTGTTGAGCGGGTGGGGTTGGGGGCAAGGACAGTTTGCGGCGGCTCCAAGCCGCCGTGATCTGGATCGCAATCAGATTCCATGTTTTCACCGTACGCCAGCTGTCGTCGCTTGCCTCGGAGAGATCCCCTGTTTCTCAGGTTTTTTCTTGAGGAAGAAGAAGGTGCTCGAGGCAAGGGAGGGGGAGGGGACGAAGGCGTGGGAGGTATGGGCCTAAACCAGCCCAACCGGCAGCGCGCGTGGTGGGGCGTTAACGAGTCCGATGCAAGAGGATTGGGTTTCTCTCCTGCTCTCGGCGAGTTAGGGTTTCTCTCCTCTCGCCGCGATCTCCGATCACGGCATTGAGATCAAAATCCTTCCCTGCTCTCTTTCCTCTGCAGAAGATCGAGGAGCCTGCTCTCGTCGTTCCTCCGCAGCAGGTCCCAAGGGCTAGGGTTCCTTGCAAAAGTTCGAGACAGCGGTTTTGGGCTAGGGTTTCTCAAGATGAATGAAGCGTCGGGGTCAGGGACAGCCTCGACGGAGATCGAGGCCATGATGGGTGAGTTGGGACTAGCTGAAGAGGACATGGATGATTTAGTGGTGGAAGAGCACGACCCGCTCCCTGCAGAGACGGTTAGATGGCTAGCCATCGCTCGTGTTCATACTCCAAAACCCTATAGCCAGTTTTGGTTCTACAAGAACATGAGATCAGCTTGGGATTTGGCTAAAGAGGTGAAGATCAGGCACCTCGAAGGTAATCTCTACACCATGCAGTTCATGTGCTTGGGAGATTGGGAAAGAGTGATGGAGGAGGGCCCCTGGAATTTTAGAGGATATGCGGTGGTCTTGGCTGAGTATGATGGCTTCACTAAACCATCGCAGATCCCGCTGGACACCATCGAGCTCTGGGTCCAAATTCATGATCTCCCGGATGGTTTTGTCCCTCTCCTCAAACCGCTAGCCGGAAAAATTGGTGAGTTTGTATATGCAGAACCGAGATCTCATGATTTTGAGGGCAACTTTTACCGGGTCAGGGTCAGAATCAATGTTTTCAAGGCTTTGAAGAATGCAGTGTCAATTGTCAAAGAAAAGAAAAGGCAAATCTTCAGAGTAAAGTACGAAAGGCTTCCTGATTGGTGCTCTGTCTGCGGGCACTTAGGACATCTGTTCAAGGAATGTGGTGATGGTTTCCACCCTCCTAGTGCGCAAGTTTTCAAGGACCTAAGGGCTAAGTGGTTCAAAGGGGCTAGCAGGGGACCGGGGAGTGTGAAGCTGCAACCATCTCATTCTGGACCCCTCCCTCTGTTTGGGGGGGCGGACACATCAGAACTGGAGTTCAAACCCTGGCAGAATCAACTGAAGTGGAGATGATGGAGCAATCAGAGGACGACCTGACAAAAAAGAGACCCCCGGGTGATGTAGTCATGGAGTCGGCAGACACTTCATCTGCTGAAGACAAAGATGATGGCTCTGCACTGATCCCTCTTGCACCACCAATACCTCCCAGTCCAAGCTCAGTTCAAGATCCCAAGAGGTCCAAGACTGGTAACTTATCAAAGAGCACTGCTCAAAGGAGTCTAGCTACCCCAAAAACCAATGATGCAAAATCGGCGTCCTCCAACTTGGAGGGTCGCCGAGCACAATGAATCTCCTTAGCTGGAACTGCCGCGGTGTGGGCAACGCCGCGACAGTTCGAGAGATTCGTGAATTAGCGAATAAGTTTGCCCCTTCTATCCTCTGTATCATGGAAACTCAAATAGATAAGGGGAGGGTAGAAGCTTTGGCGAGTTATTTTGGTTTTGATAAAGGTTATGCTATAGACAGTCAAGGTAGGAGTGGAGGCATCAGATTGTACTGGAATAATTCAATAAAAGTTGATATTTTGGGCTACTCTGTGTATCATGTAGACTGTGCAGTAAAAGATGATAATCATGACGAGTGGAGACTCACTGTGTTCTACGGGGAGTCTCAAACTCACATGCGATATCAATCCTGGGACACGATGAGGAACATTGCAACTTCCAGCACACTACCGTGGGTTTGTGTTGGGGATTTCAATGAGGTTCTACGCCCCAGTGAACAACAGGGGATTGGGGAGAGAAGTAATGCTCAGATCCAAGGCTTTCGTGATGCAGTGGACACATGCATGTTGCATGATATTGGATATACTGGCCAGTTCTGGACATATGAAAAGAAAGTGAGAGGGGGGACTTATACCCGTGTTAGGCTGGACCGAGCCTTGGCTTCGGCAGAGTGGTCTCTGAAATTCCCATTGGCTACGGTTAGCCATGAAACTGCTGCTTGTTCGGACCACAAGCCTATTTTGTTATCGTTCCAAGGGGAGCATGTGAGACCCAAAGGAAAAAACAGGTTTATGTACGAAACTATGTGGGAGTCACATGAACACTGGAAGGATACGATCGAGGACTCGTGGACTGCATCAAGGAGGGATGACACTGTGGAGGATCTGAGAACTAAACTCTCTGAAATCTCTAATGGTTTGATCAGATGGAGTAGATCATAATTCGGTTCTGTCAGGAAGGAATTGAAAGCACTCAAGTCAGAATTGGAGAGGCTACAGGGAGACCCGCTGCGGACTGGTCCTTCCCATCATGAAATAAAGATCTCAGACAGACTTGTAGAACTCTACCACAGAGAGGAATTGATGTGGAGGCAGCGCTCTCGAGTGGAGTGGCTTGCGGCCGGGGACAAAAACACTAGAATTTTTCATCTCAGAGCTAGCATCCGAAGGAAGAAAAATATGATCAAAGCTTTATCCAACTCCCTAGGGGTGCTGACAGAAGATCCAGTGGAGCTGAAGAATATGGTGACAGCTTTTTATACAAATTTGTACTCTTCAGAGGGGGTTGCTGGTGTTGAGGTCGTTCTCGACCACGTTCCTGTCCGTGTCAACCAGGAGATGAATGCCATGCTTTGTGCTCCTTACACCAATGAAGAGGTCAAATGTGCTTTGTTCCAAATGTTCCCGACCAAGTCACCGGGCCCTGACGGCTTCCCGGCACACTTTTACCAGCGCCACTGGGACCTTTGCGGGAGTGATGTCACGAAGGCAGTCCTCCGGATCATTAAGGGGGAGGAGAGTGATGCGTGTGTGAATGGCACGATTTTGGTGTTGATCCCTAAAGTCTCTAACCCGGCTCTGTTGTCCCAATTCAGGCCTATTGCTCTCTGCAACGTTCTTTACAAAATCGCTTCCAAGGTTGTGGCCAACAGGCTGAAGAAGGTGCTCCCGGATATCATATCGGATGAACAATCCGCGTTTGTTCCGGGTCGTCTCATCACGGACAACATCATCAGTGCATATGAATGTTTGCATTTTATGAAGAGGTCGAGAGCCAAAGAGAACAGCTTTTGTGCCCTAAAGCTAGACATGATGAAGGCCTATGATAGGGTGGAGTGGTGTTACCTGGAGGCCATAAGGCTTAAACTGGGTTTTGCAGCCTCCTGGGTCGTTGTGGTAATGGATATGGTTAGCTCGGTTTCGTTCTCAGTCATGTTTAATGGGGAAAAACTTGATCAGTTCAGACCAAGCAGAGGAATACGACGGGGAGATCCAATTTCTCCTTACTTGTTTTTGATAGCAGCAGAGGGCCTCTCGTGCCTTCTCAAATCCAGTGATCAGTCGGTCCTCCGAGGGATAAAGGTGGCACCTACGGCTCCGGCAGTAAACCACCTTCTTTTCGCGGATGACAGCCTGCTGCTGTTCAAAGCAAGTGTTGAAGGAGCAAATGAAGTATCAAACCTGTTAAATGCCTACTGTAATGCGTCAGGCCAGCGGATAAATAATGAGAAATATTCCATATTTTTCAGTAAGGGGTGCCCACTTCCCACCAGAGAGAGTTTGAAACAAATTCTCAATGTTCAGAATGAAACACTAAGTGCGAAGTACCTTGGCCTCCCTACTGAAGTTGGACAATCGAAGAACGGGACGTTCAAGTATATCCGGGACAGAATTTGGGAGAAGATCAAAGGATGGATGGCTAAACTTCTGTCCACTACGGGGAAGGAGGTCCTAATAAAATCAGTGGCTCAAGCAATCCCGGTGTTCTCGATGTCCTGTTTCAGACTTCCGAGGGGCCTGTGTGAGAGCATCACATCCATGATAAGGCAGTTCTATTGGGGAGCCAAACCGGGAAAGAGGAAGACCTCATGGGTGGCTTGGGACTCGATGGTGCAGCCGAAGAACCTCGGTGGTTTGGGGTTTCGAGACATGGAGATTTTTAACCTAGCCTTGCTATCCAGACAGGCTTGGAGGATTTTGCAACATCCGACATCTCTGAGTGCAAGAATCCTGAAGGCGGTCTATTTTCCAGATACCTCCATCCTTGATGCCTCTCTCGGCTCGCATCCGTCGCAAATCTGGAGGGCGATCTTGGATGGGAGAGACATCTTATCTCAGGGCCTGATCAAGAGGATTGGCAATGGAGATTCTACTCGTATTTGGTCTGAAAACTGGCTGCCTCATATGGGGGTTATGAAGCCCATTACATCCCTGGTTGATCTGCCGCCTGTTAAAGTATCCCAGTTAATTGTCACTGCCACTGCTAGTTGGAATGAACAATTGGTGCGGTCTGTGTTTGTGCCAATCGACGCTGAAGTAATATTGAGTATCCCACTCTGTACTCGGAATGTGGAAGATTTCTGGGCATGGGGTCGTGACCCCCGAGGCTTATTCTCCGTTCGGTCTTGCTATAACATGATAGTCCACACAAAAAGAACGAGAGAGAACTGGTTGTATGAGCACCAAGGAGGATCTAATGAAGACGATCAGGGAAATTCTTGGTCTATGTTGTGGAGCATCCGGGTTCCAGCAAAGATAAAGACCTTTTCTGTGGCATTTGGCCCGGGACTCAGTCCCGACGGGTGAAGTTATGTTCAAAAGACACATCAGAACCACCCCTTGCTGCCCCTTCTGTGGGAGAAATGATTCCTGGAGGCACGCGCTCATTGAGTGCAATCAAGCTCAAGGAACTTGGGCACTCGCTAGCGAGGACCTCCTACATGCGATGACAGAAAACCAAGAGGAGGATGCAAAGAATTTTATCATGTCTGTGCAAGAAGCTGTCAGCGAAGATTTGTTCATTGAGATGATTGTGACGCTCTGGGCGCTGTGGTATGCAAGACGTAAGGCAATTCACGAGGACATTTTCCAGTCTCCTATGTCAACGCACAACTTCATCAAGACCTTCCTCTCGGACCTGCAGGTTCCGGTCAGACAGGGAAGACAGATCCCAAGACAAGTCACTCGTAGCGGTGGCTGCATCAAGCCAAGGGAGGACCATGTCAAGATTAACGTCGATGCCGGGGTTTCTAGCAGCCTCAACTATGGAGCAGTTGGAGCTGTGGCCCGCGACTACCTCGGAACCTTCCTCGGGGCCTCATCTATAGTCATCAGAGGGATCTCCGATCCACCAACACTAGAAGCACTTGCTGTTCGGGAAGGTTTGGCTCTCGCAAGAGACCTCGATTTCCATAATTTGCATGTGTCTTTTGATTGCAAAGTGGTAGTCGAGGAAATCAAGACGGAGGGGGCGACGTCGTATGGAGCCATTATCAGAGAGATACAACGTAGTTCTGTAGATTTCAATTCATGTCTTTATTTTCATGAGTCTAGGAGGAATAATTTTGAGGCCCACAATCTAGCGAGGCATAGTATGAGTTTGGGGTTCGGCCGCCATGTTTGGTTAGGTCACCCCGGGTCCCTAACTTTTATCCTTGTAATTGTTGGGAACGTCATGCAATAAAGCTGAGCTGGTTTGTCTAAAAAAAAAACGAGTCCGATGCAGGCCTGTTTTCTGGGAGCAGGTTTTTCGACCTGACGGAGAAAAAAAATCAAACGTTTTTTACATGATTTAATTTGGACTGAGTACTAAACGGGGTCAATCAGTTTTACTGGAAAAAAAACGGCCGGAAACAAATATGAAATCAGTCCACTGATCATTAGACACTCCCTTCAGAAAAACAGGATAAGCATATTTAGTTTACAACTTAAGAGAAAAAAACAACTTGCATGTGACTTAACTAATTCTCATATACATGAGAATTAGCAAAGCCGAAGGAAAAAAACAGTGGATGAGTCCGCGGCCTGGTTGAGCCGAACCATCCCCCCACACGACCCAGCCAACGGACACAATGGCAGCACCGCCGCCGCCGCCGGTGCTCCCGGACGACGTCGTCGAGGAGATCCTCCTCCGCATACCTCCTGAGGATCCAGGCCTACTCCTCCGCGCCACCTTCGTTTGCAAGGGCTGGAGCCGCGTCGCCTCCCAGCCCCACTTCCGCGGCCGCTTCCTCGAGCGCCACCTCCACCGGGCACCGCCCGTGCTCGGCTTCTTCCATGACTGGGAAGACGAGCGCATCCCAGACTTTGTCCCCACCGCCTCCTCGCCCTTCTCCCTCGCCGCTCCGGATCGCCGGTTCTGGCGGGCCCTCGACTGCCGCCACGGCCGCGCCCTCTTCCTCTCCAGATCCCAGGACCCCGAGGAACTCCTCGTGTGGGAGCCAATCACGGGTGCCCATCACCGCATACCGCTGCCCGCGGCGTTCAGGTCCGTATGGCCGGCCGCGGCCGTGTTCTGCACAGCGGACGGCTGCGACCACCGCGAGTGCCTCGGGGGTCCCTTCCGCGTGGTCTTCGTCTTCTCCGTCGACGATGACGCAGATGATGTCACATCGGCGTGCGTATACTCGTCGGAGACTGCCACCTGGGGCGAGCTGACCTCGACGCACCACGAGGTCACCATGGACTTTCGGTATCATTCCAGCGTGCTGGTTGGGGAATCTCTGCTCTACTTCCTGTCCGACGGTGGGACGATCCTGGAGTACAATTTGGGCAGTCATGCCATGGCTCTGTTGGAAACACCACCTGACCGTTATAGAACTGGGAATGAAAGATTTAACATCATGCTTGCGAATGGCGGTGGACTGGGGGTTGTCGAAGCCATGGATCCGGAGCTCGTAGTGTGGTCAAGGAACAATGATGAATGGGTATCGAGCCAGTTCATTCACTTGGACATTTTGCTCCCTACCTCTGTCGGTCCAGAACATTATGTGCTAGTGTTGGGCTTTGCGGAGGGAGCAAATGCTATTTTCGTGAGAACTTTTGATAGTCTCTATATGATCGAGCTGCAGTCACAGAAGGTGAAAAGGGTGTTCGCTGATCCTGACTGCTGTAAATTGATTCCACTAGTCAGCTTTTACACTCCACAGTCTAGGCCCCAAGTGCCTGGGGGCGAACATCACGACCCAGCGCTGCGGCTGAGGAGGGGCGGTCAGCAGGGTGAATGGGAGGAGAAATCACTAAAGTGGGCGCAGGATCTGTTCAATAAGGGGTGCAAGGCTATGAATGAGAAGGACTTCAACAACGCGGTTGACTGCTTCAGATATGCTCTCAAAATCAGGTTAGGGTTCTACTCCCAAACTCCACTTGTTCTCCTAAACATGCTGTAGTGTAACATATGGATAGTTTGTGGAAAAGGGAACTTCCAATTAGTTTGTTGTTATTTTCAGGTGTCCATAGTTGCTTTGAACCTTTGGCATTTGTAGCTGGCTTAGTAGGATTTAAGATGTTCTATGATCATTTGGTTACCCAGTGTGGAGTTTTGGTTTCATGTGTTTGACAGTGAGCGCGACACTGTGGGTGTTGGTGTTTGAGGGATTGGTGAATCCTGTTAGTCAATATGACCTGATAACAATACATGGGAGTAGGGCCTGGCATCTTTTATTATGATATTTGTACTGTGATGACCATCAAATCAAAGTCCAAGTGCTTGAGGGATTTATGTTATCCTGTCTGATCGCCGTGCTGTTTATATATATGGTTTCTCAGAATTATTTTTCATAATCTGTGCAAGCACCAGTAACTGTGAAGACAGTCGACAGACCATACTTAGCACCTCGTGTCATGAAAATGGTTGTGTTGCTCTACCTCAGATTACCTGTTTATGTTATAACTTAACGATGATGCATTGAAAAATTTATGCCTTGTTGTTGTCACATAGGGTTCAACATTATGGAGGACTTGCTCTGGAGTGTGCTAGCACATTTTCCAGATATGGATGTGCCTTGTTATGCAGAGCTCGGGAGGCGACCAATCCTCCAGGTAATGTTTCAAAGTGTGCACCAAATGAAGAATCGATCAAAATTACACCTACAACCTCAACCAGCAAAGATGATGCTGGGAGCTCAGAGGCCTCTAGTAGCAGTGGTGAGCATGTTCAACGTTCGAGTAAAGGTGATTATGAAGAAGGTACAATTTATATTTCTTTTACCACTATATGGGGTGGAATATAGCACTGTATTTTGCATTGTTCTCTAGGTTTTGCATAGAATTCTCTTGTATGGAATGGTCTCTTCGAGGAAGCTGCAGACACCGTAACTTTAACATGGTGCTGCTACTGCCCCAGGCAGTCATATACACTGGAAGACATTTTTAGCCTTTTTTCAGTCTACATACTCTAGTTGATAACACTGCTGATTGCAGTAAGTTGTCATCGTCTGTTCATGCCTAATGAAGAGTATACGTAATAAACTTCTAATCAATAATTACCCATGCTAATGCAAAGTAATAGTTCGGGACTTGAACAGTTTGCCATCCAGATGTATATCTTGAATCCTCATCATCATTCCACGTGAGACCATTCAATAAATGTTCTTTTGCTAATAGATCTTAAGGTGCAGTTCATAGTACCAGATGATGTTGCAGAAAACGCAAAAGTTCTTTTATTGATCATAAACAAGCTTGTTATGGGTTGACCATATCTTGAATGTGTGCCTGGTGCCACATGTCAACTATTTGCCTTGTACATTTATATATATTTTTTCTTGCTTGTACAGTTGGACTGGCAATACCAGATAAAGTAGGCATTGATCTATGAATCACTGGCTACGTTCTACTTAAAGGACAGACCCAGTGCATAGAAGCTCCCACACAAGGTGGGGTTTGGGGAGGGATTATAGGAACCTAGCCTTACCCCTGCTACAGTGCAATGCAGAGAGGCTGGTTCGAACCCAGGCTACGTTCTACTTATTTTACAATTTTCTGTTTAGCAAGTGTATTTGGTACTAAATAAGAGTCTCATTTTAGCAACCATGTGTTACAAAAGCTAAGATATGGTGTGAATGATTGGTTTCTTACATTTCCATCAAAATTCTAACCATTTGCTTTTGAATGTGCTAATGTACTATATGATCATACTATAGTAATTAAAGTTGGATTGTCTACTCACTTGTATGCATCGCATTGCTGTTTGTTTGTTTTTGGGCTATGTGCATCCTTGATTCAGAGGCCGGGAGTAATTAAACTCCTCCATTTTCTACATAAAAAATGCTTTTCTTCTTTCAATGATAAATGTTGATATAGTCATTGGTTAGGGGTAAACCTGATTGGGAAAGATCGGGAGGATGGGAACACTACAGGTGATGGAGATGATTCTGATTTGGATCTGGCCTGGAAAATGTTGAATACTGCAAGAGCGATAGTTGCCAAGAGCCCAGAACATACAGGGGAGAAATTTAATATATTTTATGCTCTAGCTGAAGTCTCCATGAGAAGAGGTAATCTCAGTTAGCTTAGCAACTAATGTGTTGGCCTGGTGAATGGTCACTGACCTCACATTTGATATCACCTTTGCAGAGGACAGGGACAACTCAACCAGTTACTACATCAAAGCTTTAGCCATCTTGGAGCATTTGGTTAGGCCTGACCATATTCGTATTGCGAACCTGTATCCTCTTCATGGTGATAGTAATGTCAATCACTGCTGTACAGTAGTTTATCGCAGCATATTTGCAACCCAAATGCTGTTTCATCTTTCTGGGTTGTATCTCTGGGGTTTCAGGGATAAATTTAATCAGTTTAGCTAATGGTTTAGGTGGCTAGGGGTGTCAGTTCATTTTATTATCCATTGATTTCAAATAATATGAGTTGACCCAAATCTTGCACTTGTGTTTTCACCTGCTTACATCCACACGGTATACAGAGAAGAATGTCAGGTAGATAATGCAGGTCCATTGTAGTAATTCTTTGGTCTTTGAGTTCAATTCTTCCTTTGTTGATTACCTTAATTCAGTTCTAGAAACTTCCGCATATGTTTGGCCTTAGAGTTAGCATCCGAGGTTGGGGATGCGATCCCATATTGTGCAAAGGCTATTTCGGTGTGCAAGTCATGTATGCAGAATCTGGAAAATGCCAAGGAAGCGTTGTTGGCTGATAAAAATGTTAGCACATCTGCTGCTAAAGAATGCTCGGAAAATTTTACCATAGAAAATGAGATATCTTCTATTGCTACAATATTGGCCCGGTCCCAGAAGAAGGTGAACAAATAAGATCTTATTCATGTTACAAAATTTGTTTTGCCCATGAATCTAGTGCTCTTATGGATGAAGACATCTCTTAATTGTTTTAATTCAGCTTGGAGAACTGGAGCAAGCAATGTCAACTCCAAGCTCTTGCATTGATAAGTCTACGAAGAATGTTGTCTCAGTGACATGTCATGAGCAGAATGTTAGGAACACTATAGCTGGATCAAACAACAGCCTCCGTTCCCCAACTATGTCTACAGCAGCAGCAACAGGAACCGCTGGAAGTAGTGTAACTGACCTCGTGATTGTTGGCAGAGACATGAAACGAGGTAATGACAAGCCGATCCTCGACGAGCCTTCTCCAAAGAGACTTGCAGCAGATGATTCACCATCCGTGAATGAAATGTGACAGCAGCTAGATACAAGATCTGAATTTGGCAAGATATGCATGGAACGTTGTAAGAGGATGTTGCTCCCTGTTCATGTGCCCTCAATGTTGGATACTTATCTGTTGAACTGTATATAAGTATGAGATAAAAGTTTTCATCATTTATTGTTTGATCTAGATACTAGGTATTTTAAGCATTAGCACACAATAACTCGTGGATCATCAGTGCCTCTCTGCAGTGAGATACTCATGCACTGTGTAGCTTTTTTGCAGTGATACAATCCCATCACGTTGTCTGTCTAATGCGTCCGATAACAAACCTTCCATTGTCGGCTCTTTACTGTGATGTTAGTCATATTTGAGAAACCATTATGGACATTCTTGAAGTCGTATTCATTGTGTTCTGCCTTACTTAATTCATCAGCTAGCATTATATGTCACTTAAGAGGAGTTGGCCTTGTGTACATATCAGCTCTACTAACATCTCAATCTGCTGCTAATGTGACCTGATAGTTTTTGCGCATCTGTTGCAAGAACGCAATTAGCCGTTCATGTTCATTTTTTTTGCTCTGGTTTTCCTACTCTTGCAGGAGCGTACAAATATGGGTTGTCTAGGGCACATCTAGATGTGCCCTAAGATAGAGCACATCTAAGTTATATACTGTTGATTTTATATGAAGATTTGTTTAGCTATATTTTTTCTTTCTAGTTTGATTGAATTTAGATGTGCTCTATCTTAAGGCACATCTAGATGTGCCCTAGCAAATCTGTACAAATATTGTTTCCTACTGGTTCCTACAGCTTCATGTAAACAGAACACGATGTTTGCGTCTGACCAGAACAAGCCGTCTGCAACAACTAGATCCCTCCTACAGCTTCTTACAATCATCAAAAACCACCCCATATGTAACTTGCCTGACGACCACTTCCTGCTCAGCTTTGCTCTTTGGAAAAACTCGCTCCGGAGAGTAACAAGGCGGCATACCGAGGGCGTCGCACTCCTTGCATGTCGGATCTCTCAAAACTATTTTCTGCAAGTTGGGTGCTCGCTTCAGCACGTCCCTTATGAACACCAGCTGCTGCTTTACCGGCCTAAAGCAAACGATCTGGAGCTCTCTCAGCAGAAGGTTCTTGGAGCCTCAGAAGTCTGTATCCCACTGAGGGCTCCTACTTTCACTTTCAGGGAAGGCCAGTAGCCTGTCCTGGCCATTGATGCTGCATGCATGATCCCATACCTGCATTTTCATGAACATTCGTTTTATAGTCCAAACTTGAACTAAAACTATGTCAAATAATTCTGAACGGAAGGAGTATAACATAGAGAACGGGAAAAAACCCAGCATAGTTTCTTAGTAACTCCATACAATATACATTACAGGGTGAAGATGGAATTATGAATTGTCAAAAGAGAGAACGCCAGGTCGAATATGTTTTCCCATTTCTTACTAACTCGATGTAATATACAACCCCCTCTATTGCTTATGACAGTAGTATTTCAAAACAGGAAAACATACTCGACCTGGCAAAACATTACGAGGCAGACACGACACGACTCACCTGAATTTGCAACATCTCAAGGGAGAGTGCTGCCTCAAGAAGGACCGACATCCATAGAAGGTCAAATTCAACATTGATACCAAGTTTGGACATCATCCTTAGCTTTCTGAATGTGGAGATGAGTTGCTTCATTTCAGCTGGTTGCATTCAAAGCTGACCAAGAGATAAAAAAATATAGAATAAACTTCATAGGATGTGCAAATTGTTGCAAACTGCATATCTAAGAGGACATGTCACATAACCATTCTACTCTAGGAAATGAATGGATCGCACATCAAGCATTTCTATGTAAAGAAAACCCCATTGTTCAATTGCAAATGTACCAAATGAACACACTTTACTCAAATTATATCCTAGGATAAAGCCTTACATCATGTGATGTGTCTCCAGATCTGTGTGTATCTTACCGAAAAATGGCTAGGCTGCTGAACTAACGAATAGAACAGGGTTGGTCTGGTAAAAATTCAGCTTTCTCAGGCATTCATCTACCTATGTATGTATAATTGTCGGAAAGATTCTATTGTAGGTTTAGTTTCATAGCAGTTTCTACCGACCAAGTGCAGTTTTATGAACTTTACCTGTACAAAACAAGAATAGATACCCTGCAAGTGCATATATAGGTGGGATTTATCAAACAATGCACAGATGTGTCAGTTCTCTATCATACAGAAACAGATCCACACTATCAGTGGTATAACTGTGAAAACATGGTGCCGATCAAGTCTTGAACCATTTGCAAGGTGTAATTCCTCGAGAGAGGGGGCAAAACCAAAAGACAAGGGGGCATCTTTAGATATCCAGTTATTCAAATGGAGATTCTCCAGTTTCGGAAGGCAGACTAGCTCGACTCTCTGAAACCTACAATTCAAAAAAAACTCTCTGAAACCTACACATGCGGAGCTCTAGAACACTGAGTTTTGAGTTTGGTGCATCTATCTTCCACAGACCGTGGTGACCAGCATAACAACTGTCGGGGGATTGGTACCCGGGTAGGCTAACCCAAGCGGAAGCAACCTTTCAAGACAAGGATGGACCGATTGGGCTGCAGCTGGGCCGAGATTGGCAGTCGGCCCCAGGCGCAATCGGTCCACCCTATTGTCATCAAGACCATCATCCGATTGGCCCGCAGCTGTGCCGAGGTAGGCGTTAGCACGGCCGATTGCCTAGAGCAATCGACCCTGCCAAGGGCCACCAGTCGGCCCAGGCGCAATCGGCATAACTTATCACAGTTGAAGAAGTTGACCCCGGGACCAGTCGGAGATCCAAGTACGGGGTCATAAATGCGCAATCCCGGGAGATCGGGGTAGCAGAAGAGCCAGGTCACATCGAAGATCTGGCAGAGATACGGTGTCGACCTCTCCGCCGATTCCGCGGACAGGCCGACAAGACCGCACCTCCTAGCCGCACTGTTCATCATCATGACCTACAAGTCTACAGCATGGGCCGCCGCTCGTAGGGTCCGGATCACCCGGAGAGGAGTAGTCGGTGGGACCCAGCCGATTAGAGAATGACGGCTGGGCCCAATCGGCAGTGAAGTTACCGATTTACCCCGGGCTCATACTATAAGAGCCCGGGTACCCCTCCTGCGTGGGGGACGATCCGCTCAGTAGCCCCATTACTCATATTCTCCTCAGTTCATTCACTGCTAGTAGTTACTCCTCAGGGAAGCGGGAGAGAGCCTTATCCACGGCGGCGCTCACCTTCCCCTGAGACGATAGAGAAGCAGTTATTGTAGTCAGCTCATTGATATAGATGAGACAAGCATGGAGCCCGCAAAATGGCGTCAGATGCTTCAGCCCGGTGCAGCAGTCAAAGAGAATATTGTGCAAGTCTAGTAGGCCAAAACTCGTACTGGACAGAGGGTCTTGTGAGGCAACGGAGCACACTAGAGTAGGAACGAAAAAACACATCCACGTCGTAAGCAAGCGGTAGAATATGAAGATCATTGTGCTCGCCAGATCTGATCCGACTGAGAATGGTAAGGTCCAAATCTTTCAGCAAACCACTGTCAATCACATCACACAATAGTGGGCCAATGTGACTCGAGCTCGAGTACGTGTGGCTTAAGTAGAGCGTCAGCTGGAGCCTTGTGATGGTGGATTGTCTTTGAGGTTTTCCGAGTAAACTCCGGGCTGCTTTGGTTAAAACCACCACAGCTTTGTGCATGTCATCTTCCTTGGGTGATGGGTATGCAGGTAGGAAACGACGGGCATCAATGGTGAGCTCGGGCAGCAGCCAGGGCAGCTGCCTCCACCATTTTGACAGCGAACTTGTCCTCGCAACCGTGCTTAGGTCAACTTCCCGCAAGATAGACAGTAAAATATCATCAGGCAGGGCGCTGAGCCGATCTTGCCCCTCTGATTGCTTTTTCTACATAAATGAAAATACCCAATGAGAAAAAAAATCAGAAACTGGAGTGATGACAAGAATTTTGTGTAAGCTTGATGTTGGATATATTAGCAATTTTTCAAGCAACTTAATCCTTAGATAAATCATGAACATGACGCATGCAAGATTAATTTCATACTGATACTTAACCATGCAACTCAGACCTACGCAAATAACACATATATATACGCAGACAATAAGCATGACATAGATGAAAACAACGATGAACGGGATGAATAGATCATACACTCCTTGCATGTCAGATCTCTCAAAACTTTTTTTCTGCAAGTTGGGTGCTCGCTCCAGCACGACCCTTATGAATGCCAGCTGCTGCTTCACCAGCCTAAAGCGAACGATCTGGAGCTCTCTCAGCAGAAGGTTCTTGGAGCTGTAGAAGTCCATGTCTCACTGAGGGCTCCTCTCACTTTCACTGATTAGTTGTAAGCATGATTTGATTGGACTAATGAACACCGTTGGGCCCCATCAGGGGGATTAATTATAATTAAAGCCCAGCCCCGTAAAGCTTCGTAAGGGAAAAAAATAACATAGTCGGTTGTGCCTGTGCGCATTACCATTATTATTCAGTAGTTGCATGATGAAGGATCCAATCCAGTAGGATTTCCGGCGCCTCTGAAAGCTCAGGTGACAGGCACGGCCGGGATGAGCTGCTGGTCGGTTTGCTAGCCGCCCTCCTCATATGATACTACTAAAAATACCCCGCGCGTTGGAGCGAAAATTTCTTTAAAAAACTACATTATACAAATAAAAAGTATGATACATTAAGTTATCGAATTGAACCTACAAAATTCAATTTGTCATAGTCGAGATACTAAATTTATTCGACACGAAAAAGTTTGTATTAAAAATTGTTAGGATGGACAATACAACAATAAAAATATGGTTGATATGAATTTTGCATAAAGAGATTAATAAGTAGAGATGACATGGATATTTGATTGACTAAAAGAATGAATGGTGTGTCTAGCTTGCATGTGGAGATAGATAATTTAAATGACCATATAGTGAAGATGACATGGATAATTGCTTGGCTAAAAGAATGGATGATATGGATAGCTTGCATGTTGAGATAGACAACTTAAATGACTCTAAGTGGGATTTTGTTTTATAAGAAATATAGATAAGGACCTTTGATAAATAAACCTGAAATCAATCTGAGTCGGAAAGTCTCTGGTCCGATCCCCCATCTAGAATCGACAGGCCTACTAATTTGGCAACAAGAATGAATCCCCTCAAAAACCCAAAAAAAAATGAATCTATCTTTCTTAAATATTTTAAAATTGTCCATTCTATTTTTTTTAAACAAACCATAAATTTCAAAACAAATGTGAATGTCAGAAAAGTTAATGAATATGAAATGTTTGCAAAACAAGTTAGAAATTTGAAAAAACGAAATCATGATTTAAATATGTTTGATTTTTTTAATGTTCGCAAGTTCATGATTTCACGATCTTTGACCCCTCGCAAGCCAGCAATGTTTTCTAAAAATACTACTAGTTCCGTAAAAAGAAAGAATCCACTAAAAATAGAAAGAATGAATCCCGCTTTTTTAAATATTGTAAAAATAAATAAAAACACATTGAAAGAATGAATCCAACTTTTTGGTGCGATCATTCGCCGTGCTCTGAGCACTCTCATGGGATTTCATTTTTTCTGTTTTGTTTACGTGTTTTCAGTTTTGCATGTTGTTTTGGTTTTCTTTATGGTTTTTTCTTGGTTTTGAGGAGAAATGTTTGCATTCATGAAGCAAATATATGTCTTCTTGCAATCTATGATTTCTGAAAAGTGAAAAGTACGTCTTGTCAAAAATTGTGCTACAACGAGAAGCAAATATGTACTTCGACGAGAACACATCCCTACTTTCTGAAAAAAGAGAAATGCACAGTCCATGAAAAATCTGTGACTCCATAAAAAGAAAAAAACTCTCTCTTCACTAGAAGAAAAATTGTGCCTTAATGAAAAGTAAATTCGTGCTTTTCGAACAAAAAAATCTATACATCAATAAGAAAAATAAATGTGGCTTCGCGGCAAGCAAAATCTATGGCTCCGCGAGAAACAAGTCTGTGCTTTACAAAAATATAATTAGTGTACAAAATTATGGATTCATGAGAAGCAAATCTAAGACTTTACAACAAGAACTGTTAAGTAGTATGTTTTTGCAGCACACTTTAATATAATTTTGAGACACGGTTTAGTATATTTTTAACCTGTACATTTTTAACGAATGTATCTAAATGTATTTTAATGGCACATACATCCATTCTAGAGTGTGACATATGATGACTGCACTACATTTTTTTGTTATAACGGGCAACGAAAAAAGCTACTATTGACCCTCGATTTTTGCTCAATCAAAAATAATGATGTACAATTGATGATGATGGGGTTGTGAATTTTGTTGCAATCGATAGTAAAAATGCTAACACCGGTGATTAAATTTCCTACCACCAATTGATGATAAAGATGATACGCAATAATTTTTGTCATGATTTTTTTACTGTAACGATGCAAAAACTTGAGAAAATACGCTCAATAAATTTTTGCTGCATATGTATATCACAAAATCTACAACCAGTATTCCAAAAAGCTACCCCCACCCATGAATTTTTATTTAGCAAAAAAATACGCAACAAATTAAATTATGGAATCACCACGATTGAAGGGTTGCGTGTGACCGATAAAAACTGAACCGGGTCCACCGACGCCTAGCATCGGCCAAAAAAAATTACTCCCGTGGGGAACCAAACGAGGCCTGGGTGGTGGGGAAAACAAAAACAGTGGATGGGTCCGCGGCCTGGTTGAGCCGGACCATTTCCCCCCACACGCACCCAAACCCAACCAACGGCCACAATGGCAGCACCGCCGCCGCCGCCGCCGCGGGTGCTACCGGACGACGTCGTCGAAGAGATCCTCCTCTACTTCCCGCCCGACAAACCCGCTTGGCTCCTCCGCGTCTCCCTCGTCTGCAAGGACTGGTGGCGCGTCGCCTCCAGCCCCGGCTTCCGCTGCCGCCTGCACGAGGCCCACGGGGAACCGCCCGTGCTCGGCTTCTTCCATGACTGGGAGCACGAGGGCATTCCAAACTTCGTCCCCACCATCGGCTCGCCCTTCTCCCTCGCCGCTCCGGAGCGCTGGTTGTGGCGGCCCCTCGACTGCCGCCACGGCCGCGCC
Organism: Bromus sterilis; assembly: GCA_950022295.1. Taxonomy (NCBI): domain Eukaryota; kingdom Viridiplantae; phylum Streptophyta; class Magnoliopsida; order Poales; family Poaceae; genus Bromus; species Bromus sterilis. The sequence continues at coordinate 438,713,789 of OX465595.1, forward strand.
CTCTTCCACTCCAGATCCAAGGACCCCGAGGACCCCGAGGAACTCCTCGTGTGGGAGCCAATCACGGGTGCCCATCACCGCATACCCCTGCCCGAGGAGTTCTTCACACTGGGCATGTCCCAATGGCCGACCGCGGCCGTGTTCTGCACAGCGGACGGGTGCGACCACCGATGCGACTGCCTCGGGGGTCCCTTCGACGTGGTCTTTCTCTTCTATGCCTCCGACGAAGAGAGTTGCATAAATGATGTCACGTCAGCGTGCGTATACTCGTCCAAGACTGGCACCTGGGGCGAGCTGACCTCTTGGCACTACGAGTTCAGCGTGCACTTTGAGTATCATTCCAGCGTGCTGGTTGGGGGGTCTCTGCTCTACTTCATTTCCGACGGTGGGATCATCCTGGAGTACGATTTGGGCAGTCATCACATGGCTGTGTTGGACACACCATCATCCACCCATTATGGAGTATTGGAAAATTATGAGGATGTAAGATTTGCCCTCGTGCTGGCGGAGGGCGGTGGACTGGGGGTTGTCGAAGGCTTGGATCCGGAGCTCATAGTGTGGTCAATGAACAATGATGCAGAATGGGAAACGAGCGACTTCATTGACTTGCACAATTTGCTCCCTATCGCTGTCGGTCCAGAACACTTTGTGACAGTGTTGGGCTTTGCGGAGGGAGCAAATGCTATTTTCGTGAGAACTTCTAATAGTATCTACATGATCGAGCTACAGTCACGGACGGTGAGGAATGTGTGTAAGAATCATGGGTTTGGTAATTTGATTCCACTTGTCAGCTTCTATACTCCACCTCCGAGGCTTCAAGAGCCAGGTCAGCAGGGGGGATGGGGGGAGAAATCACTAAAGTGGGCGCAGGAGCTGTTCGATAAGGGGTGCAAGGCTATGAATGAGAAGGACTTCAACTACGCTGTCGACTGCTTCAGATATGCTCTCAAAATCAGGTTAGGGTTCTACTCCCAAACTCCACTTGTTCTCCTAAACATGCTGTAGCGTAACATATGGATAGTTTATGGAAAACGTAACTTCCAACTAGTTTCTTGTTATTTTCATGTGTCCATAGTTGCTTTGAGCCTTTGGCATTTGTAGCTGGCTTAGTAGGATTTAAGATGTTCTATGATAATTTAGTTACCCAGTGTGGGGTTTTGGTTTCATGTGTTTGACAGTGAGCGACACTGTGGGTGTTGGTGTTTGAGGCATTGGTGAATCCTGTTAGTCAATATGACCTGATAATAATACCTGGGGGTAGGGCCTGGCATCTTTTGTAATGATAACCGTACTGTGATGACCATCAAATCAGTCCAAGACTCCAAGTGCTTGAGGGATATTTGTTATCCTATCTGATTGCCGTGCTGTTTATATATATGGTTTCTCAGAATTATATTTCATAATCTGTGCAAACACTAGTAACTGTGAAGACAGTCGACAGAACATACGTAGCACCTCGTGTCATGAAAATGGTTGTGTTGCTCTACCTCAGATTACCTGTTTATGTTATAACTTAACGATGATGCATCAAAAAATTCACGCCTTGTTGTTGTTGTTGTTGTCACGTAGGGTTCAACGTTATGGAGGACATGCTCTGCAGTGTGCTAGCACATTTTCCAGATATGGATGTGCCTTGTTACGCAGAGCTCGGGAGGCAACCAATCCTCCAGGTAGTGTTTCAAAGCGTGCACCAAATGAAGAATCGATCAAAATTACACCTGCAACCTCAACCAGCAAAGATGATGCTGGGAGCTCAGAGGTCTGTAGTAGCAGTGCTGAGCTTGTTTCACGTTCGAATAAAGGTGATTATGAAGAAGGTATAATTTTATATTTCTTTTACCACTATATGGGGTGGAATATAGCACTGTATTTTGCTTTGTTCTCTAGGTTTTGAGTAGAATTCTCTTGTATGGAATGGTCTCTTTGAGGAAGCTGCAGACGCCGTAAATTTAACATGGCGCTGCTACTGCCCCAGGCAGTCATATACACTGGAAGACATTTTTAGCCTTTTTTTTTCAGTCTACATACTCTAGTTGATAACACTGCTGATTGCAGTAAGTTGTCATCGTCTGTTCATGCCTAATGGAGAGAATACGTAATAAACTTCTAATCAATAATTTACCCATGCTAATGCAGAGTAGTAGTTCGGGTCATACTATAGTAATTAAAGTTGGATTGTCTACTCACTTGTATGCATCACATTGCTGTTTTTTTCTTTTGGGGCTATGTGCATCCTTGATTCAGAAGCCGGGAATAATTAAACTCTTCCATTTTCTACATAAAAAATGTTTTTCTTCTTTCAATTATAAATGCTGATATAGTCATTGGTTAGGGGTAAACCTGATTGGGAAAGATCGGGAGGATGGGAACACTACAGGTGATGGAGATGATTCTGATTTGGATCTGGCCTGGAAAATGTTGAATACTGCAAGAGCGATAGTTGCCAAGAGCCCAGAACATACAGGGGAGAAATTTAATATATTTTATGCTCTAGCTGAAGTCTCCATGAGAAGAGGTAATCTCAGTTAGCTTAGCTACTAGTGTGTTGGCCTGGTGAATGGTCACTGACCTCACATTTGATATCACCTTTGCAGAGGACAGGGACAACTCAACCAGTTACTACATCGAAGCTTTAGCCATCTTGGAGCATTTGGTTAGGCCTGACGATATTCGTATTGCGAACCTGTATCCTCTTCGTGGTGATATTAATGCCAATCACTGCTATGCAGTAGTTCATAGCAGCATATTTGTAACCCAAGTGCTGTTTCATCCTTCTGGGTTGTATCTCTGGGGTTTCAGGGATACATTTAATCAGTTTAGCTAATGGTTTAGGTGGCTAGGGGTGTCAGTTCATTTTGTTATCCATTGATTTCAAATAATATGAGTTGATCCAAATCTTGCACTTGTGTTTTCACCTGCTTACATCCACAAGGTATACAGAGAAGAATGTCAGGTAGATAATGCAGGTCTATTGTAGTAATTCTTTGGTCTTTGAGTTCAATTCTTCCTTTGTTGATTACCTTAATTCAGTTCTAGAAACTTCCGCATATGTTTGGCCTTAGAGTTAGCATCCAAGGTTGGGGATGCGATCCCATATTGTGCAAAGGCTATTTCGGTGTGCAACTCACGTATGAAGAATCTGGAAAAGGCCAAGGAAGCGTTGTTGGCTGATAAAAATGTTAGCGCATCTGCTGCTAAAGAATGCTCGGAAAATTTAGAAAATGAGATATCTTCTCTATTGGCCCGATTCCAGAAGAAGGTGAACAAGATCTTATTCATGTTACAAAATTTGTTTTTCCCATGAATCTAGTGGTCTTATGGATGAAGACTGGCATTTTTCCTTGCCTTGTAAGGAACAATGACATCTCTTAATTGTTTTAATTCAGCTTGGAGAACTGGAGCAAGCAATGTCAACCCCAAGCTCTTGCTTAGATAAGACTATGAAGAATGTTGTCTCAGTGACATGCCATGAGCAGATTGTCAGGAATACTATGGCTGGATCAAACAACAGCCTCCGTTCCCCAACTATGTCTACGGCAGCAACAACAGAAACCGCTGCAAGTAGTGTAACTGACCTCGTGATTGTTGGCAGAGACATGAAACGAGGTAATGACAAGCCCATCCCCGACGAGCCTTCTCCAAAGAGACTTACAGCAGATGATTCACCATCTGTGAATGAAATGTGACAGCAGATAGATACAAGATCTGAATTTAACAAGATATGCATGGAAGGTTGTGAGAGGATGTTGCTCCCTGTTCATGTGCCCTCAATGGTGGATACTTATCTGTTGAACTGTATATAAGTATGAGATAAAAGTTTTCATCATTTAGTGTTTGATCTGGTTACTAGGTATTTTTAGCATTAGCACAAAATAACCTGTGGATCATCTGTGGCTCTCGGCAGTGAGCTACTCATCCAGTGTTTTCTACCTTTTTTGCAGTGATACCTTCGCATGTCCATTGCGTCCGATAACAAACCTTCCATTGTTTGCTCTTTACTGTGATGTTAAGAGTCATATTTGAGAAACCATTATGGACATTCTTGAAGTCATGTCTATTATGTTCTGCCTTACTTAATCGATCAGCTAGCATTACATGCCATGTAGAGGAGTTGGTCTTGACTCTTGTGGACATATCAGGTGTAGTAATATCTCAATCTGCTGCTAATGTGCAGTAAGTAAATGCATAGAAGTAATGCTGCTGGAGTTTATAACTGTGACCTGAGAGTGCCTGCGCATCTGTTGCGAGTCGGTGATCATCTGCTGCATCTGTTGCAAGAAAGCAATTGGCAGTTCAAACTAAAGTTTTCTTCCTCTGTTCCTCATACTCTGTTTTTTTTTCCTACTCTTGCAGGCTCTCTGTTTGAAAAATGTTTTCGTAGTCTAGCTAATTTCTGAGAGGCAGGAGGCTACTAGAGACAATTAGTATTTTCTTTCAGAATGCAAATGTGTACATCTCCCGTGGAACATAACAATTAGTTTTTGCCGGAAAGGACGTTACACTGTATAGTGTCTTGACCAGATCTTTACAATGGATCCCTAACATGGCAGTTTGCTGCCTTGCTCAGATCTTTACAATGCTCGCTTACAGATTAAACACCTACCGTACATTGCTGCAAACTTGCTCAGATCTGTAGGCAGACAGTGAAAAACTGCATAGCGATGGTTATATCGCCTCCTAGCCCAACCATTAGGACGTTGGGCCATGAAAATTAATGATGACTTTCAAGTGGGAAAAGGTCCCCTCCATCTGGCAGATCGAACGCGGGCGTCTGTCGGCTTCGTGGCCGTTGGATGAGCTTTTTGATCCGACGGTGCGCTCGCATCCGACCACCATATCGAGCGAGCCGAACAACCAAGGGTCCTTTGCAACAACTGCCTTGTTGCAAGGGAGGACAGGGCGTCGCGGGCTGTTCCCAGCGAGCGGTTAGCGTGGACAAGAGCGATCCACGGCGAGCGGCTTGCCCATTGCAGACCAAAGCTTTGCAACAGAAACTTTGTTGCAATGATCCGACCGCAACAGAACCTTTATTGCAAAGGCTTGCTCTCTAGGATCACGCAAATGACATTAACATTGCAACATTACAAACGTCCGACTGCAACAGAGCCTTTGTTGCAAAGCTCGCGGCGATGGTCGGAGGAAATAAATAAATAAAAATACTCGAAGTCCTTTGCAACAGAGGAGGCTCTGTTGCAATGGACCAACCACAACAGAGCCTCTATTACAAGGCTCGTTGTGTTCTATACGCACGATCAGACGGACACTGTTTCTTTTATCATACGGTTCTTCACCCGGTGGATAATTTCAAAACTGCAGAAGCGTAGCGCTCCCCTGCAAACAATCAAACAGCAAAAAGTGGTTACCAAAATTGTGTTGAGAACCTGGAATATGCAGATGCGGACAATGGCCATTCTTCTGGAACTCGAATAGATTTTTTTTCTTTGGGTGCAGTAGAGGATCTTAAGTACAATTATAGTGCTCTTTCCAAGTAGACACTGAACTGACTACGAGCAGCAAAACCATTTTTCATCCTCTCCTGATGAAATACATGGATTATTGAAGCCAAGGGAGCGAGGCAACAACACAATTGCACCTAAAGTATATCTATTAACTTCCAGAAAATAATTCATTACTTTCAAGATATAACAAGTTTGGCAAAGAAAACATGGTTGACACAATACAAAGATTCGTTGCTGCAAATTACCGGCACCGGTCAGGACAGAAATGGTACAAACATTTGGCACGTAGAAACTTGAGAGAGGGGGGGGGGGGGGGGCTAGGATGCTTTCTAGAAATACAACAGCGGTTGTTTTAAGCTGGATTTGGAGATTACATGTACAGTTTTATAATTACAGGGTCGTGGTAACTTGACAGCAACGATGACCGTGCCAAAATTTACATCTTCACACCGCCTGTGCACGGACCTGAGTTAAAAGTTGCAAAACGATGCACGATTAGAGTCGGCCCACAGCATTCTCTGGAAACCAGCAATAGATCAGTACATTGCACTTGAACAAACTCGCGGAGAGATCATGTGCCGCTCCAAAGACATGATTTTGTTGGAGGCCGCTGATGATATCTTGTCGTTTAGCCCAAGAGGCTCTCCCGAACCAAAATGGAGCTTGCAGACAAAAGTTCCTGCTGGGACAATCATATTTTTTCAGCCATATGTCAGCAAAACCACTTAACAAAATCAAGTTTTCATTGTAGGCTCCAAGGCGCACACGCACAGCTAAAACAAGCATAACAAATCAAGTTAACATGACAATGTTTGGGGCCAGGACTGCAACTACCACAACTTAAACAAGCATCAAATGAGATATTGACAGGATGAAATTACCAGGGAACGTAAGAATATAAGCTCGTGACGCAGATGATCATTCAACCTTCCAACGCATACCTCTGAACCTGCAAGGTAGAACATAGCTATATCATGCTAATTCAAACAGATACAAGTGGCCCAGGAGCTCCCTGGCAGTTACAATTGAAGCAGGTAAATGACACTGCAGAAATAAAAAATCAATCCAAATGACACTTGGTCAACACTGTGGCATGATACAAAAGATCATATTCTGTTTTTGCTCAGCATTTTGTGAAAAAGTGCATATAGCTCAAAAGCAAACACCTCATATGCAGATATGCTCAGAACAAACACCTCTATGCAGGTTTCTACAACCTCTCCTTAGTATGCCCCCACCCAAAAAAACGAGCACGTCAAGCCTTGTCCAGACTGACACAGGGGACAACGCAAACAAGAGACTTTATCATAGATGAAAAGGCCATTTGAAATGGAGCTCGCTACCTCAAGCATATTTTCCTCTATAAAGGAATTCAGCCCCATGCTTTCAGCGTCTGCACCATTGTGTTGTAGGATCCTGAGCTTCCCTTCCTATAGTTCAAAACCAGAGGAAGTATCAGCAATGCAAATAATACACCACCTTTGTTGATCATCTAGTTGTTAATTCACCTTAGTCCCATAAACAAGACCACCTCCAGGTGAAGGATGAAAGCATGCAACATTGACTTCATCTTCAGCACTAGGAAGAACTCTTACCAACTCCATGTCCGAAACTCTGTATACCTAAATTGATGGAAAGAACAATGACATTACATCATAGCCTGGACATAAAGAATTATGAGCTATAATAAGCAAATGGTTTTGAATCTTGAGTATAAAAAAGATATATGCAGCTGCAATACGAATAGGCAGTATATTGCCTCAGAAGAAAAGTATAGCCAGCCTATCATTATGATGTGCAATGTATGTTATAGGGGTAAGCTAACCATACACACCTCTAAGATAGTATACACAGGAAATCCAGTCGTCTCCCCATCCATAACAATGCTCCTGAGCAGTGAGCTATGGCGACGTCCATATGCCAACAGTATGTGTTCTGAAGTAGGCGAGAACTGCATCAAAGAAAAGACATTAAGCTAAGATTAAACTGTGAGAATTGCATAACTGCGGCCAATATGCCTAAGGGATGAGTCTGCCATGCAGAAGGCCATGCAAGTTTTTTTGCTAAAAATCTCTAATACCGCAATTAAGGACGAATCTGGTAATTTCCCTAATTTTTGGGCCAACGGCCGGGGTTCCCTGTGTGGCAGTACATTGCACACATGTATTCTCGTTTAACCGAGGTTATTCTAATGTCATATGTCCTGATGCAGGTGGTACCGAGCTTCCAAATGAAATAACATTCAGACATTGCTTGAGGACCATGTTATTAGCCCTGTACTTTTGTAGTAATTAGTACCATGGCGATGTAAAAACGAAGTAAGCACATTACTTCACCTAGAACAAATCTAGTTGGTGTGACTACAAATCCTGTTCAAAAAAAATCTGTTATAATTGAATATATCTTTGATATACTAAAATTTAGCTTTAGCTTAGCTTGTGTTATAATTCCAACCTTACTAAAATGTATCTTTAGCTAGCTCCATATGTGTCAAATCATCAATGCGTGCCACATGTACTCAAATACTCTGTGCTTTCCATGTCATGTCAGTTATTTTGTTTGATTTGCTCTTTGTTTGGTGGGTGCGGAACCAAGAACAAGAGTAAGAGGGTGAAAAGGAAGATGAGAGGAAGAAGTTGCGGGAAAAGACGAAGTCACATGAGAAATGGGAGAAATATTTGAAAATAAGAAAAGGGCAGTTTGCTGCTTGTGCTGTGCTCAATTGTTTTCTATTTCTTGTTATCCATTGAGAAGGATTTTTGTTTGTGTGTTTGAGAAATGGGAGAAGGGTTCTTGTTTGTTTGAGTTAACATGTGGTTTATTTTGAAATTCAGCCTGCTTTGCTCATGTGTGAGGTGAGGCTTGAATAACCGTACAGGCAGTGGTCCTGCATTACACTAACGCAGCCAATGTGGTCACACCAGAGGCCTACTTGCATCATGATATTTGAGACACAAACCACAAGTTCTTTTCTCAGCATAAAAAGAAAAATCGATGCAAGCACACACACAACCAAAAGTGAAGACAGTAACCTGAATGGAAGTTAAACAATGAGCCGCCCTTATTGCTCTTGACGTTAAAATTTCTCCAAATCTGCAAGATAAACACATTGACAACTTCAAAGTAAGGATATCATTTACAAAATAGTAACTTGACAGGCTGATAAAGAACAAACTACACTAATAGAACAGCCAACAGTGAGGAAAATTACGTTGCCTCCTCAAGAGAATAAACCCGAAGCTCATAAATCACTCCGTGAGAGGGAAGTGGGTGACGAGTTGGTGATGTTCCAGCTCCTGTAGACTCATAATGCACTGGTAATTGGCTACCCTGTTCACCTTCTGTTTGAGGCAGCAAACACGCAACACAAGCCACCAGAAATCGTCCACAAGGGGAGAAATGGGCACCCATTTCACTGCAACAATTAATAACTTATAAGTACAGAAGTCCCAAGTCCGTCAAACATAAAAGCATGATACCCGTAAGACAAATCTAATAAGGATTCTACTTAGAACTATTTAATAACATTACTAAATATACATCTGTTGCTTGTTGCATGCTACCATTAGTTATGCACCAGTTCAGAAATGAGGTTAGAATGAGTAGAAATCTATCTTTTGTATACAAAACAGTGAAGGCATTTGCAAATAACATGAAGTGAACTAACAACTTGTGTTGTACAAGAAAGAGAATAAAAGAAACCAAAGCACAAAGGATCACCTGCAAAGAACGGCATGAGAGATCGTCAAGCGGCAAGCCCTGGGATCTAATCCAACACATGGATTCTTGATATCATGCCGCCATACTCTAAGCTTCACTGTACAAGGTAATTCAGCAGCCCCGGCAGAAAACAGTGAGGTAGTAAGTTCTGTTCCAACACCTAAGGACGCAGCACGAGCCTCAGCTTCATCGATTTGTGGACCCAGAAGTGAACTCCCAACCCCAGGTACAGAGGCCAAAGCATGAGGGCGTGAGGTATAGTGTCGATTTGATCCTCTGGCACTGCCAGTGGGAATCGGGATCGGTGAAGCACCTGGATGTTGAAACAATTCATGCATTGTGATTCTCTAGTAAAGTTAATCACAATAACACCACCGAGAGGTGGGATTTTAAGGACAGTATTGTTCAGAAATGAAGGGTGCAAACCTGTCTGAGTTTGAGCCATCAACCAACCATGCAAAAAAGGTAGCTCCCAGCTACGTGAGTCACTGAAGAGATCTTGATGGTGATTTCCACCCTCTGAATTTCTTAGAATCATTTGAACATCTAACCCACTAGTGGTGAATGAATTCACTGGCATACGATCAACAGCAGATCCTGAAGGCCTGGCTATCGCCGGAAGTGGCAGGATGTTGCTCGTGGAAGGCATTTGAACATCACTAGACACAGATGGTTCCCCCGGACATACATCCATAGGAGTTACAAACTGGTCAGACTGCTGGTTTTCAGCATCTGATGCCAATACATTTTGAGCTAAAGATGATGAACTCTGCTGCACATTGGTTGAACCACTAGCCAAGTCATTGCGGGGAATATATAGACTCCCATCATCCCTGATGAATGCAGGCCAAATTAGGCAAGGTGATGACATATTAGACTCAAGATGTGGATAGCCTCTAGAGTTGATGTTTGCGAAAAACAACGCCGAGGGATAGTTCGAATAGCCAGTAGATGTTGCATGGGTCAGCTGTGAGTCTGCGGAGTCAAGATTGTTAACCTGAAATTCATGGTATATGTGAGCAAACAAAAAAATATAACAGGAACACATAAATGAAGTACAATATACTACATTTTCTACCTCTGCGGTAAGAAGATATGGGGCACCATGAGGGTGAAAATGCACAGCTCTCAATGAACGGCGGGTTCTTAATATCATAGTTGGGGCAGCAGCCTCCCCTCGCCTATTGTAGTTCCATATGAACAACTGACACATAAATCAGGCACAGGTTATTTTATCAAATGTTCATCGAATAATTACTTAAGACTTTTTGTTATGAGTCTAACAGTGGGAGTCCTACTTTGTGACCTGATGCAACTGCCAGAATCTCCCCCCTTGCATGAAACGCAATGGACGCAATTGGCCTCTCTGCCAAAGGAACATAATAGACAGTTAGTGTTGCTTCAGAAATGTCAATAGACAGAAGCTAACAATGGAGTGATTAAAGGATATTACGGAAATCCTGAGTTCCAAGACAATCTGAGGTATTAGCATCCCAAAGACGGACTTCATGATCCAAACTCCCGCTGGCAAGTATATCAGAATGTAATGGATGGTATCTAACCTGCAATAGCACAGCAGCTTTATAACCATGCTTTTGGTATAATACTGGCTAGCAATAAACAGAACTGCAAATTAAATTCCATTTTCATATTTTATATACGGAAATGCTCTTCAGAAGTATGTGGCCAAGTGGGAAATATATGATACATTCACAAAAAAAGACAAACTGGTGCTGCTTCGTCGAATGATAACAAAAAACAGGTATCACATCGTTATTAGAACACTATATTCAATAGCTTACTCCCTGTCCAAATGCACTACCAAATTGTGCCAGTGTCACAAAAAACATACCACCCAAGGTGTGCGCCGATGTCCACCCAGCACTTTCAAACATTTCCCGGTTTGGCAGTCGATTATTTTAACAGTATGGTCACCACTGGAAAAAAAATAGATGGTTAGTCCACATACTATGTTGAGTTCATATATCCTGCAGCTAGTCAATAAACTCACTGCGTCGATGCAAGTGTCTTCCCATCCGAACTGAATGCAGCTGCAATAGTTGACCTAGGGGGTGGCATAAGAGGGCAATACTTTGCAGACCAGCTATGGAGGGACTGTGATTCTGCCCTGTGCACAGTAAGTCTAAAAATGTCAAACCAGAAGTACAACATTTGCAACCAAGGAGTCAACAGAGACATCTTGGTGGAAAGAGAGTTCCCTTACCACGAAAATAAATCATGTTTAGCATCTGTAGCTGAATATCTTAACTCACTGTAACCAGCGCCAGAAGTAGGAGGCTTATTCCAATGCCTTTTAGCTTGGTGCTTTGTTCGAGGAGACACCTCTCGGTGACTTAATAAATGAAATATGTTTCTGATAATAATGGACAAGGCAAAGGTTATATTCAATAAGTGACAATGTTATAAAATACTATTAGCAAACTATTTAAAATAATATTTGCAATAATATTCACAAAATGGTCTCATGCAGGGCTTTTTCAAGAAACTAGATGATACCCCACGCGTTGCTGCGGAAACTGTTAAGAAATAATTTGATGTTTTAAAACATGAGAAAATTTATGAAACGTATTATAATTTGATTATGAATTATTTTTTGAAAGAAATATTGTTTAGAGTAATAATCTAAGAAAATTTGATGAAAAATCCAAAAATGTGTGTGATTTTTATTTTGTTAATTTATTACCCTGACAATATATTGGTGAGACGATACAAAACGAAAACAACATTGAGTAGAGACAGTGGAGACATCTCCACCCTTGGCTAAACCTAAAACAATGGTAGCAACTACAGATATGCATTCATAAAAAAATGACGCATAAAAGATAAATGTGAGGTACTCATAATCTGATCTTCTATTAAAAAAACGCTTATAAATCGTGAGGCTGAGTGCATTTTTTTTGTGATAGGCTGCATACGCATGCGAAGTTAATGGAAGCATGTGCATTAAAAGTTGGTGGAAACGAGCTTTTACATGGTGGACCTACTTGATGATGTGGATAGGCTGCATGTCAAGAGAAATAGATTAGTGGGGATGCAGTGGCGGAGCCACTCATTGGCTGTGTAGTCAAGTGACTACACAGTTTTTTGAGCTACTAGGGTAAAAATCAAACAAAAAAAATACAAAATTTATACAACTATATGTATTTGACATCACAACTCTAAATTGACAACACAACTTCGTATTCCTGGCTCCGCCACTGTGGGGATGAACTATGTAGGTACTATAGATTATAGATTGGTTACAGAACAAGAAATAGTAGCACCATTTGATGCACTATAAGAGTTGAGGCCAAAGTGGAGTCAGCAGCCTGGCACCATGCCAACACTTATTGTGCTAGACTTAGGGTCATTTCCTAGAATAAATAAACAAGCTCCATTACATAAGTATTGTTTCATAGTGGTTGTCTAATAATAAAAATTGCTAGCAAAGTAAAAAACATAAAAAGAAACTAAACTCTTTAGTGACGATCAAGCTCAGTAAAATCGCCTCTTTTCCTATGTCAAATATTGCACATTCATGCAGCATTGGTTCACGACAGTTCTACATACAATCAGAGGTTACAGAACTGAACATACACGTTGGTCCACAACATGCAACTTCTTCTAGCTAGTGAATCGACACTTGCTCTCAATGAAACTGATCTACTAAATTTTTGTGATATGGGCGAACTTGTCTAGCTAAAAATGCAAATAGATAACAATGGCATGGAGTACTAATGTACTATTTACCTTTGCCTCGATCTTCTTGATGAAGATGCTTGACAATTAGGGACCGATCCAGAGAATGACGTCGGAGCAGAAGTATTTTTTGAACCTTCTACCCAATTTTCAGCCATTTCAGTCCTTAGATTCACCTAAAATTAAACAGGTCACCAAACAATAATTTTAGATACTGATAGAGTTCTACGAAAAAGTAAAGTTAAGGGAACAGTTTTTAGGATGATGCTTCAACAAAACAACTTGGGACTGACTGGAATGCTAACCCAAAAATCACATAAAAAGACTTAACACGTGAAAAGCTGTATAGTTCAGTAAAGTTAGCATAGTAAGAGTGGCAAGAGGCAGACATTACATCCTTATTTGCACAGGCTGTACAAACGTGGGCTAAAGTTGCCACATCAGATTAGCTAACCTCAGATGGTGACATGTGCAAGACACACACTTTGGTAGCAAGGCCCTAAGGAAGATAAGACATTCCATAATCCAATAATAAACACAAAAGACTAAAATACATATAAAGCCCAAGCAGAGCACAACTAGACATGGGCTGTACAAACTGTCATAATTCCGTGAGTGCTTTGGCAGGATAATAGTTTCTTCGTTAGCTACTTTGTGTGTCCTATCTTTTTATATAGATATTGAACATTTAGATCAGAGTAAGATAACGACACGAGTACATGACAGCTATCAGCAAATAAAATGATCAATTATATGCTGCGAGCATCAAGCTAGATAACGCCTACAATTTCATCAAAACTTTGAACAGAACGGCTCATCGGCTATCATTACTGTGTATCCTTTTGCACGCGCCATTTGTTGGACCCTCGCTTCTGCTTAAGAATTTAAGGACCTAATCTAGCACCTCAAATGAGCTATCCTATTTTTCGTCTCAAAAGAGAGAGAAACTCCTCTCCTGTGCATGGATCTAGCTGGACCTAATTTCATGGTTCTTCGTGCTAGTAGACTTACAGCCGCGGGCACAGATCGACAGCTCCTCGGCGAACACCAGGGCTCTTGAACGAAAGGATGCATGTATATAAATCAAGCGCAGAAGCATTGCTACGGCGCGGAGAATCCGACGTTGCATGCACGGGGAGCAGAGGTAGACGCAAAGGAATGGCGAGACCACGCCCCTCCGCGATTCCCCAAAGCAAGCAGGCGCGCTGACCGATTCCCACCCAGCCTGCGGAGCGAGCAGCGGCTTCCCGGCAATCACCAGACGGCGGCGGGCACGCCGCGGGTCAGAGCCCGATTCGGTTTTGCCCCTGAATCAGCGCGGCAGCTCAGATCCAGCTTGCCAATTTGACCGCGAACCGGAAGAGGAAGCGGGGGGTGGGGGGTCGCAGGAGAGAGGGGTGGGTACCTCAGCGGAGCAGGGGATGGGGGCGCCGGACCGCCGTCCGCCGGGGGGAGGGGGCGGGGGAGGAGCGGCCGCGTTCCGGCTAGGTCGAGCGAGATATGGGGAGGAGAGAGAGAGAGAGAGAGAGAGTTGGCTACGCGGTGGGGGGAAGGGGACAGAGGTGAGAGAGGCCCGCGTCCGTCCGTCCGTGTCGTCGTTCGTGCATGCGCGGCAGGCCCGCCTTCTTCTTTGCTTGACCGGGTCAGGCCCAGGCCCGCGTGACCCGTTCCGCTTTCCACGTGGCTGACGTGTCGGCGAGCCCAGTTGCAAAAAAGTTCAGGAGAAGGCGATGCAGGTTTCAGATAACCTCTCATCTCACAAATACTACAAAACATTCTCAACAAAAATAAAACTTTTGCTTCTAATCTTACAATAGCCCCATACATCCTCGGCGAAAATGGTGTCCGCGGAAAACCAAAACATACTACGAAACATGCTCCAAGTTCATACGTTTTGTTTCTTGTCCTAGATAACTGGAGACCAAGCCGATTCGTTGTCGCGGTTCGAGCAGCATGTCCCAAAGCTCCTTTACGTTCAGCGTTTCCTGCTGACGAGGTACACGAGATCGCCCAGGTGCTGCACTTCCAGACCTGCCTTCTCGCAACCATCGAAGAAGATCGACTGGTCTTTCCCGATCCTTCGGCGCCAGCTCATCAGAAACATGGGGCTGCTGGCAGCCACCTGTGTTCCTGCCAATGGGATCATGGGAACATTGAATCAAAAGTCTTTTTTTGCATTGCTGTCGTACCGGTCACAGAATGGAATGTTCGAGAAGTACCTGATTTAGTC
This sequence comes from Bromus sterilis, assembly GCA_950022295.1. Classification (NCBI taxonomy): domain Eukaryota; kingdom Viridiplantae; phylum Streptophyta; class Magnoliopsida; order Poales; family Poaceae; genus Bromus; species Bromus sterilis. The sequence goes on from OX465595.1 coordinate 438,728,897, forward strand.
GTGATGTTTGTGCACACACCTTTTTGGCTGTTAAGATCGGACTCTTTTAGAAGAAAGGACAGTGTTGTTATCAGGTTCGGGTACTGTTTCACATCTGCAAAGCCACATGGTGTAGCATCAGTGAACTCCAATCGCAGTGAGATATGATTGGCGGAAAATAAGATGTGCACTTACACAGTAGAATATCACTGGCGATGACAATATTCCAATCGGGTCGGAGAACTGGAAATGGATCTCCCCACGTGTCTGGGTTATGAAAAATATCAACAAATTAGCATTCACCTTCTGGGTGGCGCATATCTCATGCACCTAAGGTGGTTTACTGAAAGTTATGTAAGTGTGGTTTTCTTACGTCGGATATGGGGTAACACATCCAAATTATTAACTCTGCAGTTGTGAGCTATATTTTCTTCAATATCCTTGTCGTCATAATCAGAAGTCGTGATATCCACTCCAAATGTTTTACGCAGGAAAATGGCTAAAGCTCCTGTTCCACTAAGAGACGCTAAATCATTTATTATACTATATAGACAGCATGAATCTTAAGAAGAAACGGTATCACATACTTCAAGAATGAACTACCAATGGACAGCTTGTTTCATACTGCTAAGTTTCGACATTATAATATAAGCTCAACATAAGTGCTAACAGCAACCAATTTGACACCATACAACAAGAAGTCAACAAAGCCTTCTATTCCTAAACAAACTGAGGTAGGCTGGAGATGAAACCCAGTAGGAGCGACACACCCACAAAAACAAGTTGATATATGATTTATAATATATCAATTTAGTAATTTCTCTTTAGAGTCAAAAATATAAACATGGCATAAAAAGCCTTTTGGTTATCAATCATAATATAGAATGCACTAGAGAAACTACGTTTTTCAAGGAAAAGGTGCATTTTTATACTGCAGAACGCAGCTTTCATACCTTCCTAGTTCCAGGATCCGTTGACCATCCAGAATTGATGGATTCTTAACAAGCCAGTCAGCAAAGAAAAATGTCCCAGGCCATAGCAAATTGGCATTTAGCTGATGAGATGAGAATTCTCTGATGCTCAAGTCCTACACGTCAAAAAAATCATAAAGGTGAACAAAATGATCAATTAGGAATATGAGAGGCATAGTGTGGTCTGAGCTTCTGACTTCACTTAGATAACTTTACTTGCAACAATTACAAAAATCTACAATCTGTGATTGGACAAGCATAGTTTCCTTCCAATCAGCGATAAATATTCATAATCATTAGCACAAACAACAGTGGCAGAGCTACAATAAATAAGTTGGGCGGGCCAAAAAAAAGACTCCAAACCATACAATTAAGTAGGTCTATTATTCAGTGAAATTTCAGATTGCTACAGCTCAGTACAGCCTAATCACATATGAGGAAACTGATATCAAGAGATGATGTTGTGAAGTAAAATTTGAAGAAAGATAATTCCTGTGCGATGGCTACTGGTTTTCCCGTCTTGTGTTCGTTGCCTTGGTTTCTCGTCGCTGACAGCTGCTTGGGGCATGGCCACGCCACTGCTGGCCGGCGCCTTAGCTTGGCTCAGCGCTCAATGGTGGCTGGTGGGGCAAAGAGCTCAGAGTTGGATGGGAGGCAGTGTTGGGAGTAGGTTGTTACATGTATAAAAAATTATTTTGCCTCCAAAGCTGGGCGGGCCACAGCCTGGTTTTGCCCTCACGAAGCTCCGCCGGTGACAAACAATAATGCTCATGTGAAAAGTTTTTGCATATAGAAGACTACTCTTCTCACAGTACATGTTTTGGCGTCTGGATAGCTAGAGTTTCGCCATTAATACAGACGAATTTTCAAGCATCTATAACACCAAACCGATAAGACTAGCTCAATGAGATGTACTCTGCTTATATGTAGTTATTTCATTCGATGACTCGTATTTCAAGAAAATTGATGTCAAACTGTAAACCAGGAGACCATATCAATGCCCAAAATTAAATTTATAGTGGCATCCAGATCCATTATCTACAAACATATGGACTAATAGAATATATTGCTTTGTGCTACACAAACTGCAACCTGCGGTGACAATCATACTTAGAAGAAGAATGAACTAAATGCATCGATACTGTTAACCCTTTTATCACCGAGACGCTACTACTGGTCATACAAGATTAGATTGGTCACCTACAGTTTCAGATGGAAGACTCACTTATAGACTCTTCCAAAGCATACTGATCCGACATATCTATCCAACACATAAAGATTCTAGCTCTATTCATGAGGCTCAGCGTGCCTCCAGTCCTCCAGGGTTTCGAACGTCACCATGGACATCAAACATAAGATTCCTGGTCGATCTGCTTGTTCGCAGGTTAGGGTGATGTGATTAGGAGTTTAGGACAGTGGCGAAACTAGGGTCGAGGATCAAGTAGGTGATTTACCACGCCGGGGAACTTGTGGATCCTCTCCTCGTACTCCAGCGCCGGCTGCTGGTTCTCCCCCTCGTCGCCCACCTGCGCATCGTCTTCAATAGCGGGAAGGGGGGAAAGCAGGAAAGAGGTTTGTCAGCTAGGAGCACATGGTGGGCCGCGGAATGGTCGGAGACGGGAGAGGGGGTGGGGTGCGGAGCTTAATTTACCTCGTCGGCCGCCGTCGTCGTCGCTGTCGTCGTCCGCGTGGAAGAGGGAGGCGGCGGAGAAGAAGGCCGTCTCCATTGGTGGACTCGTGTTCGGTCGGGCAGCTCACTCTCGGTCGGCCGGGGGTCCTGCGAGCTTGCTGGCTGTTAGTCTGTTAGATGAGTTCGCTGGGCTGGGCTGGATAACACCGCAAGATCTTTATTGGGCCGCAAGTTGCTGTGGGAGGGGGGTTGTTGATACACCACCACCCAACAACAACAATGGTGCTTTTAGAGGATCATCGGCGGTGGTCTACCCCGGAATCACTAATCCGGAGTGCTTGGAGATGATGGCATGCAGGGGAGACCCAAGCGTTGACTCAAGACTTAATGTATACAAAGATCCTCATATCTGGAGATGCTATAAATGTCATCAACGACATTCGGGATGAAGCCGGAGGCCTTCATGGCATGATCACTTCTGAGATTGTTGCTAATAAAAGCTTGTTTGAATCATGTAATTTTGTTTTTAAAGGGAGGAACTATAATCCCGATGCACATCACCTAGTTAAGTTTGCAACGAGTTTAGGTCCGGGTAGGCACTTATGGATTACGGATCCACCTGACCCAATATGTATTCCGAGCGTGTTGGTTTTGAATGAATAAAAAGTGTCGTATCCCTTAAAAAAAACCTCCATCCAATTTTATTGGACCCTTTTGTATTTTGCCTTTTAGCTAAGCTTACGCAGGGGCGCCACCAGTGACTGCTTAATCCCCATGATCCCTCATGTATCAGTTTAATGATGAACTTTGAATAAAGAGGCACACAAGTTTCTAAAAAAATAAATAAGTTATATATCATAAGATTTATATTGTTGAATTTTGTATTTCAAAGAGGTTTTCAATTCTACATTTTTTATGATATATAACTTATTTTTTGCTACTTAAATCAAAGATCAAAGTTTCCAACATACAAGAGAGACTAAGGGCTACCCAATCGGTCGATCCAAACGAACAAATGATCGGACACAAAAATTTCGGTCGCGTCTGTGCGAACCATAGACGCACCCAACGGCATGAACGCATTTTAAATTGTAACAAATAAAAATATATACATTAACTAAACATAAAAATAATAAAAACACACACGTGTGTATATACTAGAAATATACCCTGTGCGTTGCAGCAGAAATTTCTTTAAAAACTGTATTACATAAATATAAAGGTATGAAAAGTATTATACATTAAGGCCTAGTTTGGCAGCAAAGTTTTTCTAAAACTGAAGTATTCTAAAACCAAAGTATTCCACCACCTGGCTAACAAATACCATAGTTTTTCTCCTTTCTCAATTTAAAAAAAGAGAGGGTCTGGCCTCTTTCTCAAATACTTCACAAAAAACACAGTTTTAGAGAATACTTCAATTTTAAAACCACAGTAATTATTGAACCCAAACACCTTAAAATATTTAATATTTCATTATTTTGAGAAACTGAAGTATTCTCTAAATACTTTGCTGCCAAACTAGGCCTAAGTTGACTAAACGAACGGGCCAATAGCTCATGTGCGATGTTTTTTAAGCGAATTGAAAGAAACACGATGTAGTTGAACAGAATACCTCTTGTGCGACAATTTAGATGACATGAATAGTTCCTATGCAACCAAACTCTCTTTAACAATAAATCGGAAAAGATCAGAAGTTAGCGATTTGGTTTAGCTCAGAAACGTTTGTGCTATTCCTCAGTACAGATTGAAGTGGATGATATCAATTTTGGAAAGTCAAGACATGTTACAAGGGTGAAGCAACAACTATCTATGCTCACTGTTTTGTTACGACGATAGGTATGGCCGAGCACATTGCTTGAGGGGGGGCAATGGAATCGCCCACTGTAAGGCCCCAGATGCGGTACTAACTCTAACTAGTCGCTTTCGCGTCCGGTCGGAGTTAGAAGCGCATCAAACGCCACCGGCGCACGACACTCGCACTCGTGTCGCTGCCGGATTCTCGACAACAGGTATATAAAGCACAACTCTACAAGACAGAAATACATATAGATAGATAAATAGAACAGGGCATACAACGCCACTGTCTAATAATACAACATCATCTGAGTACAAAACATCAATACATCAAGCGGAAGCATAATAGGGACCGAGTACGGTCAAGATCCAAATTGCCCTAGAGAGGGCTACACATAAATATCCACCCACGGGAACGTCTGAACCCAACTATAAGATCCTACTGGTCGAGGTACTCGTACTCGTCGTCATCCTCCGGGGGACACCTCCACGAAGTAACGTCCGGTGCTCGGGTCGAGGTAGTAGTCCACTGCAGCGGCCGATCAGGCAAAGCGGTAAAGACAGAAAGGTAAACGGGGGTGAGAACATGTCATTACGGCATAACTAACGCTACAGAAAAGGTAAAGACATAGACAGGTTGCAGCCGTACTAGCATATATGGTGGCTACTCGTTCTATCAGAATAAGGATGAGATCCAAGAAGTTACGTTGACAACGTGTCATAAGTCGGCTACTCACCTACTTACGCAACCATAACACAACCTCGTTTCCCTCTCGGTCCCCCTTGGACGAAGAAAGACAACCAAGGCACGCACACGGTTTGTCAAGTTTTATAGCATGATTATACTTGATGTTATTCTATGAACAGGACGTAGGCTCAAAGTTGTCCATAACCGCGGACACGGCTTTTCAAAAAGATTTACCCTGCAGGGGTGTACCAACTGTCCATTATAGACGTCGCATGCACGCCCGGTTTTCACTTGGCTAGGTAAGCGCCTAGAACTCCGGAACGTCAGAGTCCCTCTCACTAACAACGCACACTCCGGGTGGCCCCCGGTGAGTCGACATCCAACTCAAAAGTTGGCCACGCTCTCGAATCGGTCTCTACCGTCTGTCGCAGGTTTGGATAGCCGGTTAGTTCTCTTATGAGACCGGGTCCTCAGCCGGACAAAGTGGGCCAGCCAAGAAACTATGTCCTCCTGGGCCCGGTTTGGTTTGGAAACAACTGGGGATCCAACCAGCACACACACACATTGCAAATGTAAATCAGCTCGGGCCACCACTAGAATGTAAGAGGCTAGGTAGGTAAGACAAGGGGGCCCCATAAAACCCCACACACGATTAGGCACGCTCGATCAAAGAACCAATACCCGGAACTCGGGTCCTAGGTGACTCAAATGGAACAAAGCACCAGACGGGATAGTACAGCCTTCCACCTTTCGTCGAATATAAATTAACATCATTTAACAATAATAAATATCAACCAACTTCTTTTATAGCATGATATCCCTACCATAAATATATATAGGGTAAGCAGCAAGTTTCCTATCCATACTAAGCAATGGCTGAGCAGCGGTAACTTAGCAGTACAATGGTTTGCTGGGTTGTGGGGATCATGGTTGTATGGGTTTAAGCATGGCATATAAGGTAGATAGGATCAAACAACAACGTTCTATGTCTACAGCTAGGCATGAGCAGAAAGTTATAAAGTAATGACACAGTTTCTCCCCCTTGCCTGGTAAGGTAGTCGAAGCAGCACCCACGGTACTCTCGGGCTCGGTGTCGGACAGCTCCACGTAAGTCTCCTCGTCAGTCTCGGGTGCTAACGTAAGGATACCGGCAAGGAAAACACACAAGTAAGCAACGGTTGCAAACTCAAACAAGGATGGCATGTTCAAGTTTAGTTGATATGGTATGACCCTGTCTAGTCAAATTTAAATGAAGGTGATGACGACAAGTCATCAACTTCATATGCATCTATTTACATTGTAATGGCTTTGGTCTAAGCCTTAATCTTAGGTGTAAGTAACATGATAACATGGCATGAACAACAAAACAATTGCAAGATCTTAAACAACGTGAAAGTAAAACAACGATTCCGGAGACGGAGTAGTGTCGGTGAAATTGACACATAGGAGGTGCAACAACAGTTGGAAGCTAACCACATTGCATATGACAATATGTTAGGGCCGGCTTGAGAAAAAGATGACATGGAACAGATTTGAAAAGATCAGACGATCAACATTTCAAATGCACTGAAGTTGAAATGCTGCAGGCAGAAAGATTTGATTGCTTCTGGATCAGGTGACCACACCTTGTCACATGGGTTGCATAAAACACCATGAGGACATCACTATTGAAATCCTTGCAGAAAAACACCCCAAAAACATATATGATATGTCCTCATTTGAATTTGCAGGACAGTTGCAAATTCAACTGAAATTTAGGGGGGCTGAGTGCAAATTTGCACTACATGAATTTTGAAAAAGATTCAAATGATTTCATCATCATCACCATGCAACTCCTTGTGAAAAATTACCCAAAATCCATATATGGCATGGGCAATTTAAATTTGAACAAACTTGATAAGATTCAAAGACTTTACAGGGGGGGTTAATTGTAAAATGACCAAGCTCCAAAAATAGAGGGGCCAAATGCAAAAATGCACCTCACTATGATGTTCAGTAGCTCAAGCTACCCCAAATTCATATATGGGATGCCCCTGTTAGCAAAATCTGGCCAAACTCAGATTTGAATTTGAACTCAAATTCAAATTTGAATTTAAACCAGAAAAGAAATAAAAGAAAAAGAAAAAAAGAAAAGGACTCGGCCACTTGGGCCAGCCTCGGCCGCTCGGGCCCAACTCCTTCTCCACAGCCCAAGCGAGCAGAGCCCACTTGGCTGGATGCAAAAAAAAACAAAAAAGAAAAAGGGGCTGAGCCCAGAAACTGGACGGCCCACTCGGCTCTACTCCTCCCGGCCCAGCTTGGACCAACTGGCAAACCAGTAGCCCACCTCGCTGGCAGGTGGGGCCTCCTGATCAGCCTCACTCCACGCAAAAAAAGGGGGGCATTTTTGCACGGCCTAGGTTCGAACCCACGACGCGCCCTCCACACGAAGCCCCCCTTGCCACTACGCCACTCGACTGCACTTGACAGAGGAGGGGTAGCAGAAGAGATGAATTAACACTGCAGCCTTAACTGAACTTCAAGACGACACCTGACAGACGCCGGAGACAGGGGGTTCCGGCGACCCTCACATCGGCTACGGGGCGGCGCTGGCTCAACTAGCACCAGGGGCCTCTAGCGGGCACATGCACGAACACGTCGCACGCCGGGATCTGGCCGGAGGTCACACGGCCGTGACGCTAGCCTCGCCGGAAAAGGAGGCGGCGCAACTCTGCTCTACAATTCAGAAAGGCGGCAACTTGGAAGAACGGGCGTGCGCGTCCAGGAAGGCGGCTCTATGGATGCACTGCGCACGCTCTGGATACACGCGGAGCACGCACGCGTACGGCATGGACATGCCACGGACGCGTCGACCATTGCACGGCGGCGAAGACGCTACGACGGCGGACTACACGGGCAACTCGGCTCGGAACTACCACAGCGTCTACGGGAAGAAGCATGGCGGGTTGCAGCTCACCTAGAGGGTGGCTGTCGTCGACGAACTCGGGCGCGGAGGGAACGAAGTCGATGTCGTCGACGTCGGGGAAGAAGGAGCCGGGGCGGAGGTCGTCGGCTCGGGGAAAATTCGCGGCTCCTCTTGCGTTCCTGCAGGGTGGAAGCGATGAGGGAGAGCTGCAGGAAGGCGCACACGAGCGCTCGATCCACGGCGTCACACAACGACGGCGAATTTGGGGTTCTCACCGGCGACGGGGAAGAAACAGGGGAACTCCCCGAAGAGGCCACAGACGGCGGCGGCGCAAATCGAGGAGGAGGGCGGAACCCTAGGCCCTCGGGGCTCTTATAGGGGGGCGCTGGACGTGACGGGACGGCCGGAGACGGCAGGAGAACGGCGTCGGCGTCCTTCTCCTCTCGGCGTCCGCGCTGACACAGACGGAAAGGGGTGCGGCCGTGCCCCTCCGTTATGATCCACACCGTGGATCAGATCCAACGGGTGGGGTGCGAGCCGTACCGTTTCGACGGGCTGGGCCGCGGGACAAGGAAGGCCCCAGTGGCTGGGCTGTCCGTTTGGGAAGAAAAACATCCAACCAGCCTTTGCCAATAAAAAGAAAATCCAGCCAGGAAAAGAAAGAAAAGACAAAGAAGGAAAAGGAAATAAAATATATATAAAATATATATTTCATAACCTTTTGGGTCCTGGTGATCATCCAAAATTGATTTGATCAATTTTGCATGCAAAGAAAAATCACCCAAAGTAAAACATCACCATTTTCTATTTAAAATTAAATAGAAAAGGCCTTTGGGGAGTTTTTGAGGAGAAAACAGAAGGTTCAAAATTTCATGAGCTTGAAATTCTTAATCCTTGCATTTTTCTATATTTTTAAAAATTGGTTTGACCAATTTTGGCAACAACAAAAATGTGGCCCCTTTTTGAATTCAAATCCACTTTGAACTAGGGCTACTGTTTTTGAATGTTGTAAAAATATTTTGAAAGGATGACAAACATGGCCAAGACACTTGAAATGGCTATGCCAAACATGAGGTTGAGAAGAGATGCCACGTGATCAGAACAATTCCAACAATAACTCAAATGCACCACATGGGTCACCCCTGATCACAAAGCATTTTGACTCCAAATCCAACGCAACTCAAGATCATCACATGAAATCTCAACAACATCCACCATGACAAGTTACAAGTCCAACAGAGAAAGTAAAATTACATGGTGTTTGGTAGCTTATTACATGTGGGCTGTTACACCCACACTATAGCAAAGTTTGCTTATGATCATTCCATGTCTTGTAATTGGGTCAACGAAGCCCTCTTGGTTAATGGTATACTACTACCTCTGTAAAAAAATTATAAGACGTTGTAGCTTATAAAGTAGTGACCTACACAACGGAAAATGCCTTGCTGATCCCATGTGCATTTGTACCATCTCTATCGACGGACACCACGTTTCTAAGATCCACCCCCCGCACCACTATGCATCGTATACAGCGACGCTCTCATTTCTGGCGGCTGGTATAAGCCCAAGGAACGCATGTATTTTAGGTGGACCGGACTTAGAGGTAGACTAGTAACGTGGCCTGACGCATCTGACAGCGCATAGACTTTTGTAAACACGGACTAGCCGTTGCACGTCCGGGACGCTTGCACTGTATAACGTCTCTTTACAGGGGGCTGTATATATATGCGAGAAGAGTGCGTGAGCTTTCTAGACGCGCCGTTTCCCGGGTGTTAGAGTTAGATGGTTTCTGTCCGGCATGGAGAAGAACCCTAACAGACGCTTCTACAGGTGTCCTAACCAGGAGGTAATCTGCATTTAAGTTGTGTTGATAGACTAAACCGTGGCGCCGACGTCCTTCTTCGCAAGACCATCATTGCGGCGGAGAAGGCAGGGTGCGCGCTCTGCGACGCGGAGCTTGAATCTGCGGATCACCTCGTATTCAGCTGCCCCTTTGCCACATCCTTCTGGCGCGCGATCGGCGTAGACCTCTCCGACCATCGCCTGGGCGGCGGCGCGCTCCACTCCCTCGACGTTTCCACCGCAGTTGGGACCTCCTCCCCGGCGGCGTTCTCTCTGTTGTGCTGCTGGCAGCTGTGGAAACACCGAACTCGGTGGTGTTTGATGGGCAGGCCCCCTCCCTCAGGCGCGCTCTGGCTTGCTGCCGGGAGGACGCCACCCTCTGGAAGGTTAGAATGAAAAAACACGAGAAAGCAAGTGCGGCGGTCTGGCTACATGCTCTGGGTAGGCACGGTGCTAATCGTAGCGGCGCCGGGTAGCTCCCCCCCCCTCCCCTCTTCAAGTGTAGCATACCCCTGTGATAAAAATGGCCTTGCCCCGGCAAGAGCCTGAAAAGCAATAAAATTCAGGTGGGAGGCTTTGCCTCTTCCCGGTGACTTTCAAAAAAAAAATGCTAATGGAGGTTGCTGGTGGAGATTCCAACACATTGGCTAGAGTTGGGTGTAATGTCCAAGATCTGCAGTCAGCTGTCCAGCACACCTTTGTTGTATGCTTGTCACGTTGGCCGTTCTTATCCTGCATGCACAGGGCAGCCTTGGTTAACGACGATTTAGTAGTACGGAATTTAGTAGTGTCTACTGTAATGGTGCTAGTTTATAGTTGGACGGCATGGGTGTCAGACCCTTCAAAATAATCTTAAGCACTGACCCTGTGTATGAACGATGCATTAAGATATGTGAACTATTTAGCTTAGTTTAGGACGGTGGTGTTGAAATTATGGAGTCTTATCCTAACAGGGCATGCAATGTAACGGACAAATTATATTACTCTATTTAAAAAACGCATCAGTTTGCTTTGAATTATTTATAGCCCTAGCTGTTCCCGGATTGCATGCAGGTGTACTCCAATTTCCATCGATTAGCAAGTTAAATTTGAAGTTCAGTTCATGGGTCATGAGCATGGTCCATATAGAATCCCGTTGCATAGTATTCCCAGGTCTGCACGAGCCCATTAGGATGTATTATGAAGATTTCCACAAAATATTCGGATTGCCGTGTGGTTCACGCACGAAGTATGATTACACAAACATCGATTATTGGGGTGCAATCAAGGACACCGACAACATCAAACGCTTCAATTGGTGCAAGTATGCATTTGATTTCCTGATGGAGTCCGTCCAGAAACTGCAAGACGAAAATACTTCATCTGCCTTGGTGAACAACCTTACTGGATGCCACTTATTTCTCCAGGTTAGACAACACTATTGACAGTAGTAGTATCACGTTAGTTTTAATGCTGAAAGTAACCCTGTACCATTCGTCTTCATAGGTTTTCACCCTTGATAATCTTGACCTTGGCCCGGCAAACTTGTACCACAACATTCTACCGCGGATCACATTATTCGATGGGGTGACATTGAAAAGAATGATACTCATGTGCACTTTCAAGAAGGACGGGCAAAAGTACTTCATGCCTCCCGGGGTAAATCAGAACTTGGTATCATATTAGAAGAACGAACATGCGTCAGAATCGTCTAATTGATATTTTGATTTAACTCAGGTCCGTCACGCCACTGTGGTCTGTTATACCAGGAGGAATTATTTCTCGGAGCCAAGTGAGGCAGGGCTGGATCAGACACATAGGAAACCAAAATCAGCACCACAAAATTTTACACTTGATCCTAAAGCAACAACAAAACAACTAGTGAATCTTTCAGGAGCCAGTCTTCATGCAAATACTTCTGCAGTGCCACACGGATCTGACTTCACAAAGTTCTTTCATGACCAGCACCCACAACTGGTAATTCAATTGCTCAGTCTCCCAATTGTTTTCTTTGTCTTGGTTAGGTGTCAATCCCAAATTTTGTTGTACCGTAGGTTGCATCTAAATTCGGCTGGACCCTCAAACAACATAACGCCAAATGTCTTTACATTGCAAACAAAATGAAGACGGAGCTTATAGAAGAAAATACGCGGTTCTGTTCACAAGTTATGTCAGAATATGGTGATAGTCTCAGCCTCATGGTAAGGAGCAATGATATATTAAATACCCCGGACAAAATTCATAAAAGTAATAGGAAAGCAGGTATGTAAATTTATAAAAGATTAACATATGTTGGTCAGAGCAATTTTTCTATATTCAATGTAATTCTAATTAGGCTCCTAACCCCTGTTCTTTTAAATGTGAAGTACCAGCCGTTTCAAACATTGCCGGGAAAAAACCTGGGCTACCCACATCTGCAGGTACATGAAATACGGATTTAATAATAATATGATAGAGAAAACAGATACGAAAGGAAGTCAAATTTCATTTCTGACTAACAATCATTTTTCATAAACTTTTCAGAAAGCCACCACCACTCGGAAGAAGATATCGAAGCGCGCGAGGTGCCACGTTTCCCCAACATAATTGGAAAGAAACTGGACTTATCTTCACCCGCTGGTACAAACAGCACATATGTAAATTATTAAGCAGCCAGTTGTAGAGTATTTGACAATTTATTTGCCCATTATACATTTGGTTGGCTAGATGTTGAATCAGTTTCACATCAGCCTTGCTTTATCCATAACCCAGGGGTTGCAACGGAAGGAATTGCACAGTCTTCTACGGCTGAAAATGCAAAGAATCCTAGCATGGATGATGCAGCAGGTACATCCTTATTAACCTGGCCACTATAAGATTCATGTTATAATCCAAACAAGTAATCTGGTAATTCTTATTCACAGATGCTCCATCGTTCGACCTAGGACTACATGATATTGAAGACATCAGCCCACCATTGAAAACCCGCAGAACAAACATTCTTATGTCGCCAAGGTCTGCCACAAAAACCTTCGCCGACAACCTAGTTGGACAACTCCTTATGCTCACCGACGAGTTTGGAGACTCTGATGAGTTCACCGTATTTGGTCAAATTAGCGCCGCGAAGCCTTCTGCCGCCGGCGTAACTCACTCTTATTTTGCCGAGACCCCATCCCCACCAAAAACTGATGTATACATATCTAATCGAGCTATCACAGATCCAATACAATCATGGATAAGAAGCCGGACTCACAATGAAATGCAAAGGCAAGTTGAAGTCGCAGCACCCTGAAACATGATCATAAGGCAATTCTAATCCCCGTAAAACATTTTTTGTGTTTCTCCAGGGAGTGGGTAACACATTTGGAGCCACGGTACATATCGATCAGTGGTAGTGTTATCATAGAAACACTGTGCGAAGGCCTCCCAATGGACCATGAAGTTGGGTCAATGGTGGTCCGTCGGATCACCCAGCTGGATGAAAAGTTGCACCGGAAATGCAACGGTGAAAGATTCCGGCTTATTCTTGAACCTGATTTTGCGGTAAGACAGTAGACTGCGACTTACTCTTGTAATATTTATACTGATCCGATCCACAGTTTCATGATAAAACACATTCCTACTCAGTCAAATGTTGTCGCGGGAGAGAAAGTGATTGACATATTGGCCATCCAGAAACAATTCACCGGAGAATTAATCCAGTTTAACATTGCAAACTGTCGCATGGTAAGACCACGGAACTCCATAATGTGAGATATTAAGTGTTCTGATGAGCAACTTTTTGATGTATTTCTGCCGTAAATTTCTAGATTGTGGCCCCAGCTATTCTACCTCGTGGATGGTGCACATTTAATTGGGACATGAAGGAAAAGGTCATTTTAATCGCTGATCCATTGGCATTTACAAACGACATTGTGTCCAGGAAAGAAAGTCTTGAATTTGCAGCCGACGTAATGCATGATGCATTGTTCGACTGCATTAAGGCATTTTTTCCACAATGGAAATGCCACCGCACTAATTGGTCTAAAAAGTACCCTCTACTCACGACAACCAGATTTTCCACGTGAGTTACTTAAAAACTAGAGTACATATGCATTCAAAGAAATTGAGCGATTTTCGGTGCTAAACGACTACCACTAGTAGAAAATGGGGCAACCGTCTAAGCCTTTAGTACCGGTTTCATTACGAACCGGTACTAAAGGGGGCTTTCGTACCGGTTTGGGCGTCCAGGCGGGCGAGGAGCTGTCGTACCGGTTCTAGTTAGGAACCGGTACTAAAGGTTTTTCAGACGGCAGGGCTGGTCCTTTGGTACCGGTTCAAGTGTAGAACCGGTACTAATTAAGCATACTCATACCCTGTTCCATGCACCCACCCGATTCATCCTTCATTTTTACCTCTCCCTCACACATTTGTAAACATTTTGCACCTCTCACACTCAACAAATCTTCATTTTTTGTCCACCATTTTAACAAGATTAACGACATCTATCTATCCAAGGTTAGCAATATCATCCTTTCTTCCGGCGTTCCTAATTTAGCTCATCTCTTTGCTAGTTAACTCGTATTATTTTTCTAGTGCTAGCAAGGTGTTCGATGAAATGCCTAGCTAAGGTTGGGATTTTATTTTATTTATATGAAATTTGAGCTGAAACTATATTATGTTTTGTAGGTTTTGGTATCATCCCCGTCCTCACCGTTGTCGATCGCCAGCGTCGTCCCCTAGCCGACACCGTACCACCTCGGTGAGCCCCTTCTTTTTTATAAAAAAAACTTAGTTTCCGCACATATGAAGTCAGAAAGGGTTGAAAATTGATGGTTACGGCGCAATAAGCAAAGGACACAAGCGAATAAAAAATGAAGACAGATGAAGTCAGACAGGGTTGAAAATTGATGATGTGGCTTTGAATGGTTCATTTTGAAGACACAAAAAGTCTCGATGAACTGAAGGATTTCTAGATATATCAACAAAACACACGGTTTCGCCTGCATACAGCCCAACTGTAGCTCGTGAGTGCCCGCACATCAAATGCACCGTTGGGCTGTGGTACCGGTTCATGTGGAGAACCGGTACTAATTTAACTCATGCCCACCCGATTCATCCCTGTCCCATGCCTACCCGATTCTTCCTGATTGGTGGGATTCAGACCCGGGTGGGGCCAGGGCTGTGGTACCGGTTCATGTGGAGAACCGGTACTAATTTAGCTCATGCCCACCCGATTCATCCCTGTCCCATGCCCACCCGATTCATCCTTCATTGATGATTTTTGATATACATATGTACATATATAATGATTTTGATATATCTATGATGTTGTCTAATTAATGATTTTTTATATACATATATAATGCAGATGAGTCAGCAATGGATGTACGGTGACCGGTGCCATCCCGACTTCATTAAAGGCATGCATTATTTTCTCAGCGTGGCTGAGGCAAACAAACGGACGAATGGTTTCATCTATTGTCCATTTAGTTCCTGTAAGAATATGAAGGATTACTCTACCTCAAAGACCATTCACGTCCACCTGCTGGAGAACGGTTTCATGCCCAACTATAATTGTTGGACCAAGCACGGAGAAAGGGGGGTTATATTGGAAGACAACGAAGAAGAAGAGGATAGTGACAACTATCCTATTTTCACTGAAGACGGTGATAGTAGAATGGGGGAAGACGAAGCTGAAGAAGAGCCCATTTTTGATGACCCGATTTTTGATGACCCCGATGACGATTTGGGTCGGGCCATTCTTGATGCGAAGATAAACTGCGAAAGTGAAAAGGAGAGGTTGAAGTTGGAGAAAATGTTAGAGGATCACAACAAACTGTTGTACCCAAATTGCGAAGATGGCCAGAAAAAGCTGGGTACCACGCTGGAATTGCTGCAATGGAAGGTAGAGAATGGTACTACTGACAAGGGATTTGAAAAGTTGCTGAAAATAATAAAGAAGATGCTTCCAGGGGAGAACGTATTGCCCTCTAGTACGTACGAAGCAAAGAAGGTTGTCTGCCCTCTAGGATTAGAGGTGCAGAAGATACATGCATGCATCAATGACTGCATCCTCTACCGCAAGGAGTACGAGAATTTGAATGCATGCCCGGTATGTGGTGCACTGAGGTATAAGATCAGGCGAGATGACCCTGGCGATGTTGAGGGCGAGTCCACCCCCAAGAAGAGGGTTCCTGCGAAGGTGATGTGGTATGCTCCTATAATACCATGGTTCAAACGTTTGTTCCAAAACAAAGAGCATGCCGAGTTGTTGCGATGGCACAAAGAGGACCGTAAGAATGATGTGATGCTAAGACACCCCGCTGACGGGTCGCAGTGGAGAAAAATCGACAGAAAGTTCAAGTCATTTTCAGATGACGCAAGGAACTTAAAACTTGGTCTAAGTACAGATGGCTTTAATCCTTTCGGGGAGCAGAGCTCCAGTCATAGCACCTGGCCAGTGACTCTATGTATCTATAACCTTCCTCCTTGGGTGTGCATGAAGCGGAAGTTCATTATGATGCCAGTGCTCATCCAAGGCCCGAGGCAACCAGGCAACGACATTGATGTGTACCTGAGGCCATTGGTTGAAGAACTTTTACAGTTGTGGCGTGAAGAAGGTGTACGTGTGTGGGATGAGCACAAAAAGGAGGAATTTGACCTGCATGCCTTGCTTTTTGTAACCATCAATGATTGGCCTGCTCTTAGTAACATTTCAGGGCAGTCAAACAAGGGATACAATGCATGCACACACTGTTTAGGTGAGACTGACAGTATATATTTGGGAAACAAGAATGTGTACCTGGGGCATCGTCGATTTCTTCCAAAACAACATCACGTAAGAAAGAGAGAAAAGCATTTCAGAGGTGAGGCAGATAACCGAACGAAGCCTACCCGCCCTACTGGGGATGTTATATATGATATGGTCAAGGATTTAAAAGTGATCTTTGGAAAGGGTCCTGGCGGACAATCTGTTCCGCATGATGTTGACGGACACGTACCCATGTGGAAGAAAAAGTCTATATTCTGGGAGCTACCCTACTGGAAATTCCTAGAGGTTCACTCGGCAATCGACGTGATGCACGTGACGAAAAATCTTTGCGTGAACCTGCTAAACTTCTTGGGCGTGTATGGGAAGACAAAAGATACACCGGATGCACGGCAAGACCAGCAAAGTATCCACGAAGGAAACAACCTGAATCCAGAGAAGTATCAAGGTCCTGCCAGCTACGCTCTTACCAAAGAAGAGAAGGAGATCTTTTTTGAAGTATTGAGTAGCATCAAGGTCCCGTCTGGCTTCTCGTCGAATATAAAGGGGATAATAAACATGTCAGAGAAAAAGTTTCAAAACCTAAAGTCTCATGACTGCCACGTGATTATGACACAATTACTTCCGGTTGCATTGAGGGGGCTTCTGCCGAAAAATGTTCGAGTACCCATTGTCAAGCTATGTGCGTTCCTCAATGCAATTTCTCAGAAGGTGATCAATCCACTAACTCTACAAAATTTACAGAAGGATGTGGTGCAATGTCTAGTCAGCTTCGAGTTGGTGTTCCCACCATCCTTCTTCAATATTATGACACATCTCCTAGTTCACCTGGTCGAAGAGATTAGCATTCTCGGTCCTGTATTTCTACACAACATGTTTCCCTTTGAGAGATTCATGGGAGTCTTAAAGAAGTACGTTCATAACCGTGCTAGGCCAGAAGGAAGCATCTCCAAGGGATATGGAACAGAGGAGGTCATTGAGTTTTGTGTTGACTTTATTCCTGACCTTAAGCCGATCGGTGTTTCTGAATCGCGCTATGAGGGGAGACTGGGTGGAAAAGGCACGCTAGGGAAGAAAGCAACAACGTGTATGGACGGACATTCTTTCACTCAAGCACACTACACAGTTCTACATAATTCTATCTTGGTGGCTCCGTACATAGTGGAACACAAGGATATCTTACGCTCCGAATACCCGGAGCAACGTGAAGATTGGATTGATGGAGAACACATGAAGACTTTCGGCGGTTGGTTGCAAAATCGTCTAATGAATGTCACTGATGAAGAACAATTATACTTGTTGGCCAAGCAACCATCTTCGACTATATCGACTTTTCAAGGGTACGAGATTAATGGGAATACATTTTACACGTTCGCCCAAGATAAAAAGAGCACCAACCAAAACAGTGGTGTCCGCTTTGATGCAGCAGAGGGCAACGGGAAGAAGGTCACATATTATGGGTACATAGAGGAGATATGGGAACTTGAATATGGACATAATTTCAAGGTCCCTTTGTTTCGGTGCAAATGGTTCAACCTGAAAGACGGGGTACAGGTAGACCCGCGGTACGGAATGACTACAGTGGATCTCAAGAATCTAGGGTACGACACCGAACCATTCGTCCTAGCCAGTGAAGTGGCTCAGGTTTTTTATGTGAAGGACATGTCTACCAAACCGAAAAAAAGAAAAGAAAGGCAAGAGTACACATTATACGATGAACCAAAGCGCCACATAGTTCTTTCAGGAAAAAGAAACATCGTGGGAGTAGAGGACAAGACAGACATGTCAGAAGATTATAATAAGTTTGATGATATTCCACCCTTCAAGGTAAAAACTGACCCAAGCATCATCTTAAATAATGAAAATTGTCCATGGTTGCGTCGCAATCCGAAGAAAGGGAAACACACGAAGAAAACTAGCTAGATAGGGATCATAACTTTGGAATCACTTTTGTGTAATGATGCTACTGTATGTAAGATATGGAAATCACCGCGACATCGGCGACTCCAACATTCGAATCTAGCCATGTATATCTTAATTTTCAGTTGAGCTATGTACTTTAATTCGAGTTCAATCGTAATAAAATTTTATTCCGTGTGCTTCTTCCTGATTGGTCGGCACTAGTTCTTTCCCCTTCCGCGCCACCGCCACCATAGCGCTGGATAGCGCTGGAGGATGACATCAGCTCCGACACCGAAGACGATTTCTCCGACGACGAGGAGGAGTAGTTTTTTATGTTCTAGGTTTGAGATGTTAAGTTTATTTAATGTTTTCAATTTGCCGCGTCGCTGTATCTTAATTTTCACTTGAGCTATGTACTTTAATTCGAGTTCAATCGTAATAAAATTTTATTCCGTGTGCTTCTTCCTGATTGGTCGGATCCAACGGCTCAGAAACCTGATCCAACGACTCACAAGCGCTTGAAAGAAACACGCGATCCGTGTGCTTCTTCCTGATTGGTCGGATCCGAAAAAAAGAAATAGAAATAGAAAAAGAAAAGAAAAAGAAAAAGAGAAAGAAACAGAAAAAAGAAATAGAAATAGAAAAATAAAGAAATAGAAAACAAAAAGAAATAGAAAAAGAAACATAAAAGAAAATAAAAGAAAAAGAGAAAGAAACAGAAAAGAAAAGAAAAAGAAATAGAAAAGAGAAATAAATAGAAAAAGAAACAGAAAAGAAAAGAAAAAGAAAATGAGAAAGAAACAGAAAAAAAGGAATAGAAATAGAAAAATAAAGAAATAGAAAACAAAAAGGAAATAGTAAAAGAAACAGAAAAGAAAAAGAGAAAGAAACAGAAAAAAAAGAAAAAGAAATAGAAAAGAGAAATAAATAGAAAAAGAAACAGAAAAGAAAAGAAAAAGAAAAAGAGAAAGAAACAAAAAAAAAGAAATAGAAATAGAAAAATAAAGAAATAGAAAACAAAAATAAATAGAAATAGAAAAATAAAGAAATAGAAAACAGAAAGAAATAGAAAAAGAAACATAAAAGAAAAAGAGAAAGAAACAAAAAAGAAAAGAAAAAGAAATAGAAAAGAGAAATAAATAGAAAAAGAAACAGAAAAGAAAAGAAAAAGAAAAAGATAAAGAAACAGAAAAAAGAAATAGAAATAGAAAAATAAAGAAATAGAAAACAAAAAGAAATAGAAATAGAAAACAGAAAGAAATAGAAAAAGAAACAGAAAAGAAAAAGAGAAAGAAACAGAAAAGGAATGAAAAAGAAATAGAAAAGAAAAAGAAAAGGGCCTTTCGTACCGGTTCGTATTAAGAACCGGTACGAAAGGTTTTCTGGAGGTGGAGTGGCGCCAGGGGCTGCACCTTTGGTACCGGTTCGCCGCTATAACCGGTACCAAAGACCTTTGGTACCGGTTTGTCGTTGGAACCGGTACCAAAGGTCCTTTCCCGCGCCAAAATAACCCGCGCGACCACTTTCTTCTCACATCTTCCCCAACTCTCACACACTGCTGCCCCCCCCCCCCCCCCGAGGAGAAGCTCGCCGCCGCCGTCGTGGACGCCGTGGCCTCGCGCCACCGGAGCTGCCTCGCGCCACCGCCTCGCGCCACCGGAGTCCCCCCTCTCCTCGCCGACTGCCTCCACTGGAGACGCCCCCGCCCCGGCCCGCCCCTGCCGTTCACCGGAGCTGCCCCAACCCCTCCACGGCGACCTAGGCGACGCCCCTCCACCCCCAGGTACCCCCTCCCTCCCCTTGCTGGCTTCCGACGACGGCCGTGGTGGCCATGGAGCCGCCCCCAATCCCCACTCCTCCTGCTAGGATTATTGCTGTTGATTTTGATTATTGATAGGATTATTGCTGTTGATTTTTTGAAGTGAAATTGGTTATGTGCCATGTACAATTGCTAGTATAAATAAAAATATAAATTCTGAATTTGATGCATAGCATATGTTCTTATTAATGGAACACAAGTTTTTTATATATTCTTTATTTATTATTTATCAATAAGTATTACATTTCATAAGTCAAAATAATAATATTCATCTCTGAATTTATTCCAAGGATTAAACAGATTAAAAAAATGGTATAAATCAATTTAATCCCTTAGAAATTGGCAAATAAAGAATAATTTAGAGCATGTTTGTTTTGTAAAAAAAATGAAAATTAAAAATGTTAAAATAAAATTCATAGGAAAAAAGGGACAAGTGTTACATAAATTATATATTCTTTATTTATTATTTATCAATAAGTATTACATTTCATAAGTCAAAATAATAATATTCATCTCTGAATATATTCCAAGGATTAAACAGATTAAAAAAATGGTATAAATCAATTTAATCCCTTAGAAATTGGCAAATAAAGAATAATTTAGAGCATGTTTGTTTTGTAAAAAAAATGAAAATTAAAAATGTTAAAATAAAATTCATAGGAAAAAAGAGCGAGAGGAGCGCCGAGTGTTAGGGTTAGGGTTATTGCTTTCTTCATTTCAATTGTTATCCATCTGACAATCTGTTATGATCATGAAATGATGAATTAATTAATTGTTTTCTTAATTTTGTAGTGACATTGAGCTATGGAGGACAACACCTTCGTCCGAAATGAGGATCAAGAAGAAGCCGTGCAGAGAATGATATTTGAGAGTGCCCGTGGGCCGGAACCCGATGGAGATGACTTTGAGCTCACACAATTTCTGAACGATGTCGGTGAGGGCTTTGAGTCTGAAGAGATTAGAAGAGAGAATGAAGTGACCATAACAAACTCTGGCGAGGTGTATATTTATGTATCAAGTCTATGTTCATCAGTAGATGCATTCATTTATTTGTGTTGCACTTATTAACGAATCATTTTTCTTTTAGCCTTCTGGATCAATATCGAGCAAGTCTGTTAAAACAAAACGAGGCCCGACGCAATTGCTAAAGGGCGAGGGTAGGTTAGCCCTCATCGCATTTAATGATAACGGTGAACCGGTGCATCCGACAGAGCACTGCCGGAAATTTATAAATCAAGCTGGAGTTCTTGTTAGGGACCATGTACCGATCAGCATTCAAGAGTGGCATAAGCCGAAGAACGCGGGGACTGAAGCTAGTTATGTCAACGACGCGTTGAAAATTTTTCTTTTCGACAATCTACTGACACGCTTCAGCCTACCGGAAGACATGACGGAAGGCCAGAAGAAGAAACTGAAGGAATGGACTCTCAAGAAGATGGCCATGCTATTCCAGACATGGAAGAAAAAATTATGGGAGAAATATAAGGATGAAGATCCAGTATTCAATGATAATCTAGTGAAGATAAAAGATCACTGGCCCGCATTTGAGAGGTATAAGCAATCGTCTACTCATGTGTCCCGATCGGTCACAAATAAGAAAGATGCTTCAAAGAAGGAATTTTTCCATCATTTGGGGTCAGGTGGCTACAAGACTGCCATTCCGAAGTGGAGAGCGTTTGAAGATAAACTGGTGGATGCAGGAATCACTCCACAGACATGGGACTGGCCCGACCGGTCCAGGCTCTGGTTGTTCGCGCATGGGGCAGGGTTGGACCCAATGACAGGGAAGATCGTTGCGCGGGGGAAATGGAAGAGAAAAATTGAAGCAGTCACGGAGAAGCTTATAGATGCAATTGAAAAGGTCAGAAAGGGAGAGTACATTCCCGATAGAGAGAATGACGAGCTGACACTTGCTTTGGGCAATCCTGAACACGTTGGACGGGTTCGAGCTCGCCCAGGTCTCAACAAGAAGGAAGTGTGGCCGGAGTGCGCTGACACTTATAGAAGCCATTCGCGAAAGAAGAAGAAGGAGTCAGACAGGTTAACGGAATTGATAAATAGGGTGGAGGCACTTGAGAAAAATCAGAGGGAGCCTCATGATGATCCTCATGTCGATGCCGCCCCATCTCAGCGAAGAAGCAGTGTGGGTTCCTCGCATCTTGACGGATGTGGAGGAAGCTACCCCGTGGATTATGTCACGGAGAAGACAGATTGCGAGCTACATATGTTATTCAGGAACGTGTCCGTTAAGGCGGCGTTCGGCTATGTTTACCCTAATGAAGATGGAGCAACGCACCATCATATGCCCATTCCACCTGGCTGTGTTCGTGTCGGGGTGGATGAAGTTGTTTCGGGTTATGAAACATTGGAGCTTGATTTTCCTAGAGGTGACGATGAGAAGACAATGGCCGATGTCAAGCACGGTTTCACCCTATGGCCCAAGAAACACATCGTCCTTTTGCAAAGGCCACAGACTCCTCGTAGTCCACCTGAGCAGGAAAGGCCACCGACTCCTCTTCGTAGCGGTCCACATGAGCAGCAAAGGCCATCGACTCCTCCTGGTAGCAGTCCACATGAGCAGCAAAGTCCACATCTACCTGAGAGGGACCCCAGCGTGAGTCCGCCATCTCGAGATCCTCCGCGTAAGACAACGTCCTTTAAGCGGAACGGTACACCGCCTAGGAAGAGACCTAGAAAGGAGAAACCACTGCTTCCTATTGAGAAGTTACCTTGGGAAAAAACTATCGAGGAAAACACGGAAACCTCTAAGTCCGAGCTGAAAGCCTTTTTTGCTAAGAAAGTGCCAGAGATCCCTTTTAAGAAGACTCTAGATCCGGTGAAAGTTGTGCGTACCGTTGAGAATCTATATGACCCTGTACCATCGCCGCCATCTGACTATAGGCGTTCTATACAAAAGTCGTATGACGAGATGATGAGGGCTAAAAAACCCACTCAATCGGGTGTCACAGCGAAAAAAGGGAAACAACAAGTGCACCAGCTCGGACAACAACCCGTCCAATCGGTCCCCCCTCTCATGGTGTTTGACGAGAAGGCCGTTGAAAGTTCTCGACAATCCATCGAGTACCCCTTACATGAAGGAGCATATCAATATGTTGAAGGGAAAGATTTGGTCGAGAATCTCAGGAAGCTACCAACAAGTATGCGTAATTTGCATACGTGGTACAGTAATT
Source organism: Bromus sterilis (assembly GCA_950022295.1). Classification (NCBI taxonomy): domain Eukaryota; kingdom Viridiplantae; phylum Streptophyta; class Magnoliopsida; order Poales; family Poaceae; genus Bromus; species Bromus sterilis. Next base: position 438,752,327 of record OX465595.1, read on the forward strand.
CCATAAAGAAAGGGATCCAGTGTATCATGGTTGGAGTTAAGGAAGAGCACTACTTCCAAGAATACACTGTGAGCGTTGACTTCAGCGATCTTTTTCAGTTATACAATCTCCGGGCCCTCGACAAATCTATCATCAGTTGCTATTGTCTGTAAGTGATTTATTTATGTAATTTGAGAAGTCTTTAGCTCAGCTCGTTCTTTGTCTGCAAATTATAATCTTTTGTGCGCTATATTATGCAGATCGAAGATGCTCGAATGCAAAAGGGATGAAATCAAGCACATTGGGTTCATTGACCCAGATACAATGCATGAAGTAACCATAGAGGATCCCATCTTTAACAGGGATACACCGGAGACTTTGCTAAGGTTTTTGAAGCGACAACGTGACAAAAAGATAATACTTTGGCCTTACAACTTCAAGTGAGTGTTACTATCTTATAAGACATTTCTCTTTTTCTCACGAGATGTTCAAATTTTAACTGATGACTTATATATATGGCACTGCATATTTAAACGTGCGCAGGTTCCACTTTATTCTTATCGTTATCGATATGTACGAAGGAAAAGTTGAAGTCTTTGACTTGCTTAACAAAGAGGCTATACAATACAAGACGGCTTATTTTATGCTAAAAAAGTAATTTTAATTCATATCGGTTTTTTTCGTTAATTTCCTAATATCAACTAATTGATAACTTTTTTATGCATTTTCTTTTGTCGGGCAGCGTATGGGAAACGTTCATCAAGGAAGATAAGTCCCATGAATGGAAACCGAAGCTGACATGGCGTTTGAACAAAGTAAGTAGTACCACCTAGGTCCACACACCTTTATCATACTTGATTATTGTTTAATTGAATTATATTCTTGTACAAAAATCCCCGCAACAACCACAGGGGACGGATCTATGTGGATACTACGTTTGCGAGAACATCCATAAAATTTTCAGCGAGAGAACAAATAATGAAATGAATAAAGAGGTACGAAAACAATATTCACAAATTTATTTTGTTATCATATATAAGTTGTGCTTAGTTTCAGTAATAATTGTTTGATTGTGATTTGATATATATATACACACACATAGCTCATGTATTCATTTGTATCTCATTCTTTTACAGTTGGCAAGAAATCGGGACAAGATCTCAATCGAGGAACGGTTCAAAGCAATTGGCGATGAATTGGCGGGATTTTTCCTTCGTGACGTCATACCGCCATTCGGAGAGTTCCACTATGAATGATGTACATGTAACATATAGTTTGACTCGGAGATCGAGTACCACTATTCTACATGTAATAGATAGTATGCCTCGGAGAGTACCACTACTATATATGCATGAAGATCGATCTTCATGCATACGTATACTACTTAATTTGCGATCGCAATTACATGTGTTATATATTATATGCACCACCTTTTATCTTCATGTACTACCTAAACCCAAACGCGTAGCAGGCTCATCGACGCGATATGAAACGGTCTGATACCCCTAAACCCCTCCCTAAGCATCGACGCGATATCCGATACCCCTAAACCCCTAAAAACCCTAAACCCTGAATTAACCTTTGGTACCGGTTCGTATTGCAAACCGGTACCAAAGCTCCTTTGGCCTGCGCACTCCCGGAGGCCCACGTGGAGGCCCCTTTAATACCAGTTCGCAAGGAACCGGTACCAAGGGGGGGGGCTTTAGTACCGGGCCTTTAGTACCGGTTAGGAAACCGGTACAAAAGGCCCTCCCGAACCGGTACTGATGAGCGATTTTCTACTAGTGTACACTTAATTAGTGTATTGTATTCATAGGACCGAATCAGGACTCTGCATGTCTCACCAGACCAGACACTTCAAGAATGGCCTGCTCGACAAGCCACTAACGAAGGTAAATCAATGTAATGTTTCATAATGGTACAAATATTGGACACTTAGCATTTTGATTGAAACAATCAAAATTGCAGGGGAACATTCAGAAGGAATCAGTTTTCCTACTTATCCAACTACTACATATGGAGAGCAACACAGCAATGCTACAACTCGAAGCGCTGGACATAATATCGAAGGGTATTGAGGAGCTGAACTCGGAAGCACCATCAAGTCAGTGATCGAGAAGCAGCGATTTAACATATAATGTATCAATTTTCAAATGATCGTTGGTTGCCATCGTAAAACTTATCTCGAACCGTCATATTAAGATTGCCAATGTAAGTTTTATGTCCCACTTTGATAAGTATGACTTCTTCGGTTGCATTCATTGACATATTTTCCCAATCATAGTATCAAGTATAGCATATTTTCAAAAACAACTCACGCCCCGTTATTTATGTAGTTATTGTCAATGTAGATAGCAATTTTTAAATGGAAACTTCAAGGGCCTGGAATACGCAACGGTACGGAACATTGCATCCCTCCAGAGTACCTTGAGGGGGGGCAGTACCAATGCAGCATTGTTGAGCAACAATGGGATTATTCAGTTATCTATAGAACAGAAGAATGTTGCAGTTTCAAAATCTTAACCATAAACTTAGCAAAAATTAATAGTAACTTCAAAACAAAATAACGACACACACTCATCAAAACAGAATATTTTAACAATACAAGTGATCAAGATAATATGCTGGAGAAACTGACACATGCCAATAACTGTAAATGCCCTAGAAAACTCACCCAAGAGAAAACAACAGCGTACTGCAGCAAATGCTCTTGCCTTATGTTAGCCATGCTTCAATCAACGGAAACAACACAAATGAAAGAAACATGCCAGCCATCATGGCAATTCAAATAGGCCCAAAAATGAGATACACCCATAGATATTTTGGCTAACCCAATGCAGCATTGCTGAGCAGCACTGGGGTTAATAAGTTATCTTTAGAACATAACCATGTTTTAGTTCCTGAATCTTCGACATAAAATTAGCAAAAATTAATAGTAGCTTCAAAACAAAATAACAAGACACACTCACCAAATGATTTTTTTTAGAAATAGAAGTGATCAAGATAATATGCTGGAGAAAAACACCATAATACTACTCCGCAATAACTGTAAATGCCCTAGAAAACTCACCCAGGAGAAAACAACATCGTACTGCAGCAAAATCTCTCGCCTTATGTTAGCCACACTTCAATCAATACCAAAAACACAAATGAAAGAAACATGGCAAGCCATCATGGAAATTAAAATGTGCCCAAAAACTAGATACACCCATAAACACTTGATAATTTGGAAATAGAATTTCATACAACACACCACTTAAGCCAGTCTTATATTTAGACGAATTGGAAGTAGCATACGAGATGCAAATATAACATCTCCAGATTTACAATCCCCATGACTCACAATATAGCTATTGGAGAGGAATTGAAAGTACCAACACGGTTCTAGCATACGAGATGCAAATATACCATCTCCAGAATAACAAGGTAGCTGCTTAGATTGTTCCCAACATAGACACACCCATGACATGTATACATACATTAGGAAATTGCGCACTCAATTGTTACTTAGACGAGCAGGGAGATCTCGTGAGTTTGCCTCCATCAACAACATACCACGCAGAAACTTTTTCTTCATGGTCTCCGTAGTGGCCTGAGCGCAACAACAAAGAATTAGAACTACTAGTTCATCAACCGCCGATCTATAAAAACATATGATTTTGCAGAAGCATTTTTGCCTTAAGTAAATTGTCTGGATATCCTCCCGAGACGTAGTTCATCATCAGATGGATAACCTGCATCCCAGTTTCCGTGCTGCACCAGTAGTATTAATATTTTCAGAGATCAAGTTCTAGCACAGTACAAGCAAAAACTTATAATTACCTTACAGATTCGAGTCAAAATTACCTCTCATTCCTGTATGTGCCATCGTACTCGAACCCCCAGTTGAAAGTTGACACTCTATTAGAACCCCAGTAGTGTTTGCAGCATTTCAAGAATGCTTCCAAAAGCACAATAGCAGTCAGACCATGCTTTGCTGGCAAATCAGCTTCCATCTGCCTAGTTACCGTTGGATCGAACACACAAACTTTCCTTTCTGCAACATCGAAGACATACAGATGCCACGCATACTTCATGTATACTGTAGCCATTGCCTAATAGACAAAAAAATAATAAGTATTTGTACTAACGAACTCATAATTTCCTAGCAGTAAATATATTTTTTGTACACAATGCACCTTCAAACACTGTATCAGTCCACCATAGCGCCTGAACAGTGCCTCCACCTCACGGTCCAAATGGCACTCATCGAAGAACGCCGCCTTGTACTGATAACAGAAGTCGGATCATTTCAACATTTTCCGGTATCAAGATATAATATTTATAGATATAAGCAGCAACATTTCGTACCGCCCACGAAGTGCTCAGCAACAATTTGGAAGCGAAATTACCCCATAGTCCCACCCTAGCACTCTCAGGACTTCCAAGGTACCGGATGATTGCATCAAGGCCATTGCTTCCCAATCCAGTATCTAACTTGAACTCATCTAGCACCTCAGTCCCTGTCATCTGTAGTAATTTTGGTTCGTAGTTTTGAAACCACAACCTGCATATATCAAGTTTCGAAACATGTTAGTAAGGACAGCAGTGTGCACGCACACATTCATCATGGGAGATAGATTTACCTCAGCACATCATTCACACCAGAAGACAACGCTAGTTTATAGAAACGGTGATCAACAGTATTGTTAATCAAAGCATGAAGGGCTGCTCCAACGGGGTTATGAATTGCATAGTCCGAAGTCCTGCCTCTCTTTCTATGACTTGTTGCAGCAATCCAATCAAGCGTGTTGTCTAAGTTGCACCCTAGGTCAATATAAAGAGCAGAAATAAATGCCACAAACCTGCAAGACGTAAACATCAAAGTATAACATAATAAATAGTATTCATAACTAACCTGCTCCACTGACTTGGGGAGACGCAAATCCATGTTGCATTTTATTGAATAGGTTAACCTTCCTTATTGGCCATGGTGCAAGAACCAAAGGGCTTGACATACGTAGAGTGGTGTCAACAAAATCAGATGTGCTCGCTCTATCATTTTTGGGAGCTGCATTATCGACACGATGTTGTGCCGTCCCAAGAAACATTTCAAGTGTAGGATACGCTGTCCCAGGAGTAGTCAGTCCAATATCACCACCAATGATACAAGATGTTGTAGCACATGGCACGGGACGATCTCCAACACCAGGAGAACTGTTAAGATCTAACCTTCTGCTCACTGGAAAAAATAAAATGAATTATAATTCCCCTCATTTCACAATAAGTGTGAAGAAAAACTGTGAATTATTTTTATCTCAATACCTCGCGATGGACCGTGCGAGGTTTGTGCACCGACAAGATTCATGTAAGTAGAACCTGAACGAAGCACGGACCTTTTATTTAGGTCCAGGCTCTCTGGACTGATGTAATTCACATCTGTCGACCGTTTAGACGGAGTACCAGCTTCCAGGACACCTCCAAGACCACTCTCTGTTCAAATTAAATCAATTAGCTTCCCACATCAGCAACATTGAACTAAAAGTGTTATTAAAAATTAGTGATGATGTCTTAGTTTAAGTGTCAGCTAGTACATCTTTGATCATTTCTATTATTAAACCAACATAGTAAGATTTTAGAACTATCAATATATTTACAATATGTAGCACAAACGATATTGTGTGAAGCAAAACTATGAATTATTTTTATCTCTTTACCTCGCGATGGTCCGTGCGAGGTTTGTGCACCGACAAGATTCATGTAAGTAGAACCTGACCGAAACATGGACCTTTTATTTAGGTCCAGGCTCTCCGGACTGATGTAATTCACATCTGTCGAGCGTTCAGACGGACTACCAGCTTCCAGGAAACCCCCAAGACCACTCTATGTTTAAATTAAATCAATTAGCTTCCCACACCAGCAACATTGAATCTAGAAGTGTTATTAAAAAATAGCGGTACTGTTTTAGTTTAAGTGCCAGCTAGTACATATTTGATCATTTCAAATATTAAACCAACATAGTAAGATTTTAGCACTATCAATATATTTACAATAAGTAGCACATAGGTCTGTCTATTACCTCTGAAACAACCAATTGCCATTGAGTTCCCAGTCAGCCTTGCTTTCAGCCTAGCATTCACAACAGTCAAAGGTACCAAACTTCCTGCAACACAAACAGGAACAAAATCAGAGAAATTAAAACCATATATAGGACGATTTAACAGTTCTGCAACAACAACTTAGCAGCATATTGCAGTACAAACCTAGTAAATTTTGCATGAAACCCTTCCCATTTGCAGCAGGGAATCCAGAAGATTGTTTCAGCATCAAACCAGTGCCTAGGAAGCAGAGCAATCCCAACTATAAACTCCATCTCACACATGAAAACAATTATTGAAATGGATAAAAAGTTTCATGCAGTACACAATACCACTTTAGGCACTAGTAATCATGCAAATTAACTACGCAACACATTTAATAAACCTGATTAAATATACAGGACAGTAGCAACAAACCTTCGTTAGCAGGCAGCACCATACTTTCATTTTGCGCATGATCAATACACACACGGCTGACGGATTGCGGCCCTAAAGCAAAACATGAAGCAAGTGTCACGGAATTGCCAAAGGATGAAGTTGCAACACTTAACAACATATGTATTTTTCAAACATAGCACCATCTACCTGTTTCATTAGGCATGACGACAAGTTCCACCTCTTCGACAGTAGTAGGCGGCAGAAAACTTAACGTGCCACCACAAACCTTAACCCTTGCTGTTGAAAGACTATCACAATCTTTCTTCACAATTGATACGTCCCAAACGTATTTATAATTTCTGCTTGCTCCATGCATGTTTTGTGTGACTTTGCCATGTTTTGCTTGAACTTTCATACACTTTTGAACCTATTTGGACTAACCTACTAACTCAGTGCACCTAGCTGTCGTTGTTGTTTTCTGCTGTTTTTGTATTTCAGATTTTCCGGCCATTAAAAGTGCTCCAAAAAATCCGAAAAAATCAGATAAAAAATCAGCGACACGGAAGCTTCCGGAAACACCAAAGGAGGGAAGGGGGGCCACCACAGGGACTCCAAAAGGGTCCCTGGCGCGGCCCCACCCTAGGTCGCGCCAGGGAGCCTCCTGGCTGCCCTGTGGCCCTTCTCGGTGCCCTCCTTCGCTTATATTTACCCCCCGTGACGGAAACCCCTAATATCGATCCCTCTTTCGCGATCTCGCCTCTGTTCCGCCGCCGCCGCCGTTTCAAGATCGGGGCTGCCTAGAGAAGCTGCTCCGGCACCCTGCCGGGAGAAGCTACCCCCTCCGGGAGACCATCCATAGCCATGGATGCCTCCCGTATGTACCGTGAGTAGTCCCCCTTGGACCATGGGTCCATGACTAGTAGCTATGTGATCTATCTCTCCCTCTTTTGTGCTTCCACTTTCGAGTCCTCGTGAGCTGCCTCACATGATCAAGGCATCTATGTAATTTCTGCTGTTGCTATGCTGAGTTTGTTGGGATCTGATGGATTATGAGACTATGTTCATATTGTGATGAGTAATATATTTGGTTCTTCTCTTTTATATTTTGTTCTTTAGTAAATTCTTGCATGTTCTCCGTTGCAGTATTTGCTTTGACCAAGTATTTTATTTGCAACTCCAAGAGAGAGCGTTATGCTTGATTGTGGGTTCATCCCCTTGATGTCTAGCTTGAGTGACAGAAACATGAGACCAGGGGATGTGTTGTTGCCACCAGGGATAAAACAACGGTGCTTATACTTGCGGGTGCAAGGATTGTTTACTTTACGCAAAGTTCTTTTAATGCAGTTGTCCGTTGCTTTGAGTTTACACTTTGGGTGGGATTCGCAACTTAATACCAGCGAGATGTTCTGGATAAATATCTCAAGGTGGATGATTCGTAGTAGATGCAGATGGATTTCGATCTACTTACCTTGGCGTACTGCCAATTGCTTTTGAGCCTTCCTTTCTTTGCAGCATAGTTAGCATTGCGGTGCCTTCATAATCCTGTCAATTGTCCAACTGTGATTTGTTTACCTCGCTAGCACTTTTATCGTCTTTTGGGAGAGAGACATCACTAGTGAAAATCACGGGACCCCGGTCCATATTCACATTATTGTTTGCACTACCCATTTACTTTCAGTATTTACTTTTCAGTTGCCACTATCATTATCTTTTGCGTTAATCCTTTGTAAACAGCAAGGCCGGAGGAATTGACAACTCCTCTGAACTCGTTGGGAGCAAAGTTATTTGTATCTGTGTGCAGGTCCATGTGAAGTTAGCAACCTCGGTTGTGAACGGCGCCATTGTTCACTTTACCACCTACTTGTATCTCTTGAGTCCTACTGGTTCGATACTCAACCTTAGCATCTTCGCTAAGGGAAACTTGCCGTTGTGCTACATCAAACCTTCCACTTGGGGTAACCAACGAGGGACGAGAAGCCATCAACAATCTCATCTGAAGATACGCATTCATGCACCTACAAAATTTCACATTGTCATGAACAAGTAATTACTAATTATCAACAATGTTCTTTTCGAAGTTAATGAGAAATTGCACCCACTCACTAGTGTTTCCCACCCATCAATTTCAGACAATGTATATGTCTTCGGAGTAACCAATATGGTTTCATCTGAAGATACACTAACAGAATCCTCTGCATTGAGGGCCTGTTCTGAAGTCCTCCCACTCCAAGCTTCACAAATTATTTGTATGGAGCTGAGCCGAACGGAATAGCTGCAAGAAGCTAGCTTCCTGAAGTTGTGGCCTATCGCAGTGCAAAATCGTGGAGTGACCAAGACCCAGCTTCACCAAAACGAAAATCTGAAGTTCACACATATTACAGCCAAAGTGCCACCGCCAAGGAAAACGATTCGTACATCCCCTCGAAAGAAAACGATTCATCTGTTCGTTAGTTGTTTATCGCTAGAAAATCCGTCCTGGACCGGTTCTAGTCGGCCCAATATGGTGCTAGAAAGCCCATCAACAGCTGCCAGCCCAAGATAGCGATGGAGAAGCTGTTTTAGCTGCCGAACGGGAAGGAAATAGCTGTGTGGAGTGAGAAGCTAGGAGAAGAAGCTGGTTTTGTGGAGTTTTGTGAAGTTGGAGGACTTCAGAACATGCCCTGAGCCCCAACCCTACCGTTGAATCATCAACAATTACTGCCGGCGTAGGGACTTGTGTATTATTGTTTTCATTAACATGGCCCACCGGCCGCACCTAGGAAATTTAGAAAATACAAATTAAACACTAGACAACCTTCCCAGAATAATTGAAACTTCACCAATAAATAGCTAGACCAGAGGTATTAGTTACTTCAACTTATTCTCAACGACTAATTATACTATGTTTTGAATGTAACCATACAAAAATTATACAATCCTATGAAACTGTTTGGTTTCTTCATCTCAAAGATAGCCTATAAATATAACATATCATCTATCTGGACTAATAGCATCATGCTTGCCACGACATGGGTTGAATAGGCAAGCTGTGCATAGGAGAGCAAATGCAGCGTGTTGCCTGTTTTCTTCTGCCTCATCCATCTCGCCAGTAGGAGGACGGAGAGCTTTCGCTATCATGGACAATGTTATCTTATCCACTGTAAAATCTACACCGAAATGCAGTGCACGACAAACCTCTTCAAGCAATCTACTATCATCGCAAGTTCTAACATGTGGATACACTATCTCCCTGACGCCACCCTCTATCCCTACAACATGCCTAACCACTGACTCATTAAAATCGCGTGTGCTACCATCAGGTAGATTAACGACCCCTTTGTCAGGATCTAGGCATGTCAGGCCATAGAAAACATAATGCCGGGAAAATGCAGCATGCCTCCCCAACCCTTCCTTCGAAACAGCGCACGCTGCGCCGGACTAAACTTCCCCACCACCTCATTGAAGAACTTCGGAGAAGATGAGTTCACTATCCTGTACTGCGGCTGCATCCCACCAGCCCCAGTGCTCACTGTGTCATCCCCTTGGTCACGCTCTGGAGCACTCTCATTCCCGCCACCACCTACTCCAGATGCGGCTGCAGCGGAAGCTGCTCTGCATGAGCGACTCAAGCACCTGCTCATGCTTCCAAACTTCGATCTAAGCAAAAAAACGGCACCATTAGAGAAAGGCAACATACGGCAGTCCAATAAAGAAGAAGGATGGATACAGAAAATCTGGGAGAAGATCTATATCCACACCCAGTTCAAACATATAGGTTGCACTACTGACCCGAATATCTCAGATCGAAGCAATGCTGCAGATCCTAGATCCCCTCCAAGATGATGCTTGCTCTTTCTACGGAGTGGATGAAAGAGCAGAGTTTTGGATGGAAACAACCACAGTAGGGGGAGCAGCCTATGTCGACTGTCTTCGCAAGCTCAGTCGTACACCTGTCCGTTCGCTACAGCGCCACCACCATCCAGCGGACGGGGGTGTTCCCAAATGAACTCGCACTCGCTACTAGTAGGCTAGCCCAGCTGCTCCCAATTTTTTTGTCCGGTCCTAGATGCTCTCTCTCTCTCCTGTTCGCCGTAACCAATGCAGGGGGGGGCAGTGTCCAAGGAGCGTGCTTCAACATGCAACGCAGGAAAGGAACGTACAAAACGTAATGATCATGACTTGCTGACCGTTTTTCACCCATCTCCACTCCACCCATGCAAAATATTCGTATATGCAATGATGTAAGATTTGAGCAGTCCATATGTCCATGAAAAACAAGCATTTGACGTGGCGCCTTCCAGCCTTGTTAATTTCCAGGTGATCAACTAAGAAAACTAATCTGTTTATAACGCACGAACCAACACCAGCACCCTAATAGTGCTTCAAGTTCTTAATGATGCACTCGGATAATCCAATCCTTATACTGATGCCCTTGTGTCTTTGGGGTCCATATTAGTAGTTCACGGTACTAACAATTTAGTTTACTACCGTTCGTTGATCCTGTCGAAATGCACGTCATCATCATATATTTAAATTTTTGAACCACATCGTCGAAAACCACCCTTCATATAAATTTATAGTGCTCACCATATTGCATGGGTAATAAAATTTAGTCAGCTTGCCGTTGCAAACCTCTCGTCATATAAAATTTAGTAAGCTTGCAGTCAAAGACAATTTGCCCCAACATTGCAAGGACAAACCATATTATCATTGTTCAGAAGTATTTCAAAAGGTTTGCCACCTTGATTGTCAAAGAAAATACCGATTTTCAAAAGGTTTGCCACCTTCATAATTCTTTACGCACATTACTGCTCGGTCGTAGTATAACACATTTTTCAATATTTAACACGTATTAGTATTCAAAGAAAGTTCGCGCGGGCTTTCACGCAACTCAAATAAAAAGCGCGGGCTTTCCGCCGTCGATTTGTACATGTTATTAGAATGGTTAAGTTTAATTATGTTACGTTGTTATGGTCTTGTTATTCTTAGATTCAATTGGTTGAGTCAAATGCACGCATAGTCTCGGATACATCTTGCGAGACAGAGGCTGAGGAGCCAGTGCGAGGTCGATAGGGTGACGACGCCTACACGCGAGGATCTAGGGGGCGGCGGCGCTGGCGCACTTTACGGTAGGCGAAGTCGAGCGGACCCATTACCCTCCCACAGCCAGCGCAACGCCGGAGGTAGGGGAGGAGGAAGCCGCCCAAGACAAAAGGGAAGGGGCGGAAGACACCGGTGATGTGCAGATCCGGACGTGCATCGAAAGGATTCCATCCGCGGCGCCGGCGAGCCTAGTGTTGCTGCTCGACGAAGCACACAGAGAATGGGAGAATTGTGGGTTGATGAATTCAAACTGCTTGGGAAAGTGACATGGACAAATATACCATTTATGCAAATAATATTAAAATAATTACAACTCCTGGTACTACGTAGTATATGTACTGCACCAATCATTACTTGTGATTTCATGTAATTTCAATCCATATTAGTATGGATTAAAGGTTCGCAAGGTCGCCAATAACGATAAAGTTGTAATGAAAAATACATATATTCATAATTTGCCCATCCATGTTAATGAAAACAAACCAAGGATTACTTGATATGATAATAATTGCCGGATAACGGATAACCCCTTATAGTTGAACATACATAGGCAACAACCGGAAAAAAAACCCAGCTATAGCATAATGCCCAAGAGAATCCATGTTTCTAAACTTACAATACTTTTCCATTTAGTTGCAGGTCATGGTTTATTTAACGTGTGGAACAACATTTCCGAAGCATAACAACACATTCGTTCATATATTTTTATAAATACACAATCCTAACTCAAAACTGCCCCAAGATGGCAGAGAAAACCAATATTATTATTGTTCATACATATTTATAACGGATTTCCATTATTTTATAGGGAAGTCATTAATCAATGTTGAGTGCGTTTTCCAAATAGCGTACATAGTTTTGTACGCTTCGTCTTCGTTACTAGTTTCAAATTTGCAACGCGCCTAAAAGTTCAGACTTTTTTACACCTTATTATTGTGTTACATTATATATTTTCGTATCCAAGCTGAGATTTCATTTTTTTTTTCTTACCCAGACACGAGGATACCATATATATTACCTAAGAACAATAACACAGAGTCACAGAGAAACATAAATAAAACAACTCGTACACCGCCAATGGGAAAGCCCAACGTAAAACATATTAGATTTTCTGAAATCACTTGGGTACGAAACCAGTCTGAATAGACGCTGGCACGTCTCACGCAGCCATTTTGCTTGATGCGGACAGATTCGCCTTTGTCGCTTGTTCTTGGTTCTTCTCCAAGCCGTACACACCAGAGCACGCCTCCTCTGGGCCCAGCACCCCGTTCAAGAGACTGTCACCCCTCAGGATGACAGGGTCGAAATCTCCACAAGATTCAGCTGGATTCCCGTCTGGACAACCACTAGCCTGCAAAAAAAGAAATTCACCAGAATTAGAAGAAGTGCTATTACTACGCAGTTTGGAAAATAATGTTCTAGTCATACCGCGCTAACAACAATTCCCTCAACATCCCGATCTTTACCAATGCGCCTATCATGCATACCCTCAGCTCCGCACGTCAAACAATGGTTTGATCCCTGATAATAAGCGATAAATAATTTTAGATATCCAGAATGAGATTCTACTTTACGATGTACTTCCTCCGTAAAGAAATATAAGAGCGTTTAGATACCTACTTCTAAACGCTCTTATATTTCTTTACGGAGGGAGTACTACACAAAATATGGAACTTCTTAAAGATGATGATCATTATAAAAAGTTACCTGGAATGTCTGACCAGTCCTCCTCTCGAGGGTCACAGCATGCGAAGCAGATTTGAAACCACCGCGTTGTGATAGCGATCTCCCCCTAAAACTAGTGGAACACACACTGACAGCTCGCTTGGTGGAAGCCCTTTTGGTGAAGAAGTAGAAAGCTCGAAGAGAAGCAAGACCTACCTCTGAAAGGAGCCATTGTGGCTACACGACCAAACCGAGGAAAACAAACTCAGTTTTTCGAACTCACACCGATGTAATGCTGCATGCGTCCTACCAGTTGATTAAATAGCCGGCTTGTCTGAGTATCGCCTGAAGCACTGCCCAGTATTTGAATTTCAAATCGGTAGCAGCCACTAGTTCATTAATCGTGCGTGCGAACTAACTTGTACGGTCCGCAGGCCAACCACTGTACCCATAAATATATCGCATCAACTTGGGTCTCATCCACTTGGTGCAACTTTTGTCTGTTCGGTTTCGCGGTTTGTTCTTTCAGAATTGGACTGATAAAAACAAAGAACGCATTATAGAAAGACATTCACAAATGGTTAACACACTGACAACGGCACTATGTTGTTCAAATTAGACGATAGATCTTTCAGATGTTTTCTAGCTGGAGGCGTCGTTTACATTCCACCAAACCTGACATCACCCAGATTCGAATTTTTCCGGACATTCAAACAAACATGAAGCGACACTTTGGCAATTTAGTTTAAAATGTAACATACGTTTATTCGGCCTACAACAATTCCAACTTTTTGCTCACAACAACTCACCAAGCTTACAACAATAATTCCGATTCTTGAAGCAGCTATGTAAATAAAATAACCTGGACCCATAGAAAGACCTGATGCGTTGCTGTCTGGATCATAACATGACACCGGGGACAGGTTTGATACAGTTGTTCCTTCGATGTCCAGCAACGCCGCAAGTCGGCTCTTTCAGAGGTTTCTTGGGCAAATCTCCACGGCTTGGGCATGTAGTACTTTTGTGACCTTTACCACGACAGATTGTACAAAACCTTGATCTCTTGTCAGTGATCCCGTAACCAGGTTTATCTCTAGAGGTGGTAGGTCTACATTTCCTTTTTCTTCGCTCAGGAGCACTAACATCAGATTGTGTATGATCCGCTGAAACTGACGAAACTGACACATTCCTAACCACTCTACCATTCTCATTGTCGGAAGTGCAATCTGCAGGACAATGTATGTTATTCCCGACTGAACATGTATCCGCAAAAGCACTGTCCCCGTTTGATTCCAGATTTTCAGCCAAACCTTTCCCATCTTTCACTGCTCCTATTATATCAAGTTCTGCATTAGCTGCTATAAGTATATCCATAGCTCTATCAAACGCTGCAACATTCCTATCGCCTTTCTGGACCAACTCTAAAGCACTTAAATATAGAGCATTGTGCCTGAAAGTTGCCCCCTTCTGAGGAGCCCGGTCCCTTTGAAAATGTATTAGATGCCCTGGCAAATTATCTCTTGCGTCAATTGTCCAACGCTTGATAACATGGTATCTTGGTATTTCCTGCTGACCAAGCTGAATCATAACCTATAGTACCAACACCAAACATCAGATTCCATCAAAGATAACTAGTATACAAACTGGAATATATTTTTGTTCAGAACTTACTTTGATTATATGGCAGAAAATCATCCCCATATGATCGAACAAACCACACTCACATGTGTATTTATCCAGCGCAGCAGCAACATCAACTTTATAATGGCCCTTGCACCATTTTTCTCTTTTTTCCGCATTTACATGCTTAACTAAGTAACTTCTTCCTGGCAAAACTGGTTCGACGACGTAACGAGCTGAACGGTACACAAACTGAGCAAACATCTCAAACATTGTCCTTGTGTACAACTTACTTGCATTTTCTTCAAGAGGAAAATTAGACCTAAGCACCACGCCACCCTGCGTAAATTTTTTATCCTTCTTTGTTTAAGTAAACAATAGTGATATAATTGCCAGTGCTACGATGAAAAAATATTTGTGGGTAGCAAATTTCACTTACCAGCCTTGTCCTTTTTTCTTGAAAACCTTCCTCCGCCTCCCTGTCGAACTGGATTTTGCTATATTGCCGAACAAAGAGGTTCATCGGGCATGATGGTGGTATGTACCCCTTCAACAAATGGTTAGCACTCTCACTTCGCTGCGTGCTTGTTTGCTTCGCGCAAAACTTACCGCTGAAATAAGGTTTTGCCCATTTGTAGCGGACCTCGTATATTTGAACAAGAAACGGATTGGTCCGTAGACTATACTTCTCCAAAAGTAACCTCCATGCTTCTTCAAACTCTTCTATAGTTAACATTTCATTAACTACTTTATGGAATTCTGCCCGAAAATCACTCTGCTTGGTGTAGTGTTTCCCAAGATGTTCCTTCGCCTTACGGAGTGCATGCCATTTGCACCACCGGTGAGTAGTGTTTGGCATCACTTTATCGATAGCAACCTCCATAGCTCTAGCTTGGTCTGTTAATAAAATTCATACGCATAAAGCTTGTTAATATACATGAAAGTAAATTAGAATCATGTTCTTTGCTTATTACAATCACCTGTTAGTATTGTCTTCGGGTGTTTTCCGCCCATTAGCTTTATGAATTCCGCAAAAACCCACTCAAAACTTTCAATTGTCTCTTCTTTCATTAGAACCCCACCGAGTATAATGCTCTGGAAGTGATTGTTTACACCAACAAAAAGACCGAAAGGCATATCGTACAGATTAGTACGGTATGTCGTGTCAAAAGTGATCACATCTCCGAAGTTATAATACTGGACCTTGCTTCTGCCATTTGTCCACATGAGAGTCTTTAGTCCTGCGCACAGTTGAACCACCTACTGAAAACCAGACACTAACATTGAAAATTGGAAATTACACCTACCGAGCAACCACATACAATTTCTTGCATGCACTTCGTCTTGCTAACATTCTGCCGGCTCTTCCCGTAGCGAATACCAAAGCCGTACTCCCATGAATACAGATTGTAGAATTCGTACGCTTCAGCCAATGAATCAAAATGTATACCAATCTTCTTTGGGCTGACAACAACATCTGTTTCCCTCTGCGCAAATCCCCTAATTGCAGCCTCTAGAGCAGGCACACGGTCCACATTAATCCGCCGCTCATCTGGTAAAGTTGGCCGCCTTGGCCTGGAACAACAACAAAGATACATAGAATAGCGATATCTTATTAATTTTTGTACAACAAGACATAGTGTAATCAAATAGTTCTTCAGTTAAATTAAAAAAATTCCATAGAAGACGTACAACTTTTTCACTGCAAGCTTAATAGTTGATTCTTCCAGATATTAATTTCTGAAAAACAGCCATAGTAGTCAAAGTTTGTCTCATCTTTCCCCTCAGTGAATAGTTCCCACATAAAATAATTTCACCCACAAGGACAAACATGTAAGTGAATTTATTGTGCGTACAGATTCGACGGATTATGATTTGTAAGTATTCTGATTTCCACCACCAGCAAAACAAATAATCAAAATAAAATGTTTCTAGTTAAAACCAAATTTTGCATTACATTCTGTATCCCATATGCGTGGGATTACATCTAAATCACAGGCTAAACAGACATGCTGTCCGGTTGCTTACTGAACACTACAATACTAGTAGATTATAAATGTTGCTGTGACTCCATTCGTACCTCCTTTTCCATCCTTTTGTAGGCGAAGGCTCTCCAGGACAGGATGAGCACCTCCTTCAAGATCTCTGTTGTTGGCGTCGCCGCCATGCCCGCACGTAGCAGCAGGGCCGACGTCTGCCGCAATCGCCGGACCGTGCTCTAGGAAGTCCACATCCGGCAGACCGTAAGAGGTACTTCCGCCTTGCCGCGGCGGAATGCATCTCCACAGTTCATCTGACTCTGAACTTTCCGCTGTAAGAACTTCCTCGAATGTATCGCATTCTGGTACGGGAGAGAGTGGCCCAAATCCAACCCTCATAACCAGATCAGGGTCCCTTTCCTCTACCGCCGTATTCGATCTGCGATTCAGCCAAAGAAGGAAATAAGATCAAACAATCCCCACTCCATTCCATGCGAACTCCCAGGAATTTTTGCCGATTAGAAGGAACAAACCTGTTTGTCGAGACGACGGCCATGGACATTGAGCTCGGCGAGCACAGAACCATGGAGAAGAGAGGAAAGGCACGCTCCGTCTGGAAACCTCGCCCAGCGTGTGACGATTATTGATGTACTTACTACCCTATACTACAACCGCACATATGTGGGCCATCAAAAACCTCATCATCAATTCTGTAGAACGTGGTTGGACAGCGACGTTTCCTGGGGCTGCTGCCAAACCTTTTCTGGACAGCTTCATTAATGCAACATGTCCGAGCATAGGCGTCGACCTGTGGGTATTGGTTGTATTCTCAATTGATGGTACATATATTGAAGATTATGCACGGATCTCCTTGCAGGGAACGGTTGGTGCTCGGTTCAGGATGGACCCTCTCCCTACACAACTTCTTATAAACATTAATCATGCGTCTCCCGTGCAGCAAAACAGTATTTTACATTAAAGCGCCCGCCGTTCCATTTGATAACCTATTTCTTTTGCAAAAGAACCCTTGAAGTCTCATCCACGATCCTCTCAGCCGAGGCCATGACTCATTTCGTGTTGCCCCAAATCATCTCCTGCTAAATCCCTAGCACACCTTATCCCGTACCTAAATCTCAATTCAAAGGCTTCGTACGAGGGCAGCCTTGGACTGGATGACACCCTTGACGTCCCCCCGGCGGCGGCAACCAGTAGAAACGACGAAAGCTACCTACAGACAGCCACCGGCGACGGCAACGAAGGTCCGGATGGCCGTCGCGACGATGAAGCCATGGCGAATTGCCAGCATGCCACGACGATGACCACTTGTCTCGGATGAGACGCCAACAACCCCTGAACGCCCTCCTACAACTAAGTCAATTCCTTAATAGCATGTACACGTACGAAGCTGTAGGAGTCTAAGGAGTGCAATGTTCAGATTATTGTAATTCCTTCAGAGAAGATGTACCATGTAGCCTGTAGCGTGTCTCCCTTTTTAGTTTGCAAAAGAATAAGAGACTTTCTGAGTTATGTGTTTGAAGCTAGTAGTGTTAGTAAAGCCTGTGAACTATTTTTAAGAAGCAATTCTTGTCAAAACTTTTGACTTACAGGAAGCAACAAGTCACTGTGGATGTGTTTCCTGAACATCTATAAATTAAGTGACTAGTTCAGTCTTGTGTTTGCGAAAGAACAAGTGAATTTCTGAGTTATGTAGTTGAAGCACGTATTGTTAGTAAAGCTTGTGAACTACTAGAAGTATTCTGCTACGGCTTTGTTCAGTTTTTAGATCAAACCTTTAATCAACAAGGAACATTTACCTTGCTTCTTAGTTTATCATGTATAGCAAAAGATTTGACAAACTGCATTGCGTGTTCATGTATGATGGTCTGAGCAAAACTTTAGGGTATACAGCAAGTCAATTTAACAATTAAAATCTTGAGCTTTAGCTTCATATTTAACCATCTAATTGCTATGAAGGAAACCAGAAATGTCATCATGTTTTCATACTTAATAGAAAACCATGGAGTGGATACAAAAGTTCAATATTCTGTAACAATTTGACAAGCATCAAATCTTTTCAGAAATCAAGTGAAATGTAATTTGAAATAACACAAATTCTCATCCATTACATGACTTCAGTAAATGAAAGTGTAAATCATAACATAGATATAACCATCATTTTCTTGGAAATCTTTTTATATCAGGAAGCATCATTTTGTCGCATATCTTCCACAATCACACTCATTTTCTCTTGACTGGTTTTACTTGGACAATTGCGACTGTCATGAAATACTATTTGCTTGCATGTCTTGCACAAGCGTGCAACCTTTACTTTGGATTCTTTTTTTTTCTACCATCCTCCTTGATCTCCTTTCCTCTCTTTATTCTTTTGCATCTCCCCACGGTACGAACATCAGTTGGTGGATGTATATGAACTTCGGTAGGAATATCGCAACCAATAAAAGCCTCATATTCCCCTTGCTTGGTTTTTTGGGTACCTGCAGGGACCATTTGGTCCAAAGGTGCCTCAATATTTAACAAGCTTGATGTTAAGAAGTTCATGCCTTCATCTGAGTGCTTCGCCTTTTGAATCAGCTCTTCCATCTTATCGCGTACAAATGATATCTTCTTTCTTGTGGCAGAATCTAGTGAATCAATTGGTTTTTCTTCTAGTAGGTTCCCTTGTTCATCATAAACATTCTCCCTGCAAAGGAAAAAAATTGTTAGTCCTGTTATTTTGGAATAACAAAAAAAAATCTGTTGACATGCATTTGTTACCTTTTGCACCGTTTCTGCCACCTTTTCATAATGTAGTAGTTGGGAAGCTCATTTTGGTTCTCAATCCTCAACACTTGGATAATATGTCGACATGGAATACCGAATGACTCAAATAACTTACACGAACAATTTCCTATCATGGTTGTAGTGTCGTAGTAGACCTCCCTAACCTTACCAGACCGACCTCTCAGAGTCACGTTTTTTACCCCCACACCTTGTGTAATACCCTGAACACAACAATGGTCTCTAGCAACAATAACTTGTAGCTGAAATTTCTCGAACACCTCATATGTGAATACCTCGCTTCCTTGTTTCTCCATTGTCCACGGCGTAAATAGTTGTGGGGTGGTATGTATACTTCTATTGTCTGCCATTAACTCTTCCTCACGTTGGCATTCTAAAGCTGTGTCAAACCTAAGCCAGAACTCAACAAAAGCGAGCCGTCGATGGATGAAACGGTTAAAAAAATAATTTGCACTTTCTGACCTTGAGGTGGTGCGAAGAACCCCTGCTAGAGATATATCCATAAAGTAGGTTGGTATCCATGTATCTCGAACGGTAAACCTATTAGCCAACCACTCGTTTCCCTCCAACCCAAAATCGGTAATGATGGAATTCCATTGTGATTCAAATTCACTTGGAGTTTCTGAACCCCAAACACATGAGTTCAACCTCGGCCAAAATTCAGAATCTTCTCGAATCGAAGGTCCAACTTTTTCAGGCACCTTCTCCATTATATGCCACATGCACAACCTATGCATAGTGGTTGGAAAAACTGTATCAATGCCATTCTTGATACTAGCAGCTTCATCGGTTATGATGAGTCGAGGTGCTGCTCCTCCCATTGCTCTCAGGAAGGTTTCAAATAACCAAGTGTATGACTCATTTTTCTCATCCGCTAAGAATGCAGCACCAAAAAATACACTTTGTAAGTGATGATTGACCCCTGTAAATGGTGCAAATATCATGTTGTACTGATTAGTGGTGTATGTAGAATCAAAAGATATCACATCACCAAAGTGACTATAGTTCTTCCTGCTTGTGGCATCTGCCCAAAACACACGCACCAACTTCCCCTCATCATCCACATCAAAATCATAGAAAATGTTGAATTCACTTCTTGCTTTCTATCTAGTTGGGCCACAAACATTTGAGCATCCGCATCTTTGATTTTATACCTAAGTCCGCGATAGTAATTCTGCAAGTCCCTCTTCGTGCACCCAGCATTCGGAATCCCACCCTCGCTAACTTGCAGGAGCCTGTATGCCTGGGAGGTTCCAATGCTTGCCTTATGACATGTGTATAGAGTATTCTTTGCCCTCTCACTAACCTTGCGATTCGATCTGATCAAATGACGCTTGTTAGGTGATACAAGACCGTGAACATGGTGCTCAACCCATGAGTCTATCTTGTAGGTGTTCTCCCCACGAAGTCTAACAAATATATGGGCATCACAACCGCATCGTGTGCTTGCCTGCTTACGCCTTTTCCTCAAGGGATCAGTAGTCTCCTTACTATCTTTTAACCTGAATCCTTCTCTACTACACACGAAACGCTTAGTCCGGACCACATTATTGTCAATCTTTTTCTGCTGCCCGATACGAACTCCAAAACCCGATTGATGTGCATATTCCTTGTAGAACTTTTCCACGGAGTCGAGTCCTTCAAATGTCATGCCTACTTTAGGCTTCAAATTTTCGTCACACTCCGGTGTAAAGGATGAAGACTGCGATGTCAAAATAAAACCATGATACACATGTTGAGGCATAGCTCAATGAATTAAACAATTTGAATTGTTAGTTCAAAATGAACTTACAAGAAAAGATATGTCCGTGTTCTTTTTTGTGTACTAAATGCTTGCTGGTTCATGTGCATTTGCACATTATTGATTAGCTCCATATTGCTACACACATAGAGGTACATGATTAGCCTTTTACACATCAGTCATACATGTATATCCAAGGACTGAATTCTTCTGTTCTATTACCTGAAACTTACGATGCCGTCCTGTCGCTGATTGTAGATGATGCCGTGACACCTGCTAGCCGCTCGCCTTTAGTCCCCGTTGAAGCAATGTACGAACCATTGTACAAAAGATACGTCCAGATCAGTGCATGGATTAGGAGCTTGCCGGTGAACGTCAGATTCGTATCAACGTGGGAGCGAAAGGAGCACAAGACTGAGACGTTACCTGCATGCGATGGCTGTCCGTGTACTTCAAGGGTGATTCAGCAGAATTCTGGGACCTGTAGTTTGATGGCGGCGGAGGCTACAACGGCGCACGACGAACTCGGGTGATTCAGCGGAATTCTGGGACCTGTAGTTTGATGGCGGCGGCGGCTACTACGGCGCACGACGAACTCGATCAAACAAAGGTTTTTTTTGCATAAGAAATAGGTTATCAAGTGGAACGGCGGGCGGCTTAATGTAAAAAACTGTTTTGCTACACTGAAGACGCAGGATTAAAACGAAAGGATGAGATTAAAGGGATACACGGATTCACGATAGCTGATGGATTCACCAGATATGCTCCCTATACTAATTATCCTGAAATGGATTTACACGATAATTGATATATCAAAAGGAGTAATCATTTTACCAAATCAATAAAGTAACTTTACACAGGGAATCAAGACAAGCATGTACATGAAAATCGAAACGGACTTAACTTATTGATCCAACAAACGAGCAGTAGCATCCGAAATGAGAGAACCCAAAAAACACGGTGCAGGCTGGTTGCCGAGACAGCAGTACATTCAAAAAAGATTACCACCGCTCCCTACTATGGAACCATGCACTAATTTGCCTAGCATAACCTGACTAATCCACTGGTTCAATTCAAAAAATAATACAGTAATAATCAAAACTCTTGGGTCTAAGCTGGGCGCGCCCCGATCACAGGATGGTGCAGGTGGGCACCGTGCCGCGCGTGTCGTAGCCGTAGGGGTCCGGATCGGTCGCCCAGCCGCCGTACGGGTACCCAGCCGGCGGCGGCGGGTGGGAGTAGTAGGCGTGCGGCGGCGGCGGTTGCGGCGCAGTGCCCCAGCCGTACGACGGCTGCGAGGAGAGCGCCGATGGGCCGGCGCCGTAGTGCCAGTGCTGCGTGGTCACCCCCGCGTAGGGCGCCGAGCCATCGCTGAGGATGGCGACGGGCCTCCTCATCTTCTGCCGGATGCGGCGCCTGAGCGCGGCCGCGTCCGCCGTCCCCGCCACCACCACCAGCCCCGTGTCCGGCGACGCCCACACCCGCTCAACCCCTGCATGCATGCACGTACGTCAGATCGATAAGCGCGTGGCTATATCAACATACTTGATCTGTTCGTAGTATGATATAAGCACGATGTTAATTACTCATGTGTTCGTCGTACCGAGCAGGTTCTCGATGGCCTTCCTGATCTTCCTGGCGCACTCGGAGCAGTGCACGTCCGTCTGGAGCACCACCGGCGCCGGCGCCATCGCCATCGCCATCTATTGCTCTCCTTCTTCTGCTTCGTCTCAACTCCAAAATGAACTCGATTTTCTCAAGCTCTCGTCCGCTGAAATTGTTCGGTGTGATGATATGCGGCGAACGGGTCTGGAATTTATGGAGATGGACGCGCGGGGAGGGAGTGATCGCCGGGAAAGAAAGGAATCTGGTCGCGATACGAGAATCGGCGGGGACGATCGGGTCCTGGAAGGTAAGTTGATATGTTGGTTGGCAGATCAGCTCCAAGTTTCCTTTGATGTGATGGGATGGCCTCCTGATTTCTACCCATTCCATGGCGATCCTCACACGCTCGGCTCGCGGGGCGGCCACGTAAACGTCGCACTCGCAGCACCGCCTTTCCTCCTTCTTCTTCGGGACACAATTTTTTTTAAGACCATATTGGGACGATTCTATACAATTGATTACATCACCTTCGTTTTTCTTTTGCGGGCAAATTACTTCACCCTCATAACGGGGTTTTCAGATTTTCAATAGTTTATAACTGTATCAGGACCTGATCCAAACCAAACCATTGTCCTAGTTATCAGCAATGTGCCTCCTTGGTAACCGGATCAAGATGTACATAGAAGATGATGGCAAAATCGAGAAGCAGATAATTGCTAAGAAATATGTTAGTAATTTTTTCAATATTTTTTCTATTGAACTTCATAAATCTTGTATGTTTGGGCATAGTGTAAGGGTGTGTCTAGATCTTAGTCGACTAAGACTTAACAAAGTCTCAGTCAAGTAGTAGAACATATAAAAGGCAGAAAAATGATTTTCTTTGCACAAATCTTCACACACAATCTCACGAATATAGCATTGGCTGAGACTTAATTAAGTCTTAGTCGACTGAGATTTAGCAATCTCCATAGTGTAATGTGCACTATCAAAGTTATAGGTGGATAGTAAGTAATCTTTAAAGAGGGATTCGGGATTGTAGTATCATGGTGCATTGCCGACCTATACCATTCATAATGTAATATGCTGCCAAAAATATTGTCATAAACCTTGATTTTAGTTAATAATGGAAACGGAGGAAGGGGGGCTCTATCCCTTGATATCTAGAAAAAAGTGATTATTCTAATATTTCCGTTTATATGGATGTTTAGTTTGTTGTTTTATGAATTTGGTTGTACATTCTTGCCCCACTCTAGTTTTTCCATCGGTCCTCCCCTCGATAATAAAACTGTGGTAGGGAGGAAGGGGGCTCCCGGTGATGTAAAAGTAGGAAATGATTGTAGCCATAATTTTTTTTTGAACGGTCACCGGGGGGGAGAGGGTCCCCACCTGAATATATTTCCATTCAAACGGTATTACATCAGAGTCCAGGGGAGGTAGATAGGAATGCAATCCAGGATCTGGTTGCATCCCTTAGAGTTACATTGGAGAAACGAAAGATCCACAGGGAGAGCTCTTGAGTAATGTTCGAAATGATATCTCTAGAGGGGAGGGTGAGGTGTGAGAATGTAATGGAGTTTCTTGCATCCCAAAGCTTCCAAAGGATGGCTAGCGCTACCGTGTTCCAGACTTTGGGGCATAGACCAGGGGGGACCTTGGCGGTCCAAATATGGGGGAGCGAGGGGGGACGTCCAGCCTGAGCTCCCTCCAAACCTGTGAGGCACAGGGGCAGCGGAGGGCGAGGTGATCCGCATCTTCAAAGGGGGCATCGCATGCAGGGCACGCCGAGTCGTCGACAATTGTCTTGCGAAGGAGGTTTCCCTTTGTGTTGAGGCGATCTCTGAAGAGGAGCCAAGCGAAGATTTTGACTTTGATGGGAGCCTTTGAGCGCCAGATGAACCGCGCGTTCGAGTCCAAGGTTTGTTCCTGCATGGTTAGAGCATAGGCGGAGCGGGTAGAAAACTGCAAGCCATTTGTGAGAAACCTTTCATCTTCCGGCGAGGAGGGATGGTCACCCTGCAAAAACGACAGTAGAACTTCCAGCTCCGTAGAAGCAGATAAGGTAATACGGTACCTGAGATTAGCTTGAATACCACTTTCCCTAATGTCAGCCACTAGAACCAGATCATGCAGGGAGTGTGAGAAGAGGTTCGGGAACAATCGTTTTAGTGGGATATTAGTGAGCCACCTATCATGCCATAAGAAGGTGGAAAGGCCGTTGTTGGTGAGAACAGAAGATATTTCGAGGAGTTTTGGCAGCTGTTTTTTTACGGTTTTCCATAAGAAGGAGGGTCTAGAGGAGGGGAGGGCAATATTGTGTGAGTAGCGTGAGTGAAACCAGGTGACCCAGGGCAGTTTTTGGTTTTGGAGGAGTTTGTTGGCAATTTTCATGAGGAGGCAGTTGTTTTGGACGTGTAAATTCTTAAAGCCTAGCCCTCCAAATCGTTTAGGTTTACACACATCAGTCCAGGCGATTAGGCATTGGGATCCTGTGCAAGTTTTTTTGTTAGTCCAGAAGAAGGAGCGTCTGAGGGCGTCTAGTTTTTTGATAACCTTGAGGGGGATAAGGAAGACAGACATGTAGTAGACTACAAGCGAGTCAAGGACCGAATTAATGTAAGTGTATCGAGCTCCTTTAGTGAGGAGCGAGGCAATCCAACCTTGCAGGATTTTTTTATAGGAGGAGATTAGGGGGTCGAAAGCACTAGAGGGGAGTTTGTGAGGGGTGAGAGAAGGCCTAGGTATAGCTGAGGGAAATTCGAAATTTTGCATGTCATGTTGTTAGCAATTGATTGGGCAATGTCAGGGTCGGAGTGAATGGGGACAAAGGCAGTCTTGTCAAAGTTAATGGTGAGGCCAGTGGCATGTGCGAAAGCGTCCAGTGTAGACTTTAGGGTGACGGCGGCCTGAGGCGAGGCGTGTGCAATGATTAGGGTGTCGTCCGCGTACTGAAGTGTGGCAGGCGGCTTGTTGGGAAGGAGAGGGTGTCGGAAGTGGCCCTCGTGGAAAGTGGCAGCGGTTAGGCGCTGCAGGATATCTGCGAGAAGAATAAACAGGCACGGGGAGAGGGGGTCCCCCTGCCTGAGACCATTCCGGCACGGGATCCAAGGACCGGGGACCCCATTAAGGAGGACTGCGGTTTTCCCGGTATCCAGGGTGGCTAGTATCCAGGCACGGAAGGAGGGGGGAAGCCTCTGAATTCGAGAACTTTGACGAGGGAGTCCCAAGAGATGGAGTCGAACGCTTTTTTGAAGTCAAGCTTGAAAAACATTGCCGAGGCTTTTCGAGTGTGGCAGGTGGAGATCAGGTCGGCTGCGTAAATGAAGTTTTCGGCGATGTTTCTCCCGTGTAAGAAGCCAGTCTGATCATCATGTATGAGAAGGGGGATTAGGGGTTTTAGTCTGTTAGTGAGGAGTTTGGCTACGGCTTTAGGGGCGGTATTCTGGAGAGAGATGGGTCGGAAGGCGTCAGGCGTAGTGTGGTTATCTTTCTTTGTGATGAGGACCATGAAGGCTCTGTTGAAGCGTTCAGGGGTGCAAGAGTGATTCAAAACTGCGTGGAACAGGTCTAGGATGGGTTTTTTTGTGAGGTGCCAGAAGTGTCGTAAGAAGAAAGGGCCAAAGCCGTCGGGGCCAGGGCTAGCTAGGGGGTTCATCTAGAGGAAGGCGTTTTTAATCTCATGTTCGGAGAAGGGTAGTTCTAGAGCAGCTTGTTTTGAGGGGGTTAGGGAGGAGTTTGGTGGGTAGATATTCTCTAGCGAGAAGGCCCAGTGGGTGTGCGGAGGTCTGCTGATGAGTGAGGAGAATAAGGTGGTGAGAATGGTTGCTTTTTGGTCTTGGTTGGTAATCTCGATTCCATCAGCAAGAAGGGATGGAATCTTATTACATCTTTTCCTATGGGTTGCCGCTGCATGGAGAAATTTTGTGTTTTCATCACCATGGATGGCCACCTTAATCTTGGCTCGGATTTTCCAAAGGGCAGTTTTTTGTTTAGTGAGTTTGAGGAGCGTGTTGGAGATGACTTTGCGGAGGGAGCGCTCTAAGGTGGTGAGTGGGCGAAGTTCCTCAATGAGATCAAGCAGGTCAACGACAATTTTGCAGTTTATTTCTCTTTGGGCAATAGGTTTAAGTTTTTTACTCCATTTTTTAAGGGACGATCGGGTTCTTTTAATCATTTGGACCATAGTAGCATCAGGCTGCAGACTAGAGGTGTTGTGGGATGGAGAGTGAGGGGAGGCCCATACGTGTTTAACGATGCTTGCGCATTCGGAGTAAGTAGCCTAGAAGGGTTCGAATCGGAATTGGCGGGAGGCGGGGAAGTTCTGAGCAACCGTGATTTTTAGGGGAACGTGATCAGAGGCTGTGCGGGTGAGGGAGTGGAGATTAGTGTTGGGGAAGGTGGATTCCCAAGCAATGTTGATGAGGGCTCGATCTAGTCTTTCTAAAGTGGGTTGTGCACGATTGTTAGACCAGGTGTAGTCACGGTCATTTAGGGGGAGCTCAATGAGAGACATCGTGGTAATTGTGGCATTGAATCGGTCGGCTTCGGATTTGTGGTAGTTGCTGTTGTTTTTTCGCATGATTGTCTGATTAGGTTAAAGTCGCGCGCGATAAGCCAAGGGGTGGAAGGTTGTGGTGCAATGCTCTCGAGTTCTAGCAGGAAGTTTATTTTTTGGTGTCGTTCCGTTGGCCCATTGACATTGGTGATGGTTAGGCATTGGGAGGAAGATCGGCACCTAATTGACAGGGAAGTACAGAAAACGTGTGTGGTGAAGGACAGTACAGTGAAATTGTTAGGGTTATAGGCTGAGAGAATTCCTCCAGCGGTGTCGTTCGCGTTGAGAATGTTGGTTAGGGTTAGGTGTCTAGGGATAAAGGAGGAGATTTTTTGAGGTGAGGGGTCCATAAGTTTAGTTTCATGCAGGAGGACGATGTGTGGTTTGATGTCGAGGCAATCAGATAGGATAGTGGCGCACTTAGAGGGGTCCCCAAGACCCCTAACGTTCCACGAGAGGATAGAAAAGCTAGCACTGATCATAGCATTGAGGTTCACCAGGGTTACAGATATAGCTAAACTGGGCTCTGCATGCTAAACTAAACCTAATGCAGAGGCTGGCAGTGTCTGCTAGACAAAGATGCCAGAGAAAAGAAGAACTAGGGGGGAAGCTAAACCAAAATTGGAGCAGGTTGCAGGCAGCGAGGGCATCCCGGGGCGAGCGCGGTCGAGAGGAAGGAACACAAAATGGCCCCACGTCGGGGCGAGCTCCCAGTGCAGCCGGGGGAGCGACAGTGCATTGCATGGAGATCATGGAGCAAGAGAGGCACCCAGCAGAGCAGTGTCTTCCGCCGAGGAGCCGAAAGCGCGAGCAACAGCCTGGAGCTCTTCAGCAGAGGAGTCGCTGGAGTCGCCGTTCACGGCGCCGTCGTCGTCACAGAGGCGCGCCTCACGGATGGCATCGAGGAGGTCCTTGGAGGCGGCGCCAATGTCGAGACGCTTGGCCTTGGCACGGGCAGCGCGAGAGGCAATGGATGAGTACAGGGGCTGCTCACGCGCAGCAATGCGAAGGCTGCGGCGAGCTTTGGTGTTGTCGAAGGAGATCTTGGCGCGGCGTGCGGAGAGGCGACGGGAGCACTCGTGGATGGCGGGAGGCTCCACGTCCAGAGGCACGCCCTCCACTGTCGGCGAGGCGGTAGGAGGGGGGAGCAGTCTTCGTGGTCGGCAGGACAGGCTCGATCAGCAGCTGAGAGGCTCGGCGGCGAAGGCGTCGAGCTAGGGCGGCCTCTCCACGGGTGGACTCCACCCAAGGGGAGGGTAGGAGGAGCGCAACGGGGGCGCCGCCAGCCATGATGGCCAACATGGGGGTTCCGGCCGGAGAGGGGGGTGGAGCAGGTGCGGCGACCGGCATGTGGAAGATGGCCGCGCCCGAGGCCATGGTGGCGGAGAGGGCGCGGAAGTCTTCCCTTGTGGCTTGCGAGATGGGTGATCTTGGAGACGGGGATGAGAGGTCATCCCCGTCCACCGAGGAGAAAGGGGATGCGCCTTCCCCGTGGACGCGCAGGCTGCGGCGATGGAGGTAGACGACGACCGTGTCGTTGTTAGGGAGCAGGACGGTGATGGAGGGCGGGAGCGTGTAGTCACGGGCGACCAACACTATAGCCCTGACACTTGAGAAGTCGCCCTCGAAGCAGAATTGATCTGCTGAGCAGAAATCGCCAAATTGGCCGAAGAAGTACTCGGCGCCCTCGGGGTGCCAGAGCTCGTCGGGGTAGTCGATGGCCTCGATCTCGGCCAGGTCGACGAAGACAGCGACCGATCTGTTGTCAGCGAACTCCGGGTGCTCGAAGGAGATGATGTTGTCCGGTGTGTCGATGGGGCCTTAGTTCGTGACCCGAGTGCGCTCAGCGCGATCGAGGAAGGTGAGGCGAGCAGTTCCGCGGGCGGAGCTAGTGATGCCAAACATGGGAGCGCCATGGCGCGCGTCAATGGCCTGTCGGATGAAGCGGTAGGGGTCGCGGAGGGGGTTTTGGAGGTGGACGTAGATGATGTGGTCGATTGGGCGGACCATGCAGCGCGGCGGTGCGATGACCATGCCGGAGAGGTCGGAGGGTGGTGGGCGGCTGGATGCTTGACTTATTGATTCATGAATTTAGGACAGTATAACTGGGCACAATCCCCGCCCTCACAGCGATTTGAATTTAGGACCATTCATTTTCGAGATCTGGATGTTTTTGAGCGTTGGATTCAGCTGTACAGGTAAGTTGTGCGTATTGGGCTGGCTGTTCTAATGGGCAGCTGCTCCACGGGCCGAATTGGCGCCCTGTGGTTAACTGGGCCATAGCCCAGCCCATTCCAGCCGCGGGTGGGTCTGCCAGCGAGCGAGCGATTCCAGGTGTTGTGGTCAGTGTTGCGAGCGATTGGCGCTCCCTGCGGAAATCCAGTCCTTGCTCGCAAAAAAAAACACACACACGGGGCGGAAGATTGGATCGACCGGAGAAGGTTTCGGATCGAGAAGGAGCTGCGCCATCGAAGACAGGAGGTGGTCTGGATCGACCGGGGAGGAGGTGGGGAGTCCACGCAAGGCGCCGTTTCGGTCAAGGATTCAACGCGAGGGATCCAGCGGACACGCGGGATGCGGGTGCCCGATCCTCCCGCAGGATGCTTTCTCCCCCGACCTTGAACTCAAGCAAAAATCCCTGCCTCGACTTGTCAGCTCGCTGGCGTCCACAGCGATTGAACCATCGTTCCTACGTGAGATTCGGCCAGGAAGGCCACCGCGCTTCAGAATTCCCTCCATGTTGGTTGTTCCTTCCCCTGCAGGTATAATTTTCCCATCTCTCTTACCAGCCAGATCCCTTCGGAATCCTGCCTCACACTTCATCCGAGGGAGCTGGTGTCGCCCCCCTCAATCATGTTGTCGCCTCTTGCAGATGCTCTCGCCTTATCGATCCTGACCCCTGGCTCCCTGCGGTGCCCCAATCTATTCTTTAGTAATTTACTTAGGAAATTAATGATCTATTTTTATTTGAGCAAGAGATAATATTTGATGCCTTTTCACATTTGCAGCTTTGGATCAATCCAGTGGATTATTGTTCTTATACTTGATCTGATCTGACTACCTTAGGTATCGGGGGATAATACTCAGGAGATGATTGCAGAGGTAGTAAAGCTTTTTTTTGCGATAAGCAGAGGTAGTAAAGCTGGTACTACGCTTGTATAAAATTTCCACCTTTTTCTATATACATGCTTCTCTAAAAGATACTATTACGTTGACTGACAATCATTTAATTTCTTCAGAGAATCACCAAAAAGATAAACATTCCACGGGCTATCAGACTAATTACTGTGGTATGCTATCCTAAGCTTTGTTTGTAACTCTACATAAATCGATATTTGTTAATGTCAAACAAATTATATCTGTGGCCGTTACAATTATTATATGATTTATTTCTGCAGGATCTGTAGCTAGAACTGATGAAGTACAATTGAGGCTTCCCCACAAAAAAAAAGTATAATTGAGGCTTCATTTATGGTTTATGCATCTTGGCTATGTTCTGAACATTCTCTGGTAGAAATTTTGGAGCCTACTGGTTAATTCGGCCTTCACCACAGCTAGCACATTTTACTCGTTGGCACTCTCTGTCCGAAAAGCGCCCAGTTTTTCGCCTTTTTTTCTTGATACAGTAAGCATTATTTGGAAAGCCGCTATATTGACTCACCTTGAATACATACGCCTTTTGAAGGTGCTAGATGGTAATTCTGAATTTTGCGTAATAATTTTTCTCGATTAGAATCTAAAAGAGGTTCCCAGAATTCTTAATAGCACCCAGTGAGTTTTATATGACGCAAGCGCTTTTCCGTGATTACTTTTGAAGATCCTCCAATAGCAGATTTGAGGAAAACTATAAATCTGAATGAATGAAGCAGGTATGTTCTTCAACTAGCATAATCCAGATGAGAGACATTGCTAAATGGTGTTTCATTGTAGTTCTGAAGCCCCTTTTAACAAATTTAACACATTCTTTTGCTGGTTGCAGGTTTAATATGATTACAAGATGCACTTATTGAACTTATATCATGATATTTGTGATCACTTACAGGTATACTATCTTGAATTCTGCACAAATATTTTCTTTCCTATTGATTCGTTGTGCCTTACAGTTTTTTCTTTTATTCTCGACTATGAAGATTTTGCAATAGACATATCTGCAAGCTATCCATATGTTCAGATTTCATAAGCTGGTGTTTCTCTGAATTCCGTTTCAGGAGCACAATAATTCCTTTGAGGCAACACAACAAGTGCACTTCCACACATATATGTGAAAGCTTGCTGAAGAAATTCCATATTTATTCAATCGTTTAATTCCTTAGATTGTCCATCTTTGAGGTTCTTAACAACCCATAATCATTTCTCTAACTGTTCTTTACATAACTCACTCCTTGACGTCTCAATTTTTTTAATACCATTGACTTCTTTTCTATATATCAGTTGCAACACATGAATCAAAGCAACTATTGCCGACTCCTCTGATTTAGTGCTTGCAAAATGCCAAAAGGCTTACTCTTATTTAATAACAATCTTTACATTGCTCTCATACCTTCTTCCATACAAAAAGCATTTATACTCTGCTTTTCTTCTACCAAGTTTTTAATAAATACATATAACATAATCTTATGAGAAATGCGAACCACTACAAGGTTATCTGGATAATCAAGAACAAAGAATAAAACACACACGAGTTACTTCATACAATACCAAAGTTCAAATAAGTTACCTCTTGCAACTCTTGCCATTGGCGATAACTTTCTAGCAAAAAGACACACCTACAATAGACAATCTGCAAAAATGTTCACACTCAACGCGACCTAAGAGCAAAGCATATATAACACCTAAATGAAAATATTATATGTAACTAATTTTGCGTGATTTTTCTTCCACTAAATTTCTACAACATGCAATGAAAATGGAGAATACATATAAAGTTGTTCACTGCCTTAGAAAATAATTGAGTATGAGATTTACTTTCTACCTTTCGGGGATAGCTACAATCTATATGGGAGCAAGGAGAGATCTTAAAATGTACCTGAAGCATTCAACGTTTTTCTTTTCTTCGATGAATGCATAATATATTATGGTGCCTACCTTTAGAGAGAAATAATCAAGCTGACCACAATTGCTGCCTCATTGAATCCAAGCACCATGGAGAAGCATACCAATCAAGACCTCATGATATTCTACACAAGGACACCTATTTATGTATTTTCTCTTTTAATGTTTTTTTGTTCAATTCATTTTGAAGAGGAAGTAAAATATATTTGTGGGTTCCCATTTTTTATTACTTTTCTTAAGTTTTTGAAAGTTATGATGTATGTTATTTCATAATTAATAATTTCATTGAGTTATAATATCATTATCCTTTTTGATTTTGCATATAAATTTTTAACACTCGCATACAACCTTCATAATAGATGGGCGCAGCAACGCGCGCCAACATTGATCTAGTGTGATAATATATTCTTGCCCCCTCTTAAGGTTTTCCCTGGGTCCGCCCCTGCCACTCACCCTCTTCAAGCCGCCATTCTTCAGTGTGTTGCCCACGCTAACCCAATTCAATTGTTGTTAATAATATCAACCTGCGAGCGAACGCACACCAACTTCTTGAAGCGGCAAGCTTTGTTACACGATCGATGGAGCACTACAACTAAGGTTTATCGCGCACTGCTAGAAGACGAGTCATCGCCATAGCTCGCCCGATTGCAAAATTGTCGGCATTGTAACATGATTCATGTTAGTACAATGAACTACTGTAACATGGTTAATGATTGCCTAACTCAAAAAAGAAACATGATTAATATTGCAACCGGTGACAAAAGACCCAACGTCACATGTGAGAAAAAAAACGTCCCATCCCCCAAATGTTTTAACGCCGAAGCGGCGACCGGCGGCGGCATCAGCCAAGCGGCGAGCAACAACGAAGCCGCTTTCCGAAAGGGACCCGCAAGGCGACGACGAGGCACGCCCTTGCCCGGGCCCACCCGACAGCGACCCACCCCCCAATCATCCATCGGCCCACCCCTGGCCGGCCTCTTCTTCCTCCTCCTCGCCATCGCCCACGACATCTTCAATCGAATCCAATCCTCCCTTGGAATTCTCTCGTGGGCAGGGAGATGAAGTTCGGCAAGGACTTCCGGAGCCACCTGGAGGGCACGCTGCCGGACTGGAAGGACAAGTACCTCGCCTACAAGGCCCTCAAGAAGCTCATCAAGACGCTACCCCCCGACGCCGTCGTCGCCGACCAGCCGCCGCCGCCCCCTCCTCCGCTTCCGCCGGCAGGGCACGGCGGTGGCGCCGCCCTCGGGGACTGGTTCGCCCGGATCCTCGACGTCGAGCTCCACAAGCTCAACGACTTCTACATGGAGAGGGAGGAGTGGTACGTCATCCGCCTCCAGGTACCCACCCAATTCATCGATCCTTCCCCTCCCCCCCTCCCCTCCCCTGCACCCATCGTCTGCCTGAGTCGTCGGCGCGCGCGGGACGGAATTTAGAGGGTTCGTGGACCCGGATTCGGATCGTGGGGATTTAGCCGGGGAATGGATGGTTCAATCGTGGGTGGGGATTGGTCTCTCCAGATTAGGATTATCCTGTAATTTCCTTGTATAGTGATGATGATACTGGTAGCATCACACCGTGATTTGGTTCCACCAACGATTAATTTGGTTACTTGATAATTACCAATTGTGACTGCAAACTGGGTTGTATGTATCCATCAGAAAAGCCATCAAATCTGCTGCTCTGAATTTTAACTGAACGGTGATAATACCCCCTTTAACCGATGGCCTGAACATGTCAACGGTGCACATAGGCTTATTGAACATGTTCGAAGCGAGTTAAGCATATTAAGGCTCAAGCCGTGCAGACGTCATTGTCACGTTTAACCAGTGATCCACATGTGATTAGTGAATCCATCTGCACGATAAAAGAGTTTAAAGCTGCCAATGAGCTTTGTTCAGTGTTCATTATGTCCGAGTTTTCTTAAATGTCCGTCACAGGTGACTAGATGAGCAGTAAATTCAGTTCCAATAATTCTTGTAAACTGAGACCCCAAACCAATGTAAACAACAGCACTTGATCTTGCCTGAAGAACTAAGTTTACCCTTCTTTATTGGTCATGCAAGCATAGCTGATTGAGCGGTCTAGAGCGTTTAACATTTCAGGCTGTTTAAAGAAAAAAAAATCAACTTCTGAACTTATCTGGTGAAATCAGAACAGTCCCTTTATGCTTCAGTTCTTCACTGCGTATTAGTTCTGATCATTTGAAAGTATCTTGTGCTGTCACCTTTAGTTCTTGACCGCATATTAGTAGTTCTGATCATTCGATTGAGCCTCCTGTTGTCACATGGTTAAATCTGTAAGTATCAGACTGCCTGGTATTTAGCACATTAAGCATATGTTCATGGTCTTTGGATGTGCGCTTTTCTGTGTGCCAGGGGCATGCTCTCTATGCTATGGTTATATTGGTCAGAAAAGCCGTCAAATCTAGTACTCTGAATTTTATTGTGCATAAGCTTAGCGAACATGACAAAATAACTTAGGCATATTAAGGCTCCAGTCACACAATTTTCATTATGTCACGTTTAACCAATGACCCATATATGAATGATCCGTGAATCCAGTCGCATAAGAACGAAATTTATAGTTTGCCACTTAGGTTTGTCAGTGCTCATTATGAGGCAGAGTCTGCTGAAATGTCGGTAACTGGTGACTATAGGTGAGTAGCAAACCCAGTTCCAGTAATCCAATATAAACAACAGCACTTGGCCTTGCCCAAAGAACTAAATTTACCATTTTTCGGGGTATGGACCACACATACATAGCTGATTGAGCAGTTTAGATGGTATGGCATTCCAGGCTGTAGTAAAATCCATACTTCTGAACTTATCTGGTGAAAGGCCTAAATAGTCTCGTTATGCTTCAGTTCTTGTCTTCATATTAGTTTTGATCATTTGATTGAACCTCCTGTTGAAAGCATCTATTTCGTTGTACTGTCACATGGTTTTGTCCTCAAGTAACAGACTGTCTGGTGTTCTTGGATCTATAGAATCTAAAAGCATGTGAGGTGTTGAGAAGATGATTGTCGTAACGACATGAAGCGACATTCTTGATAAGGTTCTCATGAGCGGTTGGGAGAGATTCACTTTCTATTTTGAAATCTCACAATCTGTGAATGTTATTGTCCACTGTTGGCTTTTTTCGTTTATTGTACTCCCTCCGTAAATAAATATAAGAGTGTTTAGACTACTAAAATAGTGATCTAAACACTCTTATATTTCTTTACAGAGGGAGTACATTAGTAGTGTCCAAAAATTATGATTTTATTGGTGGGGCTTGAAAATGTGACAAAATAATTATGGGAAAAGTTTGTAACTTATCCTTGATGTGGAAATCGAAATAGAATTTTGGGAAGATTAGGAAGGCTCAAATTGAGAGTCCGATAATTATCTGTAGTAGGTAGTTATGGTATACCAATTTCTTTTATTTTCACTCGTTAGTTTGCTTGTTGCCTCTAGGTGCTAAAGGAGAGGATTGAGCGAGTCAAAGCTAAGAAGAATGGTGCTTTTACATCCAAAACCGAGTTCACTGAAGAGATGTTAGAGATACGTAGAGATTTCGTGCTTATCCATGGCGAAATGATACTTCTGCAGACCTACAGCTCCCTGAATTTTGCTGGTGAGCACATGAAACCAAGTTAGCCAACCTTCTGTGTCCTACCAACAGTATGTTTGCTAGCTAACATCTTGACACTTGATGCATACAGGGCTAGTGAAGATTTTGAAAAAGTATGACAAAAGAACAGGTGGCGTGCTCAGCCTTCCTTTCACTCAACGAGCTCGCCACCAACCATTTTTCACCACTGAACCTTTAACAAGGCTTGTTCGAGAATGTGAGGCTAATCTTGAGCTCCTTTTCCCCGTTGAAGAAGAAGTACTCGAGGCTGGTTCCTATTCAAAGCTGCAGGCTCACAATGATGCGGCTAGTCATGACCCAGCGTCATCTTGCGATGCAGAAACCTCAGAGGTGTACCGAAGCACACTCGCAGCAATGAAAGCAATAGAGGGCCTCAAGAAAGCCAGCTCTACTTACAATGCCCTGTCTCTGTCTAGGTTCTTCCATGGAGAAGATGGTGAAGCTTGTTCTGGCGCCATAACTTCTGAGAGCTCACAGTCAGATTCCTTGACAGATTCCCAGGTTGAAGATGCTGATAAGGGTGATAAAGAGGTGCAATCACAGGGGCAGAGCTCTGCTCAGACTGACCATAATGCGGAAGCGGAGCGACGCAGTGGATAATAATTAGTCTTTGCATGCTATTTTGAATATCCCCGGATAAGTGTAAATGATAGCACTGCTGTAACACCAATAATCTGGATGTTTAGCCAGTATTTGACATGTGTGACCACAAGTCTTGTTTTATTTGGACGTTTGGAGTTTTGGAGCTGTAGGCGGAGAGTGTTTCATTTAGCTGATTTGAAAGGAATTGTATACAACTATGTGTTTCTCAAAGTTTTTGTATAGCAGGCAAGAGTGCTCCCAGTTCGTTTCTTGTACAGCCAATGGTCTCTTTCGGCAAACCACTTTCGGCGAACCTCATATATTAACCCTTTGATTATGTACAAAATATTCTAGTGAGTAGTAAGAATTCAAAGGGCAGAATCAATCTCTCTATTTTTTTCCATCGTTTTTTCTTTCTGAAAATTGCCTCAACTGCCCCCACCTTATGTTAAATTATGATCAAAATTGAGAAGTACGTACTGACGTGCAACAAAGTTTTGCAGCTTCGACACTTCAAACATTAACTGTGCAGAAAGGGGACTGTGGGCTCAAGTCCCACCTGTCATTGAGACATACAATGGAATTTTTTCGAAGTCACAAACTTCGTCAGGGCAACAATCCGGTTTTTGTGAAGAGAAGCTGCCGATTCACAAGTGGAGTGGTGCTTTGGTGTTACAAGCATGTCCACTGACAATTCATCTGCTGAGCATAAATTGAGATGTGCGTAAGCTATAGCTCTCAGAGTCAAATCATAACCCATGACTATCTGCTCTGGTGTGCATCTCAATGAACACGATCGCAGCAGCGCCGACAAGGGCAAATTTTCACAGCACACTGAAATAACAAGTTGTGTATCGATGAAGCGAGTTAAATATATACACCCAGTGGATTTGGTGGTACAATAAGTATTCCAAACTATTTACAAATATGTATTCTCCCCCTTATGTCGACCCAGCTCCGCAACTCACTATTAGCTGCCACACACCTGAATTGTTCGATCATACTTCATTTGGGGGATGATAAGGTAGAGAAGTGGTACAACAATAGGTTGCTCCAAAACCAACATCAGAGCCAGAGCTTCACCTTAATAACAATCCTGACTTATGATACTCTGGGTGCCTGGGTTGACATTCACCGAGCATGATATCAGGCCCTGTACAAATGGAATTGTTAGATTCAGACGGTACTATATCACTAGTCGAATCATTTAAATCAGCATGCAAACATGTCACAAATACAATAAACCAGAAAACAACAACTCACTCAGACAGTGAGTCACAACGAGAAGTTTACTTCTGAATTAAATATTAGTTCCAGGGAAGAATATACTTGAAAATAACAAAATGTTCCCATTAACAATTGGACAGTTCATTTGGCGCCATAATACAGTTCCAACGTTCAGGTTGCCATTCCTGCTTCTCTAATCCATTAAGAAATATAGCAGACTCAAAGGGATGAATGAATGAATAAATAAATAAATAAATAAATAAATAAATAAATAAAACCTCTAGCATTGTACTGCTAGCTTCAAAAAATTCAGATAAGAGGAAATAATTTTTCAGAAATCATTCCTTTTATTTCATTAGTAAATACTCCTATAACATAAGAAATACAATTCGAGTAACGAAAATTTGCACAGGTTCAGATCCTCTTTGGCCAAGTGGCCACTCTGCTACTTTCCACCGTTCCACTGAAGGCCCACATGGTGCTCATTCGATTTAATGGGAGCAATATTCAGAACTCTTCCAATCTATAGGAGCTGTTTTGTTATTAAATAACCAGACCCGATCTCGTTACCTTATTGTTTTAGTTTTGATCCTACGCCCTACGCCAAGCCATTTCGTCTTAAATTCATGGTTCCAGTTCGAAAAACAATTGGGATTAATTTGGCCGACTCCAAAGTTTGAAGTGTACTAGTTGTAGTATACTTCAACTACCTATATTTCGGTACGGAGGGAGTAATTGTTAGAACATGTTGCAACATCTTTGCTTTCTACAAAGTAAGTATCCCCAAATACTAGGACGTTACACTTACACAACCCAACCCTTTACTATCACTTAACTCGACACTTTTGTCGCTCGCAATGCGCCGCTGGTCCCCTTTCTTTTCTCCTCCGCCATTCCATCCACCAGCTACCTTGCCTTTTACCCGGCATCTCCTCCACCCGATCTTGCTCTCCAGAATCTGACCTCACCCTAACTGCCTCCTCGTGCATCCCTCCGGTGGCGCCTCTCCAGCGCCACAACACCTCCTCATGGCCATGTAAGGCTTTCTCCTCCAGCCTCCAGCTATGCTAGCTGCTCCAAGTCTCTTTCTTTTGGTGGCATCACACTTCCACCTAATACAACAATCAATAAGGATGGCCCTGAAGCACCGAATCCCATTGTGTCCTCTCTGTATTTTATCTCTGCCGCGTGCATGTTTTCTGTTTCACATCAGATTATTGCCGCTACTCTTTGTGATTACAATGAGAGATGTTACTACTTTTGATTCAGTGCTTGTGTTGCTTGACGATTTCTCGCTTTCTGGTTGTATGCAGATGCTGCTCGTAGGATCTTGTTGGCAAAGCATTGTACAGTAGGGGGATAAGCAACGGGCTATACTCATCAGAATCTACAGGAGAGCAAATCATCAGACTCTAACTACAACCAAAACCACTATATTCACACAACACCAATGTATAACTGTTCATGCTCTCAAGTGTTCCGAAATAAAGAAGTTTTCTAGCAAAGAGCATGCCGATGTTTCTAGCGCACCAAGCCTTCAAGCTGGCTTGCAAGCTTCACTGAGCCAGCTTGCCGAGCTTGGCCGGAGGGCAGAGGCTTAGGCTCATCTTGTTCAACCTCCGAGCCGGGCCAAGCCCAAGCCGAGCCTCAAACCACAAGCTCTCTGTTCACCCCTAGTTACAAAATTCAACCCTTTATACCCACAAAAAAAAACTCAACCCTTTGGCAGACTCTCATTTTCCCTTCTCTACTGTCGCACTTTACAGGCATTTGAAACTACTATCATTTATGCACTCATAAACTACTTCCATCTTTGACCCATTCTTTTTAGAATAAGCCAGTTTGGACCCAGCTAGCACAAGGTTGCATTCATGTAGGAACTGAAATATTTTCTATGCTAACAGGAAGCCTAACTCCACTTCCTGACACTTGACACTCCATGATGAGATAACTGATAACCGCTGAAGTTTATGCTTATCACTTTCTGTTCAGCAGACTTCTGGGTGACGAAGAGGCCTGGAGTTCAATATCTTACTAAAATAAAAAATTGCACAACACCAATATTCGAAAAGTATTTGTGGCCGACTTTAAGTCCGCGTTGAAGTATTGCACATTTCCCCATTAGCTCAAACTTTTGGGTCAATGGTTGATGCATGCAACTCAATATAATTGAGATAGTTGGTGCAAGTATTTGCAAATGGTCTATGGAGTTCATCAACCACTATATGTATGTACAGATCAACACTATAGTATATAATAGCCAGTTTGTTACGGTTGTGAAACAGTGCCTCTGAATATTACTAATTTGGAAAGCGGAATCAGCAGCTGCAAGCCAGGCTTACTGGTCTATTCCATATTTCAAAATAGATATAGACACACAAGAAATTATATAGCACCTAGCCACACGCTAATAAACCAAAAAAATTGCTCTATAATACTCCTACCAACATATAAACTTCAGCTCTTGCCAAATTTAGTTTTGGATCTTGCCACGCCGAAATAAAAGATTAATGTCACTAATCCTCCCAACTCCTTTTAAATAGAAATTTAGCCAGAAAGAATACTCACTCATCAAAAGTGACCTATGCCACCCAATAATTTGGCAATCTCATCAATCATGACCCAGTTGCTAAAACGTCATTAGAAAAGGAACAGTGTAAGCTAGCCCATTATAACCTAATACAGCTTACAAATTCTCTAATCGAATCCACGCAACCAACATCATAGAGTAGATCCTGACAATCAATCAATGACATTAGGCCAAAGAAGAAAAAGATCACAAAGGCATCCAATCAGCCAATTACCTTCACGGGAATGTTGAAATGGAACACCCTGAGCGCGCCGACCACCTCGGTCACTATCTCCAGCGGCACAGACCCAGCGGCAATGTCCCCGATGAGCTCGATCACATCGTCCAGCACCCTGCCGGCGTCCACCCAGACCTCAGAGGAGGCATACGCGACCCCTCTCGCCGCGAGCTCGCCGGATCCGGGGCGCGCGGTGCCGGAGCCGAGCAGACGGCCGCGGTACGAGACAGCGGCGGAGACGGCGTGGTAGCGGAGCGGGAGGAGGAAGCCGGGGTTGCGGACGCGGAGGCTGAGCGCGAGGTTGAAATCCAGCGCGGGGAGAGGCGGCGGGTTGACGCGGAAGCGGTCGAGGCGGATGTCGGCGACGCGGGCTGCGGGGGCGGACGGGTAGAGGAGGAACGCGAGGCCCGCGAGGAGCGCGAGGACGAGGAGGAGCGGGAGCGTGCGGGTGGAGAAGCGCCGGATGCAGGGGATGCGCCGCGGGCGGAGGCGGCGGAGGCGGACGAAGATGGGGGACGGCGGGAGGAGGACGAGCGTCGGGGGTGGCGGAGGAGGCCCGGGGGCGTAGCCGTAGGCGGCGGCGGGATAGGCGTAGTACGGCGGCGGGGGCTGGGTATGGGGCTGCCCGAGGAGAGGTTGGGTCTTCTCGCCGTCTGCTGCTGCTCCGGATCCCATCGCCGGTGTCGTAGTTGCGGCTGGGAGACGATTGGTAGTGGCAATAACTTATGGAGACTTGAGGGTTAACCCTCTCCTCGGTCTCCAATGGAAGACACTACAGTAGATGGGGGAACTGATTGGTGGAAGTAACTTAATTTAGATTAGTAGCAACATGTATATATTAGAGCAAGTTTAGAACTCCCTTCGAAAATTAATATAAGATATTTTAGATCACTAATTTAGTTATCTAAACACATCTTATATTAGTTTATAGAGAGAGTAATACTGTACTAGATTCGATATCTAGTCATATTTTTAGCGTACGAGCGATTTTTCAGATCAAAGCAAAAACGTCATATCCCTTGATTCTTAAAAATTAGGTGGGCGCTCGCAAAAGGTCGCTTCCTGCTATATCTACGGTGCGGGTGGGGGGGGGGGGGGTCCCCACCCATTGCCGCACATTCTTCTCCTTCGTCGTTTCCGATCCCCATCTCCATCGACAAATCGCCATGGTGGGCGACGCTAGCAGCAGGCGTGGAGGCAACCGCGGGGCGCCGTCGCGTAAGCACGCCTGCCACCACGCGGAGGCGGGCAACTCCCGCAGCCTAGCGGTCCCGGAGCAGGGCCACAATAGTGGGAAGAGCGCTTGGGCTCGCTTCCACGAGCTCGAAAACCTCATGTGGTCGTGCACACACCGCCTCCGCATGGCGGAACGCGAGCTCCACACGGCCGACGTCGCGGTGGCACCCAGCGAAGAAGGCAATGTCATGCGCCTCGAGGAGGCCAAGCACAAGCATGCCGCGGCAGAGATCATGATGAACTCCGCCTTCGACTACTACCTCAACTACAACTACAAGAAGTGAGGTGGTGTGCTTCGGTGGCTCCCGACGTCCTCCGACCACCAAATGTTGAGTGTCTTTTTTCTGTGTTTGTAGCCTCAGCGATATTTTAGCTAAAATTTCTAGCGCAAACAATCTATCTTTTAAATTTGTGCATATATCGTATCTATTCTACCGCATCACGTTTCGACCCGCATTTGTGTTTTGCGGGCAACAAATTTGGTAGATCAGATAGAGATGCTCTTACTAGTCTATGTTACTATCTTCATAGTGGGTAGTAATCTAAATATTTCATTTTTTACTCTCGTAGACTCATTTAGCATTAGGACGCGCTATGTGATGGTAACATATTATTTACTCTATTTGCTTCTCACCTCATTAATTACTCGGCGCATCATCTTTTTTACCTATGTGACATTTATGTTACTCTCACAATGGATAGTCTAAGAGCATCTACAACCGAACACCTCAACCCCTACCCCATAAATGTCCACGCGGAGAGCTCGACATCGCCGGTCACAAACTCACCACCCTACCGAGCCTCCAAACTTCACTCAATCGTCGAGACGATGGGTGGGATCTTTCATATGTAGTACATATGTGAAGTGGATATAAGGACATCCGGACGCGTTCGCCATGTCGGACTGGGGCGAGGCCCACACGAAAATCCATCGGTCCATCGGGTTTCTTCTTCGAGTCGATGAGGGCACATTAATATCACCACTCCCACTCGCCACCCAGGGGACTGAAATCGACTATTAAAGTCGAATTGTGAGGATAAACCCTAGCCGCCCCATTCCCCTCCTCTCTCTCTCCCTCGCCTGCTCCGCCATCGCTTCCCTTCCCTCTTTTTCTTTCAGTTCGATCCAGTTTCCTGCTATGGTCCGACAAATAATTACTTACTACAAAATGCTCATGCTCGAGCATTGTCGAAGATTGTCGCCTAGATGCGGGCGGCCGAAAAGCATCGCGTCGTCTAGAGGCACGATATGCTCTGTCTAGACGCACGTTGCGCCTTGCATGAGGTGGTATCGAAGGAGGAGGAGGTGGTGCCATGGGTGAAAGGTATGACGGAGGAGGAGAAGGAGGAGGAGGAGGAGGGCATGGAGGACATGAAGGAGGAGGCGGAGAAAGCGTCAGGGATGGAGGTTGAGCCCGACGGCTTTGGCATGGAGGAGGCGGAGTTCCAACACCTCTGAGCCAAGGAGGCGGTGGCACAGTTCGAGGCGAAGCAATTTGAGGTGCCCGCCATGGATGGCAATCTGCAGGTGCAAAGGGTACCTGAACGGCGACCGAACCAAGGGTGGAAGGGATCTGGCAAGTGGTTTTGGAGAGAAATAGTGGGCGGATAGGTTGTGGTGACTTAGCAGGGGCGGCGGCTAGGGTGTGAGGCACTAGTAGAAAACGATCCATTTGTCCCGGTTTCAGAGGCCCATTTGTCCTGGTTTCGGAACCGGACTAAAGGGTCGTAACTAAAGCCCAATACCTTTAGTCCCGGTTTACCCACGAACCGGGACTAAAGGTCCTCCACGTGGGCTGTTGTGGTGCGCTGGAGCGGAGGACCTTTAGTCCCGGTTGGTAACACGAACCGGTACTAAAGGCCTCCAGAGGAAAAAAATCATTCAATTTTTTCTTTTTTCTTTTTTCTATTTTTTCAAAAATTGAATTATTTCCATTATTTGACCAGTTTTTTCACTCCATTTATTTATATATATTTTCACAATTTCTATTATTTGAGTTATTTGACCAGTTTAGTCTCTAAGTACCCTTAATATCTAGTCAAATTACTTAGTCGTAATCAAACTTACCGGCCGGTCACCGATCCTTAGACTACTCCAGAAGTAGTACGCTTAACTTTTGAGTTCTTCCGTCTCCACTTCCAACTACACCGCGCACACGTTGTTGATATTATTATCATATCAATCCTATTAACCTTTTGGTCACAATGTCATACTTCTATATTGTTTTAATTACAAATTATTATTTTAATAAACAAAATTAATGAAATAATAATAATCTCGAATAAAAAATAAAAAATAGTTTTTTTGCAAAACCTAAGATCTAATTTTTTTCCCTCAATAGTATAGTCGAAAAACCCTTATTTCATATTTCCCAACTTTAAATTTCTATCCCAACTTTTCTTGAATTATTTTATTGAGGAGAAGAATGAAGGGGTAAGTGGATGGGCGCCCTTTTAAATTTCTATCCCAACTTTTTTTGAATTATTTTCCCTCCAAATATTAAAAGCATCATAACTTTTAAAAAAATATGAATAATTTAAAATTTAATATTGAATGCACAAAAAGTCTGGAGTTGAAATAATTTAAAAAAGAAAAAATGCCTTTGTAACAGATGAGTTTTCTTGCAAATCTCTCATACTTCGAAGGAGAT
Organism: Bromus sterilis; assembly: GCA_950022295.1. NCBI lineage: Eukaryota > Viridiplantae > Streptophyta > Magnoliopsida > Poales > Poaceae > Bromus > Bromus sterilis. The sequence continues at coordinate 438,796,995 of OX465595.1, forward strand.
GGTACAGTTGTACACGAAGTGCATCCAGTTTTTGCCGTAATCCTATCAACTTTTTAACACATCTTATGTGGGTGAAATGACAACACAATGCCAAGTTTCAACCTTTTCAGAGTTCATTTGTACTGCTTTTCAATTTCATGGTCATTTAGCGCAAAAAATCATTAAATGCATGAAAAATAGCAAATGAATTTAGAAAGGGTTGAAATTTGAGGATGTGGCTTTGAATAGTGCATATTGAATGCACAAAAAATCTGGATTTGAATAAGTTAAAAAAAAGAAATGCCTTCGTAACATGTGAGTTTTCGTCCGAAACCCTCATACTTCGAAGGAGATGGTCCAATTTGTACACGAAGTGCATCCAGTTTTTGTCGTAACCCTCTCAACTTTTTAGCACATTCTATGTGGGTGAAATGATGACACACTGCCAAGTTTCAACCTTTTCAGAGTTCATTTGTAATGTTTTCAATTTCATGGTCATTTAGCGCAAAAAATCATTAAATGCATGAAAAATAGCAAATGAAGTTAGAAAGGGTTGAAATTTGAGAATGTGCCTTTGAATGGTGCATATTGAATGCACAAAAAGTCTGGAGTTGAATAAGTTAAAAAAAAGAAATGCCTTTGTAAGAGACGAGTTTTCGTCCGAAACCATCATACTTCGAAGGAGATGGTCCAATTTATACACAAAGTGCATCTAGTTTTTGCCGTAACCCTCTCAACTTTTTAGCACATGCTATGTGGGTGAAATGATGATACCATGTCAAGTTTCAACCTTTTTAGAGTTCATTTGTACTGCTTTTTCAATTTCAGGGTCATTTAGCGCAAAAACAATCATTAAATGCATGAAAAATAGCAAATGAAGTTAGAAAGGTTTGAAACTCGAGGATGTGGCTTTGAATGGTGCATAGTTAATGCACAAAAAGTCTGCAGTTGAAATAAGTTAAAAACAAGAAATGCCATGTAACAGATGAGTTTTCGTTCGAAACCCTCATAAAGAGTTAAACAGAATTTGGTTTTGATTAAAACACTTATTTAAAATATCCTAAAAATTCTCATATTGAAAATACCGATAAAACATACTAATATTAAACAACAGGAAAAATAATCACTCAAAAATATATTTTTAAACTAAAGTTATTCACAAACTAGTGATTCACACAAATTTCAAAAGAATTCAAGTTTAAACTATTTAAATTCGAAAACTACTCGCACTAACAGAAAGTTTATGATTTTTTTGACCTAAAGAAAAAAATTCATTCAAAAACTCTAAATATTCTAACAGGTTATCAAAATCTAAAAACAGAAAATCTTCTGTTTAGAAAAAGAAAAAAGAAAAAATAGACCTTTAGTACTGGTTGCGACACCCTTTAGTCCTGGTTCGTGTCTGGAACCGGGACAAAAGGGTCCTGACGAACTAGGACCAATACCCCACGATGGTCGGCCGACTCCCTAGGCGCACGAACCGGGACGTATGCCCCCATGGGTCCCGGTTCATGACTGAACCGGGACTAATGGGCTGACCAGGCCTGAACCAAAGCTCTGTTTTCTACTAGTGAGGGGTTGTCGACTTTGCGGATGCGGCAAGAAGGACTGGTGGTAGAAGGATTTTTATTGCTCCATCGACTAAGTAGTTGGGTTGTGGGCTACATGGGTTCTCGGTCAATAGCATTGGTACTTTGTTGTATTCGGGTACTTGATACATGCAACCGAACTGATCGGAGAACATTTGGTTTTGTGTACTGGCTGACCGAAGGATACGGTTTCGGTGCCTTCGGGTACGGTTTCGGTTATTTCGGCTCGGTATTTCGATCATTGGTTTATATGCTGATACGTCCAAAACGTATCTATAATTTCTGCTTGCTCCATGCCTCTTTTATGTGATATTGCTATGATATTGATGAACTTCCATACACTTTTGATCATATTTGGACTAACCTATTAACTCAGTGCACCCCAGTGCCAGTTCCTGTTTTCTGTTGTTTTTCTATTTCAGGTTTCCCCCTTATTAAAAGTACCAAAAAAAATCCGGGGAAAATATAGGAAAAATCAGCGTACCGGAAGCTTCGCGAAGAGCCCGAGAGGGGCCAGAGGGGAGCCAGGGCCCCCCCAGGCGGATAGAGGGCGCGGCCCCACCCCTGGCCGCGCCAGGGGGGCGCCTGGAGCCCCTGGCCCACCTGATAACCCACAACTGCAGGGGATCGAGATAGTCTTTGCGGGTAAGAATAACCCAATTTATAGATTCGACTCAAGGGGAGCCAAAGAATATCCACAAGCTTTAACAGTGGAGTTGTCAGTTCCACCGCACCTGAGATACACTTACTTGCAACAAGATATTAATAGCAACTGCGGTATGGAAGTGATGATAGCAACGGTAATAGTAAAACAGCGAAAGTAAACAACTAGTAACCAGCAAAATTAAAGACACTGTAGGCTAGGGAGATGGATGGTTGGGCGCTGCATGGATAAGACACATCATGTAATCAACTTGGGGAAAGGCACACAGAAAAGCAAAGATCATCTAGGCATAAATCAAACATCAGGCATGTATCCCATAGGTAGTTGTACGTGCTTGCAATAAGAACTTGCACAACATCTTTTGTCCTTCCATCCCGCTACGAACGGGGCCAAAAGGAACTTATGAAGATTAAGGTGCCCCTGTCAAAGAGCACCGGAACAAAGCATTAACAATCAATGGATACATGGAATTCTCAAATTATAGCCCATTCCCTTTGGTGTCCCAAGCTGTCACCTTTGGGATCGCCGGTTCCAGACTATAACAGGTGCAAACAACTCATAGATAGGATCAAGAACACAAATATATTCATGAAAACACATAGGGTTCAGATCTGAAATCATGGCACTCGGGCCCAAAGTGTCAAGCATTAAGAGAAACAAGTTGAATCAAAGATGATAAACACCAATCTAGATGATAGGCAACATGCCCCCAACAATCTGATAAACTATTACATGATCTAACTCATCCAATCCCTACCATCCCCTTTGCCTACAGCAGGGAATTACTCACACATGGATGGAGAAGTCATGGAGGGAGGATGGAGTGGTGATGATGATGACGATGGCGATGATCTCCCCTCTCCGGAGGCCAAAACGGTCTCCAGATTAGCCCTCCCGGAAAAGAACAGAGGGTGGCGGCGGCTCCGCGACGTGAATTGGGAAAACGACTTCTGTTCTGGGGTTTTCGCGTCACGGGAATAAATAGGAGCATCGGTAGGGCACCAGAGGAGGGGGGAGGCCCCCAGGCGGCCAGAGGGCGCGGCCCCACCCCTGGCCGCGCCAGGGGGGCGCCTGGGGCCCACTGGGCTCCCCTCTGGTTCCACTTCTGGCATTTGGCTCCTTCGGGTGCGTGGATTTTCTGGTATTTTTCTGGGAATTTTCTAGGACGTACAAAAATCCATTTTCCCGCGCACAATAAAACCATACAAACAGCTCTGCTGAAAACAACGTTAGTCCGGGTTAGTTTCGTCCAAATCATGCAAGAATGAGGGCAAAACAATAGCAAAAGTGTTTGGAAAAGTAGATACGTTTGAGACGTATCACCACCTCTGTCTGCCCCCTTTCGCCTATTTATTCCCCGTGACGAGAAACCCTCGAGGATGGAACCCTTTTTCGCGATCTCTCCTCTGTTCCGCCGCCACCGCGCTTCCAAGATCGGGAGCACCAGAAGACCTCTTCCCGCCTCCTTAATCGCCTCTTACGCTAGACATGTTTCGAGGAACGGCTCCCAAGATGGAGACGATCACATCCCCTTAATCTCCTTTGTTTATCACTGCCAAAGTTTTCTGATTTCTCATAGACAAAGCGTGAAGGAGGGTTTGTTGGTTGTGATTATCTTTTGTGAGTTGGGCGCACTCATGCCAGTCCCTCCTCGTATTGGGGTTTGCAGATTAAACATGCAATCCCGGAATAAAACATGTCTAACATAAGACAGTCATGAATTACCTACTACTTCCTCATGAGCTAAAACAGGGGCACAAAACAGGAGTGCTTTTGAATAATTTCGAGATGGTACAAGAAAGTCTTCGTTAGGATGGCCGGTAAATACCACATAGGAAGGTATGGTGGACTCATATGGAAAAACTGGTTTCAAGGATTTTGGATGCACAAGCAGAAATCCGCTTAGTGCGAGCGAAGGCTAGCAAAAGACTGGGAAGCGACCAACTATAGAGCAATAGCAGTCATAATCATGCAGAGCGACAAGGTAACATTGAATCAGACATGAAAATGATATGACTATTCTGAAATTCAAAGATCATCAAGGCATAGTTGACTTTTCAGTCATAAACATGTGTAAGCATGTGCCAAGTCAATCCAAGAATTCCCCAAAGGGAAATACCACTTCAGTATGCCAAACCATGAACAATGCAATGCATGTAAATCATTGCAACAACACATTATGTACTCTAGATATTTGGGATTACCCACAAGGAAAGCATGAACACTGGGAAAGCATTGTAAACATAGCACTAAGTCGCTACAAGCTGGTCTCTAGATCATAAGTACAAGCATATGTACAAAAGTAGAAACAAGAAGAGTTCATACCGGTTTTCCTTGTTGCATCCCTTTCGTCGATCTTCGTCATTACTGCCTTGTCACTTGCACGGTTGAATGTAGGAAACATATAATCAAGTGCAAATGCCATCACAGATTCGAGCTGAACTCTGCAACAAAGCAAACTAAAGAGAGAAAAAGAAATCCTTTTGGATTTTTCAAAGATTAAGCGAAAGAAAAAGGAAAGATAAATCCTTTTGTTGTTTTTGCAAAATAAAAGAACAAAGAAGAACGGGAAAAAACTTCGAAAAGATCAAAGCGACAAAATAAAAACGGATAATACAATGGAAAGGTGAGACGGGCACGTACTCCCCCAAGCTTAGGCTTTTGGCCTAAGTTGGTAGCAGCTACTGCCCCCAGGAGCCTCCTGCTCCAGGGTAAGGGTAAGTCCAGGAGTCGTATGAGCCCTCCGGTGCGTACACCGAAGTCCTCGGATCCTCCCATGAGGAAGGTCCTACGCTCCAAGCGGAAGAAGATCCCTCGCCATGCTCGGTGAAGGTCTCTCGCTGGAAAGGTGGAAACTCACCATGTGATGGCAAGAGAGTGTTAATACTCTTCAAGCCTCGTTGGTTACCCCAAGTGCAGAGTGAGATATAGTGCAGCGACAAGTTTTCCCTTGGAAAAGATACCAAGGTTTGTCTCCCGTAGGACTCCGAAGGATACAAGAAGGTGGTAAAGTGAACAATGGCGCCGAGGTTGCTAGCTTCACCTGGACCTGGACACAGATACAAATAACTTTGCTCCTAACGAGTACAGAGGAGTTGTCAATTCCTCCGGCCTTGCTGTTTACAAAGGATCGACGCAAGAGATAATAATAGTGGAAACTGAAAGTAAAGACTGAAAGTAATAAGGGTGTAAAAAGTGATATGAAGATGGACCGGGGTCCCGTGATTTTCACTAGTGATGTCTCTCTCCCAAAAGATGATAAAAGTGCTAGCGAGGTAAACAAATCACAGTTGGGCAATTGACAGGATTATGAAGGCACCGCAATGCTAACTATGCTGCAAAGAAAGAAAGGGCTCAAAAGCAATGGGCAGTACGCCAAAGTAAGTAGACCGAAATCCATCTGCATCTACTACGAATCATCCACCTTGAGATATCTATCCAGAACATCTCGCTGGTATTAAGTTGCGAATCCCACCCAAAGTGTAAACTCAAAGCAACAGACAACTGCATTAAAAGAACTATGCGTAAAGTAAACAATCCTTGCACCCGCAGGTACAAGCACCGTTGTTTTATCCCTGGTGGCAACATCACATCCCCTAGTCTCATGTTTCTGTCACTCAAGCTAGACATCAAGGGGCTGAACCCACAATCGAGCATAACGCTCTCTCTTGGAGTTGCAAATAAAATACTTGGCCAAAGAAAATACCGCAACGGAGAACATGCAAGAATTTACTCAAGAACAAAATATAAAAGAGAAGAACCAAATATATTACTCATCACAATCTGAACATAGTCTCATAATCCATCAGATCCCAACAAACTCAGCATAGCAACAGCAGAAATTACATAGATGCCTTGATCATGTGAGGCAGCTCACGAGGACTCGAAAGTGGAAGAACAAAAGGGGGAGAGATAGATCACATATCTACTGGTCACGGACCCATGGTCCAAGGGAAACTACTCACGGTACATACGGGAGGCGTCCATGGCTATGGAGGGTCTCCCGGAGGGGGTAGCTTCTCCCGGCAGGGTGCCGGAGCAGCTTCTCTAGGCAGCCCCGATCTAGAAACGGCGGCGGCGGCGGAACAGAGGCGAGATCGCGAAAAAGGAGTCCGTCTTAGGGGTTTCCACCCCGAGGGGTAAATATAGGCGAAGGGGGGGCGTCGAGGGGACCCACGAGGCAGTCAGGAGGGTGCCTGGCGCGGCCCAGGGTGGGTCCGCGCCACCTGCCCTCCTGGCTGCCTAGTGGTGGCTCCCCTTCCATCTTTTGGTGATTCCGGAAGCTTCTGTTGCGCTGATTTTTTATATATTTTTCCGGGAATTTTTGGAGCACTTTTAATGGCCGGAAAACCTGAAATACAAAAACAGCAGAAAACAGAAACTGACAACTGGGTGCACTGAGTTAATAGGTTAGTCCAAATAGGTTCAAAAGTGTATGAAAGTTCAGGCAAAACATGGCAAAGTCACACAAAACATGCATGGAACAAGCAGAAATTATAGATACGTTTGGGACGTATCAACATCCCCAAGCTTAATTCCTGCTCGTCCTCGAGTAGGTAAATGATAACAAGCATAATTTCGGTGGTGACATGCCACACAACCATAAAAGGACTTTTAAGTAAAGCAATCAAAGCATGCAATTCAATTCAAGTCTTAACAAGCAAGAGTCTATATTAGCATTGACACAAGCAACAAAAGAACAAAAGGTGCAAGAGCTCTCGCTATCCGTGACTCGAATGTCTCCAGATGGTGTTTGCGTGCAAGCAAGGGATAGGGAAATACGAGAGAAAAAAAATAAGGTTGTTGAGAACAACTATCTACTAAAGTTTCACACTTGGTCTCCTTTGGATTCTTATCTGGACTCGTCCCCAGACCACTAGCCAGGTAGAAGTCAAACTGATCCACTCCTTTTCGATATTTTTAGCACTCATGCAATGGATGAGCGTGAGCAAGAAAGTTGACACCTAAAAGGCGAAACAGAAAGAAGGTGGAGGAGGAAGACAAAAAGGTGTGAAAGGCTCACATCAATGAGGACAATCATAGGCGAGAGAAGTCCATATGATAGATATGATGTGAGGAGTAGGGATTGCCATACAACGGATGCACATGTGAGCTAAAAGCTCTCCAAGGGAACTAGTGGGGGTGCATCTAACTTGCTTGCTCAAGAAGACCTAGAGCTCGTTTGAGGAGGCTCATCATTGGAATATACAAGCCAAGTTCTATAGTGTGAAGGGTCCCCACATAGCTATATGCATGATGATGATCTCTATGGAGTACAAGGGACATGAGGTGAAGTACTAGTGTGGATCTCTCAAAAGGAATAGTAGTATGCCCCCTTCTCTCTTTTTATTTTTCTCTTTTTTTTGGTGGCCTCAATGGCTCTTTCTATTTAACTCTCATTTGTCCACTTTGGGATCTTTTTGATTTTGTCCTCTTTGGGATATTTTCCTCACTTTAGGGGCAATACTCTATATTTTACAAGAATATAGGAGATCTTTCACACTTTACAAAGGTACTCACATAAAGAAAATGTAACTATCATGATGCAAATGTATGCTTCTGCCAGGATAGCAGGATATGCAATGATACTAGCGCGTCATGTAGCAATGATTAGGGCAAGGCCCAACTAGCATGCGGCTCATCGATCAAGCAAATAACATGTATGACATGAAGATCAAGTCATGAGAAGGTGGATGTTGCATGGCAATGTATCTCGGAAAGGCTATGGAAATGCCTTGTAGGTAGGTATGGTGGCTGTTTTGAGGAAAGATATAAGGAGGTTTATGATGACAGAGCGTATCGTGCCAACGGTTTGGATGCACCGGCGAAGTATGCGCCAACTCTCGAGGTGAGAAAGGGCAATGCACGGTACCGAAGAGGCTAGAAAAAGTATAGGTGGGTGTAAGTGTCAACTTTCGAATACTCACATTAGTCCGAAGAACTCATGCACTTATTATCGGTAACTCTCAATCTAATCAGGAGGTTCACAAAGAGACAGGTACCTCGAGGAGGAGTGTATGGGGGGTTTGGTTATCCTTGCGCATCCTTGACTCATAGTACGTGAGTGTACTCTAATATTCGAACCCTCCAGAGGTTAGTGATCCATCTAGTAGCTATAGTTCTCAACAGGGTTTTTTTTCTCCGAAAAACGCACGGATTGCCCAAAATACGACATCTATCACTAATAGGCAAGAGCTCTTGACACCATAAGTTTAAACATTACTCTAGTCAATACCTCAAAACTATTGCAAGTTACTACTACAAAGAGAATAGCAACTTTAATTACCTACTTTCAGTCAAGACACAGAACTCAGTGCAACAGGCAAACTCTCTAACAAGATAAAACATGCAACCTATAGAAAGTTCAACCTAAGACAAAAGAAAAGCTCTAGAAAAAAAACTAAAGCACTACAACTAAACAGAGCAGCAGCTAAGAAAAGAAAAAGAACAACTCACAGCTAAAAGAATAAGCATGCAAATCCTATGAGGAGTTCTAGTTCAAGCGGAGCATGAATCTCTCCCACACAAAAGAGTAAGTTGGGGTCTAACTTGTTACTACAGCAAACAAAGCAAAAGAAAACTAAAAACAAAACCTAAGAGCGAGACGCTCCAAGAATAGCACATAACGCATGAAGTGATAAAAATATAGTGCAACGAGAGACGAACTGATAATTGTTGACGAAGAAGGGGATGCACGGGGGCATCCCCAAGCTTAGACGCTTGAGTCTCCTTGAATATTTATTGGGGGTGCACATGGGCATCCCCAAGCTTGAGCGTTTGACCCTCCTGAATCTTCTTTCATCATCCTCCATCGCGCACTTGAAAACTCCCTTCATACATAACTCATTGTAGGCTGATTAGAGAGGTTAGTACCCTAATAAAATAATTTTCCTCTACTGAAAATAAAGATTTCTAGGAAGAGCTACTGTTTCCCAAGATTTCCAAAAGGTTTTTTCAAAGAAAAAGCAAGCTTAAGGTTTGCAAAAGTGAAGAGAGACAAAACGTGGCAGAATCTGAGAAAAACAGAACAGCAGATAGAAACAAATTTTTTAGAGGTACTTCTGCAACTCAAATCAAAAAACTCAGAACATACGGAAGTTTCGTAATTGTATATAACACGCTGTGTAAAAATTTCAGCTCAAAAAGATGAACTGGGATTTTTCTCTGATTTTTCTAGTCACGAGGACAGAATCTGTTTTCTGGACAGCATGTCACAACTTTTACTTCCCTTGCCGTATGAGGCTAAACTTGGCACAAAGCTTGAAAAGATACGATGATGTTGCTACAGTAGTAACAATCATCAAGACCACTAAGAACAAAACAAAAGCAAAAAGAAAAACCTAAATTCGTTGCGGGCTGCCTCCCGAAAGCGCTTCTTTAGAGCCATTAGCTAGGCTTAAAGCAGAAGATCAAGTCTTTTCAAGAGAATAACTAGCCCGTGTGACGGACTCAAAAGGTAACTTAATCTTTTTCCTAGGGAAATGTTCCATCCCTTTCTTGAGAGGGAATTTGAATTTGATGGTTCCCTCTTTCATGTCAATGATAGCACCAACTGTGCGAAGAAAAGGGCGTCCCAAAATAATTGGACAAGAAGGTTCACATTCAATGTCCATAATAGTAAAATCAATGGGAACATAATTGTCATTGACAATGATAAGAACATCGTTGATCTTCCCCAAAGGTTTCTTTACGGAAGAATCAACAAGACGAACACCAAAATAACAAGGATCAAAAGGTTTCAATTCAAGCATATCATACATTCTTTTGGGCATAACAGAGGTACTTGCTCCAACATCACAAAGAGCATAACAAGAGAAGTTATTCAATTTAATTTTTATCATAGGATCCCAACCATCTTCTAGCTTCCTAGGTATGGAGGCTTCTAGTCTAAGCTTCTCCTCCCTAACTTTGATTAGAGCATTGGTGATATTCTCTGTGAAGGCAAGATTGAGTGTGCTAGTGTGGGGGTCTCTAGACATCTTGTGTAGGAAACCAATAACTTCAGGTAAAGTGCAGTTGTCAAATTCTAGGTCACTACTATCTATCAAGGAGGTAGTTATATCATTTAGGTTCACTTGTTTGAAATCCTCTATGTTCATAGAGGTTTCTTCATCTATGCTTGAGGTGGTAGCATCACCATTGATAGGTCCAGTGGGACTAGGGGTGTGATGGGTGCTAACAGTTTGTACATCCTCAACTACTTGGATAGTAGCTACTGTGTGGTAGGTAGGAAGGCTCTTAACTCTCTCTTCTTCCTCCTTTTCTCTAGCCCATCTCTCTTTGAGTTTAGCCATCATCCTAATATTTTCATTGATTTGTAACTGGATAGCATTAATAGGAGTGACCTTACTCTCCTCAAGGGGAGAGGTTCTAATTTTTAACATCTCAACATCAAGGGCTAAGTTGTCTACCTTCAAACAAAGATTATCTAATTTAGCTAGTTTTTCTTCCACATTCTTGTTGAAGGCTTTTTGGGTAGTGATAAAGTCTCTAAGCATACTCTCTTGTTCAGAGGTGGAGTTTCTGGTGGTAGGATAAGTGTTGTTCCCATAGTTGTTGGATGGGAAAGGTCTAGGATTATTGCTACCAAAGTTACTCCTATAAGCATTATTGTTGAAGTTGTTTCTAGAGACAAAATTGACATCTACTTGCTCCTGAGAAACCAAAGAATTTAAAGGAACATCTTGAGGATCAATAGAGGGTTGCTTGGTAAGTAGAGACATGATAAGGTCAACCTTTTCATTTAAAGAGGAGATCTCCTCGACAGAGTTTACCTTCTTACCGGTTGGAGATCTCTCGGTGTGCCATTGCGTGTAGTTCAGCATCATCTCATCAAGTAGCTTTGTGGCAGCACCAAGCGTGGTTGACATAAAAGTTCCTCCCGCGGCCGAATCTAACAGGTTCCGCGAAGTGAAGTTCAAGCCTGCATAAAAAGTCTGGATAACCATCCAGGTAGTCAGTCCATGTGTGGGGAAGTTCTTGACAAGCGTCTTCATACGTTCCCAAGCCTGGGCAACGTGTTCATTATCCAATTGCCTGAAATTCATAATGTTACTCCGCAATTGAATAATTTTAGCAAGGGGATAGTACTTCCCTATAAACGCATCTTTGCATTTACTCCAAGAATCAATACTGTTCTTGGGCAAAGATTGTATCCACTCCTTGGCTCTTCCTCTCAAAGAGAAAGGAAAAAGCTTCAGCTTGACGATGTCTCCATCCACTTCCTTGTACTTCTGCATGTCGCAGAGCTCGATAAAGTTGTTTAGGTGCAAGGCAGCATCTTCTCCTGCTCCTGAGAATTGATCTTTCGTGACAAGGTTAAGCAGAGCAGGTTTAATCTCATAAGAAGGTGCTGAAGTGGCAGGTGGAGCAATAGGAGTGCAGATAAAGTCACTGTTGTTGTGACTAGTGAAGTCACACAACTTAGTGTTTTCATTGGAACCCATAGTAGCAGCAGGTATTTTTGGTATTTTTGATTAAGGACACAAAAGTAAAAACTGAAAGGAAAACTAACAAGACTAAAAAAGCAAAGATAAAAGATAGTGTGCAACTCCCCTATCTTGTAGGCTGGAGTCCCCAGCAACGGCGCCAGAAAACTTGCTGATGGCAAGAGAGTGTTAATACTCTTCAAGCCTTGTTGGTTACCCCAAGTGCAGAGTGAGATATAGTGCAGCGGCAAGTTTTCCCTTGGCAAAGATACCAAGGTTTGTCTCCCGTAGGACTCCGAAGGATACAAGAAGGTGGTAAACTGAACAATGGCACCGAGGTTGCTAGCTTCACCTGGACCTGCACACAGATACAAATAACTTTGCTCCTAACGAGTACAGAGGAGTTGTCAATTCCTCCGGCCTTGCTGTTTACAAAGGATCAACGCAAGAGATAATAATAGTGGAAACTAAAAGTAAAGACTGAAAGTAATAAGGGTGTAAAAAGTGATATGAAGATGGACCGGGGTCCCGTGATTTTCACAAGTGATGTCTCTCTCCCAAAAGATGATAAAAGTGCTAGCGAGGTAAACAAATCACAGTTGGGCAATTGACAGGATTATGAAGGCACCACAATGCTAACTATGCTGCAAAGAAAGGAAGGGCTCAAAAGCAATGGGCAATACACCAAAGTAAGTAGACCGAAATCCATCTGCATCTACTACGAATCATCCACCTTGAGATATCTATCTAGAACATCTCGCTGGTATTAAGTTGCGAATCCCACCCAAAGTGTAAACTCAAAGCAACAGACAACTGCATTAAAAGAACTATGTGTAAAGTAAACAATCCTTGCACCCGCAGGTACAAGCACCGTTTTTTTATCCCTGGTGGCAACATCACATCCCCTAGTCTCATGTTTCTGTCACTCAAGCTAGACATCAAGGGGCTGAACCCACAATCGAGCATAACGCTCTCTCTTGGAGTTGCAAATAAAATACTTGGCCAAAGAAAATACCGCAACGGAGAACATGCAAGAATTTACTCAAGAACAAAATATAAAAGAGAAGAACCAAATGTATTACTCATCACAATCTGAACATAGTCTCATAATCCATCAGATCCCAACAAACTCAGCATAGCAACAACAGAAATTACATAGATGCCTCGATCATGTGAGGCAGCTCGCGAGGACTCGAAAGTGGAAGCACAAAAGGGGGAGAGATAGATCACATAGCTACTGGTCACGGACCCATGGTCCAAGGGAAACTACTCACGGTACATACGGAAGGCGTCCATGGCTATGGAGGGTCTCCCGGAGGGGGTAGCTTCTCCCGGCAGGGTGCCGGAGCAGCTTCTCCAGGCAGCCCCGATCTAGAAACGGCGGCGGCGGCGGAACAGAGGCGAGATCGCGAAAAAGGAGTCCGTCTTAGGGGTTTCCACCCGAGGGGTAAATATAGGCGAAGGGGGGCGTCGAGGGGACCCACGAGGCAGTCAGTAGGGTGCCTGGCGCGGCCCTGGGCCGCGCCACTTGCCTTCCTGGCTGCCTGGTAGTGGCTCCCCTTCCCTCTTTTGGTGATTCCGTAAGCTTCTGTTGCGCTGATTTTTTATATATTTTTCCGGGAATTTTTGGAGCACTTTTAATGGCCGGAAAACCTGAAATACAAAAACAGCAGAAAACAGAAACTGGCAACTGGGTGCACTGAGTTACTAGGTTAGTCCAAATAGGTTCAAAAGTGTATGAAAGTTCAGGCAAAACATGGCAAAGTCACACAAAACATGCATGGAACAAGCAGAAATTATAGATACGTTTGGGACGTATCACCATGCTCCTCCTCATCGGGCACAACCCACTCCATGGGGTTATGTGGCTGGTAATTAGCCAAGAACTCATCGAACTGAATTTCGTTGAAGGACCATCCGTTCCTGTGAGTGTTATCAAACAAAAGTGGTGCAGGTAGACGAATCTCACGAGTAATAGTCATTTCAAACCTCAAAATATAATCAAGGTTACCAAACTGAGAAGTTATGGTAACAAACTTATGCCTCTTCATGGCCGCAAGATCAAGACTCACGTATGAAAAGGGAACATCATCAGGATGCGAGGTGCGCTCAAGAGACTCAAGGATAAGTGTAGCATAAAAGCCACCATATAAATCGCCCTTGTTACTATTCGTAACAAGACGCCGAGTAATCAAGGCACCCACATTATACTCATTCTTACCAGAGAGGGCGTTCGCATAAATAGCGAAGTCTGGTCCAGAACCATTGCTCGTGTTGTCACGAGCTAACACCCCTCTAGCAACAAAATATGCAAAATACCTGAGGTGTGGAAACAAGATGCTGGAAATCTTCGTGCGCCGAATGTCGGTCTCCTCTTGGCAGCAAAGGAAGTTGAAGAGGGTCCTCAACCCGGAAGGCTGCATGGTCATCTTAGTTGTCTGACCAACGTTCGGCACACCTATTATATCACAAGACTGTGCCAAAAACATGGTTATGAGATCCTTATAAAGTTTGAACTCAACGGTTCCAACATCATGGTTATAACAGAAACTGTTAACAAAACAGGAGGTAAGCTTTTTGTATTGCACCACACGGTATAAAGCTAGCCGTGTCAAACCTGCGTTGGCACAAAGGCCATAAAATTCCTCCTTAATTCCTGCAGCTGTAAGAAAATCATCGCACGGATACATCATTGCGCATGCTGGATTTGTTTCTTCCAACATCTCCAGGGGCACATGATCTTCATTGTAGCTCACCCTAACTGCTGAAGCTGCAGCTCTAGTGACTCGATCGAAGCGCTCGGGCTTCTTCTTCCCAAACCACCCCTTTGCTTTTCCAAAGAAACTCATTTCTGAATTTTTTTACAATTCACAAAAACAAGGATTTAAACAAGGTGAGTTGAGGCAAACTACTTTACTCACTTACCTAAGGCATAAACTTGCATCAAAACTTGGAAAATAAATTTCTACACATGCATGCAAGCTCATATGAACAACACCAAGAGCTACTAAATACTCACAAATGAAGCCACCAATCAAAAATCTAATTGGAGGGGTGAAGGAGTTACATACAAGGAGTATTTTCCCAAAATTTCAGCTCAAATGATGGGTCGTAGAGAGAGATCAAAATTCTGGACGGAGGGCAGCAAGAACGCGAGAACAAAGTGCAGAACTCGTGTTTTTGGAGAGAGAGAAGGGAGGAGGAAGAAGACTTACCTGGCTGGCTTCCCTGTGGGCGCGTCCAGGGGCCAGGCCGCGCCAGCTGGCCGCCTGGGCCACTGGTGGCCCCCCTGGTCAGCCCCAGGTGCTTCTGGGTCACTCCCGGCATGGAAATTTTTAAAACATTTTTTCTGGATTTTTTTCTGACAACTTCACTGTTGAAAAAATTTCGAAGTTCAAAAGGCTGCGAAACTTTCTGAAAACTTGAAGCAGTGATTAGAGTTGTGAAGTTTCAAAAATAAATAAAATTGGTACAGCAAGGAGAATAAAAGCTAAGGCAAATGAGAACATAACAAGGCACACTTTTTACCTATATAAAACATGCTTACTAGCAAGGTTGATCAAGTCTTACGAACAAACCGGCGATATATAGAGCAAAAAGTCTCACCTCTCATGAAGTGATCATTGCACCTTTACTTTAATGGAAATTGTCCCCACCATGATGGTTTTGTTTTTGTGGTGCACATGTAGAGGACAATTCCATTCTCCAATCTTCACGGTCTCGATATTCTCTATAGAGTTGAGGCCATGCCTCTTGTCAATTTTCTTCGGAAAATACACCGTGTGTTCTTTGTCATTCACATTGAAAGTAACCTTTCCTTTATTGCAATCAATAATAGCACCTGCGGTTTTAAGAAAAGGTCTACCAAGAATAATAGACATGCTCCCATCCTCGGGCATGTCAAGCACAACAAAATCAGTAAGGATTAAACAATTAGCAACTTCAACGGGAACATCCTCACAACTATCTATGGGAACAGTTGTTGACTTGTCAGCCATCTGAAGAGAGATATCTGTAGGGATTAGTTTTTCTAAACATAATCTCTTGTAAAGAGAAAAGGGCATAACACTCACTCCTGCTCCAAGATCACATAAAGCGGTCTTAACATAATTATTCTTTATGGAACAAGGAATGGTGGGTATACCTGGATCACCAAGCTTCTCAGGAATCTTGCCACCAAAAGAGTAGTTAGCAAGCATAGTAGATATTGCTTCATTAGGAACTTTTCTTTTATTAGTAACAATATCTTTCATATACCTCGAATAAGGAGGTAACTTAATAGCATCAGTCAAAGGAATTTGAAAAAAAAGAGGTTTCATCCACTCACAAAACTTATTGTAATGCTCTTCTTCTTTAGTTTTGAGAGACTTACCTGGAAAGGGCATGGGTTTCTGCACCCATGGTTCTCGTTCCTTCCCATGTCTTCTTGCGATAAAATCTTCTCTAGTGTATTTCTTGCGTTTGTCGGGTGCTTCTTCTTCTCGAACCTCGGGTGGATCATTCTTTTCACCATCCTTCTCAGGCTCAGCACCGTCTTCAGTCTCAGCATCGGAGGTAGATATACTATTTGGATCATTGGAATTGTCAGCTTCTTTGTGCTTCTTCTTCTTCTTCGGAGAGCTAACAATTTCTTCCTCCTGTATTTGAGAATCTTGCTCGATCCTCTTAGGATGCCCCTCCGGATAGAGAGGATCTTGAGTGCTAGTTCCCCCTCGGGTTTTAATCCCGAAGGCCTGAATATCCTGTTTGGCATTATTAGCAAGCAAATCTTTTTGCACATTAGAAATTTGATGAAGATGAGTTTGAACCATATGAAAATGCTTCACAAGACATTTAACATCATTAACTGTTCTACCTAGAACATCAAGCAAACTTTTGATAGTGAAGGAATTATCATGCAACTGACTTTGTATCCTCTCATTAAAGTGATTCTGCTTCATAATAAAATTATCAAGCTCATCTAAACATTGATCAGGAGGCTTACCATGAGGAATGTCACTTGCATTGAAATCTAAAAGAGAGTGTACCTCTACCATAGGAGGGTGAGTGGTAGGCTCACACAACTTCTCAACATGGGGTAGATTCTTCACGTCTTTAGTTTTAATACCTTTCTCTTTGATAGACTTCTTAGCTTCTTGCATGTCTTCGGGGCTTAGGACAAGCATGCCCCTCTTCTTTGGTGGTGGAGGTGGTTCAGGGACGGACCAATCTTCATGGTTCTTGGCAATCCTGCCCATCAATTCTTCTGCATCGTCCGGCGTTCTTTTCCTGAAAACACAACCAGCACAATGATGGCTTCTCGCCCTTCGTTGGTTACCCCAAGTAGAAGGTTTGAGATGTAGTGCAGCAACAGTTTTCCCTCGGTGAAGATACCAAGGTTTGTCTCCAGCAGGACTCCAGAGATGATAAGTAGGTGTCAGCGGCGCAACTGACGCTGACCTGTACACAGCCACAGATAACTTTGTTCCCAACGAAGTTCAGAGAGGTTGTCAATCTCTCCGGTCTTGTTGTTCACAAATGATAAAATGCAAGGGATAATGATAGCAAGTAAAAGCAGTAAAATAAATATAGTGTGGAAACAGTAATGAGGATATGGACCGGGATACGTGATGTTCACTAGTGATGTCTCTCTCCCAAAAGACGATAAAACTGCTATGCGAGGTAAACAAATTACAGAAGGGCAATTGACAGGATTATGAACGCACCACAATGCTAACTATGCTACAAAAGAAAGGAAGAGGTTCAAAAGCACGGGCAGTACGCCAAAATAAGTAGACCGAAATCCATCTGCATCTACTACTAATCATCCACCTTGAGATATCTATCCAGAACATCTCGCTGGTATTAAGTTGCGAGCCCCACCCAAAGTGTAAACCCAAAGCAACATACAACTGCATTAAAAAGAACTCTGCGTAAAGTGAACAATCCTTGTAACCGCGGTTACAAGAACCGTTGTTTTCCCCCTTGTGGCAACATCACATCCCCTAGACTCATGTTTCTGTCACTCAAGCGTGTCATCGAGGGGCATGAACCCACAATCTAGCACAACGTTCCCTCTTGGAGTCACTACCTACTACTTGGCCAAAGCAATAAACAACAACGGAGAACATGCAAGAATTACTTAGGAAAAAAAATATAAGAGATAAAAACCAAATATATTACTCTATCACAATCTGAACATAATCTCATAATCCATCAGATCCCATCAAACTCAGCATAGGAATAGCAGAAATATTACAAAGGTGCCTCGATCATGTAGGGCAGCTCACGAGGTCTAAGCAATGAAGATCAAAGAGGGGAGGAGAACATCACATAGATACTGATCACGGACCCATGGTCCAAGGAAAACTACTCACGAGACATCCGGGGAGCATCCATGGTGGAGAGGAGATTCCCGGAGGTCAATCCTCCCTCCGGCAGGGTGCCGGGAAGAGGTCTTCTAGTGCTCCCGATCTCGGAAGCGCGGAGGCAGCGGAACAGAGGCGAGTTTGCGGAATAGGGTTATTCTTCTGGAGTTTTCCCGTGACGGAGAATAAATAGGCGAAGGGGGGCAGCCAGAGGTGGACCATGGGCCCCAGGCGCCCCCCTGGCGCGGCCTGGGGTGGGGCCCCGCCGGGTGGCCGCCTGGGCCCCCTGGCTCCCCTCTGGCCCCTCCCGGGCTCTTCTCGAAGCTTCCGTCACGCTGATTTTTTATCTGAATTTTCCCGAATTTTTCTAGCACTTTCTTTATGGGGGAAAACTGAAATAGAAAAACAGCAGAAAACAGGAACTGGCACTGGGGTAAACTGAGTTAATAGGTTAGTCCAAATATGATCAAAAGTGTATGAAAGTGTATCTAGATCATAGCAATATCACACAAAACATGCATGGAGCAAGCAGAAATTATAGATACGTTTTGGACGTATCAACATCCCCAAGCTTAATTCCTGCTCGTCCTCGAGTAGGTAAATGATAACAAGCATAATTTCTGTGGTGACATGCTAGCAACCATAAAAGAACTTTGAAAAGTAAAGCAATCAAGGTTAGAGATTCAATTCAAGTCATAACAGGCAAGAGTCTATATTAGCATTGAGACAAGTAACAAAAGAACAAATGGTGCAAGAGCTCTCGCTGTCCGTGACTCGAATGTCTCCAAATGGTGTTTGCGTGCAAGAAAGGAGGATAGGGAATACGAGAAAAAGTATTTTTGTGTTGAGAACTCAATCTACTAAAGTTTCTCACTTGGTCCTCTTTGGAATCTTATCTTGACTCGTCCCCAGACCACTAGCCAGGTACAAGTTAATTTGATCCACTCCTTTTCGATATTTTGAGCACTCATGCAATGGATGAGCGTAAGCACGAGAGTTGACACTTAGGATGGCAAAGAGAGAAAATATGGTGGAGGAGGAAGACAAAAAGGATGAGAAAGGCTCACATCAATGAGGACAATCATAGGCAAGAGATGCCAAATGATAGATATGATGTGAGGAGTAGGGATTGCCATGCAACGGATGCACATACGAGCTAGGAAGCTCTCCAAACTATATGCAAAAAAGATCATCTCTATGGAGTACAAGGATATAAAAGGAGTACTAGTGTGGATCTCTCAACAAGGATAGAGTGTTGCCCCTTTCTCTCTTTTTATTTATTTTTTCACCTTTTTCTATTTTTTTGTATTTTTGTGTGGCCTCAATGGCTCTTTCTATTTAACTCTCATTTGTCCTCTTTGGGATCTTTTAATGTGTCCACTTTGGGATCTTTTCCTCACTTAAGGGCAACACTCTATTTTACAAGAAGGTAAAGGAGATCTTTCACACTTTACAACGTACTCAAAATCATAAAGAAGATGTAACTATCATGATGTATGCAATGTATGTCTCTGCCAGTGTAGCAGGAACATGTATGACATGAAGATCAAGTCATGAAGAGGTGGAAGTTGCATGGCAATATATCTCGGAAAAGCTATGGAAATGCCTTGATAGGTAGGTATGGTGGCTGTTTTGAGGAAGGATAAAGGGAGACTTATGATGACAGAGCGTATCATGCCAAGGGTTTGGATGTACCGGCGAAGGTGGACACCAACTCTCGGAGTGAGAAGAAGGCAATGCACGGCACGGGAAAGGCTAGCAAAATATGGGAAGGTGGAAGTGTCAACTCTCAATACTTACATTAGTCCGAAGAACTCATGCACTTATTATCGGTAACTCTCAATCTAATGAGGAGGTTCACAAAGAGACAAGTACCCCGAGGAGGAGTGTATGGGGGTTTGGTTATCCTTGCGCATCCTCGACTCATGGTACGTGAGTGTACTCTAATAATTGACTCCTCAGAAGAGTAGTGATCCATCTAGTAGCTAGAGTTCTCAACTAGTTTTGTAGGTTTTGAAAATAAACACGGATTGCCCAAAATACGACACCTATCACTAATATGCAAGAGCTCTTGACACCAAAAGTTCAAACATTACTCACAACAATACCTCAAAACTATTGCAAGCTACTACTAGGATTAAATAGCAACCTCAATTACCTACTTTCAAGACAAGACACAACTCAGTGCAACAACCAACTCTCTTAAACAAGATAAACATGAAAACTAAAAAGAGTTCCAGCAACAAACTAAACAAAAGCCAAGGCTCTTGCTAAAGACAAACTAATACTAAAACTAAACATGGCAGTAGCTATGAAAAGATAAAGAACACACAACAACAAAAAGATAGGCAGGAAAAATCCTATGATGTGTTGTAGATTTTGAAAGTGGAGCGTGTTTCTCTCGCACACAAAGTAAGAAAGGATCTAACTTGTTATGAAAAGCAATCAAAGCTAAAGAAAACTAAAAACAAAACCTAAGAGCGAGACGCTCCAAGCATAGCACATAACGCATGAAGTGATAAAAATATAGTGAGACAAAGGACGAACTGATGATTGTTGATGGAGAACGGGATGCACGGGGGCATCCCCAAGCTTAGACGCTTGAGTATCCTTGAATATTTATTGGGGATGCATGGGGGCATCCCCAAGCTTGAGCGCTTGACACTCCTGGATCTTCTTTCATCATCTTCCATCGCACACTTGAAAACTCCCTTCATACATAACTCATCATAAGCTGATTAGAGAGGTTAGTACCCTTAATAAATATTATTTTTGTCGCTGGATATAAAGATAATCTTGAATAGCTACTGTTTCTCAAGAGTGCCAAAAAGTTTTTGCAAAGAAAAAGCAAGCTTAAGGTTTGCAAAAGTAAGGAGAGACAAAACGTGGCAGAATCTGTGAAAAACAGAACAGCAGATAGTAAAGAATTTTGGAGGGGCACTTCTGCAACTCAAATAAAACAACTCAGAACATACGGAAGTTTCGTAATTGTATAGAGCATACTGTGTAAAAATTTCAGCTCAAGAAGATGAACTGGGATTTTTATGGAATTTTTCTGGTCACGAGGACAGAATCTGTTTTCTGGACAGCATGTCACAACTTTTACTTCACTTGCCGTAAGAGGCTATAACTTGGCACAAAGCTGAAAAATAAAGATACAATGATGTTGCTACTGAAGTAACAAACATCAAGACGCAACAAAAGCAAAAATAAAAACCTAAATTCGTTGCGGGCTGCCTCCCGAAAGCGCTTCTTTAAAGCCATTAGCTAGGCATGATGCAAAAAGAAGAATCACGTTTTATCAAGAGAAAGAGAATAACTAGCCCGTGTAACGGACTCAAAAGGTAACTTGATTTTCTTTCTAGGGAAGTGTTCCATCCCCTTTTTGAATGGGAATTGGAATTTTATATTCCCCTCTTTCATGTCAATAACCGCACCAACGGTGCGAAGAAAAGGACGTCCCAAAATAATGGGACACAAAGGTTCACACTCTATATCCATAACAATAAAATCAACGGGAACATAGTTGTCATTGACAATGATAAGAAAATTGTCGATCTTACCCAAAGGTTTCTTTATGGAAGAATCAACAAGACGAACACCAAAAGAACAAGCTCAAAAGGCTTCAATTCAAACATATCAAATATTCTTGTGGGCATAACAGAGGTACTAGCTCCAACATCACATAAAGCCTAGCAAGAGAAGTTATTCAATTTAATGTTGATCATAGGGTCCCAACCATCATCTAGCTTCCTAGGTATGGAGGCTTCTACTCTAAGCTTCTCCTCCCTAGCTTTGATAAGAGCATTTGTGATATGCTCCGTGAAGGCAAGATTAAGTGTGCTAGTGTGGGGGTCTCTAGACATTTTGTGTAACAAGCTAATAA
This sequence comes from Bromus sterilis, assembly GCA_950022295.1. Taxonomy (NCBI): domain Eukaryota; kingdom Viridiplantae; phylum Streptophyta; class Magnoliopsida; order Poales; family Poaceae; genus Bromus; species Bromus sterilis. The sequence goes on from OX465595.1 coordinate 438,818,888, forward strand.
CTTCTGAGAGGGTGAAACTATCAAAATCAATATCACTACTATCAAAGGTGGTAGTAGTGTCATCTAGGATCACTTGTTTGAAACCCTCTATGTTCATAGGAGTTTCTTTTTCTACGGTTGAGGTATTAGCATCACCATTAATAGGTCCAACGGGACTAGGAGTGCATTGGGTGCTAATAGTACGGGTGTCCTCAACAATTTGGATAGTGGCAACTGTGTGGTGTGTAGGAGGGCTCTTAATTCTATCCTCTTCCTCTTTTTCTCTAGCCCAACTTTCTTTAAGTTTAGCCATCATCCTAATATTTTCATTGATTTGTAACTGGATAGCATTAATAGGAGTGGATTTATTCTCCTAAAGGGGGGAGGTTCTAATTTTAAGCATCTCAATATCAAGGGCTAAGCTTTCTACCTTCAAAGAGAGATTATCTATTTTAGATAATTTCTCTTCTACATTTTTGTTGAAGGCTTTTTGGGTAGTGATAAAGTCTCTAAGCATGCTTTCTAATTCAGAAGAGGGGTTCTTGTTGCTAGGGTAAGTGTTGTTGTTCCCATAATTAGATGGAAACGGTCTAGGATTGCTAGCAAAATTTTCCCTATAAGCACTGTTGTTGAAGTTGGTTCTAGAAATAAAGTTCACATCTACTTGTTCTTGAGCAACCAAAGAATTTAAAGGAAAATCATGAGGATCAATAGAAGGTTGCTTGGTAAGTAGAGACATAATTAAATCAACTTTTTCATTGAGGGAGGTAATTTCCTCGACAGAGTTTACCTTCCTACCTGTTGGAGCGCGTTCGGTGTGCCATTGGGAATAATTGGTGAACAACAATTGGATAATCTTAGCAGGAGGGTAGTACTTCCCTATAAAAGCATCTTTGCACTTATCCCAAGAATCTATGCTATTTCTAGGCAAAGATTGAAATCAGATTTTAGTGTCTCCCCTTAAAGAGAAAGGAAAGAGCTTAAGCTTAACAACATCACCTTCTACTTCTTTATACTTTTGCATATCACATAATTCAACAAAATTATTCAAGTGTAAAGCAGCATCATCTCCAGCACCAGAGAATTGATCTCTCATAACAAGGTTTAGCAAAGCAGGTTTAATTTCATAAGAGGTAGCTGAAGTGGCAGGTGTGGCAATGGGAGTGCAGATAAAGTCCTAATTGTTGTGACTAGTGAAGTCACACAACTTGGTGTTTTCAGTGGAACCCATAGTAGCAGCAAGTGTGGCAGATTTTTTTGTAGTTTTTGATAAAAGACACAAAGATAAAAACTGAAAGATAAACTAACAAGACTAAAAAACAAAGGTAAAGGGTAGTGTGCAACTCCCCTATCTTAGCACTTGGAGTCCCCATCAACTGCGCCAGAAATACTCTTGCTTATTGGCTTCTCGCCCTTCGTTGGTAGGCCCCAAGTGGAAGGCGTGATGCAGTACAGCAGCGAGTTTTCCCTCGGTGAAGATACCAAGGTTTGTCTCCAGTAGGACTCCAGAGATGATAAGTAGGTGTCAGCGCCGCAACTGACGCGGACTTGCACACAGTAACTTTGTTCCCAACGAAGTTCAGAGAGGTTGTCAATCTCTCCGGTCTTTTTGTTCACAAATGATAAAACGCAAGGGATAATGATAACAACTTGAAAGTAAATGTAGAAAAGTAAATATAGCTTGGAAACAATAATGAGGATATGGACCTGGACACGTGATGTTCGCTAGTGATGTCTCTCTCCCAAAAGACGATAAAAATTGCTATGCGAGGTAAACAAATTACAGAAAGGCAATTGACAAGATTATGAACGCACCGCAATGCTAACTATGCTACAAAAGAAAGGAAGAGGTTCAAAAGCACGGGCAGTACGCCAAAATAAGTAGACCGAAATCCATCTGCATCTACTACTAATCATCCACCTTGAGATATCTATCCAGAACATCTCGTTGGTATTAAGTTGCGAGCCCCACCCAAAGTATAAACCCAAAGCAACAGACAACTGCATTAAAAAGAACATTGCGTAAAGTAAACAATCCTTGTAACCGTGGTTACAAGCATCGTTGTTTTCCCCCTTGTGGCAACAGCCCATCCCCTAGACTCATGTTTCTGTCACTCAAGCATGTCATCGGGGAGGCATGAACCCACAATCTAGCAAAACGCTCCCTCTTGGAGTCACTACCTACTACTTGGCCAAAGCAATAAACAGCAACGGAGAACATGCAAGAATTACTTAGGAACAAAAATACAAGAGATAAGAATCAAATATATTACTCTATCACAATCTGAACATAATCTCATAATCCATCAGATCCGATCAAACTCAACATAGCAATAGAAGAAATATTACAAAGGTGCCTCGATCATGTAGGGAAGCTCACGAGGTCTAAACAATTAAGATCAAAGAGGGCAGGAGAACATGACATAGCTACTGATCACGGACCCATGGTCCAAGGAAAACTACTCACGAGACATCCGGGGAGCATCCATGGTGGAGAGGAGACTCCCGGAGGTCAATCCTCCCTCCGGCAGGGTGCCAGGAAGAGGTCTTCTGGTGCTCCCGATCTTGGAAGCGCGGCGGCGGCGGAACAGAGGCGATTTCGCGGAATAGGGTTCTTGTTCTGGAGTTTTCCCGTGACGGGGGATAAATAGGCGAAGGGGGGCAGCCAAAGGTGGACCAGGGGCCCCAGGCGCCCCCCTGGCGCGACCAGGGGTGGGGCCGCGCCGGGTGGCCGCCTGGGCCCCCCTGGCTCCCCTCTGTCCCCTCCCGGGCTCTTCTCGAAGCTTCCGTCACGCTGATTTTTTATCTGAATTTTCCCGAATTTTTCTGGCACTTTTTATATGGGGGAAAACTGAAATAGAAAAACAGCAGAAAGCAGGAATTGGCACTGGGGTGCACTGAGTTAATAGGTTAGTCCAAATATGATCAAAAATGTATGAAAGTGTATCTAGATCATAGCAATATCACACAAAACATGCATGGAGCAAGAAGAAATTATCGATACGTTTTGGACGTATCAGTGCCCCCCTTGTGCGGCCAGACCCTGGGGCGCGCCACCAGGGCGCCTGGGCCCCTGGTGGTGGCCCTCTGGCCCCACTCAGGTTCTTCCGGAAGGTTCTTTTGCGCTGATTTTTTATTTGATTTTTCCCGAATTTTTGGAGCACTTTTTATACGGGGGAAAACTGAAATAGAAAAACAACAGAAAACAGGAACTGGCACTGTGGTGCACTGAGTTAATAGGTTAGTCCAAATATGATAAAAAGTGTATGAAAGTGTATCTAGATCATAGCAATATCACACAAAACATGCATGGAGCAAGCAGAAATTATAGATACGTTTTGGACGTATCAACATCCCCAAGCTTAATTCCAGCTCGTCCTCGAGTAGGTAAATGATAACAACATAATTTCTGTGGTGACATGCTAGCAACCATATAAGAACTTTGAAAAGTAAAGCAATCAAGGTTAGAGATTCAATTCAAGTCATAACAGGCAAGAGTCTATATTAGCATTGAGACAAGTAACAAAAGAACAAATGGTGCAAGAGCTCTCGCTGGCCGTGACTCGAATGTCTCCAAATAGTGTTTGCGTGCAAGAAGGGGGATAGGGAATACGAGAAAAAAGTATTTTTGTTGAGAACTCAATCTACTAAAGTTTCACACTTGGTCTTCTTTGGAATCTTATCTTGACTCGTCCCAAGACCACTAGCCAGGTACAAGTCAATTTGATCCACTCCTTTTCGATATTTTGAGCACTCATGCAATGGATGAGCGTAAGCACGAAAGTTGACACTTAGGATGGCAAAGAGAGAAGTACAGAGGAGGAAGACAAAAAGGATAAGAAAGGCTCACATCAATGAGGACAATCATAAGCAAGAGATGCCAAATGATAGATATGATGCGAGGAGTAGGGATTGCCATGTGACGGATGCACATACGAGCTAAGAAGCTCTCCAAACTATATGCATAAAGATCATCTCTATGGATTACAAGGATATAAAGGGAGTACTAGTGTGGATCTCTCAAAAGGATAGTAGTGTTGCCCCTTTCTCTCTTTTTATTTCTTTTTCTCCTTTTTCTCTTTTTTTATATTTTTTTGTGGCCTCAATGGCTCTTTCTATTTAACTCTCATTTGTCCTCTTTGGGATCTTTTAATGTGTCCACTTTGGAATCTTTTCCTCACTTAAGGGCAACACTCTATTTTACAAGAAGGTAAAGGAGATCTTTCACACTTTACAAGGTACTCAAAATCATAAAGAAGATGTAGCTATCATGATGTATGCAATGTATGTCGCTGCCAGTGTAGCAGGAACATGTATGACATGAAGATCAAGTCATGAAGAGGTGGAAGTTGCATGGCAATGTAACTCGGAAAGGCTATGGAAATGCCTTGAAAGGTAGGTATGGTGGCTGTTTTGAGGAAAGATATAGGTAGGCTTATGATGACAGAGCGTATCATGCCAAGGGTTTGGATGTACCGGCGAAGGTGGACACCAACTCTCAGAGTGAGAAGAAGGCAATGCACGGCACGGGAAAGGCTAGCAAATTATGGGAAGGTGGAAGTGTCAACTTTCAATACTTACATTAGTCCGAAGAACTCATGCACTTATTATCGGTAACTCTCAATCTAATAAGGAGGTTCACAAAGAGACAAGTACCCCGAGGAGGAGTGTATGGGGGTTTGGTTATCCTTGCGCATCCTCGACTCATGGTACGTGAGTGTTCTCTGATATTCGACCCCTCAGAAGAGTAGTGATCCATCTAGTAGCTAGAGTTCTCAACTAGTTTTGTAGGTTTTGAAAATAAACACGGATTGCCCAAAATACGACACCTATCACTAATAGGCAAGAGCTCTTGACACCAAAAGTTCAAAAATTACTCACAACAATACCTCAAAACTATTGCAAGCTACTACTAAAATTAAATAGCAACCTCAATTACCTACGTTCAAGACAAGACACAACTCAGTGCAACAGCCAACTCTCTTAACAAGATAAACATGAAAACTAAAAAGAGTTGCAGCAACAAACTAAACAAAAGCCAAGGCTCTTGCTAAAGACAAACTAAGACTAAAACTAAACAAGGCATCAGCTATGAAAAGATAAAGAACACACAACAGCAAAAAGATAGGCAGGAAAAATCCTATGATGTGTTCTAAATTTTGAAAGTGGAGCGTGTTTCTCTCCCACATAAAGTAAGAAGGGATCTAACTTTTTATGAACAACAAGCAAAGCTAAAGAAAACTAAAAACAAAACCTAAGAGCGAGACGCTCCAAGCATAGCACATAACGCATGAAGTGATAAAAATATAGTGAGACGAAGGACGAACTGATGATTTGTTGATGGAGAAGGGGATGCACGGGGGCATCCCCAAGATTAGACGCTTGAGTCTCCTTGAATATTTATTGGGGATGCATGGGGGCATCCCCAAGCTTGAGCGCTTGACACTCCTGGATCTTCTTTCATCATCTTCCAACGCACACTTGAAAACTCCCTTCATACATCACTCATCATAAGCTGATTAGAGAGGTTAGTACCCTTAATAAAATAATTTTTCCCACTGGATATAATGATATTATTGAAGAGCTACTGTTTCTCAAGAGTGCCAAAAAGTTTTTGCAAAGAAAAAGCAAGCTTAAGGTTTGCAAAAGTTAGGAGAGACAAAACGTGGCAGAATATGTGAAAAACAGAACAACAGAGAGTAAATAATTTTTAGGGGCACTTCTGCAACTCAAATCAAAAAAATCAGAACATACGGAAGTTTCGTAATTGTATAGAGCATACTGTGTAAAAATTTCAGCTCAAAAAGATGAACTGGATTTTTTCTGGAATTTTTCTGGTCACGAGGACAGAATCTGTTTTCTGGACAGCATGTCACAACTTTTACTTCCCTTGCTGTAAGAGGCTATAACTTGGCACAAAACTGAAAAATAAAGATACAATGATGTTGCTACAGAAGTAGCAATCATCAAGACACAACAAAAACAAAAAAGAAAAACCTAAATTCGTTGCGGGCTGCCTCCCGAAAGCGCTTCTTTAAAGCCATTAGCTAGGCATGATGCAAAAAGATCAAGTTGTATCAATCGAATCATTATCAAGATCATCAAAAAGCTCTTCAATTGTACAACTAGTCTTAAGAGGTCTTTCAAATAAAGGCCTAATGAAGATACTTCTAGGGAGAAAACCAAAAGGCGGAAAATCAATGGAAGATTCATTTATAAAATTATCAAAGAGGGGTATTTCTTCCAAAGTTTTCACGGTTTCAACTTCTTTGGCAATAGGTGGTTTATTTTTAGGTCGGGGAACCTTAGGGACATAATTGAACTTAGGTTCCCTTCTTGCCGAAGTCTCTACCTTTTTTGGCTTGATTGAGGAGAAAGTAATTCCTAGAGTATTAATGATTTCCTCAATCTTATCTATCCTAGAAAGATCCGTATCACGGGATTTGATGTCCTCCAAAGTTTTAATAATTTTAAGCATGGAGCTATCAAGCCTATTCAAATTCCCTTGAATCTTGCGATCCAACTCATTTATCCTAGTTATACTTGGTATTTCTAACTCTATCTTTTCAAGTTTCTTCATAATGTGAGATAGAGTTATATCTTCTTGTACGCTAGCAATAGGGAGATTTCCAAAAAGATTTTCAATAACATTAAGAGACTCCCAAGTCGGGGCTTCTAGAAAATTCCCATTGATAGCAGTATCTAATATGAACCTATTCCAAGGAGGAATCCCAATATAAAAATTTCTAAGCAAGATAGTAGTGGATTGCTTCTTGGTGGCTCTTTTTTGAGAATCATTAATTCTATACCAAGCATCTTTTAAAATTTCTCCACCTTTTTGTTTAAAGGTGAGAACCTCTGTCTCAACAAAGGCAGAAGGGCCAGACATAATGACAACTAGCAAGATAAATATTTTTTTTGTAAATTTTGATAAAAGACACAAAGATAAAAACTGAAAGATAAACTAACAAGACTGAAAAACAAAGGTAAAGGGTAGTGTGCAACTACCCTATCTTAGCACTCAGAGTCCCCGGCAACGGCGCCAGAAAACTTGCTTGATGGCTTCTCGCCCTTCGTTGGTTACCCCAAGTGGAAGGTTTGAGATGTAGTGCAGCAGCAGTTTTCCCTCGGTGAAGATACCAAGGTTTGTCTCCAGCAGGACTCCAGAGATGATAAGTAGGTGTCAGCGGCGCAACTGACGCGGACCTGCACACAGACACAGATAACTTTGTTCCCAACGAAGTTCAGAGAGGTTGTCAATCTCTCCGGTCTTGTTGTTCACAAATGATAAAACGCAAGGGATAATGATACCAAGTAAAAGCAGTAAAATAAATATAGCGTGGAAACAGTAATGAGGATATGGACCAGGATACGTGATGTTCACTAGTGATGTCTCTCTCCCAAAAGACGATAAAACTGCTATGCGAGGTAAACAAATTACAGAAGGGCAATTGACAGGATTATGAACGCACCGCAATGCTAACTATGCTACAAAAGAAAGGAAGAAGTTCAAAAGCACGGGCAGTACGCCAAAATAAGTAGACCGAAATCCATCTGCATCTACTACTAATCCTCCACCTTGAGATATCTATCCAGAACATCTCGCTGGTATTAAGTTGCGAGCCCCACCCAAAGTGTAAACCCAAAGCAACAGACAACTGCATTAAAAAGAACTCTGCGTAAAGTAAACAATCCTTGTAACCGCGGTTACAAGCACCGTTGTTTTCCCCCTTGTGGCAACAACACATCCCCTAGACTCATGTTTCTGTCACTCAAGCGTGTCATCGGGGGGCATGAACCCACAATCTAGCACAACGTTCCCTCTTGGAGTCACTACCTACTACTTGGCCAAAGCAATAAACAGCAACGGAGAACATGCAAGAATTACTTAGGAACAAAAATATAAGAGATAAAAACCAAATATATTACTCTATCACTATCTGAACATAATCTCATAATCCATCAGATCCCATCAAACTCAGCATAGCAATAGCAGAAATATTACAAAGGTGCCTCGATCATGTAGGGCAGCTCACGAGGTCTAAACAATGAAGATCAAAGAGGGGAGGAGAACATCACATAGCTACTGATCACGGACCCATGGTCCAAGGAAAACTACTCACGAGACATCTGGGGAGCATCCATGGTGGAGAGGAGACTCTCGGAGGTCAATCTTCCCTCCGGCAGGGTGCCGGGAAGAGGTCTTCTGGTCCTCCCGATCTCGGAAGCGCGGCGGCGGCGGAACAGAGGCGAGTTTGCGGAATAGAGTTCTTCTTCTGGAGTTTTCCCGTGACGGAGAATAAATAGGCGAAGGGGGGCAGCCAGAGGTGGACCAGGAGCCCCAGGCGCCCCCTGGCGCGGCCAGGGGTGGGGCCGCGCCGGGTGGCCGCCTGGGCCCCCCTGGCTCCCCTCTGGCCCCTCCCGGGCTCTTCTCGAAGCTTCCGTCACGCTGATTTTTTATCAGAATTTTCCTGAATTTTTCTGGCACTTTTTATATGGGGGAAAACTGAAATAGAAAAACAGCGGAAAACAGGAACTGGCACTGGGGTGCACTGAGTTAATTGGTTAGTCCAAATATGATAAAAAATGTATGAAAGTGTATCTAGATCATAGCAATATCACACAAAACATGCATGGAGCAAGCAGAAATTATAGATACGTTTTGGACGTATCACACAACTGTCCAAGTAGGATCTAGATTCATCAGTTAGACCAGCATAAAATATATCAATTAATTCATTCTTAGGGACTCCATGGCCCGGTCTAGCCTGGATCAGACTGCAATACCTCCCCCAAGCTTTAGGGAGGTTCTCATCCTGCAACTGTGTAAAGTTATAAATTTTCCGTAAAGCAGCATGTTGCATATGAGCAGGAAAATACTTATCAACAAAAGAGCGAGCTAAGTCTTGAGGACTCCTAATAGAACCACATGGCAGTGCATCGTACCATGCTTTAGCACCTTCAGAAAAAGGAAAAAGCTTAGTAACATAGAAGTTTCGTATCTTCTCATCTGTAGTAAACAAGCCACCTAACTCAGTGAGTTTGGTCAGGTGTGCAATAGCATCATCATTTTCTCTGCCATAAAAGGGGCCAGCTTCAACCGTAGATATAAGTGAAAGATCAACAGAGAAATTATAATCAGGATCATTGATGCATATAGGAGACGCAGCAAAAGTAGGATCAGGTACGGTCTTGTTCTTCAGAGAATGTTTTTCGAGAAGCTTCTTAATAGCGTCAGGGTCAGAGTCGTCAAACTCTGTTAGATCCCTCCATAAATCATCATCAAGTATAATATAATCATCATCAAGGAGTCTCTCCTTGAGTTTACTCAAATCGGGATAAGTGTAAGTCCCATCAAACGGATAGCAAGTATCGGGAATTTCAATCCCAGATTTCTTGGCAGCAGCAGCAATCTGTTTCTCAAGAGCGTGACTAAGTGAACCAATATCATCAAGAGTAGTATAAGCACCATCAAAAGTATCGGACATAGTGACAGATTCAGTAGAGACATCATGTGGTGGAGGTGAAGCAAACTTACTCATAACTAAAGGTGAATCAATTTATAGCACCAGTGTTCAGAACAATACCTTTTCTCGTACGTGATGGTAAGATCGGGACCTTGGGGTCTTCTTTCTTACCCATAGCGGATAAATTGCAGTAGGTAAAATACTTCAAGTATACTTGTGAATAAAGCTATGCTCCCCGGCAACGGCGCCAGAAAACAGGCTTGATAACACACAACTGCAGGGGATCGAGATAGTCTTCGCGGGTAAGAATAACCCAATTTATAGATTCGACTCAAGGGGAGCCAAAGAATATCCACAAGCTTTAACAGTGGAGTTGTCAGTTCCACCGCACCTGAGATACACTTACTTGCAACAAGATATTAATAGCAACTGCGGTATGGAAGCGATGATAGCAACGGTAATAGTAAAACAGCGAAAGTAAACAACTAGTAACCAGCAAAATTAAAGACACTGTAGGCTAGGGAGATGGATGGTTGTGCGCTGCATGGATAAGACACATCATGTAATCAACTTTGGGCAAGGCACACAGAAAAGCAAATATCATCTAGGCATAAATCAAACATCAGGCATGTATCCCACAGGTAGTTGTACGTGCTTGCAATAAGAACTTGCACAACATCTTTTGTGCTACCATCCCGCTACGAACGGGGCCAAAAGGAACTTATGGAGATTAAGGTGCTCCTGTCAAAGAGCACCGGAACAAAGCATTAACAATCAATGGATACATGGAATCCTCAAATTATAGTCCATCCCCTTTGGTGTCCCAAGCTGTCACCTTTGGGATCGCCGGTTCCGGACTATAACAGGTGCAAACAACTCATAGATAGGATCAAGAAAATAAATATATTCATGAAAACACATAGGGTTCAGATCTGAAATCATGGCACTCGGGCCCAAAGTGTCAAGCATTAAGAGCAACAAGTTGAAGCAAAGATGATAAACACCAATCTAGATGATAGGCAACATGCCCCCAACAATCTGATAAACTATTACATGATCTAACTCATCCAATACCTACCATCCTCTTTGCCTACAACATGGAATTACTCACACATGGATGGAGAAGTCATGGAGGGAGGATGGAGTGGTGATGGTGATGACGATGGCGATGATCTCCCCTCTCCGGAGGCCAAAACAGCCTCCAGATTAGCCCTCCCGGAAAAGAACAGAGGGTGGCGGCGGCTCCGCGACGTGAATTGGGAAAACGACTTCTGTTCTGGGGTTTTCGCGTCACGGGAATAAATAGGAGCATCGGTAGGGCACCAGAGGAGGGGGGAGGCCCCCAGGCGACCAGAGGGCGCGGCCCCACCCCTGGCAGCGCCAGGGGGGCGCCTGGGGGCCCCTGGGCTCCCCTCTGGTCCCACTTCTGGCATCTGGCATCTGGCTCCTTCGGGTGCGTGGATTTTCTGGTATTTTTTTGGGAATTTTTTGGGACGTCCAAAAATCCATTTTCCTGCGCACAATAAAACCATACAGACAGCTCTGCTGAAAACATCGTTAGTCCGGGTTAGTTTCGTCCAAATCATGCAAGAATGAGGGCAAAACAATAGCAAAAGTGTTCGGAAAAGTAGATACGTTTGAGACGTATCACCACCTCTGGCTGCCCCCTTTCGCCTATTTATTCCCCGTGACGAGAAACCCTCGGGGAAGGAACCCTTTTTCGCGATCTCTCCTCTGTTCCGCCGCCGCCGCGCTTCCAAGATCGGGAGCACCAGAAGACCTATTCCCGGCACCCTGCCGGAGGGAGTGATGTGCGAGGTGATGATAGTGATTTCTCGCCCTTCGTTGGTAAACCCCAAGTGGAAGGTGTGATGTAGCATAGAAGCAAATTTCCCTTAGTAAAGATACCAAGGTTTGTCTCCAGTAGGACTCCGGAGATGATAAGTAGGTGTCAGCGGCGCAACTGACGCGGACCTGCACACAGACACAAATAACTTTGTTCCCAACGAAGTTCAGAGAGGTTGTCAATCTCTCCGGTCTTGTTGTTCAAAAAGGATCAAACACAAGGGATAATGATAGTAACTGAAAGTAAAAGCAGAAAAGTAAATGAGCGTGGAAACAGTAATGAGGATATGGACCGGGATACGTGATATTCACTAGTGATGTCTCTCTCCCAAAAGACGATAAAACTGCTATGCGAGGTGAACAAATTACAGAAGGGCAATTGACAGGATTATGAACGCACTGCAATGCTAACTATGCTACAAAAGAAAGGAAGAGGCTCAAAAGCATGGCAAGAACGCCAAAATAAGTAGACCGAAATCCAACTGCATCTACTACTAATCATCCACCTTGAGATATCTATCCAGAACATCTCGCTGGTATTAAGTTGCGAGCCCCACCCAAAGTGTAAACCCAAAGCAACAGACAACTGCATTAAAAAGCAATTTGCGTAAAGTAAACAATCCTTGCAACCGCGGTTACAAACACCGTTGTTTTCCCCCTTGTGGTAATAGCACATCCCCTAGACTCATGTTTCTGTCACTCAAGCGTGTCATCAGGGGGCATGAACCCACAATCGAGCATAACGTTCCCTCTTGGGGTTACTACCTACTACTTGGCCAAAGCAATAAACAGCAACGGAGAACATGCAAGAATTACTTAAGAACAAAAATATAAGAGATAAGAACCAAATATATTACTCAATCACAATCTCGGAAGCGCGACGGCGGCGGAACAGAGGAGAGATCGCGAAAAAGGGTTCTGTCCTCGAGGGTTTCTCGTCACGCAGAATATATAGGCGAAGGGGGGCAGCCAGGGGGCCACCAGGGGTCCAGGTGCCTGCTTATTGGCTTCTCTCCCTTCGTTGGTAGGCCCCAAGTGGAAGGCGTGATGCAGTACAGCAGCGAGTTTTCCCTCGGTGAAGATACCAAGGTTTGTCTCCAGTAGGACTGCAGAGATGATAAGTAGGTGTCAGCGGCGCAACTGACGCGGACCTGCACACAGACACAGATAACTTTGTTCCCAACGAAGTTCAGAGAGGTTGTCAATCTCTCTGGTCTTGTTGTTCACAAATGATAAAACGCAAGGGATAATGATAGCAACTTGAAAGTAAATGCAGAAAAGTAAATATAGCTTGGAAACAATAATGAGGATATGGACCTGGACACGTGATGTTCGCTAGTGATGTCTCTCTCCCAAAAGACGATAAAAATTGCTATGCGAGGTAAACAAATTACAGAAAGGCAATTGACAAGATTATGAACGCACCGCAATGCTAACTATGCTATAAAAGAAAGGAAGAGGTTCAAAAGCACGGGCAGTACACCAAAATAAGTAGACCGAAATCCATCTGCATCTACTACTAATCATCCACCTTGAGATATCTATCCAGAACATCTCGCTGGTATTAAGTTGCGAGCCCCACCCAAAGTGTAAACCCAAAGCAACAGACAACTGCATTAAAAAGAACTTTGCGTAAAGTAAACAATCCTTGTAACCGCGGTTACAAGAACCGTTGTTTTCCCCCTTGTGGCAACAACACGTCCCCTAGACTCATGTTTCTGTCACTCAAGCATGTCATCGGGGAGGCATGAACCCACAATCTAGCACAACGCTCCCTCTTGGAGTCACTACCTACTACTTGGCCAAAGCAATAAACAGCAACGGAGAGCATGCAAGAATTACTTAGGAACAAAAATACAAGAGATAAGAACCAAATATATTACTCTATCACAATCTGAACATAATCTCATAATCCATCAGATCCGATCAAACTCAACATAGCAATAGCAGAAATATTACAAAGGTGCCTCGATCATGTAGGGCAGCTCACGAGGTCTAAACAATGAAGATCAAAGAGGGGAGGAGAACATCACATAGCTACTGATGACGGACCCATGGTCCAAGGAAAACTACTCACGAGACATCCGGGGAGCATCCATGGTGGAGAGGAGACTCCCGGAGGTCAATCCTCCCTCCGACAGGGTGCCGGGAAGAGGTCTTCTGGTGCTCCCGATCTTGGAAGCGCGGTGGCGGCGAAACCGAGGCGAGTTCGTGGAATAGGGTTCTTGTTCTGGAGTTTTTCCATGACGGGGGATAAATAGGCGTAGGGGGGCAGCCAGAGGTGGACCAGGGGCCCCAGGCGCCCCCCTGGCGCGGCCAGGGGTGGGGCCGCGCCGGGTGGCCGCTTGGGCCCCCCTGGCTCCCCTCTGGCCCCTCCCGGGCTCTTCTCGAAGCTTCCGTCACACTGATTTTTTATCTGAATTTTCCCGAATTTTTCTGGCACTTTTTATATGGGGGAAAACTGAAATAGAAAAACAACAGAAAACAGGAACTGGCACTGGGTGCACTGACTTAATAGGTTAGTCCAAATATGATAAAAAATGTATGAAAGTGTATCTAGATCATAGCAATATCACACAAAACATGCATGGAGCAAGCAGAAATTATCGATACGTTTTGGACGTATCAACATCCCCAAGCTTAATTCCTGCTCGTCCTCGAGTAGGTAAATGATAACAAGCATAATTTCTGTGGTGACATGCTAGCAACCATAAAAGAACTTTGAAAAGTAAAGCAATCAAGGTTAGAGATTCAATTCAAGTCATAACAGGCAAGAGTCTATATTAGCATTGAGACAAGTAACAAAAGAACAAATGGTGCAAGAGCTCTCGCTGTCCGTGACTCGAATGTCTCCAAATGGTGTTTGCGTGCAAGAAAGAAGGATAGGGAATACGAGAAAAAGTATTTTTGTGTTGAGAACTCAATCTACTAAAGTTTCTCACTTGGTCCTCTTTGGAATCTTATCTTGACTCGTCCCCAGACCACTAGCCAGGTACAAGTTAATTTGATCCACTCCTTTTCGATATTTTGAGCACTCATGCAATGGATGAGCGTAAGCACGAGAGTTGACACTTAGGATGGCAAAGAGAGAAAATATGGTGGAGGAGGAAGACAAAAAGGATGAGAAAGGCTCACATCAATGAGGACAATCATAGGCAAGAGATGCCAAATGATAGATATGATGTGAGGAGTAGGGATTGCCATGCAACGGATGCACATACGAGCTAGGAAGCTCTCCAAACTATATGCAAAAAAGATCATCTCTATGGAGTACAAGGATATAAAAGGAGTACTTGTGTGGATCTCTCAACAAGGATAGAGTGTTGCCCCTTTCTCTCTTTTTATTTATTTTTTCACCTTTTTCTATTTTTTTGTATTTTTTTGTGGCCTCAATGGCTCTTTCTATTGAACTCTCATTTGTCCTCTTTGGGATCTTTTAATGTGTCCACTTTGGGATCTTTTCCTCACTTAAGGGCAACACTCTATTTTACAAGAAGGTAAAGGAGATCTTTCACACTTTACAACGTACTCAAAATCATAAAGAAGATGTAACTATCATGATGTATGCAATGTATGTCTCTGCCAGTGTAGCAGGAACATGTATGACATGAAGATCAAGTCATGAAGAGGTGGAAGTTGCATGGCAATATATCTCGGAAAAGCTATGGAAATGCCTTGATAGGTAGGTATGGTGGCTGTTTTGAGGAAGGATAAAGGGAGACTTATGATGACAGAGCGTATCATGCCAAGGGTTTGGATGTACCGGCGAAGGTGGACACCAACTCTCGGAGTGAGAAGAAGGCAATGCACGGCACGGGAAAGGCTAGCAAAATATGGGAAGGTGGAAGTGTCAACTCTCAATACTTACATTAGTCCGAAGAACTCATGCACTTATTATCGGTAACTCTCAATCTAATGAGGAGGTTCACAAAGAGACAAGTACCCCGAGGAGGAGTGTATGGGGGTTTGGTTATCCTTGCGCATCCTCGACTCATGGTACGTGAGTGTACTCTAATAATTGACTCCTCAGAAGAGTAGTGATCCATCTAGTAGCTAGAGTTCTCAACTAGTTTTGTAGGTTTTGAAAATAAACAAGGATTGCCCAAAATACGACACCTATCACTAATATGCAAGAGCTCTTGACACCAAAAGTTCAAACATTACTCACAACAATACCTCAAAACTATTGCAAGCTACTACTAGGATTAAATAGCAACCTCAATTACCTACTTTCAAGACAAGACACAACTCAGTGCAACAACCAACTCTCTTAAACAAGATAAACATGAAAACTAAAAAGAGTTCCAGCAACAAACTAAACAAAAGCCAAGGCTCTTGCTAAAGACAAACTAATACTAAAACTAAACATGGCAGTAGCTATGAAAAGATAAAGAACACACAACAACAAAAAGATAGGCAGCAAAATCCTATGATGTGTTGTAGATTTTGAAAGTGGAGCGTGTTTCTCTCGCACACAAAGTAAGAAAGGATCTAACTTGTTATGAAAAGCAATCAAAGCTAAAGAAAACTAAAAACAAAACCTAAGAGCGAGACGCTCCAAGCATAGCACATAACGCATGAAGTGATAAAAATATAGTGAGACAAAGGACGAACTGATGATTGTTGATGGAGAACGGGATGCACGGGGGCATCCCCAAGCTTAGACGCTTGAGTATCCTTGAATATTTATTGGGGATGCATGGGGGCATCCCCAAGCTTGAGCGCTTGACACTCCTGGATCTTCTTTCATCATCTTCCATCGCACACTTGAAAACTCCCTTCATACATAACTCATCATAAGCTGATTAGAGAGGTTAGTACCCTTAATAAATATTATTTTTGTCGCTGGATATAAATATAATCTTGAATAGCTACTGTTTCTCAAGAGTGCCAAAAAGTTTTTGCAAAGAAAAAGCAAGCTTAAGGTTTGCAAAAGTAAGGAGAGACAAAACGTGGCAGAATCTGTGAAAAACAGAACAGCAGATAGTAAAGAATTTTGTAGGGGCACTTCTGCAACTCAAATAAAACAACTCAGAACATACGGAAGTTTCGTAATTGTATAGAGCATACTGTGTAAAAATTTCAGCTCAAGAAGATGAACTGGGATTTTTAAGGAATTTTTCTGGTCACGAGGACAGAATCTGTTTTCTGGACAGCATGTCACAACTTTTACTTCACTTGCCGTAAGAGGCTATAACTTGGCACAAAGCTGAAAAATAAAGATACAATGATGTTGCTACTGAAGTAACAAACATCAAGACGCAACAAAAGCAAAAATAAAAACCTAAATTCGTTGCGGGCTGCCTCCCGAAAGCGCTTCTTTAAAGCCATTAGCTAGGCATGATGCAAAAAGAAGAATCACGTTTTATCAAGAGAAAGAGAATAACTAGCCCGTGTAACGGACTCAAAAGGTAACTTGATTTTCTTTCTAGGGAAGTGTTCCATCCCCTTTTTGAATGGGAATTGGAATTTTATATTCCCCTCTTTCATGTCAATAACCGCACCAACGGTGCGAAGAAAAGGACGTCCCAAAATAATGGGACACAAAGGTTCACACTCTATATCCATAACAATAAAATCAACGGGAACATAGTTGTCATTGACAATGATAAGAAAATTGTCGATCTTACCCAAAGGTTTCTTTATGGAAGAATCAACAAGACGAACACCAAAAGAACAAGCTCAAAAGGCTTCAATTCAAACATATCAAATATTCTTGTGGGCATAACAGAGGTACTAGCTCCAACATCACATAAAGCCTAGCAAGAGAAGTTATTCAATTTAATGTTGATCATAGGGTCCCAACCATCATCTAGCTTCCTAGGTATGGAGGCTTCTACTCTAAGCTTCTCCTCCCTAGCTTTGATAAGAGCATTTGTGATATGCTCCGTGAAGGCAAGATTAAGTGTGCTAGTGTGGGGGTCTCTAGACATTTTGTGTAACAAGCTAATAACTTCTGAGAGGGTGAAACTATCAAAATCAATATCACTACTATCAAAGGTGGTAGTAGTGTCATCTAGGATCACTTGTTTGAAACCCTCTATGTTCATAGGAGTTTCTTTTTCTACGGTTGAGGTATTAGCATCACCATTAATAGGTCCAACGGGACTAGGAGTGCATTGGGTGCTAATAGTACGGGTGTCCTCAACAATTTGGATAGTGGCAACTGTGTGGTGTGTAGGAGGGCTCTTAATTCTATCCTCTTCCTCTTTTTCTCTAGCCCAACTTTCTTTAAGTTTAGCCATCATCCTAATATTTTCATTGATTTGTAACTGGATAGCATTAATAGGAGTGGCTTTATTCTCCTAAAGGGGGGAGGTTCTAATTTTAAGCATCTCAATATCAAGGGCTAAGCTTTCTACCTTCAAAGAGAGATTATCTATTTTAGATAATTTCTCTTCTACATTTTTGTTGAAGGCTTTTTGGGTAGTGATAAAGTCTCTAAGCATGCTTTCTAATTCAGAAGAGGGGTTCTTGTTGCTAGGGTAAGTGTTGTTGTTCCCATAATTAGATGGAAATGGTCTAGGATTGCTAGCAAAATTTTCCCTATAAGCACTGTTGTTGAAGTTGGTTCTAGAAATAAAGTTCACATCTACTTGTTCTTGAGCAACCAAAGAATTTAAAGGAAAATCATGAGGATCAATAGAAGGTTGCTTGGTAAGTAGAGACATAATTAAATCAACTTTTTCATTGAGGGAGGTAATTTCCTCGACAGAGTTTACCTTCCTACCTGTTGGAGCGCGTTCGGTGTGCCATTGGGAATAATTGGTGAACAACAATTGGATAATCTTAGTAGGAGGGTAGTACTTCCCTATAAAAGCATCTTTGCACTTATCCCAAGAATCTATGCTATTTCTAGGCAAAGATTGAAACCAGATTTTAGTGTCTCCCCTTAAAGAGAAAGGAAAGAGCTTAAGCTTAACAACATCACCTTCTACTTCTTTATACTTTTGCATATCACATAATTCAACAAAATTATTCAAGTGTAAAGCAGCATCATCTCCAGCACCAGAGAATGGATCTCTCATAACAAGGTTTAGCAAAGCAGGTTTAATTTCATAAGAGGTAGCTGAAGTGGCAAGTGTGGCAATGGGAGTGCAGATAAAGTCCTAATTGTTGTGACTAGTGAAGTCACACAACTTGGTGTTTTCAGTGGAACCCATAGTAGCAGCAAGTGTGGCAGATTTTTTTGTAGTTTTTGATAAAAGACACAAAGATAAAAACTGAAAGATAAACTAACAAGACTAAAAAACAAAGGTAAAGGGTAGTGTGCAACTCCCCTATCTTAGCACTTGGAGTCCCCATCAACTGCGCCAGAAATACTCTTGCTTATTGGCTTCTCGCCCTTCGTTGGTAGGCCCCAAGTGGAAGGCGTGATGCAGTACAGCAGCGAGTTTTCCCTCGGTGAAGATACCAAGGTTTGTCTCCAGTAGGACTCCAGAGATGATAAGTAGGTGTCAGCGCCGCAACTGACGCGGACTTGCACACAGTAACTTTGTTCCCAACGAAGTTCAGAGAGGTTGTCAATCTCTCCGGTCTTTTTGTTCACAAATGATAAAACGCAAGGGATAATGATAACAACTTGAAAGTAAATGTAGAAAAGTAAATATAGCTTGGAAACAATAATGAGGATATGGACCTGGACACGTGATGTTCGCTAGTGATGTCTCTCTCCCAAAAGACGATAAAAATTGCTATGCGAGGTAAACAAATTACAGAAAGGCAATTGACAAGATTATGAACGCACCGCAATGCTAACTATGCTACAAAAGAAAGGAAGAGGTTCAAAAGCACGGGCAGTACGCCAAAATAAGTAGACCGAAATCCATCTGCATCTACTACTAATCATCCACCTTGAGATATCTATCCAGAACATCTCGTTGGTATTAAGTTGCGAGCCCCACCCAAAGTATAAACCCAAAGCAACAGACAACTGCATTAAAAAGAACATTGCGTAAAGTAAACAATCCTTGTAACCGTGGTTACAAGCATCGTTGTTTTCCCCCTTGTGGCAACAGCCCATCCCCTAGACTCATGTTTCTGTCACTCAAGCATGTCATCGGGGAGGCATGAACCCACAATCTAGCACAACGCTCCCTCTTGGAGTCACTACCTACTACTTGGCCAAAGCAATAAACAGCAACGGAGAACATGCAAGAATTACTTAGGAACAAAAATACAAGAGATAAGAATCAAATATATTACTCTATCACAATCTGAACATAATCTCATAATCCATCAGATCCGATCAAACTCAACATAGCAATAGCAGAAATATTACAAAGGTGCCTCGATCATGTAGGGAAGCTCACGAGGTCTAAACAATTAAGATCAAAGAGGTGAGGAGAACATGACATAGCTACTGATCACGGACCCATGGTCCAAGGAAAACTACTCACGAGACATCCGGGGAGCATCCATGGTGGAGAGGAGACTCCCGGAGGTCAATCCTCCCTCCGGCAGGGTGCCAGGAAGAGGTCTTCTGGTGCTCCCGATCTTGGAAGCGCGGCGGCGGCGGAACAGAGGGGATTTCGCGGAATAGGGTTCTTGTTCTGGAGTTTTCCCGTGACGGGGGATAAATAGGCGAAGGGGGGCAGCCAGAGGTGGACCAGGGGCCCCAGGCGCCCCCCTGGCGCGGCCAGGGGTGGGGCCGCGCCGGGTGGCCGCCTGGGCCCCCCTGGCTCCCCTCTGTCCCCTCCCGGGCTCTTCTCGAAGCTTCCGTCACGCTGATTTTTTATCTGAATTTTCCCGAATTTTTCTGGCACTTTTTATATGGGGGAAAACTGAAATAGAAAAACAGCAGAAAACAGGAATTGGCACTGGGGTGCACTGAGTTAATAGGTTAGTCCAAATATGATCAAAAATGTATGAAAGTGTATCTAGATCATAGCAATATCACACAAAACATGCATGGAGCAAGAAGAAATTATCGATACGTTTTGGACGTATCAGTGCCCCCCTTGTGCGGCCAGACCCTGGGGCGCGCCACCAGGGCGCCTGGGCCCCTGGTGGTGGCCCTCTGGCCCCACTCAGGTTCTTCCGGAAGGTTCTTCTGCGCTGATTTTTTATTTGATTTTTCCCGAATTTTTGGAGCACTTTTTATACGGGGGAAAACTGAAATAGAAAAACAACAGAAAACAGGAACTGGCACTGTGGTGCACTGAGTTAATAGGTTAGTCCAAATATGATCAAAAGTGTATGAAAGTGTATCTAGATCATAGCAATATCACACAAAACATGCATGGAGCAAGCAGAAATTATAGATACGTTTTGGACGTATCAACATCCCCAAGCTTAATTCCTGCTCGTCCTCGAGTAGGTAAATGATAACAACATAATTTCTGTGGTGACATGCTAGCAACCATATAAGAACTTTGAAAAGTAAAGCAATCAAGGTTAGAGATTCAATTCAAGTCATAACATGCAAGAGTCTATATTAGCATTGAAACAAGTAATAAAAGAACATTAGGTGCAAGAGCTCTCGCTGTCCGTGACTCGAATGTCTCCAAATGGTGTTTGCGTGCAAGAAGGGGGATAGGGAATACGAGAAAAATAATTATTTGTTGAGAACTCAATCTACTAAAGTTTCACACTTGGTATTTTTCTTGAATCTTATCTTGATTCGTCCCGAGACCACTAGCCAGGTACAAGTCAATTTGATCCACTCCTTTTTCAATATTTTGAGCAGTCATGCAATGGATGAGCGTAAGCACGAGAGTTGACACTTAGGATGGCAAAGAGAGGAGTACAGAGGAGGAGGAGGAAGACAAAAAGAATGAGATAGGCTCACATCAATGAGGACAATCATAGGCAAGAGATGCCAAATGATAGATATGATGTCAGGAGTAGGGATTGCCATGCAACGGATGCACATATGAGCTAGGAAGATCTCTAATGGAACTAGTGGGGGTGCATCTAACTTGCTCGCTCATGAAGACCTAGAGCTCGTTTGATGAGGCTCATCCTTGGAATATGCAAGCCAAGTTCTATAGTGTGAAGGTCCCCACATAGCTATAGGCATAATGATCATCTCTATGGAGTACAAGGATATAGAGGTAGTACTAGTGTGGATCTCTCAAAAGGATAGTAGTGTTGCCCCTTTCTCTCTTTTTATTTCTTTTTTCTCTTTTTTCAATTTTTTTGTATTTTTTGTGGCCTCAATGGCTCTTTCTATTGAACTCTCATTTGTCCTCTTTGGGATCTTTTATTGTGTCCACTTTGGGATCTTTTCCTCACTTAAGGGCAACACTCTATTTTACAAGAAGGTAAATAAGATCATTCACACTTTACAAGGTACTCAAAATCATAAAGAAGATGTAACTATCATGATGTATGCAATGTAT
Organism: Bromus sterilis; assembly: GCA_950022295.1. NCBI lineage: Eukaryota > Viridiplantae > Streptophyta > Magnoliopsida > Poales > Poaceae > Bromus > Bromus sterilis. Next base: position 438,840,522 of record OX465595.1, read on the forward strand.
GTCGCTGCCAGTGTAGCAGGAACATGTATGACATGAAGATCAAGTCATGAAGAGGTGGATGTTGCATGGCAATATATCTCGGAAAGGCTATGGAAAGTCCTTGATAGGTAGGTATGGTGGCTGTTTTGAGGAAAGATATAAGGAGGTTATGATGACAGAGCGTATCATGCAAGGATTTGGATGTACCGGCGAAGGTGGACACCAACTCTCGGAGTGAGAAGAAGGCAATGCACGACACGGGAGAGGCTAGCAAAATATGGGAAGGTGGAAGTGTCAACTTTCAATACTTATATTAGTCCGAAGAACTTACGCACTTATTATCGGTAACTCTCAATCTAATAAGGAGGTTCACAAAGAGACAAGTACCCCGAGGAGGAGTGTATGGGGGTTTGGTTATCCTTGCGCATCCTCGACTCATGGTACGAGAGTGTACTCTAATATTCGATCCCTCCAAAGATTAGTGATCCATCTAGTAGCTAGAGTTCTCAACTAGTTTGGTAGGTTTTGAAAATACACACGGATTGCCCAAAATACGACACCTATCACTAATAGGCTAAAGCTCTTGACACCAAAAGTTCAGACATTACTCACATCAATACCTCAAAACTATTGCAAGTTACTACTAGAATTAAATAGCAACCTCAATTACCTACTTCCAAGACAAAACACTACTCAGTGCAACAACCAACTCTCTTTAACAAGATAAACATGAAAACTAAAAAGAGTTGCAGCAACAAACTAAACAAAAGCCAAGGCTCTTGCTAAAGACAAACTAAGACTAAAACTAAACATGGCAGCAACTACGAAAAGATAAAGAACACACAACAGCAAAAAGATAAGCAGGAAAAATCCTATGATGTGTTCTAGATTGGAATGGAGCGTGTTTCTCTCCCACACAAAGTAAGATGGGGTCTAACTTGTTATGAAAAGCAAGCAAAGCTAAAGAAAACTAAAAACAAAACCTAAGAGCGAGACGCTCCAAGCATAGCACATAACACATGAAGTGATAAAAATATAGTGAGACGAAGGACGAACTGATGATTGTTGATGGAGAAGGGGATGCACGGGGGCATCCCCAAGCTTAGACACTTGAGTCTCCTTGAATATTTAATGGGGATGCATGGGGGCATCCCCAATCTTGAGCGCTTGACACTCCTGGATCTTCTTTCATCATCTTCCATCGCACACTTGAAAACTCCCTTCATACATAACTCATCATAAGCTGATTAGAGAGGTTAGTACCCTTAATTAATAATTTTCGTCCACTGGATATAAAGATATTATTGAAAAGCTACTGTTTCGCAAGAGTGCCAAAAAGTTTTTGCAAAGAAAAAGCAAGCTTAAGGTTTGCAAAAGTTAGGAGAGACAAAACATGGCAGAATCTGTGAAAATCAGAACAGCAGAGAGTAAAGAATTTTTTAGGGGCACTTCTGCAACTCAAATAAAAAAACTCAGAACATACAGAAGTTTCGTAATTGTATAGAGCATACTGTGTAAAAAATTCAGCTGAAAAAGATGAACTGGGATTTTTATGGAATTTTTCTGGTCACGAGGACAGAATCTGTTTTCTGGACAGCATGTCACAACTTTTACTTCCCTTGCCGTAAGAGGCTATAACTTGGCACAAAGTTGAAAAACAAAGATACAATGATGTTTCTACAGAAGTAACAATCACCAAGACACAACAAAAGCAAAAAGAAAAACCTAAATTCGTTGCGGGCTGCCTCCCGAAAGTGCTTCTTTAAAGCCATTAGCTAGGCATAATGCAAAAGAAGAATCAAGTTTTATCAAGAGAATAACTAGCCCGAGTAACGGACTCAAAAGGTAACTTGATTTTCTTTCTAGGGAAGTGTTCCATCCCCTTTTTGAATGGGAATTGGAATTTTATATTCCCCTCTTTCATGTGAATAACCGCACCAACGGTGCGAAGAAAAGGACGTCCCAAAATAATTGGACATAAAGGTTCACACTCTATGTCCATAACAATAAAATCAACGGGAACATAGTTGTCATTGACAATGATAAGAACATCGTTGATCTTCCCCAAAGGTTTATTTACAGAAGAATCAACAAGACGAACACCAAAAGAACAAGGCTCAAAAGGTTTCAATTCAAACTTATCAAATATTCTTTTGGGCATAACAGAGGTACTAGCTCCAACATCACAAAAAGCATAGCAAGAGAAGTTATTTAATTTAATTTTGATCATAGGATCCCAACCATCATCTAGCTTCCTAGGTATGGAGGCTTCTACTCTAAGCTTCTCCTCCCTAGCTTTGATAAGAGCTTTTGTGATATGCTCCGTGAAGGCAAGATTAAGTGTGCTAGTGTGGGGGTCTCTAGACATTTTGTGTAGTAAGCTAATAACTTCTGAGAGGGTACAACTATCAAAATCAATATCACTACTATCAAAGGTGGTAGTAGTGTCATCTAGGCTCACTTGTTTGAAACCCTCTATGTTCAGAGGAGTTTCTTTGTCTACGGTTGAGGTATTAGCATCACCATTAATAGGTCCAATGGGACTAGGAGTGCATTGGGTGCTAATAGTTTTAGTGTCCTCAACAATTTGGATAGTGGCAACTGTGTGGTGTGTAGGAAGGCTCTTAATTCTATCCTCTTCCTCCTTTTCTCTAGCCCATCTTTCTTTGAGTTTAGCCATCATCCTAATGTTTTCATTAATTTGTAACTGGATAGCATTAATAGGAGTGGCCTTATTCTCCTCAAGGGGGGAGGTTCTAATTTTAAGCATCTCAATATCAAGGGCTAAGCTTTCTACCTTCAAAGAGAGATTATCTATTTTAGCTAATTTCTCCTCAACATTTTTGTTGAAGGCTTTTTGGGTAGTGATAAAGTCTCTAAGAATGCTTTCTAATTCAGAAGAGGGGTTCTTGTTGCTAGGGTAAGTGTTGTTGTTCCCATAATTGGATGGAAACGGTCTAGGATTGCTAGCAAAATTTCCCCTATAAGCATTGTTGTTGAAGTTGTTTCTAGCAATAAAGTTCACATCTACTTGTTCTTGAGCAACAAAAGAATTTAAAGGAACATCATGAGGATCAATAGAGGGTTGCTTGGTAAGTAGAGACATAATTAAGTCAACTTTTTCATTGAGGGAGGTAATTTCCTCGACAGAATTTACCTTCCTACCTGTTGGAGCACGTTCGGTGTGCCATTGGGAATAATTGGTCATCATCTGATCGAGAAGCTTTGTGGCAGCACCAAGTGTAGTTGACAGAAAGGTTCGTCCCACGGCCGAATCTAACAGGTTCCGCGAGGTAAAGTTCAAGCCTGCATAAAAAGTCTGGATAACCATCCAAGTAGTCAAACCATGTGTAGGACATTTCTTAACAAGAGATTTCATTCGTTCCCAAGCTTGGGCAACGTGTTCATTATCCAATTGCTTAAATTTCATAATATTACTCCTCAACTGGATAATCTTAGCAGAAGGGTAGTACTTCCTTATAAAAGCATCTTTGCACTTATCCCAAGAATCTATGCTATTTCTAGGCAAAGATTGAAACCAGATTTTAGCATCTCCCATTAAAGAGAAAGGAAAGAGCTTGAGCTTAACAACATCACCTTCTACTTATTTATACTTTTGCATATCACATAATTCAACAAAATTATTCAAGTGTAAAGCAGCATCATCTCCAGCACTAGAGAATTGATCTCTCATAACAAGGTTTAGCAAAGCAGGTTTAATTTCATAAGAGGTAGCTGAAGTGGAAGGTGTGGCAATGGGAGTGCAGATAAAGTCTTGGTTGTTGTGACTAGTGAAGTCACACAATTTGGTGTTTTCAGTGGAACCCATAGCAGCAGCAAGTGTGGCAGGTTTTTTTTGTAATTTTTGATAAAAGACAAAAAGATAAAAACTGAAAGATAAACTAACAAGACTAAAAAACAAAGGTAAAGGGTAGTGTGCAACTCCCCTATCTTAGCACTCGGAGTCCCCGTCAACGGCGCCAGAAATTCTCTTGCTTAGCGGCTTCCCGCCCTTCGTTGGTGAGCCCCAAGTGGAAGGCGTGATGCAGTTTAGAAGTGAGTTTCCCTCGGTGAGGATACCAAGGTTTGTATCCCGTAGGACTCCGGATATGATAAGTAGGTGTCAGCGGCACGACTGACGTGGACCTGCACACAGACACAGATAACTTTGTTCCCAACGAAGTTCAGAGAGGTTGTCAATCTCTCCGGTCTTGTTGTTCACAAAGGGTAAAACACAAGTGATAATGATAGCAAGTAAAAGAAGAAAAGTAAAGATAGCCTGGAAACAATAATAAGGATATGGACCGGGATACGTGATGTTCGCTAGTGATGTCTCTCTCCCAAAAGACGATAAAACTGCTATGCGAGGTAAAAAAATTACAGAAAGGCAATTGCCAGGATTATGAACGCACCGCAATGCTAACTATGCTACAAAAGAAAGGAAGAGGTTCAAAAGCACGGGCAGTACGCCAAGGTAAGTAGACCGAAATCCATCTGCATCTACTACTAATCATCCACCTTGAGATATCTATCCTGAACATCTCGCTGGTATTAAGTTGCGAGCCCCACCCAAACTGTAAACCCAAAGCAACAGACAACTGCAATAAAAGAACTTTGCGTAAAGTAAACAATCCTTGTGACCGCGGTCACAAGCACCGTTGTTTTCCCCCTTGTGGCAACAACACATCCCCTAGAATCATGTTTCTGTCACTCAAGCGTGTCATCAGGGAGGCATGAACCCACAATCTAGCACAACGCTCCCTCTTGGAGTCACTACCTACTACTTGGCCAAAGCAATAAACAGCAACGGAGAACATGCAAGAATTACTTAGGAACAAAAATATAAAAGATCAAAACCAAATATATTACTCTATCACAATCTGAACATAATCTCATAATCCATCAGATCCGATCAAACTCAACATAGCAATAGCAGAAATATTACAAAGGTGCCTCGATCATGTAGGGCAGCTCACGAGGTCTAAACAATGAAGATCAAAGAGGGGAGGAGAACATCACATAGCTACTGGTCACGGACCCATGGTCCAAGAAGAACTACTCACGGGACATCCGGGGAGCATCCATGGTGGAGAGGAGACTCCCGGAGGTCAATCCTCCCTCCGGCAGGGTGACGGGAAGAGGTCTTCTGGTGCTCCCGATCTTGGAAGCGCGGCGCCGGCGGAACAGAGGCGAGTTCGCGGAATAGGGTTCTTGTTTTGGAGTTTTCCCATGACGAGGGATATATAGGCGAAAGGGGGCAGCCAGAGGTGGGCCAGGGGCCCGAGGCGCCCCCCTGGCGCGGCCAGGGGTGGGGCCGCGCCAGGTGGCCGCCTGTCCCCCCCCTTGGCCCCCCTCTGGCCCCTCCCGAGCATTTCTCGAAGCTTCCGTCATGCTGATTTTTTATCTGAATTTTCCCGAATTTTTCTGGCACTTTTTATATGGGGGAAAATTGAAATAGAAAAACAGCAGAAAACAGGAACTGGCACTGGGGTGCACTGAGTTAGTAGGTTAGTCCAATTATGATCAAAAATGTATGAAAGTGTATCTAGATCATAGCAATATCACACAAAACATGCATGGAACGAGCAGAAATTATAGATACGTTTTGGACGTATCAGCTATCAACCTCCAAGTCAACATAAGAAGGAGATCGACAGCTCCCTTGAAGGTGCAGAAGCAAGCCATCCAAGCCACGCTCAGAGACAATGGCAAAAAAGGAGAGGGAAGAAGGATGCGATTGGCGCTTTGGCCACGAACACGTAAAATAAAATCATAACGTCAGAATCCCTCCTCCAAGGGAGAGGAGGAAGGCACTGGCGCCGTACCATGGCGACCACCACGGCAGGAGCGTGGCGTACGGCCACCACGGCTACGGCGAACACGGCTTCGGCCAACGCCTCGCCTGGGAATCATGAGCAAAAGAAGAGATGAAGGAAGAGGAAAAATAGCGAGTTGGATAGAGGCGTGGAAAAGAAAGGCTTATTTATAGATCAATAATCTTCAAAGGACAAAGAAGCCAAGACGATAGCAGCAATTAATTCAAAGACCAAGCGTCCCAAGCCGTCTCGGAATCTTACTCCCATTGGGAGAGTACATATTAAGAGTCCCAGGTGCTCCCTCACCTAAAGGTCAGCCACGTGCTCGAGTGACCACTCGCACTTATGAGAGTCTCGGGTGCTCCCTCAACCCGACGTAAGACAAACAAACATTCGCCAAGAGCATATGGCGCTAAGAGTCTCGGGTGCTCCCTCACCTGAAGAGCCGAAACAATATTCGAGTGATTACTCGCGAATAACCCCCCGACTGAGAACTTGAAAACAAAGCTCCTCGGGTGAATGAGTGAACAGCTCGCTTGATGTTTTGTTCCAAGCGGGTGCAATGCTATAAGGCTCCGCGCCTCAAAAACACACATTCCTGGAACACGATACACTGTGCCCAGATGCCACGCAAGATTAGCGTGTAGGTAAGACCCCGCTGCGAAGTACGGCCGGGCTGGGACTTGCCGAAGAGCGATTTCACTCCCAACCTTTCCCATGCGTAGAGCATGATAGAAAAGCCGGGCGTACGCGCCTTAGGCTACACACATTACTGGCGGAAAATGAACACCATAAGACCTGAAGCGGCCGGACTTTTGCTCGACACCAGTGTTCCAAGCTCACGTCGAGGGACGTGGGTTTGATTGGGCTACTGCGGTATTTGCCCTAGTGCAATTCACCAAGGCTCGACCCGTCGACTCCTTGGGCCCTTTCAGCTTAGCATCCCTCGAAACAGGTTTTTTCATGGCCACCAGACTGCCAGCGACCCGCGGATGAACCGTGCATATCAATGAACGACGAATGAATGTACTCGAGTCCCTGCGCGACTCTTCGAGTCCCCCAGGCACTCGGGGGCTACTGACGAGGGGGTGACCCCACGACTCCTACGGATGAGCCTACCTGGTGTCCATGAAGGCAGAAGGCCATCAAGATACGGCCTCGGCCCACTAGTTCGCACCGACGTAGAAGTCCTCGACTCACAAGGAAGGTGCGGAAACCTGCCGTACGGAGCAAGCTAGGGTTAGGAAAGTTTACCTATACGCGTAGATGAACTCCCCGAGACCTAGCCCGGTATATAAGGGCTAGGAGGGGCGACGCCAAAGACATCGAATCTCACCTGTAACCCTAGCCTTGAGCGCTCCAGCCTTGGCCTCCACTGTAATCGCATCTCTCCAATCAATAATATCGAGCAGGAGCGAGCCTTCCTGTTTGCCGACGAGCTATCGTCCAACCTGTGCCTCTCATGACTAACCCAGGGTCCCTGACCATGGGATTTTCCGGGGTTGATCCCCGTCAAAGACTCATATTTGTAAGGGGCAACATCAATATTTTTAATAAGAGAAGTAGTTTCATAGGCACCCTTATAAGCAACAAATTCATCGATTAGCTCTGCATCATCAAAATCATAATTTCTCTTAGCATAAGAAGCTAAAGTTTCATCATCATTGTACTCACATTGGAAAGCAAGGTGTTTGTGCCTCATAAAGCAGCAAGATTCATCCCCGCAGAAAGATATATTATATACTGAGCACAAGTTTCTAGCATAATCATACAACTGGTGTATTTGTTTCCATAAGTGTATCCCCTTTTGAGACAAGCGGTGTTCCTTGTACCACTTTTGTTGATCCTCGGTGAATCCTCCATGCCAATAAGATCTGGTTTCAAAGAAGCCAGACATTGATTGGCAAGTAAGGAACTAGACATGCTATTTTTTTTGAATTTTTGATAAAGGACAAGAAGATAAAAACTAAAAGGTAAACTAACAAGACTAAAAAGCAAAGATAAAAGATAGTGTGTGACTCCCCTACCTTGAAGAGTGGACTCCCCGGCAACGGCGCCAGAAATTTGCTTGATACACGAGATAACTTCTCGCCCCTCGTTGGTTACCCCAAGTGGAAGGTGAGATGTAGATAGCAACAAGTTTCCCTTAGCGAAGATGCTAAGGTTGAATGTCGAACCAATAGGACTCCAATGGATACAAGTAGGTGGTGAAGTGAACAATGGCGCCGTTCACAACTCTAAGTTGCTTACTTCACCTAGACCTGCACACACAACAGATAGCTTTGCTCCCAACGAGTACAGAGGAGTTGTCAATTCCTCCGGCCTTGTTGTTTACAAAGGATAAAACACACGGAATAATAATGATAGTGATAGCTACGGAAAATTAAATACTAAAAGTAAATTGAAGGTGTAAACAGTGTTGGAAATATGGACCGGAGTACTATGATGTTCACTAGTGATGTCTCTCTCCCAAAAGACGATAAAATAGCCATGTGAGGTAAACAAATTACAGCTGGGCAATTGACAGGATTATGTGCGCACACCAATGCTAATTATGCTGAACAGAAAGGAAGAGGCTCAAAAGCATGGGCAGTACGCCAAGACAAGTAGACCGAAATCCATCTGCATCTACCTACTAATCATCCACCTTGAGATATCTATCCAGAACATCTCGCTGGTATTATGCTAAACAGAAAGGAAGAGGCTCAAAAACATGGGCAGTACGCCAAGACAAGTAGACCGAGATCCATCTGCATCTACCTACTAATCATCCACCTTGAGATATCTATCCAGAACATCTCGCTGGTATTAAGTTGCGAGCCCCACCCAAAGTGTAAACCCAAAGCAACAGACAACTGCATTAAAAAGAACTTTGCGTAAAGTAAACAATCCTTGTAACCGCGGTTACAAGCACCGTTGTTTTCCCCCTTGTGGCAACAGCACATCCCCTAGACTCATGTTTCTGTCACTCAAGCGTGTCATCGGGGGGGGGGGGGGGGGGTGATGAACCCACAATCTAGCACAACGCTCCCTCTTGGAGTCACTGCCTACTACTTGGCCAAAGCAACAAACAGCAACGGAGAACATGCAAGAATTACTTAGGAACAAAAATATAAGAGATAAAAACCAAATATATTACTCTATCACAATCTGAACATAATCTCATAATCCATCAGATCTGATCAAACTCAACATAGCAATACAGAAATATTACAAAGGTGCCTCGATCATGTAGGGCAGCTCACGAGGTCTAAACAATGAAGATCAAAGAGGGGAGGAGAACATCACATAGCTACTATCGGGGGATTGGTACCCGGGTAGGCTAACCCAAGCGGAAGTAACCTTTCAAGACAAGGATGGGCCGATTGGACCGCAGCTGGGCCGAGCTGGGCAGATGTACGACCGATTGCTCCAAGGCAATCAGCCGTATGAAATGCCAGCAGTCGGCCCAGGCGCAATCGGCCCACCCTTTCCTTCACCAAGACAATCATCCGATTGGTCGGCAGCTGGTCCGGGGTTGATACCTAGCAAGCCGATTGCCCAGAGCAATCGACCTCGCCAGGAACCACCAGTCGGACCAGGCGCAATCGGAACTACCTACCACCCAGTCGGGGTTATGATTACGAGGTCATAAATGCCATATCCCGAGATATCTGGGTGGCAGGAAGGCCAAGTCACGTCGAGGATTTGCTGGAGATACGGTGTCGACCTCCCTGCCGATTCCGCGGACAGGCCGACAAGACCATACTCCCTAGCTCCACTATTCATCCCTACATCCTACAAGCCTACAGCATGGGCCGCCGCTCGTAGGCTCCGGATCACCCGGAGAGGAGCAGTCGGTGAGCCCAGGACGATTAGAGGATGACATCTGGGCCCATTCGGCAATGAAGTTACCGAAGTACCCTGGGCTCACACTATAAGAGCCAGGGTACCCCTCCTGCGTGAGGGACAATCCGCACTAGAGCACCATAACTCATTTCCCCCCAGTTCATTCACCGCTCGTAGTTACTCCTCAGGGAAGCAGGTGAGAACCTTGCCCACGGCGGCGGAGCTCACCTTCCCCTGAGAAGATAGAGAAGCAGTTATTGTAGTCAGATCATTGATATACAAGAGACAAGCAGGAGTAGGGGTGTTATCTCTCCGGAGAGCCCGAACCTGGGTACATCGTGGTGTCTTCACCGTGCTTGTGCCCAACCCGATTCCGGCACCATCGACATCTTCTCCCTCGAGTCTTCCCCCTCACTTTAGCCATCCCATGGCATCTGGCGTTACATATCGACGACAGTTGGCGCCCACCGTGGGGCAGACCGAGGCGTCGACTGGAGTAAAGATCCGGATGGGATTTTCCTCTGCATCGGGCGGGAGCCACGCCTCTGGCCTGATTCTAAGGCGTGGGGCAATCGACTATGTGGTGGACTACTCGGCGCGGTACGGGGCTGGAGCACCCCTGCCGCCCGGCGTGTCGCTGCAAGTTGGCATTCATCGCCTCTTCATCGGCAGCTTCCCCGAAGCGTATCCTAGAGATATTCGCATCTTCTCGTGTGCCACGGATCCGCTCCCGACCAGGGGCTGCAGCGCAGCGCCTGGCAGAGAGAGAGGCCGAGTGCACGCTGCCGTCATGATGGCGGGAGCATCTTCATCCACTAACCGAGATCCAGCGAGTGCGGCTAGAAAGGCCAAGGAGGTGGCTGATGCCGCAGAGCGAATCGGCACCAGTGCGTTGCGGGATGTGTTATACACACCCGTGAACAGGAATGGTGATCCGGAGCTGGTGCACACGGAGCTGGAAACAGCACGGCTCGCCCTGGCTCGCAGAGCTGAGCAAGTGTTAGCAGAAGAGCGCAGGTTGGGAGCCATCACAAGGGAGTACAATGCAGCGCATGCAGGACCACGTCGGCCGATTGAGCCCGCGGTCCTGGAAGATCTGAGAAGCCGAGGTAGGGCAGTCAACCAGCAGCTGTCGGGAGCCGAGCAACCGGAGCGTCCGAGAAGGCCGGTTTAACCGGAGCAACCGGCGCAATCGGCATTCATCCAAAGGCCAGCTTACAACACACCAGACAAGAACTTGAGAGCAGCCGAGCAGATAGCGCTTGAGCTAGAGGACCTGGAAGGAGATGAGCGGCGTGAGCAGTCGCGCCGAATGCGTGAGCTGATAGCAGCCGCAAAGGAGCAGAGGCTCGTAGCAACGGGCAATCAAAATGCAGAACCAGAGGCGTCAAGAGGAACTGTGAGGCCGAATGCGGGAGCTAGTCAGCGACCGAATGCATCGCGCCAGAACAAGCACCAACCCGCGCCATCTCGGCACGAGAGTAAGGTTAGAAGCAATCGGCCACCCCCAGCAGCAGGCAGAAGAATGGAAGAGCCAGCTGTCAACAGCAGGCGCAATGAAATGCCACAACAATCGGCGCCAAGACCGGCAATTAGTGCTCGACTTGGCCCTCGCCAAATCGGCCAAAATGATGCAAGGCATCGCATTGAGCTCCTGGAGAAGGAGGCTCAGAAAGACGAAGAAGGAGAAGCTGGCCCGCCATGTTTCGGTCATCGCATTCGGACGGAAAAATTCCCCAAAGGCTTCACGCTGCCGAGAGACACTCCCAAGTACAATGGTTCTGTGAAGCCTGAAGACTGGCTATCTGATTACCTGACAACAGTTCGCATCGCAGGAGGCAATCGGCGTGTAGCAGTCCGCTATGCACCTTTGATGCTGCAGGGGTCGGCTCGGACATGGTTGAACAGTTTGCCCAAGGACAGTGTAAATTGCTGGGAGGATTTCACGACCGCATTCATCCACAACTTCACGAGCACATACGAGAGGCCCAATCTCCCGCGGCAGTTAGCTCTGTGTGTGCAAGGCAAGGACGAACCCCTCCGAGATTACTTATCTCGGTGGATCAAGCTGAAGAATTCATGCGAAGGAGTCCACGAGATTCAGGCCATTCATTATTTTACTGATGGATGCCTAGCTGATTCAATGTTGAAGCACAAGCTGCTCCGCAAAGACTTCACATCGCTCGCCGAGCTCATGAAGGTGGCAAATGCGTTCGCTATGTCCGATTCTGCGATGCGTCCTATCCAACTCGGAGTTGGAGGGGTGATCCAGTCACCAGGGGCTCCGCAGTCAGACACAGGGAACCAAGGCCTCAGTCGGAAGGAAAGGAGGGAGAACAACCGCAACAACAACAACCACAACCAGCAGAACAGTGGTAAGGGCAAGGATGAGCAGCCCGATACTCAGTATGGCAGTCGGCAGGTGGCCGCTGTCCAGAATGAGGAAGATCCAGCAGCTGCAGGAGGCAGTCAGAAGATGAGACCAAACGTGAGACCCCCGGGACAGATGAAACCCAAGTACACGTTCGAGGACATGCTGGACGCGCCATGTAAGTTGCACAGCACGCCGGGCAGGCCGTCTGCGCACACTACTCGGCAGTGTCACTTTGTGAGAAGAATTGCGAAGGGAGAAGCTTTACCACCTCCACCACCACCACCACCCCAGAACAGAGGACCACCTCAGCAGCAGAACCAATTCCCGCAGCAAGATTCCGCCTACATGATTTTGACCAGCGAGTCCGTGGACAAGGGCAGTCGGAGAGCTCGAGCAGCGGAAGTTAATGCCACCATGCCACCAACTCCCCAGTTTGTGCATTGGTCCGAATGTCCTATATCCTGGGACAGGGCAGATCATCCCACCATTTTGCCGAATCCGGGCAACTATCCGCTGGTGGTGGACGCTCTGTTCGCAGGACCAAGGTTTTCATGCAAATTTTCCTGAGTGCTTGTTGATGGAGGAAGCACAATCAACATTCTGTATAGAGATACAATGGTCAAGCTAGGGCTTACAGAGAGAGATCTAGAGCGCAGTCGGACGACTTTCCACGGGATTGTCCCGGGATTGTCTTGCACCCCCATGGGCCGCATTCGGCTGGACGTCATATTCGGCACGGAGGAGAATTTCAGAAGGGAGCCGATTTGGTTTGAGGTCGCCGACCTCAGCAATCCTTACCATGCTCTGTTGGGGTTGCCGGCCTTCGCCAAGTTCATGATCAATGCACAACAGACATACCTGAAGATGAAGATCCCAGGGCCAAACGGTGTCATCGCGGTCACCGGGGACTTCAGGAAGTACCTCGAGTGCACATCCGCTGGCAGCAGTTTGGCTGACTCATTAGTGGTCGAGACGGAGAAGCGTCAGCTCAGCAAAGTGATCGCAATGGCGCAAGCACAGAACAAGAATCCACTCCCAGTCGGCCCGGCAAAGAGAGTAGATGAGGAATCGGTGTTTCAGTCGGCCAAGGACAGCAAGAAGATCGCTCTAGATCCCTCCGACTCAACCAAGTTTGTTGTAGTCGAAGCAGGACTCAGCGATAAATAGGAAAGCGCGCTCGTCGAGTTTCTCCGTGAGAATCGGGACATCTTTGCATGGTCTCCACAGGGCATGCCTGGTGTGCCGAGAGAACTCGCCGAGCACAAGTTGCACATCCGGCCAGGCTCGAAGCCGGTCAAGGAACCCTTGAGACGTTTTTCCGAGGACAAGAGAAGGGCAATCGGCGAAGAAGTGGCGAAGCTGCAGGCTGCAGGTTTCATCATGGAGGTATTTTACCCCGAGTGGCTGGCGAATCCAGTCCTCGTCATGAATAAGAACAAGACTTGGCGCATGTGTATAGATTACACTTGCCTGAACAAGGCATGCCCAAAAGATCCGTTTGCTCTGCCCCGTATTGATCAAGTGATTGATTCTACGGCCGGCTGCGAGCTGTTATCCTTTCTGGATGCTACTGCTGGGTATCACCAGATCAAATTGGCTGTGGAAGATCAGATAAAAAGGCATTCATAACCCCCTTCGGAGCCTATTGCTATATCACCATGCCGTTTGGTCTGAAGAATGGAGGTGCCACTTATCAGCGCACGATTCAGAGATGCACACACTCTCAGCTCGGCAGAAATCTCCATGTTTACGTGGACGATTTAGTGGTGAAGTCGGCAAAGGGAATCACACTGTTGGATGATCTGAGGGAAACATTTGTAAACCTGAGAACTTATCAGATCAAGCTCAACCCGGAGAAGTGCGTAATTGGAGTTCAAGCCGGCAAACTCTTGGGGTTTCTCGTTTCCGAGAGAGGAATCGAATGCAACCCTGAGAAGATAGCCGCAATAGAGCGCATGGAGCAGCCCAAAACCCTGAAGCAAGTGCAGAAGTTCACCGGTTGTCTCGCATCCCTCAGCCGATTCCTCAGTCGGCTGGGTGAAAAAGCAATCCCGTTGTACCAATTGATGGAAAAAAACGGAGAAGTTCACTTGGACCCCTCAAGAAAATGAAGCATTCCGAGAGCTCAAGCGCATGCTTTCCACGACACCGATTCTGGCTGCCCCGATTGAAAAGGAACCAATGATGTTATACATCGCGGCAACCAATCGGGTGATTAGTGCAGTTATGGTGGTGGAGCGGCCCGAGAAGAACAAGGCACAGCAAATTCAGCGTCCAGTATACTACATCAGCGAAGTGCTCTCGACATCGAAGCAGAACTACCCTCACTATCAGAAGATGTGCTATGGAGTATACATGGCAGCCAAGAGGTTGAAGCCATACTTTCAAGCTCACTTGATCACCGTCGTCAGTTCGGCTCCTTTGGCCGACATCATGGGAAGCAGAGATGCAACCGGAAGGGTGGCGAAGTGGGCAATCGAAGTCGCTAGTCATGGCATCCAATATGAGCCGAGAACGGCAATCAAGTCACAAGCATTGGCCGATTTCCTAGTGGACTGGGCTGAGACTCAGTACATGCCACAACTCCCAATGTCGGATTCCTGGCGAATGCATTTCGACGGCTCCAAGATGAAGAATGGCCTAGGGGCTGGGGTGGTGCTCACTTCACCAAGAGGAGATCAACTGCAATATGTGCTCCAGATTCACTTCGCAACATCAAACAACATCGCCGAATACGAAGCCCTTGTGCATGGCATCAAGCTCGCCAAGGAAATCGGTATTCGGAATATCGAGTGCTTTGGTGATTCCGACCTGGTGGTACAGCAGTGCTCGGGCACTTGGGATGCAAAGGATGCTAACATGGCAAGCTATCGCTTCCTGGTGCAATAGATCAGCGGGTATTTTGAAGGTTGTGAGTTCCATCATGTGCCAAGAGCAAACAACGAAGCAGCAGATGGATTGTCCAAGCTCGGCTCAACAAGACAAGCAATCCCACCAGGCGTATCGTTGGAACACATCAAGAAGACGTCCATCATACCATCTCCAGAGTCGGAGTCCATCTTTATCTCGGAGACCGATCTTGAAGCATTAAGAAAGGAAAAAGAGGTTCAACCGGCCAAGCCAGCAACCATGAAGAAGCAGTCAGGCGCTCAGGGTGTCTCGGCAACAGCACCAAGGGCTTCCGACTGCAGGCCAGGGGCTGCAGAGGAATAAGAGAAGAGCAAAGCCAGAGGGAAGCGAGTAGAGGCTGCGCCCGAAGGCACAACCTCCGAAGAACCAATGACATCAAAAATGGCCGATTGCAATGATGAAGCTCCGACTCCAGGGGCTGCCGAATGCGTGCCAGGCGCCGCAGTCGGCAGTTCAGAAGCGGAGATAGAGATGGCAGAAGTACAAGAGGCCGAGATCATGGAGGCCAGTGGTCAAGAAACTGAGGTCCAAGAAGAAGTCCCACCCCAGCATGCAGTAGTAATGGCAGTGGTCAGTGCGCCATCATGGGCACAGCCGATTAGAGATTTCCTAGCAGACGAAGTCCTCACAGAAGATTTGGCAGAGTCAAGGCAAATCAGCCGCCGATCTTGGGCATACACAATAATCAACAATGAGTTGATGCGCAAGAGTGCGACTGGTATCCTCCAGAGATGTGTGGAAGAGGACAGAAGCTTGGAACTGCTCAGAGACATTCATCAAGGTGAATGCGGTCATCATGCGTCTGCAAAGGCCATTGCCAACAAAGCATTTCGACATGGTTTCTACTTGCCGACTGCCCTTGCAACGGCTGAAAATCTGGTGAAGTACTGCAAGGGTTGTCAGCGTTTCAAGGCAAAAAGTCATCAGCCAGCATCGGCACTTAAGACAATCCCAATAGCATGGTCGTTTGCAGTGTGGGGTTTGGACATGGTCGGACCGTTCAAGAGAGCTCGAAGTGGCATGACACATCTTCTGGTTGCAGTGGACAAATTTACCAAGTGGATTGAAGCTAGACCGATCAAGAAGCTGGATGGGCCGACTGCAGTTAGGTTTGTGGCCGACATTGTATGCAGATATGGTGTGCCCAACAGCATCATCACCGACAACGGCACAAACTTTGCGAAGGGTGCACTGACCCGATATGCATCTCAGCAGGGCATTCGGCTTGATCTCGCGTCGGTGGCGCACCCGCAATCAAACGGTCAAGTCGAAAGAGCAAATGGACTAATCCTGTCGGGTATCAGGCCCAGATTGGTAGAGCCACTCGAGAGGGCACCCGGAGCATGGATTGAAGAGCTTCCCGCAGTACTGTTCAGCTTAAGGACCACACCAAACAGGTCGACTGGATTCACTCCTTTCTTCCTAGTGTACGGTTCAGAGGCAGTCATCCCGTCCGACATCGAGTTCGACTCACCTCGGCATGCCCTGTACACCGAAGAAGAAGCCAGAGTGGCACGAGAAGACGGCATCGACCTCAAAGAAGAAGCTTGCCTGTTGGCCTTGTCGAGGTCAGCAGTCTATCAGCAGAAGTTGCGGCACTACCACAGCAAGAAGATTCGTCCTCTCGCTTTCCGAGAAGGAGACATGGTGCTACGCCGAATCCAGAAGTCAGATGGGCAGCACAAGCTATCCTCACCTTGGGAAGGGCCATTCGTTATCAGCAGAGCGCTCAAGAACAATTCCTATTATCTGATCGACTGCACCAAGGGCACTCGGCACAAGGACACGTCAGGAGCAGAGACGGAGCGGCCGTGGAACGCCGAGTTGTTATGTCCGTTCTATAGTTGAGCGGCAGAAGTTTATGTAAGCCATTCGGCAAACAATCAGTAAAAGTTATCATGCCTCTGAAAATGAGCACTCGAGTGTCTTTGTATAATTTCATTCAAAAAGCTAGCCACGATCGGCGACGCTCAGTCATACCCGAGATGTGTATAACACACCCGGGGACTGGCCGACCACGAGGTCAAGAAAATAAGCCATCGCGGCACGGGGACTGCAGGCTGACACTCAATCGGACACCTAGCTTGAGCACAAATCACTAAAAGGTTTGTGGCATTGAGAAGGGTCGCGATTGGGGCAGTCGGCAGTGCGAATCCTCGGGAAACAATCCGAAACAGGCCACCAAGGGCACGTTCGATGAGACAAAGCTACCGATTGCGCTGCGAACCAGGACATCGAGCCCGGTAGCGCGCAATCGGCGCCTACTATTGCAGAATCCTTTGCGTTAAAATCCTGTTGTGTAAAAAATAAAAAATTATCGAACCTTGGCTGGTAGTCTACCGTTGATCCGATTGCAGACCGCATGACGGCAGCAGGGTCGACACGGTAGACATCCCCAAGTGTAGCCGATAAAGGAAACCAACAAAGACGCAAAGTTGATCGCACAAGTAAAAGCAAAAGCCAAGCAATCGGATCGAATAAGAAATAGCAGGCCCAAGGCCGAATAAGTGCATTACATCGAAGTAACACCCAGTGGGTACCGACAGAATTAAAATTGTGTCTTACAAAATAAGATAAAACCGATCTAGTATCGGCAAGCTACAGCAAGTAACACAGTTGATAGCATGACTTAGGCAGTTGGAGGCACTGAGCTAGAAGACGGAGCAGTCGGATCCGATTGCGCTTCAGAAGTTGTGGCACCAGTCTGCTTGGATCGTGGAGATGTTTGAGATGAGCCGCTGTCGGAGAGCTCTTCGGCCAGGCCAGAGATTGTAGGAGCGGGAAGCGGGTTCCCTCCCTCGTCGAGATACGAAGTATACTCGTATGGAGAGAACCAATTTACCATAGTGCTGGCTAGCCGGTTGACTTCGGCATAGGTCTTCTCAAGCAGATCGGAGGCGCTTTCTCGGAGGCTGTAAAGTTGGGAGGTTTTCACCTGAGGGTACCAGCTCAGCACGGTCTGAAGGGCGGTTTCTGCGCCAGTCCGACCGGCAGAGTTCAGCAGCACATCGACTCGCTGTGGGATGGCCTTCAGGAGGGTCTGAGTCTGCTCAGTGGTAGCATTCGGAGCTTCCCCCTGGTCAGAATCTTCTTCATCTTGTATTTCCCCCTCGTTGATCTCGGCAGAGGAGTCAGCAGCATTCTTCATCTTCTGAAGTCCGACCTTAAGCTCAGTCGGCGACCACAATGATTCAGCAATCTTCAGGATGCCGAGCTTGAAGGACAGGGCAATGCCCTTGATAACAGGAATGCGGGCTTCGGTGCCAATCAGATATTCATGCCGGGTCTAGACGTTATCTTCACGGTCGCGGGTCCCTCTGGCGGCAATGGTGTCCTCTCGGGACTTGGCGACGGCCGCATAGGCAGCTGCTTCGGACTCGGGCCAAGCTTCTGTGTCACGAAAAGGAAGTATGAGCAATAAGATAAGAGAGGAGGGCAATCGGAAAGCGCATAAGGTGCAAGAAACACTCACCGCTAAGAAGTACGTCTATTTCGATCATTGTATCACAGAAGCCCTTGGCTCGGCGGCGCTGCCGGGTGGTCTCCTCATAGCTGCGTTTCTCCAATTCTTCAAACTTGGCAACATGTTCATCGCGATCTCGCCGAATGGAGTCACGGGCGGCGACTGCTTCATCCCTTTCAGCTTGCAAGGCCTCTCGGGCGGCAACAGCAGCATCTCTCTCGGCAATGAGGCCATCACCGGCAGCCGTCACGGCAGCGATGTCGGCCAAATGTTTTCTCTCAAGGGCGGCCATTTCCGAGCGAAGACCCTGGATAGTCCGATTGAGATCGTTTTCTACTCCCTGCAGTCGGGTCGCTTCTTCCTTGGCTTTGGCGAGTGCTGGACCATACTGGTCAAGTTCTGCAGTCAATTCAGCAATTCGGCCCTGAAGATCATCTACCATGGGAGAAGAAGCTAGTAGAGAGCATGAAAATATGAGAACAAAAGCAAATGTTTAATCGGAGGGAAGGCGGAGAGGGTAGAGAAGTTACCTTTCAGTTTAGCAATCTCAGCCGACTGGTTGTTGACCTGCAGCTGGGCCTGGGCAAGAGTTCGGAGGCTGGCAGTGTATGCATCAAGGAGCTTCTCGAAGACCTCACGTTTTTCTTCCATAACAGCCTGAGAGGAACAGCAAGATGGGATTAGAGACACGGCAGTCAGCAAAATCAGTTAAAGATCTGAACCGATTGCAACCAATCGGCCCGAATCTCGGGGACTACACCCAGTGGGTGCGCTTGCGCGCACCCACCGGAAGGAAAGTTTCCCGATTGAGGAAGGCAAGCGATAAAGCAAAATCAGTTAAAGATCCGAACCGATTGCAAACAATCGGCCCGAATCTCGGGGAATACACCCAGTGGGTGCGCTTGCGCGCACCCACCGGAAGGAAAGTTTCCCGATTGAGGAAGGCAAGCGATAAAGCAAAATCAGTTAAAGATCTGAACCGATTGCAACCAATCGGCCCGAATCTCGGGGACTACACCCACCGGAAGAAAAGCCTCACGAGCAAAAGAAAGACATAAAGAGAAAGCCAAGGGTTACCGTGTGATGAGAGGTGAGCTGTTGGAGGTCCCGGGAAAGGGCGGCGGCAAAATTATTCACCCGGCTCAGAGCAGTCGTCACAGGGTCTTGAGGACGATGCGAGGCGTCAGGCTCGGTGCCGACGTGACGGGCTCGAGAGTACTCGGCCCGGAATTGATCCACCGAGCGCATAAGAATTTCCGAGGCAGAAGAGGTCGGCGTTGGCACTGCAGTCTGAGTAGCGGTGGGAGCAGCGGCAATAAGGGCCGGGGGCGTCGGCGTCACCTGAGGGCCAGAGGAACCCGATTGTGGCGGCGGCGCAACCGGGCGAGTTGGAGCAGGAGTGACAACGACAACTGGCGGCACAGTCGTGGCAACCGGCGGCACGGTCGTGGTAATCGGTGGAGCTGATACCACGATCGGCGACGATGTCGTCACCATCGGTGGCTCGGACGTGGTAGTTGGGGCAGATGTAGTTGCGGCAGGAGAGACCGGGTTCGAGCGGCGTGGCGGAGACGGGGCAATCAGATCGACCGATTGCGTTCCTCTGTCACCAGGAGCCACCCGGTCAGCGGCATTCTTGGAGGTCTTGGAAGCAAGGGTGGAAGAGGAGGCTTTAGGAGTAGTCGCGAGGCGGGCCTTCTTGGCAGCGCGCTCGGCGTCCTTCAAGGAGCGATGAGAAGCAGTCGGCCGTTTATGAACAACGGCGGCAGAAGCGGCAGGCGAGATGATAGCGCTGGCACGAACCGGAATGCCAGTGTCGACATCGTCAAGCCCATTCGGCTCCCTGAAGGAAGAAAGAGGAGGAGAGTCAGTATAAGCAAAGACAGTGAAGTGCTAAGCAAGAAGACAAGGGCATACCCGATTGTTCTTGGCGCGCCAGTGGGCATTCGGCATCTTAGCGGAGTGACGTTCAGCGGCGCCTGAGCAATCGGCCTCCGAGTGGTCACCTCCTGGGCTTGTTTTCCTTTGACAGCTATCGGCGCGACCTTGGCAACCTTGCTGGGAGCCATACCAGCGGAGGAGCTAGTGGTCGAGGTGCGCTTTACCGGCACCTTTGGGGGTTTGGCACGAGGAGCTGCATCAGAATCATCAGCCTTTGAGACACTTTCATCATCACTCCATTCGGCCAAAAATTGCTCAAGGGAAGGGTCAGGCGTACCCCCTTGAGCCGGCAGCCGGGTGTCGGTCCCTGGAGGATTGGCGGTCTCGGCATCATCGCCCTCGGCGTCCATGGATTCAGAGGATCCTCCGGAAGACTCGCCATCATCTTCGTCATCGTCACCAGACTCGGCGGAGGGTATCTTGCCGTTATATTCAAAGTCGGCGGGGTCCTCTTCCGCGCGGTCGGGGGCGTATACGCCAGCTTCCTGGCCATCCTCCATTAGGTCGGACTGGATAAAATGCTGGAAAGAAAATGGAAGTGATCAGAGCAATCGGAAGAAAGAGCAATCGGAGGAAAAAGCATTCGGAGCATACCACAGGCGACTTCTGCTGGCGGGTGAGGTAATCAAGCCCGAAGCGGAAGGGGTCTGGCAATGGGCTAGAGGTAATAGCTTTCACCCGGGCGCAGAGATCTTCAGTCTTCACTCGCCACGTGCAGATCTGAGTGGGATCTCGGAGACCTGACATGTCGCAGAGGCGGTGCACTCGGCGCTGTAGGGGGAGAATCCGAGCTTGAAGCCAAGCGGCTACCAGGTCGGTTGGGAGGAGCCCTTCTTGCTCCAGCTGGGTGACCCTAGCAACCTGATCATCGACATCGAGGTCTCCGACGCCGTACTTCAGTGACCACTGATGCTTCTCAATCGGCCGGGCAAGGGAGAACTCGGGCAGATTGAGAAGATCGGGGCCTTGGTCGGGCGACTTGACGTAGAAGAACAAGGTTTTCCAGTTCTTGCAGGACTAGACAATCTCGGGACTTTTATACCTCTGCTTGCCGGCTGCGACGAGACAACTACCGCAATCGGTCATGTCAGTCGGGTACGATGGCTCGCCACCTTCGATGGTGGAGGGCACCACAGTTCCTATCCGGGCGTTATGAGCTCGGAGGTTGAAGAAGCGTTTCCAGAGGGCGATGCTCGGACGGCAGCCGAGGTACCCCTCGCAGAGCGTCACGAACCCCGAGAGGATCATGATGAAGTTGGCCGCGAGATGATGGGGTTGCAGTCGGTGGAAGTCAAGAAATCCACGGAGAAACAAGCTGGCGGGGAGGCCGAATCCACGCTCGAAGTGAGCAAGGAACACGACCCTCTCGCCAGCGCGTGCGCTGGGCACGACCTCGGCCTGGCCAGGGATGCGCCACTCGACCTCCGCGGGCATCTGACGGGCGCGGATCAGGGCCTGGACGGCGTCGGCGGTGGCCTGAGAACCCCTCCAGCACCCACGGCTCGCCTGTGACACATCTCGCCGGGGCGCCATGGTTTTCACAGACGAGAAGAGAAGGAGAGAAACAGAGGGAGGTGGAGCGCGAAAGCGGCGGTGGAGAGTCACTGCGGAGCCGGCGGAGGCGCTAAAGAGCACGAGTCCGTGGCCGGAGCAGGTCCAGGGCACAGAGGTTCGCGGCAGAGAGTTTTGCGTGGAGTAGCAATGGAGCAGAGGAGAGGGAGCTCGAGGTTGAAGACGGCGTCTGAGGAGAAGGAAGAGGCGAAGGCACCCCCCTGCGGCTTATATGGGCGGCGGGGGGGGGGAAGTGGGATGCGTCTGCGGCTGTGTGGCTCAGTGTGGCCTAGGGCACAGGAAGGGCAACCGGCAAACCAGCACAGAGGATCCGGGCGCAAGAGGCGAGGCATGCGACGTGAGGGTCAGGCCCTGCAGTTATGTCAAGTCGCGCGTGGGTCGTGGGTCCCAGCTCATTGATCACATCCCGGAAGAATCGGAGGTAACCGTTGGAATGAAATCGGCGAAGGATGTTCCGCCAGAAAAGAGAAGACACAAGTTGGGAACAAAACAAACCCAATCGGACGAGAAGCTTGGTCAGCCGAGTGTGATCTCCGAGTCGGCCGACGGGCTCGGAACGACACACCCGATGAGGCCATAGCAAACGGAGGATGTCAAGAGAGAGATTAAAAACTGCAAAGGCCCCGCGGTCGAATGACCGTGGGACCTTTACAGCTTTAGGGGCTACTGTCGGGGGATTGGTACCCGGGTAGGCTAACCCAAGCGGAAGTAACCTTTCAAGACAAGGATGGGCCGATTGGACCGCAACTGGGCCGAGCTGGGCAGATGTACGACCGATTGCTCCAAGGCAATCAGCCGTATCAAATGCCAGGAGTCGGCCCAGGCGCAATCGGCCCACCCTTTCCTTCACCAAGACAATCATCCGATTGGTCGGCAGCTGGTCCGGGGTTGATACCTAGCAAGCCGATTGCCCAGAGCAATCGACCTCGCCAGGAACCACCAGTCGGACCAGGCGCAATCGGAACTACCTACCACCCAGTTGGGGGTATGATTACGAGGTCATAAATGCCATATCCCGAGATATCTCGGTGGCAGGAAGGCCAAGTCACGTCGAGGATTTGCTGGAGATACGGTGTCGACCTCCCCTCCGATTCCGCAGACAGGACGACAAGACCATACTCCCTAGCTCCACTATTCATCCCTACATCCTACAAGCCTACAGCATGGGCCGCCGCTCGTAGGCTCCGGATCACCCGGAGAGGAGCAGTCGGTGGGCCCAGGCCGATTAGAGGATGACATATGGGCCCATTCGGCAATGAAGTTACCGAAGTACCCTGGGCTCACACTATAAGAGCCAGGGTACCCCTCCTGCGTGAGGGACAATCCGCACTAGAGCACCATAACTCATTTCCCCCCAGTTCATTCACCGCTCGTAGTTACTCCTCAGGGAAGCAGGTGAGAACCTTGCCCACGGCGGCGGAGCTCACCTTCCCCTGAGAAGATAGAGAAGTAGTTATTGTAGTCAGATCATTGATATACAAGAGACAAGCAGGAGTAGGGGTGTTATCTCTCCGGAGAGCCCCGAACCTGGGTACATCGTGGTGTCTTCACCGTGCTTGTGCCCAACCCGATTCCGGCACCATCGGCATCTTCTCCCTCGAGTCTTCCCCCTCACTTTAGCCATCCCATGGCATCTGGCGTTACATATCGACGACAGCTACTGGTCACGGAACCATGGTCCAAGAAGAACTACTGACGGGACATCCGGGGAGCATCCATGGTGGAGAGGAGACTCCCGGAGGTCAATCCTCCTTCCGGCAGGGTGCCGGGAAGAGGTCTTCTGGTGCTCCCGATCTTGGAAGCGCGGCGGCGGCTGAACAGAGGCGAGTTCGCGGAATAGGGTTCTTGTTTTGGAGTTTTCCCGTGACGGGGGATATATAGGCGAAAGGGGGCAGCCAGAGGTGGGCCAAGGGCACCAGGCGCCCCCCTGGCGCGGCCAGGGGTGGGGCCGCGCTAGGTGGCCGCCTGGCCCCCCCTTGGCGCCCCTCTGGCCCCTCCCGAGCTTTTCTGGCACTTTTTATATGGGGGAAAACTGAAATAGAAAAACAGCAGAAAACAGGAACTGGCACTGGGGTGCACTGAGTTAGTAGGTTAGTCCAATTATGATAAAAAATGTATGAAAGTGTATCTAGATCATAGCAATATCACACAAAACATGCATGGAACGAGCAGAAATTATAGATACGTTTTGGACGTATCGGCTATCAACCTCCAAGTCAACATAAGAAGGAGATCGACAGCTCCCTTGAAGGTGCAGAAGCAAGCCATCAGGGCCACGCTCAGAGACAATGGCAGAAAAAGGAGAGGGAAGAAGGATGCGATTGGCGCTTTGGCCACGAACACGTAAAATAAAATCATAACGCCAGAATCCCTCCTCCAAGGGTGTCAGAACCCTCTGTTAGGTAATGTGCTAGGATTTTTTTCACTTTGCATTCATGAAAGAATTCAAAGGAATTTCATTTTCAAAATCCAAATGGGAGAAGGAACACCCCCCAGATGAATTAATTCAAAAGGCCAGATAAAAATCTTCTCCAAAAATTCATGTTAGGTTTTTGAAAAGTCTTATAAATGAGTGTGATCACATATCAAGTGATGTGGGACCCATCCCATGCTCATAGATTTTTCAAATATTCAAACAGTGCCTTGGAATTAAAGAAATAACCCTATTTGAATTAAGATTCAAATTATTTGAATTTTAAAAATGTTGAAAGTTTATAAGTGGCTAGTCTATTTTATTATGAGGCCACATAAAAATTTTCAGCATTTAATAAAATGCCTAGCTAATTATTTTAGCACAGCAAAACAAATAGCATAAAATAAAAACAGAAAAGAAAGAAAAATCCTTACCTGGCGCCCAGGCGAAGCCGGCCCACCCCAGCCCAGCCGGCCCACAGGGGCAGTGGCGTCTTCTTCCCCGTCCCGCGCCTCCAAGCTGCTCGGTGGAATGCCACCAAGTCAGCCGGGGACGCCACGTCGCCGCCGAGAGCTTCCAGGCCTCCCCGTGGCCTCTTCTCGCGTCTGGAGACTCCTCGCATTCATGTGCTTGAGCATTGCATTCATATTGATTGCTACTTCGTGCTTTGTTTGTCGAGTAGAGGTGGAACCGGAGCAAGAGGTTGCAACCTTCGTTGAAGACCCCGAACCCGAACCTCGTCAGCAAGGCAAGCAAACCCCCATTGATCATGTCGATAAAATCCCACTTCCCTCTCATGTCTCGCTTATGCATTGTTTAGGATGATCACCATGCTTCGTTTCTACCGCATAGATGAACCCATTCCTTTGCATGACCTATCATTTTGTCACAGTAGTAAGCAAACCACAATCCTAGAAAATGTAGGAGTTGGTTGATATCATGTAACCTCTGCAATGCTACTGCTTATTGCATGCTTAGTATGATACCATGTTGTTACTGTGATGTGAGTCGGAATGGGAATGATCATGTTGATGTTGGTAGAAAAGTGTTGGTGAATCGACCCTAATACAAGGTGAACGATGAGAGGTTGTGTAGGAGTACACGGTGGGTTGTCTCGTTGAACACCGCCCTAGTACGAGTTCTTGTGTGGTGATCCAAGATGAAGAGTACAACCACACATTGGGCTCACTGACCCCTCTCAACTTACTAACTCATCCCTTTCGATGTCCAGATGTCGCAATAGTTTGGAGTTCTGGTAGGTCTGTGGCCTGGCTGCTAAGTGAGAGAACGGCTCATCCGAGATCGGCTTATGCACCACGCACACATCACTTGGGTCCACTTCGGTAAACCGGCCGGGTTCACGATTGTGGTAACCAACCCAAGTAGGCGGCTTTCTCGGACTAGATCGGCTATGAGGTAACAGTTGTGGTGAACATCCTCGCTGGCACCCCTTGAATGGTGTCGAGATCAAAGGTGGTAAATGATGATCATGTGTGTGTAGCGGTACACCCTTGCAAGGTTAACAAAACTATTCGAATAGCCGCGTCCGCGGTTATGGACTGCTTGGAAAGCTTAGCTTGATTATTAGATAACTTGAACCGGATACTTCTAAAACACACCAAGATAAGTGTGAGTGCTATGGCGTGCTTCCTCGTGGGGAAGTCGAGGAAGGCACCATAGTGGTGTATTGGTTGGAGAAAGTAGTGGACTCGTGTACGCTTCTTACCTCAAAGTCTGGTACTCGTAGACCAGGATTAGCCAAGTCAAAGCTGGCACTTCTGCAAGTGAACCACACCTCCCTTTACCTTGATACAGATGCATGAGTAGTATAGCTCCTATGTAAGTCTTGCTGAGTACGACTTTGTACTCACGTTTGCTTAATCTATGTTTTAGATGATGCCACTGACCCCGAAGGTGGCTTCTTCATCGAGCTGGACGACTGAAGACCAACTAGTCTAGTCCCAGTCAGACGACTGGTTCCCTCGTGGAGGACTTGTGTTTAAATAAGGCTTCTTAAGCCATTTGTTAAAGTTGTCTGTACTCAGACATAATTTGCTTCCGTTTGTGTTGTACTGTTGGATCACATGTATGTGATCTCTGTGTGTACTCTATAAGAGTTATAAATAAAATATACACTTTGTAGAGAATTGCAATGGTACCTGCTGTTCATACAAGGCATGTGTGCTGCGTGTATGTTATAACATGCATGTCTTTGTATGGGTTTCGAGACCTTAGTTGTGTTCTGGCTGGCGGTCTTTCATACACCAAGTGGCCCTTAGATGTGCGCAGCTTGGGGCATCGCGATGCGATTGCTCGAGACTCCGTCTCGTGCACACTTTGTGGTATGATCGAGCCCGCCCTAGACCCCGACTAAGTGATCGGGCTGGAGTAAGTCTATGTAAGAGTTTTGAGATAGTCGGTAGTATGGTTGAGGCGACTTGTCTTTGAATATGGGAGTTCACCACCCATATCATTTGACTTGTGTGCGGACGATGAGGACCCATCTCAGTTGATCATCCGGCCTGGATGGGATGCCCCTCACGTACGATGCTTTTCGAGAATGTTCAGTGCTTGGCCTTGTCTGCTTAGACAAGTGGGTGCGGTTCTCGGCTCTCCATATGACTATGTCTTAACTGTACTTGCATACGCTAACCCCGGGTCCCGACAGACTTGGTATCAGAGCAGGACTGACTGTAGGACTAGTAGCCTTGGCCGAAGTTGAGTCTAGCTTGCTATAGTTATATAGTTACTCTGGGTATATAAGGGAACAACGTAAGGCTTCTTTTTTCTCCTTACCCCCTTCGTTCTGAGTTCTGAGTCACCCTCATCTTATTCTACGGGAAGATAGGACTAGGCTCTCCTCTGTCTGATTAGAACATCTCGTTGTTTGCTTCCTCATAGCCGTAGGAACGTTGTGATCGATTTGTTAAATTGGTTATGCTCCCTGTTTTATTACATCGTATGTAAGTGCTGTTTCCATGTTGTAAGAAATTGTCTTTTTCTTGCAATTACAACCGTTATGTTGTCCGAGTCATTCCAGGTTTATCTCATAATCTGATGCATTTGCAAACTCCTTTCTGTTTCAGATGGCAGATCTTCCCCCTCGGCAGATTGTTCGTTTGACCAGGTGCCTCGGTGTGCGTGGCCATCCCGCCACGTTGATCGAGATGATGTCCTATGTGGGATATCGATGGTACCCTGAGTACACCGTCGAGGAGCAGTTCCACGACTTCAACCAGACGTAGTTCCACTGCATTGTTCGGATCTACCCGCACCACGTTGGAGTCACTCAGCCTATCCACTTTGGACATGGCATTGGCATCACCGAGAACATGGCTGTGCAGGATGCTGCATACTCATGTATGACACTGCTGAGAGAGGAGCACACTTTGCTGAGAGAGACTTTTTTCCGCTATATCCCTGCTGCACTTCCAGGAGAAGAGGGATATTACACCGGACTCTACTCAGATCACTCTGCAGAAGATCCCGCACTCCAGGTGACTGCTAGGTTTGCTAGTGACAGAGATCGTGATGCACGCGCTCTCCGTTTCGAGCTCCACGCCACCCGCGTCCGTCTGTATCGAGCACTGACACTGACACTCAGATGCCTTCTCGAGTTGCTTGGCCCGAGATTGGAGGCATTTTTCCACCCCGTGGTCCTTTGCTTCCACCCTACGCTGGACCTAGGCCCCATCCTTGCCCAAATGGATATCAGGGTCCACAAGCCTCCGTGTTTTCCGATGGTCACCTCCAGCTACCGGGATACGCGGGTAACTTTTATGAGGACTACTATGGAGATGTAGATGAGTGAGACCGCCTGTGGTCTTACTTAGTGAGGATGTAGTAGTATCTTAGTATGTTCTATGCAAGGTGTCTAAGTTCCAGAGGCTTAGATAAATAATGTATAGGAAGTCAGAGTGCCTCTGAAGGATGTATCATCTTCATCACGTTTGTATTAGCTCGGTGCTTGTACTAAAACGATGTATGGTGTGTATGACAGCTTGTGAATATATGGCTTGTATGCTTTATCACCATGTTGTGAAGATGATTACTTCCTTTGCTCTGTAATCCTTCCCGTACTTCAATACCTTGATTAGACTCTTCAAATCAACTCTGTTTGACTTTGGTTTTTCCTTCAGGATGTCTCAAGGAACCCGTGGCCAGGTTGGTCGTAACCAAGGTCGTGGGAATGACCAGGAGGAAGGCAACCTTCCACCCCCACCCACGATGGCTCAGGTTCTGATGGAAGTTGAGAGGAACCGCCGAGACTCTCACCACTTGTTGGAAGTCATTGCTCGCAACACCACTCAGCAGCGCAATGAGTTGGTGTCCTTGAACGACTTCATCCGACTTCATCCCCCGGTTTTCAGTTACTCCACCGAGCCCCTTGACGCCGATGACTGGCTTCGCAGCATCGAGAGGAAGCTCCAAGCAGGCCGTGTTGCAGCTGGTGACAAGGTCAGCTATGCCACCTATCACCTTGAAGGTGCAGCTAGCTCTTGGTGGGAGAACTTTCTGAATATGTGCCCCGTTAGACCGCCTGCATCTTGGGAGGAATTCTGCACTTCTTTCCGCGAGCACCACATTCCCAAGGGTCTTATGGACCGCAAGTGTGAGGAGTTCTGCAACCTCACTCAAGGCAGAAGGACCGTTGATGAGTTTAGTTGTGAGTTCAACCGACTAGCTCGTTATGCTACCGAAGAAGTCTCCACCGACTCCAAGAAACAAGAGAGGTTCCGTCGTGGCCTCAACACTGGACTTCGTCGTGAGCTCAATCTTCATGACTTTGCCACCTTCCAGGTCCTTGTCAACAAGGCCATCAAGGCAGAGGACATGAACACCCCCAACGACTTTCGCAAACACCCCAGAGATGATGGTTCATCCAGTTCTAGCTCTCAGAAGCGCAAGATCTGGATCCCAAACAACATGTTCCGCCAGAACAACCCACCGAGGCCATCCTATGTGGCGCCTCGTCCACCAACCCAGTTCCACCCAGCTCCACCAAACAACCCAGCTCCCCGCACTTTTTTCGGAGCCTGTTACAAGTGTGGTCAGGCAGGCCACTACTCTTGCGAGTGTCCCCAGAACCAGCTCCAGCATCAGAATGCTCCACCACGTGCCGGAGGCAACAACAGCAACAATGGTCGTGGCAAGCCACCCCAGAAGGTCTACACCGCCAAACCCGCTCCTCCCGCCACTCGTGGACGTGTGAACCAGATTGCCGCCGAAGAGACTGACGACACCACTTACGTCATTCTTGGTACGCTCCCAGTCAATTATGTTCCTACTTCCGTTCTTTTCGACCCAGGAGCATCTCATTCATTCATGTCGGAAAGTTATGCACTTCGTCATGAGTTACCCTTTGTTGAATTGTCCACCCCAATGATTATTCAAACTCCAGGGTCAAGATGGCAAACTAGTAGAGTGAGCCATGGTAATCAAATTGCAATTGAGGGTTTAGTATTCCTTGCTTCACTCATAGCCCTCAAGTCTTCAGACATTGATGTCATCCTTGGCATGGATTGGCTATCAAGACAGAATGCCTACCTGGATTGCAAAGGCAAATCCGTGAAACTCACCCACCCTTCAGGCAAAACAGTCAACTATACCTCACCCAGAACAAGAATCCAAGTGCATTCTTTGAATGTACTTCCCCTTCCCGAACTTGAAGATATTCCGGTGGTTCGTGACTTCCCGTATGTCTTTCCTGAAGAGCTGCCGGGCATGCCACCCGACAGATGTGTAGAGTTTATAGTGGATCTTGCCCCAGGAACCGCACCAATTTCTAGACGCCCATACAAAATGGCCCCACGTGAGTTAGCTGAGCTTAAAACCCAACTGGAAGCTTTGTTGGAGAAAGGCTTCATCCGCCCTAGCTCATCGCCATGGGGTTGCCGCGTTCTGTTCGTAACGAAGAAAGATGGAACAGAAAGGATGTGCGTAGACTATCGCCCGCTAAATTTAGTGACGATAAAGAACAAGTACCCATTGCCCAAGATCAATGATCTTTATGATCAACTTGCAGGATCCTCTGTCTTCTCAAAGATGGATTTGAGATTAGGTTATCATCAAATCAAGATCCGAAACGAGGACATTCCCAAAACGGCTTTTACTACTCGTTATGGTCTTTACGAGTACACCGTCATGTCCTTTGGTTTAACCAATGCCCCCGCCACTTTCTCACGCATGCTGAACTCGATCTTCATGGAGTATTTGGACCAGTTCATCGTGGTTTACCTCGATGACATCCTTATATACTCGAAGAACGAAGAAGAACATGCCGAACACTTAAGGCTGGTATTGATGAAACTTAGAGAGCATCGCCTGTATGCTAAATTCTCCAAGTGTGAATTTTGGCTACCAGAAGTGACCTACTTAGGCCACGTGATTTCTGCAAAAGGCATTGCTGTGAATCCCGAGAGAGTTCAGGCCGTCCTTGACTGGACTCCACCTGAATCGGTTAAGCAAGTTAGGAGTTTTCTTGGCCTAGCCAGCTATTGTCGTCGCTTCGTCGAGAACTTTTCTAAAGTTGCAAAGCCTCTAACTGAACTCCTCAATAAAGATAAGAAATTCGTATGGACTCCCAAGTGCGAGGAAAGCTTTCAAGAGCTAAAAAGAAGATTGACTTCTGCACCTGTACTTGCACCTCCAGACACCAAAAAGGATTTCGAGATCTATTGTGATGCATCACGGCAAGGGTTAGGATGCATACTTCTGCAAGATCGACATGTGGTAGCTTATGCTTCACGCCAGTTGCGGCCACATGAAGAGAACTATCCTACCCATGACCTTGAACTCGCTGCCGTAGTTCATGCCCTAACAACTTGGCGACATTACCTCCTTGGTAACCGTTGCGAGATCTATTCCGACCACCAAAGCCTCAAATACATTTTCACCCAGCCAGATCTTAATCTCAGGCAAAGACGCTGGATTGAGTTGATAAAAGATTACGACGTAGTAATTTCTTACACCCCAGGCAAAGCCAATGTCATGGTTGATGCACTAAGTTGTAAGTCCTATTGTAACAACCTCATGTTACAACAGTATCAACCACTTCTTCATGAGGACTTTCGCAAGCTCAATCTTGAGATTGTTCCTCATGGCTATCTTTCTACCTTGGTGGCGAAACCAACTCTTGAGGATCAAATTATAGTTGTCCAAAGGCGTGCACGAGGTGTTCGCCGGATCAAGGAGAACATTGCTAGCGGAGTTGCTAAATGTTTCTCCACAGATAGCCAGGGAACGGTATTCTTTGGAAATCGTTTGGTAGTACCTAAGAATAGGGAACTAAGGCAACTCATCCTCAAGGAAGCCCATGACACACCCCTCTCAATTCATCCCGGTAGCACAAAAATGTACCGAGATCTACGCCAGAGATTTTGGTGGACTAGGATGAAGAGAGACATTGCTCAATTTGTTGCCGAATGTGATGTTTGTCGTCGCATTAAGGCAGAACATCAAAGACCTGCTGGTACACTTCAACCTTTGTCTATTCCCGAGTGGAAATGGGACAAAGTCGGTATGGACTTCATCACCGGCTTTCCAAGAACCCAGAAAGGAAACAATTCCATCTTCGTTGTCATAGATAGGCTTTCCAAAGTTGCTCACTTCCTTCCGGTTCGAGAGTCTATAACTGCTAGCCAGTTAGCGGACTTGTATATCTCTAGAATTGTATCCCTTCATGGTGTTCCTTTGGAAATCAATTATGATCGCGGTAGCCTTTTCACCTCTAGATTTTGGGGAAGCTTTCAGAATGCTATGGGAACTCATCTCTCCTTTAGTACGGCTTTCCATCCTCAGTCTAGCGGTCAAGTCGAAAGGGTTAACCAAATTCTTGAAGACATGCTCAGAGCTTGTGTTATCTCATTCGGAAATAATTGGGAGAAGTCTCTTCCATTTGCCGAATTTGCTTATAACAATAGTTTTCAATCTAGTCTGAATATGGCTCCTTTTGAACTCCTATATGGACGACGATGTCGAACACCACTAAACTGGTCAGAAACCGGTGAAAGACAATTCTTTGGACCGGATATGATCAAGGAAGCAGAAGAGCAAGTTCGCATTGTTCTGATCAATTGAAAGCAGCCCAGTCTCGTCAGAAAAGCTACTATGATCTTCATCATAGGCAAGAGAGCTACAATCTGGATGAGAAAGCTTACCTTCGGGTTACTCCTCTGAAGGGAACCCAAAGATTCGGTATCAAAGGCAAGTTGGACCCACGTTACATCGGACCTTTCCGCATTATTGCTAAACGTGGAGAAGTTGCCTACCAACTTGAACTACCCCCGCACCTTTTCCGAGTACATGATGTATTCCATGTGTCCCAACTCAGGCGTTGCTTCAAGGACCCCATCCGCGAAGTCGACCATGAAACGCTTGATCTCCAAGATGACCTTTCTTATCGAGAATACCCCGTTCGTATTCTTGATTCCGCAGAGGGTGTCACTCGTCGTCAGAAGATTAGGTTTCTGAAAGTGCAATGGTCACACCACTCTGAAAGAGAAGCTACGTGGGAAAGAGAAGACCATCTCAGTGCCGAGTACCCCTCCTTCCTCCCGCAGACTTCTGAATCTCGGGACGAGATTCTTTTGAGTGGGGGCGAGTTGTCAAAACCCTCTATTAGGTAATGTGCTAGGATTTTTTTCACTTTGCATTCATGAAAGAATTCAAAGGAATTTCATTTTCAAATCCAAATGGGAGAAGGAACACCCCCCCAGATGAATTAATTCAAAAGGCCAGATAAAAATCTTCTCCAAAAATTCATGTTAGATTTTTGAAAAGTCTTATAAATGAGTGTAATCACATATCAAGTGATGTGGGACCCATCCCATGCTCATAGATTTTTCAAATATTCAAACAGTGCCTTGGAATTAAAGAAATAACCCTATTTGAATTAAGATTCAAATTATTTGAATTTTAAAAATGTTGAAAGTTTATAAGTGGCTAGTCTATTTTATTATGAGGCCACATAAAAATTTTCAGCATTTAATAAAATGCCTAGCTAATTATTTTAGCACAGCAAAACAAATAGCAGAAAAGAAAAACAGAAAAGAAAGAAAAATCCTTACCTGGCGCCCAGGCGAAGCCGGCCCACCCCAGCCCAGCCAGCCCACAGGGGCAGCGGCGTCTTCTTCCCCGTCCCGCGCCTCCAAGCTGCTCGGTGGAATGCCACCGAGTCAGCCGAGGACACCACGTCGCCGCCGAGAGCTTCCAGGCCTCCCCGTGGCCTCTTCTCGCGTCTGGAGACTCCTCGCAGCCGCCTCGCTCCATTCCCCCTCGCCACGAGCTCCCTCCCCTCCTCTCTCGCCCGTTTCGTCGTCGCCCGAGAAGAACGCCGGAGCGCCGTCGAGCCCCCGCGTGGCCACCGTGCCCTAGAGCTCAAGCCAGCAAGTCCACCGTGCTCCTCGTTGTCGTCTTCATCGACCTGCGAAAGGAATCGGAGCCGGACGCCTCCACGAGCTCGCTAGCTTCGTCGTCTTCATCGCCGGCCGCCGTGGATCGACTTCGAATTCCGGCAACTCCAGCGCCTCCCCGAGCAAGCCACCACTCCAGATAGATTCAGGGTGAGCTCGCAAGCGAAACCTGAAGGGTTCGTTGCATAGAAAACAAAAATTTTCCTACGATTGCAACTGCCATGATCACATCTAGGAGATAACTTGTAACGGTTTGAGAAGGACTCACCCTCGAAGACCAAAAGCTTTAACGAGAACTATTCTCGTGGGTGATGTAGTCGAACACTCGCCGACCTCAAGGTCGTGATGAAGACTTGACGCCACGAACGGGCAGCGTCTCCGTAGTCGGTCACACGTACAGATCATTGACGACCTCCGCCCCTTGCTCCAGTTGGGCAGCGGAAGTAGTGGATCCTCGGGAACTCCAGCAGCACTACAACATAGTGGTGGTGGTGGTAGAGAAGATCTTGAGCAGGGCTTCGCCTAAGCACCGTACTCGTGAAACTGGATCAGCTAGCAAGGGGAGGAAGATGCCAACCAAAGGGCATATGAGAGATGGAGGAATTAGTGTCTAGAGGGGGTCTCCACCTCCTCCTTTTATAGGAGAGGGGGGGCAGCCAGCCCAAGGGGTTGAGCACGCCCCAAGGGTGCCCCCACCTCTTCCCTATTGATGGTAATGGAGTCTCCACTCACAAAAACCAAAAGCCACTATTATGCCCTTCAATCTCCACTCAAAATTCTAAGAGACTTTGCATTAAAACACTTTTAATACACTTGGTTTAATGCCACTCAACTTAATGAATACTTCATTAAATTAGTACTTCATTTATGAACAATTCACTTAATGAACACATTAACAATTATCCCCTTGCACTATTTTGATATACCAAAACTATTCCAGCAGTTTTATCAAAACAGTCCATGTGCTGTCCAGTATATTCTCCGGCGTTCCGTATCCACTCAAACGCGTCAACGAATCCTTAAGTGTGTCACCCTACGGTTCGTGAATAAAATGGACATGACAGAGACTCTTCTCCGATCAATAATCATCAGAGGGATCTGGAGATCCATGATGACTCCCACTTACTCAACGATGAACTAGTGATCGTGTGAACCATTACTCCGTAACCAATTCCTTTTGTCTCGCGATATTTTACTTGTCCGAGATCCGATCATTTGGTATCATCCATACCTAGTTCGATCTCGTTACCGACAAGTACTCTTTACTCGTTCCGTGATATAACATCCTCGTGAGCCAGTCACGTGCTTGCAAGCGATGTCAATGTGATATCACCGAGAGGGCCCAGAGTATATCTCTCCGTCATCTGGATGGACAAATCCCACTCTTGATCCACGAGCCTCAACTAACACTTTCCAAGTACCCAACGACACCTTTATAATCACCCTGTTACGGTGTGACGTTTGATGGAATCAAAGTACTCTTCCGGTGTCAGTGATTGACGTGATCTCATGGTCTAAGGATTAGGGTTACTTCGTGAAAGTTTGATACAGCAATAGAAACTTGATGACATGATCGTATTGCTATAACTACTGTGGGTGTATGTTCATCACATCATTCTCCAATGACATGACCTTGTTATTAACAACATCCAATGTTCATGATCAGGAAACCTTGATCATCCGTTAATCAACAAGCTAGTATAAAGAGAGGCATTACTAGGAACCTTTTCTCTGTTTATTAAACACACATGTATTAACGTTTCCGGTTAACACAATTATAGAATGAAAATAAACATTTATCATAAACATGGAATAAGATAATAACCACTTTATTATTGCCTCTCGGGCATATTCCCTTCAAAACCCCTCTTTCTCCCCCCTCGATTGCTTCCTCTAGCCGGATCCGCCATGGGAACCCGAGCACCCTCCGCCATGGTCGTCGCCCTCCTCGCTCCAGTGGCCGTCGTGAACCCCCAGTGCACGCGTTTGACTCCCGCGTGTGCCAGCGCTCGAACGCACCACAAATCAGCCCGATCCATGCACTGCTACGTCATCTACGACCTCGCCGTCGTTCTGTTGCCGCCGGAGTCGTCGCCGTCGTCGCTCCCGACCACCCCGTGACCCCCTGTTGCCTCCAGAAGATGCGGACGACGATGCTGAGCAAGATGGTGTCCTCCCCGTGGCCCCTAGGCCATTCCGGCGAGTCGCCGCCGCGGCTCCAGTCGCCGGCGGTTAGCCGCCGGTGGGTTAGCCCTTAATCACCTGGCTAATGACCCCCTGGGTCACTGACCAGTGGGCCCAGTGGCTTAATTAAGCCACTGGGTTAATTAACCCCACGGTTTAAAACACCCAGTCACTGACAGGTGGGACCCCCTTGTCAGCCCCCCCCTGACGTCGGCACTTGCGCAATAAATCAATTTAAATGAATTTCCAGAGATTATTTGAATTAAAAGAATTCCAGAAATTCCAGAAAATACCCCAAACTTTGGAAATTCATAGAAAATTCATATTAACTCCAAATTGGACAAATAATATATGAAAAATAATCAGGAGAAAATTATCTTTCCAAATATGCAACTTTAAACTCTGTTTGAGTTGAATTTAAAATGTGATCAGTAGCATTTGCTATTTGATTTAAATGGAATTAAATCAAATTCAAATCAAATATTTTTGCAACTTGAACCATGGCAACATGCTACATTTCAATCACACATCAGAGGCATATCATACACATTTGAAGTTGTTTCAAAATGATCAAACTATATCACATACAACTTGGTTAATGTTGAATTCAAATGTGGAGTGTGAATTTGCATTTCAAATGCAATATACTCCACTTAAATGGAATTGCCTCACACATCAAAACTTATACTTCAAGTTTCAACATTCATTCATGTGCTTGAGCATTGCATTCATATTGATTGCTACTTCGTGCTTTGTTTGTCGAGTAGAGGTGGAACCGGAGCAAGAGGTTGCAACCTTCGTTGAAGACCCCGAACCCGAACCTCGTCAGCAAGGCAAGCAAACCCCCATTGATCATGTCGATAAAATCCCACTTCCCTCTCATGTCTCGCTTATGCATTGTTTAGGATGATCACCATGCTTCGTTTCTACCGCATAGATGAACCCATTCCTTTGCATGACCTATCATTTTGTCACAGTAGTAAGCAAACCACAATCCTAGCAAATGTAGGAGTTGGTTGATATCATGTAACCCCTGCAATGCTACTGCTTATTGCATGCTTAGTATGATACCATGTTGTTACTGTGATGTGAGTCGGGATGGGAATGATCATGTTGATGTTGGTAGAAAAGTGTTGGTGAATCGACCCTAATACAAGGTGAACGATGAGAGGCTGTGTAGGAGTACACGGTGGGTTGTCTCGTTGAACACCGCCCTAGTACGAGTTCTTGTGTGGTGATCCAAGATGAAGAGTACAACCACACATTGGGCTCACTGACCCCTCTCAACTTACTAACTCATCCCTTTCGATGTCCAGATGTCGCAATAGTTCGGAGTTCTGGTAGGTCTGTGGCCTGGCTGCTAAGTGAGAGAACGGCTCATCCGAGACCGGCTTATGCACCATGCACACATCACTTGGGTCCACTTCGGTAAACCGGCCGGGTTCACGATTGTGGTAACCAACCCAAGTAGGCGGCTTTCTCGGACTAGATCGGCTATGAGGTAACAGTTGTGGTGAACATCCTCGCTGGCACCCCTTGAATGGTGTCGAGATCAAAGGCGGTAAATGATGATCATGTGTGTGTAGCGGTACACCCTTGCAAGGTTAACAAAACTATTCGAATAGCCGCGTCCGCGGTTATGGACTGCTTGGAAAGCTTAGCTTGATTATTAGATAACTTGAACCGGATACTTCTAAAACACACCAAGATAAGTGTGAGTGCTATGGCGTGCTTCCTCGTGGGGAAGTCGAGGAAGGCACCATAGTGGTGTATTGGTTGGAGAAAGTAGTGGACTCGTGTACGCTTCTTACCTCAAAGTCTGGTACTCGTAGATCAGGATTAGCCAAGTCAAAGCTGGCACTTCTGCAAGTGAACCACACCTCCCTTTACCTTGATACAGATGCATGAGTAGTATAGCTCCTATGTAAGTCTTGCTGAGTACGACTTTGTACTCACGTTTGCTTAATCTATGTTTTAGATGATGCCACTGACCCCGAAGGTGGCTTCTTCATCGAGCTGGACGACTGAAGACCAACTAGTCTAGTCCCAGTCAGACGACTGGTTCCCTCGTGGAGGACTTGTGTTTAAATAAGGCTTCTTAAGCCATTTGTTAAAGTTGTCTGTACTCAGACATAATTTGCTTCCGTTTGTGTTGTACTATTGGATCACATGTATGTGATCTCTGTGTGTACTCTATAAGAGTTATAAATAAAATGTACACTTTGTAGAGAATTGCAATGGTACCTGCTGTTCATACAAGGCATGTGTGCTGCGTGTATGTTATAACATGCATGTCTTTGTATGGGTTTTCGAGAACTTAGTTGTGTTCTGGCTGGCGGTCTTTCATACACCAAGTGGCCCTTAGATGTGCGCAGCTTGGGGCATCGCGATGCGATTGCTCGAGACTCCGTCTCGTGCACACTTTGTGGTATGATCGAGCCCGCCCTAGACCCCGACTAAGTGATCGGGCTGGAGTAAGTCTATGTAAGAGTTTTGAGATAGTCGGTAGTATGGTTGAGGCGACTTGTCTTTGAATATGGGAGTTCACCACCCATATCATTTGACTTGTGTGCGGACGATGAGGACCCATCTCAGTTGATCATCCAGCCTGGATGGGATGCCCCTCACGTATGATGCTTTCCGAGAATGTTCAGTGCTTGGCCTTGTCTGCTTAGACAAGTGGGTGCGGTTCTCGGCTCTCCATATGACTATGTCTTAACTGTACTTGCATACGCTAACCCCGGGTCCCGACAAAGGGAGAGGAGGAAGGCACTGGCGCCGTACCATGGCGACCACCACGGAAGGAGCGTGGCGTACGGCCACCACGGCTACGAAGAACACGGCCTCGACCAACGCCTCGCCTGGGAACCATGAGCAGAAGAAGAGATGAAGGAAGAGGCAAAATAGCGAGTTGGATAGAGGCATGGAAAATAAAGGCTTATTTATAGATCAATAATCTTCAAAGGACAAAGAAGCCAAGACGATAGCAGCAATTAATTCAAAGACCAAGCGTCCCAAGCCGTCTCGGAATCCAAGACGAAGATGCTTTCCCACGGGACGCACTGTACGCAAGACGCGTCAATTCCCGCGCGTTTCCAACGCACGTATGGGAAACTAAACCGGCGTCTGCCGCACGCCACAACGGCCATTATTATGACTGGTCCAGAAGATGCGACGGTTCACAGGCAGAGCATCCCTGACAGCCATCAAACAGAGGCATCACTACCCCTGACAAGCAGCAAAGAAAAACCAAACAGACACCAAGGCCCTGATATTCCATCTTTCAGATCTTTTCCATAAGGAAAGAAAATCATCTTACTCCCATCGGGAGAGTACATCATAAGAGTCCCAGGTGCTCCCTCACCTAAAGGTCAGCCACGTGCTCGAGTGACCACTCACACTTATGAGAGTCTCGGGTGCTCCCTCAACCCGATGTAAGACAAACAAACATTCGCCAAGATCATACGGCGCTAAGAGTCTCGGGTGCTCCCTCACCTGAAGAGTTGAAACAACATTCGAGTGATTACTCGCGAATAACCCCCCGACTGAGCACTCAAAAACAAAGCTCCTCGGGTGAATGAGTGAACAACTCGCTTGATGTTTTGTTCCAAGCGGGTACAATGCTATAAGGCTCCGCGCCTCAAAAACACACATTCCTGGAACACGATACACTGTTCCCAGATGCCACGCAAGATTAGCGTGTAGGTAAGACCCCGCTGCGAAGTACGGCCGGGCTGGGACTTGCCGAAGAGCGATTTCACTCCCAACCTTTCCCATGCGCAGAGCATGATAGAAAATCCGGGCGGACGCGCCTTAGGCTACACACATTACTGGCGGCAAATGAACACCGTAAGACCTGAAGCGGCCGGACTTTTGCTCGACACCAGTGTTCCAAGCTCACGTCGAGGGACGTGGGTTTGATTGGGCTACTGCGGTATTTTCCCTAGTGCAATTCACCAAGGCTCGACCCGTCGACTCCTTGGGCCCTTTCAGCTTAGCATCCCTCGAAACAGGTTTTGTCATGGCCACCAGACTGCCAGCGACCCGCGGATGAACCGTGCATATCAATGAACGACGAATGAATGTACTCGAGTCCCTGCGCGACTCTTCGAGTCCCCCAGGCACTCGGGGGCTACTGACAAGGGGGTGACCCCACGACTCCTACGGATGAACCTACCTGGTGTCCATGAAGGCAGAAGGCCCATCAAGATACGGCCTCGGCCCACTAGTTCGCACCGACGTAGAAGTCTTCGACTCACAAGGAAGGTGCGGAAACCTGCCGTACGGAGCAAGCTAGGGTTAGGAAAGTTTACCTGTACACGTAGATGAACTCCTCGAGACCTAGCCCGGTATATAAGGGCTAGGAGGGGCGACGCCAAAGACATCGAATCTCACCTGTAACCCTAGCCTTGAGCGCTCCAGCCTTGGCCTCCACTGTAATCGCATCTCTCCAATCAATAATATCGAGCAGGAGCGAGCCTTCCTGTTTGCCGACGAGCTATCGTTCAACCTGTGCCTCTCATGACTAACCCAGGGTCCCTGACCATGGGATTTGCCGGGGTTGATCCCCGTCAAAGACTCTCATATTTGTAAGGGGCAACATCAATATTTTTAATAAGAGAAGTAATTTCATAGGCACCCTTATAAGCAACAAATTCTTCGATTTGCTCT
Source organism: Bromus sterilis (assembly GCA_950022295.1). Lineage (NCBI taxonomy): Eukaryota > Viridiplantae > Streptophyta > Magnoliopsida > Poales > Poaceae > Bromus > Bromus sterilis. The sequence continues at coordinate 438,881,086 of OX465595.1, forward strand.
GCATCATCAAAATCATAATTTCTCTTAGCATAAGAAGCTAAGGTTTCATCATCATTGTATTCACATTGGAAAGCAAGGTGTTTGTGCCTCATAAAGCAGCAAGATTCATCCCCGCAGAAAGATATATTATATACTGAGCACAAGTTTCTAGCATAATCATACAACTGGTGTATTTGTTTCCATCAGTGTATCCCCTTTTGAGACAAGCGGTGTTCCTTGTACCACTTTTGTTGATCCTCGGTGAATCCTCCATGCCAATAAGATCTGGTTTCAAAGAAGCCAGACATTGATTGGCAAGTAAGGAACTAGACATGCTATTTTTTTTGAATTTTTGATAAAGGACAAGAAGATAAAAACTAAAAGGTAAACTAACAAGACTAAAAAGCAAAGATAAAAGATAGTGTGTGACTCCCCTACCTTGAAGAGTGCACTCCCCGGCAACGGCGCCAGAAATTTGCTTGATACACGAGATAACTTCTCGCCCCTCGTTGGTTACCCCAAGTGGAAGGTGAGATGTAGATAGCAGGAAGTTTCCCTTAGCGAAGATGCTAAGGTTGAATGTCGAACCAATAGGACTCCAATGGATACAAGTAGGTGGTGAAGTGAACAATGGCGCCGTTCACAACTCTAAGTTGCTTACTTCACCTGGACCTGCACACACAACAGATAGCTTTGCTCCCAACGAGTACAGAGGAGTTGTCAATTCCTCCGGCCTTGTTGTTTACAAAGGATAAAACGCACGGAATAATAATGATAGTGATAGCTACGGAAAAGTAAATACTGAAAGTAAATTGAAGGTGTAAACAGTGTTGGAAATATGGACCGGAGTACTATGATGTTCACTAGTGATGTCTCTCTCCCAAAAGACGATAAAATAGCCATGTGAGGTAAACAAATTACAGCTGGGCAATTGACAGGATTATGTGCGCAAACCAATGCTAATTATGCTAAACAGAAAGGAAGAGGCTCAAAAGCATGGGCAGTACGCCAAGACAAGTAGACCGAAATCCATCTGCATCTACCTACTAATCATCCACCTTGAGATATCTATCCAGAACATCTCGCTGGTATTAAGTTGTGAATCCCACCCAAAGTGTAAACTCAAAGCAACAGACAACTGCATTAAAGAACTTTGCGTAAAGTAAACAATCCTTGCACCCGCAAGTACAAGCACCGTTGTTTTCCCCCTTGTGGCAATAACACATCCCCTAGACTCATGTTTCTGTCACTCAAGCTAGTCATCGGGGGGCATGAACCCACAATCATGCATAACGCTCCCTCTTGGAGTCACTACCTACTACTTGGCCAAAGCAATAAATAGCAACGGAGAACATGCAAGAATTACTCAAGAACATAAACATAAAAGAAGAGAATCAAATATATAACTCAATCACAATCTGAACATAATCTCATAATCCATCGGATCCCAGCAAACTCAACATAGCAACATCAGAAATATTACATAAGTGCCTCGATCATGTAGGGCAGCTCACGATGTCCAATCCATGAAGAACAAAGAGGGGAGGAGAACATCACATAGCTACTGATCATAGACCCATGGTCCAAGGTGGACTACTCATGGTTAATCCGGGAAGCATCCCTGGTGGTGGAGAAGCTCCCGGAGGTGATTCCTCCCTGATACGTCCAAAACGTATCTATAATTTATGCTTGCTCCATGCATGTTTTGTGTGATATTGCTATGATCTAGATACACTTTCATACACTTTTGATCATATTTGGACTAACCTATTAACTCAGTGCACCACAGTGCCAGTTCCTGTTTTCTGCTGTTTTTCTATTTCAGTTTTCCCCCATATAAAAAGTGCTCCAAAAATTCGGGAAAAATCAGATAAAAAATCAGCGCAGAAGAACCTTCCGGAAGAACCTGAGTGGGGCCAGAGGGCCACCACCAGGGGCCCAGGCGCCCTGGTGGCGCGCCCCAGGGTCTGGCCGCGCCAGGGGGGCGCCTGGACCCCTGGTGGCCCCCCTGGCTGCCCCCTTCGCCTATATATTCTCCGTGACGAGAAACCCTCGAGGACAGAACCCTTTTTCGCGATCTCGCCTCTGTTCCGCTGCCACCACGCTTCCGAGATCGGGAGCACCAGCAGACCTCTTCTCGGCACCCTGCCGGAGGGAGGGCCGACCTCCGGGAGTCTCCTCTCCACCATGGATGCTTCCCGGATGACTCGTGAGTAGTTTCCTTTGGACCATGGGTCCGTGATCAGTAGCTATGTGATGTTCTCCTCCCCACTTTGTTCTTCATGGTTTAGACCTCGTGAGCTGCCCTACATGATCGAGGCACTTTTTTAATCTTTCTGTTGTTGCTATGCTGAGTTTGATGGGATCTGATGGATTATGTGATTATGTTCAGATTGTGATTCAGTAATATATTTGGTTCTTATCTCTTACATTTTTGTTCTTAGGTAATTCTTGCATGTTCTCCGTTGCTGTTTATTGCTTTGGCCAAGTAGTAGGTAGTAACCCCAAGAGGGAACGTTATGCTCGATTGTGGGTTCATGCCCCCTGATGACACGCTTGAGTGACAGAAACATGAGTCTAGGGGATGTGTTGTTGCCACAAGGGGGAAAACAACGGTGATTGTAACCGCGGTTGCAAGGATTGTTTACTTTACGCAAAGTGCTTTCTAATGCAGTTGTCCGTTGCTTTGGGTTTATACTTTGGGTGGGGCTCGCAACTTAATACCAGCGAGATGTTCTGGATAGATATCTCAAGTTGGATGATTAGTAGTAGATGCAGTTGGATTTCGGTCTACTTATTTTGGCGTTCTTCCCATGCTTTTGAGCCTCTTCCTTTCTTTTGTAGCATAGTTAGCATTGCGGTGCGTTCATAATCCTGTCAATTGCCCTTCTGTAATTTGTTCACCTCGCATAGCAGTTTTATCGTCTTTTGGGAGAGAGACATCACTAGTGAACATCATGTATCCCGGTCCATATCCTCGTTACTGTTTCCACGCTCATTTACTTTTCTGCTTTTACTTTCAGTTGCTATCATTATCCCTTGTGTTTGATCCTTTGTGAACAACAAGACCGGAGAGATTGACAACCTCTCTGAACTTCGTTGGGAACAAAGTTATTTGTGTCTGTGTGCAGGTCCGCGTCAGTTGCGCCGCTGACACCTACTTATCATCTCCGGAGTCCTACCGGAGACAAACCTTGGTATCTTTACTGAGGGAAATTTGCTTTTGTGCTACATCACACCTTCTACTTGGGGTTTACCAACGAAGGGCGAGAAATCACTATCATCACCTCGCACATCAAGCAAAATTTCTGGCACCGTTGCCGGGGACTCCGAGTGCTAAGATAGGGGAGTTGCACACTACCCTTTACCTTTGTTTTTTAGTCTTGTTAGTTTACCTTTTAGTTTTTATCTTTGTTTCTTACATCAAAAATCAGAAAAAAAAATCTGCCACACTTGCTGCTGCTATGGGTTGCACTGAAAACACCAAGTTGTGTGACTTCACAAGTCACAACAACCAAGACTTTATCTGCACCCCCATTGCCACACCTGCCACTTCATCTACCTCTTATGAAATTAAACCTGCCTTGCTAAACCTTGTTATGAGAGATCAATTCTCCGGTGCTGGAGATGATGCTGCTTTACACTTGAACAATTTTGTTGAATTATGTGATATGCAAAAGTATAAAGAAGTAGAACGTGATATTGTTAAGCTCAAGCACTTTGCTTTCTCTTTAAGGGGAGAAGCTAAAATCTGGTTTCAATCTCTGCCTAGGAATAGCATAGATTCTTGGGATAAGTGCAAAGATGCTTTTATATGGAAGTACTACCCACCTGCTAAAATTATCCAATTAAGGAGTAACATTATGAATTTCAAGCAATTGGATAATGAACACGTTGCCCAAGCTTGGGAACGAATGAAATCTCTTGTTAAGAAATGCCCTACACATGGTTTGACTACCTGGATGGTTACCCAGACTTTTTATGCAGGCTCGAACTTTACCTCGTGAAACCTGTTAGATTCGGCCGCAGGAGGAACCTTTATGTCAACTATACTTGGTGCTTCCATGAAGCTTCTCGATGAGATGATGACCAATTATTCCCAATGGCACACCGAACGTGCTCCAACACGTAGGAAGGTAAACTCTGTCGAGGAAATTACCTCCCTCAATGAAAAAGTTGACTTAATTATGTCTCTACTTACCAAGCAACCGTCTATTGATCCTCGTGATGTCCCTTTAAATTCTTTGGTTGCCCAAGAACAAGTAGATGCGAACTTTATTGCTAGAAACAACTTCAACAACAATGCTTATAGGGGTAATTTTGCTAGCAATCCTAGACCGTTTCCATCCAACTATGGGAACAACAACACCTACCCTAGCAACAAGAACCCCTCTTCTGAATTAGAAAGCATGCTTAGAGACTTTATCACTACCCAAAAAGCCTTCAATAAAAATGTAGAGGAGAAATTAGCTAAATTAGATAATCTCTCTTTGAAGGTAGAAAGCTTAGCCCTTGATATTGAGATGCTTAAAATTAGAACCTCTCCCCTTGAGGAGAATAAGGCCACTCCTATTAATGCTATCCAATTGCAAATTAATGAAAATATTAGGATGATGGCTAAACTTAAAGAAAGGTGGGCTAGAGAAAAAGAGGAAGAGGATAGAATTAAGAGCCTTCCTACACACCACACAGTTGCCACTATCCAAATTGTTGAGGACACCCAAACTATTAGCACCCAATGCACTCCTAGTCCCGTTGGACCTATTAATGGTGATGCTAATACCTCAATCGAAGATGAAGAAACTCCTATAAACATAGAGGGTTTCAAAAAAGTGAGCCTAGACGACACTAATACCACCTTTGATAGTAGTGATATTGATTTTGATAGTTGCACCCTCTCAGAAGTTATTAGCTTGCTACACAAAATGTCTAGAGACCCCCACACTAGCACACTTAATCTTGCCTTCACGGAGCATATCACAAATGCTCTCATCAAAGCTAGGGAGGAGAAGCTTAGAGTAGAAGCCTCCATACCTAGGAAGCTAGATGATGGTTGGGACCCTATGATCAAAATTAAAATAAATAACTTCTCTTGCTATGCTTTATGTGATGTTGGAGCTAGTACCTCCGTTATGCCCAAAAGAATATATGATATGTTTGAATTGAAGCCCTTTGACCCTTGTTCTTTTGGTGTTCGTCTTGTTGATTCTTCCGTAAAGAAACCTTTGGGGAAGATCGACGATGTTCTTATCATTGTCAATGACAACTATGTTCCCGTTGATTTTATTGTTATGGATATAGAGTGTGAACCTTTGTGTCCAATTATTTTGGGACGTCCTTTTCTTCGCACCGTTGGTGCGGTTATTGACATGAAAGAGGGGAATATAAAATTCCAATTCCCTCTCAAGAAAGGGATGGAACACTTCCCTAGAAAGAAAATCAAGTTACCTTTTGAGTCCGTTACACGGGCTAGTTATTCTCTTTCTCTTGATAAAACTTGATTCTTTTTTGCATCATGCCTAACTTAAAGGCATAAAAGAAAGCGCTTTTGGGAGGCATCCCACAACGAATTAGGTTTATTTTTTCTTTTGTTGTGTCTTGATGTTTTTTACTACTGTAGCAACATCATTGTATCTTTATTTTTCAGCTTTGTGCCAAGTTATAGCCTCTTATGATAAGGGAAGCAAAAGTTGTGACATGCTGTCCAGAAAACAGATTATGTCCCTGGATAGAAAAATTCTAATAAAATCACCAGATCATCTTTTTGATCTGAATTTTTTTGACAGCATGCTCTATACAATTGTGAAACTGTCATATGTTCTGAGTTTTTTGATTTGAGTTGCAGAAGTGCCCCGAAAACATTCTCTACTACCTGCTGTTCTGTTTTTCACAGATTCTACCACGTTTTGCCTCTCTTCACTTTTGCAAACCTTAAACTTGCTTTTTCTTTGCAAAAACCTTTTGGCACTCTTGAGAAACAGTAGCTCTTCAAGAATATCTTTATATCCAGTGGGGAAAAATTATTTTATTAAGGGTACTAACCTCTCTAATCAACTTATGATGAGTTATGTATGAAGGGAGTTTTCAAGTGTGCGATGGAAGATGATGAAAGAAGATCCAGGAGTGTCAAGCGCTCAAGCTTGGGGATGCCCCCATGCATCCCCAATAAATATTCAAGGAGACTCAAGCTTCTAAGCTTGGGTATGCCCCCGTGCATCCCCTTCTCCATCAACAATCATCAGTTCGTCCTTCGTCTCACTATATTTTTATCACTTCATGCGTTATGTGCTATGCTTGGAGCGTCTCGCTCTTAGGTTTTAGTTTTAGTTTTCTTTAGTTTTGCTTTCTGGTCATAACAAGTTAGACCCCATCTTACTTTGTGTGGGAGAGAAACACGCTCCATTCCAATCTAGAACACATCATAGGATTTTTCCTGCTTATCTTTTTGCTGTTGTGTGTTCTTTATCTTTTCGTAGTTGCTGCCATGTTTAGTTTTAGTCTTAGTTTGTCTTTAGCAAGAGCCTTGGCTTTTGTTTAGTTTGTTGCTGGAACTCTTTTTAGTTTTCATGTTTATCTTGTTAAAGAGAGTTGGTTGTTGCACTGAGTAGTGTTTTGTCTTGGAAGTAGGTAATTGAGGTTGCTATTTAATTCTAGTAGTAACTTGCAATAGTTTTGAGGTATTGATGTGAGTAATGTCTGAACTTTTGGTGTCAAGAGCTTTAGCCTATTACTGATAGGTGTCGTATTTTGGGCAATCCGTGTGTATTTTCAAAACCTACCAAACTAGTTGAGAACTCTAGCTACTAGATGGATCACTAATCTTTGGAGGGATCGAATATTACAGTACACTCTCGTACCATGAGTCGAGGATGCGCAAGGATAACCAAACCCCCATACACTCCTCCTCGGGGTACTTGTCTCTTTGTGAACCTCCTTATTAGATTGAGAGTTACCGATAATAAGTGCGTAAGTTCTTCGGACTAATGAAAGTATTGAAAGTTGACACTTCCACCTTCCCATATTTTGCTAGCCTCTCCCGTGTCGTGCATTGCCTTCTTCTCACTCCGAGAGTTGGTGTCCACCTTCGCCGGTAAATCCAAACCCTTGCATGATACGCTCTGTCATCATAAGCCTCCTTATATCTTTCCTCAAAACAGCCACCATACCTACCTATCAAGGCCTTTCCATAGCCTTTCCGAGATATATTTCCATGCAACATCCACCTCTTCATGACTTGATCTTCATGTCATACATGTTCCTGCTACACTGGCAGCGACATACATTGCATACATCATGATAGTTACATCTTCTTTATGATTTTGAGTACCTTGTAAAGTGTGAAAGATCTTATTTACCTTCTTGTAAAATAGAGTGTTGCCCTTAAGTGAGGAAAAGATCCCAAAGTGGACACAATAAAAGATCCCAAAGAGGACAAATGAGAGTTAAATAGAAAGAGCCATTGAGGCCACAAAAAATACAAAAAAATAGAAAAAGAGAAAAAAGAAATAAAAAGAGAGAAAGGGGCAACACTACTATCCTTTTGAGAGATCCACACTAGTACTACCTCTATATCCTTGTACTCCATAGAGATGATCATTATGCATATAGCTATGTGGGGACCTTCACACTATAGAACTTGGCTTGCATATTCCAAGGATGAGCCTCATCAAACGAGCTCTAGGTCTTCATGAGCGAGCAAGTTAGATGCATCCCCACTAGTTCCATTGGAGAGCTTCCTAGCTCATATGTGCATCCGTTGCATGGCAATCCCTACTCCTCACATCATATCTATCATTTGGCATCTCTTGCCTATGATTGTCCTCATTGATGTGAGCCTATCTCATTCTTTTTGTCTTCCTCCTCCTCCTCTGTACTCCTCTCTTTGCCATCCTAAGTGTCAACTCTCGTGCTTACGCTCATCCATTGCATGGGTGCTCAAAATATTGAAAAAGGAGTGGATCAAATTGACTTGTACCTGGCTAGTGGTCTGGGGACGAATCAAGATAAGATTCAAGAAAAATACCAAGTGTGAAACTTTAGTAGACTGAGTTCTCAACAAATAATTATTTTTCTCGTATTCCCTATCCCCCTTCTTGCACGCAAACACCATTTGGAGACATTCGAGTCACGGACAGCGAGAGCTCTTGCACCTAATGTTCTTTTATTACTTGTTTCAATGCTAATATAGACTCTTGCATGTTATGACTTGAATTGAATCTCTAACCTTGATTGCTTTACTTTTCAAAGTTCTTATATGGTTGCTAGCATGTCACCACAGAAATTATGTTGTTATCATTTACCTACTCGAGGACGAGCAGGAATTAAGCTTGGGGATGTTGATACGTCCAAAACGTATCTATAATTTCTGCTTGCTCCATGCATGTAAACTATCTGATCTAGTCAACTTAAGTGAGGCACAATCCTATACATGGCATAACACTAAGTGCCGCACGATGATTAAAAGATTTGGTACTGTTCTGTCCTAAACCATATTTTAGGTTGGTTAACAACAGCAAACAATAGCATAGACACAAAGTACACGAAAAACTAATCAAGTTACATATAAAGAACACCCCAAACGGAGTTACGGTTAAAAAGATATAAGCAAAACAATTTATGCACACATGCTGTATAAACAGGGGTAAATCTATATGCAAAAGTGCAGCAACATGACATAGCAATACATGGGATGAAAGTAGACATGATGCTTAACAATATGCAATTGGAATCACTCAATTCCGATAAACGGTTGCGAAGCAATCGTCATTCGAAGTTGCAAGAAAATAACAGTTTCAGCAATAGCAGCAAAACAACATCAGGATAGCTACTTTGGAGCAAAATATAATTATGATGCAGCAGGCAATTATGGCATGTGAATGCATGAAACTGGAGTAGAAACATTGCTTAACGCAACGCAAAAGGAATCAATGCAATAGGCCTCATGGATTTGTTACAATCATCATGCAAAGTTGCAACAAAATAATAACAGCAGCTCAATAACAGGAATTTAAAGCATTTAACGGCCTGATGCCCTGTTTGAACAGCAAAAACTATATCTAAACAACCTCAAAACAATTAATTCACAAAAGACGGATTAAAGTACACGCAATTCTAAGCAGTTTTCGTTTTGGGGGCAACGTCATCGGAGCTACAGATCGCTTGCTATCGTCGTTGCAAAACTGAATCAGCAACACAAATTACCAGCACTTAGCAGTTTTAGCAAAAAAAAGAAATAACAGCAGAGTATATATAAAAAAAGAAAAAAAAACGGCCTGGGCCTCACCCCAACTGGGCCGAGCCCACTGGCGGCCTGGGGGCGCACTTAGCTGGGCCGCGCGGGGGCCTGGCTGGCCGGCCCAGCTGGCGGTGGCCGGTTGGAGGAGCCGGCTCGGGGTGTCCCGTGCCCGCTCGGGGAAGGCGGCGGCGGCGCCGGACGCCGGCGGCGGCGTAGGCTGCCCGAGGCGGCGAGGCAGGCGGGCTACGGAGGGGGCGCAGGCGGCGCGGATCCGGTCGGCCCTCGCCGGATCCAGGCGGCGGTGGAGCCAGTGGCGGGGACGACGCCGAGCTCGGCCTCGGCTCGAGCCGCTCCCATGGCGCGGCGGCGCGCTCCTGCAGGCGAGGGAGGAGAGGGTGAGGCGAGGGAGGAGAGGAGGAGCTCCACGGGAGGCGATGGCGAGGCGCGGGCTGGGAGCCCAGATCGGGCCCTGGCGGCGGATCCGGTTGTGGGCCCGCGGGGGCCGGGCGGCTGGGACGCTGGCTGGGAGCAACGTGGAGGCCTCTGGGGCCGTTGGATCTCAGATCTGACGGCTCCGGTTGGCTGGGAGGCTAGGGTTTCGAGATCTAGGGGGCTAGGGGCTAATTTTGGGCAAAGTGGAGGGGGGTGGCTGCAAAATGTGGCTAGGGAAACCCTAAAAATGGGTGGGAGTGTGGTGGTGTTTATATAGCATGGGTGGCTGGCAGTTTGCAAAAACATCCCCGATTTTTACCTCGCGCGCATGGTGCTCACGTTTCTGACTGCCGGGGGTCCGCAGTACCTCCGATTCGGGTAAAACTTCGAACTGCGCGATCAGTGCGTCGAGCCGGAGGCGTTCACCTGGCGCTGGAACCGTTCTGAAAACACTTTCCGACACGCTATAAAAATATCCTGTTTAATTATTAAACGGGGTTTTTTCGTTCCGTTGGTTGCGGCTGGTCTCGTGCGGTTTTCGCGACGGTGATCGGGTGAAACCCGATGTCGCAAAGGTCGAGTGTCAGGGGCAAGGGTCGGTCTCCGTCCGATACGAGATAAGAGGGGGGAAATAATCGCCGATCGATAAATCGGGGATGCAAACACCGCAAATAAATCAGACAATCAAACAATTCACACCGAAAACAAAATTTTTAATTTTTGCAAAAACTGGGCTGTTACATCTCCTCTCCAGCATGGATGCTCCCCGGATGTCTCGTGAGTAGTTTTCCTTGGACCATGGGTCCGTGATCAGTAGCTATGTCATGTTCTCCTCCCCTCTTTGATCTTCATTGTTTAGACCTCGTGAGCTTCCCTACATGATCGAGGCACCTTTGTAATATTTCTGCTATTGCTATGTTGAGTTTGATCGGATCTGATGGATTATGAGATTATGTTCAGATTGTGATAGAGTAATATATTTGATTCTTATCTCTTGTATTTTTGTTCCTAAGTAATTCTTGCATGCTCTCTGTTGCTGTTTATTGCTTTGGCCAAGTAGTAGGTAGTGACTCCAAGAGGGAGCGTTGTGCTAGATTGTGGGTTCATGCCTCCCTGATGACATGCTTGAGTGACAGAAACATGAGTCTAGGGGATGGGCTGTTGCCACAAGGGGGAAAACAACGATGCTTGTAACCACGGTTACAAGCAGTGTTTACTTTACGCAATGTTCTTTTTAATGCAGTTGTCTGTTGCTTTGGGTTTATACTTTGGGTGGGGCTCGCAACTTAATACCAACGAGATGTTCTGGATAGATATCTCAAGGTGGATGATTAGTAGTAGATGCAGATGGATTTCGGTCTACTTATTTTGGCGTACTGCCCGTGCTTTTGAACCTCTTCCTTTCTTTTGTAGCATAGTTAGCATTGCGGTGCGTTCATAATCTTGTCAATTGCCTTTCTGTAATTTGTTTACCTCGCATAGCAATTTTTATCGTCTTTTGGGAGAGAGACATCACTAGCGAACATCACGTGTCCAGGTCCATATCCTCATTATTTTTTCCAAGCTATATTTACTTTTCTACATTTACTTTCAAGTTGCTATCATTATCCCTTGCGTTTTATCATTTGTGAACAAAAATACCGGAGAGATTGACAACCTCTCTGAACTTCGTTGGGAACAAAGTTACTGTGTGCAAGTCCGCGTCAGTTGCGGCGCTGACACCTACTTATCATCTCTGGAGTCCTACTGGAGACAAACCTTGGTATCTTCACCGAGGGAAAACTCGCTGCTGTACTGCATCACGCCTTCCACTTGGGGCCTACCAACGAAGGGCGAGAAGCCAATAAGCAAGAGTATTTCTGACGCAGTTGCTGGGGACTCCAAGTGCTAAGATAGGGGAGTTGCACACTACCCTTTACCTTTGTTTTTTAGTCTTGTTAGTTTATCTTTCAGTTTTTATCTTTGTGTCTTTTATCAAAAACTACAAAAAAATCTGCCACACTTGCTGCTACTATGGGTTCCACTGAAAACACCAAGTTGTGTGACTTCACTAGTCACAACAACTAGGACTTTATCTGCACTCCCATTGCCACACCTGCCACTTCAGCTACCTCTTATGAAATTAAACCTGCTTTGCTAAACCTTGTTATGAGAGATCAATTCTCTGGTGCTGGAGATGATGCTGCTTTACACTTGAATAATTTTGTTGAATTATGTGATATGCAAAAGTATAAAGAAGTAGAAGGTGATGTTGTTAAGCTTAAGCTCTTTCCTTTCTCTTTAAGGGGAGACGCTAAAATCTGGTTTCAATCTTTGCCTAGAAATAGCATAGATTCTTGGGATAAGTGCAAAGATGCTTTTATAGGGAAGTACTACCCTCCTGCTAAGATTATCCAATTGAGGAGTAATATTATGAATTTTAAGCAATTGGATAATGAACACGTAGCCCAAGCTTGGGAACGAATGAAATCTCTTGTTAAGAAATGCCCTACACATGGTTTGACTACCTGGATGGTTACCCAGACTTTTTATGCAGGCTTGAACTTTACCTCGCGGAACCTGTTAGATTCGGACGCGGGAGGAACCTTTAGGTCAACTACACTTCATGCAGCCACGAAGCTTCTCGATTAAGTGATGACCAATTATTCCCAATGGCACACCGAACGCGCTCCAACAGGTAGGAAGGTAAACTCTGTCGAGGAAATTACCTCCCTCAATGAAAAAGTTGATTTAATTATGTCTCTACTTACCAAGCAACCTTCTATTGATCCTCATGATTTTCCTTTAAATTCTTTGGTTGCTCAAGAACAAGTAGATGTGAACTTTATTTCTAGAACCAACTTCAACAACAGTGCTTATAGGGAAAATTTTGCTAGCAATCCTAGACCGTTTCCATCTAATTATGGGAACAACAACACTTACCCTAGCAACAAGAACCCCTCTTCTGAATTAGAAAGCATGCTTAGAGACTTTATCACTACCCAAAAAGCCTTCAACAAAAATGTAGAAGAGAAATTATCTAAAATAGATAATCTCTCTTTGAAGGTAGAAAGCTTAGCCCTTGATATTGAGATGCTTAAAATTAGAACCTCCCCCCTTTAGGAGAATAAAGCCACTCCTATTAATGCTATCCAGTTACAAATCAATGAAAATATTAGGATGATGGCTAAACTTAAAGAAAGTTGGGCTAGAGAAAAAGAGGAAGAGGATAGAATTAAGAGCCCTCCTACACACCACACAGTTGCCACTATCCAAATTGTTGAGGACACCCGTACTATTAGCACCCAATGCACTCCTAGTCCCGTTGGACCTATTAATGGTGATGCTAATACCTCAACCGTAGAAAAAGAAACTCCTATGAACATAGAGGGTTTCAAACAAGTGATCCTAGATGACACTACTACCACCTTTGATAGTAGTGATATTGATTTTGATAGTTTCACCCTCTCAGAAGTTATTAGCTTGTTACACAAAATGTCTAGAGACCCCCACACTAGCACACTTAATCTTGCCTTCACGGAGCATATCACAAATGCTCTTATCAAAGCTAGGGAGGAGAAGCTTAGAGTAGAAGCATCCATACCTAGGAAGCTAGATGATGGTTGGGACCCTATGATCAACATTAAATTGAATAACTTCTCTTGCTAGGCTTTATGTGATGTTGGAGCTAGTACCTCTGTTATGCCCAAAAGAATATTTGATATGTTTGAATTGAAGCCTTTTGAGCTTGTTCTTTTGGTGTTCGTCTTGTTGATTCTTCCATAAAGAAACCTTTGCGTAAGATCGACAATTTTCTTATCATTGTCAATGACAACTATGTTCCCGTTGATTTTATTGTTATGGATATAGAGTGTGAACCTTTGTGTCCCATTATTTTGGGACGTCCTTTTCTTCGCACCGTTGGTGCGGTTATTGACATGAAAGAGGGGAATATAAAATTCCAATTCCCATTCAAAAAGGGGATGGAACACTTCCCTAGAAAGAAAATCAAGTTACCTTTTGAGTCCGTTACACGGGCTAGTTATTCTCTTTCTCTTGATAAAACTTGATTCTTCTTTTTGCATCATGCCTAGCTAATGGCTTTAAAGAAGCGCTTTCGGGAGGCAGCCCGCAACGAATTTAGGTTTTTATTTTTGCTTTTGTTGTGTCTTGATGTTTGTTACTTCAGTAGCAACATCATTGTATCTTTATTTTTCAGCTTTATGCCAAGTTATAGCCTCTTACGGCAAGTGAAGTAAAAGTTGTGACATGCTGTCCAGAAAACAGATTCTGTCCTCGTGACCAGAAAAATTCCATAAAAATCCCAGTTCATCTTCTTGAGCTGAAATTTTTACACAGTATGCTCTATACAATTACGAAACTTCCGTATGTTCTGAGTTTTTTTATTTGAGTTGCAGAAGTGCCCATACAAAATTCTTTACTATCTGCTGTTCTGTTTTTCACAGATTCTGCCACGTTTTGTCTCTCCTTACTTTTGCAAACCTTAAGCTTGCTTTTTCTTTGCAAAAATTTTTTGGCACTCTTGAGAAACAGTAGCTATTCAAGATTATCTTTATATCCAGCGAAAAAAATATATTTATTAAGGGTACTAACCTCTCTAATCAGCTTATGATGAGTTATGTATGAAGGGAGTTTTCAAGTGTGCGATGGAAGATGATGAAAGAAGATCCAGGAGTGTCAAGCGCTCAAGATTGGGGATGCCCCCATGCATCCCCATTAAATATTCAAGGAGACTCAAGTGTCTAAGCTTGGGGATGCCCCCGTGCATCCCCTTCTCCATCAACAATCATCAGTTCGTCCTTCGTCTCACTATATTTTTATCACTTCATGTGTTATGTGCTATGCTTGGAGCGTCTCGCTCTTAGGTTTTGTTTTTAGTTTTCTTTAGCTTTGCTTGCTGTTCATAACAAGTTAGATCCCTTCTTGCTTTGTGTGGGAGAGAAACACGCTCCACTTTCAAAATCTATAACACATCATAGGATTCTTCATGCCTATCTTTTTGCTGTTGTGTGTGCTTTATCTTTTCATAGCTACTGCCATGTTAATCTTAGTCTTAGTTTGTCTTTAGCAAGAGCCTTGGCTTTTGTTTAGTTTGTTGCTGGAACTCTTTTTAGTTTTCATGTTTATCTTGTTAAAGAGAGTTGGTTGTTGCACTGAGTTGTGTCCTGTTTTGAGAAGTAGGTACTTTAGGTTGCTATTTAATTTTAGTAGTAGCTTGCAATAGTTTTGAGGTATTGTTATGAGTAATGTTTGGACTTTTTGTGTCAAGAGCTCTTGCCTATTAGTGATAGGTGTCGTATTTTGGGCAATCCGTGTTTATTTTCAAAACCTACAAAACTAGTTGAGAACTCTAGCTACTAGATAGTTCACTACTCTTCTGAGGAGTCGAATATCAGAGAACACTCACGTACCATGAGTCGAGGATGCGCAAGGATAACCAAACCCCCATACACTCCTCCTCGGAGTACTTGTCTCTTTGTGAACCTCCTTATTAGATTGAGAGTTACCGATAATAAGTGCATGAGTTCTTCGGACTAATGTAAGTATTGAGAGTTGACACTTCCATCTTCCCATATTTTGCTAGCCTTTCACGTGTCGTGCATTGCCTTCTTCTCACTCCGAGAGTTGGTGTCCACCTTCGCGGGTACATCCAAACCCTTGGCATGATACGCTCTGTCATGATAAGCCTCCTTATATCTTTCCTCAAAACAGCCACCATACCTACCTATCAAGGCATTTCCATAGCCTTTCCGAGATAAATTGCCATGCAACATCCACCTCTTCATGACTTGATCTTCATGTCATACATGTTCCTGCTACACTGGCAGAAGCATACATTGCATACATCATGCTAGTTACATCTTCTTTATGATTTTGAGTACCTTGTAAAGTGTGAAAGATTTCCTCTACCTTCTTGTAAAATAGAGTGTTGCCCTTAAGTGAGGAAAAGATCCCGAAGAGGACACATTAAAAGATCCCAAAGAGGACAAATGAGAGTTAAATAGAAAGAGCCATTGAGGCCACAAAAAAATACAAAAAAATAGAAAAAGAGAAAAATAAATAAAAAGAGAGAAAGGGGCAACACTACTATCCTTTTGAGAGATCCACACTAGTACTTCCTTTATATCCTTGTACTCCATAGAGATGATCTTTTTACATATAGTTTAGAGAGCTTCCTAGCTCGTATGTGCACCCGTTGCATGGCAATCCCTACTCCAAAACGTATCTATAATTTCTAGAGGACGAGCAGGAATTAAGCTTGGGGATGTTGATACGTCCAAAACGTATCTATAATTTCTGCTCGTTCCATGCATGTTTTGTGTGATATTGCTATGATCTAGATACACTTTCATACATTTTTTATCATAATTGGACTAACCTACTAACTCAGTGCACCCCAGTGCCAGTTCCTGTTTTCTGCTGTTTTTTCTATTTCAGTTTTCCCCCATATAAAAAGTGCCAGAAAAATTCAGGAAAATTCAGATAAAAAATCAGCGTGACGGAAGCTTCGAGAAAAGCCCGGGAGGGGCCAGAGGGGGGCCAAGGGGGGGCCAGGCAGCCACCTGGCGTGGCCCCACCCCTGGCCGCGCCAGGGGGGCGCCTGGGGGCCCTGGCCGCCCCCTTTCGCCTATATATCCCCCGTCAGGGAAAACTCCAAAACAAGAACCCTATTCCACGAACTCGCCTCTGTTCCGCCGCCGCCGCGCTTCCAAGATCGGGAGCACCAGAAGACCTCTTCCCGGCACCCTGCCGGAGGGAGGATTGACCTCCGGGAGTCTCCTCTCCACCATGGATGCTCCCGGATGTCCCGTGAGTAGTTCTTCTTGGACCATGTGTCCGTGACCAGTAGCTATGTGATGTTCTCCTCCCCTCTTTGATCTTCATTGTTTAGACCTCGTGAGCTGCCCTACATGATCGAGGCACCTTTGTAATATTTCTGCAATTGCGATGTTGAGTTTGATCGGATCTGATGGATTATGAGATTATGTTCAGATTGTGATAGAGTAATATATTTGGTTTTGATCTTTTATATTTTTGTTCCTAAGTAATTCTTGCATGTTCTCCGTTGCTGTTTATTGCTTTGGCTAAGTAGTAGGTAGTGACTCCAAGAGGGAGCGTTGTGCTAGATTGTGGGTTCATGCCTCCCTGATGACACGCTCGAGTGACAGAAACATGAGTCTAGGGGATGTGCTATTTCCACAAGGGGGAAAACTAAGGTGCTTGTGACCGCGGTCACAAGGATTGTTTACTTTACGCAAAGTTCTTTTATTGCAGTTGTCTGTTGCTTTGGGTTTACACTTTGGGTGGGGCTCGCAACTTAATACCAGCGAGATGTTCTGGATAGATATCTCAAGGTGGATGATTAGTAGTAGATGCGGATGGATTTCGGTCTACTTACCTTGGCATACTGCCCGTGCTTTTGACCCTCTTCCTTTCTTTTGTAGCATAGTTAGCATTGCGGTGCGTTCATAATCCTGTCAATTGCCTTTCTGTAATTTGTTTACCTCGCATAGCAGTTTTATCGTCTTTTGGGAGAGGGACATCACTAGCGAACATCACGTATCCCGGTCCATATCCTTATTATTGTTTCCAGGCTATCTTTACTTTTCTGCTTTTACTTGCTATCATTATCACTTGTGTTTTACCCTTTGTGAACAACAAGACCGGAGAGATTGACAACCTCTCTGAACTTCGTTGGGAACAAAGTTATCTGTGTCTGTGTGCAGGTCCACGTCAGTCGCGCCGCTGACACCTACTTATCATATCCGGAGTCCTACGGGAGACAAACCTTGGTATCCTCACCGAGGGAAACTCACTGCTAAACTGCATCACGCCTTCCACTTGGGGCTCACCAACGAAGGGCGGGAAGCCGCTAAGCAATAGCTCTCGCTTGATTTTTCTTGGCTCTGGTTGGAGTTTGTTTGCTCGTCGGTTGAATTTTCAAGATGGCGATATGCTCAGCTGTCGCTTTGACGGTGAAAGCACTGTCACTGTCCGCGCATTCGATCCGAGTGGAAATAGCATGGATCCGCATGGGCAGGAGTCGGGCAGCGACAACTCCATAAAGTCGAGGAGTCCTTCGCCTGCGTCTTCAACTGCTTCTTCCTCCGGGGACTCTTCTGGTGGTGGTGGTGAGCCGTCTTCAACTGCTTCCTCCTCTACCTCTGAAGAAGACCTCGATGTCAAGCCACCGGTTAAACGAGCGCGGCAGGCGACCTTGTAGAACTGGAGGCAACGGCGTCATCTTCGCCGGCAGCTTGGGCGGAGCTGGAGAAGAAGCTAGAGGAGCAGGAGAAGAAGCTGATGGAGCAGCGTCCCCAATGGCTCCGCAAATAAGTCGAGCTTCACCTTTTGTTATGTCATTGACATCATGAGCCTGCTGCTTCCACTCCTACTTTGTCTGTGATGATGCTCTTCTACTAGAGTTGATTACCCCTCACGGGCACACATGTAGAAGTCATAATTCCTTGGGTGATTTTCTCTTGTAACAGGAGTTGCCTTCTATCCAAATGTAGTTGAGTCCTTTTTGTACTGAAGATGATATCTATGATGTAAACTGTGCTTTATCTTTTGTAATAGAATTTATATTTGGGCCTTTATGGCACCGAAAACTGTGTCTTGACCATCCGGAGCTGTCTTCGAATCCTTTTGGAACTGAGAGTTATGTTCGAGTCTTTTGCGGCTGAGAACTGTCTTCGGGTCCATCGATACTTGGTACTGTGGGTTCTATCGGGTGCGCGACAGCACTCCCGATGGGAGTAGCCCCCGAGGCTACGCTTGAGTCGAAGGGTCAGGAGTAGGCTAAAATTTATTTCCTTTGCTGTCTTTTATCAGGTGCGCGGCAGCGCTCCCGATGGGAGTAGCCCCTGAGTCTTTAGGTGATCGTTGGCGATCAGGTGAAGACTAAATGAGCTTGTGCTTCCTCCAAACTCTCTTCAAAAAGTGCTTGGATGTCATGGGAGCGTTGATAGTCGTCTCTCGGGTGGGGTTTGTACTCGAGGCCCCGAGTGCTTCATGAAGAAGATCGCGTAGGCAATAGTGATGCTCGGGGGGATTTTATTCTTAAGCCCCCGAGTGCTTTGATTTAAGATCGCGTAGGCGATAGAATTGCTCGGGGGGAGTTTCCTCTTCAGCCCCCGAGTGCTTCGATTAAGATCGCGTAGGCGATAGAGTTGCTCGGGGGGAGTTTCCTCTTCAGCCCCCGAGTGCTTCGATTAAGATCGCGTAGGCGATAGAGTTGCTCGGGGGGAGTTTCCTCTTCAGCCCCTGAGTGCTTCGATTAAGCTCGCGTAGGCGATAGAGTTGCTCGGGGGGAGTTTCCTCTTCAGCCCCCGAGTGCTTCGATTAAGATCGCGTAGGCGATAGAGTTGCTCGGGGGGAGTTTCCTCTTCAGCCCCGAGTGCTTCGATTAAGATCGTGTAGGCGATAGAGTTGCTCGGGGGGAGTTTCCTCTTCAGCCCCCGAGTGCTTCGATTAAGATCGCGTAGGCGATAGAGTTGCTCGGGGGGAGTTTCCTCTTCAGCCCCCGAGTGCTTCGATTAAGATCGCGTAGGCGATAGAGTTGCTCGGGGGGAGTTTCCTCTTCAGCCCCCGAGTGCTTTGAGATGGCAGTATTTGGGCAATATTTATTTTATTGCGGTCAAGAGGTTTACATGAGTTTCCAGTCATGTCCGACCGATAGGGGCTATGGATAGAACAGTCGCAAATTTGCTACGTTCCATGGGTTGCCCACGTCCTCGTCTGTCTTTGGGTTCTTCAGCCTGTAGGCGCCGCCTTCGATGACTTCTGAGATTATGAATGGTCCTTCCCATCGGGGGGCAAGTTTGTGGACCTTCTCTTGTATTAGTCATTGGACTAGGTCACCTTTGTTGAAGGTTCTAGTGCGCAGTCGACTGCTTTGGTAGGTACGTAGTTTGTCTTGGTACCCTTCTGATTTTGTCAGGGTTGTTTCTCTTGCTTCGTCAGCCGTATCTTTATCTTCTTGTAGTGCTTCTTCTTCCTCGTATCCGTTGACCCGGGGTGCTCCGAACTTGAGGTCATGTGGTAGGACTGCCTCTGCCCCGTACACCATGAAGAAGGGTGTGTATTGGGTCGCAGTTTTTGGTGTGGTTCGTAAGCTCCACAGGACCGCGGGGAGTTCTTCTACCCAGTTGCCGGCGGCTTGCTCGAGTGGTGCGAGGAGCCATTTCTTGATTCCCCCACAGACAAGGCCGTTTGCTTTTTCCACCTGGTCGTTGGACTGTGGGTGTGCGACTGATGCATAATTGATTTTGATGCCCAGTTCTTCGCAGAAGTTCTGAAATTATGCGGCCGTGAAGTTCGTGCCGTTGTCCGTGATGATGTTGTGTGGCACTCCGAATCTGAAGATGCTCGACTTGATGAAGTTGACAGCCGTGAGAGCTGAAGAGCTGGTGATGGGCACTGCTTCGATCCACTTGGTGAACTTGTCAACTGCGACAAGCAGGCGTGTCCTTCCGCCCTTTGATGATTTCTTTAGTGGGCCCACCATGTCGAGTCCCCAGGTGGCGAACGGCCAGGATAGTGGTATGGTCTTGAGCTCTGATGCGGGAGCGTGTGGCCTGTTGGCGAATTTTTGACACGCGACGCAGCGTAGCACGATTTCCTCTGCGTTTTTCATGGCTGTGGGCCAGTAGAACCCAGCTCGGAATGCTTTGGACACGAGCACTCGACTGCTCGCGTGGTGCCCGCAGGTGCCTTCGTGGATTTCGAGCAATAGGGCTTTGCCGTCCTCTTCGTCAATGCACCTTTGGAGTATCTGGGTGATGCTGCGCTTATATAGTTGTATGTTGATCACCGTGAATGCCTTGGATCGTCGGCTGATGCGTCGTGCTTCGGCCACGTCTTGTGGTAGCGTGCCTTCGATTAGGAATCGGAGGAACGGTTTTGTCCAGACAGGTCCTTCGAACTTTGTCGGGGCTGTGCAGTCGGATGTGCTGGTGCTTGTGCCTTCTGGTAGGGTTGCTGCTGCCACCTGCGCTATTTCTGTTGCGTCTTCGCCGTCCACAGCTGCTTCAGGTGTTGCTGCCTGCACCTTGATGGACCTCTGGTTGATGCTTTCGAGAAAAACGCCGGGTGGTACAGGCGCCCTAGTCAAACCGATGTTCGCGAGCTCGTCAGCTTCTGTGTTGTTGTCCCTGGTGATGTAGTTGAGCTCGCAACCGTCGAAATTTCCTTCGAGTTCGTTGTAGAGCTTTTGGTAGGCCGCCATGTTGTCGGCTATTGCGTTGCAGTTTCTCATTGTCTGCTGGACGACGAGGTTGGAGTCCCCTTAAATTATGAGGCGAGTGGCCCCGCATGTTTTGGGCATGCGCATGCCATGGAGGAGTGCCTCGTATTCTGCTTCGTTGTTGGAGGCGTGACAGAAGTTGATCTAGAGGACGTATTTCAGCTTTGTTCCTTTGGGGGAGATGAGTACAACTCCTGCCCCGGCTCCTTGTTGTCTTTTGGATCCATCGAAGAACATTGACCATGAGCTTGATAAGTCTGGGGGGCCTGGTGTTTGAACCTCCGTCCACTCAACCAGGAAATCTGGGAGTACTTGGGCTTTGATGGCTGTTGGGTGCTTGAACTGCAGGTCTCGTGGGCTGAGCTCGATGTTCCACTCGGCGACTCGCCCGGTTGCTCCAAGGTTGTTGAGTATGTCAGCGCGTGGTGCGCTGCTCACGATTGTGATAGGGTGCTCGTCAAAGTATTGGGACACCTTTCTTGAGGTCATGACGATGGCCAATAGAAGCTTCTGATAGTGTGGGTACCGCTGCTGGGATTTGGTCAGGAGCATGCTGAGGTAGTAGATTGGTCTCTGGATGCTCTGGACCTTGCCTTCTTCTGTGCGTTCGACGACGAGCGTTGTGCTTACTACACTGTTGCGTGCTGCCACGTAGAGGTATAGCTTCTCTCGTTCCTTGGGTACTGATGGCTTCTCGCCCCTTCGTTGGTTTCCCCAAGTGTAAGGTTGAGATGTAGTGCAGCAGCAGTTTTCCCTCGGTGAAGATACCAAGGTTTGTCTCCAGCAGGACTCCAGAGATGATAAGTAGGTGTCAGTGGCGCAACTGACGCGGACCTGCACACAGACACAGATAACTTTGTTCCCAATGAAGTTCAGAGAGGTTGTCAATCTCTCCGGTCTTGTTGTTTACAAAGGATAAAATGCAAGGGATAATGATAGCAAATTAAAGCGGTAAAGTAAATGTAGCGTGGAAACAGTGATAAGGATATGGACCGGGATACGTGATGTTTGCTAGTGATGTCTCTCTCCCAAAAGACGATAAAATTTCTATGCAAGGTAAACAAATTATAGAAAGGCCATTGACAGGATTATGAACGCACCGCAATGCTAACTATGCTACAAAAGAAAGGAAGAGGTTCAAAAGCACGGGCAGTACGCCAAAGTAAGTAGACCGAAATCCATCTGCATCTACTACTAATCATCCACCTTGAGATATCTATCCAGAACATCTCGTTGGTATTAAGTTGCGAGCCCCACCCAAAGTGTAAACCCAAAGCAACAGACAACTGCATTAAAAAGAACTTTGCGTAAAGTAAACAATCCTTGTAACCGTGGTTACAAGCACCGTTGTTTTCCCCCTTGTGGCAACAGCACATCCCCTAGACTCATGTTTCTGTCACTCAAGCGTGTCATCAGGGAGGCATGAACCCACAATCTAGCACAACGCTCCCTCTTGGAGTCACTACCTACTACTTGGCCAAAGCAATAAACAGCAACGGATAACATGCAAGAATTACTTAGGAACAAAAATATAAAAGATAGAAACCAAATATATTACTCTATCACAATCTGAACATAATCTCATAATCCATCAGATCCGATCAAACTCAACATAGCAATAGCAGAAATATTACAAAGGTGCCTCGATCATGTAGGGCAGCTCACGAGGTCTAAACAATGAAGATCAAAGAGGGGAGGAGAACATCACATAGCTACTGATCACGGACCCATGGTGTAACAGCCCAGTTTTTGCAAAAATTAAAAATTTTGTTTTCGGTGTGATTTGTTTGATTGTCTGATTTGTTTGCGGTGTTTGCATCCCCGATTTATCGATCGGCGATTATTTTCCCCCTCTTGTCTCGTATCGGACGGAGACCGACCTTTGCCACCCTGACACTCGACCTTTGCGACACCGGGTTTCACCCCATCACCGTCGCGAGAACCGCACGAGACCAGCCGAAGCCAACGGAACGAAAAACCCCGTTTAATAATTAAACGGGATATTTTATAGCGCGCCGAAAAATGTTGTCGGAACGTCCCCGCAGTGAGGTACGATCGAAGAGCTCGACGCGCTGAGCGCGTGGTTCGAGATTTCGTCGGAATCGGAGTCCGTATGCACCTTCGGCGGTCACGAACGCGGTCACCGGACACGCGAGAGGGGTACCGAGGGTGTTTGCGTCAACAGACCAGCCAACCCTGCCTATATAAAAACCACCACACTTCCCTAGGCCAATTAGGGTTTACCCCATGGCATAATTGCAGCCACCCCCTCACAAAATCCCCAAATCTGCCCCAAATCCCTGTCAGCCCCGAAACCCTAGATCCCAGCGCTCCCAGGCCATCGGATCGCGAGATCAACGCTCCTGGTGCCTCCACGTAGCTCCCAACAGCCTCCCCCAGCAGAACCGGGCCCCGCAGGGCCCGAGATCCGTCTCCCCCGCCGCCGCGGGCCCGCTAGGGCCCGGATCACGCCGCCTCCCGAGCTCCACGCCATGGAGCCGCCGCTCCTCTCCGGCCACGGCGAGCCACCGCGCCGGCGACCCCTTCTCCTCACCCCGTCGCCTCCCTCTCCTCCTCCCCCCGCAGGTCAGCAGGCAGGACGCGCCCGCCGCGCCATGGTTCCGGCGAGCCCGAGCTCAAGCCGGACGCGCCCCCATGGCTCCCCGTCGCCGCCGGCCAGATCCGTGCGGGATCCAGCCGGATCCGCCTCCTCCCGGCCTCCCCTCGCCCGCGCCTCGCCGCCTCCTCGACGCCGGTGGCCGGCGTGCCACCGGGCAACGGCGCCGCCGCCGCCTGCTGCCCACGTCGGGGCCAGCCAGGGAGCCGGTCGGCCTGCCTCCCCTCCAACCGGCCACGTGGGCCACGGCCCAGATCCGCAGGCCGGCCAGCCCAGCAGCCCCCAGCCCAGGCCAGATCCACCCCAGCGGCTAGATGGGCCGATTTCGGCCCATGGTGAGAAGAGGCCCTCTTTTTTTTCTGTTTATAAGACCTGCGAATTTTGCTAAGTCTGGAGCTATTTTGCTGCTGATTCAATTCTGCAATGTAATTTCCCGTTAAACCGTAGCTCGGATCACGTTGCGCCCAAAAGACGAACTGCTTAGAATTGCGTGTAATTTAATCCGTCTTTTGTGAGTTAATTGTTTTGAGGTTGTTTAGATATAGTTTTTGCTGTTCAAAGTGGGCATCAGGCCGTTAAATTGCTACAATTCCTGTTATTGTGCTGTTGTTGTTATTTTGTTGCTACTTTGCATGATGATTGTGAGTAATCCATGAGGCCTATCGCATTAATTCCTTTTGCATTGCGTTAAGCAATGTTTCTACTTCAGTTTCATGCATTCACATGCCATATGTGCTTGCTGCATCATGTTTATATCTTGCTCCAAAGTAGCTATCATGATGTTGTTGTGCTGCTATTGCTGAAAACTGTTATTTTGTTGCAACTTCGGATGACGATTGCTTCGCAACCGTTCATCTGAATTGAGTGATTCCAATTGCATATTGTTAAGCATCATGTCTACTTTCATCCCATGTATTGCTATGTCATGTTGCTGCACTTTTTCATATAGATTTACCCTTGTTTTTACAGCATGTGTGCATAAATTGTTTTGCTTGTATCTTTTTAACCGTAACTCCGTTTGGGGTGTTCTTTATATGTAACTTGATTAGTTTTTTGTGTTCTTTGTGTTTATGCTGTTGTTTGCTGTTGTTAACCAACCTAAAATATGGTTTAGGACAGAACAGTACCAAATCTTTTAATCATCGTGCGGCACTTAGTGTTATGCATGTTTAGGTTGTGCCTCACTTAAATTGTCTAGCATAGATAGTTTACTTTGTGCTTCACCTCTTGTAATGTTTTTGTGTTATGCCATGCTTGCTTGATTTGCCATGTTAATAACCGTTGTTTGGTCACCTGTAGCTAAACAACTTGAACCACCGTAAACGTGCGGTATCGTCGTGTGTGACGAGTACTCCACTTAAATCGTTAGTACCCGCTCTCGACGGTAGCTGCGATGTCTCG
This sequence comes from Bromus sterilis, assembly GCA_950022295.1. Taxonomy (NCBI): domain Eukaryota; kingdom Viridiplantae; phylum Streptophyta; class Magnoliopsida; order Poales; family Poaceae; genus Bromus; species Bromus sterilis. Next base: position 438,905,998 of record OX465595.1, read on the forward strand.
TGTTACTTTTTGCTGATGCTTGCTCTTGTATTGCTCCGTAGTAATAGTGGTGCACCGTTGATTGCTTTCCAGTGTTTACTTCTTATGTGCTCCCGCGGGTACCTCTCGGAGACGATGCGAGCTTGTGATCGACTACACCTTCGGAACCCGACTTTTCAACAGGCAAGGACTTGCATTACTTATGATCCATTCTATTTCAACCAGCGGTTTGCATGCTAGTATATGTTAGGTTCGATGTTTGATCCTACCACATGTTTACAGCCTCTTTTAAACCGATACAGCCATGTCCCTTCCCAGCAAACCTTCTACTGCTATGTTACTATTGCTCGTTGCTCAGCCCTTGCTTAGTATGCATGCTTAGGATGCTACGATGTTACCCTGTTACTCTTTGGGTTGGGATATCACCTGATTATTATATTATTATTGTTGATGATATGATTATTATTATAATGTTGACTATATTCGACGAAGGGTGGAAGGTCTAGGCTATCCCGCCCCGACGCTTTGTTCCATTCGAGTCGCCTAGGACCCGAGTTCCGGGTATTGGTTTTGAGACTGAGCGTGCCTAACCGCGTGTGGGATTTTATGGGGTCCCCTCTTCTTACCTATCTAGCTCCAAACATTTCTAGTGGTGGCCCAAGCTGATTTACCATTTGAAAACCGTGTGTGTGTCTGTTGGGTCGCTCCTGGCAGATATTGTTTTAAAACAACTTGGGCCAGCGAAGACATGGTTTCTTTGTTGGTCCACCCCAGGGAGCTAGGGGGTTGTTCACATATGTTTGGGAAACCTATCCGACCTCATCCAGACGGTAGAGGCCGATTCGAGAGCGCGGCCGGCTTTTGAGTTGGATGTCGACTCACCGGGGGCCACCCGGATTTGTTCGTTGTTAGCTAGAGGGACTTGTCGTTTCGGATCTCTTGGAACTAAATCATAAAATGGTTGCCTATGATGGGTAGCAACTGAGAGTGATGGACGTGCGTGCGGAGCCTCGTAATGGGCAGTTGGTACACCCCTGCAGGGTTAAATCTTTTCGAGAAGCTGTGTCCACGGTTATGGACGACTTGAGACCTACTCCTTGTTCATAGACAACAACAACTGAGATAATCTTAATATAACTTGATCAACGTGTGTGTGTGCCTTGACTGCTTCTTCTTCGTCGGGATGCGAAGAGGAGGACAAGGATAGGATAGGTGTTATGTTTGCGTAAGTAGTTGATAGCAAGACTTGTTGGAGGCGATTTCTCATCGAATGCTTGGCTTCTTATCTTACTCTCTAGATCGTTAGCCACTTCATAAATGCTAGTGCGGCAGCAACCTCACCACTTACCCCTCCCTTACCGTAAACTACTAGTTGTCCTAGAATGACGAGTGATGAAGTCCTTGCTGGGTCAGATGACCACTACAGTTGGATGCTGAGTACCTCTGTACTCATGATACTACCCCCAAACTCTTTTCAGGGTTCTGATCGACAACAGGTATGGTGGTCAACGTTTCACGTGGAGACTCGACGACGACTAGATAGGCGGATCCCGGCGGACGGCCTGGACCCGCGTGGTTATGGGATCGTTGTTTTTCTCTTTGCCAGTAGGCATTTGATTGTAGTCTGTACTCAGACATGTATCTTCCGTTGTTGTATTATATTTGAGGCAGTTGTATGCCGATTGTATGAGATGTTGTATCATGTATCTGTAATGTTGTGATATCAGGTTGGAAATCCGGGGCATATGGCTTTATCATATGTCGCGGTGGGACCGATATGTGCTTCGTCCTCGGGTTCGGGTGGAAACGTCCGAATCTGAAACAGTACCGCATATCGGGCCTTACACATGGTCCAAGGAAAACTACTTACAAGACATCCGGGGAGCATCCATGGTGGAGAGGAGACTCCCGGAGGTCAATCCTCCCTCCGGCAGGGTGCCTGGAAGAGGTCTTCCGGTGCTCCCGATCTTGGAAGCGCGGCGGCGGCGGAACAGAGGCGAGTTCGCGGAATAGGGTTCTTCTTCTAGAGTTTTCCTGTGATGGGGGATAAATAGGCGAAAGGGGGCAGCCAGAGGTGGGCCAGGGGCCCCAGGCGCCCCCCTGGCGCGGCCAGGGGTGGGGCCGCGCCGGGTGGCCGCCTGGCCCCCCCTTGGCCCCCCTCTGGCCCCTCCCGGGCTCTTCTGGAAGCTTCCTGTACGCTGATTTTTTCTGTATTTTTCCCGGAATTTTTCTGGCATTTTTTATATGGGGGGAAACTGAAATAGAAAAATAGCAGAAAACAGGAACTGGCACTTGGGTGCACTGAGTTAATAGGTTAGTCCAATTATGATCAAAAGTGTATGAAAGTGTATCTAGATCATAGCAATATCACAAAAAACATGCATGGAGCTAGCAGAAATTATAGATACGTTTTGGACGTATCAACATCCCCAAGCTTAATTCCTGCTCGTCCTCGAGTAGGTAAATGATAACAACATAATTTCTGTGGTGACATGCTAGCAACCATAAAAGAACTTTCAAAAGTAAAGCAATCAAGGTTAGAGATTCAAATCAAGTCATAACATGCAAGAGTCTATATTAGCATTGAAACAAGTAACAAAAGAACATTAGGTGCAAGAGCTCTCGCTGTCCGTGACTCGAATGTCTCCAAATGGTGTTTGCGTGCAAGAAAGGGGATAGGGAATACGAGAAAAAGTATTTTTGTGTTGAGAACTCAATCTACTAAAGTGTCATACTTGGCCTTATTTGGAATCTTATCTTGACTTGTCCCCAGACCACTAGCCAGGTACAAGTCAATTTAATCCACTCCTTTTCGATATTTTGAGCACTCATGCAATGGATGAGCGTAGGCACGAGAGTTGACACTTAGGATGGCAAAGAGAGAATATGGTGGAGAAGGAAGACAAAAAGGATGAGAAAGGCTCACATCAATGAGTACAATCATAGGCAAGAGATGCCAAATGATAGATATGATGTGAGGAGTAGGGATTGCCATGCAACGGGTGTACATACGAGCTAGGAAGCTCTCCAATATAGCTATATGCATAATGATCATCTCAATGGAGTACAAGGATATAGAGGGAGTACTAGTGTGGATCTCTCAAAAGGATAGTAGTGTTGCCCCTTTCTCTCTTTTTATTTCTTTTTCTATTTTTCTATTTTTTTGTATTTTTTTGTGGCCTCAATGGCTCTTTCTATTTAACTCTCATTTGTCCTCTTTGGGATCTTTTAATGTGTCCACTTTGGGATCTTTTCCTCACTTAAGGGCAACACTCTATTTTACAAGAAGGTAAAGGAGATCTTTCACACTTTACAAGGTACTCAAAAACATAAAGAAGATATAACTATCATGAAGTATGCAATGTATGCTTCTGCCAGTGTAGCAGGAACATGTATGACATGAAGATCAAGTCATGAAGAGGTGGAAGTTTCATGGCAATGTAACTCGGAAAGGCTATTGAAATGCCTTGATAGGTAGGTCTGGTGGATGTTTTGAAGAAGGATATAAGGAGGCTTATGATGACAAAGCGTATTATGCCAAGGGTTTGGATGTACCGGCGAAGGTGTATACCAACTCTCGGAGTGAGAAGAAGGCAATACACGGCACTTGAGAGGCTAGAAAAATATGGGAAGGTGGAAGTGTCAACTCTCAATACTTACATTAGTCTGAAGAACTCATGCACTTATTATCGGTAACTCTCAATCTAATAAGGAGGTTCACAAAGACACAAGTACCCCGAGGAGGAGTGTATGGGGGTTTGGTTATCCTTGCGCATCCTCGACTCATGGTACGTGAGTGTTCTCTGATATTCGACTCCTCAGAAGAGCAGTGATCCATCTAGTAGCTAGAGTTCTCAACTAGTTTTGTAGGTTTTTGAAAATAAACACGGATTGCCCAAAATACGACACCTATCACTAATAGGCAAGATCTCTTGACACCAAAAGTCCAAACATTACTCATAACAATACCTCAAAACTATTGCAAGCTACTACTAAAATTAAATAGCAACCTCAAGTACCTACTTCTCAAAACAATACACAACTCAGTGCAACAACCAACTCTCTTTAACAAGATAAACATGAAAACTAAAAAGAGTTCCAGCAACAAACTAAACAAAATCCAAGGCTCTTGCTAAAGACAAACTAAGACTAAAACTAAACATGGCAGTAGCTATGAAAAGATAAAGAACACACAACAACAAAAAGATAGGCATGAAGAATCCTATGATGTGTTCTAAATTTTGAAAGTGGAGCGTCTTTCTCTCCCACACAAAGTAAGAAAGGATCTAACTTGTTATGAACAGCAAGCAAAGCTAAAGAAACTAAAAACAAAACCTAAGAGCGAGACACTCCAAGCATAGCACATAACACATGAAGTGATAAAAATATAGTGAGACGAAGGACGAACCGATGATTGTTGATGGAGAAGGGGATGCACGGGGGCATCCCCAAGCTTAGATGCTTGAGTCTCCTTGAATATTTGTTGGGGATGCATGGGGGCATCCCCAAGCTTGAGCGCTTGACACTCCTGGATCTTCTTTCATCATTTTCCATCGCACACTTGAAAACTCCCTTCATACATAACTCATCATAAGCTGATTAGAGAGGTTAGTACCCTTAATAAATAAAAAAATTCTCCACTGGATATAAAGATATTATTGAAGAGCTACTGGTTCTCAAGAGTTCCAAAAAGTTTTTGCAAAGAAAAAGCAAGCTTAAGGTTTGCAAAAGTTAGGAGAGACAAAACGTGGCAGAATCTGTGAAAAACAGAACAGCAGATAGTAAAGATTTTTTAGGGGCACTTCTGCAACTCAAATAAAAAAACTCAGAACATACGGAAGTTTCATAATTGTATAGAGCATACTGTGTAAAAATTTCAGCTCAAAAAGATGAACTGGGATTTTTCTGAAATTTTTCTGGTCACGAGGACAGAATCTGTTTTCTGGACAGCATGTCACAACTTTCACTTCCCTTGCCGTAAGAGGCTATAACTTGGCACAAAGCTGAAAAATAAAGATACAATGATGTTGCTACAGAAGTAACAATCATCAAGACACAACAAAAGCAAAAAGAAACACCTAAATTCGTTGCGGGCTGCCTCCCGAAAGCGCTTCTTTAAAGCCATTAGCTATGCATGATGCAAAAAGAAGAATCAAGTTTTATCAAGAGAAAGAGAATAACTAGCCCGAGTAATGGACTCAAGAGGTAACTTGATTTTCTTTCTAGGGAAGTGTTCCATCCCCTTTTTGAATGGGAATTGGAATTTTATATTCCCCTTTTTCATGTCAATAACCGCACCAACGGTGCGAAGAAAAGAACGTCCCAAAATAATTTACATAAAGGTTCACACTCTATATCCATAACAATAAAATCAACGGGAACATAGTTGTCATTGACAATGATAAGAACATCGTCGATCTTCTCCAAAGTTTTCTTTATGGAAGAATCAACAAGACGAACACCAAAAGAACAAGGCTCAAAAGGTTTCAATTCAAACATATCAAATATTCTTTTGGGCATAACGGAGGTACTAGCTCCAACATCACATAAAGCATAGCAAGAGAAGTTATTCAATTTAATTTTGATCATAGGGTCCCAACCATCATCTAGCTTCCTAGGTATGCAGGCTTCTACTCTAAGCTTCTCCTCCTTAGCTTTGATGAGGGCATTTGTGATATGCTCGGTGAAGGCAAGATTAAGTGTGCTAGTGTGGGGGTCTCTAGACATTTTGTGTAACAAGCTAATAACTTCTGAGAGGGTACAACTATCAAAATCAATATCACTACTATCAAAGGTGGTAGTAGTGTCATCTAGGCTCACTTGTTTGAAACCCTCTATGTTCATAGGAGTTTCTTTATCTACGGTTGAGGTATTAGCATCACCATTAATAGGTCCAACGGGACTAGGAGTGCATTGGGTGCTAATATTTTGAGTGTCCTCAACAATTTGGATAGTGGCAACTGTGTGGTGTGTAGGAAGGCTCTTAATTCTATCCTCTTCCTCTTTTTCTCTAGCCCATCTTTCTTTAAGTTTAGCCATCATTTTAATATTTTCATTGATTTGTAACTGGATAGCATTAATAGGAGTGGTCTTATTCTCCTCAAGAGGGGAGGTTCTAATTTTACGCATCTCAATATCAAGGGCTAAGCTTTCTACCATCAAAGAGAGGTTATCTATTTTAGATAATTTCTCTTCTACATTTTTGTTGAAGGCTTTTTGGGTAGTGATAAAATCTCTAAGCATGCTTTCTAATTCAGAAGATGGGTTCTTGTTGCTAGGGTAGGTGTTGTTGTTCCCATAGTTGGATGGAAACGGTCTAGGATTGCTAGCAAAATTTCCCCTATAAGCATTGTTGTTGAAGTTGTTTTTAGCAATAAAGTTCACATCTACTTGTTCTTGAGCAACCAAAGAATTTAAAGGGACATCATGAGGATCAATAGAGGGTTGCTTGGTAAGTAGAGACATAATTAAGTCAACTTTTTCATTGAGGGGGGTAATTTCCTCGACAGAATTTACCTTCCTACCTGTTGGAGCGCGTTCGGTGTGCCATTGGGAATAATTGGTCATCATTTCGTCGAGAAGCTTCGTGGCTGCACCAAGTGTAGTTGACATAAAGGTTCCTCCCGCGGCCGAATCTAACAGGTTCCGCGAGGTAAAGTTCAAGCCTGCATAAAAAGTCTGGATAACCATCCAAGTAGTCAAACCATGTGTAGGGCATTTCTTAACAAGAGATTTCATTCGTTCCCAAGCTTGGGCAACGTGTTCATTATCCAATTGCTTAAAATTCATAATATTACTCCTCAATTGGATAATCTTAGCAGGAGGGTAGTACTTCCCTATAAAAGCATCTTTGCACTTATCCCAAGAATCTATGCTATTTCTAGGCAAAGATTGAAACCAGATTTTAGCATCACCCCTTAAAGAGAAAGGAAAGAGCTTGAGCTTAACAACATCACCTTCTACTTCTTTATACTTTTGCATATCACATAATTCAACAAAATTATTCAAGTGTAAAGCAGCATCATCTCCAGCACCAGAGAATTGATCTCTCATAACAAGGTTTAGCAAAGCAGGTTTAATTTCATAAGAGGTAGCTGAAGTGGCAGGTGTGGCAATGGGAGTGCAGATAAAGTCTTGGTTGTTGTGACTAGTGAAGTCACACAACTTGGTGTTTTCAGTGGAACCCATAGTAGCAGCAAGTGTGGCAGGTATTTTTGGTATTTTTGATAAAAGACACAAAGATAAAAAGTGAAAGATAAACTAACAAGACTAAAAAACAAAGGTAAAGGGTAGTGTGCAACTCCCCTATCTTAGCACTTGGAGTCCCCGGCAACGGCGCCAGAAAACTTTCTTGATGGCTTCTCGCCCCTTCGTTGGTTTCCCCAAGTGTAAGGTTGAGATGTAGTGCAGCAGCAGTTTTCCCTCGGTGAAGATACCAAGGTTTGTCTCCAGCAGGACTCCAGAGATGATAAGTAGGTGTCAGCGGCGCAACTAACGCGGACCTGCACACAGACACAGATAACTTTGTTCCCAACGAAGTTCAGAGAGGTTTTCAATCTCTCCGGTCTTGTTGTTTACAAAGGATAAAATGCAAGGGATAATGATAGCAAATAAAAGCGGTAAAGTAAATGTAGCGTGGAAACAGTGATAAGGATATGGACCGGGATACGTGATATTCGCTAGTGATGTGTCTCTCCCAAAAGACGATAAAATTGCTATGCAAGGTAAACAAATTACAGAAAGGCAATTGACAGGATTATGAACGCACCGCAATGCTAACTATGCTACAAAAGAAAGGAAGAGGTTCAAAAGCACGGGCAGTACGCCAAAGTAAGTAGACCAAAATCCATCTGCAACTACTACTAATCATCCACCTTGAGATATCTATCCAGAACATCTCGCTGGTATTAAGTTGCGAGCCCCACCCAAAGTGTAAACCCAAAGCAACAAACAACTGCATTAAAAAGAACTCTGCGTAAAGTAAACAATCCTTGTAACCATGGTTACAAGCACCGTTGTTTTCCCCCTTGTGGCAACAGCACATCCCCTAGACTCATGTTTCTGTCACTCAAGCGTGTCATCAGGGAGGCATGAACCCACAATCTAGCACAACGCTCCCTCTTGGAGTCACTACCTACTACTTGGCCAAAGCAATAAACAGCAACGGAGAACATGCAAGAATTACTTAGGAACAAAAATATAAAAGATAGAAACCAAATATATTACTCTATCACAATCTGAACATAATCTCATAATCCATCAGATCCGATCAAACTCAACATAGCAATAGCAGAAATATTACAAAGGTGCCTCGATCATGTAGGGCAGCTCACGAGGTCTAAACAAGGAAGATCAAAGAGGGGACGAGAAAATCACATAGCTACTGATCACGGACCCATGGTCCAAGGAAAACTACTCACAAGACATCCGGGGAGCATCCATGGTGGAGAGGAGACTCCCGGAGGTCAATCCTCCCTCCGGCAGGGTGCCGGGAAGAGGTCTTCTGGTGCTCCCGATCTTGGAAGCGCGGCGGCGGCGGAACAGAGGCGAGTTCGCGGAATAGGGTTCTTCTTCTGGAGTTTTCCCGTGACGGGGGATAAATAGGCGAAAGGGGGCAGCCAGAGGTGGGCCAGGGGCCCCCTGGCGCGGTCAGGGGTGGGGCCGCGTCGGGTGGCCGCCTGCCCCCCCCCCCCTTGGTCCCCCTCTGACCCCTCTTGGGCTCTTTTGGAAGCTTCCTGTACGCTGATTTTTTCTGTATTTTTCCCGAAATTTTTCTGGCATTTTTTATATGGGGGAAAACTGAAATAGAAAAACAGCAGAAAACAGGAACTGGCACTGGGGTGCACTGAGTTAATAGGTTAGTCCAATTATTATCAAAAGTGTATGGAAGTGTATCTAGATCATAGCAATATCACACAAAACATGCATGGAGCAAGCAGAAATTATAGATACATTTTGGACGTATCAGGTACCGCCAGGATTGGTGGGGTCGAGAGTGTCTTTTTTAGGTCCGCGAATGCTTGGCGGGCTTCCTCCGTCCACTCGAATTTCTCTCCTTTCCTGAGCAGTTGGTAGAAAGGCAACGTGTGTTCTCCTAGCCTGCTGATGAAGCGGCTTAGGGCTGCGAGTTTTCCAGTGAGTTGTTGTACTGCTTTGACGTCGGTTGGTTCTTGCATGCGGGTGATGGCTTGGACTTTCTCGGGATTTTCCTCGATTCCGCGGGGAGAGACCAGATAGCCAAGCAGCTTTCCCGCCGGTACGCCGAATGCACACTTCTTTGGGTTGAGTTTGATTCTGTATTTGTTGAGCGCTACGAAGGTTTCGCGCAGGTCGTCGAGTAATGTGGCTGCTTTGTAGGTCTTGATGACGATGTCGTCCACGTAGACTTGTACGTTTCTTCCTATTTGCTCCTTTAGGCAGGCCTGCATCATTCGTTGGTAAGTGGCGCCTGCTTTTTTGAGCCCGAAAGGCATGGTCCTGTAGCAGAATACTCCATAGGGGGTGATGAACAATGTGTGCTCTTCGTCTTCTTCCTTCATCCTGATCTGGTTGTATCCTGAGTAAGCGTCAAGAAAGGAGAGTAGATCGCACTCTGATGTTTAGTCGATTATCTGATCGATTCTAGGCAGGGGGAAGTGATCCTTCGGGCAATGTTTGTTGACTGGTCCGTAGTCGACACACATGCGCAGCAAGGTCGTGTCTTTCTTGGGCACCAGCACTGGGTTGGCTATCCAGGTGGCTTTCTTCGTTTCTCGGATGAACTGAGCGTCGAGTAACCGGTTGACTTCCTCTCCGATTGCTCTGCGCTTGGGCTCCGAGAATCGTCTCAGCGCTTGCTTCACTGGCCTCGTGTTTGGCTTGATGCGTAGGGCGTGTTCTGCGAATTCGCCTGGTATCCCAGGCATGTCGGCTGGGCACCAGGCGAATATTTCCCACTCGTCTCGAAGGAAAGCGATGAGAGCCGCCGCTTGCTCCTCTGGTAGGTGGGCGTACACGCGGACTGTTTTGTCCGGGTCCGTCGGGTGCACTTGGTGAGTGACTGTGTCGCTGTTGATGATGAAGTCGTGTCCGTACTCTTTGGATTCGCTTCGGTTCACCAATGGGAAGGTACTCTTGTCCTTCATCATGGCTATTTCTCTGAGTTCTTGTTTGGCTCCGAATGTGTCGGAGATTCTGTGGAAGTCACGATCACATTGATCTGATTTGATGAAGCTTCCGTTGATCGTGAGGACTCCTGATGATCCTGGCATCTTGAGCTTGAGGTAGGCGTAGTGTGGGACCGCCATGAATTGCGCGAATGCTGGCCGTCCCAGTATGGCGTTATACTGTAATTGCCAGTAGAGTACCACGAACTCGAGGACGTGCTTTGCAAAGTTACGTCGGTTGCCAAAGACGACTTCGAGTTCGATGACTCCGAGGGATGTGGCTGCTTCTCCTGGGACTACCCCGTGCAACTCGGTGCTTGATTTTCTCCATACTGATCGTGGGATCAGCATCTTTTGCAGGGTGCTGGCGAAGATGATGTTCATGCTGCTGCCTCCGTCCATGAAGACCCGATCCATGTTGTATCCTCTGATTTGTGCATCGAGCACTAGGGGTGCATGCCCCGGTCTTGGGACTGCGGGTGGATGGTCGTCCTGTGAGAACGTGATGCTGGTCTTCGTGCCATGAAATTGGTAGACTTCGACTATGTTTATGCTCGCAGCTGCTCTGGCCTGCAGGGTTTGGGCGTCGCGTTGTGCTTGCGGTACCCTTCCTTCTTGGATCATGAGCACATGTGCTTGCGACGGGTTGTGACGTACTTCCGGGCTTGAGGTCGGCGATTGCTCGGGTCATTGGTTGCGTCTGTCTTCTTTCTGCTTCTCCTTCTTGAGGTCGTCGGCTAGCTCGTTGAACAGGAGGCAGTCTCTCAAAGTGTGACCTGACCTGACGCGTCCCCAGTCATCCTCGAAGCTATGGATCGTGCAGGGTCCTGCTAGCTGCTCTCTAGCCGTGAGTTTGCTAGATCCGGCGTGCCTCTTTCTTCTTGAGATTCTGAAGATCTGCTCGTGATCCTCTGGGTGTTCGTGGAAGCGAGGATCGGTTTCGACTCCTCGACTCATGTCTTGGTTTTTGATGAGGTTGGCGAATTCATCCGGCCTTCGATTTGGGTCGTAGTACTCGCCTAAAGGTGTCTCGGAGTCGCTGTCTTGGTTGGCGGCTGATGCTCGTGCGACGGCGTGTCGTCGAGTGGTCGTCGGTTGAGCGGTTGCATGATGTGGCTCGTTCATTGGGGCCCCGCCGTAGTTATCCCATGCGTGCCTTTTGGGTCGTCGATTCCTTCGGCCTTGGCGGTGGTTCTGCTGATCGCTGGATTTGATCTCGTAGTCATCGTCTTGATGTGCGGCGGGTGCCCGGGCGGTGGTGGGTTGTCGGAAGATTTGTGAGTCCTCCGCTGCGCGTCGCAGTTCATCGAGTGGGATTCCTTCGTAGAGGCCCCTCGCCGTTCTTCTGGGTCGTCGACTCCTTCGGCGCTGGCGCTGCACTTGGCCCTTACCGTAGTATCGGTCCTGGCATGACTGTAGCTCGAGTGGTCTTGATGGGGTGGCGGAGATGTCCGCCGTGATCTTGAATCCTTCGAGTGGGCTAGGTCTGGTTCTTGCCCTTGAGTTGTGGCTTGCTGAAGACGGGACCGCCGAGATCGTGATCCCAACCTGCGTAGTTCCCACAGACGGCGCCAATTGAGGGGGATCAACCCCGGCAAATCCCATGGTCAGGGACCCTGGGTTAGTCATGAGAGGCACAGGTTGGACGATAGCTCGTCGGCAAACAGGAAGGCTTGCTCCTGCTCAATATTATTGATTGGAGAGATGCGATTACAGTGGAGGCCAAGGCTGGAGCGCTCAAGGCTAGGGTTACAGGTGAGATTCGATGTCTTTGGCGTCGCCCTTCCTAGCCCTTATATACCGGGCTAGGTCTCGGGGAGTTCATCTACGCGTACAGGTAAACTTTCCTAACCCTAGCTTGCTACGTACGGCAGGTTTCCACACCTTCCTTGTGAGTCGAGGACTTCTACGTCGGTGCGAACTAGTGAGCCGAGGCCGTATCTTCATGGGCCTTCTGCCTTCATGGACACCAGGTAGGCTCATCCGTAGGAGTCGTGGGGTCACCCCCTCGTCAGTCTTGCTATACTTAACTATTGTTTGGAAAATTACGATGCAAATTATTAAATTACTGATCATCTTGAGAGAATCTCTCCCCCAAAGGAAGAGACTAATGATTTGCAGGACTCTATGGAAGAAGAAATTTATGAACTTGAAAGCTCCTCGGATGAAAAAGAGAAGGAGAGTGACGAACAAAAGGAGGAAGAATGGAGCCATCCATGTCTACCTTCTAATGAGAGTAACTCTTTGAAACTTACCTTATATGAGTATTATGATCCTATGGATTCTTTTGAAATATTCCTTTTTGATGAAGTTGATGCCTTCTATGCTTATGGCCGTGATGTCACTATAGATGATGCTTACGGAGATGAACTTTCTATAGTTCCTCATGTTAAGCATGAAATTTTTTCTATCTCACACACACTTGAGTGTCCTATTATCCTTTTAAAATCTCCAACTCCGGAGAATTTTCCTCTTATCAAAGCTCAATGTGATGGGTTGCATTTATCTTATGATCCTAAAAACTGTGTTGAAAACAATACACGTGTGCTTGTAGGTCATGAACAATATGATTTATATGATAGTTATATTCTTGATGTTGTTCATGATACTACTGAAAATTACTTTGAGAGTGGAAAGTTTGGTTATAGAAACTTCTATGTGACAAAAACACCTCTCTCTAAACTGAAACTTTCGAAGTTGTTCTTATTCCACCTTCCTATGCATGTCACTTTGTGCTTCTTTGATTTATTTTCTTACGAGATGCCTATGCATAGGAAGTGGGTTAGGATTAAATGTCTTTCATATTTGCTTATTGATGCTCTCCTTTGCTTCAAAATTCTTATTCTTGTGAGAGCATCTTCTATAATCTTTAAGCCTAGCTAATGGCTTTAAAGAAGCGCTTTCGGGAGGCAGACCGCAACGAATTTAGGTTTTCCCTTTTGTTTTTCTTCTGTTTTTAGCGGTCTTGATGATTGTTACTACTGTAGAAACATTATTGTGTCTTTAATTTTCAAGATTTTTGCCTTTTATAGCCTCATACGACAAGGGAAGTGAAAGTTGTGACATGCTGTCCAGAAAACAGATTATGTCCTCGTGACTAGAAAAATCAGAGAAAAATCCCAGTTCATCTTTTTGAGCTGAATTTTTTACACAGCGTGATATATACAATTACGAAACTTTTGTATGTTCTGAATTTTTTTATTTGAGTTGCAGAAGTATCCCTAAAAAAATTCTTTACTACCTGTTGATCTGTATTTCACAGATTCTGTCATGTTTTGCCTTTCCTTCATTTTGCAAACCTTAAGCTTGCTTTTTATTTGCAAAAACTTTTTGGCAATCTTGAGAAACAGTAGCTCTTCAAGATTATCCTTATTTCTAGTAGAGAAAAATTATTTTATTATGGGTACTAACCTCGCTAATCAGATTATGATGAGTTATGTATGAAGGGAGTTTTCAAGTGTGCGAGGGAAGATGATGAAAGAAGATTAAGAAGTGTCAAGCGTTCAAGCTTGGGGATGCCCCCATGCACCCCCAAGAAATATTCAAGGAGACTCAAGCGTATAAGCTTGGGGATGCCCCCGTGCATCCCCTTCTCCATCGAAAATTATCAGTTCGTCTCTCGTTTCACTATATTTTTATCGCTTCATGCGTTATGTGTTATTCTTGGAGCGTCTCGCTCTTAGGTTTTATTTTTAGTTTTCTTTAGCTTTGCTTGCTGTTCATAACAAGTTAGAACCCATCTTTCTTTGTGTGGGAGAGAAACACGCCAAAATTTAGAACACAACATAGGATTTTTCATGCTTATCTTTGTTGTGTGTGTTCTTTATCTTTTCGTAGCTACTGTCATGTTTTGCTCTTAGCTTTCATTCTTATATTTTTAAGAGCTTTTGTTTAGTTTGTTGCTGGAACTCTCTTGAGTTTTCATGTTTATCTTGTTTAGAGAGTTTGCCTGTTGCACTGAGTTTTGTGTCTTGACTTGAAGTAGGCAATTGAGGTTGCTATTCTTTTTTGAGCAGTAACTTGCAATAGTTTTGAGGTGTTGTTTTGAGTAATGTTTGGACTTTTGTTGTAAAGAGCTTTAGCCTATTAGTGATAGATGTCGTATTTTGGGCAATCTGTGTTTATTTTCAAAACCTAAAAATTACTTGAGAACTCTAGCTACTAGATGGATCACTACTCTTCTGAGCGGTCGAATATGGAGTGCAGTCATAGGGAGAAAACCAGTTCACCATGGTGCTGGCTAGCCGATTCACCTCGGTATAAGTCTTCTCAAGCAAGTCGGACGCATTTTCTCTGAGGCTGTAGAGTTGGGGAAGCTTCACTTGAGGGTACCATCTCAGCACATTTTGAAGAGCGGTCTCCGCATCAGTCCGACCAGCAGAGTTAAGAAGGACATCGATCCGACGTGGGATGGCCTTCAGAAGAATCCGAGTCTGCTCGGTGGTAGCATTCGGAGCATCTCCCTTGTCGGAATCTTCTTCATCCAAAGTGTCCGGTCTGTGGGCCTCGGCAGAGGAGCTGGCAGCACGCTTCATCCTCTGGAGTCCAACCTTGAGCTCAGTCGGCGACCACAGCAACTCGGCAATCTTCAGAATGCCAAGTTTGAAAGACAGTGCAATCCCCTTGATGACGGGAATGCGAGTTGTTGTGCCAATCAGATACTCATGCCGAGTCCAGACATCGTCATCAAGCTGGCAGGATCCTCCGGCCGCGATGGTCTCCTCTCGGGATTTGGCCACGGCTGCATAAGCAGCTGCTTCAGATTCAGGCTAGGCCTCTGCATCACGAAGAGAAGTATGAGTAATAGTACAGAAGAAGGAAGCAGTCGGAAACGCACTCGGAAGCAAGAGGAACTCACCGCCAAGAAGGACGTCCATCTCACTCATTGTGTCGCAGAGGCCCTTGGCCCGGCGGCGCAGTTTAGTTGTGTCTTCATAATTACGCTTCTCCGGCTCTTCATATTTGGCAATATGGTCATCACGGTCCTTTCGGATAGAGTCTCGCGTAGCAACGGCTTCATCCCTCTCGGCCTGCAGTGCTTCTCGGGCGGCTACAGCTGCATCTCGCTCAGCGCGGAGCCCATCGCCAGCAGCAGTCACGGCAGCTAAATCGTCCAAGTGTTTCTTTTCCAGAGCAGCCATCTCGGAGTGGAGGCTTTTGATGGTCCGAGTCAAGTCGGCTTCCACCCCCCTGCTGTCGGGTTGTCTCGTGCTTAGCTGCGGCGAGTGCAGGCCCTTGTTGGTGGAGCTCTATAGTCAATTCAGCGATTCGGCCCTGAAGATCATCCACCATGGGAACAGAGACTAGAGGAAAATATAGAGCTATTAGTACAAGAGAAATTGTCAGTCGGAGGGAAGATAGAAATGATGCAGAAGTTACCTCTCAGCCTATTGATCTCGGCCGATTGATTGTTGACCTCGAGCTGGGCCTGGGCGAGAGTTCGGAGGCTGGCGGCATAGGCGTCGAGGAGCTTCTCGAAGATCTCGCGTTTATCTTACATAACAGCCTGAGAATAAAAGCAAGATGAACTTTAGAGATACAGCAGCCAAAAGAAGATCCGAATCGATTGCAAGCAATCGGCCCGAATCTCGGGGACTACACCTGTGCGCACCCACCGGAAGAAAAGTCTCCCGATTGGAGGAAGGTAGGAGAAAAAGCAAAGAGCGTAAAAGATCCGAACCGATTGCAAGCAATCTTCCCGAATCTCGGGGACTACACCCAGTGGGTGCGCTTGCGCGCACCCACCGGAAGAAAAGTCTCCCGATTGAAGGAAAACCATAAAGGAAAATTGAAGAACTTACCGCATGATTGCGGTCGAGCTGTTGGAGGTCCCGAGCAATGGCGGTGGCAAAGTCGTTCACCCGAATGTAAGTTGTTGTCAAAGGATCTTGAGAGCGGTGTGGAGCATCGGGCTCGGTGCCGACATGGCGGGTGCGAGAATACTCGGCCCGGAATTGGTCCACCGAGCGCATCAGAATTTCTGACGCAGAAGAGGACGGTTGTCGTGGTGAAGCTTGAATTACGGCGGCAAAGGTAATGATGGTAGAAACCGGTGGCGCCGACGTCGCCAAAGGGCCGGAGGCATTCGGTTGTGGCCGTGGCGCAATCGGACGAGCCGAGGTCGAGGTGGACACCACAATTGGCGGCGTGGTCGTCATAATCGGTGGCGCGGACACCACAATTGGTGGCGTAGTCATCATAATCGGTGGCGCGGACACCGCAATCGGCGAAGCAGTCGTCATGGGGGCGGAGACCGGGTCGGAGCGGCGTGGCGGAGATGGGGCCATCGGATCGACCGGTTGCGCTCCTTCTCCACCAATAACTCTCTGGTCGGCCGTGCTCTTGGAGTTCTTGGAGGCAGTGGAAGAAGTGCTAGTCCTTTTGGTAGTCTCGAGGCGGGCCTTCTTGGCGGCGCGCTCGGCATCCTTGGAGGTGCGATGGGGAGCAGGTGGCCGTTTGCGGATGGCAGCAGCAGACACGGCGGGTGATATGACCACGTTGGCACGGGCAGGAATGCCGGTGTCGATGTCGTCGAGACCAATCGGCTCCCTGGAAGAAGAAAGAAGAGGTCAATCAGTACGAGAGAAGACACTGAGGTTAAAAGCATGAAGATACGGGCATACCCGATTGTTCTCGGCGCGCCCGTGGGCATCCGACATCTCAGCGGGACGGCATTCAGAGGCGCTTGAGCAGTTGGCACTCGAGTGGCCGTCGCCTGAGGCTGTTTGCCCTTGGGAGCAGTCGGCACCGCCTTCGCGGCCTTGCTGGAAGCAGCACCAGAAGAGGAGCTGGTGGCCGAGGCGCGTTTAGTCGGCACCTTCGGTGGTTTGGCGTGGGGAGCTGCATCAGAATTACCAACCTTTGAGACACTATCGTCATCGCTCCATTCGGCCAGAAATTGCTCAAGGGAAGGGTCAGGCGTACCCCCTTGAGCCGCAGTTCAGGTGTCGGCATTCTTGGGGTCGGCGGCCTCGGCGTCGGCGTCAGCAGCAGGATCTTCGGATTCGGAGGACTCCCCAGAGGATTCACCATCGTCGTCATCGTCATCTTCGGAGTCGGAGGGAGGAGCTTCACCGTTGTACTCGAAATCCGCGGGGTCATCATCCTCGCGGTCGGGGGCATACGTGCTGGCCACTTGGCCGTCTTCCATCAGATCGGATTGAATGAAGTGCTGAGCAAGAAGAAGAAAGTTGTCAGAGAAATCGATTATGAGGCAAAAGAACTCGGAGAAAGGGACCAGTCGGGACATACCACGGGTGGTTTCTGTCGGCGGTGTAGGTACTCAAGGCCGAAGCGGAAAGGATCAGGCAAGGCACTGGACGTAATAGCCCTTAGCCTGGCGCAAAGGTCTTCGAGCTTCACTCGCCACGTGCAGAGCCGAGTGGGATCTCGGGGACCCGACATGTCACACATGCGGTGCACTCGGCGCTGTAGAGGAAGCACTCGGGCTTGAAGCCAAGCAGCGACAAGATCAGTCGATAGGAGCCCCTCTTGCTCCAGCTGAGCAACTTGAGCGACTTGAGCATCCACGTCAAGGTCTCCGACACCATACTTCAACGACCACTGATGTTTCTCAGTCGGCCGGGCGAGGGAGAACTCGGGCAGATTCAGGAGGTCGGGGCCTTGATCGGGCGATTTGACGTAGAAGAAGGTGGTCTGCCAGTTCTTGCATGACTGGACGATCTCGGTACTTTTGTACTTAGGTTTGCCGGCTGCGACAAGACAACTACCGCAGTCGGTCATGTCAGTCGGATATGTTGGCACGCCACCTTCCGTGGCAGACGGCACCATAGCTCCCGTCCGAGCATTGTGAGCTCGAAGGTTGAAGAACCGTTTCCAAAGAGAAACGCTTGGGCGGCAGCCGAGATACCCCTCACACAGCGTGACGAAGCCGGAGAGGAGCATGATGAAGTTCGCCGCGAGGTGATATGGTTGCAGGCGATGGAAGTCGAGGAAGTCTCGGAAGAAGGTGCTGGCGGGGAGTCTGAATCCACGCTCAAAGTGAGCGAGGAAGACGACCCTCTCGCCAGCACGCGCGTTGGGCACGATCTCGGCGCCGGGAACGTGCCACTGGACCTCAGCCGGCATCTTGCGGACGCGAACTAGAGCTTGGATGGCATCAGCGCTGACCATGGTGCCCTTCCAGCACCCGCGGCTGGCCTGAGAGGTGTCTCGCCGAGGCACCATGGAGCTTGCGGGCGGAAGGAGAAGGAGACCGAGGAGCGCGAGAGTAGCGGGAAAAGATTACCGCGGTGGCGGAGAAGCACGCGAGTGCGCGGCCGGAGCGGGTCCCGTGCGCGGAGGCGGATCTGCGAGCGCGATGGAGAGCTTCGAGCGGAGCAGCAATGGCGCGCGAGAGCGAGAGGCGGAGGAAGAAGACGACGTATGATAGAAGGAAGAGGCACAGGCCCTCCCCTGTGGCTTATAAGGGCGGCGGGGGAGGGGAGTGGGATCCGGTTGCGGCCGTGTGGCCTGGTGTGGCCTAGCCCACAGGAAGACCAACCGGCAAACCGGCGCAAGAGATCCAGCGTGGGAAGCGAGGCGTGCGACGTGGGGGTCGAGGCTTGCAGTTACGTCAAGTCACGCGTGGGTCGTGGGCCCCGGTCCATTGACTGCACCCCGGAAGAATCAGAGGTAACCGTTGGAAGGTAATCGGTGAGGGATGCTATTCTCAAAAAGTGAAGACAGAAATCGGAGATGATTCAAATCAGATCGGATGAAATCTTGGCCAGCCGAGTGTGAGCTCTGAGTCGGTCGATGAACTCGGAATGACGCATTTGATGAGGCCATAGCACTCGGAAGATATTGGAGAAAGATTGAAAAACTGCAAAGGCCCCGCAGTCAAATGACCGTGGGACCTTTACAGCTTTAGGGGCTACTATCGGGGGATTGGTACCCGGGTAGGCTCACCCAAGCGAAAGCAACCTTTCAAGACAAGGATGGACCGATTGGGCTGCAGCTGGGCCGAGCTGGGCAGGCGTACGGCCGATTGATCCTAGACAATCAGCCGTACCGAATGCCAGCAGTCGGCCCAGGCGCAACCGGTCCACCCTGTTGTCGTCAAGACCATTATCCGATTGGCCCGCAGCTGGGCCGAGGTGGGCATTAGCACGGCCGATTTCCTAGAGCAATCGACCCTGCCGAGAACCACCAGTCGGCCCAGGCGCAATCGGTGCAACCTACTACCCCTGGAGAAGTTAACCCCGAGACCAGTCGGAGGTCCAAGTACGAGGTCAAAAATGCGCAATCCCGAGAGATCGGGGTGGCAGAGAAGCCAAGTCACATCGAAGATCTGTCAGAGATGCGGTGTCGACCTCTCCGCCGATTCCGCGGACAGGACGACAGGACCGCACCTCCTAGCTCCACTGTTCATCATCATGCCCTACAAGCCTACGGCATGGGCCGCCGCTTGTCGGGTCCGGATCACCTGGAGAGGAGCAGTCGGTGGGACCCAGCCGACTAGAGGATGACAGCTGGGCCCAATCGGCAGTGAAGTTACCGATTTACCCCGGGCTCATGCTATAAGAGCCCGGGGTACCCCTCCTGCGTGGGGGACGATCCGCTCATTCGCACCATTACTCATATTCTCCTCAGTTCATTCACTGCTAGTAGTTACTCCTCAGGGAAGCAGGAGAGAGCCTTGCCCACGGCGGCGCTCACCTTCCCCTGAGAAGATAGAGAAGCAGTTATTGTAGTCCAGTTCCATTGATATAGAAGAGACAAGCATGAGTAGGGGTGTTATCTCTCCGGAGAGCCCCGAACCTGGGTACATCGTGGTGTCCCTCACCGTGTTTGTGCCCAACCCGATTCCGGCACCATCGACATCCTCTTCCTCGCGTCTTCCCCTCACTTTAGCCATCCCCATGGCATCTGCCGTCACATATCGACGACAATTAGAGTACACTCACCTACCATGAGTCGAGGATCCGCAAGGATAACCAAACCCCCATACACTCCTCCTCGGGGTACTTGTCTCTTTGTGAACCTCCTTATTAGATTGAGAGTTACTGATAATAAGTGCATGAGTTCTTCGGACTAATGTGAGTATTCGAAAGTTGACACTTCCACCTTCCCATATTTTTCTAGCTTTTCCTGTGTCGTGCATTGCTTTCTTCTCACTCCGAGAGTTGGCTTCCACCTTTGCCGGTACATCCAAATCCTTGGCACGATATGCTCTGTCATCATAAGCTTCATTATATCCTTCCTCAAAACAGCCACCAAACCTACCTACCAAGGCATTTCCATAGTCTTTCCGAGATATATTGCCATGCAACATCCACCTTCTCATGACTTGATCTTCATGTCATACATGCTACTTGCTTGATCGATGAGCCGCATGCTAGTTGGGCCTTGCCCTAATCATTGCTACATGACGCGCTAGTATCATTGCATATCCTGCTACACTGGCAGAGGCATACATTTGCATACATCATGATAGTTACATCTTCTATCTGATTTGAGTACTTTGTAAAGTGTGAAAGATCTTCTATACTTTTTGTAATATATAGAGTGTTGCCCCTAAAGTGAGGAAAAGATCCCAAAGTGGACAAATCAAAAGATCCCAAAGTGGACAAATCAGAAGATCCCAAAGTGGACAAAATTAAAAGATCCCAAAGAGGAATAATGAGAGAAATAGAAAGAGCCATTGAGGCCACCAAAAAATACAAAAAAATTAGAAAAAAGAGAAAAAGAAATAAAAAGAGAGAAGGGGGCACACTACTATTCCTTTTGAGAGATCTACACTCGTACTCCCTCTTATATCATGTACTCCATAGAGATTATCATTCATGCATATAGCTATGTGGGAACCTTCACACTTTAGAACTTGGCTTGTATATTCCAATGATGAGCCTCCTCAAATGAGCTCTAGGTCTTCTTGAGCAAGCAAGTTGGATGCACCCCCACTAGTTCCATTGGAGAGCTTACCTTAGCTCATATGTGCATCCGTTGCATGGCAATCCCTACTCCTCACATCATATCTATCATTTGGCTTTATCTCGCCTATGATTGTCCTCATTGATGTGAGCCTTTCACACCCTTTTTGTCTTCCTCCTCCACCATATTCTCTCTTTGCCATCCTAAGTGTCAACTTTCTTTCTTACGCTCATCTGCATGAGTGCTCAACATGTCGAAAAGGAGTGGATAATTTTGACTTGTACCTGGCTAGTGGTCTGGGGATGAGTCAAGATAAGATTCCAAAGAAGACAAAGTGTGAAACTTTAGTAGATTGAGTTCTCAACATAAAAATACTTTTTCTGGTATATCCCTATCCCCTTTCTTGCACGCAAACACCATTTGGAGACATTCGAGTCACGGACAGCGAGAGCTCTTGCACCTTTATGTTCTTATGTTGCTTGTTTCAATGCCAAATATAGACTCTTGCCTGTTATGACTTGAATTGAATTACATGCCTTGATTGCTATACTTAAAAGTCTTATATGGTTGTTAGCATGTCACCACAGAAATTATGCTTGTTATCATTTACCTACTCGAGGACGAGCAGGAATTAAGCTTGGGGATGTTGATACGTCCAAAACGTATCTATAATTTCTGCTTGCTCCATGCCTCTTTTATGTGATATTGCTATGATATTGATGAACTTCCATACACTTTTGATCATATTTGGACTAACCTATTAACTCAGTGCACCCCAGTGCCAGTTTCTGTTTTCTGCTGTTTTTCTATTTCAGGTTTCCCCCTTATTAAAAGTACCAGAAAAATTCCGGGAAAATATAGGAAAAATCAGCGTACCGGAAGCTTCGCGAAGAGCCCGAGCGGGGCCAGAGGGGAGTCAGGGGGGCCCAGGCGGCCAGAGGGCGTGGCCCCACCCCTGGTCGCGCCAGGGGGGCTCCTGGAGCCCATGGCCCACCTCTGGCTGCCCCCTTTCGCCTATTTATTCCCCGTGACGAGAAACCCTCAGGGACGGAACCCTTTTTCGTGATCTCTCCTATGTTCCGCCGCCGCCGCCCTTCCAAGATTGGGAGCACCAGAAGACCTCTTCCCGGCACCTTGCCGGAGGGAGGGATCACCTCCGGGAGCTTCTCCACCACCATGGATGCTTCCCGGATTAACCGTGAGTAGTCCACCTTGGACCATGGGTCTATGATCAGTAGCTATGTGATGTTCTCCTCTCCTCTTTGTTCTTCATGGATTAGACCTCGTGAGCTGCCCTACATGATCGAGGCACTTATGTAATCTTTCTGCTGTTGCTATGTTGAGTTTGCTGGGATCCGATGGATTATGAGATTATGTTCAGATTGTGATTGAGTTATATATTTGATTCTCTTCTTTTATATTTATGTTCTTGAGTAATTCTTGCATGTTCTCCGTTGCTGTTTATTGCTTTGGCCAAGTAGTAGGTAGTGACTCCAAGAGGGAGCGTTATGCATGATTGTGGGTTCATGCCCCCCGATGACTAGCTTGAGTGACAGAAACATGAGTCTAGGGGATGTGTTGTTGCCACAAGGGGGAAAACAATGGTGCTTGTACTTGCGGGTGCAAGGATTGTTTACTTTACGCAAAGTTCTTTAATGCAGTTGTCTGTTGCTTTGAGTTTACACTTTGGGTGGGATTCGCAACTTAATACCAGCAAGATGTTCTGGATAGATATCTCAAGGTGGATGATTAGTAGGTAGATGCAGATGTATTTCGGTCTACTTATCTTGGCGTACTGCCCATGCTTTTGAGCCTCTTCCTTTCTGTTTAGCATAATTAGCATTAGTTTACGCACATAATCCTGTCAATTGCCCAGCTGTAATTCATTTACCTCGCATGGCTATTTTATCGTCTTTTGGGAGAGAGACATCACTAGTGAACATCATAGTACCCCGGTCCATATTTCCAACACTGTTTACACCTTCAATTTACTTTCAGTATTTACTTTTCCGTAGCTATCACTATCATTATTATTCCATGTGTTTTATCCTTTGTAAACAACAAGGCCGGAGGAATTGACAACTCCTCTGTACTCGTTGGGAGCAAAGCTATATGTTGTGTGTGCAGGTCCAGGTGAAGTAAGCAACTTAGAGTTGTGAACGGCGCCATTGTTCACTTCACCACCTACTTGTATCCGTTGGAGTCCTATTGGTTCGACATTCAACCTTAGCATCTTCGCTAAGGGAAACTTGCTGATATCTACATCTCACCTTCCACTTGGGGTAACCAACGAGGGGCGAGAAGTTATCTCATGTATCATATGCCTACCCTGACTCCCGGGTGTAGCGGAAAAGGTTCGACAAGGCTTGGGCGGCGGAGTGGGTGGTACAACTGCAACATCGGTCTTGGACTACATTGATACAAAGCAAAGGGGAGGGACGGACTATGAAAATCGAAGCTCCATATGTTTTTTTTGTGGGCCGGGGATGTCATAGGCTTACATGGCGGAGGTCTGAACTCCCACAAACCTTCCTCAATTTCTTTCGATTGGTGGGAATTCAGACGTCCGACCCTGTCCATGGATGTTTGATGCATGACATTGGATTGCAAAAAATGACCAAAACGCAATTCAAACGTTTAGAGGTATTCTGATGCACACCATTGGAATTTCCCTAATGATGGTCGCATTAAAAAAACTATTACTGATAGCCACCTTTAAAGCAAGTATAATAACATGCTTATAGTTCGTTTACATGATATATTTGCCTATGTGTATGTTACTGGTTTAAGTTACTTCCCACTGTGATCAACCTGAGAGCATGGTTAATAGTATAGCTATAGTTGCTGGTTATAAGTCATTTTCATGTCATCTATAGACCATCTTATAGCCAACAAGTATAATAGTTAGCTAAAAAATTATACTAATTTTATGATATATGGTCCATGTTTTATCCTCATAAAGCACCTAGAAGCACATGCTAAAAATGACTCTTCACTAAGAGCCCAATTTCCTTCTTTCTCCTCTTTTCTTTCATCCAACTAAACATAAATATACTATTTTATTTCTTATAGCCCGTTGATTTAGCTCTATTGCACTTACTCTAAAGAAGATAGACATGGAAAAATAGAGGAAGCTAGCGAAGTCTCATGCAATAACCTAGGTATACCCGTGCTCCCAAAAAAATATAATAAATATCAAGAAAGAAAGAAAATTATAAGATTAAGAAAGGTACTTGGTAAATTAACCGTCCATAAAACAGATGTAGGAGTATCTAGCAGTGAATTACGTAGATACATCTGTTTCAGGATGAACGTAGTATAACTAAGAACATCTCCAACAGACGCGTTAAAAGAGCGTCGAGCGCTAAAAACTGACTTTTAGCTAGAGCTAGCCTAAAACTTGAGCTTTAACAAGCGCGCTAAAAACACCCTAGCGCGTTGGAGAAAGCTGGCATCGGTGTTGTATATTTGGTGCGCCTGCTCCAGCGCGCTGGACTACAAATCACGCCACCAACTGCCAGATCTGGAAACTTCACCCCCGCGCGCCGCCACTTCCCCCACCTCTTCCCAACGCGCCGCCGCTTCCCCGACCTCTTCCCCAGCACGCCGGCGCTTCAACGGCGCTCCTCTCCCCATCACGCCGGCGCTTCAACGGTGCGCCTCTCCCCAGCGCCACGGTGGCGGCGGGAGCTTCCCCCACCTCGGCGTCCATAAGGTGTTTGCTAAAAACCTTGCAAGGTATATGTTGCTTCAAAATTTGATTTTTGTAGTTAAGGTGTACGTTGTTTGTAGTTTCAATTAGTTATAAAATACAATTTTGTAGATGACTTTGTCATATAATTCTTCCGATGAAGAATTTGATCTTCAAGAGGAGGAGGACGTTGCAATGATCCTAGCTATGCACATCAATAAAAGGCCGAAGCACGGTGGTTCGGTTTTTGATCGTCGGAAATTGTGAAGGGAAAGGATCGATGGACACAACATATTGATGAGGAACTATTTTGTGGAAAATCCAATATACTTTGAGTGCTACTTTCAACGTCGTTTTAGGATAAGCATTGAGTAGTTCGAACACATTGCGGAGAAACTAGCGAGCCATGACCTTTTTCCAGCAAAGGAGGAATGCCGCCGGAGAACTCGGGCATATTACGTTCCAAACGGTGACCGCTGCTTTGCGTATGTTGGCACACAGTATTCCGACGGATCTAGTTGATGACCACTTGGCCATGGGTGAAAGTCAAGCCATCATGTGTGTGAAGCGCTTCATAGTTGGAATCTATAATACCTAAATAGTTCATCCCCACTAATCTATCTATCTTGACATGCAAGTTATCCACATCATCAAGTAGGTCCATCATGTAAAAATTATTTTTCACTAACTTTTCATGCACATGTTTTCATTAATTTTGCATGCACATGCAACCTAAATAAATAATATATTTTATGCACTTAGCCTCATGATTTATAAGGGACTTTTTTAATAAAAAATCAAATTATGAGTTATCTCATATTTTATTTTTCTATGCACATTTATAATTGCTACCATTGTTTTAGGTTCAGCCAAGGATGAAGATGTTTTCATTGTCTCTACACAACGTTCTTTTCATCTCTTATCGTCTCATCGATATATTGTCAAGGAAATAAATTAACAAAAATACTCATCAACCTTTCATCAAATTTTCTTAGATTTTTACTCTAAACAATCTTTTTTAATAATAATTTAAAATCAAATTATACTATGTTTGATAAATTTCCTATGTTTTCAAACGTCAAATTATTTCTTAACAATTCCCGCAGCAACGCGCGGGGAATCATCTAGTTATGTAAGTGTTTGGTGCGGAATATTTGAGAGCTCCCAATGCCAAAGACACGGCAATGCTTTTGAAGATCAACAAAGCTCGCGGGTTCCCAGGTATGCTTGGCTCAATAGATTGCATGCATTGGAGTTGGAAGAACTGTTCTGCAGCATGGCATAGATAATTCCAATGCCATAAGAAGGATTCCACTATAATCCTTGAAGAGGTGGCCGATCATGAGACTTGGATTTGACACGCTTTTTCGAAATGTCCGGATCATTAAATGATATCAATGTTCTTCAACGGTCACCTCTCATGAATAGGATTGCAAATGGTGAAAGTCCACTGGTGAAGTTTGTAGCAAATGACCATACATATAACTATGGCTACTATCTTGCAGATGGCATCTATCCAAGGTGGCAAACATTTGTGAAGCCGTTGAAGGCACAACAAGGTAAGAAAAATCTTGATTTCCACAATGCTCAAGCAGCGGCTCGGAAAGATGTGGAGAGAGCATTTGGGATTTTGCAAACCCAATTTACTATTGTGAGAGGACTGGCTAGATTTTGGGATCAAAAGATCCTTCGATACATCATGAACGCTTGTGTGATCATGCATAACATGATCATCGAGAATGAGCGCGGGCAAGATTTAGATTATTATCAGTATGAGTTGATGGGACATACCGTGCGAGTGCGAAGGAGGGTTGAGAGAGTGGCCCGCTTTGTTGCCTCATATCATGCCATCGACGTGCCGACACACATGATGAACTTTAAAAAAATCTAGTCAACGAATGGACAACAAAATTAGTTGTTGCATTATTGATCTATTTGTTGTAATGTTGAAATATTAGTTGTATTTCTATTCATGAACTATTTGTTTGAGTTATAAAATAATAATTGAACTATTTATTGTTGATTTATTTTGTGTGTTTGATCTTTTTTGTTGTATGTTTTGAGTGTCAACTGTTGTTTGTGCTAGGCGCGCGCGCTCGTGTTTTGGGCGCTTGCTGGAGCGCTACATGCGGCGCACGAAAAGATAGCGCTTCTGCTAAAGCAAAACTAAAACGCTATTTTTCAGCGTCGTAATTTTTTTTTTTTTGCGTTGGAGATGCTCTAACCGTATAGTTCACCTTATTATATGAGTGTTATAGATGATGGCTTTACATGACATCATGGGTGCATATAGCCATCAATTGCCTATATTATTAACCTTGCTCTTAACTTAACGAGGCAAACTGATACACGCCTAGCTTCAGCAAACTATATCACCCTATCATTGAAGCACAAGCAAGATACCCAGTACCAATCAGAAAGGACAGTGAACACAACCAAACTGCTATCAGCAAACTATTAGTATGGTATCCATTTAGTCTCATGTCACAGCAGTTCACCTTGGGCTCACAACGTTGTACACGGTTAGTAACGAGTAGGGTGAGATAGGCCGTGGACAGCTGCAGTGCAGACATGAATAAACTCCCCTTCTTCAATGGGGAAAGACAGGAACTGGGAGTAGTACACACACATTTTTACAGCGTTATCTATGACAAAATGGAAGGTCACAATTTCCCCCAATCACCACCCGACACATTGGCTGTCACACACACCTAGTCATTGTTTTCTTACATCAGCGACAGGAACCTTGGCAGGGTAGCTAGACAAGTCCACATCGAGCAGGTCCGTGAGGTCGTACATTCCTCCAGGCGGGTCGACTTTGTTCCTGATCGGAGTAGTCATCGATTCATCCTGGTCTACGTTGTTGGATGATACGCTTGAGATCACTGGGCTATTTGCGGCCACCACGGTGATGCCAGCCAACTCCACATCCCGCTCGGTTGGCACGGCACTCCCTGATGGAAACTTCGCCTGTGCACTCTCTCCCTCATTGTGGTTGTACAACACATATTCATTATAGGTAGGAGCAAACTACATGAGAATGAAGACGATTAGACCAAGATACAGGCAAGCCACGTTAAAGAAGAATATAGCCTATTCGATAAAGAAGTTGATAGAACTAAAAAGGGACCGTGAAAACACTGGACAACTGAGCTCAAGACACAGGGAGTAGGCATCTAAGATTCTGGTTACCTGGTGAACAGTGTCGTGGTAGAAATCGTTGAATTTCAAAGCATGAAGAAGGCTTCCCCTGAAACCACCAGAAGGGCGAGCATTTGCACCTGCATACTCCTTGTAGGGAAAGGCAAATAGGTGCCCAATGGCTGCTATGAGCATCTCAACACACAATACATAGTTCTGGAGATCAGCAGCCTTTTCAGCATTCTTGATAAATCGAGACTTGGCAGCAAGGAAAACAAGGACACCCTACAATGCAAAATAAAAATAAAATAAAATTCATGGACAGAAATTCCATAACAATACCATATGTGGAGGAGAAAAACAATTGGCACCCTATTACACTATCGAAGAGGGGGAAACATGTATTGATGTTCTATAATTACCTGCCAGTATGTGAGAAAGACGACCGATTTGATTATAATGAACTTTGGGACAGGATTATATGGCCGAAGTAGATCTCTGCATGCCGCATAGAACAACGCGAGAGCATATAACGCCATCGAGTACGAGATTGTGTATATAATAGTGATGTATAAATAGGATTGGTTGACACTAAAGTTTCCATCTTCATACTTTCCTTTAGCATACAGTATGAAGGTAATAACCACCAAAATAGGCTTGAGAATAACAAACTGCAAACAGCCTTGTTTGCATCTCCGTATAAACCGCCTGTTCAATGACATAAAAAATCAATTAGACTTCATTAAGGATGTTACGTCATGCCAATGTATAATTGCTATGATAGCCACTTATTATGCAGAAGGACAAATACGCACCCATCTAGAGGAATAGCTGGCAAACAGCAAGTCATCAGAAACCATGATGGTTTCAGGGTTCGGCCATTCAAACTCACCACCACAGCACCAGGTCCTCCCACCCATGCCAAGCAGAGTGAAAAGAAATTGTAGATGACCCAAGCATCATAGCTGAAACATTATGGTAAAGGAAACTTTAGCATAAGATGGATATACACTCATGCAGTTCTTAGTTCAGGTACTTGTGCAAACTATTAGATTAGAAACAAACAGACAAAACAACACATGGGCAACAATCAGTAAGATAAAATGACAGCTAAAGTTGGGACTATAATATGCTAACTCAGGTTAACCTGTCAAAGTGCTTAGCTAGCACCGACAAGGAAAAAAGAGAAGTATGAAATGGCCAACATTTCATAAACTACACACTACTGCCTATTTGGTATATTCAGAGTTACTGAAATCACACCGGCAGCATGAATTTAGGCCATGTCGAAGTGGAAGCAAATATTATCATATTATAACCTGGGATTTTGAATTTGCAAATTTACACTAGAGAAGATCATTCATCACACACTCCCAGCTGGTTATTCTCTATCATGCTATACTTCCTAGAAATACACTTTAAGCTAATGGATGCATGAATCCTATAAAACACCACGTAATGATCTGTGATGCATATGCCCATGGGAGTATGGTTGCAGTTGTGCACAAGGAATATAATGGATCCTACTATCTTCACTAGAGATGATCAGTGCTTAACCCATGACCAGTCAGCAGGATGCTGATATTGATAGCATATCTCAGTTGGATTTGGATAATAGCTCGAGCCTACAGAAATGCTTATGAATATCACACAACATACATTACAAACTTATAATCTTAGAAAAAATTAAAACGGTAGCAGGAAAAGGAAATTGCATGTATGCCATTATAGAGAACAAAAATAGCTTCTGCTAGTTCTTTATTTTTTTTAAACTTGCCTACAATTAGACCTTTAAGACCATAGAAGCACCAACGGTCTGAAACCATAATCTCACATTGAGCCCATCGATTTACATAATGGTACCAAGGAAGTTTGAATGAATGACTTACATTTCTCGGATAGAGGTAAAATATATTGCATTATCTGGTAGGATAAGGGACATAAATGACATCACTGCATAGACCTGCAAAAAAATGCGTCTTCAGAGCTAACACACTGGAGTGTCAACAACATAAGAGGGATTACAGATAAGGAAACCAACACAACGAGAAACTAGGGTGAAATTTAAATGCATGGTCGATGGATATTTTATATAAGAACAGTGTTATAGCAGACGAAAATGCGCTTAGAGAACTCTGCCACTGGGATGAATTAATTTGCTTATTCATGAGATATAGGACAGCAGAAAAATCTGAAAATCCATAATGACCAGCTCTCTCCAACAGGAATAGCTTACACATCTATCTAGAATAAAATGTGCAGGACACTCCTACTGCCCCCAAGCTCCATAATGAGCTCACATAGCAGGAGCATGATCATGAGAGAGCACTCCAAATCCAAATATTCCAACCACAGCCTCGCTACCACCGCAAAATCGCCACCCAGCGCAACTGCAGCACCGATCAAAACCTAAGAGCGCCAACAGATCCCGCCCGCCCGCAGAGGGACAAACAAATTTTACCACAGCTAATGCGAGGGCACCGCCGCATTGGGGTTCAATCATAGGTCGGGCCCACGCGGTCGTCGCGAATCCGGCGAGAGGGTCTCGCCTCCCAGCTAGCGGCCACGAATCCCCTCCAGACAAAATCGAAAAATACGGCGGCGGCAGCGGCAGATCTGGCGCGCGCGGCGAAGGCGGAAAAAAGGGGAGGTAGGGCAGCGTACCGGGACCAGGAAGATGATGCGAACGATGAAGCGCTGGAAGATGGGCTCGGCGTAGTGGAGCAGGTGGCGGTAGATGTGGCCGACCGTGATGACGGTGGCCGCGGCCGCGCACAGCAGCGCCGCCGCCGTGTACGCCACCGCCGCCCAATCCATCGCGGCGGGACCAGCAGCAGCACCCCCCCTCAGCGAGCGAGACGCGGCGCGGCGCGGCTAAGGGGATGGCGCCGGCCCCGTCCCTCTCCTCCGTTCCGAGCGCCCGCGCGCGGTGTCGGGTCCGGGTTTGGTCGGGGGCAGGTGGTTAGGCTTTTTGGGCGTGCGAAGGAGGGAGGGAGGGAGGAAGGAGAAAGGGTTCTTTTTTTCTCTTTTCTGAGAGAGAAAGGGGTTTACAGTGCGCGAGCCCAGGTGTTTAATGGCATCGGCCTCCTCCGCGTCGCGTCGATTATTAGGTTGGAATTTTGCCTTTTTTTTATTCTATTTTACTAGTGGTTTGATGATTTGATTTGATTTGATTTGACCCTTTTTTTAAAGTCTGGGGATTTGAACGGGGCACGCGTTTGGAGGATCGATGCTTCCGAATGCTTTCACCGCAAGTCTCCTCTGATTTTTCCTTCGTGGTACGGTAGCTTCTCACGTGATGCCTCCCCGTCAAATGACTCTGCATAGTATACTGCACTTGGACTTTTGATGTTTGACCTTCAATCTACTCTGCCCGATTTAAAACACTTGAAAAAGATCCAAGATCATCCCAAGTATTTTTTATAATTTTGATCAAATCTATACAAAAATATGCCAATATCGACGATCCAAATTAGTTCCATCAGACTCTTCGTGCAAATATTTCCATGGTATATGCATTTGATGTTATAAATGTGTACAAATTTAAAGAAATTTGACTTACAACAAACATAGAGTTTTCATTGTTTTCAAAGGGATGGGATATTTTCTCGTTTTCTTGAGCTGCTATAGAAGATGTATTTACTTGAACGATACTTTTTTCTTGTCAATCACTTTTTCGTCGAATATCGGGTATTCATCCCTCGTCCTAGAGCATTTCTTCCCCCTTCCACTCCGTGTTCCTCCTCTAGCATCACAACCAACCTCTTCAACACCGAACTAACCGCTTGCCACCCCTAACAATCGTTTGAGTCATCCCTACCAAGTTGTAAACATCGTGACCTTTCCTCTAAAATCCTTTTTCTTTTTCTCTGGTGTCAAGTACTTTCACCGCCAAATCCTAGTAAACCTACTTCCTGTCCTCCATCAACGACCACGCGATAAGCTATGGCGTCTTTGTCTCCAATCAGGTCCTATTCTGGTTCATCGACGATACCGTGGAATGTCATGGCTTCTTCGTCTCACCTTGAGAGGTTGTACTTGAAGAAAGTGATTGATGTTTGAAAAAAAAATCCAGCCACATGCTAAATAGCAAACACATGGAAAATAATGCCGTTAGAGTTTGCCGCATTTGCCGATGACGTTGATGGAGAGGCCGGTTCTAACCTCCTTTAAGAAAGAAGGAGAAGTTTACGATGTTCTCGGGGCAGTGTTACATGTGACAGTTGTGTCAACATCGATCACATAATTACATAGTTCCTTTTTGGTAAAGAATTTACATAGTGATATGGCCTGGCCAATTGTTGTTTATTATGCGCAAGCTACAACCATCTGCTTGATTGATTGTCTTTTGTTAGCGGGTTAGTAGCAACTTGATTAGCATCCGCCTGGCTGCTGCTGTTGTGGTTGCCTGGAATCAAATTAATAATAGCAGTCTGTGTGTGTGGCTTATGGAACAAATCAGCTTATCGATCATAACGAACAGCATTCCTGGCTGCATGCTGGCTCTGATTAGCAGCGAATGATGCTCCTGAAATTGCCACACTGTATTTTTCTTTGCTTCGGACGCGGCAGATAATTAATGCCATGATCTACACACAAGATGCGTTGGTTGCGTGGAGGGTGGACTGGAGCCAGCTTGACGATGGCCACGATATGGAGGATGGATGGATCGCCGTTTACTAAGGCATCGTTCGTTAGTTCGTTAGTTGGAGTCCACCTACTCCATGCTCGCTCGCTCGCTCTTGGACAGTGCTGCAGCTGATACTTGTGTTTGTCAATGGCGTATTGGCGTGCATAGTATTAACATTATTGTTGTCTGCACAATCAAGTTGTTGTAATGGCTTGTTCGGCGTATAACATAAATGAATTAGCCATGGTCATGTTAACTGGGAAATGTATTTTCAGCTGATGCCATCACAGTCGTTTGATCAAGATCAAATGATGACAAAGATTTTAGAAAAAAATACCTTCAAAAGAAAAAAACTATCATCTTCTACAAGACCACAAGGCCGATGCTAACAAACAAACATAAGCTGCCTCTTTAGCCTTCAGATTCTCACACTCCTGATGACATTCGTTGGAAGCTTACGGATAGTGGGGAATATACCGCGAAGTCGGCATACAAGATGCAATTCATGGGGACTATTGCCTCCACCATGGAAAGGACAATCTGGAAGAATTGGGGCCCTCCGAAGACCATGTTTTTTGCATGGCTGGCTATCTGTCGGGGGACCGGTACCCGGGTAGGCTAACCCAAGCGGAAGCAACCTTTCAAGACAAGGATGGACCGATTGGATCGCAGCTGGGCCGAGCTGGGCAGATGTGCGACCGATTGCTCCAAGGCAATCAGCCGTATCAAATGCCAACAGTCGGCCCAGGCGCAATCGGACCAACCTTCCTTCACCAAGACGATCATCCGATTGGTCCGCAGCTGGGCCGAGGTTGATACCTGGAAGGCCGATTGACCAGAGCAATCGACTTTTCCAGGTACCACCAGTCGGTCCAGGCGCAATCGGAACCACCTAATACCCAGTCGGGGGTATGATTACGAGGTCATAAATGCCATATCCCCAAATACCCGGGTGGCAGGAAGGCCAGGTCATGTCAAAGATCTGGGGGAGATACGGTGTCGACCTCTCCGCCGATTCCGCGGACAGGCCGACAAGACCGCACCCCCTAGCTCCACTGTTCATCCCTACGCTCTACGAGTCTACAGCATGGGCCGCCGCTCGTAGGTTCCGGATCAGCCGGAGAGGAGCAATCGGTGGGCCCAGGCCGATTAGAGGATGACATCTGGGCCCATTCGGCAATGAAGTTACCGAAGTACCCTGGGCTCACACTATAAGAGCCAGGGTACCCTTCCTGCGTGAGGGACGCCCCACTCTAGATCACCATTAACTCACTTCCCCCTCAGTTCATTCACTGCTAGTAGTTACTCCTCAGGGAAGCAGGAGAGGACCTTGCCCACGGCGGCGGTGTTCTCCTTCCCCTGAGAAGATAGAGAAGTAGTAATTGTAGTCAGATCATTGATATACAAGAAACAAGCAGGAGTAGGGGTGTTATCTCTCCGGAGAGCCCCGAACCTGGGTATATCGTGGTGTCCTCACCGTGTTCGTGCCCAACCCGATTCCGGCACCATCGACATTCTCTCCCTCGCGTCTTCCCCTCACTTTAGCCATCCTATGGCATCTGGCGTTACATATCGACGACAGTTGGCGCCCACCGTGGGGCAGACCGAGGCGTCGACTGGAGTCAAGATCCGGACGGGATTTTCCTCTGCATCGGGCGGGAGCCACGCCTCTGGTCTGATTCTAAGGCATGGGGCAATTGACTATGTGGTGGACTACTCGGCGCGGTACAGGGCTGGAGCACCCCTGCCGCCCGGTGTGTCGCTGCAGGTTGGCAGTCATCGCCTCTTCATCGGCAGCTTCCCCGAGGAGTATCCCAGAGATATTCGCATCTTCTCGTGTGCTACGGACCCGCTCCCGACCAGGGGTTGCAGTGCAGCACTTGGCAGAGAGGAAGGCCGAGTGCACGCCGCCGTCATGATGGCGGGAGCATCTTCATCAACCAACCGCGATCCAGCGAGTGCGGCTAGAAAGGCCAAGGAGGTAGCTGAGGCTGCAGAGCGAATCGGCACCAGTGCGTTACGGGATGTGTTATACACACCCGTGAACAGGAATGGTGATCCGGAGCAGGTGCACACGGAGCTGGAAACAGCACGGCTCGCTTTGGCCCGCAGAGCTGAGCAAGTGCTGGCAGAAGAGCGCAGGCTGGGAGCCATCACAAGGGAATACAATGCAGCACACGCAGGGCCGCGCCGGCCGATTGAGCCCGCAGTCCTGGAAGATCTGAGAAGCCGGGGCAGGGCAGTCAACCAGCAGCTGTCGGGAGCCAAGCAACCGGAACGTCCGAGGAGGCCGGCGCAACCGGAGCAACCGGCGCAGTCGGCATTCATCCAAAGGCCAACGTACAGCACACCGGACAAGAACCTGAGAGCAGCTGAGCAGATAGCGCTCGAACTAGAAGACCTGGAAGGAGATGAGCGGCGCAAGCAATCGCGCCGAATGCGTGAGCTGATAGCAGCCGCAAAGGAGCAGAGGCTCGTAGCAATGGGAAATCAAAATGTTGAGCCAGAGGCGTCAAGAGGGACTGTGAGGCCGAATGCGGGAGCTA
The DNA here is from genome assembly GCA_950022295.1 of Bromus sterilis. Classification (NCBI taxonomy): domain Eukaryota; kingdom Viridiplantae; phylum Streptophyta; class Magnoliopsida; order Poales; family Poaceae; genus Bromus; species Bromus sterilis. Next base: position 438,941,005 of record OX465595.1, read on the forward strand.
GCCAACGACCGAATGCATCGCGCCAGAACAGACATCAACCTGCCCCATCTCGGCACGAGAGCAAGGTCAGAAGCAATCGGCCACCTCTAGTAGCAAGCAGAAGAATGGAAGAGCCAGCGGTCAATAGCAGGCGCAATGACATGCCGCAGCAGTCGGCGCCAAGACCGGCAATTAGCGCTCGACTCGGCCCTCGCCAAATCGGCCAGAATGATGCAAGGCATCGCATTGAGCTCCTGGAGAAGGAGGCTCAGGAAGATGAAGAAGGAGAAGCTGGCCCATCATGTTTCGGTCATCGCATTCGGACGGAGAAGTTTCCCAAAGGCTTCACGTTGCCGAGAGATACGCCCAAGTACAATGGTTCTGTGAAGCCTGAAGACTGGTTGTCCGATTACCTGACAGCGGTGCGCATTGCAGGAGGCAATCGGCGGGTAGCAGTCCGCTATGCACCCTTGATGCTGCAGTGTTCAGCTCGGACGTGGTTGAATAGTTTGCCCAAGGACAGTGTGAACTGCTGAGAGGACTTCACGAGTGCATTCATCCACAACTTCATAAGCACGTATGAGAGGCCCAACCTCCCGCGGCAGCTAGCTCTGTGTGTGCAAGGCAAAGATGAGCCCCTCCGAGATTACTTATCTCGGTGGATCAAGCTAAAGAATTCATGCGAAGGAGTCCATGAGATCCAGGCCATTTAGTACTTTACTGATGGATGCCTGGCTGATTCAATGTTGAAGCACAAGCTGCTCCGCAAAGACTTCACATCGCTCGCTGAGCTCATGAAGGTGGCAAATGCGTTCGCTATGTCCGATTCTGCGATGCGCCCTATCCAGCTCGGAGTTGGAGGTGTGATCCAGTCACTAGGGGCTCTGCAGTCGGACACAGGGAACCAAGGCCTCAGTCGGAAGGAAAGGAGGGAGAACAACCGCAACAACAACAACCACAACCAGCAGAACAATGGCAAGCGCAAGGACGAGCAGCCCGACATTCAGTATGGCAGTCGGCAGGTGGCCGCTGTCCAGAATGAAGAAGATCCAGCGGCTGCAGGAGGCAGTCGGAAGATGAGACCAAATGTGAGACCCCCGGGACAGATGAAACCCAAGTACACGTTCGAGGATATGCTGGACGCGCCATGCAAGTTGCACAGCACGCCTGGCAGGCCATCCGCACACACTACTCGGCAGTGTGACTTTGTGAGAAGAATTGCGAAGGGAGAAGCTTTACCACCGCCACCCCCACCACCACCCCAGAACAGAGGACCACCTCAGCAGCAGAACCAATTCCCGCAGCAAGATGCCGCCTACATGATTTTCACCAGCGAGTCCACGGACAAGGGAAGTCGGAGAGCCCGAGCAGCGGAGGTTAATGCCACTATGCCGCCGATTCCCCAGTTTATGCATTGGTCCGAGTGTCCTATATCCTGGCACAGAGCAGATCATCCCACCATCTTGCCGAATCCAGGCAACTATCCGCTGGTGGTGGACGCTCTGTTCGCAGGACCAAGGTTTTCATGCAAATTCTCCCGGATGCTCGTTGATGGAGGAAGCACAATCAACATTCTGTACAAAGATACAATGATCAAGCTAGGGCTCACAGAGAGAGATCTAGAGCGCAGTCGGACGACTTTCCACGGGATTTTCCCGGGATTGTCTTGCACCCCCATGGGTCGCATTCGGCTGGACGTCATATTTGGCACGGAGGAGAATTTCAGAAGGGAGCCGATTTGGTTTGAGGTCGCCGACCTCAGCAGTCCTTACCATGCTCTGTTGGGGTTGCCGGCATTTGCCAAGTTCATGATCAATGCACAACAGACATACCTGAAGATGAAGATCCCGGGGCCAAACGGCGTCATCACCGTCACCGGGGACTTCAGGAAGTCCCTCGAATGCACGTCTGCTGGCAGCAGTTTGGCTGAGTCGCTAGTGGTTGAAACGGAGAAGCATCAGCTCAGCAAAGTGATTGCAATGGCGCAAGCACAAAGCAAGAATCCATTTCTAGTGGGCCCAGCAAAGAGAGTAGATGAGGAATCGGCTTTTCAGTCGGCCAAGGACAGCAAGAAGATCGCTCTAGATCCCTCCGAATCAACCAAGTTCGTTGTAGTCGGAGCTGGACTTAGCGATAAATAGGAAAGCGCGCTCGTCGAGTTTCTCCGTGAGAATCGGGACATCTTTGCATGGTCTCCACAAGACATGCCTGGTGTGCCGAGAGAACTCGCCGAGCACAAGTTGCACATTCGGCCAGGTTAGAAGCCGGTCAAGCAACCCTTGAGACGTTTTTCTGAAGACAAGAGAAGGGCAATCGGCGAAGAGGTCGCGAAGCTGCAGGCTGCAGGTTTCATCATGGAAGTATTCTACCCCGAGTGGCTGGCAAATCCAGTCCTCGTCATGAAGAAGAACAAGACCTGGCGCATGTGTATAGATTACACCTGCCTGAACAAGGCATGCCCAAAAGATCCGTTTGCTCTGCCCCGTATTGATCAAGTGATTGATTCTACGGCCGGCTGCGAGCTGCTGTCCTTTCTGGATGCTACCGCTGGATATCACCAGATCAAACTGGCTGTGGAAGATCAGATAAAAACTGCATTTATAACTCCCTTCGGGGCTTATTGTTATATCACCATGCCATTTGGTCTGAAGAATGGAGGTGCCACTTATCAGCGCACAATTCAGAGATGTACACACTCTCAGCTCGGCAGAAATCTCCATGTTTACGTGGACGACTTAGTGGTGAAGTCGGCAAAGGGAATCACGCTATTGGATGACCTCAGGGAAACATTTGCAAACTTGAGAACTTATCAGATCAAGCTCAACCCGGAGAAGTGCGTGTTTGGAGTCCAAGCCGGCAAGCTCTTGGGGTTTCTCGTTTCCGAGAGAGGAATCGAATGCAACCCCGAGAAGATAGCTGCAATAGAGCGCATGGAACAGCCCAAAACCCTGAAGCAAGTACAGAAGTTCACCGGTTGCCTCGCATCCCTCAGCCGATTTCTCAGTCGGCTGGGTGAAAAAGCAATCCCGTTGTACCAGTTGATGAAGAAGACGGAGAAGTTCACCTGGACCCCTCAAGCAAATGAAGCATTCCGAGAGCTCAAGCGCATGCTCTCCACGGCACTGATTCTGGCTGCCCCGATTGAGAAGGAGCCGATGATGTTATACATTGCGGCAACCAATCGGGTGATCAGCGCAGTTATGGTGGTGGAGCGGCCCGAGAAGGACAAGGCACAGCAAATTCAGCGTCCAGTGTACTACATCAGCGAAGTGCTCTCGGCATCCAAGCAGAACTACCCTCACTATCAGAAGATGTGCTATGGAGTGTACATGGCAGCCAAGAGATTGAAGCCATACTTTCAAGCCCACTTAATCACCGTCGTCAGTTCGGCTCCGTTGGCCGACATCATGGGAAGCAGAGATGCAACCGGAAGAGTGGCAAAATGGGCAATTGAAGTCGCTAGTCATGGCATCCAATATGAACCGAGAACGGCAATCAAGTCACAAGCGCTAGCCGATTTCCTGGTGGACTGGGTGGAAACTCAGTACATGCCGCAGCTCCCAGGATCGGATTTCTGGCGAATGCACTTTGACGGCTCCAAGATGAAGAATGGCCTAGGGGCTGGTGTGGTACTCACTTCACCAAGAGGAGATCAACTGCAATATGTGCTCCAGATTAACTTTGCAGCATCAAACAATGTCGCCGAGTACGAAGCCCTTGTGCATGGTATCAAGCTTGCCAAGGAAATCGGTATTCGGAATATCGAATGCTTTGGTGACTCTGACCTGGTTGTACAGCAATGCTCAGGCACCTGGGATGCAAAGGACGCAAACATGGCGAGCTATCGTTTCCTGGTGCAGCAGATCAGTGGATATTTTGAAGGGTGCGAGTTCCATCACGTGCCAAGAGCAAACAACGAGGCAGCAGATGCGTTGTCCAAGCTCGGCTCAACAAGGCAAGCTATTCCACCAGGTGTATCGTTGGAGCACATCAAGAAGCCATCCATCATACCATCCCCAGAGTCCGAGTCCATTTTTATCTCGGAGACCGATCTTGAAGCGCTGAGAAAGGCAAAAGAAGTTCAACCGGTCAAACCTGCAACCGTGAAGAAGCAATCCAGCGCCCAGGGTGTCTCGGCAACAGCACCAGGGGCTGCCGATTGCGAGCCAGGGGCTGCAGAGGAGCAGAAGAAGAGCAAAGCCAAAGGGAAACAAGGAGAGGCTGCGCCAGAGGGCACAACCTCCGAAGAGCCAATGACATCAGAAATCGTCGATTGCAATGATGAAGCTCCAGCTCCAGACGAGAAGTCGGCACCAGGGGCTGCCGAATGCGTGCTAGGCGCCGCAGTCGGCAGTTCAGAAGCAGAGATAGAAATGGCAGACATCCAAGAAGCCGAGATCCAGGAGGCCAGTGGTCAAGAAACTGAGATCCAAGAAGAAGTCCCACCTCAGCATGCGGTGGTAATGGTAGTGGTCAGTGCACCATCATGGGCACAGCCGATCAGAGATTTCCTAGCAGATGGAGTCCTTACAGAAGACTTAGCAGAGTCAAGGCAAATCAGCCGCCGATCTTGGGCATACACAATAATCAACAATGAGCTAGTGCGCAAGAGTGCAACTGGTATCCTCCAGAGATGTGTGGAAGAGGACAGAGGCTTGGAGCTGCTCAGAGACATTCATCAGGGTGAATGCGGTCATCATGCATCAGCAAAGGCAATCGCCAGCAAAGCTTTCCGGCATGGTTTTTACTGGTCGACTGCGCTGGCAGCGGCTGAAAATTTAGTGAAGTACTGCAAGGGATGTCAGCGGTTCAAAGCAAAGAGTCATCAGCCAGCATCGGCACTGAAGACAATCCCAATGGCATGGCCGTTTGCAGTATGGGGTTTGGACATGGTTGGACCATTCAAGAGAGCTCGCAGTGGCATGACACATCTTCTAGTTGCAGTGGGCAAGTTTACCAAGTGGATTGAAGCTAGACCGATCAAGAAGCTGGATGGTCCGACTGCGGTTCGGTTTGTGGCTGACATTGTGTGCAGATATGGTGTGCCTAACAGCATCATCACCGACAACGGCACAAATTTTGCGAAAGGTGCACTGGCTCGATATGCATCTCAGCAAGGCATTCGGCTGGATCTAGCATCTGTGGTGCACCCGCAATCCAACGGTCAACTCGAAAGAGCAAACGGACTAATCCTATCGGGTATCAGGCCCAGATTGGTAGAGCCACTTGAGAGGGCACCCGGAGCATGGATTGAGGAGCTCCCCGCAGTACTGTTCAGTCTGAGGACCACACCAAACAGGTCGACTGGATTCACTCCTTTCTTCCTGGTGTATGGTTCAGAAGCAGTCATCCCGTCCGACATCGAGTTCGACTCACCTCGGCATGCACTATACACTGAAGAAGAGGCCAGATTGGCACGAGAAGACGGCATCGACCTCAAAGAAGAAGCTTGCCTGTTGGCCTTGTCCAGGTCAGCAATCTATCAGCAAAAGTTGCGGCACTACCACAGCAAGAAGATTCGTCCTCTCGCTTTCCGAGAAGGAGACATGGTGCTACGCCGAATCCAGAAGTCAGACGGACAGCACAAGCTCTCCTCACCCTGGGAAGGGCCATTCGTCATCAGCCGAGTGCTCAAGAACAACTCCTATTATCTGATCGACTGCACCAAGGGCACTAAGCACAAGGACACATCAGGGGCAGAAACGGAGCGGCCGTGGAACACCGAGTTGTTATGTCCGTTCTATAGCTGAGCAGTAGAAACTTATGTAAGCCATTCGGCAAACAAGCAGTAAAAGTTATCATGCCTCTGAAAATGAGCATTCGATTATCTTTGCATAATTTCAGTCGAAGAGCTAGCCTCAGTCGGCGACGCTCAGTCATACCCGAGGTGTGTATAACACACCCGGGGACTGACCGACTACGAGGCCAAGCGAATAGGCCATCGAGGCACGGGGACTGCGGGCTGGCACTCAACTCGGCACTCAGCTCAAGCGCAAACCATTAAAAGGTTTGCGGCATTGAGAAGGGTCGTATTTGAGGCAGTCGGCAGTACGAATCCCCGGGAAACAACTCGAAACGCGCCACTAAGGGCATATTCGATAAAACAAATTCGCCGATTGCGCCGCGACCCAGGGCATCGGGCCCGATAGCAAGCAATCGGCACCTACCGTCGCAGAATCCTTTGCGTTAAATCTTGTCGTGTGAAAAAGAAAAAAAAACTTATCGAACCTTGGCTGGTAGTCTACCGTTGATCCGATTGCAGACCGCATTACGGCAGCAAGTTTGGCACGGTAGACATCCCCAAGTGTAGCCGATAAAGGAAACCGACAAAGACGCAAAGTTGATCGAACAAGTAAAAGCAAAGACCAAGCAGTCGGATTGCATAAGAAATAGCAGGCCCAAGGCCGAATAAGAAATAGCAGGCCAAGGCCGAATAAGTGCATTACATCAAAGTCACACCCAGTGGGTGTCGGCAGAATTAAAATTGTGTCTTACAAAATAAGATAAAACCGATCTAGTATCGGCAAGCTACAGCAAGTAACATAGTTGGCAGCATGGCTCAGGAAGTCGGAGGCACGGAGCTAGAAGACGGAGCAGTCGGATCCGATTGTGCTTCAGAAAATGTGGCACCAGTTTGCTTGGATCTCGGAGATGTTTGAGATGAGCCGCTATCAGAAAGCTCCTCAGCCAGGCCAGAGATTGAAGGCGCAGCAAGCGGATTCCCTCCCTCGTCGAGATACGGAGTGTACTCGTAGGGAGAGAACCAGTTCACCATAGAGCTGGCTAGCCGATTTACTTCGGTGTAGGTTTTCTCAAGCAGATCAGAGGCATTGTCTTGGAGGCTGTAGAGCTGGGAGAGCTTCACCTGAGGGTACCAGCTTAGCACAGTTTGGAGGGCGGTTTCTGCACCAGTCCGACCGGCAGAGTTCAGCAAGACGTCGACCCGACGAGGGATAGCCTTCAGGAGAATCCGAGTCTGTTCAGTGGTAGAATTCGGAGCTTCCCCTTCATCAGAATCTTCTTCATTTTGTGCTTCAGCCTTGTCGATCCCGGCGGAGGAACCAGCAGCATGTTTCATCTTTTGAAGGCCAGCCTTAAGCTCAGTCGGTGACCACAATGATTCAGCAATCTTCAGGATGCCGAGCTTGAATGACAAGGCAATTCCCTTGATAACAGGAATACGGGCTTCGGTGCCGATTAGATATTCATGCCGAGTCCAGACGTTATCTTCAAGTTGGCAGGTCCCTCCGGCAGCAACAGTTTCCTCTCGAGATTTTGCAACGGCCGCATAGGCAGCTGCTTCAGACTCGGGCCAAGCTTCTGTGTCACAAAAGAAAGTGTTAGCAACGCGATAGAGGAGGAGGGCAATCGGAGAATGCACTCGGATGCAGGAAATACTCACCGCTAAGGAGGACGTCCATCTCGGTCATGGTGTCGCAGAACCCTTTGGCTCGGCCTCGCAGTCGAGTGGTCTCTTCGTAGTTGCATTTCTCCAACTCTTCAAATTTGGCGATGTGTTCATCACGATCTCGCCGAATGGAATCGCGTGCAGCCACCGCTTCATCCCTTTCAGCTTGCAAGGCCTCTCGGGCGGCGACGGCGGCATCTCGCTCGGCAAGAAGACCATCACCAGTGGCCATCACGGCAGCTATGTCGGCCAGATGTTTTCTCTCGAGGGCATCCATCTCAGAGCGAAGGTTTTGGATAGTCCGATTTAGATCAGTTTCTACCCCCTGCAGTCGGGTCGCTTCTTCCTTGGCTTTGGCGAGTGCTGGGCCATATTGGTTGAGTTCTGCAGTCAATTCAGTAATTCGGCCCTGAAGGTCATCTACCATGGGAGTAGAAGCTAGAAGAGAGCATGAAGATATGAGAACAAGAGCAATTGTTTAATCGGAGAGAAGACAGAAATGGTATAGAAGTTACCTTTCAGTTTAGTGATCTTAGCCGATTGGTTGTTGACCTGCAGCTGGGCCTGGGCAAGAGTTCGGAGGCTGGCGGTATAAGCATCAAGAAGCTTCTCGAAGACCTCGCGTTTTTCTTCCATAACAGCCTCAGAGGAACAGCAGGATGGAGTTGGAGACACGGCAGTCAGCAAAAGGTGTTAAAGACCCGAACCGGTTGCAATCAATCGGCCCGAATCTCGGGGACTAAACCCAGTGGGTGCGCTTGCGCGCACCCACCGGAAGGAAAGTCTCCCGATTGAGGAAGGCAAACGATAAAGCAAAAGGTGTTAAAGATCCAAACCGATTGCAACCAATCGGCCCGAATCTCGGGGACTACACCCAGTGGGTGCGCTTGCGCGCACCCACCGGAAGGAAAGTCTCCCGATTGAGGAAGGCAAACGATAAAGCAAAAGGTGTTAAAGATCCAAACCGATTGCAACCAATCGGCCCGAATCTCGGGGACTACACCCAGTGGGTGCGCTTGCGCGCACCCACCGGAAGGAAAGTCTCCCGATTGAGGAAGGCAAACGATAAAGCAAAAGGTGTTAAAGATCCAAACCGATTGCAACCAATCGGCCCGAATCTCGGGGACTACACCCAGTGGGTGCGCTTGCGCGCACCCACCGGAAGGCAAACGATAAAGCAAAAGGTGTTAAAGATCCAAACCGATTGCAACCAATCGGCCCGAATCTCGGGGACTACACCCAGTGGGTGCGCTTGCGCGCACCCACCGGAAGGAAAGTCTCCCGATTGAGGAAGGCAAACGATAAAGCAAAAGGTGTTAAAGATCCAAACCGATTGCAACCAATCGGCCCGAATCTCGGGGACTACACCCACCGGAAGAAAAGCCTTCCGAGTAAAGGAAAGACATAAAAAGAAAGTCAAAATTTACCGTATGGTGAGAGGTGAGCTGTTGGAGGTCCCGAGCAAGGGCAGCGGCAAAGTTATTCACCCGGCTCAGAGCAGTCGTCACAGGATCTTGAGGACGATGCGAGGCGTCAGGCTCGGTGCCGATGTGACGGGCGCGAGAGTACTCGGCCCGGAACTGGTCCACCGAGCGCATAAGAATCTCCGACGCAGAGGAGGTCGGCGTTGGCACTAAAGCTTGAGTGGCGGTGGAAGCAGCAGTGGGAATGGCTAGTGGCATTGGCGTCACCTGAGGGCCAGAAGTAATCGGTGGTGGTGGCGGTGCAGTCGGGTGAGCTTACGCGGAAGTGATAAGTGCGACTGGCGGCAAGGTCGTTGTCGTCGGTGGCACGCGCAGAACAACCGGTGGCACAGTTGTGGCGGTCGGCGGTGCCGACACCACGATTGGCGGCGGGCTTGTCACCGTCGGTGGCTCGAATGCGGCAGTCGGAGCAGATGTAGTCGCGACAGTGGAGACCGGGTCGGAGCGGCGTGGTGGAGATGGGGCAATCGGATCGACCGATTGCGTTCCTATCCCTCCAGGAGCTGCCCGGTCAGCTGTGCTCTTGGAAGTCTTGGAGGCAATGGAAGAGGAAGAAGTCTTCTTGGTCGCCTCCAGGCGGGCCTTCTTGGCAGCACGCTCGGCGTCCTTGGAAGAGCGATGAGAAGCAGGCGGCCGTTTATGGGTGGCGGCGGCAGATGCAGCAAGCGAAATGACGACGCCGGGTCGGACCGGAATGTCGGCATCAACGTCATCAAGCCCAATCGGTTCCCTGAAAGAAAAGAGAGGAAGTGAATCAGTATAAAGAGGAAAAGATAGTAAAATGCAAGGCGTGAAGGTAAAGTCATACCCGATTGTTCTCGGCGCGCCAGAGGGCATCCGACATCTCAGCGGGGCGACGTTCAGTGGCGCCTGCGCAGTCGGCCTCCGAGTGGTCGTGTCCTGAGGCTGTTTGCCTTTGCCGACTGTCGGCGTGGCTTTGGCAACCTTGCCTGGGGCAGTACCAGCGGAGGAGCTGGTGGTCGAGGTGCGCTTAGCCGGCACCTTCGGAGGTTTGGCACGAAGAGCTGCATCAGAACCATCAGCCTTTGAGACATTATCATCGTCACTCCATTCGGCCAAAAATTGCTCAAGGGAAGGGTCAGGCGTACCCCCTTGAGCTGGCGGTCGGGTGTCGGCCCTCGGAGGGTCGGCGGCCTCAGCATCATCGTCGTCGGCGTCCATGGAGTCGGAGGATTCTCCGGAAGACTCGTCATCATCTTCATCATCGTCACCGGACTCGGCGGAAGGAATCTCGCCGTTATACTCGAAATCGGCGGGGTCTTCCTCCGCGCGATCGGGGGCGTACACGCCAGCTTCCTGGCCATCTTCCATTAAGTCGGACTGAATAAAATGTTGGAAAGAAAATAGAAGTGATCAGAGAAGCGGAGAGAAAAAGCAATCGGAAGAAAGAGCAATCGGGGCATACCACAGGCGGCTTCTGCTGGCGAGTGAGATAATCAAGCCCGAAGCGGAAGGGGTCAGGCAATGGGCTAGATGTAATAGCCTTCACTCGGGCGCAGAGATCTTCCTTCTTCACCCGCCACGTGCAGAGCCGAGTGGGATCTCGAAGACCCGACATGTCACAGAGGCGGTGCACTCGGCGCTGCAGGGGGAGAATCCGAGCTTGAAGCCAAGCGGCTACCAGGTCGGTTGAGAGGAGTCCTTCTTGCTCCAGCTGGGCGACCCTGGCAACCTGGGCATCGACATCACAGTCTCCCACGTCATACTTCAGCGACCATTGGTGCTTGTCAGTCGGCCGGGCGAGGGAGAACTCGGGCAGATTCAGGAGATCGGGCCCTTGGTCAGGTGACTTGACGTAGAAGAATGAGGTCTGCCAAATTTTGCATGATTGGACGATCTCGGGACTCTTGTACTTCGGCTTGCCGGCTGCGACAAGGCAACTGCCGCAGTCGGGTATGTCGGGTCGCCGCCTTCGATGGTGGAGGGCACCACAGTTCCCGTCCGAGCATTGTGAGCTCGGAGATTGAAGAATCGTTTCCAGAGGGCAATGCTAGGACGACAGCCGAGATACCCTTCACAGAGTGTCACGAAACCGGAGAGAATCATGATGAAGTTGGCTGCGAGATGGTGTGGTTGCAGTCGGTGGAAATCGAGGAACCCGCGGAAGAAGGTGCTGGCGGGAAGGCTGAATCCACGCTCGAAGTGAGCGAGGAACACGACCCTCTCGCCAGCACGCGCGCTGGGCGCGACCTCCGCGCCGGGAATGCGCCACTCGACCTCCGCAGGCATCTTCCGGGCGCGAATCAGGGACTCGACGGCGCCGGCGGTAGCCTGAGAACCTTTCCAACACCCGCGGCTCGCCTGGGAGATGTCTCGCCGTGGCGCCATGGCGTTCGCGGGCGGGGAGAAGAAGAGAGAAAAAGAGGGAGGCAGAGCGCGAGAGCAGCGGTGAAAAGTTACCGCGGAGGCGGCGGAAGTGGCAGAGAGCACAAGTCTGTGGCCGGAGCAGATCCAAGGTGCAGAGGTCCGCGGCAGAGAGCTTCGCGTGGAGCTGCAATGGCGCAGAGGAGAGAGAGCTAAAGGTTGAAGATGGCGTCTGGGAGAAGGAAGAGGCGAAGGCCCTCCCCTGTGGCTTATATGGGCGGCGGGGGAGGGAAGTGGGATGCGTCTGCGGCTGTGTGGCTCGGTGTGGCCTAGGGCACAGGAAGGGCAACCGGCAAACCAGCGCAAAGGATCCTGGCGCAAAAGGCGAGGCGTGCGACGTGGGGGTCAGGCCCTGCAGTTATGTCAAGTCGCGTGTGGGTCATGGGTCCCAGTTCATTGATCACATCCCGGAAGAATTGGAGATAACCGTTGGAACTAAATCGGCGAAAGATCTCTTTCTCGAAAAGTGAAGACACGAATCGGGAGCGAACCAGATCCAATCGGACGAAAAGTTGGTCAGCCAAGTGTGATCTCCGAGTCGGTCGGTGAACTCGGAATGACGCACTCGACGAAGCCATAGCAGTCGGAGGATATCAAGAGAAATTAAAAACTGCAAAGGCCCCGCGGTCAAGTGACCGAGGGACCTTTACAACTTTAGGGGCTACTGTCGGGGGACCGGTACCCGGGTAGGCTAACCCAAGCGGATTTGGACGGCGGATCGTCTGGCAAGAAGAGGGTGGCCAAACTGTGGTCTTTGCCCTTTTTGCAACCAAGTCCCCGAGTCGGTCTCTCACATCTTTACCCAATGTCGCCTTACACGTAGGGTTTGGGGCTTCATCATTGAGTGGCTAGATCTTCACTCCTTGATGCCCAACTCTTGGTCGTCAATGTCCTTTCAGCAGTGGTGGCTCTTGTTGACGGACGACACTTCACCCAGCCGGAAGGCCATCTCCACTCTCGCACTCCTTGTCACTTGGGAGCTATGGGCCGAACGAAACGCAAGGGTTTTTAAGCATAAGAGTACTCCGCCTTCGGTTATTTTCGATAGAATTAAGAAAGAAGCCCGCTTGTGGGTTCTCGCGGGTGCCAAACGCTTGGGCAACTTGATGCCGCGAGAGTAGACTTTGTATTAATAACTCGGTCACTTGCTTTCTTGCAATCTCCTTCTTAATTAATTGAAAAGGCGCAAAGCTTTTGCCTCCCATTTAAAAAAAACCCGCAATAGCTTTGTCGTTGCCCCTCCTTTGCAGTGAACACAACGATGGTGTTCATCGTCAATCTCACCTCACTATGCCGCCTGCGCCGACGACCTCGCAGCACCGGAGCCACCGGCACACGCGTCGGCCGGCTCTTGGATCATGTCGAACGCGCCGACTTGCTCACCGGACGACGGCTGACCTAGCTGGTCACCGGGTGATCTAGTAGTAGAGGAGTGAAGCTGGTGTGAGTGATGCAAGGCGGGGAACGCATTCTTATAGCCCGGAATGAGGGCGACCAAACGAGTGTCGTCGGAAGGAACCAAGCATGGCTTTTCACCTTTCAAGCAAGACTCGGCAACTCAACTGCCGCTCCAGCCTCCATGGCTCCCCCGCCACATGAAACGATTCCACAACGGTCCACTCAAATCCGGGTGCTTGCTCTCTCTCCATCTTGATGTCAAGTGCTATCTGCTCTACACTTTGGCAAAACAGAATCTACATGGCCAGCTTCGTGTCATCTTGCTTCACAAAGTTGCTCCAAGCTAAGCTCCAGTTCCTTCCGTTACATCTGGATCAATACCAATGAAGCTTTGCATATCATACGCTAGCTTCTACACCCTAGATCCTACACTACTATCCGGATTGAGCGCACCAGCAAATTTTACTCAATTCATAAAGAAAACGGTCCAGACTGTCGTTAACGTATATGTGCACAAGAGAGAGCACCATTTCGTGGGTAATTCAAATGGTATGTTCAAGCCATATATTCCCATAGTTTTAATTCAAAAGTGCAGCTGTGCCTGTGGCGAAACCACAGTTAGCAAACACAATGGCTGCTTTGGAGGTACAACACCAAGAAAATAAATGAGGGACATTGGCATTCACATAACATTACTTACAATGTTTTGCAAGTCAGAAAAGAACCTACTAAAACAACCACCTCTTCTTAACTGCAGGTGACGTGCCTTCGCTTGCACAACTTGGGCTCTCTCTTTTTGCCACCCCACTGTTCAGCGCCTCCAACCTTTTCCTGTAGAAAAATAGTATAAAAACACTAGTTGAGCATAGAAAATGGAATAGTAAAGTTCATTTTGCCCTTGAAATACTGTCAATTTTATTTGTACTAAACATCAAAACACTTTCCTAATACCTAATGATATATGGTATGCAGCACCTCGGATGGTCTACACTATGCTACATTACCTATGCAAAAAACCAAATTGCAAGAGAAAACAAAGGTGATACGGAAAAAAAATGACAACAGGCAGACAGTGTAAACCACGGCAAATAGAACTATGGAGTCCACTGAGATATGATGTGTATTCCCCTAAAAAAAAGAGAGATGGTGTGTATTAGTAATGTTGGATACTGATGTTCGAAAATCTTTCCCTTCACAATACTGAGCAGAGGGAAGCCACATGGAAACAGCGAAGCAGAACTCCTGTTTTGACAGCAGCATGAAAACATAATAGATAGTTCACCGATGAAAACCCATATTTTTATATATATTTTTTCGTTCTAACTTAAGCAATTACCTTGTATCACCGAGCTGTCCATGCAAGCTCCATCGTTGGCGAAATCCTTCCATACCCTGAAGACCACTAGCAAGAATCATGCGCCTAAAATAAAATACAAGATCAGATGGGAACAAAACTTAAGAAATCACATAAATAATCATGAATATAATTGTGTGAATAAATCACCCGAAGCTTCCTTTTGTCCAGGTAACAAACAACATTAATGTATCTTGGCAACAGCCAAGTGGTCTTTCAAACAAAAGGCTGTAAATCCAGTTAGTACGGCCCTGAAGAATGGTCACAAGGTAATCTACAAGTACCTTCTCCTTTTGGAGAACTAGTTCTGTTCATAAACAGTGCAACACCAGAACAAACATTTCCCATGCATTGCATTATGGGGGGAGGCCTACCAAACTCCTGCGGGCAGAACCATGCGGCGGTATCTCAAATCTCAAATGTCACAGAATATCCCTGGCAGCTGCTTGCTAGGGGAATACCAAGTGCAACTAATCAATATGAGAGTACTGATGTGTACATGAAAAGTATTTTACATGAACTTTCCAAGAAAATTATAACCCTTCGTCAAGTAGAACACCATAGCCTAGATTAAAATGTTAGGCACATGACTGCTTAAGTAATTATAGCTAACCAAACTCTAGCCTGTAGATAGTCAAATAGGAACACCATAGGGCACATGACTGCTAAGCAATTATAACTAACCAATAGGTACATAATAGTCAAATAGAACACCATAGGCTAGATTACAATGTTAGGCACATGACTGCTATGCAATTAACCCTGCAGTGCAAGGTACTACAGAAGTTTTAGCTCATCTTGTTTCTGTTTGTACACTGAAACTGGGACTGGGTCTGACCCCCTCAACCTATCCCTCTCTCAACAAGCCCAAGCATGACTTGGTAACTTAGTCAAGTAGGTACAACAGCCCGGGCATGAAGAAAACAAATGTGTATTCAGTGCTAACATCAAATGGCTTCAACAATCGAATTTTAAACGAAATTATCCTTAGCTGTCAAGGAACCGCAATCAATGGAGGCAAGCATAGAGAACCAATCAAGTATAGGAGATTATTACACCATTCAGTACTTATGG
Source organism: Bromus sterilis (assembly GCA_950022295.1). NCBI lineage: Eukaryota > Viridiplantae > Streptophyta > Magnoliopsida > Poales > Poaceae > Bromus > Bromus sterilis. Next base: position 438,956,087 of record OX465595.1, read on the forward strand.
ACACTATCATGACAACAGCGTGTAAAAGTGTACAAACTAGTCTTTTGCGATAACGAAATGTAAAAATAAGATGTAAATATGAAGACTGGATGTTTGTGCAGTTTTTAATATCATTATCCAGTATCCACTTTAAATGGTTGAGATACGAAGGAGGTTGGATAAGGAATCTCCCTACGCTTCTCGACGCTCTTAAGTCTTAATCTAGTTGCCGATGCAGATTGGAAAGTATCCTGAGGGTAAGAGAGAATTTGATGTATGTACAATTTACCACGGTCTATAAAATTCTAAAGAATAAATGAACCTTGAAGCTTAATCTACGAAGTTGAACAGAAGTCTATCAACCAGCTTCACATCAATAGTAATGTATCTACGGCAAAGAGCACGAGCACTAAGGCTACCTTTCGAGCAGTTTGAGTTCTGATTGGAGTTGAGTGACTCTTTCCTTTGCATCTTCGAGAGGCATAGAGAAACCCAGTTTATATTCACTATCCTGCAGTCGCTCCCTTATTTCCTTATCCTGTATTAATAAGTCAGGAAATGGCACAATTGGTTAAACAGGAAAAGGAATGAAGCTGCAGCCTCAGATAGTTTTAATACAACTGACCCTTTTCTCAGCGCATTGTTTGTATATGACAATTTCGTCTTGACAAAATGGCTCAATATCATTGATTTGCAAGCCTGGACAGAAGAAATAGCATTCATTTTCTCCATACTTATTTACATATGGAAAACGACAAACATATAGAGATGTCAGAGTAGTACACAGTTACTCACATAGGAAAAGATTCTTCAGGATACCATCGCAAAGCTCAACACCTTCAAGGACATGGGATGCAATCTCTTTCGGTACAACAGGAGAAGGTGGCCCACGCATAAGATCATCACCGACGAGAATGGTCTCTTCCATCGTTTCTTGTTTATCGACTGTTGAGAAATAGGCATTCCCCACAAAATAAGAAAAATGAAAAATAGGCATGAGCACAAGTAGTTGGCAAACTAAATAAATTGAGAATCTAATTGTCACACAAATGAGCGAAAGGATCATCCTTTTATGACCCCAACGATTTTCAATTTTTCCATTTGTTATTTGTATCTAGACAAGAAAAACATTGTTCAATGTTCTGAAACAAAATGTGGACGCCATTCCCTCTTCTTTTCTCATTGAGCAATGAAGCATTACTAGTCTGCATCGATAGCCCCAAGCCCCCAATGTCCCTGGAGTTGTGGTTCCTAGCTCCAAGATCAACTAGGCTCACCTCGAAGATAAAACATGGCACAAGGGCACCCATCAAGAAATCATCCCAGGCCTACTACAAATATTACTATATGCTCATTCGCCGTAAAGCATTATCTAGCACCAAAACTGACACGATTTATGCACCATGAGCAACAATAACATGAAGGAATTGGTGGGAGTGCCAGTATGCGCATACCATCCATGGTGACCTAGCAACTTTTCACACCGGCGAGAAGCCTGAAGCAGCTAATGCTGACCAACTTCCTGCAACCAGCCAAGAGGAAAAGAAGAGTTAGGCTTGTTTCACTCTGCGGGTACGGGAGCAAAGCAGCAGATATGCCTATCAGGTCCAGCGGTTGCCGTGAAATAGTTCAGAGACAGTGGCGTCGTCGTCCGCCTCGAGCACCGTGACTCAAGCGCCACTCTTACCCAGCCGTGTACGTCGCCACGAGTTCCCACTGCACAGCCACCATTACATCAAACACCTCACGTGCACGAACACGCGGCTCCAGAATTTTGGCAAAAACATCTCAGCCAAACCAGGGGAAATTAGAGAGGGCACTCACCGCCTTGCCGCCGCTGTTGCACCACCGGCTGGTCTGTCCGGCGCCGGACCTCGTCCTATTGGTGGTGGTGGGTCCGTCCCTCGTCGTGGCAACCAACGCCGTGGAGGCCGAAGGGGGGAGGGGAAGAACAGGAACAAGGGGTTTGTGCGCCTAAGTGACACTCGTGGGCTTTCTCACTGAAACACACAGAGTAAACAACAGTTGCTAGGTGAGTGAACGGCTCAAAAGCCTTTAAAAGTCGTAACTGGGCCGAATGAATAGTTAGTAACGCAAGCAAATAGGCAGCGATGAACTTCATCCTGAACAAATAACAAAGGAACATAGTAATAAGCTAGTGTGACCTCAACAAGAATGGCAAGTAAATAACTGTAGTTATTCAAATATCTGACGAAAATCAAAGTGACAATCAACTCAGTGATGGGAATACACACTATCTATGCAACAATGGGGAATTGAAACAACTTTAAAAATCATAAGATTATTTTTCCAAGAAGAGAATATGGGTTCTATGTGCTAAGGAGTAAGGAACATTTCCAATACCTATCAACGAGGAAAAAGAGCAATCTACCTTCCAGTAAAGCAACTTACAGCATATGCTTTCATGCCAGTGAAATCTTAGCATTTCTCTCATTCATTAGTGGATCTACGAAACTGACTGGCTAATTTCCATCAACTAGTAAGCTTGCACGCGTAATACGCGTCTCAAAAAGACAGTACAAGGACGGTCATAATAAAGTAAAAAAAAAACAAGGAATTGGTGTATCTTGTTAAGCTCATTTCCTCATTTGTTTGCCTAAATAATTCTAAGGTGGCAACTTACATCACATAGGACGTGTAAGAAACAACTTATCTTCATCAACATTAAAAAATTAATGTTCAAATATTTGAGACCACCCAAGATCAACAATTGCGTATAATGATGTGACTGAACCGACCCGGCGAAGCTCCGATGATATATGAACCCCTTACAAGTTATCATGTGCTTGATTGCTTGTTATACTTCAATGATGGATGTTCACAATATTAACTCCTATAAAAGCTGGAAAAGGACAATAATATACTGGTTAGTCCCTATCCACCTAGTTGAGTGCCATGTTGTGTCGAACTCCTTGAAAAAACAAAATTGTCAAAATAGTTGAGCATGTTGGACTGTAGAGTGATTAACTTGCTTAGTATCTCTCTTCAACTTTCAGAAAATAAATCTTGTAACAACTACAGATGCTCACCTTCCTACTGCTTCCACAAGTAGACACAATTTTCCACTCCACTGCTAGGACATACAACACCTGGATGCAACAACAAGAAATTCCTGTAAGAGTTCAAGTACAGAGGCCCCAAAATCTGACCATTTGTATAATCATTAATGTTGGCTATTGTTTTCATAAGTATAGAGTAATGTTTAGCTGCATAAAAATAAAGCTTCGAGCCTTTTCAAGCATTAGTAACACAATTGTTATATCATTTCCTTCAGAACTGATCACATATGTCCAAAACACCTGAAATCTATTTTCCATAATTCTGTGTGGTCATAAATGTATTCATATATTTCATTGCTTATTTGCTTATATAAAGGAATTTTTGGACCCAACTAAAATCATCAGAAGTTCAGCATATTATACTCCCATCCCACATACTATGTATAATTTCTACAGCATGTGTAAGTAAAATGCAAATGGTGGGCCAGGATACATGTAGGGGTGAAATATTGCTTGCTTCATGAGGTGAAACACACCCTTTCACTAGTCACGTACAATGTTCACTTTTCATCAGTTAACTAATATCATCATGAAGCAACAAAAATCCAAATTATAGGGAAAACAATTTCTGCCTTATCAATTACATCTTTCTACTTCCTCACATACTCACATCCAATATCCTCCCCTCCAACAACAAGGAATCATCATTGAGATATGAGAAGGTGCAGAACTGCATATGTGAGAGAGAAAGATATTGCTTCAGACTTCACTCTTCAGAGATAGAAAGAGATGTACCTATAGGTTGCATGCATCACTGACCAAATGTGTGGATTTGTTGGTGACCATGCTCCATACATTTCAAGCAATGTCTATACTTCTATATGAAGATTTTCTTGGTGATATTTTATACAAAGATCAATTTTATTACTACATAGTCAGATTAAGTGCCGAAAATGCCTTGTGTAACCCGAGCTACACATAGCTCGTTTTTTTGAAAAATAAAAAAGTAAACTAAAACAATTCAAACAATTTTGAATTTTTTATGGATATACATAAATATGTATAGGACATTTGTGCAAATTTTCATACATTATACCTTAACGCGCCACGGGAAAACAATTGACAAATATTTGATTTTAAATGGGCCCTTTTTCCTTGTGTTTTGGGCCGAAATTTTGTTATTTTTATACAGACTGCATATTACAATATTTTCAAACAAATTTTGGCATGTTCGTGCGGAATACATATAAGTTTATACGGAATTTTTTTCAATTTTTTAAAAAACTTTTAAATATTATTTTCGAATTTTTCAAAATAAAGGGCTACGTGTAGCTCGAGCTACAAAAATTCGCACTCACGCTTCTTTGTTCAGTATCTAGAATGGACATATAAGAATTTTTAAAAGAGAACATGTGAGAACAAGTTTCATATTCTAAGATTTAGTTGCTAATCCAAGTATGGATTGCTCAAATTATTATTAAAGCATATGTAACAGGGAGAAAGCATGTGCGAGGACACTAAATGAAAAAATTGGATAGACAGAAAGGCAACCCCGTTTCATTGGCTGTATAGCTCTGTAGGTCAAAATTGAAAATTCTGCATGTTAAAAACAGTCCTGATAACATGTGAGGGTTGCATATTAGCCAATTAGTGGTACAACCAATCAATTCATTGCAATCAGAAGAGCAAATCATAATCTAAAATCCATTCAACTGAGTTAGGCGCACTAATCTTTCAGAAATTTGCAAATAATTGAAATACTAACGGTACGTGTGGCAGCGGGATAATTGGAAGTTATGGAAGGCCAAATTGACGTTCTATAGTTGTAGTGTTTATCTCTGAATCCATACACCTTCTAGTTTTCTAGATGGGCCGGGGATCCTAACATGAAAGACCAAACACACCAAGGCAAATCCATACTATCTATATGAAGTTATTGTGAAATGGAGAATTTAGTTTGTTTGGCGTAGGCGCTTGACACATAATCGAAATAAACATGTTCTGAGCACAAAAAATGCATGCCTACATAAATTGTATAATATATTTCACGTATATTGATAATTCATGAAGAATATAATTTGTTACATCATAAAAATCATGGTTCTTCTGCAGTAAAATTCACTATAGATCGGAAAGCCAAATATTAGTACTAATGCTCCTTTCATGTGTCTTAACTCTTAAGGAAAGACCAACATAGCTGAAAAGAACTCTTGTAAGTAATATCCAGTGGACACAAATAATTGATTGGTGCTAAGCCTATTTTGAGAATATCAGTCGGGTACATACCACAAGCAGGATTATACTTGTATTTGAAAAATGAATGCCATATCTTTTGAAATTGAAAATATTCAAATAGTTTGTTAAAGTTCTATGAAACCAATTCAAAGAAATGATGTTAATGTGTCCCAAGTCCCAACAGTATCTTGAATCCAGTGCTGGCGGGCATGTTAAGCAACCTCAACTGCACGCTTGTCTTAGAGATTAATCACAAAAGTATCCCAAGGTTCACCAAAATTTTAGATTGGTCATGATCCAATAATAATGAAAAAAAAGAACAAAAAAATGTGGAGCAAGAATTGGTGGAGAGGGCCAGGGATCCGTACCAGAAAACCATGTAAGGTAGTCGGGGCGGAGGACCAGTGGCGCGTCTAGGCGTCTTGCTGGCCGAGGCAGGCGCAGCGGCGGCCGTGGCTCCCGGGCCCGGGGCGGATCTGTCGATGGCGGTGCTGCCGGGGGCGGGGGCCGTGGCAGGCGCAGCGGCGGCGGATCGGTAGGTCGCGGCGCTGCCTGGGGCGGGGGGCGGGGCAGGCGCAGCGGCGACGCTCTGTGGCTGGCTCCGGGGGGCAGGCACAATGGAGTGGGCGTAGGAGGGCGAAGCAGTTACCACCGATCGAGTAGTCCCTTTTTGTGCGAGGTGGAAGTGGAGGAGTAAACTATGGTTAGTGCTGAATGATTATTGAGCGTTAGATTAAGCAGATTGGACAGTGCAGATTGTTTGGATCTCCGATTTTGGATCTTTTATGGGTGTAGTAGACTATACCACAGTGTTAACTAAAAAGTGGTGGATTTCCCTTGTTAGGAGCGTGTACTGGGATTGAGTCCTTCTCCATCATACGGACACCGTCGTGCCGTCGAAGCTTCGGTTCCAAAAGGTCTACTTTCGTCACTTTCGCTAGATCGGAACGGAGGTCGTCATCGAGTTCCGTGCGAGTACTACAAGGTGCTTTACGTGCGGCACTTTCATCCGAAAGGGTGCTAACACAGCCAGGAGGGTGTGAAAGGTTATTCGGCTTCATCAACCACGTTTGCAGGAACGTTTCCCGCGCAACGGACTACACCCCGAGGTATGTTTTCACAAGTCTCTCCGTTACAGTAATACAAATATACAGATCTTGGGTTAAGGACGACGCTAGTTAGAAAAATTACTGTTTTTTTTATGCGAGACCCAACATATATTTGTCATTAAATACCAAAGCTTAGAGCAAATATTCATCACTATGTCATTCATCATTGAATCCATCTAGTATCCTTAATGCACCACCTGTGGACTATTCTTGTAAATATATGCCTATGAAAGTATTAATCCGAAGAGATTGACGTTAATTACCAAAACCACACTTAGGGGCTACATGCACTTTCAATGGCCAATTGGGTTTTTTGAGCACGAACTCCGGCTACTCCGTCGACAACCACTGCTGGTAAGAGCGGATGGCACGCGACATGGACGGCGTGCTGACGAAGGGGACATGCTCGACGGCGACCCCCGACGCTCAAATGCCACCCGAATGGCAATCGTGTGTCCGGGGGCACCAGGACGCCACACTGGGCAAGGAGTTTGGCCTTGTCGACTCAGAGGGTCTTCGGCAAGTCGACCAGCCAGATGGCACAACCCCCTCACTTGTTGTTGCTTCCTACGCTGCCATCATAGCTGGTCGTCATGGTTTGTGTTGCGATGGCGGCTAGGGTTTGGGTTGGGGTTGTGGAGGTGAGCAACAGGTAGATGATGCGAGGCGAGGGGGGTTGAGGCGAAGGGACTGGAGTGATGCGATGGAAATGGAGGGGGCATAGACTAGAATGAAGCCGCATTAATAAGCGGCTGACAGGCACACCAGTAGCGCGACTCCCCATATGTGGAATGATCGCCAATGTGACTACTCATGCATGCAGACAAATACATGGGCGTTTGTCATAGAGGTGCGCGGTATGGGGTGAGGGGGGTGTCCCACACATCAGTAACAACGACGTATAACAGTCAACTGCATGGACCAATGGCAAACCCCTGTTTGGGCGTTGGTGAGGGTGGGCGCCGCGATGGAGGGGAAAGGTGACCAAAGTTACTTCGCTTGAACAAAACCTTGAAAAACTAAGCAACGAAGGGGCATGTAATTAGAATACCCTATATATAATCAAGTATCCTACAAGACTAAAAACATGACTGCAATGCCAAGCAATATAGCTATGGAGATCGTAAGTTTTTGTTCATCCTTGTTCTAAGTGTCGATCAATTCGTTGATCCACTCAATATAGAACTGATGATCGTCACATTATATAGCCTGAACGTGTTGTCGGGTTGTATAAAAGAAAAAAGGGTAGATCGTTTACATGGATGCACTGTTGGTTGAAGGTGAGGAGGCGACTTGAGTCGGACGGCTTCTTCCCATTCCGAGGAGAGCTTTATTTTAATTTAATTCGATGGATTCTTAAAATTTGTGCTTTTTTATGAAAGAAATATGCTATTTACGAACAAATCATGCTATTTTCTATAATTGTTTTAAGCATTGTTGATGTCGTCGATATGTAACGGCAGATGCCATGGGGATGGCTAAAGAGGGGGACAAACAGAGGTGAGTGTCGATGGTGCCGGAATCGAGAGTGGGGACAAACACAGTAAGACACCGCGATGTACCCAGCTTCAGAGCTCTCCATAGAGATAACACCCCTACTCATGCCGAGATGACTATAAGAAATAACTCGGGCTACAATGGATGCTCCGTGAGATGTATGAGGGGAAAGAGAAGAGGGATCTAAGCACAACTCTCTCCTACCTCTCTGTCTAGTGGGTGGTGTGAAGTAAATGCGGTCGTCCCCTCACACGGGAGGGATCCCTGGGGCTCTTATAGGCCGAGCCCAAGGTAGTACAGTAACTTCCGGTTGGTCCAGGGACCAGCTGTAAGCCTCTGGAGAGCTGTTGGGTCCCGTCGACTGCGTCCTTTACGGGTGCCAGGCGGCGGAAAGCTATAGCCCTACTTTGTCTTGTAATATTGTAGCATCGGCTTGGAGAGCTCTATGACTAGTCTTGCGGCTTCCTCAGTGCCTTGTCGCTTCCGCCGCCCTGTCAGCTGATGTGTCGAGGGAATATCATGCGTCTGACAGGTCGGCATGGTACTGCTCCCGTCTGCCACGCGGATATCTCGTGATCACCTATTGATGACCTCGGGCCAGGTGCACCCATTCGGCCCAGGGTCAACTCTCGTGGGTTAGCTCAGATGATCTTGCGTCTACTTGGGCCGACTGAACTCAGATGAGGCCGATTGCTCTCTCCCAAGGCAATCGGCCTCCGAACTGACCAGCTCGGCCTTCTGGAGATTGATCTTGTCCTGCTTGGTATTGTTTAGATCGTTGATCCTCAGATCGGCGATCTTCAGGTCGGCCTTGATCAAATCGGCCTTGCCTAGATCGGCGGTCATTAGATCGGTGATCTTCCTCTTGAAAGGTTATTTCGCCTGGGTGACCCTATCCGGGGGTCATTCCCACCACAGTTGACTTCAGAAAATAATAATCCTGAGAACGGATATTTGCGACCAAAGTTGGATGGTTGGTTTCCGCATCAATGTTCGCAAGCTTATCCCCTTGTTTACAGACAGATGCAGCGTGCCTTTTACAAGCCAACCTTGACTATATCCTAACGAAAGCATGGGTGGTACGCCAACAGTTTAGCAAGTGGGCGATGTAGGAACAAATGTTGCATCGATTTCTCATTACCACAAAAGCGATATTTTGTACAACCTTTTGATTTACGTTTTCTTAACGTGTCTTTGGTTCGGACCGCTTTTGTATCCAAGTGCCACTTATAAAACACCGGTATTCAACAAGATGTCTAGTTTTCAAACAAGTTTGCCAAGAAAAACCGCCACAGATGATACTACAATACATGGATTTAACCGAGTAAACTTGCACGACCTTACACAACGGGTCTAAGAGCACATTTTTTTTTTATTTACGAATATAAGAGCCCGGTATCTTATCGCAACACTTGCGTACATACATACTTTCAATGTGCCACTTGAAGACATGATAGTGAGTCCAATTACTCATATACTCCTTATCTTAACCTAATCTGATACAGATATTTCACAAAATATCGGGGAAGAAGCAAAGTGACAAGCTTGGCGCGCCCCTCTCACCACCGTGACAGCGTAGAGAAACAGAGGAGGGGCGTTTCCTGTGAAGGAGGAGGCTCCCCGTCGGCCAAAAACCCTGAAAAACCCCTGCCCTATCCATCCCGGCCCGACTATAAACCCTCCCCCCAACCCAGAGCCGAGCAGCCATCCGTTCCATTTCTTATCCCCTCCCTCCCCCCTCCCCCCTCCCGCCATGGCCTCCCTCCTCACGCTCCCGTCCTCCCTCTCCCTCTCCGGCCCCGGCGCGCCCGCGCTCCGCCTCCGCGCCGCCGTCCGCTGCTGGGCGCTCGGCCGCAGGTGGGCGGGCGCCGCCGCGGCCATCGCGTCGCCCAACTCCGTGCTCAGCGAGCACGCCTTCAAGCGCCTCGGCCTCGGCGCCAGCGACGACGAGGACGAGGAGTACGGGAGCGACCAGGATGAGGGGCCCGACGCGCCGGGAGCCGTCGAGGGGGACGCGGACGAGCTCGCCATTTCCAGGCTCGGCCTCCCCGCCCAGCTCGTCGCCACGCTCGAGAAGCGCGGGATTACCCACCTCTTCCCCATCCAGGTGAGCCTCAGTTTCCGCCATGTTTCCATCCACCCGCTTAATTGTGCTAACGCAATTTCTGTTGGGACTCGGGAGGATAAGGAGTGGTGTCTGTCAGTGTAGTAGAATTTCGTGAATTCAGTTAGGTCTTGTCGTAATTCGTGGTGTATATGAGCTATATTGGGGGAATTGCACATGATAATTGGAGGGTTAGTCTTATCAGTGCGGGAAGGGGAGTATAATGGTGTCATAACAAAGTTGCTAAGTGCAAACACCTGAACCTAGGTGCAAAGTTTCTCCATTAACCATAATTGATTCAACATTACCCAAGCGACCGTAGTTATGAGTGTTAGCTGCACTTTGTACTTTTGTAGTGAGAGTTGACAACATTCATATGTTGTAGCATTCCATTGTAAGTCACACTGTACTGTTCACACAAATAGCACCGAATGAGGGCAATTGTTACATGGCACATGAGATGGGAGGACCTGTACTATTTGTTCCTTCTTTCCTTGACCAGAAGGTAGTCTGTTTTATTCATATACTTTTAAGTCATAGGAAGTTATGATAACACATTTTCTAAGCCATGCCCATAAAGAATGTGCATAACAAGTAAAGATGATGCTAGTTGTATGAATTCATTTTCCTTCATACTATTTGGTGCTATCTAACACATGCTTTCAATGTGCTTGTTTAACTTTATGTAAGGTCCTTATTTGCCTGGTTGCTTACTGATTTGTCTTGTCTCCTCCAGAGGGCTGTGTTGATTCCAGCACTTGAGGGCCGTGACTTGATTGCAAGAGCAAAGACTGGAACTGGAAAGACGCTAGCCTTTGGTATACCCATGATCAAGCAAATCACCGAGCAGGACGAAGGGCGGACTCCAGGGTACCCATTTATCTTGTTTTGCATCTTCATGGTGTGTCACATTAAAATCAGTTGATAATTCACATCCCCTAACTATATTTTTTCTCTTTTGGCAGGCGAGGCCGTATTCCTCGAGCCTTGGTCCTTGCACCCACTAGAGAGTTGGCTAAACAAGTTGAGAAAGAAATTATGGAATCAGCACCAAAGCTTAGCACAGTGTGTGTTTATGGTGGTGTCTCGTATAATACCCAGCAGAATGCACTCTCCCGTGGTGTTGATGTTGTCGTAGGAACTCCAGGTCGACTAATTGATTTGATAAACGGTGGAAGTCTTCAGTTGGGAGAAGTTAGGTATCTGGTCCTCGATGAGGCCGACCAGATGCTTGCAGTTGGCTTTGAGGAAGATGTGGAAACAATATTGCAGCAGCTGCCAGCTGAACGACAAAGCATGCTTTTCTCTGCAACCATGCCTAGTTGGGTGAAGAAATTGTCTAGGCGGTACTTGAATAATCCTTTGACAATTGATTTGGTATGGCCTTCATGCTTTCACATTCATTTTATTTTCCTATTTTTCACGGGCTCTTAATTTCTCTGGTTATTTTGCTGTTACTTGTTTGACAAAAGTAGGCCATGAATCAGTGTTATCTTCTTAAGGGGATTCTTGCATTTGTTGCATTACCATCTTGACTTTAAACAGTCATACATCTTAATTGTATGACCATGCTCTGTGGTTCCTTCTTTAGCATGCTATTCTGTATAAATTCTGGGCACTAAATTTGGCATTTTGACACATGCGACCCATGATTATGTACCATACATTAATTATGGGATTGAAGTGTTGTATTTAATTCTTAGTCTCAGTGCATTAATACAAACTTCAACAATGTGCTACCCCTAGCTTTTGGAACTTAACAAAGGAGTATTTGATGGATTTTACTGTTGCCATGTATTTGCTTACGTAAAGGCAGACAGCACATTTTGTAGTACTCTCCCAGTTTCTGTTTGCTTAAATGGAAAGTGGGTGCGTCCCACTTGTAAAAATAATAAAACTGTGGGAGATAAGAGAGTAAGAGACAGTAAGACTGGCCTTATAGTATTTCACTTAGTCTTTTTAGTGCAACATGCTACTCGCTCTTGACTATTCCTGTTGCTGCTTTGTGGGATATATGATGCTATGCTTCACTTTTTGTTTCTTATGTCCTATGAGTCATTTGGCCCCTCCATGTTTTAATTAGGTCGGCAATCAAGATGAAAAGCTAGCTGAAGGAATCAAACTTTTTGCTATTCCACTCACAACGACATCAAAGCGCACCATTCTTAGTGATCTCATTACGGTATGCTAATGCAGTTTAATGTTTTTGTTGTTATCTTTCGTCTCTTCTGTTGTTTACTGCTCTATGTGTTATGTCTAACCCCTGGGCTGAGATAGTTACGATGCGCATGATTTCTTTGATTAACATTTACTTTTGTATGCTGACATTACTTTTTCTTGATTACAATGATACTTTCCTTGAACTCTTATTGTTTCATTCCCTTAAGTTGCCGTGGGACTGGATTTTCTTTTACAATAATGGCAGTCTCAATTTACCAGTTACAAATAGCAGCTACTTTGTGCATTGAGTTCTAAGGGCGGCTGACCTTTTAAAAGCCCACTTAAAGATTTGCCTGGACCTCTTTAGTGTTTTGAACGTTGGTAAATTAGTTTTTTAATGATATCCTAATTTGATCACTTACATTTGTTAGCGCAATGTTACTCAAATCTTTTGTTGTCAGGTATATGCAAAGGGCGGGAAAACTATTGTTTTCACTCGGACAAAACGGGATGCAGACGAGGTATCATTGGCATTGACAACCAGTATTGCATCTGAGGCGCTTCATGGTGATATTTCACAACATCAGCGTGAGAGGACATTAAATGGTTTCCGTCAAGGGAAATTTACTGTTCTTGTGGCAACTGATGTTGCTTCTCGTGGTCTTGATATACCCAATGTTGATCTGGTGGGTTTGCAACTCCACTTCACTTGATCTGATTCTAGATACATATTCTGTAAATCATCCAGCCTCTAACATTAACTCTTTGTGCTCTGGTTGTTGACTGATAAATGTTTTCAAATTTCCAGCATAAATTATGTTTGACGACTTGTGCTCACCAAATTATTGCTTTGTATATCTCTGAGAAAAAACAATTAGGGCAAATTCCAAGATATATATTGTACATTCTGTAGAACATTCAGTCTCACACTTGATTATTTACGGTGCTAAAACAATAATAAATAAATATATTTTTAAGAACTTTGCCTTTGTCACACACTGAATTTGAATTCAAATGCTGTTTGTTTTACCATCTAGTTTTCATGCATTTAATCACATCTCCATGTGGTATCTTGAGTTAATCTTGCAATTCATGTGGTACTGTTTCTTATCAATTGCCATTAGCTTATTAAATTAATTTCAGTATTTTGCTATCTCAAGTGGATTATGGCAGATACGGATTAATGAATGAGAGATTTTTCTGGTAATGCAGATTATTCATTATGAGTTGCCAAATGACCCTGAGACTTTTGTTCATCGTTCTGGACGCACTGGACGAGCAGGAAAAGCAGGAAATGCAATCTTAATGTTTACATCCAATCAGCGAAGGACAGTTAACTCACTTGAACGTGATGTTGGATGCAAATTCGAGTTTATTGGCCCACCTACAATGGAAGAAGTACTGGATTCATCTGCAGAGCATGTCATTGCTACTCTGCGAGGTGTGCACCCTGAATCGATTCAATACTTTGTTCCAGCGGCTGAGAGACTAAGCGAAGAACTAGGACCTACTGCTCTTGCTTCTGCATTGGCACATCTGAGTGGATTTTCTCAGCCACCTTCTTCACGTTCTCTGATCAGCCATGAACAGGTAAAAAGTGACACAAGGAGATTACCCATATGCATGGTTAATAAATGAATTCCACCAATCTAACTATTTTTCACAGTTAAGTAAGCAAACATTTTGCCTGTTCCACTGTCATTTTGATCCAGTTGTTCTTGCTTAAAACTTATAAGTGCCTTCTAGACTTCAGAATTTATCCCGTTGATGTTATATGATTACTAGTACAGTCTACTAGTATCCAAATTGCCATTACTATGATAGGTTATCCATAGCTTTGTTGTGCATTTGCCTTTTCTTACACTTTTCTCTTAAGTAAGAAGTCTTCAAATAGCTCATTAACTCTATTAAAATGCAGGGATCGGTGACATTACAACTAACCAGGGATCCTGCATATGCAAGAGGCTTCTTTTCTCCTAGATCTGTCACTGGTTTTCTGTCTGATGTCTCTCCAGCTGCTGCTGATGCAGTTGGAAAAATATTCCTAATCGCAGATGAGAGGGTGAGTGTTTCTTTAGTATGTTGATCATTTGCTTCTGTTCATTTGTTCAATGAACACATAGTTCTGAAGTTCGTGCCTGATACTACCTGGTGTTAATGAATTATAGTAGTTTTTAGTTTGTAATCTTCATTTAGAGAAAGAAAGTTGCATGCATAGTAACTGAAGCATCATTTTAAGGCAGTCTCTTTTCTATTGTCTCTGTTGTTCAAATAAATTTTCATTTTTTTTGTACATATTGCCGACTGTATCAGGTCCAAGGAGCAGTCTTCGATTTACCCGAGGAGATTGCAAAGGATTTGCTTACTATGGAATTGCCCATAGGAAACACCTTGAGCAAAGTAACCAAGGTAGCTTTTGCATCTTGATCTTCGTAAGTTAATTAGTACTATGGATAATTCGTGCTCGACAAGATTGATGGCTTGGTGTGGTAAACATAATGGCGTCCCTTGTTGACTAAATGTTGACTTGTGACCAAGACAATTTGATTTGAAAGCCTATTTCCATACTGTCTAATTTGTTTATTGTATTGTGTCTTCACCTCTAGCCAAGCTTGGCGTCCCTTGTTGACTAAATGTTGACTTGTGACCAAGACAATTTGATTTGAAAGCCTATTTCCATACTGTCATTTATTTATTGTATTGTGTCTTCACCTCTAGCCAAGCCAAATTGACTTATTGTTTATGCAATATCCATTATCCAATGAAACAAGGAATAATAAAAATAAGAACCTGCTAGTCTTGCACTACACGCATTATATAGTGCAGTACTTATAGCGCTCTTACTTTATATGTGATGCTGGTTGTTATGAGCTAGTGTGGTGACTGTTTTTATTACTTTCTGCTTGCAGCTGCCAGCGTTGCAAGATGATGGCCCTGCTACTGATTCTTATGGCCGATTCTCAAACTCGGACCGGGGTTCTAGGAACCGGCGGGGGTCGTCCAGGGGCGGTATGGGCGGCGGCTCAAGAGGCCGTGGTAGTTGGGACTCTGATGAAGGATTCCGTCGTGGTGGCAGGAGCTCCTCCAGACCTGACAACGATATTTGGTCAGATGGTGACTTTTCAGGTGGTGCGAGAAGATCAAACCGTTCGTCATCCCCCGGCGGCCGCTCATCCTATGGTGGTGGACGTGGTGGTTCATCATCCTTCGGCGACAGATCATCGTCCTTTGGCGAACGCTCATCATCTTACGGTGGTCGCGGAGGCTCTTCCTTCGGCAGCAGGGACAGGTAAGCTTCACAAAATCACTCATATTACTTCACAAATTGCTCTTCAGATGCACACTTGTCCATGTATAGGTACTTAGGACTTTATGAGGTAGTCCTTTTGTATATTTAAATGGCGTGTGCCAATCTTGCTTGATTCTTTTGCACCCATGAAGCCCTTTCCACCAAGTAGATGCAAGTTTAAACACCTCATATGATATACTGAATACTAATTCTACACTAGTTGCCTTGAGTCATCCTCAGTAAAGTAACCTAATGCTTTACCTCATGTGAAACCCATAATAAGTTATTTATCTTTGTCCTGGTGCAGCTTACCTGAACCATGACCAAAATTTGCTTTTACACTTTCTTCAGTACAAAGGAAAACTACTTTTGTCTTGAGCTAATCCTCACTCCCTCCGCCATTTGCATGAGCAGAAGCTTCGGTGGTGCTTGCTTCACATGCGGGCAATCAGGGCACAAAGCATCAGACTGCCCGAACAAGTAGGCGGTGCAGGCGACGTGCTGCTTGCCTGCCGCACTGCTCCGTTTGGGCCTGATCAGCTTCCGACAAGCGGCTGGACAGTTGAACACAACACCAATGACATCTCCGGCGTCCCTTGTGTCGACCTGTGATCTACATATGCCCGACAGCGGACGGCGCGCCAGATACTACAGTTTTGTGTGGTTGTTTCATCAAGGAGATAATTTTTGGCACACCGCTGACCCACCAAAGGAGAGCCGAGCCTTCCGTTGAGCTATTCGTGTAATAGGTTTTTTTGTGTTTTATTACGGGGACACCGCTTTTAATTTTGTTTGTGTTGCTGCTTGTCAGAGTTTGCGATAGAATGTTAACAACAGCTACTACATGGACCATGTAAAGTTCTACAGAACTAAGAAAACATTCAGAACTGTTACACGTTGATTAGAATTACTGGTTTCAAATGAGCAGATGTCAAACTACTCTGAAGCTTTTGATTAAAACGTTGGGAGTTTGTCGCAGATGGGTTGTTCACAGCAGCTCGTACGTTTTGATCTGTGTGAGATGAGATGAATCTGTTACGAGGATATGTCCAAGCTCCACACCAATCGGTGTCCCCGATGCCGGCACCTAAGTCACGGTCCATGCACTCCTTCTCCTTCTTGTCGTCGATCATGCGAGGACGATGCCAGTGCCATTGTTGCCCCATGCTAATTTCCCTCAATTTTCACACATGCTTGGATGACATTTATTATAAATTTTACGTGGGATTCATTGGTGGTAGCATAACAAAGTTAGATTAATGAAATCTATTTTTGCATTATGATTGAACCATTTTTTCATAGAAACAAACTACATGTACGTTAGTGAAGCGATTGGAACGGAAGACTAATCCTGAAACTTGTAATGGACAAAATAAAAATTGGTGCTGAAATTTATTACGCAAAGGTGGATCTTGATTGAGAATGAAAACTTTCAGGACCTTTCTGTAGTAGTAGCAGTGTATGTGATGACTAGAAAAAACGGCTCCAGGGACCTGCGCGCGAAATCTTAAAAAAATTTGGACCATTTCTCGATTTGTGCGTGTCATCCTTGCGCAGGGGCCATGCTAATCTTCTCTGTATCGTTCCAATTTTATCGGATGTCCCTGAAGGGACGAGTCTGCTGCAGCGCCCGCGCTTATAAACCAGTCTGTTTCCCCCTCGCTTGCCGAGGTGGGACTAAAGGAACGACCTTGCTGCTCTCCGCGCTGTCCAGCCAAACCGAAGCTATCGGACGTGCGGTGGGCCGCGAGCAGGAGCAGGCTGATCTCGATCTCTCTTGATGTGGCCCATACTGATCCACGTCTCTACCCCTCAAAAAATAAAAAATAAAAACTGATCCACGTCTGATGTTTTTTCTGAATGTCTGTCTGAAACCGGAGGTGCTCGTGCCAACTGACGGAACGGTACGTCAGTCACTTAGGATCTGCTCACATTTGACGTACGCTGCGGTTCATTGCTCAGTTTAATTACTGAAATTAATCTGAAGATGTACCAGTGCCCCCACATTGCATAACGTAGATCGAGCAGCCGGCCGGTCGCCGGCGTGAAGACCAAGCACTACCTCTCCGTCTCGTGGTCGACCGAGAATCCGGATTTAGACCGTGATTGTCGCCCTCAGGCCGCATCGTGAATATTGAAGTGGACTGTAATTATTTTAATTAACGCGCCCGTCAGGATTCGATACTACGACCTCCTACGCTGATACCATATTGAGTTGCATGCACCAACCAGTTCAACCCAAAAGCTTAAACTGATAAGGAAAGGTGGACAATTGACTTATAACCCAACAGACTTGCCGTACCTGAGGACCAATGTCAGCAGCCGTAACGAACAGGAACTCGCGAGTGATCGCTGTTGACATCAAGAAGAAGAAGCTGCTGGCGGTGGATGAATTCGATATGCGAAGACCCAACGACTACATGCGCACTGCCATCTCCAGCCATCTCATGCCCCCGGCTGGTACCTGACTTGAGGATTAACAACTAGCTAGGATTGGATTTATACCACACCTGTTATATTCATGCGAGCATGCAGCAGCACGTAATATTGACTTGTGTCAATTATACATTTCACGCCATTGCTCTATACTTTTCACTGCTGTCATAATTATATATATTCATGGATTTTTCATTAATTAACTAGGCAACTCTCTTCTTTTTTTATCACCGCTTAAAAAAAATGATGTCCCAAGGTACTTCTGGTGCGCTACAGCACATAGCGTACGAGAGAAGTATTTACATACTAATTTAACATGTCCTGTGATCTGTGAATGCAATGCATATAGCAGATCGAGCAGCCGGCCGGCGTGAAGAAAAAGTTTAGTCAGGCGTTTGACCCTCCATTATCATTGGCTAATCATCATATATTCTTCGCTCTCGGATATGCACGCACGCACACTCAAATCTGTCATATACATTAATTTTTTCATACAGGCATGCAAACGCAATCTGAATTAAGCAAAGCAATCGACGCTGGGTGCTGCAGCTAGATATAGACAAGATAAATACGCCATGCGTCGCCGTATGTTTAAGCGAATTAACGACCTCATCGTTAGATACTTAGATTATTCGATCGTCGAGAGTCGAGACGACGATGCCGTCACTAGTAGAGAAACCCCTCTTTTAGTACCGGTTTCAGAGGGCCTTTAGTACCGATTTTGAAACCGGTACTAAACCCTCCCCCCTTTCGTACCGGTTTCTTACGAACCGGTACTAAAGGTGCCTCCACGTGGTCACGGAGGAGCCCGCGGGGCTGGAGACCTTTGGTACCGGTTCGTAACACGAACCGGTACTAAAGGCTATTTCGTTAAAAAAAATTATTCATTTTTTCTAATTATTTTCCACTCCCTCTTTTTTTTGTAGAATATCTAGTATTTTCATTAGTGTCTAACTACATTTAATCTCTAGTCAAATTACTTACCTGTGGTCAAACTTTCCGGTCGATCACCCATCCTTACACTACTCCAACACTAGCACGCTTAACTTCCGAGTTCCTTTCCCTCCCACTTCCAAGTGCTTCGCGCGCATGTTGTTGATACTAGTATCATATCAATCCTATTAACATGTTGGCCGATGTCACATTTATTTATTGTTTAAATTCCAGATAATTCTTTTAACGAAAAAATTAATGATGTAATAATAATGTTGAATAAATAAATAAAATTAACTTTTTAAATTTGTATTATTTTTAATTATTTTTTAATATTTTTTTGCCAAACCTGAAAATTTGAAAATCTTATAATTTGCTAAAAGTAACAGTAATCTTTATGCATATGCAATTATTAATTTTAATTTTGAAAAAAATAAAAATATATAAAATTCTAAATTTCCTAAATATATAAGGTTCTCTGGCTGACGCCAACCCTTTAGTACCGGTTACGAACCGGTACGAAAGCTCCTCGCCCACCTGGACGCCCAAACCGGTACGAAAGACCCCTTTAGTACCGGTTCGTAAGGAAACCGGTACTAAAGGCTTAGACGGTTGCCCCATTTTCTACTAGTGCGTGCTCGTCCGTGCTGCATGGCTGTAACCGAAACAATCATCAAGTGGAGTCGTAAGAGCTGACAAAGAACTGCAGGATTTTGACCAGTTAAAAACCTTAATTAACTAGGCTAAAAAAACCTTAATTAGTGGCAACAGGTACCGTACCGTTCATCCGCCCAGCTGCTCGTCCACACGGTCTGTAACGACCATGACATAATGACCCTCATTGACCATCTTCGTTAGTAAATTATCAACCAATTATAACAGCACAATCGGACGAACCCGCATTGTTAGCTTTTGGCCAGTTACACAAGCGAAGAACGTCGTACGATACGAACCCAGAGCTAGCTAGCTTAGCTTGTCTTCATGCCAATGGCGTTTCCTTCGTTGGTTAATGGTCTACTAACCCTCCCTTATCTGTGGTGCTCCATGTTTATTTACTTTATATTCGGAATAAGACAGTTTCAGCAATCACCATGCATGCATTTCACGCGCCAGTTTCAGGCTTTAAAGGCATGCACAGAGCGCAAACAGTAAACAAATACAGAAAGGTTAATGCATGCATGCCGATCCAACAACGGTTAGAAGATGGTGGGCCCCGCCATCCCAGCACACCATGCATGCTACTCTACCTACTGCTGCATATATGCACTACTGTTCATATATGTTGTCATGGCCATATGTAGTAGTTTTTGGAACGGAAATCTGCACTGACACATGTTGTCATGGCCATGATCTGATTGGTAATTAGTCGATTAGTTAGTGCCAAAGTTTGAAGCGCCGATGCTCGAAAAGGAACTTGATTTTATTCTGCACCAATTAATTCTTTCGTAAAGATATCGGGTATATATATATGCAGACTTGCCTCATCTGGATGTCCAAATGTCAACGTGTGCCTAGTTTATACAGCGACTTACATGTACTTGTACACACCACGCAACAGAAAAGTTTTTGCGTGGAGAAAGAAAATTATATATATGGCCACGAGAATAATACGTATGTAGTACAAACTAGAAGGAATCCACGTAATAATGGCAGTGTTATTTTCCAATCAAGCACAAAGTTCTCTATGTATGATTTGTCCATGTAAATAAATAAAGCGAAGCGTTGGAGGTCAGCATAAATCCGGGCGGCCACCCTCCCGCTCCCACTCCAACCATCCCCCCTCTCCTCTTCCCCCATCTCGCGTCCCTTCCCACCGAAGCTGCCTCCAGCCGGCGCCGCCGCTCGCCAGCCGCCACACCTCCCCCTATAAATCCTCCGCTTCGCCGCATCCCTCCTCAGACCACAAACCGCTGCCTCCCCCACTCGTCCTCCTCATCAGGCACGCGCATCAACATCTTCTCCTTCTTCTACCACCCAGAGACCGGGAGCCTAGCAGAGCCAGCCAGCCAAGAAACCGCCCATGTCCGTGCAAGTGGCTTCGCCGTCGCCGGTGACGGCGGGGGAGAAGACCATGGCGACGACGACGGCGTGGGCGTACGTGGAGTACATGGCGCAGTGGGAGCGGCAGGTGGAGCGGCGGCAGCTCTTCCTCCGCAGCTACCGATTCTCCCGCGACGCCGAGGTCGTGCCGCGCGCGCGCACGCGGCGCGTCATCTGGGCCGGGGCGCGACGCCTTCGCCGAGCCGCCGCCACGGGCCTCCGCCGCCTCCGCACGCGCCTGCGCCTCTGCTTCGGCTGGGCCGCGCCCGCGCTCCGCCGACGCTCCTCCCCGCGCCGTAGCGGCGTCCACGGGTTCCGCTACGGCCGCCTCCCCCGAAAGGCGCCGCTGGCCAACGCCGCGTCCGTCTGCTTCTGGTAGCCAAGGCGGCGGCGGCGGCGCGGAGGTAGAATAGATGGAAAGCCAACGCGGGAGCGCACTTGTTGGCTTCTACTACTGTGTTCGACTTCGGGCCTCTGTAAAAATCACTGACGATTGATAGGAATGGGAATGAGAATGACAGATTCCTGTGGCTGTGGAGCAGATTCCTTTGGGGTTTCTCAGCTAATTAAGCTAATGTGCCAAGCACAATGAGATTCAGTGGTGCTAAGTGCATCTGGAGATTAAAATTTGTACGTATTTGGTTGTCTATTCAGTATAGAAATTTGGACAGGCAAACAGGCATGGTATTCAAGACCAATGGCGCCCTGCTTTCTCCTCATCCAATGTGTATGCTAGTCCCCTGCAGCATTGCGATGCAGAGAAATACATTGGTAAAAAGGTGTGAAGACTGAAGAGATAGTTTAGATTAGGGACCGTCAATCTTTAGATCAGAAGGCCCAGTCTTTTGAATGTGCTCATAATGATAGAATGTATATTTGTAGATTTATAAGGATGAAGAGATTTATAAGGCCGGGGTCTTCCTCCTTCTCAATAATAATAATAATAATAATAAAGATATAACCTCAATCGCGAGCAACCCGTTGTTGGGGAACAATGTGTTCGCTTCAGATCGAAAGAAAAGGCTCAATTTAATATGAAAATTAAAAATAGAAACTTAAAATTATAAAAAATGTCATTTAATTAATTTTACCATGTAAACAAGCTCACCATGGCAAACAAAATTATAGCTACATGCCAGCAATTGCAATTTTTTTTATAGAAATTTACATGAGACGACATGCAAACTGGTTGCCATTGCTCTATAGCCCAAAAAAAGTACAATAGCAAATTTGCCTTGGCGTTTGTTGTAAAAAACTATATTTGTGAAATTTGCCATGTTTCAAGTTTAAATCTCTGATGATAAAAACTAAAACTGACATGCTTACAAAAAGCAATAATTGAAGAAACAAAAATGCGCCATGCGTCTAAACTTTTTTGTTTTCCAGATTCTTGCATCCAATAAAAAAACAAAATTTTGTAGTTAGAAAATTGCCATGTAACTATTTTTTATTTGTAGGATTTAACTTGTACTAAACTCTTGTATGCGATTGTGGACATGTTGAAAAAAAGAAAGATGAGATGAACCAGCAGCTACGAAGAAGGTTGTGGGTGAGTGTGCGTTTTGGTCAACGCAGAGCAGAGCAGGAGATTTGACTCCTCCTTGTGAGAGGTATGCATGGTTCAGTTCAACATGGTGTTGGTCCAGTTGTGAGGCCGAACTACTTTTTTGACTGGAGGATGGAGAAAACTTGGTACGTGGATCATCAAATTCAAAAGGAGTAGTTAACGACTCTTGCCTGCTTGCTGCTTGGGATGCAGTGCAGTGCAGGGGCGAGGCGATGATGTGCTGCTTACGGCGGTCTGATCTGTGCCGGCCGATTTGCCGACGAGCCGATGAGTAGAGTACGTACGTAAGGAAGACAGGAACGGTGTGTCTGTCGACGGGGCTGCTTGGCAACAGTAGTATCAGACGGTAGCGAACCACATGACAGCATGAGGGCATCACGAACGAACACGCCATTGCAATGGATGGATGCAACGCACTAGGGCAGATTATCCACCCAAACTAGAATGACGATGTGTCGACAGGAATGGAAACTAACTAACCAGGGATCGGGACATCTCAACGTTGTTGATTGTGAGTGACGGTAAGAATACAGTATTTCAGCTGTATTAACTGCCATCGACGTGGACACGTGTGGAGCTTCCGTTGTATATATGGTAGAGCCGGTGAGCAGCAGAGAGAGAGATCGAGTGCCAAGAAAGCTACCGGCGGTAATAAAATCATTTAGTTTACTTTACAGCAGGTGTCGACGAGAGAGACCACCATGCGCCAGATTCCAGAAGAAAGACCTAGAGCTAGAGGGTTGTTAATTCGAGAGGGCCGGGGTTGACTTGGATCACTACATACTCCTTCAGCGACTTCCATCGCTTTGTTTGCAAGGCATGTGTGGAATCCAATTTTAATTTGGGGTTTAGGGGTTCTACTTGCTCCACCATGCATGCAAATCAATTGCAGTACTAGGATTGATTATGCGCTCCAAGATGTTAATTGAGTATGCGGCAGAGATCATAAAATGTGGCGGCCAGGATGGGATGAAATGCAAGACGGAAACCCTATGTCCTCTCTCGTTATGTAAATATAGCACCTCAGAGAAGATTTTACGGACCACCCACAAAATCGTTATGGACCACGCGGAATTTGATGCCTCTGTCAAACCGAAAATGCGCTCGTGCGCAAAAAAACTCGTGTATCCACTTGAGTTGTTATAAAAACGATGGGTCCATGGGGATACGTGTCACAGACCAGAGGAGGCTTGCGACGCAAGAAATTCAGCCGGTAGAAACTTAATCATTTTCCTTAGTCCTGCAGCAGTACCTGGGAGGCGATTTAACGCCTCGTAGAAGAGTCATGGATGAGTTCAACATTGTTTGTTGAGGGTTGGTCAGTGAGGCCGAACCACTAGACCATGGGAAAAACTTGGTCCGTGGATCCAACTTTTTCGTAACGGAACAGTATTCCGCGTTGCTTACGGCGGTGTGATCAAGTAGCTTAGGACACGGTCGCACCTGGTGATCATTAGTACGTACGTCAGGGTCAGGCAGACAAGCACGGTGTGTCGATGGGGTAGTTGGCATTTGGCAACACTTATCAAACCGTAGCGAAGGACGGCGAAGCACACGAGGGGCAAGCCTAAAATAAAAGGAGCCACGTCACTAATTGCTCAGGTTTCGTCCTAATCCCATCATGCATGATAAACATGCCACTTACTTTCGTCTTGTCAACTGATAACCAACACGCCATTGACCACGAGGAAGAAAAAACGACTCTGGAACCAAAGCATCTTTTTATGGTGAGTGTTGGTTAAATAGTGACTGGTTATCTCAACTGGTTTTGTTTTCCATGAAAATGAAACTGGGGGACGTACGGCCCCTGTTCTTCTGAAAAAATAGTGACTTATTATCGCCAATGTGTGTGACTGGGTTATGTTAGTGCTCTACCTGTACTCTGTCTTGATGAAATCGGTCTTGGCTGCCTGCTTCCACGAGCTGCCCATGCACCAAGTGTCACGTCGTAACACGCACAGCAAGAGCCTTCTGCAGATTAGCCAGCCGACGTGTCGAGCCGACTAGAAATCAATAAACTATACGGATCGAGACACCTCACCGTTACCTGAGAGGGACGATAAAAATAAAGAATACTCGAGAGCAAGTATTAACTGCCATGGAAGTGGACACAAAATATTTCAGCAGGAATGAACTGCCATGGACGTGGACGCGTGTGCAGCACGTATGCGTTAGTAACTCGGTGGAGACAAAAGCAGAGAGAGAGAGAGAGAGAGTGTGCGAAGAAAGTTACTCCATGCGTCATACGCCAGATTCCAGAATGGAAGAGAGCTGTTAATTCTAGACGGGTTGACTTTTTTTCCAAGACGTACACGTGGAATCGAATATCTTCTTCTTACCTGTACCAAGAGGTTCTCTTAAATAATCCGCCTGCAAATCAGTTGATTACCCAAGAGGTTAATTATGTATGCAGGGTGACTTTGCTGATCGATATACAACGTATCCTGAAATATGCTCCTGGGTAATAAGGCTGAGTCGTGCTAGGTGAACACTCCACGTGTTGAGCTTAATTATGATTGATTTAGGCGGTATGCAATCTCGGATGATCCGTCTGCAACGTATCTTTGCCACTTGGACAAGCACTCGCATGGAGTAGTAAGTTTTATTTAGAAAGCAGTCCCACGTAGCTAGGTTCATGGCACGATGATTCCTACCTACTATAACTACTGACCAAGGCCAAAAGAAAAAACTTACTCTACATTTATTTCGTGGTCAAACAATGCAAACAAGTTGCTTGATGGGAAGACATTCATTGCCCATCTGTCCAAGCAAGCATCGCATATATGTGTTGTGACATTGGTGTACGTACACTCGGTGCGCAATTTATCTCCCCATGTTGAAAAAAGCATAGCAGAAGTGTGTCACTACTGCTAACCATGAAAAAATAAGCTTCATGTTCATCCTAGCACAGGACCGCCGTAGAGGATCTGACGGAAGCTTGATTAATTTACTCTGAGCGTTGTGCAACCGGTGTGCGAGGTTTCAACGGATTCACACCAGACATGTTTTAGTCATGCACTCAACTCATGCATGGATTTGTCCGGCAAATATGGCTCGCATGCAGCAGCACGTCGTATTGACTTGCGATCACTCACATTGACGGCACGCAGCGGACCCAAATATACATCTATGTAATCATAAATACATTCAGATGTTGTTTAAAATTTTGTTCAAGGGAGACTATAAGTATTGTCCTACGCTACTCCTGGTGCGGCACAGGACATATCATCGTTTTGTGAATGTACAGAGTTCCCAGCCAGCCGGGCGGAGTGAAGACCAAGTCTGGCGTTTGACCCTTCATTATCATCATCATTGGCTAATCATCGGATTTGCACGCACACTCAATCTATCTTAGTAGTATATCTTGTGGTCGCCATGCACACTCAATGTCTGAATCAACATACATTAAGCAAGCAGTTGACGCCGATGGACACAAGCGATAGAACGGCCTCGATCCGCTCGTTAAATTATCCCATCGACACGACGACGACGTGGTTGTCCGTGCTGGCTGCATCCGGCATGCCGGTAACAGTAAGCGTGTAGGGCCTCGATGAGGCAGTGAGCAGCAAGCAACGACAGAAGCATCAACTACTTACTGCCTACACCGCGTGCGTGCATGAAGAGCATAGAATGGAGTTTCACTTGCGGTAGTATAGTAGTAGTACGTGTCTTGCACGCACAGGCACGTACGTACAATTAAACCCCTCATAATTAGCTCATTTCTTCGGGTTGTCCAACACTTTCAAACTAAGTTTACATGTAGTAGAGAGGATTCAAAATCGCTCGAACTCGTCGTTCCTTAATCTAGTCCCCTCCTTCTACTTCTCCCCTCTCCTCCCTTGTTCCGCCATGTTCATCTTCAGATCTGTTAGAATATAAATACATTGCATAGTCTTTTTTTATTAATTTAAATTTTTCGTTGAGTTACTTGGTGCATCGATTCAATATGGTATCTGAGTCAAGTGGTTTTCAATTCAAGACCCTGCCAACGCAGTATTAAAATAAACGATTCTGCAGCCTGCACCAAACCAACGCTAAAGACTAAAATAGCCTAGACGTGATGGGGAGTGTTAGAATATAAATATATTTCATATCTCTTTCCATCAGTTTAAACTTTTGTTGAGTTGGCTGGTGTATCAATTCAATAGAATCGAAGTTTGATCCCTAGGCATCAAACAAACGTACCGCAACGCTGAAAAGGAGGCAACCGATGAAGCCCATGCCATCATCAAGGAGCAAGCTCGGATTGTACGACCTTTCAGGACTTAAACAAAACCATGTCTAGCACCTCCTTCGACTACAACGAACCCTAGACCACCTTCAACTTCTCTTTTCCCTCATCATAGTCTTAGTATCAACTATGTTGTCTTTATCGTGTTGTTGGTACTGTTTTGAAATAAGTCCTATACGAAACTAGAGTGCTAGGGTTATGAATTTTTAATCATAGAATCGACTCGATCATCAGATTATAAGTTCATGTCATACCAAACTAAGTTATGATATCCTATGTGTGAACTATATATGCTATCGAACGTGTGTGATCAACATTGCTTGTTCATGTATTGATTTGGGAACGGACAAATGGAAACACCATTGCATGGTCAGACAAATCGAAAACAGATCATCTACCGTGTCGTGGGGTGACTTTGAGTCACTGACAAGTGGGTCCCACCATCATATGGGCCCACTTGTCAGTGACCCAACGTCACCTTGTCGTACACTAGAGGAGCCTCGTCCAGACAAATGGTGGGGGAGGGGGGGGGGAGCAATCCCTTGCTATCCAAAGAAGATCCCAATTTAACAATTACAACTGAAAACGCTCCAAAGGGTTCGTTCATGTGGAATGGGATCTACGTATGTAGTACATACGAACAAACACATGAGCTTAATTGTCCTTCATGCGAAGGGTGTTTCCTTCTCCCGACTGATCAAAATCTACTACTCCCTCCGTTCCAAATTTTACAATACTTGACATGACTTTAGTTTAAATTTAAATCAAGCTTGAACTAAAGTCACGTCAAGTAATTCGGAACGGAGGGAGTACGAACATGGAAGACCTTAACATGCTATTATTCCATTTTATCACGTGCTAATTACAGGCTTTCGGCACGAAGGACGTGCGTCAAAGCCATTCCGTCCTTAATTACATAGCCATTGCGAACCTTCATCAAATCGAAGGTAATTTACCCACCCTAGAACTCGAGGATTGACAAGGTCAGACCTCAACGGCCGGGCACCGCTGGTCCGTCCAGCTACCGGTGAATCCGTACCGACCATGACATAATGACCTCCATTGACCATCGTCGTTAGCAGTAGTAAATTAACTTCATCACAACGGGACGCAGCCACGTACGAAACCCAGGGCTTAAGTTTTCTTTAAGCAGAGAACGTGGTACGAACCCAGACCTGAGCTTGTCTTCACATCAATGGCGTTTCCTCGGCTAGTTGTACGTACTTACTGTAGAATCTAAATCTTAGAATTGTCTTCGGACTAAGACAATTTCTGCAATCAGCACGCGTTAAGCTCCTATTCACACGCTAGTTTCAGGCTTTAAGCATGCGCAGGGGCGAAACAGTAAATAAATATGCAAAAAAGGTCAAAGCCTGCCTGCCTGCCGATCCAACGGCTACAAGGGGATAAAAAGGCAAACCAGAGGGGGGTGGGCACACAATGCACTGGTTTTTGTAATAAATAGTGGAAATCTGCACTGACACATTGCTGTGGGCGTGCTCTGACAGTTAATTTAGTCAATTAGTGGCAATGTGCAAGTGTGGATCCTCGAAGTGTTTTGTGTCCAGTTGGACCGGAACTTGATTTTCTTCAAATCAAATCCTTTGCGAAAATTCTCTAGTTTTTATACAGTGTCTTTCATGATTTTTTTAATGATCTGCACCTATTATAAACATTCACTAGAAGGATAGGTACTCTAAAAAATTATAGAAGTTACATCGAGAATTCTGTATCACCCAATGACTGCTACTGTCGTTAGAAAATGTAGTTATAGCGGCTCTTCTATGAGAATCGACTTGATGTTGTCGATGAAACTCGAAAAATCTTCATACATGCGTTCATAAGGACCAGCATCCTAGAGCTGCGGTCGCTGCAATTGAACTCTTAAATTGATGCAAAGCGCTTGACACAAATGTTCACCGAGGAAGTAGCGCCTCAATGTTTGTCTTAGATGTCTGCGGGCAAAGGTTCGCCAAGGAACCATCGCCGCATTGTCAATCTTAGGGATGTCGTCAGTGCAACGGTTGTTGGCGCTGAAACTGCATGTCGTCGAAGATTAGAGAGAGGGCCATGGATGATAACAAGCAAAGTTGTGGATGAAGTCGAGGAAAGTGAGGTGGCGAGGCAATCGCGGGAGCGTCGTCGATCGCAGGTGAAGTAGACAGGCGGCACAACCAGTGATCACCGGCGGTTCAAGGAAGAAGGAAGACCGTTGAAGGTTGAAGAAGGTCATACGATCATGTATTTTGCATCGGACGATGAAAACCAAATTGATTGACCCAAAAAAATCAGTCGGCTGGTCACTGTCCCCAAAACCCCACCATACACATGATAATTCTCCTCAACCACGAGGAGGATTTTTGTTTGAAGAAACAAAATTAAAATACTAGAATAATGGTGGTATAGTACAAACTAGAAGGAAGCTACAAATGGCAGTGTCATTTTCCAATCAAGCAGAAAGTGTCTGATTTGTCCCTGTAAAGTAAAGTAAAGTAAATTAACCCGCCAAGCGCAAGCAAAACGTTGGAGGTCAGCATAAATCCGGCCACCCTCCCGCTCCCACTCCAACCATCTCCCCTTCCCCTCTCCCTTCACCCCGAAGCTGCTTGCTGCCAGCGCCGCCAACCCCTCCTCCTCCCGCCGCCGCCGCTCGCCAGCCGCCACCCCTCCCCTATAAATCCTCCACTTCGCCGCATCCCTCCCCAGATTTCTCAACCCAAACGTCCGTCACCGCCTCCTCCCGCACGTCTGCGCTTAATCATCTTCTTCTTCCTCTAGCTTCTTGCTTCCACCAAGAAAGAGACCGAGAGCCAAGCAGAGCTAGGCAGCAGCCGCCTGGACAAGAGCCTTCTCGCGGCCATGTCCGTTCAAGTGGCTTCGGCGTCGCCGTCGACGGCGCGGGAGAAGACCATGGCGGCGACGACGACGGCGTGGCCGTACGCGGAGTACATGGCGCAGTGGGAGCGGCAGGTGGAGCGGCGGCAGCTCTTTCTCCGGAGCTACCACTTCTCCCGCGACGCCGAGGTCTCGCCGCGCGCGCGCACGCGCCGCGTCGTCTGGGCCGGGGCGCGACGCCTGCGCCGCGCCGCCGCCAAGGGGCTCCGCCGGCTCCGGGCGCGCATCCGGCTCTGCTTCGGCTGGGCCGCGCCCGCGCTCCGCCGCCGCTGCTCCCCCCGCCGGGCCGGCCACGGGTTCCGCTACGGCCGCCTGCCCCGGAAGGCCCCGCCGGCCGCCAACGCCGCGTCCGTGTGCTTCTGGTAGCCCGCCAGGCCGCGAGCTTGAAGGCCAACGCCGCGGCGCACTCGTTGGCTTCCGAGTTGAGCTCTTGGTTGCTTTAGGTAAAACGATTAGCCGGTGTGTGCTAGCTTAGCAGTGGCTTCTACAGTTCTACTCCAGCTTCATGGACATGGAGTGTTCGTCGTCGTTGCTTGCTCTGCTCACTGCTTGACTAGAGAGAGAGAGAGAGAGAGGGGATGATTAAATTAAACAGGGCGCTTGTTGCTCAAGTGGGATTGGTTGTTTTTTCGTTGTTTTGATGTCTAATTACTCTGATTGAAGAATTAACTGTGTATCTATCTATCTATCTATCTATCTATCTGGAAGGATTCTCTGTTGTTGGTGAAGTGCTTGCTTGATCCCTCTGCTAATTTCTTAGCTTCATACTATGTGATTGATTGGGAGTAACTGTTTATTTGTCTGAAATGGTCTCTGTTCTTGCTTGCTGTGGTGTTTGACTTACTACGTCTCTGCTCATTTCTTGTCAGAAATTCACGCTAGTAGTAGCGCAAATTTGCAATTCAGGATAATCAAATTAACAACAATTTTTTTACTTTCCTATCAAAAGAGACAAAATGGCATATTGTTTTCGTCCGAAAAGATGATAAAGACATGTACTCGTAGAATAACATTTGCCTGTATGTGGATCATGCAAACAAGATGAGGTGTGTCCTTGGAGTTGAGGGAGGGACCGAGTCCAAAATCATGAGGGAGGGAGGGAAGATTCTCCAAAGTCCGGGGTCGGTTTTGGAGTGGGTGAGAATGTGTGGCGACCGGCGAGGCCCTCCGTGAACCAGAGCCTGCTTTATTTCTTTCAAGTGCGCGTCGCGGTCAAAAGGCAGCAGCCATTGCAGCGGCAGCCTCTTTCCATGCATGACGATAAATAAAATGGTCTTTGTCTGAAGAAAGCCCTTTCCATGCATGACGATAAATAAAATGATGGTGCCCTCAGTCTGACTTTCTCCCATGGCCGCCCAAACTGAATTTCCCCCTGTCCTCCTGGTAGTCGTTGTGAATAAAATTTTGTCAACATATCTGAGTATTGGATGCATCCCCTGAATGAAAGAAGAGAACATACCTAGTAGTACGTTACAGTTACAGACGCCATTATTTGTTGTTGCGTGGGTACGTGCCATGTCCATGATGGGTTTCTGCAGTAGGTGCAATGCACGAAGGGTGCATGCATGCCGATGCCGTCGTAGCGCCCAAACGGCTTTATGATGATCACACCGTGGTACTGCCAGTGTACCGGCCCGGAAATAATTCGTGTATCTGACCCATAGATACTGCAAATTCAAGTGGTGTACAAATTGGGTACTACTCCTTGCCATGAAAACAACAACAATTGGGTACTCCATGTTAATCTTTTGTCCGTGAACCCCAGATATCAGTAGTGGCCTAGTGGGGCGTTTCAGTGTACTGAGTACTGCAATCGAGTGCTCCACGTAACGTTGGGACTCCAGGGTCGCCGTCAGTCACTGTGCATGATTGCCCTATCCCACACGGCAAGATTATCAACGATAACACTCGTCGCCGGCTTAATCACGTCGACAGCCCGGGTTTGGTTTGCTATTGCAACCGTATATTAAAGCCGTGCGTGCATCATCGAGTTAATTGCAAATTGGTACCACAATTAGACCGTATCCACAGCATGGTATCATCTTTCAATTTTTTTTGCAAATACGTATCAAGATACATGCAGTTTGTTGCAAAAAATGGTATTTATACGTATAGATGCTGTATCCGACAGCTCGGGCCCGCTGTTAGCGTCACATGTTATCATATTTTTGCAGAAAACCCCTCGACTTTTTATTTATTCACGAATAAGTCCCTGTGAAACTCGCAAAAATAACGACCCCGTAGGATTCGAACTCGCGACCTCGCGCGCGGACTCCAGTTCGAATCCTACGGGATCGTTATTTTTGCGAATTTCGCAGGGACTTATTCGTGAATAAATAAAAAGTCGAGGGGTTTTCTGCAAAAATATGATAACATGTGACGCTGACAGCGGGCCCGAGCTGTCAGATACAACATCTATACGTATAAATACCATTTTTTCATCAAGCTGCCTGTATCTTGGTACGTATTTGCAAATTTTTTGAAAGATGGTACCATGCTGTGAATACGGTCTGAATTGTGGTACCAATTTGCAATTAACTCTGCATCATCGCATCGTATCGGTCGACCACATCCATTACGCATGCCATGCCGATATTATCCACGGCCACCACGATCGATTGCATCTTGATTATGTGATTGCGGCCCTGCAATGTGATATTTCTGTGCGCGATCCGATTAGTCAGATATACTAGTAGTGGACGTGCATGATGATCATGATATGATTGCTCGACTCTGGAAATATGTGGGCAACCGAAAACATAATTAACAAGACATGATGTGGCGGTTGGTTCGGTAGTAGACTCGGACGTCTCTTCCGTTTTTCTGTTTCTTGACATGATGCCGCCTCTCGTCGTCTCTCTGTGTCAGTGCTTGCTTGACAAGGACATGGTTTGTTGTGGGTACTGAACTGCTACTGTACTGATAATCGGGCGGTGTACGTACGTGGCCGTAGGGTAGTGTGTATGGAAGTTGAGAGAGTGCTTAATTAGGCCATGTTAGTTTCAGATTTAATTGGCTCTAACTCATCTATATATGGATTTAAATCGTTGTCATGGAACTCTGGCCTGGGGAACCTAACGAACGCACACAAAAATTTGAATCAAAGAGTAATAAAGCTGGCTGGGTTGGGGCATGCAAGAAAGAGAAGGCAGACTGTTTAGTTTGAAACGACCGGCCTGACAGAGGTCGCACTTTGAGGCGAACCACTGCTTTAGAATACAACTTGTAAAGAGACTGACAGCTGCTAGCTAGGAAGCACATTGCTTGCTCCGTTGCGGATGCATGCAGCGAACGTCTGACGGGAAATGGGACTTGCTGCACGCATTATAATTCCTCTTCACCCTGCTCCTTCCACCCTTATTTGGAGACTGGAGTGGCCGGTAGCACTGTCCTCCTCACAATTTCAGTGTCCACGGCTGCCGTTCTTCTACATCCTTCTTGATGCAGTTATGTGTTATATGTTCGGATTACACATTCTTAAATCAACCATCTAACTCTTTCGCTAATTACAGGTTCAAATGTTTCTTTACTGTATACACATTTGACACAATTTCGACAGTTAAAGTTTGGAAAACGCCCAATGACCGTATTGCATTGCCCGAGAGGAACCATGACAAAGGCGAAAAATCTGAACCCAAATTAAAACCGGGCAAGAAGATTCGAAACGATAGACCTGACAAAGATCTCACTTTGGGGAGAGCTAAGCGCTTTACAAGTTGCAAAAGGCGAGAGTGCTGGCTGCTGTTCCTGATCTGCTCATCTCAGCTACCCTGCTGCCATGGCACACTGGTCTGGCGAACCAACGCGGACACAAAAATCGAACCGGAGTAAAGCTGGTTGTGCGTATGCGTGCGACAAAGTGAAAAGTATAGCATGTTAACCTGGAGTTGATTTCGAATGACCATTCTGAGATTCGGATCTTGCTCACTTTGGAAGCTGTAAAAAGACGGCGCCTGCTCTTCCCGTTGCAGCAGCGTGCTAGTTTGTAGTTGGTCCATTCGTACAAGGTACATTCGGTGTTGCCACGTGTTGTGTTCTAAGTATATCAGTGAATCTTTTTTAGGCGAAGTAAATTATACCTTTGCGCAAACTACATATGTAGTTGCATGACTAATTCCGTGGCTAAACAAGAAGCAAATCTGTATCTGCGAGAAGTGCAAAACTATGGTTCTACGAAAAGCAAAAAGAAGAAAAAAAGTTGTAACTGCACGAGAAGTAAATTTGTACGTGCACGACAAGCGAATCTGTGGCCACGCGATAAGTGACTTGTGACTCCTCTAGAAGAAGAAAAGGTGGGAACTTTTTTATGACAACTTTCAGCCATAGATTCTTCACCCAAAAAAAGTATATTTTTTTTGTGATAGACTTCAGCCACAATTTAGTAAAATTTTCATCCATTGATTTCACCCAAATAAGTGAAAGACGAAAAAAAAAAACGTGATAGATTTCAGCCACAATTTAATCATTGGGACTTGGATGTATTTGGGTAGCAAGTGGTCATAGTACTATTTTCTACCACTATTTATCCAAGGACAATCACCAAAACTCACATCATAATTAAAAACACACTCCATTCATGTGTTACAGAATGCATAGTTGTACTTGAGAACCCATTTTTGAGGGGAATGAGCCCATTTGAAGTCAATCAAACCAAAAGGCGTGGATAAATTAATCCTTTCCATGGGAGATGCTAATCCACTTTAATTATGAATGATTGTGTTATTATCATGTCACTAGAGCAATAATAAATGAAAATGGGAGCTCCAATATGTCTTTCTCATACTATATATACCATTAATATCAGTTCAAAAAGTGGAAGCAATACACTATATGAGTCATATTAGAAAGCAGATTTACCATTTAATATACTTGTATTTCTACGTTGCTCATATTTGTTTATTAATCTACATAAAATTTTTGTATGGAACCATAGGGATCGTGGCACTTATTTTCTCTAAACATGGTGTCTTCATGGACCGTATCATTGTGATAGAAACAATAGATCTGTTCTAAACACCGGAGGATATGGCACTAGATGTGTGAAAAATACCTGACCGTACATTCTATCTCGCCTTGTAATAATCAAACTTATTGGATTTTGATTTTAAATAGTGCATCATTTCATGGAAAAGGCTTGATTATCACCCCTAGTGGTAGATACACACTTCATACTGCTCGAATGTTTCATAATAGGAGGAAATATATGATGAGACTGTGTACTGGGAAGTACGTACTTCGTACTGAATGAAGGTTTCACATTTGGAGGAGATGCAACGCGAACCTCGGTGTGTTTTCAATGCACGGCAAATATAGGACAATTATGAGGTCCTGGCCTACGCATCAGTGATGCCTCTACAGAGAGAATGAATTTCACTTCTGAATTTTCATAGTTCTGTCGTCTTTGACATCAGTTTAATGGGTCATATTTTTGGAACTATGTTTGGTCGTTTTAACCGTAGTTTTCTAACCTATACCATGATTAGGGGGGAGAGATAAACTTAGTAATAAGATGAAATGATGTTTCTAACATATTGTTATTTTTTTTACCTTGAATAGGTGTAATCTACGCGGCGGGGGGAGGGGGGGGGGGATCTCACTCATCTTAAATAGATGGCAAAGTTTGAGATCAGCTGAAGTGCGCTAGACCCCTTTATCTATCCACACATTTCCCGCACCGCAATCCGTGCAGGCACATTTTTTGGTTTTCCCAAATAAAACAACATGTGAACGTCAAACTTTGCAGGACAACGACACATTATAACCACAATGTGAGAAAAAAATCTGGATCTTTTTGTACATCATTAATATTTCAAATTATATTTTTATTTTGAAAAATATCATTATATATATATATTCTTTGTAAAAAAACTGAGAGTTGTTTTTACACATAGTAGTTCTAAAGTTTCGTTGACTTGCAAAGTTTTTTGTCCCTATGTTGTTCCATTTGAGAGAAATGAAAAAAGTTTCATATGACAAGTTAGTCTGGTAACATAGATCTCAAAGCAAAATTAAAAGTTTATGACAAGAGGTGTAGTGCACCCTAGATTAGAAAAACCACTCTCTAAAAATATAACAATAGTTAAATTCTATAATGTAGATTTACCTTTTAATATACCCTTATTTCTATGTTGCTCATATTTGTTTTCTTAATCAACCATAAATGGACTGATCATTACTAGTTGAAATATCTGTATGTGATGAGATAAAAAAATGCAAACTACAAGAGCATATTACTCATGTCCAACATATTGCTTATGATGGAGTGCATCTTGCATAATATGCACTTGAGATGATGATCACTCACTTGTATATACTGTAGTATAGACTCCAATATCAACATTTGTTGGCGCTGTTAATATGGAATGTAATATTTTAGCACTTCAAAGACGAATGCTAAAAAAGGGCTTCAAAAATTGGTTGTAACAACCATTTTATTAGTCCTCTTAAATACCTATTTTTATTTAATGTAAGATCAATACATATATTTTGTGTGAATAAAGAATTAAAATATATGCATCCTAGGTTTTGAATGCATGCTAATAATAACAATCTTACAAAATATTTATTTTATCGAGAAGTGTAGTATTAACTATCAAGTGATCACAGACTATAATTAAGAATTGAGTGCAATTTTTGCAGTAGGTTGATCTTGTACTAAGGAGTTGCATTTTTCTTTATCTATTGCACCGACTACCTTCCATCCTTTAGGATGATCTTGAAGATATAGATCATTTTTTTACTTTTCCATTAGTATTCTGTGTAACCATAGGGACCATTGCACTTATAATTGTAAATATGATGTCTTCATGGACCGTAACATTTTGATAGAAACAATAAATCTGTTATAAACATGGAAAGATATATGGCACTAGACGTGTGAAAATATCCGACTATACATTTTGTCTCATCTTTTAATAATCAAATTTTATTGGGTTTTGATTTGAAACAGTGCATCATTTCATGGAAAAGGCTTGATTATCACTCCTAGAGGGAGATACATATTTCATACCACTTGAAAGTTTCATAATAAGATGAACATGATGAGTATGTCTACTAGGAAGTACACACTTCGTACCGGATGAAGATTTCACATTTGTTATTTATTTTTTATTGAATAGGTTTCGCGTCCCCATTAACCT
Organism: Bromus sterilis; assembly: GCA_950022295.1. Taxonomy (NCBI): domain Eukaryota; kingdom Viridiplantae; phylum Streptophyta; class Magnoliopsida; order Poales; family Poaceae; genus Bromus; species Bromus sterilis. The sequence goes on from OX465595.1 coordinate 438,992,721, forward strand.
TTTTTGGCATTCATAGCAATGCTATTCACCAATCATTTCAAATTCCGCCACTCCAAGAAAAAGAAAGGAAAAAGAAAAAGGGGGTACGAGTAATGTTGTGCAGATTCATGGTGCAACCAAACCTATGCTCGACACCACACATCTGTAGACATTTTTTATGGGGACAATTGCTTGATGGATATAGTAAAATATGATGAGAATGAACCAATCAACAGAAGGTTAGAAGACGACCATCTCTAATTAAACTTAGTGCAGAAAAATACAATAGAAAATTAAATATTTCGCTTTCCTTGGACAATGCGGATGATGTATCCCATGCACGGCTACTGTTCATCCTTTTTTGTTTTTGGGGTATGATTTTTTTAGAAAGGTATGATTTTAGTTGTTGGATACCTCAAAATATGTAGTATAGAAAATGCTTAAACTTCTTTAGTCATGGAAATGACACATGAGGGTAGAATATATGAGTTTTTTTATTGTAACAAAAATGTGTCATACATTCTGCGTGGTTTTTTTATTGTAAAATTACCCAAACTATCAATAGATTGTGGTCACACGTAGGTTTTCATTGTTTTGTCCAGTCAGACAAAAGACACAACATCTTATGTTGCTTTCACAAGCCATCTCACGATCTAGTTTGAAAATATTAGCATAATTTACTTATATGTTTTCAAACTCACTTATCCCACCAAATCACTCATTTTTTCCAAATTTAGAAGCTCGGGCTTTCAATTCTATATAAAATGAAACCAAAGTGTCTAGTGATGCAAGACCCAACGACCACGTCGTGATGCATTGTCTACCAACCCGACCACTGCAACCTTACGGTAGCTAAGTCAAAGGCTCCACCCTGAACATCTACAGGTTCTTGGGAGCTAAAAAGGAACTGTTCCCATTTAACACATGTTCTTAAGAGATTAAACAAATACTTTTATGCTCTCCAGCATGTTAATAACATAACAAGTTCTAATTTACTATTTTATTTCAAATTAACACTTCTATGTTTAGCACCAACAAACGGTTGCAGATCAAGTATACAGAGTGAATATGGCAAACAATGGATAACAGTGACCCATTACAGTACACTGACATGACAGTCCACAAAATTGAATGAATGGTCCTCCGATTTTTCATTGTCAATTTAACATTGGAGGTTATGTACTTCCATACTATAGTCACTAATTCTTACATAGTCAAGCAAAACACCGAAACTACAAAAACTACCATTTGAGGGATCTCCAACAAACCTCTCCATGTTCCAGATTGCAGCAATAAATCCTATTATAAACCACCATTTCATAAGTTCATACCATAGACAACTCAAATTTCACAATACTGGGAAAAAATTAAAGCAAGATCAATACTTTTTAAAATAGCAATATGTTTGCACCCTACTGAATATATGCATCCAGGATAGCATAAACAAATGCATCTAGGGCAAACACCACAGTAGGTGTTATATCAAGCTAGTCATTTTTAAGCTAATAGATAATAATATCATATTTAAAAAAGTATCAAAAGAGCTGACTGCTAAACATAGCTAGTATGTTTTCCCTTTATTTTCGTAATACACAACAATTCATTGAAGTAGTCCAGGGAAAAAAGCTCACCCAACTTACAAAGATAAGAGTGATTAAATTCTAACAACATGCAAGCCCACTAGGCTATCAGGAAAAATGAAGCGAGCATGAGAGATCCTATGAGGATTGCAGATTCTGTGAAATAATAATGCAGACACCAGAAAAGAGAGAGCGAAAAAGCTACCAAAACTATGTGAAAATTGTATCAACTAAATCTTTTATGGACGCCATAATTTGAAGTTTGCTCGTACCTTTTACTTCAAGAGGTCATGCAACCACCGAACCTAAAGGCACATGATTACTCTTTGCCTTTGGCTTCACAAAGACTCCCCATAGGTAACTTAATCCGTCTATCACTGTTACCATGGTATGAAATTAGCACACCACTAATAAAATCAGTCACCGCATTTCATTTTTGTACCCAAGCATATAAGCAATACGAATTAGATGAGTTCATAAAATAAAAGGAGCATATTATGGGTGGTTATATTTCTTGTAGAAATCCAAAATAAAGAGTAAGAGCACTCACTCTGAGAATCGGGTGGAAGCACTTCTGAGGAATATATCAAAAACATCATGTCATCAATATATGCCTTCATGACAAAACTGTTGTGCATCTTCAAAAGAAGAGGACTATTCTTGTAAAAACTTCAAATATACAAAGGAATGGAGGGCAATGATTGTAAGAATGCATGCTATAAACAAGGTCAAGTATGCACAAGGATATTAAAAGATAAATATGCTTCTAATACGATTCCCATAGTGTTGTTGCTTCCATTTTTCCTATAGTTGTAGATGGTTTATTATGGGAAAACACAGACCTTGCGGCTCCCATTTTCACTGATTATTTCTTGCTTAACAATTATTGATATTTGGCAAATTGGGTAGGGGCAAAAGAGCTCCGTGATTCCAACAGAAAAAATGTTCGACATCAATTTCATAATTAAATCCATTCGAACCTTCTATGAAAAAAAAACATTCACCTCATGAAAAAAATGCAAATCACATTTTAATTTTATGTTTTCCTAAAAAAACAAATGGACTTGCCTAGCAATAGCCCAAATAGAATTGATTATTCTTTGTAGCAAAGTAAGATTAGTAAAAGCTACAAGGTTCTATTTCATGAGGAAAATAATTCTTAACCTGACGGAATGTGATAGCCATTTGAATTCATTCCTTTTATGCGGAATTTCCATTTTAGGTTCACGATGCTTGTGTACTTGAGTAACCATGTGCAATATGTCCACTCGCTATCCCTTCTTTATTGTTGTAGAAGAGACTAAGTCACATAACACCCTCATTTATGCAAGCATGTCCATCTAGGCATGACCACATGATTGCATGAATTATGTCCATGTGAAATACTTACTCTAATATTATGTGACGATGCCAAGTTGATTATTAAATTGACAGTACATCTTAATATGTCATCCGTAATATTGGGTTTCATAATTCAACGTCATATGAATAAATGTTATTCGTCTCTTATGAGCAACATGGATTCCAGTTCTATGTTCTCTAGAATCACAATTTATTTTATTTTGGTATAAATGATGTAAGCAACGCAACATTTGTTATGCGCTAACATGCCTAAGCTTATTTTAGGGGATGCTTTCTTCTCTCTGATGGAGAAAGCTTTAACCTTGATGAATTTGAAGCATACCTCCCATCTGTAGTATCATCCAAAGTGTATAATATCACCAAGAAGATGCCTAATAATATACAATTGAGGATATTGCCTCAAATGAATTACTGTCCAAAGAACTTTGATAAAATCTCTCAAGTTTATGACGACATTGCCTTTTTATTTTTCTCTACTGAATATACCTGGTAAGTTTATGATTGTTGTCTTAGTACAAAAATCGGCTTATGTGCTAGGATTTATATGTTGCTCATATATGTTTTATTAAGAAAGCATGAATGGATTGATCATTGCAAGTTGAAATGACCCATACTCGTCGAGATAAAAATGTACAAACAAAGAGTCCATATTACTCACATCCAGCAGATTTCTTCTGGTGGAGGGCGTCTTACATACTCTATACTTGGGCTGATGAACACTGGTATGTCTATATTATTATGCAGACTCCTTGTTCCAGAACCTCATCCAATATCAGCATATGGTGCCTCGTTAAAAATAGAACATAATATGTTAGCACTTTCAAAATGGACTATAATAACCATTGGAATACTCCCTCCGTCCTTGAAAGAGTGTACTTCCAACTTTGTGGAAAAGTCAAACTTTTAAATTTTTGACCATGACTATATAAAAATACATCAACATTTATACCACCAAATTAGTATAATTAGATTCATTATTAAGTATATTTTACTATATAATTATTTGATTTCATAAGTATTGTTATATTTTTGTGTAAACTCAATCAAAGTTTGAAATAGTTTGAATCTCCAAAAAAGTTGGAAGTACACTATTTTAAGAACGGAGGGAGTAGTCCACTGAAATCCTAAAATTCTATCTGTCATAAGACTAATGCATATATTACTTGTAAATCCAAGAATAAGAATATATGCAAGTGAATGCTTGTCAAGAATAATCGTTCTTTTTTTTTGCATGAAGCCAATAATAATAATAATCATTCTACTTTCACACAAAATGTTTATTAATCAAGAAGTATAGTATTAAATAACAAGCAATCGCGAATTATACCTAAATCATTGAGTGTCATTTTCCCTGTAGGTTGGTCGCCTACCCAGGATTTGCATTTTCCTTTATCTGCTACACTCGCTACATTTCCTTCTTTAACTTGATCTTGAAGTTAAAGGTCTTTTTTTTACTTTTCCTTTTCTTTTGTATGAAATCATAGGAATGTTTGCATCTGTTTTTTAAACATGATGTCTTTATGGTCTATAACATTTTGATAGAAACAACAACTATATGTTCTAGACAAGAAAAGATATGACACTACTAGATGCGTGAAAATACTTGATTGTACTTTTTTTCTCTTCTTCATATCCTCCACTTCTATCTGGTTTTGATTTGAAACAATGTATTGGTGTAAGGCAAACGCTTGATTATAACTCATACTGCCCAACTGCTTCATACTAAGAGGAAATACATGACATACCTGACAACTAGGTGATCTGCACTTCATACTTGGAGGAGATGCATCATGAACCTGTCTACTAGATGTTGTGCACTTCATAGTTGGAGGATATGTAGGAAGGGCTTGACTACTGGGTGATATTCCCTTCATACTTGGCGGACATGGTGGATGAACATGTCCACTAGGTGATATGCACTTCATTTTCCGTGGAGTGTGTTTTTGTCGCACAACAAGTGTTGGCCAATTATGAGCTGCTGGCATACTCAACGGTGATGGTTCTTCAGTGGATAAACCATGATTAGGTAGGAGATAAACTTAGTAATAGGATAAAATAATTACTAATGTTTGTAAAATATTGTTGTTTTTTACCTTTAATAGGATTTGTGGCATCATTAGCCTTTTTTGCATTCATAGCAACACCATTTACCAATAATGCCAAATTCCTCCACCTCCAAGCAATAAATAAAAAAGGAAAAAATGAAGGGGGACTTTTAGAGAGGTAGATAAAATTTCCATGTTTGGCAAGATCGAAGCATTCATACATACAAACTAAAAAAATAGGGTTAAAAGGTGACGCACTTTCTGAGTGCTTAACATCTAAGCAAAGGTGAAAGTTAAACATGGTTAAGAAAGAAGAATACCAGTGTTGGAAGGCATTGCACTCGGTGCAGTTTACCATGGTGTCTTGGTTGTGTCGACTTACACACAGCTCACACACTTTCTAGGGTTCCTGGTCCTGTAGGTAAGCAAAACTATCATCATGCAGGAATTCGGAGGCTTAACCGCAAATAATCTTGCAAGAACCATAACATTAAGCAACCTCCTTGCCTGAATCGGGCTGAGATAAATAAGATGAAGGCAACTAAGGAACCACGCCCGAAATCATGCTCTAACCAACAAACACTCTGGCATGTGAAATTCGTTCCTCATGCGCAACGATTTTGCAGCAAAAAGCAAGAAGATTTGAATGGGCGAGGGGCCAGCGTCAGCCCTGAGCAAGGCCCAGTCAAGGTATGTTTCATATGTATATATGAAAATTTGGTAGGTCAGGTGTGACCAATCCTGGCAGTGTCCACTCATAAAAAATAAAATAAAAACGAACGGAGCGCAGGTTGCTTCCTCCTATTCTCTCAATTAATGCATTCTCGTTGCTCGTTCATGTTCTTCATCGAGACTTCCATATGCTTGGACGTAATTATTGGAGGAGAAAATTACAGTGTTGATTCCCAACAGAGCCCTCCTCAATTTGCAACGGCCAGTGAACTCCCCTCTATATATTGCTAGGTTTATTTGTTTTGCCCCATCTGATTCGGCTCCATCTAATTCTACATAGTCCTTTCGTGGTCCCCATTCAGCCATTCCCTAGAGGCTTGAGAAGGAAAAGGGGACACTAGAAGGTGTCCAACGGTAACAAAATTTTGGCAGCCATCTCATCCTCCAAGATCAAGGCAACAAGGGGATTGCTGAGGTGGATTTGGATTCATTTCATTCTCATGGGGAAGATATCAGAATAGAAAATAGGCAACCAATCAACCCAGTCTTGATACTCCAGGTGCTTTTATTTCACAAATTTTTTGACCCTAAGGAGATAAAATGGGAGGGCAGGTGAGTACGAAGGAGAGTAGGTGTGTGAAATCGAAGCAAGGAGAAGATTTGGTGAGGGACAAAGAGAAAGAGGCGAGAGCGTCTCAGAATTTTCTTTCTTGATGATTCGTGTACACATACACACTAGCGAAGACTAAGTCGCATAAGCCTTATATAGGCCTAGGTCTTATTCTTTTGGGACAATTGCATTTTTGCCCCTAGTTCTTTCAGGTCGTGGGTTTTGCCCTTACTTTTTGGCTCTGCTCAGTTTTGCCCTTATATTTGTCCCTCGGGTCATTCAAACACCCTTTGACCGGCAGACCAATACTTTGAAAAATTATAATAAATTCATGTGAACTCAGAAAAATGCAAATAAGATATCAAATTATTCATAAAAATATTACCTTTATGTGTATATCATTAGCATACATGAAAATAGTAATGTTTAAATTATCCAAGGTTACTAATGTTATTAACATTATTAAACATAAAATGTATAAACAATAAAAAATGATATGAAAATGTAGGAGATGTTTACTAACCATTCCATAAGACCTTCATATCTACTCGGAAAATGCAAATAAGATATCAGAATGTTCACAAGACATCACCTACATTTCCATGTCATTTTAATCATGAAAATGTATTGTTTAGAGCCTTTTATGTTTAATAATGTTAATAAAATTAATAAACTCGGGTAGTTTAAACATTATTTTGTTCCTGAATCCAAATAACATGCACGTGATGGCAGTGCTTTTCTGAACATTTTCATACCTTATTTGCATTTTTTGAGTTCATATGACTTTGTTATGCATTTTTAAAGTATTGGTCAAACGGTCAAAGGGCGTTCGGACGACCTCAAAATATATCTAAGGGCAAAACTGAGCAGGGCCAAAAAGTAAGGGCAAAACCCATGGGCTGGCAGAACTAGGGGCAAACATGCAATTGTCCCTATTCTTTTTATCCCCACCTCGCGTCTGGATCTCCAGACCTCGCTATCCGTCTCCACTTCTGGACCGACAGAAGGGTAGGGCGTGACATTTGTCCCTCCCTGAGATGGTGCATCACCATTGATGCCAGGTGTTGGAAAATGATTCCTAAGCACATGATAATCCTCCTAGGTTGCGCTCGATGTCAACACAGTAGACCAGTGAACCAACGTACACTTGTGGAATTGCATCGTTGGCTTTCTTCACTAGGCAACGTTCAAAGATTGCGTGTGGGCGCAAGATGCTAATGGTGAGGTCGGGAGGAACAAACAACTTACTGAAGATTGGAGTATGGTCTACAGTGAAGGGATTCAATAGGGAGACGTGAAATACTGGATGGATCTTGATGTCCACTGGCAGCTCGATCTTGTATACCAGTGTTCCGATGCGAGCGTTGATCTTGTAAGGGCCGAAAACTTGTACGCCAACTTCAGGTAAGGTCTATTGATGACTGACGATGTGGACATAAGGTTGAAGCTTCATGTGATGCTCAGCTCGAAGGAGGTGTGCCTTGAGAATTTATGTGAACTGTTGATGATCCATGGCAACCTCGTGCATCCTGTCTGGCATGGGCAGAGCGCCAAAATTTAGCTCGACACTATAGAGTGGCTTGAATGGCAATCAACCAGAGCTATGGTGGACAGTGTTGTACAAAATTCAGCCATCGCCAGCCACCGCTTCCAGCACCGAGGTGTGTCGCGCACTGCGCAATGCAGGTATAGTGCTCCAATACAAGCATCGGTAAACTCATCCACTCTGGTCTTCCATTTGCAGGTGGTACATAGTGGTATACACGAGTTTGGTGCCGAGGAGCGAGAACAACTCCCTCCACAAAGAGCTTGTGAATATTTTGTCCCGATCCGAGACGATTGGTTCAGGAATATTGTGCTTCTTGATCATCGTGTGTAGAAAAGAGTGCACCACTTGAAGAGAAGTGAAAGGATTTTGTAATGAAATGAAGTGTGCATACTTGGTCAGGCGGTCGACCACCACGAGGATGAAATCTGCGCCGTCAGAACGAGTAGGTATTTGATGAAGTCCATGGCGACGTAGCCCATGTGTGCCGAGGAATAGACAACTATTGCAGAGTGCCCATTGGGTATGTGAGTTCGTCTTTCACCTGCTAGCATACCGCACATTTCTTGAAAAATTCTTCGATGTGAAGATTCATGTTTGGTCATTATAATAGAATATTGACGCACAGGTTGGTGGTGCAGATGACAGAGTGACCATCCACTGTTGAAGCATGAAGCTCTTTGATCAACCTAGTATGCAGGGCTATACATTGTCTCCAATCCACAAGCGATCTTTGAAATTGATCATGACTATGTCCAATGCATGTCCTTCATCATCTGGACTACACAACAAATGCTTGTAGTAACGTTGTTGTGCACGCATCAATGGAGGAATTGTGCACTTCCATAATTAAGAGGGTTGACATTCTGAAACAACGGAGATCTTTAGTATATGACCAACACGAGACAACAAGTCTGTTGCGGTATTGTCCACCCCATGGGTACTTGACCTGAATCAAAGGCCTATCGGATTTTTTTGTGGCCTCGAGTTGCAGGTCAAAGCCCACATGCTGCCCACCAAAGTTATGCTCTCATGGTCTGATAGAATGGTGAAATCCCCACACTACGAATACTAACGTCAGTGGTCAATGGACATCATGAAGGACAAGAATTCCAATTTGTAGATCGATATATATCTTGTAGTTTTGGATGCCCAATGAGTGGTTAAGGAAAATGATCGGGTGGGCCTGCTGCATCAACTGTACTAATGCATGTGTCACAAGCGTCTGTTTTCATAGTGAATCTTAATGAAAACTCTGGCAGGGTAGATACCATTGTAGAGATCATCACCTGTTTGAGCAGCTGAAATGTTATTGTTGCTTCCTCTGACCAATGGAATCCTTTATTGCTCAGCAATACTATCAAGGGTTTTGTGATGATGCTTTAATTGCGCACAAAATTGTGATAGTAGATGGCCAGGCCATGAAAACCCCTGAGCTCATTTAGGGAAGTGGCTTGTGGCCACCGATTAATAGCAGCAATTTTCCCAGTTTCTATGGCTACACCTTCAACACAGATAACATGGCCAAGGTAATTGATCGACGGCCTAGCGAAAGAGCACTTTGATCGCTTGGTAAAGAGCTGGTGTTGGCTTGAGGTGTTGAAAACCCGATGAAAATGATACAACGATCGTCAAAGGATGCACTATACACTAGGATGTCATCTACAAAGATGATGACAAACTTGCGCATCACAAGAGAAATGATAGAGTTCGTTAGGCATTGAAATGTGACCAGCACATTAGTGATCCCAAAAGGCATCACCCAAAACAAAAAGTGGTCCTGGTGCGTCTTAAATGTCGTCTTGGCCTTATCGTTCACTCACGTTCTTATTTGGTGATAATTGACATGGAGATCGAGCTTGGATAAATAGCATGCGCCAGACAATCCATCGAGGATCTTGTTGAAAATCGACATAGAAATTTGTTTTTTACGATGATGTTGTTCAAACAGTTGTAGTCGATGCCGAACCAACAAGTGTCATCCTTGTTTTTGACGAGCAACACTGGAGCGGCTAATAGGCTCAGGAACATAGTGACGAATACGATGGTGATCATCTACGTGACATGTCGCTCAATATCGTCCTTATGGTACGGAGATTAGCGGAAGGGGCACACATTCAGTGGGGATATGCCCGTCTCTTGAGGAATTGCATGATCGAACACGTGGTGTGGTGGTATCATCGTGGGATCCAGATGTAAGCCATGAAGAGCAAATGTCTCCACTTATTCGATAGTTAATATTTTTGAAAAATAGAAGAGTTCTTTGTAGGCTTCTTGAAGGTATACGACACATCTAGTTTGGGTCTTTATAAGGAATTGTTTGATGCATTGGAGTTGTTTGGTTTAGATATTGATGATATGAGGAGACAAGGTTACGATAATGGTTGTAAAATGAAAATTAAATGGAAACACCATGGTGGTACAAAATTATTATTTTATATAACTCTAAGAGCTTTGTATATGACATGAACTTGTCATAGCCTTAATCTCACCAATTGGCATGGAAAATTCGTTTGGTAGAGCTATTGCAGTTTCTGGAATTGTGCAGTGAATTTATAATTTATTTTCAATTTCAACAAAAATATGGAAGTTCTCCTTGTCCATGTTCCAAAATTCACTCTAAAATATTTCTCTAATACTCGGTGGGAGAGTAGAACTAAAAGTGTCAAGGCTATTAGATATCAAGCTCCTCAATGAAGGCAAGCTTTGTTGAATTGTCAAAATCTAGATCCCAAGACAAGGAGTGATGCAAAAAATAATATGAGTTGGTTTTAATTTTGAGTTTTTAAGATGGTAATTTGGCATGACATCTTATTTTCTATAAATTTGGTGAGCCAAAAGTTACAATTCCCTCCATGTGCATCGACTCAACCTTGCAACTAATCCAGGGTAGGATGAAATATTGTGATAAGTATAGAAGTGAAGAGTTTGCATCTAGTTTGAACATTGTGAAAGGACTTGCAACCAATATGGATATACATCCATTATTTTCCAATAAAACAACATGTAATAGGAAGAAGCAATTTGATGAAACTAACGATGCTGATAATAATTAAGAGATTCTCCAACAGCGGTGAATTCTTTTTTAGATGAATTTCATTTTTTTATGGCGGACCAAGAAAATATTTTGTTCAAAAAAAGATTTTATGAACTTACAAATTTCAATAAAAATTTTGGCTTCTTGCTTAGATCAAGGAACTAAAGTCATTGTATGAAGTTGAGATACGAAAGTGTTGCGCCAAGTTTTCTAAAAATTACTCTCATAATAGTTTATCTCATGTTGACTTGGATGATTTTTATTCTGAATTAAGAATGTTGCAAATGACCCTACCAGATGAACCCATGTGTGCAATTAATATGTTTGAATTTGTTACAAATATAAATAGCTTTACCAATATCTCTATTGGTTATTGAATTTTATTTACTATATATGTGACTGTAGCTTCTACGGAATGAAGTTTTCTAAATTTCAAATTGCTATTTTTTTACTTGGGGTCAACAATGTCACAAGAGATATTGAAGGTCTATCCACTATATGCATGAGAAGGATCTATTGGACCAGAGTAATGTTGATGATATTATTAGTGACTTTGCATAAAAAAGAAGTGTTTATGTAATGCTGGAATATAATAAATTACTTCTAATTTTTTTTATAGAAGCCCCCCCTCCCTAGCATGCCCCTTCTGTGTGAGCTTTTACCGGGACCCTGGTGTGTTAGGATTGGCCTTGAGAGGGTAATGGCGTGGGGGTTCCTCCTCGGCAGCGCTGCTCAAATAGGGCATGCTCTGTGAGGTGGAGGCGAAAGCCTCAACATTGTCCATAAAGGAAGGAAAGGGAGAAGACGAAGGATGTTGTGGTGATGGCTTGCCGGAAAAGGGCAGGAGAAAGGGGTTGAGACTTGGCAGTATTTGGGTGGGATAGGGTGTTAGTAAAAAAATGCACATAGTACACTACTGAAAATAGAGCAATGATATGCGTATGCAATTTATTGCCCGATATGAGTATGACAAAAACAACGCAAGAATCCCTGTTGTTGATTATCATCATAGGACAAGGATCAAGTGAATTGGTGTTAGCCATGACAAATCATACTACCACAATAGCTATAGATTTCGTACGCAAACAATTTCCTATGACGACAAGCTCAGGAGGGGATTCATTACCTGAGAGTAGTACACGATCATCTGCTTCCATTCTTCCTCCTCGCGCTTTTTCCGCCGGCGTCGCCCATCTCACCAAAGAGTGATGGGAAGGTTAGGGGTTCCAGAGCTTCCGCCGCCGCCGCCGCCTTCCTAGGGTTTGGGATTTGGGTTAGATCTATTGGGAAATTTGTGTGGGGGTGGCAGGGGGTTAGGGAGTATGATTTAAATACCCATTGGACGAGTCTTTTTGCATAATTAAATAAAATGTGAGGGGGTTTTGCACAAAAAACATGCGGGTCAACCGGCGCCTGCCCCTCTCCCACCTAGTGGACCAGTGCCAAACCGATGGAGATCCTATGACTTTGCCCATCCTGACTTTGGGCATTGACAGGCGGGTCCTGCATCTGATGGGTCCCAAATCACAGTGACTTAAAGTCAGGGAAAAGGCATAAGGGTAAAGTTGGAGAATCTGCGCCCGTGCCGCACAAGGGCACCAAACATGCACTGCATATGATTGCAGGTGAGAGTAAACAATGTATTTTCATCTCATACACCCTCTTCTTTTTACCTTGGTCAAACTAGGAAATTTTTAAAATGAATCAAAATCTCTAGTTGTACAAGAAGATTAATGGAATCGGTTAAAAAAGGTAATATGATTATATTGGGATAAAGGATGGTTAGTTCATAAGGTGCGACACTGTATTCGGTTGAATATAGAAAAACTTCAAAAGGTAATTGTAGTGTTGCCCAACATCTGTTTAAAAATTAATCTTTATCTGGGAAATAAATGTAGTAGTTTTAGGAAATAAACTAGACACAAGCAGGCAAGGAACCACAACAGAAATTCCCTCACCAACACCTAAGAAGGTGAAATCTGTTAACCACACCAAATCCCTCGACAATCAGTTTAAGTTGAAACGAGTTGTTTTCAAAGAAAATAACATGAAAAGAAGAAGAGCATAACATGGAAGAAGATCATCTCTCGTGTCCTCTAGCCCTAGGTATAGCATCCACGAATCAATCTAACCAACAATACTGCTCTCCTCGAACCTACTTTTATTTTCAAAGAAAAGTCATCATGCTTAGCTCTATTACCTTCGTTCTAGAATACAGTCAGGGTTCATCTCGACCCAATTGCACGAATTATTATTATTAAGGAAATATAAAGTAGCTAGCTGACGAGCCGCACCGCTGATAGTGCAAAAAAAAATCTTAACCTTCTTGTCATCTGGTGCTTGACCCTCCTAGCTGAGGAGTAACACATCAACCCGACATGTATGTGTTGCTTGCGTACTAGCAACAACAATGGAGTTGCTGCATGTATTATTATTGATGCGTTCATAAGTTTCAGGGGAGCCAAAATATGACGACCCTACGTGTCGGCTTGCGGGCATTAGATCTAGCTGGGTACAAACCAGTTCTGATGATAAATTCTTCAGAGAATGGATGTCTATGGCATATTAGCATAGCAATTGACAGTTTTCTTCTAATTTATACTTCTATGTTCTCTTCTCCAGCATGTCACGAGCATCACAGGTTCTAGTTTACTCTTTCCTCCCTAGCACTTTCCATTACAGACCAAGCATACAAAGTGAACATGACAATCAAACTGAAAAAGTATGATTGTAACGCCCATTAGAAACATAATCACCTGTCAGTCTCTACAAATCATCACTACCGGTGAATTAGAGCTTCCTTCTGTAATGAACTCGAGCAGATCAATCTAATTCGATGCCTCTGTGTGATAATGCAAGCATATGATGTGAGTCCTCGGCAACCCTCTAGAATTGACTTCCTGCATGCATCTGATGAATTTGATGGTTAAGAAAATCGCATGGTTCGCAAACTAAAGAAAAATCAGCTGCAAATTCAGAGATGATAGTAGTTTTCCCACGTTCGAACTTTAAATTTATTCAGTACCCTAGTGTCGCACAAGATTATTCATAAAGATGTGTCTTTACATGATTCTCCAGGTATTCTTTCTAAATTTCTTAGGTAATCAGGTTCCAAAAAAGTTATTAGGGAATCAAATCACACTGGAATAAAGTATCAAAAGAAGCTCACATATCTAGTATTTTGTTTCCTTTATCTTCATAATACATGAGCAGTTCATTGATGTAATTGAGGGATAAAAAAATGGATCACCCCTCTTACAGAAATAACATCAATTAAATTCTAAGAACATGGAAGCCTACTAGGCAACAAGAACAAATGAAGTGAACACTACAGATCCTAAGAGGGATGCAGGTTCTGTGAATATTAACAATGCAGACACCAGAAAAAAGAGAGCAATAAATCTGAAACTGTGTCAAAACGGTGTTAACTAAATCCTTCATGAGCACTGTAGTTTACAGTTTGATCGTACCTTTTACTGATGTAGATCCTTTCATACCCAAGGAAACCAAGAGATCATGCGGCAACTGAACGTAAAAACGCAGGATTGGTCTTTGCCTTCGGCTTAACGAAAACTCCCCATAAGTAGTTCTCGCCATCTATCCCTGTTATCATGGTGGGAAATAAAAATAAAAAATAGAAGAGTCCATCAATTAAAAGAACATATTATGGGTGGTTGTCTTTTTCGTAGAAATCTAAATACAGAGTTAAAGCACTAACACTGAGAATCGGGTGGAAGCACTTCTGAGGAATATATCAATAACATCATGTCATCAATATAAGCCTTCATAACAAAATTGCAGTACGTTTCCAAGAGACGAGGATGCTTATTGTTACTACTTAAAATATCCACATAATGAAGGAACTATGAATATATGAATGCATGCTATAAACAAGGAAAAATATGCAATGGCACAAAAGCCAACTTTGTATTGTGACAATCAGAAACCTACCAGTCAAGTTCAGCAGAGAAAAATAATAAGGCAATGTCATTATAAATTGGAGAGCTTTCCTCAAAGGACTCTGGCCTGTAATTCATTCGAGGCAATATTTTCAATTGTATATCATTAGACATCTTCTTGGAGATATTACAAACTCTGGGTGACACTACAGATGGGAGGTATGCTTTAAATTGACCAAGGTTATAACTTTCTCCATCAAAGAGAAGAAAGCATCCCCTACAAAGCGAGGAATGTCAGAGCATAACAAAGGTAGTCACTGATTGATTACATCAGATATTCCAAAATATTGAAATTTAAATTGTGATGCTAGAAAACGGACAACATTAGACAACTGAAATCCATACTGATCATAGATACCAGTAGCACTTATTCTTATGAAGCTGAATTATAAAAACCTGACATTACGGCTAGCATATTAAGAAATGCCCTCATTTTGAAGGGTTCGTTGCATAGAAAACAAAATTTTTCCTATGATTGCAACTGCCAAGATCACATCTAGGAGATAACTTGTAACGGTTTGAGAAGGACTCACCCTCGAAGACCAAAAAGCTTTAACGAGAACGATTCTCGTGGGTGATGTAGTCGAACACTCGCCGACCTCAAGGTCGTGATGAAGACTTGACGCCACGAACGGGCAGCGTCTCCGTAGTCGGTCACACGTACAGATCAGTGACGACCTCCGCCCCTTGCTCCAGTTGGGCAGCGGAAGTAGTGGATCCTCGGGAACTCCAGCTGCACTACAACATAGTGGTGGTGGTGGTAGAGAAGATCTTGAGCAGGGCTTCGCCTAAGCACCGTACTCGTGAAACTGGATCAGCTAGCAAGGGGAGGAAGATGCCAACCAAAGGGCATATGAGAGATGGAGGAATTAGTGTGTAGAGGGGTCTCCACCCATCTATATATAGGAGGGGGAGGCAGCCCCCAAGGGGTAGCACGCCCCAAGAGGTGCCCCCACCTCTCCCCTCATCATGTGGGTGGACTCTCCACTCACAAAAACAAAGGGTCACACATTATTCCCATAACTTCCATAATTCTCCACTCAAAATTCCAAGAGTTTATCACATTAAAACACTTTTAATTATCTTGTTTAATGTCACTCAAATTAATGAACACTTCATTTAATGAGTACTTCATTGATGAACACTTCATTCAATGAACACATTAACAATTATCCCCTTGCACTATTTTGATATACCGAAACTATTCCAGCAGTTTTATCAAAACAGTCCATGTGCTGTCCAGTATATTCTCCGGCGTTCCGTATCCACTCAAACGCGTCAACGAATCCTTAAGTGTGTCACCCTACGGTTCGTGAATAAAATGGACATGACAGAGACTCTTCTCCGATCAATAATCATCAGAGGGATCTGGAGATCCATGATGACTCCCACTTACTCAACGATGAACTAGTGATCGTGTGAACCATTACTCCGTAACCAATTCCTTTTGTCTCGCGATATTTTACTTGTCCGAGATCCGATCATTTGGTATCTTCCATACCTAGTTTGATCTCGTTACCGACAAGTACTCTTTACTCGTTCCGTGATATAACATCCTCGTGAGCCAGTCACGTGCTTGCAAGCGATGTCAATGTGATATCACCGAGAGGGCCCAGAGTATATCTCTCCGTCATCTGGATGGACAAATCCCACTCTTGATCCACGAGCCTCAACTAACACTTTCCAAGTACCCAACGACACCTTTATAATCACCCTGTTACGGTGTGACGTTTGATGGAATCAAAGTACTCTTCCGGTGTCAGTGATTGACGTGATCTCATGGTCTAAGGATTAGGGTTACTTCGTGAAAGTTTGATACAGCAATAGAAACTTTGATGACATGATCGTATTGCTATAACTACTGTGGGTGTATGTTCATCACATCATTCTCCAATGATATGACCTTGTTATTAACGACATCCAATGTCAATGATCAGGAAACCTTGATCATCCGTTAATCAACAAGCTAGTATAAAGAGAGACATTACTAGGAACCTTTTCTTTGTTTATTAAACACACATGTATTAACGTTTCCGGTTAACACAATTATAGCATGAAAATAAACATTTATCATAAACATGGAATAAGATAATAACCACTTTATTATTGCCTCTCGGGCATATTCCCTTCAGTCTCCCACTTGCACTAGAGTCAATAATCTAGTTTGGTACTTGCGCATCCAACACCTATGGCATTCAGCTGTTATCCATACGCATTGCTAGTGGTAAACCTAATCTCCAGATCTGACACTTCAGGTCCGTGTGTATTTGCATTTCTTTGCGTCTCTACGCATCACTCATTCACTAATGAGATGGCATTGCATAAATTTGGTCCTCCGGTGAGACCTTAGTCCCTTGAGCTCAAAACATGTTGAATCTATTGTCATACAATAGATCTTCATAGTATTAGCCCGTTTTGAACTACACCTAGTTTTAGTTTGTCAAACAAACTTCTTGACACAAATGCCCTCCTTTGCTGCTGCTAGAGCAGTCATATACTTAGCCTTTCCTTGTAGTATTCGTTATAATGTCTTAACTTTGGAACTCATCCAAATCCATTTGAAACTATTCCAAATCTATCATGAAACTTTCTTCCATTACATTTTGCCACCTTAACATACCGCCAAAATTGAGATAAATTTAGATTGTATCTTGCGACAAAACTAGTATCAATGTAACACTTTACAATGACCTATTGTCCAACATACATAATATATATTCTTAGTCCTTCCAAAGCACGTAAGGATATCTTTACTATTGTCCAATGATCATCTTATGAATCATTCTGGTATATGCTCATAACATTTAGAGCATAGGACATTCTGGAATTGTACATATCATGGTGTACATGATTGATCAAATCATTCATGTGATTTTACTCACCAAGTGTCAAAACACTTGAATCTCGCTTCAACCTTTTCCATGCGGCAAGAACCTTTCTCGTCGTTTCCATATTGAACTTATTCAATATTTCATATATGTACTTCGGCCCAACCATATTAGCACCTCAATCTATCTATATAGACCATATTAGCCCAATATACTGGTTTTGCCCAAATCTTCCATTAAAATCAAATTTTCAATGAAACTTCACCCGTGTCAATAAAAGATACATCATTTCCAATCAACAATATGTCTTCTACATAATGTATTAGAAATATGTCTCAGCGCTCCCACTTAATTTCTTGCAAAATCAAGCATCTTCACCGTCTCTGATCAAACTAAACGTTTTAACAAGTTCATCATGATGAAGATTCCAACTCCGCGAATGCTTATTTCAACCATTGAAATTTGCATGCTATTTTAGCATCCTTTGAATTAACAGAACCCTTTGGACCGTGTCCTGTACACGTCCTAGGTAACCATTCTATTAGAAGAACGTTGTTCCGTTTGTTCAACTACCATATACAAAAACTAGCATATGTAGTGATTGCTACAATAATCCGTCCAGACTAAATATCGTTATGAAAGATCAAATCTTGTCATAGCCAACTCTTTGAACATAATCGTAAACCATTTTAACGATATGTCGAATATTTCATAGATGTGAGAACATCCACATCTGTTTCTTTATAGATCCAAACACGGTATCTGGAGGGTCTTCCAAGTTCAGAAACTTGGTTTCTCGTGTATGGAACTATCACGGATTTTATAGCTTCTAGCCATTTTGACGGAGTCAGGGCCCATCATTGCTTCTTTGCATGTAGTCGGTCCATTATTATCAAATAACAATGATTCAATCTCAAATCTTACTATTTGATCGATTATCCGAACTACGCAGTTCAATAGGAACTTAGATCGCCGTGACCACAACCTTTGGGACACGGGAGCCAAGAGCATTGCGGCCGCTTCCGGGACACTTTCCGGCGCTGCGCCACTTAGCACATAAAGCTTAGGTTCAACAACCTAATCGAAGTTCTACTGTCCTCCCACTTAACTTTTCGCAAAAATTCCTTCTCAAGAAACTTGATGCTCTTAGCCACAAAAAAAAAACTTTTGTCTTTAGTGTTATGGAGGAATACCCAACGGTTACTTTGGGATAACCTACAAAGACGTACTTTATCCGACTTTGGTTGTAAACATTTTACATATGCCTTGCATACCAAAATTTAAGAAAAGACAAATTGGGTTTTATCCCATTCCATAACTTATATGGTGTCATTTCAACGGATCTCGATGGCGCTCTTTTCAGTGAAAAGCGGTAGTCTCTAAAGCTTAATCCTTAAAATATAATGGCAATTTTATAAATAACACCTTTGATCCTTACCATGTCAAACAAGGTTTGATTACATCTCTCGAACACTTCATACTCCTATGGTGTTTCGGGAAATGCAAGTTTTGGAACGATTCCTAAACTCTCAGGCATTTGCTAAACTTTTAACTCAAAAAATCTTATTTTATGATCCAATCATAAACTCTTATTTTCTCGTTACAATGATTTTCACTTCATCTTGAAATTTATTTGAACATTTTCAAACATTTCATACTTCTTCCTTATCAAGTAAATATACACATATATCCACTCAAATCCTTGGTTAAAGTATATGAAGTTATAAGACCCACCACACACGGCTACACATAATGAACTATACACATCAACATGCATAATGTCCAATAAGTTAGTCGTCCGTCCTTCTTTGGCCTATGAACGGAGTTTCAATCATTTCTAGGAAATTCTTACAAGCGTCAGTTGATTCAAAATCAAAAGACTCCAAAATTCCACCAACATGGAGTTTCTTCATGTTATCTTTCCAATATGATTTAAACGGTGTTTCAATCATCTCTAGAAATTTCTCACAACCGTCAATTGATTCAAAATCAAAAGACTCCAAAATTCCATCACCATGGAGTTTCTTCATGTGTTTCTTTCCAATATGATTCAAACGGTGGTGTCACTCATAAGTGATCTTCTAATCATTTGTCTTGCGACATGTTTAGCATCAGTTATTATGGATGTGATTTCTCCAACAAGATTTATAGAGTTCATCCATCTTCTATGAATATGGTGATAATTTGAACAACTATTGTTCGTATAACACCAGAACAGAATAACAATTATTCAAATAAATCTTGAAGGCTAGGTTTAATTCCAACGATAAACACAATAACACTTTATTTTTTCCTTGATGAGAATCATCCCATATTCATTTGCTAGTTACTCAGGCCATTGCAACTCTTGTATTGCGTTGTTCCGTATGACACTTCATACCAACCAATCAGTATCCAATACTCAAGAATCACACTGTTTAACAAGCAATGAATATACCCATAACATGTATATCATCTATATACCCGAGCTGGACATTTCCAGTCTTTTCCTTTTTCTTTTCGCCAAAATATTTTTCAGATCCTCTTTCAGCAATTCCTTTCCTTTTTAGAAGAATTTATCAACATCACTTGTGGCACCATTCATATGACACATAATCCAAAGTGTGTTAGTCAAATACTAACACCCTTTGATTCTCACTTTGATGTAGATCACCGTCATCAAATGTTTGGTGTTCTTCCAAATTCCATTCTTTAGTAATCTTATAGTGTAGTAAACATTTTACCTACATCTTCCATTCATCCTATCATGACAAATTTCATGACAAAACTACCATAGCTCATAGGGACAAACTGTGAGTACAATATTAGTTCCCAAAACCCTTTTGAGAGATTAGGACACATAGTGTCTCCAACCTTCACAAATTCTCATACAATATGAGAACATGTTTCTCACTAAATTTTACTCTATCACATTGCAACTAAACATTGTTTCAGATATCGCTATATCTTCCACACATGATAGTTTCTGAAACAATCCTTTCAGCTCCTAGATAACCTTGATAATAACAAACAACATTTGAATATCAAGGATCATGGAGGCAAGTGTGATACTTAGACACTAACACTGAAATTGTTACTCTCGATTTAATACACATTATTAAACTTCATGGAGTAAGCAAGGTTTGCTAAAGTTTGCAATAAGACTTTAAACTTTAGATTGACACTCAAACAATACGGTACCAGTCCATAAAGTTAAATATCCAGAATTCTATAGTTCTATTATCTCAATTATAGCTAAGCGCAAAGGTAGTAAACAAATGCCAATGACTACAACGAACTATGCAAATTCACTTTGATTTAGTTCATGATAAAATGAGTTCATCTAACTCCCACTCAAAAACAACATCCCTCGAGTCGTCTTTGGTGATTACACGAACCAAATTCACTACACCACGACCGATCATCACGTGAGGCGGTGTAGCTGCAATGGGGAGCATCTCAATATGGTTCATCATATCATCCATATGACTCGTGCTTAACCTTTCGGTCCATGTTCCGAGGCCATGTCTGTACATGCTAGGCTCGCCAAGTAGAACCTTAGTATTTGCATGTGTTTCAAGGCCATGTCTGTACATGCTAGGCTTGAAAACACCCGTTGTATGCGAACGTAGAGTCTATCACACCCGATCATCACGTGGTGTCTCGAAACGACGAACTTTCTTAACGGTGCATACTAAGGAAGAACATATAATTATCTTGATATTAAGTGAGAGGGATCATCTTATAATGCTACCGAAGCGATCATGATCGTAACTAAGCAAAATAAGATGCATAAAAGGATAAACATCACATGCATGGATAATGTGATATGATATGGTCCTTCTCGCATTAGATCTCCATCTTGTGCGTCTTGGTATGATCTCCATCATGCCACCGGCGCGGCACCAAGGTCCATGGCGCCACCACCATGGTCGTCCTTCTCCATTACAATATATCTCATGGATATATCTACAGCACGCAGGCCTTAAAAAGGAAAAACACAACCATATGGCTCCTGCCGGTTGTTTACAATAAATCTCATTTCATACAACAATTTTGTAACAATGACCATATCACATCACATGCCCTGCAAAAACAAGTTAGACGCTTCTAAATTATCTTTGCAAATTTTACGTGGTTTTGGGCTTCCTAGGAAAGAACCGATCTTACCTACGGACAAGAACCACAACGTTGATTCGCTAGTTGTTTCTTTTCATCCCTTTCCAGGGCCCTCCGTTGCAAATGCCATATCACTAATGTTAGAGAAACTGACACCCCCAAAGCCACTTTATACGGTACAAGCCGTATGTCAAGCGTGACACGCAATCTGCGCTTAGGGCCGCTTCAATCCAACATTGACGCAATATGAACAAGTGCACAAAAGAGGGTAACAACTAGAGGATCAACGCCCACATCTCTATGTGTTCTAACCGTACAAAGCATCTACGCATAGACGAGGCTCTGATACCACTTAAGGGTTCGTTGCATAGAAAACAAAATTTTTCCTACGATTGCAACTGCCAATATCACATCTAGGAGATAACTTGTAACGGTTTGAGAAGGACTCACCCTCGAAGACCAAAAAGCTTTAACGAGAACGATTCTCGTGGGTGATGTAGTCGAACACTCGCCGACCTCAAGGTCGTGATGAAGACTTGACGCCACGAACGGGCAGCGTCTCCGTAGTCGGTCACACGTACAGATCAGTGACGACCTCCACCCCTTGCTCCAGTTGGGCAGCGGAAGTAGTGGATCCTCGGGAACTCCAGCAGCACTACAACATAGTAGTGGTGGTGGTAGAGAAGATCTTGAGCAGGGCTTCGCCTAAGCACCGTACTCGTGAAACTGGATCAACTAGCAAGGGGAGGAAGATGCCAACCAAAGGGCATATGAGAGATGGAGGAATTAGTGTGTAGAGGGGTCTCCACCCATCTATATATAGGAGGGGGAGGCAGCCCCCAAGGGGTAGCACGCCCCAAGAGGTGCCCCCACCTCTCCCCTCATCATGTGGGTGGACTCTCCACTCACAAAAACAAAGGGTCACACATTATTCCCATAACTTCCATAATTCTCCACTCAAAATTCCAAGAGTTTATCACATTAAAACACTTTTAATTATCTTGTTTAATGTCACTCAAATTAATTAACACTTCATTTAATGAGTACTTCATTGATGAACACTTCATTCAATGAACACATTAACAATTATCCCCTTGCACTATTTTGATATACCGAAACTATTCCAGCAGTTTTATCAAAACAGTCCATGTGCTGTCCAGTATATTCTCCGGCGTTCCGTATCCACTCAAACGCGTCAACGAATCCTTAAGTGTGTCACCCTACGGTTCGTGAATAAAATGGACATGACAGAGACTCTTCTCCGATCAATAATCATCAGAGGGATCTGGAGATCCATGATGACTCCCACTTACTCAACGATGAACTAGTGATCGTGTGAACCATTACTCCGTAACCAATTCCTTTTGTCTCGCGATATTTTACTTGTCCGAGATCCGATCATTTGGTATCTTCCATACCTAGTTTGATCTCGTTACCGACAAGTACTCTTTACTCGTTCCGTGATATAACATCCTCGTGAGCCAGTCACGTGCTTGCAAGCGATGTCAATGTGATATCACCGAGAGGGCCCAGAGTATATCTCTCCGTCATCTGGATGGACAAATCCCACTCTTGATCCACGAGCCTCAACTAACACTTTCCAAGTACCCAACGACACCTTTATAATCACCCTGTTACGGTGTGACGTTTGATGGAATCAAAGTACTCTTCCGGTGTCAGTGATTGACGTGATCTCATGGTCTAAGGATTAGGGTTACTTCGTGAAAGTTTGATACAGCAATAGAAACTTTGATGACATGATCGTATTGCTATAACTACTGTGGGTGTATGTTCATCACATCATTCTCCAATGATATGACCTTGTTATTAACGACATCCAATGTCAATGATCAGGAAACCTTGATCATCCGTTAATCAACAAGCTAGTATAAAGAGAGACATTACTAGGAACCTTTTCTTTGTTTATTAAACACACATGTATTAACATTTCCGGTTAACACAATTATAGCATGAAAATAAACATTTATCATAAACATGGAATAAGATAATAACCACTTTATTATTGCCTCTCGGGCATATTCCCTTCACATTTTAATAATCAACTTGGCACAGACGGAGTCATAGAGTTTACACAGGGACATAATTCTAGCCTGCATAACAAGTTTTTCTGCCACCTAATAATTTGCCAAATATATTTGGTTGCTAAGCAAGCTAATATACTGTAGCCTTCATGACAAAACTGTTTTGCATGTTTAAAAGAAGAGGATTCTTCTTGTAAAAACTTCAAATATACAAAGGTATGGATCATAATGATTGTAAGAATGCGTGCTATAAACAAGGTCAAGTATGCACTAGCACAAAAGCCAATTTTTGTACTGAGACAACAATGATAAACTTACCAGTTATATTCATTAGAGAAAAATTACAAGGCAATGTCGTCATAAACTGGAGAGATTTTATCAAAGGTCTTTGGCCAGTAATTCATTTGAGGAAATATCTTCAATCATATATCATTAGGCATCTTCTTGGCGATATTATACACTTTGGATGATACTACAAATGGGAGGTATGCTTCAAATTCATCAAGGTTAAAGCTTTCTCCATCAGAGATGTAATGCCCCAGGTTTGGCATAAACCTTGGGCGTTATAGTTTATGCCAAACCTAGGGCATTACAAGAGAGAAGAAAGCATCCCCTTACATAATCTTAGGCATGTTAGCACATAACAAATGTTGTGATTCTAGAGAACATACAACTGGAATCCATGTTGCTCATAAGAGACCAACAACATTTATTCCTATGAAGCTGAATTATGAGACCCAATATTACGGGTAGCATATTAAGATGTACTCTCACTTTAATAATTAACTTGGCATCGTCACATAATATTAGAGTAAGAACTTCACATGGACTTAATTCATGCAATCATCTGGTCATGCCTAGATGGACATCCTTGCATAAATGAGGGTGTTATGTGACTTGGTCTCTTCGACAACAATAAAGAGGGGATACCGAGTGGACATATTGCACATGGTTTCTCAAATACACAAGCATCATGAACCTAAAATTGCAATTCCGCATAAAAGGAATGAATCCAAATGGCTATCACATTCAGTCAGGTTAAGAATTATTTTCCTCATGAAACATAACCTTGTATCTTTTACTAATCTTACTTTGCTAGGAAGAATAATCAATTCTATTTGGGATATTGCTAGGCAAGTCCATTTGTTTTCTTAGGAAAACATAAAATTTAAAATGTGATTTGCATTTTTTCATGAGGTGAATGTTTTTTATATAAGGTTCGAGTGGATTTAATTATGAAATTGATTTCGAACATTTTTCTGTTGGAATCACGGAGCTCTTCTGCCCCTACCCAATTTTCCAAATATCAATAGTTCTTAAGCAATAAATAATCAGTCAAAATTAGAGCCACAAGGTCTGTGTTTTCCCATAATAAACCATCTACAACTACATGAAAAATGGAAGCAAAAACCCTATGGGAATCATATTAGAAGCATATTTATCTTTTAATATCATTGGGTTTATATGTTGCTCATATATGTTTTATTAAGAAAGCATGAATGGATTGATCATTGCAAGTTGAATTGATCCATACTCGTTGATATAAAAATGTATAAACAAAGAGTCCATATTACTCACTTCCAACAGATTGTTACTGGTGGAGGGCGTCTTACATACTCTATACTTGGGCTAGTGAACACTGGTATGTCTATATTATTATGAAGACTCCTAGTTTCAGAACCGCATCCAATGTCAGCATATGGTGGCACTATAAAAATAGAACATAATATGTTAGCACTTCAAAATGGACTATAATAACCATTGGAATACTCCCTCCATCCTTGATAGAGTGTACTTCAAACTTTGTGGGAAAGTCAAACTTTTTAATTTTTGACCATGACTATATAAAAATACATCAACATTTATACCACCAAATTAGTATCATTAGATTCATTATAAAGTATATTTTTATTATATAATTATTTGATTTCATAAGTATTGTTATATTTTTGTGTAAACTCGGTCAAAGTTTGAAATAGTTTGAATCCCCAAGAAAGTTGGAAGTACACTCTTTTAAGGACGGAGGGTGTAGTCCGCTTAAATCCTAAAATTCTATCTGTCACAAGACTAATACATATATTACTTGTAAATCCAAGAATAAGAATATATGCAAGTGAATGCTTGTCAAGAATAATCATTCTTTTTAATTTTGCGCGAAGCCAAAATAATAATAATCATTCTACTTTCACACAAAATGTTTATTTATCAAGAAGTATAGTATTAAATAACAAGCAATCGCGAATTTACCTAAAGCATTGATTGTCATTTTCCCTCTAGGTTGGTCGCCTACCGAGGAGTTGCATTTTCCTTTATCTGTTAGACTAGCTACATTTCCTTATTTAACTTGACATTGAGGCTGAAGGTCAATTTTTTTACTTTTCCTTTTGTTCCGTATGAAATCATAGGAATCGTTGCATCTGTTTTTCAAACATGATGTCTTTATGGTCTATAACATTTTGATAGAAATAACAACTATATGTTCTAAACACTTAAAGATATGACACTACTAGATGTGTGAAAATACCTGACTGTACTTTTTTTTCTCTTCTTCATATCCTCCACTTCTATCTAGTTTTGATCTGCAACAATGTATTGGTGTAAGGCAAACGCTTTATTATAACTCATACTTCTCGACTGCTTCATACTAAGAGGAAATACATGACATACCTGACAACTAGATGATATGCACTTCATACTTGGAGGAGATTTAGCATGAACCTGTCCACTGTATGCTGTGCACTTCATAGTTGGAGGATATGTAGGAAGGGCCTGACTACTGGGTGATATTCCCTTCATACTTGGCGGACATGGTGGATGAACAAGTCCACTAGGTGATATGCACTTCATTTTCTGTGGAGTGTGTGTACGTCGCACAACAAGTGCTGACCAATTATGAGCTGCTGGCAGACTCAACAGTGATGGTTCTTCAGTGGATAAACCATGATTAGGTAGGAGATGAACTTAGTAATAGAATGAAATAATTACTGATGTTTGTAAAATATTGTTATTTTTTACCTTTAATAGGACTTGTGGCATCATTAGCCTTTTTTCTGCATTCATAGCAACACCATTCACCAATAATGTCAAATTCCGCCACCTCCAAGCAATAACTAAAAAAGGAAAAAAAGGAAGGGGGAAATTTAGCGAGGTAGATAAAAGTTCCATCTTTGGAAAGATCGAAGCATTCATACATACAAACTAAAAAAATATGGTTAAAAGGTGGCACACTTTCTGAGTGCTTAACATCTAAGCAAAGGTGAAAGTTAAACATTGTTAAGAAGGAAGTATACCGGTGTTGGAAGGCATTGAATTGGGTGCACTTTACCATGGTGTCTTGGTTGTGTCAACTTCCACACAGCTCACACACTTTCGAGGGTTCCTGGTCCTGTAGGTAAGCAAAACTATCATCATGCAGGAAATCGGAGGCATAACCGCAAATAATCATGCAAGAACCACAACATTAAGCAACCTCCTTGCCTGAATCGGGTTGAAATAAATAAGATGAAGGAAACTAAGGAACCACGCCCGAAATCATGCCCTAACCAATAAACACTCTGGCATGTGAAATTCGTTCCTCTTGCACAACGATTTTGCAGCAAAAAGCAAGAATTTGTGAATGTGCGAGGGGCCAGCGTCAGCCCTGTGCAAGGCCCGGTCAAGGTATGTTTCATATGTGTATAGGAAATATTATGTAGGTCAGGTGCGACCAATCCAGGCAGTGTCCACTCATCAAAGAGAAAATAAAAATGAACGGATCGCAGGTTGCCTCCTCCTCTTCTCTCAATTAATGACTTATCGTTGCTCGTTCATGTTCTTCATCGAGACTTCCGTACGTTTGGCCGGAATTAATGGAGGAGAAAATTACGGTGTTGATTCTCAACAGAGCCCTCCTCAATTTTCAACGGCCATTGAAATCCCTTTTATATTGCTAGGTTTATTTCTTTTGCCCCATCTGATTTGGCTCTATCTAATTCTACATAGTCCTTTCGTGGTCCCATTCGGCCATTCCCTAGAGGCTTGAGAGGAAAAGGGACACTAGAAGGTGTCCAACGGGAACAAAAAAATTGCATCTATCACATCCTCCAAGATCAAGGCAACGAGGGGATTGCTGAGGTGGATTTGGATTCATTTCATTCTCTTGGGGAAGATATCACAATAGACAATAAGCAACCAATCAACCCAGTCTTGATACTCCAGGTGCTTTTATTTTTTTGACACTAAGGAGATCAAATGGGAGGGAAGGTGAGAACTAAAGAGAGTAGGTGTGTGAGATCGATGGAAGGAGAAGATTTGGTGAGGGGCAAAGAGAAAGAGGTGAGAGCGTCTCAGACTTTTCTTTTTGATGATTCATGTACAACACTCTCTGTTACACATATACTAACCCCTGATAGCCTTGGCCCACTTACCACATACACACTAACGAAGACTAAGTCGCATCAGCCGTCTATAGGGCTAGGTCTTATTATTTTGGGACAATTGCATTTTTGCCCTTAGTTCTGCCAGGTCGTGGGTTTTTCCCTTACTTTTCGGCTCTGCGCAGTTTTGTCCTTATATTAGTCCCTCGGGTCATTCAAACACCTTTTGACTGGTTGACCAATAATTTGAGAAATTATAATAAATTCATGTGAACTCAGAAAAAATGCAAATAAGATATCAAATTGTTCATAAAAATATTACCTTTATGTGTATATCATTTGCATACATGAAAATAGTAATGTTTAAACTATCCAAGGTTACTAATGTAATTAACATTATTAAACATAAAAATGTATAAACAATGAAAAAATGATATGCAAATGTAGGTGATGTTTACTAACCATTCTAATATCTTATTTGATTTTTTTAATTCGCATGAACTTGTTATGAATTTTGAAATTAATGGTCAAAATCATTTGAAAATCCATAACAACTTCATATCTATTCAAAAAAATGCAAATAAGATATCAGAATCTTCACAACATATCACCTACATTTGCATGTCATTTTTAATCATGAAAATGTTTTGTTTAGGCCTTTTATGTTTAATAATGTTAATAACATTATAACCTCAGGTAGTTTAAATATATTTTTTTTCCTGAATACAAATAACATGCACGTAAAGGCAATGCTTTTCTGAATTTTTTGATATCTTATTTGCATTTTTCTGAGTTCATATGAATTTGTTATGCATTTTTAAAGTATCGGTAAAACGATCAAAGGGCGTTCGGATGACCTCAAGATATATCTAAGGGCAAAACTGAGCAGAGCCGAAAAGTAAGGGCAAAACCCACGGGCTTGCAGAACTAGGGGAAAACATGTAATTGTCCCTATTCTTTTTATCCTGGCATCGCGTCTGGCTCTCCAGACCTTGCTATCTGTCTCCACTTCTGGACTGACAGAAGGGAAGCGCGTGACATTTCTCCCTCCTTTAGATGGTTCATCACCATTGATGCCAGGTGTTGGAAAATGATTCCTAAGCACATGATAGTCCTCCAAGGTTGCGCTCGATGTCAACAAAGTAGACGAGTGAACCAACGTACACTTGTGGAATTGCATTGTTGCCTTTCTTCACTAGGCGACGTTCAAAGATCACGTGTGGGCGCAACATGCTATTGGTGAGGTCGGGAGGAACAAACAGCTTGGTGAAGATTGGAGTATGGTCTGAAGTGAAGGGATTCAATAGGGAGGCGTGGAATACTGGATTAATCTTGATGTCCACTGGAAGCTCGATCTTGTATGCCAGTGTTCCGACGCGAGCGTTGACCTTGTAAGGGCCGAAAAACTTGTACTCCAACTTCGGGTAAGGTTTATTGATGACTGAAGATGTGGACATAAGGTTGAAGCTTCATGTGATGCTGAGCTCGAAGGAGGTGTGCCTTGAGAATTTATGTGAACTGTTGATGCTCCGTGGCAACCTCTTGCAGCCTGTCTGGCATCTTGGCGTTGAATAGGTTGGGCAGAGCGCCAAAATTTATCTCAACACTATAGAGTGCCTTGAATTGCGATCAACCAGAGCTATGGTGGAGAATGTTGTACAAAAATTCAGCCATCGTCAGCCACCGCTTCCAGCACCGAGGTGTGTCGCGCACTGCGCAATGCAGGTATAGAGCTCCAATACAAGCATCGGTAAACTCATCCACTCTGGTGTTCCATTTGCAGGTGGTACATAGTGGTATACACGAGTTTGGTGCCGATGAGCGAGAACAACTCCCTCCACAAAGAGCTTGTGAATATTTTTTCCCGATCCGAGACAATTGGCTCAGGAATATTGTGTTTCTTGATCATTGTGTCTACAAAAGAGTGCACCACTTGAAGAGCAGTGAAAGTATGTTGTAATGACATGAAGTGTGCATACTTGGTCAGGCGGTCGACCATCACCAGGATGAAATCTGCGCCGTCAGAACGAGAAGGTCTTTGATGAAGTCCATGGCGACATAGCTCCATGTGCGCCGAGGAATAGGCAGCGATTGCAGAGTGCCCATTGGGTATTTGAGTTCGTCTTTCACCTGCTAGCAGACTGCACATTTCTTGAAAAATTCTTCGATGTGAAGCTTCATGTTTGGTCATTAAAATATAATATTCACGCACAGGTTGGTAGCGCAGTTGCCAGAGTGACCATCCACTGTTGAAGCATGAAGCTCTTTGATAAATCTAGTATGCAGGGCTATACATTGTCCCCAATCCACAACCGATCTTTCAAATTGATCATGACTATGTCCAATGCATGCCCTTCATCATCTGGACTGCACAACAAGTGCTTGTACTAATGTTGTTGTGCACGCATCAATGGAGGAACTGCGCACTTCCAGAATCAAAAGGGTTGATATTCTGAAACAACGAGATCTTCAGTATATGACCAGCACGAGAGAGCGAGTCTGTTGCGGTATTGTCCACCCCATGATGGTACTTGAATGTGAATCAAAGGCCTATCGGGTTTTTTCGTGGCCTTGAGTTGCAGGTCAAAGCCCACATGCTGCTCACCCAAAGTACAAATGCTCTTATGGTCAGATAGAATGGTTAAATCCCCACACTACGAATATTAATGTCGGTGGTCAATGGCCATCATAGAGGACAAGAATTCCAATTTGTAGATCGATATATAGCTTGTAGTTTTGGATGCCCAATGAGTGGTTGAGGAAAATGATCGGGTGACCCTGCAGCATCAACACTATACCAATGCATGTGTCACAAGCGTTTGTTTCCATAGTGAATGGTAATGAAAACTCTCACATGGTAGATACCATTGTAGAGATCATCACATGTTTGAGCAGCTGAAATATTGTTGTTGCTTCCTCTGACCAATGGAATCCTTTCTTTCTCAGTAATACTATCAAGGGTTTTGTGATGATGCTTTAATTGCACACACAATTGTGACAATAGATGGTCAGGCCAAGGAAATCCCTGAGCTCAGTTAGGGAAGTATCTTGTGGCCACCGACTAATAGCAACAATTTTCCCAGTTTCTGTGGCTACACCTTCAACACAGATAACATGGCCGAAGTAATTGATCGACGGCCTAGCGAAAGAGCACTTTGATCGCGTGGCAAAGAGCTGGTGTTGGCGTGAGGTGTTGAAAACCGGACGAAAATGATACAACGGTCGTCGAAGGATGCACTATACACTAGGATGTCATCCAGAAAGATGATGACAAACTTGCGCATCACTAGAAAAATGATAGAGTTCATTAGGCATTGAAATGTGACCGGCACATTCGTGAGTCCAAACGGCGTCACCCAAAACTAAAAGTGGTCCTGGTGCGTATTAAATGATGTCTTGGCCTTATCATTCCTCACATTCTTATTTGGTGATAATGACATGGAGATCGAGCTTGGAGAAATAGCATGCCCCAGACAATCCATCGAGGATCTTGTTGAAAATTGGCATAAAAATTTGTTTTTTACAATGATGTTGTTCAAGCAGCTGTAGTCGATGCAGAACCACCAGGTGTAATCCTTCTTTTTGACGAGCAGCACTGGAGCGGCTAATCGGCTCAGGAACATAGTGATGAATATGATGGTGATCATCTACATGATATGTCTCTCTATATCGTCCTTTTGGTATGGAGATTAGCGGTAGGGGCACACATTCAAAGGGGACACGCCCGTCTCTAGAGGAATTGCATGATCGAACACGTGGTGTGGTGGTCTAGAGGAATTGCATGATCAAACACGTGGTGTGGTGGTATCATCGTGGGCTCCAGATGTAAGCCATGAAGAGCAAATGTCTCCACTTATTCGATAGTTAATATTTTTGAAAAATAGAAGAGTTCTTTGTAGGCTTCTTGAAGGTATACGACACGTCTAGTTTGGGTCTTTATAAGGAATTGTTTGATGCACTGGAGTTGTTTGGTTTAGATATTGATGATATGAGGAGACAAGGTTACGATAATGGTTGTAAAATGAAAATTAAATGGAAACACCATGGTGGTACAAAATTATTATTTTATATAACTCTAAGAGCTTTGTATATGACATGAACTTGTCATAGCCTTAATCTCACCAATTGGCATGGAAAATTCGTTTGGTAGAGCTATTGCAGTTTCTGGAATTGTGCAGTGAATTTATACTTTATTTTCAATTTCAACAAAAATATGGAAGTTCTCCTTGTCCGTGTTCCAAAATTCACTCTAATTTTTTTCTAATACTCGGTGGGAGAGCAGAACTACAAGTGTCCAGGCTATTAGATATCAAGCTCCTCAATTAAGGCAAGCTTTGTTGAATTGTCTAAATCTGTATCGCAAGACAAGGAGTGATGCAAAATATAATATGAGTTGGTTTTAATTTTGAGTTTTTACGATGATAATTTGGCATGACATCTTATTTTCTGTAAATTTGGTGAGCCAAAAGTTGCAATTCCCACCATGTGCATCGACTCAACCTTGCAACTAATCCAGGGTAGGATGAA
The DNA here is from genome assembly GCA_950022295.1 of Bromus sterilis. NCBI lineage: Eukaryota > Viridiplantae > Streptophyta > Magnoliopsida > Poales > Poaceae > Bromus > Bromus sterilis. The sequence goes on from OX465595.1 coordinate 439,025,361, forward strand.
ATATTGTGATAAGTATAGAAGTGAAGGGTTTCATCTAGTTTGAACATTGTCAAAGGAATTGCAACCGATATGGATATACATCAATTATTTCCAATAAAACAACATGTAATAGGAAGAAGCAATTTGATGAAACTAGTGATGTTGATAATAATTAAGAGATTCTCTAGCAGCAGCAAAATATTTTTGAAGTGAATTTCATTTTTGTTATGGCGGACCGGGAAAATATTTTTGTTGAAAAATAAATTTTATGAACTTACAAATTTCAATAACATTTTTGGCTTCTTGCTTAGCTCAAGGAACTAAATCATTGAATGAAGTTGAGATACGAAAGTGTTGCACCAAGTTTTCTAAAAATTACTCTCATAATAGTTTATCTCATGTTGACTTGGATGATTTTTATTCTGAATTAAGAATGTTGCAAATGACCCTACGAGATGAACCCATGTGTGCAATTAAGATGTTTGAATTTGTTACAAATATAAATAGCTTTACAAATATCTCTATTTCTTATTGAAATTTATTTACTATATATGTGACTGTAGCTTCTACGGAATGGAGTTTTCTAAATTTAAAATTGCTAAAAAATTACTTGAGGTCAACAATGTCACAAGAGATATTGAAGGTTTATCCACTATATGCATGAGAAGGATCTATTGGACCAGAGTAATGTTTTTTTAATGTTTACTGTGAGGCAACAACCGCACAGTATTTTATTTTCAGAAATTCCACAAGGAGTCGAACCCAGGACCTGGCGTGCTACTAGGTTTGCTGCAACCACTAGGCTACATGCCCGTTCGCGACCAGAATAGTGTTGATGATATTATTAGTGACTTTTCATAAAAAATAAGTGTTTATGTAATTGCCGGAATATAAGAAATTGCTTCTAAACTTTTTTTATTTATAAAGCCCCCCCTCCCTAGCGTGCACCTTCTGTGTGAGCTTTTACCGGGACCCTGGCGTGTTAGGATTGGCCTTGAGAGGGTAATGGCGTGGGGGGTCCTCCTCGGCAGTGTTGCTCAAATAGGGCATGCTCTGTGAGGTGGAAGTGAAAGCCTCAGCATTGTCCATAAAGGAAAGGGAGAAGACGAAGAATTTTATGGTGATGGCTTGCCGGAAAAGGGCAGGTGAAAGGGGTTGAGACTTGGGAGTATTTGGGTGGGTTAGTGGCGCTAGTAAAAAAATGTCCATAGTACTCTACCGAAAATAGAACAATGATATGTGTATGCAATTTATTGCCTGATATGAGTATGACAAAAACAACGCAAGAATCCCTGTTGTTGATTATCATCATAGTAAAGGATCAAGTGAATTGGTGTTAGCCATGACAAATCATACTACCACAATAGCTACAGATGGCGTACGCAAACAATTTACTATGACGACAAGCTCAGGAGGGGATTCATTACCTGAGAGTAGTACACGATCATCTGCTTCCGTTCTTCCTCCTCGCGCTTCTGGCCGTCGGCGTTGCCCATCTCACCAAAGAGTGGACGACAGGGTTAGGGGTTACGGATCTTCCGCCCCCGCCTCCGCCTTCCTAGGGTTAGGTATTTGGGAGAGATCTATTTGGAAATTTGGGGGGGGGAGGGAGTTAGGGAGTATGATTTAAATACCCATTGGACGAGTATTTTTGCATAATTAAATAAAATGTGAGGGGGGGTTGCAAAAAAACATGTGGGTCGACCGGCGCCTGCCCCTGTCCAACCTACTAGACCAGTGCCACACCGGTGGAGATTCTATGACTTTGCCCATCCTAACTTTGGGACATTGACAGGCGGGTCCTGCATCTGATGGTTCCCATTTCACAGTGACTCAAATTCAGGGAAAAGGCAGAGGGGTAAAGTCAGAGAATCTACGCCCGTGCCACACTAGGGCACCAAACATGCACCGCACATGATTGCAGATGAGAGTAAACAATGTATTTAGATGTCATACACCCTCTTCTTTTTACCATGGTCAAACCAGGAATTTTTTTAAATGAATCAAAATTTCTAGTTGTACAAGAAGATTAATGGAATCGGTTAAAAAAGGTAATATGATTATATTGGTCCGAAGGATGGTTAGTTCATGAGGTGCTGCACTGTATTAGGTTGAATATATAAAAACTTCGAAAGGTAATTGTAGTGTTACCCAAGATCTGCTTAAAAAATAGTCTTTATTTGGGAAATAAATGTAGTATTTTTAGGAAATAAACTAGACACGAGCAGGCAAGGAACCACAACCGAAATTCCCTGACCAACACCCAAGAAGGTGAAATCTGTTAAGTACGCCAATCCCCCGGCAATCAGTTACGTTCAAACGAATTGTTTTCAAAGAAAATAATATGAAAAGAAGAGGCGCATAGCATGGAAGAAGAGCATTTCTCGTGTCCTCTAGCTCTAGGTAGCTTCCATGAATCAATCTGACCAACAATACACCTCTCCTCAGCCCTCATTTTATTTTCAAAGAAAAGTCATCATGCCAGCTTTATTTCCTTCGTTGTAGAATACGGTCAGGGTTCGTCTCAGCCCAATTGCACGAATTATTATTACGGAAACATAAAGTAGCTAGTTGACGAACCGCACCACTGACAGTGCAAAAAAATCTTAACATTCCTGTCATCTGGTGCTTGACCCTTCTAGCTGAGGAGCAGCACATCAACCCAACATGTATGTGCTGCTTGCGTACTAGCATCAACAATGGGGTCGCTGCATGTATTATTATTAATGCGTTCATGCGTTTCAGGGGAGCCAAAATGTGACGACCCTATGTGTTGGCTTGTGGGCATCAGATCCAGCTAGGTACAAACCATTTCTGATGACAAATTCTTCAGAGAATGGATGTCAATAGCATATTATCATAGCAATTGACATTTTTCTTCCTAATTTATACTTCTATGTTCTCTTCTCCAACATGTCACTAGCATCACATGTTCTAGTTTACTATTTCCCCCCTAGCACTTCCCATTACAGACCAAGCATACAGAGTGAACATGACAAACAAAAAAGAAAAGAAAAAGAGGATGATTGTAACCCCGTTACAAACATGATCACATGGCAGTCTCTACAAATCATCACCACCGGTGAATTAGAGCTTCCTTCAGCAACGAACTCCGGAAGATCAACTTAATTTGATGCCTCTGTGCCATAATGCAAGCATTTGCATGAATGGTCCTCCGATTTTTCGTTGTCAATTTAACATTGGAGGTTATGTACTTCCATACTACAATCACTAATTCTTACATAGTCAAGCAAAGCATCAAAACTACAAAAACTACCATTCGAGGGATCTCCAAGAAACCTCTCCATGTTCCAGATTGCGGCAATAAATCCTATTATAAACTGGCATTTCATAACTTCATACCATAGAAAAGTCAAATTTCGTAATATTGGGAAAAATTAAAGCAAGACCAATACTTTTTAAAATCTCAATATGTTTGCACCCTACTTAATATATACATCCAGGATAGTAAAAACAAATGCATCTAGGGCAAACACCACAGTAGGTGTTATATCAAGTTGGTCATCTTTAAGCTAATAGATAATAATATCATATTAAAAAAGTATCAAAAGAGCTGACTGCTACACATAGCTAGTATGTATTCCCTTTATTTTCATAATACACGGCAATTCATTGAAGTAGTCCAGGAAAAAAAGCTCACCCAGCTTACAAAGATAAGAGTGATTAAATTCTAACAACATGCAAGCCTACTAGGCTATACGGACAAATGAAGCGAACATGAGAGATCCTATGAGGATTGCATATTCTGTGAAATAATAATGTAGACACCAGAAAAGAGAGCAAAAAATCTACCAAAACTATGTGAAAACTGTATTAACTAAATTTTTTATGGACACCACAATTTGCAGTTTGCTCGTACCTTTTACTGCAAGAGGTCATGCGACCAGTGAACCTAAAGGCGCAGGATTGCTATTTCCCTTTGGCTTCACAAAGGCTCCCCATAGGTAACTTAATACGTCTATCCCTGTTACCATGGTATGAAATTAGCACACCACTAATAAAATCAGTCACCGCATTTTATTTTTGTACCCAAACATATATGCAATACGAATTAGATGAGTTCGTAAAATAAAAGTAGCATATTATGGGTGGTTCTATTTCTGTTAGAAATCAAAAATACAGAGTAAGAGCACTAACTCTGAGAATCAGGTGGAAGCACTTCTGAGGAATATATCAACAACATCATGTCATCAATATATGCCTTCATGAAAAATCTGTTGTGCATCTTAAAAGAAGAGGATTCTTCTTGTAAAAACTTCAAATATACAAAGGAATGGCGGACAATAATTGTAAGAATGCATGCTATAAACAAGGTCAAGTCTGCACTAGCACATAAGACGATTTTGTACCGAGACATCAATCATAAACTTACTAGTTATATTCAGTAGAGAAAAATAACAAGGCAATGCCGTCATAAACCGGAGAGATTTTATCAAAGGTCTTTGGCACCGATTACATCAAATATACCAAAAAATAAATTAAATTGTGATTCTAGAGAACATACAACTAGAATCCATGTTGCTCATAAGAGACCAGTAACATTTATTCCTATGAAGCTGAATTATGAAACCCAATATTACGGGTAGCATATTAAGATGTACTCTCACTTGAATAATCAACTTGGCATCGTCACATAATATTAGAGTAAGAAGTTCACATGGACATAATTCATGCAGTCATGTGGTCATGCCTAGATGGACATGCTTGCATAAATGATGGTGTTATGTGACTTAGTCTCTTCTATAACAATAAAGAAGGGATAGCGAGTGGACATATTGCACATGGTTTCCCAAATACACAAGCATCGTGAACCTAAAATGGCAATTCCGCATAAATGGAATGAATCCAAATGGCTATCACATTCTGTGAGGTTAAGAATTATTTTCCTCATGAAACAGAACCTTGTAGCTTTTACTAATCTTAGTTTGCTAGAAAGAATAATCAATTCTATTTGGGATATTGCTAGGCAAGTCCATTTGTTTTTTTAGGAAAACATAAAATTAAAATGTGATTTGCATTTTTTTTCATGAGGTGATTTTTTTCATAGAAGGTTTGAGTGGATTTAATTATGAAATTGATTTCGAACATTTTTCTGTTGGAATCACAGAGCTCTTCTGCCCCTACCCAATTTGCCAAATATCAATAGTTGTTCAGCAAGAAATAACCAGTCAAAATGGGAGCCGCAAGGTCTGTGTTTTCCCATAATAAACCATCTACAACTATAAGAAAAATGGAATAAACAACACTATGGGAATCTTATTAGAAGCATATTTATCTTTTAATATCCTTGGATTTATATGTTGCTCATATATGTTTTATTAAGAAAGCATGAATGGATTGATCATTGCAAGTTGAAATGATCCATACTCGTTGAGATAAAAATGTACAAACAAAGAGTCCATATTACTCACTTCCAGCAGATTGCTTCTGGTGGAGGGCGTCTTACACACTCTGCACTTCAGCTCATGAACACTGGTATGTCTATATTATTATGCAGACTCCTTGTTCCAGAACCTCATCCAATATCAGCATATGGTGCCTCGTTAAAAATAGAACATAATATTTTAGCACTTTCAAAATGGACTATAATAACCATTGGAATACTCCCTCCGTCCTTGAAAGAGTGTACTTCCAACTTTGTGGAAAAGTCAAACTTTTAAATTTTTGACCATGACTATATAAAAATTCATCAACATTTATACCAAAAAATTAGTATCATTAGATTCACTATGAAGAATATTTTTATTATATAATTATTTGATTTCATAAGTATTGTTATATTTTTGTGTAAACTCGGTCAAAGTTTGAAATAGTTTGAATCTCCAAGAAAGTTGGAAGTACACTCTTTTATTGACGAAGGGAGTAGTTCGCTTAAATCCTCAAATTCTATCTGTCATAGGACTAATACATATATTACTTGTAAATCCAAGAATAAGAATATATGCAAGTGAATGCTTGTCAAGAATAATCATTCTTTTTTCCTTTGCATGAAGCCAATCTATATCTCTTATAAGACAAAATCCCACTAAGATGCATTTAAGGTGTCTATCTCAACATGCAAGCTATCCACATCACCCACTATTGTATCAATCATTCTCCATGTCATCCACTAACAAAACTCAAATATCATGCATTTGTGGTATCTATCTCAACATGCAAGCTATCTACATCACCAACTATTGTATCCAATCATTTAACCATGGCATCCACTAACGAATTCAACTAACATGCATTTGTGGTATCTATCTCAACATGCAAGCTATCCACAATACTTATTATTGTATTTAATAATTTATCCATGTCATCCATTTTCATTTACATGAATTTTGTACCCTTCCAATTTACATTGTAGAGTTCTTATAAAAATTTCCGCTGCAACACGCGGGGTATTCTTCTAGTAATAATAATAATCATTCTACTTTCAGACAAAATGTTTATTTATCAAGAAGTATAGTATTAAATAACAGGTTGGTCGCCTACCCAGAAGTTGCATTTTCCTTTATCTGCTACACTCGCTACATTTCCTTCTTTAACTTGATCTTGAAGCCGAAGGTCATTTTTTTTACTTTTCCTTTTCTTCTGTATGAAATCATAGGAATCATTGCATCTGTTTTCCAAACATGATGTCTTTATGGTCTATAACATTTTGATAGAAACAATAACTATATGTTCTAAACAAGAAAAGATATGACACTACCAGATGCGTGAAAATACCTTATTGTACTTTCTTTCTCTTCTTCATATCCTCCACTTCTATTTGGTTTTGATTTGCTACAATGTATTGGTGTAAGGCAAATGCTTGATTATAAGTAATACTTCCCGACTGCTTCATACTAAGAGGAAATACATGACATACCTGACAACTAGGTGATCTGCACTTCATACTTGGAGGAGATGCATCATGAACCTGTCTACTGGATGTTGTGCACTTCATAGTTGGAGGATATGTAGGAAGGGCCTGACTACTGGGTGATATTCACTTCATACTTGGCGGACATGGTGGATGAACATGTCCATGGAGTGCGTTTACGTCGCACAACAAGTGCTGGCCAATTATGAGATGCTGGCAGTCTCAATAGTAATGGTTCTTCAGAGGATAAACCATGATTAGGTAGGAGATGAACTTAGTAATAGGATGAAATAATTACTGATGTTTTTTAAATATTGTTTTTTTACCTTTAATACGATTTGTGGCATCATTAGCCTTTTTTCTGCATTCATAGCAACACCATTCACCAATAATGTCAAATTTCGCCACCTCCAAGCAATAACTTAAAAAGGAAAAAAAGGAAGGGGGACTTTTAGAGATGTAGATAAAAGTTCCATGTTTGGCAAGACCCAAGCATTCATACATACAAACTAAAAAATAGGGTTGAAAGGTGGCACACTTTATGGGGAAATGCATATGTACCAACACAAGCGATACATGTCATATCTACACCATTCACCAAAAAGCATATTGCTTTGAGATCTGTGCAACCATGCACCATGGATTGCATAAATTCATACAAGTATTTTTTGTACACACTAATAGAATATCCGGATACGGTTCGTGTTGATGTGATGATTTTTCTAAATTAACATTGTGTACCAAATAAAACTGTATAGGTGCAATGTGGATCTCAATGCACGAAGGAGTGGTGTGGATATGACATGTATCGCTTGTGTTGGTACAAAATCCGCACTCACACTTTATGAGTGCTTAACATCTAAGCAAAGGTGAAAGTTAAACATGGTTAAGAAAGAAGAATACCGGTGTTGGAAGGCATTGCACTGGGTGCAGTTTACCATGGTGTCTTGGTTGTATCGACTTACACACAACTCACACACTTTCGAGGGTTCCTGGTCCTGCAGGTAAGAAAAACTATCATCATGCAGGAAGTGAGAGGCATAACCGCAAATAATCTTGCAATAACCACAACATTAAGCAACCTCCTTGCCTGAATCGGGTTGAAATAAATAAGATGAAGGCAACTAAGGAACCACGCCCGAAATCATGCCCTAACCAACAAACACTCAGGCATGCGAAATTCGTTCCTAATGCGCAACGATTTTGCAGCAAAAATCAAGATGTGAATGTGTGAGGGGGCAGCGCCAGCCCTGAGAAAGGCCTGGTCAAGGTATGTTTCATATGTATATAGGGAAAATTCGGTAGGTCAGGTGCGACCAATCCAGGTAGTGTCCACTCATCAAAGAGAAAAGAAAAACGAATGGAGTGCAATTTGCCTCCTCCTCCTCTTCTCTCAATTAATTCCTTCTCGTTGCTCGTTCATGTTATTCAACGATACTTCCATACGTTTGGCCGAAATTAATGGAGGATAAAATTACGGTTTGATTCCCAACATAGATCTCCTCAATTTGCAACGGCCAATGAACTCCCCTCTATATATTGCTAGGTTTTTTGGTTTTTCCCCATCTGATTCGGCTCCATCTAATTCTACATAGTCCTTTCGTGGTCCCCATTCGGCCATTCCCTAGAGGCTTGAGAAGGAAAAGGCGACACTAGAAGGTGTCCAACGGTAACACAATTTTGGCAGACATCACATCCTCCAAGATCAAGGCAACGAGAGGGGATTGCTGAGGTGGATTTGGATTCATTTCATTCTCATGGGGAAGATATCACAATAGACAATAAGCAACAAATCGACCTAGTCTTCATACTCCAGGTGCTTTTATTTCACAATTTTTTGACCCTAAGGAGATCAAATGGGAGGGTCGGTGAGAACGAAGGAGAGTAGGTGTGTGAGATCGAAGAAAGGAGAATATTTGGTGAGGGACAAAGAGAAAGAGGCGACAACGTCTTAGACTTTTCTTTCTTGATGATTCGTGTACAACACTCTCTATTACACATATACTAACCCCTGATAGCCTTGGCCCACTTACCACATACACACTAGCGAAGACTAAGTCGCATCAGCCGTCTATAAGCCTAGGTCTTATTCTTTTGGAACAATTGCATTTTTGCCCCTAGTTCTGTCAGGCCGTGGGTTTTGCCCTTACTTTTCAGCTCCGCTCAATTTTGCCCTTATATTTGTCCCCCGGGTCATTCAAACACCCTTTGACCGGTTGCCCAATACTTTGGAAAATTATAATAAATTCATGTGAACTCAGAAAAATACAAATAAGATATCAAATTGTTCATAAAAATATTACCTTTATGTGTATATCATTTGCATACATGAAAATAGTAATGTTTAAACTATCCAAGGTTACTAATGTTATTAACATTATTAAACATAAAAATGTATAAACAATAAAAAAATGATATGCAAATGTAGGTGATGTTTACTAACCATTCTAATATCTTATTTGATTTTTTTAATTCACATGAACTTGTTATGAATTTTCAAATTAATAGTCAAAATCATTTGAAAATCCATAACAACTTCATATCTACTCGGAAAAAATGCAAATAAGATATCAGAATGTTCCCAAGACATCACCTACATTTGCTAATCATTTTTTATTATGAAAATGTATTTTTAGAGCCTTTTATGTTTAATAATGTTAATACCATTAATAACCTCAGGTATTATAAACATTATTTTGTTCCTGAATACAAATAACATACATGTAAAGGAAATGCTTTTCTGAACATTTTGATATCTTATTTGCATTTTTCTGAGTTCATATGAATTTGTTATGCATTTTTAAAGTATTGGTCAAACTGTCAAAGGGCGTTCGGATGACCACAAGATATATCTAAGGGTAAAATTGAGCAGAGCCGAAAACTACGGGCAAAACCCACGGGCTGGCAGAACTAGGGGCAAACATGCAATTGTCCCTATTCTTTTTATCCCCACCTCGTGTCTGGCTCTCCAGACCTCGCTATCCGTCTCCACTTCTGGACTGATAGAAGGGGAGGGTGTGACATTTGTCCCTCCTTGAGATGGTGCATCACCATTGATTCCAGGTGTTGGGAATTGATTCTTAAGCACATGATAGTCCTCCTAGGTTGCGCTCGATGTCAACACAGTAGACCAGTGAACCAACGTACACTTGTGGAATTGCATCGTTGCCTTTCTTCACTAGGCGATGTTCAAAGATCGCATGTGGGTGCAAGATGCTAATGGTGAGGTCGGGAGGAACAAACAGCTTGGTGAAGATGGGAGTATGGTCTGCAGTGAAGGGATTCAATAGGGAGACGTGGAATACTGGATGGATCTTGATGTCCACTGGCAGCTCGATCTTGTATGCCAGTGTTCCGACGCGAGCATTGATAATAATTAAGAGATTCTCCAGCAGCGGTAAAATCTTTTGACTTGAATTTCATTTTTGTTATGGCGGACCAGGAAAATATTTTGTTTAAAACTAGATTTTATGAACTTACAAATTTCAATAACATTTTTGCTTAGCTCATGGAACTAAAGTCATTGAATGAAGTTGAGATACGAAAGTGTTGCGCCAAGTTTTCTAAAAATTACTCTCATAATAGTTTATCTCATGTTGACTTGGATGATTTTTATTCTAATTAAGAATGTTGCAAATGACCCTACCACATGAACCCATGTGTGCAATTACGATGTTTGAATTTGTTACAAATATAAATAGCATTACAAATATCTCTATTGATTATTGAATTTTATTTACTATATATGTGACTGTAGCTTCTACGTAATGGAGTTTTCTAAATTTAAAATTGCTATTTTTTTTACTTGAGGTCAACAATGTCACAAGAGATATTGAAGGTTTATCCACTATATGCATGAGAAGGATCTATTGGACCAGAGTAATGTTGATGACATTATTAGTGACTTTGCATAAAAAATAAGTGTTTATGTAATTGCTGGAATATAAGAAATTGCTTCTAAACTTTTTTTTATTTATAGAAGCCCCCCTCCCTAGTGTGCACCTTCTGTGTGAGCTTGTACCGGGACCCTGATGTGTTAGAATTAACCTTGAGAGGGTAATGACATGGGGGTTACTCCTCGGCAGCGCTGCTCAAATAGGGCATGCTCTGTGAGGTGGAGGCGAAAGCCTCAACATTTTCCATAAAGGAAGGAAAGGGAGAAGACGAATGATGTTGAGGTGATGGCTTGCCGAAAAAGGGCAGGTGAAAGGGGTTGATACTCGGGAGTATTTGGGTGGGCTAGTGGCATTAGTACAAAATGCCCATAATACTCTACTGAAAATAGAGCCATGATATGTGTATGCAATTTATTGCCCGATATGAGTATGCCAAAAACAACGCAAGAATCCATGTTGTTGATTATCATCATAGGAGAAGGATCAAGTGAATTGGTATCAGCCATGACAAATCATACTACCACAATAGCTACAGATGGAAATAATTTCTTGTGACGACCAGCTCGGGAGGGGATTCATTACCTGAGAGTAGTACACGGTCATCTGCTTCTGTTCTTCCTCCTTGCGCTTCTGGCCGCCGGCGTCGCCCATCTCACCAAAGAGTGGATGGGAGGGTTAGGGGTTCCGGAGCTTCTGCCGCCGCCGCCTTCCTAGGGTTATGGATTTGGGAGAGATCTATTTGGAAATTTGTGTGTGTGGGGGGGGGGGGAGGGAGGGTTAGGGAGTATGATTTAAATACCCATTGGACGAGTCTTTTGCATAATTAAATAAAATGTGAGGGGGGGTTGCAAAAAAACATGCGGGTCGACCGGCGCCTGTCCCTCTCCCACCTACTGGACCAGTGCCACACCGGTGGAGATTCTATGACTTTGCCCATCCCGACTTTGGGCCATTGACAGGCGGGTCCTGCATATGATGGGTCCCATATCACAGTGACTCAAAGTCAGAGAAATGGCAGAGGGGTAAAGTCGGAGAATCTACGCCAGTGCCACACTAGGGCACCAAACATGCACCGCATATGATTGCAGGTGAGAGTAAACAATGTATTTGCATGTCATACACCCTCTTCTTTTTACCATGGTCAAACTAGGAAAAAATTTAAATGAATAAAAAAATTTAGTTGTACAAGAAGATCAATGGAATCGGTTAAAAAAGTTAATATGATTATATTGGGCTAAAGGATGGTTAGTTCATGAGGTGCCACACTGTATTAGGTTGAATATAAGAAAACTTCGAAAGGTAATTGTAGTGTTACCCAACATCTGCTTAAAAATTAATATTTATTTGGGAAATAAATGTAGTATTTTTAGGAAATAAACTAGACACAAGTAGGCAAGGAACCACAACCGAAATTCCCTGACCAACACCCAAGAAGGTGAAATCTGTTAACCACACCAATCCCCCGGCAATCAGTTAAGTTGAGACGAATTGTTTTCAAAGAAAATAACATGAAAAGAAGAGGCGCATAGCATGGAAGAAGAGCATTTCTCGTGTCCTCTAGCTCTAGGTAGCTTCCACGAATCAATCTAACCAACAATACTCCTCTCCTCGGCCCTCCTTTTATTTTCAAAGTCATCGTGCTAGCTTTATTACCTTCGTTCTAGAATACGCAGGGTTCATCTCTACCCAATTGCATGAATTATTATTACGGAAATAGAAAGTAACTTTTGCTGACTTGCCGCACCGCTGACAGTGCAAAAAAATCTTAACCTTCCTGTCATCTAGCTTAGGAGCACCACATCAACCCGACATGTATGTGCTGCTTGCGTACTAGCAGCAACAATGGGGTCGCTGCATGTATTATTATTGATGCGTTCATGCATGTCGGCTTGCGGGCATCAGATCCAGCTGGGTACAAACCAGTTCTGATGACAAATTCTTCAGAGAATGGATGTCTATAGCATATTAGCATAGCAATTAACAGTTTTCTTCCCAATTTATACTTCTATGTTCTCTTCTCCAGCATGTCACGAGCATCACAGGTTCTAGTTTACTGTTTCCTCCCTAGCACTTCCCATTACAGACCAAGCATACAGAGTGAACATGACAACCAAACTGGAAAAAAAAGGATGATTGTAACCCCATTACAGACATGATCACATGACAGTCTCTACAAATCATCACCACCGGTGAATTAGAGCTTCCTTCAGCAATGAACTCGAGCAGATCAACCTAATTCGATGCCTCTGTGCCATAATGCAAGCATATGATGGGAGTCCTCGGCCACCCTCTAGAATTGACTTCCTGCATGCATCTGATGAATCTGATGGTTAAGAAAATCGCATGGTTCGCAAACTAAAGACAAACCAGCTGCAAATTCAGAGATGACAGCAGTTTTCCCATGTTTGAACTATAAATTTAATCAGTACCCTAGTGTCGCACAAGATTATTCATAAAGATGTGTCTTTACATGATTCTCCAGGTATTCTTTCTAAAGTTATTAGGGAATCAGGTTCAAAAAAAGTTATTAGGGAATCAAATCACACTGGAAGAAAGCATCAAAAGAAGCTCACATATCTAGTATTCTGTTTCCTTTATCTTCATAATACATGAGCAGTTCATTGATGTAATCGAGGGACAAAAAAATAGCTCACCCAGCTTACAGAAATAACAGCAATTAAATTCTAAGAACATGCAAGCCTACTAGGCAACAAGAACAAATGAAGCGAACACTACAGATCCTAAGAGGGATGCAGGTTCTGTGAAATATTAACAATGCAGACGCCAGAAAAAAGAGAGCAATAAATCTGAAACTGTGTCAAAACAGTGTCAACTAAATCCTTCACGAGCACCATAGTTTACAGTTTGATCGTACCTTTTACTGATGTAGACCCTTTCATACCCAAGGAAACCAAGAGATCATGCAGCAACTGAACCTAAAAATGCAGGATTAGTCTTTGCCTTCGGCTTCACGAAAACTCCCCATAAGTAGTTCTCGCCGTCTATCCCTGTTATCATGGTGGGGAAAAAATACAAATTAGACGAGTCCATCAATTAAAATAACATATTATGGGTGGTTGTCTTTTTCGTAGAAATCTAAATACAGAGTAAGAGCACTAACACTGAGAATCGGGTGGAAGCACTTCTGAGGAATATATCAACAACATCATGTCATCAATATACGCCTTCATAACAAAATTGCAGTGCGTTTCCAAGAGACGAGGATGCTTCATGTTACCACTTCAAATATCCACAGAATGAAGGAACCATGATTATATGAATGCATGCTATAAACAAGGCAAAATATGCAATGGCACATAAGCCAACTTGTATTGAGACAATCAGAAACCTACCAGTCAAGTTCAGCAGAGAAAAATAACAAGGCAATGTCATTATAAACTGGAGAGCTTTCCTCAAAGGACGCTGGCCAGTAATTCATTCGAGGCAATATCTTCAATTGTATATCATTAGGCATCTTCTTGGCGATATTACAAACTCTGGGTGACACTACAGATGGGAGGTATGCTTTAAATTGACCAAGGTTGTAACTTTCTCCATCGGAGAGAAGAAAGCATCCCCTACAAAGTGAGGATTGTCAGAGCATAACAGAGGTAGTCACTGATTGATTGTATCAGATATACCAAAATATTGAAATTTAAATTGTGATGCTAGAAAATGGACAACATTAGACAACTGAAATCCATATTGATCATAGAGACCAGTAGCACTTATTCTTACGAAGCTGAATTATAAAAACCCAACATTACGGGTAGCATATTAAGATGTACCCTCATTTTAATAATCAACTTGGCACAGACACAGGGACATAATTCTAGCATGCATAGCAAGTTTTTCTGCCACCTACTAATTTGCCAAATATCAATGGTTGCTAAGCAAGCTAATATACCGTAGCCTAGAATCCAAATACATCAAAATAACTATTCCATTCATGTGTTTCAGAAGGTATACTTGTACTTGAGCAGAAATATTGTAGGAAAGCAGCTAAGTTCTGGTCAATCAAAACTAAAGACGTGTATAAATCAACCCTACCCATGGGAGATGCAGATCCACTGCCGTTGTCAAGTGACTGTATTATCATCAGGCCATTGGAAAAATAATCAATGAAAATGGAGCTGCAAGTTCTGTGTTCTCCCATACTAAACCATCTACAACAGTTGGAAAAGTGGAAGCAGAAACACTATGAAATCACATCAGAAGCAGATTTACCTTTTAATATCCCTGGATTTCTATGTTGTTCGTATTTGTTTTATTAAGCAACCATAAATGGATAACTCATTAAAAGTTGAAATGATCCATACTTGTTGAGAAGAAAAAGTTGCAAACCAAGAAGAGAGCATATTACTCACGTCCAGATTACTTCTGGAGGAGGCCGTCTTGCATACGCTGCACATGAGCTGATAGTCACTGGCTTGTCTATATTGTTGTGCAGACTCTTTGTTCCAGATCCGCATCCAATGTGAGCATCTGTTGGCACTTTGAAAATGGAATACAATCTTTTAGCACTTAAAAAATGTATGCTAACAAGAGGCACTTCAAAATTGGACCTTAACAACCATCTGATTAGTCCTCTTAAATACTCAAATTTTATCTGATGTAAGATCAATACATATATTTCATGTAAATCAAGAATTGCAATATAGTATTTGTCTAGGTTTTGAATGCTTGCCAATAATAATCATTATTTTATCGAGAAGTGTAGTATTGACTATCAAGCGTTCACGAATTATACCTGAAGTATTGAGTGCACTTTCCCCAGTAGGTTGATCATCTTCCTGATGTTGAAGCTGATGATCATTTCTTTGAACTTTTCTTTTTGTATTGTGTGGAACCAAAGGCGTTGCACCTGTTTTTTCAAACATGATCTGTTCATGGACTGTAACTTTTTGGCAGAAACAACAGCTATATAGACTAAACAAGGAAATATATGGCACTAGATGCTTCAAAATACCTGACTGTACTTTCGGTGTCGTCTTTATATCATCAACTTTTATCAGGTTTTGAGTTGCAACAGCGCGTCGTTTCAAGGAAAACGCTTGATTATCACTCCTACTGGGAGATACACTCCTCATACTGCATGGCTGTTTCACACTTCGAGGAGATGCAGGACGAACCTGTCTAGTGGGAAGTATGCACTTCATACTGGACGAAGGCTTCAATTTTTGAGGAGATGCAGGACAGACCTGTCGACTGGGTGATATGCACTTCATACTTGGAGGAGATGCAGGACGGACCTGTCTACTGGGTGATATGCATTTCATACTTGGAGGAGATGCAGGGCGGACCTGTCTTCTGGGTGACATGCCCATCATACTTGGAGGAGACGCAGGGCGGACCTGTCTTCTGGGTGACATGCCCATCATACTTGGAGGAGACGCAGGGCGGACCTGTCTTCTGGGTGACATGCCCATCCTACTTGGAGGAGATGCAGGATGAACCTGTCTACTGGGTGACATGCACATCATATTTGGAGGAGATGCAGGACGCAGCTGTCTAATGGGTGACATACACTTCATACTTTGAGGAGATGCAGGATGAACCTGTCTACTGGGCGATATGCACATCATATTTGGATGAGATGCAGTATGAACCTGACTATGTGGACGCCGTGCAACAAATCTTCGTGTATAATAAGCTGCTGGCTTCTCTCTGCTCAACAATGCCGCCTCTTCACAGGGAATGAATTTCACTTTAGAATTTTCATATATCTGTGGTGTCCTAACACCAATTTGATGGGCCATATTCCTGTTACTGTTATCGTGCATTTGAGCTTTACTTCCCATTGTATTTGTAAGACCAGAACCATGCAATGGCCTTTGAAACTCTGTTTTTTCACCTGCATCATGATTAGGGAGGAGATGAACTTAGCTGCATGATTCAAAGAATGAGATTGGTGCAGTTCTGATTGGTTACATCAAGCTTTGGCAGGTAACGTCTGAAATTCAGTTATCACAATTCACAAGCACCTGATAGGATAACTTGGAGATGGACTCCCAAGGGTGAATACACAGCTAAGCCGGCATACATTATTCAATTTGAAGGCAGTGCTAGATCCTATCTAAAGGAGATAGTGTGGAAGAATCCTGTAGCTGCCAAGCTCAGGCTTTCAGCATGGCTTTGTGTGCAAGATCGCTGTCTGACTACAGACAAGTTAGCTAGGAGAGGATGGCCCAACAACCCAACCTGTGCTCAATGCTCTAATCAACAGGAAACTGCTACGCGTAAAAAAAACAGGAAAATGCTCTCCAAATATTCATGCAGTACCCTTACTCCACAAATATGTGGAGGCTATCCTTCATCAGATTCGACATCCCCCTTACCATGATATCAAACACAATGACAGCATCTTGTAAAGATTGGTGGGAACAGGTACATATCAGGTCCAGGTCTAGGTTGCTCAAGAACAAGTGGACAGCGGCGATCATCACTGTCAACTGGTTTCTATGGACAGAGCGCACTGCAAGAATATTCAGAGGAACATGGACAAGTGAGGTGCCCCTTGTAAGCAAGATAACGGATGAACTGGCGGAGTGGAGGTCCGCGGGACTCAAGGGAGCAGAATTGCTTGCGGTGAACAATGTCCCATGAGAGGAAGAAGGATTACCAAACGATGTGACATTCAGATTAGGAGGGGACTTAATAGGGCTAGATGGCAACCCCCTTAATCCGAAGAAGAGGTGAAATAGAAATAGAAGTAGATGTAGTGGTAGCTTATGCTTCTGTTTTTTCCTCCTAGCACTCTAGCAGGACTCAGCCCGAAATCTATGTAACACCTTTTTTTCTCTCTTAAATACTAACGAAAGCAGCATTTTGCAGCTCTTGGTCCATAAAATAATTGGTGAAGGAACTTAGTAGTAGGATGAAATAGTTGCTGATGTTTGTAAAATATCGTTACCTTTACCGTGAACAGGTTTTGGGTCCACATTCGCCTCCTTTTGGCATTCAGAGCAACACCAATCATCCCTCATTTGAAAGTCCAGCACCTCCAAGCAATAACTAAAAAAAGGGGGCAAAGGAAAACTTTCAGAGAGGTAGACAAAAGTTTCCCATTCAATGAACTTCACTTCATGGCTGTAAAAGATAACGCACTTGGAAAAAAATTCCTCGGAGCAAAAAGAAGTGGAGAGAATACAAATTTGGATCATCTAGGAATGTTTTTGAGTTTAATTTAACAGCCTTTGGCTCTTTGCATCAGTTTTATATTGAACAATCCATCCTAGTTTCATATCAAATACTCTTATCCCCTCCAAGCATTCATACATACAAACTAAACACTAAACAGGGTTAAAAAACAGAAGGAACATATGCATAAAAATGAGAGCAAAACAGGGTTTATAAAAAGACGATATGCATAAAGATGGAAGCTAAACAGGGTCAAGAAGAAGGAATACCCATGTTGATATGCATTGCACCGGGTACAGTTGAACATGGCCTCTCGGAACTTTCCACTGCCACATATCTCACACACTGCTGGGCGCGCCTCGTCCTGCAGGGCAAGGAAAAACTATCATCATGTAAGAAAACGCAAAGATTCTTTTGCACAGAACTCGGAGCCACAACCTCACAGAACTCTGCATCAACAATTCTTGTTGAAACCCTGAACCTGATCCGATCTAGAGGCCTCCTAATTTCACAAGAACCGCAATATCAAACAGCCTCCTGTCGCCCTGAATCGGGTTGAGGAGCAGGCATCTAAAGGCGCTGCAGTTGAATCTACGCGAACTTGGGAAGCGCGATTGCGGCGTCTGTTCGCCCAACCTCCGCCCAATCCATCTTTCTCTAGTCTAGGTAAAAAAAATGCGGTAAAAATTATTATTTTTTGACGAAATACGAAAAAGAAACTGACGAACCACGGCCGAAATGCCCTAACCAACGCCCCGCAAAGGCGAAATCGGCCCCGCGCAACCACCGATTCCGCAGCAGGGGAGCGGGGAGACGCGAACTGCGGCTCTGGAACGGGGGTGAGGCGGGTGGATCGACCGAGATTGCGGGGTGATCGCGAGGGGGAGGAAGAAACACGCGAGAGAGGAGGAGGAGGAGAAAATCAGGGTGCTCACCATCGCGCGGTCCTCCGCGACGGCGGCGGCGGCGGCGGTGCTCGAAGAGGGCGTGGCCCGGGCGAGAGGCGGAGGCGGTTGCCTCTGCATTGGCCCGGCCGTGGATGGAGGAGAGGAGGGGGGCGCGGCGACGGCCGGAGGAGAGGAAAGCAGGGGTTGGGATTGTTTGGGTGGGGGTTTTGCAGGCCGCTTCTCTGCTCCCGAGACCGAAGCACCAAAGAGGCAGTGGTGGATAGCGCTGTGCTGTACTCCCCGAGTTATTAAATGGTACTGTACTCCTAGATTGATGGTGAAACCACTATCTGAAAGAATCAAAGGATAATAAAGGTGGACAACTTTCCAACCTTCTTCTCATGTTCTGCACGTTTTCAGTCATCCATTTCTGTGATCTAGCTGCGGATGTTTAGTCCATGAGGGTGTCAAGTTGAATCAGGTTCATCCTTCAAAAGAAAGAGTGGAATCTAGAAAAGAAAAACTTAAAAGACTAACTGTTGTGTTTATTCACCCCAATCCCCTCCATTCAGAAGCAATCTTTTTCTAGGAGAAAATTGAAGCATTTTCTACTGAATAAACCAGGCGCAAGCAGGCAAGAAACCACGGCTGAAATGGTTGAAATATGTTAACTTTAACAACCACACATTTCTACATGTTTTCGTCCTTCTAGTTTTGTGATATAGCGGATGATTGATTCATTAAGTGTTGAGTTGAATCGAGTAGGTCCTAAAAAAGTTGAATCAGTTTGAATCTAGAAAAACTTGAAAAGCTAAATCTATAGTTTGTTCACCAATCTCCGTTGAAGAAGCAATCTTTATCTAGAAGAAGATTAATTGTAGTCCTATTACCACATAATTAGACACAAGATGGCAAGAAACCATGGCCAAAGTGCCTGAAATTTGTTAACCTTAACCACCAATTTCACAATAGATAATCAAGAATACGAAGCGGTCAAATTTGAGTCTTCGGCAGTGACGCCCTTGGTCGTGGGTACGCACTGCCTGGTTGGCCTTGCTCCAGTGGTGTGTTGGTGGCACCCTGCCCCTTCCTGACGTTCAGATGGGTCCGTCGACGAGGCGGCCGGGTGGGTGGAGGTGGATATGACGGAGGTGGGTCGGCTTGGACAACAGGGTCTGGGCACCACCAGGTTCGACGTGGACGGGTTCGACTCTGCCCCGACCAGCCATGGTGTGGTGCTCTCGTCCTACATGCGAGGTTGAGGTGGTGTGGTTTCGATCCGAGCGAATCTGACTGGTGGTGGAAGCTACTGTGATGCGATATGCGAGTCTCTCGATTGTGGTGGTTGGCCTGCTTGAGCAACTCCAAGGGCACTAGGCTATACGATCTGGGTTGGGAGAAATCCCTAGCTCGAGATGAGGCGGACAACAGCAACGCCCGTCGGCGTCGTCCCCTTCCTGGAGGCGTTGTTTCGGCCCCGATCGAACTCCCTTCCTCGAGCTTGGGAGAAACCCTCGGTACGGTCTCCGAACTAGGCGGCGGTGTTATGGTGTCGTTCCTTTCTTGAAGGCACCGTTTTGTTGCTCGAGGAGTCTCGTTGGTGCGGCTTGAGTCAACGTCGGTTGCTGCTTTGGGTGTGGGCCTCCTTGGCGCAATGTATGCCATCATCGGTGCTACCTCATCGACACGGTCCCTAGGTTCGCCCAATCCCTGTTGTTCACTTGTCGACTTTCTCTTGACGCATTGCGTGGCTGTACGCTAATATGTCTTGACCTTGGGTTTTGGTCTTGTTGTAGTGGTTTTGACATTGGTTGTGACACGACTTGGTTGCTCTGTGGCTTGACTCGTCGCCATGGCATGAGGTTAGACTAGGGAAGCATGTATCATTGTAGGTAGGGTGGATGTGTGTGGTGGTTGTGGCGGCTAACTTTCATGATCAGTGTTATAATGATCGAAAGGCTTTTTATCCGACTTCTTTGCCGCTTATTCTTCAATGAGATGGTACGCATGCTTGTGCGTATTCAAGAAAAAAACCCGATGAAAAGCATTTTTCGTGTCCTCTGGGTATCTTGCACGAATCAATCCAACCAAACCAACTATACTAGTTTCATCTAGTCCTCGACCCTTCCTTTTAATTTTAAAAAGGCCATCAATCCATCATGCTAGCTTTATTAGAGTACCTTCATTTTAGAATACGATCATGGTTCATCTCAACCCAATTACATAAATGATTATTCTTTCCGTTCTAAATTAGATAATTTTTATTTGTGTACGTGTCTAGATACACATATGAATAAATGGAAGTCATCTAATTTGAAACGGAGGGAGTATTACAAAGATAGAAACTAGTTAGCTCTCCTAGCATATAAGCCGCATGGCTCGTTTTGAGTAGATAGTGCGAAGAGGCTTCTGGTTAAGATCGGAAAAAGTCTAAAATGAGCTTAAACTTGTAGACAAAAGCTAAATCGAATTATGAACTTACAATACCGGAAATCAGCACTCTAAACTTTTATATCCCAATCTATTTTAAACCTTGAGTGGGATAGTTCACTGGTTCACTGGATATGAGGATGAATTGGGTCGGTCCATTAGCGAAGTGGCTCGCGCACTTTGTTTTTTTATTTTTTTGTTTTCTTCATATTTTTCCTTTTTTATTTTTCTAATGATAATTAAATTTTAAATATGTATGTATTGACTTATAATATCACACTCAATTTTTATTTATTTTTATAAAATTTTCTCCCATCTGGAAACATTTTTTTTAAATGTTCGTGTATTCCAAAAATTGTTAGCACTTGAAAATGCGTTAATGCATTTTTTTAAATACTAACACTTAAAAATGCATTAAAGTGTTCACTTTGCTCTAATTTTCAAATTTTTTTTGCGGTTAATAATATTAAAAATTAAAACACACTAAAAAACTTTTTATGTGTGAACAATTTAATAAAATTAATTTCCTGAACATGTAACACATTTTTAAAATATGAACTATTTAATAGATGCGTTAACAAATTTTAAAATAATTTTTTAAACACGGCCATTTTCTAATTATTAGTTTATAGTGCAAACATCTTTGAAAAGTAATGTGAAAGAGAGTAAAAAAGAAAAAGGAAATAAATTGTGAGCAGAGCAAACATTTTTTCAATTCGATAAAAATTGAATGAGAATATTAATACAAATTTTTAAAAAATTGGAGTGCCAATATTTTTTTAAATAAAACAGAAAATTTATTTATTTTCATGCGAAAAAGAAGAAGAAAATGAAACAAAACGTAATAAAAAAACATAAAAAGGAAAAAAAAACATTGAAGAGCGAGAGTGACTGTGCTAATGGGCCGGTGCAATTCGTTTTAATGTCCTGTAGGCTGTCCCAACTGGGATCCTCCATTTTTCCGTGCGCCAAACAGGTACATGGTTCAATTTTGACTGAAATTCAATAGTTTAGTATGTGAACGATTGGGATTCAATATTCAAAGTCTGCTGTAGCAGCATTGCTGTTACACCGTCATGTGGACCTCAACCCCGTGTGTTACAGGCTTACAGCAGAGGATGTTGACCCACCTAGCTTGGAGAAATCCGCTCCAAAAAAAAACCTAGCTTGGAGAAGCGGCACATGAACCTGACATGAATGTGATGTGCTGCGTGCGTAGTAGCAGCAACGATGCAGTGGCTATTCATGCGTTTCAGGGAAGCCAAATTCTACTCGTAACACAGGTTCAAAATGCGGCGTAGGCTTCGGGTCGGCTTGTTGCCTGTCGGGCGTCGGATCCCGGCTGGGTGCAAACCAGTTCTGATGACAAATTCTTCAGAGCATTGTATGTCTATGGCATACTACTAGTGTTAGCATAGGAACTATTCCCTCCGTTCCATTCATCAGAGCATTGGATGTCTATGGCATACTACTAGTGTTAGCATAGGAACTATTCCCTCCGTTTCAAAATAACTGTACTAGAGCTAGTATAAAGTTGAGTCAGTTATTTTAGAAAGGGAGTAATTGACAGAGAATTCACAGTTTTTCTTCTAAGAAACCACCATCATACTTCTATGTTCCCCAGCATGTCACTAGCATCACAGATTCCAGATTCCAGCATGTCACTAGCTGCTCATACCGTTTGTTTATTCGTTTCCTCTACAGATCCACATGCTCAGTAGCCACACAATTAGAATTAGAGAACTAATGAGAGCCTAGCCTAGCTATAGTTACACGGCCGGAACTGCATGAGCGCGCCGGCCGTCACGTACCGACTCCCCTTCCGGCGGGCCTGTTCTGCCTTGCCGGCGACGTCCTTTTGGGCGTGTAGGCCGGAGATGGCATCGGAGCGGGCACCAGCGTGTCCTCCGTCTCCTCCTCCCTCGCCCGCGCCGAGGTCGGGTCGTTCCTCCGGTCGTACCGCTGCACCACCAGCACCGACGCCGTCGACGAGAACTCCGTCGTCGCCAGGAAGCTCCCCACGGGTCCGAGCTCCGGGCAGTCCGTCTTCTCCACCAGGGGTTTCGCTTGCGCCGACCTCCCGGTCACCACCAGATTCTTCCCCCTCCCGGACGCCTTGATGGCCGCCGCCACCTCGTGCCGCTCCCACGCCGCCACCTCCTCGTACCTCACCGACGCTCCGGGGACGACGTGCTTCTGTATGGCCTCCTCGTCGACCTCCTCGTCAGCTTCGCCGCGGGTTTTGACCGCCGCCGCCGCAGCCGCCGCGGCGAAGCGTACCACGGTGAGCGCGATGCCGGGGTGCTCCGCCATGCGGGCGGCGTAGGCCAGCGCCTCGCGGTCGTCCGGCCCGCCGAAGAAGAGGAGGAGGATGGTGTAGGAGACGTCGGGCGCCGACACCTGCGCCATGCCGCCGAGCGCCCGGTCCACCAGGATCGCCACCGAGCACGGCGCCCTCCGGAGCACCCGCACGTTCACGTGGTGGTACGCCCGGTCCACGCACGCCACCATGGTCCCGTCGTGGCACATTATCTTGTGGAACGGGAGCACGATTACGGCGGCGCGCTTGTGCACCGCGGACGACACTATGTCGTCGTGGATGGTGGCCAGGTCGGAGATGGCCGTCATCGGCTTCACCGTCACGGCGCTCAGCCGCTGGAACGCCTCGAACGCCACCTGCACCTCCTCCCCGCTGCTGTCCTTGCGCCCGCGCCGGCTCGAGAACGGCAAGCCGTTGCGCCGCGCGCGCTGCACCATGGAGATCGCCGACGACCTCTCCGAGAGCTCCACCAGGTGCATCGCGTACAGGGTGAGCTTGCTCCGCCGCGTGCCGCGCGACGCCTCCACCAGGTTGATCAGCGTCGGGATGCCCCGGCTGGCGTGGAAGCACGCCAGCACCCGCAGCTCGCTGCTGGCGTCGGCGTCGTCGCGCTCCACGGTGCGGTGCATGTAGGGCGCTTGCCTCCTCGCCGGCTTGTACACGGCGGTGACGGCCGGCGTCGTCAGGAAGGTGGTGACGAGCGCCATGAGCACGAGGATGGCGAAGGCCTCCTCGTTGAGCACCTTGCGGTCGCGCCCGATGTTGAGCACGATGAGCTCCACCAGCCCCTTGGTGTTCATCATCAGCCCCAGCGCCACCGCCTCGCGGACCGGCACCCGCATCGCCAGCGACGTCAGCACCGTGCCGCCGATCTTGCCCACGCACGCCGTGGTGATCACCAGCACCAGGAGCCCCCACGACTTGGCGCCGGTGATGGTGGTCACGTTCGTCTTGAGCCCGCTGGACACGAAGTAGAGCGGCAGGAACAGCGACGACACGATGTCCTCCATCTTCTCGGTGAGCGCGCCGGCGAAGGCGCCTTCCTTGGGGATCAGCACGCCGATGACGAACGCGCCGAACAGCGCGTGGATGCCGATGGTGTCCGTGGCGAGGCCGGCGGCGAGGACGATGGCCATGGTGCCGCAGACGAACGACTCCTTCACCGGCTCGCCGTCCGGGGACCGGCGCGCCATGTACAGAAGCAGCGGCCTGACAAGCAGGGTGGTGAGGCCGACGAAGGCGACGCCGGAGAGGAGCACGTAGATGGACACGAACGGCGAGCCGTTGCCCGAGAGCGCGATGGCGAGCGCGAGCAGTATCCACGCCGTGATGTCGTTGACGGCGGCAGCCGACATGGCCATGCGGCCGATGTCGGTGGTGAGCAGCTTGAGCTCGGCGAGGATGCGGGCGAGCACTGGGAAGGCGGTGATGGAGAGCGCGACGCCCATGAAGACGATGAACGGGCCGAGCGGGGAGTCGGGCGCGATGGCGGCGCGGAGCACGAGGGAGGAGCCGACGCCGAGCGAGAAGGGCAGGGATATGCCGACCACGGCGATGGCCAGGGCGCCGCGGCCGGTGCGGCGGAGCGAGGCCGGCTCCAGCTCCAGGCCGACGAGGAAGAGGAAGAAGAGCAGGCCGATGTTGGCCAGCGTGTCGAGCACCATGAGGCTCTCCCTGGGGAAGACCATGTCGAGGAAGACCTTGCTCCGGCCGAGCGCTGACGGCCCGAGGAGGACGCCACCCTGCAAGTTGGCATTGATTTACACATGCGTTCAGCTCAGATCAGCAAAACAGTAACATTAAAATGAGCTTGCATTTGCTAGAAGTGGAGATAAATTCAGCAAAATCGCTTTCCCTGGTCTCTCATGGCATAGAAAATTATCTGATCAGGTGGTTTGATTGATGGAACTGACATTGACAGAATTTTAGCATTAAAATCTACTTTTTTTTCCTTTTCGAAAATGAAATTTTACTTTTATTGATGACATGAACATACCAGTTTTTACCCTAAAAAAAAGAACATACCAGTTCACAACGCAAGTAGATGTGGGGTGTCTAAAGAACCCAATTGTAATAGAATGGTTAGACGAACTGTGGTGTTTTCAGTCCACTAAAAAAAGATGAGTGTCTGAAAACAAATTTGCTTTGTGTATGATTTTTTAAATCCAATCTGCATCCTACTTCCAATGTTAAAGCAGCGATTTGATCACGGATTTTGGCCCATTCTTCCAAAATTTTGAGAACCAAAATAACCTACCCTAAATTCTCCCAGAATGTTGCATCTTTTTGTAAAGAATCCTAGCTATTTAGGACCTAAATTGACGGAATTGTCACCAAAAAAAATACGCGTATAAGGTTCTGAAAGAATCTAGAGAAGGTTTGAATCTTAATTTTTTTGAGAAACCAGCGTAAGACAATTTAAAAAAAATCAATGTCACAGAATTTTTAGTTTATTTATCATGGAAATTCTTCTTTTGTTTCTATAACATGTCTTTAAGGTATTTTTATCATTGAAAATTTTAAATCTTATTGGCAACTTTTTACCATGTACGTATTGTTTTCTAGTGGAGCAATGACAATTTTTGTGTAGAAATTTCTCTTTTTTATAGTTTATCATGACAAAAAAAAGTTATTTTTGTTATTTTTTAGAGGTCACAAAATATTGGTATAAAAAGGCTCATCAAAATGGTAGGCCCAATAAAGGACGGGTCACACGAGCGAACGACAAAGTTTGCTCGATCGAGACTTGTTGGGCGAACGAACCGCTCATTCAGAATTGCTCCCTAGCTGACGACTGTTCTATATTCACGCTCTAAATCAATCCGCTGTACACTTCAAGTCCCACATTTCTTAAAATTCTAAACTTTTGTAAGTGCTAATCTTATTTATCAAAATACTTTTTTCGAGAAAGTATGCTTGTATTCATATTATGAAATAGTACTCTCTCCGACCGAAATTATTCGTTGTTCAAATGAGTGTATTTAGCACTTTTA
Source organism: Bromus sterilis (assembly GCA_950022295.1). Taxonomy (NCBI): domain Eukaryota; kingdom Viridiplantae; phylum Streptophyta; class Magnoliopsida; order Poales; family Poaceae; genus Bromus; species Bromus sterilis. The sequence goes on from OX465595.1 coordinate 439,051,877, forward strand.
TTTTAGTTTTATATGCATCCATTTGAACGACAAGTAACTTCGGTCGAAAAGAGTATAAAATTCTGAACCCATACAAGCACCCTCTAATGCACGCATAATCAAGCAGTGCAACAAAGAGCATTGTAAAACAACTAGCAAAAATACGAATATCTTCGGAGCTCGGTGCCATCATCCCTAGAGCTTACGAAAGACCATTGCAACAAAAGAATATGCTACCATATTCAACCAGGACATCATCTTCAACTACGGCTACATAGCTCCAAGGCCAAAAAAGATAACACTTATTACTTGCTACACCTTTTCTCTGCTACCAGATCCAAGAAGGACATCATCAAAATACTTATTACTTGCAGCACTTAGGGCATGTACAATGGTACTATTTTTTTTAAAGGGTTACAATGGTACTATCTTAGTTGTGTCACATAGGACATGTGCTGATGGAAGAGAGAGAAATTGAAAAAAAGGTTTTGCCTTCTCGTATTTAAGAGATCAAATTTTAGCAATAATTCTCCCACCATAAATTTTAAAACCTCTAGTTATTATAACTAAGCTAAGATAGAACTCAGTGTATATTACCTTCTTTGTCATATCTAAATTACGTGGCAAAGCTATGATAAAACAGTCTTATCAACCATTGTACATGCCTTTAGGTGTCCAACATTTGGCTTCTTAATTACAGTACCAATAACGTGATTGTGTAAAGCACTTTTCTACTCCAAACTCCATAATTAGGCCAAGACAAAAATAGAAGATGGCTAAGTATGGATAGGGGAAATTTTCTAGCTATAAACCCGGGTATATTTCAACTGAGATAAAGCTGACTACTTTGAATATCCCGCAAAAAGATCAGGGTTAATAAAGCACCTTTTGCTGCTGGAATAACTCATATACGTACAATGTACCACAATGAACAGTGATCTGATTTGAGAGGCACACTCTTTTTTACACTTGCAAATCAAACAAATGAATTTTTAAAATTCTGAATTTTGATGTCTCAACAAAAACTTATTTTGGGGGAAGGGGCCGGGTTGCAATAAGTATTTTTGCTTCAAAACCAATGTCCAAAGTGCTGCTTGGAAGATCTTCTGAGTAGCAAGATTGGTCGATGCAGAGTTTGCATGAAAGTGCAAACGACCATTAGTTAATTCAGCCTAGCTAACATAAACTAGGCTTGTCCTTTATAAGAAGAGCTCGTCTTAAACCAAAGTATATATGGAATGTTCATGGACGCAGAATATATATTTAGATCGTGGTGCAGGCAAACAAAAATGACCGGCGAAATGTCGACGAGATGACAATAAAACTCAACAACGGCGAGCGAGCGAGGGAGGGACGAGATGATGATGGATGGATGAACTCACGATGATCTCGGCGATGACGCGCGGCTGGCGGAGCGGGCGGAGGGCGAAGGCGAGGCTGCGGGTGACGGCGAGGACGAGGCAGATCTGGAGGATGAGGAGCGGCAGCGCGAAGCGCAGCGGGTTGTCCCCCTGCCACACCCCCTCCGACGTCGCCTTCAGCGGCACGAAGTACTGCACGTCGTCGTCCGCCCCGCCGGGGCCCGACGGCGCCGCTCCCGGCAACTTCATCTCGTTACCTACGCACTCACGGTGGCCGGCGTCCCGGAGACGACGTGCTCTTACGAACGCATGCACCCACGCGCGCGGTGGTGGCCTCAGGCTGGTTCAATCATCCATCGATCGCCAGTGCATGCATGGCATTGGCATGGCAGGACAGGAAGCTAGGAGAGCTGGGCCAAGATCCTCGGAGGAACAAGTGGGGGACAGGAAAACTAACTAATAAACCAGTGTTAACCTCACACCACACGTGTGCCGAGTATGTGTGTGTGGCTCTGTAACCAAGTCTTTAACCGTCTCTGTCTCTCTCTCACACAGAGGAGTTGAGGTTCGACAAATATAGCCGGTGACGGTGAGGTGATCCATGGAGCTCTGAACTCTGAGCTCTGGACATACTGTAATCCTTGGGAGAAGTTATGCACGTCCATTCTTATTTGTACCCGGGCTATACCATGACCATTTTTTGTTGTTGGCAAAACCAAAAGGCATGTTACAAAATTACCTTGAGGCTAGATTCTACAAAAAAAAAGGCACGTTACAAAGAGTATCGTATTTGACACTCGCCATGTTAGATTGTTCGTATAGATGTTTTCCATTTTTTTTCTTCGTCGTTCTACTTTGGTATTTTTCCGGTTTATTCCATTGCCCAATTATACCCTGCTTTTAGATTTTTATGTTTTTTACTTTTATTTTTATTTTTTCCATTTCAGTTTTTTGGCTGGGCTTATTTTTTATTTACTTATATTACTTGCGGTTTTCCTCATTTTTTGATTTTTTATTTCTATAGAAAAACATCCAACCACTTTTAAGCAGTGTTCACAAACATTTTACAGAATCATATTTATATAATAACAGCGCCGAATTTATATGAAATGTTCACGAAATTTAAAAATGATCATATATTGTAAAGAAAAGTCATGTTTGTACTTAATATTTAATTTTTTTATCGTACACAAAATCCACATATTCAGAAAAACAATCAAGTAATAAAATATTTCAATTTTTACAATAATAATATTCATGTTTTAATGGAAAACAGATAAAAATGAACTAGAAAAAACATAAACTGCCTAATAAAGGTAGGACGGTAACCCTAAGCAAGCGACACAATTAGACTCAGATTCATATAGTGATATCGCTCTGTGCATCATGTCGATAATACGATGCACATAGCATCGTACATGTGTTTCCATTTTATGTTACTTTTTATAAGAAAATGCACAAAATATATATTAATTTAGTTACATTTTATGGAGGCAAGTGTGAAGTGTGAGAGGAAACACGCTGGATGCAGTGACGGTTTCCTTGATTGAACAACGTACTACAAGTCTATTATGCATTTTTTTAAGGATCCTAATCTAGAGCGACTAGGTCACTCGGGGGCATGGTGAGCGAACTACTTGTTCGCTCAGAAGAGGGGGAACGAGTGAATCACTAGTTCGCTACGATCACCGCTCCAACTGAACCCCCTTACGGTCTATTAATTAAGAAAAGACACTAATTTATTATGAATAGTAAAAATATGAAAATAAAAAAAGATCTAAAACCTTAAGATTTTTGCCATGTAAAAGGGTATACCATGGAAAGAATATATAACTATGTCAAAAATTGCTACGTAACCAAAGGTAAACAACGATAGAAAATTTGCCATGATATTACAATTGCTATGTGATCAAGAAAAATACAATGGCAAATCTACCATGAAAAATTGCGTTGGGGAAAACTATTTTTTAAGAAATTTCGAATGGCAAAATTGCCATGAATTTCTTTTGTTGAGAAAAACAACTTTTTGTGAAATTTACCATGACACAAGAAATTAATTTGCCATGAATTTCTTTTGTTGAGAAAAACTTCTTTTTGTGAAATTTACCATGACACAAGAAATTAATTTGCCATGCTAAAAAATAGATTTGTCATGGTCCAAATACTTCAATTGTCATGGTTAAATAAATAATTTTCCATGCTACATAAATTAAAATTACCATGTTACATAAACTAAAATTGCCATGTCCAAAAAATAAAATTGCCATGCTATAATTTTCCACGATTCAAAAACAATTTTTTCATGCTACATAAACTAAAATTTCCATGTCCGAAAATAAAGTTATCATGCTACGTAAACCTAATTTGCCATGGTTCAAAAATAAAATTGTCATGGCTCAAAAATATTAGAAATTCATTGTGTATCAAAACTTTTCTTTTGCGTCTAAAATTTCCATGCATTTGGACTAAAATTTTCATATCTTCGTCATCTAGTGAAAAAGGAATAAATGTTTTATTTTAATTTTTGTATGTACTCAATTGTTTCTCATATTTTTGTGCGTGTTTATCATCTTGACAAAAAAAAGGAGAAAGTGGGATTTGAACCTTGTTCTTCTCTTGGGTGAAACTGTCGGGGATAAGCATTGCAATGGGCTCATGTGTTTGATTAGATACATGTCCCCGCGCCATATATCTTGCACAAATGATTTCAAAAGTCGGTGTGGAACTAATCTTGTGCCACGACTCGTGGTAGCATATCTCGCTGTACAGAAATAGTTGCGTACGGTGATATTTCTACTAATAATATTCGAATATAAGTTATTTTTAAAAAGATGACTAAATAATATTTGCGCGAAAGTGGGTCGGCCATTTGTCTAGGGTTTCAGGCGTTAGCCTCCCAAATTTATTTGACGCGCACGGTCGTCATGCATAAGAACTCGACACGTCGTGCTTTTGTAGGCTGTTCGACTCAACCGTGTCGGTGCTAGGTCCTGCGTTATTTTCGTTTGTTTTCTTCTATCTGGTTAGCGATCAAAATCACTAGTTTTTTTTTTGAGGAACAAAATCACTAGTTAAGAAGTACTTTTTATTTTTATTTTTTTCAATGGTTGGTAAATAGCACGGTGCATGCATAATATTTTTATCTTTTGAACCGCGTATTCAAATGTAAACTATTTTCACCGTTTGGTTGCTCGTGTTAAGATTTTTAAAGTTAGATTTCATGTTAATAATTCTTGATTAAAAAAATCATAAAAAACCAGTAAGGGTTATGTCGTATCTCTTACGACATTGAGTAGAAGAGGAGACCGGGGTTCTTAATTAGTGCACCGTTCGTCTCTTAAGTGATCTGCCGATTGAACATCAATGTCAACCGTAGTGATCTTTTTCATATACGCTCAATCGGTATCTAACGCCAGCAACCATTTCGCATGGAATTTTATTTATGCGTGAAACAATTTTAGAGTGGGTTTGAAGGTAATAACAAAAGAGATAATAATCTGAAGTCTGCTGATTTTTCTGTACAGATATTCACAACCAGCCGCGTGGCAACAAACTTGTCGGTATACATGTCATGTGATCATGTCATGTCAGTCTCAACCCAGCTAAGCTAACTACTGTACTAGTACCACTCGTATAACAAATGAAGGAACTTTCCGTATGTACTCCTCTCGTATGCACACGTACGTAGGTCGATCCTACCGCAAAGCCTAGACGGCGCGGCGGCACAGCGGGCACGACGCGTGCCGGCACAGCCACCCGTCGATGCACGGCAGGTGGAACGTGTGGCCGCACTCCGGCAGCCTCCGCGCCGCCTCGCCGGCCTCGAACTCCTGGAGGCACACGGAGCAGCCGCCGTCGTCCTGCTCGGTCGTGATCGTCGTCGCCGGGAGCTCGGCGATGGCGTCCGCGGCCATGCCTTTGAAGGAGGCGGATCCCATGTCGAACATCTCCGCGAGCGTCGGCGGGCCGTCGCTGAACGGCGACCCGTCGGCGGCGGCGCTCATCTGGCTGTCGACGGCGCTCTGCACGGCGGGGTCCACCTTCTCGCGCACCAGACGGCCCGTCAGCAGGCTCCAGATCACGTCCAGCACGTAGAGGACGCTCCAGATGCCGGATTGCTCGTCGGAGCGCCAGATGGCAATGGACCTGTCGACGACCTCCATGGCCACCACGGCGCCGGAGATGGCGCCGATGCCGGCGCCGCGGACGAGGCCGCTCTCCGTCGCCAGCCCGATCATGCCGCCCGTGATGGCGCCCAGAATCGTGCCCACCGTGGCGAACACGAAGGTGATGACGCCGCGGAGAATCGAGCCGGCGACCCGGGCCGGCAGGCTGGACGTGCTCCCCTCCTCCTCGGCCGCGTCCGCCTGGCCCCAGAAGAATATTGCTGTGTCGGCGCGAGCCTCCGCTGCTACCTCCATGGTTGCTGGATCGCCTGCTTGCTGTATCGGAGATTCGGAGTCCGGTGATGAGTGGAGAATTGCTTGCTGGTCGATCGATTATCAGAATTCTACAGCTCGAAGATTTTGGAAATGATGTAGGAGGGGCAGGTGTTATATATAGAGTTGGTAGGGTAGGCAGCGCGTTGATTAATTAGGACGAGAAATGGGATTACTTGGTAGGGCAGGAAACAGGGCAATCATACATAAATGCTAACGGACCGGAGTAGGAGTACATGCGATGGCAACATGCCAGTGGCCTCTCCCTGTTTGCTTGCTTCACCCGCTCCGTCTCTTAACGACTAAGCTTCCTCCACCGGCACTACACGTTGGAGTATTCAAGTTCAGCAGTCAACACAGCAGCAGCTGCTTCCTTCTTCCAAGCCAATTCCGAAACTTCTTCTCTCTTACCTCACCCCATGACTGCGTGACGGGTGCACACGTACGTGTTATGATGCGTACCCATCACCTAAGATCCTTTTGTACATATATGGGTTTGATTTTTTTTTCCTCGACGGAAGCGAATGCCCCTTTCAGAAAAGAAAATATGTTTTTTTTAAAGTTGATCGCTAAGGATCGCGATTCATAAAAAATGTGAAAAATGTGTTTGCCATTTACGGGTAGGCGCCTTCACATGGCCGACTTACATGTTTTGTTTTTGGACATGACTCGGTGGCGCTCGTGCGCTCGGTCACCGACAGGGCGCACACACTATTAATAGAAACAAAATCTTTCATGTCTTAATACTTGGGTTTTCCCCCTAGCGTTTTGGCTAGGGTTTAGATCTCCTCTTGCGGCAACGTTTAAGGGTTTGCTCTACCTTTGATCGAGACTTACCTTCATCCCTATTTCGCCTCGGGGTGAATCAGGAGGATCATGGTGATCCTTCCCGATATTGGTAGGGATTGCCACGCGAGGGTTTAAGGCTTGCTGCTATCAAAGAGATGGCGACGAAAGGACGGGGTTCATCGAGGAAGGCGCAGATAGAGGTAGAAGTGAAAGATCTAATTATTCGCTTGGATCTGCATGAGGATGAGGATGAAAATTTCATGTGGGAGGACGGGTCTGATCTGCCAGAAGTCCATGCGAGGTGATTATCAATGGCTAGGGTTATATTTGATAAAGGTTATAGTCCCTCAGCACCCTATGCGAGCATGCAATCGGCTTGGAATCCAGCCAAGGATGTACGATGTAGGTTAATCGAGCAGAACATATTCACAGGGTAATTCGGGTGGTTAGGAGACTAGAATACGGGCATGAACAATGACCCATGGATTTTTCAGGAATTGGGTGGTGATATTGGTGGAGTATGATGCTTTTCGAACCCTAAATCGGTTTTGCTGAACCCTAAATCGAGTATGATGCTCATAGGTAGATCTTGTCCATTCAGTTTTAATCTGACGGCTCATGAACCATTGGTGCACCTGGTGCATGAATTAGGGCGTTGCACAGGATACGTTCTCAGGGAGGAGTGGCACGAAACTTCTATTTCCATTTGCAGATTCTAGCATTGGCGAAGCTTGGGTAAAATTCATGGCGGAGGGCAATGGCCTGGAAGGGGAGGAGGGGGTGGTGGCAAGAAAAATTACTCTGGGCCAATTCTACCGAGATACACATATTTTCTAATGGGGTTGGTCCCTTCGAAGGGAAAACCCTATTTGACGCACCTGGGCATCAACAGGACGACGTTTTCATTGAAGGCCTCACTACCCTATGCCGTAGTTGGGCCGACCCATATTCATTTTTTTCCAGTTTTTTCATATATTTTTCCCATTTTTATTTTATTTGTTCCTTTTTTTGTTTAGCTTTAATTTCCATTAAAAGTTTTGGGTTTACTTTAATTTCTATTTATTCGTACTTTTTACCACTTCTCACAATATAATGTGAACTTTTATTGATATATGGTGAACATTTTATAAAAAATTCAAAACATGAAGAAATGTTAATAAATATACAATTGAATTTTCTTTATATAAGTTGAACATATTTAATATACAATGATTTATTTTAACAACCACTAATTTTATTTATATTATATATTGAACTTTTCTAATACACTTCCAAACATATTTAATATACGTTGGACTTATTATATGAAAATATTAACAGTTTGATTAAACATTGAACATTTTTGTAATATAAAATGACAATTTTCAATATACGTTGAACATTTTTAATATGAAATATTTTGATTAATATACATTAAACATTTTTATAACACACATACTTAACCTCACTAAAAGTTATATTTTTCATATATAATTTCTAAATATATAAGTACTAAAAAAATAAAGTTTTTTTTTGAAAAACCTACCAAAAACACGAAGTAAAAAAGAGAATAAAAACGCGTTTGGTACAAGTGGGCTGTCCCAATGGACGTCCCTTCAGCAAAGCTTTGTTTTCTTTCCGCTCACACCTGCGGCACATAGGAACCCCTCAAAAAAAGAAACGAGCGGCACATAGGAACCCCTCAAAAGAAAAAAACGAGCGGCACATAGGAACCCCTCAAAAGAAAAAACGAGCGGCACATAGGAACTCTCCCTTGGAAGCTTCGCCACTGCCTACTCTGAACCGGCCGTGTTCCACAGTTCCACTCGGATACGGTACCCACGACCCCTCCGCCACCATGGTAGCAGCCTGATGACACCACCAAGTAGCAGGATTAAACGTGAGAAATTACAGTAACCGGAGAAATTACTATATATGATGACTTTGAAAGTGTTGTTTCTTATTTCTGTAAGAATATGTGGTTGTATATGATGATTTACTCAATTAATACTTGAGCTTCAGCCCGTGCTTGCTTCTATATTCATTCATATGGACTGTGTTAACTGGGTGGCGCTTGTACGGTTGTACCCACATTTTTCCTTCTCTGAATCACACCAGATCACAACATATGGCGCAACTGTAACTCCCTAATTTTGTACTCTCTCCGATCCATAATAAGTGTCGCTCATCTAGTAGTACAAAATTTGTATTACCTTATTACAAAATGTACGGCACTTATTATGAATCGAAAGGAGTAGAAAATAAACAGTTTTGCAAACCAAGTACTCTGTTAACCAATAACCAATCGTCCTAACACCATCAAGCATCTATGATTCAGAAACACCGTCGATTGGATGTGTCCATCCTTGTGCGCATGTGAGAAGTCTCATCAGCCTCCCAGGCAATGATATGGTTTTGCAGCTGTATGAGAATACCCCCCTCCACACACACACACACACACACAAACACACACACACACACAGAGGCCGGTAGGTACAACACCTTTTGTGCGCATACTCAAAACGGTGCCCAGCAAGATAAAGGAAGAACAAACATAAAGCACAATATTTATGGGGTTCCTCGGACAAACACCTTTGGAAATATGATTTATTTCTTGTTTTTTGATTCGCACAGAACACAGCCACAAGCCCCATCATAACAAATCTTTTATCACCACCACTAAACGGCTCAAACCAATGCAAAATGAAACAAACATTAAAGGTACCGGGTTTACAATTGATACAACACTACAATACATAATTAGTCAGGGGGTACGTAGGAGAAGAATGCTTAACTCTTAATTGAGGTAAAAAAATCATACACTCCAACTCAGTTGTTATAGAGCATGCTTTAGAATTTCTCCGTCAAGATATTTTGCTTACAAAGTATGCTTTAAGATCTCTACCAAGATATTTAAAGACACACACACACACACACACACACACACACATAAATATGATGAGACATCCATGTTTTTAGTTTTGTATTTTCTTATTTAATGGATTCAGTTAGCTTTCGAAAATTAGAAGGGAATTCACTTAACTAACGATCTAAAAACATTATGGGTGAATAGCTATAGAAAACTCAGATATATGTTTAAACAATTTTTTAATTTAGTACACATTTTTTTTGTTGATAGACACTACAACTAATTATGTTAATTAAAAATAGAAAATACATTGTTTCAATTAATATTGTAGTTTGATATAAATTAATACAAATATGTATAAATATTTGGTATAAATTATACTTTAGGTATTTTCAGGTACTTTTCACGTGGATTTTCATAACCCTTGATTTAAACAATAAATTTATTATATTTAATTTATTCACGACAAACAAAGGGAAATGCGTCTTAAACTAAACATTATGTCTTATGAGGTTAGATTCGTTTAGTGAGATATTACGTGAGGAATCGGCAAGCAGGGGCGGCAACAATGGAGGAGTACAAAGTCTTATCTTTCAGGGTAAAAGTCCAAGGTAAGCCTTTAACTGGTTGTGCCCGACAATGGCTTTGTTGAAGACATTATTTTAAGAACGTGATTTTTCTTCAGGGTGAAAATCTAAGATCTATAATCGGACGGCGACGGCGCTTTTCCATTAGCACTGCCTCAATGATAAGGTTGTGATAAAATTTCTGAAGCAAATAAATTCTCATCGTGAGCTATTGCCACTACCTTCTAGTAGTTTTAACTTGATATCATCAATTGACACGAGTTTTTAATCCAAATAGGTTAGTTAAATAGAGTCGAATATCTTTGTGTCACAGAACCATGTAAAGTGAGTAGTGGGTAATTGGATTTGTTGTTTTTTGAACAATAATTTTTTTGTGAACAGTTAATCGGATTTGTTGTCAATAGACTTTTCCTATTTTTCTAATATGTCTTTGAAACATGAAATCCGTCATAGTAAAATTCTCAGACTGACTTGCTACTTACATCTTCCATCATTTTTATTCGAGACAGATATTTTGGAGTACCGGACAATAACTAAGCATTAAACTTCTAGCTGTAACTTTTGTCTCAAATTCAGGATTGGTAGTTTTTTGTCGGTTATGCTCATGACTTCTCATGTCGGGTTGGCATTTTAGTTTTGCTAAACATAGTTTTGAAATATTTGCTATTGCAAGCTATTATCTGTCAAACCTACGATGCTTGTGTTTCTTAGTTATTACATAACGTCTCTTATTTACCTTGACTCTCCCTTTTTATTCAGGAAGACTACGTAGCTGGAGACAATCTGGAGACGCTTCACGGCAGGCATGACTTTCATTAGGGGATACCCAGTCCCAAGCTACACGGCCGAAGACACGCACTACCGACCCGACGTGTCAACATTGAACGATCATTCAAGTCGTTGTACTATGCCCCACCGCGCTGAGCACCACCACCAAACCACTCCACTTAATGTCGCCGTCCCCATGCTTGCACTCGATGGGCGCCATCACACTCGCCGCCGTTAGCGCCGACAACGACGATTGTGAAGAGAGATCTGTAACGACAACATGGTGTACTACTGGCTAGGGATCGAGGGGGCCTCAAGAGCCGGAGAAGCATGCGACCCAGGAGGTAGTAGTTTTAGACCTTGTGCAATGCAACGTGCTTAGAGAAATAAACTAGTCTTTCATTAAGCGTCGATGCTTATTTGTACATGATAGACGCTTAATTAGACGTCTCTCGTATAGAAATAGGCATTAGTGCTTTAGAAAACCCCGATTTTTTCTTCTTCAAGCACTTCCCTAAGCACCTAACATTGTACAAAGACTTGTGGTAGGCTCAACTTTCGTGGTAGAGGTTCTCGGTTATATGAAGATCTTCATGTATTTATCAGAGTAACTTTTATTCATTAATCGAGTTGGCATTTCAATCTACGTCGTCTAATGACTAAAGTCACTAATTTTGTTTGTGCTCCATAAATATTGCAACCTAGCTCCCTTGTGTCTTTACACTCGACTCGAGAACCATTGTATATCTGTCTAAAACACCATTGCACCCTTTCATTACATCTTGGGAATTGGGATGTCTACGCCATAGAATGCGACATATGTTCTTCCTTTGTGTCAGATGTTTGGCGACTTGCAGCAACAACTTTGGCAAGCGGCGATGGTAACACAGGTGGACTGTATTATTGGTGGTGCTCCTGGAGTACCGAGTCATGATTTCCAGGTCATAAACCCAAGGTTTTGCCTTCATTGGTTGTACCAGAAAATGGCCTTGCTGAGGGCATTGTTTTGAAACTCGAACTTTCTCTAGGGTAAAAACCCAAGATTTTCGATCGAATGACGATAATGCTTGTACTTTGTTTCCTTCTTGAAGGTGTTGCTTTTGGAGAATCTTGTTTGTAGTGTAGGTGTTGGCTTTGGTGGTGGTTAGAGTGCTATTGTTGCGGATGGTTCGATATTTTTTTCTTTCTTTTTATGTTTACTTGGTTGTGTATCCCTGATGTCATTGGACATCTTGTTGATGTAGAGGCTAAGTGTAGTTGGTATCATCGCGATATTAATATATTCTCTTTACCAGGAAAAACCCCATGGGTCTGATGGTAAAATGGTTGAACTATCTATTGAAAAGAAACTATCTTTTAAGAAGTGTAGGTGGCGGACTGTGAAACAAAATAGAAAATACCCTTATATGAGAATGAATGAATTAGTAATAGTTTACCAAAACAATTGAGAAATCAAAGGTATAGCTAAATGAATGAATTAGTAATAGTTCACGAAAAGAGTTGGTTTGACTATCCCAACTATGGCTAAAATACTTTAGAGATGTTAATCAACAATGTGTGCTTGGTAGTTGTATCAAATCCAACGTATCCTTAATTATAAATTTTCCAAATAAATGAAGATTATCAATTAAAAGGATAGTAAATCTATACAATGTTGAATGTCAGTATAAAAGTGCATGTAATATCCAACACAAAACCAAAACGTGATAGTCAATGCCAGCACACAAACAAAAGATAACATTATGTCAAAATCAAAGGATGACAATTTAGAGTGACCATTCGCTCCAAGACATGGTAAGCGCGAATTTTTTGATGGCAACTCGCAGTACAAATGCATGGCAACTGCAGTACAAACACATAGCAACTCGCTATGTTTTTGAGTTTTTATGACAATCGTATGCTCTGAATTGCCATGCATTTATACTGCAGTTGTCATGCTAATCGTTCGCTCTTGCCATGTCTTGAAGCTAACGTTCGCTCCATATGATTTCCCAAATCAAATAGTTGTGTCTTGGCTCACACTTTCTCCATGTAGAGAGCAGGCCTCATTGCTAGATTAATCCTTTGGGGGGGGGGGGTCCACCCACCAACAGCGTCCCAAACAAGATCAACACATGGTTGTTGTTCGCCGTGAGTTCCATCCATGTTCTGTTTTATGCATAATATGTTGTTTGTTGTTGTTGCCTATATTCCGAAGTGTAAGATGAAACGTAACATACATCAAAACACACACAAATAGCAGTTAGTTGTTTACCCTTTTTATACACGATTAGTTTCTAGTTAGAAATCAATTGAAGTTCGTTACATTGGAAGATGAATTGGCAAATCCACAACCCCCATGAAAACTATTGATCTTTACTAAAGAAAGACACCCATTTAAAGCGAAAATTCGCCCAGAAACATGGCAAGCACGAACGTTTTTTATGCCAATCACAGTAGATACGGATGACAAATACTTTATACAACACATGATAACTCGATGTACTAGCTTTTTCTTTCAGTTGTCATACGTGCTATCAGTTATCACCCGCATCTATAACGATTGCCATAAAAACCGTTCGTGCTTGCCATGTCTTTAAGGGAACCGTTCGCTCCATATGATTCTCCTAAAAAAGTACTAAGAAACTATTGGATACATCCCTTATCCAAGCATTGAACGTGTCGTATATATTTGCATTCAGAATAAATAAGAAAGTTACTCTGATTGACTCTTATACTTCATACTGAGATGGCTCGTTCTGATTTCTATTTTTCATAATGTCATTTACAACTCTTGCGTCAGCTAATCAAAACTTTTGGAGAATACATTGGGCACCGTACAAAGGAAAAATGAACAATAGCTACCTACATGGGACCGAAAAATGAAGAAACTGATCTAAACAAAGAAACGAAACGAATCAACAATCTTTGGACGTAAGGATGAGTACCACTACCGATCTTCCTTGGCTCACCCCTCCTCCTCCACCGGCGACCGGCCTCCGCCGCGTCCTGCTCGCTGAGCTGAGCCATCTTCTCGGAGTGATCACTGATGATGCTGGCGGCGCGGGCGTCCTCGGGAAGCACGATCTGGTACCCGTCTTTGAGTGCGTCCATGCCGTCCCCGTCGAGGAGCAGCTGCCAGAACGCGCCGCCGACGAGCGGCCCGCCCCGCGACGCCGACTCGTAGATCGCGTCGAGCACCATGCCGAGGAACCCATCCCTCCTCTGCGTGGCGGCCGTGGCGTTGTCGCCGCCGTCCTCCCAGAGGAACTTGCCGTACTCGGTGACGAGGAGCGGCTTGCGGAGGAGGCGGTCGGTGTCGCGGACGTGCGACGCCGTCCAGTTGCGGAAGAAGCGGGCCTGCTGGTCGGCGGTGGAGCCCCAGAGCCAGACGTCCGGGTAGAGGTGGATGGTGGCGAAGTCGATGCCGGCGGCCTGGTGCGTGGCCACGTAGTTGGTGCCGTAGTAGATGCCCCACGGGTTGAGCTCCTTGCTCTCGTGCGCGCCGTCGCCGTAGAAGCCCTCCAGCCCCGCCGTCACCAGGTGGGCGCCGTCGATGGACTTGACGTACGGCGCCATCTCCTCCACCCACGCCTGCACCATGGCGCCCGTGGGCTCGGCGCTGCACCGCGGCTCGTTCATCAGCTCCCACCCGAAGATGGCCGGGTCGTCCCTGTACGCCACTCCGGTCACCGTGTTCACCCTCGTCAGCACCCTCTGCATGCCGAGCCCACGTAGAGCAAGAGAGATTTAGATCATCGAACGTGCCCAGTGACACGTACGTACGTATACGGCAAGTGTGGTGATGATTGGATTACCTTGACGTGGTTCTTGTAGTAGGACTTGACGAGTGTGGAGTTGAAAAAGTCGTCGGCGGAGGTGAGGTTGTGGCCACCGCCGGCGGCGGCGATGTCCTCCCTCGCCCACTGGACGTACTGGCGCTTGCCGCCGAAGTCGTCGAAGTTGTTGGTGAGGCAGAGGAGGAGGTATATGCCGTGCCGCCTCGCCTCGGCGACGACGAAGTCCAGCCCCTACGACATACACAAGCTATCAATTTGCACCGATCTAGCTAGCTAGCTCCTTGTCGGCACGTAACGTCGGCATCGATCGGATATGCCGACAGATGGATTGAACGGCGGCGAAGCTTAATTACCTGGAACATGTCCTCGTGGTAGACGCCGGGCGAGGACTGGAGCGGGTTGTCGCCGCCGTCGCTGAAGGCCCAGGTGCGGGCGAGGTTGAGGCCGTGCGCGGCCGCCTGCCGGAACGCCGCCACCACCCCCTCCCGCCGCGACGGGTCGGACGCCATCTCCATGAGCCAGTAGGCGTTGAACCCGCTGAGGTAGACCGTGCGGTCGCCGTCCCCCGCCACGAACCTTGTGCCGTCGACCCGCACCATGCCGCCGTCGTGGCCGCCTCCGACCGCGGCGGCATGCCACGGCACGGCGAGAAAGAAGAGGAGGAAGACAAGGCCGATCACGAGATCAGCCCGCCGCCGTGGCCTCATCGATCGCCGCACGTACCTCGCGCGACGAGCCGGCCTCCGCCAACAGATTAAGCTTTGGTTTGCACGCCCTTTGGCAGAACACGTACGTACGTACTGCGTAGTCCTAGGTGGGAGCCAGCTTGATTGTGTCTGGTGTGTTAGCGCGAACTTGATTTGTAATGGAGCAGAGCTAGGTTGCGCCTAGAACACGCAGCCACGGAGGCACCTCGCTTTCTACGTGTACAAACACCTGGACGCGCGCATGCATCATCCATCACCGATCGATGGATCAACGAAAGCGACTGATGTGCCATTTGAATAGCTTGTAGTATTCGATAGGTGTGATTTAGCCATTGTTGTGTTGGAATTGAGCTTGGTGTTAGAGACACGCTGACGCCGGCGGCGGAGCTGGAGCGCTCGATCGCCATTTGACGTGTAGCCAGTGGGACCAACCAAGCTCCAGGGGAAGTTGGATTGTCCAAACGCTCCGTTCCACCAGTCCAGAAGAAGAACAAGCCGGCTTTTGGTGGCTAGCTAGCTATGGAGGGAGTCCCGTCACGTAGTATAATCGCCATCTGGTCGGGATGAACGGTCAAGATTATTCCGCCGCACCGAGCGATCTTTCCACGGAGAGAGAGGTAGGAGAAGAGCAGATACGTACGATGCCGCGCTAGCTAGGTGGCCGCACGGGAGACGAGCCACGCCGGCAATGATGGAGGCGGTGTCGGCCGTCGACTCGACGTCAACGTACGTACGCGCGTCGGCGGCTGCAGTGCGGTCTCGACCTCGACCGACTTGGGCCAGGAGTATATTCGGGCATGTTACAGGTTTTATTATCTGCATTTTTGGCATGGACACATCGATCGCCATGTAATACAATCGGCTGTACAGTGCGTACGTGTGCAATCGGTACGATAACAATTTAACCAAGTGTGGTAGGCAGTAACGTCACTCAATTGTGGAAGAGTAAATTTAACAGCCGCCGCAACGTTTAACTGAGACTTGCCATCCAATGGCTGCTCATGCTTTCCTTCTTCACAAGGATAACTAGCTAGCTAGGGATCCATGGATATTTAACAGGTTCCGTACCAGCAAGGCGCGTAAGTTATATCACTGCCTAGCTAGAATGTACCAATAATTCTAAACGTCTAGAATGTACACTACAGCCGCAATATTGAGTCGCATGCGTGGCCAGATCGTCCATCTGATGAAGCCGGCCGGCAGGCCAGCAATAGCTAGCGTCCATGACGTGACCGGTGTGTTTTATTATGGGATACCTGCATATACTAGTACTGGAACCGTAACTCTAATCAATGGTTAAAAAACCTTAATGCATATCACTTCGTTTAGTAATCTCCGTTGAGGTTTTGTTAGGGTATTTTCAACGTTGATCCTCAAACCTTTCGCATCTGTTTGGATCGGATTTGTTCGAATAAGTTTTACCATCCAGGGTGATTTTGTATCTGTCCATTGGCCGATCCGCGCATTCCGTTTTCCTTCACATATAGCTTAAACCGAGCAACCTTTGCGGGAGTTCAGATCGCCAATACGTTCTCGCCTGACACCCCCAAACCGCTAAAAAACCCTTGATGCGCATTCATGTGAGTCAGGCCGCTCTAAAGCGGACGCAACTCATCGACTTTGACGTCGACCAGAGCGACGTGATCCTGTTAAATGCCGGAGAGGCGCGCAACGATCGATGAGATCCAATCCCAACCGCATTGAAGCCTCTCACATTTATTTAAGTACGGCTTCGACACCATCCACGCCTTCAAACGACACCTCTCTTCACTCCTTTACTCTCCTTCTCTGTTCTATCCACCACCCTCAATCTTCCTGATGAAGTCCGGTTCTCCGCGTCGACCGGCGGTGGCAGTGGAGATGGATATTCATCGGGATCGTGGAGGCGACATCTTTGATCTCGGAGCCCTTCCTCCTCCATGGAGTCTGGGTCCTCCGAGAATGAGATCCTCCTCTCATCAGGAGATACTCTTGGCATGAGATATTCTCCTCGGAGCAAGGACAGGAAGGTACGCAAAACGCAAGGTACCCCCTTAATCGATCAGCCCGAGTCATCAGAGAGAAGCGATCGGAGATACTCTTGGCATAAGCGTTGCCTTAGAAGACCCAAAACCCTAGTGAGACGCCAGAACAAATAATTGGGTCTGGCCGACGCAAATGAAAAGAATTGGACCGGGCTAATTCACATGACATAAAAATGATTGTCTTCTCTGTATTATTTGCTTTCCACATGATGTCAGGGTCTCAGGGACCACACCACACGTGTAACACGTGCGCAGTAGATCAATGGGGAGCTTAGGGACACTGACCCAACACATCACATCATCTAATAACTGCAAGTTGCAGTTAACTGTGTAAATAATAGACTGTGTTAAGCCATCATAGTCTCATAGAGAAAACTTTGTTTGACAGGGAGGATGCCGGCACATTATGCCGTGCTTCGTAGATTGGGGTACTCTCGGCAAACCATGCAGCCACAAGCAGCGGTTTGCCGTTTCCAAGTTGTGACTTCAATTCACCGTCGAGTGTTTTGACTTTCTGCTTACGGGCACTCCCAATGCTTATATCTTAGCACGCAATCATAAGGATTTTGCTTAGGCTGGCCCCAATGGGGAGTAACTTAGCAGTAACATAGAGTCCAACTCAGCAATTTTGCTTATATGGCAATGAGTTAATGAGGATAGAGATGTTTGTAGCAACTTAGACTATTCATAGTGGGAGTAACATCAGTGGTAATATCACATATATCTATGTAAAATAGCTGATGTGGCAAACAATTAATGAAGAAAAAGAGTCATGTGGTAATTTAGGTAGTTACTTGCTCTTTGAGTAACATCACACATACCAAGAAAATATGAGTCTATAACGTAATAAATGAAGTTACTAGTTGATGTTACTCCCCACTATAAAGCTAGTAACATAGACTACTAACATACCGATGTTACTAGTTGATGTTACTCTCCACTATGGGTAGTCTTAGCTAGTTACTTGCTCTTTGAGTAACATCACACATATCAAGACAATATGAGTCTATAAGCTAATAAATGAAGTCTTATATGACACTACATATATGTTAGACTAACCATAGTGGGAGTAACATCAGTGGTAACATCACACATATCTATGCAAAATAGCCGATGTGGCAAGTAGTTAATGAGGAAAGAGAGGGAGGTGGTAACTTAGGTAGTTACTTGCTTTTGGAGTAACATCACACATACCAAGATAATATGAGTCTATAACGCAATAAATGAAGTTACTAGTTGATGTTATTCCCCACTATAGAGCTAGTAACATAGACTAGTAACATATCGATGTTACTAGTTAATGTTACTCCCCACTATGTGTAGTCTTACCCATTGTGGAGGTAGTAACATAGACTCGAAATCCGTGTATGTTACTACTGTAAGTTACTCTCCATTGTGACTAGCCTTAACTAAAGAGAGGGAGGTTGTATCTTCACTAAAATACAACCATTGCATGTGGCCATTTGTAAAAAGTATGGCTAGACCAATTACATGTATGCATGAAGGTAAAATCATTAAATAAGATACAACCTCTAAGATACAATGCATTGTGATAATTATATCCTAAATTTTAATTGCTTTTATGATATTGTGCTAAGAAACAATGCATTGGGAAAGCCCTAATTTGCATAAGAGGAGAACAAGGTAACCATTTTGTTACGATTGCCGTCAAACCAGCTTCCTGATCTGCACGAATTCCCGTAGAAGATCCGCAACAGAGCCCAATCGATCGAGATGGCCTTAAATTTGATCGCTTTCGGTCTAGCATCTGCAAAGATCGCTGAAAAGAGCCTCCCAAACGTACCCAGATATCGAACATGATGGACTGGATGATGGAAGCACGGGACAGAGACCATTACATGATCGCTCTATTATCGAGTGAAATTTGAGCAGTGAGTTCAGACATTCCGCATGCGTCGGTATCACTATACCTGATCATTACTGTGTCTGATGAGACAAGATTGATCGCCGTGGGACCTTTGGATGGTCTCAAGTTAATGCAGGTAGTTCGCTTGATCCTTCTTGGCCTCATCCAATGCATTGGCGTCAGCACAGGAAACTGCAACAAATCACTTTGAAAAGAACAGCAAGAGGAAACAAATTTCAGTGTTTTTTTTTTTTTTTAAATAATAATACAAACGCAGATACTTATTCATTCGTACATACATTCATCTTTATGAACACACACGCAAACCCTACCTCT
Source organism: Bromus sterilis (assembly GCA_950022295.1). Classification (NCBI taxonomy): domain Eukaryota; kingdom Viridiplantae; phylum Streptophyta; class Magnoliopsida; order Poales; family Poaceae; genus Bromus; species Bromus sterilis. Next base: position 439,071,361 of record OX465595.1, read on the forward strand.
ATGTTTTCTTCTTTAATTGTGGTTGCTCTTTTCGTGTCGTGGCGCCCGTGTTTTCATACGTGTTTTAAACCAGAAAACAGCGTGAATTTTGTAACACTCCTTTTCACACAGATGCATAGCCATTAGTAAGACAGATACCACTATATGAGTCACACTGATCCAGACCAGCAAACGAAGAAGCAAAGGGCAGTGAAGGCACAATCAGATTGATGTTGTCTTCACACTGATCCCTGCCATCAGCACGTTTATGCCAAGCTATCAGTGTGTTGCTCTGCACGACTGAGACTTCAGCGTCACCATGATTACTGATCTAATCATGCTTAGATATTGTCTGGGTAGTGTAGGTGACGTGTCCGTCTAATTACTACTGTATCTTTTATCAGCTAGTACTTGCTAGCATGATATCCACAATGTATCGTGTGAATTTTTTTTGTTCGTCAAGTTTTAGGGACTAAGGACCTGTTCGGTAACACTCCACTGCCATCAAATTCTCAACTCTCAACTCCTCCACCAGCTTCCAAATCTTGCTTAAAAACCCTGGAGCCAGCTTTCGTTCGGCAGCACGTCTTTCGGATTTATCACGGTCACCGGTCTGCTCAGCAAGAGAGAGACAAACGCGATGGTGCAAAGTGAACCCTTTTTCCCACTTGGTGCTGGCATCTTTCTGTAATTTGGTTGAACTCTATCTCCTTTGTTTTTTAGGGCGTGTTCGGTTTTTCTTCGGTCAACTCCGCTTGAAAGAAAAATATAGAGCATAATTAATTACTACCACTCCACAAAATTAAACATAAAAGGCATCCGAAAAGAACCTTAGATCTGGTAACAGGCAGCCCTTCAACTCCTCACTTTTTACACTACGACGGCCGCTAGTTTCTCGATTCCAACTTCAGAGAGTTAGGGTGGTCGGTTCAACTCCATCCGTAGAGTCGACGGAGCGACGGAGCTAGAAGCTAGAGCATTCTAAACACGCCCTAATTCCAGATGCAGTGACCCATAAATTCATGCCTTAAGGGGCTGATCATATGATATTTTTTATCTGACACTTTTATATTATTATTTTTTCTTTTCTTCTTTTGCCTTTTGCCATAAACTCTAAACCGAATATTTAGTCCCCTTAAATATACAAACCGGACTAATGTTTTCCAAGATGGTTTCGATCTTGATTTCAAGTGGTTTTGATCAGTATTTTTTCTCCGCAGGCGGAGTGGACGCCGAGGTGGCTGAAGCAGCGAACGATAAGGTGGACGAAGCAGCACCGTCGAATCGAGTGCCACCATGAGCCATTCCCGTTGGGCACATTTGAAGGGGAAAAGTATTCTTTTTTTTTCTCCAAGTGTCGTGTCGGGCCGATCCTCATGGCTAGGCCTTCGGACCGACACAAAACAACATGGAATGAGAAGAAACCGATCGAGCTAGTGGGTGAGGTTCACTAACCACGTTTGCACTAGTCGTATAGAGAGCGAACGGTTCGAGAAAGTTGACATGGCGACCATGCTTGCTCCAAGATCCATGCTGGCCATTATACGACTAGCGGTGTTCCCATGAAAACGCCGAAAAACTGATGTCAGTTATATATCAATCAGGATCAATATTCATCATGAAGGGTGCTTTTTTACAGTTGAATTTTATGGTTGTGACGAAAATACAGTCGAATTTCCAATCATTATCCATCAAACTGAGTTGTATTTTTCTGTAATAAGACTGTTTTTCTTGTGAGTGTTCTGAAATACGACCGTGATTCTTGATTCTACAGAATCACATAAGACTTTTATGGGCGGCCCCTCAGATTTGTAAGTTAACAATTTGACCTGACTAATTCATCCAGACATGCATGAACGACTGTTTTCTGTGTGGCTAATTTTCTTTCTTTGCCTTCCACGTGATGTCAGGAATCACACGTGTAACACGTGTGCAGTAGACTAGTAAGGAAATCAGGGCCATCGACCCAAACACATCATCATCATCATCATCGTATAATAATTGCAAATTGCAGTCACTGTGTAAATAATTGACCGTGTCAATCCGGCAAAAAAAAAACGCTTTTTTGAGAGTGAGGAACGCCGGCGCATGGTGTGGCGCTTCGTGCTTCCTACAAGTGGTACTCTCGGTAAACCATCCAAATGATCAAACCAGACAATGCCAACACTGGTCACATCTGCATAGCTCCGTTTGAGATGCGGTGAATACGTATTACCTCTGTATCAGAATATAAGACGTTTCTTAGTTTTACATAGGGCATAAAAAAACGTTTTACATTTTGTTACCGAGGAAGTACTACTATCATATTTCCAAGAAATTGCATTGTATACCATTTTATTTTGGAAGACTCTGTCTGACAGTGCTTCACAAGTGCGTGGTGCGCAGTAACATCGACTATGGTAGATTAAATTGTCAGCCGCAACGTACAGTGCTCTGCTTTTTGTCAAGTTGTGACTTCACCGTCGAGTGACCGGCCATGTTTTGACTTCAGGCTTAACTTGTGGAGAAGGAGAAGTGGATGGATATGCTTGCCATTTTGTGACTGCTCGACAGCCGACAGGGTAAAACAGGCCAAACAAGCTTCCTCTGCACGAATTCCATCAATCCTCAGCAACAGAAACTCTAGCAGCCCGGTCGAGATAGTCTTAAATCTGATCGTTTTCGGCCTTGCATGCAGCTGGAATGATCCTTGAAAATAGCTCTGAAACGCACCCAGATCGAACATGATGGACTGATGGTAGCACGGGGAGAGGGACCTGCGCTGCACTCCTGTAGTCCGATGTGAATTTCTCTACTGCTACTGAATCTGAGACTGTATCTGGAAGGATCGTGCTTGGGTTCAGAGCTGTCTACCTTTGCATGGTCTGCCCGGACATCTTCGCACCTCCTTTTTGCCTGGACCTCTCGTGTCACAACATGTGCACACGGCTTATCTTTGGTCACTTCAGGTGCTTCTCACTCTGAACAAATTGAACACCCTTTGTTCTGCCACATCCTTCTTTGGGATACCTTTCTCTGTCGGTATCGACAGAATTTTCCCTTTGAGAAACGGAAGAGAAACTCTTGCGATCAGCTACGTGTGGCCAGCAGTGAATTCAGGCATGCGTCACTATCATAACATCTGATTACTGTGTCTGATGGATGAAAACAAGATTGAGCACCGTGGGGCCTTGGAAGGTTGGATGATGAGTTGAATTAAGTTAATGCAGGTAGGTCGTAGGTATAGCTGATATGTTCGTTCCCTCGATGCTTCTCGGCCTCATCCAATCCAGAAAAGGACGCCACGAGGAAATAAATACTGAATTAACCTGCAATGTGCATGATGCAAAAAGCAATCCCTTTTCAGGGTTTTCAGATTTGTTTTCCAATTCATATCTTAACATGGTCATTCGATCAACAACATACCCAGTCAGTACATATTTTTTTCGGTCGATCTAGAGATCAACCTCTTTATAGTGGACGGCAATCAAACTGCAGGTTCTGATTTTTAACACCATTTTGCATGGAATGTGCACCCAAAACTGTTGATACTAGATGATGCTCTGCGCGTTGTTGCGGGAATTGTTAAGAAATTATTTGATATTAGAAAACATAAGAAACTTTATTAAATATAGTATAATTTGATTATAAATTCTTTTTTAAAGGAAATATTGTTTAGAGTAAATATCAAAGAAAATTTGATGAAAAATCCAAAGAAATGAGTTTGTTTGTTCACTTATTTTTTAACATAGTATATCTATGAGTTGATAAGAGATGAAAGCAACCTTGAGTAGAGACAATGAAAATATCTCCACCCTTGGCTAAACCTAAAACAACGATAACAATTATTGATATGCATAGAAAAATATAATATGAGATAATTCATAATTTGATTTTTTTATAAACAAAGCCCCTTATAAATCGTGAGGCTAAGTGCATAGAAATTAATATTTATTTATGTTGCATGTGCATGCAGAATTAATGAGAGCATGTGCATGAAGAATAAGTGAAAATTAATTTTTACATAGTGGACCTACTTGATGATGTGAATAGATTGCATGTAAAAAAAATAGGTTAGTGCAATGACCTACTTAGGTAATATAGATATAGATAAGCGGTATACCTTGCATGCATGCCGTTGAACCTCGTAAAAAAATCTCGATGTTTTATTCTGCTTTGGTTGTGTTTCTTTTCTCATGTCGTGACACCCGGTGCCATTATATATTCTTTAAACAAGAAAAAATTGTGGAATTTGTAGCACTGCTTTTCACATAGATGCATAGCCATTATTAGTAAGACATATACCACAACATGATTGACACCGATCAAGAGCAGCAAACTAAGAAGCAAAGGACGGAGCAGAGACAATCAGATTGACGTTCACTTCTTCTTCGATACACACCCTTAAACATATAAAAGGCTGAGATTAATCGATACCTCTTCATTATAAAAGACATGATGGTCTTATTTTAAAAGATGTCAACCGCCCGCCCGTACCGATACGCCCGCCGCGTATGTACCAATGCCCATACGTATACCAGGCCGCGTGACCTGAAGCTGCATCGCCAGATGGACCCATCGCATCAGCCCGGTCTTTGTGATGCACGCTAGCTCTCACACTCCTGAAATGATGATCCATAAGAGCTAAGAGCATATATGCATGATAGGAATCATAAGCTTCTAGAAATTTTACACAACTAGGAAACTTTTTTCATTCATGGGGGAAAATGGAAGTTGGATAACATATGCAGATGAAAATCATCCTTCAGTTGCATATTATGTGGGTAAATGTTAGTTAAACTCTTGTTGTTTTGTCTGTGCATTTAGTCTGTGATTAATATGTGAGAGATACCAACACAAACAAAAAGTGAGAGATGAAATGAGGATGGTTAGATGTCAATTCAAAGACATATATAAATGCCCAAGTAAAAAAATGCACTATCTAATAAAAAATATTATGACACAAACAATTGATTTTTATTTTCTTTGCGATCTGCTGCTTCTGCTGGAGCTGGTGCTTCTGCTGTAGTCTTACTCGTACTTGTACTAATTTCGTGTGATACATAAAGTTTTTGACGTGGTATTGAATGCATGATAGTGTTGCTCTTGCACTTCCTACTGTCAGGGGATGTTGTTGCAACCATATATACATATGTCGTAAAGAGGAACGCTTCTCCACTTTACAATTTTGTATTTTAAGTCTGAGCATTATAAAAAGTGTTGAATTTTGTTGACTTAGATTTTACCGCAATCATCTATATTCCATCCTTCTATGCTGGGTCTACTACATTTTCCGCTTCAGATAAAGTAGCATTTACCGGTAGAAGTCATGGTTGGATCAACTTATTTTTCCACAGAACATACCTTATTCGGTGATATGCTTGTTTTAACAAATGGATTATGCTAGTAAAAAATGCACTGTTGTATGTCTGTATAATAGCTTTGCATAATTTACTATTTTGTGTGCCGTTCTCTGCATAATTTACCTAGCTTACATAATTTACCATGCTCTGTTTGTTACTAACTACATATTTTGCAGCACGGCTGGCATGGTTCCCTCCCGCCAAACCTGCCACATTAGCACCGACGGCCGTATAGTAAGTGGTGCCGCTGCCCCTTTGCCGCCCGCGCCAGCGCCAGCCTCGTCGTGTTCCTCCACGGGCTCGCGCCTCTCTACATCGACGACGTCCTTCCATGCATCTCACTTTTCGACGACAAGTTCTGACATTCAGCCCACTGCTTGAGAGCTGTCTCGAAATAGACAGGAGATAGAAGAGGAGGACGCATCAGAAGAGGAGGAGTTCAATGCCGTCTGGGCGCGCAACTACCCGGGAATACCACCCCCGGCCGACGACAAGGACATCTACATCTCTCCGCCAGGCCCGGCACGCCAAGCCGTAGCATGGGAAGCAACTCAGGCCGCAAGAGAGAACAAACTCATCGTCATCTCATCTTCTGACGAAGAGTGAAGCGTCTTTAGTGCGCAACATTTGTGTATCCCCTCTATATTGTATCCCCATTATCTATTAGGCAACTTGCAGTTATGTATTTGTGCAAACTCTGAACTTTGGGCAATGTGGTGTTGTTGGTTTATATATATTTGTATTTGTTGCATACTTGCAGGCTGCAGTTGCATTATCTATTAGTACATGAATTAGACTGTTGAACAACTATAAATATAGAAAAGAAAAAATATCTTAATATTCATAGTAATGGCGCACTGTCTGAAAGTGCGTCATTGATAACCCATAGCACATGGCACACATGTGGTGGGACCAGTAACATTAGTGGCGCACTTAGGGCCGTAGTAATGACGCACTCCTGGTGCGCCATTACTGTCCTGGATAGCAATGACGCACATTTGATGCACCATTACTACGGCCTACTAATGGTGCACCGGATGTGCGCCATTAACCCCCAAAACCGGTGCGCCATTAATGACCTTTTTTTCTAGTAGTTAGTGTAGTGGTATCTGTTGTTCATATGATGAGGATTAAAGACATCAGAGATTGTCTTGATATTTGAATGACACATCATGTTTCATACGGTTTATCGATTCGTTGAGCTGGCATTGATTTAACTGGTGGCGACGACAGCAATTGAAAGGGTTTTCTAGATGGCAATGATCATCAAGATCGAGTTGTGCAACGATATGTCAACGAGGGATTCTTCATGACTTGATGATGTGTGCTACATCGAGCGGGGGATAAAAGTCTTCATCGATAAAATTATGGAAGATTTTGAAAAAAAAAGTGGTAGAACTTTTTTCCATTTAGAGTTCGCCATACCTCAGATTTTTTTCGTCCTTCGCCACTGGTGCGAGGTAGCCATATCAGGCCTTATGCGGGCTGCCAACGTTGTGTCTTGCATCAGCCGAGCATAAGTGATGCCCTCATGCAGCCAACGACTTCGTGGGCAACCAAACGAAATGCCTAAACAGACCCAAGCCCAATCTCCGCGCACACATATAATCGGGACATATGAGTGCGGCGGGTATCCAACCAAACACGCCCTAGATGATTGCTGCACTAATAATCCATAGGCTGCTGTGGGCTGTAGAGAAAAGATAAGGAGAAAAGATAAGGCCAGAAACGCCAGAAATCGGGGCCGTGGTAGCTAGCATCGATGCCCGATCGACCTGCTGCACACGGAAAGAAGCAGAGCATCAGTTCTTTGTGTTGTGAGCAACAATGTCTTCAACAAGATGGACCATTGCCAGGAATTCCCCTCTACAGTTTGGTTTTGCATGCGATCCGTTTCGTTGTCTCGGACTGCAAGCAAAGCCTGCAAGCTGCGGCAGTACGTCCAAGCAACGAATCAAACGGCCGGAGTCCCAACTCCAAGCGGTTGCCTATAAATTGGGACAGCATATCATAAACTAGGACCTGTATATCGCTACCCATCTTTCTTTAACCAATCATCCTATACCAGTACTATATATCGTCGGAGAACAACATGAGGGTGCTGAGGGATCAAGTGCTGCCGAGCTCCCCCACGACTCAACGCTACAGGTACGGTAATTATCATCTCTATATATATCCATGTTGGCTAGCTCTGCTTAATTCTCTCTATCAGATTCAGTCAATAAATTTAAGATTCAGTCAATAAAAAACTGAGCCTCTATTTTCCCTTTCTACGTACGTAGCCAGAATTAATCGTGATGACTAATTAATTAAGATGACACAACATTCTCTTTTTTCTTATATATGCATGGGCCGGTCCGGTCGATCAGCTTGGAGGATGTTGGAAAGCTGTGGGCAGAATGGGGGATCCATGTCTTGATACTTGTAAGCTTCGGCCTGCAAGTGTTCCTCCTGTTGGCAGCGGGCATGCGAAGGCGTAGCGCGTCGCGCATCCGCAGGTCGCTCCTATGGCTGGCCTACTTGTCGGCCGACTCCGTGGCCATTTTCATCCTTGGCCATCTCGCCGTCCATGCGAGCGGGCCGCGCCACCAGCTCCTTTTCTTCTGGGCACCCTTCGTTCTCCTCCACCTAGGCGGGCAGCACACCATCACTGCCTTCTCCATGCAGGACAATGAGCTGTGGAGGCGCCACCTGCTGGGATTGGTCACCCAAGTAGTGGTTGCAGGGTACGTCGTCTCCAGGACCTCATGGCCTGCAGATAGCCGGCTTCTGGCTGCCATGCTGCTCATGTTCCTCGCTGGCTGCTTGAGGTACGCTGAGCGTACCTTGTGCCTTTACCATGCCAGCCCAGCTAGCCTCAAGGCAACTTCATTGTCTGCCTTGCTTCGTCACCAAAAGAATATTAAAATGAGTGAAGGAAGAGATAGAATTGGCGAAATAATAAATGATAAGGATCTTCAATATTATCTTTCTGGTAATGCGGTCCATGTGGATGGTCAATATAAATCGATGATTAATAGGATGCTTAATGCTGATGGGCGGCGGCCTCCGTTGCGCTCGCACTACATTGAGATCTCATTAAGTGCGTCCTCACTAGTATCCGACACTCCACTCACTGATTTCGTTACTGCTGAAGCTTCGCCTAGCTCCGTTCAGGACCAGCTCCAAGTGTTGAGATCCATTGCAGACCCCTGCAGGGCGTACAATTACGTCGGCACACAGCTTGTTCTTATATATGAGCTCCTCTACACTAAGGCCCCGCTTCATCACTATTTCATAAGGGATATAGCATCATTATTTGACAGAATGTTTGACATATGTTCAGAATGTTTCTCTTGGCCTCTACTATGTCTCTCTTTGCTAGTCATTGCCTTGCTTGTTCTCTTCCCATTTCTTTCAACCACAGCAGCAATGGTGCTCTTCGTGGTAACTGAAAAGAGCCAACTCTATAGTCAAGCTGACGTCATTGTGTCCTACATATTGCTCATAGGGGCAATAACCCTAGAGGTAGCATCTCTCTTCATCACCTTTGCACTGGGTCAAGAAGCGCCCCATACGATTCGGAGTGGAATATGGAGTGTAGCCAAATACATTCACCCTGCATGGGATTGGGGTACAAAACAGTGGTCTGAAATGCTAGGGCAGTACAACATGATCAACAGGTTGACCAAACACCATGCTACAGCTGGCTTCAATTCATTTGTGCCCCAGTGGATCAGTAAGCATCTAGTAGATGACAAGACAGTTACACACATCCATATATATGAAGAACTCAAGAAGTTAGTCCTCGACAAATTGCTGGAATTTGGAACAAGGCAACAACAAGACTGGGACTTTGCCAGCTACCGTGGTCAAATAGCACTTCGGGACAGGAATATGAAATTATCACCTGCAGGGTCTGAAACACTTCTATACAAGAGCATCAATGATGCGGACTTCGTAAAAACCGTGCTGATCTGGCACATGGCAACGGACATATTATACTTGCAAGACAACGATACTAATTCTTCTTGTCAGCAAATGAAGAAGATGAGCAGAGAGCTGTCAAATTATATCATGTACCTCGTCTTCAAGTGTGGTGTGATGCTTACAATCACATCTGAGCTCCAACTTGATAATGCTGTTAGGGCCATGAAGCTACGCGGTCTAGGTGAGATGGGCAACATGGAGGAGGTATTCCGAGCTAGCCAACTTCGGACGAGCACATCAGAAACTGACATGCATCCATTGTTGTCTCATGCGTTTGAGGTGACCCGCGAGCTGAATGACATCCCTGGAGAATCTACAAGATGGGACTTGATCGCCGCGGTGTGGTTGGAGATGCTTTTCTATATCGCGCCTCGTTGCGGAGGTGCTTTCCATTACGCGCATCTCGCTACCGGTGGGGAGTTCATCTCACATGTCCTCCTCTTGATGCAGCGTCTAGGTCCTTTCCTAAATCCTCCAGGCCTATAGCTTTTATGTGCAAAATAATTACTCCCTCATCTGAAAAAACATGCAACTATATATTTATAGCTTTGCAAAAGGTTATTGTGTTTAACATCGTGTACACGTATACGTATAGGCATGGTGTAGTACACCACCTATATGTATACTTTCCTTCCTTGTATTGCCACGGTAGGGGCTTTTCCTACCCTATATAACATGTAACCGATCCCCCCATCAGGGGCATCGTTTCCTGCAATCCAACATGGTAGACTCTTCCTTCAACATCTACCTAGAGTCAGCGACAACACCTAGGGACAAAAACAATTCGATCACCGATCGATCCTCCCTCCCATGTCGTCCTCCTCCGTCACGGCTGCGACGTCCCTCGTGGCGGCTTTCGAGGATCCTCCGTCTGAGAAGCTTTCCCGAGAGAACTTTCTCTTCTAGAAGGCGCAGGTGCTACCGGCCCTGCGAGGTGCGCAGGTCATGGGGCTGCTCGACGGCTCTAATCCAGCCCCCGCGAAAACATTGGAGGTTGAAGATGAAGAGAAGAAGATCTTTATGCCCAATCTGGCCTACTCAATGCCATGACACAAGATGTGCTCGCCCAAGACCAAGGGTTAGAGCATGCAGCCAAAGTTTGGGCTGCCATTGAAGACACGGGATTTGTTAGAGTAGTAATTTCGGTGAACATGCGTACAGAGTGGTGCATGTCCTGATGTCATGCTGACACAAGAAGACAAGTAGATTCACTAGTAGAAAACCCTTATAGCAGTCATTTTATTAGTGGCGCGCAACTTTTATTGCACGCCGCGGCTTCCATGCAAACTAGCCATGGTATTCAAATAACCATTAACGCCACTACTAATATCTACCAGTGGCGCCTGATGAAATCCGCACGCCGCCAGTAAATAGCACCCACATATTCAACCAGGACAAACATAGTGACGGCGTTCAAATAAATGCAACGCCACCAATAGGGATACTATTGGAGGCGTTCAGAGATAACTGAACACCGCTGGTCATTTAGGCTGGGCCCATTTTGGTTCCCAACATAGTGGCAGCATTCGAATATATTTGAAGGCCGCTAGTTGTCGACTTAGTGGTGACGTTTAGACTGGTGAACGCCACTAGTGGCGTCGCATGCCCCTTTTCCCATGTGACTTTCCCTACCCCCTTGCTTCTTCCTCACTTTCCCCATTCTCTCTTGTTCTTCCACTCTCACTCTCTCCACTTTCCCTTCTTTTCACCCCACCACTCTCTAATTAATTAGCACTAATTATGAAGCCTCTTCTCCCCACCACTCTCCTCCATTCCACTAGCTAGTTAGCTCACTGTCTCATGCATTAACTAAGCCAAATCCTTCATACACTACTTCCTCCATTTTCCCTTCTCTTCACCACGTGTTGGACCGATATCTTGGCGGATCTTTTTCGTCTCAAGCTCAAGGTGAGGATAAAATTCGGTGGCGTGACATTCGGTGGCTTTTGGTGATTGTGTATGCATATATGTGCCTTGTGCGTGATGCCGGCGACCATCGATCGTGTAGCCCGAGGCGAAAGTTTGTGTTGCTCACGAACCATGTCGCGTATTGTGTTTCTTATTGCGGGTACACGAGTGCCAAATGTTTTGGCGAAATGTTGATTAATTTCTATTTCGTCAAATTTGGCACTCGTATATGTCCAATATTTAGCAAAGGTCATACCAAAATTTTCTATGAATTTAATATTCTCTAATTCATTTTGTTATAACTGTAGGCATCGACTTCCATGGATCGAAGCCCAGAAGCTTCAAGGCGTTCGCGGTGACGCATATGTATCAAAAGCGTGCCACAAAGATATTATGTCTGTGTGGTAAATGCAGGAACAATGTTATGTACGAACCTTTTAATGGCCCTGTGTTGGCACACTTGCTTACTAATAAGTTCATGCCTGATTACACGCACTGGCTAGATCACGGTGAGGAGGAGGAGGAGGAGGAGAGGCCATGCAAATGATGAAGTGCTAAGACACCTGAGGATGGTAACCAATGGAAAGTACTTAACCTTACATTCCTAAGATTTGCGGCTGATGGAAGGAATCTGAGGTTGGGTATGAGTACAGATGGAATAAATCCATTTGGCAACCAGAGCAGCAACCACAACACTTGGCCCATGTTTGTATAGATGTACAACCTACATCACTTGGCCCACTATTCTTGCACTCAATGATGTCATTCGAAAGAATGAATGTGCACATCAAGAAATACGTTCGTAATAAGGCCCGTCCGAATAGAAGCATCTTTCAGGGATTTTTGACTGAGGAGTGCATCTCGTTCTGCAATAATTATATGAAAGTCGACAAATATTATTCTTCCTTAAAACACACGTAAGTTTTTCCTGATAATTATATTTCTAATTAACGCTACAGATTGAAAGGCCCAAGGCCCAGATTACTTGAAAATACCGATTCAGTCTTCTTCTTCCTTATAACACACGTAAGTTTTTCTGCTTTCTGATGGATACGCGCAGTGGATATGGTACCGTTTGGGACCACACGAGCAGGCGAGCGGCCATATTCTGAGCGTCAGCCGTGCCGCTGGAGTTCGTGGATGCTGCGCCGGGGAAGGATGGCCGGTTTCTGGACTTGAGGGCGTCGAGGAGCAGCGTCTCCGGCGCGCGAGCAGCAAGAAGCAGCTTGTCTAGCGGGAATTTCGTCAACGAGGGTCGGTGATAGGGGGGAAGGGGGACGCCTACGTATGTTCCAGAAGAATATTATGCGGGGTGAGCTAGTATACATTTCGCGAAAAGAAGATCGAACGTTCATGTATTTGCAACACATGATGCCTCCCTTCAATCATCACGTTTATGGCACGCTATCATTGTGTTACTCTGCAAGACTGACACTTCACCGTCAGCATGATTACTGCTCCGATCCAATCATGCTTGCATGTCGTCAGGGTAGTGTAGGTGACCTGTCAGAGTATCAGAAACTATATAACTACACAGCAACATGCGAAGTATAATCTCTAGTTTTTATTAATCTTACTTCCCAAAAATATGGTCTCCCCATATTTTACGAAGTAAGCGCAGAAAAGGAGAGGGGCGGACGCATGACCCCCGCTACACTCAACATAGCTCTGCCACTGATTAAATTTGCTAAAGTGTCCATGAAGCCGCGCTTCAAACTCGGCAAGGTGAGCACAGAGTCCACGACGAAGGCGTGAATAGAATTATGAAAAATGAAGAGATGATAAATACACAAGTCATCAATGAATGCACATATGTGGAAATGTAGACTCCATCGAGTGAAATCATTTATTTTCATAGGACTCCAAAATATCCCTAAGAAACAAGTCCAACTAACCCGGCAACCCATCCAAATATAAAGATCAAGAAATGAACCCAACAATTATTATTTTGAGTAAGAAATGTACCCAGTTTGAAATCCGCTAAAATATCTAAAAAATGCATTCTGAAGCAACAAAAATAACAACAAAAATGGATGTGTATATTATTGATGAAACGGATGTATCTAGCACGTTTCAACGGCAATTAATATGGATCGGTCCTGCTCAAAAAAAATATGGATCGGGAGTGAGTTTTTTTAATGCAGTTTTCTTTTGTCAAGTTTTTATCGATTTTTTTAGAATTATTTTGTGGAGTATTTTTAGGGGTATTTGTTTTTGTTTAGTAGTAGAATCCGTGTAGACAGACGTCCACGGCCCACCCAAACTTTTTTCTTGTAAACACACGTGAGCGGCCCAACCTCGATCTCGTCTGGGTAAAAATAAATTTATGCCCACTCCATCACATCTCCCTCCTCCTCGCCACGTCCCGTCGTTTCGAAAAAAAATACGTCCCGTGTTTCGACTGGGGATTTCGCCCAACTCGCTCGAAACGTAGGGTTTCGCCGAACCGCCGTCTCGCCGTCGCCGTCGCCGTCGCCGCCATGTACAACGGCATCGGTCTGCAGACCGCGCGCGGGTCCGGCACGAGTGGGCACGTCCAGACCAACAAGTTCTTCATCCAGCCCCGGGCCGGCGGGCCGCTCCACCGCCACGAAGACGGCGCCGCCGGGATGCGGAAGCCGAATAAGGAGATCCTGGAGCACGACCGGAGGCGGCAGGTGGAGCTGCGGCTGGTCCAGCTCAGGGAAGCCCTCGAGGAGCAGGGTTACGCGGAAGGCGAGATCGTGGAGCGCGTCGAGGCGGCGCGCAAGGAAGCTGCCGAGCTGAAGGCTGCCGACGACGTGGGTCCAGCACCGCGTCCGGGAGAAGGGTATGGAACTATGGATCCAAGAACTGCTCATATATGTTTTTTTCTATTCTGACGAGAAGGAGCCATTGAAAGATACTACTATCTGACAGCACGTTCGTGTCCAAGCTTTTAATCTGTTTTCTTCATTTAATGGAAATTCGATGGCATTCATTCACATTGAAAACGGAATGTGGTTCTTAAAGATTGGTTTAGTATGACAGGTTTACAGTTTATGCAGTTATGCTATTTTCCTAGTGAGGTGTGATCTTGGTTGCCTGTTTTGTTATTTTACAGTTCATGTGTGCAGTTGTTTGTTCTGTTGGTAGATTGTCAATACTTTCTGACATGCCGATAAACTCTTCTCAGGTTCATGGCCACGCAGAGCCACCATGCCGCAGCACGCAAGGAGAAGAAGCTGGAGACCCTGAGGGCTGCTCTTGGGCTAGATGCTGAGGTTGACAGTGATCCAGAGTCCGGGGAGCTTGTACCTGACAAGGATGGATTCTGAAGAGTACGTTGGACATCGGTGTTCTCGGAACGACAGGAAGGCTTTTGTGGATGGTAAAAAGCAATGCAAACAAGGGAAAGAAGGAACATGGGAATGGCAACACATGAAGAAATCCTTGTTAGAGATAGACATTGGTCCTGAGATTGTTCATAAGAATGCAACTATGTAAGAGATGTATCTAGCTTATGCTGTTAATTGTTGGATATGAACGTTGCTAAAACTTGTCATGATGCTCATATGGTTGTTTATATGTGTTGTCAGTCTGATCTTGTGCCTCACGATATTTAGGGACTTGATCATTTGCTCCCTTTCACTTAGTTTAGATGACTTGCCCCCATTTTACTTGGATTTGTTGATCATTTGCCCCAATCTCATTTTACTGATGACTTAATTTTGTAATCCAGATAGTACACGTGAACTGACCAGAAATCCCCCATGGCATTTTTTGCAACTCTTATCTATTTGCAAAAGATGATGTACATATACCATGATCATATCCTTGACACCGACGAAGAACAATAAAAGCAGAGGACGGTGCAGAAACAAGCAGATCGCTGTTGTCTTCATTTATTTGCAACAGATGATGCCTCCCTGCAATCATGTTTATGCCAAGCTATCAGTGCATTGATCTGCAAGACTGAAACTTCAGCGTCACCATAATTACAGCCCTAATAAAGCTCGGATCTCGCCAGGGTAGTGTAGGTGACCTGTCAGTCTGTCCTAATCACTCTCTTATCAGTTACTAGAATGATATACACCATGTATAGATGCAGCATTTCACAGCAATGTAGTACAGTTGCCAGATGCATTGGTGTGTACATTGGAAATCTGCACTCAGAATTGGACAGAGGATTGCAGATATTACCATCTGAACTGCATCTGTTCTCTACTACCAGCACTAAAGCTGCTAAAGTGTGTGATTGTTCTTGGTTATATTGCCCAAGCTCGAAGTCTGAATATTCTCTTTCCGAGTGTTGGTTTCAGAAGATTGCGTGAGCACAAGCCAAAGTACAGTAATAAACAGAATGAATCTTCCATTTGCAAGGTCGATTCAATGTTGATACAAAGAACAGATAAAAATAAAGAGGAGCCATGTCTGCAGAGCGACTCCAATGACTACAGAAATAACCTTGTTTAACGGGTCGGGAAAAAAGAGAATATTACATGCGATCCTGGAAATATCGACAGAAAATCCAAGAAGATTCAGAACTCAAGCCCATTCTCTCTAGCAGCATCAGCTAGAGCTTTGATGCGGCCATGGTAGAGGAAACCCCCTCGGTCAAAGACCACTTTGGTGATGCCTTTCTCCAAGCAAGACTTGGCAATCACTTCACCAATCTTTTGTGCCACTTCCTGGAACCAAGCATCACAACATTGAACTCACATCAGAAACTAAAGTGTTGCCTTTCAGCAAGAAACAATTACAGATGTAAGTTTAGTTTGTTGATTGCAATAGACCAAAAAATTGCAATGAAAGCATCATGGGCCTCTACTGACTTGTAGAGCATTGATGTTATTAGTACAGCCAAAAGCATGTTCTATTATTGAAAAGCTAGATCTCCAAATCAGCAAAAGGAATCATACAAGTTATAAGCATCTTTTATTTTCTGAAAACAGAGTACAGACCTCTATAAGTTTTCTTCAGAGATAAATATGACTATATGAGTACTCCGTTTATCGTTCCCTCTAATTATCCAAGTTCCAATAGTCTATCTAGAAGCTACTGTCCTGCCAATATGGCTCAAAGCATCAAACCTAGTGTAGGCTTCGACTTGGTGCACTGAAGAACTAAGAACGACCATTTGATGGACTGAAAAATATCGCAATGCTAGCAAGTGTACAATTATCTAAATTAAGCTTTGAATTACCCACATATAAATAGGGAAACAGAGGAACACTAAACTTTTGCTTAGGCTCATAGTGATAATCTTATTATAAACACAAAATTACATAGGAGACTATAACAGATGGTGAGTTCAACAGAAAGTCCTTACTGAAACACAATTATTTTCCAAAGGTGCTGCCAGTAAAAATGGTATACAATACTATACAGTTTCGTTTATATAAAAGGAACATAGAACCACAAAACAAGATGATATTATTTTGCGACCATACTAGTTTAATATGAAACGGAAAGGAATGGAAAGCTCAAAATCAACTTACAGTTGTTGGCCCAGCAGAGTACTCAAGCTCCTTCGAAAGAGATTTGTGCATTGTCGACGCTGAAGCCAGTGTGCATGACTTTGTATCATCGATCACCTGAGCATACAAATGCTTGTTTGAGCGGAAAACACTGAGTCTTGGCCTCTCTGTTGTGCCGCTAACCTGAAAGGGAAAAATGTGCAATGACCATATAAGTCCAGATTCCATTGACGATAATATAAGCTTGTAGAGTGTAAAAATCACACCATTCGTCACCCATTGAACCATCCCTCTATCTTGGTTGGTGTGCAAAGTTTTCCGATTCAAATATTTTTGTGTCAACTGATAAAACACTCGATTTGTGTGCCTGGCTTGCATCTAATGCAAGATACAAATTAACCATCACTCCTCTACCTCACCAATCTCGCCAAGAATCTGAACTAACATAGAATTATTTATGCAAGTGACATACTGACATGGCCTATTATAGATGCGCTAGCTACATTGGAACCCCTTGACTCTGCCTGTATCGAGTATTCCAGCGGCAGTCATTGGTACAAACACTTCTCTGTAAGTTCTAAAAAAAAAAACACTTCTCTGTAAAACTAGCCATGGGAGGGCAGTTGTATGGTAAACTAAATGCATCAACAGGAGCTCAAATGCCCAATCAGACATACAGCAGTCTGCAGGCATAAGTTTAAGCTACTGCCGCGAAAAAAGCCAAAGGCATTTCGTCGGACAGGTTAACGGCATGGCATTGCCCCCATGAACTCCACGCTCAGACAGTGCGCTTCTAAGAAACAAACATCGCTACACATTGCGTCCACGAGAGAGACGAGGAAAGAACGGATGCTGATATTTTTTTGGAGAAGGTTCATCACCTTCTTGCGGAGGCGGTCATGGCGCGCGATGCGGTCGGCATTGGGCGTGGACACCTTGGCCTTGGCGAGGACGACCAGGGAGGCCCGCCGCGCCGGCGAGTGCGAGGGCGCGGAGGCGGACGAGAGGTGGACGCCGAGGTTGCCAGACACGAAGGCCGGGAAGGAGTGGGTGGCGCCGGCGAGCGCCGGTGAGGCTAGCATGGCTCACTTGCGCGCTCTGCGCTGCTCGTCGCTGGTGGTTCGTCGTCTCACTCACGCGCCTGATGGCTCGCTCGCCTTATCCTATCCACCGTCTCGTGTTTCTTTAAGCTGCTCTGCCGGACCGAATTGCAGAAAACACCTCGTACTCAATCGTTTTTCACAACTAATAAGCTTGCACGTACAACATATATATATTATTCTTAAAAAATTCATTCGTTTATTCTAGTTTGAGCACCTACGACCAAGCTTCCAAACCCTACCCAAAAATCCAAATGGCCTGCATGGGCGTTTCTCGGACCGGATTTTGCCAACAATTCGGAGGGGGATATCTAACCCAAGTGTTCGAGAAGTCCGGCCCTCCCTATATCCAGTCCATATGTGAAGCGGATATGGAGAGGCCTAGACGCACCCAAACGTGTGTTTCCCACGCCAGGTCCGGCCCACATGGCCCACCATGTCCTCACATAATCAGAATTCAAAACTTGAACTCCAAAAGCTCATAATTTTAATCCACACATTCCTATAGTCACACATGTGCAATGATTTCGGAGTATCCACGTTTCATTCAAGTTTCAATCTTGGAATCTAATACACTTCACAAACATTAGACTTACAATTTGGCGAGAGACAAAAATATCTATTCAATTCTGCATTTCGGTATCATAAAAATTATCACAATATGTATTAACCATATCATATGCACATTGTTTTATATATTCTACAATGTAAGATGTTAAAAGGTCTGAATGAGTACTTCAAGAAAAGCTAGAAAGTAATCAGTCAATGTCAATATTTATCATGAGAGTAACACCAATGAATATAAAGAGGCAAGTAAACACGTGTGAGAAAAAAATCACCAATAAAATTACAATAGACCGCTTGCATAAAGTTGAGGACTTTGATAGACAAAATAAAGACATGTAATCAATCCTCTCCTATCACCGTGGATACGAAATCATTTACACAATGTAAAGTCAACTATCCTCCTCACGCATATCCAGTCATACAATCTGCAAGCTTTAAATTTATGTAGCAAAGATAATAACAAAGGCAACATGGAACATATAAGCACAGACATACTAACATCTGAAAACTACTATGTAGTAGAGCACATTTTTTTTACACATTTCTGAGAGTGCTATGTACATGTAGCCATCAAATCTCTTGTAGGTGCATAAGACATCTAATTACATGCCCGTGAAAAGAACTAATATGTGTTGGTGCTCTGCGCCGCAAACATTGTGACATGTAAAACAACTTCATGTGCGCATACACCTTCAATGGTAAATAATGTTGATTCTGTTTCCTAAAAAAATATAAGACAATGACGACGAAAAAAATGAAAGATCCGCATCATGAATACACGTAAATAGAATTTAAGCCATAGGTGTGTTCTTATGCAGAATCTGCTCATTAAAACTCGAAACCGTATATTATGAATCTATGAGTACATGAATTAATGCTTCATTATATGCTCGAATTCAAAAGGATAAAAATATAGAAAACACCATATATGCTCATTTAAAAAATAATGGACACGAGTTCTTTCCTGGAAACCATTTGTGCAATGTGGGGCAATTTATAAGAAGAGCAATAGCACAAGGTAAACCACACTATTATATTTTTAGGCCTTGTTTACAATGGAGGAAAGAAAATCACTGGAATAGTATGAAATATAGGAATAAGAAAGATATTCTATGCGTTAAACTTAGAATTCAAATACATAGGACGATGATGTTTTTGGAACATAGGTAAACTATCGCGGAGGAGTAAACATAGTTCATCCACCTCTCTCTTCTAGTCACATTCCAACTGAATAGAACAACTTTTGAAACTATTCTCTTAAGAAAGTAGATGTTCAATCCAACATTTAAGCTCGTTTCTTGTTGCTTCTGGTAAAAGAAGAACCTATATATAGAAAATCGAAAACCAATACATGCATACAATTGAATGAAATTTAAGCAGGAGAAGGTGCCACTAACCTCTCCAAGGAATTCTTCATGATCTTGTGTAGAGTGAACACAACAATCCAACCTGTAATCAAGGAACCATAAATGTATCATTATGAACTTACGACGGTGGCGCGACTGATTTGGGAATATAAAAGGAGATAACGATATAAGATCACTTATCAAAAAATCTTTTGCGGTATTAGAAATATGTACGTAGATTAAAAAATGGATTAACCGACACTCAAATACAAAAATTGCATATTTAAAAATACAATTTAAAAGATGGTGAATGATATGATAGATTGCTCTGTATTTGTCAGAAGAAGAAACAATTTGGAACAAGAAATATTAACTATCACAATGTCAGTAGCAAACATTGATATGAAATACGTAGATGTCTAGTGCCGAATATTTGGTATATTATCAATTGGCACCACATCTCATTTTTATTTTCTCACATCGCAACAACAAAACAGAAGAATTTTATTAAGTGGATTGAAGTTGTTTTGACTGCCTAGATAACAAAATATTTGAGTACTCCGCATTAACTCACTGTAGTACCAATTACATGCTGCCTAGATAATAAGATTGTGGCTTTATTAACAAAGGTATACAACAAAAAATGGTAGAATAAAAAATTAAAAGTATAAAACAGTACATGGACTGTACTTAATAGACATAATAAAAAAGCACATAGATAGTAGAGGAACAACAAAACATGCAATGAATCGATCAGCTGCTGTAGGTGGGTGTACATGTGTTGGACATGGAGAGGGAGAAGTGAAAGAAGGATTGAGGGGGGGGGGGGGGGGGGGGGGCGGGGGGAATCACCTGCGACGCAGTTGATGTCACCTTCACCATCATATGTAATATGCGGTTATTCATCTGTGAGGAAAATACAATCATATTTTTATAAATTACGTAAGAAAATGCACATCCACCAAATTCGGACAAAAATTCAATGATATTGGAAATGCACTCTAGAATGGATTGTGAACTTAATTAGTGCCTTGCATATTTTACACAAACCTCCAGATTTCAATGCTAGTTGCAGAATGCATTGTGGCCAAAACTCGTCAGAAAGGTGATGTTATTTGCAAAGGTTGGAGACGAAACACGAGTGGGCTTCCTCGCGTTGGTCGGAAAGGTGTTTCATACTCTTCTGTCCGAGATCAACGGCTCCATGACCGTGGCAGAAACCAAGCCCAAGGACTTGCTCTGTTCTTTCGTTGGCTCGATCTCCGGAGGGATACAGTTCCTCCTTTGATATCTTACCATTTAACATGTGGTTCGGTAATATAATGAGACAACTAATGGACACATGTGACAGTGTGAGTGAGAAAAGGAACAAACTTATTGACAATGGCAATGCCCCTGCTCTTCTAAAAAGACTGTTGATAGTGATGGTATATAGTAGTCTTATTATCAGACATGGGGGCAATGCCCCCCCTCCCCCCTCAGCTCAACATAGCATCAACTTTGATTTCCTGGCCTACTAGGGAGAGACAACTGATGCACAAGTGAGTGCGAGAAGAAAAAGTCGCGTCGTAAGGTTAGGACGATCAAGATTTGACTGAAGCTACATATATATCGACCTTATTATTCAACAGGGGCACAACCGATTCTACTAGTATTATTGATTATTTAGATACGTAATAAGCTATCCAGTTTATCTACCTATATAAATATGCAATTATGATTATCATCGATCAATCAATGTTCGTGTTGATCTTTGCCAACCGCATGTTGTACACGTAAAGGCGCGCCTTATCCTAAATACTGGCTGTGATGCACATTCTATTGTGGCCTCCGATGCTCTTCACCATGGAGTGGTGGATCCGCACAGTATGTAACATTGAGAATCAGTTGACAACATCGATCATCAGTAGACATTATAGGTAGTGGATAGGTCTACGTTGATGAAGCTGATGAACGGTTGGCCTGTAGAGGTCCTAGTTTCTTCATCACCTACTTCTCCCATCACCACATCAAGACCTTCATTCCGTTCGTCCTCAAATATAGGTCCACCTCTAAGCCATACCTCGACCAAGACTTGCGTTTGCCGTGATGACAGCGGTAGGTTTACGTGAACTTCGGCAAAAATCGCCCATAGGAATTTCATAGGATTCTTGTAGGATTTTATCCCATAGGATTTTTTTCATACGTTACTCATTTGATTCATAGGAATTGTTCCTATATGATTTTTTTTTCATAGGAATTTTTGTACTACTTCCTATAGGAATCATAACATTCAATCCAACCTCTTTCTACAATTTCTTTGATGGAATCAAACAAACTTTGGTGCAAACAAAATCCTATAGAATTGGAGTGGACATGTCATTGCAATCCTATGCTTTTCCTATTCCTATGAGTTTCCTACCAATAATACTGGACACACGGACTTGTTGTTACGGAGGTTTACATAACCTTTCTTTAATTTTCTCTCCCCCCCTATTTTAACCTAGGTGGGGCCCATCCCCTCCCTTAAACCAATCAAAACGTTTATGCCAAGCCCGTAAACGCCCGGAAAACCCCGTGATGAGTCTAGCATCTCTTTTCCTACTCTATGAATCAAACCAGCCCGTAGTAGTAAAGGCCGCCCGGAATGATGCAGCCCGTGGCATTGAGACGGTGTATTATTTACCGTACCCCTCTCTCTTACTCGTATTTATTTTCGCCGCCGTAGACCACTACGGGAGAGTAGGCTGACGCCTACGGCCGAAACCTACGCCGACGGCCAAAGGTCGGGGCCGTCGGCGTAGACGGCTGGCTCGTCAGCCCTGGTGGTGGGCCGTCGGCGACCCAAAGCCGTCGGCGTAGCCAAACCTAGGCCGAGGGTCGCCGTCGGCGTAGATAGGCCGTCGGCGTAGGCCCATGTTAGGCCGACGGCCGCCGTCGGCGTTTACCGGGCCGTCGGCGTAGGCCTGCAAGGTGGGCCCGGGCGACGGCCGGCCGTTACGGCGTCAGCCCATCAGGGGCTACGCCGACGGCCCCGACCTTTGGCCGTCGGCGTAGACCCAGGGTTGTGTTTTTTTTGTTTTCGTTTTTATTTTCTTTTGTTTAACTATTTAATCTTATATTACTAATACTAATACATCAAATAATATTGGAAATGGAATTATAGTATATATCATCTCATTTCAACACTCGATATACGTATGCCTCTTTATTAATTCTTTTAATGTCTACTAATTAATACATAAAATAATATAATAACAAATTATAATACTAAATTAAAATATATTATGCTACTATTACTATATTAATATGTATGCTCCACAGTTGTACCTCGTGCGGAGAAAGCTATAAGAGTACACCGCCGGCCCCCTCCCGGCCGGCCCCGGCCTCGCTCCCGGACTAAGCCGGGTTTCGGTGAAGAAAGACCGCCGTAGTACCGCATTAACTTGCATGTGATTAATTGTAGGGTATGTGTCCAAGTGTGGTGTAAGATCAATACATAAATGCAATGTCTAGCTCTTTGGTGTGATCATTTTCACATTCATGTGATAACACTATTCAAAGTCATGGACATGTAGGTGGAAATACACCCGTTTGCGGGTATTCCGGGGGCTACGAAAGGTTACAAGGTCCCAACCTTGTTTTTCATGTAGTTTTGTCCTAAACAAATCTTAACAAACCAAAAAGTACATTGTTGAAACATCATGCGGAGAAAGCTATAGGGGTAGACCGCCAGGCCCCCCTCCGAAGCAGGATGTCGCAGATGAATAACCGCCAGAGCGTCGGAATCCCACAAAAATTTGCATGTGGACCTAGTTTATGTGTTCAAGTGTGGTGGAAGGCCCATAGATGCAAAACATAGATCCCGGGTGTGACCTTCTTCATACATGAATGCGATAACACTTGGAAAAAGATTTGTGCACACGTGTAGACGTGTACTACTCCCGGAGGTGAATGATCTTGTGCTGAAATGTGTCCAACCTTGCTTCTCCATGTATACATATGTGCTAAACAAGCACAGATGGAGACAAGAAGTCCATTGGTCCACCCTGGTACGGCGAAAGCTATAGGGGTAGACCTGATGGCCCCCCCGATCGTCTACCCCCCTAGATATTCTCCGGATGGGGGTAGCCCGGTGGACATTTGTGTTGGGTTGTGTTTGGTTAGGTCATAGCTAGGGTCATTACAAACCATGTCTGTGTTCCGATGCCCTGATTAAGCTATCGGTGTTTCCTATGTATAAACCGGTACCGCGCGGGCCCGGATCGTCTGCCTCCCTAGCTAGATGCTTGCAAAGAGCAGAAAGGTTTGCTCCAGGGCGAAGATCTTGAGCAAGAGCAGGACACTGATGAGCCAGTGAAGAAAAGAGGTGGTTGTGGTGCTCAGCAGCCAAATATCACAGTTGATGGTATCAAGATGGTTGCAGAGTTTAAAACAACACAGAAGAAAACTGATGAACAAGGTGAAATGCATGTGTCCAACCTTGTGCTTCTCCATGTACATATATGCTAAACAAGCACAGATGGAGACAAGAAGTCCATTGGTCCACCCTGGTACGGCGAAAGCTATAGGGGTAGACCTGCTGGTCCCCCCGATCGTCTACCCCCCTAGATATTCTCCGGATGGGGGTAGCCTGGTGGACATTTGTGTTGGGTTGTGTTTGGTTAGGTCATAGCTAGGGTCATTACAAACCATGTCTGTGTTCCGATGCCCTGGTTAAGCTATCGGTGTTTCCTATGTATAAACCGGTACCGCGCGGGCCCGGATCGTCTGCCTCCCTAGCTAGATGCTTGCAAAGAGCAGAAAGGTTTGCTCCAGGGTGAAGATCTTGAGCAAGAGCAGGACACTGATGATCCAGTGAAGAAAAGAGGTGGTTGTGGTGCTCAGCAGCCAAATATCACAGTTGATGGTATGAAGATGGTTGCAGAGTTTAAAACAACACAGAAGAAAACTGATGAACAAGGTGAAATGCATGTGTCCAACCTTGTGCTTCTCCATGTACATATGTGCTAAACAAGCACAAATGGAGACAAGAAGTCCATTGGTCCACCCTGGTACGGCGAAAGCTATAGGGGTAGACCTGCTGGTCCCCCCGATCGTCTACCCCCCTAGATATTCTCCGGATGGGGGTAGCCCGGTGGACATTTGTGTTGGGTTGTGTTTGGTTAGGTCATAGCTAGGGTCATTACAAACCATGTCTGTGTTCCGATGCCCTGGTTAAGCTATCGGTGTTTCCTATGTATAAACCGGTACCGCGCGGGCCCGGATCGTCTGCCTCCCTAGGGTTTTGGAGGTGAATGACCGTCGGAGGGCCGGAATCATTGGAAAACCTGCATGTGGAGCTAGGTTATGTTTATAAGTGTGATTTAATGGACCTAAAATGATAGGTGTAAAAAGAATTTATATTGTTGAGAAACTATTAAAATGATGTAAAAAAGTATAAAAGCCAAAAAAATTATATGCTTGAAAACATAAAAGGATACATAAATAAATAAATAATGAAAATGGACCTAAGCCGACGGACACACCTCCTCGGGACCGTTATCCACTCCCACGCCCAACCCCTTGGTATTCCATTACATATGTGCTAAACAAGCACAGATAGAGACAAAAAGTCCATTGGTCCACCCTCGTACGGAGAAAGCTATAGGGGTAGACCGCCAGCCCCCCCCCCCCCTCCGGAGCAGGATGTCGCAGCTGAATGACCGCCAGAGCGCTGAAAGTGGCCAAACCTTGGTTTTCCATTACATATGTACTAAATAAGCATAGATACAAAAAAATCCAATTATCGACCCTCGTACGGAGAAAGCTATAGGGGTAGATCTGCGGGTCTCCTCGATCTAGGGTTTTGCCGGAGGAAGACCGCCGGGGCGTCGGAATCACTGGAAGGGTACAGGGGTATAGCTTCGGAATTTTAGGGGTATTCCTATTATCCTCTCTATAGTTCAACCGTGTACATTGATTTATGCTTTATCAATAAAATGGATCGAAAGCATATTCCGTGAAAAAATAGAGCATGGACAGTTGTACATTTCTTCTTCTTTTTTTGATTAATCAATATATAATACATAAATGGCCACAATTAAGTCAAAGTGATAGAATTGTACCCCGCAAGAAATACAGAAATTAAAAAAAGCTATAGGCCGACGGCCTGGCCGTCGGCGTAGCCCTAATAAAAAAAAGAAAATTGACCTAAGCCGACGGCCTAGCCGTCGGCGTATCCCCGACCCCCACCTCACCTTATCCTCTCCTCTCACCCACCATTCCCCCGACCCCCACCTCCCCTCCCTCTCCAACGCGACAGCGCCGCCTCCGACCCACCTCCCTCCGCCGCCCCTCCCGCCGCAAGCCGCCCGACCACCCTCCCCGCCGGCCGGCTGCCGCACCCTCTCGTCGCTCCGACCCCCGCCCCGACCAACCTCCCGCCGTCGGCTGCCCCACCCATCCTACCGCCGCCGCCTCCCCCGCCCCGAGCCCCACCCTCTCGCCGCCGGCCCCCTCACCAGCCCCGAGCCCCACCCACCGCTGCCGCTTGCCCCTCCCCCTCCCGCCCTGAGCTCCCTCACCATCCCCGCCACCTCCCGCCCACTCACAGCTCACGTCGCCGGCCGCCCCGCCCCGAGCCCGAGCTCCCACCGCCGCAGCACCGGCCCGAGGCCGAGCTCTCTCTCGCCGGTCGCCCCTCTTGCCGTCGCCCCGGCCCGAGGTCGGGCTTCTCGAGCTGCTGCCCCGCCTAAGCCCGAGCTCCCTCCCACCGCCACCGCCCCGAGCCCGGTATGCACAATATTGCAATTTTTTATTGCTATATATCATTAGCCACTAAACAATGTGGAAGGTCAACATTAACATATTGGCGTATCATTTCTCATAATGCATATACATGTATGTTAGTACAGAAAATTTGGATGTATTGGTTGAACTTGCTAGCTTATGTTGATATTTGTGTTCGATTGTTGTCATATAGTGTCTTGCGTATATTGTGGACCAAATTGTAAATTGTTGAGAATCAGAGGCTAAATTGTTGTTTTTATGGGAATTACAGAATTTCTAGGAGCCGTTGTCGTATCGGAGCCCCCTCCGTCGCCTCGCACCCCCACGTCGTCGATCACGCTTCAAGGTTGAAAATTCTTTCACCCCTCTCGTGTAACTAGGTTTATTTTCATGTCTAGATCACCAAGTCAGTCGCGTCACCTAGGCGTCATCCCGACTGTAAGCGTTACGCGGATAAATATGCATTAGTGGTCTCGCATATTTTGAACCGTAACGCTTACGGCTTTTATCGGGCAGTCGGCGGATTCGTAGTTGGGTATGGTTCTCGCTGGCTCTTCCTCGATCCGAGACAGGATTTCGGCGGCGCCTCCTTGTTGTTCTCCGGATGCACATTCTCTCGGCTTTTAGTCGAGACGTGTATCGGGAGAGCAGCGGGGAGGTGCTGCCGAAATTCTGCTCGGATCGGGGTAGAGCCAGGGAGAACATACCCAATCTACGGATCCGGCGGCTGGTTAGGACCCACTTTCCTATTAGACATGTAGGTTGATGCATGCGTAAAAAATGAAGCACTTTAATCTCCCGTTTGATATTAAATGCTATGTTTGTCGTTTGGCCCTCAATAAAGCAGAAGAGGATGGCTGATAATGGGTGGATGTATAGTGGTCGTACTAGTGCTGTTGACAGAACAGATGAGTGGACATGGAAGACCGCTATGGTAGTGCAGGAGATAGCCCGTGGTCCAAGGACACTTGAACCCCGTTGCCCTTGCGTCCGTTGCAGAAACCGTCATCGCGCTACAAAGGAGGTTATGAAACAACACCTTTAGGCTTATGGGTATATGCCGGGCTTCGTCACGACGGTCGACTTTACTCAGAATGAACGTGATAGAGTTGACGTGATGCGGCAGCGGATCGATGGCATAGAGTACGATGGCATGCAAAACTACGCCGGCTATACCCCGGTAATTTATTTTCCCAATCAACTTTTACCGCTTTCATGTGCCTTGGCGGTTGCTAACTATTGCTCAAACGTGTAGGGAACGCAAGACTCCGGGACTGGACCCTTTGGTCGTGCTGGTGCCTCGCCGTCGTCGTCCCGCGCGGTCACACCGGTGCACCCTGGTCCCGGTGGTGCTGGTGCCTCGCGCGAGAGCACTCCGGTTCATGGTGGCGCGGGATCACCTGCTTCCGGTGCTGATTCGACGGCGCCTCCGCGTCGTCAGTCGCCTATGCTCACGCGCGGAGACCTCGGTCTCTCCGGCTCGACTCCCTCTCCGGACGCGACGAGCTGAGGATGATGCTACGGCGGCCGGGTAGATGTCTCTTTGTAGATATGTTTCTTCTATTCGGATGTTGTTATACTGCGTATGCTATACTATGTAGCTTGTGCATGTTTGGACTTGTTATGTACCCATACTATGTATCTTAGCTTGGATGTTTGATTGTTGTTATGCTATCTATGGATACGATGTTTCGGTAAATGCTCGGGTCGATGTGAATGTGCTTATATCAGTGCCTGTAAAGCTCTATAATAATCTAGAATATATTATGTATTTGTTGGAATTTCTATACGCAGGGAAATTTTAAAAACAAAAAAAACAGGAAATATGGCAGGACCTACGCCGACGGCCAGGCCGTCGGCGTAGGCTTAGGGCCTCTGCCCAGGTCACACGAGGGGGCGACGCGTGGCCTGCCTGGGAGGGGACCTACCCCGACGGCCTGGCCGTCGGCGTAGACCCCAGACCCGCCCACCCCACAGCTTGCCACGTGGCTATCTAAGCCGACGGCCCGACCGTCGGCGTAGAGGGTGACCAGGCCTAACGGCCGTTAAGCCCAGTGTGGGGCCCACTGGCTCTACGCCGACGGCCCTACGCCGACGGCCACAATAGGCCCGTCGGCGGCCCGTATACGCCGACGGCCTGGGCTACGCCGACGGCCTTTAGGGCAACCCCGAGGGAACCCTGGCCCGACGGCTATACGCCGACGGCGGCCGTCGGGGTAGGCCTACGCCGACGGCTTTAGGGCCTACGCCGACGGCAGCCGGCCGTCGGCGTACTGCCTACGTCCCGTAGTGGACAGACGTATATATAGCGGCGTGCCATACACGACGAACGTTAACGACTCGCGGACGTTTGGTGGCGTCCGTGTCGTCGGCAACTCGTACGTACGCATTCATGCAGTGCACGCGCAGCTAGCGTACGTACTCCAACAAAGCTCCGTACCGATAACGACGATGGAGAGGATGACGACGAAAGGATACGCACCAGTACCAGCACCAGCACCAGCATGCATGCACTGACACGCAGGGCGCGTGCATGGCATACACGCAGCACCCGGCGTCGGCGACGACGACGATGTGTACGTACGTGCGTGTGCTTGGACAGCTCAAGCTTATCCATGCATGGATGCTTGCTTGCTAGCGAACGATCGAGTATATATAAGATGACCTGCTGATGGAGGCTCACTACCGATTGATCACTTGATCAGGTTCAGAATCGAGCTGCGCAGATCGACATGGGTTCTCTCATGGCTGGCTGGAGCTCTCACGCGCTCGACGACCACCACAAAGGTACACGTGTACAACCATCCACCATGCATCCATAGTGCAGCTTCATTCACGTTGCAAGATTCATCATAAAAGCCTTGTATAACAATGCTATCTGTCCATCTACTACGCAGTTCGTTTCATGAGGAACCGCTCGCTCACCAAGGAGGAGGTGGAGGCCTTCCGGAGGCAGCACACGAAGCCGGCGCCGGATCAGGACGGCGGCGAGACCCTCGTCGCCTCCTCCTCTCCCAGCGTATGTAACCGGTTTTTGTAAATGATGCTTGCATCCATGCATCGGCCTACTTAATTATTTCCTCTGCTTGCATGCGTTGATTAATTAATTAGCAGGGAAGGTCGACCCCGCCGCGTCCCTCGACTCTGTCTCACGTCCGTTCGTCGCCGCCGGCGATGACGACGGCGAGTAGTAGCATGGGCGGTGACGGCGAGGCCGTCGCTAGCCCGAGCACGAGCCGCGACTGGTGCGTAAACGTATCTTACCTTAGCCATGAGCCGCTTGAGTTTTACATGTACTTCTAGTAGTACATAACATTCACATACTTACCCGGCCGGTTGTGTCGTGTGCATGCATCAGGTGGACGCGGAGCAGTTGGGCGTTCCTCAACGAGCCGCCGCCGCTGCAGCAGCGCGACGGAGGAGGAGTTGGGCAAGGCGCCGCCGCCGCCGTCTGATCGTCGTCTTAAATTAGTTGCTAGGCTAGCTCTATATCCCTCTGTAAATACTTGTGTACCCGCCGTGTAACTGGAGTGGCTTTTGCTAATGTTTGGTTCCTGTACCATGTTGCATATCATATCACCTTTTGTATTGTCTTCTGCTCATGTAACCTGGGAGGGAGATAGTACTATAATAATGGGAGTGACTAGGACTCATGCGCTAAGTCACATGTTTTTTTAACTAGGACTCATGCGCTAAGTCACATGTTTTTTTAACTAGCCTTTTGTTTGTTTGTTTGTTTGAGGCTTATAGTTATTTAATGGGCTTCAATGGACAAGAAAAAAATCACTACATATAAGCAAATACTATAATAAATATAAAAAATTGTCAATTTTAAAAATTATAAGTAAATGTCGGAACAGTTGCGACTCGCTGGTAAACTTGCAACTGAGAAAAAAAAGTCAAATCAAATTGCGACTTGTTGATGGACTTGCAACTAGAAAAAAAACGCAGTTGCGACTTGTTGGTTGACTTGCAACTGAAAAAAAAAGTCGGACCCAGTTGCGACTCGTTGGTGGACTTGCAACTCAGAAAAAAAACGGACTCGATTGCGACTCGTTGGTGGACTTGTAACTGAGAAAAAAATCGGACCCAATTGCGGCTCGTCGGTGGACTAGCGACTAAGAAAAGAAAATTGGACCCAGTTGCGACTCGTTGGTTGACTTGCAACTGAGAAAAAAAGTCGGACCCAGTTGCGCTCGTTGGTGGGCTTGCAACTGAGAAAAAAAATTGGACTCGGTTGCGACTCGTTGGTGGACTTGCAACTGAGAAAAAATCGTACCCAGTTGCGGCTCGTTGGTGGACTTGCGACTGAGAAAAAAATCGAACCCAGTTGCGACTCGTTGGTGGGCTTGCAACTGAGAAAAAATATCTGACCCAGTTGCAGCTCGTTGGTGGACTTGCGACTGAGAAAAAAAAATCGGACCCAGTTGCGACTCGTTGGTGGGCTTGCAACTGAGAAAAAATATCTGACCCAGTTGCGACTCGTTGGTGGACTTGCAACTGAAAAACAATATCGGACCCAGTTGCGCCTCGTTGGCGGACTTGCAACTTAGCAAAAAAATGGACCCAGTTGCGACTCATTGATGGAATTGCAACTGCGAAAAAAACTCAAGACCCACTTGCGAATCATTGGTCAGCTTGCAACTGAGAAAAAAATTCGGACCCAGTTGAACTCGTTGGCGGACTTGCAACTTAGAAAAAAATCGAACATAGTTGCGACTCGTTGGTGGACTTGCAACTGAGAAGAAAAAAAGTCAGACCTAGTTGCGACTCGTTGGTGGACTTGCAACTAAGAAAAAAATTAAATCCAGTCGTGACTCGTTGGTAGACTTGCAACTAGGAAAAACGGTCAGTTGCGACTCGTTGGTGGACTTACAACTGAGAAAAAAAAGTCGGACCCAGTTACGACTCGTTAGTGGACTTGCAACTAAGAAAAAAAAAACAGACCAGTTGTGACTCGTTAGTGGACTTGCAACTGATAAAAATAATTGAACCCAGTTGCGACTCGTTGATGGACTTGCAGCTGAGAATAATAAGTCGGGTCTAGTTGCGATTCGTTGGTGTATTTGCAACTCAGGCGTAAAAACAACGATGAGTTGGAAAATTTTGATGTTTGAAATTGCAACTGCTACAAGGAAAAAAACACATATGGAGGATTGTTGTGCTATATCCTCTTAGCTAGTAGAAACACAAAAAATAATTTTCTCTCCCCTAGAAATATACCTGTAAAACAAAAATAGGTACACGATTTTCTGCTTTGATTTTCACCATCAAAAAATTCTAAACCAAAAAAAACCAGTAAACTCACGTCCTTTATAAAATAAAAAAGAATCAAATCATCTGACAAAAGAAAGCTCGTCAATTCCTTGTGTCTATCTGTGGCCCAGGCAAAAAAAAAATCAGAAAACGAAACACCAATATGGCCCGTGTAACAGTACGCACAGAGAAAAAAAAGCAGAATCCTACAATCCTAAACCTGCATGTGACTTAATTAAAACGCATGCGCATGCGATTTAGCAAAACTGGTAATAATATACGGTTTTGCTAAGTCCAGTGGCCTACCAGCCCACCTGGTCAGAATGGTCCAACTGTGCTACAGTTCATGATACAAAAAATTGTTTGAGAAACAAAGGAGCACAAAACACTACTCCGATCTGTGGCTCTGTGGGATTACAATCATCATCAAAAAAATTCCTTAGACCCCTCTTTTCTAGCTAGAATTCCTAGCTCATGGGCAAAGATATTATGTTCCCTGCGAACGTGTTGAGCATTCCACGAACTGTAACCTGTTCAAAATGGGGTGTTGAAACTTTACAAATGTATTTGGTAGCAATTGAGCCGAGAACCGGGTCTCTGTAGATCCTTGCATGTGCATTGAGGCCGAAGAGCACACCGGCGTGTCTCCTGTTTTCTGTAAGCAGACAGGAAAACTAGTCAAAACTAGATGATTTCTTGCGATAGCGCCTGCATAACTCTGTCTCGTATCATGCATAAACATGCGTCAGGAGGGTTCAGTCAGCTTAACCATCTCCTCGTGTGGTGCAGCCCATCGCATGGGCCTAGGTACAGATTCCATCCTAGGTTTCTGAACAGAGAGACCAGGGATCTTTTTCCTGAAATTCAGCAGGTACTTCGTTCTTTTGCCAATCTTCAGAGAGTTCGTGGCCATGCTGAAATTGACTCCTTTCCATCCATATGGATACAGTTGTCACGAAGGTGCCGCGATATCCATAACAACAGCAGGAGAAGTTTAACTCTTTTCTCACCCAAGACCTTGTATAGTAGGGTTTGTAACCAATATTCACCGGTGCAGCTCAGGGGAAGTTTCATTCGGTATGGACGAGTGCTGTCGCATGACTTCCGGTAAAGCTCTGCTCTTTGTGCATTGAATCACTGCATGAGATTCATCTTTCCTTTTTGAAGGAAAGAAGGGGTTTTCCCCTCCGATTTCATTAACTAAACCAACAGGTTCAGAAACTACAAAACACAAAAGCAAGCAAGTAGCTATATAAACTAAAACGACACCCCACACCTACCCCACAGACACACCCTAACAGAAGGATGGGGGAAGATAACTAGCTAAACAAACCTGCAACGCAACAGCTGAAACCATGTTAACAAGAACAGAGGATCATGCAGAACCAGGCATGAGTGCAAATCCACAGACGATGATGATATACGCAGGAGAGTTTTCTTCAATAGCGTTTTCACATATATCACATGTCTCATCATGTTCTAGTCTCCTATGTACTCCCTCCATTTCATAATAGATGACTTCCAAATAGATGAATCTAGACTACATTTAGTTCAAGATACATCTATTTGCAAGTCATTAATATGGAACGGAGGGAGTAGCTAGAGACTGAGTTGCAATCTTCAACCGAAGAATGTGGTGCTGGAGAGAATTTGGATCTTTCCACCGTTGTTTAAGGTGGTGTGTATGCGGTTGGAGCGGATGATCAGGGAGGTTTTCATCCCACATGGATGGCTACATAATCTTTAGATCGGTCCACCATCTGTTTCGACATAGCCATAATGTCGATCATATAAGACTTCACTGGTGCCGATATATCGCCTGTTATCTTTAGTTGTACAAGACTGTTTTTGTTTGACAGTATGCATCCTAACTATGCACAGGTAAGGTGTTGCTTTTCATGCTTTGTATCCACTTGATGCTATATTTTGAGATAATAAAATGCCCTTTATCAAAGATTTTTTTTGAAGGTGTTCATTTGGGTCTTTTTTGAAGCATGTGATGGTAAGTATCATTTGACAACTCAACAAATATACGGAATAATCAGCAAAAATATACACACTGGTTTGTACTAGTATGATACTGTCATGCTAGTTGCTAGGTACGTAGTGAACTAATGACATGTAAGAAGCCGGTTTCTCACAATACTGACAAATTATTAGTTTCTAAACAAACAATGATAAAGCGCAATCAAGAGGCATCGAGCGGCGTTGCTTCCGGCGATGGCAGCTTGAGAAGCCGTGTTGTAATCATTAGACGATTACCCTTCTTCGATCTTACACCTCAATGCATCAAAAATTGAAAACACAAGGCTTTTGTATTTCTCAAGCAAAAAATTGAGAAAAATATGTGATAAATAAGTTTCAATATAAAAAAGTATACACCTTTCACATAGCGCCACTTATTCTTGTCAATTGGAAGGCGATTAACCCAAGCAAAGGCATCGATATTTAGGACAAAGAAAACGCCCAAACCTCAAAGCATAACCGAACGTAAAGAAACAAGATAAACGAAAAGAAACAGTTCGTCGAAGCATCACATTTAAGCTCTCAAAACATTTGAATGCTAATGCATGACATAGACATTGTATTCAACGATGGCGTCCCCAGTCTTGAAGTCAATCCAATGTGTTCGGGCCTGCGCGTACCCTCGGGCGAAGCGGAAGGCCCCGGTGCCACCGACAACGGACATCTCACGAAGGTTGGTGAGCGGGCAGTTGCGGCCTAGCACGGCGAGCGTGCTACCGTTGTAGGGGCCGGAGGTGAGCACGAGGTTCATGGTTTGCAGGAAACCCATCTCTGTCTGATCCGCTGCCATGTACAAGCCCTGAGCGCGGCCCATGGCTGCCGAGCCGGGTTCAGGGCCTTCGGTCAACGGATCATCCATCACGTTCACCATTCCAAAAAAGGTTCGTGATGACGGATCCGCGGGACCTGCCACACGCACCGCTGATGGAGATGGGCCGCTCACGGTGTCATGGAAGTAGAAATGGAGATGTGTCGGTGCCTCTGGGTCGGCGGATCGACGATGCCCATGGGCCAAGGTCTTGTGACCGGGCCCGTGCTGCAGGTGGGCTTCACTCACCGCTAACAGCAGCACCGTGAAGAAGAGCACAAGAAGCATCACCGCTCCCTTGGCCATGTATGAGTTAAGCAAGTAACGTGTGCTACGTGAGTGTCTGGACGTTGTGCGATCTTCCAAAGTGTAGCTCACCAGCTATTTATAGTGGGATGGATGGGGACATGGAGCAATTGATCCCGAGCTCATATGAGCCCGGGTGAACAGTAAAATCGAAAAAAATATAAAAAAAATCAAAAAAATCTGAATTTTTTTTTGCGAAGATTTGATAAATTTTTAATATGCTTGCAAAATTTCATCACAAAATAACATCCGTGGAATACACAGTAAAAAAAACAAAATCGATGCTTCAAAAATGTTATTTTTTACAGCATTTTGGAGTTCTGATTTTGTTTTTTTTTCTGTGTATTCCACGGATGTTATTTTGTGATGAAATTTTGCAAGCATATTAAGAATTTGTCAAATGTTCACCACAAAAACTTTCAGATTTCTTTGAATTTTTTTGTATTTTTTTCGATTTTACTGTTCACCCGAGCTCATATGAGCTCGGGATCACTGTAAAAGGAACACAAACAACACGTGGTAGGCTCCAATTGGTGATCTAGAAGGCTGCTCGATCCATGAACTGGAGTGGACAGTGGTAGGGCAAAATGGACAATAATACTTTGCTTGACCAATGGTGACAGGCACCTGACCCGGCGAGCACAATGCAGAGGATCAACGGTTATGATGCTGCTTCTAGATTTTAGATTGTGGTTTTGGAGGCATGTTGGGAGTGGAGGATCACCAGATTTCTGCTGTCGGTGGCCACACTATGGGAAAATATGATGGGCATTACACCTTCACGTTTTTTCTTTTGAAAGGACGGGTGCGTACTTGGCACTTTTAGCACGGGATGTTATACACCCATAGTGGGGTTAAGTAGACCTCACCCTTACATAATGGAACTTCCACTGATTGGATTGGATCGATGATCATGATGTGACGGAAATAAGAATCATGACGCGCTATTGCGTTGTAATTTCTACCATTGCTCACCTACAAACCTCTCATGAAGTATATGAACATCTGGTCGCCGGTGCGTCGGATATTGCAGAGAAAATAGTTCAGTTCGCATAGAAAATCCTGACGGAAACATTCAGGAATGCTCGATCCAGTTACCTCATGGACCCTTGCTGGGCAAGGCTAAGGCTTGCCATGAGATGTAACTAATGGTACGTGAGAGTTACTGAGTCATCTTAATTAGTACCACAATCCACAAGCTTTTTATTGCATGGAAATTCGGAAAAAACAGAACGTATTTTGGTAGACATGGGAGGGTGCACAATGCTGGTCGTCACAGCCTTTGTGGTAGTGGACCAATGCTGTAGTGCTTGGCTTCCACGCCGAGCAACCCGAATTGAGTGAGAAAACTGAAAAGCACCTGTGCATATCGCTGTCAAACGGATCACCGATGGCCTTAGTGGTAGACACGGTTGTGCTTGCGTCTGCAGTCCGATCGCACGCAGCAACAAGGTGAAGGTCAAACAATCATATCAGTTTCACTTGTGGTGGGTCGTGTTTGCCCAGATGCACTAGCTACTGTCTCCAATCCAATTGCAGCAAATAGAAGCGAAAGGTGAAGCAATCATATCAGTTGCACACTTGCTTGTGCTATTTTCGGGCCATTGCTTATCCCCAATTGCATGAAATATTTCTTGAATCCCAGACACTTAAATTTGCAGAATGCCCAACCTATGTTACTTCCAGTTTTAGGAGTGTCACAAATATGCCGACGAATGAGTACTAAGTAAGGGCATCTCCAACACGAACCCTTAAACATTTCACATATGTTCGGGTTGGGCTGTTCGGACCAGTTTTATCATTCAGCGCGGTTTTTGTATCCGTTTACGGGTTGGTTTGTCTATCCGTTTTTTCGCAAATCTGAACCAAACAAAAGGCGACTTTATGGGAATCTGGACTATCAAAACAATCTCTTCCGACAACCTGGCCCTACCCAAAAGCCATTCATGCTAGAAATCCTCCCGCAAGCGAAGCGGTCGCTGCACATTTATGGAGGTTGCTGACATTGGATGTCGGTCGAGCGCATGCGCGACCGGCCACTGCGGCCAGGATTGACGCTCAGCCAATGCCCAAACAACCCTTCACTAAAGGGACGTACGACTTGCTGGTCGAGAGACTCGGTCTTCGCGCCTGTTCAATGTCAGAGAGACGTGATGGGATGGATACCGTCCATTGCCCTGCAGGCATTAAACCAGCACGGCGAACGAGAAACCCACCTCGGTGCCCCACATTCAAACCGGCTCCTCCGCTCCCCTAACCGCCGTCGCCTATTTAAATGGACCCTCGCAGGACCGTGAAACACGTCACACACCCTCGTTTCCCTTTCTTCTTCTTGCACCTTCATTTCTTCTCCACTCACCTAGCCATGATGCCGAGATCTGGACACTTGTGGGATACAGACCGGTTCACTGACCGAGCAATATCGATTGTGAAAGTCGGCTCTCTTCAACAAGTTGGGCGTAGCTGTTGCCCAGGTGGCGATTACGGGTAGCACCTCTCCTAACAGGAGGGTTGCACACCGACTTGTATCCCATGGAGACCACAACTTTTAGCTTTCCAAGAATCCAAAGCGATATTGAAGTGTAAAAATATGGGGTACAATGCACTTAGGCTTAAAAAACTTCTTGCATGGGGGTATTGTAGGACATATGTGAGTGTGAGCAAGATAAGATTATCAATGCTTATATAGTAGTCCATATGATTATCCATTGTGATTACAACAATAAGCTTGAGAGTTGATGTCGCAAGTACCTTTTCATAATTAATAATAAATGCTTGTACATAGACAAAAAACATCTTTGACATAGATGATGATACCCGGGTGCAGATGCACCCGGGCACCGAATCGCTGCTTCCCCCATTGTTGCACATATAGTTGTTTGCCTACGAGTTTGGCATGAAACTCTTAACAAATGTAACAGGAAACAACCAAATATGGTTACATAATAGAGATTATTCATTGTTAATCAAGTAATATTTCTTAACTCTTGAGAGAGACACCTCAGCTGTTCTTTAATTAGCAATTCTATTTATTGAAAGTGCTAATTAAAAGCGTTGATTTGGTGCCGGGGTGCATTTGCACATAGCCTTAACAATATATTCAAAATAAATAGTAAAAAAATTCAAAAAACAATTTAAAAAATTAAGGCACTTAAGACCCTGTTTGTTTGGGCTTTTGCTTCTACTTTTGCAGCTTTTCCATTTTGCCCAAGAAGCCATAGAAGCTCCTAAATAGGTGCTTTTGGAGCTTTTATGGCTTTTGG
The DNA here is from genome assembly GCA_950022295.1 of Bromus sterilis. NCBI lineage: Eukaryota > Viridiplantae > Streptophyta > Magnoliopsida > Poales > Poaceae > Bromus > Bromus sterilis. Next base: position 439,109,418 of record OX465595.1, read on the forward strand.
AGCTAAATATTGTTATATTGATTCATCAAAAGCCATAAAAGCTCCTAAATAGGTGCTTTTAGAGCTTTTATGGCTTCTTGGCCAAAACAGAAAAGCTGCAAAAGCAGAAGCAAAAGCCTAAACAAACAGGGCCTAAGATGCTCATATGCAGAAGGTGCTTGCAAAATTTAATGGTGTTTGAACATCTGAAGAGCTCGTAGAATAAAAAAACAAATTTCGGGTGTTTGAGAAGCTTTGAAAAAAAATATTTAGATATGTGTTTGCCTTTTTTTTCTAGGAGCTCTTCGGATGTCTAAACAATATGAAATTATGCATGCACCTTGCACACATAAGCATCTTGGATGCCTAGAAAATTCAGTTTTGTTTCAATTTTATATATTGTTTTTGAAAATATACTATTCACCAGGAGCATATGAACCCAAGCTCATCTAAATTCATGTAATAGGGTAGTAGGTTCTTCTCTTGGTTTATTGTGTGTGGAGTTTTTGAAGATTATGTGGACCTTGGTTTGGATTCTTTTCGAATAAAACTGGGATCCGGAAAGCTCTCCCTGTAGGTTAAAAATAATAATTTTCACAAAGATTATGGAGGCGACATCAAATTTGGGTATTAATGGAGCAAAATACTAGATACTACCTCCGTTCCAAAATAACTGTCTTAGGCTTAGTACAAATTTGTACTAAAGCTAGTATAAAGTCGAGACAGTTATTTTGGAACGGAGTGAGTATATATTAAGCACGAAATAGTTCAGTGAGGTCGTCTTTTGCTTGTAAACATTACTCTAAACCCTTTCTTGGTTTTCTGTTAACGGAAATTTGCTAATATGATGGTGAAAATATTTTACTTCTTTCAAAAATACAATAGCCAAAATCGTATTTTAACTGGAGATGTCATATTTGACGCACGTGGGCATCAATAGGAGGAGCCTTCGTTAAATGCTGTCGCTAATGGGCCGACACAATAGCGCTAGAGAAATCTTTTTTAAACAATTGCTTGGTATATCAAAAAATGGCTTTCACGTTATATAATTTTTAATCTATATTATAAAATTTAATATATATTTAGAATTTTCTTATGCATATTAGAAAAAACCACCGTAAAATATAAGAAATTTCAATGTATATGAAATAAGTTTATTATATATTAAGAATGTTCAACTGATATAGAAAAAAAATCAATATGTACTTTAAAAAAGTTCAACATGTTCTACATTTTTTTAGAAAATATTATACAAAAAATTCAACATATATAAAAATAAATTCATTGTATATGTGAAAAGTTATAAATAAGAATTTGAAACTAAAAAAGAAACTAGAATAAAAACAAAACTAAAACAAACTAACTGGCCGGCCTGTCTAGAGTACCCTTGCTCCTTGACATTCACAACCCTAAAAAACCCCTCAGAAAAGCTCCTTGACGTTCACGGATCTCAAATTGGATTTACCCACTAACAGACACCACTCTGTTATTTTTTCCGTAGACAGTGTATATTTTTTGCGGGTTGTAAGAAAGGTTTATTTTTGCTGAACATTGATTCATGGAGTAAATTACACATACAATCCCTGTACTAGTTGGCCTGTAACATGATGGTACTTAAACTTGTGGAATGCTCCAATACGGCCCTAAACAATTAAATTACGTTACATATATGGTCCTGACTACGTGCAATGATTAGAAAAAAAAGTACACGGAGGACTCAAAAACTGAGATGCTTTGGTTGTTACCCGCACGAGCTAACTGTTAAACCAACTCTTGACTCGTTATATGGTAATGAGCTCAAAATTTATATATCAATTCTTGTATACATATTCAAACAATTATTCTAACACACGCTTTCTACCGGTTTTATTTTTATCTTTATCTAAGTTCATGTTTATTTTAGATTTCCTCATTTGAAAAAATTACATTCTCTATGGAACTTACAGAAAGTAGTTGTGCATTTGGATAGAAAATGCTTAACATGTGTTGTTGAAAATTATTCCATATGTAGAATTGTAAAAGTTTTTTGAAAATGTTTGTCATGCATTTCACATGTATCAAAATAATATAGTCTAAAGCTATTCTTACATTTGTAGAAACATATTGATTTTTATCGTAACACGTTGACTATTTAAAAAAAATATGTTGTCATTTTTAAATAATTGTGCATTTACAAAAATACAATGAACATTAAAAAAGAAAAAGATAACCATTTTCTAAAATCACCCTGAAGATTATTCCAAGTACACTTTATCAAATTTTATAAAAAATGTGTATTTCAATAATAAAACGTGGATGAAAATATGTTCGCGCTTGTAATCATGAGTGAAGATACAAAAAAAAATAGTACATTTTTTTTAATTAGTTCATGTTTAACTGTTCATGATACACAATATTTAAATTACATATAAATTATATATTAATAATTATTGTATTTTTTCGATGGGGAAGAAAAAAACAAAAAGGAAGTTAACGGAAAATGCATCAGGAAAATAGCACTCTACATATCTTTCTAGCTTCTACTTTCATGTGAAACTGATTTGTTGGCCAGCTCGCTCATATTGCAAATAGTACAGATACAGAAGGTCTTAAGTTTGAATCGTGCAGACATTTAATTTTTGTTTTATTTCTCTCTCTCATGTGCGGCAGTGCGTATCAGGAGACAAGATCAGGACCGTATTAAACCTTTTTTTTTTGAAACGAGGCAAAAGAAGCCTTTGCCTTATATTGAGATAGGAGGAGCAAATACAGGTCTGGTCAGAGCCAGAAAAGAGAAAAAACAGGAGCAGGGGGGAAAACCAAAAAAAGAAGAAAGCGAGTCAAGCTCATAAGCTCCGCGAGATTCTTGGCCCCAGCGAAGACCCAATCCTTTCCTTCCTCCCTGATCTTGTGCATGATGACCGAGGGAAGCGAGGATTTATTATTGAAGATTCTCGCATTCCTTTCCTTCCAAATCTCCCAGGTGATAAGCATGATGGCGGTCCGCAAGCCTTTGGGAGAAGAGGAAGGAGTCGTGGCAATGGCGTGCCTGTAATCCAACACTTTCGGTCTTCCGGACCCGAGACAACGGAGGAGGTCCGGGCAGGAAAGCCAAGATGCCGCAGCGTTCCAGATCCTTCTGGAAAAGCGGCATTCGAAGAGGATGTGTCTCGCAGTCTCAGAGGTGCACCTACACAGTGGAAAGTTAGGTTGGTGCGGCCATCCCCTTTTCGCAAGGCGATCAGCAGTCCAGAGCCGGTTTTGAACGGCAAGCCAGGCGAAGAAGCGACATTTGGCGGGAGCCCATGTTTTCCAAACAATGCGGTCGAAGGAGCAGGGGAGAGCAGCCGCAAACTGGGCCTTGTAGGCGGAGCTGGTCGAGTAGCAACCATTAGGCGATAAGGTCCAGGTAATGGAGTCTGGGGTGCCAGGGGAGAGCTGAACCGCAGAGAGGAGATCCCACAGGCAGACGTATTTCTCCAGATGCTCAACGGTAAAGGATTCCACATTTATGTCTGCAACCCAATTTTGGCCTTGAAGAGCATCCCGAACCGTCCGGCCCTTTCTTCTAGAGGCATTGAAGATCAAGGGGGCAAGGACCCTCGGGGGAGTACCATCTAACCAAGAGGAGGACCAAAAGGAAGCCTTAGCACCATCGCCGATGGTGACCCGAGTGGCGGCATTAAAGAGGTCTCTGTCGGCGGCGTCGATGGGGGTTTCAGAACCCACCCAAGGTTTTTCCGGTGCCATCCATTCGTCCCATAACCATCGAAGCCTGATCGCGCGAGAGAACCTCTCAAGGTCGAGGACCCCAAGGCCGCCCAGCTCTTTGGGGCGGCAGACCTTCTGCCAATTAACTTTGCATTTACCCCCGCTAACCATTTCCTGGCAGGCCCAAAGCAAACCGCGGCTAATTTTGGCGAAGGCTTTAAGGAAACCCTTGTCCACTTTTAAAGCAGTCAGCAGGAAGATCGGCATGGAAGAGAGGACGGACTTCACCAGAGCGGTGCAACCCGCTCTATTAAGGAGTCTGCCCTTCCAGGGATTCAGACGAGCAACCGCCTTATCAATGAACGGTTGAAGATCCGCCCGTCTAAGCCTTCCAAGCGACAGGGGCAGTCCCAGGTACTTCAGGGGGAACTGGACGGTGGCAGCAGGGAAGTTTGCCAGGACCGATGTCAGGTCGATGTCGGAGCAGCGGATTGGAGCTATAGAGCTTTTTGCCACATTTTTCGCAAGGCCGGAAACCTCCCCGAAGCTTTGAAGGATATTTTCCAGGGCCGAGACGTCGTGCTCCGTGGGGGATAAGAAGATGGCCGCGTCATCCGCATATAAGGAGACACGGGGCCCTTGCAGGCCGCCAGGCATCTCGTGGAGCAAACCGGAGGCAGTGGCCCTTTCCAGAATATGCTGAAGGGGATCGATGGCGATGTCGAACAAGAGAGGCGAAAGGGGGTCCCCTTGCCGAAGACCACGCCCGTGAAAGATGTCCTTTCCAGGAATCCCATTAAGAATGACCCGGGACGAAGCCGTGGAGAACAAGGTCGACATCAGGGCACGCCATCTTTGAGGGAAACTGACGCGTTGCATGAGATCTAGCATGTAGTCCCAGCGAACAGTGTCGAAAGCCTTGGCGATGTCAAGCTTGATGAGAAGGGCCGGGGTTTTACTGCGATGAAGCTGGCGCGCAGTGTTTCTAACGTACATGAAATTGTCGTGGATGGACCTGGTCTTGATGAAAGCGCTCTGGCTGCGAGAGATGATCTTGTTCATCTTGGGACTGAGCCGGCGGGCCATAGCCTTGGCGATGATCTTCGGAACCCCATGAATGAGACTAATGGGTCTGAAATCCATAACTGATTCGGCACCTTCCTTTTTAGGCAGCAACACTATGTTAGCCGAATTTGTGATGTGGAAACTTGTCGCAAATAGCTCAGAGAAGGCGTTAATGACCCGCATGGGGTCCCCCTTAATGGTATCCCAGCAAGACCGAAAGAAGGAAATGGAGAAGCCGTCAGGGCCCGGGCCCTTATCAGCCGGCATGTCGTCAATCGCCTCCTTGATCTCGCGTTCGGAAAAGGGAAGACCAAGATCATCCAGAGGGTGGACGGTGGGGTTTAAAGCAGCCCAGTTGATATCCAGCTGACGGGGGGGGGGGGGGGGGGGGAGGGTGGCCTAAAGTTTGGGAGAAATGATCGAAGATGAATTTCTCCTTATCCTCATGAGTCGCGGCCCAACCACTCAAATGCTTAAGCCTCGTGATGTGATTTTTGCGCCTTCTCGCGTTAACCCGCAGATGGAAATTTTTTGTGTTGGCATCTCCTTCTCTGAGGTAGCAGATTCTAGAGGCCTGTCTTTTCCGCGATCTATCCAGCGCAGCCAGGCCTTTGACACGACGCTTGAGATCAGCGCGGAGAGCCCTCTCATCAAAAGAGAGGGACCTTGATTCCTGAGCCACGTCCAGCTGGAGGATTACATCCAAAGCCATAAGAAGCTGAAGCTTACAGTCGGAGAAAAGGGATCTGCTCCAAGATCTCAGAGGATGCGCCGTGGATTTCAGCTTATGATTGTAGTATGCACCGGTTGGGAGTGGGTTGAAGGTGCAGACCAGGCCTGGTTATTTCAAGTTCTAGGATTGTATTGGAGCACTCTGTAAGTTCCAGGACCCTTGTGTTACCTGCCAACTAGTACAAGGATCATAGGTGGTATTTACTCTGATTCATGCACCTGGGACTGACTAGGTGCAGGATAAGAATGATGTTTACGATAAGAATGATGTGCAACAAAAGTTTATCTGTGAGATATTGCCAATGGCTTTGGCGCCCGGGACTTTGGCGAAAGGAATGGAATGGAACGGATGAGGACGCCGTGGGTGCATGCACAGCCGCCGCTGGATAACTATGCATCCATGCATATTCTATCTACTACTACTACTACTTAATCAAATCCTCGAGTTCTTCCGAGATGACTCAGTCATGCCCTATCGGGAAGCTTTAGCATGTACTCTGCCTTTGATGTCACCGCTTTTGTGACTACTTTTTTCTGGTAATAAACATCAATCAAATGGGGAAAATATATTTTTGGTCTCTAATTTAATTTGAAAGTATAGAATTGGTCCCTTAACTTTTAAAAGTAGACTTACAATGCTAAAAATAAAATGCTACCGAAACACTCTGATAACGACGCTTGGTCCAACGGCTACTTGCCTACTTGCGTGGCCCTGCTTGGATTGAACGTAAAATATATAGGTGTATATATTTTACAAGTGTATAATACCGGCCATAGTAGAAAATCCATCCGGAAACGAAACACCCCAGCACTGGTCTGTATTTTTGCTACCGTTGTATTTAGACCAAACGGCCAGCCAAGCGGGGCCTTAAGATAAGCACACAGACTAGCCAACTTCGGCCCCAGGTTTTAGCTCATTCTGAAACCACTCCACTAGTCCCAGTGGCATTCCCGTGTGCTAATCCGGCAGTATGAAGTGTCCAAACAAAGTCAGGCACTCAAGCCCCGCTGCATAGCATACATCACTTATATAAAACGACCAGAACCATAGATGATATGCGTATCAGTTACCACTGCTCTCCAGTTCTCACAACTACACATTCTTCTTAGTCTCATCGATCCTAGTACAAATATATCCGATTCTAGATCCATCTAAACAAGATCAGGTTGCTAGATGGGGTCTCTGATGGCCGGCTGGGACTCGCCGGTTCTTGGCGACCACACCAAAGGTACGCTACGCTGCTGCACACACGGTTCAGTCTGTTTTTCTGTTGCTTGCTTTGATCGTGGAAAAACTTACTCTGTGTGTGTGTGTGTAAATGTAACCAGCTCGTGTGATGCGGAACCGGTCGCTGACAAAGGAGGAGGTGGAGGCCTTCTGGCGGCAGCGCGGGAAGCCGGCGCCGGAGGACACCTCGCCCCTCGCCTCCCCCGGTCCACCTATGGAGAAGAGACCGCTGGGGAGCTCGCTGAGGAGCAGGTCATCGGCGTCGTCTCCGGTGGCTGGCGTCCACCAGGAGATCAACGGGGCTGACGCCGCCGGGGACGGCAATAGCCGGGACTGGTACGTAGCCGTGACGAATGCGCAACTAGACGGCGATGAGGACACTGTACTTTGATTTAACGTGATCGATTTGTTCGATCTTGATCTGTTTGAATTGTTTGGGTGGGTGTGCAGGTGGACGAGGAGCAACTGGGCGTTTCTGAACGAGCCGCCGCAGGAGGAGAGGCCGGGCACGGTGCACAGCTACACGACGCAGTTCCACGTCGCCGCCGGCAACGCCTGACCGGACTAGTAGAGTGTAGGTGCTAGTACCACGTTTACGCGGCTGGAATGTCCAGGCTAGTACCGCGTGGAAATGCACCATGAGCAGTTGATGTATCCCTTGTACAATATATATTGCAAACATATGTGTGAGTTGCGTATAAGTACACAGAGCATCTACAAGCAGACTTTTCATACCTATTTTAGACATTATCTGTAAGATTAAAAATTTAGATCGATGCAAAATTTTATCTAGACGCACGACTCAATCAGTGATCGGTTAAACAAAAAAACTAATACAAGCAACCCGATCACTGACCGGTTTAACAAAAAAAATCGACTCAAACAACTCGATCATTGACCGGTTAAACAAAAAAATCGACTCAAACAACCCGATCACTGACAGGTCAAACGTATGCTTTTTATATCGGCCCTATATGTTTGGACCAATCGACATTTCTCTCCAATCTAAATCTAAGACGGATATGGCAAGGTCCGAACGTGGCCAAGTATATCCGTCAGACGTACCTCAAATTATATCAAAAGCATCAAAGTCTTCGAGTAATAAACTAAAAAAACCTTAATCAAAACTATTCAACTATCCTAAAAAAAAGCAACCCTTCAATGAAAGAGTTTACGTTTTTTTTTTGCAAAATTTCTGTAAGTTTGAAGTTGAACTTAATTAAACAAACAAATCGACTGCTCTTTGTCGACCATTTTTCGCGTCTGATCTGTCTCCATCCTCCACCTCTTCCTCCTCCTTTGTGTCGCCGGCCCACATCTGCCACCATAGATGTCGTCTCTCGGTATCCTGTTGCTCACGCCGCGACGGATGATTCCTCGACATTGTCCTTGGGGCTCCCATCCATGGGCCCGTTCTGTAGCCAGAGAACGTATCCTAAATGGATATACGAAGGAGGCAAAGCAAAGAGGGATCGATGTTGCGGACCTTGACGAGGATGCGTCCGGTCCAATGTGCCAAGACGGCCGAACCCCGTCCATCCTTTCGCTATCGATCCAGGCACCGGTAAGGAATACGTCGTCCGCCCCGTCTGCGATCGATGTCAATCCGACGGGCGGATGGCCGATTCTGGAGTCTTATCCGACATTGCAGGAAACATAGGACAACCTCTGGTACTTGTCACAACTCTAACAGAAGCGATCAAGCACATGCACCACAGATGCTCATTCTGCGCATGTCCCTGTTCGAAGGAATGTCGCACTAGGACACGGTATATTGTTTGCTCCGTTCCGATCAATACTCACATCATCTTTTACGAAAATATCATGTCAGACATGATCAATGATAGTCAATAACCGACCCAAATGGGAGATTGATAAGGCCCAGATTTATGGATCAATAGAAATTGAGAAGAAGAAATTGCAACTCTCTCACGACAAGAAGGATCCAAGAATCATGTTTCGGATTCAAGCCTCTTGGATACAGAAGCAAAGAAGTGGCTAAGGAAGGAAAAAAGGAGATCAATGAACGTAGGGGGCACAAGGCGGCGAAAGCGGAAGAACAAGAGGCAGGGACGATGTCTGGGGACTGATCTTGTTGATTCCAGCCTATCATTTCGTCATGTTTCGCCATGTTGAAGCTCTCTACCAAAACCCAAGATTTTTACCCCCCTGGAAAAGTGGTTGTAGTTCATATTTACTTTAGAAATTTTTGTTGTAACAAATTTTAGAAAATCACAATAATTCCAAGTATATCAAATAATATTTTTATATGATTTTTATTCCACCTTCATATTTTATTTTATGGCCTTTTCTTCTATATATTTTATTTTAATTAATAAATGCGGAAGCCCTCCTGAGGCCAGCTGGGCCTCTTTTGTTCCGGCCCAGCCAACCTAAGGGCGCACCCAAGGGAAACAGAGTACAGACCGTCCTCCACCGCTGCTAGATATTCTAAAAAACACCTCAAAAAAAAGATATTCTAAAAAAAAAGATATTGCGTTGAAGGAAAAAAAATACTGCGTCGAAACAAAGCCGAAGTCCGCTCCCGCATCCCAGTTCCAACTGCATACCATGCAGCGAAATCCATATATATCAGCAGCATGTACAATCAACATCAGAAATCATCAGATCAAAGCCATCGCGCAAACCCTAGCCAGCTAGCTTACACGCTCGATAGCCGTCTAGGTCTAGCTCGACGTCGTCCATGGAACCAGTGGCAACGCCAACGCCGCTTCTGGGCTGGACGTTTAGCCCGCCGGACAAGGAGCTCACGGACGTCTACCTCCGGCGCGAGCTTGCCGGCCATCCGGTCCCCGTCGCCGCCGACATCTTCCACCACGTAGACATCTACTCCACGGACCCCGAGCGCCTTGTGGAGGGACGCGCGCACGCGCCGGGGACCGGCAAGGTCGGCGTGCCGCCGGTCTGGTACTTCCTTAGTCTCGTGCGCAGCGCCAGCGGCCGCAAGAACGCCGGAGGGAGGAAGGCGCGCGTGGTTGCCGGTTGCGACCGCGGCGAGACGTGGCACGTGGAGAACAAGAAGCCGGTCAAGAGCAGCGCCATTGGCGGGCACGTCAGGACCTTCACCTACTCCAAGAAGTCCATTTCCGGTGATTTCGTCGAGAGGCTCGGGTGTATCATGAAGGAGTATGACATCCCGCCGCAAAATGGAGGCGGCCACCGCGTCCTCTGCAAGATCTACCGGACGCCTCGCAAGAACTCAAGGGCACCGTCATCATCATCGACAACGTCGTCATCATCGATGGCGACCACGGACTGGCACGAGTCCAGGAAGAGAAAGGCGGCCGGCGACCATCCCGAGGCTCCTACGCCCGGCGCGCGGCAGCGGCAAACTGGCGACAAGGACGGCTTGATCGAAGGGTCCGGCGAATCCGAAGCTTCAGACTTCTACAGGACGACCACGTCCGTGCCGGCCGGCGAGACGGAGTTGCCGCCACGGACGCAAGAAAGCTTCTTGCTGGCATCAGGGTTCTACGGGACAACAACGCATATGCGCTTTAGAGGAGTTGCTGCTGCGGGAAGACGATTGCCAGGCACCCGAGGAAGAGATTCAAGCAATGATGCTCGAGTTGAGTAGAGAGATGCCGTCAACATGCAAGCTTGATTTTGATTGCAAGGAGTGGCAGCTGCCGGAAAACCATTTCCAGAGATCGAATTTGATATGGAGGATTGGCAGGGACTGGGAGCAGCTGGAGCACGATTACCAGTTCGAGCTTCCAGGCACAGAGGAAGAGATTCAAGCAAGGATTCTCCAAGTGAGTAGAGAGATGGCTTGCTAGTACTCTTACGCTATTCAGAGCATGGCGATGAGAAATTGTAACTTAGTTGCTGCCACATTCACTAGCACCCATGGATTTATTGATATAGAAGAAACCCACTCTAGTGAGGAAACCAGAAATTCGTTCCTGACAGGAATCGAACTCTGATTGTAGGGATTCACCACGATGACCCCTACCATCAGGCCACAGCCTGGTCCTCCGTATGCATCAATTAGAACTTATACTTTCAGGAGGATGGACATACACCTATATGTAGCTAACAGTACATTGGTTAATTAGCACACGGAGTAGAATGAAAAGAAGATGGAGTCGCTCACAACAGGAATTGTCGAGTACCTACGTAGCATTGGATAGCAGTGATGGTGTCAGGGTTCAAATCTAGGCATGTCAAAGCCTCATCAATAAAAATTGTGGACAGAAAAAAATCATAGGTGAGGAGGGGGGGGGCATTGCCCCTCGGTTAAATTATTAATAAAAAATATCATACAACATTCAGATAAAAACTTAACAAATGAGGGTGTAATTAACAATGTGATGTTATGTGGATATATATAACATACGTATAGGATAGATGCACACGCGAGCGTTTCTTTGATCACAACTCAAGACCCGGCGTGTAGTCCACTCCTGTCGCCGGAAGCCATTGGTTTCCTTGGATGAATCTCTCCACCGTGTATTTGCTCGTCTCCGACACGTCTTGGATGACGTGGTAACTCGGCCAGTTGACACGGCGGCTAACATCGGCTCCAGCGCCCACGTTCTTGTACTCCCCATAGAATAAGCTGCTCACGTTGGGTTTGACGTTCCACTTTAGCCACCCCTTAGGATCCACAACTTTGGACATTGAGCATTGCATCAAAATTACACGGAAGCAAACCTTCCAGGGTTGGCCAAGGTACGTGGTAATCGGAGGATTGGCTGCGACGAGCTCGTTCGCGGCCGACACATCGCAGAATTGAAAACAGAACCCACTGTTGTCGCCAGGTTGGTCAGTTTTCCTTCCCTGACCCGTAATTGTGTTTTCCTGCCCCTTCAGTGGGAGACGTGCAACGATCTTGCAGTTTTGAAAGACGGTGGTCGCGTCGCCGAACAAAAAGTCCACCGTGCCCTCAATCCGGCAATCGCGATAGAACTGTGTGTTCTTCTTGGCGTAGAGGGTGTCCTGGTGGCCAATGATGGCGCAACGGTACACCACCGACCTGTCGGACTCGGACATGAACGCCGCTGCCTGGTGCTTGGCAGCTCCAGCCGTGTTCTCGACGCTAAGATCGTGGGCGACGATGAAGTTCTGCCATGTGTCGACAACGGACGAGCTAGGATGAGGGGGGCAAAGCCCCCCCCCCCTCCCCACCTTGGTAGATCACCATTATTATTTTTATTGCACTCGATTGGAATTTGTGCATTTATTTTTATTTTTATAACACCTTGTTTCAATTTATCAAATTATTTAACAATATAAAAACATGGATGAAAATGTTTTTCCTTGAGTTGGTTGGAGCATTAGATTTTCGCCTCATTTGCTTCTCACATTTCTTACTACAATTTAGAATTTAATGAACCCTTATTTTATTTTATTTTATTTTAGGAATTTATTATAAGCCTATTTTGATGATTTGCAACGAAAAAACAAGCACACATAGCTATTGTATGCTAAACATGATTTATTCTAATCACATCTATAAGTACATTGATTTAGTAAACAAATTCTACAATTGTTCCAATAAATAGGTGGCATTTATAATGGCCAAAATCATTGTCCTGGTTTTCCTATAAAGGAACAAGATCTTATAATTGTTCACCATTTTATAATCCAAAGAAATATCTTTTAATATGGAACGCCCGATCCAGATCAGACGTCCCAACAGTTGTCGCGTTGCCCTTTCGTTTATCTCTCCTTCGGTAATCGATGAATGGGTTCATCCGTCATGTCCTACCTCCACCAACCAACATGCGCCATTTCCACTCCTAAAACGGCGCCGCACCTTAATAGTAACACAGTTGTCGGCCGTTGAGCCCTCGTTTCCCTCCCCTTCCATTGTATCATAGGTCTATAAAAAGTGCATGAATAATCTTCTCCTTGTCTTTACATCACCCTCATGTCCTTCCTCCACCCCAACTGAGCTAGAAACCTCAGTGATGTGCTCTACCAGTGTCGTGCCCTGCCCAACAATAGACATTGAAAGAAGCCATAATCACCCATGACGACATCCGATTCCGGCTCCGTGCACATGCTCGAACACTCCACGGGCCATCCAATCACTTGAGTGATATCCTCTACCAACTCACATCGATCAACTAGGATTAGCTAGCCTAGTTAAGTTGTTCAAGTTAGCCAAGTCATGTCATCATTCACTTAACTATCCAACTTCGTCGCACCATCGGTCAAAACTCTGGTCAACTTGCATGTCAGCCCTAGCCCGTGGACCGTGGTCTAAATCGTCTGTCATAGTAGAGGGATCGGCCGTTTCTCTCGCACGGTCACCCTTCAAAACCTGTGTGTACATGAATTTATCTCAACTACTCATATTTGTTATGATTATATATGCTAGTCTCCAATCAGTGCATTTATGCGGGCAAATTACTTAGATTCAATAGATATATGTCTTGTATGAGCTGGTTGATTAGGGAAATGTAAAAGACTGATTTTCATTTGAAGTTGTAGAAAACACTTATGCATTGATAGAAGTGGCAACAAAAAATGACAGCGCGTCCGTGCATGGCCCATCTTGTCAGAACAATCAGCCCACCAAAAACAATCGTTGCCTCAAAAAAAACAATCAACCCAGCGATAGATGATAATGCACATGCCCCTTATAAACCACAAAACAACACCCTATCAGCCTCCTCCTCCCGAGACAACTAAAAACGGCCCAAAAACTCTGGCATACATGCACTGTTCAGGTCGAGTGTAAATGTTGAAGCAATTTAAATGTGTGGTGAAAATTTTAGAAGTGACATAGCTAATTCTCATCTAAATAAGGAATTACTAGTAAATTTAATTAATACTCCCTCCGTTTCAAAATAACTGTCTTAGCCTTAGTACAAATTTGTACTAGAGCTGGTACAAAGTTAAGACAGTTATTTTGGAACGGAGGAAGTAATATATAACGGTGTGCATCACCTATGCAGCAGAGGCCAAGGGTCTTCCCCTCTTCTTTGAGAAATAAAACCACAGCCATGGGCAGCAACACAAGCCTAATATGCCGTGTTTCGGAAGTGCAGCATTTCGATCATCTTGTCGTTCCTCATCAACAACTGAGAACTGAAGAAGAAGATGGCAACACGTATATGCTTTTTTTTACTTTGGTTTGCCTAAATGGTCAGTTTCGATGATGAAGTGTTTGGAGCTACAGAATTGCCCTGCACATTTTTTTCAGAATAAAAGATGAAAAGTTAGGAAGTATCCCTCTTATGCTGATGAGTAAACCAAGCCAGTCAAACAAGATTCAGAACTACTCCCTCCGTTTAAAAATACTTGATGTGATTTTAGTTCAAATTTTAACTAAAACAATATCAAGTATTTCCGAACAGAGTTAGTATATCATAATACAAGTGATTGCAAATCCAGGTAGATGCAAATAGTTACAGGTAGCGAAATCCAACAATACTCCTTACGTGCAGTTCAACTGCCATACAAGCAGGTACAGTAGAGAGCTGAATAGATACAATTTCCCAACAATGGATTCCAAACGCCAGCTACAGCTTATCCAGCACGAGATTTTGGCATGCAACTTGTGCGTCGTTGGGCGATACTCCTGAGCTGATATCTCAGCGTAAACCACGAGGATCCGCTGAAGTAAGCTTCAGATACGCGAAGTATCATGGTGTGTATGTACAAAAACCATGTGTAAGATCTACCCATTACATAAATGCTACCAGGCTCTGCAGCTGATGTGATGCAAATCATGATGCAGAATCTGTTGACAGGATCCACGACAATCCATCAGAGTTCAGATGACAAGCCGGTGGACATTGCGGCTCTGCTAGTGAGTGCAGGCCTCATTGTCACCAGAGCGGATTCGTTTGCACCTGCCCTAAGAGCAATCCTTCCAGCTTCCAGGAATCTGGAGACAGCATCCTCTGCGTAGCGGTTTGCTTCTCCTACAGACATTGTCTTGCCAATATCCGGATAGCTGTTGAGTACATGGTCACCGTTGAGCTGAGAGGCAAGTTGAATCAGCTCCACTTGGAACTCTGATAGAGATTTATCTTCATTAGCACCGAATGGTCGTAGAGACTTTGTAACCTCTGGGAGTTTCTCTGTTCCAATTAAAAATAACACGAGTGATTAGGATGCCAACATAATCAGTCATTTATATCATCAAATCCACACTGAAAAGCAACCGTAAACATTGCCAACTCTACTACTAGCTGATCATGATACAGCAAGTCAGCAACTGTATTTTTCTTTGTGAAAAATCATTAACCATGGCTGGCATAATAGCAATAAAATGGCATCTATGTAATAAGTCAAGCACACTAGTCTGAACTATGAAAAGTATTTACCTGGACAATCAGTTCTTGGTGTCTTTCGAACTTTGAGGTAGTTCTCAAAGGTCCCAGCCCAGGCATCCCTCTTTGTCAGGAAGTTAGAATGTAAATTAAATAGTTTCTTCACTGTTGCTGGAATGGATGAATGCTCATACTGTGAGGTTTCAGCTGGACCATTTGGTTCATGGATCACTGCACAAATTCAAAGCAAGGTACTTAATACTAAGATATTGATATACAATCACAAAAGGTAAATGTACTGGTTCAAGTTCCATGTTTTGTGATTAGAAATGCATCCACTTCCTATATCAACATAATTTCAGGTTAAGCTACTAGTTCAAGTCTAAATTATGTCTACTTAATAAAAAGGCAAATACGAAGCAAAGAAGGAATTATAATGACTGAATGAAACAGAAAGGAAGTACACTTCTTCATGACCAAGCCTGTAAACTGCTACTTATCCAACTACATGCCCGAATGGCTTGCTACTTGCCAGGCATGCAAGAGAATAATTGTAACATATATCACCACTAAGATTGAGTACTACAAATGACGTGCTATTCACATATGCGGTATTCTAAAATGCTACTTGTCCAAAGAACCTCAGATCAGCAGACCACCAATATGTATTATTAGAAGAAAAAAAATCTAACAGCATGCTTCCATATCAAGTGAATGCCTCTGCACTAAATGAACGGAAAAATCATAGCAACATCTTTGATCTTTGAATTACTGTTATAATCAAATTAACACAAGTAAATATTTGCAAGCCAGTTAATTCTTATTCATGTAGCAGCATAATTTCCAAATGGAGTAATTAATCAACTTGTTGAAGCTCCAGAGTTTGTCAAAATAATAGAAGGGCAAACAGGAACCAAAGGCGTTACTTGTTTAGAATGAAATAGCAAGCAAGTCCACCTCTTGATGAAAAGGTCCATTAAACCGTTAGTTATCCAACTACATGTCCTCATGGATACTTATCAGCTTGCAGGAGGATGTTTGCAGTTTATCATCAGTAGAAGTGTGCTACAAATCTTCTATTGTTCATATGCAGTATTTTAAAAACGCAGAGGCCCTCAGGTCATCAATATGCATTATTAGAATCACATGCTCACCCACATGCTTATATACCAAATGAATGCTTTGATGCTAAACAAACAAGAAATTTATACTAACATCATTCACCTTCCGAGTGTCTCTTCCTATCAAAAACACAACACAAGCTAATCTTCACAGGTCAATTCATTCCTATTGCTAGTGTTGATCGATTAAATTTACCAGTTGACCTTAAATTCAAAGATGAAGGGCACAAACGAAAACATGACAAGTAGTTAGGACTCACCAGTGCCCTTCTCAACCCAGGGGGAGATGAGGAAGCTGGGCACGCGCACCCCAAGCCGCTCAAACTTGAAGTAGTAAGGGTCAGGGCCGACAATCCCATCAGGTTGAGGCACTCGGTCTACCGGTGTGGGGACATGGTCATAGAACCCACCGTGCTCATCGTAGGTGATGATCAGAGCCGTCTCGTTCCACTGCGGGCTCGCTCGCAGCGTCTCGTAGACCTCCTTGACAAACCTCTGGCCCCTGGCAACATCGTGCGACGGGTGGTCATCGTTGGCCGGGAACTCCTTGCAATCGAAGTACCTCTGCTCAATGACGACGTAATTGGGCAGCTTCCCTCTCCACGCATCGAGCTTGAACTTGAGGCTGTACTGGTGGAACTTGACGAGGTGCTTTAGGCGGCGAAGGCTCTGGTAGAAGAGCGTGGCGGGGATGTTCTGGTAGTAGATTCCGAAGGAGAGGCCGTTCTCCTCGAGGCTATCGAAGATGGTCTTCTGGGGGAATCCGTTGATGAGGTCCTTGCGGGCGTTGAAGGTGAGGCCGTGGGAGGTGGCGGAGTGGACGAAGAGGCGGTTGGGCTGGGTGGAGGTGGGCACGGAGGCGAACCAGCGGTCGAATACGGCGAACTCGTCGGCGAGGGCGGCGTAGACGGGGACGGAGTCGGGCGCGAAGCCGCTCATGACGTTCTGCGGCATGCCGAGGCCCATGGAGCGCGCGTTCTGCGCGAAGCCGGACATGGGGGCCGGGACGGCGGAGGTGTCGGCGGAGCCGAAGATCTGCTCGCGGATGTCCTCGAAGCCGTGGCCGGGGTCGGAGTCGACGTAGCCGGCCTTGTCGGTGACGAAGATCTCCGGGGAGGCCGGGTCGGACGCGTTGAGCCGGTTGGACTCCTTGCCGGTGAGCCCGTCGATGTCGGGGCGGGTGCCGTGCAGCCATCCGAGGACGTGGTCGAAGCTGCGGTTCTCCATGACCACCACGACGACCGTCTTGATGGGGGAGTGGATCTCGTGCTTGCGGCGGCGGCGCTTGAGGCGCGGGCCGTGGTGGGCGCCGTCCATGCAGTGGGAGGAGACCACCAGGGCCAGGAGGAGGAGGCCGGCGAGGAGGCGCCGCTCTCCGGCGGCCGCCATGGCGCCGGAGTCGGTCAGGGGCGGCGGCGGCGGCGGCGGGGTGGGGGGTTGGGGTTGTTGGTGTTGAGCGAGTGGTTTAGTTTTGATTTGATTTTCCTCTTTTAATTGCAACTGGGGGCTTTGATTTTGCGTGTGGCTTGCGGTGGCTGCGCTCTTGTAGTGGGGTCCAGGTAGGTGGTTAGGCTGTTGGAGGGGTGAGACCGACATGTGGGTCCCGGTTTGGTGCCGAAGTGGGGGCCCGCTGGCGGTGGCATTTGCGGTAAGTTTATCTTCTGCTCGGTGGGTCGGTGCGTAGTGTGTCATGCCGGGGCCACCCTATTAGGCTGACTGGTGGGGACAAGACGTGCGTCCGGGAAGGCAGTGGTGCATGTGATTCGTCGCTCGCATGGTGGACTATTTTTTTTATGTCCTTCACATAATGTGAATGGATATGCTAAGAATCTGTGGATATTTTTTTTGTCGTTGCTTGTTTTGTGGACTGCGCTACGACCACGCACTTGGATTTACATGCACTCGTCAGTCTGAATATGTGGTTGAGTTGGTTAAAGACTGAGTCCATCAAAGTTTAAATCTTAAATTTTATATTAATGCTTGTATTTTTTAGATTTATTTCAAACCTGTTGATGATATATTTTTAGTGGTAGGAGACGTTCTTTCCGACTACAAAGGCGTCAGTGGTGATTTTCTCAACCTCAAGGTGATGTGTCGACTCACTATTGTGAAGCTATTTATAGGGATAATGTGTATGTGCTTGCATTCATAGAAGTGAGTGTGTGTTCATGTATGTAAGCGTATGTATTATACTATGTTTAAAAAAAACAGTGCTACAATAATTCATCGTGTCAACATCTTGCAATCAATTTACTTTGAAATATGCAACAACTAGAAGGGTAGAAAAATATTACTAGTAGACAAAATGCAATGTGTTGAATTATAGGTGGACTTAGGGCTCCTAAAATCTCAACCAATGGAAAAGTGTTGTTTTAATCCCGAACTCATATGAACCCTCATAAATAGTAAAATAAAAAAATAGTAAATAAAACTGATTTTTTTTGTGAATAAACATTAAAAAATCTAGCATCCTACAAAATTTCAGCACGAAAAGATATCCGCAGATATGTGTGCAAGAAACCAAAAATGTGTGCTTCACAATGTGTTTCTTTGAGTTTCAGTTTTTTTTTCGAACCTATAAAGATGCTTTTTCAAGGTGAAACTTTGCAGAATGATAGAACATTTGTTGATGTTCATCCACACAAAAAATAAGATATTATTATTATTATTATCATTATTGATTTTACTATTCATGAAGGTTCATAGATCTCGGGATTAAATACACCATGTCCCAACCAACGGTTCATGTGTGTGTCCTAATATGGTGGTGGGGAATTTACTCTCACCTCATGAATTTATACAGGATTTTCTTTTACATGCTACCGGTGTTAGCGATACGACAGGCAAAAGGTTAATGAGAAAAACGAAAATCACACATGAAAACACAAGGATTTAACTTGGAAACCCCCTCTGAGGAGAAGGGTAAAAACCACGGGCACCAGCCATCAAACTTTCACTATCGATGAGATGTTACAAATCACCGAGGGATTTACAAATTGATCAATTATCCTGTGTGGCGGCTTACAGGGGGTATATATAACAGGTAAGCATGACCTAGGACAATACTGATCCATCCCGTCAACGGGCATCCGCTCCGCTCCGTCAAAATTTAGCCTCTAACTTCCTATATGAATTTTGATCACAACTTCAACAATCGGAGTTTGAAAAACAAAGATCACACCGACTCCTACTCATTTTATTGTTAATCGTATTGATTGGTTAGATAAATATGCATGTCCAATGCCTAGTGCACATTGTATCTGAATATCAATGTGAGATTAATACTTCTTTTGTCATAATTATAATTAATTTATAAAGTAAATTAATCAGAAATTACTATTTTATCCAACACAATGCACGAAGAAAGATTTGGTGCTCCAATATCTATCTTGTAAGTAAAAAAAAATGATTGGCGCTAAATATTGTTATCAGCACTCTTGCGGTCCAATCGATGGAGAGTGGAGACGATGGCAAAATCATGTGGTAATATATGGGTGGGCAGTCGGTGCAGGCCGAAAACCCCATACCCGACAGATTGTTTGCTTGTTATTAACTTTTCTTGTAGAGGCTTATGCGCTTTTAACTTGTTGTATTGATGTGGTAGTATTAGGGTCGAAATAGAGGAAAGCAAGCGAAGGTCACACTCACAAGCAAAGGTTTATGATGACGCAACGCCTTTTTAAATCAATCATTATCTTGATGACCCATCTAATCTTGGCGCAGTTTGAACCCCGCACGGCACGCCAAGATGCGCGTACGTCCGGTCCATCCAAATGGCCGGTACCAAAACGATCGCCGCCGTGGCCGCAGCGAGGATCATTCACTCGCCCCGGGGGAGGAATAATCAGCAGTTCAACAGCATGTGAGCATTGATGCGACGTGCTACTACTCCAGTAATGAGCATGAGCATGGATGATGGTGCGTCATCGCATTCGGATCGGTGGAACTTTCGTAAGATTTGTGTGGCCGGCCGGGCGGCATCAGGTTCCCCGGCCCTATCCACCTGACCGGATGATAGGTGGTTAGTGCTAGTGATGCGTGGCTCGGGATTAACGCTGCTGCTGATATTTTTAGCTTGGCGATGCGTTGCGTTCGTGTGTGTGCGCGCGCGCGCGCGCATTTCCTGCATGGTGGTCATCCGTACACGATACATGCTGAGAGCCCTGCCTGGGAGTGAGGCTCAGGGTCTTGTTTGGTTCAACTTTGTCAATCAAATTTTAAAAATTCAAAGCCGAACAAAACAGGATTTCATCAAAGCAGGCGATTTTTACTGCCGGATTTTATCAAAGTGCAGCCAAAAAATACACGTACGAGCGAACCTTCAAACGGTTTCTGAAAATCTGCTGCGGAAAATCAAAATCCCTCCGAAAGGTGCTTCCGATTTTCCGCAACAGATTTTCAAAAATCCGCAGCCGAACCAAACAGGGTCTCACACTACTACTAAGCCCATGCTCTTCTTTCAAAGGAAACAAAATTTAGATGAACCCCGCTTAACAGGCCAAATCTCAAGGGTCCATGGCCTTTGTCACGACCCTTGGCCCAACAACCCAAGGCACCAATGTTTCTTCTAAGTTTGAGGAGATTCGAGTTGTAATTTTTAAGCACATTCTATAGGTAAGAGCCCGGTTTCGCTGCCAGTCAGTCGCCACTTGTCGCTAGGGGGCTTTACCTGAGATTGCCTGTACACGTTATTGATGGGGCACGAATAAAACCCGGTTATTGCAGGAGGCCTCTTCCACAAGTGCTCTGTATGCAAAAGGCAAAAGGAAAATAAGACCCCCCTTGGTTGACACGAAGGTAATAAGAAGGACTAGTAGACTACATATCATTGCTAATGGATTCAGAAAGAAAACCTATCATGATAAAAAAAATGCACCTCATGTCATGTGGAGCCCCCATTCATTAAAACAAAAGTGGTTAAAATCTAAATGTATCCTATTGCAAGTTCAATCCTAAGGACACTACTAAATATATTCTTCAGAAGAATAAGAGCAAGAAAGGGATCCTTGAAAATAAATGAGAAGATATACAAGAAGCTGGCAAGGGAGGAAGGCACTTCAAGCCACAAGTGCAAGAATCTTCAAGATGCATGTGTTTCCTTTTATTTTGTGTAATTAAAGGGTCTGTAATATTTTTTTCCTCGTCGTGTTGGATTTCAGAGGGAACCTACCCTATCAGTATGTTCTTTAGGACCTATAAGATATGGATTTTCAATGCTTCTCTTCTATATTCAAGTACGCAAGGCACAATTTATGATTATATGTATCTTTGCAATGAATAATGCCTGGAATGTGTATTAAACTGGATGTGATTGGAATAAATATGGCTTGATGTGTCCAATAAGATTGATGAATCCAACTCCTCCATTGTGTTCTTGCAATAGACTAAGCAAGAATCTTTTGACCAAGTGTATTTGAAAAATATCTGTCCAAAAGGAATTAACAAATTTGAATTTGTCCCTACCATTGGCAACTCTAGTGGCCTACCTATTGCTTGGAATAATTCAAACTTCTCAGGTGAATGTTTATTCAAGAATCAGTTCTCACTCTCGGTTAGGTTCACTTCAAAGCAAAATGGAAAATCGTGGATCCTAACAAATATTTATGGTCCCTATGAGACTTCTGTCAGAAATGAATTCCTTGATTGGTTTAAAAACATTGTGATATCTGATGATTCTGACTGGTGTTGGCTAGCTAGAGGTCTCTCTCTTGTTTTCTCGCTTTGTCTTTTGCTCCCCCTCCTTGTAATATATTTTGATGAATACAAAATATACTGTAGAATTATTGTTCTACGGTTTTAGCTTTTTTTTTAAAAGGTCACTCATAGATGTACATTGGTTGATAAGAAGATAATCAGATGTTACTCCTAATCGGTGCTTCATTTGCTTGGCCAAAAATATAATTTGGAGCCCACCTTAAAATTATGAAATTAAAGCAAATTCAAGTACTCGTAGCTACATGCCGCGACGTCTACCTGAACATTAAATATAAAATTAAATATATTTTGCGTCTTTACAATCAGTACGAGCAGCGACGTCTACCTGAACAACGGCTTCATGCATTGCATGCCGGCCTTCTACGAGAGCAGAGCGCTACATGCCGTAGCAGTACGCCGCAAGAAAATAGACGTGATTGTGATCGATATATGGTAAAGATTGCTAAAATGATTTGAATTTTTGATACATTTTTCCAAATTACTTATCCTTGATTTCATTCCTACTATTACTTACTAGATGATTCCCGCGCGTTGCCGCGGGATATATTGCCAAAAAAAGTGTTTTACTCCGCAAATTGACCCTTAAGAGGATTATAATTTTTTGAATAAATGATTGTCGTTTGACAACAATACTTAAGAATGATACATGATTAGAATGGTACACATGTAAGTAAGATTGATCCTCCTAATTATATCATTCATAGTTTGCATGACAGTAAGAATAGACAATTATATGGTCATTTACATGTGGAACCAACTGATTTAAAGTCTGAATATATAGGCTACCACCTCTGCTTCTTCTGCAAGAGAAAAGAAATCTTCCAAGCTACAACTAAAACATCACCACAAATCTAGAATCCAAGTCTTCACCATGTGCAATCTCCATCAGAACTCCTCTGTACATCTACTTTCATGCATCCCACAACATGAGGTAACCAAATGTCATTAGTCTGAGGAAAATAAATGTCATTACGCTGATAGAATCATAAGGCTTCACCTTCTAAATATGTCTATATAGAATCATAAGGCTTCACCTTCTAAATATGTCTATATTGTTTAGTTGTCTCTTACATGCTTTATCTGAAAGCTCTATCTTGTTAGTAATATTATGAACTGAAACTAAAATCTGCAGAAAATTAAGAAACTAATCCACTGATAGGTGCATTACCTTTAGAAAAATGGCATGAAAAGGTGGTGCAAAGCTAAACCAGTTGAAATAGGCATATAAGAATATATAATTGTATACCATATATACAGGTTTGGTGGTAAAAATATGTTAATCCTTGCTTCATTTTCCTCACAGTAGGCAACACTGAGGAGAGTCCGTAGCAATATTAAGACATAAAAAATGAGCGAAAGGAAAGTAAAAATCCAGACAAAAGAAATCTGTAAATACCAAGATACTTCTGTTTTTAATTGAAAGTGCATTTATCTCGCATTCACATTAACTAATATAACGCCAAAGAGGATTATGGATGTCATGCCCTCAAAGCAAACTTCTGCACTTTTACAAAGTAATTTCATTGCACATTTTCAATGATACATGATATATACCAGGATATTCCCAAATATGATCCTAAAAAAATAAATGCAATAACTTGGGTTGCATCCAATGGATAATAGCACTGCCTGACCTAATGGTTAAGTAACATGGTTGACGAAATCTAGGATTTTGCACAAACACAATGGAGAAAATTAGATCAATGTATACACCTTAATTGATTATTTTGGGATGTCTGGTGTGTACCTAGATAGTCGTTACACACTCGTATCTTTGTGATATTTTGAGAAGCTTGTGACACCAAAACTCTTCAGAGCGGCTAAGAAAATAAAATGGGCAAAAGTAGCAAGTGAATTTTCAACAAAGTTATATCCTTGTCTTAAAGAGAAGATGGTGTTCATAATTTATGTTTGTGCAGAAATGATTGTTATTTCTAGAACACAATTCACTTTTAGTGATCTGTCATCGATCAAAACGGAAGAAACTCTAGAATAATTTAATTATGCATCCATGGAACATGCTCTTTACCTAAAATCTGGATGGAATACTTACACAAAGGGAAGTGTAGAGGAACTATTGTGGTATTTCAATGAAAAAGGAAGCGAGCCATCCTGATTTGCAGTAAAACATAAATATGACTCAACTCAGAAACATAAAATTTGTATATACCTTCAGATTGTACCGTGTGTGGAAGTAATCTTCAGTGAGAAAATAAAAAGTACAAAACCGTTTAGAATTAGACTGCACCTAGTAACACATCATATTGAAATTGGTTGAGTTGTTTTGTTTACCAGCTAGCACACTTATAATCAGTCCAGCAAAAGTACGAAAGAAGACAGTGACTTCAGTACGTTTTTCGGAAAGCGGCAAGAGAATTTATGATGCCTTGTGTATACAAAGATATTCAACAAAAAATAGATTGAGATAGACTATATACTTACAGATGGAGGCACTGTAGCATATAGACGAACAATTGAATGGGAACAAATTGCTTCTTGTTAACGTAAGACTTGAACAATGAATACGTGCTCATGTATAAATTCCATTGGACATACTCGAATCAGACAAATTTAGTGCCTGCATAAAATTTATGACACCAAGACATGATATACAATACTTGAAAACTCCATTTTTATTCTCCGAAAAGGAAGGGAAGGCGCCATAGTGGAGGGCTGCCGGTAACTCGAGCCCAACATACGTAGCCGAGATAAAACACCTGCGAGTATGCAAGGAACTTATGCCACACCAATCCTCGACTGACTTCACATTTTAAATCCACTCATGGGTCGGGAGCTTCGTCATGTGCCTCGAGGAAAACTGCTATAGCGAGCATTTTAAACATCTTATGAAAATGTTTATGAATAAAATAAACACATAAAAAGAAAAGAAAAGGAAAAAATATAGAAACAAAAGAACCTAGGGAGAAATAGTTTTTGATGGAAAACACAACAAGCATGGAAAAATATGTAAAATAAGTACAAAGATGGGTTGTGTTAGGCGTCAACAACCTATTTAGAAAAATATATACTAAACGCTCCATAAAGAAGAAATCCGATCTACTCCTACTTAGGATCCCTATGCCACCAATCATTTCAACCATTGTCCTTCACTCATCGCTCGTTCACATGAAGGAAATAATCTAGGGCGGTGAGCTATAGCGAGTCTTGCGCTTGCCTTTTAGCTGCTTGCGGTGATAGTCCTATAGCAACGTGCGTTCACAATGAGGCTCCTAAAAGATGAGTATCGTTTTTGTATTCTAGGCCTCCTGTTTGCATCAATGAGGATCTAGCTTGCGATTGATATCTGTATGTTGCATCGTAGTCGTGCAGAGACGAAAACTCGCATAAAGTTAGTTGATCCTGAACCAAAATAGCACATCAAAGTTGCACCCCACGCAAGCTAGCATCCATCGTTCGAAGGTTGAACTAATACCAAAGCCAAAACCTATCAACTTTGATATCAAAAGGGCCACTAGTAGAACCAAGGGTCCCTCCCCCTCTAGCAATGCTTTGTCTCGGGCAACACCTATTTTCGCATTTAGCTAGACGAAATCCGACCTCGCCTACAGGAAACTTGTAGCGGGCCAGATTAGTAGCCATGTCACATCATGCTTACGCCATGTTGTGGTCATGCACAAGCCTTTTTAATTTTTAATTTATTACTAAAAATACATCATACATGCTATGCGTAATTAATTTAGCTGCTTTGAAAAAACTTATCTAAAAAAATTGTTCAGGCAGTGCAATATAATTACTTGCTCAACTTTGATAAATTGTTTGTATCGTTCAAAAAAGCTATGTGGCATTTATAAAATGTACATGTGTTTCAAAAAAAATTACATCATATTTAGAAATAGTGGTGTACAATGTACAAATATGTTTTCTATCATAAAAAAAGATATGATGCATTCCAAACAAAAACCATTCCATAATTATATTTGTAACATTTGAAACAAAATTATTAAATTTAAATAAATATTCTCATACTTCAAGAAAGTTTTATATCATTCAAAAAAATGTTTCGACATGTATTCAAAAAATGATTAAGACGTACTCCCTCCGATCCATAATAAGTGTCGCTCAGATAAACTTATATGAGCGACACTTATTATGGATCGGAGGGAGTATTAAAAATGTTTAGAACACGTTATAAAAATATTAATAATGTATTTTAAAAACCTAGCTTATGTGAAAAATGTTTTAAATATATTCAAAAATTTAAAATGTATATGAACATAACTACACATCAAAATATGTATTTGATAAAATGAAACATGTATAAACTATATTCTTAATGTATACAAATAATATAAATATATAAAAAAACATTTGCATTTAACAGGAAATTAAACAAAAAATCGATTTCAAACAGTGAAAACCCCAAATTTAAAAACCACTCAAGAAAAGTCAGTCATAGTTATGTGACTAGACCATCCCGGTAATGCCGCGACGAAATGTATTATGTCGATACAGGCAACAGAAGTGTCATGTGCTTTTTCTTGCCTGTTGCAAGACTTAGCGTGCACTCGCCTCAAAGCAGTCTCTAAAGAGCCAGCCAAATAGAAAAATATCCCTTTGTTACTGTGTTGATCTTTTTGTTTAAATATTCAATATACATATCATATATATATATATATATATATGATTATAATTTTTCAATGTTCCCCACATAATGTTTAGAAATGCAGGGTAAAATAATGATCGCCCAACTTTTGGTTTTTCTAGAACATTAAAAAAATGCGTGTTATATCTACCAAACATTCATGCGTTCAAAACTATGTTGTGACGTTTAAAAAATCTTATAAAAATTCATTAAAAATATATTTACTTTATAAAAATGCATGTGACTTTTTAATAAAAATGTTCACATGTTTCAGAAATAGGTTCTTGAAATTTACAATAATGTATTTATAATATAAATAAATATTCGTGTAATTTGAAAAGAAATGTTTTGTACCATTCAAAAATTGGTCAAGTGTATATTTTAAAAATATTTCCACCTATATTAAAAAAATATTATGTATTTAAAACATATTCAACATGTGCCCATAAAATATTCTAGACCTTGTACTGAAAAAAGCACACATGTATCTAAAATAAAGAAAAAACAAAATAGTTTTTGTTTCTTGTTTTTTCTGAGACGTGACAACATCCTTTGGGGGCTTGGTGTGCATTATGTTGTCACACCTCTTTGAACGATGATGTACTTCCCCCAAAGAATGGAACTTCACAAACACATCATCGTCTCCACTTACGGTTATTTCTATCATTTACTTTGAGCACGCTAGTTATATCGTGTTTAGAGACCCAACTAGATGCATCTAATTTTGCTAATTTGGTGTTTCTTATGAAGTCTCATCTTAGTAGCTCCTCAACACAACTATGAAGAGTCATTGAAGATGGATACTATCCTTATGATCTAAGGAACTTGGCTCCAAGATAAGAAATTGAACATAAACTCAACGCGTCCGCCTTGTTCATCATCCAAAAGTCTTTGAATCCCGATTACCTTGCACACATTCGACTATGTGCTGCCGCAAAGGAGGCTTAGGATCGTATCAACACCACATTCATGGAGAGCTCAAGCATCCAACATTCAAAGTTTAATGTTTTGCAAGATGAAGCCGCTGAGTTTTTCATGCACGAAGATGAGTCTCGGAAAGAAAAATACCGAAGACTCACCACATTTGATAACGCATACAGAAGATATGAGCTGGATAAATCGATACATCAGTAAAGTAGTCTTGCATGAGTAATTTGTGGCGGGGAGCTCGGTTGCACGGAATGCAACATTGGTCGATCGTTGATCCACAATACTTCTTCTTACCTGCTTCAAATTTGTCAATGATATGCAACAAAATAAGACGATCTGCATCATCATTAAAAAACATCTCCTTTATGTCAGATCATCTCACTTCGATGACGAGGACGAACTTAAAATATCCATCGATGAAAATGAATTCACGACTTCATCAAAAACCGCCCGTCGGCTTAATTGAAAATCTGTAAAATCCGTGGAGAAATCTTACCTTCGACCGAAATCAAATATGTTGCTAGCAATGCGGAAGAAGCCGAAGCACCCTACTTCCCTACCACCGACCGAAACCAAAGCTGCAATCACCCCTTTCTTGTCCATCACAGATGTCCCATTCTTCTCCACCGCCGCATCCTCCTCTAGTGCTCGGAGTATTCAGATCCGCCAGCAGCACGACACCCCTCGAAACTAGCATCCGGATCCATGGCGATGGCGGTTGCGGCCCACCCGCGAAAAAAGACCCCCCCCTCCGAGCTCTAGTTTTAGTGGAGAAGATGCGGACAAGGATGGCAAAACTCCCCAATGCGGGGGTGGCCGGAGATTTGAGGAAGGGGCGGCGACAGAACAGAGGGTGTGTGTGGAAAATTGTCTCCCGCTAAATCGCACGCTGGATAGAGGAAACCACAAAGGAGGTGAGAAAATCGAAAGATTTGAGGACTGTGGGACGATTTTTTTTGGTTCATCGTAAAAAAAAGTGGATGCTCAGATATACGGTGCATGTTCGAAAAGAAATTCCGGTATCATTTATGCAGTTATTTTATGGATCAGATCGATATAACAAATTTGCTAGAGTTCCTCTTAGAAGAGTGTTTTTTTAGGGGAACCTCTTAGAAGAGTTGAGAGGCAGGGAAATACATTGTTTGTCTTGCCCTGATCAATGTTCTTGTTTTGCAGGAAGATGGAATCCAGATTCGGGGTGGATGGAGGCATCTTCATGCCTTCTCTTCATCGTCGGGCACATATAGAGTTTCTTGGCGCTGATGGGGTTCAAGGTTATGGCGAAGGTGGTGGCGCCGTCTTCGTTGAGCTGAAGCATCTTCTGGCTGAAAGGCAGCCGCATCGATTTCCTCCATGGGAGGCAGTCCTCTTCTTGCTGGTAGCCGATAGCAGTGGCGCTCTCGCCGTCCCAAGTGGCAAGTTCCCCGGCGACGCCGAGCAGTATCCGGCGAGAAGATGGAGGACCCGATCGTATTTTTATTTTATTATCCAGGGTCTTTTTTGCAAAAGTTCAGGGACTTTTATGTATTTTCATGTTTTCCTAGGGTCTTTCGCAAGTTCCAGTGTTACTTTTAATGTTTAAAAAAAATGACGAGCGGTGTCAAATGATAGTGTGTGGTCTACATATCCTCCGAGACCCACACCCCTCACTCACCGTCGCCATCCTGCCACTCCAACCCTCCGTCCGGCCCACCCTCTCTCTCTCTCCAACTCGGAGAGATAGTCAACCAAATCCCCGATGGCGGCTGGACTAGCGCTCTCGCTGCGCCCCGCGCAGCCGCTTTCCCCGCCGCCGTGGGCGCGCGGGCGAAGGACCAGCCTCGCGCCTTCGCCTCCGCCTCCGCACGGGCACCTCGCCGTCCACGCGAGCGCTCCACCGCCCCGCGCGCGCCCCGGCGCCGCGTGCCGCGCCTCCACCGCATTCCAGAAGCTCGACGCCGTCGGTGAGTCCCTCCCTCCCCCCTCCGGAAGACCTCCGGAACGCCGCCAGGCCGATTGACTGAATGACCGACTGAATGCTGGTTGCCTGTCTCATCTGTGCAGCGGTGCGGGAGGAGGAGGATGCCTTCAGGTCCGCGGCGGCGGAGGGGCGCACGATGCTGCCCCTCACGCGCTGCATCTTCTCCGACCACCTCACGCCGGTGCTCGCCTACCGCTGCCTCGTCCGGGAGGACGACCGCGAGGCGCCCAGCTTCCTCTTCGAGTCCGTCGAGCAGGCCTCCGAGGGCACCAACGTGGTACGCTCCTACAGCCTCATTCATTGTCGATTGATCGATTCATTATCCATACGGCATTCTTGTTTTCCCCACGGAACAAAATCAGAGTTATCCGAATTTGGTTTCTCTGCACTCTGCACTCTGCAGGGGAGGTACAGCGTGGTTGGAGCGCAGCCGGCCATGGAGATCGTGGCCAAGGCCAACCAGGTGACGGTCATGGATCACGAGATGAGGACCAAGGAGGAGCAGTACGCCGCTGACCCCATGACCGTCCCAAGGGACATCATGGAGAAGTGGAACCCGCAGATCACCGATGATGGCCTCCCCGACGCCTTTTCTGGTAAGATTTAAGTATCTGTGTGTCATTTTCACTTTAGCATTTATAGTGGGGTATGCAGTTAGTAATATAACATGGTCCTTTTCGGTCATGCCAAATTGGATTGGACAGGTCCATTGTTGATCCCTTTTTTATCTACAGAGAATGTGATGATTGTCTTTTGCTGAGAGCTGGTTATGTTTATCAGATTTCTCTTACTTGCATTTAAAAAATCTGCAGGAGGATGGGTTGGATTCTTCTCATATGATACGGTGCGTTACGTTGAGACAAAGAAGCTTCCATTTTCTAAGGCGCCTGAGGATGATAGGAATCTCCCTGACATTCATCTAGGCCTCTACACTGATGTAGTCGTGTTTGATCATGTTGAAAAGGTATGGGTGATTATGGAACATTTTTCTGCATTTTGCCAAAATTTACAGCATGAACAAATGAGACTGTTTAAAATACATCTCAAATAAGCTAATAGTTTATTTACATATTTCAAGACATTTGCCTCATATGATGTGTTATGTTCGGTGTAGAAAACACATGTTATTCATTGGGTGAGGTTAGAATGCTACCACTCAGTTGATGAAGCATATACAGATGGGAAAAGTAGGTTGGAAGCTCTGTTATCAAGATTGCATAGCAGTAATGTGTGAGTTGTAAAGTTTGGCCAACTCTCTTTTATATGCGTTAGTTTTCTTCTTCTAATTTTCTACTTCCCACTAATCTAGTTCAATGAAATATTGATGTAGCCCAACCCTTTCCGCTGGTTCCATTAAGCTTAACGTCGGGAATTTCGGCTCAGCACTACAGAAATCAACAATGTCTAGTGAGGACTACAAGAAGTCTGTCGTGCAAGCAAAAGAGCACATTCTAGCAGGTGACATATTTCAAGTAGTCCTAAGCCAACGTTTCGAGAGGCGCACATTTGCCGACCCTTTTGAGGTGTATCGTGCATTGCGAATAGTCAATCCTAGCCCTTATATGGCCTATCTACAGGTAATTTGAATATTTGCAGAATTCTAAGCGGGAAAAGTCATGATCGTGACACATAATAATCAGTAAGTTTAATCTCATGTAACATTATTGCAGGCTCGAGGGTGTATTCTTGTAGCATCAAGTCCCGAGATTCTTACTCGGGTGGCAAAGGTAAGCTGAAATAGGGACTTTATCTTGTGTATCTTTAGTTATGGGCTTGCTTCCAAACCTTGTTTGTAACTGCAATATGTAGTGGAAGTTAACTTTTCGTATCGTATGTGCTATCGGTTTACTTTACAAGATGGAGACAAGTTTATAGTTATCATTTTATTGCCGCGTGCTAATCCTTCAAGAAAGATATTGTGCATACTCTTTGATATTTGCATACTCACAACATGACCTGCTGTTTTTCCATTTGCCAGAGGACAGTTGTCAATCGGCCTCTTGCTGGAACAATCAGGAGAGGGAAAACGAAAGCTGAAGACAAGGTTTTAGAACAGCTCCTCTTGAGTGACGAAAAACAGCGTGCTGAGCACATTATGTTAGTAGATCTAGGCCGGAATGATGTTGGGAAGGTTTGTCTTTCACCCATTAGTTTTATATTGCCCATTCAATTCAATACATTTTACGATTTGCCAAATAAATATAGGTAAGGTACCCATCTGCCATCAAGTTCCTCCTGGCCACCATTTATTCAGGATGGCTACTATTGACATCCATTTCTGTTTTGTTAGCGGCGCATTAGATAATAAAATCTCGACTTAGTTAGATCCAGTGGAATTTTATCCTAATTTCAAGCAATCTTGTTTGATCTAAACCATTTGGCTGTTTTGGTACACTTTTGACTTCATCTAGTTTGAGTTGTGTTCTACTTTGCCATTTTTTTTCAGGTGTCCAAACCAGGAACAGTGAAGGTGGAGAAATTGATGAATATTGAGCGATATTCGCATGTCATGCACATTAGCTCCACGGTAAGTTAGTCTAATTCTTCAGACAGGCAACTTCAGTCATTTGATGCAATATCATAATATACACAATCAATGGTGTATATGATTTTCCATATTTTCATGATATGCACATGTTTTTGCTGAATTTTGTTAACAATTCTCATAATTTGTGGGTCTATCTCTGTCCTTCTGTAGGTTACTGGGGAGCTGCGTGACGATCTTACATGTTGGGATGCCCTGCGAGCTGCACTGCCTGTTGGAACAGTCAGTGGCGCTCCCAAGGTAAGTAGATAATACTGTTTTTATCTTGTTAGCACCGGAGAGCAACCGTAATGCCGAACGGAGTATAAGTAGGCGCCAAATCCACTATAATTTCTTGAGTTCTAGTATTTGTTGTTCAAATTCCATGCATCCATGCTGCTCCCTGAATTCACTCACCAGCCTCCCTCCCATATTCTTGTGAAACTCACCAGGTTAGAGCAATGGAGCTGATCGATGAGATGGAGGTGAAGATGCGTGGGCCGTACAGCGGCGGTTTCGGTCAGATCTCCTTCGGCGGCGATATGGACATCGCCCTCGCGCTACGCACCATCGTCTTCCCGACGGCGTCCCGGTTTGACACCATGTATTCGTACGGCGCTGACAGCAGCAACGCACGCCAGGAGTGGGTGGCGCACCTCCAGACTGGCGCAGGGATCGTTGCTGACAGCAAACCAGACGACGAGCAGCTGGAGTGCCAGAACAAGGCTGCCGGCCTCGCTCGCGCCATTGATCTTGCTGAGTCGACGTTCCTGGACTTCTCCGACGTGTAGGCCATGTTTGCTTTCAGTTTTTCTGTGGCAGAGACCTTCTGAGCGTGTTTGCTGCACCGAATAAACAGTTGTAGGCTTGTAGCTAGTGTAGTAAGTTCAGTCAATAAAATGTACAGCAGACTGAACCTTTGGGTTTCTACCATTTCATTTATATTTCATGATTTTGTTTAACCGAATTGTTCAAGCATGATATCTTGCTCTAATGGTGTCAGTTTTCTGGCAAATTTACAGGGGAAATTTACCACAAGTGGTACAATCACCATATAGGTGTTACTGTAAACAATAATGAACGTCAATGTGTCACTGTGTGGACCAATGGATTGAGTTAATTGCCTGCAAAAACACCCATGGGCTACTATGTTCAAAAACTTTGTAAGGAAAAGAACAAACAGATGTCACCTGAATATCTAGCACCAAACATACAAAGGTCTAACAAAATTGTTCATCTTGTACAATTACAAACATCAACCAGATTATAACAGTAACAGCAGCACCTGCCCTGACAAACGGAGTTTTATCTGCGCGATCTCCCATACTGTTCTTCCTCTTCGTCACCCCTTCTTTCGTGACGGTCACCAGAATCTCTGTCGTGCCTAGACCGCTTGCTCTCTGATCTTTCTTCTCTTCCCCTGTCATCACCTCTCTGCCTGTCGCCTCTTGATCTCTCGGGGGATTTCTCGTGCCTGTTCCTGTCCCTATCTTTTGTGTCTGATCTATCTTCTCTTCCCCTGTCATCGCCTCTCCGCCTGTCGCCTCTTGATCTCTCAGGGGATTTCTCATGCCCGTTCCTGTCCCTATCTTTTGTGTCTGATCTTTCTTCTCTGCCCCTGTCATCGCCTCTTTGCCTGTCGCCTCTTGATCTCTCAGGGGATCTCTCGTGCCCGTTCCTGTCCCTATCTTTTGTGTCTCTATCACCATGTCTCGTCCTAGAATCTCGGTCCCTGTACAGCTCTGACCTTGAGGATTGACCATCCCTATCCCCTGATCTCGCCTCTTCTTTAGTCCTGTCAGGGAAATTTTTGTGGCTCCTTGGTGGATCATGATCATGCTGCCGTCTTGCATTGCTGTCCTCCCTAGAACCTCGATGAGTGTTTGCGTTTCTCTGAAAATATTAATCATGATCAGAATTAGTTGACACGCAATGACTTCTTACTGGAATGACTGAACAACATTACTGATGAACTACACAACCAAGTATAAATGACACATATTTCCAGCCAGGCAACAATAGAAAATGCGCACGCATATCACAAATCAGTGAGTTATTATTACATCCAGAGAAGCATGTAGCATGCTGCAAAAATGTCATAAATCATGTCCAAAGCAACAGCATGCAGCCATATCTAGCGCAACAACAACAACAATAAAGCCTGTCAGTCCCAAACAAGTTGGGGTAGGCTAGAACTGAAACCCAAAAGATATCGAAACCAAGTCATGGTTCTGGCACGTCATATCTACCGCAACGCAATAAAACAAATGATGCTTGTGTTTCCAATAACAAGTTAAAATCTCTGGCAATGTGGGAATGCTACTCTGAAACGACATATCTGCTACGGAGTTCACGAAATATATTTTCAGGTAATGCCTCATGCAAGTGAAGTACATGTATAGAAATGACCAGAGCAATGTAAAGGCCTTACTGTGATAAGCACAACTTTTCAGCATATCACCATGAGAAATATCAGTATAAATACTCTAAAGGAACGTCGTGGCGAAATGATAAGTAGCTCATTTTCTATTAATAACTAAACTGGCAATATAACTTGTTCATACACGAAAAAAATTCTTGTGGAAATTGACACAAGCTATGTAGTCTGTTGCTTGTGCTCTCTGCTCTCCTATATAAGTGTAGTAGTAGTTGGTAAATGCACAAGCAGGACAGTTACCTGCTCATCATGTGAAAATCTGCAGGAAGCTCCTCGACTGCACTCGCCTTTCTGGAAAGCATAGCAGACGCCATGGCTCTTGATAGCTACCTGCTCATCATGCGAAAATCTGCAGGAATCTCCCCGGCTGCATTCGCCTTTCTGGAAAGCATAGCAGATGCCACCCCCCTTATTTTGTGGACCGCGGTGTCTGTCATGCTCCCACTTTGGGTCATCCTCCTTAGAACCCCAACCAGTGTTTGCATTTCTCTGATATATAACCATGAACACCAGAATTAGTGAGCAATCATGAAGGTTCGGTGGAAGTACTTAAGAAGGTTAATGATAAACTATAAGGCCTAATAAAAAGGGCTAACGTTTGCAGCCAAGTAACATTAAAACAACACATGTCTAATCAAACATTAGTGATTGATTTGTGCATTTGGAGAAGCAGGTAAATGTTGATAAATAACAGTAAATTTATCCCAAGGCAAATAATCTATAGCAAGTAACCAAACCTTGAACAAGTCAACAATGGCATAAATGGAACATGTATTTGCAACAACTACTGTTTGTTGTCCGATTCTTTCATAGAATTCAGCAACATATGCTTTGGAAGGCAATAAGGTAATTTGACTTTAGTAAAATCGAAAATGATGACCACAACAAAAGTAAAGGCCTTCCATGCAAGTATAAGTTTCCAGCATATCTTTATCTTGAGAAAATGCAGGTGTAAATTATACCAGACCGTCATTTCACAGACCATTGCGGTGAAATGCCAGGAACTAATTTTCTAATTAATAATTGATCTGGTTATCCTGTCCTCATCCTGTAGTGAAAAAACTTCACTCGTGCAAATTATTACGAGGCAGGTTGCGAATTGCTTCTCTGCATTCCTAAACTCATAATCAAATAATGACTTGGACCAATGCAGTGAAATATTACCACAAGACAGGTAGTAAATTGCTTGTTTGCATTCCTACTGATGGATTTGGCAGTAACATTCGCGCTCATCCTATGGTGAGAAAACATTACTAGTGTAAATCACTACAATGGTGAATAAGTTGTGTGTGTGTGTGTGTGTGCATTCCTAACAAACAATCAAATAATAACTTGGACACTGCACAAGCACTGAAGAAGGATAGGTACCTGCTCGTCATGGGAATATTTGCACACATCTCCGCGGTTGCACTCGCCTTTCTGGAAAGCATAGCAGACACCACGCTCCTCCCTCTTCTTCTGCAGCTCCTCCTCGTCCTCCTCCTCCTTCTTCTTGTACTTCTCCACATGGTCCACCCTGATGATCCTCCCAAGAACCTTGGCTCCATTCAAGTTATCTACACCACCACCGCACGAAGATGAAGCGAAACAAACATTATCACTTCAGCAAAAGCACCAATTGGAATTACAGACAGAAGCGACCTAGTAGGAAAGGGGAAAGGGGAAAGGGGGCCTCACCGACGGCAAGCACCGTGCTCCTCTGATCCTCATACGCGACGAACGCGAAGCCCTTGGACTTGCCGGTGGCCTTGTCGCGCACGAGGTTGACGTCGACCACCTCGCCGTACCTGGGAGAAGGGATCGGAAACTGGTCAAAATGCATCCCTGACAAATCCGTCGGGATGGGGAGACAGGCGGAAAAGCTGGGTCGGGGGTTGTGGTCTGCTACTCACTGGGCGAAGACGGCGAGGAGGTCGCCCTCGGTGAGGTCGAAGGGGACGCCGCCGACGAAGACGTAGGCGGAGTTCCTGAACTTGGCGTGCCACGAGGCGTCCTCGCTGAGGCCCAGCGCCGCCTCCTTCTGGTTTATCACCTGCGTCCGCTTCACCTGCGTCAGCGGATTCATCTTCCCCGACTCGCCGCCGCCGCCGCCGCCGCTGAGATGGATGGGATCCCTCTCCTCCCTGGAGGGAACCGGCGTTGCTCGGGCAGATTTTGTGGAAGGAGCAGGGGATTTGGGAGATTTGGAACGGAAGAAGGTGGAAAGAAGTCCATATAACCCCCTGAGGTTGCACAAACTGGCCCCTCCACCCCCTGAAGTCCAAAACCAGTTACTTAACCTCCTGATTTTTCCAATACCATCTAAACGACCCCTTAAACAGGTTTAGGGTGGTTTTAGCAGGCTGTTTTACCTGCGTGGCATGAGAGGGCTGTCAGGTTAGCTACGTGGATGTTGCAAAGCGCTGGAACTTCCCCCCTTTCACGCGCAGCAGCTGCCTCGCGTCTCATGAATTCTCAATCCATCTGGAGGTGCCCAGAAGTGCCGCTGCCATGGCGCTCGCTGAGAAACTCGTCGCGGTATTCCAGTTCAACGCCCAGGACCGCTGCTGTGAGCTGTCATCGTGCCTCCGAGCAGCTCAAGCTCGTTCCAAAGTTTAGTCTGAATATTCTTTGTTTCTAGACTAGGCCTCTTGCTAGGCACATGGAAGATTTACAGTAGACATGTGCAGCTTCATGATGTTTATTTTGGCTAGGCATGGGATGGCTCAGTCCAGACCACTCGAGCACACGGTTGTGAGTTTTGTTGACTGTTACAAGATTAAACTTGTGTTGAAACTTGAAACTGATTTGTGACGCACTTGAAAACATTCTCTGATTTATATATACTTCGTAGAAATTTATATTGTCATCTTTCTGCATACATAACCGATAATCATAATGTTTTCCTTTAAATATGGTTATGTTAAAATATTTTTTTGATGCGATTATACTCGGAGATTGATTTGTCTACTTTTTTCCATGTTATATGGTAGAGAATTCATAGTGAAAATTTACAACCAACGTCCGGGGAACTAGAACGCTAGTACAAACTACAAAGCAAAGTATCCAACTTTCTCTTCTGAATGTAGAAGCCATCTCAGAAAGATTCTCTGCTGATCTCCATCTTAAGATGAGCAAAACAGCCTGCTAATACCGCTCTAATCAGGTTTAGGGGGTCATTTAAATGGTATTGGAAAGGTCAGGGGGTTAAGTAACCAGTTTTGGACTTCAGGGGGTGAAGTGTCCGGTTTGTGCAACCTCAGGGGGGGGGGGGGGTATGTGGACTTCTTTCGAAGAAGGTGGGGATTTTGTTTTAGGGTTCTTGGCTAGTC
Organism: Bromus sterilis; assembly: GCA_950022295.1. Lineage (NCBI taxonomy): Eukaryota > Viridiplantae > Streptophyta > Magnoliopsida > Poales > Poaceae > Bromus > Bromus sterilis. Next base: position 439,146,965 of record OX465595.1, read on the forward strand.
CAATAGCCTGGGGTTGGAACACCGAAACATAGGTGCAATCTTCACCGTAGAGTGCAGATCTAACGTCGGTGGTAATGCCACCACCTCTACAGTCAAGATAACCCAAAGGGGGTGGGAAAGAGATTTAAATGTTCGAATAACTTAAGGAAAACGCTCGCCCTTAACTGGTTGATCTCGTGTGATGCATCCGGCGATTTTGTGACCGTTTGATTAAACCTCGATCGAGTCGTTATTATCAAATCTGCGCTAGCCTTTGCAACTGATCCTTTGTTGCAATTATGTTTTTGTAACATGCGGTCTGTTGTAAATTGGAGATGAAGGAACGGAAGTGATGAAGAACATCGGCAATGACGACCACAAAAAAAGTTAAAAAGCCTTTGCAACAAGGATCTTGTTCATTGGCTCGAGTGCAACAAACCCGTTGTTGCAAAGGCCGATGCGATGCAACGACGGAAGAAAGGAGAAAAGGCCAATCTATATAGAGAAAAAAGGTTCAGAGGCTTTGCAACGAAGGTTTTGTTGAAAAGGTCTAAGCGCAACAAGCCTTTTGTTCCAAAAACTGATGTGTTGTGGCATATAGATCAGATAGTTGCTACGCTTTTGATACGGTTCGAAAGGCGGCTGATTCTTTTGATGCTCCAACCGATCGACGCGTAGCGTTCGTCATAGTAGAATCATAACCCTGGCAAGTGATGCTAGCGTCATGGTTGTCGATATCAATATCGACAAGGTGACGTCTGCCATCTCTAACCATTCAGTGTGGATCGACTATAACCGTGTGGGGGCGTACCATGTCAGTCTACGTGGACTTTCAAAGAAAGCCCAAGCCTGGCAAAACCATAGTTGAGACGCAAGACATCAGCAACCTTGATTCCTAATTCTTCTATTTTGTCCTACACCCCGATAAAGGCAACTTCCTCACAAATAAGGTAACCATCATGCCATCCGTCATGGGACCCGTAGCCGTCGCAACAGCGATGGCCGTCGCCGTGGCGTGCTACTTTAACTCAAGGTATCGGCGGTGGCACAAGGACTTGGAACACCTCCTCGGTACAAGTGAAGGCTAGCGAAAGATGGGGAACGGACCAACTAAATAGCCATAACAGTCGTAATCATGCAGAGCAACAAAATAGCATTGAATCGGGCCTAAAAGTGATATCACTATTATGAAATTAAATATCATCAAGGCTAATAGACCTTTCAGTCTTACATGTGTGTAAGAGTCAACCCAAATATATTATTTGAAGGAGGATACCACCATACCATTCACATTATGAACAGCAACACATATTGATGTTTTAATAACACATTATGCACTCTTAGCTATTTGAGACTAACCATAAGAAAACATAAACTACTAAGTAACATTATGCACACAACATTTATAAGTTTCAATAAATAACAAGCAACCAAATAAATTTCCAATCAACTCTACACGACAGGCATAAATAAAGGATATAATAAGCAACTCATTATTATGATGGTGTTTGAGGCTAAAGTAGAAATACAACAAAACTATAAAAATAAGATTCAAATGCTTCAAGTTTATGCAAATTTCTCAAACAATGAAGTTTGAAGGTTTGCAAACCGAAGGATTGTTGATGTAGAGGGATGCAAAGGCATCCCCAAGCTTATGGATTTGGCCATTCTTGGGTATTCCTCAGTTTGGTGTTCCTTCATTCCCTGTGAACAACCTTCAACAAAAAAAACTCTCCCTTTTTTCTGTTGTTAGAGATTACTGCCATAGATAATATTTCCAAAGTTCTCCATTAAACCAAAACAAATTTTGTTTTAAAGTTTCATAAAGGTTGTTTGAGTGGCCAACTCCAACATAAAAGGTAAGACCCAACAAGAATCAAATGGAATCGCAAAGAGGATACTCTTGCAACAAAAAGTAAAAACTTGTCCAGAAAAACAGTAGATGAAAACGTAATTTTTATAGGCACTTAAACTGTTAAACATGTCTGAACGTTTTGCCAATTTTTGTGCATGCAAAGGATTAGGTGATGCTTACCATGTGATATTTTCTTAAACATTTATGAAATGTTAAGGAAGACAACTAAACATAAGTTTAAGTTGAATATATGTCAAAACTATTTTAATTATTGAATTGTAATAAATTTGAATGAATTACATTCGAATTTGTGCAAATTAACCGTATTTTAGTTGAATTGCTAGCGAACGGATGCGATCAAGGTTGGATGACCGGCTTCCGCATCAGTGCGCGTGGATTGACCACGCCCTGTCCATGGAAGGATGTGGCATCTATTTTAAGGGTCAGCGTTAAAAATTCCCTAGCACATGAAAATATTGGAAGATATTAAAAATGGTTAGTACTAGTAGAGATAGATTAATGCACCTTTGAACCAAAAGATAAATGTGTGTGTGTGTGGATGCACGTCGTTAGTGTGTTTAGCCAAGATTCTTTTGCGATGCCTTTTCATATTCTGTTGGAGCACCTTTCCCAAGCCCAAACGGAGTGTGAGACTGAATTTTTCATGGCTCTACAATATTCGAAAACAGGGTCCTCACAAGCTGACTTCTCATGGGGTGGTGGACGGTGAGGGGAAAATAGTAGTGTTGCTCGGTCGGATGTTGATATTTTTGAAGAGTTTTTTTTAGAAGAACAGGGAGCCCCTCCCCGGTTTTATTTCATAGGAAACAAAACCATACAACCACCAATTTTTATCCGAACTACAAACCAAGTTCTAAACGCATGAAGCTAGATTGAAAGTTCAGCTCTCAAACATGGCGAGAGCAATCAAAACTAAAAACTGCATAAGCGACACTCAACCAGATGCTTTCCTGGTCTTCAGAGGTGGCCCCAACGAAGGCGATCTAGGTGACCAGCAGTGCTCCAGCGTCGACACCAGGCTTGCTGAAGGATTCTTTGACGAATTGCAGACCATCTTCACAGGAGAGCAGCAGATGATCTCACCAGTTGCTAGGAGGCTGTCTCTTAGCCACCTAGGATCAACAATGGGCGTTTGAGCAAATCTTCCAGCAAGCTCAAGAACCTATCCAGTTTCTCCCTGTGAGCTTCTTTCGACAGGATAGACCAGGCTCTGATTGTTTTGAGCACTTGCCTCCAGACCTGATTCATGGACGACCAAATTATGTTATCAAAGACAAAAGAATTCCTATACTTCCATAGACACCATAGCACAGCAGAGGTGATGGTGTTTAGAGCAGAATTCTTATTATTTGATAACCAGAATCTAGCTACAGATTCAAATTTTTGGCCAATATCAGATTGCATCTTACTACTAACAAAAGTCCATAAAGATTTTGCAACTACACAATTGAAAAAGAGATGTTCTAATGATTCATTTTCACAACAGAAAACACAATCAAGTGGTTTAATGATGATTCTTTTTCTAAGGTTATCTCTAGTCATGAGCTTGTTATTGGCCAGCAGCCACAAGAAAACATGGATCTTAGGAGGCACTTTTATCCCCCACACTACAGGGGGGTAGATTGGTTGCACTCCTCTAAAATTAATAACATGATAAAGAGAGCTAGTAGAATAAACACCTTTATTTTTTAACTGCCACACCAAAGCATTAGTGTTTGCAGAGTAACTTATGGATCTAGCTATCTCTAGGAGTTGGAACCACTGTTCCATAAGTTTGGGTGTAAAGTTTCTCCTAAATGTTAGTTTTAGGTTGGTTTCATCCCAAGCATCAGCAATACAGATGTTTTGTTCATTACAAATCACATACACTGGCCAGAACTGGACAGAAAGAGGGAAATTACCAAACCAGGTATCTTCCCAGAATCTAATTTTGTTACCATTACCTACAGACCATCTACACCCCATTTTAAGGGCCTGCATGGTTGATCTTACTCCTTTCCAGAACCTAGAAATGTTAGGATTGGAGCTGGGGACAAAGATATTTGCTCTTCTAGAGGAAGAGTATTTAGAGTCAATGATCAGTTTCCAAATCTTACCATCTCCTTCCATATATATTTTGACCCAAGATCCTAGCAAACACAGATTAATTTCCTGAAGGCTGGGTATACCTAGACCTCCAAATTCTTTTTTCATGCAAACTAGCTTCCAATTTGCTAGGTGCAATTTCCTATGACCTTCAAAATCATTCCATAGGTAATTGGCCATCTGGGAATTAATGAGCTCTATAGCCCATTTGGGGAATTTAAAGAAGGAAAGTAAGTAAATAGGAATGCTAGCTAAACAGGCTTGAATCAGAATCAGCCTGCCCCTATAAGATAGTAACTTCCCCCTCCATCCTGCAATCCTCTTGAGGATTTTATCAATGAGGGGTTGTATGTCTTCCCTACTTAGCTTATCATAGTGTAAAGGAACCCCTAGATATTTTATAGGGAAAATCCCTTTGCAACACCCTAGGCTATCAACAAAAGGAGAGAAATCCTCATCTTCAATATTAATGGGGATGAGCTCACTTTTACTGTAGTTTATTCTCATCCCAGACACCTGCTCAAAACAGTGCAACACCATTTTTAGATTATTTGCTACTTCTAAATTTTTGTCAAGGAAAAGGATGGTATCATCTGCATACTGCAAGCAAATGATCCCCCCAGGGAAAACCTCAGGGCAAAGTCCTTTGATGAGCCCCATATCAGCTGCCTTGGCTAACATTCTGGTCAAGGCATCCACCACTAAATTAAACAAAAGTGGAGATAGAGGATCCCCTTGCCTGAGCCCTTTGCCAGTGCTAAAGAAACCACTCTCACTATTGTTTAACTTCACCCCTACAGACCCCCTATGAGTGATGTCATGCATCCAAGACCTCCATTTATTTCCAAAGCCTCTAGCTTGGAGAATCTCTGCTAAAAAATCAAGGTTAACCTTGTCAAAGGCTTTCTCATAATCTAGTTTGAGAACCAGCCCTTGTTGATTTGTGGAGTGTGCAGAATGCAGAATCTCATGGGCAGTCACTACACTTTCTAGGATGAATCTGCCTTTAAGGAAAGCATATTGATTACTGGCAATCGATCTTTGTAAGATAATAACAATTCTATTAGTCAAGACTTTAGTAAAGGTCTTAAAACTACAATTTAGCAAACTGATGGGTCTAAATTTTCTAATGGAAGTAGCTTGAGGTTCTTTTGGGATGAGGGTCAACATTGCAAAATTTAGCCTGTAGATGTCTAGTTTTCCATTATGGAAATCCTCAAACATTTTAAATAGGTCCCCTTTCACTAGCTCCCAGAAGTGCTGATAAAAAAAGAAAGGGATCCCATCAGGACCTGGTGCCCCATCTGAATAGGAATCATAAACAACTTTCTTGATCTCTGCTTCAGAAAAAGGTGCTTCTAGCATTTCATTATCTCTATCATTAACTTTTTCATCATCAGAGAAAAATGTAGGACTCAGCCTAAATCCCTGTGTGGGCTCATGCTTAAACAAATCTTTGTAAAAGTCACAAGCAATATCTAACATTTATTTGGTTTCAGTAACATGCCTAGAAGGGCCCTCTAGGGATTGAATGTTAGTTTTTCTTCTCCCCTGATTAGCTACAGCATGAAAATATGCAGTGTTCCTATCTCCCTCTTTGATGTCCCTATCCCTAGATCTCTGTTTTGCTTTGACCTCCTCTTGGAGCCAAATTTTCTGGAGTTCATTGTGAATGAACTTAAACCTAATTTTCTCATTATCCTCAAGCTGTGTATTTTCAGCTTTTAAGTCAATTTGATCATATTCCTCCATGAGTATCCTCTTATATCTTCTAATGGATGCTTACTCATTAGAGCTCCATCCTTTAGTCACTTTCCTAAGTTTCCTAATTTTTTGTTGCCAGATTGACAGTGTTGATCCTCTGTTTGGAACAGAGTTCCAAGTTTTGGTCACCAGATCTCTAAAATCCTCTGTGAGTAACCACCACTTTTCCATATTATAGCTACTGGACCTGGGTGTTAATTGTATCCCAGAGTCCCAAACAATGGGAGTATGGTCACTCCCACATCTAGGCAAAGCTATGCTAGAAGACAAAGGAAAGATGCCATCCAGCTCAGTATTACAGAACAATCTATCAATAGTTGACATGATGAAGTCAGTCTGATTGTTTTCCCATGTATACTTCCTGCTAGCTAATTTTATTTCTAATAGACTCCATATCTCTACCCATGCATTAAATTTGTCACTCCACTTTCTGTTTATATTACCATTACTTTTGTCCTCAAAGAATCTAACTAAATTAAAGTCTCCTCCTACTAGGGTGGGAGTTGCATCTTCCACAAATAAAGAATGCAATTCAGAAATAAATTCCTCTTTGCTTTCCTCATAAGAAGAGCCATAAACATTTATCACCCTAAATTCTATATCCTTACCTATTAGTCTAACTTTACAGCTAATGGAGAATTTGAGAATACTCCAAGAAATAATGTAAAAAACATCTAGGTCTACTCCCATCAAGATGCCACCAGCAGTGCCATTAGATGGTAGATGATTCCAAGAAAAAATATTTGTCCCACTTAAAGATTTTAAATAGGAATCAGAGAAGGATTCCTTTTTTGTCTCCTGAAAACCTACAATGGATGGATGCCTTTTTGAATAGTATCTAGGATAAGGGTTTTTCTGCCAGGGGCACAAATACCTCTTACATTCCAAAAGATGGCATTCATGATAAAACTCTTTTCCTAGGGTGCTTGCTCCGTTTATCTCTTATCACTTGGGTCCACCCCTCTTCCTGATTACTATTTCTTTCCTCTATGACACTGGGAAAGAAAGAATTGCTAAATGGCCTAACTGGGGTTTGATATTTTCTGGAGAATTAGCACCAACAGTGCCATCCAAAACATCCACAACTAGGTGAGTATCAGTGTTTTGCACATCACTATTTGGATATACTACATCAACTCCTACACTTTTAGCAACAGACAAGAAAGAGGGATTATTAAAGAGAGAGAAGGGAAGTTTTTGGTTACCTTGCTCCTTGGGTGCTTCCAGGTTTTGGACCTTCTTGAGCTCCTGTGCCCTCACCATGATAGGAATGTTGTTATCCCCCGCTCCGGTGCTTGCCATAATAGCTTGGACAGGGCCCCATTTGGTTTTGGTCTTTGCCACCACCTCCAGCAGGGGTGGAAACATAGCATATTTTTGAAGGTGTCCATCAGCATCAACCTGCACATTGAGTCCCTCATCCTCCGGTATGTCATTGGCTTCCACCTCAGTTAAAGCATCATCCACAACATTCTCCTCCTGGATTTCCTCCTCATCATCTACCAAGTCCATTTCCCTCAACATGTTGAAGCAACTGGTTTCATCAATCTCAATGTCCTCTCTACTGATCTCAGGCATCTTTGATTTAAGCAGGGAGAAGTGAGAATGATCTCCTAGCTCACATTCAGGAATCTGCTGCAGGTAGTCAATGGCTAAATGTCTGGTATTGGTGTTGGAGAAAGTCACAGACCCTTGCTCTGAGCTAGTCCTAGAGCCCTTTTGAGTTCTACCATCCTCAGAGGATGGTCCCTGTGTCATCTCAGCATCACTATTGACTTTATCAGCAGGTGGTGGTGGGTCTTCATCATCACCTTCTTTAGTGGGCCCTGGGATGGGCTCTACCTCAATGAAAACCCTATACAGTCTCCCTAGCACACCAAACACTCTCTCAGATGGTATCTTGGTGGGGTCTTTGCAGGCCACCTTGAGCCTAACAGTTTCATAGAAACTCTGAAAGTTATGTTGCCAATCTACATCAACTAGTAAACCAAAAGTAGAGGCAATCTGATCATAGACCACCCATTCACACCATTTGGGGTTGAGCTTCCTGACCTTTATCCAGACCTCCTGTAAGGCATCTTCAGCATCAATCATCCCTTTCCAAACTTCCACCTTGACAGTGACATTCTCTTTCTTCAGGCCAAAACAGGGATAGCTGGCAACTTGTTCTACAGGAATTGCAGGTGGGAATTTGACCAAAAATGACCAATCATCTAGAGTGTTGATAGGCCAAGGCCAGTTGGTCTTATAGATCTCAGAGAATTCCTTGGAAATCTCTAGCTTTGTGATGTTCCCAGATTCTACAAAAACTATACCAACATTCCTCATACCACCAGAGTGTTGTGAGTTGATATCAGGTACCTCAATATTGTAGAACCCTAGACCAGGTGCAGAACTGACAACAAACATAGCTCCACTGTGGGCCTTTTTCCTAGCAGGGCAGCCCTCAACTTTGTGATTCACAGTCTTGCATATGAAGCAAGCCTTGGGTTTATCACATCCTTCCATGTGGTGACCTGGTTCCCCACAATTGAAACACGTCACCTTGGCAAAAGACATGAGATCAGTAGAGGCAGATCCACCTGATTTGGTAATGGGATCAATCTTCTTCTTGGCTCCTATCTTGTTCTGTTGCCTACCAGATCCTTGGTTTGCAAAAGAATCAGATTGCTGCCCTTGCATGGATTGGCCAACATCCTGTGACCCAAATCCTCCTTGGAAGTTTTGTTGTGGAGGGACCCCCAAACCATGGTGGTGGCTGCTGTTGCACACCAGCCCATGGTGGTGGTTGCTGGAACTGGCCTCCTCCATAGGCAGGGAACATCCAAGGTGGGGGGGGGGCGCTTGACCATACCCATAGAATTGGGAAGGAGGGGCACCAGGGTTTCCCAACTGCTGTTCATCCTGCCATGGATTCCTGGGCTCCTCCCCTTTGTTCCTTCCTCTTCCCATGTTCCTACCTCTACCTCTGTCAGCCATGACCTCACTGCTCTCAAGGTTGATGGTGGCGGCGACTCGGGTGGTGGTGGATCTCTGGCTGCTTCCAGGAACCCTAGCTCTCTCCTCCCACAACTGTTTGTAGAAGGCCTCAGCCAGATCTACCTCTCCCTCGTTCTTATCCTTACCAGCGCCAGCAAGATATGGGTCTCTGCTTTTGGTGGGGCAGAAACCTCCAAAACCGCCCATCTGTAAAGCAGGGGATAGGGACGAACCTAAATTTGCTTCACAGACCACCCTTGGACTCAGGAAAATTACAGCCCGCTTGCTCTGAGCATCTCCTCCACCTCCTGAGGTTGAATCTCCCATAAAACTTGCCATCTTACTCTTCGGAGCAGGTGTGGTGAGTCCTGCGCGGCTCTCGCCCAAGCAATGATTTCTGTGAGGGTGGCGCATCTCCCCGGAACTATCCTTCTGAGCTCCTCCTCTGAAGCCGCCACACAAATTCTGGTGGCAAGTTTCTGCAGGGAATCGTGGCCAGGCCTGGGAAGCGGATGATTCTGCATAGTGAAGCCCTTCTCTCCTCTTTTATCTGTTCTCTCTCTCTCTCTCTAGACACATTGGAGCAGGGAAGAGCACTTTGGGTTACCTCCACACACAACCAAGCTCCCCATTCCAGGAAGTACTCATCTCCAATATAGCACCTCAAAGCGGCTCTGGGGACCTTGGACTGCCGGCTTGCTCGGTCCCCCTCCCCCCCAGGATGCAGGACCAGCGGTTCCTCTGTAGCGGATCGGGGGATCGCTTGGCTTCGTCTACCGCCCACAACACCACCCTCTATGGGTTCTGGCGCCAGGGGAGCGGTAGTCTCGCCTTCTCCTCCAGTGTGGTTTCGGATGCTACCTCCTCTGCTAGCAGCAGCGGCGCCCGATGCAGCACCTCCCGTCGCCGTTGAACCTCCTGAATGCGTGCTGAGTCCAGATCCGGGTCTGCCAAACTCTTCATCGCCTCTGCATCCTTCAGCGTCTGCATCGATTCCACCCAGTGAAAGGATGCGGTGCGGATTCGAGTGCTCCTCGCCATTCGCAGGCTCCACAGGATCTCCTCCAACCTGCGCTGAGAGATCGGCTCTGGCGATGGCGATCGGCGACGACAGGCGAGAGCTGCTCGTCCTCTCCCCCGCGAGCGCGATCCTGAGAGCTGTCGCTGGCAGGGAGAGGCCATGCCGGGCCAGCTGATTGGGCGAGAGGCAGCCCGAGGCGTGGCGGTGGCTAGCGGCGGTGAGGAGCGGTGCGGTGGTTGGTGGGGAGCGAGCATGGCTTGACCTAATCTTGGAGAGTTGTTTTTTTAGATCTATTTTAGTTCTGTTTAGAGGGTTGCGATTGCTATCTTGTCGTGTTCCGTTAGCGCGGTTCCTGCTTGCCGGCGCTTGCAACAACCCAACATTTGTTGCCAGGAGAATAATCGTAGGATTATCTAGATCAAAAAGTCTCAAATCTTGATTCTTGACTAGAGCATGTGGCGCTGATTGGCTTGACCGATCGGACAAAGACACGCATGATGCATGTGATGTGAAGTCTGGATGTATAAGGCTCAGCTGGAACTGATCAATGGTCAAACAAGTATGTATGATTCAACAGCGATGCTGTTTTCCCTTGAAAGTTTTCTGCATCCATTCTTGGGACATGATGCCAAAAGACCTAGCTAGTAGACGTGGTCGGCATGTTTGATTATTAACAAACACACACCATTTTGCCGTGTTACTGTTAGCGGTTTTGCTCGCCGGCGCTTGCAACAGCCCAACATTTGTTGCCAGGAGAATAATCGTAGGATTATCTAGATCAAAAAGTCTCAAATCTTGATTCTTGACTAGAGCATGTGGCGCTGATTGGCTTGACCGATCGGATAGAGACACGCATGATGCATGTGATGTGAAGTTTGGATATAAAGGCTCAGCTGGAACTGACCAATGGTCAAACAAGTATGTATGATTCACCAGCGATGCTGTTTTCCCTTGAAAGATTTCTGCATCCATTCTTGGGACATTAGACCTAGCTTGTAGACGTGCTCGGCATGTTTGATTATTAACAAACACACCATTTTGCCGTGTTGCTGTTAGCGGTTTTGCTCGCCGGCGCTTGCAACAGCGCGACATTTGTTGCCAGGAGAACGAGGCAACGATGCATGCGATTATCTTAAGAAATTCTTGATCTTGAGTCTGACTACGACTAGAGCATGGTGCTGGCTTGACCGATCGGGCAGAGAGGTCGTTGGTCGTCGTTACTGACTTATTAATCTCTAGTGGTGCTCTGCTCACTCGATCGCTCTCGCCTACTAGTATATCAAGCAAGCTTAATTAGCGACCAAGTTATATAAGGTCACTCTCTCGATTACAAGCATATCAAGTAATAAGCTTAGCAACTAATTAAGGTGAGGCAGAGCCGCATGCAGAGGGAAGCGTAGAATGGCGTTAGATCATCAGCCCAAGCAGCTCGTCCTATGTCTTCTCCTCCTGTTGGCCATGTCGTCCGTATCCCACTCCCAGGCGACGGCGCAGCAGTGCAGAAGCCCCGATTCTGAGCAGCAGTATCGGAGGAGCAACTACACCATCGACGACACCGCATCTGAAGTTTATCTGATCAACAAAGCATCCGGCCGGGTCCTCAGCTTCCTCCGTAACATGTTCGACTCCAGTTTGAACCACATGGATGGCCTCAGCTACCTTCGTTACCTGGTCGGTTCCGATGTGAACAACACCGTAGTGTTGTCCGCCATCGGATTCGGGCTTGGTGAAGTTCGAGATAGTCTGCTGGGGTCGTTCAAAGCCACCATCCTCTATCAGCCGCCGCCGAACCAGAACCGTAGTGGCCTCTCCTTCCTCATCCTCCCTTACTTCGCGCGTACAGATATCATGTACGGGGCAAATGGCTCCTTGGCAAGGGAACTGATGGCTAATGATGTCGGCTCGCTCGACCTTCTCAAGCCTACTTCTGGAAGCCCTTTCGTTTCCGGCAGCTCCGTCTCCGCGTCCGTGCGGATTGGTGTGCTGGCTAACCTCAACCTCACCGGCACCGCCATTAGGTATGAATATGATAGTAGAATCATAGCCCTCGCAAGTGACGTTGGCGTCATGGTTGTTGATATCAATATCGACAAGGTGACACCTGCCATCTCTAACTATTTAGTGTGGATCGACTACGACCGTAACGGGGGTAGCCTGTCGGTCTACATCGACTTTGAAGGAAAGCCCAAGCCTGACAAATCCATAGTTGAGACGCAAGACATCAGCAGCCTTGGTTTCCAATTCTTCTATTTTGGCCTCCTCTCCACGTCCGAGCAGCTGCTTGGCGCCGGGCACATCAAATGGAGCGCAACGGCCGAGGACCTCCAGATCTTGCCCTTGCCCTTGCCCGACAATGGCAGCTTCCTCACAAGGAAGGTAACCATCATATCATCCGTCATGGGATCCGTAGCCGCCGCAGCGGCGATGGCCGCTGCCGTGGTGTGGTACTTGAACTCAAGGTACCGACGGTGGCACAAGGACTTGGACAAGTTGGCCAAATCCATGGAGCGCCTTCCCGGAGTCCCAACGAAGGTCGACTTCGCCGACATTAGCAAGGCCACCCGCAACTTCCACGAGGACATGAAGCTTGGTGGAGGCGGGTTCGGCACCGTCTATAGGTGCACGCTTCCTGCCACCGCTTCCAAAATGGAGCGACGAATGGATGTGGCCATCAAGAGGTTCACGCGTGACATGGAGAACCGTTGCTACGACGACTTCCTCGCCGAGGTCAGCATCATCAACCGGTTGCGCCACAAGAACATCGTCCCCCTCATAGGTGAGCATCGTCTACACAATACATTTAGTTCAAGTAGGTATGTAAATTTAGCTCACTGTTATCCTCATTGTTGAATTTGTCTTACTTTTTTTATTATGTTTTGTTTTGATTTGGATATTATTTGTATTGATGGATATATTTTGTCCGTCACCTTTTCAACGTTTCTTAGTGTAGACCCTACACACACACACACTCCATGATTCTCCCCTGGCGGAGACTTCGATCTTAGGCAGCATTCTTGGCTGCGATTGGATGACTATGCATGCATCCATTTGGAATTTTGACGCACCTAGGACTATCTTTGTGGTGGTTAAACCATGCCGCGCTGTGTATAGTTTGCTCTAGGAAAATAGAGTACTAGCTAATTTTTTTTGTTAACTAACGGTAAAATAAGGAGAAAACTACTGGTTGACCACACAAGATTATCATAGCCCACAATGATGTCAACCTACAAATAAAGGATGAACAACTATGGAAAGTCAATCTAAGATAAATGACTGAGTTCTACATAATATATATGCTTGTTTTCCCCGGAAATCGTATGTATCTGTTTCATAAAAACAACTCTGCCTCCAACTGAAGATTGTTAAGATAAAGAATTTGGTTGAACTTTCTATGAAGAGTTAGCCAAATTCTAGTGCTAATCACACAATGAGAGATGTTTGGTTTCATCTAAACACATTCTATGTTTAAAATAAATTTAGAAGAAATATGATTTTTTGGACGTTTTTTTTTCTACATCCACCTCAATGTCCAATTATTAAGTAATAAATTACATCATGAAAATGCAATGTAAAATTTAGCAAAATTGTAAGGCATTGCATCTAGGGCATGGAGTTCCTCGATCGTTGCACTCAATATAACGGGTTGAGGATAATGAATTGTGGTTACAGGTCGATCCTAAGGCTTAAAAGTGTCACTTGACTTAAAAACGGGGAATCCACACATACAATTCTATTCTAAGTTTCTAGCTATGCACTCATAGAAATACAAAAACACTCATTTTCATAACTCTGCACAATTTCAGGGTGGTCATACAACAAAGGAGTGCCGCTACTTGTGTTTGAGTTCATGTCAAACGGCAGCCTAGACCAACATCTCTTCCAGACAGGCCGCAACTTCACCATGCAGCCACACAACAACAATGTCATCCGGCAATGGGAAACCCGCTATGAGATCATTAGGGGCATAGCCACCGGCCTGCACTATGTCCATCACGAGTACGAGCCCATGGTGCTCCACCGTGACATAAAGGCGAGCAATATAATGTTGGACTCAAGCTTTCAAGCTCGCCTCGGCGACTTTGGCCTGGCCTGCACCGTGGCGGTCGACAGGAACTCCGTCACAGGTGTGGGTGGCACCTGGGGATACATCGCACCAGAGTACCCAGTTTGCCGAAAGGCGACACGGCAAACAGATATCTACGCACTTGGGGTGCTCATCCTAGAGGTCGTCACAGGGCTACGAGCGTTGGCTGATCATGAGGTGGTGGATGATGATGACATGCATATCACTGATAGGGTGTGGCGTCTTCACCGTGAGGGGAAGCTACTTGAGTGTATGGATGCCAATTTGATCATTGATTCTTCTACGAACGATGAGGATCAGTTGGATATTGTGGGTGATGCTGAACGACTGTTGCTCCTAGGCCTAGCATGTAGCAACCCAAACCCGTCGGACCGACCAACTATGCCCAATGTGGTGCGGGTCATCTCCAAGTCGGCACCACCACCACAGGTGCCTCCTGAGAAGCCAAGATTTGTGTGGCCGCCGCATGAAGAGGGGTGTTCAATGGCCTCCAATGATGGTAGCACAAGTACATCGATGACGAGTAATCTCGATGGGAGTATGGCGAGTGCCACACAAGGACACATCTCATTTCAACTCCAACACTCTATCTATGTTATAGCAAGCAGTACCTCCCATCTATGAGGAAATGCCAAGAATAGTAAAGTTAGAATTAAAATTCACTTGTTGTGTATAATGATGTTTGATACGATAATTTGTTATGTCTACTTTCCTACTTGTTGAGTCAGATGTTTACTTTCCTATGTTTCTTTCTACTCCACATATTAGGTTTCTTCTAAGTCAAGCTTTCTAATGCTTGACTAAGTTTATAGTAAAAACTAAAAAAATGTAATACAAAATCAATATCATCAGATTCATCACTGATAATACTTTTGTTTTGTATTTATTTGATATTTAATATGTTAATATATTTAATATATATCTATTCAAACTTTACAAAGTTTGACTTAACACAAAAAACTTGTATGAAGAGTAAAAAGAAATGAGGAAGTACGATTTTGGCCTAGAGCAATCCTACCACCCAAAACCTAATCCGCCTGGTTCCCTTAAAAACCCTAATCCTTCTCGTCATCTTGTCTCAGAAACAATAATCCTTCATGTGTACTCTCTTGGTTCACCTAGTCATCCCATTTTCCCCAAATAGTACATTAGTGATTTTGTAGTTTTTTTATGTTGTAAATGTGTTTCTGACATGTTGCAAACTTGTATCTGCCTTGTTGCGAACACATCAACGGCATGACGTGTTGACACCACGACAACCCTTTCTTGACGACTTGCACAACCGAATGAGTATTTATTGTGTACGCCTATTTATTTTTCTTGCATGGGAGCATTCAGAATTATGCGACATATTTTTTCTTATTATCAACACATTGTGAATAAAGTAAGAATTGTGAGTACATATCAAAATAATGATTTACACACACGTGTTTCTTTGTTGTGACGACCATACGGATCAAAATAAGGATCATAAGCTTTAGACACCGGCTGACGCCTTGCGTGATCCAAATTATACAGGAACGGGTATAAATGGATAAAATAATATAAATATTTAATTAGAGCGACAACAAGGTATCTACAAACCTTCTTGCCTTTGGATTGCCGTTGGGAAGCTCAACAAGCATAATAACACAGACTATGCAAAGGCCGTAACCGAGGAGGAGCAACACAAACTTGGCGAAGAACACCAAGTTCAAGTCATCATCGAAATTGCACAACAATAAGAGGGAGATGCCAAGATCCGTGATACTGGCACAACATACAAAAGGTTCCCGCTGCAACGCACGGGGTATTTTTCTAGTTTATACTAAGGCCAAGACACTTATTTTGGAATGGAAGGATACTAAATTTCCTAGGGTGTATTCGGTTCGAATTTTTTCTGTCCATGTACTCCCTCTGTAAACTTTTATAAGGTGTTCTCGCTCACTACTTTAGTGCTCTTAAACGGGAAACTCCAAACGGAGCACATGTTGTATATATCTGATTTGGTTGAAAGGATGGAACGAGAAATTACTCTCCCTAGGAGGGAAGGAAATAGTATTAATTAAAGCTATTATGCAAGATATACCATTTTTGCCATGGGGTGTTCAAGATGACAAGATCCCTATATTATCACATGTTGTTCATTTCTATGCCAGGGAAATGAAGCAAACATTCTGAAGCTCATTCGTTTGGATGGGACAGAGCTTCATTTGTACTAGATAGTACGGCGCGCTTCGCCGCGCCCATAATTGTTATGTTTAGCATAGCATGATAGATAAGATTGGTAATCTTAAACGAAAAAACTGTTTTCTAGCGCGAATATGTTAATTGTCATTTTCAACCTTGCTTCTCACTTAAAAAAATGCTCGAAAAAACTCCATCAATTATGCTGGTTTTCTTTTGGGTTTATGCTGAATTTTGCTAATCAACATGCATACATTTTTGGGCAAGTATGAATGTAGATAATTATGAATGTAGATAATTATGTATCTTGCACAATAAATTTCTTTTCAACATGACGGTTATATGATGGTCAGATTTATAGCTTTTAGTTTGTAGGAAGTGAAAGCTTTTAGTCTGCATCTAAGGATGATCACGAAAAGAAAACAGATCTAACCCTCCCACATCGCTCCAGTGGGAGACGTGAAGGGCGCTCCCTCCGCCGCCGCCAGCACCCTCCTCTCCATTCCTCCTCCCTCACCGTCGTCAGAGGATGTGTCGGGGTAAAGCTTGGTCGGCGACGTCGGCGGTGGCTGCGGGGCGTTCTTCCTCATTGCGCAGGGCCTCCATCACCATAAAATAGAGATCCCTTCGCCATTCCCATCCATGTCCGGCAAGAATATGCTTTTTTTGGATAAAGCGGCAAGAATATGCTGGAACATGACGATGTTTACCATGACGTACGAACACTCGGTATGGTTCTATGCACAAGAAGAGCCGTGAAGAGATTTAATTTTCGTGAACCGACTAACACTGGTATAGGCCCACAGGTCAGTGACGTGCTAGCGGCAGAGGCCTCAGCGTGCCCCTAAGCCAGCCGCGCTTAAATCTGTAGGGAATTCCTTCTAAACAGGCGCATCACTGACTAGGTTTTCTATAAGAAGTTTTTCTTAATCTAATATGTTTTTTTTTTCTCAGCAACAGAAGGTAATGAGCAGAAAGAGAAATGTCGATGACCAAATTATCCCTAATGTAACAGCAAAGAACATAAGTACAAAAATACCATTTACATCTAATCAATTTGTAAAATAACAGTTACAATATACAATATCCAACAAATGCAGGTACAAACTGGTACCTAGTTTGTCTCATTCCGAGAGAACAATATACTTCGTGCAGTAATCCTCCAATGTTTCTTCGGTTCAATGTAAACCGATCACTTAGGCAATGTGCGGTGAGCAATGTCTGACAAGTTGATGAACTGCTATCAACAGTTTGTTGATAACAGAATAGCTGGGAGGCAGGATCATTCCGGCCTTGATATGCTGTCATTCAAGAAGCTTGTTGCATGTGCAGACGCCTAACGCTGCAGCTAGATGCCATGCCGCGTGGATGTAGGGGGTCTGTGGAAAGACTTCATCGGCGATGAACAGCGCACCACCTAGCAGAGATGACATCCTGTGCAGATTATGTGCCATCTTGAGCTCTGGCTCTGTGGATGCTCGTTTCGCAAATGAAACCTGAGGCAGAAGAGAACTCTTGTTGGTCATTTCGAGGGATAGATGATAGATGGATATGTTAAGAACTGAAGAAATAAATCATCTCTATGCTGATTTATTATTCTGGAAGTAATATGGCAGGAGCTTAGAAAAATACTTGCCTCCATCATCCCAGTGTGGAGGGCTGTGACCATCAAGGGCTGGAACGGTAGGAGCAACGTTGATGCTGTCATGAGTAATTTTGGATGTTCATCCCGAAGCGCTCTTGTTAGGCACTGTGTGAAGAAGATCAAATACTTCATATAAGTTGCAGACATAATATAACACTAAAAAAACAAGGTATAAGCTATAAACCAGGTTGCTGCAAATGCTGATGTAGCAAACATACAAAAAGGGAGAAGGTTATCACAGACAAATCTCGTAGTATTCAAGTGGTAGTTCATTTGGTTACAATTTTACAAGACACTCTGACAGCCTGATAGCTCATTGAGCAGAATGAACACATCAAGTTTGGTTACATTCAATTCACGGTTTTCTTGCTTAATATGCATCTATGAAGGTAACATAGATTCTGATTTACCTATTATCCTACAAACATATCTTACCAGTGTGGTAGTGGCGATCATTGTGTAGTCTGCCCACCGCATGTATTTTCTAATTTCTCCTCTTGAAGTATGATACAGGCTAGATGCAACTCCAACTCCAATTAGTGAGTTAGCATAAAGTGCAGTGTTCAACGTCTTTCTGCAGAGCTGGCACATGACCGTTAGTTGAAAAGTGGCCATCCAAAATCCAGTAAGAAGGAAACCTTCAAATAAACAATCTAGTTGTTCATAGGTGCACTTGCCTTGGCGTCTGAAGTCCAAGAACGATGAAAGGAAGTGACGTGATGACATTAGCTACAGTTTCAGCTACATTTTTATCACCTGGTTCAAAATAAAATTTAAGCAATTAAGTTACCAAACGAGATACTGTGTTGATTGTTTGGATTGTGTGATTACTTGACCATACATGAGAGACTACAGTGAATAGGCTTCAGGCATGGGGGTCTCTGTCTCCAGAGTCGCCTGCAGTTACAAGACAAAGCATTAGGTGATGCACAACTATTTCATACTAGACATATTCTAACAGTTGTCTTGATGGCGTCCAAAATGATGGCACCGAATACCAAAAGCCTACCTGATCTTCAAACTTCGAGTCAAGCCGACACCCTCCTGCTGATCCCTAGCTGACGAATCCATAATGCTTGTTCGGATAGCTTCATCATCACTGTACGGTGACCGGCCCGCAAGTTGTACCCCATAGAGGCCATCCAGACCACCAGGAGGTCTTTGATCTTCCTGAACTCCCATTTACTTGTCCGGCTCGTACTTATTGAACTAAGCAGAACAGATGATTTTCCTGTGGGGAAAATAGTTGGGTTGAGAGATTGTTTCGAGAGAGGATTTTCTGAAGCCCCATACACCTACACCCTTCCATCTAGGGGTCAAGAGTTTTTTGTTGATATCTGTGCTAGCTCACTATCTTCACTTCATAGAAATTTATCTGTTTTGTTTCTCCCAAATAGGTCAAACATATAAATTGAAACTTTGCACGACAACAACACATGGGTACTAAAATGCGTGCAATTATTTTCAGATTAAAATGATAAAGCTTATCTTAAAACTCTATTTTCAGATAGAAGGGTATCCGTGCTCCATTCACACATTCAACATGACCCCTTTCGGCATGAAAGTATGGAATCATGGTTATCATGTTGTGGTATGTCAGCTTTCAGATTATTATCAAAGTGATATCAGATGCCAATACCAGAAAGTTTTCTGGCCGCTTACAAGTATTTTAGCAAAAAATGACCACCATATGTTTTTTTATGTAACTACAAGATTAGCCGAGTGACATTACCAGGCCGTCTGTTAGGAGTTACTGTACTATGTTGTTGTAAGTATCAGATTGTAAAAGGTAATCGTCAGGTTGTCTAGGTGATAGTACATGACTGTCTCTTAGCAGTCACCGTGCTTTTGGCAACTAGCAGGTTATCTAGGTGATATTACCAGGTCGTTTAAGCGGCAGTTATCATCCAGTCTAGATGTCAAAGCACATGGATAAAGACAACCCAATAATTCCATCATGGAAGCTAACCGAGTTGGTGGCGTATGGCATCGGAGCGCCAACAGGGGCAGAGAGATGGCATTCTTACCTTGGTGTGGGAGGTGGCCTTGCACGGCCGGGAAGGAGGGGTGGTAGGGCGAAGCGATGATGCTGCCTCCTGCTGCTCCGCGCGAGCCGCCGCCTCGTCCGGCTCCTCCCCTGCACCTGCTCCCGTGCTTTTCCCCTCTCAGATCCAAGGGGGGCAGCGCTTGTTCGCTCGGATCTGCGGCAGCTGTGCTCTGCTGTGGTCGGCCAAGCTGAAGGTTCAAGAAGCGGAGCAGGATGTGTGTGAGAGAGGGAGAGAGACGCGTCCCCGTCAGCGGTTTGGTGGAGAGAGCCGAGGTGGCGGAGGTTTGGGTGGTGGGGAGGGGAGGACGCGGGAGAAAGAGGTCGACGCACGGGACGGGAGCGCTGGCTGGAGTTGTCCGGACGCGGGCGGCGGGGTGTTCTGGTGGACCTTGGAGACGGAGGGAGGAGGAGCGAAGCACGGCGCAGCTTCGTCAGGTGGGACCCGCCGCAGTCAGTCGTGTAAGAGACCAAACCTGGCTAAATGGACCCGATAAATGGGTCGGCACATAAATAAGCCCGTATGATCATCCGTCATAGCACTCTTTTTAAAATACTACTCCCTCCGATCCAAAATAAGCGACACTTATTAAATACAGTACTAGAGTACTTACTACTTCCATTCTTAAATATACGTTTTTTAAAGATTTTAAAATTAATACGAATTTAGAGGGGTCAGATGTGAAAATAAATCTTTCGAAGGATCAGTGGTCTATTTAAACTTAAAGATGGGTCATTTAAAGCAAAAGATACAAACATAGGTGGGTGTTCCGTTTTTTTTGTCAAAACTTGCGGTAGGGGGCTATCTCTCGCTCCATACTGATTCTTGTTAGGAATAATCAACAGGGTTGTTAGCGCTGGCCAAATAATACAGTGACAGGTTTTTTTACGTTTTTTCACTACTATAGCTTGATATTTTTTATTTTCTTTGGATATTATGTTTTATTATTTTTCCATTTTATCTTCCTTCACTTTTTTATATTTCAATCGGTTTTCCTTGGTTTTTTATTTTCGCACTTTTTATCTTCCTTACTATTTTAAACACATGGCCAATTTTTCATCAAATTTGAACATTTTTCGTATATAATGTTTCTTTATACATGATTAATATCTTAAAAATATATGGTTACGGATATTTGTTTATTATATAATTATTATCCTATGCGTATGATACATTTTTAATATATCAGGGCCATTTTATGCATGTTTAATATCTTTAAATACATGATTATTATTATTTGAAACATAAGATTGAATGACTACTTTTTATCATCATGATGTAAATTTTATTTATATATTAGATTTATTTTTAATGGACATTTAATATTCCTCTATTACATAATCAATATAAATTTTATTATTTAATTTGTATATGTATGTTTTTCATTTTTCATATACATCAGGAACATATTTTTACATGTTTAAAATTTTCGAAGTATATAATTAAGGTTTTCATTTATAATTTTTATATAAATTGTACATTTTATGTATACATAAAAAATCATACATGTTTAACGTTTTTGAAATATATTGAATTAAATTTTAAAAATACATGTTTTCGTATCTAAAAAATTTCATACACTTTGTACATTTTGTTGTCGTACATCCGAAAGATTTATTTTATATCCATTTAACATTTTTGAAATACATGTATAACAGTTTTTGCATGCATGTTTTTTTACTTGTCTTTCAAATACATGTTAATGTTTTTTTACCCTTGTTGAAATATCGTTTTCCTCATGCTGTCAATTTTTTTACATGTTTAACATTTTCGAAATACATAAATAAAAATCGAATACATGTATTTCATGTCTACTTTTTTCATATACATTGTACATTTTTGTGTATATAAAAACTAATTTTATTTATGTTTATTTTAAAAAATATAAAGACTAACATTCTTAAAATGTATGTTTTCATAACTACTTTTTATACACATTGTACATTTTTTCGATACATCTGAAGAAATTATTTTATATTCAGATAGTTTTTCAAAATACATGTATAACACTTTTTGCAAGCATGTTTTTTCATCTTGTATTCGAAATATATGTTAAAGTTTTTTTTAATACACATTGAAACAATTTTTCCAAATGCTATCAACATTTTTAAAATTTGCATAAATAATTTTTGTACTTGACACATTTTTTAAAAAATTAGGTAATTATTTTGAAATATACAAATTATATATAATTTTGAACATAAAAGGATATAAGAAAAAAGAAAATAAAGTAACGAAGTAACCAGCTACTGGGCTACTCCACTATCGGCATACCTTCAGGCGAGGCTCCATTATGTGTCCGGCAATTAGGGAGACATAGTCACGCTCATGAACTTGGGCATAGGCAACCCAAGATGATAAAGAGCAACTAATTAGCGAGTACTCATTTAAAATCTAACTAACGATCATTCTGAGAGCGCACTACATGTCGTGTCGTGGTTTTTTCCTTGGATTTCCATTTTTTTGTTTTAAAAATGGTTTTTTTGGGGGTTTTACAGCTTTCCCGATTTTCGTGTTGTTTTCCTTGTATATTGGTGATTTTTTTTGATTTTTTAATAAAATAAAAAGAAAGAGGCGTGATCGTACATCTTGCGGAGGCACGAATTTGCTTTCGCGAAAGGCACACCGAAAGATATGATCCACGAGAAGACACAAATTTGATTTCGCGAGAGACACATCGCGTGCCTCTAAAAAGAGAGGCACGACTCGTGCCTCTAAAAAGAGGTACGACCAATGCCTACACAGAAGGCACAAATTTTGGTCGGAGGGATTAATAAACTAGATGATACCCCGCGCGTTGCTGCGGGAGTTTTTCAGAAAAAATATAAAAAAATGGTTTTTTGAAATATAAGAAAATTTATTAAGTGTGTTATAATTTGATTATAAATTCTCTTTTGAAATCAATACTGTTTAGAGCAAAAATGTCAGAAATTTGATGAAAACCAAAAAAAATGTGTATGATTTTTGTTTTGTTAATTTATTAGCTTGATAATATATGGTGAGAGACAATATGAGATGAAAATAATGTTGAGTAGAGATAGTGGAGACATCTCCACCATTGGCTAAGCCTAAAGCAATAATATCAATTATAGATGTGCATAGAAAAATAAAATACGAGATAAATCATAATTTGTTTTTTTATAAAAAGTCTCTTATAAATTGTGAGGCTAAGTGAATAAAAAGTTATTATTTATTTAGGTTGCATGTGCATGCAATTAATGGAAGCATGTGCATGCATAGTTAGTGGATGTTTTTGAATGGTGGACCTACTTGATGATGTGGATAGCTTGCACGTCAAGTTAGATAGGTTAGTGGGGATGAACTATTTAGGTATTATAGATTCATTCTAAAACATAACGTGTATTAATTTTTGCAAAAAGCCATATGTTTGATCAAGGTTATAGGGTATTATATCAATATATACGATATGGAGTAGATAACATATGAAAATATAAGTTATGATGAATATAATGACACTTTTTTAGGCATTGCATAGTTTTAGTTATAACTGTTTTGCTCTCTAAGCTGGATGAAATATAGAAAAGTTTGACTTAAAAAAAACTAATATACTCTGTATTTTGAAGTCGTGAGGGCACTCTAAGAAGAAACAAAGCTCTTTTCAGCATGTTTTTTAAATGAGAATTGCTAAATCTCACTCGACTAAGATTTAGCGAAGTCTCAATCAAGTGGCAGAACATGTAAAAAACAGTTTTTTAATGAATTTTTATACTGAATTAAAAAATATAATATTGATTGAGACTTCGTTAAATCTAATAAGATCTAGACACACATTTGAAAAGAAAAAACTCATGCCCAAGCCAACTCAGCAACAATGATCTCAGGAGCACACCTGTCCCGTTTTGCTGCAGTCCAATGTCCCCATGCCCCGATCGAGAGAAGAGAAGGGGCAAAGTTGAAAGTTCCTAAAGTTGGAAGGGGCCACGACACGTTGTCGCCAGGGCTAAGCCTCCGCTCTCCACGTACTCTCCCGCCCACCGAAGCTCCTTCCCCCTGAAGCACACGCGCAGGCACAAAGTCGCAGCTTCGTGGCGCCCCTCGTCGACCTCCCCGTCCCCGGCCGACATGGCCACCGCCCGGCCTATAAAAACCTGCCCCGCCTCTGTCCACCTCAACATCAAAATCAATCGTCTCTCTTTCGGTTCCAACCACCTCCATCACCACCTGCTCCCCGTGCCACGCTTTCCCCTCTGCCCCGCAGCACGAGTTCGGCCAGCCATGGACGGCAAGGACTACACCACACCGCCCGCGCCACAGGCCGAGGCAGGAGCGCCGCACCCCTATCCCCCGATGCCTCATGACACGGACGGCATGGTTGGCGCGCCGCATCCGTCTCCGTCCTCCCCCCTGACGCAGCAAGCCATGGAGGTGGAGG
This sequence comes from Bromus sterilis, assembly GCA_950022295.1. Lineage (NCBI taxonomy): Eukaryota > Viridiplantae > Streptophyta > Magnoliopsida > Poales > Poaceae > Bromus > Bromus sterilis. The sequence continues at coordinate 439,171,002 of OX465595.1, forward strand.
GCAAGTACGCCGCCCCGCAGCCGGGAGCGCCGGCGCCTTCGTCCTCCCCCATGGCGCAGCAACCCATGGAGGGCAGCAAGGACGCTGCCCCGACACCGCCTGGTGCTGCAGGCGCGTCCGCTGAGTCGGCGAGGTGGGGCACGCGGCAGATGGGCCCGCCGGCGGCCCCGGGGGCGCACCCGGAGAACCAGCAGGCGGCGCAGTGGACGGCCTCGCGCGGCGACCAGGAGCCCCCGCCGTACGTCATCATGGGCGGACCGGAGGCGGCGCCGGCGGCGTCGGCGCGGCGCACGGACAAGGACAAGGAGAGCCCCATGGAGCACATCCTCGACTTCTTCAACGTCTGGAGCCGCAAGGCCGAGGAGCTCTCCTCCAACATCTGGCTCAACCGTAAGCACAAACCCTCCTCGATCCCCATCTTCTTCATCATGATCCTGTTCTTGTTTTGCTCTGGCCGATATGACGCTCTGCTCACACCATTCTGTTTTCTTGCAGTCAAGACGGCGCCGTCCATGTCGGACGCGGCGATGGGGAAGCTGAGCCTGGGCGCCAAGGCCATCACCGGAGGCGGCTTCGAGAAGCTGTACAAGCAGACCTTCGCCTCCGGCCCCGACGAGCACGTGAAGAAGACCTTCGCCTGCTACCTGTCCACGGCCACGGGCCCCGTCGCCGGCACGCTCTACCTCACCAACATGAACGTGGCATTCTGCAGCGACCGCCCGCTCTCCTTCGCCGCGCCGTCGGGCCAGACCGCGTGGAGCTACTACAAGGTCATGATCCCGCTGGCCAAGCTCGCCGCCGTCGAGCCCGTCACGGCCAAGGAGAGCCCGCCGGAGCGCTACGTCCACGTCGTCACCGTCGACTCCCACGACTTCTGGTTCATGGGCTTCGTCAGCTACGACAAGGCCGTGCACCACCTCGGTGGGGTCGTCTCGTCGTCGCACCACGGCGCCGCTCCAGCTCCCGCTCCGTCGCACCATGGCGCCGCTCCAGCTCCCGCTCCCGCCGCCGCGCCGGCGCAGGAGCAGGCGCAGGCACCCATCTACGGCTGAGATCTTATGCAAACCGCGAAGCCTGCGTCATCGTTATCCCATCCGCGCCGTCGGGGTTGAGCCCTCTGTACATTTATTACAGTTCTTTTTTTTCTTTTTTTTTTCTTTGAGAGAGACAGAGAGAGATCACGCCGTAGTGTGATTGCCGTACGTGTCTGTTTTGTAGAGTGTGCGCTTCATGTGTACTCTGGTTTGCATTTGTGTAGTACGGTGATTGTATATTGTTGCCTATGCTCTTCCTTGATTTTATTGTGTTTTTTTAATTCCCAAAGTCTAGTTTCAAGTTACAATGTAAGTTGATTTAAGGGTGGTATGGTTATCGATTCAGTGCGGTGGTGGAGTGGTGTGAGCGCCGGGATTTATTCATAACCTTTGTAGCATTTGCAGATGTTGTAATCTTGTTGAAGGTTCTGTTCTGATGTCTCTCTCGTCTTGACGTATTCCGGATGAAAACTCGACTCTTTCGATCCGGTGACGGTACTTCAGTGTTGTGCTTTAAACTCGATTCTCTCGATCAGGTGGTGCCGGCAATTTAGTGTCATTTTTTGGAGGCATCGACTAAAGTTTATGCTTTGTTGAATGGCCGATGCTACGCGTCCGCCGGGATGGGACAATCCGTAGCCGTCAGATCGCGTCCACCTGAAAACAATGAGCTTTGCAACGGAGGCTTTGTTGCGGTCGGACCATTTGCAACAGAGCCTCTGTTGCAAAGGGATCCAACCATTTTTTTGGCGAAAGTGCTCACCAGAGACAAAGTGCTTTGCAACAAAGGCTCTGTTGCGGTTGGACCATTGCGACAGCCTCTGTTGCAAAGGGATCCAACCATATTTTTTGCGAAACTACGCACCTGAAACAAAGAGCTTTGCAACAGAGGCTCTGTTGCGGTCGAACCATTGCAACAGAGCCTCTATTGCAAAGGGACACAACCGCAACAGAGCCTTTGTTAGAGTGGTAGCCATGACTGTTCATCCCGTGCTCCTCCTGGACCACGGACCACGACGACGTGGAACGGCAGGCAACGGCCAACGTCAGTTTCATGGCGACGTGCCTCGCGGAGGTGGTCAATGGCGGGGCGGTTCAATCCCCCGGTGGAACATAAGAGAGAGAGAGAGAGGCGGCGGAAGCTTGGAATCCATGGTGGATTGTTGCGCGTAGGGCGGAGGAACTCGCGTTCAGATCCAAAAGGAGCAAAGGAAAAGAAAAGAAGTCATGGGAAAAGGATGTGGTTGTGGCAGAGAAGAAGATGTGGCTAAGAGCCATCCGACGGTCACGAAGGCGGCGGATGCGCGCGTACGGATCTGCCGGTTGATTTGAAGCTTTTTCCTTGTTGAATTCGGTACTTTTGTATCTAATCTAGGATGTATGTTGCGCATGGGTGTGATTGTATTTGTATCAGAACGCTTAGAGTTGGAGATGGTGCTTTATATATAAAACAAAACAAAATCTATTTTTGATAATCTAATCTACGAACATATAATGCGGGAACGGGCTACCAACCCTACCAACAAATATTACACGGAAGTTACTAACGTCAGCCAGTTGATTTAAGTACTGAAGGTATTTTATTTTTTAATTACTAAAACAATATTTAATCTTTAAACAATAAAATGAGAATATAAAAATGATTATCTCGCAAACATGATCAGGCTATCCCGTATTTCTCATGGTGAAAGAGAACGCTCCCCATCGTTCATGGCAGAATCTTTCGCTCTTTCCCGTTTTGCATCGCGATAGAATCTTTTATACTTGATTTTTTTTAAATAATATATTATTTTTAAAAAATTCTAAAAATAATGCATGGTTTTAAAAATTTATAAAAATAATACACCTTCGGCCTTGGGCTGGCCGATTAGGCCCAGTCGGCCACGGGCTGGCCGACATGAGCCTATCCTCCGCCTGGCCGGGGCAGTCGGCCTTGGGCTGGCCGACAGGCCCAGTCGGACACAAGCAGGCCGACAGGAGATTTTTTCATATATATAATATATTTCCTTTGTAAAAAAAATATAATATATTTTTATTAAAAATATTATATATGTGTTTCATTTCGTGTAAAAAATGTTCCACGCAGCCATTAAAAATATTTATATCATTAGAAATTTAATAATATTTAAAAAAATGCTAATTTATTCAAAAAATGTGTACTTGAAATTTCCAAATTATGTTATAAAATGTAGAAAAATGTTATTGTGTATTTCAAAAAACAATTATCAAATTATAATAACTGAACTTAAAATAATGTTAAAGGCGTATACAAATGTTAACCATTATATAAAAAACACATACAAATGTTAACCACTATAATAATAGAACTTAAAATATATTATATATATGAAAAACGTATAAATAAAATATTTATTTGAATACACATCAATTATGTATTATCAAAACGTTCAACATGTATATAAAACTGTCCCTGGTGTATACAGAAAATGTACACCATACATATAAAAGTTCACATCAAAACACTTATTAAAAAATTAAACTAAGAAATGTTAAACATAAATAAAAAAAGTCCTTATATATAACACATATACATCAGGACATTTTTTAATTCATGTTTAACATTTCTCAGTTGACGTGTTTTCAACTAAATATTTTATGTGTATATTTTTCATATATATATAATATTTTAAGTTAAGTTATTATAATGATTAACATTTTACATGTTTTTAAATATAAAAGTTAACATTTGTATATACATTTAACATTATTTTAAGTTCAGTTATTATAATTTAATAAATGTAATATATATGTTTGCAATGGTAATAAACATTTAAAAAAATACACAATAATTTGTCTACATTTTATAACATTTTGTAGAAATTTCATGGACACATTGTTTGAACAAATTAGCATTTTTAGATATTCATAGATTTCTAATGATATAAATATTTTTAATAGCTGCGTGGAACATTTTTTTACACGAAATGAAACACATATAAAATATTTTTAATGAAAATATATTATATTTTTTTTCACGAAGCAAATATATTATATATATGAAAAAATCTCCTGTCGGCCTGCTTGTGGCCGACTGGGCCTGTCGGCCAGCCCAAGGCCGACTGCATGGCCAGGTTGGCCGACTGCCCCGGCCAGGCGGAGGATAGCCTCCTGTCGGCCAGCCCGTGGCCGACTGGGCCCAATCGGCCAACCCAAGGCCGAAGGTGTATTATTTTTATAATTTTTTAAAAGCATGCATTATTTTTATAATTTTTTATAAATAATGTATTATTTTAAAAAATAATTCTTTATACTTTCCTCTTTTTGCAAAGGCCCTTTCACGTTTTGCAAAGGGTTGCGATATAATCTTTCATACTTTCCTCTTTTTGCAAAGGGTGCCTCGGTAATGAACGTTCATGACATCATCGAATCAAGGGCGCGTTCCTTGCTCATGGCACTGCCCTAAGGCGGTGGCGTATCTGAGGAACCTCCGCAAGTTTTTGGTAACGAGGACCTAGACGGGCGCCTCATCGGAATTGTCAAACGTTGAGCGGCACGCTTTGTTGCGCCGCTTCTTTCGAGCTCCTCCATGCCCCCTCATCCACAAATGTGAGGGTCCATGATGAAGAGCCACCGCCATCGTCGATGTAGTGTAGGAGGCGGTTGCGCGCCTTCGTGATCGGCGATGAAAAGTCTTCCTTGATGGTTTTGTCGTGCTAATTTTGGCGTAGCATGACGGCGATCGGACTTGTCTTTGACGCGGCGTCCAATCTGGACGGTGTAGTAGAAGTGCGAAGGCGGCGAGGTCGATGTCGGATCAGGCTGGATGGCACGTTCGGTCTGAACACCATGGTTGAAGTGGATCAGGAGTAGTGAGGTACACTCTATCTTCATACAATGGAGAGGCGCAACATGACACGCTCCATGTTTGACGGCGTGTCTGAGAGCAAACGGTGGCGTCGGGAGCTCTCGTAGAGAAACGGGCGCTAGATGACGTAGCCCATCTCCTCGTCTACCTGGGAGGTCTCGATGAGGAGTCTAGGCTTCATAGGTTGCTGCAGTGGCTACTGTGGCTCCAAGTCCTCCTCTTTGTGAGGATGAGATAAGGATCTCATTGCCGGAGGACCCAAGTGTCGTGGAGGAGGAAGGGATGTCGCCGCCTTCACAATCTTGATGAAGATCCGTTTCCACTGCCATCGCCGGTCGATGCGGGGAACCATGAGTTTGTCGTGAAGATCGGGATGGCGCATGAAACAGAGAATGAGAAGACATGATCAAAGAGAGGCGTGATTTAGAGGTGTGGATGATGCCGAACTCGTACTTAAGTACAAGCGGGCGCTTCAATACGACTGAAATTGGCTCGTCGGTCGTTGCACGCCTCTTCGACATTGAAAGAGCGTGGAGAATGGAAGCACCTCGTCAATGACCGACCACTTCACTTTGTGGCATAAATGCTGACGAGTCGCGTCTTCTCTGGAGCGGTCTGATCGGCATGAATGTGTGCCAACCGCTTTGCGCGTGAAGAGGATTTTTTGGCGCGAAGGATTTTGGTGTGGGGCCAAGGGTGTCGGAGCGAGGACGTGTCAGCAGTCTGGACTCTCGGTAAGCCCTGGGTTTGGCTTAGTTTGCTGAAAATGAATATATATATATATATATATATATATATATATATATATATATATATCCGTGAACAGATACATAACCGTGTTGGATGACAAAACTAATTCGGACAACCTAGTTTAAACAATTGCAGGAGGGTTGAGGGTCAGTATTGAAAATGCCCTAACAACATGTCCTGTAAATGATGTATTTTACACCATGAAATTGTTGTTATGACTAAAAAAGTATATAAAAATACAATTTTACATCATAAAAAACACTCAATTTTAGCTAATGATGTAAAATAGAGTAGCTATGTGGCAACCGCTTCCATGGATGATGTAAGAAATGCTAGCTACTCCGGTAGACGTTGTAAAAAATAGTAAACCGCACAACAACATCACCACAATAATTTCAAACATAGCAAAATCATCTCATATTAATATTTTAAAAAACATACAAACAAATTCATCAATCCATAATATCAAATTATTACATAATTCATGAAATTCACAGTAAATGCAAGACAAATACAAGATGATTCGGAAAACAATGCATTATAGTTCATGCACAATACAACAAACATAGAGATAAACTAGGAGATTGTCCCCATGCCATGGCCACTACTCCACCATCGTGCTTATCGAACTCTCTGATGTTGTGATACACTTGCATGAAGTGTTTCATTCAATCTTCCTTTCTAATTGACCGAACGGGCATTTCCTACATCTACATCATTTGTTGGAGCACCATTTTAAGGCTTTCATGATTTTAAAATCTTTTATTTTTATATCTACACCATCTATTAGAGATGCTATAAGTCGCGGCATCATCGCCAAAGACGCATGGAAAACACGATGGTCTGCATTGTTGTCGATGCGCTAGGCGGTGGTTTGCAAACGCCTCGACAGCAAGGTGATATGTAGTCGCCAAGGAAGAAGAGGGGTTAGAGGGATGGTGGGTAAGGTTTGTTACAAGTGCCGGTAGAGGTATCGTTCATGGGCATGGGGGTTTCATATGCGTCGATGGAGTGTTGATTCAAAGAGATGGCAAGGGCGCCTACGACTCCCACGACTTTTGGTTCATGGGCGTCATCAGCTACCACAAGGCCAGGCACCACCATGATGGAGTCGTCTCATCGCCACAACACACCGCCGCGCCGGTGTCGCCGACACCCACCTACGAGCGAGAACTTATACCAACAAACACAAGAGAGTTTCAATCAAAAGTGCCGACACACACTACCTATGGAGAGCCATGAGGAGGCTTTCGCGGGTGGGGCTTCTAGCTCCCATCCTTCTCCCGAGAGAGCCCTCTAAAACTTCTTTTGACGATCTCAAGTTTCATGCAAGATTCATGTCATGGTCTGGCAAATGACATCAGGCGCTTCAACGCTCTGCCGACCTCGAAGTGCAAGGGTTCGTGCCACATACCGACCCTCGCCATTTCTCTCGCTACAAAAAGGAGGACGAGAGTTCTTTTCATGCTTTGATCGTATGTGGTCATGTAAGGTGTGGCTGCACATGTGCGCAACTTAAGACCTCGTTGGTGATGAACAACTTGTGGACAATGGCAAAGAATGGCCTCTACATGCTAATGCATTACTTCTATGTTATGCACGATAAGGTTATTATGCTTATTATCTAGCGGATGTGGCACCTCTGCAACGAAGTTTTTCATAGCAATTAGGAGGTGCCTGAATCAATATTACTATGGAATTCCTGGATAGCTAATGGAAATTCATCAGACACATCAGACATACTTGTAAATACTTTTTCAAAGAATTGCTTCAAGGAAAAATACTCGTGGATGACGATGGGACAATATCTCATGTGAGACCGTCGGCGCCAACCCCCCTTGGCCTCCAGTCCTCCACCTTCGCTGGGTCATGTTGCACTCTCGATGGATGTGTCCTCTACCATCAAGACTGGCTCAACGACTATTGGCATGGTTTTATGGTGGCGGGATGAGTCGGTTCTTTTTGCAATCTATTATTTTTTCACTACAATGATGCACTGGAGGTGGAGATTCATGCCATCATGGAAGGTATGGCCCTCGTAATACAACATGCGTCGATGGACCTATCCTCCTTTTCCTTTTCTGATGTAGACCACTCGGCTTATGGAGAACTGCTTTTGAAGATTAGATCAGTGTTTTCAGAGAGAACAAAACATAGATCGTACCAAGTATACTATTGCAGTATGGCTCGGCCACAACCCCCAATGTATTGAGGAACTAGTGCCTCACGATTGTGACTCGTTTATCATTGAAAAAAGCTCCTATTTTCCCTACGAAAGAAAGAATACAACGATGAACGTCTAAGTTTAAATAATCTATGGCTAGGAGAATCTTAAATGGAGTTCTTAGCATAACAATGTGGTCAATTTGTAGCTTTTCCCAAGCCATAAGTCAAATTTTAATCTGATTCATGGTACATATAGTACATATACGCACGTATCGGATATATGTATGGTGAAATTTCCATGTTGTGAATTCTCAAACATGTTTTGGGAGGAATAAGTGGAGGTTGCAGGGGATGAACAGTATCACTCACACATATTTACATAGGGAAACTATGCTTGATTGTAAATATTTTTGCTCTTTTTTCTTAATGATCTTAATCCAATGAACTAACACGAATAAAAAAAATCTATGTTAGCAACACAAAAGTGAACCATAAATATGCTTATATATATTATTGAAATTTTCTTTGTGAATATATAATATAAAAGTTTGTTAGGGGATTTATGAAAGAATATACATACACTGACGACAAGTTGCATAACGGAGATACAATTTAATTTTAAGAAAAGTGAACTATACTCTACACTTTTTAGGCCATACATACAAACTAGACCGGAGAAAATTGACACATCCATGCATATTTTTTATAAGAAAATTGGTTCTAATTATAAGAACATAAGCATTGCAAGAAAATGGCCAAGTGAATTGCCAAAAAGAAGACTATGCATTTAAAGAAAAGTTGAAGAACCGATTCACAAGTGAAGCTCCAACAAAACTCTGTAGGACAACTATCAGGGGTTTGTAAATAAGTAGGAACCTACTTCTGAGAAGAAAAAAAATCTATAGCTGAAAAAACATGAAAAGAATAAGAAGGGCCTAGATGTAAACGTTCACAAAGAAGCATGGGCGCGCAAGACCTGCGTGGAAAACAAAGGCATGAAATAAGTAATAAGGAGCTATTCGTAAGCGTTAGCAAAGAACCAAGGGCGCGCAAGTAAAACAGGGACACGTCTGTAAGGAAAAAGGAACCTGCGCGCGAAATATTAAAAAAATTTGGACCATTTCTCGATTTGTGCGTGTCATCCTTGCGCAGGGGCCATGCTAATCTTCTCTGTATCGTTCCAATTTTATCGGATGTCCCCGAAGGGACGAGTCTACTGCAGCGCCCGCGCTTATAAACCGGTCTAGATTTGTCTCGCTTTGCGAGGTGGTACTAAACATCAGCTGGTCTGTTGCTCCCCGCACGGTGTCCCTGCTCCAGCCTCGCGTGGGCTGCTGTATCCTATTACGGGCCCAATTTGGTAGACAGCCCAGCAAGCTAGTTTCTTCCGTCCAACAATTGCCCCCCCCCGTAGTCGATTCTGAAGAAAAAAAAACTAGTCGCCGTAATCCGCGTACAAAACTACTAGCAGCCGATCGATCTTTGGTTTCGATCTACCAGCAGCGATGATGGCGATGAGGAGGAGACCTGCTCCGCCGCCGGAATCAGGAGAGATGGTCCGGCAGATCCTGCTCAAGCTGCCCACCAGGGACGTGGCCCGCTGCCGCTGCGTCTGCAGGCTATGGCGCAGCGTCGTCGCCGAGCCCACTTTCAGCACCCTCCACGCCGAGGCCGAGGCCAATCACGTCTCCGCCGCGCCGGCCGCCCTGCTCGTCACGGGGACCCGACTGCCCGGCAGGCCCGAAGAGGCCACCTTCTGCATCAGCTCCTCGTCCTCGTCGACGCTCAAGCCCATGCCGCACCGCATCACCATCCCCGGCGGCTACTCCCTCTCCAACGTCTGCAACGACCTCCTCTGCTTCGCCTCGGACCGGGCCGAGGCGCCCGCGTTCATCTGCAACCCCGTCACCGGCGAGACGGCGACGGTTCCCACGCCAGTGGCTGTGGGTGCGGCGGTGAGGCTCCCGAAAGGCACCTTTCATCACTACGCCTTAGGGTTCAGCACTTCCACCAAGGAGCACAAGCTATTTCGCTTCTCCTTCTCGCCATCCCTTTCCGTTTACGAGACCAAGATCGACCAGAGCGTGTGCACCTTAGGCGGCGGCGACGGTGGCGGGTGGCGCCGACGATCGTACACTTCCGAGTCCCCCCTGATCCCCACCTTGCCGCCGGTGCTTGCTGATGGTAGTCTGTACCTGGTGAGCAGCGACCGGATGCTGGTGGTCGACGTGGCGACCGAGGGGCACCGCATGTGCCGTCTCCCGATCAAGGAGTACCACGCGTCCTGGGATCCATGGGTGAACGCCTTCGATATGATGGGCCGGTTGTGCCTCGCCATGAGGACTAATCACGGGAAGCTCCATTTCTGGAGACGTCTTGTTCAAGCACGACACGAGAGGACGCTCGCCGGAGCCATCCTTGGACGCTGTCTGTCTTCAATGTGACCGGCGACTCAAGCTGCCGCCAACGCCGCCCAACTGCAACTGGAACATTGTCGGGGGTTATCGCCCCAGCCTGCTCTCGCCTCTTACCTTGGCAACGCCACCATCGGCTTGGGATGGCGAGGAGGAAATACGAGAGTTCCAGCATGCCATGTTCCTTGCACTGGGACGAAACGAATGAAAGCATGCATGCATCACGTCTGTATGTTGAGCTAACATCAACATCTCTTCCAGTTCCAGGGCAGTGTGAGAATTGGCTATAACATTCTTAGTTGCATTGCTATTAGTTTATTTTTTGTTAGAAAGCTACCTGTTTTTTTGGGTATACTAGGACAATGGCCGTGCGTTGTAACGGGAGTATAAAATTTCATCTTCAATTTTTTAAAGCTCGCTCACCACCTCTATTAATGGCAAATCTAACGGTACGACTCATGGAGACGAGGACAAGGAATAATCTCAGCAGCAGGACCTCACAACCATGTACACGGATTGTCGTCATCTAACCTTTTGTTTGTTGGAAAAGCTCGTCCTATACTCGGCATCGTCTAACCTTTCGTCTGCCGGTGTTGTCACCAAGACCTTCAGATTTCATCTTTGTGGTTTTATTATAAAAAAACTACCCATGTACGTGATTTATTAGGAGAAGGATGATAAGTAGCAAACAACGTACTCTGATAAGTAATTCCGATCAAAAGGAGTGCATTTTGTACGGGTATAAAACATGTATGTACAATGACTTGATGAGTAAGTAGTGGTGGTGCGCTTCGGTTGGTGTGCTTTAAAGTCCACGCGGGGTGAAACGGTGGCCCAAGGCAGTGATGGTGCGTTTTTGGGTGCGACCTTATGTACGCATCATTTTTTTATTTGCCAGTGACAGCGGTGATTAATTTAGTCAAAATTAATTATTTTTAAGTTCCAATTTTATCAAAACAGGACATGCTAATCTTATATTATTATTTATTTTCCATGACGAAAAAACTAAATTTTGGAAATAAAGTTTCAAATTTATCAAAATAGAACATGCTATTTAAAAAATATTTCCTTATGAAGCAAAATAAATTTAGAAAATCAATTATGTTTAGCCATTATTCATCTTGATTTTCTAGTGTTTATGGTTTCATGCAAAATTTAATTACAAATGATTACTTTTAAGTTCTAATTTTATCAAAACAGGACATGCTAATCTAATATTATTACGCATTGTCCACGATGAATAAAATAAATTTAGGAAATAAAGTTCAAATTTATCAAAATAGGACATGCTATTTTAAAAATATTTCCCTATGAAGCAAAATAAAGTTAGAAAATCAATTATGTTTAGCCATTATTCGTCTAGATTTTTTAGCGTTTAGGGTTTCATGAAAAATTTAGTCAAAATTAATTATTTTTAAGTGTCAATTTTATCAAAACAGGACATGCTAATCTTTGATTAGTAAGTTTTTTCCACGATGAACAAACTAAATTTAGGAAATAAGTTTTTAAATTTATCAAAATAGGACATGGTAATCTTAGACTATTACATATTTGCCAAGACGAACAAACTAAATTTAGAAAATAAATTTTCAAATCTATCAAAATAGATTATGGTTTTAAATTATATATTTATTTATGAATAAAAATAAAGTTTAAAAGTAAATTTTAATCCTAAAACCAGCGCAGTGATGGAAAAGGTTTGAAGCAAGCCCTAGGCCCATGCAGTAGATAGACAGAGCAGCTCAATGCAGCGGATAGACAGAGCTGCTTGCGGCCCATGAAAAGAGGTCCAACAAGCAGACCTAATGAACGAATCTTTTTTTTAATACTGGACCCTCTGGACTGCGGGTTGATTAGATAAAAAAAGATTGGGTTTTTCGCAAAATCGGTAAGCGGAAGGAGAAATATATATTTATTTCTGAATAAAAATAAAGTTTAAAAATAAAAATTAATCCTATAAACCAGCGCAGCGATTGAAAAGGTTTGAAGCAAGCCCTAGGCCCATGCAGTATACAAACAGAGCTGCTCAATGCAGCGGATAGACAAAGCTGCTTGCGACTCACAAGTAGACCTAATGATTTTTTTTTAATACTGGACACTCTGGACTGCGGGTTGATTAAATAAAAAAAGATGGGATTTTTTTTGCAAAATCGCTAAAACGGAAGGAGAAATCCACCACCCTTTATTATTATTAGGTAAAGATTAGTTAATTACCTCTGTGTTCCAACTTCCAACGTAAGCATGCATACTTTGTATGCAATTATCGTTATTTACCTGCCATTTTATTGTCATTGTAACCATAAAATTAAAATGCACTTTAGTACTCCCTCCGATCCATATTACTAGGATGTATGTATCTAGCACAAAAGTACATTTATAAAACAAGGGAGTAGTACTTAGGGCATCTCTAGTCGACCCCCACAACATAGCGGAGTATAACACCCAGTTAGCTATAGTGAAGTATATTTACTTCACTAAATTTTGATCGGACCTAGCCGATTCCTTCAATTTAGCCAAGTATAAAACGAATTTGGTGCAAACTTAGACAATCGATTCAAAAAAATACTTATTGAACATATTAACCTAATTTGGATGCCTATTCGTAATATTTTACGATAGCATTACTAGAATTTAACCAAAACTAAATCTAAAACTTAATAAAATCTACAACTAGGATGCACACAACCACTCAAAGTCCAAACACAAGAGAGAAAGGTAAAAAAGAAACGAAGAAATACAAGCATTAGGTAGAGTTGTTAATCACCATCGACAGAGGAAGGCTAATCCGTAGATTATGCTACCATCCACGTTGGAAAAAATATCTCTCATCGTATCCTCCAACCGTGTACGCACTACCATAAACAGGTCACGATGCTCCATGCGCTATAAAAACGATCATAAACAGAACATACTGGTACACCGATTCATAACTTGTAAGAATAAAGTTATCATAGCATTAAAATCTTATGATGTGTCTCGAGAGCCATAGCGACCTAATAACGGCTAGCGCCCTCACCCTAAGAAAAATTCTAAACAAGTGGTCAATCCCATGCAACCAGTTGTCGAAGATGTTAGCAACGCTGGATGGGGCATACATGCGAAAAGTTGAGCAAATTTACATTGAAAGAATAAATGCTTAATTGTTTCCTCATCATGACAGAAAACGTATTGTGAACTACCATATCAATTCCTCTTGATAAGATTATTTATTGTAAGAATCATTCCCCTACGAAGATACCATACACATATTTTTGTTTTTAATGATATCTTCATACACCAGATCTTATGATTATAAGATCGCCGATATTTGCCTGACGTCAGGTTTGTCCATAGTTGGCCCGAACGAAAATGTTGGATGCGAACGCATCCGTGATCGAACGAAAATGTTCGATCAAACTCTCCTTCTAGCCCGAACGTCTCCAGTCTGGACCCCTTCAGTGGGCCACGATCAGAACCCAAAAACAACATTCCCCTGAAAAGAAATCAGTTGGTTCAAAAAAAAACAGATCAATAAAAAAAATAAAAAAATATTAAATTATTTTAATTTGATTACCATAGCAGATTTGCCATGGCAATTTAAAAAGTAAAATGCAACATGTGGCATAGTAAAAATGGCCCATCTATGTTAGAACCGATGTGCAAAAGTTAAAATTATCGTGCTAAAATGTAAAGTTTTACATGGTATCAGGAAAGCAAAAAATCCCTTCGAAAATAACAAATTGTCATGTATGTGAAGTAAATTTGTCCATGCCAATAAAACTAAAATTTCCACGGCAGATAAGAAAAAGCGAACAATGTTATGGTAATGAAAATATAAAATTGCCATGTCTATATATGTAAAATTGCCATATCAATATATGTACAATCTTATGAAAGTAATAAAATATTTGCCGTCGGTGTGTAAATTTAAAATTGCCATCTATGAGTAAGTAAAACTACCATAAAAACATAATAAAGATTTTTGTTGGGTGTTTAAATTTAAAATTTGCCATCTATGATAAAGTGATTGCCATGGCAAATTCATAGTAAAGATTTGCCATGCGTGTGTAAAATTAAAATTGCCACCTATGATTAAGTAAAATGGCCATGGCAACTTCATAATAAAAGATTTGCCGCCGGTGTGTAAATTTCAAATTGCCATATATGACTAAGTAAAATTGCCATGGAAAATTCATGATAAAGATTTGTCGTGGGTACAAAAATTTAATTTTTCCATCTATAATAAATTTATTGCCATGGAAAATTCATAATAAAGATCTGCTATGGTGTGTGTAAACTAAAAATTGACATCTATGATTAAGTAAAAATGTCATGGCCAATTCATAATAAAAAGATTTGTTGTCGATGTGTAAGTTTAAAATTGCCATCTATGATAAATTAAATTTTCCATGTCACAAAACCTAAATTTGCCACGATGCAATTACTTAAGATGGTATTTAAAAAAATTCCCACTTTGTGAAAACATAAAATAAATGCCATGGTCTATGGAATTAAGTTGCCATACCCCATAAGCTGAGTCAAAGTGATGTTATTCCCTACAAATTTGCCGTGGGATGAAATCCAAAAACCACGTAATTTTTCCATGGAAATTAGTTCAGAAATTTGACCGTAGTAAAAAAGTCATCGCAAATTCTGCCATGCCAACTACTACGGGATTTGACATATCAATTAATCCAAATTTGTTGCCATCACAATTACACTATAAATTTGCCATGACAAAAACACACCAGTAGCATCTATTCAACCGTGTGTGGAAATAGCCTAGACAACTGATGTTATTCCCCTGCAAAATTGTCGTTGGATGACTTCCATGGCAACTACTACGTGCTTTTGCCATGTCAATTACTCTAGGATTTTTGCCATGCACATAAACCACACCTCCGCACCACAAAAATCTCCAGAGAGAATGGCGAATTACCCGAACTCAGCTCTGACGTGATCCAATCCGTGCATGTGCGCCAAAAATGAGCATCGTCGTGGAGGCTGGTCTGCCCTGTGCCCCTCCGGTTGGAAAAGCCCCTAGGCGCCGCCACAATCCCATACTCGCCCGCCGCCTACCATCTCACTTAGATTTGAGCCCCCCTGCGGGTCTCCTCGACATGTAGGTTTTGGACGCACCACCGCCCGACGAGTTCCCCTCCATGAAATGGTAATGTAGGGACTCATCTGGTGGAGCAATGGTGTCAGGCGGCGGCGCAACGACCGTCTTATGCTTGATGCCCTCCTCCCCGTATCACCCTGCCCAACACCAACGCCCCGAGTTCCAACACGTCTCCCCTTGCACCGCACGCCTTCGGATGGTCTCAAACCGGCGAGATTCGTGGGTCGCGGGCACCCTCCAGATCGCCAGAGATGGCCAGGATTTGGTTGTTGTGGAAATAAGGATAAGAACGAACGCGAGGGAGTGAAAGACCGAGAGAGCCATTTATAATATATCTAAAATTAATATCAATACATATGAATAAAACTATTTCATAAGATAAAATGTCATGATGCCATTTATGCATCTCAAGCCATACACTTTAGGATTAATTACATGATTATTTCATAAAATAGCAGGGGACTTCTATAGAGAATGATAATAACAAGAACATTATTATAAGCTCCTATCAAATGATAAAATTTACATATGAAAACAGATTAGAATACAAAAAATATTATATTTATTGATGATTACTCTAAGCATTGTTGTTTCAATAAAAAGTGCGTTAGAATTTCTCAGTTGCTAGACAAATTTGACCACAAAAAAAATTTAAAGAATGATTTCATTGGCTTAGTTTACATTCTATAACTCTATATACATATGCTTAGTTAATCATATACTAGAAACCACTATTATGATATTTGTTGGATCGTACTATTTTCAGATCTGTACCATAAACAGTACTCCTTTAATTAATGATTATAAGGTTTATTATATATTTCAAAAAGTTAAACATTAAACTTGTTTAATTTTGATCAGATCTACAGATAAATATATCGATATAAACTACAAAATGACATCATCACACTAATCTTAAAATATATTTTCATAGTGTTTTTATTAGATATCATTGATGTTGATACTTTTTTTACCATAAATTTGGTTAAAATTGAAAAATACTGACATGGTAATAAAACTTGTACACCTTATATCTAGGAAAAAAGTGAGTATAAATTATGTATTATATAGAAAAAGTTCTAGCTAGTATTTTTATCACAAAATACATTTATTGTCTTTCTATAATACTCAATGCAAACATACAACACACCAACTAATGTTTGTTAACATTTTCATGTGATTAAAGTATGCCAACAATTTTTTTATGCTTGTAAGACTATAACATGCTAAAAAGAGGATCTATATAAATATAAAAATTTAGTATAAAATCTATTTATTTGGTAGTCGACACCTCGTCGCCGATCGATAGCACATTCTAGTATCTCACATGCAGACATTTTTTGTTCAATTTAAAGATTCCATTCAACTCGTGATTTAAGAGTCAACTCAAGAAACAAGATTAGCTAAATGACCAAGATTCATTCATAAAGATCGACTCAAGAATCAAGAAAGGATGGCGACCGTAGGGATAGGCGAGACTCAAGAATTATACCTATCAGTTGGGCGGCAGGTGAAGTGGCGTTGTTCAAATGTTACGTAGCAAGAAGAAGTTGTGGTAAGGGTACGTGGCGCATAACACCCCTGCCTTTTAGCGGTCATTAATGTTGTGGCAAACAGTTGCGACCTGTGTGCGGAACCGCGTCCACCTCGATCTCTTCATTGTCATGGGCGGGATGCCCCGTCATCACAGACACAGACATGAAGGATACGACCCGCTCGTGGTGGATGAGCACCCTATCGGCGTACCGGTGTACGAGCACCGGCAGGCTGGTGCCCGTGTCACCTATGATCGTTCCCCAGGCGACAAGGATGTCTGGTGACACACTCATGGCCTGCGGAGGAGGAGGGGAAGCGGAATAGTGTTCAACATGAAATTTGAACATATGTCTGTTGCTTGATGCTATTTTCTAGGGTATTTATATGGACTCAAATGAAATTGTGTTCAATATGAAATTTGTTAAAATAGTGGAGATGAAGAACTTTTATGTTTGACCCATCTTCATTTGAGTTGATATCCAGGGAGAAAATTGTGTTTGGAAATCAAATAGTACTAAAAAGACGGTAAGACCACATGCACACATGTATGTGTTGCTTGACACTAGTTTCTAGGGCATCTATATGATCTCAAAATAAATTGTTTTCAACATGAAAGTTGTTACAATAGTGGAGATGAAGAACTTTATGCTTCACCCATCTTCATCTTACTTGATATCGAGGAAGAAAAAAACAACATAGTTCAGCAACAAATCCCATAGTTGAAGAAGATAATAGTACATCACATAGTCTCAAATTGTAAATCTTACCGGAGCTTTACCTTCACTCATGGATTGTAGTGTCAATAATCAACAACTTTAATATGCTTCCATTTCCTGCTAACATTTTCGAAGAGCTCAATCTGGTGATGTTTCTTATTACTATCTAATTATTACATGGTTGTCGACCGCATTAATGAGAACAATTCGAAGTATCAACAATTCATTCATAGCAATTATTCCCAAGAAAGATGCACCTATCATCGCTAATGAATTCAGGGCCATATCATTGTCGAATTGCACAATCAAGATTATCACAAAATTGTTGGCTAATAGACTCCAAAGAGATCATACTACAACCGATCCATGCAAATTAATATGCTTTTTTAAACGACAAATCTATTCAAGACTTCTTGGCATGGGCATATGAATTCGTACATCAGTGCAATGCATAAGGAAAAGGATTAATTGTGCTAAAACTGGATTTTGAAAAGGCTTTTGAAGCAATCATTGACATTTTGTCTGCAAGAGGATTTGGATCCAAATGGATGGTGTGGATTAAGATGATCTTAAGCACTAGATATTCATCTGTTTTACTTAATGGTGTTCGAGGAAAACAATTTCTATGAAAAAGGGGTGTCAGACAAGGGGATCCACTATCCCTATTGTTAGTTGTGCTGGCAGTTAATCTCCTACAATCTTTTTTTAGGGGATGATCTCCTACAATCTTGTTTAGGGGATGATCACCTACAATCTATTCTCAATGAAGCTATGGCCAACAACTTGATTGAACATCTATTGCCCGACCATATCAATGTATTTACTTTCCTGTGATCCAATATGTTCATGGCACTGTGATGATTATGCCTGCATCTACTAGTAAAATTATGAACCTCAAGAACCCGCTGACATATTCCAATCTTTTTACTTGCCTTGGATTACCACTCAACACTATTGGTAGTTTTCCTTTCACTTGCCTTGGATTACCACTCAACACTATTTAAACATAAGATGGAAGAATTCTTACCAGTATTGAAGGGAATTGATGGAATACTTGTTGACTGCTGTACACTTCTATCATATGGGGGGAAACTGGTTCTCATCAAATCAGTTTTTACAAGTCTACCTGCATTTTACTTGAGCACACTCACCATGCCTAATGGTACCATGGAACAGATTAATAAATATCTCAAATACTGTTTCTGGAGGAAATATGGTATGGGAGACAAGTGACTGCATTGATAGCATGGGATAAGGATTGGAACCCCAAAAATTATGGTGGTTTGGGGGGGTACTCAACCTTACAATACAAAACCAATGCCTCCAGATAAAATTCTGGCATAAATTTATGAATCATGTTGATCTCCCATGGGTTCATCTGAAATGGAACTCATATTATAGTGATGGACACATTTTGAATAGGCCAGTGGGATCATTCCGGTGGAAGAGCATACTCAAACTCCTCCCACAATTCAAAGCATTGGCTAAAGGCAACATTGGCAATGGACAAAATATATTGCTATGGCAAGATGATTGGGGACAAGTCATACTAAAAGATAGTTTCCCTGAGCTATTCTCATATGCTTGCAAGCCTCTTATGACTATCCAACAATTCAAACAAAGTCACAACAACATTGAACAATTTTAGGTTCCCTTATCTGTTGAAGCTTTCACACAATTCCAAGAACTAGCAAATCAAATGGGCATTATTCAGTTGAGGGCTAAGCAGGAAAGTTGGAGCTATACCTGGTGTACTAAGGGTTTTTTCCACCTCCAAGCTATACAAGATCATGTTCCCTTCAGAAGAATGCCCCCAAAATTTTCTGAAACTTTGGAAAATGCAATTATTCTCAAATAGAAGATTTTCTTCTGGTTGATACTATATGACAGAATTAACACAAGAAACAAGCTCCATAGGAAATCTTTACAGATGGCATCATATTGTTGTGAGATGTGCTCTTTACAAATAGAGGAAATTGCTTTGCATCTCTTTTGAGACTGTCCATTTGTACTAAGATGTTGGGACACCAATGGAATTTTTGGATGCAGAGAAACGATAATTTTTTTAAGCAAATTCAACCATCTTTGAGAGCATGGAGGACAACACTTAGAAATGATCTGTTCTTGCTTAATCACAGAGTCAAGGATAAATAAAGAGACAGATTTAACGCATGGATTTTTGAGAAATTAAGATAATCATTGATGGAAAAATAAAAAACTTGCCGGGTTTGGATGATAGATTCATCATTTGTAACATTTGTACATTATTTATTATTGATATGTAATGCCATAGAACGATTAATTGTTCTACGGTAATGTGCTTAAAAAAAGCAATTCGAAGTGGCTGGGTTTCCTGCTTCTACCATCTTGCTTGTGGCCCTATGGAATGTATCCGAGTTAGGTTGCTCTATTCTTCTACCCTATATTTGTAGACCATCTGAAATTCGGCTAAAAATACGCAAAGGGTCATGATTTCCTATCTAGTTATATGATCAGATGTTATATCCCCCCAAAAAGGAAAAAAAACTAACTGATAAATATCGATCATCTGATCCATCAGGCTTTCATGAACTAAGAGGGTCATAGGTAAAAAATTAGAAGGGGACTTTTAGTGTTATGCTGAAAAGGAATACAGAGTATGTCTTTTATTTAGGCTAACGTCGATCGTACGAACAAAAGCTGTGGCCATCTAAAAAAGAAAAAAGATTGTAGTGGCTACATATCACATGTTTTACTGATAAAAGCATGCAATAGGAAAATAAGTAAGTAAACAAGCCATCTGAACTTCCCGCAAAAGAAAAAACATCTGAACAGTTTCATGTAGAAAACGATAGTGCAACTGCAGGCACGTACGGTGCATTGCAGTGATCAGTAGTGTCTTCATTAACAAGATGTGTCCACTTGGTTCTGCCCGTGACCGAAATGCTTAACTTGCATGACCTTAGGCAAGATGCTCTTGTCCATCTTATCTTCTCCAGTAGGCTTAGAGCAGTCACGGGCGTAGATATCATCTGATGTACCAACTGATTGGCCATGGCTCCTCACGCCATCAACACCTTCCTGGAAGAATGCGCCCTTGTGGTAATACTTCTGCATATACTTCCACTTCCGTTTGGAATTACGACGACAACGCCATTCTCGGCGCTCCTCCTCACTCGTCTTCTCAATCTCTTCCTTGTCCTTCAACCTTGTTGCATGATCTCTTTCCTCCCTGCCCCTGTTAATTCGTGCCATTTCACGATTCTTCCATGACTCATACTCCGTTTCCTTCAACTCATCATCCGTATCGACATCCTCCTCCTCCTCATTGAATGTCTTGTGAATGTGATTGTCCTTGTTAATCTCCTCCACCACAATCTGCCTAGTCTGAATCTTCCTCGCCTCCAGCCTCTTCTTGACGAGCTCCTCAAGCTGCCGCTCCTCCTCCTCCTGCCGCTCACGCTCGGCGATAGTGTCCCGCTGCGACTTTGGTATGAAGACTGCAGGCTTCACCGTGGCCATGCCCATCTGCTCATCCTCCGAGTCATCAGTCTCATACTCCGATTCCTCGACCTCATCGTCGTCATCCTCTATCGGCTCCTCCTCCTGAGGAAGTAAGAGTTGCCTCTCCCTTATTTTTCTCCTCCTCTCCTCATGGGCCTCCTCGTCACCCTCCTCCTCCGACTCATGATCTCTCTCCTCCTCCGCAGTTGCACTGGCAGTGGACACAATCTCAGCGTGCCGTATGCGGCGGTGATCGGCCCTCAGCTCCTCCTTGTTCTCTTCACGCGTCTCCGCAAGGCGTCGGAGCCGGCGATCATCCTTGGGAGGGTAATAAGGGCGGTCGCCATCTTCATGCTTGGGGAATGTCGTGTCCTCTTGGGCTTCTCCGCCCCACTCGGGCACCCTGCCCGCCCAGTAGCGCTTCACCTTGGTCTGCCCAATCTTGCCACGGAGCTTGTCGCGCTCCGCGAACGCCGAATCGCTCACCCCAGCCGCAACAGACATGGTGATTCGCCGGCCTCTTCGCGCGCTCTCAGAGGAGACCACAATTATCAAAGAACTGGCAAGATTTTGGAGGAGGGCCGGCCTGGATTTTATCGTTGAAAGAAGAGCAGGTCGAAACGAACACAAATCCGAGTAGTACGTACTTCCGAGCAGGCTACGGCTTCATTGCCAAGGAAAGAACGCGCGCCGTCCAGACTTCCGGCACGGGATCCATGCTAGCGTAACCTTGATAGTTTTTTTTAAATAAAAAAAGATAATTAGTGTCGTAGGTGGCTTGCATTGCATGTATCCAGGTCGAGTCCGTTTGGGAGACAGCATACCGGTACTTAGTTAGGGCATCTCCAGCCGTTTGGATCCTTTTCTGGCAATTTTATCCTTACTTGAGGGTGCTGAAAGTTTCAGCTTAGGACCGATTTGTTTCTCAGTCGCGTATCCATGGATGAAGCGAGTAGAAAAAATTGAATGGCCAAATGTAACAAATTTTATTCGATTTAGACGAAATATAGGCAAGCTCATATATATTTGAGCGACTTTTACATTAATCACTAAAAAAATATAAAAAAGATCTAGCTCATGCCGAGCATGCGGTAGATCTGGGTGGTGTAGTCGTCGCCGTCGCCGCCATCGTCGTCGATCGACGGCTCGTCCTTCGGCGCTGTTGTTGCATCCTGCGCCCTTCTCCTCCTCACCCAGCGGCGCCGGTTCCTCGTCGTCGCTGTCGTCGAGGATGACAACACCTCCCTGCTCTCGGCGCTGCTCCGTCTCCAGGCGCCGCCGCTCGGCGATCTCTTCCAAGGTGAGGCGTTGGCGCTCCATTTCCTCGCGCACGGGGACATGGCGCTGCCGCCAGCGTGCGAGAACGACGTCAGAAAAAGGGAGGAACTGCACCGTGGGAAAGAAACAAAGGATTCTTCTTCTTCCTCCATTTCTTATCCATGGGGCAGTTCCCCCTTTTTGGGTCTTCGTCCTCGCCTTCTTTGTGCTCTGCTGCGCGGCAAACGGCGGTGAGGATGTCCTTTTATAGAGCGAGATGGCGGATAGGGTGTGGAGGCGCACTGCGAAAGGGCGGGAACACGCGGCGGGGATAACCATTACTGCGCCGCGTGGCCGATTGGACTGCTCGGGGACAATATTGATTCGTCTGGGAATGCTAACCGGCGGCAGGTCTGATTCGCGCAGCAAGCCCGATGCGAAGAGATGAGGACGACGAAGCGGTGGAGTCGCTGACTTGGCGGGTACACATTCCACAAGCGTCGCGCTCGACGAGATTCCGGACGCGGTTATGTTTCGTGCCATTTTGTTTTGCTCGGCGATCCCCAGCGCGTTGGGTTCGGCTTGGGTTCGATGGAGCCAATTTCGACCCAATCCAGTGAGATTTGGATCTCTGGGGGTGCAACTGGACGACATTCGTCCGACGAGAATAAAGGCGCTCTGATGGGCCTGTCAGAGGGGGGGGGTGGAGATGCTTTTAGAATTTATTTATTTTCCAAGTCGCTGTTAGACTAGAGGAGTTGTTTGGCTTGCATGCAAATGCATGCGTATATTTATATGGGCATGTCTAGATCTAGATCGACATTATAAGCATGTTAAGTAGTTTTTTTGTCTTGTTTGTTTGTTTGTTTGTTAATTTGAACTAAGTTTTTCTTATTTTGTTTGTCTGATGGGGCTCGGCAATGAATTTGTTTGTTTGCTTTTTTACACATCTCAAAAATTTATTGAACAAAAAAAGTTACAGGCTCAACAAACATATATATATATATATATTTTAATCATTTTTTGTTCTTTTACGAAAAAGGCAAAAATCTAAAAGATTAAAATAATATAATGAACCAAATAATAATAAAAATATGCAAATGGGTCTTGTTATGACAACATTAAGGCCTAGGATCGGTGATCGCCCTGGCGTACAGATGGGCCGAAAGTCAGCACGATAAATATATTTGTTTGTCGTATCATGCCAAAAATATATGCTCATGGGCTGCCCCATATGCATGACCCATACGACTAGTGTCAAAACACCCCCTCTCCCTCGCGGTCCTTCGACAAAAAAAACAAGGGAGGGTGATGCTTGCGATTCATGCCTAGTATCAAAACATCCTCATGCATGTCCCCCGATCGATAAAATTAATGTATAGTGTATAGTCTCGGACACGCAACTAGGTCCTGTTTCCTTCCCACCGACCATTAGAAACATAAGTTAATTATGATCGGGTGTGTGAACATGTAGTTGCAGTCAAGGGAGGCACTTGCGGGCCCTAGTTTCGATGTGCAACTGCCCCTCCTTCCTCTTGCCGCCCACTTACAAACATACGTTAGTTGTGGTCGGGTGTGTGGACATGTAGTTGTAGTCGAGGGCGGCATTTGCGGTTGCGAGCCTAGTTTCGGTACACAACTGGCCCCCTTCCTCTTGCCGCCCACTTACGAACATATGTTAGTTGTGGTCGGGTGTGTGGACATGTAGTTGTAGTCGAGGGCGACATTTGCGGTTGCGAGCCTAGTTTCGGTACACAACTGGCCCCCCTTCCTCTTGCCGCCCACTTACAAACATATGTTAGTTGTGGTCGGGTGTGTGGACATGTAGTTCAGTAGTTGTAGTCGAGGGCGACACTTGCGGTTGCGAGCCTAGTTTCAGTACGCAACTGGGGCCCCTTCCTCTTGCCGCCCACTTACAAACATAGGGTAGTTGCGGTAGGCTGTGTTGAAATGTAGTTGCAGTCGGGGCAACACTTGCGGTTGCGAGTCTACTGTCTGACATGCGATTGGGCCCCTTCCCTCGCACCACCCACTTACAAAAATAGCTTGTTGGAATCGGGTGTGACATTTGGGATTGGGGAGCAACACTTGTAGTTGCGAGTATATTTTCGGACATGCAACTGGGCCCTCTTCCTCTCACCATCCACTTCCAAATATAAGTCAGTTTGTGGTCAAGGTGTGTGGACATGCAGTTGTAATCGAGGGCGATACTTGCAGTGACAAGCCTAATTACAAACAAATTTAATTTGGTTGTAGTCGGTGTGTGTATGCATGCAATCGCAGTCAATCTGTGACATTTGCGGGTTGTGAGCCTAGCTAGTATCGAACATGACCCCCCCCCCCCCCTCCTAAATCTCCCGTCTGTCAACTTATAAACAAAGCTAGTTGCGATCGGGTGTATAGACAATTAGACATGCAATTACGAGCCTACGTTGGCTGGTCCCCTCTGCACTCCCGCTGACCACTTACAAACATATACCAGTTGTGGTAGCCTGTGTGGACATGCAACGGCCCCCTCCCTCCCCGTACTCCACTTACAAAAAAATAACCGGTTGCGGTCGGGGTACGTAAACATGCAGTTGCCGCAATTGCGTCGGGTGTGTGGACGTGTAGAACCACATGATGTTGTAATCATCCCGGCTGAACCTAGTTACTGAATAAAGCAGCGATGATTCTCTCAAACAAAGAAATTAATTTTGTCGATTGAGACATAACTAATTCTCAGTCAAATTGAATTTTTTAAATCAAACAGGGACAAGTACAGGTAGATATACTGATTAGACAGAGTAGTTAGTTAGAGCGACAACAAGATATCTACAGGCGGCCTTTGTCCCTCTGGGTGTCCCGCAAGCAGAACAAGGAAAAGTCCTAAAAGGCAGGACCCCAGGAGGAGCAACATGAGTAGTTGATCAATGTGACCATGGAGATGCCCATCACCGTGGCACCTGGGCAGCCCACAAGGCCGATCAGCATCCATCTGCTGCACTCCTCCGGCTCCGCCGCCACCGCCAGCAACTCCTGCTCGTTGTCCGCCATCGTACTATATTTTCTTGGGTTACTCTGGTTTTGGTTTTGTGTGGAGTACGTAGAAGCGTTTTGCACGCTTTGCTGCGCCGGCTCATCCCGACGCCTCCTGCTTGAGGGCACATATCAATAGTGAAGTTTTCATATCATCATACAAATGAAGTTTTCTTGGGTGGAGATGCAATCTGAGAGCTGAAGAAA
Source organism: Bromus sterilis (assembly GCA_950022295.1). Taxonomy (NCBI): domain Eukaryota; kingdom Viridiplantae; phylum Streptophyta; class Magnoliopsida; order Poales; family Poaceae; genus Bromus; species Bromus sterilis. The sequence goes on from OX465595.1 coordinate 439,196,510, forward strand.
GATTAAACAACCTTTACTAACCTAATAAGCTTAGTTTCTGACACTGCACCCGCTACACATTCACCACACATCGATAGCGTTGCATGTCATACGATAAATTAGGCACATTGTCAACCCGTGACCGCATAAGAAACACATATAGGCACAATAAGGTTGAGATGGAACAAGCAACAATGATAGAGCAAGACATCTAAATTACAATGATGCAAAGAAAAATATATCTTCAGCTCTTGATGATCTATGCTAAAAGTAACTTCTGCAAGATTAAAAAAAATGGAGGTCAAAATCGATGATGGATGCTAGGCTCCGACTTAAAATTGTAACTAATCCTAGCGAGCTCATGAACAAAGCATAAAATTAAACACCAGACCAGAATGCTTAACACAAGTTCTTTGCATCATGGAACATTCTCATCTAGTGTGACTTGACGTACTCCTATATAATGTTGGCCCTCAGATTCTTCATCGAAGGCCTGCTATATCAAACAAAGCAGACAAATGTCAAGTTCTGCCTACTTAAAGAGAAATTTAACCTTTCTTCATTCCAGTTTAAAGTAAATTTGTTACCTGGACTACAACATAAGAATTTTAAACATCTTTCCTACAACCTTCTTGCAAAACTGTGCGGAAAGCATGTTAATATCTACATATTCTGTATTTCCACAACAAACAGCAAAGGCATGCCACAATAGATGCTAAAACAATTTTACAAACAAAACATAAAATATATTCCTAGCAAACAAAGTTGAGCCATGCTTCTCAATGGACTTGGCAGTTGGCACTCGACTTCTTCACCGGCTAGGGAGCCGTTATCAAGGCAATTTCAATTGTACGACACGCCACAACGTCATAAATCAGAAGACCATCCATGACATCACGACCACCTCGGCCTCACTGAAGACCATACATAGAATCAGGCTGCAAGTGGAATTGTTCGCGGGAGTCTCACCTAAACCATCTCGATCCCGATTTTGCTATGAAATACCCAAACAGAACCTACCATGACGCCAAAACTGATGCATACATCGAGTACAAAGAAAAACACTCAACTACCATGACGCCAAAACTGATGCATACAACACACCGGCCAGCCCAACCAAAAGGACCGACATGGCCACATCACCATGAACTCAACTTAACCATAGATTTTGGTATCTAAGCTAGGTTTTTATTATACCTAACCAGAGATATTATGTGTTATATGAGCATACCGCCAAATCGAAGAGCAACTACTACTTTATGAGCTAGTTTTTTTTACCATATATAACCAGAGATATTATGCTTTGTATGAACAAACCTTTACCCAAATGAGCACCAGGATGAAGCCTTAGGTTTTGAACTTCAATCCTTAGTGGATTTAAGGATATAAGCCTTTCAAAAAAATTATTAGAAATATTCCAAACATAATCAAATGATAGAAGGGGTAACATACACACATAATATTCTTCAACGGTTACCCAGAATCACTGGATTAAAGAGGCCAATATATTTACTAATAGGTATTAGAAAAGTACGGTTATGATGTCTATCCTCGGGGTTGAATCAATTAACCTGCTTGGTAAAAAGATACAATGGGTTAAGCACATAAGAAGCAACACATTTCCAAAGGCAATGACATGCTGCTACACCCAAACTGATAGTATTATATTATGCATTTGACATGGCAAGATATTTTTATCATCAAACATATTGAATGCACCATCCCATCTGAAGGTTAGGTATCAATAACCTCAAAAGGCACACAAATTTCTTATCGATGTTGTACCTTAAGGCTCAGCAACCACAAAAGATATGACCACAACGATTGTATGACTCAATTTCATTTCTTGTGTTAAAAAAAAAGATAAACCTAATTGTGAAGTAATAAAAACATAACATGCAAAATTAGTATTCAGAACTGGAGCTCTATAATTTTAGGGAAATCAAATTTAACATCCAAATCTTGAGACACAAATGCTATTATAAATACATGATACGCAAAGTTCAGTAAGATTCTGAACTACCAGGCTCTAAGTTTTATATCCGAAGAATGACACACGACTTATAAGCTTGTAATCATTATCAATTTCTTGTACATACGAAATTAACGTACCTAAATTTTATTCTATGAAATAGGGAGGATGAGAACTAACAATATTATTTGTGCACAACAGCAAACGATGGAAGGTCTGGCAGTTAGCAAGCAACACTCAGTGAGTGAGTGCAAGGGTGGTTAGTGTCACACCATATATACCTCAGATAGTTCGCCTTTAGTGTCAAAGTTTACATCTTGATATGTAGTTGCTCCATCTATTGTACTGTTATATCCTTCTGCCCTGTAGTATGAGTTAAACTGGGGTAAAGAAAAAGCAAGCTCAATGCTGTCAATATACATAATAACAAAGTTTATTTTTTTTAACGGTCACCGGGGCGCCGGGAGGGATTCCCCACCTGACTGTATTGCTTAACATCGAACTCGAGGACAAGGCCTCATTAGAGTGCTTGTAGTTTGGAGGAGAAGAATAAAAGCCAGGCCCTAGCGGCAGTTCTTTCATTACAATCTTTGAATCGAAATAGCCAGTGAGAAATGTCATTCACTATGTTCCTAATTGCTTGTTTCGCCGAGTGATGTTCGCTCTTGAATATGAGAGCATTCCTGGAGTCCCAAATTGTGCACATGATCGCCAGTGACATGGTCGGCCAGAGGGTAGGGTTGAGTGCAGTAGGAGCAGGAACATCCCAGAGCAGTTTATGAAACATGTAGCAAAGTTTATGAAACAACATTGCAACAAATGGATATTTCTATCTTTAAACAATAGCAAATCATGCATGTAGTAGTATAATATACTGGCTGTTTAATCTGCAGGTGCAGGTAGGCTCTTCTCTAAATCAAAATATTGTTGTTTTGATTTCCTTTATTTAGAGCTCGTCATACACTAACTTGATCTTGTTAGCTCAACTGTGATTTGTATCACCGAAGCTATGTGCACAGCAGGTCAACTCCTTTTGAAAGCCAGCAACACAATTACAGACAGTGATAATACTATGTTCAGTGCACACTCAGCTCAATGAGTGAAGTTGGATCATCTCACATAGCCGAGTACAACTCTCTCCTTCCGAATTTTTACTCCATTAATATCTAAGAAAAACTAATTTCGCACAGTAGTAGTGGGATTAATAAACAAATTGAGCTTCCCTTCTTTCTAATCTTAACGAATTGCGTCTAGTAGTAGTAATCAGATTTCATAAATAACCTTGAACTCATTTTTCATGTCAAAAGATTAAAAACTGCACAACTTATCAATCGGATTGGTGAAAAACTATAAGACCAAACGATTCTTAATTAGTAAAGGAACCAATTTTATCTACTATATATTCAAAAGGAAACTGTAATCAGGTAGAGGGTCATACCTAGCTCTGCATCAAAAAGGGGCCTGGAAACTGGAGTCTCCTTATCCAGTATGTACATAACCTAGATGTATACGAACAAACACAATCGCCGTGAGGATTAGACATCAGATCGTCCGAAGAAAAACTGAACAAAAGGAGGGAATGTGTTGTACCACGGCAGCCCCAGAATGCCACAACGGACGAAGGTACAAATTAAGCAGACCTTCCAATCACTGAAGCCGCCACAGAAGTACACAGCCGTCGCAAGGCCAGCAGCCCTCAAGCACGAACAACGAGAAGGAAGACGACGCCACTCCCTCAGTTAACGACGGCCGGAGAAGTTTGGAGAACCAATAATGCCCTGACCGTCTGAGCATCTCCACCGGTTGGTACAGCAGCGAGGGGAACGAACAACTGAGGCAGAAAGAGGAGCACCGCAACAAACCCATCTCCTCTCTTGCAGGAACCGACCAAGGAGTACGAAAGCACAATCGACGCGTGGCCATGGAAGCCCCCAGATGCCCACGCGGACACGCCGCCCCACGTCTTTGACACAGCGCGAGACCGACCTGCTGTCGTTCCCACCGCAAAAGAAGCCCACAACATAGCGACCCATGGAAAACGAGTCCGGCTAGCGCTGATGTATCCTTTCACACGCTCACGAGAAGACCAAGTCAAAATCGAGAAGCAGAATCGGAAATCAGAGACTCAGGCCCCCTTTGTTTGGGCTACAGATTCCTAGAATCACTCTGGCTATGGATTCCTGAGAATCTGCTGTGGCTCTGGATTTCTGAGAATCAGAATCTGTCTGTTTGTTTACCCTGTGGTTGATCAGCTATAATTTTTGGATGTTGTAACATATTTTCACGCCCTAGAGTGTTGACTATGATGTTTATACAAATATTAAAGCACAAGTTGCAAGTTTTGACTTCGTAAAGTGGGAATTAGAAAAAATAAACATGTTTAAAAAAATCATGATGATAGGAATATGTAAGACAAAGCACACATATGAAATATGACATCCAACTATCATATTATTACGTACAAATATATCATCCAAAATATCCATTAACCAACATAGTCGTACATATCATTTAAAATCTGCATCAATCATCATAGTCTCATGAAGCTATACGATACTATGGTTGATTTGCCAACAATCCATCAGCAATCGCCTCACGGGTTGCTTTCATAGCTGCATCATCACCGAGCACAATGTTGGAAACATGGCCTATGGATAGCGGTTGTAAATTTCCTGGCATGTAGTTCTCGTCTCTATCACATTTGTCAAACTCCAAGTCTCTCAGATGACTTTCTCTAATGCAATTATGAAGTGCCATGCATGCAATGATGATCCGAGCTTGCTTCTCACAAGGATAACTTGGCATTTTTAGTAAAATACGCCATTTCATCTTCAATACACCAAATGCACGCTCAATGACATTGCGTAGGGATGAATGTGCATAGTTAAAAAATTCTTTTTTACCATTGGGTGGGAGACCTTGACGAAATTCCGGCACATGGTATTTTTGCCCTTTGTATGGAGCTAAATATCCATCACAATTGGGATAACCTGAGTCAACAAGATAGTACCTTCCTGCATAAAGCAATAGTTTTATAAATGGAATCAACAAGATGAATGATATAATATAATGGTGCACACATAAAAAGAAATGAATACCTATAGGTGGATGTGGAAACCTATCTGCGTACTTCACCAAAGTATCTCTGAATATCCTTGTGTCATGTGCTGACCCTGGCCATCCCGCAACTATAGAGGTGAATCTCATGTCAAAGTCACACACTGCCATGATATTTTGTGTTGGGTATCCATGACGACCAACATGGTTGACGATCTCATCATTTGAAACAACAACAGGAATATGTGACCCATCAATTGCACCTATACAACCATCAAAGTGAGGTGCAAATCTCGCATCTCGAAGTCTATCATGCACAACTCTGAACTCCGGATCAATTGGGCGAATGATGTCTACAGCCATATCATTCAAACATTGTAGTACTTCATTGAATTTTCGATGTATAACTTCAGTTGATCTCTTGAAACGATTCTCCACTTGGCTCACAGATTGAGGGCCCCCAACGGTCCATAAAAACATGCCCAATGCTTCTTCTGAACTCATGTTTCTTGTTGCTTTCAGTCCATATGTGTGCACAAGCGTGCGATGCAATCTATCAAAACAAGGCTTGTACATCCTAAACATGTTATAACAATCTTTTGGAGTACTCAAGTTCTCGGTAACCCACTGTTGTCCGGTCATAATAGGAACTCTTCTCTTGCTTTTCGTGAGATACTTCTCACTGTACATGATACCAACATGTGCAACCATCATGTATCTTTTTTGCCTTTGCTTCCTTGAGGTTGCCATAGAATCAGAATCAATTTCAGATTCTTCACTATGGCTCTCACTTGTGCTCATCTACATATAAACATAAAATGAAATAATGTTCAACAACTCTCCATAGATAAAACAAAAATATTTTATTGTTCAACATCTCTCAACTGACATGACATAAAGTAAATATTGTTCAACAAGCCTCAAACGACATAACATAAATAAAGGGAAATATAGTGTGACCCTAACGCCTATTTCGCTCGTCATACATCCTCCTAAGCCAATTCTTCTTTCCCTCGCTAGTCTTCATATTGTTGAAGAAACAACGATTTTCAAACTTAGCAAACAACTTGGTTGCTATGAAATACTCATCACTTCCTTCATCTGCTCCACATGCCACAACTTCTTCCATTATCTTTTCAATTTCAGTAGCAACATTATTTTTATTTGAGTTCACCGCGGCATCCTCACTAATCAAGTGGTCAACCATGCGCTTGAAATCCCTTTGAACAGGATTCTGTTTGTTTGAGCTTCCATCTATCTTCCCAGCCCCCTTCTTTGCCTTTTTGGCTTGGGTAGGTTGTGCTTCCTCCTCCTCGGTTTCGTCATCTTCAACATCATGTGCTTCAGTGTTTTCACATCCCGGCATGATAGAACTTTCTCCTGTAACGTTTATATTCTCAAACATGATACTCAACTCCTCCAAATTTTCAGGGCCGCATTTACGAAATTGCAACAAGTCCTTGTTTTCCTGAATAAAGAGTTTGGGACTTGTCAAAATAAATTGTAGTGGAAGATTAGGTACATAATAATTTGATCTCATTAGATAACTTACTTCACCAGCTTTTTTCCACCATTCATCGTCTGCTATCACGGTGTTTGTTACATCATTCCAGCCAAGGCCGGTTGCTTTGTTTTTTAGGATCAACCAATCCCTATACAAAGTCCTCAGGCTGCCCCATTTATTTTTAAACTGCAACCTAATGTAGTTTCTTCCAGTCTTTTCTAAAAATCCAATTTGTACATTCTTGTACCCAGCAGGGTTCAAGAATTTGAGAGGCCTATTTCCCTTTAGCTTCTCCTCAGCGGCAAGTTTGCAAAATACCGCGGTCACTTCCGCATTCCAATTGGCTTTTGCTTCTTTTGACATCTATGTACGTAAGATTAATATAAGTAAAGGTAACCTAATATATACAATTTTATTAACTATGGTCACACATGTTGCAACCAGGAGCAGCTAAATGAAACAAAAATTAAAGGACAACTCACCTTGCTCGGGCAAGGTAGCAAGGACCGAAGTTGGGGCTGCTGGTTTCTAGATGGAGGTAGGGAAAATCCTTTTGCGTGGCTGAACAATACCTGCAATACAAATCAAGTTCAGGCTTCAGTAGACGCTGATGTACTACAAATAAAGTTCAGGCTTCAGTAGCAAATTTATTCGTTCAAGCAGCCGACAGTGATGCACCTGCTTGGACGGTAGTATGGAGATTGCGGACGACAGCGACAGCCGGCGTACGAAGGTTAGTTACGGCGGCGGACGAAAGCAGCAGTCGGCGGCGGCAGTTGGGGACGTCGGTGAACGACAGTAGGAGGCGGCCCGTGGAGGTCCTTGCAGGCCAGCCGGATGTCTCTGGTGGCGGTGGCGGATCTCTTGTCGCCGGCGAGTTGGGGCCGCAGGTGGAGGGCCGGCGGCAGGTCACTAGCGCGGCGAGGTGGTCGCCATCGTCATCTGCTCCATGTTTCTGAGAAAGAAGAAGACGAGGAAGGAAACAGAGGATTTCTTTCAGTGTCGATGGGATGGCATTTGACTCGTAATAACTGTCAAAATATTGGATATTCACAAACTTCGATAAGTGGCCGCTCGGGAATCATCTTGGCAGCTCGGGAATCACCTATTTTCCAGCTTTGGCTTGTACGTGAAAGGTAACTATGTTTATAGAATCGATTCTTACCATCTTGGATTAAAATCTGCCAGTTTGTTTAGGATTCTGATTTTATACGGGCTAGAATCCGAAAATCTGTAGCTGTAGCTTAAACAAAGGCCACCTCAATCGATTGTGGGGCTTGTAAAATTAGGGACCATAGTGATTTAAGAGATTGTATACGTCCTCCTCTCATCTTCTTAGAGCATCTCTAACACACCCTTTAAAAATGGGTTTGTCTAGAGTACATCTAGATGTGCCTTAAGATAGAGTACATCTAAGTTATATACTGTTGATTTTACATCAAAATTTGTTTACATATTTTTAAAAATATTTTTTCTTTTTTTCTTTCTAGTTTGATTGAACTTAGATGTGCTTTATCTTAGAGCACATCTAAATGTGCCATAGCAAATCTGTTTAAAAATTACCGAATCTAAAAATAATCATCGCTTTAAAATTCCGTGCGAATAAAACGCCTCGAATAGATATCGTAAACGCGGCCAAATCTTAATTTTAATAAAGGGGCGCGGAAAGAAAAAAAATCTCGATCCATATATACAAGGTTTGGCCGCCCGATCCAATCGTGCACCGTATCCCCCGCAGGCTATACATATCTCCCCGATCCATCTCGTAGATAGACGAAAAATAAGATTGAGGGATGACTGTAATTGCACATTCCCCTCTTTTCATTTACGATGGTTGACTCCTCCCCTAGACCCTCATCCCTTCATAATACCAATAAGAAAATGCAGTAAATAACAATAAAAGACAGCAACAAAAAGAACAAAAGCAACGGTTGGTCCCACCTAAAACCGGGCATTTTTCAGGCCAGACCGGGTTTGGGTCGGCTTAAGAAAGCCCGATGCAAAAAAAATCCAAGCCCAAGCCCGGTCCAACCATCGGGCTGCAAAACTCAGGCTCGAGCCCGACCCGAACATGACAAAGCCCGATAGGCCTGATCCTTTGTTCATTTCTTTTCCCTACAAGGCCGAGCCCGGTCCGACCTATGTATTTAGCCCGATTGTAAAACTCAAGCCCGGCCCGATGTGCAAGCCCAACCCGGCCTGACCCGAGATTTTCGGGTCAGATCCCGTCGGGCCGCCCGGGCCGGGTTGTCTATGCTCGGGTATAGTCCCGCCTTACACAAGACACCCTCTACTACCTGTTGGCCCACAAAAAAAGTAACATTTGTCCTTCCTCCGCACGGCACAAAGGTCCCCTTTACGTGCAAGCCAGTCTTGTAAAACAAATGCAACGGGGTGGTCGCATCTTAAAAATCAGAACGAGAACAAAATCCACCACAACATGTATCTACAAACATCGGATGATCCAACGGTTGGTCGCAAAGTCCATGTCGAGTGAGATTTAGCACAAAAAAACATGGCATATAAATATTATGAATATACAAATTTGGCTATTACATAAGCTAGATGATACCTCGCACGTTGCCGCGGGAACTGTTAAGAAATAATTTGATGTTTTAAAACATAATTTTTTTATGAAATATAATATAATTTGATATATTTTTGAAATAAATATTGTTTAGGGTAAAAAACTAAGATCTAAAAAAAATGAATGCGATTTTTGTTTCATTAATTCAGTACCTTGACAATATATCAATAAGATGATATGCGATGAAAACAATGTTGAGTAGAGACATTGGAGACATGTCCATCCTTGTCTAAACCTAAAACGTTGATAGCAACTACATATGTTCATTCATATAAAAAATGTCGCATAGAAAAATAAAATGCAAGATAACTCATAATTCTATATTCTATAAAAAAGTTGCTTATAAATCGTGAGGCTAAATGCATACAAAATTATTATTTATTTATGATAGGCTGCATGCGCATGCGGAGTTAATATAATCATGTGCATGAAGGGTTAGTGGAAACAAATTTTTACATGAGGGACCTACTTTACGATGTGTATAGATTGCATGTCAAGAGAAATAGGTTAGTGAGGTTAAACTATTAGGTATTATAGACTATAGATAAAACAACGTAAAAAAATGATAAGAATAATAGTCACATACATATAAACAAAATAGAGAGTGAATATCCTTCATGCATGTCAAATTCTATGTTGTATTAAAACTAAATGTTCCATATGTTCAAAATGAAAATATTAAATACATGTAAAAACAGCTTAATAAAATTAAAATAATAAATAATGACACTAAATTAGAAATTGAAAAAAGCACACAGAGTGGGGGGTTCCCTAGTGTGAGATTCGTACTGCACACACAAGCCCAGAAAATATAAGAAGCAAAATAGTAGGAGTACAAAATATTTACATGATAGAAATATGAGAAAAAAAATGGAAAGGATTGCAAGCCACAGCCGACGAAAAGCAGAGCTAGCGACGGAAGGCACACTCTGCTGACAAGGCCCAGTATACATCAGCGCCAAAAAAGAGAACAATTAAATCCTACAGCTAATCTTACCGACTTCCACTGCCCTCTGGCGACCCATGGTTTCGTCAAACACTTCTGTACTGAGATGATTTTGTCAAACGCTTCTGTAATCTGTACTGAGATGATTCAGGCATCGAGCAATGCAAATTGAAAGTTGACGTACGGTGCCATCTCTGGACATCAGGAAAGGGGAGCAGCTGCAGCAGTGTGCCGCGACCATCTCGGATACTACACGGGATGATCTTCTTTGGTAGTTCTTGGCGTTACCGATGCAGCAACATCTGAAGCACATGTAGAGAAGCTCTCTCTCTCTCTAGCTAAGGACTTATCTTTGTTAAACAGAATATATGTTTACGTAGTATTGTAATCTATCTCTGGTTGTTAGGCTATTGTGATATGATGTAATCTAGTTAGAGTCGTATCCACGCCTAACTGTAAACCGTGTTGGTTGTAATCTCTTGGCAGTTTGCCTATATAACATGGAACCGTCCCTGCGAGAGCGCACACGTTCTAGCCTCATAGTTTTCACATGGTATCAGAGCCTAATCTCTTCCATCGCATCTATGTCTTCCTCTGGCGCCATGGCTGCCGCCTCATCTCTCGCTTCTCTCGGCCACACTGTCCCGGAGAAGTTGACCAGGGATAACTTCCTGGTATGGAAAGCTCAGGTGCTTCCGCACATCAGGGCGTCGGGGATGACAGGCTACATCGATGGCACCATCTCCGAGCCCGCTGCCTTCTTGACCACGGAGAAGGAGGTCTCCGGGCACATCAGGGCGTCGGGGATGACAGGCTACATCGATGGCACCATCTCCGAGCCCGCTACCTTCTTGACCACGGAGAAGGAGGTCTCCGGGAAGAAGGAGATCGAGAGCTCGCCAAACCCGGCGCATGCTATCTGGGTTACTCAGGACCAGCAGGTCCTTACCTTCCTCCTCGCAACTCTTTCTCGCGAGGTCATCATGCAGGTCAGCAATCTTGCCACCGCCGCGGACGTATGGGCGGCGATCCTGCAAAGCTACTCGTCGCAATCCAGGGCCAAGATCATCCAGTTGCGCAGTCAGATCGGCAACACGCGCAAGGGGGATCAATCTGCTACCGCCTATTTCACTCGTATGAAGAGCATCGCTGATGAATTGGCGGCTGCAGGCAAACAACTGGATGAAGATGAAGTAGTCTCTTATATTCTGCAAGGTCTTGATGCAGATTACAACTCCTTTTTCTCGGCGGTTTCACTCAGAGTTGATCAAGGAATTAGCCTTAGTGAGTTGTTTTCTCTGCTGCTCACGGCGGAGGCTCGAATTGAATCCCAGAACACATACACTGCTAATCTGGCAGCCAGAGGGGGCAACCGCAGCGGCGGATATGGCCGCACCTCTGGTGGTGGGGGCGGTGGCTCCCGCAACTTCAGCCACCCTGGCGCTAATTCTGGAGATCCCCTCATATGCCAGATTTGTAAATATGAGGGCCATGGTGCTTGGCGCTGCAAGAAGAGGTTTGACAAGAACTTCAACAACAATTTTCAGAAAAAAGGCCAAGGGAAACAGGGAGGAGGAGAAGGTGGAGGCAATCGATCTGCCAATGCCGCCACCAACTCCTACGGTGTTGACACCAATTGGTACCTTGACACCGGTGCCACCGACCACATAACCGGCGACTTGGAGAAGCTTGCTGTTCGCGATCGCTATACCGGCACTGAAAAAATCCACACGGCGAGTGGTCAAGGTATGGATATTGCACATGTTGGTCATTCGGTTATTTCTACTCCCCAAGGTTCCCTTGATCTGAATAATATTCTTCATGTCCCACATGCATCACAAAATCTTATATCTGCTTATCATCTCACTAAAGACAATCATGCTTACCTTGAACTCTATCCTGATTTCTTTTTTGTTAAGGATCAGGACACCAGGAGGGTCCTTCTTCAAGGCAGGAGTAGACAAGGTCTCTTTCCCATCATAGGAAGGCAGCATGTCCCTGAACGTCAAGTCCTTGGTGCTATCAAACCTTCTAGTTCACGCTGGCACAAGCGCTTAGGGCATCCCGCCTTCCCAGTGGTCCAACAAATTATCCGCAATTTTAGTCTTCCAGTGTCAAATAAGCAAGATCATCTTTTAGTTTGTGATGCATGTCAGATGGCCAAAAGCCATCAACTACCATATTCTCGATCCATTAGTGAGACCAAAGCTCCTTTAGAGCTTATTTTTTCAGATGTTTGGGGCCCCGGTCCTGTCTCTGTAGGCAGACAAAAATATTATGTGAGTTTTATTGATGATTTTAGCAAGTTCAGTTGGATATATTTGCTCACAAATAAATCTGATGTGTTTCAGAAATTTCATCTCTTCCAACAACATGTTGAACGCCTCTTTGATCGCAAAATTATAGCTATGCAAACAGATTGGGGAGGAGAATACCAAAAACTCAATTCCTTTTTTGAGCGTATTGGGATCACCCATCATGTCTCCTGCCCTCATGCTCACCAGCAGAATGGATCTGCCGAACGTAAGCATAGACACATTGTCGAAGTAGGACTATCACTTCTCGCTCATGCATCCATGCCTTTGAAATTTTGGGATGAGGCGTTCCTTACGGCCGTCTATCTTATCAACCGTACTCCGAGTCGTGTCATAAAAAATACATCACCTCTTGAACGTCTTTTTGGCACTAAACCAAATTATACTTTTTTGCGCATCTTTGGGTGTGCTGTTTGGCCTAACTTACGCCCCTTCAACAAGCACAAGCTAGAATTCCGTTCCAAACAATGTGCTTTTTTGGGCTATAGTAATCTCCACAAAGGTTATAAGTGCCTAGATGTTTCCTCCGGTCGTGTCTACATTTCTCGTGATGTGGTTTTTGATGAACATGTCTTCCCTTTTGCTAGTCTTCATCCTAATGCCGGTGCTCAACTTCGCAAAGAACTCATACTTCTTCCATCACACCTTCTCCCTTTTCCACATATTAATCTTCGGGGAGAAGATAACCATCATGGCCAAATGTCTCTGTCCAATACTTTTGATCAAAGTGCTTCTGATAGTGTGCAGGAAACAAGTCAAGATGGCGGTGAAAATATTGAAGAAACAAGTGAAAACCATCATGATTTTATGCAGCAGTCGCCAGCCACAGAAAATCCATCTCCTGGCGCAAGATCGGCTTCGGGATCTGCAGCTGCAGGCGGCAGAAAAATAGCACCGGGATCAGCGCCGAGTGGGACGTACGCATCTGCTGCAGCGGATGTCGCTGTCAGCCAATCCACCGTGGGGCTTGGGGCTGCCGCACCAGCTCCTGGTCGGCCTACCACTCCTCAAATGATGTCCCCTGCTGCCCGTCAGGAATTGCCAAGTGATGTCCACCCGTCTCCTTCAGCGTCACGTCCGGGCACAACTTCTGAGCCAACGTGTGATGATAATTTTTTGCATGAGTCTGACACAACTCTTGGTGATTCTAGTACTGATTTGTCTGCTGCCTCGTCTTCAGTTTCTCCTTCGGCAAACAGGCTTCAACTGCAGCTAGCTCGTCCGCCTCCACCACCACCTGCTCGCTCCCATACCAGATCACAGAGTGGCATTATTCGACCAAAAGAATTTACTGATGGGTGTATTCGTTGGGGCTCTTTTTGTGCTACAGGTGAACCTGAGAATTTGGGAGAGGCACTTGGTGATCCTAAATGGAAGCAAGCAATGGATGAAGAGTATCATGCCTTGCTGGAGAACAAAACCTGGCGTCTTGTTTCACCTATCAAGGGGAGCAATATCATAGACTGCAAATGGGTCTATAAAGTAAAACGGAAATCTGATGGCACTGTTGACAGATATAAGGTGCGTCTAGTAGCCAAAGGATTCAAACAGAGATATGGCATTGATTATGAGGATACTTTCAGTCCGGTTGTGAAAGCAGCTACTATCAGATTGATTCTTTCAGTTGCTATCTCTAGAAGTTGGTGTATGCGACAGTTAGATGTGAAGAACGCGTTTTTGCATGGTGTTCTGGAAGAGGAAGTATTTATGAGGCAACCACCTGGGTATGAAGATCCGGGCTCACCACAGAGTGTTTGTAAACTGGATAAGGCGCTCTATGGACTGAAACAGGCACCAAGGGCTTGGTACTCTCGGCTATCCTCAAAATTGCAATCTCTTGGTTTTGTTCCGTCTAAAGCAGACACATCATTATTCTTCTACCATCAACATGGAGTAACTATTTTTATGCTTATTTATGTTGATGATATAATTGTCACAAGCTCTTCACCCAAGGCAATTGAAGCTCTTTTAAGGGACTTGCGGTTGGACTTTGCTCTTAAGGATCTCGGCCTTCTTCATTTTTTTCTTGGTATCGAGGTAAAATATGATGACAATGGAGTTATTCTATCTCAACAGAAATATGTGCAAGATGTGTTAAAAAGGGCAGGTATGCAAGGTTGTAAACCTTCACCTACACCTTTATCCACCTCGGAAAAATTGTCACTTCATGATGGAGTGGTTCTTGGAGCAGAGGATTCTACCAAGTATCGAAGTGTTGTGGGAGCCTTACAGTATTTGACTTTGACTAGGCCAGATATCTCTTTTCCAGTCAATAAAGTTTGTCAGTTTTTACATGCTCCCACTAGTGCACATTGGACAGCAGTCAAAAGAATTATCAGATATCTTCATGCCACAAGCAGTTATGGACTCAGACTTGGCAAATCAGATTCAATGCTAGTAAGTGCTTTTTCAGATGCAGACTGGGCTGGTTGTCCAGATGACAGGAGGTCTACGGGAGGCTTTGCAGTGTTTCTTGGTAGTAATTTGATCTCTTGGAGTGCTCGGAAGCAAGCAACCGTGTCTCGTTCAAGCACTGAAGCTGAGTATAAGGCGCTGGCTAATACTACTGCTGAAGTTATATGGGTTCAAAACTTGCTAACTGAGTTGGGTATTTGTCATCCCAAAGCAGCCTCTTTGTGGTGTGACAATCTTGGTGCTACATACCTGTCAGCTAATCCTATCTTTCATGCTCGCACAAAATATATTGAGATTGATTATCATTTTGTTCGAGAAAGGGTGGCTGATAAGCTTCTGAATATTCGGTTTATACCTACTGGAGATCAAGTAGCTGATGGATTTACAAAACCACTCTCGGTACGACAGCTGGAAGCTTTTCGTCGCAATCTCAACGTAGATAGTTGTGATTGAGGGGGAGTGTTAAACAGAATATATGTTTACGTAGTATTGTAATCTATCTCTGGTTGTTAGGCTATTGTGATCTGATGTAATCTAGTTAGAGTCGTATCCACGCCTAACTGTAAACCGTGTTGGTTGTAATCTCCTGGCAGTTTGCCTATATAACATGGAACCGTCCCTGCGAGAGCGCACACGTTCTAGCCTCATAGTTTTCACAATCTTTTCAAAACATTGTTGTTTCAACGGACTGCAAGACAGTGGTCAACAACATAAAGGAAGGCAATGGACGACTCTATGAGGCTATTATCAAGGAAGTTAAGGAGAGTGCAAAGGATTTTATTTCTTGTAGCTTTATCTATGAAAGTAGGAGTAGGAATTTTGAACCCGATGCTCTAGCTAAGTTTTCGTTTAACCTGCAGTCTGGTATAACCACATGATGCATGTTTGGTTGGTAGAACCACATGATGCTATAATTGTTAAAATATGCGTGCCGAATATATGTGTATGAGTTGTGCTACAGTTGGACTTGTAATTAGCGGTGGGTTAGGTGTTTGAGTCGGACACGTGTAACCCGGGCCTATTATATAAAGGCACCGCGGGGTAGCAAAATAGACTAGACACAAGTTGATAGGCTAGACAGAGATCACGAGAGGGATGGTCCGGCGCCCGTGGCAGGGGCGGCCGGACCGACCGTGGCGAGGTGATCGGAGCACTTTCGGATGGCCGTGGCGGACTTGTCGTCGACTGTATCATGTGGAATTGGTACATGGGGAGGAGCGTCCGTAGTCATGCCCCGGGGATTAGCCGTGTTGATGAACCTCGTTAACAAATCTCGGTGTCGTGCTTGTGCTTATGGTGATTGCTTGATCCTCAGTAGATCGATATGCGACTCGGATTATTCTAACAGTAATCATCGCGCTGAAACTAGTTACTGAATAAAGCTGCGACGGTTATTCTCTAAAAAATAAGTAAAAAATTAAACAGGGACAAGTACAGGTATGTGGATTAATTGGATGGAGTACAAGTTACCTCATGGGATATGGGGTTAGCAATCTCAAAAATTCACATAGATGGAGTACAAGTTAGTTAGAGCGACAACAATGTATCTACAGCCGGCCTTTGTCCCTCTGGGTAGCCCCTATACCTCTCCGCAAGCAGAATAACGCAAAGTGCTAAAAAGCAGCCCCCCAGGAGGAACAACACACATGCGGCGAGGAACGGCAAGTCGACGTCGTCGTCGTCGGAGTAGCTGATCAATGTGACCATGGAGGTGCCGATCAGCGTGGCACTTGCGCAGCCCAAAACGCCGATCAGCACCCATCTGCTGCACTCCTCCGGCTCCGCCGCCACCACCACCGCCAGCAGCTCCTGCTCGTTGTCGGCCATCGTACTCGCGTCTTCTTCGCTGCCCGGCCGGCCTCTCAGTCTCGGTTCACCGACCGGTCTACTATATTTTCTTGGGTTGCTCTGGTTTTGGTTTTGTTTGGAGTACGTACCAAGAAGAAGATCGATCGCGTCTCTAGTTAAGTTAGCTGGAGTAGTAATACGTAATGTATACGTCTTCGTCTCATCTTAATCCAAGATATGACCACTCCCAGACTATATATCTCCCCGATCCATCCATCTCGTCGTAGAGCCAAGTTGAATATCTGGTTGCGTGATAATTAGTAAATTGTTAAAAAAATTGAACTAAAAGTACAAAATTGAGCGTGAAATGCATTGTATGATTATTAGTCAACAATCAAAATAGAAGACTTAAACATGATCATCCGATGCAAAGCCTGCCATGACTGCACGTGATATATTTTTAATAGCAACCCACAAACGAGTGAGGATTTTTGGCGCTTGAGCTCCATGGCTCCTGTTTTTTGAAAAAAAAACAAAAAACCTATTTTAAAGTGTTTAAAAAAATTCGAAAAAATTGTACAAATAAACAAGGATGTGAGGTGTTTGTGTGTACAATTTTAGTATGAAATATTTTGAAATGTGATCTACACAAAAAAGACAAATTCATGGTATGAAAGGGTTGAATAGTACCATGTGTTAAAAAAACCTTAGATTTTTTTTTGCACAACCCTCATTTTGGGGTATTTCGTCCTGAAATTTTACACACTTGTGCATTATGACTTCATCCATTTGTAAAAAAACATTTTTTTTAGATGTGAACATATGAAATTTCATAAGTTTTAAGTTTTGCATTTTAAAGGGCTCAATGGAGCTCGTCCTCCAAAAGAAATTTCTGCCAAGAAATCCATTATTGATCAATTCACATATAATAGCAACCTGCAAAAGGAGGCTAGGACACATGTGCAATCAATTATTTATAACTGAGGCTAGAACACATGTGCTAAACTAGTTGGTTCGAACATGAAATGTAATCTTTCCCATAAAAATAATAATAACATGAAGGTTAATCTTTTGCCACTTAATGTTTCCCAAACTAGTTAATGATATCACCCGAGTAGCAGCAACAATTTTGACCGGAATAATTTGTTTCCCAAACAAAGAATTTCGCTTCTTTGTAACGCTAACCTTGTTTTATTAATACACAACGAAATGCACGCACACAAACTCTCCACAAGATGCAATAAATCTGCACATTGCAAGAGCACATATTCGAACATCACGGTGCAGCAGTGTCAGTCATACCCCCCCCCCTCTCTCCAGCGCTTGTATCCTGGGAAAGTAAAGGGGACAAGCTCTGACCACGATTTGACTACTATACAATACATCACACATCACGCGCTTGGGTGGCGTGGATAAAGTCCAATGTGTAGCTCGTCCGCTATAAATCCGCACTTGTTTTTGTTGAAGTTGATCCAAATTCATTCATGAAGTTAAGAGGAAACTTCTGACGGAGCGGAGCGGAGGCCCGTCGCCGGTAGGCTTGGGTCAGTGTTGGCCTAGGTCTCTCCTACCGCCTATGAATATACCTTGTAAGCCGCCGCACGGGATAGTTCTTCAAGTTGTAAATCCCTCGGCGTTTGTAACACCTCCACAATAAGGAATAGTTCGCTGGCTGGCGCCCGTGGTTTTTCCCTTCTTCGCGGAAGGGTTTTCCACGTTAAATCTGCGTGTCCCCTGTGTTGCTTTTCGTTCTACTTCATTGTTATTTGCGTGTCGATTCTCTAACAGTTTTCAGCAATTATTGGATAGTATAGACACAATCTATTTGAGCAGTTGTACGAGGATTTGTTGGTTGATGACAATGACTAGTCATACATATGAAAGTAATTAGCATACAGGCCATTAGGGATGCCTTCAAGCAAGAGATATATAGGTACACATGCATGAATCAATCTGGTGCACAATCTGGTAGATCGAGTAAGGTAATCAGAGCGACAACAAGGCATCTACAACCTGCCTTTGTCCCTGTGGGTCGCCCCTATACCGCTCCGCGAGCAGCATAAGGCAAAACGCGAAAAGGAAGCCGCCCAGGAGGAGCATTACAAATGCGGCGAGGAACGGCAAGTCCAAGTCGTGGGTTGAGTAGTTGTTCAACGTGAACATGGAGATGCCGATCACCGCGGGACCTGCGCAGCCCCAAAGGCAGATCATCACCCACCTGCTGCACTCCTCCGGCTCCGCCGCCGCCACCTCCTCCTCCTGCTCCTCGTTGTCCGCCATCCTCCTACTCGCCGCCTGGCCTCTCGGTTGAGCGACCGGTCTACTAAATTTTCTGGGGTTGCTCTGGTTTTGGTTTCGTTTGGAATACGCACCAAGAAGATGATCTTGTTTGCGGGCTAACAAGAAGAAGATCCTCCATCGCGTCCGTCCAAGATTCAAACTAGCCCACCGCTTCCATCCATCTCGTTCTTTTTTATTGGGAAAAGGAGAATCTTTCTGATCCATCTCGTTCTAAGCCCAACAAGGTACCACCGCGCTAACACGGCCGAGCTCCATGGGCCGAACCCAATCCCCTTTCTGTTTTTCTTTTACACATGGTGTGGACTCGGTAATAATGAAAAAACAAGATCTCAGGCTTTTGGAGAATCGTGGAAAAGCCCCCTTTCCCATAAAGTAAATTAGTATAAAAAAGGGCACTAGACGACTTGGGTGTTAATCTAAAACACCATGGACTTGGGAAAATCGAAAAGATGCCCGTGTATTTTTTTTTCAAATTATCTCTAGAAAATTCAAGACGATCATGTCATCCTAACAAAAAAAGGTTCTGGCAGATATTTAAAATTTATTATTGCATTAAAAAACTAACCATGAATTTTCAAAATATTCTCATGAAGTTTGGAAATATGTTGATATATTTGAAATGGTCATGATAATTTAGAAATTTTATGAATTTTATAAAGTTCCATAAATTTTAAATTTTGTCACAAATTTTAAATACATATATGTGTGTGTAAATTCTTCCTTTTAGGGACAAAGTAGACTGGGCTAAGCCATTTAGTTTCAGCTATAGGAAAGATAATATCAGCATCAAATAATCAAGGGAAAGCTATCGAGAGGCGTGCGCACCTAGTCCTTTCTGTGGGCTGCAACAGAGATACGCGTTGGTCTATCGAATGTTCGATATAACTACAGGAAAAAAAACGCACGAATAAAAGAAGTAGTTCAGCTTTCAGCGTGTTGTGTTATCCCACTCTCCCTCGTGCTCACCTCGGGGCTCACCGGATTTTGGGGGGA
This sequence comes from Bromus sterilis, assembly GCA_950022295.1. Taxonomy (NCBI): domain Eukaryota; kingdom Viridiplantae; phylum Streptophyta; class Magnoliopsida; order Poales; family Poaceae; genus Bromus; species Bromus sterilis. The sequence continues at coordinate 439,216,367 of OX465595.1, forward strand.
GGGCGCATGCGACGACGACGACTCCCTCCCGGACCCCCTGCCTCTGGTGCATTGGCAAACTCCGGTGAGTTCATCTCTCTCTCTCTCTCTCTCTCTCTCTCTCTCTCTCTCTCTCTCTCTCTCTCTCTCTCTCTCTCTGGAATGTTGTCAGTTGGCGCGAGCACTGCTTCCTCGTTGGTGCTAGACGCCAGGTCGATGGAGCAGCGACCATGATTCTGTGCTCCCTCCTCACAGGGGTAGTTAGGCGTGGGTTCATACGAGGCCCTCGCGCTCGGATCTGGTCAAGGGTGGTTATTTATAGGGGTTCGGGGTAGTGAGCATCAAGGGTGGTTATTTATAAGTGGTGTGGGCTTATTGCCAATCAACCTTTGACATTCTTATTGTTCATATACATATCTATAAGGGAAACGGTTGGGGCACGTCGGGAGGATGACCCCAGGTAGGCTCAACAAGGTGAAACATCCTTTCAAGACAAAGCGTGGCCCGTTGGTGCACGCCGAATGCTCATGGGCCGACTGTGTTAGCCGGCTGCTGACTGACTGAGAGGGCACATTCGGCTGCCGACTATGAGCATCCGGGCCAGGGCAAGCAGACGGCCCACCGAGTCCGCACTAGAAACAAGAGTTGACCAGAGGCCGGTTGGGCGCAGCCAGCCCAGGGTCATCAGAGGCAATCCCGGAAGCTCCGCTCTCCAGCAAGCAAGGTCACTTCCCCGACTATGCGGGACGCGTGACTGCTGCCCATCCACGCCAACGGCATGACAAGACTACAGACAAGACTAGACAACAGGGTAGTTGTCGACCTACTCGCTAGGGGAGCTATGGACTAATGGCCATGAGATCCCCACGCCGAGGTAGACAAACAACTCTCTACACCCCGGTCCCAGGAATCCTGCAGTCGGCCATCATGCAGATGATGTCAGGGAAGACGCACCGGCTACGCCCATAATCCGAAACACCCGCAGTCGACGGGCCCCAATTGTATCCCAGAGGCTGACAGTCGGGTCCCACCACTATCTAGATTTACTGTTGTAATCCGGGGTCGGCCTATAAGACCCCCGGGACTCCCTCCAGCGAGAGGGTCGGAACCTTGCAGATTTACTCCACCATAGTTTACTTAGAGATGAAGGAGAGAGCAAAGCCATGAGCCCTCTTCTCCATCCTCTCATATAGCTCTAGGAGCACTTTGTAGCCCGAGATCTTATATAGTGAGCTCAGCAGGAGTAAGGGTGTTATCTCTACACGAGAGCACTGAACCTGGGTACATCACGATGTACTTCACTGTGCTTGTTCCCAATCCCGTTTCCGGCACCATCGACGTCCATCTGACCTGTCCCTCTACTTTAGCCATTCCCATGGCATCTTCCGTCACATACGGACGACAGGGCACATGGCGCGATTTGGTGGTGCTGCTCTGCTCGCACAGTGGCAGGGAGGTGGAGCATCACTACGGCGTAGTTTCTCATGAAACGAATTCGGGCATGGTGTTTGGGTGACTGCACTGCGTCGACTTCTTGGTGAGGCCCATGCTGGTGTGGTCTTGAAGACATCACTGCAAAGGTTTGGTCTATTACGGTACCTCCTACAGGATGGCAGAGCGGCGACGCCACAAATGGGGGTTTGAGCGGGGCTACTATGATGGCGTGAGGAATTGTGGTGGTTCTCGGCCGTGTGTGAGTGGTGGTTGGATGTGGAAAACTCTCTTGGCACTTGGTCGCATTGATCGACACGAAGATGGTCGATAAGCTAGGCAGGATGCAATATGATTGATTTGGTGAACTCCGATCGCTCGATGATGCAACTAGCTACAACTAAATTGATAAATAAGTACAATTAAATCAGCAACTGACTACCACAAATCTAATAATTAGGTTGATACAGTACATAACCTAACATAGCATCTACTTTTCTCTTCTAACTATACATTACAAGCCTTTCGAGCCTTTTATAATATCATAGGAATTGGATAGTACTAAAGTGGAAACTAGGTACAATTAAACTGACAACTCGGTTTGTAGAGTAAATAGACCAACCAGTTTTATGATCTATTAGTTACATGGCAAGCCTTCTACAACATCATGACAACTAGATAGAATTAAAATTGGCAACTAGGTACAACTAAACTTACATCTAGGTTCGACGGTTTCTCATCTCTTAGTAACATGGCAAGGCTTCTACAACATCATGACAACTAGGTACAACTAAACTTGGTAAAATTATAGTTGGGAAATTGATAAAATTATAAACACACCGCAATAATAATTATGCAATAGAAAGTAAAAGGCTTAATCGTATGAGCATTACACCGAAATAAGTAGATCATGTATTTATCAGCATCTACTCATTAATCACGCACCTTGAGACATCTATGCAGAACAACTCGTTGGTATTAAGTTGCGAGACACAACTAATGTAATGAACTCAAAGTAACGGACAACTGCATTAACACTCTATGCGTAATGTAATCAATCTTTGCAACACGCAGTCACAAGCACCGCTATTTTACCACTAACGGCAACAACACATTCCCTAGTCCCATGTTTCTGCCACTCAAGCCGGACATCGGGAGGCATGAACCCATTATCTAGTATAACGCTCCCTCTTGGAGTTACAACTTACTACTTGGCCAAACCAACAATCTACAATGGAGAACATGCATGACTACTCAAGAACACAATATAAAAGAGAACTAAATATATTACATCCACAAACTGAACATAATATCATAATGCATCGGATCCCAGGAAACACAACATAGCAACATGGAAATTATAACATATATGCCTTGATCATGTTAGGCAGCTCACAAGGTATAATCAATGCAGCAAAATATTAGAGAACACATCAACTAGCTTGCTTCCATGGACCCATGGTCCAAGGAGGGACTACTCACGGAGCATCCGGAGGCAATCATGGTGATGGAGGGGCCTCCGAAGATCAATCCTCCCTCCAGCAGGGTGCTGGTACAGGAACTTCTGTTGATCCCGATCTTAGAATCGCGGTGGCGATGGAATAGTGGCATAGATGGTGAAAAAGAGCCCCCCCCCTCCGAGGGCTTTCGGAACGACACGTAAATATATGCCAAAGGGGGGCTCCAGAGGTGGGACCACCTGGCCAGGCGACCAGGGGGTGTGGCCAAGCTCTGGCCTCCTGGCCAGGGGGTGGCCCCCTATGGCTAGCCTTCGGGCTTCTGGGGTATTCTGTTGCAAAAGAATTTCTGGAATTTTTCTAGATTTTCTGGTGATATTAATTTTTTTAGCTATTTTCTGCAATGCACGGACAAAAATAGACAGAAACTGGCACTGGGAACTAGGTAAATAGGTTAGTCCCAAATATGTTGCAAATGGTATCAAAGTGTATCAAAACATGTAACAATGTCACCAAAATAAGGAGGGAACAAGCAAAAATTATAGATACGTTAGGACGTATCAGGTGACCACGCCCTGCTTCACGTTGTGGTCCTCCTCTGGCATGGTGACAATGTCCTCTGGCGGGGTGACCACGCCCGGCATCACGTCGTTGTAAGAGCAAAGTTATACCCTCATGAGTTTTGGATATTGTTGGTCAAAACAGTAGAGGAACTAACAAGTTTTCTAGTGTGAAACAGATGGTTAGGTTCCTGAAGCTATAGGCTGGTGATAAAGCTTCAACGAAGATTTACTCATTTATCGAAGCATATCCTCTGGAGCGAAGTTTATCACGGATTTCGACCCCTAAAAAGATAAGGAATCCTGAAGCTCGTCTCATCGAAGAAGATGATCCAGATGGCGCAAGATTTAGTTGTTTTTGCATAGTTCTTTTTACTTCTTTGAGTCGTAGGAAAAACCGTACTATCAAGAGGGGTTTAGTAAATGTACTCCGAAGGTTTTGATGAAAAGACTCAGATCGAATCTAAACCAGTGAGAAACCAAAGTTGAAGAAATCTCATGTGAGCTAGGTAATGCTTCACCAGCGAAGACTTTGTTCTTTCGGCTCCTGAAGCAGAACCAAGTCCGTGAGTCAGCTTTACTTGGACCGCAAGTAAAGTTGCCCCTTTGATTGGAAATATGACCGTTGGGGACAGGTGTCAAGCTGTCACATCGGGTCACTTCAGTCATTTCGCACCTAGGGATTGCCACCTATAAATACGCCACCCCCCGCCCCCATTGGCGGGTTGGCTGCTCCAAGATTGATTCCTTACAGAGGAGAGAGAGAGAGAGCAACCCCACCGAAGCAAACCAAAACCAATACACCGAAGCATAAGTCCTATTGATCTGAGTTGATTCATTATGACTTAGGAAGAAGTTTGCTAGCCTTTTTATCTTGGAGAACTGCAATTCTCCTAGACGGTTAGAGAGTTGTTCTTCAGAGAGCGAAGAGTTATTGTCGCCTCGAAGTCCAGTTTGTCAAAGGTTTCAGTGATTTCCTCAATAATCAACCAAGAGTGAAGAACTGACCAAGCTCAAGGAGATTGGTGCAGTGGAGAAATGGACGGAGAGAGGTTAGCTCCTGTGTTCAATCACAAGTCCCTCCAACCAGACGTAGCACTTTGCAGAGTGTGAACTGGTCGAACAAACATCGTCGAGTCAAGAGTTCGTTTTACTTTCCGCTCTTACATTCTGTTTGTCAATTGCTTCAGTGATCTGCTTCGATGCAATTGATTCGATGCTTTTGATTCGCTATGTTTTGCTTCAATCATGTTCTGCTTCGATGTTTACCTTTCTGTTGAATAGTTTCAGTTGCTGAGTTATGCTTCACTTCATAGTTTCATGTAAAATTTTGAAGTGATCATTCACCCCCTCCCCCTCTGATCACATACTTGGTCTAACAATTGGTATCAGAGCTAGGCACTCTTTATTTGGATTAACCTCCTAGAGTGTTTTGCAAGTATGTCTTTCGAAGCCGTTCGCTCTGGCGAACCTATTCCTATATTCAATGGGAAGGACTACTCTTACTGGAAGGACAAGATGAAGAGGAATATTATGGCTATCAATTCCACTGCATGGCAAGTTGTCTTACATGGTGTTACAGTTGCAGACAAGAATGCTATCACTCCTGAAGAAGCTCAACTGATTGATCTTGATTCTGTTGTCTGGGTGTTCATCACAAATCACTTGACTCCAGAAAAGTATCATGAAGTGAAGAATATTCCTTCGGCCAAAGGTGTCTGGGACTATCTTGAAAAGATTGGTGAAGGTGTTTCTACTCAGAGAGATGCCAGAATTGACACACTCCGAAGCAAATTCTATCGCTTCAAAAGACTCGAGGGTGAAAAAGTCCACTCAATTTACAGCAGACTCACAGCTCTTGCAAATGAGTTGATTTCCCTCGGTGCTGATGATATAACTCCTCACTCAGTTGTCAGAACACTTTTTCGCTCGTTAGATGACTCGTTTGATCACATTGTGCTAATGATCAAGGAAAGGACTGATTAAAGACGTCTTGTTGCTGCTGATGTTCTTGAGAGACTCACTACCTTTGAAATGGAATAAGATGAGAAACGTGATATAAATGGTTCTCGAAGGAGATCTCATGCTCTGAAAGCAAAAGCTTCGCGTCATTCTTCACCAGAAGTCAGTTCTGCTTCAGGTGTCGAATCAGATGATCCCGCAAGCATTGGAAAGGATTTAGCACTGATCATGAGACGCTTCAATCGCTTTCAGAAGAAAGGTTTTTCTTCACCCAAGAAGAGTTATCCTTCAAGAAGCTCAAGTCATTCTTCTCACCGTTCATCCTCAAGAAGCTCTCCATCGAAGGACAACTGCTTCTATAAGTGCAAGAAACCTAGACACTACATTGTTGATTGCCCTCTGTGGGAAGCTGAGAACAAATCGAAGCATTCACTCAGAGACTCTTCGTCGAAGCCTTACAGATCCTCCAGAAGTCATGAGTCAAAGAAACATGATTCTAGTTCAAGAAGGGAAAAGAAGAAAGATTCTGATGATGATAAGAGGAAGAAGTATCATAAGAAGCGTGAGGGTTCTTCATCGAAGACTCACTCGTCTCGTCGAAGCAGCTCTCACCGTGCCAAGGCCTACTTGGGAAAGGAGATGAACTCAGAAGATGAAGCCTCTGGTTCCGAAGATGAACAAGACTCAAGGTCTGCTTCAGGGTCCGAATCAGATGGAGTTGCTAGTTTGGCTTTTGCTTCGGCAGATGCTTCAGTCAATGCTTCGAGCTCTTTCTTCACCAACAACAGTAGTGAAGATGAAACTCCTGCATATTGCTTCATGGCCAAGGCAAAGGTATCTTCATCCAAGTCAACCTATGATACTTCTGATTATTCCTCATGTGAAAGTGATACTAGGATAAGCTATGCTAAACTTGCTAAAATTGCTTCAATTCAACAAGATGAACTTGATTCTCTAAGCAAAACCATTAAGAAGTCAGAAACGTTGTTGATCGATGAGATTGAGAAGGGTCAAACTTTAACCAATGAGCATGTTGCTCTGAAGGAGAAGTTTGAAGAATTATCCTCTCGGCATGATCTTCTTTGAGTTGATTATGAGAAGCTTACCTATGAATTTCTTCAGAGGAAAGTGGCTCTCGAAAAACTGACAGAGGCTCATGAAGAATTGGAAAATGTTAATCTCTCTCTCATGGCTCAACAAGGTTCTGAAGCAATTGATAAAACTGAATCACCTTGTTTGGATTGTCTGGAACGAAGCAAAACTATTTCCAAAGGGAAAGCTCCTATTGTTATTGATGATTCTAATGCCTCCGATGAGGAAAATCCTGCCATTACCGAGGAACTCCTCAGGTTGAAAAACTTATTTGAAACAGGCATGTTCAAAAGTGTGCAAGGACACCAATATCTCTGTGATATCCTGAGGAAGGCTCTCCTTCACAGGAATCCCAGGAATGAAGGTGTTGGCTTTGAGAGAAAGATAAATCCTGATGGCACATATTGGGAGCCTGAGCAGTATCCTAAAACTGTTTGGGTTCTAGCGAAGGAGAAACCCATTGATATTGCTAACCTTTCAGGTTTCGACTGCAAAATGAACAAAGTCATTGTGGATGAATCACTTGATTCAGACTACAAACTCATGAAAGATGAACAGGGAAAAGTTTCAGCTGAGTATGTAGGTACTCCACCAAAGAATAGATTCTATAAGAGGCAGATATGGGTGCAGAAAGCACTTGTGGAAAAACTGCCTGCTAACCATTCTATGCAGGGAAAGTCTTCGGTACCACCGAATCATTTCTACTCTCTTGAGACAAGAAACGATCCATTGGTAACCGAATCAAATGTTCCGCAGAAGCAATACTATCGTACTGGTCGCCATACGTTTCGTCCTCATAATAATCGTACTAAGATTGCATATGCTCATACTTATGCTAACCCTTCGCAGAGGACTTACATTTATGGTGTGCTTGATGGTACACCGAAGCAATACACTCCTGTTCGATTTAATATTGCTTCGACCAGTGCTTCAACATCTTCTCAGTCACCTGCTTGTTTGTGGGTGGTTAAGAAGAACTAATTCTTCTGCAGGGCTATGTCTCCGGTGGATCCGAATGGGTCATGGATAGTGGTTGTACAAATCATATGACCGGAGACAAGGAGTTATTCACCGAAGAAAAACTATCTCAATCTTCTCTGAAGTACATTACCTTCGGTGATAACAACAAAGGTAAAGTGTTAGGTTTGGGTAAGATTGCCATATCGAAGGATAAGCACATTGACAAGGTTATGCTAGTCCAATCTCTTGGATATAATCTTATGTCTATTTCAAAGTTATGCGATATGGGTATGCTTGTTTTGTTTTCATCTTCGCGTTGTGTTGTCTTTTCACAGGATGACTATACGTTTGTCTTCGAGGGTTACCGAAAGGGAGATCTTTACATTGTTGATTTTTCTTCGGGCCCCGCTGTATCAACTTGCTTAATGGCAAAAGCTTCATCGGGTTGGTTATGGCATCGAAGACTTGGTCATGCAGGGATGAGAAATCTTCATAACTTAGTGAAGAAGAATCATGTTATTGGTCTTACCGAAGTAAAATTCGATAAGGATCGTCTCTGCAGTGCTTGTGAAGCTGGTAAAATTACGAAGAAACATCATTCAGCGAAGACCATCATGACTACCACTCGTCCTCTTGAATTGCTTCATATGGATCTTTTTGGTCCTCAAAATTATGCAAGTCTGGGAGGAAACAAATATGGTCTAGTTATTGTTGATGACTTCTCACGTTATACTTGGGTTTTCTTCTTGGATGACAAGAGCAAAGTGGTTGAAATCTTCAAGTCATTCTCTAAGAGAGTTCAAACAGAATATGAATTATCTCTGAAGCATATCAGAAGTGATAATGGAACTGAATTCAAAAATACAAATATTGAAGATTTTCTTGATGATCATGGTTTTACTCATGAGTTCTCTGCTGCTTATACACCTCAACAGAATGGTGTAGTTGAAAGGAAGAATAGAACTCTCATTGAGATGGCCAGAACTATGCTTGCTGAATACAAGACTCCTATTAGGTTCTGGGCCGAAGCAATCAATACTGCATGTCACATCATCAACAAGGTTTACCTTCACAAATTCTTGAAGAAGACTTCACATGAGCTTATCACTGGTAACAAACCAAATGTCTCATATCTTAGGGTATTTGGTGCTCCATGCTTTATTAGAGATATGAATCATAGCTCCAAATTTGCCCCTAAGGCACATGAAGGTTTTCTTTTAGGTTATGGCTCAAACTCTCACACTTACAGAGTCTATAATTCTCACTTTGGGAAAGTTATGGAAACTGTAAACGTAAGGTTTGATGAAACTAATGGCTCTCAAAAGGAGCATTTGCCTCATGATCTAGATGAACCTCCTCTTGATGAAGTAATAAGGTCCATGGCTATTGGTGAGATTCGCCCTGTTGAAGCCAATCAACGTCAAGCTGTAAGGGATGATGATGGTCCAATGTTCCCACACATAGCCCGGGGCGCTGGAGATCACCATCCTGAAGCAAATGATGAACAGGACGAAGAAGGTCAAGGGAACGTAGGAAATGCTGAAGCTGAACCCGAAGCTGATGCAGATCCTGAAGCATAAGCTGAGCCTGAAGCAAATGATACTGCGTTATCACGAGTTCGAAGAAGAGTTGATGTGGATTCGATCCTCGAAGATATCAATCTACCAGGTCATCCCACTACTCGATCTCGCACTCGCTTGGCTAACTTCTGTGGAAACTTTTCTTTTGTCTCCATGCTAGAGCCTTCAAAATATGATGAAGCCATGAAGGACCCTGATTGGTTATTGGCTATGATGGAAGAACTTCACCAATTCGAAAGGAACAAGGTCTGGTCACTTTTTGAAAGACCAGATCCCACGAAGCACAATGTCATTGGCACAAAGTGGATATTTCGCAACAAGCAAGATGAAGACGGTATTGTGGTAAGAAATAAGGCTAGATTGGTAGCACAAAGTTACACCCAAATCGAAGGCATTGACTTTGGTGAAACCTATGCTCCAGTGGCCCGTCTCGAATCCATTCGTGTCATGCTTGCTTTTGCAAACCACAAAAATATACTGCTATATCAAATGGATGTCAAGAGTGCTTTTCTTAATGGTGAAATAGAAGAAGAAGTGTATGTTATGCAGCCTCCAGGTTTTGAAGACTCGAAGAATCCTGATATCGTGTACAGGCTTCACAAAGCTTTGTATGGACTGAAGCAAGCACCTCGTGCTTGGTATGAAACTTTGAAGGATTTCCTCCGGAAAAAAGGCTTCAAACCAGGAACAACTGACCCCACTCTTTTCACTCGATCATATAACAATGATCTATTTGTGTGTCAGATATATGTAGATGATATTATTTTTGGCTGCACTATCACTGAAATCAGCGAAGAATTTGCAAGGATGATGTCGAAGAAATACGAGATGTCTATGATGGGAGAATTGAAGTTTTTCCTTGGACTTCAGATTCGACAACAGAAAAATGGCACCTTTATTTCACAAGAGAAATACTTGAAGGATTGCCTAAAGAAGTTTGATCTTGCTGAATGCAAGACCATTAGAACTCCCATGCCTACTAATGGTTTTCTTGATGCAGATGAGAAAGGGAAACCCTTCGATCAGAAAAAGTTTCGGTCTATGATAGGTTCTCTCTTATACTTATGTGCATCTAGACCTGACATCATGCTATCAGTTTGTATTTGTGCTCGTTTTCAGGCAAATCCGAAGGAATCGCATCATATTGCTGTGAAGCGAATTCTTCGATATCTAGCACATACTCCTTCTTTGGGACTTTGGTATCCCAAAGGCACTCAGTTTGATTTGATTGGATTTTCTGATTCAGACTGGGCTGGTGATAGGGTTGACAGGAAATCTACCTCAGGCACTTGTCATTTTCTTGGTAGATCTCTTGTGTGTTGGGCTTCGAAGAAACAGAACTGTGTCTCAATATCTACTGCTGAAGCTGAATACATTGTTGCTGGCTCATGCTGCACTCAAATACTTTGGCTTAAGCAGACGCTGAAAGATTATGGTATTCATGTGAAGAAAATCCCTCTGCTTTGTGACAATGAGAGTGCCATCAAGATTGCTCACAATCCTGTGCAACACTCTCGAACGAAGCATATTGATATTCGTCATCATTTTCTTCGAGATCATGTTCAGCGTGAAGACATTGAGATTAGCCATGTAAGAACTGAAGATCAATTGGAAGATATATTCACGAAGCCATTGGACGAGAAAAGGTTTTGTGCATTGAGATGTGAGCTAAACATCTTAGACTCACACAATGTTCAGTAAGATCGAAACTTTTCACTGTATATATTCACCTTCGATGTGTATTTATTTGTTTAGTTTCGATTGAGTTTTTTTCTTCATCCAAGTTTAGCTTCGTTTGCCATTTGCTTTCTGTTCTGTGTTTAGTTTGTGTTATTCATTCGTTTCTTTTGTCCCCTATGCTTATCACTTTTAGCTTCGTTGTTGTTCTTCGAAGTGATAAGTTTCGGACCCTACCCCTCCATTCTGATTCGCTCCCAATCTTTTCTATCTTGAATATTAAGCACAATTGAAACGGAATGCATATTGCTTCGAACGTCATTGAGTTCCGAATGAAATGCTTCCAACTTTATCGAAGTTTTTTCTCTCGGTCAAGACTTATTCTTCGGCCGTTGAGTCCCCGTCTTTTCCGGGTCGTTGAGATTCGCTCGCGATACGCCACTCCATCTGAGCCGTTGAATCGGAAGAGTCAGCTACTGAGAACCGTTCGATGTGATCTGGTAACCGCTCCAGATCGTGTCTATTTAAGGCGCCCCCCCACCGAAACGGTTCACCCCACGCTCATTCTCTCCGACTTCTCCGTCTCCCACCTCGAGCATCCGCAGATCTCTCGTCCCCGTCGTCGCCGTCGCCGCTTCACTGCCGGAACGCCGCCGCCGTGGACTTTCCCCGTCGACGCAGAGCACTTCTCCGCTCCCCGTCGTCGTAGCCGCCTTGCATCACCAAGCTAGGGTATGCAAAGCTTCTCGGATCCAATCGTGTTCTCCGTGGTCTCCTTCTAGGGTTTGGATCTGAGTTCATTAGGGTTTTGTTTTCTGTTTCTAGGGCGGTTTGATCCGTGCTGTTTATTGCTTCTTGGGAAAGCTGTTCTTAGCATCAAAGCAATCCCATCTTCTCAGGTCAGTGGTTAAGATTCGGTTCATTCTTTGGTTTGGCTTAGGTTAGGTCTTGTTTTCGAACTGGTTCTAGCCAAATTCAGACAGAGAGCTGTATCCAATCTAAGATTGATCTGGGTTCTTGTCAAAATTGATTTTTTTTTATCGAAACCTTTGCCTGTGCTTATTCATTCCCTCTCCTTGTTTCCCTCTTCTCTATTCTTCGGATCACAGGATGTCTGACGAAGAAGCTGCTATGGGGAATGAGTCTCCCATTGTTGATGGACTCGAGAATTACCCTGAGCCACCGAAGCAGAAGGGCAAAGGAGGCAAAACAAAGGAAGTGAATAATGCCCGAGGCATTCCTGAAGCAATTCGCATCAAGATGGGCTATGACACTCCTCCAGAAGAAACAGATCATGATAGGAAGATGAGACTACAAAGAATTCGAAGATATTGGGCTATTAGGTGGTATAAGTTCAAAAGCATTCCGACTTGGAAGTGGGCAATGCAATTTGCATTCAGTCCTCCTTATAGATACACCACTGCCATGTGTGCTCAATACACTGAAGCAAACAGGAAGAGATTCTATCCGAAGCCTCCGGCTGTTCCTCACCCAAATTCACTCTAGACCCTGGATGATTATCCTGAAGAGCAAGAGAGGCTTACTATTCTGGCTGAGAAGAAGAGGATTCGAGAGGAGAAGAAAGCAAAAGCACTTGCTGCTGCAGGGCTTGATGAAGCCGAACCATCGAAGCCTAAGAAGAGGCGAAAGCTTTGGAAGCTGAGTGATTCACCTCCTCCTGCTTCTGACGAGGAGGCTGAACACGAAGCCGATGACGAAGCTGAAGTAGCTGCTTATCTTGAAGACTCGATCGATGAAGATCCTGCTGATGATGCAGATGATGAGTCCGAGCACTCACCCATCCCCCCAAGTCCTAAGAAGAAACTGATAAAGAAGCCACTGAAGAAGAAGGCTGGAGCGAAGCCGACTGCCCTCAAGGGCGTAAAGATTCAAGAACCAACAGCACCTCCTACTCCAAAGAGGAACATTGACTTGACAAACTTGGTGGTCGAGGCACCCCTGTCCACTAAGCCTCCCCGCCGTCCAGTTCCAACCGAGCAGAGGACCAAGGAACGGCATGACCCGAAGGCAAAGCCTGTGGCTAAGCCTGCTGCTGTGCCCGAAGCCAAAGCTCAAGAACCTGTTAAAGCTTCGAAGCCAAAAACGACTGTGGCTAAGCCTGGTCAGACATTTTCCCAGGTTGGCACAAAGAAGCTGACAGAAGCTGAACTGCGGAAGAGAGACCGCATCGAAGCTGAACGCCTGCATGCCGAAGCTCAAGCTAAAGCTAAGGCTGAGAAAGAAGCAAAGGAGAAAGAGAAAGCTGATAGAGAAGCTGCTGGGCTGGAGAAACAAAGGAAAGCGCTGGCTGAATCAAACCAGCAAGCTGAAGCGAAGCGCAAGCTAGCTGAAGCTAAAGCACAAGAGGCTAAGGCAGCCGCCGAAGCCAAACAACTTGCTGAAGCTGAAGCCAAACGCCAAGCTCAGCTGAATGTTCTTCGCACGAAGAAAGCTGAGAAAGCTGGAAGGGCCGCTCAAAAGGAAGCCGCTGTGGACATGGCACCGAAGGACATTCCCCCGAAGCCAGTCACAGCTCCTACCCCCGAAGCCCATGCTGAAGCCGAGCACAGTGAGCACAATTTTCCAGATGCTAGGGAAGGTGAATTATGGGACTGTCTGGGCCTGACCCAGACATACTATAAGCTTGCTGAAGCTGTCCATCCCCACACTGTGGATATTGAAGATACATACATTTCACCAAATCTTTCAGCCATGATCGAAACTTTGTACAATCAACTGAGAGATTTGCATTCAAGGGACAGATCAGAATCGGCGAAGGTCCTGAAATTCCAGAAGAAAGCTGATGATGAATCTGATGAGGATTTCAAGAGCGAAGCCATTGCTGCTTCGAAGAAAATTGCTGTTGTGAATGAGGAAACAAAGCAGAATATTCAGATATATCAAGGCAAGATCAAATCTGCCATCGAAGAATGCTGCAAGTCGCACAATGCTTCAGTCATGGCCATTGACGCCCAGAAGCGCGAAGCAATGGTTAAGCAATTAGCTTCACCTCTTCCAAAGCTGCAACCAAGGAAGAGACGACTGATTGCTGACACTGACGAAGCTGATGAAGTAAGCTCTCATCCAGCCAAGAAGGCCTCAAGAAAGGCATCGCCCCCACGATGCAAAATCATCAAACTTGGCAAACCTTCATCGAAGCCATCCGCCCCCGAAGTCACTCCACCTCCACCTCACCCAGAAGCCACTCCACCCCGTGCTCAAACTCCATCCCCACCTCAACAAGCTCCACAACCATCCGCCCAAGACAATTTTTCACCAGAACCATCTCCACCCCATCAAGCTATTCCAGACAAGGATTACTCTTCAGCTCACTCTGCTGAGGAGTCTGAAGACAAACAAGGCAAAGCCCAAGATCAAGCTGTTCAAGCTGAAGCCAATGCAGATGCAAATGTCGAAGCTGCAGCCGAAGCAAATGAGTTGGCCATCGTCACTCAACCGCAGAGGCGAATCACAGATGCTCGAAGGCACTGCATACCTGCTCAAGACACCCAGCTGGACTCTCTCTATCCCAGAGAGACTTTTCCCCTATTCCTGGGAGAAGGAACTTCATCAAGGCATGGTCCTGAATTTGACATTGAAGTTCATCGCAAGAAGCTTCGATTCTTTGGCACTAGTCCATATGACTCACCAAGAACAGCAGATGACCTTCGATTCTGGACTGCTGAACAACAAATCTTGTACACGAAGCTATATTGCCAGAAAGGCGTACTGTTCAGACACAGGTACTTGGACATGCACAGTTTATCAGCTGCCACGTGCTTCCAAAACATAGTGGAAACTATCGAAGCACAGAACTTAACTGGATTATTTTCTATGGAAACTCCATTCAATTCAGAGCTAGTGAAGCAATTCTATGCCACACTTTATGTCTCTGGAACCCCAGAAGACACTAGCACATGGATTCTTGAATGGATGATACAAGGGAAGGTGTTCAGGATGTATTCCGAAGAATTCATGGATATAGTGAACATCCCAATACACACTGGAAAACTTGCAAAGGTTCACATGTTACCGGATCCCACTGAAGCAGAATTTGCAACCCTCTTGGATCCCGAAGTCACTGGTGATCACATGCCAGAAAACATTCGCCCGAAGCATCTGGTGTTCAATTCCAAGACATGGTTTTACATACTGTCAAACTCACTGATGCCTCTCAGTACAGCGAATGAAGAATCAAATATTCTCTATCCTACTCGTCATGCTCTTATGAAGCTCACACATGGACATGTGTTCGACTTCGAGGATTGTTTTCTTCGATACATGGTACAAGCCGCTGAATTGGTCAATCAATTGAAGCCATATGCTCCTTGGCTGCAAGCCATTTGCAACCATGGACGCAGCGAAGAATTCACTGCGAAGCATCACCCGAAGTTGTTCTGCCCTCCGGTCCGCGATACAATGAATATCTTCAGGCGGCCAAATGACCCTTTTGCAACATATGTTGGAGTCAGACAGCATATCAATGAGCGCAATATGTCGAAGCGCTTCCAGAAAGAAGTGTATCACTTCGAAGTTGCAATTCGAAACCAACAACTGCTTGAAAACTTCATCGAAGGAAATCAACGGCAGATGCAACACTTATCTGATGAGATCAATCGCGTTGGAAACATTGCCATGAACAACAACCAATACTTGAAGGTATTGAAGCGTCATTCTTGGAAAGGCCTCAGGAAGTTTAACTCTGTGAATAAACTTCAAGCTGACCGCATATTCAAGGAATATCCACATCTGCAGCGAAACTTTTCTAGAAATGACTCGATTGATCGCCCCAACCCCAAGATTCCCTCACTGGACAAGATTGATGAAGTCTTATTCGTCAACCCTGCTGAACAGATTCGCTCCGATACTTTCTCAGATGAAGACTCTCACACATCGAAGCACGAAGACGACCCTCTCGACGACAGCGACCTTGACTTGCTTCAAGCGCCGATGGAATTCGACGAAGAAGAGTCACCGGCTTCGACCGAAGGCGAAACGTCTGGAGATGCTTCTTCGTCAGGCGAAGACAATCAGCAAGGTCCCAGGGTTGCAGCTGACGCATAGATGCTCTCGTTCTACCTCTCAACCTTTTGTCCAATTCTTGACAAAAAGGGGGAGAAAGTAGCATCGATTGAGTTTAGATTCGCTGCGGGGTTTAGGGTTTTGACTCGATCTTTTGCTTGTGTTAAGATTCGACAAACTTTTCATTCACTTCGATTGGGTTGTATCTTAACGTTTTACTTCGGTTGTGAACTGTTTCATTGTATATGTTAATAACCTCGTGCTTGCAAGTTGCCTTCCTATACTTTATCTTGCAGGTGGTTATTATCCTTAAGTTCACAGGTCATTGGATGATTGCCTATTCTTCAAAACAAATTATCTTTGTATGCAATTGATTCACTAAGATATGTGTTAGGCTTCCCATTGATGATATTCTTCAATAAGCATATTCTTCGATTATACAAATCTTCAATGCTTGCATTCAGGGGGAGTCAAAAGCTTCATATCTTAGAGTTTGCTCTCAACTCAAATTCAAATTCCAAATATTTTATCGATGCCTGTTTTGTCAACAATAGTCCAAAAAGGGGGAGATTGTAAGAGCAAAGTTATACCCTCATGAGTTTTGGATATTGTTGGTCAAAACAGTAGAGGAACTAACAAGTTTTCTAGTGTGAAACAGATGGTTAGGTTCCTGAAGCTATAGGCTGGTGATAAAGCTTCAACGAAGATTTACTCATTCGAAGCATATCCTCTGGAGCGAAGTTTATCACGGATGTCGACCCCTAAAAAGATAAGGAATCCTCAAGCTCGTCTCATCGAAGAAGATGATCTAGATGGCGCAAGACTTAGTTGTTTTTGCATAGTTCTTTTTACTTCTTTGAGTCGTAGGAAAAACCGTACTATCAAGAGGGGTTTAGTAAATGTACTCCGAAGGTTTTGATGAAAAGACTCAGATCGAATGTAAACCAGTGAGAAACCAAAGTTGAAGAAATCTCATGTGAGCTAGGTAATGCTTCACCAGCGAAGACTTTGTTCTTTCGGCTCCTGAAGCAGAACCAAGTCCGTGAGTCAGCTTTACTTGGACCGCAAGTAAAGTTGCCCCTTTGATTGGAAATATGACCGTTGGGGACAGGTTTCAAGCTGTCACATCGGGTCACTTCAGTCATTTCGCACCTAGGGATTGCCACCTATAAATACGCCACCCCCCGCCCCCATTGGCGGGTTGGCTGCTCCAAGATTGATTCCTTACAGAGGAGAGAGAGAGAGCAACCCCACCGAAGCAAACCAAAACCAATACACCGAAGCATAAGTCCTATTGATCTGAGTTGATTCATTATGACTTAGGAAGAAGTTTGCTAGACTTTTTATCTTGGAGAACTGCAATTCTCCTAGACGGTTAGAGAGTTGTTCTTCAGAGAGCGAAGAGTTATTGTCGCCTCGAAGTCCAGTTTGTCAAAGGTTTCGGTGATTTCCTCAATAATCAACCAAGAGTGAAGAACTGACCAAGCTCAAGGAGATTGGTGCAGTGGAGAAATGGACGGAGAGAGGTTAGCTCCTGTGTTCAATCACAAGTCCATCCAACCAGACGTAGCACTTTGCAGAGTGTGAACTGGTCGAACAAACATCGTCGAGTCAAGAGTTCGTTTTACTTTCCGCTCTTACATTCTGTTTGTCAATTGCTTCAGTGATCTGCTTCGATGCAATTGATTCGATGCTTTTGATTCGCTATGTTTTGCTTCAATCATGTTCTGCTTCGATGTTTACCTTTCTGTTGAATAGTTTCAGTTGCTGAGTTATGCTTCACTTCATAGTTTCATGTAAAATTTTGAAGTGATCATTCACCCCCTCCCCCTCTGATCACATACTTGGTCTAACAGTCGTCCATCGTCTTAGCCCAGAACTCTGAGACACGGTGGTCGTTAGGAGCTCTATACGCCCTGTACTTGGCTCATCTTGCGCTCTGTGAAGGGTCGCTGGAGTCTGCCTGATCCATGGCCTAACGCAATATGTCAACTGACTTAGCACCCTTAACTGGGTCAGGTATCATGGTCTTCTTCTCCTTCGACGTAGATCTCATCACCACAACGATGCCTTCATACCGCATATCCTAGATGCTGGTGAAGTTCGAGCACACCTCCTTAGTGTTCCTGAACTTGGTGAAGTCACCTTGTGAGGCCCCAAGGAAGAAAGAAATCCATCTGATGCCCCATGGGAAGGGGTTGGGGTTGGAGGTCATGGCGGTGGTGGGTGGTGTGGGTAGTTGCATGAGGAGAGGAAGAGCTGGAAGAGGGATCTGACTCGGGTGGTGGGTAGTGATCATAAGGGTGGTTATTTATAGGGGTTCAGGGTAGTGAGCATCGAGGGTGGTTATTTATAAGTGGTGTGGGCTTATTTCCGGTCAACCTTTGACATTCATGTTGTTCATATACAGATCGACAAGGGAAAGGAGGTGGTGACGCCGGCAGAGAAGGGAAAGGAGGTGCTGACGCCGACAGAGAAGGGCAAGGAGGTGGTGACGTCGGCAGACAAAGGCAGGAGGAGGTGCATCCGGAGGAGGTGGTGGAGGTCATGGGCGACGATGTGCCGGAGGCCACACTAGCCAAGCGCCGAAACTACGGGCACTACACTCCTGAGATTAGTCCAAACTCGTTCTGCAAGGTCGTCAATGCGGCGAAGTTGGAGTCCCTTCAATTGCCCCAGGAGTTCACGAAGCACTTTCCGTCCGTGCCGATGGAGTTCAGGCTGAAGACCAACACCGGCTGCGGATGGAGGGTGACTGTCTGCCTGGTGAACGGCAGGGTCAACCTCGATCAGGGTTTGGCAGCCTTCGCCATAGTCCACAAGATCGGCTACATGATGACGTTCAAGTTGCTCACTCCCAACACTCTCAAGACTCAAGGTCATCTTGTTCAACCATGATGGCCTTGAGATGGTTAACACGTGCGGGAAGCACGACGATGCCTATGTCCTGAATGTCTAGGCGCTCCCGGGAGGTTTATTGAAGTACTTTGTTTAAGTAGCTTCGTTGGATGAGAACTTGTGTTAAACTTGGATAATCTCGTACTATGTTATTTGCTTATGTGTTGTCTGGCTAGTGTGCTGGTAATCTCACCATCACCTCGATGAAGAGGTTATCAGACTACATGTGATACATGTAACCAAACACACTATCTTGCGTTTCCGGATGGCTAAGCAAGCAACCAAACAAAGGGCGGATGTTGGTTTTTCGCGTGTATACGTCCAATCAGGCAGAGTTAGGAAGGCTATGCAATGCAGCTTCGAAGTCGGATGACAACTAAACACGCCCTAGAGTCTCTACATCCTCCTATTCATAACCAGGAAATATGCCTACACACGAAAGGTCATATCAGCGCACCGAACCAAATTTCAAGAAAAAAAGAACAACATGGGAATAATTACCTTGAGCTGCCTTCTCCAATGACATGCAAAGTTGCTGCAACGCCTCCAATGATTCAGCAAGGTCCTTGCTCTTTTGAGCCAAGGTCACCGATCATAAAAGCTCTTAGAAGCAGTTTTCAAGGATTTTTTGCAAGGACACATTCCGCTCCGTAACTGCAATTGCTCACGCTCAAGCTGTTTCTTTACATCCTCATGGACCTTAGGCAGTTCTACGGTGCCGACCTCAGCCTCCTGAATTCTCCTTTGCACTACATCTCTCTCTGTCTCGGTCTCGTCAACACGAGCCTTCAGCAAGACAGACTCCTTTGCTAAGAACACTTTTGCTTCGGTACACCCTCCTAAACACAACGACGGCTGAGATTAGCCCATACCTCTTCATAACCGGGGGCACGATGGTCTTTGTTTGGAAAAAAAAACCGCGCCGCGCTCGCGTCGTCCACGTCGGCCCCGTAGCGGGATCACCCCGTAAGAACGACGTGGCGCGACGGGCCACGTCACGACGGTCAAGGGCGTCGCCGCGCGCGGGTTGACCCCATCCAGAGAGGGGCTCGCGCGACGGTTTGCGGGACTGCCGCGCCATTAATTCCGCGTCTCGTCGCTGGCGCCGCCTCGCTACCCCCGCCGTCTACCGGGGTTAATGGCACCCGCCGTCCACCGGGGTTAATACACCCGCCCCAACCACCGCGGTAAATGCCACCCACCCCCTCCCCGCCTGCCCCGCCCCCTCCCCTCCCGTCGCCGCGACGTTAAATAGCCAGCCCTCCTCGCCCCGCGCTTAACCAGATCCGTCGACGCCCCCCTCCCCACCCCATCCACCCCCGAGACCCCCTCCCGGTCACCCCTCCTCCCCGGCGACGATGTCACGTGGCGGCGGCAGCGGCGGGTCCTGGCCGGCCCACATCACGGTGCCCGACGCGGATGACCTCTTCCGCTACCGCATCCTGGTCCCGCCGGCGGCCCGTCTCCCCGGTGGATGGACCGGCTTCCACGTCAGCGAGGACGGCTACTGCGTGCCAGGCCCCGCCCCGCCCGGCTCGCACGGCGGTCCTAGCCGCTGGAACGCCCGCGGCCGCCACGAGTTTTGGGCCGGCCGCAACTTCCAAGACGTCCTCCGCGAGGCGCGCCGCAACGACGCTCGGCGCCGCGGCAACGACGATCGCCATCGCCGGACGACGCCACCTCCCCCACCCAACCCTCCTGCGCCGGCCCAGATCCCGGCCAAGATCCCGCCGGAGGTGGCGGCTTTGTCCGAGGCCGGCGACCCCGAGGACTCGCCGGGGCTCATCTGGGCTATCCGCGAGTCGGTGACCGCGCCCGGCTGGGTTCCGCCTCGTGCGCCCGGTGACCCTGACGACACCCCTGGCTTCACGGAGGCCATCCGGCTGTCTACGCTGGCGTCGGCGGACGGCAACGGAGGCGGCTACGGCGGCGGCAACGGCGGCTACGGCGGGTACGGTGGCTACGGCGGTGGAGGTGGCGGCCCCAGCGGGCACGGTGGTGGAGGCGGCTGGCGTGGCGGTGGAGGCAGTGGCCACGGCGGGCGTGGTGGCCAGGGCGGGCGCGGCGGCCACGGCGGGCAGGACGACGACGACGGCAGTGACGACGGCAGCGTCATGTCATACTCGGCGTTCGACCTCGGCTGCAGCGACGACGACGAGTAGATTAGGACTAGTTCGTTTTTAAAAAAGTTCTTGTTTGTTTAAGTTTGAATTTCATTCACTTCGGTGTAATATATCCTAAAATGAATGAAATTCGTCGGTTTTTAGTTTAAATTTTGTTCAGTTTGGTATAATAATATATTCTAAATTAAAAGAAATTGTTTCTGTAAAAAACGCTTGCCTCACACGTTTCCGCACGGTTTATACGATCTATACACAAAATCGAACATATACATAAACTTGTTGCATCAACTTTATTTGACAAATACATTAAAATTCTATTACACATTGGATTAGTACTAAAAATTATATTACACATGCTGGCGTTTTTCGGACGAGGGTGGGCTAGCGAGCAGAGGGGATGGGTGCAAGGTGCGTCCAGTGTGGCCGAGATTTTTAACAAAGGTGGCAAGATTTGTCACGTGGGGGCGTTTTTCGGGCATTTTAGCTGGAAAAAATGCAGAAAAATCATAACTGGTCGGAACGGGATTGAAATTTTGTGGGGCACTTGGTGTTTACATTTGAGGTGTGCATGCCAAGTTTGAACGATTTTTAACAAAGGTAGCAAGATTTGTCACGTGCGGGCGTTTTTCAGGCATTTTAGACGGAAAAAAATGCAGAAAAATCATAACTGGTCGGAACGGATTGAAATTTTGCGTGTGTGGTTTGCATGTAGTACGTAGGCACTACAAAAAATTTGAGATCATTCCGAGGCTCTGAAGATGCATTTGCTTCACAAAGTGAAGGGCGTGGGAGAAAGGTTCCGGTGTACAACACGGGTTGATCGGTCCGAGTGCACGGTGATGCAATAAGGTTTGCATGATGGTATATGATCTTAGTAAGGCTTTCCCTAGCATGTTTGAGTTTTAATCGAGCAGTCGCTACCCCAACGTGTCAACGTCTTGCAGGGGGGGTAGACGGTCGGGGGCCATTTACTGGGATTTTTCAAAAAAAAAGAAAAGAAAATGTAAGTGGTGCAGAAATTGGATATAATTGCGCATGTGTTTCTGTTTTGATGGTGTGAGTGTGTAAAAAAAGATGGGGTTCTTTCTTGATTGTCGAAAAATCGAGGTGCTCCTTGACGGAGCCTTCCGGGCTAGTCTGGGAGCCCCGTTTTAGAGAAGTCGATTTTACGACCAACTCGGAACGAGCTGAAATTTTGTGGGGCACTTGGTGTTGACATTTGAGGTCTGCATGCCAAGTTTGAACGATTTTTAACAAAGGTAGCAAGATTTGTCACGTGCGGGCGTTTTTCGGGCATTTTAGACGGAAAAAAATGCAGAAAAATCATAACTGGTCGGAACGGATTGAAATTTTGCGTGTGTGGTTTGCATGTAGTACGTAGGCACTACAAAAAATTTGAGATCATTCCGACGCTCTGAAGATGCAGTTGCTTCACAAAGTGGGGGCCATTTACTGGGATCTTTCTAAAAATAATAATGATTAGTAATATAATAAATTATCTTATTTAATTTCTAATTAAAAAGGGGTTGACGACGCGGCCTTATTAAATATTTAAAAATGACGTCGGCGATAACGACGCGACCGACATGCGTGGTGTAGTTTCCATATCGCGTCGCGTGGGCCCCACTTTCCTTATCACGTCGCGCACGGCGCCCCCCACCCCCGCCTCTCATATAATCCAATCTCGGCCGACACCCCGCCCTAGACGCCCTGATAACGACGCCGGCGCCAGTTGCTCACATCCCGCCGTCGCCAGCCCGAGCACGGCACCCACGTGACGGTGCCAACCGTGCCGTGCGACGTCGACAGCGCCGGCCGTGGCGTCACGTCGACCGCGACGTGCGATGTCAACCGTGACGCGCGATGTCGACCGGGACATTTGACGTCGACCGGGGAGGGGTGCGCGGGGCGGCCGTGCCGTGATCAAGAGGTAAAAAAACTGTCCACTCTATATTTATTACTGAAATTGTATGAACTATTATAAATTTCTAATATAATTTTATTATTTTAGTATGGATGAACACAATGAAATATGTTATTCTGTTGAGAAGTGGTGCTCTCTAGTAGATCAGTTCAATCCGAAACAACGTTTGCGACTTGGTGGTACTAGTTTGCAAAACATGTTGCGTATTCCTAGTGTGCTAATGAGGAAGAACCTACTTCAAACTTTGATTACAACATATGACCTGACTAAAAAAAGGTTTGTTTTACAACCTAAAAAAGTTGAGTTGACTGTACGGTCCGCTGATGTGTTTCACATTTACGGATTAAAAAATAAAGGTAAAGATGTGATGAAACTATTAGCATCAGTAGTAGAGGGATCAAAAGGGAGTGTACCATCTCGATTCTTGGATAAGAATACTGATGAACTAGTCATAGACGAGTTAATCGATCACATTGTTAAGTCTGGATCATATGATGATGATTTTGTGAGGAGGGCCATACTAGTTCTTATTGGCACCGTCATAGCACCACACTCCACGAAGTTGTTCCTCGTCAGTATTATAAATTGGTGGAGGATGTGGACGCCATCAAGTTATATAACTGGAACGCGTTCATGTTACACGTGTGCATTGATGGAATATCAAAGACAATTAAAAATCAGCGCAAATTCAGATGGCCGGTCGGCAACTTATCCCTCATTCAGGTATTTTGATAGTGCATGTTTAATAAAGTTTTATAAACTTGTAATATTGCTAATCAATTTTGTGCATGCAGTACTTCTATTGGGAAAAAGTGTAGCCGGCATCTATAGACGAACCTTTCTCATGTGATTATCCACTAATGCTTAATTGGCCAGAACTTAAGGCCAAGAAGTGTGACGACTACGACTCAGTACACGGGCGTGGCCATGGCAAGGTAATAATTTATGATTTCTTGTGAATTTATTTCATTTGTTAATGCTTACATGTTATTGAAATTATTAATTGATTGTCTTTGAGCATTATGCAGTTAGATGATTTAATTGGGGAAGATCACAGACAAACCAAGCTGGCGGAAGAAGGAACACTTCCGGAGGTGGACACAGAGACAGAGACTTCAAAACGCAATGGAGGTGCAAGTGGAGTCATCTCTGTCATGAAAAAAATTCAAAAGGACATTCTTACCCTTCCCACGAAATGTGCCGAGGTAAATATTGCATCATCACCCTTAGTAATTGCACGAGCTTATGTACTAAAAGTGTTGCATTTGTTCTTTCAGATCGTCATAGAGAGGCTAAAGAAGGAAGGTTTGGTATACAAACCTTTGTATAATGGCATCAATCCCGACGAGAATGGAGTGGATGAAAGTGAGTATTGGACGAGAAAAAGTACGCTTCCAAATATTTTCAAGAAGTTCAGTCAACACCGGCGGGTCGTGAGGCATCTTCCACGAACACCGGAGGATCAGTGAGGATTGTGCCTACTGATAAAGAGTCGGTTCATGGATCGGGGAAGGGTACCCCTAATGATTCTTTCATTGTTACGAACAACGTTTCACCTATGAGATCGTCATCATCGCTACCAACAAGTATCTTTCCTAAGGTTAACTGAACCCCGGAAAATGGGGGCTATTTATTAATGGATAATTTTAACAATGACGTATCTCCAACGGGTTCTGTGAATAGTATTCACAATTTGGATGAGGGTCCAAAAGATGGAAAGCGGGTGCGCAAAGCTTCGAGATATTTGTCGTTTCCTTACGAACAAATGGATGGCCCAAAACGTGCAAAGAAATGTAAGTATTACTCAAAAACTTGTACAATTGTTATTATACGTGATTGTAATTACATTATTTTGCAGCTTTGTTTGGAAATTATGCGGTTGTAGTTAATACGGAGTACATCGATCCGGAGCACGTAGAAGTTGCAAGTGTTTATATTAACACTCTCATGCAAAATGATAACCATAAGAAAGATACGGTGGTTAGGGTCCCCCCACCAGATGGAGATATTTGTACCGCGGAAATGCTTGCAGACATCATACAAAAGAAGTATTTGTGTGGCGCTGTAAGTACTAGTACTTATAATTATTATTTTCATAATTAATTGCGTATGACCATGCATATGTAATTTAATATTGCTATTGTTATTACAGGTCATAAATGCTTATTGCAAACATATTCAAAAGCGTTCCCCTCTTCCCGATCGTTATATATTATCGACATGGGTGTCGCAATGGGTTTTAGAATGAGCTGCTGGTCATGTGAAAGGGAGAAAGAAGAAGTCGGAACTTTTACAAAATAGATCAATAATTATCTCTAGAGTGATGGACGAGTATTTCAGCACAGACAAGGTATTGTTTTTCAAATAAAGTTAGTACCTTATGTACAAAGTTAATAAAAAAAATTATGTAGGCTTATTTTCCAATGAACGTGAATGGTAATCACTGGATAACTGATCTGATGCATAACATTAAGAAGGAGTTTCAAGTTCTTGATTCACTTGGTCCAATTGACAACAATATTCTTAGAACCGTCCGTACTCTGGTATGTTTTCATTTAATACGTACATAGTTTTAACCTTGTTCGAACATGCATCATTAAAGCTAACAAAAATTATTTTTTGCAGAGAGCAGAAATTGCTAAAGATATTACAGAGGCCAACAAATACGGAGAAACCCAATTTCCTGATGTCACTGCATGGCCCGTTATGGAGTATCATATTCCAAGACAAACTGATGGGTAAATCATGATTTCAATTATAATATGTCAAACAGTTTGTATCAATAGCTAACGTAAGGATATTTTTTTTCAGAGTTTCGTGTGCATTGTTCGTAGTGAGATGTGTCGAACACTGGGATGGAGACAAGTGGACATCTGAAATTGATTAGCAGAAAATAACTGATTCAAGGAGTTATATTGTTGCAGTACTTATCTTTTCAGAGGCCAACACACTTGTTAAAGTGAAGCACAAAGTACTGAGGCTTATTTCGCAAGATACGGCAGGGTTTTTGTCCCGTAGAAGGTTTCCCTCATATGTTCCGTGCTTATTCTGTTATTGTAATTATACTACATACGTTCAAATACTTTTTCTTTTCTATAACACTATTCAAATGATTATGGAGTGCGTCGGCATTAAATATGATTTTCGCAACAATACATTATAGCAGTCTAGCGTCGCGCCCCGCACGTGTCTCGCCCCCGCGCGAGCGCGTCTCCTCGCCCCCTCTCACCCCGCGCGCCGCAAAGGCATGTCTCGCCCCCCGCGACCGCGCCGCACCGCACCGCCACGACTCGGCCCGCAACGTCTCGCGACGCTCGCGCGGTCCATGTCGATCCGCGCCGGCATTGTCGCGGCTGGGGGTGAAAAAAAAAAGAATCGAATTGGCGTCGTTCGCGTCGTTGTACCTAGGACGCGCGGGGCTAATGAAACAGCACAAAGCAACCGCAGCCAAACATTAACAGCACATACACTAATAATAAAACTGACAACTTAATTAATTTTATAAAATTTATCATCTCTTACATCACAAAAATAAAATATTTTGAGTACAACGAAATTTATTTTGATGTATCATAATGTCTTCTTTCAACAAATAAAGTAGCATGTCTACAGTTCATACATGCATAATAAATATAAAATATTTGTTAAACAATTAAGTTAATAAATCTAAATCATTTTAAAAAGAATGTCTACCGTTTATACCTTTTACTGCATGTTGCCTTGTTATGACCTGGAAGGCGACATAGGCTGCACAAAGGACCGCTTGCTTTCTCGCTAAAATCTTTTGGTCTACCATTTTTCGTAACTTCTGGACCTCCTTTTTTAGGTGCACCCTTCGTCTTTATATTCGCAGGATCACCAATAGTAGGTGCACTTACTTCAGCTGCAGTTGCCATCACCCTTTTATACCTTCTCTACCCTATAAGTTCCTCCATTGGGATCTTTTTTTGCAATATTATATTATCCAGACACTTCATCAACTCATCGAACAAGAAGGTATCATTTGATGCAACATGGAAAACTTGTGCGCCTTTTATGCTTAGCCTACTGTACCGAGAACGTTGTTCTGCCCCTGCCCAACCCCAGCCAAACAAATCACTCTTGCGCTGCGCAGGCAATCCATGTCTCGCGTGTTTGGTCAACCGACGGAGTACACAACAATTTGGAATTTCAGACAATTTAAGAACATTCGCCAAGACAAACAAAATATGTTTGCAAGGCAGCCCTTTTCGAACCATCCTTCCGCAACTACATGATATTGTATCTTCTGAGTTACTTGGTTCATGTATAACATCATACCTGAAGTTGTGATTATTCTGCCATGTCACAATATAGGTACGGCGCTGAACTCCCTCCAGCGTCTCAAATAACTCCAATTCTGCGAGCGTTAAAAGATCTTTTTACAAAATATAGAAATTAGGAGGAGTGAAAACAAGAGCAGCATGATACTCAATAGCCTTATATGCAGTAATCGATGGTGGAAGTGACTGATTAGCAATGCAATCATCTTCCGCCTCGTTCTCACGTAAGCGATCTATGTAGTTCTCATAATGCACTACGAGATCAACAATTGTCATACCATAGTCCAGATGGAGATGCAGGGAGGAGTTCAGACTTTCACTCCTCTGATTACTACGCATACCAAGGAAGAATCCACCTGAAAGATATGAAGCTGCCCACAGTGTCTTTTTCCTGTACATCCTGTTAAGCCACTCTGCAATTTTAGGTGTCTGCCACTTCACAACAAAAGTGGTCCATCTCTTCTCAAAGTTGTCTGGCGTGGTCGCGTAGTAAATCAACGATTTGAAATCAGCAAATGATTTGTGATAAAGATGCCTCTGCATGTTTTTCTCCACATGCCATGAACACACACGATGGAAGATATCTGGAAGGACAGTACGTATCGCTCGGATCATTGCAGCGTCTCCGTCTGTGATTACTGATTTCGGTTTCACCTGACAATTTGCTTTCATGAAACTCTGTAGCAGTCACACATAGGTGTCTTCCGTCTCATCCGACACAATGGCGCAAGCAAACACTGTGGTGCAACGATGGTTGTTAACACCGACAAAACACCGACAAATGGGATGAACGGCATACCGTATATGTTCATCTTATACGTGCTATCAAAAACAAGCACGTCTCCATAATCCTGATAGTCCCGCCTAGAATGTGCATCACACCACAACATACTCTTTAATCTCTCCTCTGCATCTAGCACATACTCAAAAAAGAAGTCCGGGTCTTTCTCCTTTCTACTCTTCATTATGCCGACCGCCGTCTCAGCATCATCTTTTGCAAGAAGCTTCCTTTTCTCTCTACAGCAAAGATTATACACATCACGTCTCACAAGTCCGCATTTATCATACGAACCGTACCTGCTGATAAAATTGTCAACAATGATGTGCTTATGGATCCCCTTCCCCGATAGCGCTAAAATCTCTGCCTTCTGGAAGTCATCTATCCGTCTATGTGACCACAAAAATGGAACCTCATCGGGTCGAGCGAGGTCATGGTTGTGCTCATCCTCAAATGCCGCGACAAACCAAAGTCCACGAAATCTATCCAGCTTCACCACCATGTGGGTACCGCACCCGCAACGAGTCTCGTTTCTTAGCCTGCGGGTGCGGCCCTCCATGGTTATGTATTTCCTCTGCCGTTTCCCCGCCCTGAAGCAAACAAACCGCCTAAACCTTATAATTCCAGAAAGACCTTTTCCTCGTTTCACCTTCTCTTTTCTGACGCCGAACCCACGCTCTTTAGCATGACTGTTGTAGAACATGTAAGCATCCCCTTCTGAGAGAAATGTCATATCCATAATCTTACAATGTGTCTCCAACATCTTTTCCATCTTCTGAGTCTCCTCAATGTCAATCTCTACCTCACCGTCATCATCGATACGATCATCTATGCCATCCTATAGAAAAACACAATAAACATGTCAGTTATGCCCTATCATGATCAAGTTTACTGTATTAGAAACCCTACAAAAATAATTGAATGTACCTGATTTAAGTTATCAGAGAATGATTCCTCAATAGAATTTTGCGATTTCTCAACATCCACATCTTCCTGATGCAGTAAACACACACATTCAATCAACATTGAATTTTGCAAACTTAAAGAAGCTCCTAAATATATGTCACTTACATTTTCACTGTATGCGCCATTTTCATTAATTTCAAAATCCTCTGAAGGTAAATTATCATATGAAGACCATGATTCATTCGCGCTATCGTAATCTTCATCATTAATAGAACTGTCATCATTTGCATCGACAGTATCTATATCAACCCTCGAATAACCAGTTTCCTCCTCCATTCAAACAAACCTCCGTACGAAAACTGCACAACAATAACATTATTTCTTGAGCTCAAAAACTTCATCGATAATAAAACTATTATTTTTGGCTTATTTTTCAGTTTTTTTCGACGGTTTAGGTTGCAAACCTTCGATGACGGCGGCGGTGCTGACTCCGGTGGTGTTAACGACGATGATGCGATCGGGGACGTCACCGGCGGCAGGTGTGATCGGGGACGTGTCCGGCGGCCCGGGTGATCGGGGACGTGGGTGGCGGCAGGGGGTAATCGGGGGGGGGGGGGGGTTGCAGTGGTGGGCGGGGGCAGGGGGTGATCGGGGGCGTCGCCGGCGGCAGGATGACCGGGGACGTGGGCGGCAGCAGTAGTTATCGGGGGACGTCGCCGGCGGCAAGGGTGATCGGGGGCGGGGCGGCGTCGAC
This sequence comes from Bromus sterilis, assembly GCA_950022295.1. Classification (NCBI taxonomy): domain Eukaryota; kingdom Viridiplantae; phylum Streptophyta; class Magnoliopsida; order Poales; family Poaceae; genus Bromus; species Bromus sterilis. The sequence continues at coordinate 439,245,771 of OX465595.1, forward strand.
GGTGGGGCAGAACAGATTAGGTCATGCGCGACGGTCAACTGGGTCGGGGGGCGCGTGCGTGACGGGGCAGCATGCACGACGTGGTGTGTCGACCTCACAACTGACGTGGCGACGCGGGGGCGGGGCGGGCCGACATGGCGACATACGTATACGGTCTAAGAATACGTTCCATGTGAAATGACCGCGCTGCCCTTCTACGTTTCGTGGGGGGGGTGTACCGAAGCGGGGCTCAGCTAAGAAAAGCTCTTTTGTCCAAGTAGATGCGGGAACAAAATTTATATCTAAATACCTGTGCGTTGCAATGGGAAAATAAAATCTTATATGGTTTTAGCTCAGTAATTAGATTTAAAACAATGTCCATATACATCTATGCAACGCTGGAGCTAACAACGGCTACCATCAAACATATGATAATGATGTGTATAAGGTCAAATGAACAAACCACAACCACTTTCCTTGGTCATGAAAAATTTCAAGGTATATTTAAGAGAAGTGATCGGGCCTAGATGCAAATCATGCATTAGAAAGAAAAAGAAGGTGTAGTTCACTAATCCAGTTCACAGGTATCCTAAAACATTGGTCAACTGGATGATATAATTAACTTCTAAAATCATTGACAAACATGCATGTACCCATTAGCTCATGAAAGGCAAAAAAAAAATAACACAAACTCTTCATGATCCTACATGCATATTAGCATGCTTTATCTATATTTGTAATTTTCTTAGTCACACTTTATCTATGTATCTTTTGATTGTGTATTTGTGTTTCATACTTTATCTATATAGCGGGATTGAAGCTTGTTTCGGGATGCATATTAGCATGCCAAACTATAAAATTACCTTTAATTAAAGAAAACTATAAAATGAACGATCAAATAAGTAGTTGAAGTGGAAACTTGCAAAAATTTGCTAGTTGTAATTGTTGACTTCCTTATCTACTTGCTTCCATGATCATGTATCTATAAAATTATTAGCTCAATTAACATCGTTATATTTCAAGCAAAATGAACATAATAATTGGTATGCCAAATTTACCAACAATTTTCTAATACATGTTGGGAGATTTTGGTTATAACAATGGTTGTGCAAATCATTTATTTATGGGTGTGAAAATAAGATGAAGCTGGATATAAAAAGTCAATAGGAGTAGATGTAGCACTGACAAGAGAGAAAATATATGAAGAAGGCAATTAGGTAGCTAGTTTAAGGACCCTACATGTTGGTGTACACAAAGATCTTAGCGTCAGCCTTGGTAATGTCGTATGCATGTACATGTAATGGTGATCGACCTTGTTAGGAGTTACAGCCTGCCTTGGTAATATATACTTGTTGTTGAACAATTCTTATTTCAGTGAGATTGACTCATCAAAGACAATCGTCCGCTGGGTGAATAAGGCATCACATCACCCTCTTCTGCAGCCACGAATGCCTCACCACCAAGTGCAGAGACATTCAACTAAATGCAACTCCAACGCGCGGGTGCAAATCCTACGTTTTAGTTTGTTTGGGTCCAAGCGAATAAAAATATTGGTAAATTGCGCTGGTACATTTTTATTGTGTGTAAGTATCTATTCGTTTTGTGTCCATTTAGACCCATTTTCGGTGCATTTTTTGGGCCAGCTTTTCATTTAAAACGGACAAAAAACGGACGCTTTTGCGCGTCCAGACGCGCCTGCCACATGCAGGGATGGCCCAACTGATACAAAATAAATCCATTCCTCTCTCTCCACTCACCCCACTTACCGCTCGCCGCCCCGCCCCTCGCGGCCTCGCCGGCGAGTTTTCTTTTTAAATAATACGATTTTTAATAACAAAATCAGTAATAGCACGCGATTTGAAAATATAAAAAAACTAGTGCGCTGTCGGCATTACTAAAGCCGAAACCAGCCGATTCGGCCGTAGTAGGGACGAAACAGTGTGTTTCGGCCCGGCCAGTGACGAAACAAGCAGTCGGCACCAGCTCCGCCGATCTGCATGGTTTGGGGTGCGGCTGCGGAGCGGGCCCCATCGTTTCGGCCCGGGTACGGCCGAAACAGCCTGGATAAGGCCGAAACCGGCCGCTGCCTCCCTCCTCCTTTCTTCTTCCTCTAGCTCCTTTCTTCTTACCGAGCTCTCTCTCTCCTTCATCTTTCCCCTCTCCGTGATCTCTCATAATAGCCAATAAAAATCGGATTTTTTTAGTGGAATACATAGAGGAGGCTGTAAGCATCAAGGATCTGGTCATGGGATAGCTTTTGGTGGCGTTTTGGGTGAGGGGGTGGAGCTTTTTTTTTGCAACAATGGTGGACAATAGTGGTGTGTGTTGGTGTTGTGAGGGTAGGAGAAGCGGTGCTGCGATGGTGGTGGTGCTCTTTTGAAGTCCGGCAGCGAGAAAAAAGTGTTCGCACGCATCAAGGGTAATCCCTAGTTTTTCTGTAATTTTACATACGCGTACATGGTAATATATTTAGATACATTTTATAGATGTAGCATATATTATTGCAGATGATATAGATAAATTTTTGCTGAAATGTTTAGTATATATTTAGATAAATTTAGTTGGCTCATTTAGTATGTTTACATATATTTTAGGCGGTATAAATTTTAGGTAGTTAAATAAAATTTATTAGATGCGAGACATTTTATTTTAAGAGGTATAAATTTTTAGGCTCATTTAGTATGTATATATGTAGTATTTAATGATGGAATATATATATTTTTTAGGTGAGGAGTCATGTCTGAATTTGTAAATGTTGGTGTTTACTATGGTTCTGGTACTGTCCGTGCAAATGAGTCGGGTGTTGATCTCAGTGAATTTCAGCACGTGGTGATACCGTTGACAGATCCAGAGAAAGTCAGAATTAGTGTGGTTCAGAACTATTTGACGGTGAATTTTGGGTTCGATCCTAATTTGTGGACCGTTAGGATTCAGTCATTATGGACCAAAGACCGTACAAATATTTGTTGGGAGTTGTTACCGCTAGATCGGACAAAACAGTGGTTGTCTTGGCTAGCATCATGCAAACGCCGAGGGACTCAACCCATCGTCCTAGTGTCCTTTGTGCCAAACCAGAATAATTTGGGACAAGATTGCGGCGGTCCTGAGCATTGTCAGAGTAGTGAGGCAACGGGGCAGATGAATGTATCTGGGTCGCAACCTTTTGATCAGTGCGGCTATGAAACACATACCACAGGACAAAGTAGTCAGTCATCAGAAGCTGTCGATATTGGCGAGGCTGATGGTGATGAGCAGGGGGGAAGAATGCAGGAACAGATGGAGAGGGAAGACGAGGATGGCCTGGCGGTAGATCTAGATTCAGATGAAGATGCTGCTGAACATGATGATGAGGAGGATGATGAAGAGGATGAAGAAGAGGATGATGATGATGAGAATGACGAGGATGTGCCTATTCCAGATTCCTGGAATTTGGACATGTCGACCGTCATGACTGTTAAGGGCGGGATTCCCGGGCGGGATTTCACCCTTGTGTACGAGAGATCAAGAATACTGGTACACTAAAGCCTTTCTTGTTTTCGATGTCACTGTGGAGGAGATGGTGCAGCAAAGGGTCATGAGACAGTTTGGTCGGCGCCAACTGTCGAACCCTCCCCTTAGACTACCCCGCTTGCCACAGGATATCCACAGGTTCGTAAATTCCCTACATTTATTTACACATGCATGCGTAATATATTGTAGTATATAGAAACCTAATTTCCTGCTTTTATTTATACATGTAGGATGAGTCACCAAGCAGAGAGATCGATGACAGTATGGACGCAAACCCTGCAGCCGTACATTGAGGGATGGGTGACTGCCACAACATCAGTATGGCCATCGAATGAGCCATTTGAGGAATGGCGCGCAGATTTTGATGTGTATCTTCAGACGTACATGCGTACAACTCGTCTACGATTGGTGCAGACTTCTCACCCTGAGCAGATGCAACCCCCTTCTGTTGCAGATATGTATCCACTTGAGGCTATTGCGGGAACCAGGCTCTATGCGATAAGTAACAAGCATCTTATTTTTCTTTATGTTAGGTTTGATTGATCAAACTTAACATTATCCATTACAGGCAGAGTTGATAGATGAGATTCAGCGCGACGTGACTGCTTTTACCCCGCAGCCCGAACATGTTCGGTGGTTCAAGCGGCTTGAGGATAAGCTACACAATGTCTACAACGTTCTTACATGTAGCCGCTCTACAGACGTTGTGCCCCGCCGTGAAGATCCTTCGCGCCACTCTTCCCACACTAGGGATTCACAGGTATCGGCCCCGCGTCACTCTATGCATCGTCAGGAACCACGTCCACGTCTTACGCCAGCACAGACTCCCCGACCACCACCCACTAGCCAGCCAGATCTATCCCAGCCTGGTAGTTCATCGTGGCAGTTGCATCGACCTACTTACCATTTAGATCCTTCCCAGCCTGATAGTTCAACGTGGATGCCACAACCAAATTACCCGTATGGGATGCCTCAATACGAGATGCCACAACCAAATTACCAGTATGGGATGCCTCAATACGGGTGGAATCCATCTGCTGCTCCATTAAGTCAAGACATGGGGCTAGGTATGTACTTTTCACTCTTCGTACTTATCAATAGGAAAATAAAAATGTACATAGTATTAACATTGCATCTACAGGGGGGGATGCCGAGTCTTCACATGATACGCATGGCGAGCACGACATGTACGACACTCCACCTCCGCCCGTCACACAGGAGACACAGGCACATGAGGAGGAGCCGTTGCGCGGTCGAGGTTTGCGTGACCACCATGGTCCGAATCGCTGGGAGCCTTCAGGGCGTCGGCAGCGTCCTCCGAGACAGCCGCGATATCGTAATCATACAGACCAGTGAGACATTTATGTATGCGACATTTATGTATCCGACTTATTTATGTATGAGACATTTATGTATCCGACTTATTTATGTATGAGACATTTATGTATCCGACTTATTTATGTATGAGACGTTTATGTATCCGACTTATTTATGTATGCGACTCAGTAATTTTACGAGGGATTCTCAGTCTTAAATTAAATTAAAATACTTAAATTGAAAGTAAGATACAACGTAGTGCTTATCGCTAACAGTACATAAAGTCGTCAACACTTTTTTTTCCACGGTAAGTTTCCGCGCTTGTCTGGCATAAAGTCATCATCACTATCTTCAGCGGGCTTTGCTGATGCATCGCTTGATTTCTTCTTGTTGGATGACACCGATGCAACACTCTTACCTGTTTTTTTTTCCACGGTAAGTTTCCGTGCTTGTCTGGCATAAAGTCATCATCACTATCTTCAGCGGGCTTTGCTGATGCATCGCTTGATTTCTTCTTGTTGGATGACACCGATGCAGCACTCTTACCTGTTTTTTTTCCACGGTAAGTTTCCGTGCTTATCTGGCATAAAGTCATCATCACTATCTTCAGCGGGCTTTGCTGATGCATCGCTTGATTTCTTCTTGTTGGATATCTCTCGGGGAAATGGACGAGGATCGCCCATGACTGCGAAATGAGAAGAGTGAATGAGGAGAAGAGGCAAAGATGAGCTCCTTTTAAAGAACCGACGAGGCCTCAACGCCGAAAGCGTTTCAATACCTGTCTCCTCAGCGCCGAAAGTGTTTCAATCCCTGTCTCCTCAGCGCCGAAAGCGTTTCAATCCCTGTCTCCTCAGTGCCGAAAGCGTTTCAATCCCTGTCTCCTCGGCGCCGAAAGCATTCCAGTCTATGTCTCCTTAGCGCCGAAAGCGTTCCAATCAAACAAAGAAAGGGCTCGTCAGAAAGAAAATATCCACGCTGGACTCAGTAGATTTGTGTCTTTATTTCGCAAGCGGTTGTATCTTTATTTTACTAGTTAAATGTATCTTTAATTCCAATGTAGTTTTTTTAATTGCAATGTACTGGAATAAGTTATCAACTAGCAAAAAGGAAAAAAAAACTTATTCAGGAAGCTTCGGCCTTACCAGGGCCGAAACGGTGGTGCCCAGCGAAATCCCCATACAGGTCGGCCGTGTCGGCGCCGACGGACCTCTTTCGGCCGTGCCGCTGCTGAAACACACTCTTTCGGCCCTACTGAAGCCGAAACAATGGCTTTCGGCCTTGCTACTGCCGAATCGCTTGCTTTCGACCTTAGTAATGCCGACGGCGCACTAGTTTTTTTATATTTCCAAATCGCGTGCTATTACTGATTTTGTTATTAAAAATCGTATTATTAAAAAAAAAATCGCCGGCCAGCGTGCCCGCCACCGGCCGGCCAGCGTACCCGCCGTCGTCTGCTCCGTCCGTCGCCCTCTTCTTCTTCTCCTTCCCCTCCCAGTCACCCTTGTCTTTCTCTTGCGCCTCGTTGCGGCAGTGGCCGTGGTCGCTCTCGTCCATCCTCCTCGTCTCCCTGTATATCGCAGCCAGCGACCGAAACCGCGGCCTCCGCCTAGCGACTCCGCCGATGACGGCCTCCTCGGCTTCTCCTCCTCCGCCACCCTTGGCCGCGCTCGGACTCGCCGCCGTCGTCGCAGCAGCCGCCGCTGAGCTGGATGAGCTTCTCCGCGGCCTCCATCTCCACCGTGGTCGAGGACGCCTCCACCGCCTCCCCCATGGCAGCCCTCCCCGGCCACAAGAAATACAGAGCGCGAGTGGTCGCAAATCGCCGGGGCGGGCGACGACCGGACTGGGCCGAGCGCGTGCCTTCGTACCGGGAATGGGATGACGCGCGGAGGAGGATGTGCTAGGGAATGACAGTGTGCCCAGCCCCGCCTCGCCCAGCCCCTCACCGGCCAGCGGGCGCGCAGGCTCGCCGCCGCGCCTGCCCGCCACCGGCCAGAGGGCGCGGCCTCGCCGCCCCGCCCCGCCTGCCTGCCACCGGCCTCGTGGCCTCGCTGCTCCGACGCAAGCGGTGGCGAGCAGGAGCGCCTGCTCCGGCGCGAGGGTGTTGGACGCATTTTTTCGCGTTAGCTTTCCGTGCATTTGCGTGCTGTTCGCCTCTATCCACGGACAGCGGACAGCGCGATTTGCATCCGTCGGTTGGAGTTGCCCTAAGGCCGAGGTGGTGCTCAAGAAGAGTATGCTGGCGATTGAGTTCTGCAGGAGCAAAAAGAACAACGACGCGTTGGAGCTGTCATGTGAGTGTTGGCTGTCTCCTCCTCAAGCTGGCATGTGAGCGGTAGCGATGGCCTCGATGGCAAGAATTTGAAAGGACGCCAAAAGCTGGCACATGATCAAAGTGAGAGGCTGCGCGTATGGTCATCTTCCTTCACTGGCGTGGCCGGAGCTGAACGCACCCTCCTCCTGAGAGATGGTGGTGGCGGCGGTGGTTGCGGTGGTGGTGACATCGGTGGCGGCGGCCCCTTCTCCTCCTGAGAGATAAGTGGCCTGTTCAGGTCGTTCTGACCTGCCTGCGTCGGCCCAGCGTGTGTGTCATCCCTCGTCCAGAAGAGCGGCAGAAAGAGGAAAAGAAGGGAGCAACCAAAGCCGCAAACGCTTTGGACCTGCACGTTCGTTTTTCAGAGTTTTCATAATTGAACCAGAATTTGATAGAGACCAAACTGAGGGTGGAATTTGTTAGTAGTCACTTACCATATCACAGTAATCTCTTGGCTGATAAACATCACGAGCGATCCACATGCCATAGTGGACTAGGCTCACTGTTGTCGACACAAAGTCTGGTAGGAAATCTCGTCTCTTCTCCAGCTGAAAGATTTGATTCAGACATGCAGGAAATTTTCCACACTGAAGTATGCAACAGTAACTAGGAATTGATTCTGTAGGCATGATCTTACCACAAACAGGGCAAGTACGAGTGATGCGCACGCGGAGGCCAGTCCAGCCAGGGTACACATCAGCTTGACGACTAAGGTCCACTCGGTCAGAACTCCGAGAAGTGCAGTTACAAGCAGGTACAGCACGGCCGCAATAACCCACTTCTCGAGCGTAATCCATCCATGGGTTCCGTTCATGTACCACAGGAACAAAAGCACATAAATCAAGTAGAGCCCAGTACCGACCCCATTCAGCCATACGGACTCATTGACCTTTCCACCATTGTCCATCCAGGAAAACAAAAGCCAGCAGGCGTAGCTAAGCAAGGAAGCCACAAATGGCTCGCCTCGCGTGCCGCCGTGACTTCATCGTCCACGCTTTTAGGAATGTGTTAAACCTGCGAAGAATGAACGATCGATATGATTAGGTACTAGCAAACTAAGACTTGTGTTTTCCTTCACTCCAAATTAACTAACATCTTAGCTTTGCTCTAGGTGAAATTTCGTTGAGTTTGAACATGTTTATAGAAAAGTGTGTTAATATTTATAATACTACAAAAAAAATTATATCAAACCTAATTAAACTAATTTGGTGTTCAAGAAGCTGACGTATTTTTTCCATATGCAAATTACATCTTTATAAAGTTATGCAAACAATTGGTAATACATATATATACACATGAAGCGCACATATAACAACAAGAGGTACTAAAAGTACAAAATAGAACACTAAGAGTGAAATAAATTAAAGATAACTTGTCATGTATGCTTACTTAACTGCACATAATCGCAAACCATTAATTTGTACTCTCTCCTTTTATCAATATAAGACGTTTTGGCAAGCTAATTTAGCCAGATAAAACGTCTTATATTAATGAACAGAGGAAGTACATAATAACCTGTCCATCATGCTCACATAGGTCCAATCTCTCCATAACAGGGCCTACTTGGACCATTTCGCTCGTGTGCACGCTAAGTCAGCCTCAAATTATGAAAAACTCTGCACGTACATTTCCCTCTCATCTCAAGCTAGCTTTGTGCTCATGGCAATGTTTCTAAGACGGTAAGGCGAGGCAAGGCGCTGCGGGGTTCTCACCACTTAAGCGCTAAGGCATAAGGGAAGGTGGACGCCTTAGAGAGTTCTAAGCAACAGAATAGAGTAGAATTTGGTAGGCAGTTGACTCCTTGTTGTTGCCTATTGCTGGTTCCTGTTGTACTGGAGAGGAGGAGGATGAGGAGCTGCTCGAGAAGAGGAGGGGGAGGAGCTGCCGGAGAGGATCTGCTGCAGAGAAGGGAGCAGATCTTCTGGAGAGGAGCCACTGGAGAGAAGGAGGTGCGTGTGGATTGGATTGGGGGCTGTTTCTCTCCCTCTCTCTCTCTCTCCCCCCCCCCCCCCCCCCCCTCTTACCTGTTGGCGCCAACAGCATCTCTGTTTCCCGCCTAAAACTGCTCCCTGCCTGCCTGGCAAAGACAAGGCGTCCAATATGGACTAAGGCGCCAACCTGGACCCCTTAGCAGACGCTTTAGACGCCTTAAAGCTTAAGGCGGACGCCTTACTCCGGTCCTAAGGCAAGGTGGACGCCTTGAGCTTCCAGGGCGCCCTGACGCCAGCGACGCCTTACGGACGCCTTAAAAACAATGGCTCGTGGTTCACCAAATTGATGTACTTTCAACCCTAGAAAATTCCCCTAGCATTCCTATCATATTCCTCTACGGTGGCCCATCTTTACCAAAATTCATTTGAGTTGGGTCTTTGATCCGACTTTGAACTCTCGATGGGTGGTATCTTAAGTAGTTTTGTGGTGTCCGCTCACCCCAAAGTCGGTGGCATTCCAGTTTTGATCGAGACCTTATATTTGAACATAACCAACCTTATTCCTCGACCTTAGCACGGGCACAGCAGACAGCATGTAGCTAAGGCTCTAGCTCTAGTTGCCAATTTCCACGCGGTTACCAACCCTCGCGGATCGTTGACATCCAGTACCGCTTAGGTCTACATGAAGAAGAGGAAGTCGACATGATTTTTGAAGAAATGTTCCCGGATGAAATCCCTTAGGAGGCCGAATTTATGTCGCTAGCTCGGGTTTACACTGCAAAGCCATTTAGTAGGGTCTCCTTTGGTCGTATGTGTATTGCATGGAGCTTAGCGCAAGGAGTGAAATTTCAGGGGTTGTGAGAGAATATGTTCATGCTAATGGTAAAGTGTGTGGGGACCAGCGTTTTGATTACCGATCGAAATTTCGCGATTTCGAGCGGTTACCGCTTATTTCGTCCCCCCTGGGTAAACGGTCCGACCGAGCAAAAAATTCCGATTTGTTTGAAATTTTTGAATTCAAACACTTACCATATACTTATAAATGTAACATCTCATTATAACATCAGAACTTTGTGTAGCATAGTGGCAAAGCATCCCTTTCGTCTATTGCGCGGCGTGGGTTCGATTTTGGCTGCCCGCTTTTTAATTTGTTTTTTTGAGGATACAAAGGTTCAAAAACTTTTTGGTATTTATGGGAACAACGGAGGATCGAACCCGTGACCCTTCGGCCTCGCAAGGTTATAGGTGAACAGCCACTATGGTAAAGGCAGGCATTGGTACTTCATAGTGTTAAAACATATGTATATTGACATCAAATAAATTTGAATTCAAAATTTGATTTTAAATTTCGTTCGAATTTTTTCGGTATTTCGTGGTTACCGCGGTAATCGTAAATTTCGGTACCCCTCGGTAAAAAAGGTCCACTCGGGATCCAAAATCTTGGTGGGGACTGGAAACGTGTGACCGAGGGAGGCCCTTAGCTCTTCAACAACCATGCCGTATTGATCAAGCCCTATGACTAGTATACCAATTACCAAGCCCGAGGATGTTGAACTAGATTGTATTCTAGTGTGAGTGCAATTTTTAAGTTGTCACCCCTATGAGAGGATGCAAGCCAGATTACATGTGAGGAAGGCGATGGTTATCATAAAAGATTAAAAAACAGCATTGTACTATTATCAGGTGTTATACGAGAAGGTGTTGGGTTTCTGTTTGTCATTGGAATGGTGGGGCATTGCATGAGGAACACAACAATGTCGGACATGATCCAAAGTCTTTCCAATGGGTAAATAGATGTTGACACTGCCCCGAACCCTATGTTTGCATAGGAAACCATCCTAGCTTCAGTGTTGTTCGGGAGATCAAATTAAGATTGAGCAGGGATGGAGACCGTGATGGCCGAGAAGGCTAAGGGAGATTTGCTGGTGTTGATTTCCCCGATGAATAATACTAAAAATGGCTCTGATGAACCTGAACTCCAGGGCTTTGAGCCCAATGAAGATGTGTAATGCATCCTATGGACAAGGAACCCCCCCCCCCTTCAGCTTGGGGGGAGGATCTTGATGGGCATATGGGGGATGGATGGTGAGCCCCTCGATGTGTTCATTGCCGTCGTGCTTACATAGTTCATAGGATTGTGAGTACCATAGGAAGGCCAGAAGAAGCAGTAAATATGTGGAGTCAAGGAAACAAAACTAAACAATATATGTTGTCTCTCTGGAAGGGGCTGACCGGATGCAGTGAAAATGGTATGCTAGAACCGCCGTGGTATGCTAGTATGGTGGTAGTACAATAGTGCGTGCACTTGTGGATGCAATAGAAGCAATGTTGGTTGTATGTGATCTTCTTGTCCGACTAATTTGAACAAAGTGAGGGCATACGAATTGAGGATGAAAATGGGTATGGAGTCGTTTGAGGTTTACCTCTTGTTTTGAAAAGCTCAGTGTGGAAGTGCACTTTCAAGATATCCACCCAAACTGCATTGACGTAGTTGTGAATGTACCGAATAACTCAGAATGGAGGATGGCTTGTTTCTATGGAGAACCGAGGTGGGACAACAAGCTGGAGATGACAACACCCACGGAATCGCCATCTGCAGAGTTTGCTTGCGCCGGCTGCCGCCGTGGTAGCCGATTCGGCAGAGCAGCAACAGGCAGCGCGTCCATGACCACCAGCTGCACCTCTCCCTCCGTGTGCATCAACAGCTCCGAGACGAGTAGCCTCTGCAACTGCTCAAAAAGGCCTTCTATTCCCATCAAGTTGGGCCAGCTAGCCTTTGTGTCGAACACCTGGAGTGCGTCGCGGCCACCTGCCGCCTGCCATCTTCCCCCACCTGATACTCTCCCCTTCCGCCATCACCGAGAGCGCAGAGAGACTTGTCCATCCATCCTGATGGCGAAAGCACCCGCCCGGCCTCTCCTCCGAGACTCCGTGCGTCTCCGACGACGCACACGCACATCGGAGCCGTCCGCCCTTCTCAGAAATCCGTCGAAAGCGTTTACCAATCCAAGGGGAAAACCACGTAGCTACTACACACAGAAGGTGGCGCGGGCGCTTGTCCGGTCCCGAGCAGCCGCGTGTCCTCCGGTCCGGGGATCACCGCGGCGCATGTCTGGCTTCACGGTCGTGTCGTTGCAGAGGCAGAAGATGCTCGCCGCCGGGCGCCGAGGCACCGGGGCTTGCGTGAGGTAATCGTTGGGCCACGAGGGTCACTGTAGCGGCGGCGTGGCGGCGAACCGGTGGTCGCCGCAGCCGAAGAAGGCGGGGTACGCGTGGGCGGGCCGGCGGGGTACCCGGATTGAAAATTTTAGAAAAAAGCTGGGTGTTTTTTCAAAAGTGCCTCCCTCTTATTTGTTCTCTTACCATAATAGTAATTGGGATGGATCTCGTTCAAATGTCCAAACACTCATTTACCATAATCGGCATTTCGATGGATGTCAAAACATTCTTGTGCCATGTTTGAAACTGATTTCGTTCGAACGTCAAAACATTTGTTTACCGTAATCAGGAAAAAAATTCGAATGTCAAAACATTATTTTGCCGTACTTGACACCTGTTTGGTTCGAATGAAATAAACATCTTTTTTATCCTAATCCGGATTTCGTTCGGATGATAACAAATTATGTTATCATACTTGAGACAGATTTCATCAGTTTATTTCGAATCTCAATAAATTGTTTTGCCATTTTCATGGCAGATTTTGTTTAAAATATATATTCTTCTCATATTCAAGATTGATTTCGTTCATGCCGGATTTATTTCGGATGACACGACATTCTCTGGTCATATTCAGGGCGGATGTTGTTCGAATGTCAAAACATTCTTTTGTCATCGACATTGATTTCGTTCAGCAAAACCATTTTTTGGTTGTCAAAACATCCTTTTGTCGTAATCAAGACTGATTTCGTTCGGACATCGAAGCATTCTTTCACCGATCATAATCGAAATCCGTTCGGACATTCTTTCACCATATTTGCGTTCAAAAGCAAATTTAACATTATCTCTCTTTAACATTGTAACATGGTCTCTCTTACCTCCGTTTTTAGAGAGATAAAAAGGTTAAAATTAGTTAGGTATTTTTTACCTTATTACCTCTCATGCGGAAAGAGGGTATAAGAGAGACCATGTTAGAGTTGACGTCCTCGTTCAAGAGTTATTATTTTTAGGATGAATTTTTTGGTGTTGCGGGCGCCGGCGCCGCCGCCGCCTGCGCCAGTCGCCAGGAAGAATCCAGTGGAATGTCGTCTCGGGGGGCCGGGGCAGGGTTTATAGAGGGCAGGTGGAGGTGGGCGTGGGGGTCCGCGCCATATCTTCCAAGAGAGGGAGAGAGAAAGAGGTAGGGAGGGAGGGAGAGAGAGAGAGCGAGGTGGCTGTGTCGTTGAGCGAAGAGAGAGAGAGGGAGACAATGGTGTCAGGAGAGCGGTTATTTCATGTGTCTACGTCATCCATCCCTTGCTATTTTTTTTCTTTTCCTTCTAGTAGTTAAGCTCTTTAATTTGGTGTGCGTCTGTGTGGCACAGATTAAGCCTGGAGGCTTTCATCAAACCCCCCAGTTCAATTTATTTTGTTTTTGTGTATTGATAAGAAAAGAGTGACTTGTAGGGTCAATTTATCGGGTTAATTGCTCGCCAATAAAGAGTCCGCAAATTATACAAGGACAAAGGAAAGAAAGAAAGTAAATAAAATGCCAGGAACTCATGCATCGTTCTGAATGTGATCCTCCCATGGGAGGGGAAAGAAATTAAAAAATCGGATCTACGCAGTGTGATTTTATCAGTTTATGCTTCAATTTCTCGATCTAGGTCAATTTTAATGCAGCCCGTTGATCAACGTAATGTGAATATGGTGCGGTTTCTCTTGTGTGAGGAATAAGCATATACACCGATGAGTGGGTCCATAAAATATGAAGTTGGAGGTATACATCGACTATATGTTTATGCACAATCTTCGTATGCTCTCAAAAAAAAATATAAAGAGCACTTTAAACATGATTTGAAGGTTGGCAATATATATGGCGCATGTGATAGAGATTCTCTAATAACATCTTCACCAACAGCCCTAAATAGGGCACTTGAGGCCAAAACAACCAGCTCCAACAATTGGCCTATCATGAAAAATTTTCTCAAATTTGTTGGGTTGCCCAGAAATACACAGTAGTCGGAGCTGCAAATATACAACACGACGTGCGACTGTCAAGATCCGTGACAACTACACCCCATCTCATCTCCTGCTGCCACCGGATCCATTCACCTCCCTTCGCCATCGCCCATCAGATCGACAAAGAGCACCAAGTCACCGGTTCCCATGGCGCCAACCAAGAGCAAGACCGGTACAACGGGGTGCGATTGCGATGTGAAAGAAAGTTAATTTTGAGATCCAAGATTTTATTTATATGATAGTTTGTTGTTGAAGTTTAGATGATAGTTCTATTGGACTTTAGATGTTTGATGTATACATTATTGAAGTTTACATTGTTGAGTTTTGTTGAAGAATAAAAGAAATATTAGATGTACATATTATGTTATTTGTTTAGCAATAAGAATTCTAATTAAGTATATGAATAAATAATTGTGTTATTTTATAGATGTGTAGATGTATGTATACATTGTTGATATAAATAATTGTTGTCAAAATTTAGATATAGATATTGTGCTATTTTGTTGGCAATAAAAATTATATTTACGTGTATGGATAAATAATTATGTAGGATGGCGTAAGGTAGCGTGTACCCTGGACTTGATCCTTATTATGAAGAAAAGCACCGTGCAAGGCTCATCGAATAAAAGAATGTATTACTAACATGCATTGATGGAAAAATAGGATAACTTGAAGTTTGTCTTTATCATATCGGTGGATTATCATACGCATTAGTTGGCTCCGCACGATCATGGACATAGTTGGGACAAATGAAATATCGTCGACCTTCTGTCCATGACTTCTTACGGTCAGTGGACACCTTCAAAAGACAAACATCACCACACCAACATGTTGGGGTTTTCACATGAGCATCCTTCTTTGTGTCCAAGGTAGCCGGCGTCCGCTTGTCCGGCATGTCCTCTTCATCGGCGCAAGGAGGCCTAGTCTTCGAACCGGATGAAGCCATGCCTGCACAAGGAGGTTCAAAATGAAACATAAAACAAAAAGGTTCAAATGGTACATGAAACAAGAAGGTTTAAATGAAACATAAAACAAAAAGGTCCAAATGGTACATGAACAAGTATATACCTATCAACCATTTGGATTTCGCAAATAATCTACAACCGATACTCTACCACCACCACGGGAAGGCCCACCACCACCACCACCACGGGAAGGCCCACCACCACCACCACCATGGGAAGGCCCACCACCACCACCACCATGGGAAGGCCCACCACCACCACGGGAAGGCCCACCACCACCACCACCACGGGAAGGCCCTCGACCACCATCTTTTGATGTTTTCACTCGCTTACTAGGCTCCATGAAATGTCCACTACCAAATTGTCGTGTGCTAGTTAGTTCATCCATATCATTCCGGTATCGTTTCGACCTCCTCCTTCCCTTGGTGAGAACCATCAAATTGGGGTCCGGCCTTATTTCAGGGCCATGATACTCAGGCCATTGTGACTGGTCCAAATAAGGATTGAATCTACCAGCCCATGTCAAGCTTGAGGCCTCTAGAGTGAATTGATGCAATCTCACAGTCAACCCATCGAAAACATTGACATTCCTTGTGTTTGCCGCTGTCATCAAGTGTGAGCAAGGCCAATGGTACTTGCTAGGCCTTTGGCATGAGCATGTGCGTGTCCTAAGAGACACCTCGAATGCTCGCCCACCATATGTTTGTCCATCTCGCGTTGTGCCACCCGGCTCATCCACTTGGTATTTCATTTCTGCCACACCGAAGCAAGTTGCTATTTGCATTGAGGATTTACCTCTCTGGAACTCAAGCCACTCCTCAACCTTCTTGGGATACACCTCATTGGGAGGTAATGTATTTTCAGAAATCAATTCATCAATTTCTTCGGAATGCTTCAAGAAATACTCGTTTAGCTTGTAAAATGAATATTCCACAATTGCTGTCACTGGCAACTGACGAACACCTTTCAGCACAAAGTTGAAGCATTCAACCATATTGCTTGTCATGTCACCATATCTCCAACCTCCTTCATCGCATGCTCGTGACCACTTGTGCCTCTCTTCCGAATTTCTCCTTAGGAATTCTTTTCCACCATCATTCGCCTTCTTGTATATTTTTTCAATGCGTCTAAAAAACGCCTGCTCGGTGAAAGCCACACAAGCGGAGGTCAAGTCCTTGCAAAGGTCCTTGTTCTTACATGCCCGATAGAAGTTTGATACGAAGTGCCTCATACACCATCGGTGTTCTAGCTTTGCATAGCCTGGAATGTGAATATCCACGGCCTTCAATATGCCTTGATGCCGGTCCGATATGATGCATACCTCTCTATTTGGACCAATGATTTTTGTCCTCACAAGTAACATGAACCATTCCCAATTGTCTTGGTTTTCAGCAGACACCAAAGAAAATGCAACGGGCAACACTTGATCGTTAGCGTCATGTGCCAATGCTATCAAGAGTGCGCCTTTGTATTTTCCGGTTAAGAATGTTCCGTCAATAGACAAAACCGGACGACAATGATGAAAAGCAGAGATGCAAGGGCCGAAAGTCCAGAAGGCACGATTGAACACCCCATTGTTATCATTGACGATGTGATACATATCCGGGTTCGTACTAGCCATTGCTCCCAACAATCTAGGAAGGCGGTTGTAGGCTTTTTCCCATCCACCGTACAACATTCTAAGAGCGACTTGCTTTGCCTTCCATGTTATCCCATATTTCACCTTATATCCAAACAAATCTTCGACCAAACTCATCATCAACTTTATCTTAATGGTCGGGTCCTTGGATACATGCTTCATGAATTTATATCCAATGAATTCCGATGTCAATTGCCTATGTGTCTTGCGTGCTTCACCGACTTTAACTTTGCAATGGTGAACTTGTTGACAACCGGATATCTTCCACCATCCATCTTTCTTGACTCTAGCATTCACTCTCCATGAACATCCTTTCCTCTCACATTTTACGGTGTACCGCTTCTTGCAATCCGAGTGGACAACTATGAAAGGTCTATGATGCTTGATGGCATACTCACACAACCACATTTTCAATTCAAGCAATTTCTCAAACATCAACCCTTTTTGTAGACAAGACTTATCTTGTTCCTCGGTTGTAGTTTTTGAACATGGTCTCGGCTCAATAACCTTACTCATGCCACCATCAACAACCGCTTTATGGGCAAGGCTAATCTCGGCCGGTGATTTTTGTGTAACACTCGGCTTCTTTCATCGTGAATCCATCCTCATCCAAATCATTCTCCGGACCTTCATCATCCGAGTCATGGGCATAGTACCGTTGATAGAAGATGTCATGGTTCATGTCCTCATGACTCACTTGAGCCGCTATGTCACCAAGATCATTGTTGTGCCTATCATCATCTTGCTCCAAGTTATCATCATCATCATCTTCATTGTTATGTTCTTCTTCAATAATTTGGCTAATAGGAGGTTGACTCATTGCATTTATGGTCTCCAATTCAACTCTCTCCTCAACAATTGGCACACTTCTAATAGGGCTAATATCATTTATTGAGGTTCGGTTCAAGTCAACATGAAAAAGTGAACCCTTCACCTTGGTGGCAAATATTTCAAGAGACTTTACTTCCGATGAAGCAACAATCTCCTTGTATGCGCCCCATTGCAAATCCGACTTGATAGGCATCTTTTTCATTAGAGACTTTTGACCCGATCCAACATCATATCTTCCTAAGAGTTCAACTTGGTCACTAGGATCCATCCAATTTAACACTATCCTAATTTGTTGAACAACCTCCTCATAAATAGGGCTTGCACCAAATGTCAACACTTCTTCCTCATTGTCAACAATCTCGGCATTCATAAATGATGTCTTGTCAACATAATGGACATTGACAATTCTTGCCATCTAAAACAAGTAATATAAATACTTATAACACATAACCACAATATAGAATACAAATATCATATAATACATAGCCCTAGGTCATTCACTTCACTACATCAACCAAATCTAGCATATAAACTTAACCCTAGTTCATCCACTTCACTAATTTAACATTTAAGCTTATCCCTAACTCCTACACTTAACTAAATCTAACAAATCTAGCATATGGATTTGACCTTAGTCAACAAATCTAACTAAATCAAACAAATCTATCAAATCTCACTTACTAACTTAACTCTACTTCATCCATATCACATTCAACTCAAGCAATCTAGCATATTAGTGAATGTAGGCAAAAGCTAGGGTTAAGAAGCAAATCAACAATGTCAAAACAATAGACAAGTTCAACCAATCAAATTTTGAGAGATGAAGGAGATTACCTCAAGCAATGCTAAGCACACAAACTCCAAAGAGAAATGCCACCAACTTGAATGGATTTGAGAGTGATTTAAGTGAGAAAGAAAGTGTGGAGAGAGGGTTGAGCTCGGAATGAGAGGGGGGTGTGAGGAGGAAGAGAGTGGGGGGGGTGGACACCACCTAACTTATCCACCCGCAGGAAGAAAGTGGGTCCAGGTAAGACACGCCAAGGTCCCTGGCGTGTCTTACCTGCCACGTCAGCCATCCCTCGCCTGCTGGCAGAACGTGGGGCCGGGCCAGACACGCCGAGGTACCTGGCGTGTCCTAGTTGGGCAGACACGCCACGATGATTGGCGTGTATAAAAGGGCTTAGATCGTGCTAAAAATTTGAAACGGGGTCAAATCGTGTTAAAAATTTCAAAAGGGGTCAGAACAGTAAAAAAGTCCAATATTTGCTTGATCTCTTTACTACCGAAAGATGCTCCTGTCTATTGGACCCCTCTGTGCTAACTTTTTACTAATTTAATCACAAAATTTACCGAAATTTTTGGCAGCAACAGTCAAATCTTATCGCAGTTTTTTAATATAATCTAATTGAACAATTAGCAACTTGCTAGATAAAATATTGCAATTATTTTTGTAAAAAACTATCTAAATTTAAATTTCCAAGTAAAATCAAGTTCAGTGCATTGCAAAGAAGTAGGAACAACACTACTCCAATTAGAAAGGTAAATGGTTCCCGCCGAGGCGCCAACCAATCGGCCGAAGCTTCAGCCGGCCGTGTCCAACACGCACACATATAGTGATCATTTTTGTTGCAATCGGACTACGACTGAAGCTGCAATTGTGATATTAAAATGATACTATCTCTACAAATACTAATATGCTACAGTTACAATACATTTTTTGTTGCTTATACAGACGTATTTACATACATTTTTAGTACTAAATACATTTATTTAAGAATGTTGACACAAAATGCTAATAGCTCCGATCTATATTACTTGCCGCTCGAACGAATGTATCCAAAAAACTCACCGTGCAACCAGACGTATACATGTTTCATTTTCCAATTTTAGAAAAGTTTAAAAGATAGATATAGTTCATTTTCCATTTCACACAGAATTGGTTCCATTTCACGCCAGGGACCTTGGCGTGTCTTACCTGGATAACTAACCAGCGCGTTTTCTTTCACGAAGAGGTATTCCAATCGGGGGTTGGGGGGCACGAACAGATCAAGAACAGGGGGCGGCGGCTCCTCTCTCCTTCTCTCCAAATCCCTCTCATATCTCCAACAATGGCCACCAATCTTTGCGGATCTGAGGTTCCCCTACCTCATTGAGGTATTCTCCTTCTATTCCTCCAATTAGTTTTTGCTATGAGTTGTTATTTTTGTTGCATTTTTAATCACTAGGTGAAACCCTAAATTAGGTTTTTCCTAATATTTTGAGTATTGGATTGGCTAGATTGTTTAATGGTTCTAGGATGTTGTTTAGGTGCTTATTTATTTGATTGGCTAGTTTTTATTTGAGATGTGAAAGAAAGTTAATTTTGAGATCCAAGATTTTATTTATATGATAGTTTGTTGTGTTTAAATGAAACAAGAAGGTTCAAACATCTAAAGTCCAATAGAACTATCATCTAAACTTCAAAATGATACGGAAACTGTGAATCAGAAGAGAAAAATGGTACTGGCTCCCAGTGGTGGAGCTTGAAACAAAAAGCTGGGCGGGCAACATTAAAAAATAAGCAAAAAATGGAAAATCTAAATCATAAGCATTAATATATGATACAAGCAGTCTACTCTACTGGACACTGTATGTTTTAAGATGAAGCAAGAATATAAACAGGCACTGCATATATGTGTGCGTATATATAAACAAAAGATAGTTCAACAGCGTCTACCAATTGGATATAGCAGCAAGCGGAGTGAGCATATGTGAAATCATCTGTCTGAAAGGGATATGCATAACTTACAGGGATGTTGAGCAGTAAATAAGGATCAACACGACGCTATCGAGTCAGAGAAGATCTGGTTTAGCAGCAGAAGCCCGCTGGATCAAAAACTAACGCCAACTGTAAATAACGCTACTCAAATCTGATCGGCTTCGTCGCCACCGATGCCGTCGATCCACTCAAAACTCGCTTTGGTACAGTAATAAACAGTAAGGCCGGGCGGAAAGCACGGTGCGCCGGCGGCGGCGGTTGGGGCAACCAGGAAGGAATGGAATCGCACCTCAGGCCGCGGCCATGGACGATGCGCTTTTCCCCGCGGCTCGCCCCCGCACGCGCGCGCGGAGACGGGCGACGGAGACGAGCGCCGGCAACGAGATCGGGAGGGTGGAGGCGGGTGGGAGAGGAGGAGGAGATGTACCTTGCCTTGGCAGCAACGCGGGCGGCGGCGACGAGATCCGTCGGAGAGGAGGGCGGCGCCTGAAGCTTTTTCTCCTTCTTCTTCTCTTTGTTGAGATCCAAAGCTAGACGGTGGTACAGGCCTACAACGCCAGAACAGAGAGTGGCCCGTTTAATTCGCACTGTTTTTTATTATTTTAATCCGAAAACAATGGTTTTATTAAAAATAAAAATCGAAAATCATTTTTTAGATGATCGAAAATCTAGTTTCATGTAAATGCATATACGCATTCATATACATATGAAATATGAAAGGTTCATCTACACTTTCATTTCCTCCATGCTTTCTCTCCCCTTACCTAGCTTCCCTCTCCCTCTTCTTTGGTGGCATGGTCGCCCGTGTGTGTGTGTGGGGGGGGGGGGGGGGGGGAGCGAGGCCTGTACAGTGTAGTAGCATGACATTTTAAGTTTAGGCTTTGTGCGGGTGGTGCTCGACTACTAGGGATTAGTGGTGGAGCTTCATGGGGGGCAACCTGGGCCATGGCCTCCTCAGCTCATGAGAAATTTTGAGTATATCATATGATATTAAGCTTATTTATCCATTGAAAATCATCCCAATTCAATGATTTTGCCCCCCCCCAACCTCATGGCCCCCCATTGATTTAAGTTGAAGCTCCGCCACTGCTAGGGATGGTGGTGTTCCTGCTTGCGGTGCTTCAGTGGATGGAACTAGAGGTGAGCAGCGGCCCTTTTTTTCCCTCCACCCTAATAAGCTCGAAGTTAATCCAAATCAGGAAGATCTAGAGGTCTCCTCCCTTGTTCTTGATGTCTCGGGGACGAGAAGAGCATCATGCGATGGGATTTGTCTTGATTCGCCTAGTTTTGAAGCTAACGGGGGGATATCTCGCCATGCGTAGTGATGGGATTTGTCTCGATTATCCTGGTTCTGAAGCTCGAAGGGGGAATATCTCGCCATGCGTCTTGATGGGATTCGTCTCAATTTGCCTCGCTCTGAAGCTAAGGGGGGGTATCTGGCCATGCGTCGTGCTGCAGATCATCTGCAATCGCTCCTTTTAGTTGTTTCTTATGTGGTGAGAGCTTACCCTCGGTGGTGTTTTTGTCATCGACATTTCATGTTGAAGGGTAGGGGCTCTCCCCTTGGTTGTTGGCGTTTGATTGCCAGTCGAAGGTCGTCTTAACCTTTGACTTTGAAGGCCCCTTAGATCCGCCTTGATTGGCTCCCGCTAAGGCGATTCAAGTGGCCTTGCCCTCGATTAATCAAGGCGGGATGCATCATGAGCTTGATGGCCATGAAGCTGAACCCGATTACTTTCTCTAATGTACATTGAGATCTTGGTGCAAAATGGAAGGACTTGTTTGTATTTTTTTATCTTTCTAAAGTCCTTAGTATATATTTTCACTCCACCGCTCGTAGTTAATGCAATCCCTCAATCCTTGGAGACCGATCCACGCTTCAAAAACAAGATTTTCATCTCATATTTAAAAAAATATCCATGCATATAGAACTTCAAAATTTTGCATTTGAGAAAAAAATTATATGTTTAAGAATCGTCATAACCCCGCTTGTTAGAAGAAAAAACGTTCATGTAATTTTGAATAGGTCGCTACCCCGCTTGTTAGAAGAAGAAAAAACATATTTTCTCACATGGGAAAAGAAAACAAAGCAAGCTTAAAAAAGAGTGAATGGATGAAAATACAAAACCTACAGAAAAGGAGAAGAAAAGGAAAACTGTTATCTGACTACTACTAGCACCAGAACAAAGTTTAGGTAGACTGCTGGTTATCTGGGAGTTTCTGTTCATCAATCATCGGAGAAGAAATAAACACATCTCATCACTGTAACTAATCTGAACTCAAGCATAAACACATCACTACCTGCAGTAGCCCAGAATAACCTAGATGAGAATCATATCATGATCCAAACTCAAGCATGTATGCAACATTCTCGAAAAAAAAATTATAAGACCTGGCGTGTCCTAGTTGGGCAGACACGCCACGATGATTGGCGTGTATAAAAGGGGTTAGATCGTGCTAAAAATTTGAAACGGGGTCAAATCGTGTTAAAATTTTCAAAAGGGGTCAGAACAGTAAAAAAGTCCCCACCCAGGAGTGGATAGCAACAGAAACGGGCCCACCTATGCCAGCGCGCAGCAGCCGCGGCCATGTCCTTCGCGCGTACGTACGTACTACTCCAGACCAAATTCTGTACATGGGCTCCACCTGTTCCTTCCTTCTCAGATTCGTTCTTAACCTCCTGATTGACTGTTTCGTGTGTCTGGCCTAGCTTGGACCATGTCACGTACACGCCCATCGTCACCGTCACGCATATATAGCACAACACAATGCAACTATGTATCTGACCTACCTTCCACACTGCTCCGGAACCTCCTTTAAAACGTACCTACTCCGTATACGGTATCCGTTCGTTTCACTGTTTCAGATCAGTTCATGATCAAGCCCTGCTCGTTCATCCATAGCTACACTAAAATTGAAAACTTCTTATAAATTTATTGAAATTGATCGACCTTGTTCGGGGACGAGCAGCAACGCACAACCTTTGCCCTTACGGTCTTACCGCTGGTGGCGTCGCAGAGAGACCACACTACACCACGACACTACATTCCCTACCGATGTGTGTTGAGAAAAGTCAGTATTGCCGACCGACAATCAATCAGGAAAAATTCTAACATACAGTGGGTCGGGAAAACATGTGTACACTGACATAATATCGGTCGGGAATACTGTAACCTATATCATCAAAATATCGGTCGGGAACTCGCTTATGGGCCACAGATCGTCGGTCGGTAAATAACCCCGACCAACAGTGGGTCGGTAATCGGGCCTCAGGACACGCCAAAGTTTTAATTGAAATTTTTGGCCCAGCCCGCGAAGTTTTTCCCAAAACCACACGCACGCACAAAGGAAACCAAATCCCTAGCCATTCCCCTTGTTCCCCACCACGCCGCCGTAGGCTCCCGCCGGCCGATCTCCACCGCAACTCGTCTCTCCACCGCCGCCTCCACGCCGTCCTGCCTCTCCAACGCCGTCCCGCCTCTCCACCGCCGGCCCGCGCCGTCCTACCTCTCCACCGCCCCTCACGCGTCGTCCTACCCCTCCATCCCCACCCCACGCCGGCTGCTCGTGCTCTCTCTCCGGTCGGCGAGGCTATCTTCCCCTCTCCTGCTCGTCCTCACCAGTCTCCACTACTGGGCCCACACCATCCCTCCATGGACACACGCTCGATTGCTCTCCGTCGGCAAGCAGGTCAGCCGCCGTGCGAAAGCGTTCAGCGAGGAAAAACCAGCACCCTGCGAGGCTACCAGCACCCAGATGCCAAGTGTTCGGTTATGCAACTCCCTCCTTCATTGATATCTTTCTCTTTATGTGTTTGTTGGTTTAATTAGAAACAGTAACATTTCCGTCAGATCTGATTGTATCTGTGGTATTACGAGGCACATGAATAGTTTAATTTTTGATGCAAGTGATACACAGATCTATGCAAGTGATACACAGATCTATGCTTTTGTTAGGATCTGACAATGACTCACAGTAGCTTTGGTTTTAGAATCTTAGGTGCATAAGGTGTGGAGTGTCCAAAGTCTTACTCTTGCTTTTAGTATATGATTTGTCTATAATTAATTTGGATCCTAAATCCGAAATGTTGGTAACAAACAGATACAACAACAACAAAGCCTGTCAGTCCCAAACAAGTTGGTGAGCTTAATGTCTAGGTGATGTTTTGTGTATAATTAATATGGCTCCTAAATTTATTGAAGTTATTTGAATGCAGCTTGATGGATAGATATAGGGCTAAAAGTAGTATGTACTTTTTTATTTTCTTAATATATCTTCTCTAAGATTTTCTGATTTGTTATCCTAGCATATTCCTAGCATCTCCCAGCCAATCCAGTGCAAGAAAGAATTGAATGTTTTTGTGTAGGATTCGGTTCTTATGCATTTTCTTTCTTTAGAAGACTACACCTTGGGAGCTCATATTCAAGACACCATCCACCTAGCGTGCTTCCAGCAACCACTCCGGTGAGTTTCTCCGCTGCAAGTCCAGAGGCTCTCTTATGTGTGGATGCCATGAATCTTTAGAGAGGCCTTATCACACTCTGTATTTTCCTTGAAAACCGATCATGCATGTTGATTGCTGAAGTAGATTATTTTGATACTCATGTATGTATTTTGACCTACAGGTGACGTATTAACTAGCAGTTTTTTGTGTGTACAGTATATCTTTTAAAGTGTTCCCATAAAAGCCTTGTAGTTTCCATTGCAACTATCAATCTTTGTTCACCCTACAATGCAACTCCTAGCTATATCTCATTGCAATCATAGTCCAATTAATTGTGATGTTCATAACCATGTCTTGCTACCATAGCAAAGGTTTGATTGCTTTCTGGTTCAGTGTGTTGATTATTACATGCTTGACTGAGTTAACTGTAGAGTGGGGGCATTTCCATTAAAATGGATAGACAAAAGTGGATGGAGGGCTTCTATATCACATCCATGGCTACTGCTGGAAGTTGATTAGCAGTCTTCATGTCCTGAAATGATAGTTTTACAGATTAGGTAATTGTATTCATCATTTTGTGTTGTATGTGCACAGTGTACATGTGAATTCTGCATGCATTCAGTTTCATAAATTAATTGTATTTCTCAAGAAGAAATTCTTTTCCCTCCCTACGTAAACATCTTGTGCTGCTTTGTAGAATAGCTGTAATATTGGTGTGTCGCAAAGAGGTAGTCCACAAACAGGTGATGGATAAAATAAGGTAGAGATGATGAAGACTAAATATTTTAATTATAATATTTTTACGTCTAGGAAAAAGATACCTAAAGGGAAGGGCTAATAAGCCAAATTGCCTACTTAGTTATAGTTCTATGAATACCATCTGCACCATGATTGCTAGCTTTCCGATCTGAATTATGTTGTGTTCAGGCATGGGTTCTGCATTTTTTTATGTAACACTTGATTGGATATGGTTCACACTTTCTAACTCCTCCTTAGCTAAATATTTGTGAGTCTTAAGAAAAGCTAATATTTTTTTTCATTTCAGATACTTCTTTTTCAGCAAACAAGGCCACTTTTTCACACTTGATATGCATTCATACACATTTTATTAGCTACCATTTATTTTGAGATGGAGAGAGAGAAGGATATTAATTCTGAAACTTGCTAAAAAGTAGTGAACACAAATAAATAAAATTTGCGAAAAGAGAACATAGAGATGATGCATATAAATATTCAGCATTGTCACATTGACAAATTTTTATTGGTTTAAGATCCGAAACATTCTTAGTTGTAGTCAGTTTGTTGAAAGTAAAACATGGAATTAGATTCTCAGGTAGTTTTTTAAGAATTGTAATACCTGATACACTGGACTGGTTTTTTTGTTTGTGCTTGACAAAGGGTGTGGATGATCTATTACTAGATTCAGAATTATATTGTGAACATCTGTGTTGCTACTATTTGTTATTCTTAGAGATTCACTCTGTTATTTGCTTGTTCCCAGTTAAGCAAAGGAAGCAAAGTTCATAGTCTGCACACTGAACTAGAACAGTGGGGGTGTGGCTAGTTAGATATTAAGAAGATCCTTCCAAGCAGCAAACATGAACCAAGGCCAGGTATATACTCAAAACATAACGCCTCCTACCATCCATCACCTCTAGTTGCATCCTCGTCACGATCAAAGTCCATTGTATATAGCAAAATAATCACCAACCGTGTGTCTTTTCTCCACTTAGCTTGTACTATGTTGACGACTAGTGATCAATTTGAGACTCTCTCGCCTCCACTGCACTCTTTGATCTACAGACTATGTGCCATCATTACGTGCAGATTATGTGCATTATTTCTTTTATGGTCATGATATCATTCTAGGTTAGTTTGATTTGGTTGATAAGATATAACATAGTTGTTATTTTTCCAAGTCCTTGACTTGCTTTGTAGCGTGATAGGAATAGAGATCATTCTTGACATTTTCTCGTGTATTTGTTCATCTTCCATCTTCCCTCTTTGGTATTGATATAGTAGAGGAGTTTGAGGGCTCTAGTGGAACATATGTGCTCCCAGTTCACCTTTTGTTGCTATAATTCTAGATCCTATCATTAAACTAGATAATATATTAATATTGTCTTCATCATGCAGAGGCTGGAACATGCTGCGATATGATGTATCTTATGATCTATGAGCATGATGAGTCTTCGTGGATTTCCACATCAATTGGATGCTTTGTGTAGTAGAGAAAATTCTATCTCATTGTACATGTAACTTTCATTGCCATTTTGTAAATCTAATGTATGTTGTGAACATGTGTTGAGAACAAATGAACAGTGTGTGAATTAATGCATGCAATCGTCATTCGATTTTTGTTTAATATTTTGGAGGATTGCATATTGATACTTTTTATCCATACTATTGTGATATAAATATTTAATGGATGCTTTGATCTGTGTGGCCATTATCAAATATCTCTTTAGTGTTGTATGTACCCATGAATGGCAATGTTGGTCGGCAAAAGCAATCTCTATCACACAGTCGGTCGGGAAAGCATAGAGCTTTAGCAATGGAAAGTTGGTCGAGAAAGGCTATGCCATCAGACTGTGGGTCGGGGAAAGTGTGTCGGTCGGGAAAACTAATGTCTGTCGAAAAAAATAAGTCGGTCGGGAAAACTATAGCATCAATGACAGACTGTCAGTCGGTAAAAAACTGTCGGTCGGGAAAGACCTTTCCCGTCTGGACTTTCCCTAACAGACAGAGTCGGTCGGCAAAACTCTTTCCCAACCGACTTTCTGTCAGGGAAAGCTGTTTTCCCAACCGATTTTACCGTTGAGAATTTAGTGTTGTGGTGTAGTGCCACTTCTCGTCGATCTTGCCGAGCTCCTAGTCAAGGTGGCCTAATCATCGCGCGGACATTTTCACCGTGGTCATCAACCGGTAGCAAGGTTCTCACCCGCAAGGATCCAAGAGGGCGCCACATCGGACTTGGTGAATGTGGCACGACGCAACGCGTTGCACCACTCATTTCTCTCCGCCTCCCTGGCCACCCTCTCCTCTGTGGAGATGATGGCCCGCAACGACAAGGAGTCACCACCGCGACATCGCTCGTGGTTGAGGTAGTAGAGGAGGCGATCACGTGCCGTTGCGATCGCTGATGGTAGCTCCTTCTTTTTAACGGCCTTGTCGCATTAAATTTTTGTGACGGTAGGGACACCCCCGGGTTGAAAACCGTATCGACAATGTTTGTCGACGACGCCGGCTTGTACTTCACGTTGTGGTCGATTTAAAACTCTTCCAATGGCTGATTTTATTCTTATTGGTGATTTTAGATCTGAATCCTCTATGTTTTTATGAATATATATGTGTTCTTTAATATTTATTTTATCCGCAAGTTGTATGCTTTTGTTATGTCTGAATCCTATATCCCAAGGTGACAATAATTTAAGGATTTGCATATATTTACTAAATTTTAATTCCTTATGTTGGTTCTCTATTAAAATGGGCATCTTGATTATCATTAGTTTTTAGTAGGATCCCGCTTCCACTAGGGGGTAAGACAAAAGATGTTGAATTTTTGTGGATCATCATTGCTTCAAGGTACATTTGGTGGCAGCGACATTTGATATCAAAAGGAGACACCATTCATGAACCGGATCGTACTGCGGTGTCAATCAGAATGTTGGCTACTAATGTCAATTGAGCTTCGACTCCTAATTAATCAAACAACCCGCAAGAATGATCAAGTCTGGAAAAGGCCACTCGCGAGTGTTGTCAAGGTGAATGTTGATGTTTTTAGTGCCGAAAACTTAGTAGGTTCGACCGAGGCCGTGGCTCGAGATGATGATTGTAATTTTCTAGCTGCGGCCACATGGGTATCATCGCATGTGAGCAGTGTGAAATTTGTTGAAATGACTGCTATCCGAAACAGTATGATATTAGCTTCAAATGTTGGGGGTGCCCGATTGGTGATCGAATCTAAAAGTACAGTGGTGGTTGATGCTGGGAAACACATTAAGGATTATATGGGAATGTTTCTACCATAGCTGATTGCAATTTGCAAAAGTCTAGGGTTAGATCTTTACTACTCCATTAGCTTTGTCCATTGCTTTAGAGAAGCAAATAAGGTTGCCGCTTGTTTGGCTCAACATTCTTTTAGTACCAGTTCATCTTCTTTTTAGGAGTCCCCAATGCCGGACTTTATTATTTTCTGTAATTATAAATGATGTGATCATGATTTGAGAAATAAAGTCTGAAGAAAAAAGAATTCCCAACACGTAATGTACTCGGATTAATTCCCAAGTAGAGTAGATTCCAAAAACGCTACACCTACCTAAGCTTTCGACGTATCCTAGCTACGTAAACTCGATCGCTTCATACATCGGGCATATATGTCCGTCTTGCATTGTTTCTTTCCCAGGGTTTCCGATCGCATCGTAATCGAGACATCGGCTGCGACACGCCGACACTTTCCTCACGTACGTCAATGACGCGCTCCGACGAGCTCCCCGTCGACCCCACCGGAGTGCAGCTGCAGCTGCGCCGCGGGCGCACCGCGACGGCAGCGCCATGTTCGCTGACGAGGAGGCCTCGCCGGACCCCGCGAAAAAAAGACAAAAACCAGAGGAAGCCTCGTCGCCGGAGCCGTCGTGGGCTCTGGGCGCGGCGAAGCGGGCGGCGGTGGGCGTGGGCGCGCGGGTGCTCTTCTACCCGACGCTCGCCTACAGCCTGGCCCGGAACCGCCTCTCGTCCCGGTTCCACTGGTGGGACCGCGTCGCCGGCACCCACGTCCTGCTCGGCGCCGTCCCGTTCCCGGCCGACGTGCCGCACCTCCACGCCCAGGGCGTCCGCGCCGTCGTCACCCTCACCGAGCCCTACGAGCGGCTGGTGCGCAGGTCCGTGTACGAGAAGCACGGCATGAAGAACCTGGTGCTGCCCACCACGGACTACCTCTACGCGCCGTCGCAGGAGGACCTCCGCGCCGCCGCGGAGTTCGTGCACGCCGCCGCGGAGGGCGGCGGGCTCGCCTACGTGCACTGCAAGGCCGGCCGCGCGCGCAGCGCCACCGTGGTCATGTGCTACCTGGTGCGGTACAAGGGGATGACGGCGGAGGAGGCGAGGGAGCACGTGGTCAGGTGCCGGCCACAGGTGTCGCTCGCGGCCGCGCAGTGGCAGGCGGTCCTCGACTTCTCCCGGTCGCCGGCCAGTGGCTCCGAGTGAAGCAAGCTAGCTGGTCCCCCAGCTCCGTGGATGGACCGTGCAACCGCGACTCCAGGTCTTGTGTAGTTTTGGTAGCCACAGGCGACGAAACACGCCCTGTCATGTTTTTTCTCTCTCAATGTCTCATCTCATACGAATTTAGGAGGGTCTAATACTCAGGAATCTACTATATCACTATGCTTTCTAAGATTGGAGCCCTCGCATTCAATTAAAGTCTTACATTTAGAATTGATAATTTTGACTAGGCCATATCCTTTTGGCAGTGTACAATTTTGTTTTGCTCATATCCATCCCTTGTATATGTGTGTAAATCATAAATCATTTCCCTTTTTTATTAATTTATTAAATTTATTTTATATCGAACATTGAATTGATAATTTTAACTTGATCATACCCCTTGGCTATGTTTATAAATCATCAAAAAAGTTTATTAAATTTCTTCCGTCTTTTCTTTCTTTAAGTTCGATGCACAACACACGAACATTATCAACATGACAACATGTACCTGTTCTATAAAAAATGAATAATAATTTTGATATGCTTTGTATGCCCTGCCAGGTTAGTTTTGTCATGAGGTTACGATTGAGACGTTGTTAAAATACATAATTATCGTCTTCACGATCAAATAATTCAACCCATGCAACAGATGTCGTCCCAACAACTTTCAACCACGACAACATAACAACTTGATACTCTACTTCAATGCTAGACCTGAACACGGTTAGTTGATGTCTCGAGGACCAATGTATCTCTCATTTCACTAATCCTCCTAATTTTGGAGCCTCCATATTTATTTGATGTTTTCAATTTGGAAATCGGTAGATGAATTGGACTGAATGTTTTTGTGGTGGGATCTTTCGATGGGTGGGTCCTCTTGGTAAATCTCTGAATGGTGTGATCCTTGATTGAAAATAAGAAAGCACCATGTATGACACGTTTAACATATGCATAGCACATGCAACTAAAATCACATATAGCTCTACTCCATATGTGTACTCATTAAAACTTACTCCAACCATAGGCCAAAAATCCACTCAAACACCACATTAATAAAACAATCAAGGAAATGATACACTGCTCCGCTGCAGCCTCATGCCCCCGTGCGGCGGCTCATCTCATCCCTTGTTACGTGTTAGCATTTTCAACTTTGTATTTCTTAAAAGTTTTATCTCCTAAACCGTTAACTCAAGTGATGATCCATTTGTGTCATTAGCTTTTTCGCGACGAGATCTTCGAAACTAGATTTCATGTCAATATATTTTGACAAAAAAATTCCATCACTACTTGCCACATTATCGTTACTTACTTACCTGATAAAAGTTAACTTAGTTGCCATATTTTTTTGTTACAATTCAAACGACTGGAATAGTTGAATGTGACAACCAAGTATTACAAAAGTTGACAACTACAAATTCTAAAATATGGAAACCACGTATTACAATTCTGAAAATTGAAAATCTCAAAATGTGATAAGCAAGCATTGCAAATATAATTTTTACAATTAGGTGTAATTTTTTTTGTTGCTACTACCGATGATCAAATTTATGGCAAGCACAAAAAATATTTCTTGCAACTAGGTGTAATATGGAAACCAAGTCAAATTTTATCCGGTAAGTAAGTAACAGTAAATGTGGTAAGTAGTGATAAAAAAAGTTTGTCGAAATATATTGGCATGGGATTAAGTCTCAAATATCTTGTCGCGACTAAGCCGACAGTAAAAATGGAATGCCAATTGGGTATATGATTTATGAGATAAACATTTTTAAAGTTTAAGAATAGAGAGAATCTTAGAATACACCATCGATTTGCATGCACCGAAAAAACCCCAGCATGAAAAGCTAATTAATTACATGCATGTGAGTAATTTGAAGAACTAGTTAGTTGTATATACTAATTAATTATATGCATGTATGTGAGCCGCCGCATGAGCATGCAAATATGGGTCGCCATTCTGTAGTCCGGTCCAACAATGAAGGGCGCACTGATCTTCTAGTTTTTTCTATGTTGATTGTTTCATTTGTATGATTGATAAATGTACTAAAGATTTTCCCTAAGAAATGCATTGCACTATATTTAGAAAAAATAATAAACTCAATTCAATCCTCTTGCAAAGAATTCTTTGCTTTTCCGCGGCGCAATCAAGCACGCTTTGGTGTAAAAAAAATCTCAATCTTGCCTGTTAATTTGGTCTTTCCAATCATACGAATGAATGAGGCCCGAGTGCAGGTATACGGTGCTCTGTTTAAGGGGCATAGTATGTCTCGCTTGGTGTAGGCGGCTCGCTCGCTTTAGTTAGCCGATCCAGTAGCCTTTTGTATGTCACATGTGTTTTTCTATTTTAGTGGAAAATATTAAATTTAATTGTTTACATATAAAAAAAGTGAAAACTTATTTAATACAAATTATATGAATCTTAAGTAAAAATATTTAAATAATAAATCGTTATTTTGTAAAATATCAATAAAATTTTCTTATCATAGTTTAAAAATTGTCAATGACATAACAAAAATTGTAACCAAAAATAGTTATTTTTAAAAAATATTGTAGAAATGTTAATCATGTATTTTAAAATTATTAGATGTCTATAAAAATTGACTTCACCCATAAAAAATGTATGAAAAAAATTAGACGTTTAAAATATATATTGAGAAAATATTAATTATGTATTTCGAAGATATTAAATATTTATTAAAAATTACTGATGTATACCAAAATGTTAAATATACATGAAAACGAATAGACATCAAAACTTATAGTTGAAAATATTAATTATCAACATGTATAAAAAATTCTACCAATGTATACAAAAATATATATAATATAAATGAAAAGTAGATATCCAAACATTTATTTGAACATTATGTATTTAAAAATATTATAAATGTATAAAAATCTCCTGATGTGTACGAAAATTGTAAATTGTGGAAAAAAGTGTTCTTTATTCAAATAATACTAAAATCAATGATTTTTTTTAAGAATAGAAAATCCGACCAAAAACAAAAGAAACCATAAAACGAAAAAGGGAAAAAGTAAACAAATGTAAAATCGCTCCTCACTGCGTCTTTACTGAGCCGGTCCATAAGCAGGGAGCAAACTAGAGCTCCACGTATGTATACTACTGAAGAGTTCGATTGAGTTGCCTGCTAGTGTTTCTACTTTCTTTTCTTCTTTTATGGAAAATGAGTTGCCTGCCAGTTATCTGAATATCTGTTCATCAATCACCGGAGAAGAGCGCTCATAGAAAAAATAAATAAACCAAACATTCCAGTTCATTACAAGAGAGCAACAGGCTGCCTTGCATATACCACCAGCAAAATAACAAGTAAAAATAATGACAACTAAAAGAAAACGCTGACCAGCAGGTCGCTCAGATAATCTACAAAGAATATTACAGTTTAATCCAAGTAATTCATGCCCCAAATTGTAAAACTGAAACCAATGAAGGTTACAGACAACAGATACGAAGTTGCTGACGAGCTGGTGTCCATAAAACAGGAGATACGCCCATATGTCCATGTCCTGCTCCTGCTGCATCACTGGGGGCAAGAAGGAGCAAGAGCACGAACAACTCAAACTATACAATATCACCACCAGAAATTAATTAGCCCACAGCCTGTTCCGAAAAGACAGCCAGCACACAACATCTGATATTCATTTTGTTACCAGGTGTTCGAGGATTCAAGAACCTGAACATATGTAATTACCCACATGGCCACCAACACACAATCTTGTTCAAATCATGGAGGATGAAAATTCAAACCGAGCAATGTCAAGGTCCACACACACATTGTCTGTCCTCCTCGAAATGCTGTAACCCAGCATTGTATATCAGATTTACAGATATGAGAGTGTGTACCGCATTCATGTTATCAGCAAGAAACACTTCCAAGAGAAAACATGTTCTAGGCGACCAAATACAAAGATGGTAGAAGAACACACGAGATTGCAAAGATGGCACTCCCCATGTTAATTTCATGTTTCACCGGCCCAGAAGTGCGACACGGTCCTTCTGGATGACCTGGGCTAGGTTGAGGTCAAAGAGCTCACACCGGATTGGCATCTCCATCTCGTAGAATGGGTTCTTCAAAACAAACTCTGTGTACAGCTCATATATCGTTTTTAGCAGGATTTCCATGTTTTGAACGCCTGTTTCGCATACAACGAAAAAATTTGTCCCTGGAGCATGCCAAGCAATCAGACAGATTAGTGACTAAACATTGTTAAAGACTAAAATGATACGGTTAATAGTTAAAGAAACTGGCCACAATTTGTGAGCATAGTTCAGCCATGCTGATTTCAAACTAGATCCATACCAACCACACACACAAAAAAACTAGATCCATACTACTAGCAACACAAGCTGACAACAAATAGAAAAACTGAAGGGCGTCACCATACTTTCAATTTTAGAATATCTACTTTCTCATATTGATGATCATCTTTTTTTAATATACCACTTCCCAATGATCTTGAATCACTAAGTAGATCAAATCCTAAATAAACTTAACAAAATATAACCGGATAAGTTAGCTCTGTGTATAGGGGCCCACATTCACTTTTGCATTCGGAAAAATTGGTAACATAACCCAGGACCTTTTTTTGCAGTAAATATAAACTACCACACTGAATTGGTACACTTTTGTACACACTCACAGAGTACACAAACAACTCTTGGCCAAATGCATTTTGTAAGTGCAACATGCCAGTGCGACTGTCCAGATTCAAGCATGGGAAGTACTGTAGAGCTGCTGCACCTGCTCATTTCTAGACAAGATTCAGCCAGGAACTATCTTCCAGTCTGTGGTTGTGTTTCTGTCAGAAGCTACGTGGTTAAAGGTCAGTGGCAGGAGATGTTATTCGTTCCGTAACTTATGCGCAGAAGGCTTGTGTCCAACATATCTGTCATCCATTTCTGTGGCCCACCATCATCCCCGATGACATTGTATGCATAGGACGACAGCCCAACATCCTCGCCACATGAGCTTGCCTTCCCCAATTTATATAGCCTTTCTGTTCTCGACAACACTACAAGGTTGGAAAATGTTGAGAAACTATTGCCAACAAACACATCCGCTCTTGCGCATACCTCAAAGTCGATGGCGGACTTTATAAGGTAAGGCTGCCTCTCATATATGTCAGTAACTCCAAGTTTCTTCTTCTCATAAGCAATCATGCCAACCCTCCAACCACTGGTTACTGAATCATCTTCTAGAAGGTTGTCGGCCACTGCAAGATAAACTACAACCGGGCGACGTAGGTCAGTGATCTGTGAGACCTTATGAATGATCTCTCCTTTGCTGCTGCAGATTTCCTTTGAATTAGACCGCTGCTCCCACTTCTTGCAATGGATCATCCAATCTTTCTCTATTCTCATGTGAACAGCAATGTACTGCATAGGAAGATTTTTCAAACCATCTATCCTCTTCTTATTATGAGAAACTGCAGCATCATGTCTTGCCTTTTTCCCTGCATCTTTAATCTTGGATATGACCTTGACAACTTCAGTTTCTATCTCAGGAGCTACGGCAAGGCAATCGAAGATCCTGGCATAGTCTTTCACTGGCCAATGGTCAGGCCATAGAAACGGATGCTTCCCAGTGACATGAATCACTTCGAAGCCATCAGCCTCCCCCAATCTGGATTG
Organism: Bromus sterilis; assembly: GCA_950022295.1. Classification (NCBI taxonomy): domain Eukaryota; kingdom Viridiplantae; phylum Streptophyta; class Magnoliopsida; order Poales; family Poaceae; genus Bromus; species Bromus sterilis. The sequence goes on from OX465595.1 coordinate 439,281,465, forward strand.
CTGCAGTTGATCCAAGTCTCTCTCCACTGTCCACCTCCTACCACTTCCCTTTTGAAGCTTGAAAGGCTCGGTACGGTTCGAAACTTCTGAATAGCGAGCTACCCTTACAAACCCATGACAACGTGCATTGAACTTGTTAAGGTCAAATACCTTGTCGAAAGCAATAGGCTGCAGCAAGTCAACCTCTTTGTAGAAAAGTGAAGCACTCAGACTTGGCATGAGTAGAGAACGGTTGAGGAATTTGGCAGTCAAGCATGCTCTGGCAAATGCAATCTTCTGATTGTTCAATCCCCATATAATCTGTGGGACCTCAACAAACTTTCCTTTCCTAACTCCAGGGAACAAATCAAAGGTTGGTGAGTCGTAAAAACTCTTGTCAGACGAGCTAATGGCAAGAAAAGGGGAGATGATTGCTCTCAGTACAATAAGGCCAATCACTATGAGAAGGCATTTGCAAATGACAGGCCTTGTTGGCAAGCTAATGTGCTTGAGATGCTTAAGGTCTAGTAGCATGTTCACTGAAGCAGTTCTTTAATTCCTTCTCATTCTACAACGCCCTTTTCATCACCCAGCAGAAGTACAAGCTTTGCTACAATACGATGGAATCGATAACCAAACACACTTGGACGGCTTCACCACTTGTTCCTGGGCAATGAGTAAATCAGGTTTCAAGCTCGGGTCATGCAATTACTAATATAAGAATTGGTTCTTGAACCCTTGAGCTGACCGTTTAATGTCCAGTGGAGAGCCTGCAAATGCAATGAAAAGCAAAACAAAGACACGATGCAAGGTTATTATACTGCCACAGTTTATGCAATTTAAGAAATGTACTAAGTGGCTACATAAAGAACGGATTTTACTGCATTCACTCATAGATGATCACTCTTAACAGCAAGATGTTAACCAATTAACCATACTTCATTTTTATTCACAAATCACGTTTCCCTAAATAACATGCATATTAAGCTTTCATAAGACACCCTGGTGTGGATGCACCTAGAGTCGCATGGTTCACATCAATTACGAACGCAGAGGCAAATGTCAGATACATGGCAGCTTCTACCACTAAAATACTAATACACAGCAAATTAATACTAACACATGCTCACTATAACGAGTAAACACTTAACAATCCTAAGCAAACAACATTTTTATATCCAAGTTTCCATTATCGACTGTCATCCTCTCGTATGGAAGTCAACAAACTGAAGCTTCACTAAAATGAATGTAAAAAAATCATGCCCACTGGTCACTACTCGTCTGAAACACGAATCTTGACAAGAAAGCTGCGCAAATGGGCAGCAGAACACACCTTCTTACTTTGTTTGTTGAACCACTTGTCCTGCGAGTAAGAGCACAATTTACCGCGTGAGAATTGAGGTGTGTCCCCCCAAATCACTGACCCCCGCCGGAACTCGTCTCTCCGGCCGGCGGGCACGCGCATAGCCCTCTCCCCAAGGTCCCCGGCTCCTGCGGAAGGCCCGGACCAGGTGGAACGAGTGACTCGATCTGATGCGGAGGGTGGGAGGAGGAGACCGCCGGCAGCTCGACGCGGTCCACCCGGTCGTCGGAGGCAGATCGCCACCGGAGGGGAAGGAGGGGAGAAATTCGGGAAGGGGAAAAACAGGAAGCCAGTAGGTCAAGGGGGGAGAGAGAGCGTGCACGTGCTCTGACTCTTGGGCCCAGCTTGTCCTCGCCACTCCACAAGAAATTGGAAAATAAAAAAGGTAAATGGGCCGATTCTTCCCTTCGAGTCGGGCTGCTCCCGAGGCCCGTTGCCTCCCTGGTCTGGGCTGGGCTGGGCTGATCTCCCGCTCGAGTCGTCCGGCGGCTACCGACCTTGATTCTCAAAAGGAAAAAAACGATCTCGGTAGATAGAACGGCTGGGCGTAGTAGGGAGCGGCACCGGAGAGCGGATGTTTGGTGGACGAGCACCAGGTAGGACGCTATCCTGGTCGTCTGCATGTTCGTTGGGATGCGCATGCCTCGTTTCTGTGTCAGATTTGGTCTCCTGTGTGTTCCCGAGATACACGGTAGCAAGCGATGGTACCGTATGTGTTTGGCACTTCTGTCCCATGCTCGCAGATGGTTGGTGAGGTAAATGGGAGAGAGTGAATTGCATGTTGACTTGACCTGATCATGTCATGAACAGACCCCACACAGCGTTTATATAGTGTTTGCATGTCCTGACGTGACGGCATGGAATAATGCATTAGGATGTGCAGTACAAACTCGGTGCATCACCACAATTGCTGTTAAACTGGTAATTATGGATTAATCACAAATCAAAATGTTTGTTTGAGGACTTAACTGGTTGACTCGATCAGTGTGATATGGTGTTCATCGACTGTGTTAGTGCGCAGATTGTTATGTGTAAATTTAAAAATAACTAAAATTTGAACTTACAATGTCTAGCTGGGAATCATGGTTAGCTTCGGTTGCAGCTCAAATGCCGAAGATACACCAAAATTATTTCCACAAAACCTCTCGTGTCTTAGTGGAATTTCATTTTGGTTGGTCTTGTAGAAGAAAAAGTAGCCTCGCTCCAATTCTAAAAGATGAAGTATATTTTTTGTTCTATAAAAAAAGCAATGACTTTTAACTACCTGGGATGATGCGGTATATTTTTCAACTGCATTAATGTATAAATTTAAAACAAAAATAAAACTATATCTATTTGAAATGGAAAATATATGGGATGTTTTAACTGCATTAATGTATCTTTTTGAAATGGAAAATGAACTATATCTATCTTTTAAACTTTTCTAAAATTGAAAAATGAAACATGTATACGTCTGGTTGCACGGTGAGTTTTTCGGATACATCCGTTCGAGCGGCAAGTAATATAGATCGGAGCTATTAGCATTTTGTGTCAACATTCTTAAATAAATGTATTTAGTACTAAAAATGTATGTAAATACGTCTGTATAAGCAACAAAAAATGTATTGTAACTGTAGCATATTAGTATTTGTAGAGATAGTATCATTTTAATATCACAATTGCAGCTTCAGTCGTAGTCCGATTGCAACAAAAATGATCACTATATGTGTGCGTGTTGGACACGGCCGGCTGAAGCTTCGGCCGATTGGTTGGCGCCTCGGCGGGAACCATTTACCTTTCTAATTGGAGTAGTGGTGTTCCTACTTCTTTGCAATGCACTGAACTTGATTTTACTTGGCAATTTAAATTTAGATAGTTTTTTACAAAAATAATTGCAATATTTTATCTAGCAAGTTGCTAATTGTTCAATTAGATTATATTAAAAAACTGCGATAAGATTTGACTGTTGCTGCCAAAAATTTCGGTAAATTTTGTGATTAAATTAGTAAAAAGTTAGCACAGAGGGGTCCAATAGACAGGAGCATCTTTCGGTAGTAAAGAGATCAAGCAAATATTGGACTTTTTTACTGTTCTGACCCCTTTTGAAATTTTTAACACGATTTGACCCCGTTTCAAATTTTTAGCACGATCTAAGCCCTTTTATACACGCCAATCATCGTGGCGTGTCTGCCCAACTAGGACACGCCAGGTACCTCGGCGTGTCTGGCCCGGCCCCACGTTCTGCCAGCAGGCGAGGGATGGCTGACGTGGCAGGTAAGACACGCCAGGGACCTTGGCGTGTCTTACCTGGATAACTAACCAGCGCGTTTTCTTTCACGAAGAGGTATTCCAATCGGGGGTTGGGGGGCACGAACAGATCAAGAACAGGGGGCGGCGGCTCCTCTCTCCTTCTCTCCAAATCCCTCTCATATCTCCAACATTGGCCACCAATCTTTGCGGATCTGAGGTTCCCCTACCTCATTGAGGTATTCTCCTTCTATTCCTCCAATCAGAAGAGAAAAATGGTACTGGCTCCCAGTGGTGGAGCTTGAAACAAAAAGCTGGGCGGGCAACATTAAAAAATAAGCAAAAAATGGAAAATCTAAATCATAAGCATTAATATATGATACAAGCAGTCTACTCTACTGGACACTGTATGTTTTAAGATGAAGCAAGAATATAAACAGGCACTGCATATATGTGTGCGTATATATAAACAAAAGATAGTTCAACAGCGTCTACCAATTGGATATAGCAGCAAGCGGAGTGAGCATATGTGAAATCATCTGTCTGAAAGGGATATGCATAACTTACAGGGATGTTGAGCAGTAAATAAGGATCAACACGACGCTATCGAGTCAGAGAAGATCTGGTTTAGCAGCAGAAGCCCGCTGGATCAAAAACTAACGCCAACTGTAAATAACGCTACTCAAATCTGATCGGCTTCGTCGCCACCGATGCCGTCGATCCACTCAAAACTCGCTTTGGTACAGTAATAAACAGTAAGGCCGGGCGGAAAGCACGGTGCGCCGGCGGCGGCGGTTGGGGCAACCAGGAAGGAATGGAATCGCACCTCAGGCCGCGGCCATGGACGATGCGCTTTTCCCCGCGGCTCGCCCCCGCACGCGCGCGCGGAGACGGGCGACGGAGACGAGCGCCGGCAACGAGATCGGGAGGGTGGAGGCGGGTGGGAGAGGAGGAGGAGATGTACCTTGCCTTGGCAGCAACGCGGGCGGCGGCGACGAGATCCGTCGGAGAGGAGGGCGGCGCCTGAAGCTTTTTCTCCTTCTTCTTCTCTTTGTTGAGATCCAAAGCTAGACGGTGGTACAGGCCTACAACGCCAGAACAGAGAGTGGCCCGTTTAATTCGCACTGTTTTTTATTATTTTAATCCGAAAACAATGGTTTTATTAAAAATAAAAATCGAAAATCATTTTTTAGATGATCGAAAATCTAGTTTCATGTAAATGCATATACGCATTCATATACATATGAAATATGAAAGGTTCATCTACACTTTCATTTCCTCCATGCTTTCTCTCCCCTTGCCTAGCTTCCCTCTCCCTCTTCTTTGGTGGCATGGTCGCCCGTGTGTGTGTGTTGGGGGGGGGGGGGGGGGGGGGGGGGGGAGCGAGGCCTGTACAGTGTAGTAGCATGACATTTTAAGTTTAGGCTTTGTGCGGGTGGTGCTCGACTACTAGGGATTAGTGGTGGAGCTTCATGGGGGGCAGCCTGGGCCATGGCCTCCTCAGCTCATGAGAAATTTTGAGTATATCATATGTTAGTAAGCTTATTTATCCATTGAAAATCATCCCAATTCAATGATTTTGCCCCTCCCCCAACCTCATGCCCCCCCATTGATTTAAGCTGAAGCTCCGCCACTGCTAGGGATGGTGGTGTTCCTGCTTGCGGTGCTTCAGTGGATGGAGCTAGAGGTGAGCAGCGGCCCTTTTTTTCCCTCCACCCTAATAAGCTCGAAGTTAATCCAAATCAGGAAGATCTAGAGGTCTCCTCCCTTGTTCTTGATGTCTCGGGGACTAGAAGAGCATCATGCGATGGGATTTGTCTTGATTCGCCTAGTTTTGAAGCTAACGGGGGGATATCTCGCCATGCGTAGTGATGGGATTTGTCTCGATTATCCTGGTTCTGAAGCTCGAAGGGGCAATATCTCGCCATGCGTCGTGATGGGATTCGTCTCAATTTGCCTCGTTCTGAAGCTAAGGGGGGGTATCTGGCCATGCGTCGTGCTGCAGATCATCTGCAATCGCTCCTTTTAGTTGTTGCTTATGTGGTGAGAGCTTACCCTCGGTGGTGTTTTCGTCATCGACATTTCATGTTGAAGGGTAGGGACTCTCCCTTGGTTGTTGGCGTTTGATTGCCAGTCGAAGGCCGTCTTAACCTTTGACTTTGAAGGGCCCTTAGATCCGCCTTGATTGGCTCCCGCTAAGGCGATTCAAGTGGCCTTGCCCTCGATTAATCAAGGCGGGATGCATCATGAGCTTGATGGCCATGAAGCTGAACCCGATTACTTTCTCTAATGTACATTGAGATCTTGGTGCAAAATGGAAGGACTTGTTTGTATTTTTTTATCTTTCTAAAGTCCTTAGTATATATTTTCACTCCACCGCTCGTAGTTAATGCAATCCCTCAATCCTTGGAGACCGATCCACCCTTGAAAAAAAGATTTTCATCTCATATTTAAAAAAATATCCATGCATATAGAACTTCAAAATTTTGCATTTGAGAAAAAAAATTATATGTTTAAGAATCATCATAACCCCGCTTGTTAGAAGAAAAAACGTTCATGTAATTTTGAATAGGTCGCTACCCCGCTTGTTAGAAGAAGAAAAAACATATTTTCTCACATGGGAAAAGAAAACAAAGCAAGCTTAAAAAAGAGTGAATGGATGAAAATACAAAACCTACAGAAAAGGAGAAGAAAAGGAAAACTGTTATCTGACTACTACTACCACCAGAACAAAGTTTAGGTAGACTGCTGGTTATCTGGGAGTTTCTGTTCATCAATCATCGAAGAAGAAATAAACACATCTCATCACTGTAACTAATCTGAACTCAAGCATAAACACATCACTACCTGCAGTAGCCCAGAATAACCTAGATGAGAATCATATCATGATCCAAACTCAAGCATGTATGCAACATTCCTCGAAAAAAAAATTATAAGACCTGGCATGTCCTAGTTGGGCAGACACGCCACGATGATTGGCGTGTATAAAAGGGGTTAGATCGTGCTAAAAATTTGAAACGGGGTCAAATCGTGTTAAAAATTTCAAAAGGGGTCAGAACAGTAAAAAAGTCCCCACCCAGGATTGGATAGCAACAGAAACGGGCCCACCTATGCCAGCGCGCAGCAGCCGCGGCCATGTCCTTCGCGCGTACGTACGTACTACTCCAGACCAAATTCTGTACATGGGCTCCACCTGTTCCTTCCTTCTCAGATTCGTTCTTAACCTCCTGATTGACTGTTTCGTGTGTCTGGCCTAGCTTGGACCATGTCACGTACACGCCCATCGTCACCGTCACGCATATATAGCACAACACAATGCAACTATGTATCTGACCTACCTTCCACACTGCTCCGGAACCTCCTTTAAAACGTACCTACTCCGTATACGGTATCCGTTCGTTTCACTGTTTCAGATCAGTTCATGATCAAGCCCTGCTCGTTCATCCATAGCTACACTAAAATTGAAAACTTCTTATATAAATTTATTGAAATTTATCGACCTTGTTCGGGGACCAGCAGCAACGCACAACCTTTGCCCTTACGGTCTTACCGCTGGTGGCGTCGCAGAGAGACCACTTCTCGTCGATCTTGCCGAGCTCCTAGTCAAGGTGGCCTAATCATCGCGCGGACATTTTCACCGTGGTCATCAACCGGTAGCAAGGTTCTCACCCGCAAGGATCCAAGAGGGCGCCACATCGGACTTGGTGAATGTGGCACGACGCAACGCATTGCACCACTCATTTCTCTCCGCCTCCCTGGCCACCCTCTCCTCTGTGGAGATGATGGCCCGCAACGACAAGGAGTCACCACCGCGACATCGCTCGTGGTTGAGGTAGTAGAGGAGGCGATCACGTATCGTTGCGATCGCTGATGGTAGCTCCTTCTTTTTAACGGCCTTGTCGCATTAAATTTTTGTGACGGTAGGGACACCCCAGGGTTGAAAACCGTATCGACAATGTTTGTCGACGACGCCGGCTTGTACTTCACGTTGTGGTCGATTTAAAACTCTTCCAATGGCTGATTTTATTCTTATTGGTGATTTTAGATCTGAATCCTCTATGTTTTTATGAATATATATGTGTTCTTTAATATTTATTTTATCCGCAAGTTGTATGCTTTTGTTATGTCGGAATCCTAGATCCCAAGGTGACAATAATTTAAGGATTTGCATATATTTACTAAATTTTAATTCCTTATGTTGGTTCTCTATTAAAATGGGCATCTTGATTATCATTAGTTTTTAGTAGGATCCCGCTTCCACTAGGGGGTAAGACAAAAGATGTTGAATTTTTGTGGATCATCATGGCTTCAAGGTACATTTGGTGGCAGCGACATTTGATATCAAAAGGAGACACCATTCATGAACCGGATCGTACTGCGGTGTCAATCAGAATGTTGGCTACTAATGTCAATTGAGCTTCGACTCCTAATTAATCAAACAACCCGCAAGAATGTTGGCTACTAATGTCAATGTTATGACTCGAAGACACTGTTTACGCACTATTTCGAACAGAATTTGTCTTTTTCGCCACGCGCTCTCCAGAAATCCAAACTTCTTCAAAAATTGCAGAAAGCTCTCGCACATAAGCATCTTTCACCACAAACTTTTTTGAATTATTTTGAACTTTTTTCAAATGTCTTTTTGAAGATCTTTTACCCAGGACTAGATGAGCCTGGGCTCATCTTTAAATTACCGACTAATAACATGCTATTTTGTGTTATAGCGTCCACTTGACACCTATTTAATGAGCTCGTCTCGCCGCTACCTTATCCTATTTTCATACTTCTGACAAATCAAAATTGGAACTATCTCACTCCTAAAATTTGTCTTTTTTTAATGGATTTACCCCCACGAACCCGAGGTTTTTGGAATCTTGAAGATTATGTAATGCTTACTCTCAAACTTTTTGTTTATACAGTAGTGATATTCTTTGTTTCACCTTTTTTGATATTTTTGAGATATTGTACAAATATTTATTTAGCGAGGCATTGCCTAAAACGTTATAGTGTGTTATTAGCGACGCTATAACGTGATTTTTTTTCATTGGTTTCAATGCAGCACTATTCCATTAAAGTATTGTTCGTTTGTTTGTCTTGCCAGTGTACAATGCTTTTTTCATACGAATTAAGGAGGATCTAATACTCAGGAATCTACTATATTACTATGCTTTCTAAGATTGGAGCCCTCGCATTCAATTAAAGTTTTACATTTAACATTGAATTGATAATTTTGACTAGGCTATATCATTTGGCTATGTGTACAATTTTGTTTTGCTCGTATCCATCCCTTGTATATGTGTGTAAATCATAAATCCTTTCCTTTTTTATTAATTTATTAAATTCTTTTATATCGAACATTGAATTGATAATTTTAACTTGATCATACCCCTTGGCTATGTTCATAAATCATCAAAAAAATTTATTAAATTTCTTCCGTCTTTTCTTTCTTTAAGTTCGAATGCACAACACACAAACATTATCAACATGTACCTGTTCTATAAAAAATGAATAATAATTTTGATATGCTTTGTAATCCCCTGCCAGATTAGTTTTGTCACGAGGTTACGATTGAGACGTTGTTAAAGTACATAATTATCATCTTCATGATCGAATAATTCAACCCATGCAACAAATGTCGTCCCAACAACTTTCAACCACGACAACATAACAACTTGATACTCTACTTCAATGCTAGACCTGAACACGGTTAGTTGATGTCTCGAGGACCAATGTATCTCTCATTTCACTAATCCTCCTAATTTTGGAAATCGGTAGATGAATTGGACTGAATGTTTTTGTGGTGGGATCTTTCAATGGGTGGGTCCTCTTGGTAAATCTCTGAATGGTGCGAGCCTTGATTGAAAATAAGAAAGCACCATGTGTGACACGTTTAACATATGCATAGCACATGCAACTAAAATCACATATAACTCTACTACATATGTGTACTCATTAAAACTTACTCCAACCATAGGCCAAAAATCCACTCAAACACCACATTAATAAAACAATCAAGGAAATGATACACTGCTCCGCCTTAGTGGCATGCCCCCGTGCGGCGGCTCATCTCATCCCTTTGTACGTGTTAGCTTTTCCAACTTTATATTTTGTAAAAGTTTTATCTCCTGATCTGTTTGTGCCATTAGATCTTCAAAACTAGATTTCATGTCAATATATTTTGACAAAAAGTTTCCATCACTACTTGCCATATTATCGTTACTTACTTACCTGATAAAAGTTAACTTAGTTGCCTTTTTTTTGTTACAATTCAAACGACTGGAATAGTTGAATGTGACAACCAAGTATTACAAAAATTGACAACTACAAAATATAAAATATGGAAACCACGTATTACAATTCTGAAATTTGAAAAACTCAAAATGTGATAATCTAGCATTGCAAATATAATTCTTACAATTAGGTGTAATTTTTTTGTTGCTACTACCGATGATCAATTTTTTATGGCAAGCACAAAAAATAATTCTTGCAACTAGGTGTAATATGGCAACCAAGTCAATTTTTACCAGATAAGTAAGTAACAGTAAATGTGGCAAGTAGTGATGAAAAAAAAGTTTATCAAAATATATTGGCATGGGATTAAGTTTCAAAGATCTTGTCGCGACTAAGCCGACCGTGAAAACGGAATGCCAATTGGGTATATGATTTGTGAGATAAACATTTTTAAAGTTTGAGAATTAAGAGAATCTTAGAGTACATCATCGATTTGCATGCACCGAAAAAATACCAGCATGAAAAGCTAATTAATTGCATGCATGTGAGTACTTTGAAGAATTAGTTAGTTATATATACTAATTAATTACATGCATGTATGTGAGCCGCCACACGAGCATGCAAATATGGGTGACCGTTATGTAGTCCGGTCAAACAATGAAGGCACATTGATCTTTTAGTTTTTTCTATGTTGATTGTTTCATTTGTAAGATTGATAAATGTACTAAAGATTTTCCTTAAGAAATGCATTGCACTATATTTAGAAAAAAGAATAAACTCAATCCTCTTGCAAAGAATTCTTTGCTTTTCCGCGGCGGAATCAAGCACGCTTTGGTGCAAAAAAAAATCTCAATCTTGCCTGTTAATTTGGTCTTTCCAAACATGCGAATGAATGAGGCCCGGGTGCAGAGGTATACGGTCCTCTGTTTAAGGGGCATAGCTATGTCTCGCTTCGCGTAGGCTCGCTCGCTTTAGTTAGCCGATCCAGTAGCCTTTTGTGTGTCACATGTGTTTTTCTATTTTAGGGGAAAATATTAATTTTAATTGTTTAGATATAAAAAAGTGAAAATTGTTTAATAATTATTATATGAATTTTAAATAAAAATATTTAAGTAAAAGTCGTTATTTTGTAAAATATCAATAAAATTTTTTTATCATAAAAAAATGATAAGAACAAAAAATAGTCATTTTGAAAAAATATTATAAAAATGTTAATCATGCATTTTAAAATTATTAGATGTCTATAAAAATTGACTTCACCCATAAAAATGTATGAAAAAATTAGACGTTTAAAATATATATTGAGAAAATCTTAATTATGTATTTCAAAGATATTAAATATTTATTAAAAATTACTGACGTATACCAAAATGTTAAATATACATGAAAACGAATAGACATCAAAACTTATATTTGAAAATATTAATTATCAACATGTATAAAAATTCTACCAATGTATACAAAAAATATACTAAAATCAATAAATTTTTTATTTGAACAGTTAAAAAATATACTAAAATATAATATAAACGAAAAATGGATATCCAAACATTTATTTGAACATTATGTATTTAAAAATATTATATATGTATAAAAATCTCCTGATGTGTACGAAAATTTTAAATTGTGGAAAAAAAAAGTGTTCGTTTTTTAAATAATACTAAAATCAATGATTTTTTTAAGAATAGAAAATCCGACCAAAAAACAAAAGAACCCATAAAACGAAAAAGGGAAAAAGTAAACAAATGTAAAATCTCTCCTCGCTGCGTCTTCACTGAGCCGGTCCATAAGCAGCGAGCAAACTAGAGCTCCACGTATTCATACTACTGAAGAGTTCGATTGAGTTGCCTGCTAGTGTTTCTACTTTCTTTTCTTCTTTTTTGGAAAATGAGTTGCCTGCCAGTTATCTGAATATCTGTTCATTAATCACCGGAGAAGAGTGCTCATAGAAAAAATAAATAAACCAAACATTCCAGTTCATTACAAGAGAGGAACAGGCTGCCTTGCATATACCACCAGCAAAATAACAAGTAAAAACAATGACAACTAAAAGAAAACGCTGACCAGCAGGTCGCTCAGATATAATCTAAAAAGAATATTACAGCTTAATCCATGCCCCAAATTGAAAAACTGAAACCGATGAAGGTTACAGACAACAGATAAGAAGTTGCTGGCGAGCTGGTGTCCATAAAACAGGAGATACGCCCATATGTCCATGTCCTGCTCATGCTGCATCACACTGGGGGAAAGGAGCAAGAGCACGAACAACTCAAACTATAGAATATCACCACCAGAAATTAATTAGCCCACAGCCTGTTCCAAGAAGACAGCCATAATACAACATCTGATATTCATTTTGTTACCAGGTGTTCGAGGATTCAAGAACCAGAACACATGTTATTACCCACATGGCCACCAACACACAGTCTTGTTCAAATCATGGAGGGATGAAAATTCAAACCGAGCAATGTCAAGGTCCACACACACATTGTCTGTCCTCAAAATGTTGTAACCCAGCATTGTATATCAGATTTACAGATATGAGAGTGTGTACCGCATTCATGTTATCAGCAAGAAACACTTCCAAGAGAAAACATGTTCTAGGCGACCAAATACAAAGATGGTAGAAGAACACACGAGATTGCAAAAGACGGCACTCCGCATGTTAATTTCATGTTTCACCGGCCCAGAAGTGCGACACGGTCCTTCTGGATGACCTGGGCTAGGTTGAGGTCAAAGAGCTCACACCGGATTGGCATCTCCATCTCGTAGAATGGGTTCTTCAAAACAAACTCTGTGTACAGCTCATATATCGTTTTTAGCAGGATTTCCATGTTTTGAACGCCTGTTTCGCATACAACGAAAAATTTCGTCCCTGGAGCATGCCAAGCAATCAGACAGGTTAGTGACTAAACATTGTTAAAGACTAAAATGATACGGTTAATAGTTAAAGAAACTGGCCACAATTTGTGAGCATAGTCCAGCCATGCTGATTTCAAACTAGATCCATACCAACCACAAACAAAACAAAAACTAGATCCATACTACTAGCAACACAAGCTGACAACAAATAGAAAAACTGAAGGGCGTCACCATACTTTCAATTTTAGAATATCTACTTTCTCATATTGATGATCATCTTTTTTTAGTATACCACTTCCCAATGATCTTGAATCACTAAATAGATCAAATCCTAAATAAACTTAAGAAAATATAACCAGATAAGTTAGCTCTGTGTATAGGGCCCACATTCACTTTTGCATTCGAAAAAATTGGTAACATAACCCAGCACTTTTTTTTGCAGTAAATATAAACTACCACACTGATATACAAGAACTTTGCTGGTTCATTCCCTAGTGATACTGAACACAGTGCCGCGTGCTGCGGTTGCTAAGGATACAAAGACCAGGAATAGGGCATTCGACCTCACCTATCTGCCAGCAAGGCCTAGTCCATATCATGCAAGGGATGGTATACGGCCAAGGATGTATACGGCTTACAATTATTTCTGGTTATTATTGCTTCATCATATGGAGTACGTGCTGCCCCTTCAGCAGGGATGGTGCTTAGCCCCTAAGAAACTAATTCCCACCGAAAGGAAATTTATCTAAGGATATAAACTATCCTAATCTGAGCACCTGCTGCCTGTTTGCGCTGCACCTTTGATGGGTGCCCACACCAACGGCTAACAGGTACGCCACATAGTTCAATGGGTAAATCTACTACCGCCATTATTATGAATGATTGAAGTGTCAAAATAATAGCACCTACTGAATATATTGATGTGTACCAAGGAAGGAAGTTCTGTACTCATGTGTCAAACTCTTTTCATGAACTAGCAGCTAAAAGTAGCTAGCAAGTGGGAAGCACAAGGAGGCCCTCCAGTAGTTTACACTGAAGCAACATACAATTAATTTCACAACTAGATTGATCAATTGAATGTTGCTACTGCTTATAGTTTTGTGGGCTAGCCGTCTACTCTAGCATGACTTGAATAGAAACAAAATTTTAGTACATCACATTTAATGCACGTCATTCACCAAGGAAATAGTTATGGCCTACAAGTCCAAGGAATGACGAGTTTGGTTTCTGCTAGATGGCAAATAAAAGAGCAACATAAAGTAAGCAAATTCAATACTGGAGGCCAAACACAACTTCTATAGATAATGGAGAGGCCACATGTGTTGTTAATAATTTGCAACCACATGAGACTATTCTGAAAATTTAGAAAAGTTAACAGGAAAATTTGTGTAAGCTTAAGGGACCAATCGTGAACTAGTAAGCGAAAAATAAAACCACACCTTGTACCAGTTAACTTGCAAAGATCCACTACCAAAACATCATTCACCAAAACCCGAAAAGCACGAAAACCCACTACTAGTATATAAGAGTGTGGCGAGAATCGTATCAAGCAGGCTTGCATACAACTCAAGGGAAGCTAATACCTGTGAGGGACTGGAAGCAATGGAGGTCGAAATTGTGGGCTTGCAAGAGGTCGATGCCGGTGCAGCCAGTGGTGGGGGAGAGCTGCTGGGAGATGGCGTGCATCGAGTGCCAGAGACTCGCGAGGCGCAGGCTGTCGTTGGTGTCCATTCTCCCCGCTGAGCCGTAGTCCTGGGGAGACGCGCATATTGTTCAGATTAGACTCCTATCTCAAGCTAGTTCTCTAAAAAGTTGAGGAGGGAGAGAAGCGCAAAGAACAGGTACCTTGTAGTATATGAGGCCCCCGGACTTGTTGATGATGAAAAGGCTGTAGATCGCAACTGTCCCCATTGTCACACGCACAAGGAAGGCTGAGCAGAGGCAGCAGCAGAAAATCCCCTGTATCAGCTGCAGGCATCAAAATGATACGGAAATTGTGAATCAGAAGAGAAAAATGGTACTGGCTCCCAGTGGTGGAGCTTGAAACAAAAAGCTGGGCGGGCAACATTAAAAAATAAGCAAAAAATGGAAAATCTAAATCATAAGCATTAATATATGATACAAGCAGTCTACTCTACTGGACACTGTATGTTTTAAGATGAAGCAAGAATATAAACAGGCACTGCATATATGTGTGCGTATATATAAACAAAAGATAGTTCAACAGCGTCTACCAATTGGATATAGCAGCAAGCGGAGTGAGCATATGTGAAATCATCTGTCTGAAAGGGATATGCATAACTTACAGGGATGTTGAGCAGTAAATAAGGATCAACACGACGCTATCGAGTCAGAGAAGATCTGGTTTAGCAGCAGAAGCCCGCTGGATCAAAAACTAACGCCAACTGTAAATAACGCTACTCAAATCTGATCGGCTTCGTCGCCACCGATGCCGTCGATCCACTCAAAACTCGCTTTGGTACAGTAATAAACAGTAAGGCCGGGCGGAAAGCACGGTGCGCCGGCGGCGGCGGTTGGGGCAACCAGGAAGGAATGGAATCGCACCTCAGGCCGCGGCCATGGACGATGCGCTTTTCCCCGCGGCTCGCCCCCGCACGCGCGCGCGGAGACGGGCGACGGAGACGAGCGCCGGCAACGAGATCGGGAGGGTGGAGGCGGGTGGGAGAGGAGGAGGAGATGTACCTTGCCTTGGCAGCAACGCGGGCGGCGGCGACGAGATCCGTCGGAGAGGAGGGCGGCGCCTGAAGCTTTTTCTCCTTCTTCTTCTCTTTGTTGAGATCCAAAGCTAGACGGTGGTACAGGCCTACAACGCCAGAACAGAGAGTGGCCCGTTTAATTCGCACTGTTTTTTATTATTTTAATCCGAAAACAATGGTTTTATTAAAAATAAAAATCGAAAATCATTTTTTAGATGATCGAAAATCTAGTTTCATGTAAATGCATATACGCATTCATATACATATGAAATATGAAAGGTTCATCTACACTTTCATTTCCTCCATGCTTTCTCTCCCCTTGCCTAGCTTCCCTCTCCCTCTTCTTTGGTGGCATGGTCGCCCGTGTGTGTGTGTTGGGGGGGGGGGGGGGGGGGGGGGAGCGAGGCCTGTACAGTGTAGTAGCATGACATTTTAAGTTTAGGCTTTGTGCGGGTGGTGCTCGACTACTAGGGATTAGTGGTGGAGCTTCATGGGGGGCAGCCTGGGCCATGGCCTCCTCAGCTCATGAGAAATTTTGAGTATATCATATGTTAGTAAGCTTATTTATCCATTGAAAATCATCCCAATTCAATGATTTTGCCCCTCCCCCAACCTCATGCCCCCCCATTGATTTAAGCTGAAGCTCCGCCACTGCTAGGGATGGTGGTGTTCCTGCTTGCGGTGCTTCAGTGGATGGAGCTAGAGGTGAGCAGCGGCCCTTTTTTTCCCTCCACCCTAATAAGCTCGAAGTTAATCCAAATCAGGAAGATCTAGAGGTCTCCTCCCTTGTTCTTGATGTCTCGGGGACTGGAAGAGCATCATGCGATGGGATTTGTCTTGATTCGCCTAGTTTTGAAGCTAACGGGGGGATATCTCACCATGCGTAGTGATGGGATTTGTCTCGATTATCCTGGTTCTGAAGCTCGAAGGGGGAATATCTCGCCATGCGTCGTGATGGGATTCGTCTCAATTTGCCTCGTTCTGAAGCTAAGGGGGGGGGGGTATCTGGCCATGCGTCGTGCTGCAGATCATCTGCAATCGCTCCTTTTAGTTGTTGCTTATGTGGTGAGAGCTTATCCTCGGTGGTGTTTTCGTCATCGACATTTCATGTTGAAGGTCGTCTTAACCTTCGACTCTCCCATTGGTTGTTGGCGTTTGATTGCCAGTCGAAGGTCGTCTTAACCTTCGACTTTGAAGGCCCCTTAGATCCGCCTTGATTGGCTCCCACTAAAGCGATTCAAGTGGCCTTGCCCCCGATTAATCAAGGCGGGATGCATCATGAGCTTGATGGCCGTGAAGCTGAACCCGATTACTTTCTCTAATGTACATTGAGATCTTGGTGCAAAATGGAAGGACTTGTTTGTATTTTTTTATCTTTCTAAAGTCCTTAGTATATGTTTTCACTCCACCGCTCGTAGTTAATGCAATCCCTCAATCCTTGGAGACCGATCCACGCTTAAAAAAAAAGATTTTCATCTCATATTTAAAAAAATATCCATGCATATAGAACTTCAAAATTTTGCATTTGAGAAAAAAAAATATGTTTAAGAATCGTCATAACCCCGCTTGTTAGAAGAAAAAACGTTCATGCAATTTTGAATAGGTCGCTACCCCGCTTGTTAGAAGAAGAAAAAACATATTTTCTCACATGGGAAAAGAAAACAAAGCAAGCTTAAAAAAGAGTGAATGGATGAAAATACAAAACCTACAGAAAAGGAGAAGAAAAGGAAAACTGTTATCTGACTACTACTACCACCAGAACAAAGTTTAGGTAGACTGCTGGTTATCTGGGAGTTTCTGTTCATCAATCATCGGAGAAGAAATAAACACATCTCATCACTGTAACTAATCTGAACTCAAGCATAAACACATCACTACCTGCAGTAGCCCAGAATAACCTAGATGAGAATCATATCATGATCCAAACTCAAGCATGTATGCAACATTCCTCGAAAAAAAAATTATAAGACCGACAGAACAGCCCAAACCTGCAGAATTTAAGTTTCGGGATATACCAATAGAACTCACTAATAATGCATTTCTGGCCAGGTTTTATGCCCCCATTCCATATACCGCTTCCCTTCTATATTCTGTGCAATGCACATTACAGCAACAACAACAATAATAAAAAAAATGAATCAAACTCATGAACACATGTTTACGTCAAATGTCCTGGTGGCGGCAGCGAAACCTGCTTAGGATGCCTGTCGCCGGTAAGTAAGGTAAGAATCATGTACTTATAGGACTGCTTGAGATCTGTAACCGCATGGGTCCGGATATCTGTCTCGACTCCACTGCAAACTCTATCGCGTAAACCCGCTTCCTCAGATTCCCTAACTCTTCTTCTACTGCAACAAAACTGTTAATTCTCTTTCCGATGCAAAAACATATGTCTGTTAATCCTTCTTCCACTGCAAGGTAACTGTTGGTCCACTCGTCGAATTCCTCCAACTCTTCTACTTCCTGCACCTGTCAAACGAGGCAAATTCTAAGTTAACTAAATTACCACAGAAGCAGAGAGCAATGGCAAATATTCGCTAGGTATATGGGAATAGAGTGAATGTGGATTATTTCATGACTTTCAAAGTAGACTAGTGTCTGATTTATTTCCATAACTAATTCTCCAACAACAAGGGCGTGCATAAGTAATTAATGTGTAAATGCTGACAGGATTGTGCCAAAAGAAATTGCAGGTTATTATTTTGTAAGACAGTAAATGGAACAGTAATTTAGCCCCACAAAAAACCCTTTGACTTCTTGCTAACTGCTCAAGGAATTGTGCGAAATGATAACATCTGATATAATGAGTAGTGACACACATATGTTGCAGAAAGTAAGATAGATTTTCACCACAGCAAAATGATAATATCTGAGAGAGTAATGCCAGGCATATTTTGCAGAAAGTTAAAATTTCTTCAGAAGCATCATGTAATATTAGTACCTTGTCGAAGAAGATCCAGAGCTTTTACTCTTCTTTCGAGGACGCTGTTCATTCTTGTAACCCTCTTGATCACTCTTTTCATCGTTTGTGTCAACAGCTTCGTCTTTTTTATGCTTTGCCCTCGTCCAGCTTGCCAATCTTCTGGGAAGAAAAACATTGAAGTAATGCTTCGCCAAATCCTTTGTTTTCTTCTGTCCGAGCTCCTTTAAGGCGATCTCCATGAAATCCTTATGTTTATCCTGAGGAATCAACTTCTCAACTTTGACAAGTTTCCTTTTGAATGTTCTGGTCCATAGCTCTTCAACTTGGTCACCCATTGCATCAAGCCCACAGTTCTTGAAATCTTCCTCTCCCAACTGATCCTTGATCCAGCTCCTTGCCTTTATTACGTGAACTCGCACACAGTCCTCAGATCCAGGATGAGAACACTTACACTTGTCCACCAATCTTTTCCTCGCCTTGTCTGGCTTACCAGTTGCTGAGATGTCCATGTTTAGAGGACAGACAACTGTGCCCAGTTTTGGTAAGGTTGCAGCTTTATAATCATCAGTATCATCCTCAGATGGAGCACCTTTCCACTCAGGGACAGAAGCTAGATGCTGAACAGGATCTGTTCCAACACGTTTCCTTGAGGGTGATGATTTAAGATACCAACATTCCTGGCAACAAGGAGAAAGAGAATTAGACATGGACTTAAGCAACAGTATTGCTTATTATATGACCAGATAAAAGAAAACCAGTTTATACCTCAAGAAACATTTAATAAGTGGAAAAGCATATTGCAAAACAAGGGA
This sequence comes from Bromus sterilis, assembly GCA_950022295.1. Classification (NCBI taxonomy): domain Eukaryota; kingdom Viridiplantae; phylum Streptophyta; class Magnoliopsida; order Poales; family Poaceae; genus Bromus; species Bromus sterilis. The sequence goes on from OX465595.1 coordinate 439,300,578, forward strand.
TAGCAATGCCAGATATTCTTGAGTGGCATTTAATACGTGGAATAAGCAGCAGCTCTTTATTAGTAATTACCAAGCATAGAGTTACATTCAGATTGAATTTAACTCAACAGGAAGGGTGGCATAGCGCCAAGTCGTCTACTCAGACTATTAGCAGGACTAGGGTATTTGGCGCACAAGTGCGCTGTACAGTCTACATCTCTCGGGCTCCCGGCACAGAAGACATGATTTAGCAAGCTTAAGCCCCAATAATCTAATCGTGGATGACCTTAGGAGTTAGGACCACATCTTCATCTATTTTTCAAACATGTTAAGTGCATAACCATAAATAAGTTCTTAGGACTAACACCTGAAAGGAGGATATGAATTGACTTGTTAATCCTTAAATGCAGCAACATCCATTGGCAGGGCTACAACACATGATATGTCAACTGGATTACTATGTCAGAATAATTGAATGTGCCTATTCCTGACCTGCCAAATCTGAGCTGCCATGGGCATTCACATGCATCACTGTCTACTCTGATGAAATTAAAGAGAATCTTTGATTCGAGATAGAAATCAAGTTTAAAAGACTTGGTGTCATGGGTGGTACACAACACCTAGATGACTGACACATATCCACCTCATCAAAGCTGCTTAACAATGTTCATCTAAAATACGTTGATAATTAACAGATTAACAGGCCACAAAAGCGAGCCACCCCTATGTATAGCTGGCCTATGAGAGCATCTAGATCCAAAAATTCAAGCCTACAGTTCTCACAGAATCAAAAGCATATGCCCGCATTAAATCAGCTCCCACAAGTTTTTTCATCTAGGCGCCAAATAATATAGTCACGCATATTCATGTGCCAAAAATCTACAGACAGCTGGCTCAACTCCCGCGCGAAAACACAGCATAAGAATATGACGGTGCCGCACATGCACCCCGACTAAGATAAACCACAGCCCGTCCAAAGCATCCCACGAACCGAACGTCGAATCCCAGTACATATCCGATGGTAACGCATAGGTTTGTAGGTACCGACCGATGCAGCAAGTCCACTGATAATTTGATATGCATCATTGTGTTTTTTATATATTAATCATTATAGTTCCATCCGGAATCTAGACATAAAATAGCAGTGAAAATGAAGCAGATAGTGAATCAATGAAAAATGCAGCAGAGACTAAAAGGGGTGACATACTGACATCACTTCAACGCTTCATCTTGTCAGAACACACTATTTACCAGGTTAGCACGCATGACAGCCAATAACTAGTAGAACATAATAGGATTCCATCATGAAACTAGTAGCCAAATCTCCTACTTTGTCATGAAGGCATGAACTCGTCCCCAAGGAGCGTCAGACAGACCAAAGCTCTACCGAGACCTGCAAGAAATGACTGAAGAGACACGCCAATTCCTACCCAATTCTCCGACCATGCAGCTAGCAACGGGGTGTCGTCACGAGTACAGGGAATCCTAGCACGCGAGAAACGAGCGAACAACAATGGGCGAAGCAATTGCCATGCCAACAGCCGCAAATCTCACACAGGCAGACAATCCCGCCTCCAATCAAGAGCAAACGCGCGCAATCGCTGGCGCAGGAACCACTCGAGTCACCACGAACAGCGACAGATGGAAGATCACCGCCGTCGACGAGAGCCGAGAAGCCGCGTCGTCGACGGCGAGCCCCGTGTTAGCCCCGCTCCAATCGCGCCCCGGTGCAGCAAGTACGCGGACGCGGCGCGCGAACCGAAAACCCCACCCCGCGCGCCCCCCAAGTACGAATCGAGCCACCGGTTGCCAGGACGCCTCACCTTGCGGTACGGGTAGTCGACTTCGTCGTCGTCCTCGTCCGGGACGGGGGCGTAGCGCGCGCGGCGCACCGCGAGGAACGCCGCCTGCGTCCGCTCCAGGTCGCCGAGGCCGCGTCCGCGGTCCCTCCCCGCCCACAGCGCGCCCGTGGCCGCGCGCCGCACCGTCCTCAACGGTCCGACCGCGATCTCCCGAGCCGCGGCCGAGCTCCGCGTCCCGCGGCTCGGGCGGGAGGGCGGCCCGTCGCCGTCGTCGTCGTGGTCGCCGCCGCCGCGCCTGCGCTTCCTGGACGCCGGCTTCGGGGTCGTCGGCGGGGGCGAGACGCCGCCGATTCCGCCGGAGCCGGCCGACGGGAGGTCGGATCCGGCCATCGGGGCGCTCCGCCGGCGAGGTGTTTGCGGGAATGCCTGGCCCTGCGGCGTTGGGGTTTTTGGCGCCCGGGGTGGCGCCTCTTTCTCTCTCTCTTTTTCTCTCCGGGGGTTTGGTCCGTTGGGGCACGTGAGAAAGGCGGCTCTCTCACCCTTGGGTTGCCTTTTAAGATGGAAAACTTGGCATTTTACTTTGGAGCGTTTGTTAGAATGTACTCATGTTTGGCAAAGAATAGATCTAAAGAGTAAAGAGTAAAGTGGTCTCTAATCACCTTTTTATATAATATAAAAAAAACTTGTTTATGGTTTGAGTACTTAGATGTGTTTTATTTAACTAGTTGAAAGTCTACGAATTGGTACTTGCCTACATACCCAAAGTAAAAATACTTGTTCGCAAGCGTGAAGTAAAGAGGATAAAAAAAAAAGAGGTTACGACAACCCCTTTGAGTGACACATAGTAAAAAAACACGGTTTATTAAGATGTGCTGTCCTATTTTTGTAAATTTTGTGAGTTCAAAAAATCAAGCCTGACCATCTTTTTTATTGATATTTTGAAGTATATAAATGCGCGCGTCCTTTAATTATTGGTGAAGAGAGATCAAATATTGAAAAAAGTATCACAATCGGTTTGAATGTATATATTTACTCACGTAGTCCTACAAAAGATGTGAATTAATGACAATGATCAACCTCCTATTCCACTCTTAATGTAGAGACAAATAATTTTCTGCAAGTGGGGTTGAGATTGTGGTCATGCTTTGCGATAAAGTTTGACAAAACTACCTGCAAGTGCTATTAATACATGGCATAGTCTAAGTTTGGCCTCACATAGTGATGTGGCTCTATGTGTTTAGTAGTCTAATTCCTTTTATAAACATATATAGCAGCAAGCAAACACGAAAATATCAAAGAATCATGGGTCTAGATGCATCCTAATTGAAGCTTACACCACATTACTTTAGAGCGTTTATTAGAGTGTTACTTTAGAAAGTTTATTGGAATGTACACGTATGTTTGCCAAAAAAATAGATCATTAAAGTGGCCCTCGATCTTTCCATCATTGCTCATTTTATGATTTGAAATTTTAGCATGATTTTTTCCTTACAACTACGGTAGGTTGTTGGTGGGTATGCAAACGTGTGGGTTCATACCTTTTCGGAAGGAGGTGAGCATGGATTCCTGCTTTCGAAAATTACAAAACATAATGTGCTATGTATTGCCTATTATATAATTATATATTCTAACCCTTCAATATAAACTAAAATAATTGTTGGTATCAAAGTCCAGTGGATAAACAATCAGAAGAGAGTACATATGTCGATTATGTTGCATTATCTTTGTATGACGATCCACTATGAATGCCACAAAAAAGAAATTGGTTTATTATGGGGTGTTGTCTTACTTCTGTAAATGTTGAGAGTTGAATACTTTAAATCCAATAATCTTTGTACTTGATTTCTTTTCAAGTATTGAAATGGTTACACCCTTCAGTTTGTCGTGGAGGAAGGTAAAATATTCAACATATTATTTGAACCAATATGAATATTTATATTTACGCATATAGTCATCTAAATACGTGAATGCATGACGATGACGATCTCATTCTCTACATTTGATATGAGACATTACATTTTCGACGGCTGGAGTTAACATGGTGGTCGACATATTCTAAGTTAACATGTGTCTTGACAAAGACTGCTCATAAAAGTCATTAAAGTCGACATATCCTAAGTTTGGTCTATCAAGTTGAGTTGGTTCGACATATTGGGTACATTTATTTGTTTTGTCTATATATATAGCATCATATAAGCAGGATCCCCATGTAAGCATTGGTACTTAACTAGCAAAATGATGTCAGATATGTAAGGAGTCAAGTAGGATTATTGGATTAAACATATTAACATTGTATTTGAAAATAAACAAATATTGAGGAATTCTTGGATTAACGGTATCAAAGTGAGGGAGAGAGTTGGACAAGATTAACCTAATAATATGAAAACTACCATTTACAAATTTTATTCAAAATTTTGTTGGGATTTGGATGTTGGAGTACTCTGTATTTTTCACAATATTGCGCATAATAATAATATTCATTTTTCCTAGAAAATATAAATAAATAATATTGAACGTAAATTTATCTTGTAACGTTATAAGGGCATATATCAATACACATTTATGTTTTCCCCTTTAGATTTTTGGAAGTCATATGCTTAACCACTATCGTTGAAAGGACATAGTTACAAAAAACTGCCACATTTTGTGTACTAATGACAAATTGCCACCACTTTCCATTTAGGAAACAAAAATCTACCAATGACCATTTTGATAGTTCAATCAGTTTTGACATGTTGGTCCCAATTGTAAGCAATTTTCTTTAGTGAGAATGATATTTCTCAAAGTCAACCACATTAAGAAATTAATTTCGAAGGAGTTTTAACCTCTTAGAGAATTTTGAAAGGATCATAAACCTTAATTTTATGTTATCCTAAAATTTTAAAAGGATCATAAAATACACTTGGCTAAAATTTTATGAATAGAAAACTTGACTCCTATATTTGAAAGGATCATAAAATACACTTTTAGCCACATAAAATTAAGGTTTATGATCTCAAGGTTAAAAAACTGCCACATAAAATGAACCTTGCTTTTTTTATTGACAGACCAGTTTCTAGTTAACCACGTGGTGTTTTTTTGTTATCCTATACCCCTGCCACATAATTATGCTTTGAAAAAAAAATCATTTTCTTCTCACACCCACAAAAATGTGGCTAAAAGGACATCATATAGATAGGAGAATTGCTAAGGCATACTTGGACTAGTGCAAACCTAACAGTAGTATTGAGAACCTTCCCATGCCAGCATGAGAATCTTCCCTCAATTTTATTTCTAACAATATTCTAATCTTTGTCTCTCATTCTCACACCATTTCAAGGGATCCCTAAGTATTTCATAGGTAAAACCCTAGTTTGACAAGTGAAAATTATCTTATATTCATTCCACTTTCCCAAGAGAGGAAGATTTCACTTTTATGAAAGTTATTTTTTGACATCTTCTCAAAGGCACATACAATAATCTTAATTTTTTGGCACTATCCAAGTCATCTCGAAAGTAGGAGATGTCATCTACATCCTGCAGTATATTGATCCTACCATTACAATATTTTTCCATCAATCCTTTAACACGGCCAAATTTCATAGATTATTAAAAAAATGCCAAAGCATGAGCAACAAAGGATATAAAGAGTCCCCTTGTCTCAGAATTTTTAAAGTGTTAAAGTAGGGTCCAACACATTCATTGACCTTAAAATAGCTAGATGCCCCCCTCTAATGATTTCCTTAATCCAATCATTGCATATGTTAAGAATTTTTCTGAAGAAAACATTTTAATCACATGACTCTCTAACCAAATCATCATCAGATGCCTCTCTGACCAACAACCAATGTTCAAAATATCGTCCAATAAGCTGATAAATCGGTTGATTTATCGATTTTCGGGATCCAACCGATAAGATGTGTGCATATTGACCAAATCTCTCGTTTTGGGTGTTTTTTGCTCTAACAATTGATTTATCGGCTTATCGGTCGATATTTCAGTCTAGGTCCCACATGTCCGAAACAAAAAAAAATGGATTCCACCCCGCCGTCCCTCACATCACACACACGTGAACCCCGCACCCATAATTCATCCTTGATTTGATATAGGGTTCGAGCGCTGCCAACCCGCACCCCCGATGCAATCAACCGCCACCACCATGGTCCCTCCGACGACCGAAGCTAGCCGCCCCGAAGCTCCCGCACGATCTCCCTCATCCCTCGATCCCCGTCTCCAGCACCACCCGCTTGTCCCCGTATCCCACACCCCCGATTCAACCTATCGCCGCCACCATGGTCCCCTCTGGTGGTAACAAATCAAGGTAATATTTATGTTCAATTTTTTTTAATAATACTCCCTTCCTTTCAAAATAATTGTCTCAACTTTGTATTAGCTTTAGTATAGAATTGTACTAAGGTTAAGGCAGTTATTTTGAAACGGAGGGAGTATTAATATAACACATTTCACATTATTTCGGTTAAGAAAAATCTAAGATTTTACAAAACCATTTTGATAGATGTTTGGCCGATAAAATCGATAAATCAGTCTATAAGCCGATTTATCTTTTATCTTGGGTCAATTGATAAGTTAACGAAAAGTGATGTCTCGAACATTGCTAGCAACCAAAATCGACTGCCCGCAGAAGAGCAGCCTATTTCGTCTGCGTGGAGTAGTTCGTCGCCGGTATCCGAGCAGAGCGACGCATGAAACATGGGGAACGGCGTGAAAATTGAGTCACCACGCACACACGACATTGCGTGTGTACTGGAACCTCATCATCGTCGAGATGAATCCGCGTGAACCTCGATCCCCGCGACGGGATCACTATCACCACCGCCACCAACACGAACACCTCCTCAGGTGGGCCGGGATGCTCGATCCGTGAGCAAAATTCCCATCGTTCCCCATGTTTTCGTCACAATTGAATCTCGATTCGATCGAAAGCTCACCCATCGAACAACCCTACAACCCCCTCCCCACTCATCTGTCAACTCCATCGCCTTCACCGCTATAGGGTGCTCTCCCATAGGCGCCCCAACTTCACCTGATCGCCAGCCACCGGTCGCGTGGGCGTCGTCTCCCACCCCATCATCCCGATCTAAGTCATAAAAGGTTGAATACAAATAGATATTATGTTTTATACAAAGTTTGAAAAACGAAACGAGTAAATCGTCTTTGGATCTTTTTGTGTCTTTTTTTTACGGTAAGAGAGACGAAGCAACGGTGGCCCTACAACCGAGTCGATCCCACTTGCGCTTGTGCCGCGCCCACGCCGACCTCTCCCGGGACGCACGGCCAGCGCGCCCTGCACGCTGCACCCCACCCGCCGGTGGTGCGGATAAGCGGCGTGTGGCCACCATCCCCTCCCCATCGCCTCCCTGCCGCGAACCCATATATGGCCACCCGATCGCCACCCTCACCAAGTTCAATTTGTACCACCATTACCATACACACACACACATACCGCCGCCAAGAATCGCCAAGGGAACTAGTAGTTAACAATGGCGTCGGTGGGTTTTGGCAGCAGCGTGGCGGCCGTGGCGCCGACGACGGCGGCGGCGGGGAGGAGCAGCCTACGCCCGCGGCGGACGCGGCTGGAGGTTCCGGCGGCGACGAGGGGCGCGCCGGCGCCGCCCAAGAAGGAGAAGAGCATCCTCGACTTCATCGTCAGCGCCATCGTCAAGGACGAGCAGGAGTTCATCGAGACCAACCCGCTGCTCAACAAGGTCGACGGCCCGGCGCCCTCCTCCGGTACCACCTCCAGGAAGGCCGGCGGCACCACCTCCGCCGGCAAGAAGCCCGCCGCCGACACCGAAGGCGGCGGCGGGTTCAACCTCGGCGGCCTCTTCGCCAAGAAAGGTTGAGAAGGCCCAAACGTAAGTGTGCGCGCGCGCTCTTGGGTGCGTGCTTCTCATAGCTCGATTTATTGCTGTAACTCCATGAAAAACATCGCAGAGATTTGCATATATGTACACGCGGTGTGACTACTCGAATGATTCTTGCTGTGATGCCTTATAGTTTTGTATTCTTCACACAACATCTGGAGTTTCTCTCAAAGGTTCAGTATGTGATGTGCCCATGTTAAGCTTGCTTGTTAAGATGTAAGATCACAACACTGACAACCTTATCTCTGAGACTGCTGATTTTATGATATTCCAATCTACTGATTTTAGGAACTAAAAATCTCAGAAAAGATAACAGAGAAAGCTCTTGGAAATTGGGACAGCAACAACAAACCCCCAAGTGGCCAAGTGTTGGCATGATAAAATCTTTTTCCTTTTTATTTTGTATGGTTGTTCTGTTCAGCTTCTTGAGCAGAGATCAACAATTGGATAGAGTTTGAATTGGTGGCTAGTGCCTTCTGCTTGCCACAGTTATGAAACAAAACTGGGAAAGAATAGACAGTCTGCTTCACGAAATCCCGATCGACTGGTCGCGCAAACGAACTCTGATCGTATATCTGTACAGTTGATAGGTAGCTTTGCCGTGCCGACCTGTTCATGTTACAGCCACGCCAGGATTAGGATTTGGACATCTTCGCCTTTGCGAAGAATATCCCAGCAAAAAGACCTGCAGATGTTGAGATTCAGTAGAAAAAATGCATCAGAGATACACTCTTAGGGTAGAAGGGTAGCATGTAACGTAATTCAGCAGTAACGAAATAAAATAGAAAATACTCACCAAAAACTATGCTGAACAAATTTTCCACGCTAACAGGGACGTTGAATAGCAAGACACCAGCGACCGAAATGGGTATCTTGTTAAGTGAGCCAACAAGACTGAAAAAAGAAAGAGGAAAATGATCATCAACGTGTTAAGAAATTTGATCGTGTTACAGTTATTGTGATGATATTTGTGTCATGCAATCATATCCATGGGCACTTTGAAGAAGGAATGAGTTAGTAGTATCTCATCTCACCTGTAAGTTGTTGGGCCAGTCTCTTGTAAAAACCACACCGATGAGAAGCTGATCGCTAGACCTAACAATCCGCTGGCTGTCGCAAAAAACCAGAACATGGGCTCCCTGATAACTTCGCTGCAGATGGCATGAGAGAACATGCATAAGTGCAATTGGAAAAACACGCACAACGATTGCATGTTAATGCAAAAGGGAGAGCTCCTGCCATCTTTCAGAAAAAAGAAAAGAAAACTAGGGGGACACAGTAGTGGAAAACTTCGATTTTCCCATTTCATCCGACTTCATGTTAACGTTGGTTACAGAGATAGCTTCTTTTGCAAGCACACTCAACACGCCTAAGACAAGTTAATTTCAAAGTGGAGCAGAACAAAATGAGTTTTTAATATGTACAGATACATGACTTGCATAAATGGCAAAGTTATTGCATGATTACTTCGGGACCTATACTCTAAAAATGCTCAAGTCTGAATGAATAAGAGTTGCTGCACAGATTACAGTAAGTTCATAATCCTTTTATGTATGATAAGATAGGGAGTAAGATTTAAGTTCTTACGTTTGGTACACGTATTCCCACTCGTTGAAGACAATAATCAAAATGACCGCGAAAGGGATCGAGAGCGCATTGTTAAGTAGCACCATAGAAACCTCATTGAGGGAACCGGATTTTGTTGATTGTTTGGCCGTGTCCATCAGGCGCCTCAGTGTAAGCTGATATAAGAAAACTGTATGTTAGCGATGAGTCAAAGAAGCACTCCGAAATCAATACGATTCAAGGTTAAACATGTAACCAGCACTGTAAGCACAAAATTAACTAACCGAGTAGGCCGCCGTCAGAAAGCAATTCAAAATCTGCCATGTGTAACCAACTAGATGGAAAGAAAGATCTGTCATACCGCCACACACAGCTGATACAATCTGCAAAGAGAAACAGAGAAAAAGTACACTGAAAGTCATCAATCATGTTAGTCTGTTGTTACATTCTTAAATCAGTTCAGTAATGAAGTCATTAGCTAACGTTTGGAGTGGAAGAAAAAAGGACATGCTTAGCAAAACAGGACGTACCATCATACATAAGGCAGCCCAAACCTGCTTGTTCTGACCCTTCCTGAAAACATATATCTCCCCCATGGCTGTTAAAATGTTTGTCATGTTCTTCAATATCGTCACCATGGCAACATTTATGTACTTCAAACTGAAAAAATGGCAGAAGGAATGGAGGAAAAGGAGGTTAGGTCAATAATAATGGCAAATCCAGGAATATCATACAAACCGCTTCAGGTTATGGATTACACATTTAGAATTTGCCGTACCTGTACATTCCGGTTACTAGCATCCCGATAAAAATGAGATTAACTGGAATCCATACTTTAATCAACTTCCAGGTGAGTTCTTCCGTTGAAATTACGCTGAAGAACTCGAGTACCAGAAGAATGACCACAGATATAAGATTCTGAACCAAAGCAGTCATGATCAGCTCATTGATAAATCGATAATAACCCTTCAGTTAATTCAGAACTGTTCAATTCAGAGATTGATTAGTACTACTACTAAGCAAAGTGATTACGTACCTGGTATAGCATGAGTGAGATGCCAGCATTGAAGTTGTAGCTGGAGAGAACCACCTTGTTGAGCAGTATCATGCTGCAAGAGGCTATGCAGTAGGATATCCCGGAGAGCAGAGGCCCGGTCTTGTTCCCCAGCCTGCTCTGCTGCTGCTGGATCAAGGTGTCGAAAACGTCCGAAGTCTTCCTCGACAGCCTGCGAAACGAAGCCAAGATCAGCCAGTCAGTCCGTCCATCGATCTCTGCATCCATCCATGGCGAATTTGACAACTAGTGCTGCTGCTGAATTACTTGTTGGACGCCGCCTTCCGGGCGACGCTGGCGGCGACCCTGATGATGGAGTTGTTCTTCTGCTTGAGGAAGCCGTGGATGATCTTGTACACGGAGGCGTCGCCGTCCTTGACGGCCACGGCGGCGACGCTCCGGTTCGGGGACATGGCCTCCTCGATGTCATCGCCGTACTCGATGAGGGAGCCCGTGGGGCTGTGGTCCAGTGACATGGATACCGGAAGCGGACCTCGGCGGCGGGGAAGAAATGCGGAGCGATGCTTCGAAGGAGGAGTAGGTGGTGGTGGGGGATGAGAAGGGGAGCGGGAGATGCTAAAAGGGGAGGAGGGGGAGATGCCTTTCGACGCCATGAAGGGGCTTGGAGAGGACGCAAAGGGGGGCGGCAGGAGGTGGAAGAAGGGGGTTGGCGCGTAGGGTGGTCAACGCGGGCGCGGCCTCGGGGCGCGGGGGAGGGGGTGCCGGCGTGCGGCGGAAGGGACTGAGGTCGCTGGCTGGCGGGGGAGCCGAGAGGGAGGAAGACGACGATTGTTGGAGTCAAACTCAAGCCTCGTCGCCCAAAAGAAAAGGTTTGACATTGTTGGCGCCAACGGCATTCCTACGCTACGCTGACCCGGATTCCAAATCTTTTCAGCCTACGAGTTTAGAAATTTTGAACTCAAACTCATTGAAGAGGATACGTAGACGCCACGATTCACTCAAAATTTAAATGTCCGCGTGGCTGGTCTTCCTGCGTTTTGTTGGCTCCGGTTTCAAAGCTTTTCATCCGCAAATAGATAAATTTAAGCTCGGATTCAGAACCATCGCAATTCAAAATTGAATACAATTTACACCAATTTATCCCCGTCCTCACACATAGACACCACGGTCATTCTTCACAGCTAGTTCCCTCTCTCTCTCTCTCTCTCTCTCTCTCTCTCTCTCTCTCTCTCTCTCTCTCTCTCTCTCTCTCTCTCTCTCTCTCTCTCTCGTGTCGTCGTGAATTTGTTGATTTTCTCAAGCAGTGATGCCAAAGTGGGAAGGGAGGATGGAAAGGATTGCAGGCGGTGAGGCTAGTGTGACTACAAGGGATAAGCGACTGGTTACCAAATGATCGATCCCTAGCATGAAGGCCATGAATGTGTCGCGAGTGATGGACATGGAGGAGATGACACGGTTGTTCGACCGCATGGCACTAGATCAGATCGAGCTCCTCCTTTGGTCCATGGAGGAAACCAATCCGACACAGAGAAGGAGGTGGTGGGCGTAGGTCGCAGACTGCACACTCAACGATACTGGAGGAAGAGGTGGTGGTGGTTACCTCTCCAGGAGTGCATGTAGATCTGATCTAGCATGAGGTGGAGCAGGAGGAGATCAAGGTATGGAGGAATGTGACCAAGGAGGTGGTGTAACCCCAACTTCCCGTGCCGGCCCCAAGGCTGCTCGACCTCACTTTCTCTGTAGTGGCAGATTAGGGGTCTCCTTTGCGGGCAACCGCTTCTGGTTGCTGGCAGGGGAAGATTCCGATGAGGAGGTATAGATCTCTTCGTTGGTTCAAAGTAAGTGTGGCAATCCATCCAAATATATCCTCTCTTGTACTCACTATAATGATGTGAGATCTGAGAAACGAGTTTGTTCTAGATTAATTGGTAAAAAAAACTAAAACTAAGGGAAATTATGGTCTCAATTATCTAGATGAAAAGAATTGTAGCATAAGGGTACTTGAGAGAAATACTGAAATGGTTGACAAAAATGATACGCTCTCTAATGAGTATAGATTTTTGGTGGATTTGGTTGTGGGTGGAATTGAACTATCACATAGGAAAGTAGATCATGGTATCCTAGTTCAAAATAACTTGCACTTGGGACATTAACTTGTTATCCTTGCATACTAATCATATAGTATATATGCTTGATTTTCATGTACACTTTCTTATTTCTACTAAAGTTGAAGTGGAGGATTTTGAGAGGGAAAGTTGCTTTGTCGCATAAAGAGATGATGAAACCTCACATGGAAGCTCATTGTGGCAATGGGCCTGTGCTGTGAGCACTACCCCTTTTGATACAGGCGATTGGTGAGAATGGAAAGGAAAAGCACTTGAGAAAATACACTTTCCTGAGCCTTTAGGTATTTAAAGGGTGTTCCCCTCTCCATTATGATAGAGAGTTAGACGTTGAGAATGTATCAGGAATTTCCCATCCGCTGCCGAGGGAGAGACTAAAGCGATGGTAGGAAATTATGGAAACGATTGAACCGTGTCTCATCGGCATTTGTGTCGGAGGCCGCAATCCCGCAATCTCGTCTCTAAGCCTCTAAGACACCTCCTGTTTTTGCAATCAAGATTTTTGAACTCGGTTTTGCACAAAAACGATTAATAGTCGTATCAGGATTTTCCCATCCGCTGCCGGGGGAGAGACTAAAGCGATGGTAGGAAATTATGGAAACGATTGAACCGTGTCTCATCGGCATTTGTGTCGGAGGCCGCAATCCCGCAATCTCGTCTCTAAGCCTCTAAGACACCTCCTGTTTTTGCAATCAAGATTTTTGAACTCGGTTTTGCACAAAAACGATTAATAGTCGTTTTTGCCAAAACGTATTTTCCTAGGGTTGTGGAAACCAATTTTTCTTAATCTTCGCTTTTCATTGTTGCGCCCAAACAATGATTTGGTTTGTTAGACGGTTATTTGAAGTTACGAAAAATAAGTTCTGCTAAGAGCAACTCTTTTAGATCCAGTAAAAGGGCCGAAACCGGTAAATAACTGTTAATTCTTGAAACCGACATGGTGTTTCATCGCCGTTTACTTCCACAAGGTCTGCACCCTTTCCTTTCCTCAAGGAACAAAGTGTAATATAGAGAAGTTGATGTAGCTTACAAGTGGAAGAACCCCCAATATCCTATCCAAGGTACAAGCTTGATTCTTTTCCTTTTTTTAACGGATAACAGAGGGAGAGCTTCCCCACTTGAATATAAGCTTGATCTATCCACGAAACGATTCGCATACACAGCTAAATCCTCGGCGGATAGATGCACAACTACCAATGTTAAATGCAATACAAGAAAAAAAAAACTAGACCTTATACGTACATAGGATGAAATGTCATCATTGCTATGTAAAATAATCCACCGACAATCAATTAGGAGCCACTGTTCACCTTTTGACTGTTTAAAAAACCTCCGGGTGAAAGTTGCCTGACATGGAGGTCCCGCGTCCTGCATTCCTGAGATGCATGGACAACGCGTACTTATCTGCCTCAAGCTGCCTAACCTGCTCCCGATATTGGACGATCTCGCCCTGAAGCTCCAGACCCTTCTTCTCATCATTTACATGTTGTCGATGCTGAAGCAGCACCGCTTTCTTCAGAATGGTGTTCTGCTGTCGGACATTTTCCAGCGCCTGGTCCTTTTCACCAAGCACCTCCACGGTGCGAGAGCAGACGACGCCTCCAAACGCCTCGAGGACCCTTACGGTGCGGGACCGAGCATCCTCCACGGAGGTGGCGCTCGCCATCTCGCTCACGAGAGCATCCGCCCATTCATTCGCCGATTGTTTCACATGGCCGTTCTCCGCGACAGCGGTATGTGCCGGAACATCTGAAGCAACGCCGTCCAAATGAGGATGAGCAGTAGCCGCATTGTTGTCGCCTGCGCAATCCAGGCGCAGTTGGAGCAGGCTCTCCAGCACCGCCTGGAAGTCTCCGGCGTCCATTGCCGGCGGCTGGCTGGCAACCTCAGTTCAGCTCTCCCTTTTGTCTGACGAAGGAGAGTTGTTGATCCGTGGAGATCGCTCAAGGGAAAGCCCCTGGCTTTTATGTGGTGCGATGGTGGTCGTCTTCAAAGCCGACTCGAACCGGCGGCTCGAGTCGACGACCGACCGATTCCGACCCGAACGACCGAACCCCCCTACGCGCGGGCGCGGCCCAAAATCAAATCGGAAGCCCAGACTCGCCAAATTCCCCCCCCAGACCAAGCAAACCCCAACCACCCTCCCCCGAAAAAAAGAGCAAACCCCAACTCCGGCGACGGAAATGCGGCGCGGGCGCGGGCGCGGCGGCGGCGGCGGGCGCCACCCGAAGGCCCCCACCTCCTCGGCGGCCGTAGACAGCACCCCGATGACGGACCAGCCGCTCTACCCGCGGAACCTCGACAACGCCTTCTCGCGCCGCGACTCGGACGCCTTCAGCATCTGCAGCAGCCGCCCCTCCTCCATCGGCACGGCGCCGTCCCACGCCGCGGCCCCCATCTCCAACCTCTCCGACCGCGCCTCGCAGCTCCGCGCCGTCAACGCCTACCTCGTCCCCGCCAACATCCAGCTCCGCCCGCCGCTCCCGTCCGCCAAGGACATCGTCGCCGCCTTCCACCACCTCGCCGACAGCCTCGACCACCCCCTCCCCAAGGCCGCCTGGGAGGACAACCTGCTCCTCCTCCTCCGCTTCTTGGGGTGCCCCTTCAAGGTCACCAGATCCGCCCTCAAGGCCCCCGGCACCCCGCACTCCTGGCCGCCCCTCCTCTCTGTCCTCCACTGGCTCACCCTTCTCTGCTGCGCCACCCACGGCCGCGAAGAACCCCCTCCCCTGACCGGAGCCTCCTCCTCCTCCTCCTCCGGTGAGCTGCTGACCTACATCACTGATAGCTACTACCACTTCCTCACCGGCGAGGACGACGCCGTCGCCTCCCTGGACGACGACTTCCAAGCCAAGGCCCTTGCCAATCTTGAGGCCATGGACTTGTCCGTTAAGGAGCTGGAGAAGGAGGCTCAGGATCTCGAGGCGAAGCGGAGCAAGCTAATGTCGGCGCCCACTCGCCTCAAGGCGCTGGAGGAGAAGAAGGATGCGTTTACCGCCGATGTCCAGAAGTTCGAGGCCGTGGTGAAGAGCTGGTCCACCAAGATCAAGGAGAAGGAGGAGGCGTTGGTGGAGAAGGAGAAGGAGCTGGAGGCCAAGGTAATGAATTGCCAGCAGACGTTGGCCGAGAATGAGGAGCTGGCGAAGCAGGTGGCTACGCAGGTGGTCAATGTGAGGGACGTCGATAGGATGGCCAGGGAGATGCAAGCGGTGGAGAATGACATTTCCAAGTTGGAGAATGCAAATGCCATGCTGGAGGAGAAGGGGTGGGAACTCGAAGCTGCGCTGGTCAGTAAGCTTGAGGAGATCGAGGGTCTTGCCGAGCTGTGCAACCAGTCTCTTAGAAAGTATGAATTCCCTGAAAGAACTTTGGATCTCCTGGTTCTTCGATTTTTTTTTCTCCATGTTTGTTATTCTTTCACCAATGATCCAGTTGTTATTTAAGCAAGCACCTTTAAACCGACGTTAACTGAGTAACCATGTCTCCCTTATTCGATATGTAGAAATATACTTAAAGAAGCATCTATCTATTGTAATGCTGACATGCTGCTCCATAGTATTGCTGCTTGTTTTTTTAACGGCTTAAGAGTACACTCTACTAGTCTGCTATGTGTTTGATTATATATGCTAGGATCTTCATAGCCATCTTTTGTAGACCTGGTGTCCCACCTCCATACATTCTCCACCAAGCCACTAGGAAGAGGAATTTCATTTGGTTAGTCACAACTAGGAGTCCATGATTATAAGCAAAGTATGCAATTAATAAGTGAAAACTGAAATGTCAAATGAGTACTCCCTCCGTCCCATAATGTAGTAACGTTTTTTGAGCTAGTCTAGCTCAAAAAACGTTACTACATTATGGAACGGAGGGAGTAGTTACTAACCAGGATTGTAGTCAAAGTTTTGGCAAGTCCTAGCAAGCTTCTTTCCAAAGGCTCCCTCTCTGCTTTGGAACTTACCTATTTCATAGTTCACAACTGTATCTTGAATGTTTTCATCATCATGATAGAATGTCTTCACACACGAATAGAAAGCTGTATTGATGTCAACAGCATCAAATATGCTCTCATCTGCACAGCTATAGTGTGGATTCAGCAAATAGGCCGTCAACTGGAGTGGGGCATTTAGCCTATCTTTCATCTTCTTGTCAACTATAGCTAACACATCTTTGTAGCGCGCCTCAACATTGCCAAAGGCCTCTTTGATTTCCTTCTTCGCCTTCACAATCTCTCCATACACAAAGCCCATTGAGGGTCGCACATCACCATCAACCAACCGTAGCACCTTCACCAAGGGTTCGAACACCTTGATGCAAAGATTCACACCCTTCCAGAAGGGCTTGTTCAGAATTATGGCTGTTGCATCCTTGCCTTTCTTTGAATGCACATCCTTGATCTTGTCCCACTTCGAGGATACCACCATCCTCAGTGATTCAGCCTTGTCTGCAAGGCTTTGCAAGGTGAGGAATTGGGAGGCAAATCTGGTCACTCCTGGCCTTATGATTTCTCTCTTCTTGGTGAATGACCTCATGCACTCTAAGGTGCGATGGTGCCCGTACACAAATATTGTGAAAGCCTTGGCTTGGTCAATTATCTTCTTGAACGTAGCTAAGTTGCCAATCCCTTGGAGCATCAAATTGACAGTGTGAGTAGCACACGAGCTCCAAAAGATGTTTGGCCTCTTCACTTTCAAGAGATCCTTGGCTCCCATGTTGTTCGAAGCATTGTCGGTCACAACCTGCACCACATGTTCAGCACCTAATTCATCAATTGTCTTGTCAATCAGATTAAATATCATCTCACTTGTATGCGGTGTGTCAGATGTTTCCTTTGACTTGATGAAGCTAACACCTTCCGAGCAATGTGTGACCAGATTCATAATGCTTCTTCTCTTCATGTCAGTCCAAGCATCAGTCATGAGAGAGCAACCATTCTTGCCCTTCTCAACCTCTTGGTCCTTGAGCTCACTCTTGGTTCTTGCATACTCAGACTTCAACAAAGGCTCACGGAGACCATATTGACTAGGTGGATCCAGACCAGGGCCAAATTGACCAATTGCCTAAACTCATCATTATCAATTGCATTGAATGGTGCTGCATTGCATATTAAAGAGACACATCTTAGCATAGCAGGGCAGCAAGCAATCCAATTAAAGAGACATATTAATTTTATTGTGGTTCCCTATCTGTTGTTTATTCTTTGATTTCTGTTTCGTCAATTTATATGTGGAGAAGTAGACCTTGTTGCCTTACTATTAAACACTGCTGTGCCATTTTGCAGGTTGAAACCCAGTATTGACTTCCAATACGACGTAAATGCAAAAGGATCCTCCCCAGCTGAGATCCTTGGTACCATGTACAAGGCCACACTGAAGCCTGCACTCAATGCTCTTGCTAATGAGGCAAAAAGGCTAATTATCTCAAAACGTGACGAGTCAGTTGATCTACAAAAGCAGTTGCAAGGAATTGTTAAAATGCTGGAGGAGAAAAGGAGTCAGGTTTCTGTTCTACAGTCTAAAGATAATGAGGTCAGTTACCTTATACTATATATATATCATATATGTCAGCATGAAAAAATAAAATAAATACCCCAAGTCCGTTTTAACCATTAGTGTGTTCATGAATGCCTTATTAAAACTCATGCATCAAATTGGAAATTCTGTTTGTATATCTTTTACGAAATTTGTTCACAATCCTGGCAAGATAAGACGTTTTTACTGACTTAGTCAGATGCCATATCTTGGTCTTATTTTGTTATCACTACACAATTTTAGGGGCATGCAAATGTTACTTGCTAGAAACAACATAAAGGGATATTCCTTTGTCTAAGACTGCCTTCTCAACCCCACTGTACATGCCCTGAAAGGCATGGCCTATGAACTAGCCAAGCCCTCCTGCATATTTTGGCGATTAGGCCCTTTTGACTAGTATCTAGGGCCTTGGTGAACACTGAACATAATGGAATGGATGATGTTCATGTGTAACCTGTTACGAGTGGTATGCTATGCATCTTCTGATCTTCATATGTTCTTATTTGTTCTGCATAAACTGGTTGAGATGCCCAGATTTTGATGAACTTACCCAATTAAGCTCTGTTTAGAATACGGGATAGTTCCCTGTTCATGTGGGAAATAAAACGGTTCCTGTAGAATTCTTGCTTTCCAAAGAGGTCCTTAGTTTGAAGAGAGTGGATTTTGTGCAGCCACTTGCCGCTGCACCCCTGTTATATAAAAAAAACTTCTTTTAGAGTTATTTTTTTAAACAGTTCATGGATTTAAATTTAATCCCTACTTGCATTTTCATGCAATTATTCTGACTAGTTCATTAATAAACATTTGGATATATTTTTATTGGTCAAGCATATGCTTGTGCAGAAAGCATTGAACTGATAGTAGCTTTGCCATCTTTACTCCTTCATGAATCTAGTGTTGCATGTGTTGCCTTAGTGTATTAGTTATCCAGATAATGATTTATGAACGCATAGGCCTTGATGTGGATTCTAGATTTACTTTAATATGATAGTTCATTACTCCTGGCTAGCTAGTATAATAGGTTACTGAAAAAATGACTTATCGCTTGTACCAGGGGACTATATTGGCATGTCCAAAAGTTAACCGATGTTAAGACTAGCGCCAACCTAATTAGTTTACACTCTTGCCTCGTGCAATATAATCACAATGTCTGTAAACTTCTGGATAGTTGGTGCAAAGCAGTGAAACTAGTTATATTTTGTATTTGTTCTTGTTTACATCTCAGTTTCTGTTCCCAGATGACTGCTCAGCTGGATTCACTGGATCGTGAAATCCAAAGTCACGTTTCAAGCTGCGCAGCCAACGCTAGAAAAATGAAAGATGAGCTAGAGAAAAAAGAACATCACATGAGCACCGTCGAGAAGGAGGCAGACGAGCTTTTGAAGGTAACATGACCACCTTGTGAATTCGCTCTGTTCTCACCAGATAACTTACATCAGCATTGTGATTCGCCAGAACTCTGAAGAGGGTCTCCAGGCTGCGTTGCGGGAGACCGACGAAGAGACACAGGTGTGCGCGAGGGAGCTGCTCAAGCTCATCGATTCCATCGCGGAGTACAAGGAGTTTGTGGAGCAGACGACTGCCGCGATGAAGAAAGACCTCTACGAATGCGTGGACAACATAGCTTCAATGTCAGCCAAGATGGTGTGAGGCTCGTAACTGGTTAGAAGAGAGTTAGACTTGTGCTACCTTTGGATTTGCTTGTGTCGACTTCAGTGTGGACCTTGACATGTTGAGTGTAGCCTAGATAGCCTAGATAGACGCTGTTGTCGTAGGCCAGTAAGATGAGTTCAGCGTCTGTCTCTTTTTCCTTCGTACTAGTGCTTCGTTGAATGTAGATAAAAATACTCTTTAGCACTGTTCCTGTACTGTAACTAGGCTGTTGGCATGCGACGTGGGTGACTGCTGGCTCAGCTACTGATCGCTTGCCTCCTTCATACAGGATTCCTGTGCCATCATGTCGACCCCCTCCCTGTTGCAAAACCCTTTGCAGCGCGCTTTTCTGGACGTAAGAGCACGTTAGTAGGGTCACTAGGCTTGCATAATTCGTTGGAAACAAGATTTCTCATCAATATTTATCTCTTAAGTTTGATGAGATGCATATCACATCCCAGATGTATCTATTAGATGCTCATGTAAGAGCATCTCCAGCCACGCCCCCAACATGCCTCCCAAGTGTGATTTTTTGTGCCGGCGATAAAATTTTCAACCAGTCGTGCCCCTAGAAGCTCAAATTTCACCGGACTGGGCTGAAATTGGCTCCGGCGAACCCAAGCCTAGCCCAGAGTGCTGGGGTCGCCCAGGGGCGCCGGGCGAAAGAAATTGGCGTGAAAATAACGTGTAGGAAGATTCCTGTCGAGTGGGTCCGCCGAGTCAGCGGCTGGTGCTTCGTCGTCCCCATCTTTTCGCCTCGGCCTTTCCACGCGAATCAATCCTACTGCCGGCCAGCCTTCCGCCACGCGAATCAATGTTATCGCTGAGCAGTCCAATCGGCCACGCGGCGCAATAATGGTTGTCACCGCCGCGAGTTCCTACCCTTTACGCCGCGTGTCTACACTGGTCCCGCCCTCTCGCCGCTATAAAAGGAAGCTCTCGACACGGTGAAGAAGGAGCACGAGGCCATGGTCGCCGATCTCGAGGACGACCTCACCTGATCAAGGGAGGACTATGTGCTAAGTTCATGGAGCGCCAGCGCCGCGCTCTGGAAGAGATCACCGAGCTGCGGTGCGGCCGGGAGCAGGGTGGTGTTGTCACCCTCGACAATAGCGACAACGAGGACCCGACGCCGCTGAGGCCGAGGAGGAGGAGGAAGCCGCCGTTTGCCGGCGACGGCGATGCAGGATGCAGCAGCAGCACCGCGCCGAAGAACGAGCCACCAAGCGACGACAACAACGGCGACTACATCGTGATCTACGACATGCTCGACATGCGTTAGGAGTTTTATTTATTTATTTATAGTTTATGTAATCCACCCAAATATCTATGAAATCGCCTATATTTCGTTCAAATTGAGTGAATTTCGTCGAGTTTGCCCGTTCAATTTTTTTTCTGACTTGCCGTTGGGTTCGCGACTGCGAAATAGATCGTCCCCACGCCGAAATTCCGCCAGCGAACCCCCAAGAGGCGATAAATTCACCCGAAAACACGCCCTTGGGAGGCCGAACGACTGGAGATGCTCTAATCAACAACCTCTATGATTTGGTAACATGTACCTACAACGAGGAACTAGTGAGTGTAGATAAGATTTTTTTTAGATAAAATGCTATTGCCCGACTTTATAAAATAAAGCCATAACCGACCGCATTCATACAACACGAGTACCAAATAACACCCAACAGGGCAAGGAAAAGAGTTCAGATACATGCCCATTGGCCAAATACGGCACACGGGCCACTACCAGCGAGGGACATGTGAAAGCGCAATATATCGACGAGAGGGGGGGGGGGGGGTGAATGGGAGATTTTTAATTTTACTACCAGATTTTGGTTTTCTTCAGGACTGAAGGAATCATGAAGCTGAATAAGTAACCAAAATGATGAAGAAATAAAACTTCACAGAATATAATCATTAGGGCAGCTTATCATAATGCAACAGAAATAAATCAATTCAGATAAGCAGAAGTGCTTCAGATGCATAGTATGAAGACAAAGAGCAGAGAGAGAGCTGAAGCATAATAAGTCAACATAGAAAATACTGAAACTTAAGAGGTTGAAGAGATAGCACCCGAGATTGAAGACATTGGTTTGATAGACCAGTTCAAGTTGCTGTGAAAACTCTACGTCTGGTTGGAGAGGCTGAGATTCAACTCAGAAGACATAGTCTTCACCTTGTTCTCCTTGAACTAGAGTCCTCAGACTCCGTCCAATAACTCAGGTGAGTCTTCAAGGTAGACTCCTGAAACCTTCACAGACTCAGTCACTCCGGGAAGTCACAGAAGTCACAATTGCATCTTGACTTCCTCAGACTGAAGACTTCTACACCGGCTGGAAGATCACAGTCTTCAAGAGTAAAAAGCTTCGGATCACTCGAACCGATTTCCTCAGAAATGCTCAACTACTCAGGCTGGTGGTTTTCCTCACATAGGTTCTTCAGTTTCCTCAGAGGTGGGTTGCTCTCAAATGACAAGTGTCAGTTTTTCTCTCGGAGCAGCCAACCCACAAATGGGGCTGGGGGTGGCTATTTATAGCCGCGGATCAACCCGAGGTGAAAGGACATAAATGCCCATGCATGCAATTACTCTCATGCCCTCGGAAATGACCGTTGCTAGACAAGTTCTAGCCTCTCACCACGCAACACGTGGCACGGTCAAAGTATTCTCTCTCCAGACTCCTCAACCGAAGTTAGTTACCTCAGTGTCCTGAAGAACAACGTCTCAGACACATGAGGACTGAACTTCTACTGCAGGAGATAACTCTCTCTTCAGGAGAACTGCACTCGCAGTCTCCAGACTCCTCAACCGAAGACAGATTCCTCAGTGTCCTGAAGAACAAGGTCTCAGACACCCGAGGAACTGAACTTCTACTGCAGGAGATTTCCTTAGGGTTTTTCTACAGGATTCCTAACTGAGCACTTCCTCAGACCTTCGGAACTCGTTTTCTTCAATCCCTCCAACAGTGCGGTGATTTCCTACGACTCAAGAAGTATAAAAAGTCTTAGCGAAGACTACGCTTCAACTTCGTCTTCAGCGCGAACGTCCTCAGGATCGTCCTCAGCTTCAGCTTCAACCGAACGCTTCAGGATCCTGATTCCTCAGGATTTCGCGCAACTTCATTCTTCAGGAAACGCACCGATTTCTCCAATGTTCCTCAACATTTTGGGGGGGGGGCAACATTGGTGGTTAAACACCTCATCAGGGACTGTTCTCCTGTGTATACTCACAAACACATCAGTCCCTTAACCGTTTTGTCATCAAACTCCAAAACCTCAAGGGGAGGGCACTTGATGCACTTACAATCTCCCCCTTTTTGGTGATTTGATGACAATCAGGTTAAGCTTCACCGGGGATAAAATTATGAGTTTGAAGAAAAAAAACTTTGAAGAACATTTTTAACATTAAGCTGAATATAGTGAAGCTCCCCCTGAGGATATGCATATAAGTTAAAGAATGTTTAATATCTAAAGCATTTTGAGGTATATGAGGAGCTCCCCCTATATCCAGGCATTTTTGTAGCAGTGCATGTTATGAAGTGTTTGAGGAATTAAACAACGCACTGATAGAGATGTTTGCAGAGATAATCACATGCATATATGATAAACGTGAGGAAATAGCATGAGGTAACTAAGGAACAGTATCAGGCAAACACCAAAATAACAGTTTACAACTCGTTACAAAAAAAATCTGAAGAACGAGAGTTGTAACTGAAGAACCCCATAACTAAAACCCGCTTGAAGACTAACAGATTTCTCCCCCTTTGTCATAAAATGAACAAAAAGGGAAAAACTGAAGCCAACGCCCCTTTGAAGTTGCTTCAAGGCTGAGGTGAGTCACGCTTGAGGCAATCCGTTGAAGTGTGAGGGTAGGCAGCGGTGTCTTCAGCTTCTTCAGCAGTCATCTCCTGGTTTGAAGAATAAGAATCCATGGCCGGAGGAGGAGTTGTGCAGCGTCTGAATTGCCTTGGGGGTCTGATTGCAGGAATCGGAGGCTGTTGAAGCTCCAACTTTGCAAGGTCTTCAGTGGTGATTACTTCTCTCATCAGGGCATCAAGATGTTGATATGTATGATGAGCATACCGATGCACTTTCTTCACTGAAGAATGCGTCTGAGCCATGCAGCTGAGGATTTCAGTAAACTGACGCTTCACCCAATCATGATTACGATCAACTTTCTAATGAAGACTAATCAGAAGCTCTTGGTCGGTCATCACTCGAGCCTGAGTTGTATCCTCAGTTGAGGCATGAGTTCTGGTTTCATCAGTTGTGTGAGACTGAGGATGACGAATGTTTCCACCGAGGGAATTGGTCGGGAGAACTTCTTCATAGAAGATGCCTTTGCCTTTGTCATTTGAAGCAATAGTATGCTGAAGCACTTCGACAGGCGGCAGATAGGTCCTGTGATTCGGGTGATCAGGTTGGAAATCAATTCCAGTCACGGCTCGGATGAGCTTCATGATCCAAGGCGCATATGGCTTCAGGATATGAGGATTCTGTGCTGCATCAACCATAGTTCTGAAGAAGAAGTCAGGGACGTTGATTGGCCCAGACATGCAAAGGTTGTGGAGTATGTTCTTCATGATGCCAATGACTTCTTCAGCAGTGGATTCATAGCCTTTAATGGGGCAGAAGGTCTTCGTCAGAATCCGATACAACGTACTTGGCAGATACAGAAGCTCAGAGACTGGAAACTTTGTGCGAGCTGGGGCTTCAGGGGCCTGAGGTTTCATTAGCATGTTCATCAGGTCATCTCGAAGAATTTGAGCCCCATAGGAGCAACCAGCTGGAGAAGTGCACTGAGGCAACTCAAGAATATCAATTGCTTCAGGAACAGTGATGGTGTAGTGATGGTGCTCAGTCATCCACTCGAGGACCCAGGTGTTGATATCGAGAGGATTTCCTGAAACATACAACGTGGCATAAAACTGAAGCACAAGCTCTTCATTCCAGTGTATGCATTCAGAGCAGAACTGAAGCAGCTTGGCATGATGCAGATCCTGAAGCACATAGTTGAAGCAGGGAAGGGATTCCATATCCATCAGAGGAATGTGCTTGTGAGGAAACAGTTTGTTTTGCTTGTAGAGAACTGAAGCATAGTAGTTCTTCTGAGTGGCAGTCCAGAACCTCAGTAGCTTTCGAGGTGGAGCAGAATGATATGGATTTTGAATCCCCTCTTGGAAGAAACTCATGGCATTGAAGAAATCAGTAGCATCAAAGCTTGGGGTATCATCAGCTTCAAGGTCACGGAAGAACGGTTGCTTTTGCTTCGGACACAAGGACCGAGCTTGAACTGGGCCTTGAGGTGGTGAAGGCGCTTGAGGCACTTCAATCTGAAGAGAGGCTTGAGGTTAAGGCGGAGCTGCTGCAGGTGCTTCAGGCACAGATGTGGTGAGGTCCTTGGGAAGACGAGGTGATGTAGCCTGTTTGTCTTCAGAGCCATCCTTTGAGGCTTCAACATCAGTTGCAGCGGCTGGTGGGTCAGGCTGAGGATCAGCAGTGGTAGGTTCAGCAGCATCAGTATCAGTAGTCGTGGTTGCTGCAACATCAGTATCAGCAGCAGAGTTTGTGGGAGCACTTGTGGCTTCTGGGTCATCAGCATCAGATGCTGAGGACGATGCACCAACGGATTCTTCAGACTGTAGAGAAGTATCAGGAAGCACCTCAGTCACAGTGTTGGAGTGAGGCTCAGGTGAGAAGACCGTATGAGTGGGTGCGTTGGTCAGCCCGTAATCCTCATCATGGACACGAGGAGTTCCATCATCCATAATGTCGACGTCCATGTCTTCAATCGCAGTGATAACTGGTGGCGGTGGGGACGGTGGAGTTGGAACAATTGGTGTTGCAGCAGGGGGTGGAGTGAAGACGATTAAACTGCGCTGAGGATTCTGAGGTGGAGTTGAGGCAGCAGTAACATGAGCGGTGGTATCGGCGGCCTGATTTTTCGGAGGAGCTGATGAAAGTGGTGTAGCATCAATGGGTTCTTCAACAGTAGGCTTCTTCGCAACAGGTGGGGTTGAGGGTTGGGCTTCAGGCATGCGCTTGAGGCTTTTGGCAGAAGCATCAGTGGGTACTGAGGAAGCATGCTGTCTAAGCTTCATCAACTTTTCCATCTGTTGTGAGATCCGTTCCTTGGATTTGCCAATATAAGTCCGGTTGGCAGCGAACTCAATGTTGAGTCGTTGAACTTCACATTGATGCTCAATAAACTCCTGAGGAGTAACATCAGTGACAGGTCTCTTCTTGAAGTCACTGAGAACTTTCTTCAGTTTGGCCTTCAACTGTTTTTGAAGATCTCGTTGATGAATCTCATTTATGAGGAATTGTTGAACATAGAATTTGATGTCTTTCGGGATGTCCAAATCATCAAGCGGAGTGTCAGGCTTAACAGACCAAATTTCAATGTACTCCAAGATCTTCTTGGGATCAAGGAGAAGCGGGATTTCTGAACCCGTTGCTTCAGCTTTACGTCTGGCCGCAGCACGCACATATTCAATCTGATAAGCTTCAGTGGCGACGAAGCCGGCCAAATCCTCAAATTCATCTTCATCATCAGAAGATTGAGGAGTATGATGAATGGCGCCACGCATAGCAGTTTTCTTTGGTGAGGGGCGAGGGCCGCGTTGAAGAACAGTTTTGGTCTTCAGCTGAGGCTGAGGCATTGTGGTTGAGGCCTCAGGAGCACCAGATTCATCAGTGCGTATCCTTGAGGAGGGGGAAGCACCATATGTGCGTTGACATGAGGAGCCAACAACTTGAGGTTTCATGCCAGGAGCCTTTTTGCGGTGCTGAGGCCGAGGTTGTTGTCTGGGTTGAGACTGATCTTGAGGCGGAATCTGTATTGAAGCAGTCATGTCACGGACCAGATTCTTGACACGGCTGCGAGAGCGCTTGAGGTACTGCTCATATGCCGCAGAAAAGTCTTCAGGAGTGCGCATTGTTGTGGGATCAGGAATGACTCCAGGAGCTGGTGGAGGTCGAGCCTTGATACCCAAGGTCTTCAGTGGCGGATTTACTGCAAACATTTCCTCATGCTGAGGATTAAGCCATTGATAGGCCACCCAACGCTTGGCCCATTCCCTCGTGATCTTCTGTACCCGTTTCTTTCGTTCATCAGCAGTTTCTCGTTCGGGAGTCTTCAGCTTCTCATATAGTTTCGGGGGTAAGTCTTTAGCGGTATCAATGTGCTTACGTCGAGGAGCCATTTGCTTCAGCGGTGGAGACTGAGGAATTGTACGTTCGAGTTGAGCTGCAAATGAAGTGAGACTATGAGAACCATACGATTCCTCAGCAGACATGTACCTGTGACAGAATTAAGTTGCGAGGGAAGCGGGGTACGGTTATATGCGTTCATGAGGAATAGGCTGAGGAAAACAAAGGAAGGAGGCATAGGTACAGGTTTCAGAAAGCTAGCTGTACAGTTGAGGATGAACTGGCTTGAGGACACAACAATACTGAGGAATAATATGCTGAGGAATAAACCACGGAGGAATAAGCATACCAGACTTGAGGCGAATGCTGAGGAACAATGAGTCTTCGTCCCCGGCGACGGCGAACTCCGGCGACGTTAGCGCTCGAGCTTGAGGAGCTCAAGGCCGGCGGCGCGAGAGTGAGGGAGGCGTTGGGGGGTAAATGACCGAGGGAGGGGGTAGAGGGCTATTTATAGAGGGGTAAAAACTGAGGGGTTGCGAAATTTGTGGACCAGATTGCCCCTGATTGTTGGGATCCTTAGTGGATATCTTAATGGTGCGGTAAAATCGCAACAAATTGAAGACAGTTGTAACAGAAAATCCGTGATTTGAGGAACTTGAGGACATGGGCTGAGGATGAAGAGAAATGGTCTCAGTCTGAGGAATACATGATTTCCGGATGAACGCATATGAGATAGACAGATTAGATAAGTGAGCACAGAGGGACGGGTCCGATCACGTTCACCTAGATGAAGAAGCAAATGTTGAAGAACAATAACTATAGGTGAACGCTGTTGAGGACAAACACGATAATCATCAGTAATGAAGACTTCAAATCCTGAGGAAGTTGAGAGACAACAAATCCTGAGGTGTTTGGGCGGTGGCGCTACCCACCTTATAGGGAATGAGACACTTGATACCATACAATTGTCGTATGGATCTTGAGTCAATTCCACGTTAATTTCTTCACACTTAGCAAGGTAGTTCCTCATGATTTGAGGAGTACGACGCATCGTGTGTTGTGCATCAGGATTTTCAATATTGTTTAAGCGTTAGGATGTGTGTCCATTCACTGGACGTTTGAGGAATCTAAGATATTTAGCTCACACCTCAGAGTGCTAAATCGCTTCTCATCCAAAGGCTTAGTGAATATATCAGCAAGTTGATCTTCAGTCTTCACGTGGCTGATGACGATATCTTCCTTCAATACATGATCTTGAAGAAAGTGATACCGAATCTCAATGTGCTTCGTCCTCGAGTGCTGTACTGGGTTCTGAGAGATCTTGATGGCACTCGCATTGTCACATAGTAGTGGTACTTTCTTCAGGTTGATGCCGTAGTCCTTCAGAGTTTGCTTCATCCAAAGAAGCTGTGAGCAGCTAGCACCAGCAGCAATGTATTCAGCTTCAGCGGTGGAGAGGGAGACGCAGTTCTGCTTCTTCGATGACCAGCACACAAGAGAACGTCCGAGGAAGTGACATGTTCCTGAGGTAGACTTCCGATCCACTCGATCTCCAGCATAAACTGAGTCTGAGTACCCGACGAGATCCAGTTGCGTGCCTTTTGGATACCATAAGC
The DNA here is from genome assembly GCA_950022295.1 of Bromus sterilis. Lineage (NCBI taxonomy): Eukaryota > Viridiplantae > Streptophyta > Magnoliopsida > Poales > Poaceae > Bromus > Bromus sterilis. Next base: position 439,328,870 of record OX465595.1, read on the forward strand.
CTAGCGACGGGGTGTGAGCCAAATATCGAAGAATTCGTTTCACCGCTTGGTGATGCGATTCCTTTGGTGCCGCTTGGAATCGGGCACACATGCAAACGCTCAACATTATATCAGGCCTAGATGCACATAGATATAGCAGAGAACCTATCATGGAGCGATATACCTTTTGATCGTAGTCCTTGCCATTTTCATCAGGGCCAAGTTGTCCATTTGTGGGCATCGGTGTCTTGATGCCCTTGCAGTCTTGCATCCCAAATTTCCTCAGGCACTCCTTGAGGTACTTCTCCTGAGAGATGAAGATGCCGTTGCATTGTTGATGAATTTGGAGCCCTAAGAAGAACTTCAGTTCGCCCATCATGGACATCTGATACTGTTCACTCATTAAGAATGCAAATTCTTCACTGTATTTCTTGTTAGTACATCCAAATATTATGTCATCAACATAAATTTGACATATGAATAATGCATCATCATATCGTTTTGTGAAAAGAGTTGGATCGAGGGAACCAGATTTGAAGCCCTTGCTGATGAGGAAGTCCCTTAGTGTGTCATACCAAGCCCGGGGGGCTTGCTTCAGTCCATAGAGGATTTCTTCACTGAAGAATGCGTCTGAGCCATGTAGCTGAGGATTTCAGTAAACTGACGCTTCACCCAATCATGATTACGATCAACTTTCTGATGAAGACTAATCAGAAGCTCTCGGTCAGTCATCACTCGAGCCTGAGTTGTATCCTCAGTTGAGGCATGAGTTCTGGTTTCATCAGTTGTGCGAGACTGAGGATGACGAATGTTTCCACCGAGGGAATTGGTCGGGAGAACTTCTTCATAGAAGATGACTTTGCCTTTGTCATTTGAAGCAATAGTATGCTGAAGCACTTCGACAGGCGGCAGATAGGTCCTGTGATTCGGGTGATCAGGTTGGAAATCAATTCCAGTCACGGCTCGGGAGAGCTGTAACAGCCCATGTGCAATAAATTGAAAACACCATGAGATTGTACTTTGTCTGTTGACTATGTAACTTGGCATGATGCTAAACTTTATAATATCATGTGGTGATTTAAATTTGCATGGGGATTGGAGCCCATTTGGGTTTTTTGTTTTGGCATCCAAAGTGGTTCAAGAAGGGTGTTGGAGGATTTTTCCTTGTTGGGTGCTTGCTCTACTTGACCCCAAACTTGGCCTAGCCATTTCTCTTGATGTGGCAAGGGTTTTAAAATCCTCAAGGTATTTTTGCCATCATCAAAAACAAAAGCTCTAGTTCAAAGTGATTTTGAAATTCAAAATGAGCTCACATTTTGTTGTTGCCAAAAATGCCCAAACCATTTTTAGAAATTGAGGATTAATGCAAGGTTCAAGATTATCAAGTTTATGGAATTTTTACACCTTGTGTTTTCCTCCTAAAAATTCCAACATCACCTTTTCTATTTTTTAAATAAGAAAAGGTACTGTTTTGCTGTGGCAATTTTTTTCTTGCATTAAAATTGCCCAACCCATTTTTGGGTGACCAAGTGTGCCTCAAGGGTTTAAATATATATTTTTATATATTTTCTCCCTTTTTCTTCTATCCTTTTTCTATTTCTTTTCCTGCTGTTTTCTTTTGCTCTGGAAAAACAGGAACTGGGCCTCCTTCCTTTTCCTCCCAGCCGGCCAGGCCAGGCTAGGCCCATCTGGGCCGTCTTCTCCTCAGCCCGCCTGGACGAAGGGGTACGAACCCTTTCTTCCTCCTCTTTCCAGCGGGGCGCTTCCTTTTTTCCCTCCTCTCTCTCACAGCCCCCCTGCCACGGCGATGGTGGAGCCCGGAGCGCAGCGAGAGCCCCTCTCCTCCTTTTAAGCGTGGCGAGAGGACCCCTGGGAACCCTAGGTTCCATTCCCCTCGCCCTCTTCTCCGCCGCCACCTCCTTTCTTCCCCTCCAAGCTTCCCCTGTTCTGCCATGGTTTCCGCTAGGAGCTAGGAGACGCGAGCCGCTCAAAGTCGTCGGCGCCCGCCGGCCCCTTCTTCACCAACGGCGTGCTCGCGGTCGTCTCCAGCTTCCCCAAGGTGACTGACGAGCTCCCCTGCCTCCCGTTTTCCCGTAGGTCGTCAGGACGATTCCGTTCTGTAGTCGTAGCACAGCTGCCGTGTTCGTCGTCGGCAAGGATTCCGAACCACCTTGCCATGGCATGACCCGGCCATGCGTGGCTACACCCCGCGCGTGTCCAGAGCCTGCCTGCAGCGTCCAAGGTGCCTCCTCGCATGTGCACGGCCGGTTTCCAAGTCGCTGCGCAGCCGGCCCGTAGATGCAGAGACATCTTGCCGTCGTCGAGTTTCGGAGTAGGTTTTGAGCAAGAATGGGCACTTGGATGTACCGTATACGCACTGCGAGTCGACGTGGAGTCGCCGGTGGGCTGTAGTGGACGCCCTCGTCGCCGGAAGTCCGCCGCGTGCGTAGTTGCCTGAAGAATTCAGTCCGTCAGTGCAAAGTCTGAATTTTTCTTCAGTTATCCCGCACGACAGCTAGTTAAATCTTCAGGTTAGCCTGTGTGCATAAGGAGTTTCTAGCCCAGCTGGTTGGCGCCTTGACTTCTAAGCTGGGAGGTCCCAGGCTCGATTCACAGCCAAGGCCGCCCCTTTTTTTTCCTTTTGCTCCAATACCTGAATTTTTTTGCAGTGCAAGCAGTGCATTTATTTTTCTTCAGTTAACTCACCGAGAGGATGTTTTCTTCTCCGAGTCGGGCTACTGGACGTGAACCTCCTCGTAGCTGAACTGGTGGGCGCGTTCTAGTAAGACCGTGAGGTCCGGGGTTCGAATCCCGCCGGGCACTAGCTCCCCCCCCCGTTTTTCTTTTTGTTTTGCCTTGCCCGCGTAGGAGTGGCTCGGCCCACGGAGGGCTGCTGGGTGAGCCCAGTAATCCACCGAAGGAGGCAGCCCAAGTGGCCAAGCCTTCCTTTCTTTTTTTTATTTTCTCTTTTTCGTTTTAATTCTTTTCTGGTTCAAATTCAAATTTGAATTTGAATTCAAATTCAAATCTGAATTTGTCCATGTTGCCAAACATAGGCATCCCATATATGAACTTGGGGTAGTTTGAGCTACTGATCATCATGGTGATGTGCACTTTTGCAACTGGCCCCTCTATAATTGGAGCTTGGCCAATTTTGCAATCTGCCCCCTGTAAATCTTTGATTTCGTGTCAACTTGATCAGTTTTGAAATTGCCCATGCCATATATGGATTTTGGGTAATTTTGCACAAGGAATTGCATGGTGATGATGACTTGGTCATTTGAGCCCATTTAAAAATTCATGTGGTGCAATTTTGCACCCAGCCCCCTACACTTCATTGGATTTGCAACTGTCTTTTGCAAATTCAAATGTGGACATATTATATATGATTTTGGGGTGTTTTTCTGCAAGGATTTCAATAGTGATGTCCTCATGATGTTTTGAGCAACTCATGAATCAAGGTGTGGTCACATGATCCAGGAGCATTCAGATCTTTCTGCCTGCAACATTTTCAACTTCAGTGCATTTGAAAATGTTGTTCTTTCAGTCTTTTCTTTCTGATCCATGTCATCTTATTTCTTCAAGTCAGCCTCACCATATTGCCATATGTGATGTGGCTGATTTCCAACAGTTGTTGCACCTTCTTAAGTGTCAAGTTCACCGACACTACTCCGTCTTCGGAATCATTGTTTTACTTTCATGTTATTTAAATTCTTGCATTTGTTTTGTTGATCATGACATGCTATCATGCTACTTACACCTAAATTCAGGCTTAGACCAAAGCCATTACAATGTAAATAAAATGCATATGAAAGTGATGACTTTTCGTCATCACCTTCATTTAAACTTGACTAGACAGGGTCATATCGTGTAAATAAAACTTGAACATGCCATCCTTGTTTGAGTTTGCATCAGCTGCTTACTTGTGTGTTTTCCTTGCCGGTGTCGTACGTTAGCACCCGAGACTGACGAGGAGACTTACGTGGAGCTGTCCGACACCGAGCCCGAGGGTACCGTGGGTGCTGCTTCGACTACCTTACCAGGCAAGGGGGAGATCTGTGTCATTACTTTATAACTTTCTGCTCATGCCTAGCTGTAGATCTAGAACGTTGTTGCTTGATTCTATCTACCTTATACGCCATGTTTTAAACCCATATAGCCATGATCCCCACATCCCAGCAAACCGTTGTACTGCTAAGTTACCGCTGCTCAGCCTTTGCTTAGCATGGATAGAAAACTTGCTGCTTACCTTATATATTTATGGTTGGGATATCATGCTATAAAAGAAGTTGGTTGATATTTATTATTGTTAAGTGATGTTAAATTATATTCGACGAAAGGTGGAAGGCTGGACTATCCCGTCTGGTGCTTTGTTCCATTTGAGTCACCTAGGACCCGAGTTCCGGGTATTGGTTCTTTGATCGAGCGTGCCTAATCGTGTGTGGGGTTTTATGGGGACCCCTTGTCTTACCTACCTAGCTTCATACATTCTAGTGGTGGCCCAAGCTGTTTTACTTTTGCAACGTGTGTGTGCTGGTTGGATCCCCAGTTGTTTCCAAACCAAACCAGGGCCATGAGGACATAGTTTCTTGGCTGGCCCAAATAGACCGGCTGAGGACCCGGTCTCATAAGAGAACTAACCGGCAATCCAAACCCGAGTTATACGGTAGAGTCCGATTCGAGAGCGTGGCCAGCTTTTGAGTTGGGTGTCGACTCCCCGGGGGCCACCCGGATATGTGTGTTGTTAGTTAGAGGGACTCTGACGTTTCGGAGTTTCAGGCGCTTACCTAGCCAAGTGGAAACCGGGCGTACATGCGACGTCTATAATGGACAGTTGGTACACCCCTGCAGGGTAAATCTTTTCGAAAAGCCGTGTCCGCGGTTATGGACAACTTTGAGCCTACGTCCTGTTCATAGAATAACATCAATTATAATCATGCTATAAAACTTGACAAACCGTGTGCGTGCCTTGGTTGTCTTTCTTCGTCCAGGGGGACCGAGAGAGAAACGAGGTTGTGTTATGCTTGCGTAAGTAGGTGGATAGCCGACTTATGACACGTTGTCAACGTAACTTCTTGGATCTCATCTCTATTCTGATAGAACGAGTAGCCACCATATATGCTAGTACGGCTGCAACCTGTCTATGTCTTTACCTTTCCTGTAGCGTTAGTTATTCCGTAATGACATGTTCTCACCCCCGTTTACATTTCTGTCTTTATCGCTTTGCCTGATCGGCCGCTGCAGTGGACTACTACCTCGACCCTAGCACCGGACGTTACTTCGTGGAGGTGCCTCCGGAGGATGACGACGAGTACGAGTACCTCGACCAGTAGGATCTTATAGTTGGGTTCAGACGTTCCCGTGGGTGGATATTTATGTGTAGCCCTCTCTAGGGCCATTTGGATCTTGACCGTACTCGGTCCCTATTATACTTCCGCTTGATGTATTGATGAGTTGTACTCAGATGATGTTGTATTTAGACAGTGGCGTTGTATGCCCTGCTATATTTATCTATCTATATGTATTTCTGTCTTGTAGGGTTATGCTTTATATACCTGTTGTCGAGAATCCGGCAGCGACACGAGTGCGAGTGTCGTGCGCCGGTGGCGTTTGATGCGCTTCTAACTCCGACCGGACGCGAAAGCGACTAGTTAGAGTTAGTACCGCATCAGGGGCCTTACATAGAGCACTGAAGCATAGTAGTTCTTCTGAGTGGCAGTCCAGAACCTCAGTAGATTTCGAGGTGGAGCAGAGTGATATGGATTTTGAATCCCCTCTTGGAAGAAACTCATGGCATTGAAGAAATCAGTAGCATCAAAGCTTGGGGTATCATCAGCTTCAAGGTCACGGAAGAACGGTTGCTTCTGCTTCGGACACAAGGACCGAGCTTGAACTGGGCCTTGAGGTGGTGAAGGCGCTTGAGGCACTTCAATCTGAAGAGAGGCTTGAGGTTGAGGCGGAGCTGCTGTAGGTGCTTCAGGCACAGATGTGGTGAGGTCCTTGGGAAGACGAGGTGATGTAGCCTGTTTGTCTTCAGAGCCATCCTTTGAGGCTTCAGCATCAGTTGCAGCGGCTGGTGGGTCAGGCTGAGGATCAGCAGTGGTAGGTTTAGCAGCATCAGTATCAGTAGTCGTGGTTGCTGCAGCATCAGTATCAGCAGCAGAGTTTGTGGGAGCACTTGTGGCTTCTTGGTAGTAGTTAGGAGACCGTGTTATAGGCTAGGCCGAGTCGTTCGTGGAGAGCTCAAACCTTTTGCATCCTTGGCATCATCTTTATTGGTTCTTGTTTGTCTTTTCTCCGTGTGAGTTTTGGAGCTTGTGGTCTTCTTCATGACAAGCTCTTGTTCATCAAAAACGGATTTCATATGCGTCTTCTCGTATGTTTTTCGATGTGGGAGATTTGCCGGGTCGTCTCGGTTAGAGGTTTCACACCTCTATTTGTTTGGCATTTCTCCCTTTCCACTTCTAAATATTTACAGCTCTATTCGTTAGCTTTCCATCAAGCTTGAGTTTGCCTTAATCGGAGTTCATTTGCAGAAGTTGTGGCAGTTCAGGGTTTTGCCTGTGTCTTTGGAGTTCATCTGTTGTGTGGCCTGGGCTTCCTGGTTCTGCTGGGGCGGTAGTACCGCTCATGCGGTAGTACCGCACCCACTGTGGTAGTACCGCGCTACGGTAGTATGGCATTATAGTACCGTAACCACTACCGCAAGCGTACTGACCGAGCGGTAGTGGGCACGGCACTAAGCTGCGGTACTACGGCAGCGCGGTAGTACCGCACCCAGCGCGGTAGTACCGCACTACGGTAGTACGGCAGGCTAGTACCGTAACCACTACCGCAAGCGTACTGACTAAGCGGTAGTGGGCACGACACTAGGCTGCGGTACTACGGCAGCGCGGTAGTACCGCACCCACTGCGGTAGTACCGCACCACGGTAGTACCGCTCTCCGAGCGGTAGTATCGTGGTTGGTGGGCTGCCAACGGTTCCCAACTGCTGGATTCGTGGGAGACTATAAAAGGGGGTCTTCTTCCTCCTTTGTCTCTACCGGTTTTGTGCAAGTTCTTCCCCCCATTGTTGACCTCTTTGAGCTTGCTTACTCCCTTTCCCTCCCATGATTCTTGCTCCTTTTTGAGGGAAAAGAGAGAGGAGGTCTAGATCCACATTCTTCACCAAGACATCTCTCCTCTAAGTGAGGGGAACCTTGTGGATCTAGATCTTGGAGTTCTTGGTGTTCTCCTTGTTCTTCCTCTCATATTCCTCCATAGCTTTTGTTGCTTTGGTGGGATTTGAGAGTTGGGGACTTGAGCACTTCGTGTGCTCTTGCCATTGCATTTGGTGCATCGGTTTGAGTTCTCTCCGAGGATTCGTTGTAGAAGTGAACTTGAGAAGATTGCTACTCTTGAGTGCATTGGCACTCTAGAGCTTGTTCTCTTGAGTGCATTGGCACTCTAGAGCTTGTTCCTCTTGGGTGCGTTGGCCCCTAGAGGCTTGTTGTTGCGGAGCTCAATCATTGTGGTGGAAAGCTTCGGGACGCTACGGGAGCCTCCAATTCGGTCGTGGAGATAGCCCCGAGCATTTGTACGGATTCGGTGACCGCCCTCAAGGGTCGCCATTTGTACGGGTTCGGTGACCGCCCTCAAGTGTCCTAATAGTGGAATCACGACATCTTGCATTGGTAAGAGCGTGAGGAGAAATAGGGTGGCCCTCGTTGGCTTCGTGTGAGCATTGTGCTCCTCACCCTCTCCAAACGGAGACGTACTTCTCGCAAGAGAAGGAACTTCGGTAACTGTAAGTGCATCAAGTGCCCTCCCCTTGAGGTTTTGGAGTTTGATGACAAAACGGTTAAGGGATGGATGTGTTTGTGAGTATACACAGGAGAACAGTCCCTGATGAGGTGTTTAACCACCAATGTCGACCCCCCCAAAATGTTGAGGAACATTGGAGAAATCGGTGTGTTTCCTGAAGAATGAAGTTGAGCGAAATCCCGAGGAAGTAGGATCCTGAAGCGTTTGGTTGAAGCTGAAGCTGAAGACGATCCTGAGGAAGTTCGCGCTGAATACGAAGTTGAAGCGTAGTCTTCGCTAAGACTTTTTATACTTCTTGAGTCATAGGAAACACCGCATTGTTGGAGGGGTTGAAGAAAACGAGTTCCGAAGGTCTGAGGAAGTGCTCAGTTAGGAATCCTGAAGAAAAACCCTGAGGAAATCTCCTGCAATAGAAGTTCAGTTCCTCGGGTGTCTGAGACGTTGTTCTTCAGGACACTGATGAGTCTGTCTTCGGTTGAGGAGTCTGTAGACTGCGAGTGCAGTTCTCCTGAAGAGAGTGAGATCTCCTGCAGTAGAAGTTCAGTCCTCATGTGTCTGAGACGTTGTTCTTCAGGACACTGAGGTAACTAACTTCGGTTGAGGAGTCTGGAGAGAGAATACTTTGACCGTGCCACGTGTTGCGTGGTGAGAGGCTAGAACTTGTCTAGCAACGGTCATTTCCGAGGGCATGAGAGTAATTGCATGCATGGGCATTTATGTCCTTTCACCTCGGGTTGCTCCGCGGCTATAAATAGCCACCCCCAGCCCCATTTGTGGGTTGGCTGCTCCAAAAGAAAAACTGACACTTGTCATCTGAGAGCAACCCACCTCTGAGGAAACTGAAGAACCTATGTGAGGAAAACCACCAGCCTTAGTAGTTGAGCATTTCTGAGGAAGTCGGTTCGAGTGATCCGAAGCTTTTTACTCTTGAAGACTGTGATCTTCCAGCCGGTGTAGAAGTCTTCAGTCTGAGGAAGTCAAGATGCAATTGTGACTTCTCGGAGTGACTGAGTTTGTGAAGGTTTCGGGAGTCTACCTTGAAGACTCACCTGAGTTATTGGACGGAGTCTGAGGACTTTAGTTCAAGGAGAACAAGGTGAAGACTATGTCTTCTGAGTTGAATCTCAGCCTCTCCAACCAGACGTAGAGTTGTCACAGCAACTTGAACTGGTCTACCAAACCAATGTCTTCAATATCTGGTGATATCTCTTCAATCTCTTAAGCCTCAGTATTATGTCTTCAGTATCTATGTTGACTTCTCGTGCTTCAGTTCTCCCTCTGCTATTAGTCTTCATACTATGCATCTGAAGCACTTCTGCTTATCTGAATTGATTTATTTCTGTTGCATTATGATGGTCTGCCCTAATGATTACATTATGTGAAGTTTTATTTCTTCATGATTTTGGTTACTTCTTCAGCTTCATGATTGCTTCAGTCCTGAAGAAAATCAAAATCTGGTAGAAAAATTGAAAATCTCCCATTCACCCCCCCTCTGGTCGATATATTGCACTTTCAATTGGTATCAGAGCAAGGTACTCCCTTGTTCTGTGTGATTCGGTTTAACCACCTGGAGTTTTAGTTATGTCGACCTCAGGTACAATGAGCGTTGCCTCAAACTGCCCCATCTTCGACGGAACAGACTATCCATACTGGAAGAACAAGATGAGGATGCATCTTGAAGCCATTGACAAGAATCTATGGGACATTGTTGATCAAGGCATTCTTGAAGCAAATCTGATGACTGCTCCCGAAGTTGTCAAGAAGAACTGGCAGCTTGATGCAAAAGCTCGAAGCATCATTGGTGCTCATCTCAATAAGGCTCAGTTCAACCGTATCAGTGGTCTGGATACTGCAAAGAAGATATGGACAAGACTGTCTAAAGTCAATGAAGGAGTCTCAGCTCAACGAGACTCACGAGTTGATACACTCCGCAGTCTCTTCAATCGGTTCAAGAGGCTGGACAATGAGCACGTGCAACAAACCTTTGACAGACTCACTGACATATCCAATGAACTTCAAGCACTTGGTGCTGCTGATATCACAGATCATGAAGTTGTGAAGAAACTGCTGAGGTCACTGGATGACTCATTTGAGTTCCTATCACTGATGATTCAAGAAAGGCCTGACTTCAAGACTCTGGATCCAGCGGACATTCTCGAGTGCCTCAATGCTCATGAACTGAAGCTCTCTGAAAAACGAGACCTATACAGCCCCACGCCTAAGGTCCGCGCACTAAAAGCTAGAGCACGAAGAGTGTCCTCTGATGAAGAGTCTGAGGCTGATACTGATAATCCTGAGACTCTCAACCGTGAACTTGCTCTCCTTACCAGAAAGTTTCAAAGGTTCACGAAGAAGAATCGCTTCGGAAATTCCTCAAGATCGTCCTCAAGAAAAAGCAAAGATGATGATTCTGTCGAAACTAGAAAGAGAGTTTGCCACAAGTGCAAGAAACCTGGGCATTACATCGCTGAGTGTCCTTTATGGGAAAAGGAAGCTAAACTGAAGAAGAATAAGAAAGGGAAAGATGACAGTTCTGATGAAAAGACAAAGAAGAAATCCTCAAGATCCTCAAAGTCTGCTGGATACAGGAATAGCAGTTCCCGTAAGGCTCGCGCTTATCTCGGGAAAGAATTGGACTCGGAAGAATCTGATTCCAACCCTGATGCTGAGGAGGAAGAATCTGAGGGTGTGGCTGGTTTGGCTCTTGCCACGACACTTGTCTCAAAGTCAATCTTCAGCACTGAGGAATCTAGTCTATCACATGCTGATGATGAAGATGAAGACACAACTCCTTCCTTCTGCTTCATGGCCAAGTCCTCCAAGGTATCTTCTTACTCATCATCAGATGAACCCTCTGATGAAGAACCTGATGAAAACTATGCTAAACTTGCTAAACTTGCATCTAAGCAACAACGTGCACTTGAAAAGACTCAGATCTCACTAAACAAAAGTGATGATATGTTGGTTGAGGAAATGACGAAGACTCAAAAGTTGACTGATGAATCAAGAATTCTTCAGTCAAAGTTTGATGACTTGTTCAATCGGCATGAGGCACTCCTTACCGATCATGAAAAGCTATCTCATGAGTTCCTCATGAGGAAACAAGAACTTGAACGTGTAAGGATGTCTCATGACGATCTGAGGAAAGAAAATGATTCACTCCTCTCCCAACAGATCATCATGCCACAAGAAGGATTCAATCCTCCCTGTTTAAAATGCATTGAACATGATCAAATCATCTATGTGTCTAGTTCCTCTATATCTTCAGACTCTGTTATTTCTATTACTTCTGTGGTATCTAACCCCTCATCTGAGGATACCATAGACATTGCTGAAGAAAATGCTAGGTTGAAGAGTCTACTGGAAACAGGCATGTTCAAGAGTCTGAAAGGACATCACACTCTTTGTGACATTCTTAAGAAACAGATCCTCAACAGAAACCCGAGGAAAGAAGGCATCGCATTCACTCGGAAACTCAACCCTGATGGGTCTTACTGGAAACCTGAACAATATCCTGAGACCATTTGGGTTTGGGCAATGATGCCTCCTCCTGATCCCTATACCTTATCTGGTTATGATGCTGTTTCTTCAGATGTGATGATTGAGTCATTTGACTCAAACTATAAACTGTTTAAGAATGGTAATGGTGAGGTATTTGCCAGATACATCGGAACTAACTGCAGGAACGGTCCTCCAGTCAAGCAGATCTGGGTTCCAAAGGACCTCATCACTAACCTTCCTGTGAATGCAGATGCAAATGAGCTGAGGATATCATCTGAGGACGATACCTCAAAAGGAAATGATTATAATCATGTATCTGCTAACCATTTTGTTCACAGGGAAGCTCCTCATAAGAATGCTTATTCATTTGTTTATCCTGATGCTTCCATCTCACACCCCATTAGGTCTCATCATCCTCATCAATCCTCATGTGCCTCAAGACCACCCATAAAGATGTGGGTGGTTAAGAACTAATCATCCTTGCAGGGACATGTCCTGGGGCAATTACAATTTCTGTAGATCATATGCCCAGGACAACAACAAATGCATCAGTTGAAGGATAATTATATTGTTTGGTTTCATAGAATCAATCCTGAGGAACATCCTGAGGAATTAATTCTGAGGAACCTTAAACTCCTCAAACTGAGACTGGCTCATAACTTGCTGTATGAGATACTAATTCATTTGCAGGGAAAGACTGAATGGGTGATGGATAGTGGATGCACAAATCACATGACTGGTGACAGAAGTCTTCTTATGGAATCATCACTAAGTCCTTCTTCAAAGAAAACCATCACCTTTGCTGATAAAGGTAAAAGTAAGGTATTGGGTCTCGGCAGAGTGGCTATCTCACGAGACCAACACATTGATAAAGTCATGCTTGTTGAATCTCTTGGATACAACTTGATGTCTGTATCTATGTTATGTGATCTTGATCTCGCTGTTCTCTTCGGAAAACATGGTTGTATTGTCTTCATGGTTAGCGATAACTCTGTTGTCTTCAGTGGGGTTAGGAAAGGTGACATGTATATTGTAGATTTCTCTGAAGGTCCTCAGGTTGCTACATGCCTCTTGGCACGAGCCTCAGAGTGCTGGCTATGGCATCGAAGACTCGGCCACGTTGGAATGAGAAATCTTCAGAAGCTGGTTCTGAAGAAACATGTCCTCGGGATTGAGGAAATCAGATTCTCAAAGGACCGACTCTGTGGTGCCTGCGAAGCTGGAAAGATGACCAAGGCCAACCACCCAGCGAAGACCATCAGGACTACTACGAGACCACTGGAATTTCTTCACATGGATCTATTTGGTCCTCCAAAGTATTCAAGCTTTGGAGGTAATATGTATGGTCTTGTTATTGTTGATGACTTCTCACGATACACTTGGGTGCATTTTCTTCTCTATAAGTCAGAAACTCCAGCAATCCTCAAGCGCTTCGCCCTGCGTGTCATGAACAACTACAACCTGAAGATCAAGCACATTCGAAGCGACAACGGCACTGAGTTCAAAAACTTCGGTGTGGAAGAATTCCTCGATGACTTGGGAATTACTCATGAATTCTCTGCGCCATACACTCCTCAGCAAAATGGCGTTGTTGAGAGGAAGAATCGAACCCTCATCGAGATGGCTCGCACGATGCTGGCTGAGTACAATACTCCACTCAAGTGGTGGGCTGAAGCAATCAACACTTTCTGCCACATCGTCAATCGAGTGTATCTTCACAAGTTCTTCAATAAAACATCATACGAGTTAATGGTCGGTAAGAAACCCAATGTAAGTTACTTCAAGGTATTTGGGGCACCTTGCTGGATACGTGATCCTCATCACGAGTCCAAATTTGCACCCAAAGCATGTGAGGGTTTCATGCTTGGTTATGGTATCAACTCGCACACCTACAGAGTCTTCAACATTAGTCATTATAAAATTGTTGAAACTGTAGACGTTCGTTTTGATGAGTCTGATGGCTCCCAAAGAGAGCACCTGCCACATGATTTAGGTGAAGCACCACCTGAAGAACAGATCAAGAAGATGGGTGCTGGTGACATCATTCCTGTGGATCATCCTGAAGAAATCCACATACCTCCTGCTCCTGAAGAACACCCAAATCCTGAAGCAAATAATCCTGATGACGATCCTGATCCTGAGGCACCTGATACGCCTGAAGCTCCTGAAGCACCTGAAGCTGATGCAAACGAATCTGACAGCAGTGTCGAAGATGCGCCTCAAGATCATCCTCCTCGATTTCCTCGTGTGGCAAATGAAGTTCAAGTGGACAAAATCCTCGCTGACGTCAACCTACCAGGTCCTCTTACTCGTACAAGAGCTAATCGTATAGCTAACTTTTGTGGGCATTTCTCGTTTGTATCAATTTCAGAGCCCACCAAAGTCACCGAGGCATTCCGAGAAGCAGAATGGATTCAGGCAATGCAAGACGAACTTCTTCAGTTTAAACTGAATGATGTTTGGGAACTAGTCAAACGTCCTGATCCTCGAATTCACAATGTCATCGGCACGAAGTGGATCTACCGCAACAAACTTGATGAAGATGGACAAGTCATCAGAAACAAAGCTCGTCTTGTAGCTCAAGGATATACTCAAGTCGAGGGGATCGACTTCGGTGAAACCTTCGCTCCTGTAGCTAGACTTGAGTCCATTCGTATTATGCTTGCATTCGCTAATCATCATAATATCAAGTTATATCAAATGGATGTGAAAAGTGCCTTCCTTATTGGTAATATCGAGGAAGAAGTATATGTTGCTCAACCTCCAGGTTTTGAAGACGCAAAGAAGCCTGATATGGTGTACAGATTGAAGAAAGCCCTCTATGGACTGAAGCAAGCCCCTCGGGCTTGGTATGACACACTAAGGGACTTCCTCATCAGCAAGGGCTTCAAATATGGTTCCCTCGATCCAACTCTTTTCACAAAACGATATGATGATGCATTATTCATATGTCAAATTTATGTTGATGACATAATATTTGGATACACTAACAAGAAATACAGTGAAGAATTTGCATTCTTGATGAGTGAACAGTATCAGATGTCGATGATGGGCGAGCTGAAGTTCTTCTTAGGGCTCCAAATTCGTCAACAACGCAACGACATCTTCATCTCTCAGGAGAAGTACCTAAAGGAGTGCCTAAGGAAATTCGGGATGCAAGACTGCAAGGGCATCAAGACACCGATGCCCACAAATGGACAACTTGGTCCTGATGAAAATGGCAAAGACTACGATCAAAAGGTATACCGCTCCATGATAGGTTCTATGCTATATCTATGTGCATCTAGGCCTGATATAATGTTGAGCGTTTGCATGTGTGCCCGATTCCAAGCGTCACCTAAGGAATCGCATCACCAAGTGGTGAAACGAATTCTCCGATATTTGGCTCACACCCCGTCGCTAGGCTTATGGTATCCAAAAGGCACACAACTGGATCTCGTCGGATACTCAGACTCAGATTATGCTGGAGATCGAGTGGATCGGAAGTCTACCTCAGGAACATGTCACTTCCTCGGACGTTCTCTTGTGTGCTGGTCATCGAAGAAGCAGAACTGCGTCTCCCTCTCCACCACTGAAGCTGAATACATTGCTGCTGGTGCAAGCTGCTCACGGCTTCTTTGGATGAAGCAAACCCTGAAGGACTACGACATCAACCTGAAGAAAGTACCACTACTATGTGACAATGAGAGCGCCATCAAGATCTCTCAGAACCCAGTACAGCACTCGAGGACGAAGCACATTGAGATTCGGTATCACTTTCTTCAAGATCATGTATTGAAGGAAGATATCGTCATCAGCCACGTGAAGACTGAAGATCAACTTGCTGATATATTCACTAAGCCTTTGGATGAGAAGCGATTTAGCACTCTGAGGTGTGAGCTAAATATCTTAGATTCCTCAAACGTCCAGTGAATGGACACACATCCTAACGCTTAAACAATATTGAAAATCCTGATGCACAACACACGATGCGTCGTACTCCTCAAATCATGAGGAACTACCTTGCTAAGTGTGAAGAAATTAACGTGGAATTGACTCAAGATCCATACGACAATTGTATGGTATCAAGTGTCTCATTCCCTATAAGGTGGGTAGCGCCACCGCCCAAACACCTCAGGAGTTGGGTGTTCCTCAACTTCCTCAAGATTTGATGTTACTCAGCTTCCTCAGGATTCGAAGTCTTCATTACTGATGATCACCGTGTTTGTCCTCAACAGCGTTCACCTATAGTTATTGTTCTTCAACTTTTGCTTCTTCATCTAGGTGAACGTGATCGGACCCGTCCCTCTGTGCTCACTTATCTAATCTGTCTATCTCATATGCGTTCATCCGGAAATCATGTATTCCTCAGGCTGAGACCATTAGTCATCATCATCAGCCTGAGACCAGTTGTCTTCATCCTCAGCCTTTGTCCTCAAGTTCCTCAAATCACGGATTTACTGTTACAACTGTCTTCAATTTGTTGCGATTTTACTGCACGTCGTGCTTATCCACCATTAAGATATCCACTGAGGATCCCAACAATCAGGGGCAATCTAGTCCACAAATTTCGCAACCCCTCAGTTTTTACCCCTCTATAAATAGCCCTCTACCCCCTCCCCCGGTCATTTACCCCCAACGCCTCCCTCACTCTCGCGCCGCCGCCCTTCAGCTCCTCAAGCTCGAGCGCTAACATCGCCGGAGTTCGCCGTCGCCGGGGACGAAGACTCATTGTTCCTCAGCATACGCCTCAAGTCTGGTATGCTTATTCCTCAGTGGTTTATTCCTCGGCATATTATTCCTCAGTACTGTTGTGTCCTCAAGCCAGTTCATCCTCAACTGTACTGCTAGCTTTCTGAGACCTATTCCTATGCCTCATTCCTTTGTTTTCCTCAGCCTATTCCTCATGAACGCATATAACCGTACCCCACTTCCCTCGCAACTTAATTCTGTCACAGCTACATGTCTGCTGAGGAATCGTATGGTTCTCATAGTCTCACTTCATTTGCAGCTCAGCTCGAACGTACAATTCCTCAGTCTCCTCAGCTGAAGAAAATGGCTCCTCGGCGCAAGCACACTGATACTGCTAGAGACCTACCTCCTGAGCTCTATGAGAAACTGAAGACTCCAGAACGTGAAACTGCTGATGATCGTAAGAAAAGGGTCCAGAAGATCACAAGAGAATGGGCCAAGCGTTGGGTGGCCTATCAATGGCTTAATCCTCAACATGAGGAAATGTTTGCCTTTAATCCGCCACTGAAGACCTTGGGTATCAAGGCTCGACCTCCACCTGCACCAGGCGTCGTTCCTGATCCCACAACAATGCACACTCCTGAAGACTTTCCTGATGCATATGCTCAATATCTCAAGCGTAGTCGGAGCCGTGTCAGGGATCTGGTTCGTGATATGAATGCATCAATACAGATTCCGTCTCAGGATCAGTCTCAACCCAGACAACACCCTCCGCCTTAGCACCGCAAAAAGGCTCCCGGCATGAAACCCTCCCAGAAGACCTCAGCTAAGCCTCAAGTTGTTGGCTCCTCATGTCAACGCACGGATGGGGCTGCCCCCTCCTCAAGGACACGCACCGATGAATCAGGTCATGCTCCTGAGGCCTCAACCACAATGCCTCAGCCTCAGCTGAAGACCAAAACTGTTCTTCAACGCGGCCCTCGCCCCTCACCAAAGAAAACTGCTATGCGTGGCGCCATTCATCATACTCCTCAATCCTCTGATGACGAAGATGAATTTGAGGATTTGGCCGGCTTCGTCGCCACTGAAGCTTATCAGATTGAATACGTGCGTGCTGCGTACAGACGCAAAGCTGAAGCAACGGGTTGAGAAATCCCGCTTCTCCTTGATCCCAAGAAGATCTTGGAGTACATTGAAATTTGGTCTGTTAAGCCTGACACTCCGCTTGATGATTTGGACATCCCGAAAGACATCAAATTCTATGTTCAACAATTCCTCATAAACGAGATTCATCAACGAGATCTTCAGAAACAGTTGAAGGCCAAACTGAAGAAAGTCCTCAGTGACTTCAAAAAGAAACCTATCACTGATGTTACTCCTCAGGAGTTTATAGAGCATCAATGTGAAGTTCAACGCCTCAACATTGAGTTCGCTGCCAACCGTACTTATATTGGCAAATCCAAAGAAAGGATCTCTCAACAGATGGCAAAGTTGATGAAGCTTCGACAGCCTGCTTCCTCAGTACCCACTGATGCCACTACTAAAAGCCTCAAGCGCCTGCCTGAAGCCCAACCCTCAACTCCACCTGCTGCGAAGAAGCCTACTGTTGAAGAACCCATTGATGCTACACCACTTTACTCTGCTCCTCCGACCAAACAGGCCGCTGATACCACCGTTCATATTACTGTTGCCTCAACTCCACCTCAAAATCCTCAGCGCAGCTTAATCGTCTTC
Organism: Bromus sterilis; assembly: GCA_950022295.1. NCBI lineage: Eukaryota > Viridiplantae > Streptophyta > Magnoliopsida > Poales > Poaceae > Bromus > Bromus sterilis. Next base: position 439,346,558 of record OX465595.1, read on the forward strand.
ACTCCACCCCTGCTGCAACACCCATTGTTCCAACTCCACCGTCCCCACCGCCACCAACTATCACTGAAGTTGAAGACATGGACGTCGACATTATGGATGATGGAACTCCTCGTGTCCATGATGATGACTATGGGCTGACACACTCACCCACTCATACCGTATTCTCACCTGAGCCTCACTCCGACACCGTAACCGAGGTGCTTCCTGACACTTCTCTGCAGTCTGAAGACTCTGTTGGTGCATCGTCCTCAGCGTCTGATGCTGATAACCTCGAAACCTCCAGTGCTCCAACAAATTCTGCTGCTAATACTGATGCTGCAGCAAAAACTACCACTGATACTGATGTAGCTGACACTACAACTGCTGATCCTCAGCCAGACCCACCTGCTGCTGAAACTGAAGCTGAAGCCGAACAAAGCACAAATGCCCCTCCTGAAGCAGAAACAGTACAAATGTTGAAGCCTCAAAGGATGGCTCTGAAGACAAACAGGCCACATCACCTCGTCTCCCCAAGGACATCAACACATCTGTGCCTGACGCATCTGCAGCGACTCCGCCTCAGCCTCAAGCCACTCTTCAGATTTAAGTGCCTCAAGTGCCTTCCCCACCTCAAGGTCCAGTTCAAGCTCGGCCCTTGTGTCCGAAGCAGAAGCGACCATTCTTCCGTGACCTTGAAGCTGAGGATACTCCAAGCTTTGATGCTACTGATTTATTCAACGCCATGAGTTTCTTTCAAGAGGGGATTCAAAATCCATATCACTCTGCTCCGCCTCGAAAGCTGTTGAGGTTCTGGACTGCCACTCAGAAGAACTATTATGCTTCAGTGCTCTACAAGCAAAACAAACTGTTTCCTCACAAGCACATTCCTCTGATGGATATGGAAGCCCTTCCCTGCTTCAACAATGTGCTTCAGGATCTGCATCATGCCAAGCTGCTTCAGTTCTGCTCTGAATGCATACACTGGAATGAAGAGCTTGTGCTTCAGTTTTATGCCACGTTGTATGTTTCAGGAAATCCTCTGGATATCAACACCTGGGTCCTCGAGTGGATGACTGAGCATCATCACTACACCATCACTGTCCCTGAAGCAATTGATATTCTTGAGTTGCCTCAGTGCACTTCCCCAGCTGGTTGCTCCTAAGGGGCTCAAATTCTTCGAGATGACCTGATGAACATGCTAATGAAACCTCAGGCCCCTGAAGCCCCAGCTCGCACAAAGTTTCCAGTCTCTGAGCTTCTGTATCTGCCAAGTACTTTGTATAGGATTCTGGCGAAGACCTTCTGCCCCATTAAAGGCTATGAATCCACTGCTGAAGAAGTCATTGGCATCATGAAGAACATACTCCACAACCTTTGCATGTCTGGGCCAATCAACGTCCCTGACTTCTTCTTCAGAACTATGGTTGATGCAGCACAGAATCCTCATATCCTGAAGCCATATGCGCCTTGGATCATGAAGCTCATCCGAGCCGTGACTGGAATTGATTTCCAACCTAATCACCCGAATCACAGGACCTATCTGCCGCCTGTCGAAGTGCTTCAGCATACTATTGCTTCAAATGACAAAGGCAAAGGCATCTTCTATGAAGAAGTTCTCCCGACCAATTCCCTCGGTGGAAACATTCGTCATCCTCAGTCTCGCACAACTTATGAAACCAGAACTCATGCCTCAACTGAGGATACAACTCAGGCTCGAGTGATGACTGACCGAGAGCTTCTGATTAGTCTTCATCAGAAAGTTGATCGTAATCATGATTGGGTGAAGCGTCAGTTTACTGAAATCCTCAGCTACATGGCTCAGACGCATTCTTCTGTGAAGAAAGTGCATCAGTATGCTCATCATACATATCAACATCTTGATGCCCTGATGAGAGAAGTAATCACCACTGAAGACCTTGCAAAGTTGGAGCTTCAACAGCCTCCGATTCCTGCAATCAGACCCCCAAGGCAATTCAGACGCTGCACAACTCCTCCTTCGGCCATGGATTCTTATTCTTCAAACCAGGAGATGACTGCTGAAGAAGCTGAAGACACCGCTGCCTGCCCTCACACTGCAATGGATTGCCTCAGGCGTGACTCACCTCAGCCTTGAAGCAACTTCAAAGGGGCGTTAGCTTCAGTTTTTCCCTTTTTGTTCATTTTATGATAAAGGGGGAGAAATCTGTTACTCTTCAAGCGGGTTTTAGTTATGGGGTTCTTCAGTTACAACTCTCGTTCTTCAGATTTTTTTTGTAACGAGTTGTAAACTGTAATTTTGGTGTTTTCCTGATACTATTCCTCAGTTACCTCATGCTATTTCCTCAAGTTTATCATATATGCATGTGATTGTCTCTGCAAACACCTCTCTCAGTGCGTTGTTTAATTTCCTCAAACACTTCATAACATGCACTGCTTCAGAAATGCCTGGATATAGGGGGAGCTCCTCATATACCTCAAAATGCTTTAGATATTAAACATTCTTCAACTTATATGCATATCCTCAGGGGGAGCTTCATTATATTCAGCTTAATGTTAAAAATGTTCTTCAAAGTTTTTTTTTCTTCAAACTCATAATTTTATCCCCGTTGAAGCTTAACCTGATTGTCATCAAATCACCAAAAAGGGGGAGATTGTAAGTGCATCAAGTGCCCTCCCCTTGAGGTTTTGGAGTTTGATGACAAAACGGTTAAGGGACTGATGTGTTTGTGAGTATACACAGGAGAACAGTCCCTGATGAGGTGTTTAACCACCAACGCTTATAAACGCATATAACCGTACCCCGCTTCCCTCGCAACTTAATTCTGTCACAGGTACATGTCTGCTGAGGAATCGTATGGTTCTCATAGTCTCACTTCATTTGCAGCTCAACTCGAACGTACAATTCCTCAGTCTCCACCGCTGAAGCAAATGGATCCTCGACGTAAGCACATTGATACCGCTAAAGACTTACCCCCGAAACTATATGAGAAGCTGAAGACTCCCGAACGAGAAACTGCTGATGAACGAAAGAAACGGGTACAGAAGATCACGAGGGAATGGGCCAAGCGTTGGGTGGCCTATCAATGGCTTAATCCTCAGCATGAGGAAATGTTTGCAGTAAATCCGCCACTGAAGATCTTGGGTATCAAGGCTCGACCTCCACCAGCTCCTGGAGTCATTCCTGATCCCACAACAATGCGCACTCCTGAAGACTTTCCTGCGGCATATGAGCAGTACCTCAAGCGCTCTCGCAGCCGTGTCAAGAATCTGGTCCGTGACATGACTGCTTCAATACAGATTCCGCCTCAAGATCAGTCTCAACCCAGACAACAACCTCGGCCTCAACACCGCAAAAAGGCTCCTGGCATGAAACCTCAAGTTGTTGGCTCCTCATGTCAACGCACATATGGTGCTTCCCCCTCCTCAAGGATACGCACTGATGAATCTGGTGCTCCTGAGGCCTCAACCACAATGCCTCAGCCTCAGCTGAAGACCAAAACTGTTCTTCAACGCGGCCCTCGCCCCTCACCAAAGAAAACTGCTATGCGTGGCGCCATTCATCATACTCCTCAATCTTCTGATGATGAAGATGAATTTGAGGATTTGGCCGGCTTCGTCGCCACTGAAGCTGATCAGATTGAATATGTGCGTGCTGCGGCCAGACGTAAAGCTGAAGCAACGGGTTCAGAAATCCCGCTTCTCCTTGATCCCAAGAAGATCTTGGAGTACATTGAAATTTGGTCTGTTAAGCCTGACACTCCGCTTGATGATTTGGACATCCCGAAAGACATCAAATTCTATGTTCAACAATTCCTCATAAATGAGATTCATCAACGAGATCTTCAAAAACAGTTGAAGGCCAAACTGAAGAAAGTTCTCAGTGACTTCAAGAAGAGACCTGTCACTGATGTTACTCCTCAGGAGTTTATTGAGCATCAATGTGAAGTTCAACGACTCAACATTGAGTTCGCTGCCAACCGGACTTATATTGGCAAATCCAAGGAACGGATCTCACAACAGATGGAAAAGTTGATGAAGCTTAGACAGCATGCTTCCTCAGTACCCACTGATGCTTCTGCCAAAAGCCTCAAGCGCATGCCTGAAGCCCAACCTTCAACTCCACCTGCTGCGAAGAAGCCTACTGTTGAAGAACCCATTGATGCTACACCACTTTCATCAGCTCCTCCGAAAAATCAGGCCGCCGATACCACCGCTCATGTTACTGCTGCCTCAACTCCACCTCAGAATCCTCAGCGCAGTTTAATCGTCTTCACTCCACCCCCTGCTGCAACACCAATTGTTCCAACTCCACCGTCCCCACCGCCACCAGTTATCACTGCGATTGAAGACATGGACGTCGACATTATGGATGATGGAACTCCTCGTGTCCATGATGAGGATTACGGGCTGACCAACGCACCCACTCATACGGTCTTCTCACCTGAGCCTCACTCCAACACTGTGACTGAGGTGCTTCCTGATACTTCTCTACAGTCTGAAGAATCCGTTGGTGCATCGTCCTCAGCATCTGATGCTGATGACCCAGAAGCCACAAGTGCTCCCACAAACTCTGCTGCTGATACTGATGTTGCAGCAACCACGACTACTGATACTGATGCTGCTGAACCTACCACTGCTGATCCTCAGCCTGACCCACCAGCCGCTGCAACTGATGTTGAAGCCTCAAAGGATGGCTCTGAAGACAAACAGGCTACATCACCTCGTCTTCCCAAGGACCTCACCACATCTGTGCCTGAAGCACCTGCAGCAGCTCCGCCTTAACCTCAAGCCTCTCTTCAGATTGAAGTGCCTCAAGCGCCTTCACCACCTCAAGGCCCAGTTCAAGCTCGGTCCTTGTGTCCGAAGCAGAAGCAACCGTTCTTCCGTGACCTTGAAGCTGATGATACCCCAAGCTTTGATGCTACTGATTTCTTCAATGCCATGAGTTTCTTCCAAGAGGGGATTCAAAATCCATATCATTCTGCTCCACCTCGAAAGCTACTGAGGTTCTGGACTGCCACTCAGAAGAACTACTATGCTTCAGTTCTCTACAAGCAAAACAAACTGTTTCCTCACAAGCACATTCCTCTGATGGATATGGAAGCCCTTCCCTGCTTCAACTATGTGCTTCAGGATCTGCATCATGCCAAGCTGCTTCAGTTCTGCTCTGAATGCATACACTGGAATGAAGAGCTTGTGCTTCAGTTTTATGCCACGTTGTATGTTTCAGGAAATCCTCTGGATATCAACACCTGGGTCCTCGAGTGGATGACTGAGCACCATCACTACACCATCACTGTTCCTGAAGCAATTGATATTCTTGAGTTGCCTCAGTGCACTTCTCCAGCTGGTTGCTCCTATGGGGCTCAAATTCTTCGAGATGACCTGATGAACATGCTAATGAAACCTCAGGCCCCTGAAGCCCCAGCTCGCACAAAGTTTCCAGTCTCTGAGCTTCTGTATCTGCCAAGTACGTTGTATCGGATTCTGACGAAGACCTTCTGCCCCATTAAAGGCTATGAATCCACTGCTGAAGAAGTCATTGGCATCATGAAGAACATACTCCACAACCTTTGCATGTCTGGGCCAATCAACGTCCCTGACTTCTTCTTCAGAACTATGGTTGATGCAGCACAGAATCCCCATATCCTGAAGCCATATGCGCCTTGGATCATGAAGCTCATCCGAGCCGTGACTGGAATTGATTTCCAACCTAATCACCCGAATCACAGGACCTATCTGCCGCCTGTCGAAGTGCTTCAGCATACTATTGCTTCAAATGACAAAGGCAAAGGCATCTTCTATGAAGAAGTTCTCCCGACCAATTCCCTCGGTGGAAACATTCGTCATCCTTAGTCTCACACAACTGATGAAACCAGAACTCATGCCTCAACTGAGGATACAACTCAGGCTCGAGTGATGACCGACCAAGAGCTTCTGATTAGTCTTCATTAGAAAGTTGATCGTAATCATGATTGGGTGAAGCGTCAGTTTACTGAAATCCTCAGCTACATGGCTCAGACGCATTCTTCAGTGAAGAAAGTGCATCGGTATGCTCATCATACATATCAACATCTTGATGCCCTGATGAGAGAAGTAATCACCACTGAAGACCTTGCAAAGTTGGAGCTTCAACAGCCTCCGATTCCTGCAATCAGACCCCCAAGGCAATTCAGACGCTGCACAACTCCTCCTCCGGCCATGGATTCTTATTCTTCAAACCAGGAGATGACTGCTGAAGAAGCTGAAGACACCGCTGCCTACCCTCACACTTCAACGGATTGCCTCAGGCGTGACTCACCTCAGCCTTGAAGCAACTTCAAAGGGGCGTTGGCTTCAGTTTTTCCCTTTTTGTTCATTTTATGACAAAGGGGGAGAAATCTGTTAGTCTTCAAGCGGGTTTTAGTTATGGGGTTCTTCAGTTACAACTCTCGTTCTTCAGATTTTTTTTGTAACAAGTTGTAAACTGTTATTTTGGTGTTTGCCTGATACTGTTCCTTAGTTACCTCATGCTATTTCCTCACGTTTATCATATATGCATGTGATTATCTCTGCAAACATCTCTATCAGTGCGTTGTTTAATTCCTCAAACACTTCATAACATGCACTGCTACAAAAATGCCTGGATATAGGGGGAGCTCCTCATATACCTCAAAATGCTTTAGATATTAAACATTCTTTAACTTATATGCATATCCTCAGGGGGAGCTTCACTATATTCAGCTTAATGTTAAAAATGTTCTTCAAAGTTTTTTTTCTTCAAACTCATAATTTTATCCCCGGTGAAGCTTAACCTGATTGTCATCAAATCACCAAAAAGGGGGAGATTGTAAGTGCATCAAGTGCCCTCCCCTTGAGGTTTTGGAGTTTGATGACAAAACGGTTAAGGGACTGATGTGTTTGTGAGTATACACAGGAGAACAGTCCCTGATGAGGTGTTTAACCACCAATGTCGACCCCCCAAAATGTTGAGGAACATTGGAGAAATCGATGTGTTTCCTGAAGAATGAAGTTGCGCGAAATCCTGAGGAAGTAGGATCCTGAAGCGTTCGGTTGAAGCTGAAGCTGAAGACGATCCTGAGGAAGTTCGCGCTGAAGACGAAGTTGAAGCGTAGTCTTCGCTAAGACTTTTTATACTTCTTGAGTCATAGGAAACACCGCACTGTTGGAGGGGTTAAAGAAAACGAGTTCCGAAGGTCTGAGGAAGTGCTCAGTTAGGAATCCTGAAGAAAAACCCTGAGGAAATCTCCTGCAGTAGAAGTTCAATTCCTCGGGTGTCTGAGACGTTGTTCTTCAGGACACTGAGGAGTCTGTCTTCGGTTGAGGAGTCTGGAGACTGCGAGTGCAGTTCTCCTGAAGAGAGTGAGATCTCCTGCAGCAGAAGTTCAGTCCTCATGTGTCTGAGACGTTGTTCTTTAGGACACTGAGGTAACTAACTTCGGTTGAGGAGTCTGGAGAGAGAATACTTTGACCGTGCCACGTGTTGCGTGGTGAGAGGCTAGAACTTGTCTAGCAACGGTCATTTCCGAGGGCATGAGAGTAATTGCATGCATGGGCATTTATGTCCTTTCACCTCGGGTTGCTCCGTGGCTATAAATAGCCACCCCCAGCCCCATTTGTGGGTTGGCTGCTCCAAAAGAAAAACTGACACTTGTCATCTGAGAGCAACCCACCTCTGAGGAAACTGAAGAACCTATGCGAGGAAAACCACCAGCCTGAGTAGTTGAGCATTTCTGAGGAAGTCGGTTCGAGTGATCCGAAGCTTTTTTACTCTTGAAGACTGTGATCTTCCAGCCGGTGTAGAAGTCTTCAGTCTGAGGAAGTCAAGATGCAATTGTGACTTCCCGGAGTGACTGAGTTTGTGAAGGTTTCGGGAGTCTACCTTGAAGACTCACCTGAGTTATTGGACGGAGTCTGAGGACTTTAGTTTAAGGAGAACAAGGTGAAGACTATGTCTTCTGAGTTGAATCTCAGCCTCTCCAACCAGACGTAGAGTTGTCACAGCAACTTGAACTGGTCTACCAAACCAATGTCTTCAATCTCTGGTGATATCTCTTCAATCTCTTAAGCCTCAGTATTATGTCTTCAGTATCTATGTTGACTTCTCGTGCTTCAGTTCTCCCTCTGCTATTAGTCTTCATACTATGCATCTGAAGCACTTCTGCTTATCTGAATTGATTTATTTCTGTTGCATTATGATGGGTTGCCCTAATGATTACATTATGTGAAGTTTTATTTCTTCATGATTTTGGTTACTTCTTCAGCTTCATGATTGCTTCAGTCCTGAAGAAAATCAAAATCTGGTAGCAAAATTGAAAATCTCCCATTCACCCCCCTCTGGTCGATATATTGCACTTTCAGTAACAAATCCTTGTCTCCATCGGCTCCACTTGCGGTTATCTCTACCCTTACTTTGAGCAAGCTTATTACATTGTTTATCTTGTGCTTGCTCATATTATTGTGCATTGCTTGTCCCATAGGTTGTTCATCTAGTCAACCTATTTACTTGTGCACCTACTTTGTGATAGCCTTAGTGCTCTTGTTATATATCTTGCTATCACATAGTTGTTTATCTTGCTTAGTATAAGTTGTTGGTGCACATAGTTGAGCCTAGCTTATATAGGTTTCTTGCTTGGCAAATTAAACGTTGAGTTTTATTCCGCATTTGTTCAAGCCGAAACCGTAATTATTTTAAGCACCTATTCACCCCCCCTCTAGGCGACATCCACGTCCTTTCACCTGCCCTCCGAGAGCGAGGGGAAGAGGGCCGGAAGCCACTGCCAATCATCCAACTCTGCAGGAGACATCGAGCGAAGAAATCCAAGGTCCCACCCAGCATAGGTAATTTATCCATCCCCTTTATCATATACTTCTCCATACCTTTGATCTTAATAGAGGTGGGGGTGGCCATGGATTTATTTTTCGAACTCAACTATAGTCATAATGGTCCTTAGAGAAGAAAATCAATTATCACCCGAGTCCATGTGCTCTACTGTCCATCCTCTAAACCTCACGATTATTAAAGTCACTGGAGCGCACATAAGTGTTTTAGGTGTTGAACTCCCCTCCCTCCTCAATCAATGAGACAATGTACAAAGACACACAACAACCCACTTCAAGCAAAACTTAACATTTGCTCACACTTCATCGTTATACATTAACCATTTACTAGTAAAATTTAAAGTTTATTGAATCTTCCACATACATTACATCGAGTAGTCCTTGTTTGCCATTCGCAAGAAAGAATTATATGTAGCATGGGATGATGTATAACATCCATCATAGAGGTGACGTTCACTTTGTCGCGCAACAACAATAGTTACTGTTGTTGTATGATACACATTTGCTTTCACTCTTAGCATATCCACGTGTTACACAGTTTTGCTGACATAGATCGATTGTGCAACTTTTCCAAAGTAAACACGACGAGAGGACCGTCTCCTTCGTATCTGCACGCAAGGGATGGGGATCACACCAATAACTTCCCGGTTAGTAACATCCAATAACAAATAAATACGAAGAGAAAATAGAACGAAAAAACTTACCCATGATCCTTCCTTCTATATGAGAGGGCAATAAAGTGGTAGAAATGACAACAAGAGCCACCAGGCACATAACTTGCATGCTATTATTCATAAGGGCCATAAGGAAAATTATATTAGTTAGCTAGCTTTTCTGTTTGTCCTCCTATTGTTCTTGCAAATATGTCAATGCAACTATGCCCCTATGCTAGTGTTTATATAATGTTGAAGGCATTGATTTTGTATGTCATTAACTCTATCCTTAAATAGCATGCAATCCATACAATGAATGTGATATATTTTATATGACCACTCTTTATTTCCTTCCTCAATTTAGCATCTCGGCATTTATCTGTTCATAATATAATTGATTGTTTTCTTTGTTTATAAATAATTAAATCTATCCTTAAATAGCACGCAATCCATACACGAATGTGATATTCTATATGAATACTCATTATTTCCTCCCTCAATTGAGCATCTTAGCATTTATGTGCTCATTAATAGTTTCCTTCATCATATTTACCTTTTTATCTTTTGTTTGTTGTTTCTTAATCATCTTTGGTATACATCGTATTTTTTTCACCTACCACAATAGCCATTGAAACATATAGAATGTATGATATAGTCACACAAGGTTGAATTACAACCATATCAAGAAATATTATAACTATATTGGTAGGATTTTTATGATAAGGGGCATTTTTATTGATACATAATGAAACATCAAGGGATACAACAAGCCCGATGAACACACATCTAACATCTGCATGACTAGGCCACGCACATACAAAGGATCACGCCTGCATAGAGCAAAAACATACAAGACTAAAGCTATGCCTAGATGATGGATAAAAGAAAAAACTCAGAAGCGATTAAACGACATTGACAAAGTACAACAACAACCATCATCACCAACCATCTCTTAACAACACATGGATTACGAGAAGGATTATCCAAAAGCAACACCTCTAGGAAGGGAATGACGCATATGCACTGCCATTGTCAGATCCAACCATCGAAGGTCAGTTCATGGATTTTCACCCTGAAAATCAAGTCCGAGTGAACTTCAATTAATGCCTATGACAAGGTAACAACGCAAAACACTGTCCTAACAGCTCCAGCCTGGGTCGTGCAAACTAGAGCAGTATAACCGCCTAGTGCCTTGGTTGTACTGCTAATTAGGATAATATCAGTACAATCGGTTGGACACTGCATGGGTACCACATTGCTGACATAGGGAAAACACCCCTCTACGGTGGTTGTGCTGGCACAAGGACCCGTAGTACCGCCCCAGGGTGATCTAGCAGCTTCCCACTCTCCGGAGGGAGCGGTACAATCGCTCACACCAGCGGTACAACTGGATGTGGGGCTTCCTACATAGGTAGATTTTGATTCTCTCATCGACAATCATAGGAAAACCAAGTGGGTGCAATATGGATTGTGTGTACGCGATTTGATTCCACCCAAACCTTTTGATGCGAACCCCTTCTTAATAGTACGAATTTCCTACGACCAATGAAATAAAAACGTTCGAAAACCCGTGCCTTCGATCTTTCCCTTCCAAAGGGGTACATAACTGTCTTGTGCCATATAGGTATGCTTGTGTAGCTCAAGCACATGATTAGTCCGCAAAATGCATTGCCATCAACACCAAAAAACTTAAGGCCTTGTTCGGTTTGAAAGGGTTTGATGGGGATTGTCAGGGTTTGAGGAGGATCAAATCCCTTGTAAGTCAAAATCCGTGTCAATTGCTTCCAATCCACTTAAATCCCCTCGAGGAGAGGATTAATAGAACAAGGCTCAAGGCGGGAAATTCCCTTTCATCATTGACATGAGTCTGAAGGATCACTCGAAATATTTCTAGGCGAAGTGCGGCTCGCGGCGCAGAAAGGCCTCACATAGCATGATAAATCACACTTAGTGGAGAATGGAGTTGGGGGAAAGTTTGTGAAGTTGAAGATTGTAAAAATAGAGAAGTCCACTAAAGAAGGGGTGAATGGGAAACCTCAGACCCCGGAGGAGAAAAATAAATAAAGAATACTTGTTCCCTCATCGCCAAGGTTGGGGTATGTTCCCGGTGCCAGCATGGTGGGCGCGTGCGTAGGCCACGTCTGATCGTGGCAGGTATCTGCCATCTACGAGTTGGGTTCAACTGAGCCTGGATCCCCGTCTAAATCATCCACTTGACTTTGGTGTCAGAGGGCTCCTTCGCCTCTAGCATTGGCCCCTTCTCACCATCGTTGAGGAGGGGGGGCATCCTTGCGAGTCCTCCTGCTAGACATGAGTGCGAGGAGGGAAGTAGAGAAGGAAAATTTTCAAGCTTGAAGGTTAAGGGCAAATGAGAGGAAGAAGACGATGGAAGCAATGTGTAGGGGGCGTAAAATTTATCCCATATCACGCCTGCCCTTATATTAGGGGAAGATATGAAGCGGCATCGATTCGATCAACGCTGCATGGCAGAGCAAATCTTCCCATTCCCACGATTAACCTGCTAATAGCGTGTGGGTGTCGAGGCAACACAATTAATGACTCACGGGTATCGAGGAGCATCCATTTTTTCAACAGGATGTGGCCTTGGTGGGCTCATGCCCCACTTTTGCATGTCACTCTGACAGTCAAACTAAGACAACCATGCTGTTGTGTGTGCCTGAGGGTGAAACCCGTCTGTAGGTACCAGACCCTGGGATGGGTAGGCCTTTAGAGACTGAGAGCGGGAATTTTCCCTCCCAGTTCGTTGATGTCCTTGGACATTTTCCGAGGAGAAGGTCGGTTCCCATTTTCATAGTACTAAAGGACCGAGGTGATCATAAATCACATAACCAGTGAAGTGGGACTACATGAAGACATAAATAGGGTGTGAACCTTTTGATTGAACCAGTTTCAAGATCGACAATTAAAGATGACGAGAAACTTGGATTCTCAGAGGAGCGGACTTGAAGACTCGTTCAGGGGCTACTGACAGGGTCCCGTATTGGGGGGGGGGGGCTCCCACCATGACAACTCCGGCTTGATGGGCGGAGTGCGGATCGTTTGGAAGATTCTAGTCATGGGCCGCTTGGAGTGGCCTAAGATATATAGTAAGAAGGTTTCCAGAAGACCTCTTGTGGAAGACAAGACGAAGTCTGTAACTCTAGAATCTCTCGATGTAGTATATAAGTCGAGGGGGTATGGCTCGTAGAATCATCACAACAATCTTTCGGTGCACTGTAATCTGAATACATCCCATCATAATGAACAACAAACATGGATAGGGTTTTATCTGTTCGGAGAGCTGTTGCCGTAGGCCAATGAGATGAGTTCGGTGTGTATTTTTTTCTGTCCATAGTTCGTTGTCTGTCTCTTGTTGCTTCGGCTAGAGGAAAATCCTCATTTGTAAATAGTTAAGCACCTATGTATGATGTGTTTAGAGATTGTTGAAATAATGGATGTGCCTGAGCTCCCAATTTCATTTTTGGATACATCATGCTACACCATACTATTACTGAAAGGGTCTGTGCAGCTGCAGGGGACAACCCCCAGGCACTGTCAGAAGCTACAAACCAGAGCTAACTGAACTTAGGGAAACATCAGCAGAATAACACAAAACTGCAGATTCAGCTAATGAATTCCAGCTTCTAGGTAAACAGATTCAGCAGCACTGCGTGCAATTCAGACTACAAGGTAGCCCAGAATACAGAACACCTTTTGCAAGGATACATGGACAAACGAAAGGATCATGCAGTGCGCCGGCTGCATCGCCAACCACCTTCACACAGGATTCTTGCTGCCTCCGCCATCATGTCGCCCCGATGTTACAGAAGCCTTTGCAGCGCACTTTTCTGGAGGTTCGACCAGGTGTAGAGAAACTGACATGAAAGTAAGACCGCGTCAGTAGGGTCACTAGACATGTACAATTTGCTCGAAACACGATTTATTTCTTGTTTCCAGATAGTCCAGGAAATGGCAGTAGCACCGATCATAATTACCTTCCGATCTCTACCAGAAAAAAAAGACTTAAACCAGGCATTGCACAAATTAGAGAAGCTAGTAGGTTTTGTGCCGATCCCCAAGGCGACATTACGCATATTTAGCCTGACAAAATCATAAAGGTCAAGCTAATTAACTGCATTGGATATGAACCACCTGAAACTCAAATGGCAAGATATATATGATGGATAAGAAGCAGACTTGTTCTTGATATTACACCAAGAGAGCACGCTAAAGACAATAGCCATATCTGCAAGATCCTTGCACAGTTGAGACGTGCCTGAAAATTAGCATATTTAGATTAATTAATTCTCCACAAATAATTTTGGCAAACAAGGTTCTATGAATCATGTGTCTTGATCTCAATTCTAGTATTGGATGCATGATGAACAACTCTTTTCTATAACCAATAAGCAGGGCCCTGGGAGGAACACAGGGATCCAATGATGAATTCTTCATATGAAAACACCACAATCTTTTTGTCAAAGTTGATAGTCCTTTTGATTAATCAAGAAACCTACCAACATAGTTATTTATATTCTTAACAGGCTGCGCGATTCAGAAAAGCAGACATGATATGCAAGAAGGAACAGAGTATATAATCGTTCTGCTTGAACTCCACGAGCTGCTTGGAGTTGAAATCCAGCCATGGCTGCACCACCACCTTGGCTTCATATAGCTTCTTTGCCCCGCCTTCATTGACCTGAATTGTAATGTAGTACAGTGTGCCCACGACAAGTTGCTGCTTCACCTTGAGCACTTTCTCCAACTCCAGCCGAGCATTCTGCAACAGGAGCGGCGCCGAAATCATTATTAATCCAACTAAAAGCTTTCATCGTTATGCCAAAGAGCATTGGATAATTATCTGGTAATATAAATTACGGCAAATCTTTGTTTTTAGAATAAAATCCGGCAAATCCTGGAGGAGCAGTCGGCAGTCAGCACTGTAATTGGACAGCCTACCCAAATACTTCCAAGGTTTTGTCCCCTTCTATTTTGCTAAAAAACACAGCAGGATTAAAATCAAATCGCAGTGATGCTAGAGATCGCCATACAAGGAGCTGTGACCAAAGCCGTGTCGACCGAACCAACCATCGGATCGTCGGACACAGATCCGGATGGACCTCAGTTCCTCACTCACAAAGAGGGGCAGCAGAGAGGGGCAGGAGAGAGGGACTTACGGTCTTGTTGTTGTGTTGGGAGACGGCGAAGCGGGCGAGGTCGATGGCGCCCAGGGAGTTCTCCGCCCCCGGCAAGTCCACGACTCGGAACAACGGCGGCACGTCTCCGGCCATCCGGGTCAGAATAAACGATTGGACGAGAGCGAGCAGCAGGAGCAGGGCCAGGGCCAGGGCGGCCACCCATCGTAGCACTCGATGTCCCCATATCCCCATGGATCGGGGTCGGTCGGCGGCGCAGGTTGCGGAGATTCAGTTGAGTGGATGTCTGGCTGGACTGGTGGCGGACGCCGTGAGCCGGCGGAGGAAATGCCGGCGAATAGAACAGAGTGTGGACTGGGTCAGCGAATAGAACAGAGAATGTCCTTGGCAGTTTCAGCTGCTAAAAAGGCATCTAGAACAGAGGAAATAAGATACGTATATCTTATTTTTATTGCAATTAACTCCATGATACAACCATAATGTGTTAAAATGCTACTAGTTGCATAACTATAGTACTAAAATGATATTACATTAATTTATGTTATTTTTGCTAACCAAATATATTTAGATGTATTTTAATGCTAAGCAAATTATTTAAAGTGTGATATAAAAATATTACTATGCTCATCCATATTATTTATCGCTCAAACGGATGTATCTAGATGTATTTTAGTGATATATACATCCATTTTAGAGAGTGTTATATATTTTTTGCAACGAGCAACGAAAAAAATTACCACTAACCCTTAATTTTTACTACAGAAAAAATGATAAAGTACGATTAGCGACGGTGTACTGTGAATTTTGTTGCAATCGGTAGAAAAAATGACAATACAAACGATCAAATTTTCTGCCACAAATTAATGATAAATATGATACGCAATAATTTTTGTTATAATTTTTTGATGCAATGGTGTAAAAATTTAAGAAAAAATACACACAATAATTTTTTGTTGCATTTATGTACCACGAAAACTGCAGTCGGCGTCTCAAATAGCTCCATTAGTAGAGTTAATCGCTCAAGGCTCATCCGTCCCTTCGATCTGGTTCATATTTTTACAATCCAATAGGAGATTGCATGGATCGGAGAGAAAATTTGCCATGAACCAAAGTTTGTCCGGGTCGAAAAACTATCTCATGGAACATGGGTCGCTGGTGACAAAAAGGATGGATCAATAAGCATATGGTTTCTGACATGGGATATGATCTCTAGTCAATTGATTTGAACGAACAACGCTAACTTTGGATTACTGAAAAATCCTTTGTTACTCGATTTTCAATTACAAATAGCTTTTTTTGTCCCTTTTTCAAGGCTGATGCTCATCACCAGTCGATCGAACAAAATCTTGTTTTTTGTATTTATATGTATTATTTTATTCAACTTTTGCTACCTTTACACTAAAATCATGGCATCGTTTTCGTAGGTCACACTCGCCATCGCCGCGTGGAAGCAAATTCGGTAGTCGGTGATAGCTTTTTCATTGTCGGTTATAGAAAATTCGTAGCGCGTTATCATCGTTCACAGTACATCGTATTTGGTTGCAGCAAAAATCAAGGGCAGTTTTCTTCGTTGCCAGTTGCAGCAAAAAACGTGGCATCGTCATCACCGACCATACTATCTTAGATGGATATTTTTAGCACTAAAATACATTCAGATACACCCGTTTGAGCGACAAGCAATATGAATGAGCAAAGTAACATTTTTATAGCGTATATGTGTGACCTATGCAGCCGCCAGCCGCATACTCCCTCCGCTCACGCAACCGTCTCCTCCCGTCGCCGCCGCCGCCGCTGGTCCGTCTCGTTTCCGTGGCCTTAAGGCCATGGTGACGCGGCGGATTCCGGTTCTTGCGGGCGGGAGGGCTTCGTTTTTAGATCTTTCCCAAGTATCTTTAGGGTTTGTGTTTTGTTCAAGAAGACAAGATGGTGGCGCCTCCTTGAAGATAAAATAAGAGTCTTCCCGCCTAGTCCTCATCTCAGTGGTGCATCTAGCATCATCGGTGGGCGTGTGGAGGTATGTTTCTGGTGGATCTATCCTTGGTGGATTTACTCGGATTCGGTTGTAGCTCGTCTATGTTCGTGTGTGTTCATGTTGGATCCTTCCGATCTACGATACTATTTAACGGCTGCGGTTGATGCTCTGGTGCGCTGGTCTTACGGGGTCTTAGCACGACGACGTCCCGGCTGTCTATTACAACAAGTTTTGTCCAACTCCGATGAGGGAGGGCCAATGACGGCGGCGCGCCTTCGACTCGCTTCAGTGTCTGTAGTCGTCGTTAGGTGGTCTACGAATCTGAATGTAATTTTTTATTACTTTTAATGTTCGTTGTACTATCATGTTTAAAGATAAATAGATCGAAAGTTTTTTTAAAGAAAAATACTACTTTCTTCGGTCCAAATTAATTGACCCACATTTAGTATAACTTTAGTACAGTAGCATTTTTTTATCATACTCTCAAATAGATATACTTCCTCCGTTTCTTTTTACTTCGCATATAAGATTTGGTCAAAGTCAAGCTTGATAGTTTTCATATGGTATAACTTTGATGTTGTAGGTGTTGATACTTTTTTAATATAAATTTGGTCGAATTTTATCAAATTTGACTTTGACCAAATCTTATATGCGAAGTAAAAAAAAAATGGAAGGAGTACTTAGCACTGAAATACATCACGTGTAATTTCGCTGAAGCTGAGAAGCTGGGTATTTGCAACTTAAAAAAAAATGCAGAAGCTAGAGTTCAGCCAATTACAACTAGTTGCCACCGCCAAGTGCCTCGTCTAGTACCGATTCGCTCCACCAGGTCTTCAGCGAGCGCCAGTTCTGTCGATTCCCCTCATTCCAGAGCCAGCAACCCTAGCCGCCAGCGACGGCCAGCATCGCCGCCGCCTCCCCAGCCATGGCCCTCCCTCCTCCGGCGTGAGCCTCGACGAGAACCACGTCCTCCTCACTCGTCCCCTGCGATTGTCCTCGACGTCTGCTGCATCTCGCCGTCCGCCGCGCTCGTCGTCCTCTGCTGCCTCTCGCCGTCCTCCGTCGCCGACGAGCACCATCCCCGACCACGTTCTCTGCCTCCACCGCCTCCGGCTACCAGGGCATATTACAACGAGCAAGACGGCTCCGGCGGCGACCACGGGCCACCCCGACTCCGGCAACGCAAGGTGACCACGGCTGGAGCTCGCTACCAGCGCCGTCCTAGTGCTCCGCCCTCTACGAGGCAGCAGCGGGCCACAGATCGCGTCGTGCTCCAGGGTAGGCGCCGTCGTATCCGTCGCTTGGCCTCAGAACCCCACTGAGAGCTCCTCCTCCCGCGCCCAGTTTCCCTCTCGGTGAGTCTCTGAATTCCCTTGCCTCCCCAGAATCTAATCTTTTTTTATCCCTGGCAATGTTTCACGCTGTGAATCGACGAATAACATGGACGAAACATTATGTTATTGAATCGGAGATGCATTGCTACTCGTCGCCTTCCTTTGTACTGTATTGATCAATTTGCTGTTGAGTTGGGAGCGGTGCCCCCTCTCCCTGCTGTGGCTACTTCGGACGCCATCCTTATGTGCCTTCTCAAGCCGTGGGCAGCGGTGGTTCCATGAGAAACGCTGCTCTGTACCGCAAGATCATCGCCGTCCGACATGGCCATGCACAGATGCGGCGCATGAGAGGCTCCCGCCGTCCACGACATGGTCAAGACGTTATGGTCAGATGCTATAGACGGTCTGGTTGGAGGCAGAATGGTGATGTAAATGGGTTCATCCTCACTGAGCCGCCATGCCACCAGTGTCTGTGGTCGGCGGCGTTCTGAACGAACAGAGGACGAGAGACTCAACGGGACAAAGACCTTGACCTTTAGGGGAAGAAACCCGTATGCATAGGTTGAGGAAAGTCCCCGAATAGCCAGACCACCCACTGCGGCAACGCAATTGGCGACTGGACATCGTGCAGGGAACAAAAACTCAGTGAGGGCCTTTTTCTTTTTTTTGTGAGAACCCTGATTGGTAGCCTCATACCTGGAGGCTGGAGGACTTACCACCATGCAAAACAATCTTTTTGTGTTGCAAAACTTCCAAGTAGTTCGTTTTTGCCCTTGTGTGTTTCTTTCGAAGTAGTGTCCCTGACTTGCTTCCTGTGGCTCTGGTAAATGTTCTGATAAATTTTGTGCGGTGCCTGCCTAGGTTCCAAGGGGGCAGCCCCTAAAACATAGCCGGCGTCCTTCTGGTGAAGAAAATTTAAAGTAGCTAATGCACTGTTTCAGTTTCAGAGAGGTTTTAAAAATGGAACATCAAATAAGCGAGGCGCCAATCAGATCTCTTCTATCTGTTGGCACCATTGCGGCTCTGTCTATTAAGCTAGTTTGATAAGTGTTACATTATGCCATCTCTATGTCTTCAATTATCCTTTGCTGCTTGGCTACTTCCTGTTCTCCCTTTGAGAGTGTGTTTTTATGTATGGGCAGGACCGGTGTGTGGATGGCTCAACCTTCTGTCATTCTAGCAACTGCAAGTTATGATCACACAATCAGATTTTGGGAAGCCAAGAGTGGTCGCTGTTACCGCACTATTCAGTATCCAGACTCGGTGAGTATTGGCTCTGGATTCTTCATTATCCTTATGACAAAAGTAATAACAGCGTGTTTGGTTCGGAGATTTGAAGACTGGGAATGGGAATTTAATATAGGTGTGACTTAATATCCTTTGATTGGCTCAGGTATAAGGGAATTAAAGAGGGAGGGGGAAAGGGAATTAAGAGGTCCAACTCCCTCAGATCTCTTCTCTAGGGGACCCTGGTAATTCAAGTGGGGACTGGGAATTGATGAAAAAAGAATAACGTTTAGTTACGTACGTACGTGAGGGAAGATATAATTGAACGGTGTTTATTCCCATGCCTATTCCCACGAATCATACAGGGGCAATTGACTCTCTCTTAAATTCCCTTTTTTAACCGCGTTTACATACCAAACAAAGGAATGGGACTTAAAAATCAATTTACCACATCTAATCCCTTGGCAAACTCCCATTCCCTCTCCCTTCCGTTAGCAAACACGCTGTAAAGTACATAAGGTAGCTGGACCATACCCTTCCATAATTCTGTTCAACTATAGGACTACAAACAAACAATATACTTCGTTGACAATTATAAGATGTTGTAACTTTTTTTTGAATCGAGGATATATATAGACGCGTTTTAGTGTGTTTGTTCACTTATTTCAATCCTTATGTAATTCATATTGAAATATCTAAAACATCTTATATTTATGAACGGAGGGAGTATTTTAGATCGATGCATAGGCTTTATTTGCTTCAAGACTTGTTTACATATATACTTGCAATCATATGCACTATATGCCTTTTGATAAATCTATCTTTTGCAGCAAGTCAATCGCCTTGAGATAACACCGGACAAGCGATTTTTAGCTGCTGCTGGCAATTCCCATATCCGCCTTTTTGATGTTAACTCAAACAGCCCGCAACCGGTATGTTATATATTCTCTAAAAGCAACCAATCTAGGTCAACATGTTTCAGTTCCTTATTTATTCAATAATCCTAACAGGTAATTAGCTATGATTCACATACTAGTAATGTGATGGCTGTGGGATTCCATTGTGACGGCAACTGGATGTACTCAGGTTCTGAGGACGGTACTGTGAGAATTTGGGATTTACGGTGAGGTTTCACATACTAACTCTTTTTTCCTTCACCTGCTATTCTTCTCAAAAGTTGTTCTCAAATAATTGTTTTAATCAAGACTCAGAATCCAAACTTCCAAAGCAAACCTATCTGTAGGTACTAGTATTATGCAGACTCACAATATGTTTTGACTTGGTGTGGTTTGAGTAAAAACTAGATCAAACGTGATTATGTGTCAATTATAGGAAATCCTACTAATTCATTTCTCTATAATCTTCTCTATCCAAATCTCATTGAATGGCCCATATGAGAGTTTGCTGATACTTGAGTGTTTTTCTGTGTGAAGGAATAGTGGTCTTGAAGTTGAAACTTTAACTAGATATTCACCCTTATAAGAATATCCTGTGTGTGTTTTAATGGTTTTCCTGTCCATGATGCATATTCTGCTGATCTGAATCTTTATTCTTGTGCATGTATGGTTTCAGGACTGCCACTTGTCAACGAGAATATGAAAGTCGTGCAGCTGTCAACACCGTGGTCCTACACCCAAATCAGGTTAGAATATGTTCTGGCAGGTCTTAACCAATTCCAACTTGAAATATCCAAGTACAGACTGAATACTGCATTTGATCATAAGCTTGTTGACTAGCTAATAATGTTTTCTGTGTGTGTTCCATATTCTTGGATCACTTCCCAACAGTGTAATGCGGATCTGTTAACACCACCTTCTTTGTTGTTTAAATATGTTTTTTTTTGTATAGTCAGAGCCTCTAATATCCTTGTAAGTGATGTGACATTCATGCAGCAAGCCTTAATTATACTGCAAAGGCTTGCCACATTAATGTTCAAATTGCTGTCACCCCAGTTGACTTCAGCTTCTTCTCTCTCATCCCTGTTTAAACTTACTGATGAACTTCACTTTCGTCTACTTACACTATAGCATTGATTAATTTTAACTTGTATTCCGGATAGCTCAAACAAGGGCTGTCTTATTTGCCACATCTGCCCTGGTATTTTGTTCACTTTATGTCATTTACTTCCATATTGTCTCCCCAATGTTCCAGAAAGAACTAATATCTGGTGATCAGAACGGAAACATACGTGTGTGGGATTTGGCAGCTAATTCATGCAGCTGTGAGCTGGTAAGTTACATATTTCAGATTTTAGGTACACCTGTATAATTAAAGTCGGATGCAAGAACACAGTTGATTTGTTTGTTCCATTTATACAGGTACCAGAGGTCGATACAGCTGTAAGATCTCTGACAGTGATGTGGGATGGGAGTATGGTTGTTGCTGCAAATAATCGTGGGACATGTTATGTTTGGCGCTTGCTTAAGGGTACTCAGGTTAGTGGGTCTGCAGACATGCCTGCCATTGTACACACCCTTTTGATTTCTGCATATATTTTTTCAAGCTGATGAGATCTCTTATTTAGACGATCACCAGCTTTGAGCCCCTACATAAACTGCAAGCGCATGATGGCTACATTCTGAAGTGCCTGCTTTCACCTGAATTTTGTGATCCTAACAGGTATATAATTGTCAAAATGAACTGTTTTCATTTTCATGACTCTTCTAACTGACTTGCTTTCTCACATTGCTTCCTACTAGTTCCTAGTCATTCATTTGCCAAACTGCATTTGTGCGCATGAAAGTCTTGTAGTCAGTAGCATTCAGCTTCCAAAGCCCAATTACATGTTTACATCTCAAAAAACAATTCATCTACGTATTATAACAAGCATTTCACGTGACATACCTGGGATTGTTTATAGGTATCTTGCAACTGCATCATCTGACCACACTGTAAAGATTTGGAATGTGGATGGCTTCAAATTGGAAAAGACTCTAGTTGGTAATATCTGTCTCCTTTTCGCTTGTAACTTATCAGAATGTGTGCAATTTTGATGGATATACACTGAAACAATGTGTGTACTCGACTTTTCAGGTCACCAGCGTTGGGTCTGGGATTGTGTATTCTCAGTAGATGGTGCTTATTTGATAACTGGTACGCACTAACTGCTCACATGCTGCTGCCCATCTTACTGCAAAATTCATGCGTTAAAACCGAGCAAATTATTTGGTGTCTCGCAGCTTCCTCTGATACGACAGCAAGATTGTGGACAATGTCAACCGGAGAGGCCATTAGGGTGTATCAGGGGCACCACAAAGCAACCGTCTGCTGCGCTCTCCATGACGGGGCTGAATCGGCGCCCTCATAAGCAACACCGCTACGCGACATTGTTTTGTACATATTTGTCGATTTCAACATAGTACGGCGCTCTGTTAGATTTTCGGCGCCGTAGCGACTCGGGGACAGAAGGTTTCAGATTTTGATTGCTGTAGTGCTAGGGTGTAACAATGTATATGCAGTGCAGCCTTTGTGGGCTGCGTGCGAACGATTTGTACCATTAGTTACATTTGTGGATATTTGGGCACAAACGAAATAATATGTTGCTGCCGCCTTGGTCCTGCTTTGCATATGCTAGTTGACTGCTTCTAGTTTTCTTGGGTTTGTTATGTAACCATGTTGCAATTGACAGTTATGTATCTGGCTAATTGTTAGTCACCGAGTTGGTAACTGTAGTTTTCGTGTGTGAGTGTCAGGAACCGACGATAACTGAACATCCCAGACTGAGTATTTGAGCAATGTCAACTCTATTGCTAGGGTTTATGTTCCAAAAGAGGGAAGTATGACACTGTAGCTCACCACTGGTGACTAGGGTTACAACCCAGTTGCAACTCAATTACATAAAGATGGTCCAAATGAAAGGAAAACGGTGTTTATAATGCCATCTACAATAAAGAGGTGCTTGCTTAGACGCTTAGAAAAAAAAACACTTCATCCTATATTAATTGTTGCTCAAACGGATTTATTTAGATGTATTTTAATTCTAGATACATAATATGGAACGGAGGAAGTATTAGAGCTTGTTTGAAAACCCGCTGGATTCTTAACTCCACTCCAAAGCATCTGGTATAATAGCACGTAGAGCAGCGTTTTCTTTACAACAAAAAAATAGCCTACACGTTGCTTCGCTCCGCTTTTATTGCTCCGTGCAGTTTGATTCGTTTGGTGTGGCTCCGCGCCTCCGGCTGCTCCTGGAGCAGAGTTACGGAGCTGGAGGGGATCCGAACAGGGTCTTAATTAAGAAAATGGTGCCCATGTGAATTAAGTACCAGCCCAACTATCGCTCCACGGGTGATTTCTCTCGGGTATGGTAGTGGTACCCAAGAGGTGGCCAATGGTTGTGCTATTATTTATAGGTACAACCGGGAAACCGGGAGGTTCTAACGCTTTGGATGGCCATTGCATGGCCAAGCCTAGAGCTTGAGGGGTTGTACCAACCCACCGCCCCATCCACCGTCCAAGGGGTGATTCCCACAGGTATGAGTGCAATAGATGGGCGATGGTTGCACAGTTGTACCGTTATTTTTTTTTATCCACTACAACGGCTGCCTAAGAGGATGTACCGTTCTGACTGCAATAGCCACAATATACTACTTAGAGCGCCGTTCATTCAGCGGTTGTATCGCTCTTGTGTTTTTCTATGCATAACAGTTAGATTTGAAGAGATGCTATTTAAGGAGGGAGTTCTTAATTTTCAACCTGCCTTTTGCCTCCCTCTCTCCTCCCTTAATGTCTTGACTGTTGAGCTGGATAAGAGGAGGATCACCAATGCGTCCGTTAGATGCTCGTTTCGAGCCCGCCTAGCAATCATAATGAACGGGGGTGGCCTTTCCCACGGTTACCTGTCCCCACTCGTCCCCTACCCACTCAACTCGTTCCTTGCCGCCCGCCATGCACAACCGCAAGGTGTTCTCCTTGTCAGGCCGCCGCTGGGACTGCTACAACTGCACCATCGTGGATGCGTTGTAGTACTAACACGAGGGCACCCCGTGCTTTGGTAAGACGCCCACCTCCCCCATGGGTGGCGATTTAGCCTCATGCGGGTGTCGGTGCCGCCGCATGATGTGGTGGATGCGTACGCTGCCCCCCCCCCCCCCCCACCGCGGCCAACATGCTCCCCATCGTGGGCCGATTTGCCTCCTACCCCCACCATTGCGGCTGGCACGCGAGATGCCACAGGCCGCACTGCCGCCACCTCCAAAGGCCGATTTGCCTCCTACCCCCACCTTGCTTTTTATGTGTTCCACAAAATGTGTAAGTTGTTTTTACTGTTTTGTAGGTAAAAGATGCATTCATTGGATGTGGAATTTCAGAATAATGAGCTTGATGAGTTCATTCAAAAAGAGTTCATCGGATTCGTTGGACGATGAGTTCATGATGATGATAAGCATTCAGAAGAAAATGAAGAAAGTGAAGCATATTCTAAACTTCCAAGGTTCGATCAAAGAGTGGATAACTGTGCATCGGGATAGAATCGTTGATGCACGGTTGCTCTATATGCCTATGCGTTTCGACAATAGAAAAAAAATACACGCCCCTAAGAGCAACTCTAGCAGAGGCATTTCCGCGTACTGCAAATAGGAGATGTCGCTCGCCCTAAAACGAATTTGTGACATGAAAACCGAAACGAAAGAACAGATATGCCATCAGGTACGCGAAATTTTAAATTTAAACGTTCTTCATTACTTTACAACGCCAAAACTTTGCCAGAATATTACACGAGCATCTAAAATGAAATTAAGGCCGGCGAGGTTTCCCCGGCACCGATGCCTACTTGGTGTGGCCAAGATAAAACCCCAACGCGGAGTGCAGTGCTGAGAAGGCGAAGTCGAACTCCTCCTGCGCCTCCTCCAAGCGATCGCCGGCGCCTTCCTCTCTCGCCGCCAACGCCTCCTTGGTCGCGGTGAGCGTTTGCGCGGCGTTGCGATCATGCCACACGTAAGGCCAGAGGGCGTTGCCGATGCGGTTGAACTCCTCCCATCGGCTGCGGTGGCCACGGGAGAGAGCGCCGCACGCGCGTGCCTACGCCGACCGCCCCGGGTCGACGGGAGGACGGGCCAAGACGCGGGAGCACCTTGCCTCGTCGTCGTTCCATCCTCGCTTGAGCGACGTACCGCGGCCGCGGGATCCCCCACGTGCCATCACAATTGCTCGCCGGCGTAAGAACTGGTTGCGGCGGCGAAGGGGGGAGAGAATGCAAGACGGCAATCCCATCTTCCCCTCCGCGCCGTAGATATAGCGGATGAAAGACAATTTTGTGGACCGCACGCAAAAATTTATAGACCGCGTGTGATATAGCGGTTCGTTTCTGGCCCAAAAACGTGTCCGTACATAAAAACCGTATATATGCGATTCAACGGCAGGATAGCGCATCTGAGTTACTCTAAGTGCTCAAGAACCATCCGTGCCCTCATCCCGTTCATATTTTCACAGTCCAAGAAGAGATTGCATGGATCAGACCGTACTCGTACGGAGAAAATGCATGTTGCCATGAACCAAAGTTTGTCCGGGTCGAGAAACTATGTCGTGGGGCATGGTTTGCTGATGACAGAAAAGATGGATCAATGAGGATATGGTTTCTGACAGGTATCTCTAGTCAATTGATTTGAACGAACAATGCTAACTTCAGACTATTGATGATCCTTTGTGATTCGATTTTGGATTATATATAAGTTCTCAAGCCTTTTCCTTAAGGAGTGATACTGAGTATCAAACCAACAGAAGGGTGTGCTCTATGGCATAAATTCAGACAAGTTAGTTGTTTTAAGTTTTAACAATAATTTCAGTTTTTTCTGAACCTTGAAATAACCTTATGGGTGTAAACAATAATATAAAGATAGTCATGAATATAAGGTCGATCACAAACCGGCTTTGTGTTTCTACATGGTGGGACTGCTATATCATGAAAGTCTTCGAAACAGACTTTGGTAGCAACATCCACAAATCATTCTGAGATAATTGCATTATATGAAGCATCACGTGAATGTGTTTGGCTTCGCAGAATGATAAACCATGTACAACAGTCATGTGGAATTGGTTCTATCGAATCACCGACTATTATCTATGAAGATAATACAACTTGTGTTGCTCAAATGCAAACATGATACATCAAAAGCAATATCACTAAGCATATTGCCCCTAAGCTGTTTTTTTCCCATGAACTTCAGAAAAGCGGGGAAATAAACATGTTGCAAATTAAATCATGCGAGAATCTTGCGGATTTATTTACCAAGTCTCTACCAAATTCTGCATTCCAAAAATATGTTCATGGAATTGGTATGCGGCGACTTCGGGACTTGCAAGTATCAGGGGGAGTCTCATTTTGAGACACCTCTGCACATAACATCACATTATGTTGTTTCTTTGTGGTTTTATGTTCCAGGTTCTCTTAAAGGTTTTATGAAGAACTATTAAAAGGAGAATATTCTAAGATGATGGCACTACCCAGATGATCGTGGGATAACTCTACATGGTCAAACGTAGATTAGAGGGAGTGTTAAGATTTATTACATATAAATAAATGGGCAATCTACCCATGCCCAACTGTTGTGCAGTTGCTCAACCGATGGACGCACCGCCGCTTCCAGCGGGTGCCTCGCCGGTTGCAATGGACGGGGCGTCCTCTCCATAGTCGGTTGCTCATGTATATATTGTACACTTTTTACCAGATCAATGCAAGGATTTCATTTGATCCACAACACTATTTACCTAATACAGTAACAGATTTTTCAAACTCCAGCAGAGCGTTCTGCACGCAACAGATTTTTTTAGTCCCACTACTAAAAACTTTCATTGCCATGCGCTTGAAATTTGTTAAGATATCAGGATCAAAATGACATCGCTCACACTACTCATTAGTACAGTATTAATTACATCAGTCGGTTTTAACTTAGATCGAATCGTTCGGTCGGGTGTCCAACACAGCCACGCAGAGACAGGCAAACAGATTCAACACTGGAAGAGGGAGGTGTAGTGGGTTGAACTTGAAGGCTTACGGTCTGGTTGTTGTGCTGGGAGACGGCGAAGCGGGCGAGGCTAACGATGCTGAGGTCGTTCTCCCGCCCCGGCGAGTCCACGACGCCTCCCATGGCAGGGGCAACCAGCGATGCTAGGTCTCGTTCGTAATTCCGCATCTCCGTCGATCGGGGTCGGCTGCAGCGGCGGCGGATGAGGGGAGAGGGTGGCCTGAGTTTGGGGCGGCGGACGCTGCCGATCCGGGTAGGGAATTAAAGAAAGTGGAGACTGTAAATCATCCATACATTACTCAGAGGTCAGAGCACCACTAGTGCAAAAACACAGGAGCAAAGCTGGCCCGGCACGGCCCACCAAATGCTAAACGGGCCAGACACGGCACGGCCCACTTCGGCATGCCCTCTTAACGGGTCATGCTGTGCTGGCACGCGGGTCTCACTTCTAGGCCTAGGCACGCTTGTCCGCTATACGGGCCGGCACATTGGCCCGTTAAGCACGCCAGTCACCCTAATTTTTTGTTATTTAGGCATTAAAATAAATAAAATATATAAACAAGTGGCGTCGTGCCGGCGCGCGTGCCTAGCCTCTAGGCCCAGGTACAACCCTTCAACAAAAATGTGCCAGCACGGCCCGCTATAAACTGTGCTGGGCCAAACAACCGTGCTAAAGGGCCGACACTCTAGGCCCGCCCATATGGCCAGCTTTGGGAAGGAGAATGTTCAACACGCGTGTATCACAGCCGTCCGCTCAGGATCAGGCGTAAGCTGTTGAAGATTAGTTTTAAGACATCTCCAAAGACACGACTCGTTTGTTTGATTTTGGTTCGCGAATCTTCGTTTGGGCGAAATTTGCGGCCCAACGAGGCGACGTAAATGGATAAATGTCATTTTTGATCTGCGACGAGCCATTTTCGGCCCAAATTTGGGATCGATTTAGGTCCAGATGGACACGCAGCGAACGCGTGTGATGTTCTCCCCTCGTCCGCTGGCTCGTTTGTCTGCGTCTCATTCTTCCCGCCCTCCAATTTCCTATCTCCCTCCCACAATCTCGCCATGGCGGACGCACGCCCCACCGTCGACGCCCCTCACCCTTTTACTCTTACACATATTCTAATGATCCTTTCATAAAGCCCCCAATGATACCTTTTTTTTAATTAGTGTGATCCTTCGATAGAATCCTCGATGATACTTCCTATAATTAATTGACCCTTAAATACAAAGAATGACATTCTTCATAATTAACGTGGTTGGAGGAAGCACGGCTCATCGGGGAGGGCGTGCAACGACGGGGGCAAGGTCAGCGAGGCTCGGGTAGCACGGGATCGAGCATGGCCACAAAGCACGATGGCGATCGTCAAAGCATGCAGGCACGAAGAGCGCGCTGAAGCGCTCGTCGAGAAGGTGTCTACCAGCTTTAGAAGCACCAGAGGAAGCTCAAGGAACCGAGGAAATAGCCCTTGGCATGGTGGCGACCAAAAATTTGGAATGGTGACAGATGGACGACGCGTCGATTTAGAGTATCTCGCGTCAATTCAATGGGCATAGAGGATGAAGACGAGGGCGGTCGTCCATTGGATTTGGTTGCTACGATCAAGGAAGCCGATGGCTGCGCGATGCCAACAGTGATCAACGATGAAGCAACAATCGTGCATCCATAAGGGTTGTGGTGTGGTTGCTTGCATGAATAAGGAAATTTCGTAAGTTGGGCCTTTAGACCGACCGAGCGAACTAGGACATCAACATGAAAAAAACTGGGCCTTCTTTGCATATACCGGACCAGTCAGTTTTTTTCCAGAGTGGTCCACAAGCGAGCCAAAAAAACATTCGTCTGGACCACGATATACTATGGGTGAAAAACAAACATGCAATGCTACTCCAGTTGCAATAGGAAAACAAACATGTCAAGTTGCAGACCAAACTGTTTCTGAATTCAGTTACACGAATGAGTTCCATTATATCTACAATGCCTCTTCATTCTTCAAAGTTCAAACTATTCCTGATCACCAATAACTTCTTTCCAAGTTCCAACAGCCATCAAACCTAACCAATTAAGCCCGAAGTGAAACAATGACAAGGCAAAACAAATACAAAAGAATAGTCTGAACACTGCACCTTTTTTTGAGTGTCTCTTTATTTTCGATTGGTATCTATGGATTGATCACAAGCCGAAACATGGTTACAGCTCTAATATGTCATGAACTTATATGGAATTCAATTAGTCTAGATCTCGTAATTAAAAGGAGATATTTACGCAATTTGTAGTATAGCACAAATTGTTTTCCTTACTTCTGAAGAACAAGGAAGCAGGCTCCTGTACGCTTTGACTCTTGAGTCATCTCAAGAACCAGCAGTAACATCAGACACCAATAGGATAAATATTGTATTAGTCAGCTAAAGTACATGTTTTCCTTCAAGGATAGAAATAGAGATGGCAAAGATGGAATGCATGACGTCTCATTGTCCTCAGGTCTACCAACTTCCAAGTCATGCAGCTACAGGTTCATGTACGCTACCTGGTCAACTATCTGCTTTGAAGAACAAAACATGGTCAGTCAAAGCAAACTTGTCAATAAAAGTAGAGTTTTGACTTAGCACATGCAACAAACACACCGCAAGGAGGAGAATCCTAGATTGCTGAAGTGGAGAAAACCATAGTCTTAGCCTCCTCTTTGCACTCATCTTCCCGCGATCCCATACGCCCCACTCCCTCACTACGAGTTGTTCAGTACATGTCATCTCCAAACCTGCATGAAGCAAGAAAATTATTGAGTGTACCTAAGAAAAATGTTGGAACATCCTGGATACATAACTAAGTAATCAACTATAAATTCAACACTTGGAAGGGTTTCTGATTATATAAAAAATGACAATCTTATACAAAATGTTAGAATATCAACTTAAAAAAACAAATATAATTAGAGCAGAAGGGAGCGAGTTTCACATGACATATTTCAGTAACACAAAAATTGTGCAGTGAACTGAAAATCTAAATGGGTAAATGGGCATAGATTTTTTCTGAAGGTTCGACCGGTAGTAGATAACATAAAAGTAAGACTACATTAGTAGGGTCGCTACACTTAATTCCCGGAAACAAGATTTATTTCTTGTTTTCCAGAGAGTACGAAAAATGTCAGAAGCACCGAACATAATCCCCTTTCGGTCACTAGAAGAAAAAAAGAATTAAGCCACATATTGCACAAATCAGAGAAACTTGTAGGCTTTGTGCTGATCGCTGAGGCAACATATCAGTCATACTTCTGAAGCTTTGGTCAGAATCCTTCCATCCCCTTTTCTGAAGCTTTGGTCAGAATCCTTCCATCCCCTTTTCTGAAGCTTTGGTCAGAATCCTATTTCTCATCACTAGCCAACATAACACTTCAATTATCAAGGGCAGCTTGAGAGGCCACACCACTTTATATGGAAAAGTTACACTTCTAGCCAGAAGATACTGATAGCAAGATTTAACAGTAAAGTCACCAGATTTTGTCAGCAACCATTTTACGCGGTCAGGTTCATTTGTGGGGAACAAAGGGGGAGGAAGAACTAGAAAAAGTTTGCCCAATCTTCAGTCCATTTATGAAGAGAAAGAAATTCCTCTTTCTTTGTGCGTCCAGATTTTTACCATACCTGCACATTGTTTCGAAACCGCTGCCGGAGCGGTGGTAATACCATCGAAGATTCTTCGATTCCTCGCCAACCAAAGAGACCATAGCACATTGATAGCAAACAGTTCCCAGGAGCATCGTTTTAGTTCACAGTGGAGCTTGCGGCCGTCAGTGAAAATGTCAGCCAGTTCGTCCATCCCATCCACTCGGATGTACTTGGACCTAAGAAACCTTCTGAATTTCAATCTATCAATACCTACCTCAAACTAAACATTTGAAATTTGAGTTTTGTCATTTTTGCCTTTCATTCCTCTGATATCCTTGGTAAAGTGAGTGGAGGCCCTGGTTTATGTCGCCCTACACAGAAAAGTTAATTACCAGCTCACGCTATGAGGAAATGCGCCATCAAAGGCAGGACATGGTGGAGCTTGGTAAAAACTACAGAGGCCATCAGTCCAAGCTAAATTAACTGTGTAGGATATGAACCATCTGAAACTCAAACGACAAGATATATAATGGGCGGGTTAAAACAACTCGCAAGCAAACTTGTTCTTGATATTACACAAGAGAGCACACTAAAGACATGTTCCATGGACAATAGCTATATCCACACCATATCTGCAAATCCTTGCACAGTTGGGACGCGCCTGAAATTAGCAGATTTATTTACATTAGTCAATTCTCTACAAATAAATGTCGGACAAGGTTCTATGAGTCATGAGTCCTCTTAATCTCTATTCTAGTAATGATGAGAAATTGCCTTCTATAATTAATCCCATTATAATTTTTCATAAGGCGACATCACAAGATTTTCTTTTGAAGTTCGTAGTCCTTATGATTAATCAAGAAACCTACCGACATAGCTATTCATTACAGCCTGCGGTGCAAAAAAGCAGACATGATATGCTAACTCTTGAAACAAGGAAGAGCATTGATACCTTAAGCGCTCGCAGAGGCGCCCTCTGCCGGCCTGAACTCCATGAGCTCCTTGAAATCCAGCCATAGCTGCTCCCACACCTGGGCTTCATAGAGCTTCTTTGCCCCGCCTTCGTTGACCTGGATTGTAATGTAGTACAACACGCCAGCAACAACCGCCTCCTGCAGCTTCACCACTTTCTCAAACTCCAACAGAGCGTTCTACAAGCAGCAGTTTTTTTTTAGTCCCACTGAAAACCTCCATTGTCACGCGGAAAAGCACTTGATAATTGCTAAGAGATCAGG
Organism: Bromus sterilis; assembly: GCA_950022295.1. Classification (NCBI taxonomy): domain Eukaryota; kingdom Viridiplantae; phylum Streptophyta; class Magnoliopsida; order Poales; family Poaceae; genus Bromus; species Bromus sterilis. The sequence continues at coordinate 439,378,492 of OX465595.1, forward strand.
GTTAAAATAAAATCGCTCGTACTACTCATAGTATTATTTATTACAGCAGTGGATTTTAACTTGGATCAAATCGTCCGGCTGGGTGTGGACTGTCGAGCACAGACATACATACAGATTTAACATTGGAAGGGGGAGGGGTTGAGGGAGGGCTTACGGCCCGGTTATTGTGCTCGGAGACGGCGAAGCGGGCGAGGCCGATGATGCGGAGGTCGTTCTCCCGCCCCGGCGAGTCCACGATGCCTCCGTCCAACCCCAACGGCTGCTCGTCGACAGCCTTGTCTCGTGCGCTCTGCGTCTGGGTCTGAATAAACGGTAGGACGAGGGTGAGCAGCAGGAGCAGGAGCAGGGCCAGGGCGGTAACGGATCCTAGGACTCGTTGGTGTTTCCGCATCTCCGTCGATCGGGGGTCGGCAGAAGCGGCGGCGGAGAAGGGGAGAAGATGGCTCGATTTTGCGGCGGCGGACTCTGCCGATCCGGGAAGGGAATTATAAAAGGACTTGACACTGTAAAAATCCTCCCTTTAGCTGTAGCAGCATTTACTCAGAGCACCGGGACATTTGATATTTTGCCACCAATTACTTTGTACTTTGATAATTTGTCACTCTTTACACTGTAATTAATCTGTTGCCACTTTTTACATTGGACTTTGATTTTTTGCCCTATGTCAGATGGGCCCGCATATAATTACTAAAATGCCCGTGCTCCCAGCCCTGCGCTCGCCGCCGGAGCGTGGTCGTCCGCCCATTGCCGTCCTCGCCGTCGGCGAGCTCCGGGCGACCCCCCCCCCCTCCGCCCCCGCGCGCCCGTCCTCCTCCTCCTTCCTCTCTCCTTCTTCTTCTTCTCTCCCTCCTCACGCCTCTCTCTCTCTCTCTCTGCAGGTCACGGCCGCCATGGCCATGGTCGCCTTGGACCTCGCCTCCGGTGACTGCCGCCGCCCAGCCATCGGATCCGGCCGGCCACGCCCATCCTCAGCCTTCCCCGCGCCATCCCCGTCGGCCACTACATCGGCCCAGGGCGGGCGTAGCGGCCACTTCCTTCCCCGCGCCGCCACGCCTCCCTCGCCCCCCCCACCCCCCCCCCCGTGCTCCGGCGGCCACGGCCTCCCTCCCCCGGCGACGGCTCGCACCGACTCCTCTCTCCCGCGCCGGCCACGTCCCCTCCTCCCCGCGTCGGCGGCCACAGCCTCCCTCCCCCGCGATGGCCACGGCCCCCCTCTCCCCCGACGTTGGCCCGCCCCGGCCTTCCTTCGTCGCTTCGGCCACGGCCCGGCTCCCTCCCCCACGACGGCCACGCCCCCCTCTCCTGGTGCCTGCCACGACCCCTCTCCCACGGCCAACATCATCAACCGGTTGGAGATTTTTTCACAAAGGGTAGTTTCGTCCTCTGTTTTATGTGTATATTATGTTAATCATTAGCAAGTATTGTTTTTGTGTGAAAAAATGGCAAAAGATCAAATTCTAATGTAAAGAGTGGCAACTGATCAATTACAATATAAGAAGTGGCAAATTGTCAAAGTGCAAAGTAATTGGTGGCAAAAAATCAAATGCCCCAAGAGCACCACTTACTGCAAAAACGCGAGGAGATGTCCAACGCGTATCACAGCCGTCCACTCGGGATCGGACGTAAGCTGTACATGATGCATCCCAGCTAATGACGCTCATGTGGCATAACAGAAAAGTTAGTATGACCAACGTCTAGTTTTTCAGTCCCTTCAGCCAACACGTTATTCGCTGTTGCACGAATCTTAGTGCAAAGACATTGCTAGTTGCTACGCGGATCAGCCAAAGTTTTTACAGGTTCTTGATGAACTTTCTTTTCTCTCAAAAAATGTGTGCGAGTTTTTTTTCTCACTACTTAATCAAGAGGATTGTTGTGTACACTTGCGTTAACCTACTACATGTATTTTAAAGCTCATATTCTAAATTTGGTTTTTAAATAAATTATTCAAAAAACTTACTTTTTACAAAACCCCTATTTATTAGACATTTTTTTTCTTCTTCTAAACTTGCCATGTGCATTTTTTTTATTATAGGTAGCATAAAAATATATTTTAAACCATGAATGTTTTGTCTTTCAAAACATAGCAACTTTTTGGTCTTTTTGTAACGCACCATGGCAATCTTTGAGAAAAATTATCAACTATCCATGATGAATTTAGAATTTGTTTAGGTCTTTTTGTAATGCCCCATGGAAAATTTTACCATCTATTAATCACAAATTTGGAATTTTTAAGGTCTTTTTGGAATGCCCCATGGATTATTTTTTGGGAAGTATTAACATTTATTTGTGACAAATTTGGAATTTTTTTTACTTTGTCTAATGGCAATTTTTTTATTAAACACATGGGATTATGTAATAATTAGTAACATGACATTTTTATTATTAAAAAGATGGTAATTTTATTATTAATATCTTGAAAATTTAGTAATTAATAGCATGATACTTTATTATTAAAAGGATGCAAATTTAATATTGACATAATGGACGTTCTATTACTGATAAATATTTCCTAATATTTATTAATTTTACTCACATCATCCACAAATGGGTACAACTCACTTTTATGAAAGCTAACTAGTTAGCCCAATACATATTCAGCTCAAACAATAAGTTCTCAAGCAACACACCTTTGATAATATTATTTAGCTTTATCCATGATAATAGCATAAGCATCACCAAGCAAACCAAATAATAGGGGAAAGAGTATCCCCCTACCTTAAAGTTTTATGGGTTTTAGAATAAGGACCAAATTTAGCAATTAATTTTATAATCACATGCCACTCTCTCGTAGTATACATGATCCATTATTTTAAGCATTTTTACTCAAAAGACCACTTAATTTGTCATATGTTTTTTTTTCAAAGTCCACTTTAAAGAAAAGATCACTCTGTTTTTTTGGTGTATGGAATTAAGGACCTCAAGTATAACCACCACCCCTCCATGATATATCTTTCTTGAAAAAATCAGTTTGATTAGAAGAAATTACAAGATATAATACCTTATTGAGTATGTTCATTGAAACTTTAATTATTACTTAAATCTCCCATTCAGCACGCATATAGGCCTAATTTTTTTAAATACATTTGACATTATTGGTAATAGGGACCAAAGTGATGATGCCATAGTTAAGCCTAGAGATGTCAAGCACCCCACTATGGAAATCATCAAATAATAATTTTAGATCCCAATTAACTACCTTCCAAAATTGCTAATAAAAATCAACATGCACTCATTAGGTATAGGGCTTTTTTAGATGTAAACAACATCATGCAATTCCTCCATAGAGAAAGGCTCGGTTAATTTCTCAGCATTCCGAGGATAAATTTGAAGTACATTTTGCACCTTAGGAGAAAGCACTATAAGGAGTGCCAAAAAAATTCATATATAAGCTAGTAATGTATTTCATTAATTCATTATCAGTTTCAATCACCCCTTCCGCATGAAACAAGAAATTCAATTTTGTTTTCTTCTACCATTAGCTTTATCATCATGACAATATATCGTATTACAATGACCTTAATTTCATCATCTTTAAATAACCACTTGAGTTCTTCTAGCTTCAAATGTGCGATTAATTGCTCCATAATCTCCTTTTGCTCGGAACTATCATTATATAAACCATTAGTTTCAACATTTTTATTAATAATATCTAGCTTTGCTATTTTTTAATTAATTTCCTACATAGTGCATCAACATGTTTATTCCAACCTTCGACTTTCCTTCTCGAAAATCTGAGTCTGTTTTGCCATCTATCAATACTAGATCTTGAGAAATTGCTAGTCCATATTTTCATGACAAATTCTTTACAACCCTCTATAAGTATCCATGAATTTTCAAAGCCAAATACATGTGTAAAATTGTTTAAAGATTCAACATCTAAGATAAGAGGAACGTGATCATGCACTTCTCTCTTCTAAGGACTGCAGAAAAGCCAAAGGACAATGATCTTCCCAATTAAGACAAAAAAAACTCTATCTAGCTTGGAGAAGAATTTCACATCAACCAGCTCGCCAAGCAAATCATCGATGATTGGCAATGAAAATTTGTTTTTTATCGTGATGTCATCGAGTCTCCGGTAGTCAATGCAAAACCTCCATGTCTCATCCTTCTTTTTGACCAATAGCACCGGGGTTGCATATGGGCTTATATTGTGGGTGATCACGCCCGATCGAGTGCAGTATGTGACGAACCAACCATTCGATCTCGTCCTTCTGCAGGTGCAATTAGCACTATGGGCGACGCGAAACTGTTGCTCGCGGTTGAAGTCGTCCCCTGGAGGTGCGGTGCCTTCACTGGACTTAGGGGAACATCCACTGGTGGTGGTGGTGGTGGTATGTTAGCAGGAAAGGGCCGTGCCCATGGGTGGTGCATGCCGAGCTCCTATTCCTATATGTGTGACAAGCTATCGAGTGATGCTGGACGGTGCCTATAAATGCACCGCGGTACGCAACTCATTCTTGAGTCCAACAGAAATATGGTGATGAAGAAGCGAGGACTGAGCGCCGAGTCGAGAGCAATAAGGTGGTACATGCGGGTGTCGAATGCTGCCATGTATTCTATCATGATGTCGATTTGTATAGAATGTTGTCATAGCTGGAGAAACTTGGGCGTCTCAATCTCAAACTTGCCTATGTCAAACTCTTTTTAATCGCCACACAAAACTTTTCAAATGCCAGGACGCTATGGAAATGCCTGAAGCCGGTCAATTGCATGTCCACATCGTTGTTGTGACCAAGTGGTGTGGTGACATCTTGTAGGGATCGAAGTAGGCGAGGCAACGTTCGAGCCAGAGGTATGGTGCGCTGCCATCAAATTGAGAAAACCCATGCTTGGGCGGCTTGGTGTGATAAGTGTCACATGAAACGAGTATGTTGAGCGCTTCTAGGATCTGCTGGGGCACCTCCAACTGAGAAAACACAATAGTCTAGTATTGCCCCCTAGTGGTTGCAGAATCGACGACGGGTGTTCATTTCCCAACAAGACAAATGGAACATGCCTGTGGTGCTAGTTTTGTTCGTGTGGTGTGCCCGACGAGAGAAGTGAAGGCGATGGTGGCGCGAGCATCATCACGGATCCATGAGTGAATGTTGAAGCCCTAAGCGTCTTATGTGTCTCATTGACACCTTCTTGAGTAAGATTCAATTCCTTGGTAAGGGTCCAAAGCTCGTGAGACACCTGCTCCTTGAAGACGATCGTCACCTCACGCTGCTTGTCACTTTGGATTTTTTGTTCATAGAAGCGCGTGACCAAACCTTCAAGGATTAATTGGGTTCAGTTGATTAGGGCATGGCCAATGCGTAGCTTCAACCCGCTGCCCCAAGTACCATGTAGGTTCGGGTGTCAAGAGGGGCTGCTTCAAATGGTGTCAGAGACTCCTCTGCAAGCTGCGGGTTCTTCATGAAGAAAATGAGTGGTCCGTGTAAAAGCAAGACATGCATGGCATGCTGCATGTGCACATGCATCTATATATTTCATGCCCTTAGAACTCTCTTTCATGGATGACAAGACGTGGTGGGTCTGCGCGGTGGGATTGGTGGTTGTCGTCACCGCACTCAAACCACTCCAACCATTCTTGGGATTTCGGGGTGGATTTCCCGGAGCCAAATCCTCACACCCTATGCGATGTGTGTTACAATCCGAAAAGAAGAACTAACAAACAGTGAGTTTTTTTTTCCGAGAGAAACGCTGATGGCTTTGAATATTAATTTGTCACTCCCCGATCTGGATCACTTGCGACCAATAGTAGGCAAGGGGAAGAGGTTAGTTGGGTGAGAGACTTGCAAGAGAAGAAGGTAATATGTTAGAATCCGGATGGGAATTCAGATTTCATTCAATGCATAATTCACACGTTAGGGTGACTCTAACTGATCCCAAAAAAGCTTATAGAAGGGGAAACTAGTTTTCCTCTTCCAAGCGGCACGTCTAACCGAATTCCTAAATCCGTTAGTGAAGTAAAAGAAAAAAATTGACGACCGCGACTCTTAAATATACTTGATCGCGGAGCAAACATTTCTTCTTTCTTCTTTCGATGCCGCTTGGTCTTATCATCTTCATCGTCACCCCTCTTTCTCTACTCCGGCGCCGCCCCACCATCGAGATGTTCAGATCAGGCGCCATCTATTCGCAGTGCGGATTCGTGTCGTCCTGTCTCCCACAGTGCGTCCATTTCCTCCCATGGCGACAGTCGCAGCTCTCACAATGCTAAAGTGTGACAATAACAAATATGGTCCTCTAAAAATAATACTCGATCGTATTCCCTTCTAAATTACTAGTTTAGTTATCTAAAACATCATATATTAGTTTACAGAGGGAGTACTATAGAAAATTGGTTAGAGGCCCACACACTCTACACCCTGACGGTAGGACCCGGAGTGCAGTGACACTGTAATGGTGTGCGGTGCAGGTCTAACAGCACGTTTATATTCTCCACACACACACACACACAAAGTATCTGAGCTAGCCGCCAATTGTCTCCCCGGCTACCCGCCAAGGCGCCAACCAAGGCGCAAGTCCAGTCCATGTTCCTCCTCGCCCTCTCCTCTCCTCCTGGCCAAACAAACTAGTTCAGCTTAAGCCCCACCGCAACCGAGCTGATCTTTTAAGCGATCGAGTGGTGGCTGGTGGCTCCGTGAAGCGGGCGAGCGAGCGAGACAGTACACAGTAGCTAGAGAGCTGTCCACTGAGAATGGCTTCGCTGCAGGTCCGCGCCGTGGGGTGCTGCTTCGGCCCGCTGGACGGCCGGCGGAGGCAGAGGATCAGGTCGACGGTGGCGGCGGCGGGGTCGGCGGCCGGGGCGAAGGTGGCGGAGGAGGACAAGGTGCGGCTGGGCGAGTCCAGCGTGGCCGTCAGCAAGCTCGGCATCGGCGCTTGGTCCTGGGGCGACACCACCTACTGGAACGACTCCGAGTGGGACGGTGAGTCGTCCACACTCGTTCGTTTCCTCACATGCTTTTTGGTTCATCCATGTCCGATCGATCACAGGTTAGGTCAGTTCAGAAAGCGTGACTGCGAAATTAACGCTCTGAAGCCCTGCTCATGCTTTCCATGCACCATATCCAAATTACAAGGAAGAACCGTGTCGCCTAAAACAAGTGTAGAATTTACTATTTGGTAACTGAGAAATCGACTTTTGAGTTTATTGATTTGGCATGCATGCAGATAGGAGACTCAAGGAGGCCAAGGCGGCATTCGACGCCAGCATCGACAACGGAATGACGTTCTTCGACACCGCCGAAGTGTACGGCACAGCGGTAAGTAAGATCAAATTATCGATTGCCTACTAATTCATCTGATCTGAGATTCTGAGTCATAAATTGATGCACAATTAGTCATTTAGTAACAACTTCATGTGTTCTGTTCTGTCTCTCCCCTCATGCAGCTCATGGGAGCAGTGAATTCAGAGAGCCTACTGGGAGAGTACGTAAACCATCCCATCGATCAGTTTCTCCATATCTAATTTACCATCACAAATCAAACAAACACTCAACAAATGTGTTCACGAGTTAAATCAGTGACTGTTTGTTATGCACGTTGATCACAGTTTCATCAGGGAGAGGCAGCAGAAGGGGGCAGTGGAGGTGACCGTGGCCACCAAGTTTGCGGCGCTGCCGTGGAGGTTCGGACGCGGCAGCGTCCTGTCCGCGCTCAAGAAGTCGCTGGAGCGCCTCGGCCTCCCCTCCGTCGAGCTCTACCAGCTCCACTGGTCCGTCAATCGCCTCATCTGACAACTCTTTCTTAAACTTCTCTGAATCTCTGATGCACTTACTATCTGTGTAGCTCTGAATTGGTTTTCCGAGTTTTGCTGACTGAAAACATCTTTTTATTCTTTTGCGGGGGACAAATTAAAAACATTTGTTTTCAACTCTTGTTTTTCAGGCCAGGTCTATGGGGAAACGAAGGTATCCAATTATACCACCAATTCAAAGTTTCAAACCGATGTGAGGTGCATAAACAGACCTGATGAACGTACTGCATGGTTAACTATTTCAGGGTACCTTGATGGCCTGGCTGACGCTTACGAGCAAGGTCTCGTCAAGGCCGTCGGAGTCTCCAACTACAATGGTAACATTTTCAGTCCTTTCAGTTGATTAACCACTCGATGCATGATATGATTTGGCTTCAGAGAAACGCCTCCGGGACGCGCACGCGCGGCTGAAGAAGAGGGGCGTCCCGCTCGCCGTCAACCAGGTGAACTACAGCCTCATCTACAGGACGCCCGAGGAGAACGGCGTCAAGGCGGCCTGCGACGAGCTTGGCGTCACGCTCATCGCCTATTCCCCCATCGCCCAAGGTTTAGATAACAATTTCTTCTTTTCCTGCTGATAGATCCTTCCTATGCGCTGTTCTTCATTTTCCGGTCTGAATTTGATCACTGTGCTGTTCATCTGTTCCCCATTTTCAGGTGTTCTTTCAGGGAAATACACTCCGGAGAATCCACCCACGGGTCCTCGAGGGAACACATACACTCCCGAGTTCCTCACCAAGGTTATACTATTTCTGAAACCCTTGTGCTCGTCACATAAACCAAGGTGATCCTATTGCTGAAAACTATTTATGCTCACTGAAGATGTTTGTTTTTTAATGCCATGTACACAGCTTCAACCACTCATGAATAGGATCAAAGAGATTGGAGTAAGCTATGGCAAGAACCCAACGCAGGTGCTTACTTCAGACAAAATTAACTAGCTCATCATGTTTGTCCCTCTGAATAACAAGTATCTATCCTGAGATAAGACAAGGAATATGTGCAGGCGAGTTTAATGGATTGCTGTGGTTTCAGGTGTCTCTGAACTGGCTGACCTGCCAGGGCAACGTGGTGCCCATCCCTGGGGCGAAGAATGCCGGCCAGGCCATGGAGTTCGCCGGTGCACTCGGGTGGAGCCTCACCGCCGACGAGGTCGAGGAGCTGCGGACCCTCGCGCGTGAGATCAAGGGCATCAAGATGCCCATCGAGGAGTCATGAGTCATTGGATGAGATCACTTATAATGTTGTATCTGGTGGACGTCGACATGACCCATCTCAAATAATGTAGAAGAAGTAGATGTAAGTAGACGATAAACAATCTGGACAGGAATTTCAACCGGTGTAAGATAGTTTGTCGATTATATCGATATTGTTACCCAGACGACAATGATTTGTGGCATTTATCACGTTAGATTTAGAGAAAATCCATTATTTAATTTAACTGCTTATAAAAGATGCAGCTTATAAAAGCATATGGTGCTCACACTAATCTCATCCACAATCAGCAAAATGTATTATTTCCATCTTATTCTTTTTGAGCCGACTTTCCATGAAAAAAAAAAGATTTAAGGTTTGGATGGCTCATAAGAAGCGCACAACAAGCATGTTACCTTCAGAGTCTTTAGAGAACTGGTACAATGTGGATTGTAGCAAGATAAAATCTGGATCATGGAAATTAGTGAGGATTTTCTCAATTGAACATAAAAAAATGGTACTCCTACTTAACATTCAAAATCACTAGGGTGAATAACAGGAGATATATAGCAAATAATGTACTGCTGACCTGTACCACAACTCCCAGGTACTAATTTATTCATATATGCAAGTAGTTGTCAGTCACATGGAAACTTATTTTTACTTAGCAAACATGGAAAATGATTATAATCATGAAAAAAAACAGAAAAGAGAGCACGTCGTCTGTCTGTTTTCAAATCTTACTGCTCCAGCTGAGGATAAACTTTCACCCTTATAATTGCAGATCATACATCGATTTGCTTCACATAATTTTCGTATTCCCAATATGGTTGATTCCAAACGAATTTGTGTAAGATTATGCCCTTATTGGAATAACAAAATACAGCATGACTCATGGATAAGAGAAGGAGAAACCATACCTTTGATCCTTGAACTGCATCAAACTATGAGCTCATGTGCCGCTACAAATCCGACATCAATATATTCTCCTTTTCCAAAAAAACAAATCCGACATCGACGAGGACATAGGTCGCACGGAACAGAGCGAAAACGATGTTGAAGATTTGATCCGAAGCATTTGGATCTGAGGAAGGGATGAGGAGATGCGGTGGAAGCCACGATCCGAGCACAAAAGGCAGGAGATCGCGGATGGAGGAGGAAGGTGGTCAAGGAGAGCCGTCCCCTCGAGTCGGCAGGGAAAAGCAGGGATGATTCCGAGCCGACGACCCACGGGAATGACCGTCGTGCCGCGCTCGCGCTTTTTCTTTCAACATTGCGGCAAGCGGCCAACGCCAAACACGTTGAAACCGAGCCCCAACACCCGTCGCCAATGCGGTGACCACAAAGCAGAGCCCGCCGTGCCCGAGCGCTGTCCTGAGCCACGAGCAAGGTCCCCAACACCACCGCCGGCCGCACGGTGTGCCCTAGGAGAAAAGCATACATGATACGCGACAAGGAACGGCCTTGATCCTCTGCCGGCTTGAACTCCACGAGCTGCTTGTTGGGATGCGGCCGGATCCCCGTCCACACCTTGGCTTCATAGAGCTTCATTGCCCCGGATTCATTGACCTGAATTGTAATGTACTAGTACAACACGCCAGCAACTGGTTGCGTCTTCACTCTTCACCGTCACCACTTTCTGAAACTCCAGCAGAGCATTCTGCAACATGGGTAGCGCCAGAATCACTATTAATCCAACTAAAAGCTTTCGTTGTCATTGTCATGCCGAAAAGTCTTGGTTATAAAAAATCGAGCAAGTCCTTTTTTATAGATAACATCCGGCAAATCTAGGAGGAGCACTGAGCAGTCAGCACTGTAAGTGGACAGCCTACCCAAATACTTCAGGTTTATTTTTATTTATTTATTTTGCGAAAAAACTTCCGATACTTCATCTTCAATCATAGCAGTAGAATGAACATTAGAAATAACTAGCACAATGCCCGTGCGTTGCAACGGGAAAATGGTTTCTCGCATCCCTAACGATACATTCATGTTGCCACTTTTCTTCTTCATTATCATCATTGATGGTGGTCACAATGTTTCACCTATCCGCCATGAACATGCTAAACTTAAAAATACATGTGCCACCACTTCTCCTCGCTGATGATGGTCCTCCCTTCATATACGTGTAATTGTTATCGATATAAGGAGTTCACGCTTCCCTCTCCTCCCGTATCGTCCCCGCATGATGACCGCGGACCCTAATCATCACTACTACGACCCCCCCCCTTTTGCCGCCAAAGGTAACTACAAGACGAAGGCCAGTCGTCATCGGCGGTGGTGGAGCCTCTTTCGTCCCCCCCCCCCCCCCCCCCCGCTGGTGCAGGTCAAGGCCGGCCGGCCGGAGCGATGCGCGGTCGTTCGATGTTACGGAACGACCTTCCTCGCAGGGGATCGGTGGCGGGAAAGAAGTTCTGATTTTCTTCTCGTCCTGTACCAAGCCTAGCCACGACTACGAGTACAGGCTCTAACCAAAGAGTAGCTAGTCGTCTTCATTAGGTGCATGCAAGCACATATCCTCTCATTACCCTGGCGCTCACATTTTTTTCCAGCCCTTCCCGTTCATGCAATGCACACCCTCCTCCTCCCACGTCATATTTTTCAAAGCCATTCCCATCCATCAGCCAACCCTTGCATGCATAGCAGCACATCCTCTTTTCCCGATAATTTTACAAAGTTAATCCTGGATATGACCGGTTGATTATAGCATAACTGATGTGGGTATATAAATTGGTGATATTTGGTTAAGAGTACCGAGGTGGTTTTATTATAAATCGAATCATGTCGTACATACTGTAAAAAAGAAAGAACCAAAACATACACACTCAAAGCCCAACGGCCCAGTCAAACGACGAGAGCCCAGCTACTGCTCAGCCTAGCGACACAGTGAAGAACATAATATTGCGAATCATTTTTTTGCTTATTTTGAACTACAGGTTTATTTTCAAAAATACTAAGGGTGTGTCTGCAAGAGATTTGCCCAGTATTGTTGAATCAAAGAAACATTTATTTTTAAACAACAGCAAAATATATAGGAAAATTGCCCGTGTGTTGCAACGAAAAAATATATTACTTTATACATATTTCTTTATACTCTTGTCTTTTATTTTCTTGATGATACTTATTTTTTCAACATTTTCTTAATGACTTATAAAATCGACCTCAAGTTTTTTAGACTCTTATAAAATGTTCGCACTTAGAAAACTTGATAATTCCGAAAAAGTTCATACTAAAAAAATTAATTTAAAAATGATTACATATTAAAAAAATTAGTACTTAAATTATTTGCACATAAAAAATGCATTAAAGTGTTCATGAATGTTAGCACATTGCTCGCGCGCTCACTCTGCTTTGATACTTAAAAATTGTTTGCACTTAATTATAATTCATATTTAAAGAAAATTCATGCTCAATTTTTTTGTATGCGAACATTTTATACATTTAAGTGCCGGAACATTTAACAAAATTAGAAATATGAACTTTTAATAGATTTGTTAATGGATTTAATACATTTTGTAACTACAATCATTAAAACAATTATTTTTTAAATTTAAACCTCTTTTAAAAGTATTGAAAAACCGAATTCCGGACAAAGCAAACATTTTTAAGTGTTAACATTTTTCAAAATTTTATTAATACTTTTACAAAATTTAGAAATTTTGAAGCCAATTTTTATTAAATTTTAAACACGAAATGATTTTCAATCAAAAGAATAAATAAAATAATCATTAAAAATTATTACTCCCCCCGATCCATATTAATTGGCGCACACTTAGTATACCTTTAGTACAAAGTTATACTAAGTGTGTGACGGTGATCAACCCCGGCAAATCCCATGGTCAGAGACCCTGGGTTAGTCATGAGAGGCACAGGTTGGATGATAGCTCGTCGGCAAACAGGGAGGCACGCTCCTGCTCGATATTATTGATGGGAGAGATGCGATTACAGGGGATGCCAAGGCTGGAGCGCTCAAGGCTAGGGTTACAGGTGATATTGGTTGTCTTTGGTGTCGCCCCTCCTAGCCCTTATATACTGGGCTAGGTCTCGGGGAATTCATCTACGTTTACAGGTAAGCTTTCCTAACCCTAGCTTGCTCCGTACGGCAGGTCTTCGCACCTTCCTTGTGAGTCGTAGACTCCTACGTCGGTGTCATTTAGCGGGCCGAGACTGTATCTTCATGGGCCTTCTGTCTTCATGGACACCAGGTAGGCTTATCCGTAGGAGTCGTGGGGTCACCCCCTCGTCAGTAGCCCCCGAGTGCCTGGGGGACTCGAAGAGTCGCGCAGGGACTTGAGTACATTCATTTGTCGGTTATTGGTATGCGCGGTACATCCGCGGGTCGCTGGCAGTCTGGTGGCCATGACAAAACCTGTTTCGAGGGAAGCTAAGCTGAAAGGGTCAAAGGAGTCGACTGGTCGAGCCTTGGTGAATTGCACTAGGGCAAATACCGCAGTAGCCCAATCAAACCCACGTCCCTCGACGTGAGCTTGGAACACTGGTGTCGAGCAAAAGTCCTGCCGCTTCAGGCCTTACGGTGTTCATTTGCCGCCAGTAATGTGCGTAGCCTAATGCGCGTCCGCCCGAATTTTTCTATCATGTGCAGCGCATGGAAAAGGTTGGGAGTGAAATCGCTCTTCGGCAAGTCCCAGCCCAGCCGAACTTCACAGCGGGGTCTTACCTACACGCTAATCTTGCGTGGCATCTGGGCACAGTGTGTCGTGTTCCAGGAAAGTGTGTTTCTGAGGCGCGGAGCCTTATAGCATTGCACCCGCTTGGAACAAAACATCAAGCGAGCTGTTCACTCATTCACTCGTGGAGCTTGTTTCAAGTGCTCAGACGGGGTTTTTTTCGCGAGTAGTCACTCGAATTCCATTTCGGTTCTTGAGGTGAGGGAGCACCTGAGACTCTTAGCGCCGTATGATCTTGGCGAATGCATGTTTGTTTAGTATCGGGTTGAGGGAGCACCCGAGACTCTCGTGAGTGCGAGTGGTCACTCGAGCACATTGCTGACCTTCAGGTGAGGGAGCACCCGAGACTCTTATGATGTACTCTCCTGATGGGAGTAAGATGTTTTTCTTCATCGGAAAAAAGATCTGATAGAATCTCAGAGCTTTGATGTCTGTTGGTTTTCTTTGCCGCTCGTCAGGATAACGATGCCTCTGTTTGATGGCTGTCAGGGATGCCCCGCCAGTGAATCGTCACGTCTTCATGACCGGTCATAATGATGACCGCTGCGGTAGGCGCTGGTTGAGTTTCCGATACGCGCGTTGGGAACGCGCGTGAATTGTCGCGTCTCATGCACAGTGCGTCCCGTGGGAGAGCATCTTGGTCTTGGAATCTGAGACGTCTGCGACGTTTTGGTCTTTGAATTAATTGCTGCTGTCATCTCGGCTTCGCCGTGCTGGGAGATTTTTGTTCTATAAATAAGCCTTTATCTTCCACAACGTTTCACCTCCATCCGGCTTGCTGCTTTGCCTCTTCTTTCTTCTCTTGTTCCTCTCATGGCTCCCAAGCGGGGTGTTGGCCGTGGCCGTGTTCGTCGTGGCCGTGGTGGCCGTACACCACGCTCATGCCGTGGTGGTCGCCATGGTACGGCGCCAGTGCCTTCCCCTTCTCCCTTGGAGGAGGGATTCTGGCGCTATGACTTTCTTTTACGTGTTTGAGGCCAGAGTGCTACTCGCGTCCTTCTTCCCTCTGCTTTTTCCACCATTGTCTCTAAACGTGGCTTGGATGGCTTGTTTCTGCATCTTCAAGGGAGCTGTCGATCTCCTTCTTATGTTGACTTGGAGGTTGATAGCTCCCGCTTGATTTTTCTTGGCTTTGGTTGGAGTTTGTTTGCTCGGCGGTTGAATCTGCGAGATGGCGATATGCTCAGCTGTCGTTTTGACGGCGAAAGCACTGTCACTGTCCGCGCGTTCGATCCGAGCGGAAATAGCATGGATCCACACTGGCAGGAGTCGAGCAGCAACAGTTCCACAAGGTCGAGGAGTCCTACGCCTGTATCTTCTACAACTCCGTCTTCTGGCGACTCCTCAGGTGGTGGTGCCGTCTCCATCAGCTCCGAAGAGGACATCGACGTCAAGCCGTCGATCAAGCGGGCGCGCCAAGCGACCTAGTAGAACTGGAGGCGGCCTCATCTTCGCTGGCACCTCAGGGAAGAGGCTGCACGTCCGGAGAAGAAGGCGTGCAACTGCATCTGGAGAAGAAGCTGGTGGAGCAGGGGAAGAAGCTGGTGGAGCATCGACAAATAAGTCGAGCTTCACCCTTTTGTTATGTCATTGACATCCTTAGCTAGCTTCCTTTTCTTTTGTCTGTGGTGATGCTCTTTTACTAGGGTCGATTACTCCTCATGGGCACACATGTAGAAGTCTTAATTCCTTGGGTAATTCCCTCTTGTAACAGGAGATGCCTTCTATCCAAATGTAGTTGAGTCCTTTTTGTACTGAAAATGATCCTTATGATGTAAACTGTGTTTGATCCTTTGCAATGGAATTTATATTTGGGCCTTATGCAACCGAAAACTGTGTTCAAGTCCTTGGCGATCAGGAGTTGTCTTCGATTTCTTTGTAACCGAGAGCTGTGTTCGAGTCCTTGGCGATCAGGAGCTGTCTTCGATTTCTTTGTAACCGAGAGCTGTGTTCGAGTCCTTTGCGACCGAGAGCTGTCTTCGAGTCCGTCCAAACTTTGCACTGTGGGTTCTATCGGGTGCGCGACAGCGCTCCCGATGGGAGTAGCCCCCGAGGCTACGCTTGAGTCGGAGGGTCGAGCTAGGCTAATTTTTTTCCCTTGTCTATAGTTTCTGTCTTTTATCGGGTGCGCGGCAGCGCTCCCGATGGGAGTAGCCTCCGAGTCTTTAGGTGATCGTTGGCGATCGGATGAAGACTAAATGAGTATGTGTCCTGTGCTTCCTCCAAAGTTTCTTCAGAGTACTTGGTGCTCCATCTAATTGTGGCCATGTCTTTCGATCCTTGCTCTCGGCAGGTGGGGCTGGCCGGGTATTTTTTTTAAGCTTCAGGCTGCGCGAGCGGTCTTCGGGAGGAGATGGTGCTCGAGCCCCCGAGTACTTGGATGTAGAGGTCGCGTGAGCGACGATAGAGTCTTTCGGGGGGAGTTTTTGTGCTCGAGCCCCCGAGTGTTTGTGTTTAAGATCGCTTGAGTAGCGATAGCGTCTCTCGAGGGGATTTTATTCTTAAGCCCCCGAGTGCTTTTGGTTGAGATCGCTTGAGTGGCGATAGCGTATCTCGGGGGGATTTTATTCTTAAGCCCCCGAGTGCTTTTTGGTTAAGATCGGGTAGGCGATAGCGTCTCTCGGGGGGATTTTATTCTTAAGCCCCCGAGTGCTTTTTGGTTAAGATCGCGTGGGCGATAGCGTCTCTCGGGGGGATTTTATTCTTAAGCCCCCGAGTGCTTTGAGATGGCAGTATTTGGGCAACATTTTCTTTATTGCGGTCGAGCAGCTACATGAGTTGCCAGTCATGTCTTCCCGATGGGGACTATGGATAGAACAGTCGCAAGTTTGCTACGTTCCATGGGTTACCCACGTCCTTGTCTGTCTTCGGGTTCTTCAGCCTGTAGGCGCCACCTCCGATGACTTCTGAGACTATAAATGGTCCTTCCCATTGGGGGGCAAGTTTATGGACCTTCTCTTGTATCAGCCGTAGGACTAGGTCGCCTTTGTTGAAGGTTCTAGTGCGTAAGCGACTGCTTTGGTAGGTGCGTAGCTTGTCCCGGTACCCCTCTGATTTTTCCAGGGCTGTGTCTCTTGCTTCGTCAGCCGTATCTTTGTCGTCTTGTAGTGCTTCTTCTGCTTCTTCTTCTTCGTATCTGGTGACCCGAGGTGCTCCGAACTTGAGGTCATGTGGTAGGACTGCCTCTGCCCCGTACTGTTGGGATACGGGGAAGAAAACACAAAATTTTCATACCTACGGTACCCGAACCCAAGATCTATGCTATGGCGATGTAAAGTAACAGAGGGAATCGGTGTTCATACCTTTGAAGACCGAAAGAGGGAAACGTTCTTGCGAAAGTGGTTGGCATAGACTCAGAACTACGACCTCCCTGTCGTGTAGAAGACCACCACCGGCGAGGATGACTCCCGGTAAACCTCCAGCGACGAGTACTCTGCTGCTCGCATGGTGTCCGCAGGTGCCTTCGTGGATTTCGAGCAGTAAGGCTTTGCCGTCCTCTTCGTCGATGCACCTTTGGAGTATCTGGGTGATGCTGCGCTTGTATAGTTGTTTGTTGATCACCGTGAATGCCTTGGATCGTCGGCTGATGTGTCGTGCTTCGGCCAAGTCTTGCGGTAGCGTACCTTTGATTAGAAATCGGAGGAACGGTTTTGCCCAGACAGGTCCTTCGAGCTCTGTCGGGGCTGTGCTGTCGGGTGTGCTGGTGCTTGTGCCTTCTGATGGGGTTGCTGCTGCCACCTGCGCCAGGTCTGTTGCGTCATCGCCGTCCACGACTGCTTCAGGTGCTGCTGCCTGTACCTTGATGGATCTTCAGCTGATGCTTTCGAGAAAAACGCCGGGTGGTATTGGTCCTCGGGTCGAACCGATGTTCGCGAGTTCGTCAGCTTCTGTGTTGTTGTCCCTGGTGATGTAGTGGAGCTCGCACCCGTCGAAATTTCCTTCGAGTGCATTGTAGAGATCCTGATAGACCTCCATGTTGTCGGCTATTGCGTTGCAGTTTCTCATCGTCTGCTGGACGACGAGATTGGACTCCCCGTAAATTATGAGGCGAGTGGCTCCGCATGTTTTGGCCATGCGCATGCCATGGAGGAGTGCCTCGTATTCTGCTTCGTTGTTGGAGGCGTGACTGAAGTTGATCTGGAGGACATATTTCAGCTTTGTTCCTTTAGGGGAGATGAGCACAACTCCTGCCCCAGCTCCTTGTTGTCTCTTGGACCCATCGAAGAACATTGACCATGAACTTGATAGGTCTGGGGGGGCTGGTGTCTGAACCTCCGTCCACTCGACCAGGAAATCTGGGAGTACTTGGGCTTTGATGGCTGTTGGGTGCTTGAACTGCAGGTCTCGTGGGCTGAGCTCAATGTTCCACTCGGCGACTCGTCCAGTCGCTCCAGGGTTGTTGAGTATGTCAGCGAGTGGTGCGCTGCTCACGATTGTGATAGGGTGCTCGTCGAAGTAGTGGGACACTTTTCTTGAGGTCATGACGATGGCCAGTAGTAGCTTCTGATAGTGCGGGTACCGCTGCTGGGATTTGGTCAGGAGCATGCTGAGGTAGTAGATTGATCTCTGGATGCTTAGGGCTGATAGAAAGGCATCGTGCGTTCTCCCAGCCTGCTGATGAAGCGGCTTAGGGCTGCGAGTTTTCCAGTGAGCTGCTGTACTCCTTTGATGTCGGTTGGTTCTTGCATTCGGGTGATGGCTTGGAATTTCTCAGGGTTTGCCTCGATTCCTCAGGCAGAGACCATATAGCCAAGCAGCTTCCCCGCCGGTACGCTGAATGCGCACTTCTTTGGGTTGAGTTTGATTTTGTATTTGTTGAGCGCCGCGAAGGTTTCGCGTAGGTCGTCGAGTAGTGTGCCTGCTTCGTAAGTCTTGATGACGATGTCGTCCACATACATTTGCACGTTTCTTCCGATTTGCTCCTTCAGGCAGGCCTGGATAATTCACTGGTAAGTGGCGCCTGCATTTTTGAGCCCGAAGGGCATGGTCCTGTAACAGAATACGCCATAGGGGGTGATGAACGATGTGTGCTCTTCGTCTTCTTCCTTCATCCTGATCTGGTTGTATCCTGAGTAAGCATCAAGAAAGGAAAGTAGATCGCACTCTGCCGTCGAGTCGATTATCTGATCGATTCTAGGCAGAGGGAAGTGGTCCTTCGGGCAATGCTTGTTGACTGGTCCGTAGTCGACACACATGCGCAGCATGGTCGTGTCTTTCTTGGGCACCATCACTGGGTTGGCTATCCAGGTGGCTTTCTTTGTTTCTCGGATGAACTGGGCGTCGAGTAACCGGTTGACTTACTCTCTGATTGCTCTGCGTTTGGGCTCCGAGAATCGTCTCAGCGCTTGCTTCACCGGCTTCGTGTTTAGTTTGATGCGTAGGGCGTGTTCTGCGAATTCGCGTGGTATCCCAGGCATGTCGGCTGGGCACCAGGCGAATATTTCCCATTCGTCTCGAAGGAAAGCGACGAGAGCCGTCGCCTGCTCCTCTGGTAGGTGGGCGTACACGCGGACTGTTTTGTCCGGGTCCGTCGGGTGCACTTGGTGAGTGACTGTGTCGTTGTCGATGCTGAAGTCGCGTCCGTACTCCTTGGATTCTCTATGGTTCACCAATGGGAAGGTACTCTTGTCCGTCACCATGGCTATTTCTCTGAGTTCTTGTTCGGCTCCGAATGTGTCGGAGATTCTGTGGAAGTAACGATCACATTGATCTGACTTGATGAAGCTTCCGTTGATCGTGAGGACTCCTGCTGATCCTGGCATCTTGAGCTTGAGGTAGGCGTAGTGTGGGACCGCCATGAACTACACGAATGTTGGCCGTCCTAATATGGCGTGGTACTGCGATTGCTAGTCGAGTACCTCAAACTCGAGGACGTGCTTTGCGAAGTTGCGCCGGTTGCCGAAGACGAATTCGTGTTCGATGACTCCGAGTGACGGGGATCAACTCCGGCAAATCCCATGGTCAGGGACGCTGGGTTAGTCATGAGATGCACAGGTTGGACGATAGCTCGTTGATACGTCCAAAACGTATCGATAATTTATGCTTGCTCCATGCATGTTTTGTATGATATTGCTATGATCTAGATACACTTTCATACATTTTTGATCATATTTGGACTAACCTATTAACTCAGTGCACCCAAGTGCCAGTTCCTGTTTTCTGCTGTTTTTTTATTTCAGTTTTCCCCCATATAAAAAGTGCCAGAAAAACTCGGGAAAATTCAGATAAAAAATCAGCGTGACGGAAGCTTCGAGAAAAGCCTGGGAGGGGCCAGAGGGGGGACAGGGGGGCCCAGGCGGCCACCCGGCGCGGCCCCACCCCTGGCCGCGCCAGGGGGGCGCCTGGGGCCCCTGGTCTACCTCTGGCTGCCCCCCTTTGCCTATTTATCCCCCGTCACGGGAAAACTCCATAGGAGGAACCCTATTCCGCGAACTCGCCTCTGTTCCACCGCCGCCGCGCTTCCAAGATCGGGAGCACCAGAAGACCTCTTCCCGGCACCCTGCCGGAGGGAGGATTGACCTCCGGGAGTCTCCTCTCCACCATGGATGCTCCTCGGATGTGTCGTGAGTAGTTTTCCTTGGACCATGGGTCCGTGGTCAGTAGCTATGTGATGTTCTCCTCCCCTGTTTCATCTTCATTGTTTAGACCTCGTGAGCTGCCCTACATGATCGAGGCACCTTTGTAATATTTCTGCTGTTGCTATGCTGAGTTTGGAGGGATCTGATGGATTATGAGATTATGTTCAGATTGTGATAGAGTAATATATTTGGTTTTTATCTCTTATATTTTTGTTCCTAAGTAATTCTTGCATGTTCTCCGTTGCTGTTTATTGCTTTGGCCAAGTAGTAGGTAGTGGCTTCAAGAGGGAACGTTGTGATTGATTGTGGGTTCATGCCTCCCCGATGACACGCTTGAGTGACAGAAACATGAGTCTAGGGGATGTGTTGTTGCCACAAGGGGGAAAACAACGGTGCTTTTAACCGCGGTTACAAGGATTGTTTACTTTACACAAAGTTCTTTTTAATGCAGTTGTCTGTTGCTTTGGGTTTACACTTTGGGTGGGGCTCGCAACTTAATACCAGCGAGATGTTCTGGATAGATATCTCTGTAGGGGAACGCAACAGAAAACAAAAAATTTCGGTATAGCGAGCACGCCCAGGACCACTATGGAGACGCATACAAGGTTTTGATCTGATCGTTACCGACTCGTAGCGCAGCGGGAAGTAGAGTCGATGAAGATCGTCGGTGCAGATCCCCGCAGCTAGGATTTACAACCTCCCAACCGCGAGAATGTATTCCCTCGTCTGCCCCACGAACAGCGCTCCGGGAGGCGGTCGGACAGTCCCTCGGACGATGTCACGGACAGCCCTTCGGGAGGACCCTCGAAACTCGATCTGTAACTCGGACAGCCCTTCGGGAGGCACACTCGAACTAAGATCGAAAACAACGACCTCTCTACCAAGTTGCACACATACGGTGTCAGCTATCCAGCAGGGCTTCGCCGTCCAGAACTAGTTCCTGCTGGAACCCACACAGCCTTTCGGCTCTACGAAACTCTTTCGTGTGAGGGAGAGAAGAAGCCAGATAATTGCATGGCATGTGTTGAGAACTCAAGTGAGAGCTTGGATCAAGGATATGGGGCTGCCCTCACACCTCTATTTATAGGAAACCCAAGGGGGCTTTCTTGGCTCCCAAGTCCTTCTAGAAGGCTTTCCAAAAATATCTCAAGTAGTACTTTTTACTATTCATGACACCACTTTTTCGCGTCCGAAAAATCCGAAAGTATTTCTGTGGGTCTTAGAATAATTCCAACACCCACTAAAATGATTTTGGGCGCGTTCCGAAACAATTCCGGATTAGTGATTTTCATCTGCGAAAAGCAACCTAAGCATATCCGGCAGCTCCGGAACATTTCCGGCAGCTCCGAAGTATTTCCGAAAAAAATATTTTAATCTTTTCTCCAGAAAAATTCCAGAAGTTACCAGAACAATTCTGTCACTCTCCAAAATTACCAGGTGCTCTCCGAAACCTTTTCGGCTTAGTGGTTTACCCCGAAACAACTTTTCGGTTTTCTCTCTCGGAACTTTTCCGCCGTCTCCGAAACCTTTCCGGTGACTTTATCTCAGACTCCCTGTCTAGTATTCAACAGATAGATGACCCTTAAGCGTGTGACCCTGTAGGTTCGATGAAGTATAGACATGACCGGAACACTTTCCGATCAATGATCAATAGCGGAACCGAGGACATCCATATTGATCCCTATACCCATACGAAGAATTATTCGAGTGAACCTTTAGTTGCTGTGTGCTATTCCTGTTGCTTCGCGATATATTACAAATACCCGAGGTGAGACTTATTGGCATCCCCGTGAATCAACAACTTGTCCACTATGCCAGTTACCTCGTTCCTGGTATTGTTCTCTTTTCTCGTTCCCGCGTTCCGGCATCCCTGTGATCAAATCACACTGTGTCTGGCCAGACGATGGTGGATACCGTAACACCGAGAGGGCCCTAAGAATATCTCTCCAACGACGGAGGAGCAAATCCCAATCTCGAGCTACCTAGTTCCTTGTCATACTTTTCCGTGAACCCGCAAGCTGCCGTAATAGCCACCCTTTTACAGATGACGTTTAACAAAACCCCAAAGTTCACGAAGCAAGTACGAAGGAACTCGATACTCTCATGGTCTAAGGAATTATGCAAACGCACAACTTTCTCTGTGTTATTAACCATTAACTTGTGACGAATGTATCTCATAGCATAACATCAATTCGGGTCGATTCAACACAAATGTTCTTCTAACATTGTGCCCTCAAAATTGCCGGCATAGACATGCCCATGATCAGGAAAACAGGATCATCATGCAATACATGAGCCAGTCTTAGAGGCATGACTAGGAATACATTTTACTGTTTATTATACCACACGTGCACATGAGTTTCCCTCCGAGCCTCGTGGATATTGCAGACTCGAGAATCATTGCAGTTATAGCATGGAACATAAACATTCATTACAAACTCGGAGATACAAAATAACTGTTATTACTGCCTCTAGGGCATATCTCCTACAGACTCCCACTTGCACTAGAGTCATAATCCAGTTACATGGCCTCCCTAACACCAATGGCTATCCGGTGCTGCTCATGCTTTGCTCGTGGTAGAGGCTTTGTCATCGGGTCTGACACGTTCAGATCCGTTTGAACTTTGCGTACTTTCACTAAACCCGCTTCGACATGATGTCGAATGAGTTTATATTTGCGTTCAATATGTCTTGTCTTATGGTGCGAACTTGGCTCCCTTGCCTGAGCCACGGCGCCACTATTATCACAATAGATCTCCACCGGGTCCAGAGCACTTGGAACCACACCAAGGTCTTCAAGAAATTGCTTGATCCATACAGCCTCTTTGGAGGCTTCTGAAGCAGCAACATATTCCGCCTCTGTCGTAGAATCCGCCACAGTCTTTTGTTTGGAACCTTTCCAATCAACTGCGCCGCCGTTCAATATGAAGACATAGCCTGATTGAGATTTGAAGTCATCTGGGTCAGTCATGAAGCCTGCATCAGTGTAACCACTTACAATGAGCTCTTCATCACCTCCGTACACAAGGAGTAAATCCTTGGTCCGTTTGAGGTACTTAAGAATACCCTTGACTGCGGCCCAGTGTTCCAATCCTGGATCACTTTGGTACCGGCTGCTAACACTTAGTGCATAGGAAACGTCCGGTCTTGTACATAGCATGGCATACATAATAGAACCAACTGCCGAGGCATATGGAACATCATTCATTTGTACTCGCTCATCGAGAGTCCGAGGACACTGATTCTTGCAAAGCACTGTGCCAGGTGACATGGGGAGTAGGCCTTTCTTGGAGTTCTCCATGTTGAACCTTTTCAACACCTTGTCAATGTACATGCTTTGGCTAAGCGCTATCAGGCGTCTTGATCTATCTCTATAGATCCTAATGCCCAATACATATGCCGCTTCGCCTAAGTCTTTCATTGAAAAACTCCTTTTCAATGAGTCTTTTATTTCGCTAAGGAAATTCACATCATTTCCAATCAACAATATGTCATCCACATACAAGATTAGAAATGGTTTTGCGCTCCCACTAAACTTCTTGTAAACACAAGATTCTTCGTCATTCCTGATGAAGCCAAACCGTTTGACTACTTCATCAAAATGAATGTTCCAGCTCCTTGATGCTTGCTTCAGACCATAAATGGCTTTCTGAAGCTTGCATACCTTTTTAGCATCCTTATGAATGACAAAACCTTCTGGCTGTATCATGTATACATCCTCTTTGAGGTTTCCATTTAGGAAAGCCGTTTTGACGTCCATCTGCCATATTTCATAGTCGAAATAAGCAGCAATTGCTAGTAATATCCGTACAGACCTAAGCATAGCTACTGGCGAGAACGTCTCGTCGTAGTCCACTCCTGGAACTTGCGTGAACCCTTTCGCGAAAAGTCTAGCTTTGTGGATAGTAATGTTACCATCCGCGTCCGTATTTCTTTTGAAAATCCATTTACAACCAATGGGCTTTACGCCTTCTGGAAGTTCTTCCAAGTTCCAAACTTGGTTTTCGTACATGGATTCCATCTCGGATTTCATGGCTCTGTGCCATTCCCTTGAGCTGGGCCCCGCCATCGCTTCTTTATAGTGCGCAGGTTCATCGTCTTCAAGAATGAAGATTTCATCATGAAACCACTCAGGTGGCTGGACAACCCTACCTGATCTACGCGGTTCAGTTACAACATTGTCTGAAGTTTTTGCATTATATGCGACAACTTCCGGCTCGGTTGTAGGGATAATTTGCAGAATTACTTCCGGTTCTTTAGCCATAGCAACGGTCGCCGAAGATTCACTAATCTCATTAAGTTGTACTGTCCTCCCACTTACTTCTTTGGCGAGAAACTCTTTCTCAAGAAAGACTCCGCTTTTAGCGACAAACACTTTGTGCTCGGAGGGTAGGTAGAAGGAATACCCAATTGTTTCTTTTGGATAACCTACAAAGTTACATTTGTCTGATCTGGGATCGAGTTTGGTTGGTTGTAAACGTTTTACAAGTACCTCACATCCCCAAATTTTAAGGTGCGACAAACTGGGTTTCTTCCCATTCCACATCTCATGTGGTGTCGTTTCAACAGACTTAGACGGTGCTCGGTTTAGTGTGTGAGCGGCAGTTTCTAGTGCGTGACCCCAAAAAGTTATCGGCAGATCTGTAAGAGACATCATCGACCTTACCATGTCTAACAAGGTTCGGTTACGTCTTTCCGATACTCCATTTCGCTGTGGAGTTCCGGGAGGCGTAAGCTGTGAAACGATTCCACGGTCACTTAGATGTTGGCCAAACTCATGACTAAGGTATTCGCCTCCGCGATCAGACCGCAGAAACTTAACATTTTTGTCACGATGATTTTCTACCTCATTCTGAAATTCCTTGAACTTTTCAAAGGTTTCCGACTTATGCTTCATCAAGTAGATGTAGCCATACCGACTTAAATCATCAGTAAAAGTCACGAAGTAGAAATACCCACCCCGTGCGGCTGTGCTCATAGGACCACATACATCACTATGTATTATTTCCAATAATTCACCCGCCCGTTCAGGATGACCCTTGAACGGCATCTTGGTCATTTTTCCCATTAGACAAGCTTCACATGTGTCAAATGATTCAAAATCAAAGGACGGTAAAACTCCATCTCTTTGGAGTCTTTGCATGCGTTTCTTTCCGATGTGGCCAAGCCGACAGTGCCACAAATAAGTGGTTGTGGTATCAACCTTCTTAAGGCGTTTAGCATTCATGTTAAAGACATCATTTTCACATTCAAGATTTAGTATGAAAAGGCCCCCAACAATGGGTGCAAATCCATAAAACATATCCTTACAATAAAGTGAACAACCATTGTTCTCAGACTTGTACGAATACCCATCGTGTACTAAACATGATCCAGAGATAATGTTTCTACACAATAGTGGAACAAAATAACATTTATTTAGCTCTAAGATAAATCCTGAAGGGAGACGTAGAGGCATAATGCCGACGGCTTGAGCGGCGATCCCAGCGCCGTTCCCGACGCGCATCATGACTTCATTCTTTGCTAGCTTGCGGACCTTCTGCAGTCCCTGTATCGAGTTGCAAATGTGAGCAACCGATCCGGTATCAAATACCCAAGACTTAGAATTTTCGCTAGCAAGAAAAACATCAATGACATTAACTTGTATAACAATTATACCTTTTCCGGTTTTCCCGGACTTCTTATCGGCCAGATACTTCTTGCAGTTTCTCTTCCAGTGTCCTGTGCCCTTGCAGTAGAAGCACTCAATTTCATTCTTGGCTCCGCCCTTAGAGTTGCTTTGGGAGCCGGTCTTACCGGCACCCTTGCCCTTCTTTGGCTTGCCTTTCTTTTTGAAACTGGCGGTTTTATTCACAAGCAACACTTGCTTGTGATTTTTCCGCAGTCCTTCTTCCACAGTTTTCAGCATGGCGAGCACCTCTTCTGGTGTTTTCTCCATCCCACTCATGTTGTAATTCATGACAAAACCGTTGTAAGACGGGGGGAGTGAAGAAAGCATCATGTCCATCATATGGGATGCTGGAATTGGAAATTCCAGGGTTTTAAGCCTTTCAGCATAGCCAATCATTTTGACTATGTGTTCGCCAACTGAACCGCCCTCAACCATCTTTAAATTCATCAAGATATTCATGATATCAAAACGTTAAGACCTTGCGGTTTCCTTGTACAGAGCATCCAATTCCCGGATCATATCACGGGGTTTATGGAATTCAAAACGTTTTTGGAGCTCTGGACTCATGCAAGCTAACATGGGGCACTGTACTGCGTTGTGATCATCATCCTGAGTGGCCCAGACATTTTGTTCATCTTCCGAGGCACCTGCCGCCGGTTTAGCTGGAAGAGCTTTTTCAAGCACATAGATTTTCTTAGCGCTCCTGAGGACAATCCTCAGGTTACGGACCCAGTCCGCATAGTTGTTTCCAGTCGCAGCTAACTTTTCTTTCTCTAACAATGGCTCCAAGTTGAAAGCGGTGTTGCGAGCCATTTGATCTACAACGGTAAACACAAGTTTCACTTAGACTTTGTTCATAATGATTTTTGCACTAGTGAATAAACAATTTTATTCTAAAGTGTGCTCCCACTTAAATCAATATCTCTCAAAATTGATTATGAGTGATTCAAGATCCAAATATCAATACAACGCCATAGAATCATCATCTCATGACGAGGATTTTGATTTGGTAGGCCAACTTGCCGATCACATCTCTATGTGACTCTTGTTCATCTTTCGATGCGTGTGTTCCGAGCTCAGGACGATCCTGCCATGAACGTCAAGACAACCAAGTGATCTTGCTGCGAGGTCTGACCTCACCCGCCTTACATTTCTCCAATCGTTCGTACCCATGCATCCATGGCGCACCCCGAGAGTATAGATGCTGTGAGGGCGCTACACTTGGGAGAACACTAACTACTTGATATTTTAAGTGAGAGATCACCCTAATAAAAAGCGACTACCGCGCAATCAAGAAGGGTGCAACATAAGGGATAAACATCCCATGCAATTCATAATAGCATGATATGGTATAGCCCCTTCTGACGGAGAAGTCAAGTATTTCTTCGTCTTTGGCATTTGCGTCGGAGTTCACCTTCGCGAAGATTGCCACCACCTTGTCGATGCACCAAATAATATTGCTATCTTTATAGCAAATGAATAAGTGCATTACCTAAGGTTGACACGCAGGTCATTAAAGTGACAATCATATGGCTCCAGCCATCATGCCGAATCATGACACACAGGTCATGTTAATAAATTTACATTATATAGTCATATCATACATAATCGAATTAATATGAGCTTTGCTATACCACATCACATGCACATCCTGCAAAAACAAGTTAGACGCCTCTAAACCGGTTTATGCAAAATTTTATTTTACGTGGCTTCTAAGGTTTTGACTTAAACCGCAACTACCAACGTTTTATCATCAAGTATGATTATTCAAGTCACTAGATTAACATTGCGGGGTGTATGAAGCACGAGATAATAAAATCTCGAACCCCATACTGAACTTCGTCATACGCGTGATCCCCGTGCAGATCATATCTGCATTGCCCTTTAGTCTGCGAATTTCATCTTTCTTTTGACTATGGCGGAACCCAAAGAACTGATAGCACTTCGTTGATCAATCAGGATCGCGGATTGCCAGAACTTTGTAAAATTCCACCATGCTGTCTCGAGATCAGAAATACGCAAATTCTAGGGAAGCAACAAGAATATCGGGTAACAGATTTCATCTGCCACCCGCATAAATAATTTTCAGCAATAGATCTGATCTACTCCAAAATTATATTATGCAATACCCATACATCTCCATGTATTCTAGATCATAGCATGCATCTACGAATAGCACGGCTCTGATACCACTGTAGGGGAACGCAACAGAAAACAAAAAATTTCGGTATAGCGAGCACGCCCAGGACCACTATGGAGACGCATACAAGGTTTTGATCTGATCGTTACCGACTCGTAGCGCAGCGGGAAGTAGAGTCGATGAAGATCGTCGGTGCAGATCCCCGCAGCTAGGATTTACAACCTCCCAACCGCGAGAATGTATTCCCTCGTCTGCCCCACGAACAGCGCTCCGGGAGGCGGTCGGACAGTCCCTCGGACGATGTCACGGACAGCCCTTCGGGAGGACCCTCGAAACTCGATCTGTAACTCGGACAGCCCTTCGGGAGGCACACTCGAACTAAGATCGAAAACAACAACCTCTCTACCAAGTTGCACACATACGGTGTCAGCTATCCAGCAGGGCTTCGTCGTCCAGAACTAGTTCCTGCCGGAACCCACACAGCCTTTCGGCTCTACGAAACTCTTTCGTGTGAGGGAGAGAAGAAGCCAGATAATTGCATGGCATGTGTTGAGAACTCAAGTGAGAGCTTGGATCAAGGATATGGGGCTGCCCTCACACCTCTATTTATAGGAAACCCAAGGGGGCTTTCTTGGCTCCCAAGTCCTTCTAGAAGGCTTTCCAAAAATATCTCAAGTAGTACTTTTTACTATTCATGACACCACTTTTTCGCGTCCGAAAAATCCGAAAGTATTTCTGTGGGTCTTAGAATAATTCCAACACCCACTAAAATGATTTTGGGCGCGTTCCGAAACAATTCCGGATTAGTGATTTTCATCTGCGAAAAGCAACCTAAGCATATCCGGCAGCTCCGAAGTATTTCCGAAAAAAATATTTTAATCTTTTCTCCAGAAAAATTCCAGAAGTTACCAGAACAATCCTGGCACTCTCCAAAATTACCAGGTGCTCTCCGAAACCTTTTCGGCTTAGTGGTTTACCCCGAAACAACTTTTCGGTTTTCTCTCTCGGAACTTTTCCGCCGTCTCCGAAACCTTTCCGGTGACTTTATCTCAGACTCCCTGTCTAGTATTCAACAGATAGATGACCCTTAAGCGTGTGACCCTGTAGGTTCGATGAAGTATAGACATGACCGGAACACTTTCCGATCAATGATCAATAGCGGAACCGAGGACATCCATATTGATCCCTATACCCATACGAAGAATTATTCGAGTGAACCTTTAGTTGCTGTGTGCTATTCCTGTTGCTTCGCGATATATTACAAATACCCGAGGTGAGACTTATTTGCATCCCCGTGAATCAACAACTTGTCCACTATGCCAGTTACCTCGTTCCTGGTATTGTTCTCTTTTCTCGTTCCCGCGTTCCGGCATCCCTGTGATCAAATCACACTGTGTCTGGCCAGACGATGGTGGATACCGTAACACCGAGAGGGCCCTAAGAATATCTCTCCAACGACGGAGGAGCAAATCCCAATCTCGAGCTACCTAGTTCCTTGTCATACTTTTTCGTGAACCCGCAAGCTGCCGTAATAGCCACCCTTTTACAGATGACGTTTAACAAAACCCCAAAGTTCACGAAGCAAGTACGAAGGAACTCGATACTCTCATGGTCTAAGGAATTATGCAAATGCACAACTTTCTCTGTGTTATTAACCATTAACTTGTGACGAATGTATCTCATAGCATAACATCAATTCGGGTCGATTCAACACAAATGTTCTTCTAACATTGTGCCCTCAAAATTGCCGGCATAGACATGCCCATGATCAGGAAAACAGGATCATCATGCAATACATGAGCCAGTCTTAGAGGCATGACTAGGAATACATTTTACTGTTTATTATACCACACGTGCACATGAGTTTCCCTCCGAGCCTCGTGGATATTGCAGACTCGAGAATCATTGCAGTTATAGCATGGAACATAAACATTCATTACAAACTCGGAGATACAAAATAACTGTTATTACTGCCTCTAGGGCATATCTCCTACTTATTTTGCCGTACTGCCCGTGCTTTTGAGCCTCTTCCTTTCTTTTGTAGCATAGTTAGCATTGCGGTGCGTTCATAATCCTGTCAATTGCCCTTCTGTAATTTGTTTACCTCGCATAGCAGTTTTATCGTCTTTTGG
The DNA here is from genome assembly GCA_950022295.1 of Bromus sterilis. NCBI lineage: Eukaryota > Viridiplantae > Streptophyta > Magnoliopsida > Poales > Poaceae > Bromus > Bromus sterilis. Next base: position 439,408,639 of record OX465595.1, read on the forward strand.
GAGAGAGACATCACTAGTGAACATTACGTATCCCGGTCCATATCCTCGTTACTGTTTCCACGCTATATTTATTTTACTGCTTTTACTTGCTATCATTGTCCCTTGCGTTTTATCCTTTGTGAACAACAAGACCAGAGAGATTGACAACCTCTCTGAACTTCGTTGGGAACAAAGTTATCTGTGTCTGTGTGCAGGTCCGCGCCAGTTGCGCCGCTGACACCTACTTATCATCTCTGGAGTCCTACTGGAGACAAACCTTGGTATCTTCACCGAGGGAAAACTGCTGCTGCACTACATCTCAAACCTTCCACTTGGGGTAACCAACGAAGGGAGAGAAGCCATCAAGCAAGTTTTCTGGCGCCGTTGCCGGGGATTCCAAGGTACAACAAGTAGACTGGTCCCGTCAATTCCCTATCCAGAAAGCAGTGCATCCCCTTCTCCATCAACAAATCATCAGTTCGTCCTTCGTCTCACTATATTTTTATCACTTCATGCGTTATGTGCTATGCTTGGAGCGTCTCGCTCTTAGGTTTTGTTTTTAGTTTTCTTTAGCTTTGCTTGCTGTTCATAACAAGTTAGATCCCTTCTTACTTTGTGTGGGAGAGAAACACGCTCCACTTTCAAAATTTAGAACACATCATAGGATTCTTCATGCCTATCTTTTTGCTGTTGTGTGTTCTTTATCTTTTCATAGCTACTGCCATGTTTAGTTTTAGTCTTAGTTTGTCTTTAGCAAGAGCCTTGGCTTTTGTTTATTTTGTTGCTGCAACTCTTTTTAGTTTTCATGTTTATCTTGTTAAAGAGAGTTGGTTGTTGCACTGACTTGTGTCTTGTCTTGAAAGTAGGTAATTGAGGTTGCTATTTTAATTTTAGTAGTAGCTTGCAATGGTTTTGAGGTATTGGTGTGAGTAATGTTTGAACTTTTGGTGTCAAGAGCTCTAGCCTATTAGTGATAGGTGTCGTATTTTGGGCAATCCGTGTGTATTTTCGAAACCTACAAAACTAGTTGAGAACTCTAGCTACTAGATGGATCACTACTCTTCTGAGGAGTCGAATATTAGAGTACACTCACGTACCATGAGTCGAGGATGCGCAAGGATAACCAAACCCCCATACACTCCTCCTCGGGGTACTTGTCTGTTTGTGAACCTCCTTATTAGATTGAGAGTTACCTATAATAAGTGCATGAGGTCGTCAGACTAATGTAAGTATTGAAAGTTGACACTTCCACCTTCCCATATTTTGCTAGCCTTTCCCGTGCCGTGCATTGCCTTCTTCTCACTCCGAGAGTTGGTGTCCACCTTCGCCGGTACATCCAAACCCTTGGCATGATACACTCTGTCATCATAAACCTCCTTATATCTTTCCTCAAAACAGCCACCATACCTACCTATCAAGACATTTCCATAGCCTTTCCGAGTTATATTGCCATGCAACTTCCACCTCTTCATGACTGATACGTCCAAAACGTATCGATAATTTATGCTTGCTCCATGCATGTTTTGTATGATATTGCTATGATCTAGATACACTTTCATACATTTTTGATCATATTTGGACTAACCTATTAACTCAGTGCACCCCAGTGCCAGTTCCTGTTTTCTGCTGTTTTTTATTTCAGTTTTCCCCCATATAAAAAGTGCCAGAAAAACTCGGGAAAATTCAGATAAAAAATCAGCGTGACGGAAGCTTCGAGAAAAGCCTAGGAGGGGCCAGAGGGGGGCCAGGGGGGCCCAGGCGGCCACCCGGCGCGGCCCCACCCCAGGCCGCGCCAGGGGGGCGCCTGGGGCCCCTGGTCTACCTCTGGCTGCCCCCCTTTGCCTATTTATCCCCCGTCACGGGAAAACTCCATAGGAGGAACCCTATTCCGCGAACTCGCCTCTGTTCCACCGCCGCCGCGCTTCCAAGATCGGGAGCACCAGAAGACCTCTTCCCGGCACCCTGCCGGAGGGAGGATTGACCTCCGGGAGTCTCCTCTCCACCATGGATGCTCCTCGGATGTGTCGTGAGTAGTTTTCCTTGGACCATGGGTCCGTGGTCAGTAGCTATGTGATGTTCTCCTCCCCTCTTTGATCTTCATTGTTTAGACCTCGTGAGCTGCCCTACATGATCGAGGCACCTTTGTAATATTTCTTCTATTGCTATGTTGAGTTTGATCGGATCTGATGGATTATGAGATTATGTTCAGATTGTGATAGATTAATATATTTGGTTTTTATCTCTTATATTTTTGTTCCTAAGTAATTCTTGCATGCTCACCGTTTTTGTTTATTTCTTTGGCCAAGTAGTAGGTAGTGACTCCAAGAGGGAGCGTTGTGCTAGATTGTGGGTTCATGCCTCCCCGATGACATGCTTGAGTGACAGAAACATGAGTCTAGGGGATGTGTTGTTGCCACAAGGGGGAAAACAACGGTGCTTGTAACCGCAGTTACAAGGATTGTTTACTTTACGCAAAGTTCTTTTTAATGCAGTTGTTTGTTGCTTTGGGTTTACACTTTGGGTGGGGCTCGCAACTTAATACCAGCGAGATGTTCTGGATAGATATCTCAAGGTGGATGATTAGTAGTAGATGCAGATGGATTTCGGTCTACTTACTTTGGCATACTGCCCGTGCTTTTGAACCTCTTCCTTTCTTTTGTAGCATAGTTAGCATTGCGGTGCGTTCATAATCCTGCCAATTGCCTTTCTGAAATTTGTTTACCTCGCATAGCATTTTTATCGTCTTTTGGGAGAGAGACATCACTAGCGAACATCACGTATCCCGGTCCATATCCTCATTATTGTTTCCAAGCTATATTTACATTTCTGCATTTACTTTCAAGTTGCTATCATTATCCCGTTGCGTTTTATCATTTGTGAACAACAAGACCGGAGAGATTGACAACTTCTCTGAACTTCGTTGGGAGCAAAGTTATCTGTGTCTGTGTGCAGGTCCGCGTCAGTTGCGCCGCTGACACCTACTTATCATCTCTGGAGTCCTACGTGAGACAAACCTTGGTATCTTTACTGAGGGAAAACTCGCTGCTGTACCGCATCACGCCTTCCACTTGGGGCCTACCAACGAAGGGCGAGAAGCCGTCATCAAGAGAAATTTCTGGCGTCGTTGCCGGGGACTCCAAGTGCTAAGATAGGGGAATTGCACACTACCCTTTACCTTTGTTTTTCAGTCTTGTTAGTTTATCTTTTAGTTTTTATCTTTGTGTCTTTTATCAAAAACTACAAAAAAATCTGCCACACTTGCTGCTACTATGGGTTCCACTGAAAACACCAAGTTGTGTGACTTCACTAGTCACAACAACCAAGACTTTATCTGCACTCCCATTGCCACACCTGTGACTTCAGCTACCTCTTATGATATTAAACTTGCTTTGCTAAACCTTGTTATGAGAGATCAATTCTCTGGTGCTGGAGATGCTTCTGCTTTACACTTGAATAATTTTGTTGAATTATGTGATATGCAAAAGTATAAAGAAGTGGAAGGTGATGTTTTTAAGCTTAAGCTCTTTCCTTTCTCTTTAAGGGGAGATGCTAAAATCTGGTTTCAATCTTTGCCTAGAAATAGCATAGATTCTTGGGATAAGTGCAAAGATGCTTTTATAGGAAAGTACTACCCTCCTGCTAAGATTATCCAATTGAGGAGCAATATTATGAATTTTAAGCAATTGGATAATGAACACGTTGCCCAAGCTTGGGAACGAATGAAATCTCTTGTTAAGAAATGCCCTACACATGGTTTGACTACTTGGATGGTTATCCAGACTTTTTATGCAGGCTTGAACTTTACCTCGCGAAACCTGTTAGATTCGGCCGCGGGAGGAACCTTTATGTCAACTACACTTGGTGCTGCCACAAAGCTTCTCGATGAAATGATGACCAATTATTCCCAATGGCACACCGAACACGCTCCAACAGGTAGGAAGGTAAACTCTGTCGAGGAGATTACCTCCCTCAATGAAAAAGTTGATTTAATTATGTCTCTACTTACCAAGCAACCTTCTATTGATCCTCATGATGTTCCTTTAAATTCTTTGGTTGCTCAAGAACAAGTAGATGTGAACTTTATTGCTAGAAACAACTTCAACAACAGTGCTTATAGGGGAAATTTTGCTAGCAATCCTAGACCGTTCCCATCTAACTCTGGGAACAACAACACTTACCCTAGCAACAAGAACCCCTCTTCTGAATTAGAAAACATGCTTAAATACTTTATCACCACCCAAAAAGCCTTCAACAAAAATGTAGAAGAGAAATTATCTAAAATAGATAATCTCTCTTTGAAGGTAGAAAGCTTAGCCCTTGATATTGAGATGCTCAAAATTAGAACCTCTCCCCTTGAGGAGAATAAAGCCACTCCTATTAATGCTATCCAGTTGCAAATCAATGAAAACATTAGGATGATGGCTAAACTTAAAGAAAGATAGGCTAGAGAAAAAGAGGAAGATGATAGAATTAAGAGCCTTCCTACACACCAAACAGTTGCCACTATCCAAATTGTTGAGGACACTCAAACTATTAGCACCCAATGCACTCCTAGTCCCGTTGGACCTATTAATGGTGATGCTAATACCTCAACCATAGAAAAAAAACTCCTATGAACATAGAGGGTTTCAAACAAGTGAGCCTAGATGACACTACTACCACCTTTGATAGTAGTGATATTGATTTTGATAGTTGCACTCTCTCAGAAGTTATTAGCTTGCTACACAAAATGTCTAGAGACCCCCACACTAGCACACTTAATCTTGCCTTCACGGAGCATATTACAAATGCTCTTATCAAAGCTAGGGATCTTTTAGTATGATAGAACTTAAGGTAAATGGGTCTTACTTCATTGATGTGTACCAACACCATTAGAGACATACTCATTAGTAATGACTTGCTAAACATAATACGAAGAACTGCTAGGAGATACACCTGACAACTCCGTAATCAAGGAAGATGATGATGAGTATCGCACTCACCGTCACTTATGAATGACTGTCCAATACACCATAATTCATTCTATGGAATCTAAATTGTGAATGCATGTTAACCAACACGTATGACGTGCTAGGTGAACTTGAAAGAACTTGGTCACAAATCAGAGTATTGGAATATGAGTACATGGACGGGGTTTCTTTCAACTATGGTGGAAGGAACAACCTGCTGAGAAAGTCACTTGGAAAATGTATAAGATACAAGGAACACCTTGTGTATAACTTGGACTACTGAATGACTGGTTACTTTGTGATAACTGGGGAGTTGCACCCGCTTCCTCCCAGTTACAAAGACCATGTCTGGACTATGTCATGAAGGAGAATCGTTCACCTGTCATGAGGTCATGGTTAAAGTCAAGAACTTTAAGAGTAGAACCAATGCAGGAATGGTCATTGATGGAGAAGGTATATTTGATATACGAGTTATAAATGTCTTTCCCACGAAACACTAATTGCGGTTGATTAAGTATTCGATGCTTGAACTTACTGCTTGAGAGTGACTTGGAAGGGATGAGGTGACAATGTGTGCTGACGGCAATCAAGATAGTTGATGGTCGACAACACTCTCCCTCTACATCTATCAATTGATTAATATATGAATAACTTTTATGATCGTTTGAATGAGGACTTTATTAGTGTGTCTTGCATCTCGCGAAGACAATTATTCATATTAGTGAGAAACAAGTCAGTTGCTCCCCTTTTATGAATGATATCTCTTATGGTCACATTACGATTATGAATGCGTTATTCTTATATTGATGATAGTTGTTTGATCATTTATAAGAAATATTGTAATGCCAAGAAATATCCAGGCTTAATAATGACACTACAGTTTAAGTCATGAATGGTATGATGATGTCTTAAGATACTTGATCTCTTGACACATACAAACCATGCCTTTTAGGTGAGATGACTAAAACCTCACATTCTGGTAAAACAGATTGTGTACTGATTGTTGAATATCATACATTGTGATGTATGTATATCAGCATGTAGTGAATTTCATTATTTCATGAACTTCGAATGTGGACTTAGATGAATTTTTGTATTCACTAATGAAACATGAGTCTGAAATAATTTGATATGATCAAAAGAGATTTCAGAGTAAAGATGGATATTAAATTAACAAGAAAGACAAGTCTCTACGATTTGATCAAAGTGACAAATGTTTTGAGTTAGTCTTGGGCATAAAGACTTGTGTGAAAGTTTTTCCACAAATTGCAATGTCTTGAGACACTTCAATATGATTGACGTGCCTGAACATTGTGATCATATTCTATCGAAAAGTGTATGGTCTAAGTTATCTCTTACCAAGTTACGTTATTATTTTTTAGAGTTATTAATTTAATATGCAAACACTCACTTCAGCATAGGGAACCATCTGAGTTCGTGGAAACCAACACTATATATGTCATGGTGTGTTGTGGTTTCTAGGAAGCTTGATTTATGTAAGATGAATTATCTTTGTAGTGTATCCTTAGACAACTATGGATGCATCTTCCACAACTAGAACCAAAAGGAGCAAAACTTGTATTGCTATGTTTGGTGTTTGTCAAGAATTGTTCTTGATAAATGTGGTAATGGAAGAAAAGTGAAAGTTCAACCAAGGTAATTGACCTTGCCTCCAAATGTTAGAGTAGTGCAACGGAATATGTTCTGGAAGCAAAGCTCTACAATAAGAGGAGAAACTAATGATAATGATCATGATCTTCTGATGGGAGCTTTTACTGAGAAAGGTAGGATTCAAGAATATATATTTTCCCCTGGTGCAAAATGATATTCATGATTCACTTGTCATGTTAATGGAACAAGACATTCCTACGAACTACAAAGAAGCGATGGTGGACCTAAGTACGAGATATGACTATGAGTCATGAAATCCTATGTTGAGTTACATTTAAGATTGCTTGAATCTTATCAAGTAAGGAGTTACTTGATATTCACAATAACTTCAGAGTTATGAGGAATAAATGTGAACATCAAAGGGACGTCAAGATTGGTTTGTCACAAAGATTGTTTCTGACAAATTCAATGGGTTGACTACAATGTGTAGTAATGCTTGAGTCAAAGGGATATTCACTACGATTGATCCAGGATGGTTATCAATACCTTGACTTCCTCAAATCCTGTATTTGAAGAAGTGTTGTAATTGGTACAACAAGAAGGTTTTGGAAAAACATATGGATACTAGTGCCTCGTAAACTGAATTCTCATTTTGATGGATGATCAAAGGATTTTGGACTTAACCAAAATATCGAGGAAACATGCATTTGCATGAAACTGAGTGGGAGCTGAATAGTTTCCTAAACTTGATATATGTAGACGACATATTTTGAGTGGGAGCTATGGGAGTATTATCCTAGCCTTATATGTAAATGACATATTTGAGTAGGAGCCATGTGGTTAGTATCCTGAACTTAATATGTGTCTGACATATCTAAGTGGGAGCCATGTGGATGTTATCCTTGTCTTATATGTGGCCGACATATTTGAGTGGGAGCAATATGAGTGTTATCCTATAACTTAATATGTGCATGACATATTTGAGTGGGAGCATGATAACATTCTCATATATGGATAACATATTATGAATGGTGCAGTTGGTGTTAATGATTATTTGAATCTTTCATAAATGAAGATGAATAAGTATTAAGCATTGAAGATCTATTAAGATAGATATGTGTTTAATAACATTGAGTCGTAATACTTTCCTGGATAAGATTCTGAAGGAGTTCAGAATGGGACAAGTCAAGAAGTGGTCCTTACTTGTATATCCAAGAGAAGTGTTGAGTTAATCTCAGTACAAGAACAATGGTTAATGGTTAATGAAAGAAATGGATGTATTGGATCCTCTATGCCTTTGTCATAGGTTCTTTCATATAAAACAAGAGTTATGTACTCGACGTAATGTGACCCAAGTTCTTAGTAGTAAGAACATGTTGTGATATGATTTATGAGTAAATCATTGAACAAAGAGTTAAGTTTATCCTTGAGTGTCTGAAGAGAACTGAGGATACATCTCAAATTTGTAAAGGATAGTGGACTTGACCATAAATGTTATGCTGGTTCAAGTTTTGACACTAACCTAGAAAATTGAGATATCATACTAATGAATGTCTAAGTTGAAAGAAACATGGTTAGACATCAAAGTTGCATACAATGCACTAAGGATTGAATCTACATTGATGTGGCTGCTTTAGAAGTAGCAGGAGTTATATTATGGCTTAAGAAGTTCGACTTCTGATTGAGTGAGTTTCAAGTGTGCATGACTATGGGAAAGTCCGCGTGACCCACCGGATGTCATTGCTATGACACAGCAAATGAAGTCTCACTTCACCGCCAAATATATATACATCATCATTATAGTGGATAATGAAGGAATGTCAAATTAGGTGACATTATGATTTGCAAAAGGACATACGGTTCTGAATGGTACCCAGACCGTTGATACAACCTCTTCCACGGGCAAGCATGATCAATAAGGAGTTATGATCTCAAGAAAATGCAACTAGATTATTTGTACTCTAGTGCAAGTGGGAGACTGTTGGGAATGTGCCCTAGAGGCAAATAAAATATGTTTTATCGAGCATATTCCATTAGTTCATAATACGTTTGATACTATGCTAGAACTGTATTAAGAGGAAACATTAATACAAGTGTGGTATACAAACAACCAGGTCCCTAGTTAACCCTAGTATACTAGTCCATTGGGCGATTGATGATCAAGGTTTCCTGATCATGAGACAATGGCGTCTGTTGACAATGGAGTCGTATCATTGGATAATGATATGATGGACATACACCCACCAGAAGTGTTGCGATGTGATCAAGTCACATAGTTCGACATTGCGATAACTATAACGTAGTGACCAGATCCTTTGACCGTAATGATCATACGTAATTGTCATCTATGAGGAGACTTTGATTTGTATCCCACCGCCTGACTGAAATATGCTGGCCATAACGGTGCACTTTGGGTATTCCGAAATAGATGGTTGATGAGTATGCAAATAGATCAAAGCGGGATTTGTCCATCCGTGTGACGGATAGGTACTCTGGGCCCACTCGGTGATGTTACATCATAAAGTTTGCAAAAGTGTGACTAGGTCACGGAGTTGTAATATCACGGGAAACAAGTAAACTTGTTTGTTGAGAACGAGGACGAACTAGGTATATTGGATACCGATGATCAAACCTCGGACAAGCAAAGTACCATGGGACAAAGGGAACATGCACACGGTTAACGGATCCAACAGCGATTGAAGTTCATTCGATGGAAGCGCAGGGGCTATCAAGGATTGTAACCAGGTCCAATTGATTAGTCATTGATCAATGAGAATTGTCTCGATCATGTCTGCTGTTTCCCGGACCGTAGGGTGTTACACTTAAGGGTACTCGACGCAGTAAGGATTGATTCGGGATCACCGGAGAAATTGGAGAGAACACCAGAATTGTTCCGGTGATGACCGGAATTGTTCCGATGAAGGCCGGAAGTTGTTCTGGGTATTTTGAAAGGTTCAAAATATATTTAATAATGTTTAATATATGTTTTATTATTTAATTATCTAAATTAAATATTAAAATGTATTTAAATATAATTAAAAATGGAAGAAAAGGCACATGGGCCTCATAGGGCCCATTAGGGGGAGAGGGAGTCCTCCCCCATGGGCCTTGGCGCCATGGAAGGGGGCCCACCCCCCTAGGCTGCGCCAAAACCACCCCTTTTGGGATTAGTCCCACCCCGGAAGTGGAGGGGGGGTGGCACCCCTCCTTGGCCTATATAAGGAGGGGTAGGGTGCCCTTTTTTCTTCATAAAAATTGATTTGAGACAAGTTTCTCTCATCTCTCTCTCCCTCCTTTCTCCTTCCTCGAGTGGACTCCCCTTGTTTGGAGTCTATACTTGGTTGGGGATTTCTCCACTATACGCACGCCGTCGTGCTGCTGGAATCGGGATCCGAATCCATCTTCTTTCCGCTGCTCTACTGGTTCGGAGCCCGGAGGGACGTCGGGTATACTGTATGTGTATAATCCCGCGAGGCACTACACTTGTGGTGCTACTTCATCGTCGTGGCCGTATCGCGAGGTCTTCATCAGCAACGTTCCGACGGGGACGTAATCCCGTCATCGGTCTGCAAGGATCGGGTGGCTACAGGAGTCATCGTGGATCTGCGCGGCATCGGGGATTGCCGGTACGACTACACCAACCATGTTCATGCGGGAACGTTTCCCGCTTAACGGACTACATACTGGTATGTGATCTATTTCTGTCCGTTACTTGCATCAGCATAGCATAGGTCTTGGGATTGGGTATCGTAGGTCAAGGAAAAATTTGTGTTTTCTGCCCCGAACCCCAACAGGCAAAGTGTATCGTGTTCCAGGAATGTGTGTTTTTGAGGCACGGAGCCTTATAGCATTGCACCCGCTTGGAACAAAACATCAAGCGAGCTGTTCACTCATTCACCCGAGGAGCTTTGTTTCGAGTGCTCAGTCGGGGGGTTTTTCGCGAGTAATCACTCGAATGCCGTTTCGGCTCTTGAGGTGAGGGAGCACCTGAGACTCTTAGCACCGTATGGTCTTGGCGAATGCATATTTGTCTTTCGTCGGGTTGAGGGAGCACCCGAGACTCTCATAAGTGCGAGTGGTCACTCGAGCACATGGCTGACCTTTAGGTGAGGGAGCACCCGGGACTCTTAGGATGTACTCTCCCGATGGGAGTAAGATGTTGTTTCTTCATCGGGAAAAAGATCTGATAGATGGAATCTCAGGGCCTTGATGTTTGTTTGGTTTTCTTCGCCGCTTGTCAGGGATAGCGATGCCTCTGTTTGATGGCTTTCAGGGGATGCTCTGCCAGTGAACCTTCACGTCTTCATGACCGGTCATAATAATGGCTGTTGTGGCGATGAAGAGCGTCGTCTTCAATGGCTCCGCAACTAAGTCGAGCTTCACCTTTTGTTATGTCATTGACATCATGAGCCTGCTGCTTCGACTCCTCCTTTGTCTGTGATGATGCTCTTGTACTAGAGTCGATTACCCCTCATGGGCACACATGTAGAAGTCATAATTCCTTGGGTGATTCCCTCTTGTAACAGGAGCTGCCTTCTATCCAAATGTAGTTGAGTCATTTTTGTACTGAAGATGATCCTTATGATGTAAACTGCGCTTGATCCTTTGCGATGGAATTTATATTTGGGCCTTTATGCAACCGAAAACTGTGTTCGAGTCCTTGACGATCAGGAGCTGTCTTCGATTTATTTGGAACTGAGAGTTGTGTTCGAGTCCTTTGCGGCCGAGAGCTGTCTTCGAGTCCGTCCAATACTTTGCACTGTGGGTTCTATCGGGTGCGCGACAACGCTCCCGATGGGAGTAGCCCCCGAGGCTACGCTTGAGTCGAAGGGTCGAGCGTAGGCTAAAATTTGTTTCCTTTGTCGTTAGTTTCTGTCTTTTATCGGGTGTGCGGCAGCGCTCCCGATGGGAGTAGCCCCCGAGTCTTTAGGTGATCGTTGGAGATCGGGTGAAGACTAAATGAGCCTGTATCCTGTGCTTCCTCCAAAGTTTCTTCAGAGTACTTGCTTCTCCGTCTCATTGTGGCCATGTCTTTCGAGCCTTGTTTTCAGCAGGTGAGGCTGGCCGGGTATTTTTTGCTTGAGCGTTTTTTAAGCTTCACACTGCGCGAACAGTCTTCGGGAGGCGATGGTCCTCGAGCTCCTGAGTGCTTGAATCTAGAGGTCGCGTGGGTGACGATAGCGTCCTTCGGGGGGATTTCTTGTGCTCGAGTCCCCGAGTTTTTGGGTAGAGGTCACGTGAGCGTCGATGGTTGTCTCTCGGGTGGGGGTTGTAATCGGGACCCGAGTGCTTTTGATGAAGATCGTGTACGCGATAATATCTCCCAGAGGGATTTTGCTCTTAAGCCCCGGGTGCTTTGGTTAAGATCGCGTAGGCGATAGCGTTGCTCGGGGGGATTTTGCTCTTAAGCCCCCGAGTGCTTTGATTAAGATCGCGTAGGCGATAGCGTCTCTCGGGGGGATTTTGCTCTTAAGCCCCCGAGTGCTTTGGTTTAGATCGCGTAGGCGATAGTTGCTCGGGGGGATTTTGTTCCTAAGCCCCCGAGTGCTTTGGTTAAGATCGCGTAGGCGATAGCGTCTCTCGGGGGGATTTTTCTCTTAAGCCCCCGAGTGCTTTGGTTAAGATCGCGTAGGCGATAGCGTTGCTCGGGGGGATTTTGCTCTTAAGCCCCCGAGTGCTTTGATTAAGATCGCGTAAGCGATAGCGTCTCTCGGGGGGATTTTATTATTAAGCCCCCGAGTGCTTTGGTTAAGATCGCGTAGGCGATAGCGTTGCTCGGGGGAATTTTGCTCTTAAGCCCCCGAGTGCTTTGAGATGGCAGTATTTGGGCAACATTTATTTTATTGCGGTCAAGCGGTTACATGAGTTGCCAGTCATGTCCGACCGATAGGGGCTATGGATAGAACAGTCGCAAGTTTGCTACGTTCCATGGGTTGCCCACGTCCTCGTCTGTCTTCGGGTTCCTCAGCCTGTAGGCGCCACCTCCGATGACTTCTGAGACTATGAATGGTCCTTCCCATTGGGGGGCAAGTTTATGGACCTTCTCTTGTATTAGTTGTAGGACTAGGTCACCTTTGTTGAAGGTTCTAGTGCGCAATCGATTGCTTTGGTAGGTACGTAGTTTGTCTTGGTACCCCTCTGATTTTGTCAGGGCTGTGTCTCTTGCTTTGTCAGCCGTATCTTTGTCATCTTGTAGTGCTTCTTCTGCTTCTTCTTCTTCGTATCCGGTGACCCGGGGTGCTCCGAACTTGAGGTCATGTGGTAGGACTGTCTCTGCCCCGTGCACCATGAAGAAGTGTGTGTACTGGGTCGCGGTGTTTGGTGTAGTACGTAGGCTCCATAGGAACGCGGGGAGCTCTTCTACCCAGTTTCCTGCGGATTGCTCGAGTGGTGCGAGGAGCCGTTTCTTGATTCCCCCGCATACAAGGCCGTTTGCTTTTTCCACCTGGCCATTGGACTGCGGGTGCGCGACTGATGCATAATTGATCTTGATGCCCAGTTCTTCGCAGAAGTTCTAAAATTCTGCGGCTGTGAAGTTCGTGCCGTTGTCCGTGATGATGTTGTGTGGCACTCCGAATCTGAAGATGATCGACTTGATGAAGTTGACAGCCGTGAGGGCTGTGGAGCTGGTGATGGGCACTGCTTCAATCCATTTGGCGAACTTGTCGACTGCGACGAGAAGGTGTGTCCTTCCGCCCTTTGATGATTTCTTGAGTGGGCCCACCATGTCGAGTCCCCAGGAAATCTGGGAGTACTTGGGCTTTGATGGCTGTTGGGTGCTTGAACTGCAGGTCCCGTGGGCTGAGCTCAATGTTCCACTCGGCGACTCGCCCGATTGCTCCAGGGTTGTTGAGTATGTCAGCGAGTGGTGCGCTGCTCACGATTGTGATAGGGTGCCCGTCGAAGTAGTGGGACACCTTTCTTGAGGTCATGACGATGTCCAGTAGTAGCTTCTGATAGTGCGGGTACCGCTGCTGGGATTTGGTCAGGAGCATGCTGAGGTAGTAGATTGGTCTCTGGATGCTCTGGACCTTGCCTTCTTCTGCGCGTTCGACAACGAGCGCTGTGCTTACTACACTGCTACGTGCTGCCACGTAGAGGTATAGCTTCTCTCGTTCCTTGGGTACCTTCAGGATTGGTGGGGTCGAGAGTGTTTTTTTCAGGTCCGCGAATGCTTGGCGGGCTTCCTCCGTCCACTCGAATTTCTCTCCTTTCATGAGCAGCTGATAGAAAGGCAGCGTGCGTTCTCCCAGCCTGCTGATGAAGCGGCTTAGGGCTGCGAGTTTTCCAGTGAGCTGATGTACTCCTTTGACGTCGGTTGGTTCTTGCATGCGGGTGATGGCTTGGACTTTCTCAGGATTTGCCTCGATTCCTCGGGCAGAGACTATATAGCCAAGCAGCTTTCTCGCCGGTACGCCGAATGCGCACTTCTTTGGGTTGAGTTTGATTCTGTATTTGTTGAGCGTCGCGAAGGTTTCGCGCAGGTGATACGTCCAAAACGTATCTATAATTTCTGCTTGCTCCATGCATGTTTTGTGTGATATTGCTATGATCTAGATACACTTTCATACACTTTTGATCATATTTGGACTAACCTATTAACTCAGTGCACTCCAGTGCCAGTTCCTGTTTTCTGCTGTTTTTCTATTTCAGTTTTCCCCCATATAAAAAGTGCCAGAAAAATTCTGGGAAAAATACAGGAAAAATCAGCGTACAGGAAGCTTTGCGAAGAGCCCGAGTGGGGCCAGAGGGGAGCCAGTGTTGGAGTTCGGGGCAGAAAACACAAATTTTTCATAACCTACGATACCCAAACCCAAGACCTATGCTATGCTGATGCAAGTAACGGACAGAAATAGATCACATACCAGTATGTAGTCCGTTAAGCGGGAAACGTTCCCGCATGAACGTGGTCGGTGTAGTCGTACCGGCAATCCCCGATGCCGCGCAGATCCACAATGACTCCTGTAGCCACCCGATCCTTGCAGACCGATGACGGGATTACGTCCCCGTCGGAACGTTGCTGATGAAGACCTCGCGATACGACCACAACGATGAAGTAGCACCACAAGTGTAGTGCCTCGCGGGATTATACACATACAGTATACCCGACGTCCCTCCGGGCTCCGAACCAGTAGAGCAGCGGAAAGAAGATGGATTCGGATCCCGATTCCAGCAGCACGACGGCGTGCGTATAGTGGAGAAATCCCCAACCCAGAGCAGCCTCCAAACAAGGGGAGTCCACTCAGAGGAAGGAGAAAGGAGGGAGAGAGATGAGAAACTTTTCTCAAAAATTCATGATTAAAAGGGCACCCCTACCCCTCCTTATATAGGCCAAGGAGGGGTGCCACCTCTCCTCAACTTCCCATGTGGGACTAATCCCAAGGGGAGGGGGGTGGCGCACCAATAAGGGGGGTGGGCCCTCTCATGGCGCCATGGCCCATGGGGGAGGACTCCCTCTCCCCCTAATGGGCCCTATGAGGCCCATATGCCTTTTAATTCATTTTTAATTATATTTAACTATATTTTAATATTTAATTCAGATAATTAAATAATAAAACATATATTAAACATTATTAAATATATTTTGAACCTTTCAAAATACCCAGAACAACTTCCGGCCTTCATCGGAACAATTCCGGCCATCACCGGAACAATTCCGGTGTTCTCTCCAATTTCTCCGGTGATCCCGAATCAATCCTTACTGCGTCGAGTACCCTTAAGTGTAACACCCTACGGTCCGGGAAACAGCAGACATGATCGAGACAATTCTCATTGATCAATGACTAATCAATTGGACCTGGTTACAATCCTTGATAGCCCCTGCGCTTCCATCGAATGAACTTCAATCGCTGTTGGATCCGTTAACCGTGTGCCTGTTCCCTTTGTCCCATGGTACTTTGCTTGTCCGAGGTTTGATCATCGGTATCCAATATACCTAGTTCGTCCTCGTTCTCAACAAACAAGTTTACTCGTTTCCCGTGATATTACAACTCCGTGACCTAGTCACACGTTTGCAAACTTTATGATGTAACATCACCGAGTGGGCCCAGAGTACCTATCCGTCACACGGATGGACAAATCCCGCTTTGATCTATTTGCATACTCATCAACCATCTATTTCGGAATACCCAAAGTGCACCGTTATGGCCAGCATATTTCAGTCAGGCGGTGGGATACAAATCAAAGTCTCCTCATAGATGACAATTACGTATGATCATTACGGTCAAAGGATCTGGTCACTACGTTATAGTTATCGCAATGTCGAACTATGTGACTTGATCACATCGCAACACTTCTGGTGGGTGTATGTCCATCATATCATTATCCAATGATACGACTCCATTGTCAACAGACGCCATTGTCTCATGATCAGGAAACCTTGATCATCAATCGCCCAATGGACTAGTATACTAGGGTTAACTAGGGACCTGGTTGTTTGTATACCACACCTGTATTAAAGTTTCCTCTTAATACATTTCTAGCATAGTATCAAACGTATTATGAACTAATGGAATATGCTCGATAAAACATATTTTATTTGCCTCTAGGGCACATTCCCAACAGTCTCCCACTTGCACTAAAGTACAAATAATCTAGTTGCATTTTCTCGAGATCATCACTCCTTATTGATCATGCTTGCCCGTGGAAGAGGTTGTATCAACGGTCTGGGTACCATTCAGAACCGTATGTCCTTTTGCAAATCATAATGTCACCTAATTTGACATTCCTTCATTATCCACTATAATGATGAGGTATATATATTTGGCGGTGAAGTGAGACTTCGTTTGCTGTGTCATAGCAATGACATATGGTGGTTCAGAGGACTTTCCCATAGTCATGCACACTTGAAACTCACTCAATCAGAAGTCGAACTTCTTAAGACATAATATAACTCCTGCTACTTCTAAAGCAGCCACATCAATGTAGATTCAATCCTTAGTGCATTGTATGCAACTTTGATGTCTAACCATGTTTCTTTCAACTTAGGCATTCATTAGTATGATATCTCAATTTTCTAGGTTAGTGTCAAAACTTGAACCAGCATAACATTTATGGTCAAGTCCACTATCCTTTACAAATTTGAGATGTATCCTTAGTTCTCTTCATACACTGAAGGATAAACTTAACTCTTTGTTCAATGATTTACTCATAAATCATATCACAACATGTTCTTACTACTAAGAACTTGGGTCACATTACGTCGAGTACATAACTCTGGTTTTATATGAAAGAACCTATGACAAAGGCATAGAGGATCCAACACATCCATTTCTTTCATTAACCATTAACCATTGTTCTTGTACTGAGATTAACTCAACACTTCTCTTGGATATACAAGTAAGGACCACTTCTTGACTTGTCCCATTCTGAACTCCTTCAGAATCTTATCCAGGAAAGTATTACGACTCAATGTTATTAAACACATATCTATCTTAATAGATCTTCAATGCTTAATACTTATTCATCTTCATTTATGAAAGATTCAAATAATCATTAACACCAACTGCACCATTCATAATATGTTATCCATATATGAGAATGTTATCATGCTCCCACTCAAATATGTCATGCACATATTAAGTTATAGGATAACACTCATATTTCTCCCACTCAAATATGTCGGCCACATATAAGACAAGGATAACATCCACATGGCTCCCACTTAGATATGTCAGACACATATTAAGTTCAGGATACTAACCACATGGCTCCTACTCAAATATGTCATTTACATATAAGGCTAGGATAATACTCCCATAGCTCCCACTCAAAATATGTCGTCTACATATTAAGTTTCAGGAAACTATTCAGCTCCCACTCAGTTTCATGCAAATGCATGTTTCCTCGATATTTTGGTTAAGTCCAAAATCCTTTGATCATCCATCAAAATGAGAATTCAGTTTACGAGACACTAGTATCCATATGTTTTTTCAAAACCTTCTTGTTGTACCAATTACAACACTTCTTCAAATACAGGATTTGAGGAAGTCACGGTATTGACAACAATCCTGGATCAATCGTAGTGAATATCCCTTTGACTCAAGCATTGCTACACATTGTAGTCAACCCATTGAATTTGTCAGAAACAATCTTTGTGACAAACCAATCTTGACGTCCCTTTGATGTTCACATTTATTCATCATAACTCTTAAGTTATTGTGAATATCAAGTAACCTCCTTACTTGATAAGATTCAAGCAATCTTAAATGTAACTCAACATAGGATTTCATGACTCATAGTCATATCTCGTACTTAGGTCCACCATCGCTTCTTTGTAGTTCGTAGGTCGAACTATGTGACTTGATCACATCGCAACACTTCTGGTGGGTGTATGTCCATCATATCATTATCCAATGATACGACTCCATTGTCAACAGGCGCCATTGTCTCATGATCAGGAAACCTTGATCATCAATCGCCCAATGGACTAGTATACTAGGGTTAACTAGGGACCTGGTTGTTTGTATACCACACCTGTATTAATGTTTCCTCTTAATACAGTTCTAGCATAGTATCAAACGTATTATGAACTAATGGAATATGCTCGATAAAACATATTTTATTTGCCTCTAGGGCACATTCCCAACAGCCAGGGGCCCCAGGCGGCCACCCGGCGCGGCCCCACCCCTGGCCGCGCCAGGGGGGCGCCTGGGGCCCCTGATCCACCTCTGGCTGCCCCCTTCGCCTATTTATTCTCTGTCACGGGGAAACTCCAAGGACAGAACCCTATTTCGCAAACTCGCCTCTGTTCCACCGCCGCCGCGCTTCCGAGATCGGGAGCACCAGAAGACCTCTTCCCGGCACCCTGCCGGAGGGAGGGCCGACCTCCGGGAGTCTCCTCTCCACCATGGATGCTCCCCGGATGTCTCGTGAGTAGTTTGCCTTGGACCATGGGTCCGTGATCAGTAGCTATGTGATGTTCTCCTCCCCTCTTTGTTCTTCATGATTTAGACCTCGTGAGCTGCCCTACATGATCGAGGCACTTTTGTAATATTTCTGCTATTGCTGTGCTGAGTTTGATGGGATCTGATGGATTATGAGATTATGTTCAGATTGTGATAGAGTAATATATTTGGTTTTTATCTCTTATATTTTCGTTCCTAAGTAATTCTTGCATGTTCTCCGTTGTTGTTTATTGCTTTGGCCAAGTAGTAGGTAGTGACTCCAAGAGGGAACGTTATGCTCGATTGTGGGTTCATGCCCCCCGATGACACGTTTGAGTGACAGAAATATGAGTCTAGGGGATGTGCTGTTGCCACAAGGGGGAAAACAACGGTGCTTGTAACCGCGGTTGCAAGGATTGTTTACTTTACGCAAAGTTCTTTTGAATGCAGTTTTTTGTTGCTTTGGGTTTACACTTTGGGTGGGGCTCACAACTTAATACCAGCGAGATGTTCTGGATAGATATCTCAAGGCGGATGATTAGTAGTAGATGCAGTTGGATTACAGTCTACTTATTTTGGCGTACTGCCCGTGCTTTTGAGCCTCTTCCTTTCTTTTGCAGCATAGTTAGCATTGCGGTGCGTTCATAATCCTGTCAATTGCCCTTCTGGAATTTGTTTACCTCGCATAGCAGTTTTATCGTCTTTTGGGAGAGAGACATCACTAGTGAACATCACGTATCCCGGTCCATATCCTTATTACTGTTTCCACGCTATCTTTACTTTCCTGCTTTTTACTTTCAATTGCTATCATTATCCTTTTTGTGTTACCCTTTGTGAACAACAAGACCGGAGAGATTGACAACCTCTCTGAACTTCGTTGGGAACAAAGTTATCTGTGTCTGTGTGCAGGTCCACGTCAGTTGCGCCGCTTACACCTACTTATCATCTCTGGAGTCTTACTGAAGACAAACCTTGATATCTTCACCGAGGGAAACTTGCTGCTGCGATACATCTCAACCTTCCACTTGGGATAACCGACGAAGGGCGAGAAGCCATCAGCATATCGTCGAGTTGCTAGAGATCCATGTGATATTAGACTAGGAGTTGCGATTAAAGTTGTGTCGGCGAACAAAACATCTGGCTATCGAACACAGATCTAGTTGGATCTCAGTACCTCACTCAGAAAGATGGACACGAGAGAGTGGTAGTGTGGGCTGGGTGTAAGGGGTTCTGTCGGCCTGCTCGTGGACGACTTGCCCAGTCAGCCCAGCCACGGCCGACTGACCTCTGTCGGCCAGCTCAAGGTCGACTGCATGGCTGATGGGCCGAATGGCAGCCCAGGTGGCCCGACTGCCGGGCATCCTTAGTCCGACAGTGTATTATTTTAAAACATTATGAAAAGCATGCACTATTTTTGTAATTTTCAAAAAGACATGTATTATTTAAAAAAAATCGAGTCGCCAGAAAAGGGAAAATATCCAACGCGCGTACCACAACGGTAAAGTCTGGATCCAACGGACGTAAGCTGTACTATTTTTTTAATATGAACCTTGCAAGCTGTACTAACTCCGGCACGTACACGTTTATGAGCCCGCTCTAATTTTTAATCCCTTGACCGTACATCAGGTCAAGTTCGACTGACCCCTCCAAAAAAAGTCAATTTTGACTGTTCAAAACAAAGCCAATTTTGATGGTTCATTTTTCAGATGAAAGACTGAGACTGCGTCCGAGGAGGGTTCAAACATAGTCCGACTTTGAATTAATAAAACCATCAATCGACCAGGACTACAGGGTAGCGGAATACAACTGAAGAAAAAACCAGCGAAAGATACATGTTGCAGATCATCTAACTACCAACCGGCACAACAGCGAAAGGAGAAAGTCAAGCCAACATTGGATGTAGCATCCCTATCCACTCCACAAAGCCAAGCCAAAGACACCATGCACTCTGATGATACCTTCGAAGAAGGCCACAACCCTCTCGCCCTGGCTCGAAGGGCACCGAACCGTCGACAGGCATAGTACTCACCCTAGAGCTCGGAAATGCAACAACGCTCAAGATGACAAGGAAGATGGACCCCGATCACTACTAGAATCCGCATCGTCTTCCACCACCTCTCCAACATTCGCCGCCAAACCACATCGGTAGCAAGCAAGAATAGGAATCCGCAAATCAAAGACCAGTTTAGAAGAACGAACAACTATGGGGAAGAGTCGAGCACGCCAACAATCACCCAATCACCGTAGAAGAGTGGCAACTTCACACATGTGTCCCCCACATGATGACTCCAAGAAGGGGAGCGACGATGTTGCTTCACCGCCGACCACAGGGGGGCAGGCTTTCACCCAAGCAAAGTGTGGGGGAAGGAGATGACATGACCTCGGCGAAGTCTCCAAGGAAGAGGGCGGCGCCGACGACATCGCCATCGTCGTGACCACCAGGGCAGTCAAGGGTTTCCTCCGGCCCCTCTCCACACCACATGGCGAGGAGGGGCGGTGATCTAAGAAGGAGTGGTGTACAGGAGGGCCAGGACGCCCAACACATCACATCCCACGGATCCCGCAACCTCGCCGCTCGCCGAAGTCACGAGACAACACTTTCCAGTGCCGCTTGCTGCAGAGCCGACGCCGACTACCTAGTCCGGGACCGTCGTCCCGGCATCCATCCACCATGTGCATCAAGTTTATAGAATAAGCTATGCACATTTAAATTAGTGAATATTGAAAATGTAAAACTGCACTTAATGATGAATCTAACTATACAAGTTTTGAATTTTGAATGTTAATACCTTTTCCCATAATTTTAGTTAAATGTACATTTGTTTGACTTTGTAAAAATAAAATGGGATTGACTAGGACTCATCTAGATGTGACATAATTATGTCACGTTTAGCTGACATCACCCAGTCTAACCCCGCACTTGATCCCATCCTTAATCCTGCGCGCTCCATCTCGAGTACCTCCCTCCCGTTCGAACAAGTTTTTTAAAAGACTGAATATTTTTTAAAATTTTCATACATTTCTAGAATGCAAACACTTTTAAAAAATAAGAACATTTTTTGAAAATCAAGAAATTTTTGATTATTTTAAATATATATAAACCAAACTAAAAAATTAGAAAAGGCTTATAAAAATAACATTGGAAAACTGTTGAAGAATTTTCTAGAAGGTTCCCAAACCGAAACCTGACCCCGTTAAAAAAATCAAATCCTCTGTAACGTTCTACGTTTAAACGGTCGGTCCAAACATGATCGTTGGCTAGCTTCCCCTTCGTGCACTTAGTTGGCAGTTTGTGGAACGAGAGTGAAATAGGGAATCACCAAAAGCACATTGTGTCATGCCGATGTCGTCATGATTAATATCAGCGTGGACTTGGTATGCCTTGATAGTGCTTTGTCTTAAGTAGGGTCTATTTAGGATTGCTCAATTTCATAAAATTAAGCTTCGACTTAAAAACGTAAGCTAAATGGGGTAGATTTAGTATGTCCTACTCCACAAAATAACTAGAATCTTTGGTAGAATCCTTTGTTTTTTGAAGCTATTGGGGAGGTGCTCTGGAAACTATAGTTATAAGAATCCTGGTGGAGTTGGAGGCAAATTATCCACTACTAGCATTAGTAAGTGGATACCACTTCCTTTTTTTTCATGTTTCCCAGTAAATAGACATTTTGGCAAATGTTTCCATTCTTAAAGCTGGAGCTAGCTCAAAGCCAAACATAGATATACTGCTTTTTGGTGGAGCTACAATTTCTCAGTGAAACCGCTTCAAAATATATTTGGTGGAATAAAGCTGATTTTAATAGAGCAAAGCAGTTCCAAACATACGCTTAGTCTTTAATTTTTTAGCATGGCAGACAAGTCTAAGCATTATCTTCAATTTCTGAATAGGCTCATGAATCTCATCTTCTCCAAAGAAAATCATGATTATCAAAAAAGGAAAAACATCGTATCGACAACCTTGTCCCCAAATTCGCTTCCTCGTAGTCTTCCGTACGCCCCTCCCTCTAAATCGTATAAGGGGTATTTTCGTCTTTTCCCTGCCCCGATCTGTACGCCGCTCCGCCCCCGCCCCCGCCCCCGTATGCCCGTCCCTGTACGCAGTACTCCGGCGGTAGTGGTCGTGGACGACGCCCAGGCTATCCCCCAACACTTTCCATGATCTCCAGCGACAACCGGTTCATCTCTGAGCAGTATCGGGCGTACACCTTCCTGTATTAACAAGTTTTCATCATCGTTTCATTAGCTTCTCTTCTTCGATTCTGGTTGGACACTGGTTGGATGGTAATCTCCGAGCACTTGGTTGGACACTTCTCTACTTCAAGTAATCCACCGACGGCTCATCTCTCTGGTTGGATGGATGGATGGATGGTAACTCGAGGCGTCGGTGATCCTCGCCCATGATGGGGATGATGTAGTGGACGACGAGAGCGGTGTCTTTGGCGCAGGACCTGAACAAGAGCGTCTCCTTTCAGGGCGGCGCAGGGCGCGCTGCTTGTTTCGGAGCGGCTGGTGAAGAAGGTGTTCACGCAGCAGTCCGCCAACAGCTCCATGGATGCCGTCGTTGATCACCTTGGAGGTTGCAGTGGCGTCGCCGAGAGCATGCCGCCGCTGTTGAAGAGCCGGACGCGCCATATCCGTACACCGCCGCGTACAGCCATACAGGCACATCACACGCATCGCCGGACTATTTTTTTTAAATGTCCATCATACCCTTTGTTGTGAAGGGATATGATTTAATCTCAACCGTTGATGCTTTTAAGGGGGAGGGGGGGGTGTACCAAAGAATAAGTAGCTTGTCATCAATCACCTGAAATTACACCTAGGGATGGCAATGGGTACCCTTTACCCGCGTACCCTGCGGGTAAAAACCCTTTTAAGGCAAGGGTTTGGGAAGAAAAAATGCCCATAGGTATGTAAATGGAGAAATCTTTTACCCATCGGGCAGAGAGGGTATGGGTATGGGTTCATATAACCCATACCCGCGGACCCATGTACCCTTCTAAATCTGTGATAAGTGGTTATCCCAATAATAACCTAATGTATCTTCTAATTTTTATGACTATATGTTGTTGTCTATCATTCAAATGTGTTTCTGTTTATGCACAAGTGCAGTTATTTACATGCGTTGCTTATGCACAAGTGTTGCAGTCTATAAGTACATGTGCTGCTATTTACATTGTGTTGTTGTTGGCAATGTGCTACTATTTAAGTATGTGCTGCGGTTTTAAATGTGTTGCTGATTAAAGTTATATGATTATATGATGTTCTTTATGATTATTTTTTACTGAATCTGTTGTGTTGCGAACGCGGGTATTTTTACCCATAGGTACCCTTTTACCCTGTCGGGTCAAGGGTATGGGAAAAAGTTGTACCCACAAGGGTATGGGTATGGGTGATGGGCAAAATTGAGATGGACGGGTAAGGGTATGAGGTGGCTCCGCCCTTACCCATACCCTGCGGGTGCCATCCCTAATTACACCCAGCTTAATTTTCATTCGATACACGTGTTTGCTGTACATACCCACACCTCTCTCTATCCTTACTTTATCTTGTTCATTTCTCTCTGCTAGGCCTCTCGCTGGAGCCGAGAGTACTTGGCACAGTAACGTAAACGGACGGCTCCAGTTGAAACGAGGCGTGTCCCCTAGTAGCCTGCCTCTGCGACGCCGCCACCAGCCGCTGCGACTGACGCTCGGCCGTGCTCGCCATGCTCCCATCGAGATTACTCGTCGTCATCGATGTGCCCATGCTATCATCAGCGCCCCATGCCGCCCCTCCCGGCGGCGGCCACATGAATATCGGCTTCATGAGAGGCACCTCCGGCGGCGGTTGTGACTTGGTGATGACCTGCATCACCTCCGGCATGGCCGGGCGGTCCGATGGGTTTGGGCTGCTGCACGCCAAGCCCAGGAGCAGCAAACGTTCGGTGTCACCGCCGGTGTGCAGCTGGTCCTCATCCGGAGCGATCAGAACTGGATCGACACACTCCATTAGCCTCCCCTCGCGGTGGAGGCGCCAAACTCTATCCGTGATTTGGACGTCGTCTTCATCCACCGCCTGACGGATCAGTGCTCGCTGGCCAGTGACGACCTCGAGGATGAGCACCCCAAGAGCGTAGATGTCGGTCTGCCGCGTCGCCTTGCCGCACATGGCGTACTCCGGTGCAATGTAGCCCCACGTGCCGGCGACGCCGGTGGCGGAGTTCCGATCCATATCGACGGCGCAGGCCAGGCCGAAGTCGCCGAGACGGGCGCGGAAGCTGGAGTCCAGCATCACGTTGCTTGCCTTGATGTCGCGGTGGAGCACCATCGGCTCGTACTCGTGGTGAACGTAGTGCAGACCGGTGGCTATGTCCCTGACGATCTCATACCGAGTGTCCCATTGCTTGATGGCCGTGCCGGTGCCTTGCTCCCCTTGCTGCCTGGTGTGACCACCGCTTCTGAGGAAGAGATGTTGGTCCAAGCTGCCATTGGTCATGAACTCAAACACAAGCAATGGCTCTCCTTTATTGTAAGACCAACCTAAAAATACATGAACATTTGTGTATGTAGCATGAAAATTTAGTCTTTGCGGCTTTGTGTTATTGTACAAGTACGTAAATATTATGTGTAAATAAAGGATTGCATATTTCAACTTCAGTCTAATGACTTTGTCAAATCTCAAGAGGTCAACAACTAATTATGAGCTCTCATTATCCTCGTCACTACAGCCACTCGATACGAGATTCAAGATCTTGTTTTTTTTAATTCGCAAACTCTTTCACAATTTTATGGTTCATCTGCAATACGATGTGACTGAGGTATATATAATTAAAAATGAAATATTCTTTTAAAAATTGCTTTATTTTTTAGGAAACATTCTTGTAGTATTGGGAAAATTCTAAAAATGGGAGAAAAGAAGAAGTTTAGGAATAACCATAGAAATCAGAAAATTTAATGATTTTCCATGCACGCATCTAAATAATCATATTTTGGGTTTCTCTCATTTAATGCTTTATTTTATAAAACATTTATGATATTAAAAATTTCTTAATTTGTATTTATCTTTTCACTACTAGAGTTATGTATTTTTTCTCTATTTTTTGGGATTTTTTAATCTTTCTACTTCATAAATTTTAATGTATAATTATTTTATAAATTTAGTTTTCTAATTACTTGATGAATTTTAACACTGATTCTTTATCTAACGATAAGCAACGTAATCACACATTATATGTTAACCTAAAATTTGAAAAAAAAAATCTTTTTGTGAAAGGGTTAATCAATTTGCCGAGAATGTAGCACATAATTATCGTATGTACTTACCGACGAGGGGGACGATGTTCTTGTGGCGTAACCGGTTGATGATGCTGACCTCGGCGAGGAAGTCGTCGTAGCGGTTGCTCTGGACGTCGCGCGTGAACCTCTTGACGGCCACGTCCATGGGCCGCTCCGTCTTGGAAGCGGCGGCTGGGAGCGTGCACCTGTACACGGTCCCAAACCCACCCCCTCCGAGCTTCATGGCCTCATGGAAGTTGCCGGTGGCCTTCTTTATGTCGGCGAAGTCGGTCTTGGTGGGTACCCCGGGGAGGCGCTCCATGGACCTGGCCAGCTCGTCCAGGTCCTTGTGCCACCGTCGGTACCTCGAGTTGAAGTAGCATGCCAGGCCGACGGCTGTCAAGGCGGTGGCAGCTAGGGATCCGAGGACGGAGGACAAGATGGTCACCTTTCTGTCGTTGTGGATGTTGTAGTAAGGGAGGCCCTCGATCGTCGCGTTCCAGCGAATACCATAGCTGCGTACCTGCTCCGCCGTAGAGAGGAGGCCGAAAAAGACGTATGGTCCTTTGTCGTACGGGGCAACGGTGGTAATGTTCAGGAGCACCTCAGCTATGGCGCTGTCGGGCTTGGGCTTGTCTTGAACGTCCACGTAGGCCGACAGCCTGAACCTCGCACTGTCATAGTTGATCCACACAGTGTAGTTGTTTCGGACAGCCGCTGCTAGCGGAGTGTCAATATAGATATCGACGACCATGATGCGACCATGACCATACTTGTTCTCGAACGTGGAGTTAGACAGCGAATCGATCCTGAAGTTGGACAGCAAACCGATCCTGACATGGACGGAGCTGCCGGAGATGTTGGCGCTCCCGGATATAGCGTTGGAGAGGTCGAGCTGGCCAACATCTCTGGCCGACAATTGCTTGATGAGTTCGTCGCCAAGGTCTATCCAGAAAGGGAAGATGATGAAGGCGAGGCCACTCCGGTTCTGGCTCTGCAGTGGCTGATAGACGATGGTGGTGCCGAAGGACGCCTCGTCGACCTCCAGCCCGTTGGAGCCGGGGGGGCTTCCCCATAGTTGTATCAGACCACGAAGGGTGGACAACACTTGGGTGGTGTTCACGTCGGAGTCGCGGAGGTTGCGGCCGAACCCGGTCTTGTTGTCCATCACATAGAATTCGGAGTCGCCGCCTTGAATGGTGTAGTTCCGCCTGGGCCGATCCCGATCGGAATCACGGCATTTGCACGGCTGCGCCTTGGCGTGGGAGAAGGACATGATCCATAGGAGGAGGATGAGGATGCCGCAGAGACGACGTGGTGGGACAAGCTGAAATGGCATTCTATGTTTTGCTATAGCTGCCTGTGCTGGCCTGGCTATATATACATATATACTACCGCTGTGGGACTTTGACAAAGTTAATTCGATCAATATGTCGCTCTTGCATTTCGCAAAATAAAATAAAAATGTGGCAGAGACGACTTGGTGTTTTCAGTGGAACCCATAGTAACAGCAAGTGTGGCAGATTTTTTTATAGTTTTTGATAAAAAATACAAAGATAAAAACTGAAAGATAAACTAACAAGACTAAAAAACAAAGGTAAAGGGTAGTGTGCAACTTCCCTATCTTAGCACTTGGAGTCCCCGGCAACGGCGCCAGAAATACTCTTTCTTATTGGCTTCTCGCCCTTCGTTGGTAGGCCACAAGTGGAAGGCGTGATGCGGTACATCAGTGAGTTTTCCCTCAGTAAAGATACCAAGGTTTGTCTCCAGTAGGACTCCAGAGATGATAAGTAGGTGTCAGCGGCGCAACTGACGCGGACCTGCACACGGACACAGATAACTTTGTTCCCAACGAAGTTCAGAGAGGTTGTCAATCTCTCCGGTCTTGTTGTTCACAAATGATAAAACGCGCGGAATAATGATAGCAACTTGAAAGTAAATGCAGAAAAGTAAATATAGCTTGGAAACAATAATGAGGATATGGACCTGGATACGTGATGTTCGCTAGTGATGTCTCTCTCCCAAAAGACGATAAAAATTGCTATGCGAGGTAAACAAATTACAGAAAGGCAATTGACAGGATTATGAACGCACCGCAATGATAACTATGCTACAAAAGAAAGGAAGAGGTTCAAAAGCACGGGCGGTACGCCAAAATAAGTAGACCGAAATCCATCTGCATCTACTACTAATCATCCACCTTGAGATATCTATTAAGTTGCGAACCCCATCCAAAGTGTAAACCCAAAGCAACAGACAACTGCATTAAAAAGAACTTTGCGTAAAGTAAACAATCCTTGTAACCGCGGTTACAAGCATCATTTTTTTCCCCCTTGTGGCAACAACACATCCCCTAGACTCATGTTTCTGTCACTCAAGCATGTCATCGGGGAGGCATGAACCCACAATCTAGCACAACGCTCCCTTTTGGAGTCACTACCTACTACTTGGCCAAAGCAATAAACAGCAACGAAGAGCATGCAAGAATTACTTAGGAACAAAAATACAAGAGATAAGAACCAAATATATTACTCTATCACAATCTGAACATAGTCTCATAATCCATCAGATCCGATCAAACTCAACATAGTAATAGCAGAAATATTACAAAGGTGCCTCGATCATGTAGGGCAGCTCACGAGGTCTAAACAATGAAGATCAAAGAGGGGAGGAGAACATCACATAGCTACTGATCACGGATCCATGGTCCAAGGAAAACTACTCACGAGACATCCGGGGAGCATCCATGGTGGAGAGGAGACTCCCGGAGGTCAATCCTCCCTCCGGCAGGGTGCCGGGAAGAGGTCTTCTGGTGCTCCCGATCTTGGAAGCGCGGCGGCGGTGGAACAGAGGCGAGTTCGCGGAATAGGGTTCTCGTTCTGGAGTTTTCCCGTGACGGGGGATAAATAGGCGAAGGGGGGCAACCAGAGGTGGACCAGGGGCCCCAGGCGTCCCCCTGGCGCGGCCAGGGGTGGGGCCGCGCCGGGTGGCCGCCTGGCCCCCCTGGCTCCCCTCTGGCCCCTGCCGGGCTCTTCTCGAAGCTTCCGTCACGCTGATTTTTTATCTGAATTTTCCCGAATTTTTCTGGCACTTTTTATATGGGGGAAAACTGAAATAGAAAAACAGCAGAAAACAGGAACTGGCACTGAGGTGCACTGAGTTAATAGGTTAGTCCAAATATGATAAAAAATGTATGAAAGTTTATCTAGATCATAGCAATATCACACAAAACATGCATGGAGCAAGCAGAAATTATCGATACGTTTTGGACGTATCATCCTCCCATCGGTAAAATCCAAGATCCAAGACATCACCATAACCCTAAGGCCATCAGAGATGAGGCGGACCGGCGCGGTGCCGATGAGTGGCGGCGGCTGCGTGACTAGGCGACGACGGCTGGGTGCGTGCGTAGGGCTCGTAGGGCTTACTTTAGGTTTATTAACCCCTTCTATTTTGCTACTCCGGGATTAAAATCGAACCTCTATAATGCTAGAAATCCATGTGATACTAGACTAGGAGTTGCGATTAAAGTTGTGTCGACCGAACAAAACATCTTTCTATCAAATACAGATCCAGTTGGATCTCAATACCTCACTTAGAAAGAGGGACATGAGAGAGTGGTAGTGTTGGCTGGGTGTAAGGGGATCTGTCGGCCTACCCGTGGACGACTGGCCTAGTCGGCCCAGCCACGGCCAACTGGCCTCTGTCGTCTAGCCCAAGGCCGACTGCATGGCTGGTGGGCTGACTGGCAGCCCAGGTGGCCCGACTGGGTCCAATCGGTCAGCCCAGGTTCGACGGTGTATTATTTTTGGATATTATAAAAAGTTTGCATTATTTTTGTAATTTTCAAAAAAAACATGTATTATTTTAAAAAATTCGAGTCGCGAGAGAAGGGAAAATATCCAACACGCGTACCACAACGGTAAAGTCGAGATTGGACGGACGCAAGCTGTACTATTTTTTTTTCATTTGAACCTCACAAGCTGTACTAACTCCGGCACGTACACGTTTATGAGCGCGCTCTAGTTTTTTAATCCCTTGACGGTACATCAAGTCAAGTTCGATTGACCCCTCCAAAAAAAGTCAAGTTCGACTGTTTAAAACAAAGCCAATTTCGACAGTTCATTTTTTAGATGAAAGACTGAGTCTGCGTAGGAGGGTCCAAACATAGTCCGACTTTGAATTAATAAAACCATCAACCGACCAGAATTACAAAGTAGCGTAATACAACTAAAGAAAAAAGCAGCGAATGATACATGTTGCAGATCATCTAACTACCAAACGGCACAACAACGAAAAGGAGAAAGTCAAGCCAACATTGGATGTAGCATCCCAATCCACTCGACAAAGCCAAGCCAAAGGCACCATGCACTCTGATGATACCTCCAAAGAAGGCCACAACCCTCTCGCCCTGGCTCGAAGGGCACCGAACCGTCGACAGGCATAGTACTCACCCTAGAGCTCGGAAATGCAACAACGCTCAAGATGACAAGGAAGATGGACCCCGATCACTACTAGAATCCGCATCGTCTTCCACCGCCTCTCCAACATTCGCCGCTAAACCACACTAGTAGCAAGAAAGAATAGGAACCCGCAAATCAAAGACCGGTGTAGAAGAACGAACCACTATGATGGGAAGAGTCGAGCACGCCAATAGTCGCCCAATCACCGCAGAAGAGTGGCAGCTTCACACATGTGTCCCCCAGACGATGACTCCAAGAAGGGGAGCGACGATGTTGCATCATCGCCGACCACGAGGGGGGGGGGCAGGCTTTCACCGAAGCAAAGTGTGGGGGAAGGAGATGACAGGACCTCGGCGAAGTCTCCAAGGAAGAGGGCGGCGCCGACGACATCGCCATCGCCGTGACCACCAGGGCAGTCAAGGGTTTCCTCCGGCCTCTCTCCACGCCACATGGTGAGGAGGGGCGGTGATCTAAGAAGGAGTGGTGTACAGGAGGGCCAGGACGCCCAACACATCACATCCCATGGATCCCGCAACCTCGCTGCCCGCCGAAGTCACGGGACAACACTTTCCAGTGCCGCTTGCTGCAGAGCCGACGCCGACTACCTAGTCCGGGACCGTCGTCCCGGCATCCATCCACCATGTGCATCAAGTTTATAGAATAAGCTATGCACATTTAAATTAGTGAATATTGAAAATGTAAAACTGCACTTAATGATGAATCTAACTATACAAATTTTGAATTTTGAATGTTAATACCTTTTCCCATAATTTTGGTTAAATGTACATTTGTTTAACTTTGTAAAAATAAAATGGGATTGACTAGGACTCATCTAGATGTGACATAATTATGTCACGTCTAGCTGACATCACCCAGTCTAACCCCGCACTTGATCCCATCCTCAATCCTGCGCGCTCCATCTCGAGTACCTCCCTCCCGTTCGAACAAGTTTTTTGTTTGTTTATTTGATTGATTTATGCGTGCCCAAAGCCACCTGAAAAAATGTCTTATGTGTGAACGAATGTGTACGCACTGTATACAGTTAGTTGATGCCTACGATTTAACGTCCTAGCTGTGGCCACATTTTTATATGCCCGTATCAGTCAGTTAGTTTAGCTAGCTTTGATAAAAAAATGTAACTAACTCAGCTTTTGCTTTAGTAAGATACATGCATGCACTTTGTGCACCGTTGTCACAAACTCACAATGTATGAACGCTGAACTCATGAAGAGTCATGTTTTGATTGAGCTAGGTGTAAGCCGAGGGTGGACTTGAAAACTTAGACATGTACGGACATGCAGTTGCACCCGATTTTATAGAATGCAGTTGCATCCGCTTTTATGGTCATGCAATTGCGGTGGTCTATGGACATGCAGTTGCACCCAGTTTTATAGACATGTCCATAGACACGCAGGGGCGGACCCAGACAAAACTCTGACTGGGGGCATATCTTCTATAAATTTGCTGAATTTGAAGCTTTTCTTTCAAAATATGCATAAATACAAAGGAAATTCAAAATTTTGAGTGGGGTCCTAGGCCCCCAACCAGCTCTACTTGGATCCGCCCCTGTAGACATGCAGTTGCACCCGGGGTCTATGGACATGCAGTTGCGGTCGGTTCTATGGACATGTAGTTGCACCCGGTTCTATAGACATGCAGTTGCACCCGGGTCTATGGACAAGCAGTTGCAGTCGGTTCTATGGACATGCATGCAGTCGCACCCGGTTCTATGGGCATGCAGTTGCACACGGGTCTATAGAACTGCAGTTGCGGTCGGTTATATGGACATGCAGTTGCAGTCGGTTCTATGAACATGTAGTTGCGGTCTAATCTATGGATATGCAGTTGCGGTCTGGTCTATGAACATGTAGTTGCACTGGGTCTATAGACATGCAGTTGCAGTCGGTTCTATGGATAACTATTGAAAAATAAAAAAATAAAATAAAATAAAAAACTCAGTTGCGGGTTAATGGTCGACTTGCAACTTGGGTTGAAAAATAAAAAGTAACCGCCTAATTGCGGGTCTAGTTGTAATTGGGACAAAAATATTCCTAGCCTTGCATGTCAAGGATGAAGTTTCAACTGGACAAAAAAAATGAAATTCAGTTACGAATCGAGTGTGGATTTGCAACTGAACAATTTATAAATAAAGAAAAGTAAACATGAAAAGACCATAAAAAATAAGAAAAAACACTAAAACATGCTTGAAAAATAACGAAGTTTATCCTGTATAAAAACCTAAAGCAAATAAGTGGTACGAGTAGGTGTAGGTAGTGCAACTTGATCATGTGTGATACAAAGAAATTTGGACAGAGGGACAAGAGCGCCACGCGCGCGAAGCACAGACCGGCCACTGTTTCTTGTCAATGCTAAGCCCACGTGAGCTGCCCAGCGACAACGAAAAAAAAAATCTGTACGAATCTTGTACAGTACTAGCTTTTAATTATATGGTGGATAACTTAGATGTGACATAGTTAAAGTCATCTAGATGAGAGTTAGCAAATCCCAAATAAAATACGCACTACATTATGAGAAACGAAGAAATTGTTGTCCTTTGCTGAGGAGGAAAAATAACATGATCGGGGAGCCAATGCTAGCTGTGATGATTTTATTTTATTGAGACAAGCCAATGCTGTGATGTGGAGGATCTGAATCAACCCGACCTCCATTCCGCGGGCGGGCCAGGGCGTTGAAGTCTAGACACTCAACAACCAGACCAATCACACACACGCCACGAATGCCCATGCAGGGTGTGTGTCATACAATATATCCGTACATTATTGCCACACATACGTATATTGGAGTATCGTCTATATATAGGATGCATCGATCACTAGTAGAAAATGGGGCATCCGTCTAAGCCTTTAATACCGGTTTCATTACGAAGCGGTACTAAAAGGGTCTTTCGTACCGGTTTGGGCGTCCAGGCGGGCGAGGAGCTCTCGTACCGGTTCGTGCGGAGCTCTCGTACCGGTTCGAGTTAGGAACCGGTACTAAAGGTTTTCGGCCAAAATTTCAGACGGTGGGTGGGGCCAGGGCTGGTCCTATGGTACCGGTTCAAGTGGAGAACCGGTACTAATTTAGCAGATTCATCCCCTGTCCCATGCGTCCACCCGATTCATCCTTCATTTCTTCCTCTCTCTCACATTTCTAAATATTTTGCACCTCTCACACTCCAACAAATCTTCATTTTTTGTCCACCATTTTAACAAGATTAACGACATCTATCTATCCAAGGGTTAGCAATATCATCCTTTCTTCCGGCGTTCCTAATTTAGCTTATCTCTTTGCTAGTTAACTCGTATTATTTTTCTAGTGCTAGCAAGGTGTTCGATGAAATGCCTAGCTAAGTTTGGGATTTTATTTTATTTATATGAAATTTGAGCTGAAATTATATTATGTTTTGTAGGTTTTAGTATCATCCCCGTCCTCACCGTTGTCGATCGCCAGCGTCGTCCCCTAGCCGACACCGTACCACCTCGGTGAGCCCCTTCTTTTTTATAAAAAAAACTTTGTTTCCGCACATATGAAGTCAGAAAGGATTGAAAATTGATGGTTACGACGCAATAAGCAAAGGACACAAGCGAATAAAAAATGAAGACAGATGAAGTCAGACATGGTTGAAAATTGATGATGTGGCTTTGAATGGTTCATTTTGAAGACACAAAAAGTCTCGATGAACTGAAGGATTTCTAGATATATCAACAAAACACACGGTTTCGCCTGCATACAGCCCAACTGTGGCTCGTGAGTGCCCGCACATCAAATGCACCGTTGGGCGTATGCAGGCCAATCCGAATGATTTGTATTCGTACACACCAAATGTCCGAGAGGTGGGATATATATAGGAGTCGTGTGCCTCTTTAGCCCCGGTTGCTAGCACAAACTTGTACTAGCGCGAGAGCTTAACTGTGTACAGGCTGGTTCCCAGATCCAACGACTCACAAGCCGGATCCAACGACTCACAAGCGCTTAAAAGAAACACGCGATCCGTGTACTTCTTCCTGATTGGTGGGATTCAGACCCGGGTGGGGCCAGGGCTGTGGTACCGGTTCATGTGGAGAACCGGTACTAATTTAGCTCATGCCCACCCGATTCATCCCTGTCCCATGCCCACCCGATTCATCCTTCATTTCTTCCTCTCTCTCTCACATTTCTAAAAATTTTGCACCTCTCACACTCCAGCAAATCTTCATTTTTTGTCCACCATTTTAACAAGATTAACGACATCTATTAATTAAGTTGGTCACTCATATATCTATGATGTTGTCTAATTAATGATTTTTTATATACATATATAATGCAGATGAGTCGGCAATGGATGTACGGTGACCGGTGCCATCCCGACTTCATTAAAGGCATGCATTATTTCTCAGTGTGGCTGAGGCAAACAACCGGACGAATGGTTTCATCTATTCTCCATGTAGTTCCTGTAAGAATATGAAGGATTACTCTACCTCAAAGACCATTCACGTCCACCTGCTGGAGAACGGTTTCATGCCCAGCTATAATTGTTGGACCAAGCACGGAGAAAGGGGGGTTATATTGGAAGACAACGAAGAAGAAGAGGATAGTGACAACTATCCTATTTTCACTGAAGACGGTGATAGTAGAATGGGGGAAGACGAAGCTGAAGAAGAGCCCATTTTTGATGACCCGATTTTTGATGACCCCGATGACGATTTGGGTCGGGCCATTCTTGATGCGAAGATAAACTGCGAAAGTGAAAAGGAGAGGTTGAAGTTGGAGAAAATGTTAAGAGGATCACAACAAACTGTTGTACCCAAATTGCGAAGATGGCCAGAAAAAGCTGGGTACCACGCTGGAATTGCTGCAATGGAAGGAAGAGAATGGTACTACTGACAAGGGATTTGAAAAGTTGCTGAAAATAATAAAGAAGATGCTTCCAGGGGAGAACGTATTGCCCTATAGTACGTACGAAGCAAAGAAGGTTGTCTGCCCTCTAGGATTAGAGGTGCAGAACATACATGCATGCATCAATGACTGCATCCTCTACCGCAAGGAGTGCGAGAATTTGAATGCATGCCCGGTATGTGGTGCACTGAGGTATAAGATCAGGCGAGATGACCCTGGCGATGTTGAGGGCGAGTCCACCCCCAGGAAGAGGGTTCCTGCGAAGGTGATGTGGTATGCTCCTATAATACCACGGTTCAAACGTTTGTTCCAAAACAAAGAGCATGCCGAGTTGTTGTGATGGCACAAAGAGGACCGTAATAATGATGTGATGCTAAGACACCCCGCTGACGGGTCGCAGTGGAGAAAAATCGACAGAAAGTTCAAGTCATTTTCAGATGACGCAAGGAACTTAAAACTTGGTCTAAGTACATATGGCTTTAATCCTTTCGGGGAGCAGAGCTCCAGTCATAGCACCTGGCCAGTGACTCTATGTATCTATAACCTTCCTCCTTGGGTGTGCATGAAGCGGAAGTTCATTATGATGCCAGTGCTCATCCAAGGCCCGAGGCAACCAGGCAACGACATAGATGTGTACCTGAGGCCATTGGTTGAAGAACTTTTACAGTTGTGGCGTGAAGAAGGTGTACGTGTGTGGGATGAGCACAAAAAGGAGGAATTTGACCTGCATGCCTTGCTTTTTGTAACCATCAATGATTGGCCTGCTCTTAGTAACATTTCAGGGCAGTCAAACAAGGGATAAAATGCATGCACACACTGTTTAGGTGAGACTGACAGTATATATTTGGGAAACAAGAATGTGTACCTGGGGCATCGTCAATTTCTTCCAAAACAACATCACGTAAGAAAGAGAGGAAAGCATTTCAGAGGTGAGGCAGATAACCGAACGAAGCCTACCCACCCTACTGGGGATGTTATATATGATATGGTCAAGGATTTAAAAGTGATCTTTGGAAAGGGTCCTGGCGGACAATCTGTTCCGCATGATGTTGACGGACACGTACCCATGTGGAAGAAGAAGTCTATATTCTGGGAGCTACCCTACTGGAAATTCCTAGAGGTTCACTCGGCAATCGACGTGATGCACGTGACGAAAAATCTTTGCGTGAACCTGCTAAACTTCTTGGGCGTGTATGGGAAGACAAAAGATACACCGGATGCACGGCAAGACCAGCAAAGTATCCACGAAGGAAACAACCTGAATCCAGAGAAGTATCAAGGTCCTGCCAGCTACGCTCTTACCAAAGAAGAGAAGGAGATCTTTTTTGAAGTACTGAGTAGCATCAAGGTCCCGTCTGGCTTCTCGTCGAATATAAAGGGGATAATAAACATGTCAGAGAAAAAGTTTCAAAACCTAAAGTCTCATGACTGCCACGTGATTATGACACAATTACTTCCGGTTGCATTGAGGGGGCTTCTGCCGGAAAATGTTCGAGTACCCATTGTCAAGCTATGT
Organism: Bromus sterilis; assembly: GCA_950022295.1. NCBI lineage: Eukaryota > Viridiplantae > Streptophyta > Magnoliopsida > Poales > Poaceae > Bromus > Bromus sterilis. The sequence goes on from OX465595.1 coordinate 439,445,173, forward strand.
GCGTTCCTCAATGTAATTTCTCAGAAGGTGATCAATCCACTAACTCTACAAAATTTACAGAAGGATGTGGTGCAATGTCTAGTCAGCTTCGAGTTGGTGTTCCCACCATCCTTCTTCAATATTATGACACATCTCCTAGTTCACCTGGTCGAAGAGATTAGCATTCTCGGTCCTGTATTTCTACACAACATGTTTCCCTTTGAGAGATTCATGGGAGTCTTAAAGAAGTACGTTCATAACCGTGCTAGGCCAGAAGGAAGCATCTCCAAGGGCTATGGAACAGAGGAGGTCATTGAGTTTTGTGTTGACTTTATTCCTGACCTTAAGCCGATCGGTGTTCCTGAATCGCGCTATGAGGGGAGACTGGGTGGAAAAGGCACACTAGGGAAGAAAGCAACAACGTGTATGGACAAACATTCTTTCACTCAAGCACACTACACAGTTCTACATAATTCTATCTTGGTGGCTCCGTACATAGTGGAACACAAGGATATCTTACGCTCCGAATACCCGGAGCAACGTGAAGATTGGATTGATGGAGAACACATGAAGACTTTCGGCGGTTGGTTGCAAAATCGTCTAATGAATGTCACTGATGAAGAACAACTATACTTGTTGGCCAAGCAACCATCTTCGACTATATCGACTTTTCAAGGGTACGAGATTAATGGGAATACATTTTACACGTTCGCCCAAGATAAAAAGAGCACCAACCAAAACAGTGGTGTCCGCTTTGATGCAGCAGAGGGCAACGGGAAGAAGGTCACATATTATGGGTACATAGAGGAGATATCGGAACTTGACTATGGACCTAATTTCAAGGTCCCTTTGTTCCGGTGCAAATGGTTCAACCTGAAAGATGGGGTACAGGTAGACCCGCAGTACGGAATGACTACAGTGGATCTCAAGAATCTAGGGTACGACACCGAACCATTCGTCCTAGAAAGTGAAGTGGCTCAGGTTTTTTATGTGAAGGACATGTCTACCAAACCGAAAAAAAGAAAAGAAAGGCAAGAGTACACATCATACGATGAGACAAAGCGCCACATAGTTCTTTCAGGAAAAAGAAACATCGTGGGAGTAGAGGACAAGACAGACATGTCAGAAGATTATAATAAGTTTGATGATATTCCACCCTTCAAGGTAAAAACTGACCCAAGCATCATCTTAAATAATGAAGATTGTCCATGGTTGCGTCGCAATCAGAAGAAAGGGAAACACACGAAGAAAACTCAAAAGACTAGCTAGATAGGGATCATAACTTTGGAAATCACTTTTGTGTAATGATGTTACTGTATGTAAGATATGGAAATCACCGCGACATCGGCGACTCCAACATTCGAATCTAGCCATGTGTATCTTAATTTTCAGTTGAGCTATGTACTTTAATTCGAGTTCAATCGTAATAAAATTTTATTCCGTGTGCTTCTTCCTGATTGGTCGGATCCAACGGCTCAGAAGCCTGATCCAACGACTCACAAGCGCTTGAAAGAAACACGCGATCCATGTGCTTCTTCCTGATTGGTTGGATTCAAAATCGTGTACGGTTAAAAGCGCGTGGAAGAGGACTCCACGCAACGCCAGTCGCCACTAGTTCTTTCCCCTTCCGCGCCACCGCCACCATGCCGCCTCGCCGCCGCCGACCAAGCTACCACGGCGTCCGCGAGCGCTCGGACGACACATTCATGGCGGTGATCACTTGCGCCAACAACGAGCGTGTGTGTCTCGGCAGGTTCTGGCATGCATATTTAGCCGCCCGCGCGCGGAGATGAATAACCGCCACTGTCGCAGCTTGGAAGAGGCAGAGGACATTGCAGATCCGCCGCTCCTCCTCACTGAAGAGGACCACCGCCTCCATCGTCGACGAGCGGTGCTCGGCCTCACCTCGGAGCAGGACCAGCGTGCCGCGCAGGATTGGTACGCGATCCATCCCCGTGAAGCCTCGGAGGAGGCGGAACACTGGACGAGGCTGGCGGCCGAGAGCGCGGAGCGGCGACAGGAGCGTCATGAATGGCGGGAGGAGCGACGGGCGGCCAAGGCGATGGCGGAGGAGGAACTGGCGAGAGGCTCCGCCAACTGGCCCCTCGGTGACCCCCGCTGGATAGCGCTGGAGGATGACATCACCACCGACACCGAAGACGATTTCTCCGACGACGAGGAGGAGTAGTTTTTTATGTTCTAGGTTTGAGATGTTAAATTTGTTGAATGTTTTCAGTTTGCCGTGTCGCTGTATCTTAATTTTCAGTTGAGCTATGTACTTTAATTCGAGTTCAATCGTAATAAATTTTTATTCCCGCACATCCAGAGACAAAGAGAGAAAAAGAGAGAGAAAGGACTGTTGGGGTTCGGGGCAGAAAACACAAAATTTTCCTTGACCTACGATACCCAATCCCAAGACCTATGCTATGCTGATGCAAGTAACGGACAGAGATAGGTCACATACCAGTATGTAGTCCGTTAAGCGGGAAACGTTCCCGCATGAACGTGGTTGGTGTAGTCGTACCGGCAATCCCCGATGCCGCGCAGATCCACGATGACTCCTGTAGCCACCCGATCCTTGCAGACCGATGACGGGATTACGTCCCCGTCGGAACGTTGCTGATGAAGACCTCGCGATACGACCACAACGATGAAGTAGCACCACAAGTGTAGTGCCTCGCGGGATTATACACATACAGTATACCCGACGTCCCTCCGGGCTCCGAACTAGTAGAGCAGCGGAAAGAAGATGGATTCGGATCCCGATTCCAGCAGCACGACGGCGTGCATATAGTGGAGAAATCCCCAACCCAGAGCAGCCTCCAAACAAGGGGAGTCCACTCAAAGGAAGGAGAAAGGAGGGAGAGAGATGAGAAACTTTTCTCAAAAAATTCATGATTAAAAGGGCACCCCTACCCCTCCTTATATAGGCCAAGGAGGGGTGACACCCCCCCTCCCCTTCCGGGGTAGTACTAATCCCAAGGGGGGGGGTTATGGCGCACCAATAAGGGGGGTGGGCCCCCTCATGGCGCCATGGCCCATGGGGGAGGACTCCCTCTCCCCTTAATGGGCCCTATGAGGCCCATATGCCTTTTAATTCATTTTTAATTATATTTAATTATATTTTAATATTCAATTCAGATAATTAAATAATAAAACATATATTAAACATTATTAAATATATTTTGAACCTTTCAAAATACCCAGAACAACTTCCGGCCTTCATCGGAACAATTCCGGTCATCACCGGAACAATTCCGGTGTTCTCTCCAATTTCTCCAGTGATCCCGAATCAATCCTTACTGCGTCGAGTACCCTTAAGTGTAACACCCTACGGTCCGGGAAACAGCAGACATGATCGAGACAATTCTCATTGATCAATGACTAATCAATTGGACCTGGTTACAATCCTTGATAGCCCCTGCTCTTCCATCGAATGAACTTCAATCGCTGTTGGATCCGTTAACCGTGTGCCTGTTCCCTTTGTCCTATGGTACTTTGCTTGTCCGAGGTTTGATCATCGGTATCCACTATACCTAGTTCGTCCTCGTTCTCAAAAAACAAGTTTACTCGTTCCCGTGATATTACAACTCCGTGACCTAGTCACACGTTTGCAAACTTTATGATGCAATATCACCGAGTGGGCCCAGAGTACCTATCCGTACACGGATGGACAAATCCCGCATTGATCTATTTGCATACTCATCAACCATCTATTTCGGAATACCCAAAGTGCACCGTTATGGCCAGCATATTTCAGTCAGGCGGTGGGATACAAATCAAAGTCTCCTCATAGATGACAATTACGTATGATCATTACGGTCAAAGGATCTGGTCACTACGTTATAGTTATCGCAATGTCGAACTATGTGACTTGATCACATCGCAACACTTCTGGTGGGTGTATGTCCATCATATCATTATCCAATGATACGACTCCATTGTCAACAGACGCCATTGTCTCATGATCAGGAAACCTTGATCATCAATCGCCCAATGGACTAGTATACTAGGGTTAACTAGGGACCTGGTTGTTTGTATACCACACCTGTATTAATGTTTCCGCTTAATACAGTTCTAGCATAGTATCAAACGTATTATGAACTAATGGAATATGCTCGATAAAACATATTTTATTTGCCTCTAGGGCACATTCCCAACAGTCTCCCACTTGCACTAGAGTACAAATAAACTAGTTGCATTTTCTCTGGATCATAACTCCTTATTGATCATGCTTGCCCGTGGAAGAGGTTGTATCAACGGTCTGGGTACCATTCAGAACCGTATGTCCTTTTGCAAATCATAATGTCACCTAATTTGACATTCCTTCATTATCCACTATAATGATGAGGTATATATATTTGGCGGTGAAGTAAGACTTCGTTTGATGTGTCATAGCAATGACATCCGGTGGGTCACGCGGACTTTCCCATAGTCATGCACACTTGAAACTCACTCAATCAGAAGTCGAACTTCTTAAGCCATAATATAACTCCTGCTACTTCTAAAGCAGCCACATCAATGTAGATTCAATCCTTAGTGCATTGTATTAGTATGATATCTCAATTTTTCTAGGTTAGTGTCAAAACTTGAACCAGCATAACATTTATGGTCAAGTCCACTATCCTTTACAAATTTGAGATGTATCCTCAGTTCTCTTCAGACACTGAAGGATAAACTTAACTCTTTGTTCAATGATTTACTCATAAATCATATCACAACATGTTCTTACTACTAAGAACTTGGGTCACATTATGTCGAGTACAAAACTCTGGTTTTATATGAAAGAACCTATGACAAAGGCATAGAGGATCCAGCACATCCATTTCTTTCATTAACCATTAACCATTGTTTTTGTACTGAGATTAACTCAACACTTCTCTTGGATATACAAGTAAGGACCACTTCTTGACTTGTCCCATTCTGAACTCCTTCAGAATCTTATCCAGGAAAATATTACGACTCAATGTTATTAAACACATATCTATCTTAATAGATCTTCAATGCTTAATACTTATTCATCTTCATTTATGAAAGATTCAAATAATCATTAACACCAACTGCACCATTCATAATATGTTATCCATATATGAGAATGTTATCATGCTCCCACTCAAATATGTCATGCACATATTAAGTTATAGGATAACACTCATATTGCTCCCACTCAAATATGTCAGCCACATATAAGACAAGGATAACATCCACATGGCTCCCACTTAGATATGTCAGACACATATTAAGTTCAGGATACTAACCAGATGGCTCCTACTCAAATATGTCATTTACATATAAGGCTAGGATAATACTCCCATAGCTCCCACTCAAAATATGTCGTCTACATATATCAAGTTTCAGGAAACTATTCAGCTCCCACTCAGTTTCATGCAAATGCATGTTTCCTCGATATTTTGGTTAAGTCCAAAATCCTTTGATCATCCATCAAAATGAGAATTCAGTTTACGAGACACTAGTATCCATATGTTTTTCCAAAACCTTCTTGTTGTACCAATTACAACACTTCTTCAAATACAGGATTTGAGGAAGTCACGGTATTGATAACAATCCTGGATCAATCGTAGTGAATATCCCTTTGACTCAAGCATTGCTACACATTGTAGTCAACCCATTGAATTTGTCAGAAACAATCTTTGTGACAAACCAATCTTGACGTCCCTTTGATGTTCACATTTATTCCTCATAACTCTGAAGTTATTGTGAATATCAAGTAACCTCCTTACTTGATAAGATTCAAGCAATCTTAAATGTAACTCAAACATAGGATTTCATGACTCATAGTCATATCTCGTACTTAGGTTCACCATCGCTTCTTTGTAGTTCATAGGAATATCTTGTTCCATTAACATGACAAGTGAATCATGAATATCATTTTGCACCAGGGGCAAATATATATATTCTTGAATCCTACCTTTCTCAGTAAAAGCTCCCATCGGAAGATCATGATCATTATCATCAGTTTCTCCTCTTATTGTAGAGTTTTGCTTCCAGAACATATTCCGTTGCACTACTCTGACATTTGGAGGCAAGGTCAATTACCTTGGTTGAACTTTTACTTTTCTTCCATTACCACATTTATCAAGAACAATTCTTGACAAACACCAAACATAGCAATACAAGTTTTGCTCCTTTTGGTTCTAGTTGTGGAAGATGCATCCATAGCTGTCTAAGGATACACTACAAAGATAATTTATCTTACATAAATCAAGCTTCCTAGAAACCACAACACACCATGACATATATAGTGTTGGTTTCCACGAACTCAGATGGTTCCCTATGCTGAAGTGAGTGTTTGCATATTAAATTAATAACTCTAAACAGTAATAACGTAACTTGGTAAGAGATAACTTAGACCATACACTTTTCGATAGAATATGATCACAATGTTCAGGCACGTCAATCATATTGAAGTGTCTCAAGACATTGCAATTTGTGGAACAACTTTCACACAAGTCTTTATGCCCAAGACTAACTCAAAACCTTTGTCACTTTGATCAAATCGTAGAGACTTGTCTTTCTTGTTAATTTAATATCCATCTTTACTCTGAAATCCCTTTTGATCATATCAAATTATTTCAGACTCATGTTTCATTAGTGAATACAAATATTCATCTAAGTCCACATACGAAGTTCACGAAATAATGAAATTCACCACATGCTGACATACGATACATCACAATGTATGATATTCAACAATCAGTACATAATCTGTTTTACCAGAATGCGAGGTTTTAGTCATCTCACCTCAAGAGGCATGGTTTTTATGTGTCAAGAGATCAAGTATCTTAAGACATCATCATACCATTCATGACTTAAACTGTAGTGTCATTATTAAGCCTGGATATTTCTTGGCATTACAATATTTCTTATAAATGATTAAACAACTATCATCAATATAAGAATAACTCATTCATAATCGTAATGTGACCATAAGATATATATCATTCATAAAAGTAGAACAACTGACTTGTTTCTCACTAATATGAATAATTGTCTTCGCGAGATGCAAGACACACTAATAAAGTCCTCATTCAAACGATCATAAAATTTATTCATATATTAATCAATTGATAGATGTAGAGGGAGAGTGTTGTCGACCATCAACTATCTTGATTATCGTCAGCACACATTGTCACCTCATCCCTTCCAAGTCACTCTCAAGCAGTAAGTTCAAGCATCGAATACTTAATCAACCACAATTAGTGTTTCGTGGGAAAGACATTTATAACTCGTATATCAAATATACCTTCTCCGTCAATGACCATTCCTGCATTGGTTCTACTCTTAAAGTTCTTAACTTTAACCATGACCTCATGACAGGTGAACGATTCTCCTTCATGACATAGTCCAGACATGGTCTTTGTAACTGGGAGGAAGCAGATGCAACTCCCTAGTTATCGCAAAGTAACCAGTCATTCAGTAGTCCAAGTTATACACAAGGTGTTCCATGTATCTTATACATTTTCCAAGTGACTTTCTCAGCAGGTTGTTCCTTCCACCATAGTTGAAAGAAACCCCGTCCATATACTCATATTCCATTACTCTGATTTGTGACCTAGTGCTTTCAAGTTTCACCTAGCACGTCATACGTGTTGGTTAACATGCATTCACAATTCAGACTCATAGAATGAAGTATGGTGTATTGGACAGTCATTCATAAGTGACGGTGAGTGCGATACTCATCATCATCTTCCTTGAATACGGAGTTGTCAGGTGTATCTCCTAGCAGTTCTTCGTATTATGTTTAGCAAGTCATTACTAATTAGTATGTCTCTAATGGTGTTGGTACACATCAATGAAGTAAGACCCATTTACCTTAAGTTCTATCATACTAAAAGAGCCATAGTTCTAAACATTGGTATGACGTTATCTACAATGACATTTGCTAAGACATGAAGATTAAGTTCATAATATGGAGTTCATGTTTCAAAAACAATTCTGGAACTCCCACTCAGACAAACATCCCTCATAGTTTGTTCTAAGTGATTACACGATCCTTGAACACCATACCTCCCCCGATCGTCACGGCCATCAGTATGTTGTTCAAGGTAGGCCATCATGCCAATCACATCATCCATGTGACTCATGCTCGACCTTTCGGTCTCTTGTGTCCCGAGGCCATATCATATACATATGCCAGGCTCGCCACCACACCCTATGTGATTTGTTGCTGTGTCATGCAAGGCCATATCATATACATATGCCAGGCTTGCTACACCCACCTCATGTGAACGAAAAAATGTTTGACACACGTGTGACACGTGGTGCCTCCATAATGTAGAACTTTCCAGGTGGTGCTCACTAGGGTAAGGACACTATGTTGGTTTTAGTGAGGGATCATCCTATTATGCTACCGTCGTATATCTAACATATTAGCAAAACAGGATGCAACATAAATCATACATGCTATGATTCCTCCCGACATGCAAATTAAAGTTGAAAACGCCTTTCTACTTTATCTTTTGCAAGTTTTACGTGGCTTCTAGGGGTTTCGAGAAAAGAACCGTTTCTATCCTACGAAAACAAGCCACAACACCAATCCCGCAATTGTCTCTATTACACCCCTGTCGGGGCCCTCCGTTGCAAACATCTTCGCATCACTAATGCAGAGAGACAGACACCCCCCCAGCCACTTTATATGGTACAAGCCGTATGTCAAGCGTGGAACCAGTCTCGCGTAAACGCGTAAGGTCGGTCGGGGGCCGCTTCATCAAACATTGCCGCAATGCTAAATGAGCACACGTGAGAGGGTAAAAATTGAGAATTTATGCCCACATACTAGATGTGTTCTATCCGTACAATACATCTACGCATAGCCTTGCTCATGATACCACTGTTGGGGTTCGGGGCAGAAAACACAAATTTTTCCTTGACCTACGATACCCAATCCCAAGACCTATGCTATGCTGATGCAAGTAACGGACAAAGATAGGTCACATACCAGTATGTAGTCCGTTAAGCGGGAAACGTTCCCGCATGAACGTGGTTGGTGTAGTCGTACCGGCAATCCCCGATGCCGCGCAGATCCACGATGACTCCTGTAGCCACCCGATCCTTGCAGACCGATGACGGGATTACGTCCCCGTCGGAACGTTGCTGATGAAGACCTCGCGATACGACCACGGCGATGAAGTAGCACCACAAGTGTAGTGCCTCGCGGGATTATACACATACAGTATACCCGACGTCCCTCCGGGCTCCGAACCAGTAGAGCAGCGGAAAGAAGATGGATTCGGATCCCGATTCCAGCAGCACGACGGCGTGCGTATAGTGGAGAAATCCCCAACCCAGAGCAGCCTCCAAACAAGGGGAGTCCACTCAAAGGAAGGAGAAAGGAGGGAGAGAGATGAGAAACTTTTCTCAAAAAATTCATGATTAAAAGGGCACCCCTACCCCTCCTTATATAGGCCAAGGAGGGGTGACACCCCCCTCCCCTTCCGGGGTGGGACTAATCCAAAGGGGGCGGTTATGGCGCACCAATAAGGGGGGTGGGCCCCCTCATGGCGCCATGGCCCATGGGGGAGGACTCCCTCTCCCCTTAATGGGCCCTATGAGGCCCATATGCCTTTTAATTCATTTTTAATTATATTTAATTATATTTTAATATTTAATTCAGATAATTAAATAATAAAACATATATTAAACATTATTAAATATATTTTGAACCTTTCAAAATACCCAGAACAACTTCCGGCCTTCATCGGAACTATTCCGGTCATCACCGGAACAATTCCGGTGTTCTCTCCAATTTCTCCTGTGATCCCGAATCAATCCTTACTGCGTCGAGTACCCTTAAGTGTAACACCCTACGGTCCGGGAAACAGCAGACATGATCGAGACAATTCTCATTGATCAATGACTAATCAATTGGACCTGGTTACAATCCTTGATAGCCCCTGCGCTTCCATCGAATGAACTTCAATCGCTGTTGGATCCGTTAACCGTGTGCCTGTTCCCTTTGTCCTATGGTACTTTGCTTGTCCGAGGTTTGATCATCGGTATCCACTATACCTAGTTCGTCCTCGTTCTCAACAAACAAGTTTACTCGTTCCCGTGATATTACAACTCCGTGACCTAGTCACACGTTTGCAAACTTTATGATGCAATATCATCGAGTGGGCCCAGAGTACCTATCCGTCACACGGATGGACAAATCCCTCTTTGATCTATTTGCATACTCATCAACCATCTATTTCGGAATACCCAAAGTGCACCGTTATGGCCAGCATATTTCAGTCAGGCGGTGGGATACAAATCAAAGTCTCCTCATAGATGACAATTACGTATGATCATTACGGTCAAAGGATCTGGTCACTACGTTATAGTTATCGCAATGTCGAACTATGTGACTTGATCACATCGCAACACTTCTGGTGGGTGTATGTCCATCATATCATTATCCAATGATACGACTCCATTGTCAACAGACGCCATTGTCTCATGATCAGGAAACCTTGATCATCAATCGCCCAATGGACTAGTATACTAGGGTTAACTAGGGACCTGGTTGTTTGTATACCACACCTGTATTAATGTTTCCGCTTAATACAGTTCTAGCATAGTATCAAACGTATTATGAACTAATGGAATATGCTCGATAAAACATATTTTATTTGCCTCTAGGGCACATTCCCAACAAGGACAAGGGGCAGGGGTGAAAAAAGTGCATGTGCACAAGTGTTGGAGAAAAAGAAATACAAAAGAAATACAAAAAAAGAGAAAGAAAAGAGAAAGAAATAGAAAAGAAAAAGAGAAAGAAACAGAAAATAAAAGAAAAATAAATAGAAAAAAGAAAGAAACAGAAAAAAAAGAAATGGAAAGAGAAAAAAAAGAAATAGAAAAGAGAAAGAAACAGAAAAAAAAGAAATAGAAATAGAAAAGAGAAATAAATAGAAAAAGAAACAGAAAAGAAAAGAAAAAGAAAAAGAGAAAGAAACAGAAAAAAAGAAATAGAAATAGAAAAATAAAGAAATAGAAAACAGAAAGAAATAGAAAAAGAAACAGAAAAGAAAAGAAAAGAAAAAGAGAAAGAAAAAAAAAGAAATAGAAAAGAAAAAGAAAAAGGGCCTTTCGTACCGGTTCGTGTTAGGAACCGGTACGAAAGGTTTTCGGCCAGGTGGGGTGGCGCCAGGGCTGGACCTTTTGTACCGGTTCGCCGCTACAACCGGTACGAAAGACCTTTGGTACCGGTTTGGCGTTGGAACCGGTACCAAAGGTCCTTTCCCTCCCCAAATAACCCCGCGCGAGCCAATTTCTTCTCACATTCTTCCCCAATTCTCACACTGCGCGCGCTGCCCCCCCCCCCCCCCCCGAGGAGAAGCTCGCCGTCGCCGCCTCACTCCCGTGGACGCCCGTCGCCGTGCCGGCGAGCTAGCGCAAGCTCACCGCCGCCGCCCTCCCTCCCGTGGACGCCCGTCGCCGTGCCGGAGAGCATCCCCGCCTCCCTAGCCCCTGTTCCCGCCGCCGCCCTAGGTTGCGCGTTGCTCGGCTCGGCGGCGGCCTTCGGCTCCTGCTGCTGCTGCTGCTGCTTGGGCTCCTCCGGCCATGGCTACTGCTGCTGCAATAAGCTCGAAATTAAATATCATAGCCCTGGATTTGGTTGTAGTAGAAGTATCATAGATTCATCTCGGCGCGCATATGTGGTTATACCCCATTTGTGGGTGTCAACACCAATCATCCTGATTCCTATATACTAACATGAGAGAATTTCTGCGAGCTACCATAGAGTAATACCACGAAGAAGGTATTTTCAAGAGATGTCATTGTAATGCTTAGTCATAGGAGTTACTTAGAGCATGTTTGTTTTGTAAAAAAATTGAAATTTAAAAATGTTAAAATAAAATTCATAGGAAAAAAGGAACAAGTGTTACATAAATTATATATTCTTTATTTATTATTTATCAATAAGTAATACATTTCATAAGTCAAAATAATAATATTCATCTCTGAATTTATTCCAAGGATTAAACAGATTAAAAAAATGGTATAAATCAATTTAATCCCTTAGAAATTGGCAAATAAATATATTTCCTTTAAGCCCAATTAAATTATGAACCTTTTTTGTAGTTCAAAAAAGAATTTAGAGCATGTTTGTTTTGTAAAAAAATTGAAATTTAAAAATGTTAAAATAAAATTCATAGGAAAAAAGGAACAAGTGTTACATAAATTATATATTCTTTATTTATTATTTCCTTTAATCCCAATTAAAGTATGAACCATTGTTTCATTTCAAAAAAGAATTTGGAGTATATTTGTTTTTAAAACAAATTAAAAATTGAAAAATTAAAAGAAAATTGAACGGCAAAAATACCCCATAGCCCAACTAGCCTAATACCGACACAATCCAATGGACACGCGGCGATCCAAACTCTCGAAAAAAATGGGCACGCGGATCGATTTTTTAGACAAATACGATTACGAAACACCGTTGAATGACTTGATGAATGAATTAATTGTTTTCTTAATTTTGTAGTGACATTGAGCTATGGAGGACGACACCTTCGTCCGAAATGAGGATCAAGAAGAAGCCGTGCAGAGAATGATATTTGAGAGTGTCCATGGGCCGGAACCCGATGGAGATGACTTTGAGCTCACACAATTTCTGAACGATGTCGGTGAGGGATTTGAGTCTGAAGAGATTAGAAGAGAGAATGAAGTGTCCATAACAAACTCTGGCGAGGTGTATATTTATGTATCAAGTCTATGTTCATCAGTAGATGCATTCATTTATTTGTGTTGCACTTATTAACGAATCATTTTTCTTTTAGCCTTCTGGATCATCGAGCAAGTCTGTTAAAACAAAACGAGGCCCGACGCAATTGCTAAAGGGCGAGGGTAGGTTAGCCCTCATCGCATTTAATGATAACGGTGAACCGGTGCATCCGAAAGAGCACTGCCGCAAATTTATAAATCAAGCTGGAGTTCTTGTTAGGGACCATGTACCGATCAGCATTCAAGAGTGGCATAAACCGAAGAACGCGGGGACTGAAGCTAGTTATGTCAACGACGCATTGAAAATTTTTCTTTTCGACAATCTACTGACACGCTTCAGCCTACCGGAAGACATGACGGAAGGCCAGAAGAAGAAACTCAAGGAATGGACTCTCAAGAAGATGGCCATGCTATTCCAGACATGGAAGAAAAAATTATGGGAGAAATATAAGCATGAAGATCTAGTATTCAATGATAATCTAGTGAAGATAAAAGATCACTGACCCGCATTTAAGAGGTATAAGCAATCGTCTACTCATGTGTCCCGATCGGTCACAAATAAGAAAAATGCTTCAAAGAAGGAATTTTTCCATCATTTGGGGTCAGGTGGCTACAAGACTGCCATTCCGAAGTGGAGAGCGTTTGAAGATAAACTGATGGATGCAGGAATCACTCCACAGACATGGGACTGGCCCGACCAGTCCAGGCTCTGGTTGTTCGTGCATGGGGTAGGGTTGGACCCAATGACAGGGAAGATCGTTGCGCAGGGAAAATGGAAGAGCAAAATTGAAGCAGTCACGAAGAAGCTTATAGATGCAATTGAAAAGGTCAGAAAGGGAGAGTACATTCCCGATAGAGAGAATGACGAGCTGACACTCGCTTTGGGCAATCCTGAACACGTTGGACGGGTTCGAGCTCGCCCAGGTCTCAACAAGAAGGAAGCGTGGCCGGAGTGCGCTGACACTTATAGAAGCCATTCGCGAAAGAAGAAGAAGGAGTCAGACAGGTTAACGAAATTGTTAAATAGGGTGGAGGCGCTTGAGAAAAATCAGAGGGAACCTCATGATCCTCATGTCGATGCCGCCCAATCTCAGCGAAGAAGCAGTGTGGGTTCCTCGCATCTTGACGGATGTGGAGGAAGCTACCCCGTGGATTATGTCACGGAGAAGACAGATTGCGAGCTACATATGTTATGGGAATCGTTCATCAAGGAAGATCAGTCCCATGAATGGAAACCGAAGCTGACATGGCGTTTGAACAAAGTAAGTAGTACTACCTAGGTCCACACACCTTTATCATACTTGATTATTGTTTAATTGAATTATATTCTTGTACAGAAATCCCCGCAACAACCACAGGGGACTAATCTATGTGGATACTACGTTTGCGAGAACATCCATAAAATTGTCAGCGAGAGAACAAATAATGAAATGAATAAAGAGGTACGAAAACAATATTCACAAATTTATTTTGTTATCATATATAAGTTGTGCTTAGTTTCAGTAATAATTGTTTGATTGTGATTTGATATATATATACACACACACATAGCTCATGTATTCATTTGTATCTCATTCTTTTACAGTTGGCAAGAAAGCGGGACAAGATCTCAATCGAGGAACGCTTCAAAGCAATTGGCGATGAATTGGCGGGATTTTTCCTTCGGGACGTCATACCGTCATTCGGAGAGTTCCACTATGAATGATGTACATGTAACATATAGTTTGACTCGGAGATCGAGTACCACTATGCTACATGTAATAGATAGTATGCCTCGGAGAGTACCACTACTATATATGCATGAAGATCAATCTTCATGCATACGTATACTACTTAATTTGCGATCTTATGCAATTACATGTGTTATATTATATGCACCAAGTTGCTATGCATCACCTTTTATCTTCATGTATTACCTAAACCCAAACGCGTAGCAGGCGCATCGACGCGATATGAAACGGTCCGATACCCCTAAACCCCTCCCTAAGCATTGACGCGATATCCGATACCCCTAAACCCCTAAAAACCCAAAACCCTGAATTAACCTTTGGTACCGGTTCGTATTGCAAACCGGTACCAAAGCTCCTTTGGCCTGCGCACTCCTGGACGCCCACGTGGAGGCCCCTTTAATACCGGTTCGCAAGGAACCGGTACCAAAGGCGGGGGGGCTTTAGTACTGGGCCTTTAGTACCGGTACAAAAGGCCCTCCCGAACCGGTACTGATGAGCGATTTTCTACTAGTGGATCAAAAACACTTAGGGCGCATAAACTTCCTTGTTGATCGATACTGCAATGGCTAAACATCTCGTTAGCATCCTCCTCGGGGTGCTCGCCATGGCCGTCTCCATGCACGCCGTCCACGCTGCCCCCGTGGAGCCGGCTATGCAGTTCGTCGACGAATGGTACACAGCCTTCAAGAACAAGTGGGTAGAAGACCCAATCGAGGTGATCATGAAGATGAAGGATGCCGTGGATATTGGGCAGAACCTGCGTGATGCCCTTGGGTCAGGATCATCCGATGGAGGAGCCGGCGGCGGCACGGCTACGGCGCCATCGACCCACCACATGGCGAGGAGGGGCGGTGATCTAAGAAGGAGTGGTGTACAGGGCTAGGACGCCCAACACATCACATCCAATGGATCCCGCAACCTCGCCGCCCGTCGAAGTCACGGGACAACATTTTCCAGCGCCGCTTGCTGCAGAGCCGACGCCGACTACCTAGTCTGGGACCGTCGTCCCGGCATCCATCCACCATGTGCATCAAGTTTATAGAATAAGCTATGCACATTTAAATTAGTGAATATTGAAAATGTAAAACTGCACTTAATGATGAATCTAACTATACAAGTTTTGAATTTTGAATGTTGTTACATTTTCCCATAATTTTGGTTAAATGTACATTTGTTTGACTTTTTAAAAATAAAATGGGATTGACTAGGACTCATCTAGATGTGACATAATTATGTCACATCTAGCCGACGTCACCCAGTCTAACCCCGCACTTGATCCCATCCTCAATCCTGCGCGCTCCATCTCGAGTACCTCCCTCCCGTTCGAATAGTTTTTTGTTTGTTTGATTGATTCATGCGTGCCCAAAGCCACCTGAAAAAATGTCTCATGTGTGAACGAATGTGTACGCACTGTATTCAGTTAGTTTTTTTTCGCGGGGTGAAAACACTTGTATTACTCAATCACAGCAGGATTACAGTCAGAGATGGCTAGCTCAAGAACAGTCGGAGGCCCGGCACCAATCCAGGTCATAGTACTACCTTCTATCCTAGCAAAACTAGCAAGACTATCACTAACCCTATTTTGAGTACGATTGATATGAGTAATACAAGAATCACGGAGCGAAAGATTCAACTTAATCTCTCTAACAAGATAAGCATACACAGATCTATCAATATCGTGGCTTTGGATCATTTTAAACACCGAGTAGGAATCCACTTCTGCAATGATGGGAAGATCACTTCTCTGGACCGCTAAAGACAAGCCTTCCATAAGAGCAAGCAGCTCAGCTTCGGCGGCGTCCCTGCAATGTTGAAGTACTCTGCAAGAGGATAAAATAATCTTTCCATCAGAGTCTCTCAGCACCATTCCTCCGCTGGCGCCTTCGTCAGTATAGGATCCATCTGTGTTTAGCTTCACAAACCCAGGAGGGGGTTTGGTCCATTGGATAACAAGCATTCCTACAGTGGGGCTGCTGTCTAGCATGTGATCATAACATATACTCCCCTTACCCTTCCTCGGATCGGCTGTAGGGTTAGAGTTCATACCCAACAGAGAGTAAAGGTAACTAGACAGGAAAACCTTCGAAGCATCAACAGGCGGCGGCGGTTTGGAGTGGACAATTTCGTTTAGTTGATGCCTACGATTTAACGTCCTAGGTGTGGCCACATTTTTATATGCCCGCATCAGTCAGTTAGTTTAGCTAGCTTTGATAAAAAAAATGTAACTAACTCAGCTTTTGCTTTAGTAAGATACATGCATGCACTTTGTGCACCGTTGTCACAAACTCACAATGTATGAACGATGAACTGATGAAGAGTCATGTTTTAACTGAGCTAGGTGTAAGCCGAGGGTGGACTTGAAAACTTAGACATGTACGGACATGCAGTTGCACCCGGTTCTATAGACCTACAGTTGCATGCGGTTTTATGGACATGCAGTTGCGGTGATCTATGGACATGCAATTGCATCCGGTTTTATAGACATGTAGTTGCACCCGGTTCTATAGACATGCAGTTGCATCAAGGTCTATAGACATGCAGTTGCATCCGGGTCTATGGACATGCAGTTGCGATCGGTTCTATGGACATGCAGTTGCAGTCGGTTCTATAGACATGCAGTTGCGGTCGGTTCTATGGACATGCAGTTGCGGTCGGTTCTATAGACATGCAGTTGCACCCGGGTCTATGGACATGCAGTTGCAGTCGGTTCTATAGACATGCAGTTGCGGTCGGTTCTATGAACATGCAGTTTCACCCGGGTCTATGGACATGCAGTTGCACCCGGGTCTATAGACATACAGTTGCGGTCGGTTCTATTGACATACAGTTGCACCCGGGTCTATGGACATGCAGTTGCACCCGAGTCTATGGACATGCAGTTGCACATGGGTCTATAGAAATGCAGTTGCGGTCGGTTCTATGGACATGCAGTTGCGATCGATTCTATGAACATGCAGTTGCGGTCTGGTCTATGGACATGCAGTTGCACTGGGTCTATAGATATGCAGTTACAGTCGGTTCTATGAATAACATTATTGAAAAATACAAAATAAAATAAAAAACTCAGTTGCGGGTTAACGGTCGACTTGCAATTTGGGTGGAAAAATAAAAGGTAACCGCCCAATTGCGGGTCTAGTTGTAATTGGGACAAAAATATGCCTAGCCTTGCATGTCAAGGATGAAATTGGGACAAAAATATGCATAGTTGTAATTGGACGGTGTTGTTCGCCCGTGAGCCGTCCTCCTTTTATCCGCGACCGCGTCCATCCAAGCTTTTTTGATTGAGTTTACACACAATGGGGTACGTTTTGATTCGATGGGCGACCCCGGCTAGTGTCATATCAAAATGAAATGTTCGATAGGAGGAGCCAGTAAAAATATGCAGTGGATGTTATTTTTTGTTTGCGAATAAATGTGCAGTGGATGTTTACCGTGGGCAGCGGTGGATGTTCATCAGCAGCGAGGCGAGCAAACCCTGTTGCTGACAAATGTTGTCTGCGTGCGGTGCTTTCACCTGTACAAACTGTTGGAAGTGAGTGACATGATCAGGCTTGTACAGTAAAAACTTTGAGCGTGAATTGTTGATAGGAATTTGAGCTAAGGGTGATATGCATGATCACCCATGCGCGTGTTACCGACTTACTACATCCTGCACGCGACTTTTCGTCGGCAAGAAGAAGTGTTGGAAGTGACATTGTTTCATCTGATATGATCTGATATGGCACTAGCGTGTGTGTTCGTGCTGGCACAGTTAAATTTTGAGCGGGCCTGAATTATTGGCGCTGCTGTGGAGGAGAGACGCGACGCCAATTGAGCCTGCCTGTGCCTAGGGCGCTTTTTTTTGAACACAGTACAGTATACACTCATCACTATGAACGCATACACGCACACCCTACCCTATGAGCATCTTCGCAATACCGAGCCGGCACAACATCTTGAGATTAACGAAGTCTTCACCTCGTCTTCGACGGAAACGTCTCCTCCCACTAAAAGCATATTACCGAAAAGCCTGAAATATATTTTGAAAAATGCGAGCACCAATAGAATTTGTACTCTGGTGGGCTAGGGCGTGGAAGTCCAAGACACTCAACAACCAGACCACCAATGCCCATGCAGGGTGTGTGTCCTACAACTACAGTACGTACATTATTGCCACAC
Organism: Bromus sterilis; assembly: GCA_950022295.1. Classification (NCBI taxonomy): domain Eukaryota; kingdom Viridiplantae; phylum Streptophyta; class Magnoliopsida; order Poales; family Poaceae; genus Bromus; species Bromus sterilis. The sequence goes on from OX465595.1 coordinate 439,463,769, forward strand.
ATACGTATATTGGAGTAGGAGTAGTATCGTCTATATATAGGATGCATCGATCAGAAACACTTACGGCGCATAAACTTCCTTGTTGATCGATACTGCAATGGCTAAACATCTCGTTAGCATCCTCCTCGCGGTGCTCGCCGTGGCCGTCTCCATGCACTTTGGTGAATAACCTCCCATTCACCCATCGATTGTGAATGTAGTTTATTTTTTCTATAAAATTGGTCAAACTTTGTTAAATTTGACTTTGGTCAAATTTTATATGCAGAGTAAAAAGAAACGGAGGAAGTACAAACTATGATACTCCTATTGCAAGAGGTCTTATATATGTTCGAAAGATTGGTTGAAGCGAAGCTCGTTCTCAGGACGTTGGTTTGACGTGGTCTGGTCAATCAACAGATATAAATGAGATCCCTCCTTATCTCACAGGTCGATCTGATTATTTGGTGTGGTGGGGTCTTTTTTTCAGATAATATATATTCTGCCATTCCCATTCATGATCGGATGATCGGTAACAGTTGATCGGCTCCATCCAAGCAATTATACAACGTATATGTAGGTATGGTACTCCATCCGTGTTCCTCTAGAGCTGTGCCACGCACCTACTCTTTGAAAAGTGTGATCAACCACACGCTCATCAATGAAAGGCCTAGCTACAATTTGAGACCTCAAGTCGGACGAGTTTGACCATGATCGATCAATGGCTCCTCATGCCCGTGTATGTTCAATCAATCGAGCTACTGTTTCACGGGGCCGGTGCACCATGCATGGGCGCGCTCCCCACACAGTCCCCACGAGCTACTGCATCATGCATGCATGCATGCGCCCCACGCAGTGCCTGAACTGTATTTTTTGTTCCCACATCAAATGTCGATAGTTGCAAGAGATAAACAAGGAGTATATATTCAGATACTCCTTCGACCCATATTGATAGACACACACTTAGTACAACTCTAGTATAAAATTGTATTAAGTGTGTGTCCATTAATATGGACCGGGGGTAGTACTATTATTTTTACGAATTGAAGAGTATTCCGATCGATTTGCAGAAACAAACCTGCATCATACGGGAACTACCGTGATCAGGATCAAATTAGTTAACCATTGTGCACGCGCCTTTGTGCTCTGCATTAGAAATTATATATGCCGCATTACCAATGTTAAATACAGTACAAGAGCAAAAATCTTCAGAACCTAAACAGAGGATGAGGCATCATAAAATAAATAAATAAATAGAAAACGAGATATGATCATACTACCAAAATCAACCCTCTAATAATCGGTTAGATAGATTTCATGAGAATCCTCATGCGTCTTTGGTTGATTAGAAGATTTCTGGGTGGAAGTTCCCCGGCAAGGAGGCCTGCCAGCCTGCATTCCTAAGGTGCATGAATAACGCATACTTGTCTGCCTCGAGTCGCTTAACCCGCTTCTGATACTGAATGACCTGCCTTTGGAGCTCACTGCCCTTCTTCTCGCTCTCTAGGTGCCGTCGATGTTGAATCGCCACCGCCTTCTTCAGAATAGTGTTCTGCTGCAGGGTGATTTTCAGCTCCCGGTCCTTATCGCCTTGCACGGCGCGAGAGCAGACGGTGCTTCCGAAGGCCTCGAGGATCTTGGCAGCACGGAAACGGGCGTCGTCCAGGGAGGTGGCGCTCGTCATCTCACTCACCAGGACCTCCACCCATTCACCCATCGATTGTTTCACATGGTCGTTCTCCGTAACTACAAGCTGTGCCGGGACATTGTAGCGAGTTGATGGGATGCGACGACGTCCGGATGAGCATTGTCTCGTGGTGGACAATCTAGGCCCAGCTGCTGCATGGCCTCAAGCACCGCCTGGTAGTCTCCGATGTCCATGGCGATCGATCGGCTGGGAGTTCCCTTTTCGGGAAAGTTTGATTATACTATTGATTTTAGCTATTAGCAGAAGCTAGCTATGATTCGCCTGGACTGCGTGTGATGTGTATATGAATACATAGCTAACCTTTTTTTGCGGAAAATTTAAAAAGTTTATTCAGACAAAAGCATTCCTAGGACAATCAGCCAATAGACTGGTCACTAGGAAGCTAGGTGTTCCATCAACCCAGCTATCGGTCACATTTAGGGTGCAAGCACGCTTAGCACACAAATGCGCCGGAAAGTTTGCCGATCTCATAACATGCTGAATATCAAAAGATATAAAATTACTAGCTAACTCTCCAATTTCAACTAAGATAGGAGCCACAACTGAACGACTGTTGTGGCGAGTTTTCCAGAGATTTACCATCTCTAGGCAGTCAACCTCCATGATCACATGAGTAAAACCACGCAGCCTCGCAAACCGTACTCCGTCATATCCGTACAGAACGCATTACAGCCGTCGGGAGACCTTGGCTGGGCCAGCCCACGTAACGAACGCGCTTAGTAGTAGTAGTGCGAGAGCTCGCTACAGCGAAAATGCTATACACACGGACATTTACAAAGCTTTACGGGGACCTTCCCCTAATACTTTTGTCGGGGGATTGGTACCCGGGTAGGCTAACCCAAGCGGAAGCAAGCTTTCAAGACAAGGATGGACCGATTGGGCTGCAGCTAGGCCGAGCTGGGCAGAGGTACGGCCGATTGCTCCATGGCAATCGACCATACCAAGTGCCAACAGTCGGCCCAGGCGCAATCGGTCCACCCTTCCTTTCACTGAAGACGATCGTCCGATTGGTCCGCTGCTGGACCGAGGTTGATTCCTAGAAGGCCGATTGCCCAAAGCAATCGACCTCACCAAGGAACCACCAGTCGGTCCAGGCGCAATCGGAGCTGCCTGACACCCAGTCGGGGGTATGATTACGAGGTCATAAATACCATATCCCGAGATATCTGGGTGGCAGGAAGGCCAAGTCACATCGAGGATTTCCTGAAGATACGGTGTCGACCTCTCCGCCGATTCCGCGGACAGGCCGACAAGACCGCACCCCCTAGCTCCACTGTTCATCACTAGACTCTACGAGGTAGCAGCATGGGCCGCCGCTCGTAGGCTCCGGATCACCCGGATAGGAGCAGTCGGTGGGCCCAGGCCGATTAGAGGATGACAGCTGGGCCCTTTCGGCATTGAAGTTACCATAGTACCCTGGACTCACACTATAAGAGCCAGGGTACCCCTCCTGCGCGAGGGACGCCACACCTGAGAATCTCATTTACTCACTCTCGTTCCAGTTCATTCACTGCTCGTAGTTACTCCTCAGGGAAGCAGGAGAGGACCTTGCCCACGGCGGCGGTGTACTCCTTCCCCTGAGAAGGTAGAAGAGCAATTATTGTAGCCACCTCATTGATATACAAGAGACAGGCAGGAGTAGGGGTGTTATCTCTCCGGAGAGCCCCGAACCTGGGTACATCGTGGTGTCTTCACCGTGCTTGTGCCCAACCCGATTCCGGCACCATCGACATTTCTCTCCCTCGCGTCTTCCCCTCACTTTAGCCATCCCCATGGCATCTGCCGTCACTTATCGACGACAGTTGGCGCCCACCGTGGGGCAGACCGAGGCCTCGACTGGAGTCAAGATCCGGACGGGATCATCCTCTGCATCGGGCGGTAGCCACGCCTCTGGCCTGATTCTAAGGCGTGGGGCAATCGATTATGTAGTGGACTACTCGGCGCGGTACAAGGAAGGAGCTCCCTTGCCGCCCGGGGTGTCGCTGCAGGTAGGAAGTCACCGTCTCTTCATTGGTAGCTTCCCTGAGGCATATCCAAGGGACATCCGTGTCTTCTCATGTGCTACAGACCCTCTCCTGACCAGGGGCTGCGCCGCAGCGCCTGGCCAAGGGAAGGGCCGACTGCACGCCGCTGTCATGATGGCGGGAGCGTCCTCCTCGACCAATCGGGACCCGGCAAGCACAGCAAGAAAGGCCAAGGAGGTGGCTGATGCGGCAGAGCGAATCGGCACCAGCGCGTTGCGGGATGTGTTGTACACACCCGTGAACAGGAATGGTGATCCGGAGCAGGTGCATACCGAGCTGGAAACAGCACGGCTTGCTCTGGCTCGCAGGGCTGAGCAAGTGCTAGCTGAAGAGCGTCGGCTGGGAGCTATCACTCGAGAGTACAATGCAGCACATGCAGGACCGCGCCGGCCGATTGAGCCCGCAGTCCTGGAAGACCTGAGAAGCCGAGGCAGAGCAGTCAACCAACAGTTGTCTGGGGCGGAGCAACCGGAGCGTCCGAGAAGGCCAGCGCAACCGGAGCAACTGGCGCAGTCGGCATTCATCCAAAGGCCAGCATATAGCACACCAGACAAGAATCTGAGAGCAGCTGAGCAGATAGCGCTTGAGCTGGAAGAGTTGGAGGGAGATGAGCGGCGTGAACAGTCGCGCCGAATGCGTGAACTGATAGCGGCCGCGAAGGAGCAGAGGATCGTAGCAATGGGAAACCAACATGCTGAGCCAGAGGCATCAAGAGGGACAATGAGGCCAAATGCGGGAGCTAGCCAGCGGCCGAATGCATCGCGCCAGAACAGGCACCAACCCGCGCCATCTCGGCATGACAGCAAAGTCAGAAGCAATCGCCCAGCAGCAAGCAGAAGAGTGGAAAAGCCAGCTGTTAACAGCAGGCGCCATGACATGCCGCAGCAATCGGCACCGAGACCAGCAATCAGCACCCGACTTGGCCCTCGCCAAATCGGTCAGAATGACGCAAGGCATCGCATTGAGCTCCTGGAGAAGGAGGCTCAGGAAGATGAAGAAGGAGAAGCTGGCCCAGCATGTTTCGGTCATCGCATTCGGACAGAGAAGTTCCCCAAAGGCTTTACATTGCCGAGAGATACTCCCAAGTACAATGGCTCGGTGAAGCCTGAAGACTGGCTGTCCGATTACCTGACGGCAGTTCGCATTGCGGGAGGCAATTGGCGTGTAGCAGTTCGCTATGCACCTCTCATGCTGCAGGGTTCAGCTCGGACGTGGTTGAATAGTTTACCCAAGGACAGTGTGAATTGCTGGGAGGACTTCATGACTGCATTCATCCACAACTTCACAAGCACATATGAAAGGCCCAATCTCCCTCGGCAGCTAGCTCTGTGCGTGCAAGGCAAAGACGAGCCCCTCCGAGATTACCTATCTCGGTGGATCAAGCTGAAGAATTCATGCGAAGGAGTCCATGAGATCCAGGCCATTCAGTACTTCACTGATGGATGCTTGGCCGATTCAATGCTGAAGCACAAGCTGCTCCGCAAAGAATTCACGTCGCTCGCCGAGCTCATGAAGGTGGCAAATGCATTCGCTATGTCCGATTCTGCGATGCGCCCTATCCAACTCGGAGTTGGAGGTGTGATCCAGTCACCAGGGGCTCCGCAGTCGGACACAGGAAACCAAGGCCTCAGTCGGAAGGAGAGAAGAGATAACAACCGCAACAACAACAACAACAACAACAACCAGCAGAACAACGGCAAGCGTAAGGACGAGCAACCGGATACCCAGTATGGCAGTCGGCAGGTGGCCGCTGTCCAGAATGAGGAAGACCCAGCGGCTGCAAGAGGCAGTCGGAAGATGAGACCAAATGTGAGACCCCCAGGGCAGATGAATCCCAAGTACACGTTCGAGGACATGTTAGACGCACCATGCAAGTTGCACAGTACGCCTGGGAGGCCATCTGCGCACACCACTCGGCAGTGTGATTTTGTGAGAAGGATAGCAAAGGGAGAAGCTTTACCCCCACCACCACCACCACCACCACCACCACAGAACAGAGGACCACCTCAGCAGCAGAACCAGTACCCGCAGCAGGATGCAGCTTACATGATCTTCACCAGTGAGTCCATAGATAAGGGCAGTCGGAGAGCCCGAGCCCAGGAAGTTAATGCAACAATGCCGCCGATTCCCCAATTCATGCACTGGTCAGAGTGTCCGATATCCTGGGACAGAGCAGATCACCCCACCATTTTGCCGAATCCAGGCAACTATCCGCTGGTGGTGGATGCTCTGGTCGCAGGACCAAAGTTTTCATGCAAATTTTCAAGAGTGCTAGTTGATGGGGGAAGCACAATCAACGTCCTGTACCGAGATACGATGCTCAAGCTAGGACTTACAGAGAGGGATTTGGAGCGCAGTCGGACGACGTTCCACGGGATTGTCCCTGGGTTGTCTTGCACCCCCATGGTTCGCATTCGGCTGGATGTCATCTTTGGCACGGAGGAAAATTTCAGGAGAGAGCCGATTTGGTTTGAGGTGGCCGACCTCAGCAGTCCGTACCATGCTTTGTTGGGATTACCAGCATTCGCCAAGTTCATGATCAATGCACAGCAGACGTACCTGAAGATGAAGATCCCGGGGCCAAACGGCGTCATCACAGTCACCGGAGACTTCAGGAAGTCCCTCGAGTGCACATCTGCTGGCAGCAGTTTGGCTGAGTCCTTAGTGGTGGAGACAGAGAAGCGTCAGCTCGGCAAGGTGATTGCAATGGCGCAAGCACAGAGCAAGAATCCACTGCCGGTTGGCCCAGCAAAGAGAGCAGACGAGGAATCGGCTTTTCAGTCGGCCAAGGACAGCAAGAAAATCGCTCTAGATCCCTCCGACTCAACCAAGTTTGTTGTAGTCGGAGCTGGACTTAGCGACAAATAGGAAAGCGAGCTCGTCGAGTTTCTCCGTGAGAATCGGGACATCTTTGCATGGTCTCCAAAGGACATGCCTGGTGTTCCGAGAGAACTCGCCGAGCACAAGCTGCACATTCGGCCAGGCTCGAAGCCGGTCAAGCAACCCCTGAGACGTTTTTCTGAGGACAAGAGAAGAGCAATCGGCGAAGAGATTGCAAAGTTACAAGCTGCAGGTTTCATCATGGAAGTGTTTTACCCCGAGTGGCTGGCCAATCCAGTCCTCGTCATGAAGAAGAACAAGACTTGGCGTATGTGTATAGATTATACGTGCTTGAACAAGGCATGCCCGAAAGATCCGTTTGCTCTGCCCCGTATCGACCAAGTGGTTGATTCTACGGCCGGCTGCGAGCTGTTATCCTTTTTGGATGCTACTGCGGGATATCACCAGATAAAGTTGGCTGTGGAGGATCAGATAAAGACTGCATTCATAACCCCTTTTGGGGCCTATTGCTATATCACCATGCCTTTTGGTCTGAAGAATGGAGGTGCCACTTATCAGCGTATGATGCAAAGATGTACACACTCTCAGCTCGGCAGAAATATCCACGTTTACGTGGACGATTTAGTGGTGAAGTCGGCAAAGGGAGTCACATTGTTGGACGACCTCAGAGAGACCTTCGCAAATTTGAGAACTTATCAGATCAAGCTCAACCCGGAGAAGTGCGTGTTTGGAGTCCAAGCCGGCAAGCTCTTGGGGTTTCTCGTTTCCGAGAGAGGAATAGAATGCAACCCCGAGAAGATAGCCGCAATAGAGCGCATGGAGCAGCCCAAAACCTTGAAGCACGTGCAGAAGTTCACCGGTTGCCTCGCATCTCTCAGCCGATTCCTCAGTCGGCTGGGCGAGAAGGCAATTCCCTTGTACCAGTTGATGAAGAAGACAGAGAAGTTTACTTGGACCCCCCAAGCAAATGAAGCATTCCGAGAGCTCAAGCGCATGCTCTCCACAACACCGATTCTGGCTGCCCCGATTGAGAAGGAGCCTATGATGTTATACATTGCGGCAACCAATCGGGTGATCAGCGCAGTTATGGTGGTGGAGCGGCCCGAGAAGGACAAGGCACAGAAAATCCAGCGACCAGTATACTATATCAGCGAGGTGCTCTCGGCATCCAAGCAGAATTACCCTCACTACCAGAAGATGTGCTATGGAGTGTACATGGCGGCCAAGAGATTGAAGCCATATTTTCAAGCCCACTTGATCACTGTTGTCAGTTCGGCACCATTGGCCGACATCATGGGAAGCAGAGATGCAACCGGAAGAGTGGCGAAATGGGAAATCGAAGTCGCAAGTCATGGCATTCAGTATGAGCCAAGGACTGCAATCAAATCGCAAGCACTAGCCGATTTCCTGGTGGACTGGGCTGAAACTCAGTACATGCCGCAGCTCCCCACGTCGGATGTCTGGCGAATGCACTTTGATGGCTCCAAGATGAAGAATGGCCTAGGGGCTGGGGTGGTGCTCACTTCCCCAAGAGGAGATCAATTGCAGTATGTGCTCCAGATTCACTTCGCAGCATCAAACAATGTAGCCGAGTATGAAGCCCTTGTGCATGGTGTCAAGCTTGCCAAGGAAATCGGTATTCGGAATATTGAGTGCTATGGTGACTCCGATCTGGTGGTACAGCAGTGCTCGGGCACGTGGGATGCAAAAGATGCTAACATGGCGAGCTACCGATTCCTGGTGCAGCAAATCAGCGAATACTTTGAAGGTTGCGAGTTCCACCATGTTCCAAGAGCAAACAATGAAGCAGCAGACGCCCTGTCCAAGCTTGGCTCCACAAGGCAAGCAATTCCACCAGGCGTATCTCTCGAGCACATCAAGAAGCCATCCATCACTCCATCACCAGACTCCGAGTCCATTTTCATCTCGGAGGCCGACCTTGAAGCTCTAAGAAAGGCAAAAGAAGTTCAACCGGCCAAGCCTGCAACCATGAAGAAGCAAGCCAGCGCCCAGGGTGTCTCGGCAACAGCACCAGGGGCTGCCGATTGCGAACCAGGGGCTGCGGAAGAGAAGAAGAAGAGCAACACCGAAGAAAAGCAAGAAGAGGCTGCATCAGATGGCACAACCTTGGGAGAGCAAATGACATCAGAAATTGCCGATTGCAATGATGAAGCTCCAACCCCAGATGAGAAGTCAGCACCAGGGGCTGCCGAATGCGTGCCAGGCGCCGCAATCGGCAGTTCGCAAGCAGAAGAAGAGATGGCAGACGTCCAAGAGGCCGAGATCGAGCAGGCCAATGTTCAAGAGACCGAGATCCAAGAAGAAGTTTTACCCCAGCAGGCAACAGTAATGGTGGTAGTCAGTGCGCCATCATGGGCACAGCCAATTCGAGATTTTTTGGCAGATGGGATCCTTACACCAGATTTAGCATTGTCTAGACAGATCAGCCGTCGGTCCTGGGCATACACAATCATCAACAATGAGTGATGCGCAAGAGTCCGACTGGTGTTCTTCAGAGGTGTGTTGAAGAGGATAAAGGTTTGGAGCTTCTCAGAGATATCCATCAAGGTGAATGTGGTCATCATGCGTCGGCAAAGGCCATAGCCAACAAGGCTTTCCGACATGGTTTCTACTGGCCAACTGCACTCGCAGCGGCTGAGAATTTGGTGAAGCACTGCAAGGGTTGTCAACGTTTCAAGATGAGAAGTCATCAGCCAGCATCGGCACTGAAGACCATCCCAATAGCATGGCCTTTTGCGGTTTGGGGTTTGGATATGGTTGGACCATTCAAGAGAGCTAGAAGTGGCATGACACATCTCCTGGTGGCAGTCGACAAGTTCACCAAGTGGATCGAGGCAAGACCAATCAAGAAGTTGGATGGGCCGACTGCAGTCAAGTTTGTGGCCGACATCGTATGCAGATATGGTGTTCCTAACAGCATCATCACCGACAACGGCACAAATTTTGCAAAGGGGGCACTGGCTCGATATGCATCTCAGCAAGGCATTCGGCTTGATCTGGCGTCTGTGGCACATCCACAATCCAATGGTCAGGTCGAAAGGGAAAATGGACTAATCCTATCGGGTATCAGGCCCAGATTGGTAGAGCCACTTGAGAGGGCACCCGGAGCATGGATTGATGAGCTCCCTGCAGTGCTTTTCAGCCTGAGGACCACGCCAAACAGGTCGACTGGATTCACTCCTTTCTTCCTGGTATATGGTTCAGAAGCAGTCATCCCTTCCGACATCGAGTTTGATTCACCTCGGCACGCCTTGTACACTAAAGAAGAAGCTAAGTTGGCAAGAGAAGACGGCGTCGACCTCAAAGAAGAAGCTTGTTTGTTGGCCTTGTCTAGGTCAGCAATCTATCAGCAGAAGCTGCGGCACTACCACAGCAAGAAGATCCGACCTCTCTCTTTCCGAGAGGGGGACATGGTGCTACGCCGAATCCAGAAGTCAGATGGGCAGCACAAGCTGTCCTCACCTTGGGAAGGGCCATTTATTGTCAGCAGAGCGCTCAAGAACAACTCCTACTACCTGATCGACTGCACCAAGGGAACTAAGCACAAGGACACGTCGGGATCAGAGACGGAGCGGCCATGGAATGCCGAGTTGTTATGTCCGTTCTATAGTTGAACGGCATAAGTTTATGTAAGCCATTCGGCAAACAATCAGTTAAAGTTATCATGTCTCTGAAAATGAGCATTCGAGTACTTTCGTAATAATTTCATTCGAAGAGCTAGCCCTAATCGGCAACGCTCCGTCATACCCGAGATGTGCATAGCATACCCGGGGACTGGCCGACCACGAGGTCAAGAAAATAAGCCATCGCGGCACGGGGACTGCAGGCTAGCTCTCAATCGGACACCTAGCTCAAGTGCAAATTTCTAAAGGGTTTGTAGCATTGAAAAGGGTGACGATTGAAGCATTCGGTGGTATAAATCCCGGGAAACAACTCGAAACATGCTACCACAAGCAAAGCCGACAAAATAAAGCCGCCGATTGCGCCGCAAATCAGGACACCAGATCCAGAAGCGAGCAATCGGCGCCTGCTGTTGCAGAATCCTTTGCGTTAAAAATCTTGTCGTGTAAAAAATAAAAACTCATCGAACCTTGGTTGGATGTTGACTGTTGATCCGATTGTGGACCGCACGACGGCAGCAAGATCGACACAGTAAACATTCCCAAGTGCAGCCGATGAAGGAAACCGGCAAAGACGCAAAGTTGATCGCACACGCGAAAGTTAAAACAAGCAATCGATTGGCATCAAAAGTAACAGGCCCAAGGCCGAACAAGTTCATTACATCCAAGTCACACCCAGTGGATGTCGACAGAATTAAAATTGTCTTACAAGATAAGATAAAGCCGATCTAATATCGGCAAACGAGCAATCGGAGCACAAATCAAGATGACACAGCTTAGGCAGTCGGAGGCACCGAGCTGGAGGATGGAGCAGATGGATCCGATTGAGCTTCAGAACCGGCAGCATCAGCTTGCTTCGTCTTTGGAGAGGAGATGAATCGCTGTCGGAGGGCTCCTCGGCCAGTCCAGAGATTGTTGAAGCGGGGAGTGGATTCCCTCCGTCGTCAAGATACGGAGTGTAGTCATACGGAGAGAACCAGTTCACCATAGCGCTGGCCAGCCGATTGACCTCGGCATAGGTCTTCTCAAGAAGGTCCCCTGCACAATCTCGGAGGCTGTATAACTGGGAGAGCTTCACCTGAGGATACCAAGTTAGCACTGTCTGAAGGGCGGTCTCTGCGCCAGTCCGACCTGCAGAATTCAGCAGAACGTCGATCCGACGTGGGATAGCCTTAAGGAGAATCTGGGTTTGCTCAGTGGTGGCATTTGGAGTTTCCCCTTGGTCAGAATCTTCCTCTTCTTGAGTGTCGTCCTTGGGGATCTCGGCTGAGGAGTCGGCAGCATGTTTCATCTTCTGGAGTCCGGTTTTGAGCTCAGTCGGCGGCCACAATGCCTCGGCAATTTTTAGAATTCCAAGCTTGAAGGAAAGAGCTACTCCTTGGATGACCGGAATGCGAGCTTGGGTGCCGATCAAATATTCATGTCGGGTCCAGACGCTGTCCGCGCGGTCGCAGGTCCCCCCAGCAGCGATATGATCCTCTCGGGACTTGGCGACAGCTGCATAGGCAGCCGCTTCAGATTCGGGCCAGGTTTCTGTGTCAAGAAGGAAAAGTATGAGCAATCAGATACAAGAAGAAAGCAATCGGAAAGCGCACTCGGCATCAAGGAGGACTCACCGCTAAGGAGGAGGTCCATTTCAGTCAGCGAATCGCAGAAGCCCTTGGCTCGGCGGCGCATCCGGGCGTTCTCCTCAGTATAGTGCTTCTCCATTTCCTCATATTTGGCGATATGCTCGTCGCGATCTTTGCGAATGGAGTCCCGCGCGGCTACTGCTTCATCCCTCTCGGCTTGCAAAGCATCTCGGGCGGCGACCGCTGCATCCCGCTCCGCAAGGAGTCCAGCGCTGGTGGCCGTCACTGCAGCAATGTCGGCAAGATGTTTCTTCTCAAGAGCTGCCATCTCAGTTCGAAGATTGTAGAGAGTCCGATTCAGATCAGTCTCCACCCCCTGCAGTCGGATCACTTCTTCAGTAGCTTTGGCAAGGGCTGGGCTTTGCTGGTTAAGTTCTGCAGTTAATTCAGAAATCCGGCCCTGGAGGTCACCTACCAGAGGAATAGAAGCTAGAAGAGAGCATAAAGATATGAGTACCAAAGCAGTCGGCAAATGAAGAAAAAACATGTGATATAGAAGATACCTTTCAGTTTGGAGGTCTCGGCCGACAGGTTGTTGACCTGCAGCTGGGCCTGGGCAAGAGTCCGGAGACTGGCGGTGTAAGCTTCAAGAAGTTTCTCGAAGACATTTCGTTTTTCCTCCATAACAGCCTGAAAAGAACAGTACGACAAAGTCAGAGACAAAAGCAAAGAATGTTGAAGATCCGAACCGATTGCAACCAATCGGCCCGAATCTCGGGGACTACACCCAGTGGGTGCGCTTGCGCGCACCCACCGGAAGAAAAGTCCACTGATTGAGGAAGGCAAACGAGAAAAGCAAAATCGCTAAAAGATCCGAACCGATTGTAACCAATCGGCCCGAATCTCGGGGACTACACCCAGTGGGTGCGCTTGTGCGCACCCACCGGAAGAAAAGTCCACCGATTGAGGAAGGCAAACGAGAAAAGCAAAACTGCTAAAAAGATCTGAATCGATTGTAACCAATCGGCCCGAATCTCGGGGACTACACCCACTGGGTGCGCTTGCGCGCACCCACCGGAAGAAAAATGTCTAAAGTAAAAGAAGGAAAAGAAGGAAAGCAAAAGGTTACCGTATGATGAGAGGTGAGCTGTTGCAGGTCCCGAGCAAGGGCAGCGGCGAACCTGTTTACTCGGTTCAGCGCAGTTGTCATGGGTTCTTGAGGATGGGGCGCAGCATCAGACTCGGCACCAATGTGACGGGCGCGAGAGTACTCGGCCTGGAAGTGGTCCAACGAGCGCAGAAGAGTTTCTGCGGCAGCAGAGGTCGGCGTCGATGCTGAAGTCGGAACGACGATGGAAGTTGTGGCGGTAAGAGCTGGTGGCACCGATGTCAATGGAAGATCAGAGGCACCCGATTGTGGTGGTGGCACAACCGGGCGAAGTGGAGCGGATGTAGTAACGATAACTGGTGGAAGAGTCGTGGTCGTCGGCGGCGCTGACAGAACAGCTGGTGGCGTGGTAGCAGTGATTGGTGGTGTCGACATCGCAATCAGCGGCGAGGTCGTCGTTACTGGCGCGTCGGACACGGCAGTCGGAGCGGGAGAAGTTGCAGCGGCAGCGGCCGGGCTGGAGCGGCGTGGCGGGGACGGGGCAATCGGATCGACCGATTGCGTTCCCCCGACACCAGGGGATACCGGGTCGGCCGCGCGCTTGGTGATCGTGGGAGCAAGGTCAGAAGAAGACGTCTTCTCGGCCGCGGCAAGGCGAGCCTTCTTGGCAGCACGCTCGGCATCTTTGGAGGAGCGATTAGTGGCGGTCGGCCGCTTGCGAACGGCTGCGACAGAAGCAGCGGGCGAGATGATGGCGCCGACACGAGCCGGAATGCCGGTGTCGATGTCATCAAGCCCAATCGACTCACTGAAAGAAGAAAGAGAGAAGTCAGTACAAGCAAAGATAGTGAAATACTGGGTAAAAAGATAAAAGCATACCCGACTGTCCTGGGTGCGCCGGTGGGCATTCGGCAGCGAAGAGGAGCGACGTTCAGCGGCGCTTGAACGGTCGGCCTCTGAGTTGCCGTCCCACGGACCTGTTTGCCTTTGTCGGCAGTCGGCTTGGCCGTACCAGAGGAGGAGCCGGCGGCTGAGGGGCGCGCAGTTGGTACCTTTGGAGGTTTAGCTCGAGGAGCTGCATTAGAAGCATCACCCGTTGAGATACTATCATCATCACTCCATTCGGCCAAAAATTGCTCAAGGGAAGGGTCAGGCGTACCCCCTTGAGCTGGCGGCCGAGTGCTGGTCTTCGGAAGGTTGGCGCGCTCGGCGTCTTCAGCATCAGCGTCCATGGGATCGGAGGATTCTCCGGAGGATTCATCGTCGTCATCATCATCCTCACTGGACTCGGCGGAAGGAACCTCGCCGTCATATTCAAGGTCGGTAGGGTCCTCTTCCGTGCGGTCAGGGGCGAACACACCAGCTTCCTGGCCGTCCTCCATGAGGTCGGACTGAATGAAGTGCTGAAAAGAAGGCACAAGTGATCAGAGCAATCGGAAGAACATGCAACCGGAAGAAAAAGCAATCGGAAGAGCATGCAGTCGGAAGAAAGAATAATCGGAACATACCACAGGCGGCTTCCGCTGTCGGGTAAGGTAGGCAAGCCCGAATCGGAAAGGATCAGGCAGCGCGCTGGCGGTGATGGCCTTCACTCGGGCGCAAAGGATCTCGGTCTTCACCTCCCACGTGCAGAGCCGAGTGGGGTCGCGAGGCCCCGACACGTCGCAGAGGCGGTGCACTCGGCGCTGCAGGGGAAGTATCCGAGCATGAAGCCATGCAGCTACCAAGTCGGTGGCAAGAAGTCCCTCTCGCTCCAGCTGGGTGACCCTGGTGGCTTGAGCGTCAACGTCGCAATCTCCAGCGCCGTGCTTCAGAGCCCATTGATGTTTCTCAACCGGCCTGGCGAGTGAGAACTCGGGCAGGTTGAGGAGATCAGGGCCTTGGTCAGGAGACTTGACGTAGAAGAACGACGTCTGCCAATTCTTGCAGGATTGGACGATGTCGGGGCTCGGATATTTGGACTTGCCGGCTGCGGCAAGGCAACTGCCGTAGTCGGTCATGTCAGTCAGATAGGTGGGTTTGCCGCCTTCAACGGTGGGGGCAATTATCTCTCCTGTTCGAGCGTTGTGGGCTCGGAGGTTGAAGAAGCGCTTGAAAAGCGCGATGCTAGGTCGGCAGCCGAGATAGCCCTCGCAAAGTGTCACGAACCCGGAGAGGTTCATGATGAAATTGGCGGCGAGGTGATGAGGTTGAAGTTGGTGGAACTCAAGGAACTCGCGGAAGAAGGCGCTTGCGGGAAGGCCGAATCCACGCTCAAAGTGAGCGAGGAAAACGACCCTCTCGCCTGCGCGCGCGCTGGGCACGACGTCGGCCTTGCCCGGGATCCGCCATTCGATCTCCGCGGGCATTTTTCGGGCGCGGATCAGAGCTTCGACGGCGACGGTGATGGCCTGGGATCCTTTCCAGCACCCGCGGCTCGCCTGCGATACGTCCCGTCGTGGCGCCATTGATCTCGCAGAAGAGGAAGAAGAGGAAACAGATCGAGCAGGAACACGAGAAGGACGGCGGCGAACTGCTGCGGCGGTGGCGGAGGCGGCGAGAAGCACGGGTCAGTGGCCGGAGCAAGCTGGAGAGCAGAGGTTCACGGGAGAGGAATCTGCGCGAGGAGCGGCAACAGGCAGAGAGAGAGAGCTGGAGGTTGAAGGAGATGTTTTGGAGAAGGAGGAGGCGAGGCTCCCCCCCCCCCCCCCGATGACTTATATGGGCGGCGGGGGAGGGGAGTGGGATGACCCTGTGGCCGTGTGGCCCGGTGTGGCCTAGGGCACAGGGAGGCCAACCGGCAGATCAGCGCAAAGGATCCCGGCGCAGAAGGCGAGGCGTGCGACGTGGGGGTCAGCTCCTGCAGTTATGTCACGTCACGCGTGGGTCGTGGGTCCCAGCTCATTGATCACGTCGCGGGAAAGTCGGAGGTAACCGTTGGAGTGCAATCGGCACAAGATATCTTTCCCAGAAAATGAAGACACACATCGAGAGGGAACCAAGTCCGATCGGATACAAAGTTGGTCAGCCGAGTGTGATCTCCGAGTCGGCCGACGAACTCGGAACGACGCACTCGAGGAGGCCATAGCAGTCGGAGAACATCAAGACAGATTGAAAAACTGCAAAGGCCCCGCGGTCAAGTGATCATGGGACCTTTACAGCTTTAGGGGCTACTGTCGGGGGATTGGTACCCGGGTAGGCTAACCCAAGCGGAAGCAAGATTTCAAGACAAGGATGGACCGATTGGGCTGCAGCTGGGCCGAGCTAGGCAGAGGTACGGCCGATTGCTCCATGGCAATCGACCATACCAAGTGCCAGCAGTCGGCCCCGGCGCAATCGGTCCACCCTTCCTTTCACTGAAGACGATCGTCCGATTGGTCCGCTGCTGGACCGAGGTTGATTCCTAGAAGGCCGATTGCCCAAAGCAATCGACCTCACAAGGGAACCACCAGTCGGTCCAGGCGCAATCGGAGCCGCCTGACACCCAGTCGGGGGTATGATTACGAGGTCATAAATACCATATCCCGAGATATCTGGGTGGCAGGAAGGCCAAGTCACATCGAGGATTTCCTGGAGATACGGTGTCGACCTCTCCGCCGATTCCGCGGACAGGCCGACAAGACCGCACCCCCTAGCTCCACTGTTCATCACTAGACTCTACGAGGTAGCAGCATGGGCCGCCGCTCGTAGGCTCCGGATCACCCGGATAGGAGCAGTCGGTGTGTCCAGGCCGATTAGAGGATGACAGTTGGGCCCTTTCGGCACTGAAGTTACCATAGTACCCTGGACTCACACTATAAGAGCCAGGGTACCCCTCCTGCGCGAGGGACGCCACACCTGAGAATCTCATTTACTCACTCTCGTTCCAGTTCATTCACTGCTCGTAGTTACTCCTCAGGGAAGCAGGAGAGGACCTTGCCCACGGCGGCGGTGTACTCCTTCCCCTGAGAAGGTAGAAGAGCAATTATTGTAGCCACCTCATTGATATACAAGAGACAGGCAAGAGTAGGGGTGTTATCTCTCCGGAGAGCCCCGAACCTGGGTACATCGTGGTGTCTTCACCGTGCTTGTGCCCAACCCGATTCCGGCACCATTGACATTTCTCTCCCTCGCGTCTTCCCCTCACTTTAGCCATCCCCATGGCATCTGCCGTCACTTATCGACGACAACTTTACAGCCCCCCCTGAATTTAACCGAGGTGGGGCCCAGCCTCACCCTTAATCCAACTTCTAATCCAATCAAAAGCTACCAGGTCCGTAATAACCCCGTAAAGGTTCGTGCATATAGCATTGCTCCTCGCTGCAGAGTGCCATTGTGCCAACGTGTGAAAGAGCAATGCTACACCTACAGGATTTTTACGGATGTTTTACAGGTCCAGTGTATTTAACAGGTTTTAATTGGCTTAAGGAATGGTGAGCGGGCCCACCTGGGAGAAATCAGGGGGGTGAAAGTTTATGAGCGAAGGATCCATAGCAGTTCCGTTAATTGCCCGTAGGTTTAGCATTTTTGCGTGTGAAACGCTAAACGTGCTTTCGGTTTTGTTTGTATAAACTATCCTTACTTATTAACTAGTTGTGGTAAAGATTTTGCCACTGTTTCATACAAAAAAGTGAAATGCCAAACACACAAAGCGCTCTAGCTAGGTTTTCCAGTTTTTTCTAATAAAGGTATGTCTTTCAATGGTTTTATGTTTTCCTTGGTTTCTTAAGTTTTTCATATTGTTTTCTATTTTCCACAAAAAAAAATCTATTTTCTATTATAAAAAAGACATTTATTATTATTTTATCTAAAGACAACATTTGTTTAAATATGAAAAAAAATTAACCACTTATTTTAAAAAGAATCACATTATTTAAAATTTTATTTTTGAAAACACAAACTTTTTTTGAATTTTTAGACAATTTATAAAACATGAATATCGTTTAAAAAATGTCTGTTTTTTATAGTATGATTATTTTCCTTTTTATGGACATTTTTTGGAAATTTTAGATAGTTTTTTAAATGCAAACATTTGTTGAGACATTTCAAACAATTTTTTAAAAGACTGAATATTTTTTAAAATTTTCATACATTTCTAGAATGCAAACACTTTTAAAAAATAAGAACATTTTTTGAAAATCAAGAAATTTTTGATTATTTTAAATATATATAAACCAAACTAAAAAATTAGAAAAGGCTTATAAAAATAACTTTGGAAAACTGTTGAAGAATTTTCTAGAAGGTTCCCAAACCGGAACCTGACCCCGTTAAAAAAATCAAATCCTCTGTAATGTTCTACGTTTAAACGGTCGGTCCAAACATGATCGTTGGCTAGCTTCCCTCCGTGCACTTAGTTGGCAGTTTGTGGAACGAGAGTGAAATAGGGAATCACCAAAAGCACATTGTGTCATGCCGATGTCGTCATGATTAATATCAGCGTGGACTTGGTATGCCTTGATAGTGCTTTGTCTTAATTAGGGTCTATTTAGGATTGCTCAATTTCATAAAATTAAGCTTCGACTTAAAAACGCAAACTAAATGGGGTAGATTTAGTATGTCCTACTCCACAAAATAACTAGAATCTTTGGTAGAATCCTTTGTTTTTTGAAGCTATTGGGGAGGTGCTCTGGAAACTATAGTTATAAGAATCCTGGTGGAGTTGGAGGCAAATTATCCACTACTAGCATTAGTAAGTGGATACCACTTCCTTTTTTTTCATGTTTCCCATTAAATAGACATTTAGGCAAATGTTTCCATTCTTAAAGCTGGAGCTAGCTCAAAGCCAAACATAGATATACTGCTTTTTGGTGAAGCTACAATTTCTCAGTGAAACCGCTTCAAAATATATTTGGTGGAATAAAGCTGATTTTAATAGAGCAAAGCAGTTCCAAACATACGCTTAGTCTTTAATTTTTTAGCATGGCAGAGAAGTCTAAGCATTATCTTCAATTTCTGAATAGGCTCATGAATCTCATCTTCTCCAAAGAAAATCATGATTATCAAAAAAGGAAAAACATCGTATCGACAACCTTGTCCCCAAATTCGCTTCCTTGTAGTCTTCCGTACGCCCCTCCCTCTAAATCGTATAAGGGGTATTTTCGTCTTTTCCCTGCCCCGATTTGTACGCCGATCCGCCCCCGCCCCCGCCCCCGTATGCCCGTCCCTGTACGCAGTACTCCGGCGGTAGTGGTCGTGGACGACGCCCAGGCTATCCCCCAACACTTTCCATGATCTCCAGCGACAACCGGTTCATCTCTGAGCAGTATCGGGCGTACACCTTCCTATATTAACAAGTTTTCATCATCGTTTCATTAGCTTCTCTTCTTCGATTCTGGTTGGACACTGGTTGGATGGTAATCTCCGAGCACTTGGTTGGACACTTCTCTACTTCAAGTAATCCACCGACGGCTCATCTCTCTGGTTGGATGGATGGATGGATGGTAACTCGAGGCGTCGGTGATCCTCGCCCATGATGGGGATGATGTAGTGGACGACGAGAGCGGTGTCTTTGGCGCAGGACCTGAACAAGAGCGTCTCCTTTCAGGGCGGCGCAGGGCGCGCTGCTTGTTTCGGAGCGGCTGGTGAAGAAGGTGTTCACGCAGCAGTTCGCCAACAGCTCCCTGGATGCCGTCGTTGATCACCTCGGCGGTTGCAATGGCGTCGCCGATAGCATGCCGCCGCTGTTGATGAGCCGGACGCTCCATATCCGTACACCGCCGCGTACGGCCCATACAGGCACAGCACACGCATCGCCGGACTATTTTTTAAAAATGTCCATGATACCCTTTGTTGTGAAGGGATATGATTTAATCTCAACCGTTGATGCTTTTAAGGGGGTGTACCAAAGAATAAGTGTCAGAACTATTCAGATCAATGACCCCAGGTCCAGCTTGTCATCAATCACCTGAAATTAAACCCAGCTTAATTTTCATTCGATACACGTGTTCAAAGAATCTTTGCTAGAACAATCGGTCAAGCAAAAGTGTGCCTGCTGCACATACCCACACCTCTCTCTATCCTTAATGTTTTCGTTTCTCTCTGCTAGGCCTCTCACTAGAGCCGAGAGTACTGGGCACAGTAACGTAAACGGATGGCTCCAGTTGAAACGAGGCGTGTCCCCCAGTAGCCTGCCTCTGCGACGCCGCCATCGGCCGCTGTGACTGACGCTCGGCCGTGCTTGCCATGCTTCCATCGAGATTACTCATCGTCATCGATGTGCCCATGCTATCATCAGCGCCCAATGCCGCCCCTCACGGCGGCGGCCACATGAATATTGGCTTCATGAGAGGCACCTCCGGCGGCGGTTGTGACTTGGTGATGACCTGCATCACCTCCGGCATGGTCGGGCGGTCCGACGGGTTTGGGCTACTGCACGCCAAGCCCAATAGCAGCAGGCGTTCGGTGTCACCGCCGGTGTGCAGCTGGTCCTCATCCGGAGAAGAACTAGCGATCAGAACTGGATCGACACACTCCATTAGCCTCCCCTCGCGGTGGAGGCGCCACACTCTATCCGTGATTTGGACGTCGTCTTCATCCACCGCCTGACGGATCAGTGCTCGCTGGCCAGTGACGACCTCGAGGATGAGCACCCCAAGAGCGTAGATGTCGGTCTGCCGCGTCGCCTTGCCGCACATGGCGTACTCCGGTGCAATGTAGCCCCACGTGCCGGCGACGCCGGTGGCGGGGTTCCGATCAATATCGACGGTGCAAGCCAGGCCGAAGTCACCAAGGCGGCCTCGGAAGCTGGAGTCTAGCATCACGTTGCTGGCCTTGATGTCACGGTGGAGCACCATCGGCTCGTACTCATGGTGAACGTAGTGCAGACCGGTGGCTATGTCCCTGATGATCTCATACCGAGTGTCCCATTGCTTGATGGCCGTGCCGGTGCCTTGCTCCCCTTGCTGCCTGCTGTGAGCACGGCCTCTGGGGAAGAGATGTTGGTCCAAGCTGCCATTTGTCATGAACTCAAACACAAGCAGTGGCTCTCCTTCATAGTAAGACCAACCTAAAAATACATGAACATTTGTATGTAGCATGAAAATTTAGTCTTTGCGGCTTTGCATAATTGTAAAAGTAGGTACATACATTGCAACCTAGAGATTATGTGTAAATAAAGGATTGCACAATTCAATTTCTGTGTAACGACTTTGTCAAATCTCAACAAGTCAACATCTAATTACGATCATGTAATTATGCTTGCCTCTACAGCCACTCGATACGAGATTTAAGATCTTATTTTTTTATTTGCAAACTTTTTCACAATTTTATGTCTAAATTTGTATTTATGTTTTCATTAATTTTTTCTGTATTTTTATCTAGTTGTTTTTAGGATTTTGTTTATTTTCCTATCTAACAACTTTTAATATATTTTTTATAAATTATAAATTTCTTTAGAATGAATTCTTATACTTCTAATGAAATTTAAAAGTCAACTTTGTTGCTTTTAGAGTTTACGACCAAAATTGAACTTGACCAATAGTTGAGGGATCAAAAGTAGACTATCCTTGGTAAATTAACATGGTGATTGGTAAATAGTGTATGCAACGAATCAAGAGTATGTCTAACCATCATTTTTATGATTTTATTCATATTAAAACCAGCCAAATAGTAAAGACATGGACGAAACCATGTGGCTTCTCTTTTTTTTTCAATGAAAGACACCCTTCAATTATGTAGGGTCTGGCATTTGAGAAATTCATTGACCCTTTGGAAAACAACATCCAAACAATCATTATCACCATTAATGCACCAATGACTTGGTGATCACTTTCCCATCCACCCAAGAACACACTAAGATATGTCGAATTATAAATATCAGTCAAATTCTTGGATCTTTGATCTTGACATAGTTTGTTGGATGTTTGCATCCAAAGAATATACGGTTTCATAGATCCGTAGTTCAATTATACTCTATATTATTATAGGTTGCAAAAATAAATCTTAATTTCATGACAATTAAATATTCAATGCATAATTCATAGTTTTGTACTACTTCATACTAGCTATAAACGTACATAGTGGTTGAAAAAAATGTATTGAGCACGATGAATACATAAAACACTAGATGATGCCCCGCACGTTGTTGCGGAATTTTTTTGCAAAATATTTCAGCGAAAATATTTGGTTAAATGAAACATGTATATTTGAAACAATAACTTTTAATTGAACTAATATATGGATTCAATATAAATATCATAATAGAATAAAAATTCCCATGCATGCATGTTGCATGTGGGTTTTTATTATGCATAATGGCATATTGAGGTGTGTCTTTCTCATGCATATTGGATGATGATATAGCATGCTTGCATGTTGAGAAAAATATGCTAGTGAAAGGTGATGTGGCATGCATGATAGGGTGAAGTGTGTGCATGTTGAGAGAATTGGTAGTAATGGGGATCAACTTCTTAAAAATGTAAGATGTAAGATGTGAGATGTAAAATGTAAGATTAGAAGGAGATTTGTGGTTTGCTTGGCACCCGGATAAGTAGAATGCATCGGTGAAAGAGTTAAGGGAGTAAGATTGATAAATATATTTGTTAAGTTGATGAATTTCAACACTGATTCTTTATCAATGGTAGGCGCAATGTAATCATACACCATATGTCAAGCTAAAATTTGCACAAACTCTTTTGTGTAAGGGTTAATAAAAAGGCGTGGCTAGATCTCGGTCGACTGACATTTAACCAAGTTTCAATCATGTCACATAACACGTAAGAAAGAAAAGAAAAAAATAAAAAAAAATTGCACCGATCTTAATGTAAAATCTCATGGATATAACTTCGACTGAGACTTAACGAAGTATCAGTCGACTGAGACCTAGCAAAGCCATGATAAAAAAATAATGCATATATACAGAGCATGCATCTTCACAGAAAAGATATTGTAACAAATAATTATCGTATGTACTTACTTACCGACGAGTGGGACGATGTTCTTGTGGCGTAACCGGTTGATGATGCTGACCTCGGCGAGGAAGTCGTCGTAGCGTCGGTTCTGCACGTCACGCGTGAATCTCTTGACGGCCACGTTCATCGGCATCTCTGTCTTGGAAGCTGGTGGCGGGAGCGTGCACCTGTACACGGTTCCAAACCCACCTGTCTTATGAAAGTTGCGGGTGGCCTTGGTTATGTCGGCGAAATCGATCTTGATGGGCATCCCAGGAAGGCACCCCATGGACCTAGCGAGCTGGTCCAGGTCCTTGTGCCACCGTCGGTACTTCGAGCTGAAGTAGCACGCCAGGCCGACGGCTATGAAGGCGGTGGCAGCTACGGATGCGAGGACGGACGACAGGATGTTCAACTTCCTTAAGCCTCTGTCGTTGCCGTTGTAGTGGGACTGGAAGGTACGGAGGCCCTCGATCGTCGCGTTCCAGCGAACTCCATAGTTGCGTACCTACTCTGCCGTAGAGAGGAGGCTGAAACCCACGTTCGGGGGTACGTCGGTATGTTCAAGGAGCTCCTCCATTATGGGGTTGCCAGGCTTGGGATTGGCTTGAACATCCGCGTAGACCAATAGGTTGCGCCTCGCATGGTCATAGTCTGTTGGGAAACGTAGTAGAAAACAAAAATTTCGTGCCTACGTAACAAGAACCCAAGATCATCCAAGATAGATCACATACAAGGTTTAGGATTTCATGCTCACCAACGGTTGCAGCGGAAGAAGAGTTGGTGAAGCAACGTGGACGTAGTGGAAGTAGTCGAAGAAGATCTCCCACGAACAATCCCTCGAACAGATCTCCGAGAAGAAGATGGTCCTCGAAGCAAGATCAAAGCTATGATCTCTCCACCGGTATCCACACGTCCGGCACAGCAATCCGGCAGCGCTCCGCCGTCCAGAGAAGAACGCTTCCGAGAAAACTAGATAGAGAAAACCCTAGCGAGTTCCGATCTAGATTAGAGTCTAAACCGGGGTCTAAAAGTGGAGCAACTAGCAACTAGGGAGAGCCAGGGGGCGCCGGAGACTTGTGTGTGTCTTCCCCCCACCCTTGGCTCACCTTATATAGGTGGCCAAGGGGCCTAGGGCGCAGCTCAAGGAGGTTTGGGAGTCCAACTTGGACTCCCAAGCCTTCCAAACCTACACATACCTTCCCACCGGAAACCTTCCATAATGGTATTTGGAAATCCCACCTGGAGGATCTCCCACCCCTTTTTGGTGCGCCCCCACCACCTGGCCGGCCAGGGCAGCCTAGGTGGCTTGCCCCCCAAGGCCAGGGGCGCAGGGCAGTGGGTGGTACTGCCCGGAACCTTCCGGAACCTTCTAGAAGCTTCCAGGACCTTCCGGGACCTATCGGGACTGTTTCGGGACATTCCGGACACTTTTGGACCACTTCCAATACCTTCCGGAACCTCTAACGAATGTTCCGGAGCCATCTAAATGGGTTTCGGAGCCATCCGGGCAAAGGTTATTATGTCCGGTGAACACAACATATTGTTTAAGCTGTCCACCGATCACCGAAACTATTCCGGTTGATCGTAAACTTTCCCATTACCATTTTCATATGAACTAAAGTTATCTGAAACAATTCCAAAGTATCTTAGCCATATTATTTGCTCTTTACTTGCTTCCACTAAACCTTCAATCATTCTAGCATTCTAACAGATTACTGTACTTTAAGTGTGTGACCCAATAGGTTCGGTATTATGTGGACATGACTTGGAACGCTTTCCAGACTTATAGTCATTTGTCAATAATCAACAGCGGAGCCATGGACACCCATGTTGACTCCCACACATACACGAAAAGACTTCGAGTGAACCTTTATGTTTATCGTATACTATTCCCTTTGCTTCGTGATATATGACAAAGTTAGAGGAGAGATGTTTGGCACCCATGTGTAACAACTTCTTGAACACAAGCCACTCGTTATCCTCTTTGCTCGTTTGTCTCTTTTCTCGTTATCGTATTCCGGTATCCCTGTGACTGAATCACAATGCGTCTGGCCAGACTATAATGGATACCTTCATACCGAGTGGGCCCGAAGTGAATATCTTCTTCATCGTGAAGGAGCAAATCCCATTCTTGAACTATCACAGTCACTAGCCACACCATCTGACATACCCAGAACTTATTTTACTACTTCCCATTTACGGGAGGATTCATCTAAGAACCAAAGCATGTCTTCCTGTGTGAAGCAACTCGATACTCTCATGGTCTAAGGAATTACGTATATGATAACATTTCATGATATGACTTATAACGTAGTTACGATGTGATCTCTAAGTATATCATTCAAAACTGGGGTCGGTTCAACATCATTGTTCTGCTAACAATATGTTCCCATTGCTACTGACATCCTTGTTACAAGAACAATGTCTATGATTAAGAAAACGTAATCATCAGTTAGCACATGAGCTGGTCTTAGAGGCTAAACCAGGAACTCTTGGTGTTTACATTTCCACACATGCAAGTGAGTTTTCTTCTGAATCTCATAGTCAGGGTCATTGCAATTATAGCACAGAAATATAAACATTAATTACGAACGTGGAAATATATATAATAACATTTTATTATTGCCTCTAGGGCATATTTCCAACAGTCTCCCACTTGCACTAGAGTCAATAATATTATCAGTGCTTGAGCATTTTACACCTATGGCATACCGGTGTAATACATGCTTCATTTGTGGTATAGACTTCATCATCGGATCTGATGTTTCAGGCCCGTTTGTATCTTGCATATCTTCGCGTTTTCACGCTATCATAAAATTCACTAATTTTATCAGTTTAGCTTTGTATATGTTTGAATCATTTGGCAGGACCTTGGTTCCTTCAGAATAAGTAATGAAATCATTCGTCAATGTTCCATGAGCTTCAAGCATCTAGGAAACCATACCATTTTCATAAATGAATTTATGATTCAAAATACCCTCCTTGTCACTTCTTTAAGCAACAATATACTTAGCCTCTGTTATAGAATTCGCCACAGTATCGAACTTCACATAGTTCCTCCATATTGTGCCACCCTTACGTGTGAAACACATAATCCCAATTAAAATCGAAAATCGATCGGAGTAAGTATGAAGACTGAATTGGTGTAACTGTTTACATCAAAATTCAGCTGGTGTAACTTGTTACAACGAGCTCTTCATTATCTCCATTTTCCGAGAAACATATCTTATCTATCATAAGTTTAACTTTTCACCGTTTGTCCAATGATCAACATATTGATCACTTTGGTATCTTGCTCACAACCTTTTGGAGCGTTGGACATATCTGGTCATTTTACATATTATGGTGTACATGATTAATCCAAACACACAGGTGAGTGGAATTCAATTCACGTGTTTTTGCTTATCTGTGTTCATCAACACTGATTTCTGCAAACAACTTTTCACCACAACTTCGGCAAGAACATGTTTCTTGGCATTTCATACTAAACTACTTTAGTATCATGTCAATATGTAGTGTTGGCTTTAGCATGATCAGGCACTTACTATCTTCATAGGTCACTGTGCTCAATACTAATGCTATATCAGCCCAAATTCTTCAACTGAAAACTATTTCCAACGAAGTCCTTAATCGTGTCAAGAAATTTACATCATTTCTAATCAACAATATGTCATCTACATAAGGTTTTAGAAATATCATTCAGCTCCCACTTACTTTCTTGAATATTCAAGCATCTTCGTTATTCCTGATGACAACAAACTCTTTTGGCAATTTCATCACAACGAAAATTCCAACTCCATTATGCTAGCTTCAGTCCATCACTGGATATCCAAGGCTTGCATCTATTTTAGCATCCTTTGAATCGACAAAACATTCCGGTCGTATCACATATACGTCCTTTGTTATATTTCCGTGTAGGAACTTTGTTTTGACGTTCATTCTACCATATCCTATAAATGAGATATGTAGTAATTGCTAGTATAACCCGAACTGATTAAAGCATCTCTACGGTCGACATTACTACGCCGTAGTCAACTTTTGAACTTGTTAGAAAACATATTTCCAACGATTTGAGCTTTATGGATAAAACAATTTCATTCGAATCAGTTATAGATCCATTTATATATTCTTCAGACTCTTAGTCTTTCGGAGGGTCTACCAAGTTCAAAACTTGACTTACTTCCATGGATACTATCTCGGATTATTTGGCATTTAGCCAAATCCCGGAGTCAGGGCCCATCAACGCTTCTTTGTATATCACAGGTTTATCATTGTCGAACAACAATATCTCGTTTTACATATCATGAATGTTTGTACGAGTTTTGTCTAACCTGTGTGGTTCAGCTGCGCACTTATTTGAAGACTCAACAATCTTTAACAAGTTGCACTGTCCTCCCACTCACTATTTTGCAAGAAACCATTTTCTTCAAAACACATTGTTCTTAACAACAAACAGTTTTGCTTCTGTGTAGTGATAGAGGAATACCAAAACTTTTGGCATAACTTTAACAAAGTAGCACTTATCTGATTTGGGGTTTTGAGTATGTCAAACATATGCCTCATATACCCAAATTTTAAGAAAAGACAACATGGTTTTAACAGTCCATACCACATCTAATATGGTGTCATTTCAACAGATTTGATGATGCTCTTTTCAGTGTAAAAGCCGTAGTCACTAACGCATAACTTTAATAAATATAATGGCAAATTGATAAACGTCATATTTGATCTTACCGTGTCATACATGGCTTGATTACATCTCTCGAACTGTTTACTCATAGTGGTGTTCCGGGAGACGCAAGTTATGACACTTCTTCACAACTCATCAGACGTTCGCTAAACTTGTAACTCAAATATTACTTTCTACAATCTAATTTGCAGAAGCTTTATTTTCTCGTTACAATGAATTTCTATTTCACTCTATAATTCCTTGAACATTTCAAAGATTTCAGACGTATGTCTCTATTGAACAGATATCCACATATCTACTTCAACTCATGAGTGAAGATAGGGAATCCACTGCACACAACTACACTTATTGGACTACACACATCATCATGTATGATTACCAATGGTTTAGTTGCCCGTTCATGTATGGCCTATCAACGGTGTTTTAGTCACATTACTTCGAGACAAAGATCGCAAGCGTCAAGTGATTCATAATCATATGACTCGAAAGTCCATCACTTATGGAAATTCTTCATGCATGTTATGTCACTTGTGATAAACGGCAATGCCACATCTATGTGGTATTTCTGTCAGTCTTGCGACGTTTAGCGTCAGTGTTATGGATGTTTAGTATTATTATCAAGATTCATAACATACAACCTATTCATAATGGAAGTATGGCCTTTACGTTATTCATAGCTTTGAACAACTCTCTTGCAACAAACATGATTCAAAATGATGTTTTGCAACAAGGCTAAAGTGTAGTAACAATTTACTCAACTCTAAAATGAATTATGAAGATAATCATAGAGTCAACACACGGTATAGTAAACCTTTTACCGTGTTCCCGAGCGTGTCAAAAATCATCATTAGCTAGTCATAAAGGCCATAGTATTTCTTGCATCGAGTTGCAACAATATGCAATCGATGTGATATTCCGGTGATCAACAGTTTAATCACAATATACAGAATCCACAATTAACTGCTTAATCATGATTCCCAAGAATTACATCTCTTGACCAGCAATGAATTCATCTATAACTCCGTATGACTTTCATTTCTGAGCTGGTTATTCCAGTCTTCTTTCGTTTTGCCTTTATACATATCATAGTTCTATTTCCAATGTCACTCCTACTCACAGAAGATCACACATGATCAAGGGTGGCGCAGGCCATGGACTTTCCAGCGTGTAAGTCTTACTAACACCCTATGGAACTTCCTTTCCCTTAATCCTCATCATCATATGATCATTGTTCTTCTGGATCCCACACTTATCAGTTTTGTTTAGAGCACAATGAACATTTTCACTAATGCTTACAATCATACATTGTACTAGATATCTTATATCCAACATTAATTGTCTTACTACTGAAAACTTATTTTTCAGTTCCATGAATATAACATAACTATCCTAGACTTTTCGAAGTTCGGGTTTCATGGTGGTGAAGACAATGCACTTAGTTGTCGTGGAATTCTAGCATTTTGGATTATGGACATAAGTCACATCATCCATAGCATCAGCGGGAGAGCATCAAAAATTTGCGATAGGACAAGCTCCTTCTCGACACTATTGAGGATAGTCCTCACAATACGGTACCAATCGTAAAGTTTTTACCAGATAAAACAGTTAATCAAAATCAATTGGGAAGGTGGTAACGCGAGCCATTATTCTACAACGATAATGCAAATACTAAGACTTTGTTCATAATTAAGTTGCACTTGTGATTAATCAATTTAATTACTAAGTGCGCTCCCACTCAGATCAATATCTCTCGTAATTGATGCTGGAGTGATTCAAGATCCAACCCAATTGTCCGCCATTGATGTGACATCACTGATGACTTAGACTGGACCGGTAGGCCAACTTGCCAATCACGCCAAAGGTGATTCTTGTTCATCTTTCGATGGGCGTGTTCCGGTAGCAAACTTTTATCCAAACCGTCAAGATAACCAAGTGTAATGTGCTGTGTGTTCTTTTAACACACCCGTCTTTTATGCGTCACACCGTGTGCACCCATGTGACATGACCTGCTCCGGTGTGAAACATAGTATAGACGGTGCTATAGTTGGGAGAACACTATCAACTTGATATTGTTTTGCGAGAGATCACCCTAATAAAATACGACTACCGCGCATCAAACAAGGGTGCAACAAAGGGATAAACATCACAGGCAGTTCATAAAATTATGTGATATAGTATAGCCCTTTGCTTCGTGAAGTCTTCATTGTCTTCACGTCGTCGTGGTTGAAGTCACCGTGTCCACCAACTTTGTCCTTGGCGCCGGGAACATCACCACGGCTTCCGGCATGTGCGTCGGGGTCCACCTCCGCATCGTAGATCATCACCTTGCATCTATCTATTGCTTTGCCTCGAGCTAATAAACAGTTCTGGCACGCAGGCCATAATTAAGTGACAATCATATGACTCCAGTCATCATGCCGTACCACGACACGCAGGTCGCGAATAAATATTACATAACATATAGCATCTCATACAAACACATTGCAAATCTTGAAGGCTATACCACATCACATGCATACTCTGCAAAAACGAGTTAGATCGCCATCTACACGGGTTGTTGCAACTTTTATCGTGGTTGTTAAGCAGGTTTACAAGGCAAACGAGAAACCCTAGACAAAACAAAACACGATACTTCTTTTGCTGCTAGTTTAACATACGGGGTGCGTGTAGCAACTAATGCCACAAGCCAAACTTCGTTCAACGCGTGACCCCCATGTGGATTTGAGTTCATAAAATCCACAAGCCCCTCCATGTTAAATCTTCTATTGCGAGATTAAGATGAGATCCAAGGAGTTTGATGTAGACCATGATCAAGGCAACCAGCATACTGAAAGCAGCATAGAGGGATCGATGGAAAACTCAATCCTTGTAGCAAAACCTCAACTTGCCATCAAGCATAGAAAAAATCACATGATAGGAAAGCAACAAGAAAATCAATGCCTCATATCACACATATGATCTACCTAAACAAGCATCTAATCAAGGATCGCTCATGATACCACTGTTGGAAACGTAGTAGAAAACAAAAATTTCGTGCCTACGTAACAAGAACCCAAGATCATCCAAGATAGATCACATACAAGGTTTAGGATTTCATGCTCACCAACGGTTGCAGCGGAAGAAGAGTTGGTGAAGCAACGTGGACGTAGTGGAAGTAGTCGAAGAAGATCTCCCACGAACAATCCCTCGAACAGATCTCCGAGAAGAAGATGGTCCTCGAAGCAAGATCAAAGCTATGATCTCTCCACCGGTATCCACACGTCCGGCACAGCAATCCGGCAGCGCTCCGCCGTCCAGAGAAGAACGCTTCCGAGAAAACTAGATAGAGAAAACCCTAGCGAGTTCCGATCTAGATTAGAGTCTAAACCGGGGTCTAAAAGTGGAGCAACTAGCAACTAGGGAGAGCCAGGGGGCGCCGGAGACTTGTGTGTGTCTTCCCCCCACCCTTGGCTCACCTTATATAGGTGGCCAAGGGGCCTAGGGCGCAGCTCAAGGAGGTTTGGGAGTCCAACTTGGACTCCCAAGCCTTCCAAACCTACACATACCTTCCCACCGGAAACCTTCCATAATGGTATTTGGAAATCCCACCTGGAGGATCTTCCACCCCTTTTTGGTGCGCCCCCACCACCTGGCCGGCCAGGGCAGCCTAGGTGGCTTGCCCCCCAAGGCCAGGGGCGCAGGGCAGTGGGTGGTACTGCCCGGAACCTTCCGGAACCTTCTAGAAGCTTCCAGGACCTTCCGGGACCTATCGGGACTGTTTCGGGACATTCCGGACACTTTTGGACCACTTCCAATACCTTCCGGAACCTCTAACGAATGTTCCGGAGCCATCTAAATGGGTTTCGGAGCCATCCGGGCAAAGGTTATTATGTCCGGTGAACACAACATATTGTTTAAGCTGTCCACCGATCACCGAAACTATTCCGGTTGATCGTAAACTTTCCCATTACCATTTTCATATGAACTAAAGTTATCTGAAACAATTCCAAAGTATCTTAGCCATATTATTTGCTCTTTACTTGCTTCCACTAAACCTTCAATCATTCTAGCATTCTAACAGATTACTGTACTTTAAGTGTGTGACCCAATAGGTTCGGTATTATGTGGACATGACTTGGAACGCTTTCCAGACTTATAGTCATTTGTCAATAATCAACAGCGGAGCCATGGACACCCATGTTGACTCCCACACATACACGAAAAGACTTCGAGTGAACCTTTATGTTTATCGTATACTATTCCCTTTGCTTCGTGATATATGACAAAGTTAGAGGAGAGATGTTTGGCACCCATGTGTAACAACTTCTTGAACACAAGCCACTCGTTATCCTCTTTGCTCGTTTGTCTCTTTTCTCGTTATCGTATTCCGGTATCCCTGTGACTGAATCACAATGCGTCTGGCCAGACTATAATGGATACCTTCATACCGAGTGGGCCCGAAGTGAATATCTTCTTCATCGTGAAGGAGCAAATCCCATTCTTGAACTATCACAGTCACTAGCCACACCATCTGACATACCCAGAACTTATTTTACTACTTCCCATTTACGGGAGGATTCATCTAAGAACCAAAGCATGTCTTCCTGTGTGAAGCAACTCGATACTCTCATGGTCTAAGGAATTACGTATATGATAACATTTCATGATATGACTTATAACGTAGTTACGATGTGATCTCTAAGTATATCATTCAAAACTGGGGTCGGTTCAACATCATTGTTCTGCTAACAATATGTTCCCATTGCTACTGACATCCTTGTTACAAGAACAATGTCTATGATTAAGAAAACGTAATCATCAGTTAGCACATGAGCTGGTCTTAGAGGCTAAACCAGGAACTCTTGGTGTTTACATTTCCACACATGCAAGTGAGTTTTCTTCTGAATCTCATAGTCAGGGTCATTGCAATTATAGCACAGAAATATAAACATTAATTACGAACGTGGAAATATATATAATAACATTTTATTATTGCCTCTAGGGCATATTTCCAACATAGTCGATCCACACGGTGTAGTCGTTTGTGACGGATGCCTGAAGCTGAAAGATGTTGATATCAACAGCTATGGTGCGATGCACGATCGTACTGTTAGACAGCACACCGATCTGAATAGAGACGTAGGCTCCAGAGACGTCGACGCCCCGGGTTGTAAGATTGGTGAGGTCGAGTGGGCCAACACCTATTGCCAACAGTCCCTTGTTCACTAACGAGATGTTAGACGTAAAAGGGAGGATGAGGAAGGTGATCATGCCACTCTTGTTGATGATGGATGTTCTCGGGTTCAACACCGGCTGGTATGCGATGGTGGCGCTGAACCACACCTCTTCGCTCACCAGCTCATCAGAGTCCGCCGCAAATCCTGGATTGACGGTGGACAACACTCGGGTATTGTTCACGTCGGAGCCGTTGAGCTTGCGTTCGACCCGGGATTCTTTGTCGATCACATAGAATTCGGAGCCAACGCAGTCAAGTGTGTAGTTGCCCCTGCCCTGATCCGGACTGTAAGAATAATGGCCTTTGCACGGCTGCGCGGCCTGCGCCTTGGCGTGGGAGAAGAACATGATCGGTAGGAGGAGGAGGAGGAGGCATGGGACAAGCTGCTTGGGTGGAAAGGCCATTTTAATCGTAGCTAGCAGAGCTGCTTCTGTCGGCCCCGCACACTCTCATGCACCTTACCAACAACTAAGCTTGCTTGCTTATATACTACTAGTCCAGTGGAATTCTGATGAGAAGGCGGCTCCACATAGGTTAATTCGATCAATACGTCGCTCTTGTAGAACGGCCAGCACGGGACAAATTTATGTATGCATGACTTTTCACCGGAAGTTCCAAGTTTCCTACTCTTCCTTAGGCGGAACTGCGAGCTGCCACAGACGCTTCCAGCCCCTTTGCCCCGACGACCAAGACGGACGGCTCTCATCTTCAGATCTGCTAGCCACTAGTACTCCATACGACCGATCGACCTGACTATGAAGTTTCCACGTTTTTGTTCAGATCCCAAGCCCAGCTGTCCAATGGGGGTATCCAGCAGATAGTCTCTACATCCTCCTGTGGAGCAACGAAGTTTCCTTCTATCGTTTCCCTGGCCTATGTTCGTTTTCGTGTGCACATCGATCAGTTCATCCACCCTACTGGTTTCTTAGCTTGTGGTTCGCAGAGATGAAAGAAAGGTCTTCCCAACCTTGCTTGTCGACGCACCATAGCCCACTCGATTTGATCGTGTCCAATTGCAGAACTTTCCGCCCATGCAGAAAAATCAACTTTTGCCTTGTGTTTATGCATACGGAAAAGTATATTTTTTATCTCTTTTTTATTTTGACAATGTCAAATTGGTCACTCAATTTTAAAAAAAACTAGTAGATTCCCCGCGCGTTGCAGCGGGAACTTAAGAAAAAGGTTTCTGAAAAATATAATGCAACATGATTATAAAAATATGGGAACACAATTATTTATGTTAAGCACATAGCCTTTTTTACAATGGACACATAACAAAAAATAGATGTCTCAACGGTTAACATTTTGCATGTAGGATTGGTAGTGGTTAAACATTTTTTCTGAGTAAATAAACTTTTTGCCATTGTTTCCCTTTTATACATTTATTATGAAAGTTATAGGAGAATTGAAAAGGAGAGAATAGCAAGACCTAGTCATGCTGACCTCAACCTTTAGTGCCCCTAAAATGAGAGGTGCAATCAATAGGTTGGATACTTGAGTCCCACACATTACCTAAAGCATTCAAATAACATAACCAAATTTATTTTGACTATAGTGAATATGAAAGGGAGGTTGTCAAAATTTCATATATCATGCAAAAATCAAAACATTAAAAGTATAATATTTTTTAAAAGCTTCCTCTCATATTTCTTGGTTGCTAGTCTGGTCTCTTTTAATTCGGCTTATGGGTTGTTGCATATATCGGTTTTGGAAAATTGACGAAACATCAATAAAACTGCTAAAACTTATAGGCTATAGTTGAGTCAATTAAACTATTCCACTAAATCACTAATCTGGTTGAACAATTTCATTGTCTACTTTATGGAAATTTATTTGATAGATATAGAGTGAAGCTATATGAATCACTTTGTTGTCTCGTTAACAGAAATTTATTACATACATAAAGAGAGTTAACCTTAACAAATAAGGCACCAAACATTATTAACTTGTCAATCCTCTTTATTTTGGTATCTTGAATAAACAATGATCATATATTTGTAGTTATAACGAATAACAATCTTGCTACATACTACCTTTGTCCTAATTTATAAGACATTTTTGCTCTTTACAATGATGTTAACAAACGTCCTACATAATGGGACGGAGGGAGTAGATGAAACCAAAATATGCATGTATTGCCAATTTACCATTCTTACGCGAGTGCATGCATGTGACAACAACTATCGTGGGACTGCACACTATTGAGGTCGTGGAGGGAGAAAGAATGTCTCAAGCGGTGTGTTTTTGTGGCGCGTGCGCGTGGATGATGTGATGTTGGATCTTGAGGGATCCGTGATATGGATTCAAATAAACATGTGTTATACGAAACAAAGAGAGGAAATACGTAGACGCATGTATAGCTTGAAATAGTACCTTGACATGTGCAATTGGATCGGATGTCGTTAGGCACCTTGCTGATGCATGCAGAGTCTGTATAGAAAATTTGGTTGGGCATGTTTTCTTAACCCAGCGTGAGTTTGCCTCGACGGTAGTCTTTTACACAACCGGCCATATATATATGCACGCCACAGCCAACTGGCTGTATTCGGGTGAGCGTGGATCGGTGATCATGTGTTAATATTGGAGACGATGATGTACACGCTCATGGCGCACGGCGAGTCCATTCCATATCCCAGATAAGGTGCTAGCTCTTGTGCGAGGCTCGCCGCTCGCATCGGCAATCTCAATATCAACAGGCTCGACGGAGGTGCTAGTCCCTCTATAGTTTATGCCTGGCTCAAATAGAAAGCGCTCAGGCCATCTAGAGATGGGTGTGGCTGACATGTAGGCCAAGTGTCTATATCTCGTTCATATTTAAATGTGGCTTTCTAGGCCGACGCTCAGACTATCAGACCCTTTCCTACCTGGTGCTGGCATGCATGCAACATTTTTTTTGAGTAGATGCATGCAACGTTTGGAAGCTTGGGTGCTGGGTTTGCATGCATGCAACATTTTTTGAGTGGATGCATGCAGGGTTTTGATGGTTTAGTGTTGTCTTGCATGCACCATTAGCAATTGGGTTTCATCATTAGCGATCAGGGATCAGGGACGAAGCTAGAAAATGTTTTCTATGGTGTCATCAGTCATCACTATATTATTTTTACTAGGTAATGTTCAAAATTTGTGTATATTCATTGAGGTCAATTGACCATAGTGTCACTATACCAGCTCTATCCCTGTTAGTGATTGTGTCTAATCATGAAAAGTCTAACTGTAGTTTCACATGGCAAAAAATAAGAAAAATATGCATACACTAATACATATATGTATATAGTATGTAATACCTTTAAATTTTCATGGAAATATATTTTCATACGTGGCGCATATAAAAAATACAAATCCTTATATCACAATGGTTTTTATCCATGGGATAGGAATTCTTATGTTTAGACTACAAAACAACATATTATGTGCAATATCTTGATCGAACCTACAAAGGTAAATAGAAATAAATTGGCATAGATTATTTACAAGTTATTTGAAAATAAAAATGAAGTCTATCGATTTCAGGAAAGTCGTTGGGTTGAAAGTGGGCGATCTGATCATTTTATTATTTTTTGCATTAAATTGACACCCCTCTCCACTGGCTTCGATGACATCCTATCGAAGCCCTTGCCAATGATGCCATCGACAGATGGCGGGGTCCCCTTCTCCGGCTCAGCCGCACCGTCTAATTCGACCGTGCGCGAAAATTAAAAGGCCCCACGCCTGCACCTGTCGATCCTTGGGCTCGCCTTATCATGTGATGTCACTGTCAATGATATCGTTTAAGACTCTGGCTCGCTTCAAGCTTGGTCACATCGTCGTCTTCATGCCTTGCTGACACTTGATGTGTTGTCCGTTTTCTACCTTTATAGGCAACTTAAAAATAGTTACTGCAAAAAAAAAGACATAGCTCATATACCAATTCTCCCTAAAACACAACATGTGAATATCAACCCATCAAAAGGGTTGTGTACCTCTAGGCGCCTCACCTAAATTCATTTACAGAGTACGTATTTATAATCGGGCGCGGCGGAGCGCGCCACACCATCTAGTAGATATATAGGCGTGGAGGATGATGGTGGAACGTGCTTTTAAAATTCGATGGGGGTGACTGCTCAGTTCAATCCAGCCGTTTCTTGCATTTGTGGCTGCATCTGAGGGCGGAAGAGCTTCCGTCGTGGTGCCGGAAGAGGTAGATGAGAGTTACTACAAAGGGATGATGACCGTGATGTGTTGCGGTTATTTTAATCGGCAGGGTTTAGAACAACTCCAACAAACTCACTTACCAAGTTTTGGGCCGAGCAGTCCAATACCTAGCTTTTCCACCGGGGAACGTCTATCGTCACATCGCTAGCTTTTCTAACCGGGGAAGGAAGCGACTCAATCGTGCGGGAGGCTACACCATGGAAAACGATGACGTGGATGCATGGTAGGTAGATGATGTGGAGGCCTTGCATGTTAAGAGAAATCATCTAGTGGGGTGCTCCTATTTAGATATAGAAGATATATAATTGGTTTCTTCATTTTTTAAATCGGTTACTTTAATTAAGTTTCTCGTGCCGCTTGGATGACTTTCTACCGACATGGCTATAAATAAATTAAAAAGAAACGGGAGAAGGTTACGTGATGTCTATGATCCTCACCGTACTCCTCTTCACTATTTATGACGTTGTCTCTTTCACGCACAATCATAGAAGCAACATTGCACGTTTGTTCATGTTGATTGTGTCATATGCATATCGTACTTTATCGGTAGATGGCGAGAACCGTAGGCAACGCATAATCTTCTCCCACTCCTCTTTTATTATTTATAGCAATCCACGTCGGCAGAAAATCATCTGAAGCGATACGAGAGACAAGATTAATCGATTTTAAAGTTGAAGGATCAATTCTATATTTTTTAAAGTCGAGGAACCAATTCTATACTTGTAAAAGAGTTTATTAGGGACAAAAAATATACTTTTCCTCCATGCATATGCCATGGGCTATTTGTCGCCCACTCGACGTCTCGACTTATGTCCTTATACGCTAAATTTACTTTGTAAGATGCATGACAGTAAAAAAAGAACTCGGTTTATAACATTTGTAGACCATGAACAGTTAGAAATGCATTCAGCATAGACATAGGATGTGTTTGGTTGCATGAGTACATATCAACCAGACCCGCATGGGAAGAAAATGACATGTTGGTTGTCTAAGCTCCAGGAAGGCACTCCATGGACCTAGCGAGCTGGTCCAAGTCCTTGTGCCACTGTCAGTACCTCGAGTTGAAGTAGCATGCTTGGTCGACGACCATCAAAGCGGTGGAAGCTACGGATCTGAGGACGAAGGACAAGATGGTCACCTTCATTAAGCCTTTGTCGTTGCCGATGTAGTACTGGTAGTAAGGGGGGTCCTCGATCGTCGCGTTCCGACGAACTCCAGGTCCAGAGTTGTGTACCTTCTCTGTCGTAGAGAGGAGGCCCAAACGCAGCATGTTCGAGGCAACGTCGGTATGTTCGAGGCAACTATGGTTCTGTCAGGCTTGGAATTGACTTGAACGTCCGTGTAGACCGACAACCTGTTTCCCGCACGGTCATAGTCGATCCAAATGTCATAGTCATTTGCGGGAGATGCCTCAAGCTGAAAGATGTCGATATCGACAATTATGATATGATCTGTGATTGTGGTACTGTTAGAAAACACACCGATCTAAATAGAGACGTTGCCTCCGTAGACGTCGACGCTCGAGGATATAAAATTGCTGAGGACGAGAAGGCCAACATCTATTTCCAACAATTCCTTGTTTAGTAACGAGGCGTTTAGTGTCAAAGGGAGGATGAGGAAGCCGAATGTGCTTGGTTTCAACAGGTATGCGATGGTGGCGCTTCGCCAACCTCCAGTGGGTTGGATAATAACCAGAATCGTATCCCTAGATCGATGGTGGGCAATACTCGGGGGTTGTTCACGTCGAGGCCGTTGAAGTTGCGTTCGACCCCGGATTCTTTGTCTACCACATAGAATTCGGAGCCGACAAACTCCATGGTGTAGTTGCCCCTGGGACTTTGTGGCATGCGCCTTCGCGTGGGAGAAGAACATGATCGGGAGGACGAGAAGAGGAGGCTGTCGTAGAGGCATGGGACAAGCTTCTTTATCTCAGACACTCCAGCCTTCGAGTTACGATTGAGAGGGCATTTGGAGCTCTGAAGAATAGGTGGAAGATCCTAAATCAGAAGTCATTTCACACTTTTTCCTCTCAAGTTAAGCTTGTTCTTGACTGTTGTATTTTGCATAACTGGATCCTACAATGGGGTTACGATGAATACGTGCCGGATGAGAAGGATGTTGAGCTTGACGATGTTGTCAGCATCGACCGTGGTGTCGAGGCATATGACAACGAAGGCTAGAAGAACAAAAGAATGAAGTGAACTGAGGCAATGTGGGATAACAAAGGGACGATAAGGATCTGAAGAATAAGAAGAAGATGAGCAGTAGCAGAAGAAGAAGAACAAAGCAGCAGCTACTGCTGAAGGAGGAGGAGCAGAATAAGAAGAGGTCGGCGATGGGCTTGCTACTAGCTCATCATCATTGAACTTTTTCTATTTCACCATTTGTGTGTTGTATTTGAATTTACATTACTTAGCAGATAGGATTGAAGTGTGTGGATGTCACCACTCGGGAGAAGTGGTGATAGCACCTTTGTGGCGATTACAACCGAACAACATGTGATTTGTGCGCCTTGTACAACGCAGTCAACCAAACAACGGGTCAATATTAGTTTCTTCACGCAATTAGCCTCGATGCAGGCACTTCAGATAAGTATATGCAATGCAGGAAAAACTATAGATGGGGACCAAACACACACACCTAAATAATCAGTTTTACCTTGAATCCTCGATCGTGTGTGGTACGAGTAGTATTAGCGTTTTTCTTTTCAAGGAAGGGTATATGAGTTGCTTGTCTCTCCATTTAAGATATGGAAGGAATTCGGGTTCAACCCTATGAACCCGAATTACAAGCACGTATATACATACATAGCGGCGCACCAGGAGGAACCCATCGAGAAACAAATCTACTTCTCCGACTATCCCTGATCGGCCAGTCTTTCCACGGCGTTCATCGAGCCGGATTCAGCGGACAAACATCGTGCTAAGAGAGGAACACATACAACTAATTGTGAGGTACTAGTATGTATTTCCCTCTTTTCTGTAGAATTGAATACGTTCTCTCCTCCAAAGATCACCCCTTGTTCAGAAACAGAGAGAAACCTCGTGATTTGCTTGCTCAAGT
This sequence comes from Bromus sterilis, assembly GCA_950022295.1. Classification (NCBI taxonomy): domain Eukaryota; kingdom Viridiplantae; phylum Streptophyta; class Magnoliopsida; order Poales; family Poaceae; genus Bromus; species Bromus sterilis. Next base: position 439,503,645 of record OX465595.1, read on the forward strand.
GTCGTTCTCTATTTCTAATTACTTGTAAAATTGTCTATTCCTTTTTTTAAAGGTAAACAGAACTTTATAACTTAACGGAAATCTGGCAAATCGCCTGACACATAAGCCGCCACTCTGGGCTGCACAATTGTGTCCCTTGCGACACACGTATCTGGAAGACATAGACGGCCGATTTGGGCAAGCTCATGTGCTACCCAGTTCGCGTTTCTCCTACACACGCTAATGTTATGCTGAGAGAACCACGCCTTCAGTTGTAGCTTGATGTCTTCGATCACGACAGCGTATGGAGAGGAGTCCAGCTTCCCCAAGTTCAACGATTCCATCAGGAGCTGAGAATCAGTTTCGAAGACGGCCCTGGTAACGCCATGTCCACACTCCGCAGCTAAGGTGACAGCAGCCACCATAGCGCCAATTTCAGCACGAAAAGCATCAGCAACATTCTCCTTGCGGTCTGCATGAGCCGTGATGACCTGGCCTTCACTGTCCGGCACCACCACCCCCCACGCTCCGAAGGCGGCTCCGGGCGTGTATGATCCGCCCAGGTTAAACTTGAGTACGTCAGTGCATGGTGGCTTCCATTTAGTGTCGTTGCCCTTATGCTTCGCCCTGAATCAGAACACATACAAGCAGTCATTCACGATCGACATGAGATCGGACAGACTCATGTGGTTGAGGCCCTTATCGGAAAACCACCGGTTCTCTGCAGATGTTACATCGGAGTCTGCATGGGCAAGCTCCCCGAGTATGTCTCCGTACGTTGAGCACTTTTTGAGCAACTATGACTCTAGGTAGGCAGACGGCGGGCCACGCGCAATATGGAACAATGGGGCTGCCGGTGTGTTGAGAAGGGGGAACAACTCTTGCTTGGGTGTCATTGAGTTGATCATGACCACACAAGAGCTCAGTTTCACTTCTGAGCTCGATGCCATCAGCAGCAGGGCTCTCCAGGTAACCATGCATACCTCAGTTAATTGACCCATGAATTTGATCATAACAGCAGAAGCTATTATCAGAGTAATCTGGAACGGAGGAAGTATTTATTACGTAATTGTTTATTGTTTTTTCAGAACCATATAGTTTTAGTAAATTTTATTGGCAATGTTCCATGCAGGCAGTTAACCTGACAACCACACAAGTTTCCAGCATTCCACCGACAGGTGGACCAAAGAAGAAGTGTCCACGGACAAAGGTAAACATTAATTTCTTTCTTATTTATAGAAACTAGACAATACCACGCGCGTTGTTGCGGGGTGTTAATGTGATAGAAAGTTTAAATGAAAAATGCATTTTAAGAAGAAAAGAAAGTTAAAAAATAAATATGCGCATATAATGTAACTCTGTAATCAACTTTCTCAGTATTATGACCAGTTTATGGAAAAATAATAATATGGAATCTTAGTATTTTATTTGATGATTAAAAGAATTTTGTTCTTCTTTATGGCAAGGAAAATAATGCAACCCATGTCCTGCTAATACAAAAATATTACGTAGCAAATATTTTATCTAAATATGTATATTAGTGGGGACATGAAGAATCATATTTTGCATGGAGGATGTGGAAGCCTATATGTTGCATGTCTCACGGTTGCATGCAGAATGCACGACGTAGTGGAAATTGATGATGTGGCATCATGCTGACGTGGACAATATGCATGTTGAGAGAATTGATAGTAGTGAGAAACAACTTCTTAAGAATAATAGTAAGACCGAAGACACACAATATAAAAGTAACTTTTGGAGATTGATCCAATCATCATAATAACTATCAATATGACGATTTTGATCAAAAAAGACATCCTAGCAGGGTCGTCAGTATGGTTGTCGATCACCATAATTTATAAAGTGTTCTCCATATTTGGCTTTCATACTCCATATTTCTACCGATGTATATATATGTGTGTTTGTGGTTGGTTGATTTATCTATAAAAAGGAGCAAAAACTTATTTTGAAAGAAAAAAATACAGTGAAAATTATAGTCTATAGAGAAGTAGAATATGAGTGGAAACAAGAGAAAAATGCCCACATTTATTAGAAATTTTGTTGGTACTTCCATGTTTGGAAAGTAAATGGACAATTTGACAACAATTTGGAGGTAGATGTGATACAAGTTGTGACTCACGAAGAACATAATGAAGCAATGTATCAGACACCCGTAGAACTAGAAAAGGAATAGGTATGGAGTACGGTAAGAAAACTTCGTAAAAAGGCAGAAATTTTTCGTATTATGAGTTTTTGGAAAATAAGAAAAATTCAGAACTAACGTAGAACCAGGGACGAGCCCCCGGTGGGCCAGGCGCCTTGGAAGGCAGAAAAGTTCCATATTATCAGTTTTTTGAAAATAAGAAAAATTCAGAACTGAAGCAGAACCAGAGACGAGCCCCCGGTGGGTCTAGCGCCTTGGTGGCGCGGCCAATCCCCTGGCCGCCTGGACCACCCGGACTCCGCCTCTGACTCTCCTTTGGTGTTTTACCTTTCGTCTGTTGCGAATTTTTTTGCTATATATTTTTCTGGATTGTCCCGGCTCTGTATCTCGCGATTCCATGGTGTTTTGTTTTCGATCTATTCTTGCAAGGATTTTTTAGCAAAACCTAGGTGCCATGTCTTCCACAAGTTTGTCCAAGGACACATTCCTTCGCAACGTCATCAATCCTCATCTTGCAGAGGTGAGGAGACATCCTCAAACCCTTTGGGTGGAGGACGGTGTCCTTCACAAATAAGATCTAAAAGGACATGTCAAGGAGCGGAGCACCAAAGCAAGACTAGAACAAGTAGATCAATAAGTTTTCAATTACAAGAAGATGATTGAGCGTGATGTTGAGGCCAACATCGGTATCATCGCCGAGCTGAAGGCACAACATGACAAGGAGATGAAAGAAGTGTGGAAGACTCTTTCTGCTATGGAAGACAAGATGTGCAAGCTCCAGGGGCAGGGGCAGATCTATGATTTACACAACCAAAACTGTGAGTATGAACTAAAGTTTGTGCGCATGAGCGCAGCTGCCAACTGCAGGATCTTGAAGACAGAGGAGTCTTGCATGGATGGGAGACCCATGCCATGGAAGCTATTCATGAAGGCACACATCAAATTTCCCAAGAAGGACGAAGATTAAAATCTTCATTGGGTAATGGCACTCCCTTACCTTGTTCCAAGCTTGGGGGAGTTGCCCAGTACCTTCATCCTTATTTTCTATCTTTTTATGGTCTAGTCAAGTATCATATCATGTCTACGAAAGTTATCTTATGAAATAGTTGTTTTCATTGAGGTCTTTCACTCCTTCATTAGCGAACTTTGTATCTGTGAGCGTGCAGTTGTCTATGATGAAATAATAATGAGAAGTTTATCAAGTTTCTTCGCTGTACCTAGTATTCTCGCCACGCAATCGACCTTATATGTTGATTCTTATGAGAGTATTGATCTTATATTAGGTATGGCTTTGAAAACTTTATTTGATCTTGGCAAACATAGCATTGTTCATAACAACAAGCATAGTTTTCTTTCACCAAGTTTCATTCAAACCTTTATGTTCTTATGCTTAAATAGTTATGTTCACAAGAAAGACAACTTGATGTTTCATGCCAGTTCTTAATGTTCGGCTTTATATTGTTTTGCATCTAAGTCAACATCATTTGTCTGCTTTCGAAGCCTTTGCTAGCCAAACCTTGTACTAAGAGCGAATGATTCTTGTGCACCCATACCTTGAGAAAATTATCTTCCATAAGACTCCACCATACCTTTCCTATATGTGGTATTTCACTGTCACTCATAAATTATATTACTCACGTGCTATCTTTAAACCTTCAAAATAACACTGCCCCATGTTTTGTGCCTCTATGCTAGCTCATGAGAAAGTAGTAGATACTTCATGATCTTCTCATGTTGGACAAGATTTATCTTTGGTTCGCATGTAAACAATGGCGACAAGTGAGAGGAGGGACAGGACTGATGGTGAGGGAATCAAAGGAGGCGGTGGGTGAGAAAGGATGGGGGAGAGAGGGGCTACGCGAGCCACGGTCACCGGCGGATATTCCGGCGGGGGATGGGGAAGAGAGGGGGCGACGCAAGCGAGGTAAACAGGTGTCGGCGTAGATTCTTGCAGGGATGGGAGAAAATGAGAGGTTATTAGGTTTTTTACTGCGGCGAGCGGGTTACCAGCGGGACTAGTCTGCTCTCTACGCACGAATCTTGATGCGGCAACAGACAGTAAAGATATGACCTGTACCCGCTAGTGCTGGTACATAATCCGCACTCCTATAAAAAATGATTGTAACAAACACATTCATAAGTGATATCAAATAATAAAATTTACAAATTTAAACTAATTATAATGCACACAATTAATATTTATTGGTGATTACTCTAATCATTTTGTTTTGATACAAAGTACAAAATATGCATGCTAGACAAATTTATCAAAAAATATTAAAAAAATATCATTTGGCCAAGTTTATATTCTAAAACTTTTTATAGATATGCTTATATAATCACGTACTAGAAACTACTATTGTCATATTTGTTGGATCATACTTTTTGCAGATATTTACCATAAAATTGTATAAATTGTGTATTATTGAAAAACGTTTTGCTATAAAATACATCTTATCATCTTTCTATGATAATAAATACAAATATAAAATACACCAATTAATACTTATTAATATTGTCATGTGGTTAAATTATGCTAACAAAAAAATTATACTTGTAACATTATACCATGCTAAAAAATAGATCTAAATAAGTGTATAAATTTAATAAATAATGTATTTATTATGATCATCACGGGCTCAATATTTTATTGAACCGGCTCTGGGAAGCTCTGTATGGGCCTTTTACACCACCGGATGGGCTGTAGAAACTGGGCTGAAAGCTTGGAGGGTGCCACCAGCCTGCTGCGGGCTTCCGAGGCGGCGGACGACCACACAGCGTGGCACCTCAAAGCAGCTTCAGGAAAGATCAGCACTGCTGCAAGCTTCTACTCCGACGCCTTGTCAGATATTCTTGAGAACTATACCGAGACCAAAGACCCTGATCTCATCAGAGAGATAAACATGGCGCTGGAATTGGCTAAGGACACCAAGGGGCAGGTACGTCTACAAATCCCCGCTATAATTCCGTTGGTAATGATTCAGCTGGGATAGATATGCAGTAGTGATTGTAGATAAAGGAGTCATAAAACAACCTTTGGATGTTTAATCAAATGCTTGTCTATATATGCAAGTATGTGTTGATACGTGCCACATTGGGAGTTTTAGATGTCATGGTTGGGAGAGGATAACTAGTATATGCTAAACCATTTTTGTGTGCATCCACCTGTATAATAATTTTGGTAGCTGCTTTGCAAGAATCTGGTATTCCTTTCTAAACAAAATCTATAGATACATGGGAGAAATTGGTAGGTTTCATTAGAGAACCATGTAGCTTCGTTGAGGAACCTAGTAGTTATCGTTGAAAAATCGAGTAGCTTCATTAGGAAATATGGTAGCGTATTCCATTACTATGGTTAGAAAATAGAGATAATGTCAAGACATCCATTGCAGTGAAACATATTTCAATTTGCATATAGCAATCTTATTTCCCTCTGAACAAAAATTATGTAATAAGATGTCGGTGGTAACATTTGTATAGACAAGCGACAAGGAATCAGAACAACACATAAACCATAGTATATGGACTTGGACGGTGTCAGAGTGGTTCAGCAATAGCAAGTGGAACTATATCCTTTAGTTGATTTAAAAAATGTTTGAACCTTTCAACAATCAATATGTGTATTCTTAGATAAACGATGTCCCCTACGAGGCCACCAGTACACTAAAAACTTATTAATGGCAAGTGGTAACTAATGTGATCTTAATTTCTCTATATATGGTAGGAAGCTATGAGTCTGCAGCAGGGAACACTCAAGATGGAATGAAATGCAAACTCTCTCTTACGGTGACTGTCATGAAAGGGGGACCCTCACAGTGGTTAGATGCACGGCGCTTCAAGCTCAGATAAGGGTAGACATCATCTATATGCGTCTGACGCTCGGTGAAGAGGAGAAAGAGTACAAGATATCATTTAAAAAGCCTCAATCCCAGTAATAAGCTAATACTTGACCTGTTATTCAAATTCCCCTAGTATTTTATCCTTTAGGTGTGTGACTTAATAACAGCTTGTTACCTTGTTTGGTGTAGTCACTCCCTACAGGTGTTGACCCACGGGTACCTGGAGCTGCGCGGAATCACTCTGATGACAGGGGAGTTCTTGCACGACCTCCTTCTCAAGAGAGGACACTTCGAGAACATCTTTTGGTTGGGAAAGCTCAAGGAGTTTGTCAGACCGGCAGTGTAAATCCCGTCTGTCCATCCGTTGGAAGTTTTGCAGAGGCGATGGTACAATTGAAACATGGGGGAGCCTTTCTAACTTGAAAAGATGCTTAAGGTGTGGAAAGTTATGCTTAAGCATTTTAATTATGTGGCAAGAAACATACTTTTTGGTGGAGTCTGAGTGGAGCAGACTAGCAGATAGTGGGATTAGAAAATCAAACAGATGATGATATAGTGAATTTATAAAATGTCTTGATATAGTAGGATTAGCAAATCAAACAAATCTAAAAAATGTCTTGATATAGTGAATAGTATTTCCTACAAACGTGCAAAATTCCAGTTCAATGTAGAATGGCCTACACAAAAATGGTAAAATGTACAGATCTGAAACCCAGATCCACACTTTTGTCATTTTTGTGTAGCTCATACCATTTTGTATTTCAAACTAAAATTTTGCACGTTTGTGCCAAATATCATTGGCTATAGCCATATATGTTTTCAAACTTTTTTGAAACTCGTAAATATTTTCTATTTTTTTCAAATTGGCAGGAGCTCTGGTGCCCAGGTGCACCAAATCTCTACCCATTTGTTTCAATTCATTGTAATTATATTTGGAATCTCCTTTCTTGAAGAAACTTTTGAGTTCTAATCTGGTTCTGATTTCGGTCGTGCGGAACCCTCATGTTCAATAACTGCTTCTCAAACAAGATGACTGACGTCAGAGCTACTGCTAGAGAGAAATCTAATCTGACGCAACTGGAAATATACTGGAATACTCCGTTGTATGCAGATTGCGGACCACATGATTCCCTCATGAATGCAGTGCTCAATTTTTTTGCAGATGAAGGCAAAATACAACTGGAGCAACGTAAGCATCGACACTTTTCTGCAATACTAGCACAATGTCCTTCCCAAGTAGAACATGCATCCTAGTGGTCGAGACGAGGCCAAGAAAGCCATGTACCATGTTTATTTATGGCACGGAAAATAACACGTACGTATCAGTGATTGTGTTACATTAATCGAAAAGAGGACACCGACAAGACCACATGTCATGTGTGCAACATTGCTCTATACAAGAAAGGGAAGAAAGCTTCTCGAAATGTTTTATTCAAAAAAAATTAAAACACCGTTAACATGGAGCCCAATTCGACAGGAAGGTACCTCTATGCAGACCCAATTTTATTTAAACACCATTAACATTATAGAACATATATAATATATATAACTTGAAAATCCAACCATTGGAGACTGATTAATTTCCATAAACATACATCGACATCATCATACTATTTATCTAATGGCCCCCTTATTTATACATTGGACAACAATTTACATATCAGTTTATTTTCGTATAGAAAAATGGAAATCATCATACTATTCATCTAATGGCCCCTTGATATAATTGCCAATATTGACATGTTGGTTAGACATCACCGAGATGTGACCGCGATGGGGACCCAATAGGACTACATGATAGACTTTTTCCGACATCCATGATAAACGTTGTCGATGTAGCATCCGTGAGAATTTTTTCCAACACGGAAGCCAAATTATATCCAGTTTCTCGATGACTCATTAATTATTATTTGACTTCTTGTTACCATTACTCACGATTGGTAGCTTGGTTCGATGGCTACCTGCTTGGAACCAAGCATTGTGGAAACGTATATGATCAACTGCTTTGTGGAGAAATTTGCTTTAACCGAATGTAGCTTATGGTTGATTAGTTTTCATCTGTCCATTGCTGGGAGAGGTGATCCAACAAAACCACCTGCGATGGGTGGGTACCCCTATAGAGACCCGAATAAAATTTTTAAACACCACTAACATCATAGAACCTACTTAATTGATGTATCTAAGAAATCCAACCATTGCAGCTAGGATAATTTTCATAAACATAATCGACATCATCGTATTATTTATCTGATAGTCACTTTATACAGTGGACAAAAATTGGCATATCAGTTTATTTTCGTAAATACAATGTACATCATCATACTATTCATCTAATGGTCCCTTGATATAATGGACAACATTTCACATATCGGTTAGACATCACCAAGATGTGACGGCGATTGGTGTCCCGATGAGACTACATTACTGACTTGTTCTGATATCCATGACGAACTTTATCGGTGCAACATCCACGGGAACTCTGTTGACGCAGAAGCCAAAATTACATGTGGTTCTCTTGATGACGTATTAAATATAATTTGAATATTAGTTAGTATTACTCATGATTGTTAGTTTGGTTTGATGGCTACTTGCTTGGCATCAAGCAGTGCGTAAACGTGCAGGCTCGGCTAGTTTCTGGAAAAAAAACTAGCTTTAACCGTGTACATCTTCTGGTTGTTTAGTGGCTATACGTACATTTTCGGGAGCGGTAATCCGATATTAGTCGATACAATGGGTCAATACTTATATGGAGAACCGATTTTTTTCTAAAAGTACCGTTAACATCATAGAACGTGCTTAATATAAGTATGTAAAAAATCCAACCATTGGAGCTGGACTAATTTTCATAAATATACATCGACATCATCATACTATTTGTCTAATGGTCCCTTTATCTTTATCGGTTTTGCTATTCCACATGTACATGTGTTTTAACTAAGTCACATGCATGTCCAAAACCGTTAGATTTGTCTGAATATTTCAACGTACGGATTTTTGTTTTGTTTTTGAGAATATCGTACGAGGCAATCCAGCTCAGTTTGCCTAGCGCACTCACGTTATGGGGCCGAACCGTTTTTTTTTCTTTTTCTTTTAGCTGACGCTCTAGCGGCCTGGGCCACATGAGTGTGACAAGGTGACGTCGTTATTTTTGCATGATAACGGGGTTGATGGACCTGTTTTACGTCAGTTAAATTACCCTGGCAGATTTTCCTTTGTAGGGAACATATTTTTTTCTTTTTGTTGAATTTTTCAAGGTGAAAAACAAAGCAAAAATTATGTATCCATTTTTACTTTACTCGTATTTTGTTAGATGAGACAAAACTATTTCCATTGTGTTTTAACTAATTGATGGGGATATAGGACAATAAATAGCCAATATATGTTTTTTTTTCTACACATGTTGTAATTTTCATCATCGATTTTTTGCCCTAGTTGTAAGCGATCAACGATTTTTTCATTTTTTGTCTGTTTTTATTTTGTTTACTTTTTTTTCTTCTTTTCAAAATTCATGTACATGATTTTTGTAAAAGTTTTGATAAAATTTGGAACAAATTGTTTTATCGATACATGGCGCCAATACATATTGATCGTCGCGAGTTGAATTGCGTAATTTTTTTTACTTTTCTTTTCTTCTTCTCACTTTTTTATTTATATGATTGATTTGAAGTTATGATTTTTTAAAAATTCATGATAGTTTTAAAATCGGTTTTCTTAGTTGCAAGTCCATCAACGAGTCGTAACTGAGTCGAACTTTTTTTTTCAATTGCAACTCCACCAACGAGTCGTAACTGGGTCTGATTTTTTCTCTCAGTTGCAATTTCACCAACGAGTTGCAACTAGGCCTGACTTATTGCTCTCAGTTGCAAGCCCACCAACAAGTCGCAACTGGGTCCGACTTTTTTCCTCATTTGCAAGTACACCAACGAGTCGCAACTGGTTTTCATTTTTTCTCAGTTCCAAGTCCACCAACGAGTCGCAACTGGATCCGACTTTTTTTCTCAGTTGCAAGTCCATCAACGGGTCGCACTGGGTCCGATTTTTTTTCTAAGTTGCAAGTCCACCAATGAGTCGTAACTGGTTCCAATTTTTTTCAGTTCAAGTCCACCAACGAGTCGCAACTAGGTCTGAATTATTTTTCTCAGTCGCAAGTCCACTAACGAGTCGCAACTGGGTCCAAATTTTTTTCTCACTTGCAAGTCCACCAACGAGTCGCAACTAAATTCAATTTTTTTTCAGTTGCAAGTCCACCAACGAGTCTTAACTGATTCCGACTTTTTTTCTTAGTTGCAAGTCCATCAACGAGTTGCAACTGGGTTAGATTTTTTTTCTCAGTTGCAAGTCCACCAATGAGTCGCAACTGGGTCCGACTTTTTTCTCAGTTGCAAGTACACCAACGAGTCGCAACTGGTTTTCAGTTTTTCTCAGTTCCAACTCCACCAATGAGTCGCAACTGGATCCGACTTTTTTCTCAGTTGCAAATCCATCAACGAGTCGCACTGGGTCCGATTTTTTTTTTCTAAGTTGCATGTCCACCAATGAGTCGCAACTGGTTCCGATTTTTTTTTAGTTCAAGTCCACCAACGAGTCGCAACTAGGTCTGAATTATTTTTCTCAGTCGCAAGTTCACTAACGAGTCGCAACTGGGTCCAAATTTTTTTCTCACTTGCAAGTCCACCAATGAGTCGCAACTGAATCTGATTTTTTTTCAGTTGCAAGTCCACCAACGAGTCGCAACTGGTTCCGACTTTTTCTTAATTACAAGTCCATCAACGAGTTGCAACTGGGTTAGATTTTTTTTCTCAGTTGCAAGTCCACCAATGAGTCGCAACTGGGTCCGACTTTTTTTCTCAGTTGCAAGTCCACCAACGAGTCACAATTGGTTCCAATTTTTTTCTCTCAGTTCAACTCCACCAACGAGTTGCAACTAGGTCCGACTTCTTTTTCTCAATTGCAAGTCCACTAACAAGTCGCAACTGGGTCCGATTTTTTTTCTCACTTGCAAGTCCACCAACGAGTCGCAACTGGTTCCGACTTTTTTTCTCAGTTGCAAGTCCATCAACGAGTTGCAACTGTGTTAGATTTTTTTTTAGTTGCAAGTCTACCAATGAGTCGCAACTGGGTCCGACTTTTTTTTCTCAGTTGCAAGTCCACCAACGAGTCGCAACTGGTTCCAAATTTTTTCTCTCAGTTCAACTCCATCAACGAGTTGCAACTAGGTCCGACTTATTTTTCTCAATTGCAAGTCCACTAACGAGTCGCAACTAGGTCCGATTTTCTTTCTCAGTTGCAAGTCCACCAACGAGTCGCAATTGGATCCGATTTTTTTATCAGTCGCAAGTCCACCAATGAGTCGCAACCAGGTCCGACTTTTTTTCTCAGTTGCGAGTCCATCAACGAGTTGCAACTGAATTAGATTTTTTCTCAGTTGCAAGTCCATCAACGAGTCGCAACTGGGTGCGACTTTTTTTCTCAGTTGCAAGTCCACCAACGAGTCGCAAGTGGGTTCGATTTTTTCTCAGTTGCAAGGCCACCAACGAGTCGCAACTGGGTGCAATTTTTTTCTCAAATGCAATGAGATACACATTTTCTATATAGTATGATATTATTTTTGCAACATTCTTGACACAATTGTAACAGATCATTTTTCTTTTCTTTTTCTCTTATCCTTTTTTACTACATTGCGGTGGGCTGCTTTTTTCTGCCCGAAATGTTAAATTTTCAATAAAAATATAGAAACACTTAAATTTGCATCATTTATCTTATCAAAAAAATTAAATTCAATAAAAATATTTTCAAAATATATACAATTTAGTAAACGACCACACGCACAAGAAAAGCCAACCTGAATTAAAAAATATCATGACTACACGTACTTTTTTTCCTATTCATTGAACCTCACTAAACAAACTATCAGCCTCAAACAAACAAACAAAGGCTTAGTTTAAAAAAATGTGGGTCACATGCGCATGCGCCCTAGTCACTCCCTGTCTTTATATAGTCGACAAAACTTGACACATGAGTTTATTTTAGTAAAGAATCATAGTGCAGATCCAAGTCGGTTCAGTGTGTACATCATCATACTATTCATCTAATGGTACCTTGATATAATGGACAACCATTCATATATTGGTTAGACATCGCCGAGATGCGATCGCGATGGTACGAGACAGACACATACCGGCTTTCCCTGCGCAATAACTGTAATCCTACACGTGCTCTGCTTAATCCATCCATCTGTGTAAAATAATGCTCGAGCTTATACTTGAATTGGCGCTATTTAAACCATGGATTTGCATGTCACGCTAACTCCACACACTAGCTCACTCCGAGAAGAGAAGAGGCAACACAAAGAACTAAATCTAGAGCTAACATAACAATGGCCGTTGAGGCACCGATCCTAGAGGATGGTGAGCTAGTGCAGGCACAGGCCGATCTGTGGCGCCATAGTCTTTTCTACGTCGCGTCTATGAGCCTCCGGTGCGCCATCAAGCTCGGCATCCCAACCACCATCCACCAGCTCGGAGGGACCACGTCGCTTCCCGAGCTGATGGCCGCGCTCTCCCTCCCGCCGTCCAAGCTACCATACCTCCACCGCCTCATGCGGCTGCTGGTCACCACGGGCGTGTTCGCCAAAGCCGCCGAGTCCAACTCCGAGGAGCCGGCGGTGGAGCTCTTCCGCCTCACCCCGCTGTCAAAACTTCTCGTGGACGGCGTCGACGCCGACGAGCACGAGCACCGCTGCCAGACACCCTGGGTGCTCGCGGCGACCTCACGCCACCACCTCGAGGCGTCGCTAGGGCTAGCGGACTGGTTCAAGAAGGACTTTGGGGAGGGACCGGTGCCGTCCCCATTCGAGGACCAGCATGGCGCCCCGATACTTGACGAGCGCACGGCCGGCCTCGACAAGGAGCTCGATGAGCTTGTCAACGACGGCCTGGCTGCCCATGATAACTTGGGGATTGACACTATCATGAGGGAGTGCCATGCCCTTTTCGCGGGGCTGGAGTCCCTCACCGACTGCTGCGGCGGCGATGGTACCACGGCGAGGGCCATCGTCAAGGCTCACCCACACCTCAAGTGCCACGTCTTGGACCTTCCCAAGGTGATCGACAAAGCCCCGGCTCAGGACAATATTAACTATGTTGCCGGAGACATGTTTCACACCATCCCACCCGCTCAAGCTGTGATGCTCAAGGTATGTCAAGTTTCTTTCAGCTAAGCATGCATGGTCATTTTAAATGCATAGAAAATGTCAAGGAATTGATAATAGTAAGTACGGTAGAATTATATTGAGTTCTAACGTTTTTTACAAAACAAATTATGCATGAACTAATTTTTTATCACACTTTACATATGATACCGTTAGCTTGTGCTGCTCCACTGGGGCGACGAGGATTGCATGAAGATCCTGGCTCAGTGCAAGAAAGCCATTCCTTCTCGAGAGGAAGGAGGAAAGGTCATCATCATAGAAATGTTGGTTAATGCTTCTACGGGGCCAATAATATATGAATCCCATGTGCTATTCGACGTGGCCATGATGACTTATACCAAAGGTCAAGCGCGGGATGAAAATGAATTGGGTGCACTCTTCATGAAAGCGGGGTTCAGTGAGTATAAGATTGTCAAGAAACTTGGAGCTAGAGCTGTCATTGAGGTCTATCCATGAGATGATGTGCTATAAGAAAATAAATAAAGGCTCTGCATTCTTCCAGAAGGAAAGTTCTATGTATCACAATAAGTAGCTAAACTGTTAAGCTTGGTTACTTCAAGTATTAAAGTATGTCCAAAAAGAACCTGGTTTAATACATTTATGTGTCTTATATATCAGTGTTCCATATTACCATTTCAGTGATATGATTTTGAGTCACCCCTATTGTCTGGGGTACATAGTACATATCTTTAATTCGTTGACTTTCTTATAGTATAGTGCCACTTGCACAGAAACATTAGCACACACAAAAACATCAGAACCAAAGAATAATGCTACATTATCTCTGCAATTTATTCTGCACATTAAGGGGCTCTGTACGGTTGCTAATTTATCATTCCTGCTCCATCCACAACCTTGAGCTATCCATTTATACTAAATAGTCATGTGATATTTTCCCTCAGAAAATAGCATAATTTGCCGCAGCAACGCGCGAGATATTATCTAGTTTTATAAACAATCATACCATTCAACAGAAATTTGTGACATTAATATATATTTATTCAAAAATTTACAAATTTATTGATGGGTTTAAAAAAATCATGACAATGTAAACTTGCTCATGTAATTCATAAAAAAATATTTGTAAAATTAATAAAATGTTCATGGCGTAATTGGATTACACATTTCAAAATAAGTATCCTGACACTTCTTAAAAACTGTCATGACAATGTAAAATAAATGATTTCACATTTTTTAAACAGATTCCTACATATAAGAAAATGTTTGACATTTAAAAATTCTCTAGCACTTAGAAATGGTTGCATGACTTATAAAATGTTCACGATTTGTTTTAGAAATGTCCAACATGTGCTTTACCATGATTACTAGGTATTTAGAAAATGTGAAGGGAATCTTACAAATATTCAACATGTATTTTGGATAACTGTTCAACATGTAGTTTTTTAAATCAATGTGTATCTCTTTTTTCATTTGTATATGAATTTTTTTTAATATGTTGAAAGATCAACATGTATTTTGAAATGCAAAAAATGAAAATAATATAGAAAACCCCGATGAGAGTAGATAAAGAAAAATACAAAAACGAAAAATTCTTGTATTACCTCCGATCTATATTAATGGACTCAACTTTGTCTAAATTCGTATGTATGTAGTTAAGTATTTAGACTAGATGCATGTGTATCTAGACAAACTTAAGTCCATTAATATGGATCGAAGGGAGTAGAACCTGGCCTAAAAAGCGACAAGGTTCGGCGAACTAGCCCACAAAAGCTTACCAAAACCCAATTCGAACGATCTTTATAGAAGAGCGTGAGTTTTGTCTCACAGCAAGTGATGTTTAGCATCAGCGACCAACCAATCGTGCACCCCATCCTAGTTTTTAGCCACCCCACACACTAGTGGGTTCCAGATTTCTTCACCATATTATTTATTTTTCTTTTGTTTTCTATTAGCATTTCATTTTTTACCAGTTTCACAAGGTTTCATCCATCAGTTTTTATTTTATTTGGTCATTTGTTCATATTTTATTTTTATTATTGTATACAACATTTTTTTGAAACACATGGTGAACATTCCATATAATAAATGATGAACATGTATTATATATTTCTTCAATGTATTATTCAAATAATGATTAGTATTTTGAAAAAAATAGTATAAATACTTATAGAATGTGTGATGAATAATTTTAAATATTGGTAAATATTTGTAAAATTTTGTGATGAATATTTATGAAAGATGCGATGAATTTACAAATACGCGCCAAACATTGTTCAAAACATGTGTATATTTGTGTAAATACATGATAAATACTTGTAAATACACACTTAACATATGATATTCATCATTCAGGGTACATCGTTTTTCACACACGAGGTTTTAGTACATAGTTTCATTAAGAATTAACACCCGGTACATAAATAGTTACGTTGATTTTGATTCAGTATGCAAAATCTCTACTATCTAAAAAGAACCTAATGGTTCCTCACGGTCCCTTCCACGCGTTTTGCCAACAGTTTCGTCAACCGGTTCACTTCCTCCCATCATGTTCCTTCATTGTTTTTTTCTCCAACCGGTTTTCCATTCCACCACGCTTTATTTTACCGCACCTTGCCATATACTGCTCAATCATATTAATTAAACCTTTCCATAAACCGTTCAATCACATTAATTAAGTCTCTCCATACATCACTAATCACGCTAATACCTTTCGATATGTTGTTGATTAATTAACTTACCGTATAATATTTAGCAAATCTATGATATTAAATGGGAATTGGCAGGTTAACCTCATCTCATCCTTTGGTTTTTCCTCCCCGCGCCCCATCCCATTGATTAACTTATGTAATGGATATCGTACATGTTTGGTTTCGTTCGCTAACGTGCCACCACGCAACGCCCACCTTCCGCTGATTTTCTTTCCTGCCTTCGGTTTATTTTGTTTCCTTCCCGGTTCATCTCACGGTATCCTCAACACCCAACCCACTAACCACCCCGTGTCAGTTGCATCGGCAAGTATACAACGTTGGCTTTGCCGTTGAGACGTCATTGCCAAGGACACACAAATCTGCCAAGGATGAAATTTTTTCACTCCGACAATGTAGATATGTGGTTCCTCTCGCCTTAATGTGATGAATTAGACGTTGGAAATGAGAGAATTGACGTTCAAGATAGGTTTTCTTCCATTATTCATATTCTCTATGTACTTTATTCGTTCTGTGGCGATTACACGAATTTTCTTCTTTTCATGTTACCCGTAGCAACGCACGGGCATTGTCCTAGTATGATATAAAAACCTAAAATATAAATCATAAGACCAAACAACTATATATATATATATATATATATATATATATATATATATATATTTGTTACTAGGTATGTGCCCGTGTGTTGCCATGGGGATTTAATAATTTAATGCAATAAGATAATCATATAAAATGCATTTTAATGCGAAATAAATAGATACTATAAGAGTATATTTTCACTATAAAGGATCTAGTTTTTTAGTGCAGTGTTTTGGCTCTTGGGTATGTGCACTCCCATGGGTAATAGTATAATCGTTTAAAATAGTAAATTTTTTGAAAAAACAGAATTTTGTTATCATGCGTGCTCATGTGTGTGGAGTATGTGCCAAATTTCGTGGAGTTTAGACATTCCAGGAGCTCTCGGCAAAAACAACAAAAATTGGGACTTTGAGAAAGTTTTGAAAACTGCACTATTCATAAGCGATTTTGAGTTTCTGCCATGAATTCCTCGAATGTCCAAACACCCTAAAATTCCGCACAGACATTAAGAGTGTGATCATATTGCACTCCAAAAACATTCGGAGTTAATTGAATATGTTTGCTATTTGTTTTTTTTATTGGTTAGTGGGTGTGTGCGTCCCCGAGAGCCGTTCGGGATCTCTTGCCATTGCTTAAACTAAAAAAATAAGTATGTGCCCATGATTGAGATGATTTATAGATTTTTCAAAAAAATAAGAGATTACTTACAATTTTTTGGTTTATAGACCATGATTTATTCTTTCCATACAAATCATGTGAAAATCGTTGTAAGAATGTGTTATACATGGAAGGTTGGATGAAGGTGTGGTGGAAAAATGGGTGAAAGATGGAACCTTAGATTCTTTGTAAGTAGACTAGGAAAATTGCCCGTGTGTTGCAACGGGGATATATTTTAAAACATTTGATGACACTGAAACCTAACAATGGAAGAAATATGAGAAAACCTAACAATGGAAGAAATATGAAAAAAATTATATGTGCTTTTACCTCCTCACTATGTTCAAGTTGATGTCCTTCTTGCTCCGCATTGTGTACAACAACGTGATACTGCCTGCACCATTGATTAAGATCATGTGATGGATCTGTCTCATGTCCATCATGAAGCTCGTTCCTCCACTGTCATCATGATAGCGCCACACGAACGCAAGGTGTGGCCGTCATAGTGAAAACCCAGTAGTCGACGAGGGCCATGACAAGCACCTTCACCATCTTTTTTCCATGCATTCTTGGTGTCTTTGATGCTAGTGAGCTGAGGGGATAGTCAACCTCATACTTGGGTATGATGAAATGTTATATTCTAGGCTTGTCCTTATTAAGCTTGAAGGTACGATTGTAGCACTTGTACCTGATGGCGACCGCATCATCAACGTTGTCGTGGCACAACAGGGTGGTCATCCCAAAATAAGTCTTCTACCCCTACCAGGTGCCACCCTCAACAATAGCATTTGCAATAATCATTCTAGGAAGCATTTGATGGTGCATCAAAGCGTGCCAAAATAATATTTCTACCCCTCATAGGTGCCAGCCTCAACAAAGCTATTTTTGCAATGGTCATTGTAAGACTCATTGGATGGTGCCTCAACGAAAAATCTTTGATTGGTGTCGTTGGGATTGTGTTTCCACAGGAGTTCCGACGGTGGGATGCTCCTCAGGTCATCAACAATGACAGGCAGACTCTTTATTTTTGAATTGAAGATTGAGAAGTCCATACAGATCGTCTTGTATCTACATCTCTTCTGCGGTAGAAATAACTGGACATAAAATGACAAGTTCAGAAGTACATGTGTTGTTATGTTCATCTCTAAAATAGATTAGTTGTACAAATGATTTTAAGACACTTAAAGTACTCTTTTGAAGGATATAATAATACTACATACAATATACTTAATTTTATCGTACTAATTAGTTGTAAGTGTCACTCATGTAATAAAAAGTAAAAAGTAAATTCAATAAGCTCACAAAGATTCGACTTTCTTGATCATTCCACAACAAATAATGGGAAATTCCAATTTTCTCGAAAAGATTAGACTATAATTTAAACAGTCCACTGAAGTAATCATCATAAATAACTGATTGAATACCTGAACTAATTAGTTGTAACCGTAACTCATCTAATTAAAAACCAACAAGTAAATTCAATAAGCTCACAAAGGTTGATTTTTTTTATCATCTCACAAACTGCACAATTCCTTTTTTAAACAATTTGTAAAAGACCATAATACACACATCTCTTTCACACCACGTCACGCCCTTACAAATCCCATATATGTAGGTATGTGAATTAGCTCATGCTTTGAAACCCCAATTTATTTAATCCTTTCTCTCAATCGGTTCATGCAGCCGGGTTAATTAGCTCATATATCAATCGGTGCATGCAGGCATGCAGCCCATATTGGCATGGGAAATTTATTTCTTCCAGTTGGTTCTTTTTTTTCCTGCTTATATCTGTAAGATAATCGGATTGGACAATCTTTTCTCTACACACAACGATGAGGTAGCACGCGAATCAACCTGTGGTTGAATTGGTTAGGTGGATGGTTGTATCACAGCCCATCAGAATTCAAATCCCAGATTTGACAATGGTGCTCGCATTTTCCTGGATTTATTCCAGGGTTTCCGGTGATGCGCTTTCAGTGGGAGGAGACGTTCCCGTCGAAGACGAGGTGGTGACTTCGTTAATCTCAAGATGATGTGCCGGCTCAGTATTGCGAAGATGCTGATAGGCTTAACTTTATTTTTGGGGGCAACTTATTTTTTTTCTTTGTACCGAAGGCTGCATTGTGGTCAGGCCTACACCCGGCCCAGGTTTTTGATTCAATGGGCTGAAGCCCAGGCGGCGATCGCTTTATTGAACGAATCTGGAATGATGATCTACGAACAACGTACGCGTGCAGCGAGGTAGGAAGCTTGACGAATGAAGAAACGTGACGGTACCAAGTTTGACGGACAATTTTTATTTTTGAACGTCTTGACGGACAAAATTAAAAATCATGACGCACCAAGTTTGACGTACGAAATTTTCGGAGAAACGCAATCTCCATTATTATTAGGTAAAGAAGACATATTTTTAGCTTCATAATTCAACATAATGTAAAATATTATGACATCTTGGTGCCTAGACGCCTTGCCCTTATAATCCTTAAATACACTAAGTTCCCTAAATTTGAAGGCATAGGAATCGATAGAGTCTTCAATTTTGACTAAGTCTCCTCGCCGAGTGAACCGACGCTGGATGAGTTCGTGAACCTTCCTTCCACGTGCCCCTCTTTACAAGTCCAAATTTCTCCCTGACACCACCTCCCCTTCTCCCCCGTTCGATCCCCTTTGTGCAGCGACTGCCGTGGAAACAACCGAAGCCGGCGTCTCGCGTTTCCCTGTCCATATGCCTTTGGGCCGGCGAGGAGCCGTGACAGAGGAGCGTCGATGACCCCCCTAGACACCATGGAGCTGAGCTCCTGCTCGTCGTCAGACGAGCTCCGTGCGCCGCCCAGTCGCCAGGATCCGGTGGATCCCACCGTGCCCTGCCTTCAAAGACCCTCCTCCGATCATCCTCGCATCCAGCCGCTGGCAACCGGATCGTCGTTGGCTTCTCTTGCGTGTCTACAAATACAAAAAGGTGAGAGTGCAGAGGGTTTGAGCTAGTGTCATTGGGAGGAAGGGTTTGTTGGGTTCCATTGCTATGCTTATTGTTTGAGGGGGTGGACGCAGGCACCCGTGATGCTTTTCCATCAGTCTGTTAGCTACTGATGTTGTTTGCCCCTGACGTCCCTGCGAGCGGCGGCCTGTGGCGACGACGAGACAAGGTGTGTGCATGTGCTGCCTGCCTCCGTTGATTTGATTACCCGAGCCGAGATTCGGTAACCTAGCTTTGACGCTCTTTTTCGCTCCCACCCCGTGATGGTGAGTAGCTGAGATGAACCATGTGTTTTCCTGTACACTTGATTGTTGATTGGAAATTCAAAGAATTCGCTGAATGATCATCTCTGCTAGGATATGAAATTAAGTGATGTTTGCTGAGTGAATGCACATCTTGGATGTTTATTTAACTATAGGGAAAGAGACAAAGAGTGAACATGCTATGTCAGGATCGGTTCTGCTATTTAGTCAAAGTAATTTCTGATTGAATGCTATTGTGTTCTTGTTGCTTGGTTAAAATAAATAGGTTTTACGTTCAGTTTAGTTAATTATCAATTTGATTCGGGGACAATCTCTATCTTCATGAGGTTCTCATGTTAGAGAAAAATGTTCACTATGAATTAATATGTCATCACCAAAGTAGTATAGGAATGAATGTTTAATCATGTTGGGCATAATTCTGTTCTATGAGTGAGAGACAGCGATTAGGAGTGGTCTATTTTATCATGCTAAAAGTACTTGATTCCTCATGGGATCAAGCTCATGTCAGGTTATGAAAGATGATTAGGTGGTTAGTTATTACATTGTGGTTCTGACCAGAACAAAGGAAGAAATACCATGCTTAGCGTACATGTGGCATAAAAGTAGTTACTGTCAGGGAAGGATATATATGCATAATGGATCAGATTCAGGTCATTTAAACCTTGTATGTGTGATGTTTGTCGATTTGTTTTGATAGATGATGACCAGTCCATAGAGCGTGCGGGTGTTCATCCGTATTCTGGATAGCAAAGGGAAAGTACGATGCCTGCTGCTCTCTTCTTCTCTTCCGCTGCTTCCTTCTCCTACTGGTGTGGTATGCCCTCTTTCTTCCATTCGTATTCTTTTTTGTTTGGTTCAGCTTACGTATGGGTTCCATGTAGGCTGGGCTCCAAGATAGGAATGTGTTGTTTATGTGAGATTGCTAGATCCTGGTTCTTTGGCTGGGTGTCCTGATTTAATTGTGTTTGTGATGATGCTTTTGAGTAAGTTTTATTCTTTGATCCAATTTCCGATATTTGGATGTTTGGCCACGCTGGTGCTACTGCTTGTGATCGAGTTATTGATCAACCTGTCACTTGACTGATCTGAGAAAAACTTATGCAAAACTGAATGTTGTTTCCCCGTTTCTTCGGAGATGCGTAGTTGGAATATTTGCTCCATAATAAAGCTGGTGACCTTTTGGGATTCTCTTCAGAGTTTTGGCTGTTTTTCAACTACTAAGATTCTTTTCAGCATACATACTGTATTTATCCAAAGCAGCTCCTTCTTTCCAAGTTGTCCACTTGCCTTCTACAACGACTAATTGTTGAGAATAGTCATCGTGGTGATTGTTGTTCTGTGCACGGTTGGTTTTTCTCCTGTGGAGGTCCGTCTTCTTTTTGGGGTTCATTTGGTTTGGTTGGTTTTGAGTTTTTTTTTCATTTTATATGTGGGTTTTCCTGTATGCACTTTGTTGGTGTTGTGGTGGGTTCGCGTTGTCGAGCTGGAGGTGGTCGGGTGGTGCGAGCTAGGTTGATCTGGGCGTTACTGTTGTGGGGTCCGTAATCCGATGTGCTCTTCAAACGCTAGGAGTTGTTTACATGCATCCATTTTTCTGCGAGTACCGAATCCTGATGGCGAGTTGGAAAGATGGTGAAATTGGTTGTCTGTAAGAAATTTGGCAATTAATTTGTTGTGTTCCCCCGGTAAATAGGGGGGAGTTGTAGGCCACCATCCTTGGTCAAGAGGAAGGGGCGCTCTCCTTCTGGTCCAACCTGCAGTGCAGCGTGGCGGATGTGTGTGCTTTTGTTCGCTACATGTTGTTCGTCCACCCAAAGGTGGCTCCAGAGGGGCTAGATGATTTGGAGAAACAGAAGCAGTTTGGTGTTATGCTGGTACGACACGCCGTCGTTGCTGCATTGGAGGAGGTTCGTCTATACGAACGTTGCTGCTTTTGGAGGATCACCACCTCTTCGTGTGTCGATGTCGTTGGAGGATCTCTTTCGTGGGTGGAATTGGAGGACTCTCGCCATATAAATACAGATATGGATCAGTATCCTTAATTATATTTATAAGAGAATTATCCTGAATAGGTTGGTATGGTAGACTCAAGTACACCCGTCAGTCAAAGGAGTGTTCTCTGAATTGGGATAAATAGTTTACATAGTTACTCAGGTATAAAAAACTTGTATTGAATGGTGTTGAGTAGTTCAACATGTATTTTCGTGGTTTCCATTTCTATGCAGTATGCACTACAAAAAATAATCAGTGAGCATCGACATATTGCTTTTGCAATATTTTCATCAAGCTGACCTTGTTGTACAGTAATACTTCCTTTGTATATGTCCATATGTGGCGGTCCATTCTTGAAGGAAGAGATATGCTAATTCAAGGGCTTATTCGCAGAATTGGTGATGGCTTGACAACAAGCATTCGGGGGCATAATTGGATCCCAAGAGATGGCTCATCGAGGCCGATCACGTCTGGTAATCTTGACCCGCTGTTAATGGTCTCGGATCTGATTATCCCAGCTGAGAAGAGGTGGAACGAGGAGCTGATACGTGCAACTTTTATCCCTATGGATGTTGATGCTATCTTAAGCATCCCTCTAAGCACACGCCAGTGTGCTGATTTTTTGTCGTGGGGAAAGGAGAAGAACGGCTTGTTCACAGTAAGGAGTGCATACTGTATGCTGATCACAACCAAGTATGAGAGGGAGGCATGGTTGTATCATGAAGCTGGGAGCTCTAGTACGGAGAAAACAAAGAAGCAATGGGAAAATCTTTGGGGTACTCAAGTCCCATCAAAAGTAAAAGTTTTTCTCTGGAGGCTAGCCTTGCATTCTGTCCCTACTATGGATGTTTTAAAGCACCGAAAGATGGCAGATTCGGACGCCTGCCCACTCTGCGGGCAACTGTATTCACGGAGGCATGGACTTCTCGAGTGCTCTCTAGCACGTTGTGTTTGGGCGCTGGCTGATGGCGAGATGGTTGAACATATGATACACTCCAAAGTGGCAGATGCTCGTACTTGGTTAACACATATGCAGGAGTCGTTATCGCATGTGGATTTTGTAAACATGGTGGTCACTTTGTGGGCTGTTTGGTTTGCACAAAGGAAGGCTATCTGTGATCAAGAATTCCAGTCACCATTCTCCACCCATATGTTAATCAGGAGATACATCCAGAAAATTGGTGATGCAAAGGTGAAACCGGGCTCTTCTCGAGTGGTTCCTGCCCAAAACAACAACTCGGTACGGCCTCCAGCGGAAGTGATAAAGATAAATGTCGACGGAGCAGTGGCGCGTGATAGTCGGAGTGGAGCTTGTGCGGCAATTGCTAGAGACCATACTGGGTTGTACAGGGGCTCATCTTCTTGTAAGATGACTCACATATCCGACCCAGCCACGTTAGAAGCAATGGCTTGCAGGGAAGGGCTATGGCTAGCGAAAGACTTGTTGCTGGACAACATCATCATCTCATCTGATTGTGCTTCAGTGGTGAAATAGATCAACAATGGTGGTGGAGGGAGATATGAGGTTATCATTAAGGAAATTAGAGAAACTTTGTGTGATTTTAATAGTTGTCAGTTTATTTTTTAGAGTAGGAGAAAAAACTTTGAGGCGGATGGCCTGGCTAAGTTCTCCATATCTTTGGAGAGTGGCAGACACATATGGCTAGTCCAACCACATGATTTTGTAACAATTCCTATGAACCTGATATGAATAGAATTGTTACACCTCAACAAAAAAAACCAGCCGACGGATTCCCAGAAAACAACTATGCGTTGATAGAGTAAAGAAGAGGAGGCGCCGCCGCCGATCGCCGTGTCGTTGAGGTCCAGGAACAAAAACAGCTGCGCAGCCACACTGGCCGGCATCCCTAGACTGAGGTCAAGCGCCGGCATGGGCGGCGCGCCGCCGCGGGAGTGTCCCGGGAGGAGGACTGGACGGTCCTACTACTGCGGCTGACGGCGAGAGCCTTGGGCGGCGGCAGCGGGAAGGCGACGGAGCCGACGGGAAGTTGGTCTTGGCCTTGGGCCCGCAGTAGTGAAGCGCGGCGTAGGCGTAGGCGCGGGTCGCGGCGTCGACGGTGTCGAGGTGCCGAGCCAGACGCTGTTGGGAATCGGAATAGAAAACAAAAAAAATCCGGCACTACGAAAACCAAACACAAGAACGGATCTAGGAAGATACAGACAAGGAGATCGATCTTAGTACCTTTGCAACCGTTCAACGGATGCACTCTCGCAGCGGAAGATGTTGATGGAGAGTTGGAGAAGCGTGAAGATGAACAATCCCACGATCCGATCTAATCACCGTGATGTCCCTCAAACAAAGATCGAACGCACGATCTCTCTACGGTTGATCCACACGTACAGTGTAGATGATCCGGCAGGGCTCCTCCGTCCAGAGCTCGGCGCCACCGGAGTAGAGAGGAGGGAGGAGCAGCACTTCGGGGTTATGGTGGAGATTGGATCTAATGAGAGGGAGAGAGAGGGGGCAGCCCTTCAGGCAAGAACAATCTCAAATGTGTGTTGAAGGGGTGCCCCACCTCCTCTATTTATAGGTGGAGGGGGAGAGGAGCCATCTTGGAGGAGGGGGCAGCCCTAGGGGCTGCGCCCTAGGGTTTCCCCTCCCCTAGGGTTGCGCCAAGGAGGGGGGGGAAGCTTCCTGGAAGCTCCCCCAAGGCGCCTCCCCCCTTTGGGATCCCTTGTCCCAAGTGCTCCCTCCCCACTTGGGCCTTCCAAGTGAGAGGGATCCCATTTATATTAAATTTATTAATTTAATTCCGAAACCTTTTCGAAATACATAATAAATGAATATTAAATATATGTAGACCAACTCGGAACTTTTCCGGCCCTCCGGTTTTACCCGGTTTTCTTAAAACTCTTCCCGGTACTTTACCGGGTCCCCGAAACGATTCCGGTTTTCTCATCGATTATAACCCGATCACTCCGAGACTTTCGCGGTGTGATAAATACATGCTCCTACCACTCTAGTACTCTACAGATCATCTATATTTAAGTGTGTGACCCCATAGGTTCGGTAGGACACGGACATGAACCGGAAACTTATTTTCCCGCAGAACAATAACCGATAGCGGAGCCATGGACACCCATAACGGTTGTCGTACCTACACGAATATAAATTCGAGTGAATCACAAGCTTAACATGCCAGGCCTATTTGATTCACGATACTATACAAAACCTGAGGTGAGATCTATTAGGTATCCGCATGATTAATCATTAACCATTATACCAAGTCATCCTCCTTGTTGTTTTGTTCCATTTTCTCGTTTAGTATTCCGGTATCCCTTGTGATCAATTCACAGTGGCTGGCCAGACGATGTTGGATGCCGTAATACCGAGAGGGCCCAAAGAAGTATCTCTCCATCGTTAGAGGAGCAAATTCCCAACTTGAATCGTTAAGTCCCTTGACACACTTTCAGGTGTGAGTGATCAAAGCCGTTATTGCCACGCCTGTTACGGGTGGTGTTGGGACAGTGTCAAAACCCACCCTCCGGTATGAAGTTACGAAACATTCTTATGGTCATGAAGGACACATGCATATTAACTTTAGATGATTTTACTTATAACATGGAAACGATGTGATCTCAAAGTAAATCATACAATTGGGTCGGTTCAGCACCCTTGTTCTGGTAACAATGTGCTCCCATGTGTTACAGGCATTTCCAATGCCCTATGAACAGGAAAACATGTCATCCATAACACACGGGTTAGTCCTAGAGGCAGACTAAGAACACTTGGTGTTTATACTCCACACCTGCATATGGGTTTTCCTCCGGAGGCAGTTAACATGCTACTTGGCAAACCTCCGCATAAGCCATTGCAGTTATAGAACAGACATATAAACATTAACAATGAACCTGAAATTATAATAATACAATTTATTATTGCCTCTAGGGCATAATTCCAACAGACGCGTGCCCTGGCCGGGTCGCGGATCTCCCCCGCGTACCTGCCCCACGGCCGACAACGAGGAGCACCGTCTTGAGAGCCATGGATGGATAATGGATGAAGCGACAGGTGCAATGTGTTTGTTGCGGTTTGGTTTGGGTTGGCTGGTTGGAGCTTGGGGATGGAATGGAATCGGTCGTTGTGTTAGTATGTTTTTCTTAAATGGGATCTCAGTTATTCCCACCTAAACCACTAAATTTTAATGGGATTATCCCCTAATACCCACCAAACAACAGTGGGACTGGGTGGGGTTGCGGTGGGACGACCACCTATAGTCCCACCTGCAACCTAACTTGCGCTTCACTGCCTTAGCCTCAATGCTGATGAACTCCGGGGCTTCGGACCCAGCGATCCGGGAGCTGTGGTGCACCACCTCCTCTTGCTTGAGGCGGCTGATAGCCGAGGGACGGACCTCCTGCTCGTTGACAGCAGCGTCCACAGACTGCTCTAATTGACTTTGTAATTCATTCTAAAAAAAATGTTTGAGAGACTAAACCAGGTTGCGCGAGGGCCACATTTCTATTTATAATAGTTACACCCGTCAAAAAAAGTTATACAATAATAGTTAACGGTTTTGCTAAATCTCAGTCGACTGAGACTTTACGAAGTTTGTAACTGCAAGTTTGACATTCAACAGCAACTACATGCATACACACTCAACTGCAACTGATTTTTGTATGATAATGTCACTCATTGAGACTTTGTAAAGTCTTAATCGACTAAGATCTAGACAGACCCAATAGTTAAACATTGTCACCGTTGCGGGTGACCTGATCTTGTTCATTGCCTCGTCCGCCGTGCATCCACGCCTTGAGCTTGCTGGCCTTGTTAACCAGGGTGTGGAACGACAGGAGCAGATGCAGCGTGATGAATACGACCCCGATGGCTATGAGTGTGATGATGACGTAGCTGGACGTCTCCCAGTTTCGGAAGGTGCCGGCGGCGTACGCGCCCAGCAGACCGAGCTGGTCAATCACCACGGCGGTCTGCATCGCCCACAGCGGCGCGCCGCCGCGCCGTTTCGTTGTGCGCTGCCGCTGCAGCAGCAGTACTATGATGACCACAACGGAGGCCACGAACGACGTCGCGTTGCAGTAGAAGAAGGCCTGGTACCGTGACGGGCTGCTGTAAAGCATGATCGGGTTGCCGGCCACTACCAAAGACGGCGAAGGGGACGTCGACGGCGACGATACGGTTTCGTTATCGTCAACCGTGCCGCCAGGAGGTGCGAGACCCGCCTGGTACGTCACGCTCACTCCGAGCATGCCGAGTAGCATCAGGACGTCCTTGCGTCTCAGGTACTTCTTGCTTTGCTCGGCGGAGACCTCATTGCTTTCGTCGTTCTCAGCGGCCGGCACCGGACCCGTCGACGGCGGGTTGAGCAGCAGCCCCTTGACACACTGAAGCCATGGCCGCTCTGACCAATGGCCTCGGTCGGCGGACACGTAAAGTAGGATCTGCAGGATGACGAAGGTGACCACCGCAGCTACGAGTACAAAGAAGACATAGATGGAGGTGCCGAGTTTCCCATAGCTGCCAGCCGCGTAGGCACCCAAGAAGCCTAGCAGCCCGACCAAAACGCAGACGAGCAGAGCGCTGCTCCGGATGCTGTGCCTGTGCAGCCTTTGGTTTACCAGGAGGAGAATGACGGCGACGGACGACATGAACCCTGTGGCGTTGCAGTAGAAGAAGACCTGGTACCTGGTGGCGTTGTAAAGGCTGAAGACCGGGTCACCGGCGACGGCCATAATGTCCCCGTTGCTCCCTGGCCAGAACCCGCCCGGCGGGTTCAGCCCTGTTTGGTACGTGACGGTGGCGCCGACCGCCGAGGATGGCCAGCTGCAGCAAGAACTTGCGCTTCCTCTTGAGGCGGTCATCGTCATCACCCTGCTGCTGCCCCTGGAACTCGGGCTGGTCAGCCGGGGGCAGGCGCCGCAGTGTCCGTGCAAGCTTCTTGCCCACCGTGCACGGCACGACCTTGGCGATGGAATACACCATGACCCCAACGGCCAGGGAAAAAACGTAGATTGTAGTGGTGTTGTCCCGGGTGGTCCCGGCCATGTAGGCGCCCAATAGGCTGAATAGGCACAGTATCATAGCGGTTTTGAGCGCGATTCGCCTGAGGACGGCGCCTGAAGTCCCCAAACTTAGCTTCTTGCTCTGGACGATGATGATGATAAGCAGCGATGCCACGAACGCCGCCGTGTTGCAGTGGTAGAACGCCGTGTATCTCTTGGTGCGCATGTCGGCGAGAACCGGGTTCCCCGGGATATGATACGTATGCCCTTCCTGCCAGAAGCCTCCCGGCGGGGTCAGCCCTGCCTGGTAGGTCACCGTGGTCGCCAGCGTGCCCAGGAGCAGAAGAAATGACTGCGACTCCTTCACTTTTTCCGCAGCTCCGCCATTGTTGCTGTGGATGCATGTCGACATCGGTGCACCTTCTTCATCTTCTTTCGGAGCATTAGCAATAGCATTGCCGGGTTCCGGCGCCGTCGCCTGCTTCACTTCCCTGCAGGTAAATCAAGTGACATTGCTTAGCTCACTAATTATCTTATGGAAAGGAGAGCCTGCCCCATGCAAACTACACTAGGTACGTGTGTGGGAGCTTGATTACGCACGCGTCAGGCAAGAAAAATGTACACATCAGCACACGGCAGACGGCTCCACTCCATTTCTTGAACGTGTCCATGGCGACCTGCAGCGCAATGTACAGGACCACGGCGCCGACGAGGGAGATGATGTACACGGTGGTGGGGATCGATCGACTGCTCCCGGCGGCAAATGCGGCCATGAGGCCGAGCAACTCCACCAGGACGCACACCGGCAGCGCGTACGACCGTGCGAGCTGGCCGCTCAGCGACCTGCTCATGATCAGCATGATGATGGCGAGGGACGCGACGAAGGAGCTGGCGTTGGCGTAGAAGAAGGCGTGGTAGCGGATCTTGTATGGCCCGTCGTGTAGCACCGGGGCGCCGGCGCGGTGGTCGCCATCGGTCTGGCTCCATAAGCCTCCCGGCGGTACCAGCCCCGCGCCGTACGTCAGCGGCGTGGCGAAGCTGGCGAGCAGCAGCAGGAACTTACGCCGCTACTCTAGGTCTAGGTGGCTGTGGCTCTCCTCCGCCGATTTCGGCCCGAGTCTTGCCAGGCTGAGGTGGACGGCGACGTAGTAGGCCAAGACAAGGGCGAAGAGCCCCCAGACGTAGATGGTGGCGACCCCGTCGCCGGAGCTACCGGCGGCGAAGGCGGCCATTAGGGCGAGCAGGTCGAGCAGCATGGCGGAGCGGAGCACCTTGAGGCCGACGGCGTTGCTGCTCATGCGCCGGTCCAGCAGGAACATGATGACGACCAGGGATGCAACGAAGGCGGCGTCGTTGCAGTAGAAGAAGGCGGTGTACCGGCGGGAGAGCAGCGGGTGGTCGACGCTCGGCGGGTTGAGGCCGGCCACGTAGGTGACGCTAGCGACCTGCGTGCCGAGCAGCAGCAGGTACTTGCGCCACATCCACACGAACTCAATGTCTTCTTTATTCGCCATCGCCATGACTATTCCGGCCTCCGGCGGAGCCGTATATGAGACCGGCCACCGTGTGTTGTGTTCGTTCGTTCGTTCCCCGAATGGGTATCATGGCGATTGAGTGCCCGTAGCCGTAGGCGTCAACTTTAGGAAAGGAATCATAAAAGGAACACGTTGCTTACACATCCATGCTAATAATATATTCATTGCTGAGTAGTCGCTATGCTCGGATGCTCCATGCCTCCCATGGGATGCTCTGCTCAGGTGACTTTTCCCGTCGTTGGTCCCCTTCTATTATACTAGCATCCTCATCAAAAATTAGGTTTTTACATCATCAGAACAAAAGGTATTCTATCTCTCCTTTAATTCCCTCGCACGAGATCGCTTAATTTGTAGATGAAAGGACAAATTCCCGACTACAAATAAATGAAGCCATCAACCGACTAGGATACAATTGTGCAGAGTTACAGAGGAAAAGACTTGACAAAAAGCTGAAAGAATACAAGTATCTCTCACTAGCAATAAGAAAAACTACGATCAGGCCACCGGAGATCTTGCAGACGATGATCGATGGTTCTCTGCAGTGAGGGTTGAGGTGGTGTGGGTTAGCTACCCGGGGTACTCGACAGGGGCAACAGAGACTCG
Organism: Bromus sterilis; assembly: GCA_950022295.1. Classification (NCBI taxonomy): domain Eukaryota; kingdom Viridiplantae; phylum Streptophyta; class Magnoliopsida; order Poales; family Poaceae; genus Bromus; species Bromus sterilis. The sequence continues at coordinate 439,534,094 of OX465595.1, forward strand.
ACGTGGTGATAGCGGCGAGGCAAGCGATAAGCACGGGACACAATGATAGACCAAGGCACTGGTGGTCAGACAAAGTGTGTAGAGGGTGTTGAAGCAGTGTTGACGAGTATCATATTCAAGTTGGTGACCGGGTCTACCAGTGTCGGTTGATGGATGGAAGTTGACTGTCATCGTTTGGTAACGGAAGATGCCATAGGGAAGGCTAAAGAGGGGGACAAACCGAGGTTGGTGTCGATGGTGCGGGAATCGAGAGTGGGGACACACACAGCGAGACACCGCTATGTACCCAGGTTCGGGGCTCTCCGTAGAGATAACACCCCTAGTCCTGCCGAGCTAGCTATAAGCAATAACTCTGGCTACAGCGAATGCTCCTTGAGCTGTATGAGAGGAAGGAGAAGAGGGCTCTAGGCACAACTCTCTCCTAGATCTCTCTGGTGGGTGAAAGTGTAGTAAATGCTTCGTCGTCCCTCACGCAGGAGGGATACCCGGGGCTCTAATAGGCCGAGCCCGGGTACAAAGGTAAATGTATAGTAAGGGAGGACCCAGCTGTAAGCCTCAGACTACAAGTTGGGGCCCTCATGACGTATGCTCTCCGGCTGACCCGGAGTAGACTTGTGGCTCTCCATGCTGCCTGCTCGTAGGTCTTGCGTATTGAATAGTGCCCCTGCGTAATGAATGGTGAACTGGAGTACTAAACAGTGGACCGGAGTAATGAACAGTGGCCCGGAGTACTAAACAGTGGCTCCGGGAGCTTGGTCTTGTCGGCCTGTCCGCGTGATCGGCGCGGGAGAGGACAACACGCCCCTGACTAGCCGGATCTTCTAGGATTGCGCACTGATGACCTCGTACCAGGTGCCCGACCTGGGACAAAGTCAACTCTTGGTGTTAGCTCGGATGGAGTTGTGTCCTCTTCGGCCGGATGAACTTAGGTGAGCCGATTGCGCTCTCCTAGAGCAATCGGCCGATCGGTGATCCTTAGATCGGTGGTCCTCGGGTCGGCCTTGACTAGATCGGCCTTTGTCCGAATGACGATCTTCAGGCCGGCCCAACCTAGCTCGGCCTCACTTAGATCGGCGATCATTAGATCGGTGGTCTTTGTTTTGAAGTAATTTTTCTCCTGGGTGACCCTACCCGGGGATCATTCCCACGACGGTAGCCCCTAAAGCTGCGGAGGTCCCGCTGAACTGAGTGATAGCGGGGCTTGCACAAGTTCCTCCCATACTTCTCTTGAATCTTGTATTTGTTTTGCTTTCCTGACCGATTGCTCTCAATTGGCCGATTGCTTGCAATTTTCCGATTTCTCTTGTTTAGCTCGGACGCTTCTCAACCAACCGGCCGCGATTCGCGCTCGGCCGATTGCTCTTGTGATTTTTGCCGATTGCTTCTTCCTCTCAGCCGATCTGGCCAACGGTTGCTTTGACCAGAATGTTGACCAAAACTTGCCGCTTCGAATTCGCCACGGAATACGGGGCGCCGTGCCACGATGGACGTGACATAACCGTCGCCTCGGGCCACGCGCGCACGTCCCGTCCCGTCCGCCGGATCTTCTATGCTCCAATCTTGTGCTGCTCTGGTGGTACACGAGGCCACACCGGCCATAGATTTGCCACGCCGGATCCCACCACCACCCCTCGGCCCAATAAAAAGCTCGGGATCCATGTCTTGCATCTATGGGCCTTCCACCACACTTGTACACATAACCTAGGTCCACGTGCAAGTTTTTGTGGGATTCCGATGCTCCGCGGCGATCATTCACCTGCAACATCCTGCTCCGGAGGGGGAATGTGGGCCCGACAATGTACCCCCTATTGCTTGCTCCACACGAGGCTCCAACAATGTACTTTTTCATTGGCTTAGTTTTGTTTACTCCATAGCTACATGGAAAACTAGGTTTGAGACCTTTGTAACACATCGTAGCCTCCGGTTAAGCCGAATCGGGAGTATTTTGTCTACACGTGTGCATGAATCTCTCTAAGTGTTATCGCATTCATGTGTGAAGAAGGTCACACCCGTGATATATGTTTTGCATCTATGGGCCTTCCACCATACTTGTACACATACCCTAGGTCCACATGCAAGTTTTTGTAGGATTCCGACGCTTCGGCGGTAATTCACCTGCGACTGTTGGATATATGCTCTAGAGGCAAATAATATATGATTATTCCAATATATCTAAGCAAGTTCATAACCAGTTTCATACCGTGCTAGAACTGTGTCAGTGAAACAATGATGCAGGTGTGGTATAGAAACCCCCAGAGTTCCTAGTTAGCCTCTACATCGATAACTAGTTCATGGTCAACATGATGGTCGTGGTTTCGCGATCATGGACAATTAAGTCTCTTGACTATGAGGTCACCTCACTGGTTAAGTGACGTGATGAACATTACCCAAAGTAAGCATTACAGCATGATCAAATCTTATGAAGGTTCAGTGTTGTAATTACAGAACGTGGTAGACCGTTCCTTTGACCGTGAGTACGTGCATAATCACTATCTTCCCGGATGTTTTGACTTACATCCCACCACCTGACTGAAATATGCGGGTCATAACGGTTGTATCTTAGGTATTCCGTGGAGATATGTTGAGGAGTATTGTTACAAGAGCGGGATTTGTCAATCCATATAATGGATAGATACTCGGGGCCCACTTGGTGAGATTCCATCCATAAAGCTGCGCAGCGTGTGACTAGGTCACGGGGATGAATATCACGGGAACGAGTGAATAAGGATTTGTTCAGAACGAGGTTGAACCAGACATAGGATGTCATTGATCGAATCTCGGGACAATCCAGTATCGCTGACAAAGGGAATGCTATACGGCGTAAGGTCCAATCGATGTTTGATATCCGGAATGCACAGGGGTCATTATGGGCATCCAGGTCCCGCTGATGATCATTGACTGTAGCCTCTGCTCGGTTATGACTGGAGTGTTCTCGGACCGTAGGGTAACACACTTAAGGGCTCGATGAAATGGAGACTTTTTCGGAACCATCGGTGCAACCAGAGAATAAAGGAAACAATATCGGAGAAGTACCGTGTTGAACCGAAACAAGTTCGGAGTGAACCGGAAGGTGTTCCGGAGCACCGGGAGATGGAATATTATGTTTTAGTTATTAATTAATTGAATTAATAATTAAAATCATTTTATTTCTAATTAATATGTGCTATGGGCCTTAGTGGAGAAAAAGGCCCATTAGGGGAATTAAAAAGGGAAAAAGAAAAAGAAAAGAGGGGGGACGCGCCATGGGCCCTAGGGCCCATGAGGGGTGCGCCCCCTCCCCCCTTGGCCGGCCAACCCCCCTTAGCAAGGGACTTTAGTCCCACATTGCTAAGGGAGGGGGGTTGACTCCCTCCCCTCTGCCTATATATAGATAGCCAGGGTGCACATATTTAATACACAGAAATTCGTGAGAAAATAAATATTACTCCGAATTGAGATCGGTTTTCTCCGGTCTTCTCCCCTCCCTTGTCTCTTTCACGGTGGACTCCCTAGTGTGAGTCTATAGTGGAATTGAGGCTTCTCTGCTAGAATCGGAGGCCGTCGTGCTGCCGAAGCTCCGTCCGGAGGTCTGCTTCCGCCACCTCCGCTGGATCGGAGAACGGAGGTCGTCATCGAGTCTCGTACGTGTGCGAGTACTACGAGGTGCTGCACGTGTGGCACTACACCCATCCGGGTGCTCAACACAGCCAGAGGGCTGTGAAACTTGATCGGCTATATCAACCACGTTTGCGGGAACGTTTCCCGCGCAACGGACTACACCCCGAGGTATGTTATTTCCGCAATCCTTTCCGTTGCGGTAATACGGCTAGCTAGATCTTGGGTTATGGGAACGCTAGTTAGAAAATTTTGTGTTTTCTGTTGCGAACCCCAACAGCGACATCCTGCTCCAGAAGGGGGTCTGGCGGTCTACCCCAATAGCTTTCTCCGCACGATGTTCCAACAATATACTTTTTTGTTTTTTGAGGTTTGTTTAGGAAATAACTACATGGAAAACAAGGTTGGTACCTTGTAACACATCGTAGCCCTCGGTATACCCGCAAACGGGTGTATTTCACCTACATGTCCATGACTTTGCATAGTGTTATCGCATGAATGTGAAGATGGTCACACACCAAGGAGCTAGACATTGCATCTATGGATCTTACACCACACTTGGACACATACCCTACAATCACATGCAATTTCATGCGGTACTACGGCGCTCCGGCGGTCTTTCTTCACCGAAACCCGCCCTACCGGGCGCAAGGGGGCCGGGGAGGGGGCGGCGGTTTACCCTTATAGCTTTCTTCGCACGAGGTTCAACTGTGGAGCATACATATTAATATAGTAATAGTAGCACAATATATTTTAATTTAGTAGCATAAATATTATAATTTATTAATATATTATTTTATGAATTAATTAGTAGGCACAAAAAGAATAAAGAGGCGTATATCGAGGGTTGAAATGACATGATATATATTATAATTCCGTTTCCAATATTGTTTTATGTATTAGTAATACAAAATTAAACGGTTAAACAAAAGAAAAGAAAAATGAAAACAAAAAATAAATCAGGGTCTACGCCGACGGCCAGCCTCTACTGGGCTAACGGCGTTATCGCCCGACCGTCACCGGGCCCACCTGACAGTGCTACGCCGACGGCGGCCCTCGGCCTAAATTGGACCTACGTCGACGGCCTTTATACGTCGACGGCGGCCCTCGGCCTAAACCGGCCTACGCCAACGGCTTGCAGACGCCGACGGCCCCCTGCCAGGGCTGACGAGGTGGGTTATCTATGCTGACGGGCCCGACATTTGGCCGTAGGCGTTTGAGCTCAGTCTCGTAGTGCTGCATCATCCACAAGCTACCATTAGCACATACATGGGCCACCTGTGCTCAACAGGGGAGATGGGGTCGACAGCACTCAGATGAGAACTATCGATACTGCATTTGTACCATTGATGCAGCATGCTATGTAGATGACCCTCGGATGCAGATTTTTCACCAGGCCTGCTCTGGGTAAGGAGTTGTAAGCAAAGCCTTCACCACACAAAAAAACCATGCTTCCTACCAGACGACATTGGATCTTTAACTAAACCAGAGTACCCATTGTCTCACCATGCTAAGATCTTCAGGTTAAAAGGTGCAGTGGCAATCCGATTAAGGTGATGGTGCACACACACTGGGATGACGGACCTTTTTACTGTTCTGACCCCTTTTGAAATTTTTAACACGATTTGACCCCGTTTCAATTTTTTAGCACGATCTAACCCCTTTTATACACGCCAATCATCGTGGCGTGCCTGCCCAACTAAGACACGCCAGGGACCTCGGCGTGTCTGGCCCGGCCCACTTTCTGCCAGCAGTCCACGGATTGCTGACGTGGCAGGTAAGACACGCCAAGGACCTTGGTGTGTCTTACCTGGCCCCACTTTCTGCCTGCGGGTGGATAAGTTAGGTGGTGTCCACCCCCCCCCCCCCCCACACACACACACACTCTCTCTCTCTCTCTCTTCCTCCTCACACCCCCCTCTCATCCTGAGCTCAACCCTCTCTCCACACTTTCTTCCTCACTTAAACCTCTCTCAAATCCATTCAAGTTGGTGGCATTTCTCTTTGGAGTTTGTGTGCTTAGCATTGCTTGAGGTAATCTCCTTCATCTCTCAAAATTTGATTGGTTGAATTTTTCTATTTTATTGACATTGTTGATTTGCTTCTTAACCCTAGCTTTTGCCTACATTCACTAATATGCTAGATTTGTTTCAGTTGAATGTGATATGGATGAACTAGGGTTAAATTAGTAAGTGAGATTTGATAGATTTGTTTGATTTAGTTAGATTTGTTGACTAGGGTTAAATCCATATGCTAGATTTGTTAGATTTAGTTAAGTGTATGAGTTAGGGATAAGCTTAAATGCTAAATTAGCGAAGTGGATGAACTAGGGTTAAGTTTATATGCTAGATTTGGTTGATGTAGTGAAGTGAATGACCTAGGGATATGTATTATATGATATTTGTATTCTATATTGTGGTTATGTGTTATAAGTATTTATGTTACTTGTTTTAGATGGCAAGAATTGTCAATGTCCATTATGTTGACAAGACATCATTTATGAATGCCGAGATTGTTGACAATGAGGAAGAAGTGTTGACATTTGGTGCAAGCCCTAGTTATGAGGAGGTTGTTCAACAAATTAGGATAGTGTTAAATTGGATGGATCCTAGTGACCAAGTTGAACTCTTAGGAAGATATGATGTTGGATCGGGTCAAAAGTCTCTAATGAAAAAGATGCCTATCAAGTCGGATTTGCAATGGGGCGCATACAAGGAAATTGTTGCTTCATCGGAAGTAAGGTCTCTTGAAATATTTGCCACCAAGGTCAAGGGTTCTCTTTTTCATGTTGACTTGAACCGAACTTCAATAAATGATATTAGCCCTATTAGAAGTGTGCCAATTGTTGAGGAGAGAGTTGAATTGGAGACCATAAATGCAATGAGTCAACCTCCTATTAGCCAAATCATTGAAGAAGAACATAACAATGACAAATGCCTTGGTTCTGTTTGTTAGACACGTCGGGCGTGCCTGCCCAGGTAAGACACGCCGAGGTCCCTGGCGTGTCTTACCTGGATACTTCAATTTTTTGTCCCCTTTTTCTGATTTTTAACATGATTTGCACCACTATCATCATTTCACAGCAATGCACAGCAATACTATCATCATCTCACAGCAATAATAAGAGGTTCCACAATAAAGTTGCATAAATCCATCATAACTAAAGTTGAACAAATACTCCATCACATAGCTAAAGTTGCACAAATCCAACACATAGCTAAACTTGAACAAATCCTCCAACACATAGCTAAAGTTTCACAAATCTAACACATAGAAAGTTCACATAACAAGCTAAAGGTTCCACAAATTAAGTTCAACATCACTAAATGCACATCAATATGACATCACATTCACTTCTTCCTCCCTCTCTTCGCAGTCATCTTGCCCTTGCCCTTGCTCTGCGGACGCCTTGTGAAGAACCTTGTGACGGTTGTGTCGGTGCAGGCGCATCATACAGCTCATCATACTCCTCCGTTTGCTCCTCCGTCTGCTCCTCCGTCTGCCATTGTACAGGCTGGCTAGAAGAGGCTCCAATGTGAGAGGGTGGACGGGCATCAATGTCGCTCCTACGTTGGCAAGAAAGCATGCCTGCTAATGCACGGCAACGAGCAACGAGCCTCTACAACAACATAAATAAATAAAAAACAAGTCAAAAATAACAACAGAAACCATGCTAGGCTATCAACAACAACCAACAACAATAGTGATTCGAGCACAAACCTGCATACCACTCCTGAGAGGACCTTCCGACTCCGGACCGGGAGCATGTCCTAGTGCCAATTGTCCTTCATTCACACATCTATATACCTTCGTTCCCTAATAACAACAAGAGTAGTGCATTGGACTATGATGTAACAACAACAACCAACACATTGATGTATTTACACAAAGTAGGCGTTGGACACTTACCACTCGGTCGTGTAGAGGGGCGTACTCAAGATTCCTTTCATCGGTCTCCCTGATCATGTTGTTGAATTGAATATCAACATCTTTCGGAAGTAAATCTAGTACATCCTCGTGAGAAAAAGCACCCCTCATAACAAGCCTATACTCTCCTCGAAGCCACTCCAAGTAAGTCAAGTAAGCATGCTCGTTGTCCGGCGTCCTATCCATTTCAATTCTCTGGTGTCTCTGATTATTCCACATGTCCACATATAGGGCGTGGTGTTCCTCCCAATCAATGACATTCTTTACTTTTTGTCGATCCATCCTGCAAAATTGAGTGCTCACTTGTTAAAGGCATGAAGATATTCTTTTGCCATCACTAGAGTGTACTAAATTGAGTGCTCACCTGTGAAGCTTCACACTTGTGTTCACATAATCCGGCAGGGTTTGCTGGAGAGCTCTGCATTGCTTTGCGACTCGTTGTGGAAGATGCCACTCGACCGCATAGAAGCATACCATGGGGCATTGCACCCGCCACATGAGTTGATCACGTGTGCACATCTCGTTCAAAGGAAATTGGCGGATGACACGGTATGACCTCCAGTTGACCTTGATCACATTTGAAAGCAATGAGATTCTTAAATAAACGTACGAACGTCAGCATCGAAACAAGTAAATTAAGAAGATCAATTACCTGATGGTGAGTCAATGTATCTAGATCGTTGATATAAGACTTGTAGCGCCCCATCGAGGCCGCCGTGTTCACGTCCACACTCGCCCATGTCCAGGTAACAGTGGGGAAGCGCATAGGGTCATCATGATAAGACCACTCCTAATCTTGCCGGGGATTCTTTGCTAATGGACTGCCAACGGGTAAACGCTCCCACATCTATACCTGGAGAGCCCAAACAAAACCTCCAAGGCTAGAGGTTTTGTTTGACCTCCGACATGCTTCGTCCAACTGCACATTCGAAATCTCAATGGGTAAGGTATTAAACAAAATGAACATGTGCATAAACATTGATGCAAATAAGTTTTACCTGCCGGTATAAGAAAGCTAGTGCCGCCGACCCCCAACTCCACTGCATGTCCCAGTCACGTAGTGCATCCAAATACATCCAGGAGGCAGTGTCTCCTGAAGCATCTGGAAACAACACAAGAGTCAAGAGATGCCACAAGTACGCCCGCGCATACTGCTCCACAACATTCGCATGGACGCCATTCAGACAAAGCATCCGATGGTCTCGTATCCTACTATAGACCACACATGCAGTCCTAGGATCCTTCCTGTTTGGATTTGTCCATGGCTCAGGCTCAACCCCAACCAATCCTCGAACGCGTTGTCGCCACCCCTGAGACACCACCTTCCCGGTAATTAAGAGCCCTACCATCAATTGGAAGACCGGAAATCATGGACATGTCATCCAAAGTGACCGTCATCTCTCCAAGTGAAAGGTGGAAGGTATGTGTCTCCGGCCTCCAACGGTCCAAGAGCGTGGTGATGGCCGTAGAGTTCATAACGGGTGGTACATTCTTAAAATTGAGCACAAAGCCGAGAACACCCAACCTCCTGAAATAGGGCTCGTAGCGAATATCGTAAATCATTCTCTTGTTTGGATTGTGACCCCTCAAACGAATCAGCGGTGGAACCTAAAGCAAAAAAACTAATTAGTTTCCTTACTACTTACAAAAAAATCAAAGCAAAAAAAAAATATAGAACTAGTAGTTAGATAAAGATGAATACCTGTCCTTGTTCGATGAGCCTTGCACGTTGCTTTTCTTCATAATAAGGATCAAGTCCAGGGTACACGCCACCTTCCGCCATCCTACATAATTATTTATCCATACACGTAAATATAATTTGTATTGCCAACAAAATAACACAATATCTATATCTAAATTTCGACAACAATTATCTATATCAACAATGTATACATACATCTACACATCTATAAAATAACACAATTATTTATTTATACACTCAATTAGAATTCTTATTGCTAAACAAATAACATAATATGTAAATCTAATATTTCTTTTATTCTTCAACAAAACTCAACAATGTAAACTTCAACAATGTATACATCAAACATCTAAAGTCCAATAGAACTATCATCTAAACTTCAACAACAAACTATCATATAAATAAAATCTTGCATTTCAAAATTAAATTTCTTTCACATCTCAATTAAAAACTAGTCAATCAACTAAATAAGCACCTAAAGAACATCTTAGAACCATTAAACAATCTAGCCAATCCAATACTCAAAATATTAGGAAAAACCTAATTTAGGGTTTCACCTAGTTAAAAATGCAACAAAAATAACAACTTATAGCAAAAAATAATTGGAGGATTAGAAGGAGAATACCTCAATGAGGTGGGGGGACCTCAGATCCGCAAAGATTGGTGGCCAATGTTGGAGATTTGAGAGGGATTTGGAGAGGACGAGAGAGGCGCCGCCGCCCCTGTTTGTTCCCGATCCGCCGCTCTTGTCAGTTACCTCTTCGCGTGAAAGAACATGCGCGATTTACTTATCCACAATATTTGGCGTGTATAAAAAGAGTTAAATTGTGCTATAAATTTAAAACGGGGTCAAATCATCTTTAAAAGTTTAAAATAGATCAGAACAGTAAAAAGGTCACAGAAGGCACGAGTGCGAACTTTTGGTGGACTAGCACCAGGTAGGCCGGTATCCCCGTCGTTCGCTAGCGCGTTGGGATTCTCCTGCGTCACGTCGTTGCCAGCTTTTGTCTCCTGTACGTTCCCGCTATACACGGTGGATACCAATGATGGCCTACTTTTTTTTGAGGTTTAAAACAACTCAACTACCACACACCGTCAGGCATTTCTGCCGCTACAATAGAAAGGATACAATCAGGTGGTTCAGCTAGCCACACACCACTAGCCTTGGAGCACACAGCAGCCCTAGCTAAGGCGTGAGCTGCACCATTTGTATTTCGGCGAACCCAGCACACTTTAGACTCCACGAACGATTTCAGCAGTTTCTTGATTTCCTCCACAACATGCCCAAAAGACGATAGATTTTTCTCACCATCACAGATCATTTGTACGGCTCCTTTGCAGTCAAGTTCCAGCACAACCTTTGTTGCATTTCTGGCGAGGGCAAACTTGAGGGCAGCCAAACATCCCTTCAGCTCAGCTATTTCAGGCCTTGTTGGAATATCAAAGACAACGTTTTTGGCTCCTCTGAAGATCCCATCCGCATCCCGCAACACAACGCCAGCTCCACCGATCTGTCCATCCTTAGATATCGCTCCATCCGCATTTACCTTCACCCACCCCTCCTCCTGCGGAGCCCATTTTTCCTGCTGCCCGGCCGACGACGGAGTGGTATTCTGTCGAGTTCTAGCCGACTCCCACTCTTTCATGTAGAAGACCGTGTCCTCAGCGACCCTATGAGGGTTGGCAATTTCCTTGCCCTCCCTAGTGTCGTTCCTTGCCAACCAAAGGCAATACAAGGCCTGAATCATCAAGGCTCTTTCTTCCGCAGAAGAATTGGCCAGCCAATCCAGTAACCACCACGCCACCTCTCTCTGGGAATGGACATCAGCTGGTGGAGTGACCACCGGCAAGAACATGTCGTCCTGTAGTATCTTCCAGAATAGCACCGCATGTGGGCATGACCAAAACCTGTGGACAATTGTTTCTGAGCGCCCACATGCACAACACCTAACCCCATGTTTGATGTGTCTCCTTTGCAACTCCTCTCCAACAGCCAGGCCATTGCGCAGTAACCTCCAGGCGTGGATGATGGCTTTACCAGGAGCATTAGTGTCCCAGAGAGCGAGCCATCCTTTGTGCTCAGTGGTAGACGACGTCTCCGGCCGTCCGGATCGGTCTCTGTTAAGTCGCATCCTTAAGTGATACGCCGACCTGACTGAGAAGATGCCGCTGTTAGTATAGTTCCACGCCGGAAAGTCTTGTGTTCCTCTTCCTCCAATAGGAATCTGAAAGATATCCTGGGCTTCATCCGCGTTAAACATCTGCAGTACAGTTTGGCGGTTCCAACTATCTCCTGACGATTCCAGAAGATCAGAAACATGGTTAACACCCGGGACATGAATCTGTCCAAGCGGCCTAAGGCATCCCTCCCTTGGAATCTAATTATCATGATGAATTTTAACACTAGATCCATCATCAATTCGCCAAATGATCCCTTCCTTGAGCAGATTCCTCCCATGAATAATACTTTTGAAGGTAAAGGAGCCACCACTTGGACAAACAGCATTAAGAATACTCCCATACGAATAATATCTGGCTTTCAACACTCTAGCACACAATGAGTTTGGGTATACGAGTAATCTCCAAGCTTGTTTGGCCAGCAAAGCCTGGTTGAACGCTTCCGGGTCTCTAAAGCCCAAACCACCTTCCCTTTTCTGCACACACATCTTATCCCAAGCAATCCAATGCACCTTTTTTCGCCATTCGCTGCTCCCCACCAGAATTTGGAGGACATAGAAGACAGGTTCCCGCACGTTTTCTTTGTGAGTTGGAAACAGCTCATAGTGTAAGTTGGTGTGGCTTGCAAAACAGATTTGATGAGAACTTCCCTCGCAGCCTTGGACAGACCTTGTCCTTTCCATCCAGAAACTTTCGCCCCCGCCGCTTCACGCACGTGTTTGAAAGTCCCTTCTTTAGACCTCCCCACCACTGTGGGGAGTCCAAGGTATCTCTCACTCAAGGCCTCCTCCTCAATCCCAATAGTCAGCTTCAAAGCATCCTTATCCTCCTCTGTGCATCCCTTCCCAAAGAAGATGGAGGATTTCTGCAAATTAACCCGTTGGCCCGAGGCCTCCTCATAGTCTATCAGGATATCTCTCAACTTGGCAAGGTTGGAGTGAGACCCCTCAAGAAACACCACACTATCATCTGCAAAGAGGAGGTGAGTAACAGTGGGCCCAGTGTTCCCAAAGTTAACTCCCGCAAGTGCCCCTTCATCTTGGGCAGATTTGAGCAATGCCGAGAAACCCTCCACGCAGAACAGAAAGAGGTATGGAGAGAGAGGATCACCCTGGCGAAGCCCCCTGGACGGAAGAAAGGGTTCCGAGAACGCTCCATTAATCTTGACCGAAAACCGAGCCGAAGTGACGCACCTCATAATCCTGTCAATCCACCTTTGAGAAAACCCCAACTTGGCCATCATTTGTTCAAGGAAAATCCATTCAACCCTGTCATAAGCCTTCATCATATCCAACTTTACTGCACACAAGGGTTTCTTTCTTTTACGTCTCCGAATTGCATGCACACACTCATAGGCAATCAAGACGTTGTCAGAAATAAGTCTCCCCGGAACAAAAGCACTTTGCTCTTCAGAGATCATGACTGGGAGAAAAACTTTTAGTCTATTAGCAAGCACCTTCGCAGCAATCTTGTACAACACATTACACAAGCTTATTGGCCGAAACTGAGAAAGCAACTCCGGTGAGTTAACCTTTGGGATCATCACAATAATAGTCTCGTTAAAATTAGGCGGGAACTCCTCCCCCTCCAGAAACCCCCTCACAGCCATGTACACCTCTCCCTTAACCAACGACTAGTGTCGTTGGTAGAACAAGGCTGGCAGCCCATCGGGGCCCGGTGCTTTGGTTGGGCCCATTTGGAATAAAGCCTTCTCAATCTCCTCATCAGACACCGGAGCATCAAGCTTTGAGTTCATAGTATTGTCCACCGCGGGATCAATAAGATTCAAGATGCGGTCTGTGTTGGCCGAGCCCTCAGAGGCGAAAAGGTTCGAGTAAAACTGAGCCGCCAGTTGTCGCATCTCGGCGTCTGTCGAACACATGCTACCATCAGCCCTTTGCAGCTTCTTCACTGTATTCTTCCTCTTCCGGTGGGACGCTCTATTCTGGAAATACTGAGTGTTTTGGTCGCCTTCTCTTAACCAATCCGCCCTAGATCGTTGCCGAAGCATAATTTCTTCACGTTCAAAAACCTCCCTCAGCTGCTCCTCAATGTGTCGGACCTCTTGCCTGTACCCAGTATGGAGTGCTCTATCTTTCGCATCTCCAAGCTGAGCCTTCAATTGATTAATTTGTCTACGTACAGAGCCAAAGACCTCAGCACCCCATCTTTGCATGGATCTGGACACCTCTTTGAAACGGTTACATGCAGCCTCCACTCCACCAGCTCCTGTAGCCGATTCCCCCCATGCAGTCTCAATCATGCGGGGATAGTCATCATGTCTCGCCCACATATCTTCATATTGAAAGCATCTTTGCTTGTGTCTTCCAGCAGCAACTAACTCGTTTCTTACAGAGATAACAAGGGCACAGTGGTCAGACTCCTCTGTGATTGCATGTTGAACCTCCAGCCCCATAAACATCTGAGCAAGCTTGTCATTGCATGTAGCCCTATCCAGTCTGCACTGAATGTTGTTCTCCCCGTCCTGCTTGTTGTCCCAAGTAAAGGGGTACCCCGAAAAGCCAAGATCTGCCAGACCACAGTCAGCAAGGCAGTCGCGGAAATCTTCCATTTGCCCTAGCCTTCTCGGGTTGCCACCACATTGCTCACTCCGAACAATAATTTCGTTGTAGTCGCCAGCGCAAAGCCACGGCAAGTCATCTTGTCTTCGCAAGTATCTTAAAATGTCCCAAGTTTTCTGCCTCCGGTCTACATCTGGTTCCCCATAGATTCCTGTGAATCTAAAGGTCTTCCCATCACAAGAAATAACAGAATCCATATAGTATTGTGTCCACGGCCTCAAATCAACCGAAACAGAATCCCTCCACCACAAAGCCAGCCCACCACTAAGTCCATTGCAACTGACTGCCACCCCACTTCTAAAACCCAATTTCCACTTTACTCTTTCCATGGCTGCAGCCTTCTTCTTTGTCTTGCATAGAAACACCACCGCTGGGTTGTAGGACCTTATCAAGTCCCTCAGCTCGCCAACTGTCGAGTCCAACCCCAGTCCTCGACAGTTCCAGGCCAAGATATTCATAATTCCCGGCGGCCCCGCGCCGTCGCGGAGTCCGCCGATGATCCTTTCCTTCCAAAGATGCGCTCAAAGACTGAGACAGTTTTCTGCCTTTTGACGCCAGTGAACACCTCTCGCAAGTTGTTCTTCTCAATACCCTCTTTAGTCATCCACACCCAGGTCGTTGGTAGGTGACTATCGAGCAACCTCGCATGGTCTGTAGAAGTCCTCTGTTTTACCCTTTTCCATTCAGGCAAGATATTATCCCAAGCGCCTTGTTCTTTCCAGGGAGAATAAAGTAACATAGCTTGTCCGGTGTCTGTCCAGTCCTCCTTCAACCAACCACAGCCAAACACAGATCCAAAGATGTCTTGCTGCCCTCCAACCTGAACTGGCTTAGTCTCCCTGAACTTTAAATTGGTATCCGTCCACTCACCCAAAAGCATGGTCACCTTCCTTCCACTAGTTAAGGTTTTCGGTCCATCCTTGATTTCCAAGACAAAGCAGTATATTTCTTGTTGGCTAACTTCTTCTGTATCACTCGTGAACATATACATAGCCTCCTGCTTCCCTAATTGTCCTTTTGTACCTGGAAAGTAAGCAATAGACTCACCTTCACAGTTGACTGATTCGCTAATCCCATCAACCCTGACCTCCACACTCCTCCAAATCCCATTCATCTTCGTAGTACTGGTTACCTCCGCCCTGGCAATCTCTAGATTCTCCTTGACTTGATTATCCCTGAGACAGATCGGATCTTGCACTGAAAGTTTGTTGCTCTGTACTTTAGGGATTTCTTCATGTGTACATCTCCTAATTTCCTTATGATTTTCTGGGGTTGCTCGATCTACCTCTGTGTGGATCCCCACAATCGGGAATGCTTCCAGATTCCTCATGACTTGGTTCCCTCTGATCCTGACCCTATCCATGACCTGGTCTCTCACCTTCGCAATGCCTCCCTGGTTCCTCCCTTCGGCTCTTGCTTTTCGTTCCCACGACCTCATCGCGAGATTCATCTTGGATCGGATTTCTCGAAGCCCCAGTGGATCTTCCTCTCCGACGCCACAGCCAGGGCACGGAACGAACCTGCCCTCATTCTCTCTCTCTACGGCGGCGGACCCCGGATGGCCGGCATCAGCCCCGATCAGCTCCCGGCGCCGAGTCGCCTCGGAGAGGGGAGCGTAATTTCCGGGGGGCATTTTTTAGCGAAAATTAATATGCTGCTACAGCACGCTCGATCTCAATGATGGCCTACTGGTTTGGCACTTCTGTACCATGCGCTGCCCACTTCGGATGACATCTAATTAATCACTGTACTACTCCGTAGTTCGTAGTGGCAGTGTCAGTTCATTGGTTTGGGTCGTATTATTTCCCTGCATAGATAGTTGAGAATCACTAGGGATCAGACTACTGATCCATATGCTACTATCAGACCAGTGATCTATCGTTGGATAGGAGACCTTGCATGCTTTCATTAGGTTGGCCCCACTAGAGTTTCCATTTTATTAGTGAGAAGTATTCCTATGATTACACCTCTTAACTGTCCTCAAAAATTACTCATGCTACTGCTCCCGTAGACAAAATGCCTCCGAAATTTGCTCCCGTACACAAACTTCCCAGAAACTACTCATAGCCCGAACGTACGTGACATGAAACTTGAATATTTGAAGCATACTCCACCAACAGTTGGAAGCTTGAGTAGCAGGAACTTGAGTAAATTTGCTTTGCAAGGTCTATACACGGTGGAAGATGACTTTGAGGTCGCCGGTTCGAAATCGCTAGGCCGCTTTTTAGTTTAGGCTTGTATTTGCTGTTTATCTTCATGCACTGACAAGTAGGACCTCCGTCCCATAATATAAGGACCATAAATGGATCGTATTTGCCAGTACAAGGACCATAGCAAAGCACTTTGCAAGCTTAAGGACCATTGTAGACCATGCCAGCGAGTATAAGTACCGTGGATGCAATTTACTCCAGGAACTTTATTTAGCTGTGTCTCAAGCATATCGTCTATATCTAAATAGAAGAATCCCACTTAGTGATTTTCCTGCCTTCTCATGAAGCCACGTCACTTCTATTATTTTAGCCGTTGATTCAGTATAGCTGAGAAATCTGTAGCCGTTTGATCAAAGGTTGAGAAAATTACTAAGAGCTGCCACCGCTAAGTAGAAGATAACGTTTCGTCTTTTGTATTTTCCTCTGCACCCGCACGATTGACTTACCCACGTTCGCTTCCTTCCTAGCCCAATAAAGTTGGTCGTGCTAGCCCATGTAAAAGACCGATGGCCTGTTAGTCAAACTAATCGCAGTAGGTTTTCAGCGTTCGTCTTCTCTTCCACTCGCCTCCGCCAACGCCTCTTCTGCTCGCCTCCGCCGCTCTCTCTTCTGCTTAACGCCACGAAACGGCAATCACTAATACACATGAAACCGCAGTATTCATCGCCCTTCATTACCTTGCAAATATGAGGCGGTCGTCATCTCAGTCCTTCAAAAGATGTTCTCAGCCAACACAGGACTACTCGCGTCCTTCTACTCGCCGAACCAGCCGCAAACTCACAACTCTGGTAAGTGGATGCTACCTATTTTCTGCCACCGTCAGTTTTTTTTTATCCCCGAGCTTCTGCTTTTTGAATTCCCATCTTGCGCCCCCGATCCAAACGAGTTTCACTCATGGAGATGGGGAAGAGGAAACATTAGGTTTGCATCACTGTCTGCCTCTGAGGATCTATTCATTTTCTCTGCCTAGAGTTTAAACTCTAAATCTGAAATATGCAGTCTGTTCAAGATGTGGAAGAGAGCGACAACTCTTCTCGCATGATGATCTCATTGGAAAGAGGCCGGGGCAAGGTGATATTTTCCTGGATGCTATTGACCTCATCGGAATTAGGCCATAATGACTTTCCTCAAGTTGGGGCAACTTATATTACCAAATCACCTATTCTGTAGAAAGAAAACTGATTTCCCCCCTTGCATGTTGTATTGAATTGTATGATCTGTACTCACCGAAAAAATGGTTGCTATTTAGAAAACTAAATTTCTACCATTACATGTTAGTGATAGACTATTTAGCAGATATTTCATAGGTCTCTTGCAGTTTGGATTCGCCCGCGTACAAAACTTATCAGAGATGAGTTAGGATAATTTTGTCTCTTCAAATACTATATAATCTATTTTATCGTACATATGTATGTGTACCAAATTTAGTCCGACAATGATTAAGTGTCAATGATTAAGTGTAGAGTCTTCTATGTTAACACAAACACCAATTTTGACATTCATCTGTGATCGCAAGATTTTATTATTAACCAAATGGCCTATCTTTTAGGAAATTGGGGTGTGGCACACATTCATGCAAACATCATAATTATGTATTTTAGTATGAAAAAGATATTTACAGAGATAGGCATACTTCTGATTATTTCCCTCTACTACCACGATTACACAAGACTAAACATAGCAATAATTTTTCCCCAAAATAAAAACATAGCAATTATTTTGGTTTTAACAACATGCAGGGCATCATGGCATCGTCAAGACATGTGCAAGCGCCTAAGAACTACATTGCCTTCTATTTTAAATTAGTTATAAAGTGCCTTCTATTGCCATCCATGAAAATTCTCATAGTACTACTTCATGATCACCTAAGCATGTCGATCAACTAAAGTTATGCAAATATTAAGTTTTGATTGTTTAGTTTATGGACTAATATGAACTTTTATTGAACTAATTATGTGGGTTTTGCTTCCAATTGCTCTCAATGTATACTATCGTGTCACATGTGCAAATGCAACAAAAATAAGGACATGTCATATAAAAAAAGTCAAATTCCTTGCAAAGTATTATTTCATCTATATGTCAATAAAAGATGCAAGATGCTTCCATTGTTACAGACAACCAACGCTACAACATAACAACAACTAAATAGCACCAGCACAAAGCAAACATCGAACACACCAACAAGAACTCGAGTTCAAATGCTTACCTAATAATGCATCTCTCCATACATGGTTCAAATACAAATACATTTCATTTCATAATTTTAAATATGATCATTGCACCAAGTTTCTTTTGGAAAATTCTCGCAGCAACGCGTGGGGTATCACCTAGTTTCACTAATGTTGGAAGCATGAGTAATACGCAATATAAACTTTCATCCAGGTTCAATTATATTGCATCATTTGGCTGTTGTGTAATATAGATAATAGAACCAACGTTCTTATGTGTAGGAAGCAACATAGAGCACTGACGAAAAAATGATAAACAACTGAAACATATTAAATGTGGGAAGCATCACCTAGATTTGTTTCAATTCTATGGAAAATATGATTCCAAAATAGTGGATGTCTGTTTCCAATAACAATTACATGTATTTCTATTGTAATTGCAATCCTATTCAAATAGGATTCCTTCGCAGGTAAAGAGTGCTTCCATCAAAGACAAGGCCGCCGGACTACAGCAACGCGACCTGATGCCGCCACCGACCACGTTGGCATGGGGAGCAAACTGACGAGATGACGGATCGATGCAGCGCATCGGCAAGATCAAAGCAATGGTGGTTAGCACCAAGGCGTGAGGTCGGGGCAAAGATTCGAAGGTAGTCATCGCCGGAGCGCCAAGCCGTGGGAGGTGGGCCATGGTGGTGGGGAAGGGCGGCCGAGATCTTGGGAAGAAAATCTTATACGACCTGGGTTGTTTTTTTCATCGCGTGAGACCCAGCCCATAAGACACCACGTGCTTGCACACATCTCAAAGCATCTTCTTTTTTGTGTACTTTCTCCCTGACTTCATGTCTACTAAGAATCATGGCCGTCTCCGTCACGGGCTCACTAAAATTCTTCCTTCTCAGAGCGGCAACATGCGCACTTGTTCTCTTTGTCAGATCTCCAGAGGGTACGTCGCCGGCGGCGGGAGGAGCTTTCGCCGGAGCTTCTCCTAGCACCTCATCCGCATCTCCTTCTTCTGCGCGGCGCATCACAGGGCCTCGACCTCCTGGACGCGCTCCTCACCGCCGACGTGCCCCGGGCACAGAGCAAGTTGCGCGCGCACCGGCGACGAGCACAACTTCTTCTGTGTGGCGCATATAAGGGCGTCGACCTCCTGGGCGCGCTCCTCGCCGCCGCCGCGCCCTGGGCACAGAGCAAGCTGCGCGCGCATCGACGACGAGCACGGCTTCTTCTGCGCGGCGCATCTAAGGGCCTCGACCTCCTGGGCGCGCTCCTCGCCGCCGACGCGGCCCTCACCCGACTCACCGCCTCTCGCCTCTCCAGACTCCACATCGCCGCCGCCAATTAGCTTGCTCGCTGTCTGCCATGGTCATTATCCGCTTATTGCTCAACATAAATGACGCAACTCTGATTTAGGGAAGATTAATACGGTTTGAGATTGGTGAGGACACGTGGCTTCATCTAGGTTGGGTCTCACGCGATGGAAAGAACGACCCAGGTCGTATAAAATTTTCTTCCGAGATCTTGTGCGCCTGACCAACGCCGTCGACTATATCAAAAGCAAGAGCCGTCAATAGATGGTTAGGGTTTGATGGTCGTGGATGAGGAGATGTGGTTGATGGGAAGGACATGTGACGTTAGATGAGAAGTGTTAGCATCAACGGCCCCGAAGACGTCTGACAAAATCATCTTTTCAGTACACAGATGCAAAGTGTTTACCTAGATAGATTCCACCACATTGGGGTTAACGCAACTCCATGTTTTGCAGTCAGTGTTAATAATATCTAAAATTTATACAGACTTATTACTCTTATTTGGTGTCACACTGATTATCAGATGTTGGGTAATTAACTGAATATTACTTTCACGTTCATCCACTGGTGCGGTGCAGTGTATAGAGTGTTATAGCTTGAGTTTGAACAGATAAATATCTTAAATTTAGATTTAGAATTTCTAGCAGCGGTTGCAACTCAAATGACAAAGATAATACTTCCTCTGATCCATAATAAGTGTCGCCCATTTTGTACTAAGATAGTACAAACTTTATACTCCCTCCATTCCACAATGTAGTGCGCCCGCGGTTATCGAGATTCAAATTTGACCATAAATTAGACCAACGAGACCAACTACGACCATAAATTGCAACTTGATACATCGATGAAAAAACATAGAAACCTCGATTGCGGATAGATGATAGACTTCCAACTACATAAAAATGGTTGCATCAATCCTAAGTAACAAGCCGACAGATGACTTGCAAGTGAGGGCGTCGATAACAAAAATTGGTTGCGGGCAGATAAAATATCGATGAAAACATCCTACAAAACCGGTTGCAGATAGATGGTGGACTTGCAACTTACCGTTAGAAAAAACTCGTAGGTTGAGAGCAGTTATAAGTCGAGCGGTGATTTGCCACTAAAAGTTAGTGAAAAAAACCTATTTGAACCCGATTGCAATTAGAGATTAGGCTTGCAAGTATAAAAAGAGGAAAAACCGATGGCGCACCGATGAAAAGGACAACCTATCAACATCGCATGATAAAAAATGAACCAAAACAAGCAAAAAACAAAAACGGCATGCCCACATCTCCCGCACGACGAAACAAGCTAATCAACCATCGATGAACTCTACCGCACTTTTTGTAAACAAAAAATCACACAACAACAGATTCATATGTAACATCGCTATTTCGTATGTACATGCGTTTTAGCAAATTTGTATTAAAAACCTTTTGTATATTTTATAAATAAAATAAAATATGTTTGATGTGTATTAAAAACATTTATCATATTATATAAAAAGTTTAGTGTATATTACAAATATGTATTCAATATTAAATATGTTCAACTTACATAAAAAATCAATGTATATTTAAAAATAGTATTATGTTAAAAAAAATGTTTTAAAATATTTCATAAATGTTCCCCGTATATCAAAAAATTCACCGTATATAATGATATAGTTATAGAAAGGTTAGAAAAAAATTTAAAATCTGAAACTGGAAAAGAAAACAAAAGAAAAAACAAAATATTGAAACAAAAAAAGGAAACAAAGATAAAATATGTGGGCCTGGCCACCTCAAAGCGAAGCCAGCAGCACGATCTTCCTTACGAGAAAACTAACGAGGAACCACCCCTCAAAAAGAAATCACGTACTCCCTCCGATCCATAATAAGTGTCGCTCATCTAGTGCAAAGTTTGTACTAGCTTAGTACAAAATGAGCGACACTTATTATGGATCGGAGGGAGTACATGTTTGTCCTAAACGAAAAAAAACTAAGGTACATGTGACATCACTAATTCTCATGTACATGAGAATTAGCAAATACGTAATAATTTTTAATACACACATGTTTCTGTTGCATCTTCACTTAAACAACTTAATGTACCGTACTTTTATATCTTTTATTTATGCATATAGTTTTCATAGTGATTCCCGCAGCAATAAGGGGTATACTTCTAGTTAGATTATATTAGAAATCACTGCCTAAGTGATGCTCATTGTTACCACAATTTTCGGTACGCTCAGTCGCTCAGCACAGGACTGGGGACTCCCAGGACTGAAGCATGGCTCAAATGTCAGAGCAGGACAGCTGCTAGGGACCTACTCCCCGACTGTGCTAGATTCTGAACCCAATGCTCCGTCACCTTTCCAGAATACACGGGCCCTGTACTGCGATATAAGGGGGCAGGTGACGCAGATACTGGGACAACGCTCATCCTAGTGCATGCGAACGGATGGGATAACTGGAGAGGTAGCGGGAGCCGAAGGAGGCCTTCAGGCTATCCCTCAGCCACTCAGGGTCAACAAAGGTGGTTGCTTGATGAGTTTCTCCACCATGGCGAGGAGAGTTTCCACTTTTCTCTTGCAGTCCTCTGTTGCCAAAGCCATCCAGAATCTGAGTGTCCTCGGGATTCCTTTCCAAACCTGGTTAATAGAGATCCAAGATACATTATCAAAGATCATTGAGTTTTTGTGTTTCCACAGACTCCACAATACAGCAGAAGACACTAAATTAACAGATGAGTTCTTTTTCTCAGATAGCCAAAACTTGGCCACTGATTCAAAGCAATCTCCAATCAGAATATTAAAACAACTACCAATTACTTTCCAAATATTCTTGGCAACTATGCAATCAAAGAACATATGATGAACATATTCAACTTCACAGCAATAAACACAGTCCAAAGGTTTGATAATGTGTCTTTTCCTTAAGTTGTCTCTGGTCATGATCTTGTTATTAGAACAGCCACAGGAACACATGTATCTTTGGGGGGACCCTGAGCTTCCACACTGCTGGAGGGTAGATGGGTTGTATTCCCCTAAAGTTAATTACATGGTAAAGGAAACTAGTAGAGCCCCTGGAGAACAAGAAGGTGAAGAAAAGAAAATCAATGCCACGAAGATCACCTGTGTGGAAAAGCTTTACAAAGATCATAGTTGAAGATACTGTCAAGGCCAAATTCAAGCACTGTGGCCTTGAGCTTAGATGTGATTCCAAAGTTCATGGCACATCCTCATTGGCATCCCACTTGAAAAGGTGCAAACTTAATCCTAATAGAATCGGCGCCCCCATATAAGAAAATTAGTAGTAGTACTTTTCACCCGCAGCATGCGGCATGGGAATAATTGTTGCTGAAGCAGAGAAATAATGCCAATTCATCATGTTAATTCTATCATGAGTCTTCATATGTGCTGTGTCAGTGGTTATGAATTGTTGTATAGCTGCTTTTTGTCAAGAGAAAAACGAATAGTTATGATTTGGTGAACACTTACTTTGTCAATCCTATTTTCATATTTGCATTGGCGAACTAGATAGACATGAATTTGACGTGCTCACGCGACAGAGTTCACCATCATATATGTTCATATCCTTAAACCGGTCATTAAATTCCAATTACATTCCAACCAAACAATTAATCCCCAACCACACATAGATGAGATGATTAGTACCCCTATGACCAACTCTACAGACTCGGTCCTCACTCCTTGTACGAACCAAACAACGACAGGTGTGTGCAAACATTTCATGAACAGCAACCAGCCAAATAATTAGCAGCGAAAAAACAAAGTCTCAACCATGATAGTAACATTACTCAAAGCAAAATATTGCTACAACTCAGGTCAAACAAATCGCCTGTTTTGGTGCTGGAATCGAGCAGAAGCAGCTAATACGCGGGTTGACCCTGCAACCTCCGACGAAGTCCACCACCGTCGAATCATTGCTCCAAATCCGATCATCTACAAACCTCCTCTCATCTCATCTCCATGTGGCGATCCATGAAACACCATCAGCAGCAGTAAGCAGATCATCAAGGTCTCCCCTCTGTTCCATTCCACCATGTCTGCGGCGAGGAGGCAGCCGAGCACGAGCAGCAGCATGAGCAGCCAGCAAGTCTCGGGATTTAGCGGATTCAGCAAGGCGGCCTCCGACGGGTACCCGTACCCCTCCTCCTCCTCCTCCTCCACGGACACCTCCTACCGGCACCGGCGGCAGGCCTCCTCGTACAGCGCCCCGTTCTCTTCCCAGCTGAGCCGGAGCTCCACCCGCAGCAGCGGCAGCGGCACCTTCAAAGCGGCGGCCCGCAGCGTCTCCGGCGTGTTCGGCTCCTGCTTCGTGCCCCGGGTCAGGGAGAAGGCCGAGGCTGAGCAAGAAACGGAGGTCTCTCGTGGGAGCAGGAGTGGAGGTTACTCTCATGGTAGCAGGAGTGCTGGCTTCCGTGTGTCCATGGATTCAGGTACCATTAGGACTTCACCCTCTGTTTTGCCAGTAGAATTTTTTGTTAGTCGTCATGGTCCTCCTGTGTTTAAGTACCAAATTATTCAGCATGGAAATTCTCGAGATGTTCGGAGTATATATCTGTGGAATATGATCTGTGGATATTGACAAGTTTGATTGGAGCAGGGACAGGCAAGGAGGGTGCAGGGCTCACCGTTGCAGATATATTCAGAGCAACATCAAACTTCAGCGAGAAGAACATGGTGAGGGAGGGAGTTTCTTGCAGCGTCTACAAAGGGAAGCTCAGGGACGGGTCCCAGGTTGCCGTCAAACGTGCCAGGAAGGTCAGGAAATGAAGATTACGAATGGCAATTGTTCATGGAGTATGTAGATTGGAGTATGAAACTGCTGGTAGTATTCTGTTCTTCTGAAATGTGTGTTATTTTGTTTCTGCAGTTAAACGGTCAGCATCTGTCTGCTGAACTTAGCAGGGAACTCGGGACGCTTCAGAAGATCGAGCATCAGAATCTGGTGAGGTTCCTCGGCTTCTTCGAGCAGAAAGATGAAACTCTGATCGTTACCGAGTACGTCGACAATGGCTCCCTAAGAGAACACTTAGATGGTATGCATTTGAACTTTGCAGTCACATTCCTAATAGTCACTAGCAGTGTTCAACTGATCAACTGATCTTTTTTTCTGAACATTTATCAACTGATCATTGACAGTGCTGAAATTTGCATTCACATTTCCAATTTCAGTTAGCTGCATTTGCCACACAAAAAATATCTATACAATTTTACTAGAAATAGAAACAAACTTGTAATAAATATTCGTATGAAATGAATATCATTTGCAATACTAGAAAGATGTACTGAGATGGTTTCCAATTTCAGAAAAATTTCAGCACCAACCGAAATTCAGGGATTTCGGTTTGCATTTCGGCCAAAGGGACGAAATATTCACTTGAATTCAATGAAATATTCAAAAAAATTAGAAATGTTTGAATTCATATGTACTACTGAAATTGCCAAAATATTTTGGTCGAAACATAAAAATATCAATGTCTCCTGAAATTAATGAAATCCAGTGAATTTCATCGAAATCTCACCGAAAGTGAAAACCATAACTGACCAAGAATTTTCTGCAAAATGCAGAATCGCGCGGAACCGGGCTAGAAATTGCGCAGCGGCTCAACATCGCGATCGACGTGGCCCACGGCATCACCTACCTGCACGAATACGCAGGTAATCCAATCAAATCCCTTTGAAACGGCATTTTTCACACTTCACTCATATAGTAAGAAACAAAGGAAGGGAAAGATGGTGACTGTCTGAACTTGGAAACGCATGCATGGTGGATGGCAGAACGGGCGGTGATCCACCGGGACATCCGGTCGTCGAACGTGCTGCTGACGGCGGCGCTGGCGGCGAAGGTGGCCGGGTTCGGGATGGCGAGGGTGGCCGGCGACGGCGAGGCGGCGACGCACGTGACGACGCAGGTGGTGGGCACCGCCGGGTACCTGGACCCGGAGTACCTGGGCACGCTCCAGCTCACCGACAAGAGCGACGTCTACTCCTTCGGCGTCCTCCTCGTCGAGCTCGTCACCGGCCGCCCGCCCATCGAGCGCCGCCGCGGCCTCGAGCCCCGCGCCACCACCAAGTGGGTACGTACGTACGCAACGTTCGCCGGAGAAGACGGTCGATCGTTAACTCATCGTGGATGAATGAACCGGATGCTTACCTCGAATGCGATGCGGTGCAGGCGCTGCAGAAGTTCAGGGGAGGGGACGCGGTGGTGGCCATGGACCCGAGGGTGCGGAGGAGCCCGGCGTCGGTGGCGGCGGTGGAGGGGATGCTCCGGCTGGCCGAGCAGTGCGTGATGCCGGCCAGGCAGGACCGGCCGTCCATGCGGCGGTGCAACGAGGCGCTGTGGACGGTGCGGCGGGACTACCACCGGAGGCAGGAGCCGCAGCAGGAAGGGTCTGCAGCCGCCGCCGCCGCCGCCGCCGGAGACAGGAGCTCCGAGTGGGTTAGCCGGTGACGATGCCGCCGTCTCCTATCAGCAATGTAATGACGATGTATTGCCCCAAATGTGTAGCTAAGTTGCTGATTGCTTTGGGAATTGCGCGATCCTGGCCAGTGTTATGTACAAAGATTATATTACGATTGCAGCTTTTTTAGAGGAAGATTATTGCACTTATTGTAAAGCCAAACAACTTATGAACTTGTAAATTTAACCCATTTTACTACAAACGAAGGTAATCTCGTTATCTCAGTGACAAAACTTCAAAGGTCAAGATATATTTTCTGAACATATATTCAAAAAAATCGATCATCTGGACCAGTGTACAAAATCAACCACCATTGACTCGTAAGTTGTAACTGTTGTGATTAAACCGATCAACAAAAGAAGAACTGAGCCTAGCTCTGATGGTTAGGATCTTTGTGGTAAAATCAGCCCACCAAAATTTAAATCCTCGTGTACGCATTCGTATGTGGTGTCTTCATTAATCTCAAGATGTATCGTATGTGTTGTGAGCGTTTGATTTGTCCATTATGCAATGTACCACTTCTCACCGTCCTCGGCATAAACAACATCCTGCCACGATCTGTAAAGATACCAACCGCAAAACTCATAAATAACTTAAGAAGTTATAACCCGATGTGCTATGAACACGTTCTTGTGGACTGTTTGATTTTTGATTAACTTTATCACAACTAATCTTGGGCAAACTATGGCTGCCCTAAGGAATGTGGTGAATAAAATGGCCACTCCAAGTATAGCAGGATTTGGTATAAAAAATCGAGTCTATAATCTAATCGAGTAGAGGAACTGATGTAGAGCATCCCATGGTCATCACATGGAGACCATTCTTCGACATAGACCGTTGACGAGAGCACAAGCATGCACCATTGGGGCAAAGGTGAACTCGCTCCTCTCGGAAGTACACTTCGATACATCTGAGACTTGGATGCTACCTCAGACGGATACTCTATGCATCATTAGGAACCAAGGGAGATGCTTAAGAAGAAGCTATGGAACAAGGCAGAGCCATACCGGAAGAGGAGCTGCGAGAAGACGAAGGTAGGGAGATCCTGCTTATAGGGATCGATACAACCGATCCACTACCGGTTGAGCGGTACAACTGGTGTACCATCGGCCCGAGCAGTACTACCGGACCCTGGAAGCAACAACCGGCACCTGGAGCGCGCTGGAACAAGGACGCTTGGGGTGAGAGCAGTACTACCGGTTTGGCGGTACAACCGATGTACCACCGTTGCAAACACCGCACTCCACGTGAAACTGTTGTGCTCAGTAGTTGTACCAGACCAGTAGCAGTCCGGTTGTATCGGAAAAAATACCACGACTTGTTGTACCGCCCGTGCTGAGCGGTACAACCGATGCCTTTGCGCAGTTTGGGTCGTGTCTTCCTGTGCACAGTTTGGGCCGTGGCGGCTCGTGTACCCCTTCCCTTCCTCCCTAAACTATATATTTTGACCCCCCCCCCCCCCTTGAACAAATTAGGGTTAGCTAAGATATTGATAGACTTGAGAGAGCTTAGCTCCTATCTTTCCCCTTGGGAAACCTAGATCTCTTTGAGATCTCTCTCAAATCCTTCCTCCTCTAGTGATTGAAGGGAAGGACCCTACCTAGTTACTTCTACTTGTGGATGATAGTGGATCTTGTGGTGCTTATCTTGTTGGATGAATTGAGTGTTATTTGTATGGATCTTGTTTCCTTTCCTCTCGTGTGTTGATTGATTTCCTTGTGGATCCTCTCCGTGTTCTGTGGATCTCCCTTTGTGTTCTTCATGTTCTTGAGGATCCCTTCCAAATTGTGAAGATTGGGCATATCCACATTCAAAAACTGAACAAGCCTGTGCAGCACCTGTCAACTGTCAAGGTCAACTGTCAAGGATGTTGGCTTGTTTATGATCAAGCTCAGTTCTGGGCAGCTTCGGCTTGACCTCATCATCACTAAAGCAACTTTTTTATAGCAAGATTTTATTACATTTATAAGGCCATACAGCTTATGAACTTGTCTCTTTTTTTTTCTTTTAATAATGCTTGTAAATTCTGGCCCAAGAAAGGAGACCTAGAGAAATTTTGGTTCCAAAGATTTCGGACAGCATCTCATGCCCAGAACTGAAACTGTTGTGCCATTTCTGTTTCTTCGTTGACACTGAGAACCATCTTGGCCAAATATCGAGACTGGTGCAAGCATGAATGGGTTTCAAGATCTTCATCTAACTGCTATGAAACAGTTGCTCGTAACTCAAGAGCGTGTTGCCAATCTTATCTTGTTCGCACTCTACAATCTTAGGTTGGATTTTGGCGCAAGCGAAGATAAGCCCGTCATCTCACTAATAAAACGACAAAGGCCAGCATACTATTTTCTATCAGCTCCTCATTCTCATTCCCTGGCCTCTGCTTTCAGAGAGAAAACAGAAAGCCAGCAGTTCAGAATCTGGACCCTTGTTAACAAACACCAGCTCCGGACATTACAAGAAACTGAAGAAATACGGACCAGGGCCTGGAGCCAAACAACAGAAACAGCGACCCCTTCAGTAGCATACAGCAGGGTGACACAGAATAGGGTCAGATGAACAGCGTCACACGCTCATCGGGTTAGAACATAATCCAGGTGAGTCACAAAATTCTTTCGCAAAACTCAACAGTATTTCTCTACACTGTAAAACTATACCTGCCAGACTAGTTAACTGATGGATGGGGGAGCGGCATACAGGATTTCCCTCTCATGGTGCAGACTTCGCTCCCCGGTGTATTACGGTGTGCAGAGGTCTCCCTCTTGATCTGCTTCACCGCAGGAGCCACTAATCGATGTTGTTCCGTGAAAACGACGGCAACGGTGCGCCTTCCTGGGGCCGTAGGATGACAATGACAAGGAACATCCCGACCATTGGCAGGACCACGAGCCATTTCAGCAGCTTGAAGTAGTACATGTGGAAGGTGAGCGAGTACTCGTCGGCGTAATGGAGCCCGTGTTTGTCCACCATCTCCACAAGCACGGTTCCAGTGGTTCTAACTGGCACGGTGGGGAGCTGCATCCGTTTATGTCCTGGTTCATTATAGACTTCACTGAGCACGATGCGCCTCTCTCCCTGGTAATTCCCTGGGACAAGTAGAGTTACCTGAAACCCAGCGGTAGAATGGAGGCGGTTGGGAGTTAGTAAGAGTATTTGGTTTGACCATCAGGTGAGGTTTTGGGCTGCGGAACGTACCGTGACGTTGTAAGGAGCTTGATTCCCGTAGGGCACCCTGTACTTGTCTACAATCTCAAACTCTAACCAGAAATGCGTGCCCTCTTCGTCACGGAATGTCCTGGAACCAGGTTTAACATAAATACCTTGACGGTTGTGCCTATACGCAGCATTATTCCTTCCTTGGTTTGATGATCTCCATTCCTGCAATAAAATTAGAATTAGATGTAATCTCGTTATCACGGTAACCCTCTACGTATAAACCAAGCTCAAGCAGAAGTTGCATAGGGTTCACCCAAGGATGCACCACATCGATTACCTTGAGCGGATGGTGTGGTGAGGGAGTAGAAAAGCAAAAGACATTGCCATTCATGGTAGTGACAATCAAATCAAGGTCATCTCCGCCATCCACATTGTCAGCCAAAACCATAGTGTACCTGTCAATGTGCAAAGCAGTGAGCTCATTCTGCTGAAATGCAAGTACAATATCCAAAAATGTTAGTAGATGTCTTTCAGGGCAGAAAGAAAAGGCATACGAGGTCTCTCCAATGTCAACGACATCTGCACAGCCACTAGAGCCCTCAATCAAATACAAATAACCATCAAAGGACGTAGTAACAAGGGTTAGTCCTTGCGGCTTTTCTCCACGTTTGCTCATGTCAACTAACAAGACAGGACTCATGATCCTTCCATGTGTTCTATATGGGAAAGGCTGAACTTTTGAGCCATCCTTTCCACTAAGAACGTAGATGTTTCCCGATACAGTTGGGACCACAACTTCAGTGTGGCCATCTCCATTGACGTCCCCGACAGTAGGTCGCTGTTATCATATGATAATAACAATCAGATTGAATATAGAAAAGTCTAGATGCAACGAAGTAAAGAAGATGAAGATGCTGCAATAGAAATACGTCTATGTGATATCTTTATTTTAAGTAAAACCAAATATGATGTTTTGAATCCGTCTACAGTCTAGATGCAACGAAGTAAGGAAGATGAAGATGCTGCAATAGAAATACGTCTATGTGATATCTTTATTTTAAGTAAAACCAAATATGATGTTTTGAATCCGTCTACAGTTTTTAATAGTACCACAAAGCACAATGGTCAAATATTAAGGAGATCGGAGCAAGATTCTGGATGAACCATATTCTCATGAGCTAAACTAAGCAAGCAGCTTCAGCATCTGCAGCCATTGCAGAGTATGGATTGTTCGGAGACATGGATTACATCGGCATATGAATAGACAACCAAATTTATATAACCATTAGTTCCCATCATACAAAGAATAGGGGGAAACTTACCTGTGGAACAAGGCTCTTCAGATGCACCTCCCAGATTTCGTCCCCCTCTGCAGTCCAAGCTGCTACATTACCATGCACATCAGCAGTGACCATCTCGATCTTCCCATCATCATTAATGTCTGCCGCAATGACTGGCGCATGGATCTCAGCCATCTCAAGGGGGAAATTTTTCCTAGTCTTACCTATATTAGCAAAATCAACAACACGGAGCTGATGGTTACTTTACATATATCAGCACATCAAAGATAAAATTATGAACGATTGTGGAAATTCACTGCTTTCCCCATGAGGATTTCAGTGGATTATAAACGAATTTTCCAAATGAAAAATAGCATGATAAAAACTGATTATACTTTACACCAGTCACGAGAGTTAAATGTATGCAGTATATGAAATGACAGCTCAGCTTAAATCTACATTTGGATGCAAAACTTCATATTATCAGGTTAAGAATTTACCATGATGATCAAGAACATAGAAGTAGCCATAAGAAGTTCCAACAAGGATGTCCAAATTCCCATCACCATCCAAATCAACCACAGTTGGAGACGAATATGCATGGGCACGGAATTTCCCGCTTTCGGTACTCAAATCAAGGTCTGCTGTCCATTTAACTTGTTTTGTGTCAAGGTTAAAAACAACTATGCTGCTTGCAATATATTTTGATATGTCAATCCCTCCTAGCTCTTTTAAATGCTCTGCGCTAGCATAATACCTGCCAGTAAAAGACAGCGAATTACCGGACTGCAAAAGGTACACCGCCACGGTAACACAGGCAAGATATAATGAAGTGGTCAAGTTGCGGTTGAAAGTTTTGAATTATGAAAAAATATTTCAATCGTAACAAAAAGATAGCACAGCAAAATAAACAAACACCTAGCTTCTACTTTATCACCTTCGATTCATTACTGGATGAAGCATGATGCAGAACAAAATAATCAAAGCAAAGCATAAATTTAGTCAGGGAAGAAAATGCACAATTTAACTGAAACTAGATATGACTATGAAGCACCATCAGCAAATGGTAAGAGAGAACAAAGGGTCATATTTTTTTAAATAATAATCTTGGAGAGCATTAATGAAACACGCATGCAACATAGGACATCACAAATAAACTGGCGTTCAGAGATACTTATTTATGAGTCATCATCCAGATGTCATGAATAACACGCACGAAATTAATTAGTACTCCCTGCATTCCATATTAACTGTCGTTGAAATGGATGTATCTAGAAGTATTTTAGTGCTAGATACATTCATTTAAGCGACAGTTAATATAGAAATGAGGGAGTAGCAGAGAAAGCAGCCTTACTCGTGGTCAAAGAAGTAAGATACAGCAATAACCATTTCTTGTACACCATCGTTGTCAATATCTGCAATTACCTGTAGAAAAAATGTCAAACCAAGTAACAAACTCAAGAACTGATAGAACAAACATCTAAATATATGTAAAAAGAACAAAAAGGTTTACTTACTGGGGTCGACAATATGTGAGCATCTATGCTCACATAATCTTCCGCTTTCTCATGCTCTTGTTCTGTCCAATCCTCATCTCCCCACAAGGTATCATCAACATCATCATCATAATCATAACTGTACTCTTCAGGGAGATCTTCTGCATCCCGAAACAAATCAAATGATGCATTAGCTTCGTCCTCTAAAGGCTCGTCATTTTCAACAGTTGCTTCTCCTGTTGTTCCTGCATCATGTCCATGAGTTTCTGCACTTCCAGTTTGATCATCACTTTTATCTGCTGTTTGAAGCAACCTTCTCTGAGCATGTGATGCACTCTCTGTCGTAGTGCTCGGATTTTTAGGCAACTCCACATTCTCTTTTTCAGCGGTAGAACTAGGTTTTATTTCGGCCGACTGTACCTCAGATGGATGTTTCAAGGGATCAGCTCCCTGTGGTGTGTTGGTTGTACTTCCTACAATAATAAACAGAAAACGTCAAAATGCATCACAACGGCATGGATAGTCAATAATGCACATCAGAGTAGTGCAATGATTACTCTATGCATGTACGTCAAATTTCTTTCAAACATTATCAATCCTTATACTGGTGGTGGTGACAAGAGACAAATTGTACATTTGTTTATACCAACTCAAATACGTGAAAAAGTGAACTCTACAATCTGTTAAGGAGTATTAGTATAGGTCTAGGGATCCTTATAGGTCTATTTCCCTTGTCCCTCAAGTCATGTGTAATATATATATGCCCCATGGGACGCTGTTATCATAACAAGTTGCATCATATTATCATAACATCGATTCGAGCTTAGGTTTAGCAATTTTTTCGGGCGCTGCAACTTGCCCTCCCGATCCAATCTAGGGCCGCTGTGGTGTTTTTTCTCCGGCCGACTGCTGCAAGCTCCTCCCGTCGTGCGCTGGATTCAAGCCGGCTCCGCCCGTCCGCGCGCCGCGGGCTCCATGGCTGCCACCTCGACTCTGTTCCTCGCGCCGGATCTCGCCGGAGTCCGTCGCCAGCCGCTGATGCTGCGGATCTTGCCGCCAGCCTGATCTACCCCCGGATCCCTGCTGCCTGACGCCTCCGGCCGCGTGCGCCCTCTGCCCAACTCGCCCGTGCCTGTGCTTGCCGCTGGCTCCCAGCGTGATCCCGTCTGTGTGCTGCTGTTGACCAACTTGTGCACGCTGGATTAAAGGCTACTACGTGGGCTATGTGCTTGACCAAAAAAAAAGTGTCATGTGCTACCTGATCTGCTGCTGCCCAATTACTAGTACGTGTGGCTGCTACTATCCACTATATGGTGATGATTTTCTGGTCTATACTTCTGCTACTACTACTCATGAAGCGTTGTTACTGGCGAGGTCTACCATCCACCATGTCCGCTTCCGGAGCGTTGTTTCTGGCGAGGTCCGCCATGTCCGCTTCCGGGGCGTTGTTTCAGGCGAAGTCTCCTATCCGCCAAGTCCGCTTCTTCTTGTGGCTCCTATCCCACCAACACCACCGACTCTTGTTGCCTCCGCAGGTCAAGCTCCTTCATTCCCGCTGCCTGAGTTCATCCCTGCAGGCCGAGCTTAACTCGAAGTTCCTGCAGTATCTAGTCTCCGTCTTCCGCTGCATCCACCAAATCCGTTGGTCTCTTGATTGTGTTTTTCATGCATGCATGTCCACTAGATCATGTCTGTCAGCCTTTTTCTGGTCATAGATTTTCGTGACCCCTCTTTGCATTGTTGATCTAAGCCCTTTCTCTTGCCGTCGAGCTTTAAGGAGTATTAGTATAGGTCTAGGAGTCCTTATAGGTCTAGGTCTATTTCCCTTGTCCCTCAAGTCATGTGTAATATATATATGCCCCATGGGCTCTTCAATATAGACAAGTTGCATCATATTATCATAACACAATCTACAAGTATAAGTGATCCTAGTCAACAAATATGTTCACCGAACAGCAATACTTTGTAGTGGCGCATCAAGACATACAGTTTTGAGTTTTCTCAAGAGGGAAAAACACCAACACCAAACTAATATCCCCTGATTTGAATGTAAAGAAACAGTACATATAACTTAACCACAAAGCCTACCAGATACAAAGTGCTAGAGGAAAATCTTTACACCCAAATGCAAAACAAGGCACTAGTATAGACCAGTGAGAGATGTGGCATCAGATTATAAGCTAACTTACCCGACTGAGGTTCCTTCGAAGACTCATCACCAACCGATTTGTCCTGAATGTTTGGGTGAGATTCCTCGGAAGCAGCTTGTTTCGCAATTGAACTGTCATGAACATCCGGGTGGGAACGGTCTACTGGATCTGGATTTAACCCAACATGCCAATCTTTAAGAACTTTCCTACGAGGTACATCTAGCTTGTCCATCATCAGATAACCTGATATCCTACATAACAAACAAATAAAGATCTGCATGTTCACAGGGGGGAAAATGCCACGTATTGAGTTCCTTACCTGAAGAAATTCACTACACCGTTGTAAGTAGCCAAAACTATTTCCCGTGTGCCATCCTTGTCAATGTCATAAAGAAGAGGACTTGAATGAACATTTGACTGGTGAAACGCAGGCCATCCTGGAATTGATGTTTCAAAAAATATATATCAAAAAGAAAAGCAAACCAGACCAATTAAAAGAAGTATATGGATAAGTATAACAGATATTCAACTGAAAGTTCTTCAGGAGATAGCAGGGTTGAAATTTTTCCAGAATATGTAACAAAGTGCTCAGCATAGCATGCCAAACGATAAGATGAAGCCTCACCTGGTAGTTTGTCTCCATCAGAACCTTCAAGCACTTCTAAGTAATGGACAAATGATGGCACCACTACTTCCAACTTTCCATCACTATCACAACAAAAAGAAGTTCATTCAAGTGTGTCTGAAATAGAATTATAAAAGGATAGAAGGCACTAAGGCAGCAACTGGAAGCAAGAAATGCACATGCACCTGACATTTAAATACTACCTCTGTCTCATAATATAAGACGTTTTTGCAATTCAATTTTAGCATGTCTATGAAATGCTTGTAGTTTGGACTTTGGAAGCTAAAAATAGATAGGGGAACAAACTAAAGCTACTCTGTTTATGGTGATGATGTACTTATCTGATTTACCACATTATTACTATAGTGATCAAACAGAGGGAACACAGTACTATTTACAGAGTATGAAGTGGTAATTTCGTCTTTAGATAAGCAAAAAAGGTTGGAAACATGAAATGATCAAGTACATATGACACAGATCAGTGCGATACTGAATACAGAAGAGGCTACATAATTTCTCAAGCATATACCTGTTGATATCAGCAATCAGTGGACTTGCATAAATGCTGGAACTAACTTCGGTCTGCCATCTCAGCTCCACATGTTTTGGGCACTTGGTACGCAACAATGCATCTTCATCACTACAGAAGGTTTACAGATGTTACATTGTTAAGTGTATACATCAAGCCGTACATATTGCTGATATTATTTGCCTAGGCACCTTTGAAAGATGTAATACGCATAATGGTTAGATACAACGCATATCCTCTGGTCTAACTAAATTACTAAACTAAGTTGTGTGTTTGTAGCATTTGCAGGTCAGCAGGTGTGCACATAAAAACACTTCACTTAACACTTAAGTTGGAGTCTTCTTTAGAGAAAGAAAAAAAAATACTAAACATCAATTGAAGAAAAGCATATTTTAACCTAACAAACCAAGCTACCCCGTTGACAGGTATAAAATTATTGTAAGCATTCTATTAAATAACTATGCACTGTGCTCCCTGTGCGGTGTTTTTCCAGCAGTTTTAAGAATTAATATGCCAGTGAAATTCAGGTTAAAAGCAAAAGTGTTAGCATAGTTGACATCTAATGCCATGATATTTTAACCTAACAAACCAAGCTACCCCGTTGACAGGTATAAAATTATTGTAAGCATTCTATTAAATAACTATGCACTGTGCTCCCTGTGCGATGTTTTCCAGCAGTTTTAAGAATTAACATGCCAGTGAAATTCAGGTTAAAAGCAAAAGTGTTAGCATAGTTGATATCTAATGCCATGATATCTATGTAGACAAGTTCGAAGCTATATCCAGTTCTATCAAAGATCAACAGATGTTCCAGACGACAATTTTGCAGAAGCCAGACATGGATCCCATGATTGTTCTGTGAATTTCAGGCGATACTCGTAATTTCCCAAAACTTTCACTTTAAGGAGCTATCATAAAACTATGCTTCTAAGAGGCGCCGGTGAAGTTCTGACTAGGTTTTTAGTTGTAGGCCTCACAGAAGCAAGAGTTTCCACCTTTCCAGCTCACTATTTTGTCTTTTCATTGGTGTTAACTACTTAACTCTTATGGGAACATGGGCTATGACAAGTTTTTCTGGGTAAAACTTGCCCAGGGCCCAATGACCTCACTGCTTGATAGGTGAGGGCATGCAACCAGATCATGTGTGCAGGCCAAATGGATCTCAGGTTCAGACTTAAGCAACCAGAACAATAAGTATCAGGATTGGGAATCGCATTCTTCTGCAAGAGTAGCCTGCTTAACTGGATAACATGACATAGAACACCAAGATTCAGATATGATGAGTTCAACGCATCTTATAGGATCAGCTAGGAATGTGAGACGCCGACACCAGAATCAAAGCACCAAACACTCTGATACAGAAATCATACGGCGGTTTAACATAGGTCGTGGGCATAGCGTCATTCTAAGCATAAACCTGAGCACTGGTACAGCAATCGCACACGAGCTGGTTGAGGTCAACAGCAGCAACCAGGCTACGAAGAACCGCACGGAAAATGGTTAGCGCCGACGGTTGCAGCGAGCCTAGCGGAAACGACGGAAGGTAGCATGTCATCTGATCGTCTCCGGCGCCAGGGATCTAGCAGCGATCCCGAATCTGGAGCGGCTCGGGGAGGGCGAATGGGAAGGGGGAGAGCGCGACTCACAGGTGGGGGTAGCCGAGCAGGTCGTCGCTGGCCTCGCGCTGGCGGAACTTGTTGGTCGTGTTCCCGTTCTCCGCCGCGGCGGCCGCGCCCGCCGCGAGGAGGGCGCACACGGCGAGGGCGAGGAGGCGACGCATCTGCGGGAGGATTCTAGAGGTCCACGGGGCAACGCGTCGCGACGGGGCGAGGACGGCGGCGGCGGCGGCGGCGGCGAAGGGGATCTCGCCTTGGATTGGCAGCGGGCGGGGTGGAGTGGTGGGGAGGCGTAGCGCGAGCAGGCGGACGAACTCGGAGCGAGCCGCTCGTCGGGGTGGAACGCTAGAATGGCGGGGTAGACGAGGGGTTTTCTGTAAAGTTGGGGGTCATTTGGTATACTCTCCCTTACGGGTGGGTCCAAGGTGATTAGAGCATCTACAGCCGAGCGGCAGGCGAAAATAATCATAGGACCTGTTTGGTTGGAGTGCAGATTTCTGAAAATCTACAGATTTCGATTATTCGAAGTAGATTTTCAAAAATCGTTCGAAGGTTCGTTATTTGGTTCGTTCGTACGTGTATTTTTCGGCTACGCTTTGGTAGAATCCGGCAGCAAAAATCGTTTGCTTTGGTGGAATCATGTTTGGTTCGGCTGCGGATTTTCGAAATCTGATTGACAAGCTGAACCAAACAAGGCCATATATGACCAGGTAGCACGGTGCGACCCAGCCACATGTCTTGCTGCCGGGTGGGCCACGACAGGGGCTACTCTCTCGGGGGCGGGTCGCACAGGATTAGCTTCCAGCGGCACGGATCGGCCAGCATTGTCATGACCCCGCACTCTTCCGCCGTTGAAATTAGGACGGCAATGATGATGACAATAAGGACAACGACACATACGGCGGCGAAGGTATTGTGGGGTAGCCCAGCCATGCATGTGAGGTTATCATTCGAGGTTATTGTTATAAATTTTAGTTTAGTAGTTAATTGAACGAAATGCACCCTTTATAAATTAATATAAGATATTTTAGATTACTATTTTAGTTATCTAAAAGATCTTATATTAGTTTACGGAGGGAGTATCATTCATTTTATGTAAATTACGATCAAAATTGAATGTAGTCCATCTAGTTTGTAACGGATTTAGCATATATTTTTTAAACTGTTGACAAACGGATAAGACTATGGTTGAATGATTGATTCCACATCAGTGTTCATAGATGGATGTGGTATTCGTTTTAAGGGATAGTGTGCAGTAATCTGTTCGGCGACCAACGTCTGAATCCGCCATCGCCTGTTGAACTACAATGGTCTCCACCACCTGAAGGAGTTGTTAAGTTAAATTCAGAAGGCTTTGATGCGAATACGGGTGAAGGAGTGTGTGGAGCTGTGGCAAGGAATACTCAAGGGATACCTCTCTTTTCGATGGGCTGCAGGTTGGGTCAGTGTAAATCCGTGGAAGAGGCTGAAGGAAATGCCCTGTTGAGAGGACTGCAGACACTAGCAAAACTGTACACGGGTCCAATCCAGGTGGAGATTGACCGCATGACTTTAGTCAGAGCACTTGACCCCGACGCTGCAAACCAGTCCTGCTTGTTCCCTATCATTGCTGACATTAGAGCTGAATTAAGCAAGTTTAAATGCCAGTGGATAGGCTGGGTCAAAAGGGATCTGAACAAGTGAGCTCACGAACTGGCTGGTTGTGCATCTAACTCTGGGTATTTTCTTCGATTGGCGTGTGTGCCAGAGGAGCTTGTGGGATTCTTGAGAAAGGATTGTAATCAGTTCTAGTTGTTCATCTTGGTTAACTCTCAAAAAAAAGTTATCCTAAGTGGTTGTGAATAACTTTCATATAGTCACATGGGCTTGCTCAAATGGCAGCCCTTTTTTTAAGTGTTTCTATAAAAAAATGTCATATTAAGTGTCTTAATTTGTGTTTTACCTAGGCTTTGTAGAGTTTATACGTTCGTCTCTCATGCAAAAATCCCTCTAATAAACAAGTGATTTGATTCTTCTTATTCAAGCTTTAGCATGTGTCCTTGCTGCCAATTTATTCAAGTCTTGGAAATTTTATTTGAGATCATGCATTTGGATGGCGGTTCGATGACAATCTTTGAGCTTCATCATCTTTCGCGATGAGCTTCGACTTGCCACATGAACCGGAAATACGCCAAAGCCATTTTCAATATTATTTTTGATAGTAAAATCAAGCAAACAAGTGGGATACAAATACAATGAGCACACACAAACTCTACGTGATTAAGATGCACACAATAGAATAATGCACACGCATAAAAAGATAAATATCAGTAAAGAACAAAGTCATAGAAAATCAAAGATCTGCCAAGGTAGAGGAAAAATGAAAAGAAAGACTCTAAAGGGATCAAAACAACAATCAATGAAGTACAATGATGATTGATACGTCTAAAACGTATCGATAATTTCTGCTTGCTCCATGCATGTTTTGTGTGATATTGCTATGATCTAGATACACTTTTATACATTTGTGATCATATTTGGACTAACCTATTAACTCAGTGCACCCCAGTGCCAGTTCCTTTTTTCTGCTGTTTTTCTATTTCAGTTTTTCCCCCATATAAAAAGTGCCAGAAAAATTCGGGAAAATTCAGATAAAAAATCAGCGTGACGGAAGCTTCGGGAAAAGCCCGGGAGGGGCCAGAGGGGGCCCAGGCGGCCACCCGGCGCGGCCCCACCCCTGGCCGCGCCAGGGGGGCGCTTGGGGCCCCTGGTCCACCTCTGGCTGCCCCCCCTTCGCCTATTTATCCCCCGTCACGGGAAAACTCCAGAACAAGAACCCTATTCCGCGAACTCGCCTCTGTTCCGCCGCCGCCGCCGCGCTTCCAAGATCGGGAGCACCAGAAGACCTCTTCCCGGCACCCTGCCGGAGGGAGGATTGACCTCCGGGAGTCTCCTCTCCACCATGGATGCTCCCCGGATGTCTCGTGAGTAGTTTTCCTTGGACCATGGGTCCGTGATCAGTAGCTATGTGATGTTCTCCTCCCCTCTTTGATCTTCATTGTTTAGACCTCGTGAGCTGCCCTACATGATCGAGGCACCTTTGTAATATTTCTGCTATTGCTATGTTGAGTTTGATCGGATCTGATGGATTATGAGATTATGTTCAGATTGTAATAGAGTAATATATTTGGTTTTATCTCTTATATTTTTGTTCCTAAGTAATTCTTGCATGCTCTCCGTTGCTGTTTATTGCTTTGGCCAAGTAGTAGGTAGTGACTCCAAGAGGGAGCGTTGTGCTAGATTGTGGGTTCATGCCTCCCCGATGACATGCTTGAGCGACAGAAACATGAGTCTAGGGGATGTGTTGTTGCCACAAGGGGGAAAACAACGGTGCTTGTAACTGCGGTTACAAGGATTGTTTACTTTACGCAAAGTTCTTTTTAATGCAGTTGTCTGTTGCTTTGGGTTTACACTTTGGGTGGGGCTCCCAACTTAATACCAGCGAGATGTTCTGGATAGATATATATCTCAAGGTGGATGATTAGTAGTAGATGCAGATGGATTTCGGTCTACTTACTTTGGCGTACTGTCCGTGCTTTTGAACCTCTTCCTTTCTTTTGTAGCATAGTTAGCATTGCGGTGCGTTCATAATCCTGTCAATTGCCTTTCTGTAATTTGTTTACCTCGCATAGCATTTTTATCGTCTTTTGGAAGAGAGACATCACTAGCGAACATCACGTATCCCGGTCCATATCCTCATTATTGTTTCCA
Source organism: Bromus sterilis (assembly GCA_950022295.1). Classification (NCBI taxonomy): domain Eukaryota; kingdom Viridiplantae; phylum Streptophyta; class Magnoliopsida; order Poales; family Poaceae; genus Bromus; species Bromus sterilis. Next base: position 439,574,823 of record OX465595.1, read on the forward strand.
AGCTTTATTTACTTTTCTGCATTTACTTTCAAGTTGCTATCATTATCCCCTTGCGTTTTATCATTTGTGAACAACAAGACCGGAGAGATTGACAACCTCTCTGAACTTCGTTGGGAGCAAAGTTATCTGTGTCTGTGTGCTGGTCCGCGTCAGGTGCGCCGCTGACACCTACTTATGATCTCTGGAGTCCTACTGGAGACAAACCTTGGTATCTTTACTGAGGGAAAACTCGTTGCTGTACCGCATCACGCCTTCCACTTGGGGCCTACCAACGAAGGGCGAGAAGCTATCATCAAGAGTAATTTCTGGCGCCGTTGCCGGGGACTCCAAGTGATAAGATAGGGGAGTTGCATACTACCCTTTACCTTTATTTTTCAGTCTTGTTAGTTTATCTTTCAGTTTTTATCTTTGTGTCTTTTATCAAAAATTACAAAAAATTATTTATCTTGCTAGCTTTCATTATGTCTGGTCCTTCTGCCTTTGTTGAGACGGAGGTTCTCACCTTTAAACAAAAAGGTGGAGAAAGTTTAAAAGATGCTTGGTATAGAATTAATGATTCTCAAATAAGAGCCACCAAGAAGCAATCCACTACTATTCTGGTTAGAAATTTTTATGTTGGGATTACTCCTTGGAATAGGTTTATATTAGATACTGCTATCAATGGGAATTTTCTAGAAGCTCCGACTTGGGAGTCTCTTAATGTTATTGAAAATCCTGTTGGAAATCTCCCTATTGCTAGCATACAAGAAGATATGACTCTATATCACATTATGAAGAAACTTGAAAAGATAGAGTTAGAAATACCAAGTATAGCTAGGGTAAATGAGTTGGATCGCAAGATTCAAGGGAATTTGAATAGGCTTGATAGCTCCATGCTTAAAATTATCAAAACTTTGGAGGTCATCAAATCCCGTGATACGGATCTTTCTAAGATAGATAAGATTGAGGAAATCATTAATACTCTTGGAACTACTTTCTTCTCAATCAAACCAAAAAAGGTAGAGACTTCGTCAAGAAGGGAACCTAAGTTCAATTATGTCCCTAAGGTTCCCCGACCTAAAAAGGAACCACCTATTGCCAAAGAAGTTGAAACCGTGAAAACTTTGGAAGAAATACCTCTCTTTGATAATTTTATAAATGGATCTTCCATTGATTTTTCGCCTTTTGGTTTTCTCCCTAGAAGTATCTTCATTAGGACTTTATTTGAAAGACCTCTTAAGACCAGTTGTACAATTGAAGAGATTTTTAATGATCTTGATAATGATTCAATTGATACAACTTGATATTTTTGCATCATGCCTAGCTAATGGCTTTAAAGAAGCGCTTTCGGGAGGCAGCCCGCAACGAATTTAGGTTTTTATTTTTGCTTTTGTTGTGTCTTGATGATTGTTACTTCTGTAGCAACATCATTGTATCTTTATTTTTCAGCTTTGTGCCAAGTTATAGCCTCTTACGGCAAGGGAAGTAAAAGTTGTGACATGCTGTCCAGAAAACAGATTCTGTCCTCGGGACCAGAAAAATTCCAGAAAAATCCCAGTTCATCTTTTTGAGCTGAATTTTTTACACATTATGCTCTATACAATTACGAAACTTCCGTATGTTCTGAATTTTTTTATTTGAGTTGCAGAAGTGCCCCTAAAAAAATCTTTACTATCTGCTATTCTGTTTTTCACAGATTCTGTCACGTTTTGTCTCTCCTTACTTTTGCAAACCTTAAACTTGCTTTTTCTTTGCAAAAACTTTTGGGAACTCTCGAGAAACAGTATCTCTTCAAGATTATCTTTATATCCAGTGGAATTTTATTATTTATTAAGGGTACTAACATCTCTAATCAGCTTATGATGAGTTATGTATGAAGGGAGTTTTCAAGTGTGCGTTGGAAGATGATGAAAGAAGATCCAGGAGTGTCAAGCGCTCAAGCTTGGGGATGCCCCCATGCATCCCCAATAAATATTCAAGGAGACTCAAGCGTATAAGCTTGGGGATGCCCCGTGCATCCCCTTCTCCATCAACAATCATCAGTTCGTCCTTCGTCTCACTATATTTTTATCACTTCATGTGTTATGTGCTATGCTTGGAGCGTCTCGCTCTTAGGTTTTGTTTTTTGTTTTCTTTAGCTTTGATTACTGTTCATAACAAGTTAGATCCTTTATTACTTTGTGTGGGAGAGAAACACGCTCCACTTTCAAAATTTAGAACACATCATAGGATTTTTCCTGCTTATCTTTTGCTGTTGTGTGTTATTTATCTTTTCATAGCTACTGCCATGTTTAGTTTTAGTCCTAGTTTGTATTTAGCAAGAGCTTTGGCTTTTGTTTAGTTTGTTTCTGCAACTCTTTTTAGTTTTCATGTTTATCTTGTTAAGAGAGTTGGTTGTTGCACTGAGTTGTGTCTTGTCTTGAAAGTAGGTAATTGAGGTTGCTATTTAATTTTAGTAGTAGCTTGCAATAGTTTTGAGGCATTGTTGTGAGTAATGTTTGGACTTTTGGTGTCAAGAGATCTTGCCTATTAGTGATAGATGTCGTATTTTGGGAAATCCGTGTTTATTTTCAAAACCTACAAAACTAGTTGAGAACTCTAACTACTAGATTGATCACTACTCTTCTGAGGGGTCGAATATTAGAGTACACTCACGTACCATGAGTCGAGGATGCGCAAAGATAACCAAACCCCCATACACTCCTCCTCGGGGTATTTGTCTCTTTGTGAACCTCCTCATTAGATTGAGAGTTACCGATAATAAGTGCATGAGTTCTTCGGACTAATGTAAGTATTGAGAGTTGACACTTCCACCTTCCCATATTTTGCTAGCCTTTCCCGTGCCGTGCATTGCCTTCTTCTCACTCCGAGAGTTGGTGTCCACCTTCGCCGGTACATCCAAACCCTTGGCATGATACGCTCTGTCATCATAAGCCTTCCTTTATCCTTCCTCAAAACAGCCACCATACCTACCTATCAAGGCATTTCCATAGCCTTTCCGAGTTACATTGCCATGAAACTCCAACCTCTTCATGACTTGATCTTCATGTCATACATGTTCCTGCTACACTGGCAGCGACATACATTGCATACATCATGATAGTTACATCTTCTTTATGATTTTGAGTACCTTGTAAAGTGTGAAAGATCTCCTTAACTTCTTGTAAAATAGAGTGTTGCCCTTAAGTGAGAAAAAGATCCCAAAGTGGACACAATAAAAGATCCCAAAGAGGACAAATGAGAGTTAAATAGAAAGAGCCATTGAGGCCACCAAAAAATACAAAAAAAATAGAAAAAAGAGAAAAATAAATAAAAAGAGAGAAAGGGGCAACACTACTATTATTTTGAGAGATCCACACCAGTACTCCCTTTATATCCTTTTACTCCATAGAGATGATCTTTATGCATATAGTTTGGAGAGCTTCTTAGCTCGTATGTGCATCCGTTGCATGGAAATCCCTACTCCTCACATCATATCTATCATTTGGCATCTCTTGCCTATGATTGTCCTCATTGATGTGAGCCTTTCTCATCATTTTTGTCTTCCTCCTCCACCATATTTCTCTCTTTGCCATCCTAAGTGTCATCTCTCGTGCTTACGCTCATCCATTGCATGAGTGCTCAAAATATCGAAAAGGAGTGGATCAAATTGACTTGTACCTGGCTAGTGGTCTGGGGACGAGTCAAGATAAGATTCCAAAGAAGACCAAGTGTGAAACTTTAGTAGATTGAGTTCTCAACAAAAATACTTTTTTCTCTCGTATTCCCTATCTCTTTTCTTGCACGCAAACACCATTTGGAGACATTCAAGTCACGGACAACAAGAGCTCTTGCACCTTTTGTTCTTTTGTTACTTGTTTCAATGCTAATATAGACTCTTGCCTGTTATGACTTGAATTGAATCTCTGACCTTGATTGTTTTACTTTTCAAAGTTCTTTTATGGTTGCTAGCATGTCACCACAGAAATTATGCTTGTTATCATTTACCTACTCGAGGACGAGCAGGAATTAAGCTTGGGGATGTTGATACGTCCAAAACGTATCTATAATTTCTGCTTGCTCCATGCATGTTTTGTGTGATATTGCTATGATCTAGATACACTTTTATACATTTTTGATCATATTTGGACTAACCTATTAACTCAGTGCACCCCAGTGCCAGTTCCTGTTTTCTGCTGTTTTTCTATTTCAGTTTTCCCCTATATAAAAAGTGCCAGAAAAATTCGGGAAAATTCAGATAAAAAATCAGCGTGACGGAAGCTTCGAGAAAAGCCCGGGAGGGGCCAGAGGGGGCCCAGGGGGGCCCAGGCGGCCACCCGGCGCGGCCCCACCCCTGGCCGCGCCAGGGGGGCGCCTGGGGCCCCTGGTCCACCTCTGGCTGCCCCCCTTCGCCTATTTATCCCCCGTCACGGGAAAACTCCAGAACAAGAACCTATTCCGCGAACTCGCCTCTGTTCCGCCGCCGCCGCGCTTCCAAGATCGGGAGCACCAGAAGACCTCTTCCCGGCACCCTGCCGGAGGGAGGATTGACCTCCGGGAGTCTCCTCTCCATCATGGATGCTCCCTGGATGTCTCGTGAGTAGTTTTACTTGGACCATGGGTCCGTGATCAGTAGCTATGTGATGTTCTCCTCCCCTCTTTGATCTTCATTGTTTAGACCTCGTGAGCTGCCCTACATGATCGAGGCACCTTTGTAATATTTCTGCTATTGCTATGTTGAGTTTGATCGGATCTGATGGATTATGAGATTATGTTCAGATTGTAATAGAGTAATATATTTGGTTTTTATCTCTTATATTTTTGTTCCTAAGTAATTCTTGCATGCTCTCCGTTGCTGTTTATTGCTTTGGCCAAGTAGTAGGTAGTGACTCCAAGAGGGAGCGTTGTGCTAGATTGTGGGTTCATGCCTCCCCGATGACATGCTTGAGTGACAGAAACATGAGTCTAGGGGATGTGTTGTTTCCACAAGGGGGAAAACAACGGTGCTTGTAACTGCGGTTACAAGGCTTGTTTACTTTACGCAAAGTTCTTTTTAATGCAGTTGTCTGTTGCTTTGGGTGTACACTTTGGGTGGGGCTCGCAACTTAATACCAGCGAGATGTTCTGGATAGATATATATCTCAAGGTGGATGATTAGTAGTAGATGCAGATGGATTTCGGTCTACTTACTTTGGCGTACTGCCCGTGCTTTTGAACCTCTTCCTTTCTTTTGTAGCATAGTTAGCATTGCGGTGCGTTCATAATCCTGTCAATTGCCTTTCTGTAATTTGTTTACCTCGCATAGCATTTTTATCGTCTTTTGAGAGAGAGACATCACTAGCGAACATCACGTATCCCGGTTCATATCCTCATTATTGTTTCCAAGCTTTATTTACTTTTCTGCATTTACTTTCAAGTTGCTATCATTATCCCCTTGCGTTTTATCATTTGTGAACAACAAGACCGGAGAGATTGACAACCTCTCTGAACTTCGTTGGGAGCAAAGTTATCTGTGTCTGTGTGCAGGTCCGCGTCAGGTGCGCCGCTGACACCTACTTATAATCTCTGGAGTCCTACTGGAGACAAACCTTGATATCTTTACTGAGGGAAAACTCGTTGCTGTACCGCATCACGCCTTCCACTTGGGGCCTACCAACGAAGGGCGAGAAGCTATCATCAATGATCATCCACACCAACTATATTTTAAAATCACAAAGACAACTAAAAATGTTCTTCATCAGCAACGCCTTCAAAAACAAAATAATGCTTAACTATCACTGAATCTAACCATCAAAGGTCAAATCATGTGCTTTCACCTCTGAAGATAAGATCGAAGTAAATCCGAGCAATGATTTTAAAAGGGTAACAACGCAAAAACATTGTTATAGCCAGGCAAAACCAATTAGGGCCAGACATTGGAATTTCATCCTGGTGCTCGAGATTGTGTACTAAAAAAATACCACTAAAGTCAAAGTCATCCTGTGTTATCGCTACCATTTTCCACGATCCTATCAATTAAATGTGTAGAATGGTCTAGACGTGAGATGCCACGCAAGTAAAGAACGATCACAACATTTCTAGAAAACCACGTGGATAACACATAAACAATTCTAATGGCATCTCCAATTCTATCCCCTAAAATGGACGCCGCATCCGTCTGCTGATAAGAGGGACCAGTCCGCGAACACTGGTGCTTGAGCCGACAATCCAACCCTAGCTACATACATCCGTCAACAGTTTAATATATTTCATCCAAATTCGCACAAATTCGGATATAATTCACATAAACTAGACGTATTTCATACAAACCGGACGGTTTTCATAAAAATCGGATGGAATACATGACTTTAACCTAGTCTGAAAAACTCCGGTAGTCGGATTGGCCGTCCTTGCTTTTCTCTAGCTCGGGGGTTCTCAATGACCGAAGAGGAAGCTTCGGTGCACCTAACAGTCAGCGAGGCACGCCGATCGTCTTCCCCAATGACGCTCGTCCACCAAGTCTTCCCGTCGGAGCTCCAATAAGTACTCATACTCATACGATGTACAAGGTAAGCATCGATCGATGATGGAGCAGGAGGCCACCCTAGTGGCTTGGGAGGTCAGAAGTGGTGACCTTCATGGGATAGAAGTCGGTGCACACCCTCCCGTGAAGAGAGGTGTTGCCCGTAATCGCCGTCTGGGCAATCGCTACGCCCGGATTGTTGAGGAGAGTTGTTGTTCGCAATCAAGTTTGCTCCACAAGAGCCTAGAGCTCTGCATCATGGTTAGGAGATCGAGTGGATGAGCAATGAAGATGGAGGAAGAAGAAATGGTAACAGATTTGTGTGTTGTGCTCCACGGTCCTATGAGCTTCTGTTTAAATAGCCATCACCGGGTAGGGGAGAGGAGGATCCGGTGCGAATGTCGAAAGCTGGAGTGGGTTTCTTGGGCGCCACACTGGTTTAATGTCGGGATATGGACGGGTAGCTGTCACGTCGCGTCTCTCTAGCATTGAACATGCGCGGAGATCGGGACTCTCGACCGGTGACCCATACATCCCTCTAGTGAGCGGCCACGTCGGCACTAGCTGAGCATCAATGTCGGTCACGTGGGTACTGCTCGAGCATCAATGTTGTCACAATGGCCGGTCGCGCATGCGCTTGATCCGCATCAAATGCTAGCGACCTTCATGAATGTGCGGCGATCACTTCACGTGCGGGGAGGAATTCTGATGCTAAGGTCTTTTGGGTGGAACCATGTTGTCGAAAGCGGATGTTTTTTCTGTTCAAACTTCCGCAAATCCCTTTTGATTTGAATCAAATTTGCTGAAAAATAGACAGGTGAAAAAATCCGCATATAATTACATAACCGCGTTGAATGATAATACTAGTTCAGATAAACCAGTCCAAATCTTTACAGAAGGTTTAAGAATTCGCGTTGAAAATGCCCTAATACTAGAAAAACAAGGACGAGCACCATAACAAGCAAGCTAAACCAACTACCATCGTGTAAAGTAAAGAAGGAGAAGAGCGGCGAGGTAGGTTACTCGTACATCCCTCCGACCGTGAACTCGAACTGATGGGACTGGAGCCTCCTCTTGCTCTCGGCCTTGAGCTGATCCAGCCCACGGCTCAGCGCATGGTTGTCCTTCTTTCCGGTGAGCACCGCGCCTTTGAGGTTCACCAGGTGCTCAACTCCAGCGATCCTTCTGCCACGATTGGCACCGAACGCCACCTTAAGCTCCTCCAGCTTATCCATGGATCCTCGCTCAAACCGGATCAGTTCCTGCTCAGTGCACACGTCGAGGACCTGGAGCACCGGGAAGCTATGCGCGGTGCGTGCAATCAGTTCTCCGCCAACGTAACTGCCCGGCCCCAGCCAGATCTTCTGCAGGTTGGGCAGCTTGCACAGGACGCCGAACACCTGGTCGTCAACAAGGCGCGCCCACATGAGGCGGATCTCGGTAAGAAATGCCAGGGAGCCGACCCAGTCGGGCAGCTCATGGATGCCGCCGTCCATGTCGAGCTTCCGGAGGAGCCGCGGCGGCGACGGCAGGTCGAGGAGGAAGTTGAGCGCCTCGGGGCCCTGCCCGAAACGGCCGATCCTTAGGCAGCGGAGGGAGTAGGTCTTGCTGAGGGAGATGGCGAGCTCGTGGAGAAGCTCCTGGTTCTCTCGAGACTCGGAGCCGTGGACCCAGATGCCTATCTCTCGCAGCTGCCCTAGTTCACCGATCTCCTGGGCGACCTGAACATCATCCACGATCACATAGTTCACCTGCCGCAGAGCCTTCATTTTACGGAGCCCCCGCGGGGGAGTCCACATGATGTACCACTGATGCTTGTTGCGGAAGTGCACACCTTCCAGCTTCTCCAGCTTCGTTATCGTTTCTGGTAGCTCGTCGAGGCACGTCTGGCCAACATCAAGCATCTGCAGATGCTCTAGCTCACCCACTTTCTGAGGCAGCACGCTGATGTCCGTGCCCTTCAAGCTCAAGAACCGCAGGAGGTACATCCGGCAGATATGTAACACATGCTTGTTCTCTAGGCCCTTGCAGCCTTCCAAATCAAGTACCCTTAGCAGAGTAAACTCTCCCAGCCGATCAAGCAGCTTGTGCCCTTGAAGATCAAACACGGTCAGTGATCGAACATGCTGCACATCTATCCCCTCAATGCGATTCCTCTTACCTCCTTCCTCTTCTTCTACGCCATGGATGGAGAGGCGGCGGACCCTGTCATACGACATTCCTTGGTACTGCCCACCCACTAGGCTAACAAAGTTGGCCTCCAGGGATTTGGACACCATGACCTCTAGCATCATGTCGTGCACCCGGCACGCCTCCCTCCTCCCATTGTAGCCGATGGAGGAGGCCGGAACAATCATGCTCCTACTTATCAGCTCATCGAAATAGGCTTCTGCTACCTCTATCGAAGTCAAACCCCGCTTCTCTTCAACCAATCCTTCAGCGATCCATCTATACATGAGAGTGTTTGTGTCGATTTCATAGTCCTCTAGAAAAATGCTGAGATACATTGTGCAACCCTTGAGGTGGTAAGGCAGATGGCTGTAGCTGAGTGTGAGTATCTGCCGCATACCCTCCAGGGTAGGGTTGCTCTCCATCTGAGAACCAAGGGATCTACAAATTGTTTCCCACATATCTTTGCTCTCCGGAGATTTGTAGTTCGCCAAGAGGCTAGCAATGCTAACAATGGCTAATGGCAGCCCAGCACACTTCTTCAAAATTCTGTCCATTGTAACTTTCAACTCCCTTGGGCAAGAAGCGTCCTTGGAGCCAAAAGCTCTGCTAAGAAACAACTTCTTGGAGTTTTCCAAATTGAGTGGCTTGATATTGTAAATGTAATCTTTGCCAACACTAGCATCACTACATTCTCTCGCAACAGTCTCTATCCGTGTGGTCACAATGATTCTGCTGCCATGTTTGCTATCTGGCAACTTGGACCTGATTGCATCCCATGCTTCTATTGTCCATACATCATCGACCATAATGAGATACCTACAAATGTTTCATGATAGGCATTCTACCATTAGCAAGATTGGCTCCCAAGCTATTCGATGGAAGTCGTGCATCAAACTTAAAAATTAACTAAAAAATATAACCAGTCTCCAGAAATAAAATAAACCAGAGAATAAACTTAATTTCATAAATAGAACTCAAAATTAACAGCTGTGAAATTGAAGTAAAGTCCAATAGATATAAAATTTGTAACTATTTCAGAAGTATATTCAAAATTGGGAAGTTTTATTTCTTGATGTTACTGATGTCTGCATCCCCCTATATTGGTAGAAAAAATTGGTTTTTTATCACAAGGTAATATACACCAAACAGAATATTTAATCCATAAGTTACTTGACAAATCTTACCAATTTATCTTACAAAGATGAAAATTATACTCCTAAGGTACTTCTACTTCGTATAAATATTAATACCACAATATATCATGGAATAATATCAATTCAAAGCTATCACACATGCATGAAAATAAATCCGAAGTAGATTTTAAACTACCAAATGAAGGCTAAATGTGGAACAAATAGATTACTTTTTGATGAACAACGGTGGGTAAAAGCTAGCCTGAAGCAAAGTTCTTTGGAAGTGAAAAGAATAAGAAAGGAATAAATAATATTACATGCCCAAATGAAATAGAAACTAGAAGCTAAACCAGTTGCAAAATTATAGAAGAGCAGCAATCTGGCCAAACATATATAATAGGCAGTGCTCTATGGGTCCATCAACGCGAGATTCAACCGATCACCGCATAACCTTTACATCCGCCCTGCATAGAACCGTTGGATCACGCTTGTATCATTTTCCTTAGACTCAATCGTCGTCTTCCTCACGTCTGCAAATGTCGTACCTCCCCCTCCAACTGACCCACTTCCCGCACGCATCTCCAGCGTGCCCCGCACCTCCTCCCCCGCCGTTGTCTTGCCCCCTCGCCACCGCCATCGTCACCCGTGTCACCAGTTCTTCAACCTGCAGGCCATGGTGCCAAAGTGGAGGCCTTCCTGCAACGCGACGTTCTTCGGCTATTTCATCTTAAGTGGCATGTTCCAAGACGATGAAGAAGCTAGCGGAAGTGGCGATATGATGACCGCGGTGGAGGACCTGATCATGTTATAAGTTTTCTCTTTTGGGTTCTCTTTGTAATTTCTAAGCCTCTGGTTGTTCTTTCGCATTTTCAAAGGGGGTTTCTTGTAAAAGTTTCACCACCAGGGATAATGCAATCGAGTTTTCATGACCCTTCCTTGTTAAAAAAACTTGGGTCGGTCTGCCGGATAATCGATAGAGTGAAATGTGCATTGACTCACAAAGTGCACACGTTAGGCCAAAAACTCAAAAAAAAAAGATCAAATTTAGGCCATAAACTCATTTAAGTGATTAAATTAAGGTAAAAAGATGATTCGGCGCTGAAAAACTACACACATGGCTGCCAAATCGCTGCAAGGTGTACTGGTCGCAAAGGGTTAAATTTTACAGCTGTTTTTGTTGTTGCAAAACGACGTAGTCTGAGATCTGTGAGAAGAATTGAGCTAGTGGTTGGACTGGAGTGCCAACTCATCAGTCCAATAATAGAAGACCATGGAGGTGGGCTCATCAACGTTGCGGAAGGCAAATAGATTTGTGATATAACATAAACAAGTATTCCCTTCGTTTCATAATTTAGTCATATTTTTAGCACTCTTTTCGTCTGAAAATAAATATTTTAATTTTGTATTATATTTAATACAAATTATATCGAAATTGAGATATTTATTTTGATGGAGAGAGTACTTTCTAAATAAATAATTTAGCTGCGGGAATCCATTTGAATTGATTAACATGTATGCAATCTTTGCCAATTCAAGATAAGTGTACACATGATTACCGTTTAAAAATGTCGGGCATTTTTTCTGATAAAAAAATACCACCTTACCACTTTTATGAGTGCGTGCAAGGAGTCTGAAGTCTAAAAATAGTGCAATTTTCTCTAGAGGATACTAAAGTCAATTTGATTCGTACGTACGTACCTTTTGTCCTCTACAAGATCCTTGAGCGTGCTGGCCAGCTCCTCCACATCCATGCCGTCGATGTTACCCACGGGATCTTCTTCCTCTTCGTTGATGCCTTTCTCATTAGCTGCTTTGGACTTGACGATCTGCTGAAGCAGACGCTTGAGCAGTCCGTTCAAGTCCTTCCGGCTGTCGAACGCCTGAGAGACGGACACTTGCGCTCGTCGGTCGAACGCCGCCTCCAGCTGCCGGCAGATCTCCAGAGCCAGCGTAGTCTTCCCGAGCCCTCCGAAACCGACGATGGAGAACACCTTGAGCTTACGGTCACCCTCGTCGCCGTTCACCGCCTTTACCTTGTCGGCCAGGGTGCTAGCCTGGCCCCGGATGCCGACGAAGTGGCCAGGGTCGTTGGCGCAGCGGAGCGCCTGCGTGGACGCCGCCGCCACGGCCGCCGCAGGGGCTAAGGAAGGAGGCCGACGCAGCGCCTCGCGGCTGACGCCGTAGCGGGCGTGGCGCTCGCTGATGGCGACGGCGCGGGCGCGGAGGGCCCTGATGTCGCCGGCGAGGCGGCGGCGAGGGAAGAGCGTCGCAAACAGGCGTCGGGACCAGACGAAGCAGCCGTCCCTCGGGCGGCACTTGATGCGGAATATGTAGAGGTGGATGCAGTCCTCGGCGTCGTACGCCAGCTCCCGCACCTGCTTCATCCACTCCCGGACGAAGTGGTCCACGGCGCACTCCTCGGCTTCGGTCTGCATACGGAGCAGCGAGTTCATGGTGGCCAGCTCGTCCCTCAGCTCGGTGACCTCGTCGCCGACGGCAGCCAGCTGCCAAAACTCCTTGCCCACCAGCTGCCCGACATGTCCCAGAATGGTCTGAGCCGCCGCCGCGCCCTCCATTTCCTCTCTGGACCAGTGGATCCTAGAAGGGGGAGTGGAGAGTGGACCAAGTTACTAAGGGCATGTTCTGATCCTCTCCCAACTCCACCGAATCTGCAACTCCAACTTCTGTAGGCAGCTTCTCACTCCATGCAGCAAGCGAAAAGCGTTCGGGAGCTCGATGGCTTCTCACATCGCTGCAGCCCAGGTGGTTGGAAAAAAGCCTGCTGGTGGGAGCCCCTTTGGGCTGGCTGAAAGCAGCCCAGTTCGGTAGCTGCATCTGTATCTAGAGGCTAAAAATAAATCAAGACATGGTGGGCTGTTCACGTGGTGTTGACTTTATCTCAAAGAAAAAAAAACGTGGTGTTGGCTGGCCGTATAACATGTACACTTTTTTCCATTAGCTATTTCCAGAAATTTTGGTACATGTACAGAGAGCATTTCTGGGCTAAGTGGAGCAACAAATGTACAGGAATTATGGTTTTCCAGTAGCTATTTTCTGTGATTTTTGCTATACAGGAACATACATAGAGACCATTTCTTGGGTACACTGAGCAACAAATGTACAACGGTCATGTATTTTTCCATTGTCTCAGCTAACATAAGTTATAATTTAGTAATGCCATACAACAAAACGTCCATTTGCATAGAAGTTAGCAAATCAAAATGATCACACATCTAATATCATGAACATGATTACTTCACCAACTAAGAGCAATGGTGGTAGCAAGTTCATGCCTAAACAAATCCATGTTCGGACCACTTTCCGCCGGTGTTGGAGAATCCGATGCATTTGAAGGAATACATACTTCTTGTATCTATCTGGAATGGTTGGAACATAATCTGGATCTCTCTCACATCGAAGAAATTGGAGATCCTCTTTGTCATGAAGGCGAACGTAGTTGTGTAGTGTCATGGTAGCCGCAACAATCATCTTTTGTGTTGTAATCGAGTAGTTCGGCATCTTGAGCAAGATTTGCCATTTCATCCTCCACACACCAAAGGCTCTTTCTATGGTATTACGCTTGGAGGAATGGATCCTATTGAACTTCTCTACAGGAGTAGTTGGGGGTGCACCTCTTTGGAAGTCAGGAACGTGATAGCATTCTCCTTTGTACGGTGCTAGATAGCCATCCCTATTAGGATAGCCAGCGTCTACAAGGTAGTACTTGCCTATAAAAAATAACAACAAACATGATTGTGAGTTGGATGATATGTTACATAAGTTGCATCAACAATAAATACTAACCCTTGGGAGGATGCGGGAATGTGGCCTTGTCATTTTCAATTGCATGGAATAACACACTTGTATCATGCATAGAACCCGGTTGTCCGATTGAAGCATAGGCGAAATGCATATCAAAGTCGCATACTGCCATCACATTCTGAGTTGTTGCACCTGTTCTTCCAATGTACCTTACTTTCGAAGGTCCTTCCGGAATAGAAGCCCTAACATGTGTCCCATCTATTGCACCAATGCAGTCTTTGAGGTGAGGATAAGCCATTTTGTCACGCTTAATCCTATCATGCACGATGTGAAAATTTGGGTCTTGAGGCCTAATGTAGTGAGATGACATCTTGATCACACATTGTAGAACCTCATGGAACTTACGATGCACCGTGTCTACTCCATGTTTGAAACGGTTTTGGGTTCTCCTATTTGATTCACACCCTCCCCCCAAAGTCCACAAGAACATTGCAAGAGACTCATAAGTGGTAACAAAGCATGTTTCTTTGAGGCCATACTCCGCCACCAACTTATCATGAAGATCAAAAAACACATTTGCATTCATTCTCAACATTGTGTACGTCTCTCCCGGCGTGCCAATAGTCTCTTGCAACCATCCAAAACCACTCAACCTAGATGTCCTAGGCTTAGCCTTCATGACCCAACTTTGACAATACTTACCATTTGAGAGAGAGGGGCTGGCTCGGTCCTGTGCTACTGCCGTCACAGGTTAGAGTGAATCGTTTTCCTGGGCGGTGGCAATATGTTGTAAATACCTAGAACTCCAGATTCAGTCAATTTGCGAAGCTCGGTTTTCCTCCCTCCTCAAAAATGCACTGCGGCCCTAAACAACTTCCCGAATTCAGCTTCTTGAAGCAAAAACGTTCGGCTGCATTTTCTATCTGGAGTTTATGAAGTTGAGAGTTGAAGAGGTTCAAAACAGGCCCTAAAACTTGCTGGGTATGTTCGCCGGTGAAGAAGAAGGTGACGCATCAAATTGATGGCGTTCACTATCCATCCAGTCTCGTAGTAGTACTATTAAATTTAGCACATGGTTTGTCAGGTGCAGACGCGCAGTATCCACGAGGCCACTTGTGAAGGTGGACGACTTGGGGAGACGAGAGCACCACTGAGTCAACGCCTAATTTCTTTCCAGAAATGCAATGCATGGACCCTTGACTCCTTGAAATCTTTGATCATGCAATTAGATGATTTGTAATGACAGCTTGTCGTCTTGCCAATTAGCCCGGCGTGACAAGATTTTGGTAAGAGCAACTTCAACAGCTTCCTTGAAAACATTTTGTAAACATGGTTTTATGAGATGATTCATATAATTTAGGATTCATTAAACTGGCATACATGGTAAACATCTATTCTTCGAATGCAGTTTTGCACGTTTTATTTGGTCATCTATCCAAATAGCATTTAACTTATATCCATCAACATCAGTGGTACGCGAGGACGGAGTGAGAGATGGGCGACCGCGGTGGCGACTCCCCCTCCTCACCGGTGATTCGTCGTCCCGGCGTCTAGCCGTCGGTGCCCTGCCGCCATGTCGGCCTCCTCCCCCCTCCCGCCGGCTGGCTCCCCCGCTCTCCTCGCCGGTTTCCCTCGTTTGGCCTAGTGGCCACGCGGCCCCCTCTGGGCGGACATCGCGGACGCGGACGAGGAGGAGCGCTCGCCTTCGAACCCGTGGTCGGCGGCGCCTGCGGCCTGCGCGTCGGAGGGGATGGTCGTGGTCAGTGGCCAGGTTGCTGGGGCCTTTGGGGATGGAGGTCTCCCGCACCGGGCGGCCGCACCAGGCCTCCTCGGCCCTGCTCCGGCCGGCGTGCTCCCGTTGCTTGGCTCCTCCCCCTGCCGACGTCGAGCCCGGCCGCGCACGTGGGGTGTCGCTGGCAAGGCGGAGCGGGGCGCGGCGGCGCTCTCCTGGCGTGGGATCACCGGAGTGGCTCCGGGCTTGTCGACAATGCGGGGTCTGGGTGCGGCCTGCCTGGGGCGGCGGCCGCCCTTCCGACCCTTCGTCGTCCCCTTGGACCGCCCTAGTCTTTCCCCTCCTCTTGCGCGCGGAGTCCCCCACCTCTCCGCCGCCCGCCGCCGGGAGATGGTGGACATCGGGATCCCCTATCGGGCATGCGAGATGTCGCTCCACACACCCCGCCTCATCCCCGACAGGATGTCGTGGCACTTGGAAGTGAACGGGCGCTTCTCCACGGGTTCTCTGTACTCTGCCATCGCGTTCTCCCCGGGCCCGGCGGAACTGTCCACTTTGTGGGCCATTAGGATTCCGCTTAGGATTAGGGTCTTCTTATGGCAGTTGGTCCGTGGCCAGATCCCCTCTGGGGTGGAGGTGCGGAAACGAAACGGACCCGGCGATGGGTTGTGCCCTCTATGTCTGGTGGACGAGGACTCCAACCATATTATTTTCACTTGCCGTGCCGCCCAATTCCTTTGGGGCTGCCTCCGGGAGGTTATCATTAGCGCGTGCGCGTGGTGTAATGATAACTTCTCGGATCTTTTCCTCGAGTGCCAGGCGACCCCGTTGTCGAGACGGCCCACCACATGGGTGGTGGTGGGTGCGCTTAACTGGACTCTGTGGACGATTCGTAATAAGCTGGTGATTGAGCGTGTCATTCCGAGGCGTTCTACTGACGCGATTTATAAACCGTGTGGC
Source organism: Bromus sterilis (assembly GCA_950022295.1). Classification (NCBI taxonomy): domain Eukaryota; kingdom Viridiplantae; phylum Streptophyta; class Magnoliopsida; order Poales; family Poaceae; genus Bromus; species Bromus sterilis. Next base: position 439,591,042 of record OX465595.1, read on the forward strand.
TTTCTGCAGCTCTGGCGGCCGCTTAGCAAGCGGCACGTGCAGGATGACCTTGATGCCATCTGCTCCGACCTTCGTGCCCTGGCGGCTCGCCTCTCTCCGTCGCTCCCTCCCCCTCCTCCGGAGCCTGATTATACTGTTTTATCTGAACTATTTTGGGCCTTACCTGTGTTGTGGCCCCAGCATTTGCTTTCTGTGATTCGACTTCCTGACTGTGAACTGGTTGTATGACTCTTGTTGGGCGTTTGCTTTATTTATAAAGCAGGGCGGAAGCCTTTTTCGATAACATCAGTGGCAAATATATTTGGCCACTGCTACATGGGATTGATAATAAGTTAAGACGAATTATTAGGGTGGGAGCGATAGCTATTATTAGGTCGCTTTGACTAAGTAGAAATGACAAGGTTTTCAATGATAAAGATTCTACTCGTTTTCGGGTAATCTACCGGTGCACAAGTATTCTCCGTTCGTGGTCCATATTACAACGGGTGGAGCATCGCGGCCTCTTTATGGAGGCATGTGTACGGCTGGAAGCGGTGGCGAGGGATATTTTTATCCGACATGGATGGTCGCTTGATCGCTGCATTGGTCCTCCATAGGCTATGATGATCGTCCTCGACCTTGGCGTTTTACTTGTCTGCACTTTTATTTTCTTGTTGCGTTTGGATGTGGATGCGGCTGTGTGCATTTATGCAGAGGCCGGGTGTAATGCTTAAAACTTTTTAAGTAATAAAACCTTTTATCGAAAAATTAAATTGGCATACAAATGATGCATGCATATGTACAACTAGAGGATACCCCGCGCGTTGCTGCGGGAATCGATTAAAATATATTTTGGATGATTAGATTGTATGAAACATGAATAATTGAATTAATAATATATAAACTAAAAGTAAAAAAATACATGTTATATATGTGTTGTATTTTATTATTGTGTAGTTGAAAATATTTATTAAATATAAGTGACTTAATATAATGGAAAACTTTTTCATGCATATTGAGTGAGGTGGCATGTGTCATGAAATAGATGTGTGCATGAGAAAAAATAATATAAAAAGCTTGTTCTCATGCATACTGTGTTGGGCCTCTGATGAGATGACATGTGTGCATGTGTGACGCCCCCAAAAATCAGGCCGTGTACAGTAATCATACACGCAAGGTACACGATCGAGATTAGGGACTCACGGTGAGATATCACAACACAACTCTACAAATAAAATAATACAAGTTGTTTAATACAAGTCAGGGGCCACGAGGGCTCGAATACAACAGCTCGAGAGCACAAAGTCAACGAAAGCAATAGTATCTGAGTACAGACACAAGGATACAAGGTTGCCTTAAGAAGGCTAGCACAAATAACAACAGATCGAAAAGGCGAGGCCTCCTGCCTGGGAACCTCCAAGCTACTCCTGGTCAACGGGGAACTCGACGTCGTAGAAGGCATCGGGGATCTTCACGTTGCGGTGGTCGACATCGGGGATCTCCTACTCCTGGACTCCAACGTCGACTGCAGCGGCCGATCAGGCAAAACAGTAAAGGAAATAAAGCAGGTGAGTATCTAGTATACCCGCGAGTCTTACGTCCGCTACTAAGCATTATGCATTGTATCAACGGAAAGAAGAGGCTGTATATAGTGGACTGAAAGACAGAAATCCAGAGCAAGGGTAAGAAGCTAGGCCTAACGAAGACTAGCATCTTCCGACGGTGTCTTGCAGCATGAGGTAAGAATCAGCCAACAGTTGATATAAAGCAGTAAAGTAACAATGAAGCAGAAGTTGCTGCAACATTGAATATTAATAAGTTGTTATAATTAACAATGCCTCCGAGTTCACCTCCTCGACATCCCCGCGAGGAAGAGAACCCGGAACCATACAGTTTAATAATAATAGTTTCTAGTGGTAAGATCCAGCTTCAGCATAAAGCGTCCTGTTACCGTGGACACGGCTATCGATAGATCAATCTTCCCTGCAGGGGTGCACTTGTGTTACGCTACACGCACGGATCTCCAGGGTGGCGGGAACCTTGTTAGGGAACGCTCCACCGAGGCTATCCGACACTTCCTAGCCCATCTTTCAAACTCAGCAGAGAGGTCATCCGCCGGACTATATCCTATGTACGCGGGGCTTTGGACCCTAACCCCGACGTACTCCTGCACGGTGCGAGGCTGGCCGGTGAAGTTAAAGCAAATCCAAATAAGACACCACCGCGCGAGCAAATAAGACAACACCACTTCCCGGCGCAGGCCGCGGTACTGCTGACGTCTGAAGAGTCCTCGGACGACACTAAGAAGCGGAGGAGCCCATAACTCGTAGTTCCCACGGGTAGGTAGTGCGTACATGGCATTTAGCCAACTCAAGACATTCACTGAACCATTTAGCATTTTAATTAACCTGCGTGGCAACCGTTGTCGTTGCCTCGACTTAACCGACCTGCGGACAACGACAGCAGCCAGGACCACCAGTACATCGGTGCCTGCCCTGTCGTCCCACCAAGTCACTGCGGTTACCAACAAGGTGAACCGTCTCCTTACCTTGTCTCGCGTGTGCTCCTAGAGGAGCTCGACTTTCGGGGGTTGGTAACTCTCGCGGCCAACGACAAGGGGCCAAGCACACCGGTACACTGGTCGTACCCTCCCTGTCGTCCCGTCGCAATACCTCTCGCAGGCACCGTTGGGTCGCCCGACTTCTTACCTGAAGGACAACCGTTTACAGGACCCTATGGCGGTAAGACAAAGTCAGCCTCGAGTGGAGTACAAGGATTACCCCTTGATAGCTCACACTTGAGGTGACTAGGAATAACCCAGATAGGGGCCTTTGACGGTGTCTGCATTGTATCGTACCTGTGCAGTTATAATATTTGTATCCGCATTCACTCCCCTGAGTGATTCACGACCCTCTATCTAATCCTAGCTACAAAGCGCAGGGCTCACTGCTGAATAATGCATAATAATAATAATAGGCAGCATAGGATAAAGGAACGCACATCAAGGGGCGACAAAATTCAGGCTATGAAGTTGAATAGGATTGTAATCGTAGCAGCAGCAGTAACAATGCCTAGTGCAAGAAAAGTACGGAAAGGTAGGCGATATCTGGGGAAGAGAATGGCTCTGCTTGCCTGCAAGCTCGACGGTAGTAGTAGGGTCGTCGACGACGTAGTCGTACTCAACAGCGGTGTAGTCGACGGCAGCAGCGGGGTCTACCGGAGATTAAGGGGGGAAGAAACAGTAAATACACAGAAAGCAAACACAAACAGATGCATGACATGATAGATGAAATGTTAACGGTATTCTAAAGCAGTGCAATGCACGTTGCTCGGAACGGAAATTCATCTGAGGATGAACTACCGGCTCCGGATGATTACCGGACAGGGTGTCCGGAGGGGGAAGGATCAAGCCGGAGGTGTCGTGGTTACCGGACAAACATAAGGGGGGTGTATCCGTGTTAGTTGAACCATTGCGGACAACTTTCGTGTTCGGAATAAATTCATCCGGGCACTCTAACAGTACCGGACAATTTATCGGACAGACGGTCCGGAGGGGGAATGTTCGATGTTCGGTATGTTAGAGGGGTGTGGTGAGGATATGGGTATCGTATCTGTAATCGTTGATCCGTTCCGAGTAACTTTCGTATACAAAGTATTTTGATCCGGGCAATTTTTATCGATACCGGGAATTTTCGACAGACAGCCCGAAGGGGGGAATGTCGATGTTCGGTACGTTAGAGGGGGGTGGTAGACATACGAATAGCGTATCCGTATTCGTTATATTTTTCTGATCAACTTTCATGTATAAGGTTTTTGAATCCGAGTTACGGTTTAAAAGTTATTGAATTTCAAAGTTTAAATCAATTTAAATGATTTTCTGGATTTCTTTTATTATTTATTCAACATTATCCAAAACATTATCCACAAGGGGTTGACCAGTCAAACCTGACCAGTGGGACCCACTGGTCAGCCTCACATGTTTAATAAAACAATTTATTAAATCTAAATAACAGTGGGTCCCACATGTCATACTCAGTGCATTTTATAAATCATTTTATTTAATTTCAAAAGCTATGGGACCCAGCTGTCATTGACACAGAGACATAATTAATCAATTTCATTAATCTGAAAGGTTATTTAGGGATGGGCCCACATGTCATACTCATACAGTTAAATAGATGTTATTTAATCTAACCATTGGCCTTGGGCCCACTCGTCATTGGCTATTGGGGGGGGGGGGGGTTATCTCTTAGTGTTGATTAAATCAACTGGGGGGGTTAGCGCTAACAGGGGATTATCCCCACGGTCCCGACGGCGAGGAACCGTGGCACGGCGGTGATGGCCACAGCGGCGGCGAGTGCAGCCGAGGAGCAGGAGGGGCCGGCGGCTAGGGAGGTTGGGCGCGGGGGCGTGGCCACGCACGGGCTGGCGGCGGCCGGAATCACCAACCATGGCGGCGGGGTGGTCACGGCGTCGGCAGGGACAAGTCCTACGGCGACGGTCCGGCAAGGGGGGCAGGGGAATAGGGTGGAGGCTCACAGGGGAGGCGTAGGGGGCGGTAGTGGGCTTGAGGGAGACTGCCGACGACGAACCGGACGACGACGGCGAACTCGGGCGGTGTAGTCGTCGCGGCCGTGGTGGAAACGAGTGCGATTCCGCCGGGGAAAGGCTTCTCGGCCCGAGTCCGAGGTCGAAGATGACCCAGCGGAGCACGGCGAAGCAGGGAGGCATGACGGCGAGGCCTCCCGTCGCCTCTGGCCGCGAGTGGCCACTGGCAACGGCGACGGCTTCCGCTGGGGCGAGCCAGAACCGAGGGGGGGGGAGGGAGAGAGAGGGGGGTCTAGACCTGGCGGTTTAGGTGGAGAGGGCAGGGGGCTCGGGGTCCTCCTTATCTCCATGGGGGGGCAGGTGAGGAGGGGGAGCAGGTGGGGAGGGGGGCCATGGCGCCCGTGGCCTCTCTGCCTGGCGCGTGCGGCATGGGGGGAGGGGAGTTGGTGGGGAAAAGATGGGGGAGAGAGAAGGGAGGTGGGGGGAAGCTGGGCCCGGGGTGGGCCTTTGCCCAGGGGCGGGTTTTAGATATTTTTAGGTTCTTGCATTTTTTTCTTGTTCTTTTAGTTTTTCTGTTAATATTTAATTGGCCATCAAAATAATTTCTATAAAAATTTCAAACAATTCTAATATTATGGTTACATCATACAAAGATGCCACAAAAGATTTGGATCAAATATAAAATCATTTGTATTTTCTATAATTATTTAATAATTAAAATGGGCTTGCTACTATTTTTAATTAATTATTTTATTTAAACAAACTAATAATTTTCCAATACATCACAACATTACCTACTGATTATTTCACATTTTATAAAATAGGTGCCACAAATTTTAGTGCATTTAAAATTCCCATATGTTTATTAAAATTATCATGGCAACTTAATAATTCCCAACCATTGTTTTATTTTAAATATTATTCCTATTACTATACCATTTTAATAAAACAACCACTGCTATATTATCATGGCCTCAGATTGCTAGGCATTTTATAAAAATAGATTCCATTATTTTGGTTCAACTAAGATTTCCATTCATATATTAATTTTCAAAACAATTGTGATAACCCCACAACATTGGTTCCATCATTAACATTGACTTGTGATTATTCACATGGCTAGTTGGATTTGGTTTAACCATGGCCAAGTTGATTGACATGCATCCACAATCCTTGGAGAAAGTTTTATAATTTACCCAATTGGAAATTTTATCCGGGTTGGAAATTGACAGAGCTATGATCAAAGGTGATCATGGCTTGATCATCAACAGTAATGATCACTAACAGTGGAATCACTGTAGTGATTACTGTACTGGATCTGAGGGTGTTACAGCATGTTAAGATAATAGAGGTAGTGAGGAACAACTTCTTAAGAATAATAGATATCACCATAATAGTTCAAACAATGGTAGACCGAACTCACAGACTTGACAATAATTAGAAATCCACGATATATGAAATTTGGTTTGGCATTCAAGTTCAAATTCAAACATAATAGATATGGTAAATGATATAAAGTAGATTTACACAAATAGTTTAACCACGAAGATTAAACATGGGACATATGGTTTATGAAAAGAAGGACATGAACAAAAAGACAAAAAATTACAGAGATCACTCATAGAACATCACACCTCACTTTCATCACCATTACCACTGTCTCTTGTCACTTGGCTCACCTTCTGTGGAGCCGCGTTCGTTCGGTTGGGCAATAGCTGGTGCCCTTCGTCCCTTGGGGATGTGCTTCATCTTGTTAAATTGCTGGGGGGCTCGAAGTCTCGTGTTTTTTATCCTTTTTCACTACTATGTGTTGGGTCTTGTGGACTACCAGGAACAAGTTTATAATCGAAAAATCGAACCCTCAATGACCCTCTGACCGTCTATTTAATATTGCTGTTATTTTACAGACCTGGAAGCCTTTGAGTAAGCAGGAAGACGTGGAGAACCTGTAGTTGGTGATTGCATACATCAAAGTAACGTGATCTCCCTGCTTCCCAGATTGACCACTGCGGCTACCCCTTCGGTGGATTAGCGTGTCTATCGGCCTCCTTCCTTCCTTACTTTGTTTGAACCGCTTGTTGGGCCTTTGGGCTTCGGTTGTGGCCTGCATGCCAGCATATTTAAGATATTTTGTACTTTACTCTGTGATGTGGTTGGTTGTCGTGAACCGTGGTGCCGGATGGGTTTATTTATAAAGTAGGGATAATGCCTTTTATTTTAAAAAAATCACCATTATTACTATCAGTACTTTGTTTGTTTATGTTGTCATGTCACTCTCACCTCAGCTAGCTTTGATGCTAGAATGTGTGCCTTCATGATCTTCAAATATTGGAGAGTGGTGGGGTCAAGTCCGCGGGATTAAGAACATGAGCATGTACCCTTACTCCATTTTTTCTGCACTTCGTTAGAAAAGACTCATTCTCTTCTTATATTGCTACTTTGCACTCCTTCATTGCCTTCAGATCAGCCCACCTCATCTCCTTCTTCAGTTTTGTTTCTTCCCCCAACTTACTTTGTTTGCTATGATCTCTTCCATGACACTCTTGAACACAAATTCTATTTGTCCATTCTTATGGTTATCTTTCTTTTCTTTCCTTTTAGTGGCCTTTTTGCATGGACGATCGGAGTGGTAGTGCTATTTGGCTCTTCATCTACATCATAATCATTGCTCTCTTTGTGCATTTGATTTATTCTTCCTATTGGGATGAAGATGCTCACTATCCATGTATATCCACTTCTCATTGTTCCAGAGCAAAGCCCAACAGTGGTACAACACTGAAAGGGTTGAGATGGACCTAAGGGGGGGGTGAATATGTATATTTACAAATTTTAAGGTTTACTTAGAAATTTTAGGTAATAATACGAAATAGAAAGTGAACCTAACATTTAAAAAGTGATATTAAAAAGTAATATAGTGAGCTATACAATATATGGGCGTAAATGCACGATCAAAATACCAAGGTAAATGCTAAAAAGAGAAAAGGGTTAGGATAACCGGAGATGGGGGGCAACAATTCATCCCGATGTTTACTTCCTTCGAGGGAGGCTAATCACCGTTGGATGGGTGAACGTTACCACGAGACTCTCCATATTCTTCCATTGACATATCACCACGAAGGCAATTCCCAACTATTACAGGTAGACCTTTAGATGATCTCCAAGCCCTCACAAACTTCACGGTGGTAATCATAAATTCCTCTTAGAATAACTCCTAACCGCCTAGGAGCCTCCAAATTGTAAGAGTAACAACATCAATGGGTAAAAGCTCAAGACTGATCAAATCACGATTTACTTTGGTGAAAAGGAGGGGAATGGGCAAAGCTATCACTCGTGAGAAGATCCGCCAAGGACTCTCGAGTATTGTGTGGTTGTTGGGATGACATACCTTGTTTATTTTATTGAGAGCACCTCACGATAGTATGTGTATGTGTTTGTGAAGAAAATGGTGTTGTTGTTGTATAAATGCTAGTGATGCCCTTATTTGTGCTAGTGATGCATTTTTTCTAAGTGTTGCCATTGTGTAAGTATTGTTGCTGTATTCTTGATATTGTAATCGTTCAATAATATATTCATATGTTGAATATTTAGTTTTAATGATTATATCAACCTACAAATGTTCATCCTATGACAAATGAGAAATTCAATGTAGAAGAATGATCATCCAAACAAGCTTCATAATTGAGCCTTTCATGCGAATTTCAAGTATTGTTGTTGTATTCTTGATATGTAATCGTTCAATAATACATTCAGATGTTGAAAATTTAGTTTTAATGATTATATCAACGTATGACAAATGAGAAATTCAATGTAGAAGAATGACCATCCAAACAAGTTTAGAAATTGAGCCTCTCATGCGAATTCCAGGTATCAATTTCTTGAACATCCAAACAAGAGACTTCAGATGCAACATCAATATTGAATTTAGAAAGATTTGATATTGGGGAAAATTCAATTTCATAGTTCTGAGTATCATCATTCAAACAAAGCCTAATCGCCACTCAAGGGACGGTCATACATTACACCTTAATTAGTCAATAAAAATACAAAACATTGTGTTATACTCCGTCGTCGTCGTCCACGAAGTATTGTTGTTGTATTCTTGATATGTAATCGTTCAATAATACATTCAGATGTTGAAAATTTAGTTTTAATGATTATATCAACGTATGACAAATGAGAAATTCAATGTAGAAGAATGACCATCCAAACAAGTTTAGAAATTGAGCCTCTCATGCGAATTCCAGGTATCAATTTCTTGAACATCCAAACAAGAGACTTCAGATGCAACATCAATATTGAATTTAGAAAGATTTGATATTGGGGAAAATTCAATTTCATAGTTCTGAGTATCATCATTCAAACAAAGCCTAATCGCCACTCAAGGGACGGTCATACATTACACCTTAATTAGTCAATAAAAATACAAAACATTGTGTTATACTCAACACATTATGCAATTCTCTACGGTTCTAGGCTCTTGAGGACCATGGGAAGACCAAACTTGGGCCTGAGTGTGATCACATCCATCGGGGCATGGACGTACTTAGGGGATAAGGAGAACGAGAACCTTTGAAGAATCATGACGATCACGACCTTGGCCTCGATCATTGCAAAGTTCTGCCCGATGCACGACCTTGGCCCGTTGGAGAAAGACAAGAACCCATTGGGATGCTTTGTTGCCTTCATCACTCCATTCTCAAACCTAAGAGGTTTGAATTCATCGGCATCCTCTCCCCATACCTCCTTGTCACGATGTATCGTCGCGATGGGGATGGTCAGGAGTGTGCCTTTGGGCACTTTGATGCCACCGACCTCAAGATCTGAACTCACCTTTCTCTGCATGGTCGATAGAGGAGCGTAGAGCCTAAGAGTTTCTAGTAGGAACATGTTGAGTAGCTTCAGTTTGTTGAGCACGTCACCGGTGGGAACCTCATTGCCGCACTCTCTCGCCACCTCCACCCTGAGCTTCTGCTGCCATTCTGGATGTGTGGTCAGCAAGAACATGGTCCATGAAATCATGTGCGAGCTAGTGTCCTGGCCGGCGAAGAAGAAGGTCTTGCACTCGCCTATGATCTCGTCCATGCTTAGAAGCGGTACCTGACCGGGCTCCTCCGGTGTGCACGCCTCCAACATCAGCCCGAGCAGGTCGTTCCCGTAGCCCATGGTGTCCTTGGTTGCGAGCCGACTTTTGATGATGTTGGTGAGCATGCCCCTCACTTCCTTGTCGAGCTTCCATATCCTGAGGTTCTTCTGGGTTGGCAGGTACCTGATGATCATCGAATTTCATGAACACATGCATGCTCACATGTATAGATTAAGCTTGCGTTGGTCTGAAGCAAGCGACAAAATGGAAAAAGAAGCAAGTAATTAAGCACCTAAATCCCCGGATTTGGACGTTGAAAACAGTGGAGAAGGCAAGAAACAGGAGCTCCTTCTGCGCCCGAAAGACTTGCTTCCCCTCTTTGTAGCTAGCTCCGAAGGCCGTGTGGGAGATGACATCCGCGGTTAGCTCCTCGAACTGGCCGCTCAGCTCGATCTCCGCCGCGCCGCCTCCCTCGTCCACCTTCGCTTTCCACTCCGACATGATCGACCCGGCACAGTCCGACATGGTCGCCGTCATCATCTGTCGCTCATACCAATAGCATCTGTTAAGATATATAGAGCTGGAGCTGGATAACACAAGTCCCATATACTCCTACGTAGTAGTGGTAGGTACGTGCCTTGAGCTTGTCCATGTTGAAGGCAGGGTTGAGGACCTTGCGGTGGCGCTTCCACTCGTCGCCGTCGGCGAAGATGAGCCCTTTGCCGAGCAGGCGTGCGATGTGCGGGTTCCCGGTGTTCTTGGGGTAGAGCCCGCCGCGGTCCAGGAGCACCTGGCTCGCCATGCTCACGTCGGCCACGCACAGGGTCGGCCTCGCTCCGAACCAGTACACGAACGTGCGTCCTGCAACGCCAGCAGATAGATCAATGGCATGGAATCATGGAAGGAATTACAGGTGCATGGACGATGAGCTTGGTTTGGTACCGTGGAGGGGGATCCATTCGCGCATGTGCGGCTGCACCAAGGGCACCAGGTCGTGGGAGCCGACGTCCAGCGCGGCGCCGGCGATGGCGGCGCGGAGCCGCTTGATGTCGCCGAGGTTGCCGGTCAGGAACCTGTAGCCCGGCCCGCCCACGCCCTGCGCGCGCAGCTGCCTGGCGATGGCGCGCGGCCTCCACACCAGCGCGCTCAGCGCCCACGACGCCAGCACCGCCATGACCGCCGCCACGAACGCACACACGAAATCCATGGCTCCGGCGGCCGGGAAGAAAAATCTCAGGATGTCAGCGACGACCGACCTGAGCTTCTTATGAGCTGAGAGTGACCGGGAAATGTGCGTGAATGCAGCCAAATCTTTCGTCGATCTCGTGCAAGCAAGCGACCAGATCCGCCATTGCAGCCGAGGCATTTCATTTTTATACAGACAGTGGGGGATCCAGGCGCAGATTTTGGTGACATCGTGCCCTCGTGCCTCCGCTGACTATAGTGATTAATTAGCCTTTCTTTGTAGTGATGAACAGGATTGGATCATGATACATGGATTAATCTTTGAACAGAAAAAGATTAGTCAATTAGTCACGCAAAAACTCTTCTTTTTGTGAATCGTTTTATTCGAGGCTGGCGGCAAGGCGAGCGACCACAAAATCCTAAGAGCATGGTTAATAATATAGCCAGCTGCTGGCTATAAGGTATTGTCATATCATGTATAGCCAACCTTATAGCCAACAAGTACAATAGTTAGATGTAAATATGTATTACTTTATTAATATATGACCCACAAGTTAGTCACACAAAGTGTCTAGGAGCACGTGTTGCAGCCGACTGTTAACTAGTAGGACTGAGATCAGGTGACATGCCCACCATGTAACATGCCCCATCGCATTTGCCGTCGGATCTTCATCCAAAGGACAAAAACGATCCAAAATTTAAACTCAAAAATCAAACATTTTAGAAAAAATTGAGAAAAATTCAGTAATTTTAATATGGTCCGTTTTGTGTTCTGTGAAATTTTTGGTTCATTTGCATAATTGGTTTATCATTAAATAGCTTTTCAAATTGTGACTTTTAAAAGCTATTAACTCATGAACGAGTGATCCAAATGACACGAAAATCTCACAGAACACAAAAAGGACCATATTAAACTTACTGGAATTTTTTCAATTTTTTTTAAAATGTTTGATTTTCGAATTTAAATTTTGGGTCGTTTTTGTCCTTTGGATGAAGATCCGACGGCAGATGCGATGGGGCATGTTACATGGTGACATGCCCATGGCATGTCACCTGATCTCAGTCCTAACTAGTAGTCCACTTCTCTTCTCTCTCTTCCAACTAAGCAACAATATACTATTTTATTCCTTATAGCCCGCCCAGTCAGCTCTATTGTACTTGCTCTAACCGCCACCCGTCACCTACCCTTATCGTCGGCGCGAGTCGCCAAGCAAAGCCCGTGCGGCATCAATGCCGATGGGAGGGGGGGTCCTGATGAGACGCTGGAGAATTGTTGTGCGAGGGGAGACGTGGCGACCACATGTTACCATGTCATTTATGGCCAAAATCACTGTTTTGACCTTTTAATCAAACTTCAGCACACTTTAACCCTCTGGACAAACCATTTCAAGATCTAACCCAATATGGTAGCGCCTGCCCAAACGGCGCTACCCTCTACGGTGTAACGCCACCAGTAGTGACGCTACCCTCCTACCACGGTGGCATGTGGGGACCCGCAGACCGGTATGGTAGCGCCATCTGCAGAGGCGCTACCCTCCTGCATTGGCAAAAACAGGGTCCCGACGTACTTGTGTGTCCCTTTGAAAGCCTGTCGACATGGTTATCGTAACCAATAGTGTCGTATCCAAACTGCTACTCCCTCCGTTCCTTGATATAAGGTGCCTAAGGTTTTGAGAAAAATTCCAAAACACATGGCATATTGATACTATACCACCCGTCTAGGCAAATATACCTATGGAAAGCGATAGAACGGAGGGTCTATTTGCTATTACTGGCTGATTCAAACTGTTTTCTCCTGACTTTTTCTAGGAAAATATCAGTCCAATTTTAGCATTATACATATGCGTTAATATCTGTGCAAAAACCTTAGGCACCTTATATCAAGGAATCGGAGGGAGTATTATTATTTTATGCGTGGCCAGCAATCAATCATCTGGCAGCGAGGAAGCTAGCTCAATGGCAGGTAGGCCTCGGTTTGCTACGTGATAGGGTGATAGGGTAAAGAGAACTAGTCCATGCTGAATTGGCATAAGTATTGGAGACTGCATACAACCATACAACGTGGTGCAAGCCACATGAAATTTGGCTAGCTTTACACTAGCACATCCATAACTTTTGATGATTATTTCTCTAGAAATATGAAGTTAAATTTGTAAAATATTTGTATCATTATAATCAGCACGATGAACTCTACAAATAGAGTCTAATATTGAATATATTATCCATCATAAATATTAAGTCATGTGTGGAGCCCACATGTCATAGAGTAAATCTTTGCTAAATCAGCTGTTTATATTTATTTGCATACATTTCCAACCCCTCCCCTTTTCTCCAAGTCTTTTGCTACCAATAATTTTACTTTTTGCGCCGTAGAATGCGAGTGATACGTGCCTTGGATGGAGACGACCCCAACATGTAAAATGGTTGTGCAACTTGCTGCTATGTTTGACGTCATTTGAATGTTGCAAATATCTGTTGAATAGTGCTACAAAATATTTCTGCAGAGAACTGTTAAAACTTGCCAACTTTGCTTGATCACGGGTGTAGATCCGTAGTCCATATACCTCTGGTGCCTTTATGAGTTTTGCAATATATCATATGTACATTTATCTGGTACGAGTGGCATTCATTCACTCATACCACACCCTCTAGCCGTGGGAGGCGGTGTTGCTTTGTTGGGCGAACTACTCGTGTCCGTCCGACATGCGCGCCCCCACGGACTGGGTCCTCAGCGCCGGCGGCGTGCCAGTGCTGCCGATCCCGCGCGGTGCAGCCTTCGCCGAAGAGGTCGAGGTCATCCGGACTGCCATGCCATCAGGGGTCCGCTAGAACCCGCTCTACGCGGTGGACAACGAGCCGGAGTGGGTCACCTACTTCGAGCGCTGCCACGCCGAGGCCAGAGCATCCACCGACGGCGGGACGACACCGTCGGGGTGGAAGAACTCCAACAATCGCCGCCGCAGGTGGGGCGCCCCCGGCCGCACTCTCCAGACCGTCCTCGAATACATCGAGGGCGGCATCGACACGCCGCTCACCTACCTGCCGGCAACCGCGCCCGGGTTTGTGCCCGGTGGTGGCCGCGCCCGCACGCCGATCTGGCCATACATGCCACGACGCATGGACGGCGGGTCGTCGTCGTCCTCCGGGTCGGGGTCTCGCTCCCCCGGCGCGTCCACTTCGCTCGTCGCCGTCAAGAAGGAGGCCGAGCCCAAGCCCGAGCCGTCGGCCTACGTCAAGCCGGAGCACGAGGCGATGACCCAAGCGTTTTGTTATATGTAAAAACGCCGAACTATTTATGACATATGGGCTCCACGCATGACTTAATATTTATGATGGATAATATATCCAATATTAGACTCTATTTATAGAGTTCATCGTGCTGATTATAATGATACAAATATTTTACAAATTTAACTTCATATTCCTAGAGAAATAATCATCAAAAGTTATGGATGTGTTAGTGTAAAGCTAGCCAAATTTCATGTGGCTTGCACCACGTTGTATGGTTGCATGCAGTCTCCAATACTTATGCTAATTCAGCATGGACTAGTTCTCTTTACCCTATCACCCTATCACGTAGCAGACCGAGGCCTACCTGCCATTGAGCTAGCTTCCTCGCTGCCAGATGATTGATTGCTGGCGAAGGGACACACAAGTACGTCGGGACCCTGTTTGCAGGAGGGTAGCGCCTCTGCAGATGGCGCTACCATACCGGTCTGCGGGTCTCCACATGTCATCGTGGCAGGAGGGTAGCGCCATTACTGATGGCGTTACACCGTAGAGGGTAACGCCGTTTGGGCTGGCGTTACCATATTGGGTTAGATCTTGAAATGGTTTGTCCGAAAGGTTAAAGTGTGCTGAAGTTTGATTAAAAGGTCAAAACAGTGATTTTGGCCGTCATTTATAGTCATCACTTATAGTCACTCATACAACAAGGTTAGCTATAAGGTTGGCTATAAGACTAGTACTTTTTTTCATCTTCTCTCTATCTCTCTCTTCACATTTATTGTATTTGCCTAAGGACAAACATATAGCCAGGCTCTTGCATTAGAGCCCACTCCCCTTACTTTTTCATGTCTTTCTCCTCCACATAAGCAAAAATGGCATATAAGCGGGCTATAATCCCACTATTGTACTTGCTCTAAGATGACTGGCGCCATATATATAACCTGCAGATGCTTCTATTTGTTCAGACCCAAGGTGCATGAGGTGACGGTATGTTTCCTACCATGAGCATGCTCAGAAACTGGAACAAGAAAACCAACATTCGATCAAGGGTGGCCAGCCCTACCTCATGCCTTCTTCAACAATTTGAGCAGCATCGATGCCGCTGTACCAAACAGCTTTCTGGGTTGAGAATTCACTCCTGAACCAACCACCATCCTGGGCTGATAACTAACCGCTGTACTTAACAGCCTTCTGCGTTGCCTTCTCAAGTACTTGGGTATATCATCGACCGGTATTGTAGTAAACAGCTCACCGGGCTTGCTACTATATACTATCATGGGAACTCGACCCCAGGTTGCCTCCTTCTTCGAAGCTGTCCTGCCATCCAAGCCTTGAGTAGGTTTCTTCCAATCCATCTCGGGACCCAAGCATTCAGAAGGACGTGCCCATTTGTGGGGGATGATCTTGACTTTAGACCGGGCACATAACACTGATCTCCACCATGGGAAAAAGCTACTCCTGGCGAGTTTGTGCTCCCATCGTCTCGGTTTTCTCTTTCTTGTAGCCTGGCTCGAACATCAAAAGAACATCTGAATGTTAGAAACCTCAAAACTGCAAACAGTGAAACCTGCCGGCAGTACTGCCTTTGAAATATTACTAAACCACTCATAATTTAGTTTAATGAGTGGGATTTTATTGACTAAAGGTACAACAAACCACAAAGCATCTTTAACTAACACGTGAAGCTTCTGAATGAGTATGCCGCATGAGATTTACTAGTACATCTACATTCTAGGATTGGCTGCTTTGTATCACCGATCCAATCGTATTTTAGCATGAGAGAGAGAAGCATTAAGACATAATTTTATCACAGATTGGATAGCTCTTCAGTGTCAGATAATTCAGCTTGAATAATCCAAATTCTATGTAGTCATCAAAATCAAACAAATAAATCTTTGGAGATGATGTTTTCGTATATTTACCTTATTCACTACTGTCTGTAGATAATCCATTTCTAGAGCTTCCCTGCTTGTGTCACTTTCCCCTGATTTTCATCATATCATATCCATCAAAAAATAATTAGGGTTATTTTTTTCCCTCACAGCTTAAAAGAAATGCTTCAATCAATACACACAGATACGTACCAGATTTGTTAGGCATATCCTCACTGGACAACACATCCTCATAGGGGCAGCTTCAAGAACAAGTGAAAGAAATAATTAAATAAAGATCATATCAGTTGTGTATGTATATGAAACATAGTCCTTGAACAAAACGTACAGGTTTCCAATTTCTATCCATTCACTAGTAGGACAAAAACCATTATCCTTGAGAATCGACGAAACACGTTCAATGACCTCCAAATGGGGCACCTGCATGAAATACGGCACCTGCATGACCATTTTTACTTGTGAGATATATGTCATGAGCACCATGAATCATGATGACTGAGGTATAAAAGAAAGAATAGTTTCCAGTGGGAACAGTATTAATATAATACAAGTGGAAAGGCCAAAGAAAAACTTAAGAACACTAATAACATTGTAGAATGAATGTATTTTTTATGACATCAATACATGTACAGAGCACACGTTTTGTCTTAGTTATTTGGGTTAATTAGATATATGTCATTGTTTTGTTTTAGTTTCCCAAATTTGCCCCAATTGTTTAGTGTTGGCTTTTAAAGGAGTGGTGTCTTCATACTGTCCACACCATCTAACTGAAAGTAACAGCCTAGACAGGTTTCATTACGTGTGAAGCTGTGAATCACTAATTGCCCAGAGTTTGTGTAAACTGGACAAGACTTCTTTTTCCGAAGAAACAAGCAGGAACTCTGCCTCTTCATTACAAAAGGAAGTTGCTATAAACACCTGCACTTAGATGACTTGGCTTGCAGACTACTCCAAAAAGGAAGGGAACATTTACTATTATGATTATCTGTCCTTTTTCTGGACAATGAGCTTTGTAAGCTGCTGTCTGTCCTTGGCAACTTTATTTTTGTAACAAATCTCCTACTTCTATTTGTTTCAACTTTTAGTATATATTGAGTTCAGTCCTCCCCTGCTGTTCTTACTCCAACAGAAATTGAACAAAATCCTATGAAATAGCAAGATGAGCATACAATTATTTATTTGGTCACCATATGTGCCAAACATCTACAAAGTATATCAGGAGCAATGACACTAGCAGATGTTCTCTACTCATGCACCATGAACAATAACATTTAGCACAATGCAAGATAACAATTAGCTCCTATGGAAAAAGTGACGCTGATTTTCGTAACTTCAGTGCGATGCTAACAGTAGGTTTCCATGTATTACTACTCCCTCCGATCGGAAATACTTGTCTTCAACTGGATGTATCGAGTACTATTCTAGTGCTAGATACATCCATTTAAAGACAAGTATTTCCGATAGCATTTCTAACAGTAGGTTTCGGTGGTATAGCGTGCATGTTAACTACAAGGCACCCATGGTGACTTCCATCAATCTCAAGATCTGCCACCTCGGTGTCTCGGATGTGCTCAAAGGGGTAGGGTGTGCATGCGTGCGTTCATAGGAGTGAGTGTGTCTGCGTCTGTACTGTGTTCTTAAAAAACATATAACAAACCTAATACACCCCTGACAGCCAAAGCTGCACAACCGCCTAGGTACCCCAAATACACCCATGATAAACAAAATTGTAAGAGGAAGCACCTATGCAGTGCTAGGCGAACACCAGCTGCATCAACCACACTTAACGCTAATTTGAACCACAATTCCCAAAACAAGAAGTTTTCATGAAGGAGGGACTCAAAATGAACTTCAAATTTAAAAGTCATTTTACAAATTGTATTTTCTGCCAATGACCCCAAACAAAGTCTTACATTCTTGACTGAGCCTGTACTAGGTAGATACATTACAAATTTTGTTCAGTGTTTCTAGAAAAATAATATTGATCAGATAATGCAGGAATTACCAAAAAGCCAATTGCTTATACTACAACAATATATGCAATTTTTGTAAAACAGAGAAAATCGAGGAATTGTAACTTCAAGCACCAACAGAATGATACCTCTAGATGCTTCTGAATGTATGAATCAAGACCTTCACCAGCTTTGGAAATTACATGAACAAGCATCAATGCCATATTATTAAGCTTTATCCTTGCCTCCACTTGTTGACCCTTCTCAGACTGCAAAGCAATATTGTTGTTCCAAATACGGTCACAGATAATAGCAAACCCATCTGGCTTACTATCTCCATTTCTCTTGCGAGAAGTTCCCATGCGTATCTGCTCTTGAGCTGCCATGAGCAAAACGGCTGTCTCGGCAAGCTTTCCTTCTTTTATGTAATTCCACAGCTCATCCAATAGATTATCTGTGTATTTTGCAATCAGCCGAGTTGTATCCAAGAAGATCTTCTGCAAAAACCACCAACACAGACCAAAAACTGAGTCCTTTCAGAATTCATTTATAGGTATTACGGTAGTGCTGATTAACTTAAAACTGTGTTCTCACCAACAATCTAAATAAAATCACAATCTTATTTTCTTTGTTAACAGCAAAATATAGTTTGTTTTCTCTCAACGAAGAGTCAAAGGCTAAAAAATGTCACTGCAGCACAGCAAACAATTCCGACTATGAAAAATGGAGAAGTAGGAATTTAAGGTTCCTTTAGTATTATTGCTACGTCAGTTATTTATAAGATCCATGACTTTGCTATGCTGGAGTAGTAAATCGTTGAGGGGTGGATGTGAGACAAACCATTTCAGGTAGGCACAGAAGATGGATGAGCTTGAAGATAAAGTTGGCATCTGCCTCACTGTAATCCCGATGCTCGTGGTTAGGAAATAGACTGTCTTCCAGATACTTATGCATGCAAGTGTTCTCGACCGCAACATGGAGTGGGAGAAGGCCCTCGATGACCTCAGCACCGGCTGTGCGTAGATTGGCGGACGCGCCGTGGCGGACGAGCAACTGAATCATGTCAACCGAAAAACATTCAGCAGCTCCGTGGAGGGGATAGTACCCATACTGGTTCATGCAGTTGGGACCGGCTCGGCACCCATTAAGCTCAGGTGCCTGGCCCTCCAAGGCAACTTTGACACATTTCACCGCATTTTGTGAAATCATATGGTTCAAAGCCTCTGGGGTGATGATCGAAGCCCATCGCATGCCCTGCCCATTCCTCCACATATAGGTGAGAAAGCGCCGGACGCTATCCTTATCCAGGATGGGTGCCAAATGGTGCACTTTATCATGGAAGAGATGATTCACCTCCTAATCAGTATCAAAAGAGGTGAAAGGAAATCAGTTATCCGATTAGGAAAGCAAAATGAAATAAGCAGTGCACTATAGGACAACAAAACAAAAATGTTGAACACACAAAAAATACTGCAGGAAAAAAGTAAATAACCAAATGATTTTTTTCAATTGCAGAGAACCTTAGGGATGCGGTCTGGGAAGATTATACTGGATGCTCTGAGGGCACCAAGTGCAGCTTCTTTCTCACGTGTCCACTGCAAAGAGAGGGAGGGGGCGTCAAGAGCTATACTAGGGAAAGCAAACATGATAACATAGAAATGATATAAAGTTAAAAAAGAGTTGGTTAATTACTGCACCTTAGCTACTAAACGGATAGAGTCACTTAAGCTATTTCCAGAAGCAGGAGGGCATGGAGGATACGGAGGATTCCATGGATCGTATTCATCCGTGCTTGATCCATCAGTACTGGTAGTATCTTCATGATATGTGGTTTTCATTGCCTCCTCCTTGTGTGTTTTATCCATTGCTGCCGAACTGGCCTGGAATTCCAGATCCACTGTTTGTTTGGCTGAAAAAAGTTTAACCAACCAGGAATTGCATCCCAAATCAGTTTCACACCTTGTCTGACTCAACATTTTTTAAGAGATGGTGGAGCAATACGAAGTTGGGATGCTAGAATTTTCAGAGAAACCTCCAAACTTCACATAAATGTCAAATGTGGCAATCTCATCAGTTAGGTTAAAAAAACATATTTCATGAAAAAGTCTTACAAGTAATACAATATGGAAGTGCTGTATTGTGCACAATTTTACAGTAAGGCATTGCAAACTTGATTCATAACTGCTTCAACACTGAAATTGCTTTGTTCCTACAAACTGCTAGTGCTAGTTGATTCAAACGAGAAATACTAGTGTACTTTGTCAAATAAATTTGACATTACAAGCGTCGTTCAAACACTGATGTCGAAGACAATGATGACAAACTGCAGCCTCGTATTTCTAATAAAAATCAACACATGTCCTGCAAATTAAATAAAAAGCTCTTTCCTGATCCGCATATAACCTGAAGTTAACACATGCCAAGTGAACTAAATGTAAGCATTCCGTGCGTAGCACTAACTAGTTCTGGTACGTACATAACTTGATTATTAAAGCCTACATACATGCATAGCAATTGTGGAAGTTGAACAAATTAACCAATATACAGATGCAGGCATCATTTTTTCAGGGGCGGATCTAGACGACGTCCAGGAACCCTGAAGCAGGGTCGGCGGGGTCGCCGGATGAAAATAACCCCGTACCCGATGAAAACCCAATGGCCAGAGCTTACGGACGGGGTGGACGCAGCAGGGGCGCGATGAGGGAGAAGGTGAATGGCGACGGCGGCGGCGACACGCGACTACGCGAGCGAGCGAGAAGGGGTGGGGATTCCGGCGTAGGCGGTGACGAGGAGGAGAGGTGGAGACTCGGGTTAATTATTATGTTGGGCTCGCACGGACGGGTCACAACGGGTGCAGCGGAGATTGATGGGCGATGGGATATGGGCACGCACGGGAAAGGCCGCAGTCTTCTTTCTAAAACTAGATGATGTCCCGCACGTTGTTGCAGAACTTTTTTGTAAAATATTTTAATGAAAATGTTTGGTTAAAATACAAATATGTATATTTGAAACAATAACTTTTGAAATCATATATGGATTTAATATAAATATCATAATAAAATAAAAATTCACACGCATGCATGTTGTATGTGGGTTTTTATTATGCATAGTGGCATATTGATGTGGTTCTTTCTCATGCATGTTGGATGATGAGGTGGCATGCTTGCCATGTTGAGAGAAATATGCTAGTGAAGAGTGATGTGGCAATGCATGATGAGATGGAGTGTGTGCATGTTGAGAGAATTGATAGTAGTGGGGAGCAACTTCTTAAGAATGTAAGATCTCTACTATTAAAGGGGAAGAGGACGTCGTCGTGATGGTTCGGCCATCCCTCCCCACCTACGATCCCTCCCTCCCGCGCGAGGTTCGAACTCCTTCGCTTCTTCCGATAGACCACCCACGATCCAACCAAGGGGAAACGCCGGCACAAAGCCATGACCCCACCCCCACACGGTAAAACTGCCACTCTTCTTGCGCATCACGAATTCACGATCGACATCCTCCCTCGCCCGTCATCTTCTCTCCGAAATAGCCGATTCCTCTTTCCAAAACCGTCTGTGACTCACGAAATTGCCGTGCAGCCCGGGGAGAGACTGCAGCACACTAGTAGAAAAAGACCCATTTGTCCCGGTTCCAGAGGGCCTTCTGTTCCGGTTCTGGAACCGGGACTAAAGGGTCGTTACTAATGCCCAAAACCTTTAGTCCCGGTTCGCTTACGAACCGGTACAGATGGGCCTCCACGTGGCCTCTGCGGCTTGCCCGGGCAGGAGGGCCTTTTGTCCCGGTTGGTAGCACCAACCGGGACCAAAATGCCTCCACGCGTCAGCAGTTTCGTGTCTGGGATTTTTTTTGAGAGGGGGGATGGGGGTTTTGTAGGGTTAATTTAGGGGTTTCATATATTGTAGCTAATAGAGAGAGGTGTCATCTCTTATCTCCGTGCTTGGTCGACGCTACGTACTATACGTATAGAGAGGACTCGACATGCTAGCTAGTAAGCAAATGAAGGAATTAAACCATTAAGTACAGAAGTTCGTCATGAACATATACACAGAGAAGTGAGATTGTTCGAACAACAAGTTTTCGTATATATATCCGACGCTACTGGCTACATATATACAATATAAGATCTCTTACAATACCCTAACATCTGAAATCAAGTTCCATATGGTATTCTCCCTCTTTCCTGATGACGTGTTCAAGAAAGAATCCCGCCAATTCCTCTTGAATTGCTATTATGCGATCTTGTGGTAGGAGTTCTTCCTGCAGCTCCCAAAGCTAATTCGAAGAAGGGGGTCAATACATATATATGAATGAAACTCAACACAAATGATGGTAATAAAATAAAATTGTGAATATTATTGCTTACGCACATCAAAATCTTTTTTAGAGTAGCCGCCCTCCTTAGAGATCGTAGCGTTGTAGATGTACTCGCATACGTAGTATCCACAAAGATTAGTCCCTTCTTGCTGCCACAACCACTTTACGAGAAATAGAGGTCAATCAAACTGATAATCAAGCATTATATAAATGGTATTGATGAAACTAGCTAGAATCAAAATAATGGGAGATGCGCGGAACTAGCTAGTAGTACTTACTTTCGGGCGTGTAAATTCCAGCTTCTTCGACAGTCCTGGAGATTTTGTGGTGAACGTTGTCCAAACCCTGCCAGACATAGAAAATAATTATTACCTAATATCAGGAAATGAACAAAGTTGCCGAAATGCTGCGATAATGATCGATTGCACTTACTTCTTAAGCATTTCAGTGATGATCGCATACGTCATGGGATCTTTTCGTCTTGAGTCTAACACGGTTACTAGTCCCTCCTCAAGCTTAATCTCTAGGAGAATAAAGTGAAAGCTGCGCACGCATGCATAACTCATCAATTACATTACTATATAACCTCGAGTAAATAAAGGAAAATCGAATATGTATAGTATAACACTCACTCGAAGTTGTAAGGAAAGATTATTTTTTGTTTGTTTTGATGTTGAAGCAACGATTGTAGCAAGTTGGCCTCGGCTTGTTTGGGATTCTTTTCCATCGCCCATTCATCAAAGAGATTTAGGTTAATGAACCCAATATTATAGATTTCTCTTTGCTTGCATTCGACGATCTTCAATCTGCATGATATAGTGAATTATATGTACATGCAATGAAAGAGCTGAGCTATATAGAGAGAGTTAATTAAAGAAGTAGTACTTACAGACAGTAGCAAGTGACGATTACTTTATCGATGGCCATTGCATTGTAAAGCTGGAATAACTCCTCAAATGGAACACACAACGTGTCAATTCCAAGGAGGTCGTGCTTGTCTTTAACCATAAGCAACACATTATCCAACCCGGAGTTCTTGCAGGTGTCCATGTACCACTCATGGAATCTTCGCATCATCGTTGGTAGCTGTTGATCAGGTCTAACGAGAGGATACCCGTGCCGGAATTTGAGTTCGTCCACCTCGAGTCGATCAAATTGTATATCGTCTGGCAGGTAATCACCAGGATTGGTACCGGGCACCATCCCGGCCGGCAGATTTGCGACGACGATATCACTAGACACCTGCAGCGGGGGGCACAATTGTTTCGCCTGTTCGCCGAGCTGGGGAATTTTTTTCCCTCTTGCAATTTGTTGTTCTCTCCTTTGGTCAGTTGCAGTGCTTCCGGACCGGCGCGTTTCTTGCACTTTCTTTTTAAGAGCACGGACATGGTTGTCATCCAGCGGAACCGGTGCTGGTCGCTTCAGGGCATCCAAAGTGCGCTTCAACTTCACCTCATCTATCTTCTCCTTCGGAGGTGGATTTTCCTTTTTGAAAAAGGCATCCACTTCGCCTTTAGAGATCTTCGCGCTTTCCTCATCGCTCCTCTCGTATGGTAACGGCTCAAGAGGCTTGAGAGATGATGGACCGTATTGGAATCGCCTCCCACCACTGGTTGTACTGCTAGACGCCGGAGCAGCCGGAGCGCCGGTGGCGGCTCTCTTCTGCTTTTGCTGACGAGGCGGAGGAGGAGACGGGCTGCTCGGACGCGCCGACGCAGGCGGAGAAGGAGGAGGAGGCGGAGGAGGAAACGGGCTGCTCGGACGCGCCGACGCAGGCGGAGAAGGAGGCGGAGGAGGAGGCGGAGGAGGAGGCGTGCACTGATCAGTCGCCGGAGGAGGATGCGGAGAAGGAGGCGTTCCCTGATCTCTCGCCGGCGGAGGAGGAGGCGGGCCCTTACTCGCCGGAGGAGGAGGAGGCGTAGGTGCCGTCCAGTTCGGAAGCTTGATGAATTCCTTCGGCCATAGACATGAAGTCCTCAGAGCATTCTGCAGGAGATTTTCCCCTTCGCCGGTAGGGTAGTCAAGCTCGATCTCCTCATATCCCTCCATTATTCCATCGACCATCACAACAGCATAGCCTTGTGGAATCGGAAGACAGTGAAAAGTTCCGTTGGGTCGAGGAGGTACAACATGGCCGATAGCCGCCGTGGGTTTGAATTGCATCAATTGCTTCTTAAGGTGGCATTCTTGAGACTCCGTGATTTCATCCACGGGGTACCTGGAAGCCGTCAAATCAGGTTGCGCAATGACCTCGGTGGAAGCCACGCTGCTTCTCCGCTGAGATGGCGGGGTAGCTTCTAGGGTAGCTTCGTCATCTCGATGCCTCTCCTCTAGCACTTGTACTCTTGCATGCAGGTTCTGTATTTCGCTTTGCTCCTGTTTCCTCTTCCTCTCCCTTCTTTTGTAACCGCCTGCGTCGGGAAACCCATGCTTCCACGGAAGGGAGCCTGCCGTGCCTCGTGTTCGTCCTGGGTGCTCAGGATTCCCGAGGGCCATTGTGAGGTCGTCGTTCTCTCTGTCGGGAACGAACGTCCCTGCCTCCGTTTGGGCGATTAACTCATCAAGCTTGGTGATCGGTACTCTCAGTTGTTCGTTCGTCCAAAAGCACTTCCCTGTTTCAGGGTGCAAGGTTCCCCCAACCCCGAAGAACCAATTCCTTGCACGCTCTGGCCAGTTCAATGTCCTTGGTACGATCCCTTTGTCAAGAAGGTCCTTTTCAGCCTTCTCCCACAACAGTCGGGCTTTGTGGTAGCCACCTGACCCCATGCAATGGTGATGCTTCTTCTTTGCAGCATTTAGTTTGTTTATCGCTGACATCTTCTTACTCTTCTCCGATGTCTTGTGGGCCACAAATGCGGGCCACTGTTCTCTTATCTTCTCAAATGGGCCGGTGAATGTTGGAGTCTTCTCTTTGTCGACAAACGTTGTATTTAACTCATTCTTCCACCTCCTGAATAGCTCTGCCATCTTCTTAAGAGCATGAGTCTTGACCTTTTGCTCTGTAACTGGCTCCTCTTCCGGTAGGGTGAAATTTGCCTTCCGTGCGGTCCAAAGATCATCTTTTTGTCTATCGGTGACAAAAGACGCTTCAGGGTCTCAGGCCTTCGGCTTATTCCATTGCTGGATGCTGATCGGGATCATGTCCCTAACAAGAACCCCGCACTGAGCAGAAAATGCATCTTTGGTCCGGCTGGGTTCAATCGGTTGGCCATCTCTATTGATGCCGGTGATCGTGAACCTTTCATCCGGGCGCAACTTTTTCTTTGGGCCTCGTCTTGTTACCGAAGTTTGGCTCGATCCGGATACGGAGGGAAGAAGAAAGAATAGAGTTAATATGTGTACACAGTCCAAAACAATTAATGCATCAATTAACTAGTCAGCACAGGCTTAATTATTATATATACCTCGTCGGACTTTCCAACAACTCCTTCCTCCGTTCGCTCACAGGAGCCATCATAAGCATGTCCTTCCACCTCCATTGTCCGATCATCGGAGCCTGCTTCACCCTCTTCTTCCAGACCATCGGTGTCGTTCAGAAATTGGAAGACATCACCTCCTACACGGACGATGTCGCCCACCAACAACGGTCCTTCGCGTATGATTTCCTCCAACATCTCTTCTTGTTCTAAGTTTCTTTGACGACCGTCCATAGTTTCTGCAAAATATTAATTACAACATGCCACTTAATATACAAACATGATATATATAGCATGGATATATTAGTGTGCCAAACATACAAGTTTTGCCGAAAAACATGGGGGCATGTGTTGACACCAGTTTTTGGCACGACAATTAATCTATATAAGATGGCGCCCTGAGCCAAACATGGGGGCATGATGAAGCCATGGATTTCTTCAATACTTTCACACAAGGCACTACCCTAGTTCCCGACCATCGACCCCTCGGTGACCCTCGACCCTCTATCCTAGTTCCCGACCATCGACCCCTCGGTGACCCTCGACCCTTTACCCTAGTTTCCGACCATCGACTTGGTAAATTTGGGTGGCCTCGGCGACGCTTTACAAATGGTGTTTTGGCTCTTGAGAGTCCGGTACTTCTAAAGTTATTCAAATTTCTCAAGTTTGTATACACCATTATTGCAACAATGAATACATAATTTTTTTTTTAATTTTTCAACATTTGTAAAGTACATAAGTTTCTGGAATTTTTGATTTAAATTAAATCATTTAAGCTTTATTGAGTCATGCCTGCGTCATGCTGACGCAGGGGGGATTGACTGGTCCAACTGACCAGTGGGGCCCTCTGGTCAGTGACTGGGGTCTTAATCCCTCTGTTAAATTAAACCGGCTGGTTTAATTAGGCATTAGGGCCCACATGTCAGTGGCTTGGGGTGGGGGCGTAGCAGGGGTATTAGGGGCTAAACGGCCAGGGCTGGCCGGCGGCATGACGCCGGTGCGACTGTGCGCGGCGGCGCCCTCCCGGAGTCGAGCTCCCGGGCACGGGGAGGAACGGGGAAGGCACCCGCAGGTAGCCCGCGGCCTCCTGCACCTGATGGTGCACACGGGGGTCTCGGGGGAGGTCCGAGGCGACCACGGCGACGAGCCCGGCAGCGGCCGGAGCTCTGTCCACGGCGGAAAGGCGAATGAGAGCACGGGGAGGAGCGCTGGGAGGGGGAAACGAGGCAGTGGCTCACCCAGAACGCAACGACGACGGGTGCGGGCGGTGGCGACGGCGACGGAGGGGGCGGCGGGCGGCGTCGGGGCAGCCTGACTGCGTCGGTGTCCTCTCCCGCGTCGTCGGGGGCGGCGGGCGGCGTCGGGGCAGCCTGACGGCGTCGGTGTCGTCTCCGACGAGTGCGACGGGGGCGGCGGGCGGAGGTTGGGCAGCCTGACGGCGTCGGTTTCGTCTCTGGCGTCGTCGGGGGAAATGGCGAGATTTAGAACTGAAAATTTACAAGTGCCATTTATATAACCAGAGTATTGGTACCGGTTCTTGCGAACAACCGGGACCAATGCCCCCCTTTAGTTCCGGTTAGTGCCACCAACCGGGACCAAAGGTTTTTTTCAGCAGCCGAAAAGGCGGCAAACAGAGACCTTTGGTTCCGGTTGGTGCCACCAACCGGGACTAAAGGGGGGCATTGGTCCCAGTTGGTGGCACGAACCGGTACCAATGCTCCCCTTTAGTTCCGGTTGGTGCCACCAACCGGAACCAAACGCCTTGCGCCGCGGAGCGGTGGGATGTTTAGTCCCACCTCGCTAGTCGAGGGAGCGCTCGAGCGGTTTATAAGCGCTGTTGCGCGTACCGTCTCGAGCTCCTCTCAACTGCAGGCTTCCGGGCCTAATCTGCTACTACTTGCCTGTGGGCCTATTGGGCCTATTGCGGGCCTGAATCCTGGCCCATGGTTGGGTTTCTAGTCGTATTCAGGCCGTGGTGGCCCAATAGGTGGCATTTTTTTTCTTTTTTCCAGTTTTTTGTTTTATTTTTTGCTTTATTTAATTTTCCAGTTTCTAGCACTACAAATGAACTCCGAAAATGTTGAAACTTGGCATGGTATCATCATTTGACCCACATAGCATGTGCTAAAAAGTTGAGAGGGTTACGGCAAAAACTGGATGGTGGCGGTGCCGCGGAAGGGGAAGACTTCGCGAGAAGAGAAATAGTGGAGGTTGGCTTTGCGCGTGCTTTTAACCTCACCCGGGTCTGAATCCCACCAATCAGGAAGAAGTACACGGATCACGTGTTTCTTTTAAGCGCTTGTGAGTCGTTGGATCCGGCTTGTGAGTCGTTGGATCTGGGAACCGGCCTGTACACAGTTAAGGTCTCGTGCTAGTACCGGTTTGTGCTAGCAACCGGGGCTAAAGAGGCACACGACCCCTATATATATCCCACCTCTCGGACACTCGGTGTGTACGAATACAAATCATTCGGATTGGCCTGCATACGCCCAACGGTGCATTTGATGTGCGGGCACTCACGAGCCACAGTTGGGCTGTATGCAGGCGAAACCGTGTGTTTTGTTGATATATCTAGAAATCCTTCAGTTCATCGACCAAATACAAATCATTCGGATTGTCTGCATACGCCCAACGGTGCATTTGATGTGCGGGCACTCACGATCCACAGTTGGGTTGTATGCAGGCGAAACCGTGTGTTTTGTTGATATATCTAGAAATCCTTCAGTTCATCGACCAAATACAAATCATTCGGATTGGACTGCATACGCCCAACGGTCCATTTGATGTGCGGGCACTCACGAGCCACAATTGGGCTGTATGCAGGCGAAACTGTGTGTTTTGTTGATATATCTAGAAATCCTTCAGTTCATCGACCAAATACAAATCATTCGGATTCCCTGCATACAACCCGACGGTGCATTTGATATGCGGGCACTCACGAGCCACAGTCGGGCTGTATGTAGGAGAACCGTGTGTTTTTTTGATCTATCTACAAAGGGATTTCATTTTTTTGAACTTATTTGAAATCCAGACTTTTTGTGTGTTCAAAATGAACCATTCAAAGCCACCTCATCAATTTTCAACCCTTTCTGACTTCATCTGTCTTCACTTTTTCTTCGCTTGTGTCCTTTGCTTATTGCGCCGTAACCATGGATATTCTTCATCGCTTAACAGGGTGCTTGGATCAGCCTTGACTTTGAAGGGAGGAATTTCATGAAACTTTTCATAATCTTCAGACATGTCCGTCTTGCCCTCCAATCCCACGATGCCTCTTTTTCCTGAAAGAACTATGTGGCGCTTTGGCTCATCGTATGATGTATTCGCTTCCATGTCTTTTCTTTTTCTCGGCTTGGTACACATGTCCTTCACATAGAAAACCTGCGCCACATCATTGGCTAGGACGAATGGTTCGTCTGTGTACCCAATATTGTTTAGATCCACTGTTGTCATTCCGTACTGTGGGTCTACCTGTACCCCGCCTCCTAACAGATTGACCCATTTGCACTTAAACAAAGGGACCTTAAAATCATGTCCGTAGTCAAGTTCCCATATGTCCACTATGTAACCATAATATGTGTCCTTTCCCCTCTTGGTTGCTGCATCAAAGCGGACACCGCTGTTTTGGTTGGTGCTCTTTTGATCTTGGGCGATCGTGTAAAATGTATTCCTATTTATCTCGTATCCTTTGTAAGTCAATACAGTTGAAGATGGTCCCCTGGACAACGAGAACAACTCATCAGAAACAGTGTTGTCACCTCTGACACGTGTTTCCAACCAATCGCCGAAAGTCCTGATGTGTTCATGTGTAATCCAGTCGTTACACTCCTCTGGGTGTTTGGAGCGCAGACTGTTCTTGTGTTCATCGACATACGGGGCCACCAAGATAGAGTTCTGTAGAACTGTGTAGTGTGCTTGAGACCAAGAATGTCCGTCCCTGCATATTATTGAGTCCCTTCCAATCGTGCCTTTTCTAGTCAGTCTCCCCTCATACCGCGATTCAGGTAGACCAATCTTCTTAAGCCCAGGAATGAAGTCGACACAAAACCCAATGACATCCTCTGTTTGATGGCCCATGGAGATGCTTCCTTCTGGCCTAGCGCGGTTACGGACATATTTCTTTAGAACTCCCATGAACCTCTCAAAGGGGAACATATTGTGTAGAAATACGGGGCCCAGAATGAAAATCTCGTCGACTAGATGAACTAGGACGTGCGTCATGATATTGAAGAAGGATGGTGGGAACACCAGCTCGAAACTGACAAGACATTGCGCCACATCACTCCTTAGCCTTGGTAGGATTTCTGGATCGATCACCTTCTGAGAGATTGCATTGAGGAATGCACATAGCTTAACAATGGCTAATCGAACGTTTTCCGGTAGAAGCCCCCTCAATGCAACCGGAAACAGTTGTGTCATAATCACGTGGCAGTCATGAGACTTTAAGTTCTGAAACTTTTTCTCGGCCACATTTATTATTCCCTTTATATTCGACGAGAAGCCAGACGGGACCTTCATACTGAGCAGGCATTCAAAGAAGATTTCCTTGTCTTCTTTGGTAAGAGCGTAGCTGGCAGGACCTTCATACTGCTTTGGAGGCATGCCGTCTTTTTCGTGCAAACGTTGCAGGTCCTCCCATGCCTCCGGTGTATCTTTTGTCTTCCCATACACGCCCAAGAAGCCTAGCAGGTTCACGCAAAGGTTCTTCATCACATGCATCACGTCGATTGAAGAGCGGACATCTAGGTGTTTCCAGTAGGGTAGGTCCCAAAATATAGATTTCTTCTTCCACATGGGTGTGCGTCCCTCGTCATCATTCGGAACAGATAGTCCGCCGGGACCCTTTCCAAATATTACGTGTAAATCATTGACCATAGCAAGTACGTGATCACCGGTACGCATGACGGGTTTCTTCCGGTGATCTGCCTCGCCTTTGAAATGCTTGCCTTTCATACGACATTGATGGTTGGTTGGAAGAAATCGACGATGCCCCAGGTACACATTCTTCCTGCATTTGTCCAGGTATATACTTTCGGTGTCAGCTAAACAGTGCGTGCATGCGTGGTATCCCTTGTTTGTCTGTCCTGAAAGGTTACTGAGAGCAGGCCAATCATTGATGGTTACAAACAGCAACGCATGCAGGTCAAATTCCTCCTGTTTGTGCTCATCCCACACATGTACACCGTTTCCATTCCACAACTGTAAAAGTTCTTCAACTAATGGCCTTAGGTACACATCAATGTCGTTGTCGGGTTTCTTAGGGCCTTGGATGAGAACTGGCATCATAATGAACTTCCGCTTCATGCACACCCAAGGAGGAAGGTTATACATACATAGAGTCACGGGCCAGGTGTTGTGATTGCTCCTCTGCTCCCCGAAAGGATTAATGCCATCCGCGCTTAAACCAAACCATACGTTCCTTGGGTCATCTCCAAACTCAGCCCGGTACTTTCTCTCGATTTTTCTCCATTGCGACCCATCAGCGGGGTGTCTCAAATTCCCGTCTTTCTTACGGTCTTCATTGTGCCATCGCATCAACTTGGCATGCTCTTTGTTCATGAATAGACGTTTCAACCGTGGTATTATAGGAGCATACCACATCACTTTGGCAGGAACCCTCTTCTTGGGGGTTCGCCGTCAACATCACCAGGGTCATCTCGTCTGATCTTATACCGCAATGCACCGCATACCGGGCATGCGTTCAAATCCTCGTACGCACCGCGGTAGAGGATGCAGTCATTAGGGCATGCATGTATCTTCTGCACCTCCAATCCTAGAGGGCATACGACCTTCTTTGCTGCGTACGTACTATCGGGCAATTCGTTATCCTTTGGAAGCCTCTTCTTAAATATTTTCAGTACATCCTCAAATCCCTTGTCAGGTATACCATACTTTGCCTTCCACTGCAGCAATTCCAGTACGGTATCGAGCTTTGTGTTGCCATCTTCGCAATTAGGGTACAACCCTTTTTTGTGATCCTCTAACATCCGATCGAACTTCAGCTTCTCCTTTTCACTTTCACACTGTCTCCTTGCATCAACAATGACTCGGCGAATATCATCATCAGGCACATCTTCCGGTTCCTCTTGATCTTCAGCTTCCCCCGTTGCAGCATCACCGTATTCAGGGGGCACATAGTTTTCATCGTACTCTTCTTCTTCGCCGTCTTCCATCGTAACCCCTATTTCTCCGTGCTTGGTCCAAACATTATAGTGTGGCATGAATCCCTTATAAAGCAGGTGGGCGTGAATGGTTTTCCGGTCAGAGTAATACTTCGTATTCCCACATATAGAGCATGGACAACACATAAAACCATTCTGCTTGTTTGCCTCAGCCACTTCGAGAAAATCATGCATGCCCTCAATGTACTCGGAGGTGTGTCTGTCACCATACATCCATTGCCGGTTCATCTGCGTGCATTAAGTGTGTCAAAAACCATTATTACAGAACATCATGAATATATAAGTGACCAAATTAATAGAAGTTTATCATCACATTAAAACCAAAGTACATACATAGTTCTCATTGAACAACATATAGCTCTCCAGAGCATCTAATTAAACCATACATTGAAACTATGTAAAACATTTCAATGCAACAACAAATGTGATCATAATCGCAACCAAGGTAACAATTGATCCAACGGCATAATGATACCAAGCCTCGCTATGAATGGCATATTTTCAAAACTTTCTAATCTTCAAGCGCATTGCATCCATCTTGATCTTGTGACCTTCTACGACATCCGCAACATGCAACTCCAATATCATCTTCTCTTCTTCAACTCTTTTCTTCTCTTTTTAATTTTTCTTTTCAATACTCGTTTTCTTCTTCAACTAAATTTAACCTCTCGACAAGAGGGTCGTATGTAATATCCGGTTCACATACCTCCTAGATAAATACATCTATGTCAAGTTAGTGTCGGCATAATTACCATAAACACTAAATGAAACAAATAGTTATAAAAGATAATATATACCACATCCAAATCATTGAGAGGACGAGGGCCGACGGGGGCGGATACCAAAACCATCGCACTATATAATAACAAGCAATAATACAAGTAAGAAAATTAGACAATTATCTATCTAATCATACAAGTAAGAATTTTTTTTCTTTTATAAAGAAGATAAGAACAAGAGGCTCACCACGGTGGTGCCGGCGACGAGATCGGCGCGGGCGATCG
Source organism: Bromus sterilis (assembly GCA_950022295.1). NCBI lineage: Eukaryota > Viridiplantae > Streptophyta > Magnoliopsida > Poales > Poaceae > Bromus > Bromus sterilis. The sequence goes on from OX465595.1 coordinate 439,623,825, forward strand.
ACGGTGGTGAAGACGGGGATGGGACGTGACGGACCGCTAAATCTGGACAAATCTTAAGAAAAATGGAGCTTGGAAGTCGAGTTTGGAGAGGAGAAAGCTTAAGTAGTGTGGCTCGGGCATTTCATCGAACACCTCATGTGCATAAAAGGTGAGCTAGAGCACCACAAAGCCCTCCCTTTGCCTCCTCGAAAAAACAGAGCACCAGTGGAGTGCTCTGCTCGCCGGCGAGGGGTATATATAGCCAAATCATTAGTCCCGGTTTGTGGCTGGAACCAGTACTAATGGCCAGCCTTTCGTCCAGGGTTGAGCCACAAACCGGGACTAGTGGTTGTGGGCCAGGAGCGAGGCCCATTGGTCCCGGTTCTTGTCTAGAACCGGGACATATGCCCCCAGACGAACCGGGACCAATGCTCCACGAGGCCCGGCCGGTCCTCGGGCGCACGAACCGGGACGTATGACCCCCATGGGTTCCGGTTCGTGGCACAACCGGGACAAATCGGCTGGAGAGGCCTGAACCAAAGCCCTGTTTTCTACTAGTGGCATGTCGCCTTCTCTAAGCGCTGCTGCCGCGCGCCGAGCCATCGGTGCCGCGGGCGATACTCTCAACGTCCGAAGCCGTGGTGCGTCTGCAGGCGAGGCCAGCGCATGAACTAAGAAAAAGGAGCATCACATCACCTTCCCCGGCCCGCCAATCTGCCTCCTCTTTGGCATCACGCGCCCTCCCATCTGCCTATTGGCCCTCCGCACCTGGAAGGCGCGGCCTCGCGGGTAGTGGTGGCGTGGCTAAGCACGACGCTGCTGCGAGGTCAAGTGCGTGGAAGAGAACCTCCTGTCCATGACGGCCAAGGTCACTGTTTAGCGCCTGCCACCACGGCGTTACCATCTACGATGTAACGCCATTAACAGTGGCGCTATCCTCCTGCCACGGTGGCACGTAGAGACCCGCAGGCTGATACGATAGCGTCGATGTAGACGACGCTACAGTACGTAGGGTAGCTGGCGCTACCGTCTGTATGCATGATCTGCGGACAAGTATGTGCCTTTTGCATGTATTCACGTACGTATAACCGCTTGTTGCTGCTGTTTACCTTGCACACCCATGCGCCTACGACGCCGCCGCTGCTGCTACTGCTACTCTCTCTCATCTGCAGGGCCGGTCCTGGGATTTCGGGGGCCCGGGGCAAAACTAAAACTTAGGGGTCCTTGATATACATATGAAAATAATAATTAATATATACATATATAAAATGATATCGATAAAGATTTTTTTACTAGAATAACTAAATATTTAAATGTGAATAAATCAATCCTAGTACTAAACAATTTAAAGAAAACTAACACTATATGCATAGTCAGTAATTGAAAACCCCTTAATCAATTGTGTCACTCACCGTCAAGAAAAAATAAAGTAGTCCTCTGTGCAAAAGTATTGATGTGGCGGTCGATATTATGCCTAAAAATAAGAGGCTTGATAAAGTAATTCATTCACCAATAAAGTATGTGGCTGCTAAATAAAATCAATCAAATTGTATCAAACATGCTAAAATGAAAGGAAGGAGATTATCTTTGGGTTTAGCAAGATCAAAGCAATGAGACTAAAGAAATGATTCTTGTACTTATTTAACTTGCTGAAAAATCGTACCTTGGCATTTTTAGAAAAATTATACTCCTTTTGTTTCAAATTAACTCTCACGAAAATGAATGTATTTAGATGTATTTTAATGCTAGATGCGTCTGTTTCAACGATAATTAATATGAAAATAGGGGCATCATAGTATTTTTGTAGGGATCCATATGTTTTGTAAGGGGAGTTGTACCATAGTATGCAGCAGTTTTAGCCATGTTTCTTTTTTAAGAGCTCTAACCACAACGTCCTTATAATCTGGCCCACCTAGTTTTCCCATATGAAAAGAATCAAGAAGTAAGGTTAGTTCAAACTCGCTCGTGTGGGGTTAAAAGGCCTACGGCCCATGTTGACTGGGAACCTTTCGTTCCGTTCGTTCATGTGCGCCCTCGCTCAGCTTTTTCATGGCGCTGCCGCCATTGACCGGAGGAAGGGATCGGCTCGCTAGCTTCTCGAGTACATATACTGGGGCCCCTCGCGCTCCGGGGGCCCGGGGCGGCCGCCCCGTTCGCCCTGCCCCATGGCCGGGCCTGCTCATCTGCCCTTCACTGCTACAGACGCCAGCCTTTCTCTTTTACCGAGTTGTCCCAATGGTTCTGCATGTTGCATGCATTAACCACTCTATCAGCAAACTAGATCTACATAGATTAACAGTTTACAATGTAATTAAGGCCAGCAGCCAGCAAGTTTTTTGGGTGCTTTTTTTATGATCCTAAGTGTCTGATGGAACTATGGTCGGTGCTGCAAAATGTTTTTTTTCATATGATATAAGTGTTTGGCTAGCCATGTTACAAAGTGTAATATATTTTTAATTGATGGTTTCCTACAACCAAAATAGATATTTTTTGCATAGAAAGTCAATGGCTCGAACGCTAGAAGGACGGGTGGCCCTACTGCATATACTCGAACGTTAGAAGGATGGGTTGCAGTCGATGTCGGACTCGGCAACGCTGGGTTGCACTGCCATGCCAGATCCCGCCGGCGAGGAATCATCCCAGAGGAAGGAGAGCATGACCACGGCACCGCACGGCGACACAGGCGTCGGGGTTGCGCCACCGCACTGTCCCACTGACGCCACGACCACCAGTAGCGGCACGACGAAGGGAGGCGACACCACAATGCCGGAGATGGCCGAGAAGAGAGAGCGAGAGAGGTCGTGGTGGCGGACGTGGCCCGCCCACAAACTTGGGCCCAAGAGCAGCTCTCAAGGAGCATCTCCTTAGTGGAGACGACGGTCCAGCCTTAGGCGTGGTGAACTAAAAAAATGTGCCACTACTATGGAGTTAATAGTGGCGCATTTTTTTATCAGTGCGTCACCCCTAATTTGTAATGGATCATTTTAACCCTGATGCGCACTACTACAGATATCTCCTATATTTTTTTTTGTAATAGTGCCATTTGCATCATGACTTGTGTTGCATCTGCCATTTACAACACGATCCATATTGCGTTCGGGAGGTTTTGTAACTAGGACGACGTTGTAAACAATCATCGCCGAACATCATCACCATTTTTTTTATTGATGTGGTCGTTAAAAAAAGTTAGATAGACTTATTTAACCTTGCATGTGAATTAGACGTGGTGCACTTTATGCTTTGTTTACTGCAAAAAAAATTGGGATTCGGAGTAGAAAACAAAAAAAATCGGCACTACAAAAACCAAACCCAAGAACGGATCTAGGAAGATGCAGACAAGGATATCGATCTTAGTACCTTTGCAACCGTTCAACGGATGCACTCTCGCAGCGGAAGATGTTGATGGAGAGTTGGAGGAGCGTGAAGATGAACAATCCCACGATCCGATCTAATCACCGTGATGTCCCTCGAACAAAGATCGAACGCACGATCTCTCTATGGTTGATCCACACGTACAGTGTAGATGATCCGGCAGGGCTCCGCCTTCCAGAGCTCGGCGCCACTGGAGTAGAGAGGAGGGAGGAGCAGCCCTTCGGGGTTATGGTGGAGATTGGATCTAATGAGAGGAAGAGAGAGGGGGCAGCCCTTCGGTGGAGAACAAATCCAATTGTGTGTGGAAGGGGTGCCCCACCTCCTCTATTTATTGGGGGAGGGGAGGGGAGCCACCTTGAAGGAGGGGGTAGCCCTAGGGTTTCCCCTCCCCTAGGGCTGCGCCAAGGAGTCGAGGGAGCTTCCTGGAAGCTCCCCCCCAAGGCGCCTCCCCTCTTGGGCCACCTTTGGCCCATGTGCTCCCTCCCCACTTGGGCCTTCCAAGTGAGAGGGAGCCCATTGATGTTTTATTCATTAATTTAATTTCAAAACCTTTTCGAAATACATAATAAATGAATATCACAAATATCTAGACCAACTCAGAACTTTTTCGGCCCTCCGGTTTTACCAGGTTTTCTTAAAACTCTTCCCGGTACTTTACCGGGTCCCCGAAACGATTCCGGTTTTCTCATCGATTATAACCCGATCACTCCGAGACTTTCGCAGTGTGATAAATACATGCTCCTATCACTCTAGTACTCTACAGATCATCTACCTTTAAGTGTGTGACCCCATAGGTTCGGTAGGATACAGACATGAACCGGAAACTTATTTTCCCGCGGAACAATAACCGATAGCGGAGCCATGGACACCCATAACGGTTCCCGTACCTACACGAATATAAATTCGAGTGAACCACAAGCTTAACATGCCAGTCCTATTTGCTTCACGATACTATACAAAACCTGAGGTGAGATCTATTAGGTATCCGCATGATTAACCATTAACCATTATACCAAGTCATCCTCCTTCTTGTTTTGTTCCATTTTTCTTGTTTAGTATTCCGGTATCCCTTGTGATCAATTCACAGTGTCTGGCCAGACGATGTTGGATGCCGTAATACCGAGAGGGCCCAAAGAAGTATCTCTCCATCGTTAGAGGAGCAAATTCCCAACTCGGATCGTTAAGTCCCTTGACACACTTTCAGGTGTGAGTGATCAAAGCCGTTATTGCCACGCCTGTTACGGGTGGTGTTGGGATAGTGTCAAAACCCACCCTCCGGTATGAAGTTACGAAATATTCTTATAGTCATGAAGGACACATGCATATTAACTTTAGATGATTTTACTTATAACATGGAAACGATGTGATCTCAAAGTAAATCATACAATTGGGTCGGTTCAGCACCCTTGTTGTGGCAACAATGTGCTCCCATGTGTTACCGGCATTTCCAATGCCCTATGAACAGGAAAACATGTCATCCATAACACACGGGTTAGTCCTAGAGGCAGACTAAGAACACTTAAGCATCACTACGGGCGAGAAGGACTCGTCGTAGTCAACCCCTTGGACTTGTCGAAAACCTTTTGCGACAAGTCGAGCTTTGTGGACGGTTAAGTTTCCGTCTCCGTCTATCTTTCGTTTAAAGATCCATTTGCATTCAATTGGTTTGACACCTTCAGGAGGGTCTACCAATCTCCAAACCTGGTTTTGGTGCATAGACTCTATTTCGGATTCCATGGCCTTTTGCCATTCGGTGGAGGTAGGGCTCGCCATTGCTTCATTATAGTTTGCAGGCTCATCGTCTTCCATTATGAATACTTCATTATGAAACAACTCTGGTTCAAGATGAAGTCTCGAGGACCCTGGAGGGGCAGTACTTGGCTTGATCGGAGTCACTGTATCTGGTATAGTGACTTGTGGCTCAGTCACGGGAACTGACTCCTGAACAATTTCCGGTTCTTTTCCCTGAGGGGCCAAAGATTCAATAATCTCATCAAGTTGTACTGTCCTCCCACTCACTTCTTTCGTGAGGAACTCTTTCTCGAGAAATACTCTGTGTCTCGCAACAAACACTTTGCCCTCTGTACGGTGGTAGAAGGAATATCCGGTTGTCTCTCTTGGATATCCAATAAAGTAGCATTTGTCTGCTTTGGGGTCAAGCTTGTTTGGTTGTAAGCATTTCACATACGCGTCACATCCCCAAATTTTAAGATACGACAAATCGGGCTTATTCCCGTGCCAAATTTCATATGGGGTCGTTTCCACAGACTTTGATGGGGCTTTGTTTAAAGTGTGGGCAGCAGTTTCTAAAGCGTATCCCCAGAATGATAATGGCAGTTCCGTTAGGGACATCATAGACCTTACCATGTCTAACAGGGTTCGGTTACGCCTCTCAGACACACCATTTCTTTGTGGTGTTCCTGGTGTTGTAAGTTTTGGAACAATTCCACGATCTCTAAGATGTGCGATAAACTGATCGCTCAGGTATTCACCTCGACGATCAGATCGTAGAAATTTTATCCTTTTGTTCTGATGATTTATACTTCGTTTTGAAACTCCTTAAACCTTTCAAAAGTTTCAGATTTCTGTTTCATTAAGTAGATATACCCATATCTGCTTAAGTCATCAGTGAAAGTTACGAAGTACAAATATCCATTGCGTGCAGTTGTACTCATTGGACCACATACATCAGTATGGATGATTTCCAATAGTTCAGTTGCCCGTTTTACAACTCCATTGAGCGGTGTTTTGATCATCTTTCCCATTAAACAAGCTTCGCATGTGTCAAATGAATCAATATTAAAAGACTTTAAAACTCCATCTTTATGAAGCTTCTCCATGCGTTTCTTTCCAACGTGACCAAGACGGCAATGCCACAACATAGTGGTATTTTCATCAGACAACTTTATGCGTTTTGTTTCTATGTTATAGACGTCGTTTCTACAGTCAAGATCAAGTATGAATAATCCACCAACCAGTGGTGCAAATCCATAAAACATTTCATTCATATAAATAGAAGAACCATTTTTCTCAGATTTAAATGAATATCCATCGCGTAACAAACATGATCCAGATATTATGTTCTTACACAACTCGGGAACAAAATAACATTTATTCAATTCCAATGTAAATCCTGATGGTAAACGTAGAGTGACGACACCAACGACTTTGGCGTCAAGAAGGACTCCGTTTCCGACGCGCATCGTCGTCTCTCCTTTTGACAGCTTCCTCATCTTCCTAAGCCCCTGCATCGTATTGCAAATATGAGCAACCGATCCGGTATCAAATACCCAAGAGTTGGAATTGATGCCAGTAAACAAGACGTCAATAACATTGATATCAATTATACCTTTGCTAGGCGGTCCAGCACGTGATTCTGCCAGAATCGATTTTATCCTCTGCTTCATGGTGTCTCTTATGCGCATGACAAGTTTGTAGAACGGCTGCGGGAATGATGCAAGGATAAGTTCAACAACAAATTCATCGGATATATCAACTCCGAGAGGCCTTAACTGTGAAACGTAGTCAGCCATGGTGACCACATGGTCTCTCATAGAGCCATTCATTTCCATCTTGCACTCATATAAAGCTCGAGTGAGCTGTTGGCGCTTAGCCTTGAGCCAGTTCATGTACCATTTGTTGAGAGTAGCAATCATTTCACAGATGGTTGAAAACTCAAAAGCAAATTTCAGACACTTGTCCATGTGTGACAACATCACTTGTCGCACAGCGTCATAGTCAGCTTTGAGAGAAGCATAAACAATTTTCTCTTCTTCAGAAGCATTCGCCCTTGGAGGAGTAGGGAGTTCCGCTCGAATCAAGTATTCTTTCTTAATCATGTGAAGGTTATCATCCAAGACACGTAGCCATTCCAGATAGTTATTACCATTCAAATCCAAAATCAAATCTCCAAGTAATGCATCACAATTAACGGGAGTGTCGGGGGCCATAGCTCTACAATGAAAATAAACAAGTTGATTTAGATATGGTTCAAAATTAATATGGCATCATTAACAATTTAATCAAATGCTCCCACTAAAACCAATATCTCTCTAAATTGATCTTAGGGTATTCAAGATCCGGATCAAAACACCAGCCACCGGTGTAACACTCAGCCATGGAGGTGATCAACCCGGTAGGTCTAACTAAACCAATCATAACCGACTTATGACTCTTGTATTAGTCTTTCGACACTTGTGCTCCGAGCTCAGGTCGGATAAGCTAGAACGTCAAGACAACCAAGCGCTATTGCTGTGGAGACAACTCAATCCACCCGCCTCTTTGTTACCTTTCCGTTGGCACTCGTGTTACACGACGTACCGTGGGTGGCGTTTATTACAGACGGTTGCATGGTTGGGAGAGCACGAACTTCTTGATATTTTAAGAGAGATCATCCTATTAAAATTACGACTAGTGCGCAATCAAAACAGGCAATGAAAAGAGTTAACATCACAGGCAGTTAAGTATGTGATATGGTATAGCCTTTTCTTTGGGAAGTTCCAAGCACCATGCTTTTCTTTCTTCATCTTCGTTTTACGAAGACATCACCTCCACGTACGGCACGTCGTCGAGCACATTTACGCGTGATCATCATCTTCATGTAGATACTACAACTATTGCTAGCATCTATTCTACTAAATAAAACTTTACATGAAGTTTGGCACGCAGGCCCAATAAAAGACAATCACATTGCTCCAGCCATCATGCCGTACCATGACATGCAAGTCATGCAAATATAAAATTTACAAAATATAATCATCTCATACAACAAGTTATGGCGAAGACTATACCACATCACATGTTCCTGCAAAAACAAGTTAGACGTGTTCTACTCGTTTCTTGCAAGATTTACGTGGCTACTAGGGTTTGCATGGCAAAACGTTTTGCTATCTACGTAACTACATGAGACACAATTTTCAAGTTGCTAGATTAACATGCGGGGAGTATCAACCATGAGGTTATTGTTTAATTCCATGACTCATATTGAACTATCGACAATACGTGTGATCCCCGTGCTAGATCATCAATCTAACAAGCCCCTTTTGTCACACAATTTCTTTACTCCAAAAGCAAGACCCAAAGCATCTTCGCGCGACCAGCATACTCAGGAGCAGCATAGAAGGACCCCAAGGGGCAAGATGTTTGTAACAAAATCAAGCAATACAAGAGAGATCAACTTGTATAATTTCGAGGGGAATCAACCAAAAAATTCAGTTTTAGATCTCTTATCAGAAAACCGCGCAAGAAGAATTTTATGCAATGTCGTTCATCACTTATGAACTCTAGATCAAACCTACATATTGTTGGGATACGGGGCAGAAAACACAAATTTTTCATACCTACGGTACCCGAACCCAAGATCTATGCTATGGCGATGTAAAGTAACGGAGGGAATCGGTGTTCATACCTTTGAAGACCGAAAGCGGGAAACGTTCTTGCGAACATGGCTGGCGTAGACTCGGAACTACGACCTCCCTGTCGTGTAGAAGACCACCACCGGCGAGGATGACTCCCGGTAAACCTCCAGCGACGAAGTAGCACCACAGGTGTAGTGCCTCGAAGAGATTATACACGTACGGTACAATCGATGTTCCTCCCGGGCCCCGAACCAGGCGAGCAGCGGAAGAAAGACGGCTAAGGATCCCGACTCCAGCAGAACGACGCCCTTCCATATGGTGGAGAACTCCAATCCAGGTGCAGACTCCAAACAAGGGGAGTCCACTTCCGGGAAGGAGAGGAGGAAGAAGGAGATATTGGTGTGTTGGAAAAAGGGGGGTCTACCCCTCCTTATATAGGCCAAGGGGGGGTGCCATCCTCCTCCCCTCCCCCACGTGGGACTAAACTCCCAAGGGGGGGGGAGTGCGTCGGCCAAGGGGGGTGGTGGGCCCCACCCTTGGCGCCAAGCCCAAGGGGGGAGACCCCCTCCTCCCTTAATGGGCCCCATGGGCCCATTTAGCCTTTTCCCATTTTTTAATTTATTTAATATGTTTTAAATATTTAATTCAGATAATTAAATAATAAAACATTATTAAAACAATTAAAATTTATTTTGAACTATTCAAAATGTCCGGAAACCATTCCGTCCTCCTCCGGAACTATTCCGGTGATTCCTCCTATTTCACCGGTTGATCCCGTAACTGTCCTATGCATCGATTGCCCTTAAGTGTAACACCCTAACGGTCCGGGAAACAGCAGACATGGTCGAGACTCTTCTCATTGACCAATGACTAGTCAGTTGGACCTGGTTACAATCCTTGACAGCCCCTGCGCTTCCATCGAATGAACTTCGATCGCTTTTGGAAACCGTTAACGATACGACGTAATCCCTTTGTGCTGTGGTACTTTGTTTGTTCGAGGTTTGATCGTCGGTATCCTACATACCGTGTTCACATCTCGTTCACAACAAACAACTTCTCTCGTCCATGATCATTGCATCTCTTGTGACCTAGTCACGTCCTTGCAAGGTGTTGATGCAATATCACCGAGTGGGCCCAGAGTACCTGTCCTGTCACAAGGACTGACAAATCCTGCTCTGATCTATTAACATACTCATCAACCATCTATTTCGGAATACCCAAAGTGCACCGTTATAGCCAGCATATTTCAGTCAGGCGGTGGGATACAAATCAAAGTCTCCTCATAGATGACAATTACGTATGATCATTACGGTCTAAGGACTAAGCCATATGTTACAAAGTCATAACAACGCTGAACTATGTGACTCGATCACATTGCAATACTTTAGGTGGGTGTATGTCCATCCCATCATTCCCCTTAACGATATGACCTCATTGTCAATGGACTTAAGTGTCGCCATGATCAGGAAAGCTTGATCAATCAATTGCCCAATGAGATAGTTTACCCGAGTTAAACTACGGACCATGTTTTATACTACACCTGTATTAGCATTTCCAAGTAATACAATTATAGCACAGTATAAAACGTATTATGAACAAAAACGGATATGTGACAAATATCTTTATTAATTTGTCTCTAGGGCACATATCCAACAGTCTCCCACTTGCACTAGAGTACAAATTACACTAGTTTACATCAGGTATGTATCTAACACCAATGGTCTCTCGGTGTTCTTCAAACTTGCCCCGTGGAAGAGGTTTAGTCATTGGGTCTGCCGCGTTCAGATCCGTATGTATCTTGTGAATCCTAGTGTGTCCATCCCTGACGTAGTCTCGCGTCACATGGAACTTTCGGAGGATGTGCTTGGCTATAGAGTGAGTTCTTGGCTCCTTCGTGTTAGCAATGGCACCTGTGTTGTCGCAGAAAATTCCCACGGGGTCAGTGCAGCTGGGAAAGACGCCAAGCTCGATCACGAACTTCTTCAGCCATAGCGCCTCGTTTGAAGCTTCGCAAGCATCAATATACTTCGACTCCATTGTAGATTGGGCGACGACTGAATGTTTGCCGCTACTCCAGCTAATTGCGCCACCGTTCAACATGAAAACATATCCCGTCTGGGATTTCGAGTCATCTAGATCTGAGCCGAGGCTTGCGTCAACGTAACCCTTTACGGTGAGCTCCTCATCAACTCCTCCATAAACGAGAAAGAGATCCTTGGTTCTTCTCAAGTACTTAAGGATGTTCTTTACTGCTGTCCAGTGAGCCATTCCCGGGTTACTCTGGTAGCGATTAGTCATACTAATGGTCAGCGCTAAATCCGGTCTGGTACATAACATAGCATACATGAGTGAACCTATGGCTGAGGCATAGGGCTTTGAGGACATCTCCTCTTCTCTTTTGTTGTGGTTGGGCATTGAGTCACGCTTAATTTGACACCTTTTATAACTGGCAAGAGGCCTCTCTTGGAGTTACCCATACTGAACCTTTTCAATATCTTGTCAATATAAGTGCTCTGACTCAAGGCCAACCGTCGATTAGGTCTATCTCTATAGATCTTAATCCCCAATATGTACGCAGCTTCACCCAGGTCCTTCATGGAAAATTGTCCATTCAGATATTCCTTCACTTCCTCTAAGAATTTCTTATCGTTCCCTATTAGTAATATGTCATCTACATATAGCACAAGGAATGCTACAGAGCTCCCACTCAGTTTCTTATAGACGCAGAACTCTTCGACGTTTTGGACAAATCCAAAAGCTTTAATGACCTCATCAAATCGAAGATTCCAGCTCCGAGATGCTTGCTTCAACCCATAGATGGACCGTTGAAGCTTGCACACCTTACCAGCGTTCCTTGGATCGACAAACCCCTCTGGTTGCATCATATACAACTCTTCCTCAATGTTGCCATTTAGGAATGCAGTTTTCACATCCATCTGCCATATCTCGTAATCATGATATGCAGCTATTGCTAGTAGGATCCGAATAGACTTTATCATCGTTACAGGAGAGAACGTCTCCTCGTAGTCAACTCCTTGAATTTTTCGGAACCCCTTCGCGACAAGTCGAGCTTTGTAGACAGATACGTTTCCGTCTGCGTCAGTCTTTTTCTTGAAAATCCATTTATTCTCGACGACCTTGCGGTCCTCGGGAATATCCACCAAAGTCCATACTTTGTTGGTGTACATGGAGTCTATTTCGGATTTCATGGCTTCAAGCCATTTCTCGGACTCGGGTCCCTCCATTGCTTCTTTGTAACTTGTAGGTTCATCCGACTCATCAGCCGAGATTGCATTCACAAGCTGTCCGTAAAACTCAGTAGGTTGACGGACTCTTGATGACCTACGGGGCATAAAAGGTTCCTCTTCATTCTCACCATGATCATCATCAATGTCATGATCGTTATGAATGTCGTTCTGGCCATTCTCTTCAGCTCCCACTGTGGAAGATGGTTCCAGAACAATTTCCGTAGCCGTTTCTTCCAATTGGAGTGATTGGTCAGTCACTTCATCGAGGTCTATTTTCCTCCCACTCAACTCTTTCGCGAGAAACTCCTTCTCAAGAAAGTGTCCTGTCTGGGTGATGTCTACACACGCTTCTATTCTTGTAGACTATGTTGGGCCTCCAAGCGCAGAGGTTTGTAGGACAGCAACAATTTCCCTCAAGTGGATGACCTAAGGTTTATCGAACTCAGGGAAGTAGAGGTGGAAGATGGTCTCTCTCAAACAACCCTGCAATTAAGATACAAGAAGTCTCTTGTGTCCCCAACACACCTAATACAACTAGGAGTTGTATAGGTGCACTAGTTCGGCGAAGACTTGGTAAAATATGGGTGATAGGTGTGATAAAACGAAGTAATATAAATCTGTAATAAAAAGTGCAGCAAAGAAACAAGTAACAAAAGTGAGTGCAAACGGTGTAACAATGATGGAAACAAGGCCTAGGCTTCATACTTTCACTAGTGGCAACTCCCAACAACATTAACATAGTCTAATCACATGATATTTCTCATAAAACATGCAATGGAGACGTACTCGGATGTCATTCCTTTGTGGTCAAGAGAGGACGAGAATTGTGTAGGGCTACAAAATCACACCTCAGAGTTCGTAGTTCTCATCTATGGATTTCCCAATATCACCGCGGCCATCCAAAGAGAGTACCACAATCACCACAACATATCTAGAGGATAGTCAAAGACAAGCACCAAGAGACTCTCAATCTTCAATCCACACACAAAAGAGGAAATCACTCATGAAAATATTCTTCTAACCCATGTCCAATAGACCGCTGTCACCATGGTCTCGGGGATTATACTAGATAGGATCAAGTGAGTACATCAAATCCAATACATAGAAGAAGGGGAAACATCATGGGATCACCCTAGATTAACATAGCCAATGATCACAACAAACATCACATCATGAGAGAGTGAGAAACCACATAGATCAAGATACAAGCCTTAGCCCCGAGGGGAACTACTCACACATGGACATGGTGAGAGAGAGGGAGTTGTTGATGGAGAGGTGCAGCCCGGAGGAGATGAAGGAGACGGCGTCCACGGCGGCGGCGGCGCCCACGGCCACGGCGACGGCGGTGGCCACGGCACTTGGGGGCAGCGGCCCTTGGCCCCTTCTTCCTTGGAGATGGTGCTGCTGTGGAGATTCATCTCCCCCTCAAGACGGCTGCCAAGGGGAGGAATTTTCGTGGTGCCCTTTGACCTAGGTTTCCTTTTATATAGACTCTCGGATTCCCGTCATCCAGATTACGTCTTCTGTATTTTGGGGTTTCTGGAAGCATCCGAACTCCGATTGGGCCGAATTTTATGTCTAAATTCATCGGGAAAAAAATTCCCTACAACTTTGTAGTTTTAAGTTTTTCCGTTTGAGGCTGTCTTCTAGCGTTTCCGAGGCGATCTTTAAAACCTGTCTGGTGGGGACAGATTTCGGGAAAGTTAGAGTCCAACTCCTACAAGGCTCCTTTTTGTGATTTTTCCTTTATCCAAGTAATTCCTACACATAAAGTACAAAAACAAGAACTTGTGCACTCTTGCAACCATTAATTGATTAGTTCCAAAATATGTTATAAAAAGATATGAAAGTGTATAAAAAACATAGCAATATCACACAAAACATGCATGGAGCAAGCAGAAATTATAGATACGTTTGGGACGTATCACTTGGCAACAAACGTTTTGCTGTCAGACTTGTTGTAGAAGGTGTATCCACAAGTTTCCTTGGGATACCCCACAAAGATGCACTTATCCGCCTTGGATTCAAGTTTGTCAGGCTGTAGTTTCCTAACATAAGCCTCACAACCCCAAATCTTCAGGTGAGACAACTTAGGTTTCGTGCCATGCCATTCTTCAAATGGTGTTTGTCTTTACAGATTTGGATGGTGCCCTATTAAGAATATGAGCGGCAGTTTCTAATGCATACCCCCAGAATGACATAGGGAAATCAGTATGAGACATCATCGATCGTACGCTATCCAATAAGGTTCGATTACGTCGCTCAGCCACACCGTTTCTCTGAGGTGTGCGTGCCGGCGTAAGCTGTGGTACTATGCCACAAGACTTCAGATGATTGCCCAACTCGTGACTCAAATACTCGCCACCTCGATCCGATCGAAGTTGCTTGATTTTCTTTCCGAGTTGATTTTCGACCTCATTCTGAAATTCCTTGAACTTTTCAAAGGTTTCAGACTTGTGCTTCATCAAGTAAATATACCCATATCTACTCAAGTCATCAGTAAAGGTCACGAAGTAACGAAGACCATTGCGAGTGGGGACGTTCATGGGTCCACATACATCCGTGTGTATGATCCTCAATAAGTCATCCGCACGCTCCATTATCCCATTGAATGGAGTCCTTGTCATTTTGCCCATGAGGCATGGTTCACATGTATCAAGGGATCCAAAATCCAATGACTCAAGAAGTCCATCCTTATGGAGCTTCTCCATGCGCTTTATACCAATATGACCAAGTCGGCAATGCCACATCTTCATGTGATCTTCATCATTCTTCAATCTTTTGGCCTCAATATTGTTAATGTAACACACGTCACCATCGAGATCAAGTACGAATAAACCATGCAACTCCGGTGTGTGAACATAAAACATTTCATCCTTATAAATCGAACAACCAATTGTATCAGACTGAAAAGAATAGCGGTCTCGCTTCAAGCAAGAGCCACTAACGATGTTCACACTCAACGCGGGTACATAGTAGCAATTATTCAGAACTAAAACCAATCCCGAAGGGAGACTAAGATGCTTCGTGCCGACCGCCAAGACTTCAATTTGACAGTCATTCCGCACGCGCATCGTCACTTCATCCTTGAGCGAGCGTCTCCTATTCCTTAGTCCCTGAATGGAATTAGAAATGTGAGCGACAGATCCTGTATCAAGTATCCAGGATGTGTTCCCGGCGCTTGTCAAGAGAAGATCAACAATATGTATATCAAATATACCTTTGTCTCTCTTGGCGACCTTGCCAGCCTTCTTGTCCTTTAGGTACTTGGGGCAGTTGCGTTTCCAGTGACCTTCACCCTTGCAGTAGAAGCACTCCACTCCGGGTTTAGGCTTGGGTGCCTTGGGAGGAGCGGCAACTGACTTGCCATCCCTCTTGGGGCCACCTCTCTTGGCCTTCTCCCGCCTGCTTGACTTCTTGAAGTCAGTGGTCTTGTTGACCATGAAGACGGCGTGCTCCTTCTTGATCTCAACCTCGGCGCTCTTCAGCATGGCGAACAACTCAGAAGGGGTTTTGGTCATCCCCTGCATGTTGTAGTTCAGCACAAAGCCTTTGTAGATAGGGGGAAGCGACTGCAACACCCTATCAACAGCAAGTTCATCTGGAATCTGGAATTCCAGAGCATTCAAGCGCTGAACGTAGCCAGAAATTTTGACTACGTGCTCACTCACGCTGCCGTGCTCGTCCATCTTTGCTGAGAAGAAGGCTTCAAAAGCCTCGTACCGTTCAACCCTGGCTTGAGGTGCGAAGACCGCCTTGAGGTCGGTGATAATCTCATATGCACCCATCCTCTCAAAGCGTTTCTGCAGCTCAGCCTCCATGGAGTAGAGCATGCCACTCTGGACAAGGTTGTAATCATCAGTCCTGGAGAGATAGACATTCTTCTCGTCCTGACTGGCATCATCTGCTGGTGCGTCACCTAACGCATCCTCTAGTACGTATGCCATCTTGAGGGGAACGAGGAGAATCCTCAGGGTGCGGAACCAGTTGGTGAAGTTTGTCCCATCTGTTTTTAGCTTATCTTTCTCTAGGAATGACCCTAAGTTGAACGAGGGGCGAGGTGCTGCCATCTACAACATTGATTCACAAGGATACATATTTAGACTTTGATTCATAATGTGGAGTTTCAATTTAATCTCAAAATTCTAGAAAGCTCCCACTTAGATAAACACCTCTCAATTTAACTAAGTGATTACACAATCCCAGCCCCCATACATCCCCCGATCATCACGGCCATCAGTATGCGAACCAGGTAGGCCTCTAAGCCAATCACATCAGGCATGTGACTCGTGCTCGACCTTTCGGTCTCCTGTGTTCCAGGCCCGCATCTACATACGTCAAGCCTGCCAATCGAACCTTGATGTTAGCTGTTCAGCAAGGCCATATCTGCATATGCCAGGCTTGCCGAACCCAACCTCATGCGAACTCCGTTGAATATGTAGGACAACTTCGGTATGTACGGAGCATCAAGCCATATGGGAGAACCTTCCAGGCGGTGCCCACCAAGGGAGAACACAATGTTGGTATTGTGAGAGATGGTCCTGTTTCGTGCTACCGTCGATATATCTAGCATACTAGCATAAAACAGAAAGTAAAACTGTAAATCATACAACCTATGATCCCCCTTCATGCAAAGCAAAGTTAAACGCATTTCTACTTTAGCTTGTGCAAGTTTTACGTGGCTGCTAGGGGTTTCGAGAGAGAGAACCGTTTCTATCCTGCGAAAAACATGCCACAACACCGTCTCCCATCCGTCTCTATTACACACCTGTCGGGGACCTCCGTTGCAAACATCTTCGCATCGCTAATGCAGAGAGACAGACACCCCCAGCCACTTTATATGGTACAAGCCATATGTCAAGCGTGGAACCAGTCTCGCGTAAACGCGTAAGGTCGGTCGGGGCCGCTTCATCAAACATTGCCACAACGCTAAATGAGTACACGTGGGAGGGTAATGAATGAAGATTCGATGCCCACATCCTAGATGTGTTCTACCCGTACAATACATCTACGCATAGCTAGCTCTGATACCACTGTTGGGATACGGGGCAGAAAACACAAAATTTTCATACCTACGGTACCCGAACCCAAGATCTATGCTATGGCGATGTAAAGTAACGGAGGGAATTGGTGTTCATACCTTTGAAGACCGAAAGAGGGAAACGTTCTTGCGAACGTGGATGGCGTAGACTCGGAACTACGACCTCCCTGTCGTGTAGAAGACCACGACCGGCGAGGATGACTCCCGGTAAACCTCCAGCGACGAAGTAGCACCACAGGTGTAGTGCCTCGAAGAGATTATACACGTACGGTACAATCGATGTTCCTCCCAGGCCCCGAACCAGGCGAGCAGCAGAAGAAAGACGGCTACGGATCCCGACTCCAGCAGAACGACGGCCTGCCTTATGATGGAGAACTCCAATCCAGGTGCAGACTCCAAAGAAGGGAAGTCCACTTCCGGGAAGGAGAAGGAGGAAGAAGGAGATATTGGTGTGTTGAAAAAAGGGGGGTCTACCCCGAGTGCGAATTTCTGGAGGCCGAGTTACACGTAGCCCTTTATTTTGAAAAAATTGTAAAACATATTTAAAAGTTCTGAAAAAATTCGAAAAAAAATCTATGGAAACTTATATGTATTCCGTATGAACATGTCAAATTTGGCTTGAAAACATTGTAATATAAAGTCTCCACAAAAAAACAAAATTTCAGCCCAAAACCAACAACAAAAAGGCCCATTTAAAATCAAATATTTGTCTTTTTTCATACGCCACATGTGAAAGTATAATCGTATGAAAATTTGCACATATGTCATATACATGTGTATATATATTCATAAAAAAATTCAATGCTTTTTGAATAATATAAAATACATTTTATGACTTGTTTAAACTAAAGAGCTACATGTAGCTCGGTCTACGTTAGCATTATCCGGGTCTACCCCTCCTTATATAAGCCAAGGGGGGGTGCCATCCTCCTCCCCTCCCCCATGTGTGACTAAACTCCCAAGGGGGGGAGTGCGCCGGCCAAAGGGGGGGTGGGCCCCACCCTTGGCGCCAAGCCCAAGGGGGGAGACCCCCTCCTCCCTTAATGGGCCCATGGGGCCCATTTAGCCTTTTTCCCATTTTTTAATTTATTTAATATGTTTTAAATATTTAATTCAGATAATTAAATAATAAAACATTATTAAAACAATTAAACTTTATTTTGAACTATTCAAAATGTCCGGAAACCATTCCGTCCTCCTCCGGAACTATTCCGGTGATTCCTCCTATTTCACCGATTGATCCCGTAACTGTCCTATGCATCGATTGCCCTTAAGTGTAACACCCTAACGGTCCGGGAAACAACAGATTAGGTCGAGACTCTTCTCATTGACCAATGACTAGTCAGTTGGACCTGGTTATAATCCTTGACAGCCCCTGCGCTTCCATCGAATGAACTTCGATCGCTTTTGGAATCCGTTAACGATACGACGTAATCTCTTTGTGCTGCGGTACTTTGTTTGTCCGAGGTTTGATCGTCGGTATCCTACATACCGTGTTCACATCTCGTTCACAACAAACAACTTCTCTCGTCCATGATCATTGCATCTCTTGTGACCTAATCACGTCCTTGCAAGGTGTTGATGCAATATCACCGAGTGGGCCCAGAGTACCTGTCCTGTCACAAGGACTGACAAATCCTGCTCTGATCTATTAACATACTCCATCAACCATCTATTTCGGAATACCCAAAGTGCACCGTTATATCCAGCATATTTCAGTCAGGCGGTGGGTTACAAATCAAAGTCTCCTCATAGATGACAATTACGTATGATCATTACGGTCTAAGGACTAAGCCATATGTTACAAAGTCATAGCAACGCTGAACTATGTAACTCGATCACATTGCAATATTTTAGGTGGGTGTACGTCCATCACATCATTCCCCTTAACTATATGACCTCATTGTCAATGGACTTAAGTGTCGCCATGATCAGGAAAGCTTGATCAATCAATTGCCCAATGAGATAGTTTACCCGAGTTAAACTACAGCCCATGTTTTATACTACACCTGTATTAGTATTTCCAAGTAATACAGTTATAGCACAGTATAAAACGTATTATGAACAAAAACGGATATGTGACAAATATCTTTATTAATTTGTCTCTAGGGCACATATCCAAGACATCTAGCACTAGACTAGCTCATGATACCGCCGTTGGGATTTGGAGTAGAAAACAAAAAAAATCGGCACTACAAAAACCAAACCCAAGAACGAATCTAGGAAGATGTAGACAAGGATATCGATCTTAGTACCTTTGCAACCGTTCAACAGATGCACTCTCGCAGCGGAAGATGTTGATGGATAGTTGGAGGAGCGTGAAGATGAACAATCCCACGATCCGATCTAATCACCGTGATGTCCCTCGAACAAAGATCGAAAGCACGATCTCTCTACGGTTGATCCACACGTACAGTGTAGATGATCCGGCAGGGCTCCGCCGTCCAGAGCTCGGCGCCACCGGAGTAGAGAGGAGGGAGGAGCATCCCTTCGGGGTTATGGTGGAGATTGGATCTAATGAGAGGGAGAGAGAGGGGGCAGCCCTTCGGCGGAGAACAAATCCAATTGTGTGTGGAAGGGGTGCCCCCACCTCCTCTATTTATAGGGGGAGGGGAGGGAAGCCACCTTGGAGGAGGGGCAGCCCTAGGGGCTACGCCCTAGGGTTTCCCCTCCCCTAGGGCTGCGCCAAGGAGGGGGGAAGCTTCCTGGAAGCTCCCCCCAAGGTGTCTCCCCTCTTGGGCCACCTTTGGCCCATGTGCTCCCTCCCCACTTGGGACTTCCAAGTGAGAGGGAGCCCATTGATGTTTTATTCATTAATTTAATTTCAAAACCTTTTTGAAATATATAATAAATGAATATCACAAATATCTAGACCAACTCGGAACTTTTCCGGCCCTCCGGTTTTACCCGGTTTTCTTAAAACTCTTCCCGGTACTTTACCGGGTCCCCGAAACAATTCGCGGTGTGATAAATACATGCTCCTATCACTCTAGTACTCTACAGATCATCTACCTTTAAGTGTGTGACCCCATAGGTTCTGTAGGATACGGACATGAACCGGAAACTTATTTTTCCGCGGAACAATAACCGATAGCGGAGCCATGGACACCCATAACGTTTCCCGTACCTACACGAATATAAATTCGAGTGAACCACAAGCTTAACATGCCAGTCCTATTTTCTTCACGATACTATACAAAACCTGAGGTGAGATCTATTAGGTATCCGCATGATTAACCATTAACCATTATACCAAGTCATCCTCCTTCTTGTTTTGTTCCATTTTTCTCGTTTAGTATTCCGGTATCCCTTGTGATCAATTCACATTGTCTGGCCAGACGATGTTGGATGTCGTAATACCGAGAGGGCCCAAATAAGTATCTCTCCATCGTTACAGGAGCAAATTCCCAACTCGAATCGTTAAGTCCCTTGACACACTTTCAGGTGTGAGTGATCAAAGCCGTTATTGCCACGCCTGTTACGGGTGGTGTTGGGACAGTGTCACAACCCACCCTCCGGTATGAAGTTACGAAACATTCTTATGGTCATGAAGGACACATGCATATTAACTTTAGATGATTTTACTTACAACATGGAAACGATGTGATCTCAAAGTAAATCATACAATTGGGTCGGTTCAGCACCCTTGTTCTGGCAACAATGTGCTCCCATGTGTTACCGGCATTTCCAATGCCCTATGAACAGGAAAACATGTCATCCATAACACACGGGTTAGTCCTAGAGGCAGACTAAGAACACTTTGTGTTTATACTCCACACCTGCATATGGGTTTTCCTCCGAAGGCAGTTAACATGCTACTTGGCAAAACTCCGCATTGGCCATTGCAGTTATAGCATAGACATATAAACATTAATAATGAACCTGGAATTATAATAATACAATTTATTATTGCCTGTAGGGCATAATTCCAACAAACGCGCCCAAGAGTAACAAGATCCACAAGGGATTAATGGGGGGAATCAAATATCCTTTGGTGGAAGTGTAGATCGGGGCCTCCTCTTCCAAACCGTAGAGAATCAACAAGTTTTGATTGCTAGGGAGGGAGATCGGGCAAGAATGAAGCTTGGGCGTCAATGGAAGAGAGTGCAATAAGTGAGGTAAGTCAACTTGGGGAAGAAGAAGAAGACCCCCCCCTTTATAGGTGGGCATAGAAACAACCGTTGGCAGCCCACCAACCACGGTATTACCGCTCTGCGAGTGGTACTACCGAGGCCCAGTGTTGTGCCCCACTACTGTGAGTCCAGTGGACTTACGGTAGTGAGTGCGGTACTAGACCACGGTACTACCACACCAGGAGCGGTATTACCGAGGCCAAGTGATGTGCCCCACTACCGTGAGTCTAGTGGACTTATGGTAGTGAGTGCGGTACTAGACCGCGGTACTACCATGGTACGGTACTAGTAAGCAACCTCTAGGTTGTAAACGACGCCATTGTTTTCTTGCCACCTACTTGTATCTCTTGGAGTCCTGCTGGATCGATAAACCTTGGTTTCTTCACCAAGGGAAATTTTCCACTATCTACATATCAATGTTCCACTTGGGGTAACCAACGAGAGGGGCGATAAGCCATCAGTCGTCACCGAAGTTGTCCGCATTGCGACCCCGGGGGAATTTAGGCCTTGACGGTACCCGTCAACAAAAATGATTTCAGACGATGTTTTCCCTTCCGTCATGTGGAATTTCGTCAAAACTAATCACAAAATTTGTAGTGGTGAGTAGGATTTCACCTACATCATGAGGGGCATGGTTTCTCTTACTTTACATTCATACTTTTTCTCTGATTTTGATTCACTGGCACGTGGGGCCTATCAGATGCAGGGCCTTCTTGTCAATGACCTTAAGTTAGGTTGGGTTAAGTCAGAGAATCTCCACCGATCATGAGGGCCCTAATCTGGGAAAATCCCTCATGAGTTCTCCTCTTTGGTACTTTCGACCCCTTGATCTACCCTACCGGGATATATGCCGATTTTCTACATCGTCAAGCGATCCTTCATTGTGCGGTGCAGAAGGCGCAATCTGAGGATCCGATTCAAGCTGGACGATACGAGTGCCTCTTCGGCACCATTGCACCATGTGCTCCCCCACCTTCACCGATCTTTCACCCTGCCTCCCATCATGCTCCTTAATGGCGGTGGCTCAGGAAGGAGGGTCATGTAAGCATCGAGGATAAGAGCGCCCTAGACGAATACCGTATCAATGTCCACAAACACGTCCGAACGCATCAAATAACGAATATTATGTCTATTTTAATGGTCCATGTTGAAAATGCCATAAGCACCTCATACCGAGATAGCTAGCTTGGTAAGCTACCAATAGAAAATTGCAATCAACGAGGGTGTGTTTGGTAGCGTGCACTGTTTTTAGGCCTCCCGCTTGTGTAGTTTGATTGGGCATGGCCGAGTACAAATATGGCAAAAATCACGTTGTGCGGTTGTTTGGTGTCTTGCATGAGGCTTGCCTGCATCTAGTAAATGATTTATGTCCATCGTTTGGTAGTCCGCATTGGTTGGAATGATGTAGTACACCATGTTTGGTTGCATGCATGTGCTTTGAAGTGGCATGATTAAAAGCTAATGTCTTGACGTGATGTGCTTATGGTTGTCTAGTTGTTTGCACTTCGACGAGTTGCTTGCTTAGCGTCATCATCACCGGTGACACTCCAACGAGTTGGTTGCTCGGTGCCACCACTAGCTTGTAAGTTGATGATGTGCTCATGACCATCTAGTTATAGCAGTACTTAAATGGGTCTTTGGTCACCCGTGTCACTCCATCGAGCTGCTTGCTCGACACCACCTCGTTTGGAGTACTGCTTCGGTCAACAACGCCAAGGATCGTGTTGGCATTCTTCTTGATCTTCTACACCTTGCCAGGAATGTCGAGTGACTCCCCAAAGATAGAGATGATGTCCACTGTTAATCGTTGTGCTCATGGTCGTTAATGGTGTGATCAAGGTTGTTTAGTTTTATCGATATCCAAACGGGTCCATAGTCACTCGTTGCACCCTGGCGAGCTGCTTGCTCAGCGCCGCCACCATCGCTTTTAAAGTTTGGATTAGCAGCTAGCTGAAGGATATTGTAAAGTATCATTAAAACAAATCACACATATGAATATGTATAGTTCAATAAAAGGCGTAGATCTACTCATCTACGATCGTCGAAATAGAAAACATGCAAGACAACAGTGGCGTGAAACAACAAGATGAAGCTAGTGGTAGAATGAAATTTCAAATGATCGACCGTGTGAAACGATTCATTTAAAATAGCTCTAAATATAAACATGAAATTGAACATTTACGGTCAATGAAACTACAAACTGATCATCTGAATGAAACCACGACGTCAATATGCATTTTTTTTTCTCGTATAGAACTCAACTCGAATCGAAACTTGGTTGTGTACATTACAAGGTATTAGATAAAAAAAATGAAGGAAGTAAGTTAGATTCAACGCGGCTAGCTACAAAACGGATCAAATTTGTATGTATGCAGATTAGATTACCAAACCCACCATGATGAGCGATAAGCATCACATGCGTGTCTCTCTCTACGTAAACGCAAGTCAAAGCTTGAAGCAATCTCACTCACCGTTCTTTGAGAGACAAACAAAGAAAAAACAACTTTCCATGTGATGGCGTGACATGTCGCAATGTGTACTGTGTACTGAACCTCCGTTGACTCAGACCACAGTATACCACGCGAAAAAACACTCCATTTGCGTTCTCCTTCTTTTCTTGAACATGTCTATTTCCGTACTTTCACCTGATCTTTGCTTAGCATGCTAGGAGTACTAGCTAGTTTTTTACATCGATGAGCATCAACAACAACAAAAAAAACTGTACAAAACCAAGCCCCAGATCGATCGATCGATCGATCGAGCGACAGAGCTTAGCGTAATCACACACTTCCAAGGACACTTCCAAAAGAAACAACAGTAGGACTGTAGGAGTACCATTGGAGTGATGGTAGTAAAGAGGTCAGGAGTCTCAGGCAGATAAGTAGGACTACGGGTGGTACTTTAGCAGCTAATAATCGTATCCAACTTGACGGTGCTCACTGTTCAATCACAGTCACACTCACAGTCACAGCTGAGCTGAGGCTAAAACCGTAAAAGTAGCATTGCCAGGACCAGCTCGGCTCACTCTCTTGTCCTCATCTAGCCGCGCTTCATATCGCAGAGCATCTCTCTGACTCTGCCCCTTCTTGAATCCGCCACCCACGACCACGAGCGCACAGGGAGATGGCGAGCAAGGCGGTCACCATCGGCGATCTGATCCACCGCGTCGCCTCCTCCTGCCTCTCCAACCGCTTCCCCGGCAACTACACCCTCGACGCCTCCGACGACGACGACGAAGACGACGACCCCTTCGCCGACTTCGGGGACGCCGCCGACGCCGACGAATGCCGGCGCGAGCCTCCGGGCCACGCGGACGAGGGCGACGAGGAGGCCAGGAAGCTCAGGATCTGGGAGGAGGAGGAAGATGAGAAGAAGCGGACCGAGAATGCCAAGGAGGCCGAGGAGGCCAAGAAGGTGGAGGGCGCCGAGCGGGCCGGCGACGCCGAGTCCCTCATGGCGGAGGTGTTCGACGCCGTGTCCGGGGTGCGCCGCGCGTACGCGGCGCTGCAGGGCGCGCACTGCCCCTGGGACCCCGACCGGATGCGCGCCGCCGACGCGGGCGTCGTCGCCGAGCTCCGCCACCTCGCGCGCCTCCGCGACCGCTTCCGCCGCTCCGCGGCCTCCCCGGGCGGCCGCATCCCGCGCGCCAGCCCCTCCGCGCCGCCGCTCCGCGAGGCCGTCGCGCCCTAC
Organism: Bromus sterilis; assembly: GCA_950022295.1. Taxonomy (NCBI): domain Eukaryota; kingdom Viridiplantae; phylum Streptophyta; class Magnoliopsida; order Poales; family Poaceae; genus Bromus; species Bromus sterilis. The sequence goes on from OX465595.1 coordinate 439,648,645, forward strand.
GAGGCCGCGCTCGACGACCTCCGCCGCCAGCTCCAGGGCAAGCAGGCCGAGGTGGACGGCCTCAAGGAGAAGCTCGCCGCCGCAACCGCCCGCCGCAACGCGCGCCTCCACCCCTCCAAGAAGCACCACCACGCCATCACAGCCGCTCCGGAGGTCGGCGCGCCGTCGGCGGAGCTGTTCGTCGCCTGCGCGGAGCAGGCCCGGGCGGCGACGCGGGCTTTCGCGGCGCACCTCCTCCACCTCCTCCGCGCGGCGGGGCTGGACCCGGCGGCGGCCGCCCGGTCGATCACCAGGATCCCGGTGTCGTCCCCGCAGCTCGCGAAACACGCGCTGGAGGCGCACGCGACCTCCGTGCTCCTCGGCGGTTTCGAGCACGAGTCCTTCTACCTGGACGGGTCGCTCTCCTCCCTGCTCGACCCGGCGGCCTTCCGGCGGGAGCGGTACGCGCAGTACCGGGACATGCGCGGCATGGACCCCGGCGAGCTCCTGGGGGTGCTCCCGACCTGCGCCTTCGGGCGGTACGCCGCCAGCAAGTTCGCGTCCCTGCTGCCGCCGCGCGTGGAGGAGGCCGTCCTGGGCGGCCACCGGAAAGACGCCGACAACGGCGCGCACCCGCGGACGCCGTTCTACGGGGAGTTCCTGCGGGCGGCCAAGGCGGTGTGGCTGCTGCACCTGCTGGCGTTCGCGCTGGAGCCGCCGCCCAGCCACTTCGAGGCCGGGCGCGGCGCCGAGTTCCACCCGGAGTACATGGAGAGCGTGGCCGGGCCGGCGCCTCGGGGCGCCGGCATGGTGGTCGGGTTCGCGGTGGCGCCGGGGTTCAAGCTGTGCAACGGCGGCGTGGTGCGCGCCCGTGTCTACCTCGTGCCCCGCGGCAGCCGACAGTGACACCCACTGTGACCGACGGCAGGGGAGGGATCACGGATGCGATCAGCCTGAGCCACGGGACACCACACCACCTGCTAGCTGGAGCAGCTCATTGGTAGATGAACTGGAGTAGCTCCCTGCATTAATTAGATGAGATCTCTCTTTCTCTACATCGTCCTAGCTAAGCTAAGCTAGTTGCTTCTCCTCTCAAGAAACCTCATGTCTAAGAGGCTGTAAAACAAGTTATCCAACTAACAGTACAATTTGCTGGCTCATGGTGTACTGATCAGTACGTACTACACTTGATACTTTGAGGTGGAGTGGCCGTGTAGCATTCGGGACATTCAGTTGGCTCATCATTTGTGTTCATTGATGGAGCACTGTGCAGTCTGTTATGCTTACAATGCACTGAACTGCTTGGGCAGGAGTGAGGGGAGACATGCAAGATTCTAAGACGTGGCCAAGAATCACCTACCATCAATCATCTCTGGAAAAAAAATTAGTACTGTAGTTTGGAAACTATTCTCGAGGTGTCTTGTTCGATGTATGTTCTTGAAATGCATGGCATGAATGATGGCGATTCCTTTTTCCAAAAATGAACGATGCTGATACGTCTCTTCAGGTGGAGACATTGCAGGTTTTGTTCCAGCATCCTCTTTGGCTTTGAGGACACATCTCGAGAAACTGCAGGGAAAGGAAAAGGGAGGAGGAAAGCAAGAAGCTTGCACTGTCTGAAGCTTTTGGTCTCAGGAATCGCACTCTGAAAACAACTCACAGCTGGATCTGTTTCTCCCAGAGTCACCCTAAAAACAACTCACTGTGACAGAAAGCAGAGCAACGGAGCAACCACCAGATTGCTGGACATAATGAGGATGTTTTTCTTTCTTTTTTGGGCCATTTGAATTGGTTGACAAGCAAAGACACTGATCATAATTATGAAATGAATGAATAGCCTATGGTGCTGGAAGAAAAAAGATACAAAAGTGTAACATTGCTCTCTGCATCATAGAACGCGAGCAACCAAACAGAGGTCGGCGATTTCCCCGGTTCGACAGATCCGGTCCTGGTTTACGACCCCGTGTGCATTCCAAACACCTGCCAGGATGGAAGATGCGCTTATTTAATTATTTCAACATGAACAAGGCTGCAAAAATCCACTCCCTATTCCACCTGTTTACTACCCTACACCTAGTAATTTAGTTTAAGAGCCATTCACAGAGGTCGTTTAGTTGTTCAAACGCTAGATGGAGAGTACTTACGGCTTGATGTTTACTTTAGCTCGCAGGCTAACTATTCTGTTGTATTTGTCACCCAATCCTGTGGTCTTCACCAGATTCACATGCCATAAGCGCCAACTGACAAAACTTCTGATTCTGTTTACAAACAAAACTACCGATACATTGGGTCTGTGCCTACCTGTTCAGACATGAAAAACAAATGTGAGAAACAATTTTTTTTGTAAGAACCAAAAATATGTGAGAAGCCAGAATGGAAAATTGCCCATGAATCTTGAAGGATCTGAAATATATGAACATAGTATGGGAGAAAAAGTCAATTTGCTATACGATGCCTTACTGACATATCATGGAGCAATGATAAAATTTCCTTACCGCAGGACCTTAAATATACTTGATTTACTTCACATGGGGGAGCAGCAATGATAACGAATGATTGTTCTATCCTATAACCTAAGGCCCACATGTGAGGTCACATACTCCAGATACACCATTTATTTTGTGTACGAAAAATATGCGAGTCTAACTCCCTATATGATTCCTTTTAGGGCAGAACCAGGGGAAAGAGGGACTCCCCACTTGTACTAGTAAGTCCCTAAATGATTTGGATGCATTACTGCCTGACTCAAGTACTCTTTTACTTTATGACCAGTTGATGGAAGTTGAGTAGCAGATGATGATTCTTGGAAACTGTTGGTTAAATACTATTGCCCAGTGCTCACTGCTCAGTCATAGCATTGCTCAGCGAAGTAAACGAAAACAGAATTCAGAAATCAAAAGTGTTCAGGTATCAAGAGATAACTCTCATTACCATTAAGTATTGAGTGCCTCAATTTGATCAAAATCTAGATCTACAAAGCTCTCCTTGCCAAAAAGTGACATCTGGATAGTGACCTGTGGGAGGTAACACTTCTTAGATAATCAGATAATACAAGAAAAAAAGGTAATGGAGAACAAGAAGACAATTAGTTCACTGCAAAGCTGCCATCAGCCTAACCTTCTTATTTTTGCGATTTAATTCCAGAAGAGAGCCAGTGAAGCCTGCAAAAGGCCCAGAGAGAACATGAACACTGGCACCGAGTGTATAAGTGTTGTTGCTGGAGGCACCTTTTGAAGTTGATTTTTTCTTGACCTGTTTCTTGATCTTATTAATTAACAAAAGTTCAGAGTCTTCAACAGGTTTACTAAAAGATCCCACATTATCCCAGTTTTCCAGATCTTCAAATTCTTTGTCAACTTTCTCTTGCTCCTCCTTTTCCTTTTTGATAATTGATTCGACTTCTTCGACTGGAATAGGTTTAGGCTTCTTAATCTGCCTTTTACTGCACGGTGAAAGTATTATTATGATGGCAGCCACAGGAAGGGCAGAACTGATCACACAACATATATGATATACATTCAGCTGCTGTATATATCACACTTCTACTGTTACTTACTCATACACTGCTACGATTAAAGCAAACAAGTTATTGCTTCCAAATTTTTGTTCATGTGAAGTGCACATAGCACCATTGTGCTCCAAAAAGAAGTCCAGATCATCAAACTGGTACGCTAAGTGTTCTTGAGAATCTGGGCACCAAGTATGCGTGCTGGTCACTTTGTGGGTTAAAGGATGATTCTGAAACTACGGCCAGCATACGATTGTACAATATACAACACTCATTGCAAAGAATTGAAAAATCCAGTGTGGCAGGCTATCTAACATCAGCAGCTGTATAAGCAAGAGCATGGATAATTCAAACACGAATATCGAAGCAAAGAACAAAAAGAGTTTCAGACAGAGGTTTGAGTTGAGAAGTACCCACATAGAACCTCTGGTAGCTCCAATAAAACCATAACAACCTTCGGTGTCTCTGATGAAATCATGAAGCTCCTTGTTCAAGGTGCAATACAGAAATACCAACCCAGGATGCAAAGGTTTTGACTTGGTACTGATCAAACCACTTTTCAGTCTCTTCTTCACTTGGATTGCTGGATTGTAAATCTGCAGATATATTCTCTGTGAGAAAGACAGCTCAAGAGAACATGTCATGCAAATAAGAGGGGGCCATGTTGGTTGGGTTCACCTCACATCTCACTAACCCAAATTTTACCATGACGATTGATTGTATGATTAAAGGAATAAGAACTGCAATTTTTTTAGTTACTGGAACTGAAACACGACGGCAAGCGTCACCATGAGAATTCACAACCAACAGCCAAATGCATCATCACAGGTTTTGTTACCAACAATTTCACTCTAGATATGAAATTTAAGTGGCGACGAGAGTTTTGCACGGCGGCATTGCTCATAACACAATACAGATATCCTATGGCTTCAGGTGTTCGGCGAAATGCTCGTGAGGGAGTCCAACGATCTAAGGGAACGATCCACAATCCATTACTCCATCCCATTATTACCTTGAAGGAGACCTCGGGGAAGCGGCGGGAGACGGCCTTGGTGACGAGGTGGACGTAGTCGGTGCCGGGCGCCATGGAGAGGCGCAGGAGCCACCACTGCGGGCCGAGCTCGGCGAGGAAGTCGAGGTTGAGCTCCTCCCGCCACGTCCGCTTCGGCGGCTTCTTCCGCCGCCGCGCCGGCTCGTGGATGAGCCGCTCCTCCACCTCCTCCTTCCAGTCCCGCGCCTTGAGCTCCCTCGCCTCCCTCCGCATCTCCCGCCTCTCCCGCGCCGTCAGCTCACCGTCCCCGCCACCGCCTTCCGCCATGGACGACGCCGACAGCGACACCGCCGACGTCGCGGCGGCCCTCGGCGTCGCCGCGAGGGCGCTGCGGCATGGCAGCCGCAGGAGTGGATAAGCCAGGCTCATGGCTCCGAGCTATCAAAAATATTTTCTTCTTCTTTTTTCAAAAAGAACGCCGCTTATCACCTACCGGCCCAGAATGACGGGCCTTGGACCGTAGAGTATATTGGGCCCCAGGGCCCATTGGAGGAGTCAGCGCGAAGCCCATATGAGGACGCGGAGGTGGTGCTCCTCCTCCTCCTCCAAGAAAGAAGAGGCAAAACCCTAGAGATCGGCGCGGCTGCTAAGGAGTTCCTCTTCGCCGCCGAGCTCACGAGATCTCCGGCCTCCTCCGCCATCCCATCCCCGTAAGCACCGCCGTCTCGCTCCCCGTATCTCTCTCTCTCTCGCTCGCTCCCGTGCTTACATCGGTGCGCTGTGTGCCTCTGTCTGCGCAGGCCAGGCGTCGCGACAATGGCTTCCAAGGCCGGACCGAGCAGCCTGGAGAAGGAGCAGGTACGATTGAGATCTTCGCTTCCCGTTTTTATCTTCGCTTCGCGGTGAGGCTGAATTGACCGACGGTGGTGGTTGGCCGGTGCAGATGTTTGGCATGGCGGAGAAGGAGATGGAGTACAGGGTCGACCTCTTCAACCGGTGAGTGATGATTCGCCCGTTAACCGCCGTACCACTGGCTGGGTGGGGCTAGTGAGATCACATCGCTAGTAATCCCTCCATCGGGAAATTCACTCAAATGGATGTATCTAACACTATCCATTTGAGCGACAAGTAATTTTGGATGGATGGATGGAGTAGTAGTTACTTGAGACGCCACATTGTCTGCAGAAAAGGATTTGCTTGTGCTTGCCGCGGCGATGAGTAGGGTAGTGCAGTTTGGCAATTGTGAGCCTGCTGTTTAATGTGATTGCTGCTTCAGTGATTACTTGAGATGCCATTATCTGTTTAATGTGCTTAGGCCCATTGGACAATGCCTTCGTTAAACTGCATAGTTGAATGGCCTTACATGAACCTGCAAATAATTTGTGTATTTCCTTTTACTATACTCCCAACATTACCGCCTACTAGTCGATCAGGAAAGTTAGCGGTGTTGCCATGCTGTTACATGTAAACACCGTGATGCTCTGTGCCTTGTTACTATTAGTTACTCATGTATTCTCATTCTTTGCTTCTTATTCTAAACTTGGTTGATGGTGAGAAAAGAGAATTCCCTGCTTTGTTTTTGTGATCGAAATACAGCCTAGACAATGTCTTCAGAAATGCTCATGTATTCTCATTCTTTGCTTCATATTCTAAATGTGGTTGATTGTGCGAAAAGAGAATTCCCTGTTTTGTTTTCATATTCCAAATACAGCCTAGACAATGTCTTCAGAAATGCCTGACATTATTATATGAGAATAATAAATGTTTTGAGCCACCACTGTCGACCCTGTACGCTTTCTTGTGAGCAGATGGTGGTTAGATTCTGCCACATGACTCCTGAATCCCCTTGTATGTACTCATTTTGATGCCTTTGGCCAAAAAATTTATGCAGGCTTACACATGCTTGTTTTGAGAAGTGCATTGAGAAAAGGTACCCGGTCTGCCTAACTCGAATTCTCATGACATTTTGTCAACATAATATTATTTCTAGTTTGAGGGACATGATTGCACTGTTTACTTGCTGTTTATAATTGTATATAATGAGTAACCAAAATATGGTCGCTCTATATATATTTACGTTGCCAAGAAGATCGTGCTTACATTTAGTATGGTTCAACTAAGGTGGTCAAAATAGTCCATTCGCGTCTAACTTTCGTTGTAACTCATTGGTTAACAAGCAAGAAGGATTTAATCCTCTGTTTAATCTAATGGTGCCTTTTTCCTGCTGTTTGTTCTGTTTCAACAGGTACAAAGAACCTGAGCTCAACATGGGAGAGAACAGTTGCATTGATCGGTGTGTTTCAAAGTACTGGCAGGCAAGTTCACTGATGATACATGTGTTTTTGTAGCAAATAATAATACCATCACTGCCTTTTTCCCAATGAAAAAAATAGCCTGCTACGACAACATAGGGTGACCTTAAAATTCGTTATTACCGTGCTATTTCGTACTATTACCGAGGACATTGTACATGGATTAATTTAGCGAGGCATTGCCCAGGACACTATAGCGTGCTTTTTTTTTCACTGCCTTTTCCTCTTTGGGCTGCTAGAAATAAACAGTAGTATTTCCAAAGCTTTTGATCCCAGAGAAACATTTTTGCCATGATAGTTTTGATATGAAACTGCTCACTCCAATGATGTGTGCCATGAATGCGCAATATCATATTCACTCCTTTTCTTTCTTTGCCAATAAATAATGCCCAGTTGCTTAAATCTGTAAATAGCGTATTTCTTTCGTTTGCTTGATATGCTGCCAAACCCCTCATTGTGGCTATTTTTTTTTCCAGGTGACTAACATTGTTGGCCAGATGCTCGGGAATCAGCCCCAGCTATGAGCGCTCTGAGAAGCACTAGTCCCATTATCTGTAGCATGATATCGTCGCCATGTTTCTCTTCTGTTTTTGGTTTTAGAATGTCTGCCATTTTGCTAAGCGTAGCACGAGTGACCGGCTAATTCATATGTACTGTTCAAAAGGGAACCCCCAGCGCGTTGTGCTTTCCAGTGGTGTATACCTTGTCACTGAATCATGGGCAGGGGCGCATGCCTGTAATAATTTGATACAGCTCGAGAATTTTTTGTTGCCAACGCTTGTCTTTTTTTCGTGGTTATGATTGTACCTGCGTGGCTGTGCCTGAATGTCTGTATTGGCATAAATTCTTCTCTACTTTTGGCCCCTTCTGCTGCCTCAATCGAATAGCCAAATTTGGATTTTTGTTGAAGACGCTAATATCTGTGAAATGTTTTAGAGTATGTTTATTACACTTAAATTGTCGTATGATTTAAACTAAGGTTGTCATGACAATTTACAAAACTTGCCGTATTTGAAAGGGAAAACTGCCAAGAGAAAAATATTTCCAGTAGATGTCATCCGGTAAATTGGGACTTCCCAAGGAATGTTAGCCAGATAGCTTCTTTTAAAGTGTACATTAAGCATACAACATCTCTTCCCTAAATAAAAGCATACAGCATCTCTTCCCTCAATATATACATACTACCGGCTTTCCCTCAATATATACATACTATCGGCCTGTCCTCAAAAAATACATAGTAATACATCTCTCGTGGCTAATTTTCTTAATCGAATGCAAAAGATTTTTCTCATCAATTAATTAAGAATGCTCAATTAATTTATAGAAAATCGGGTGAAATATGAACTATTCACACAATATGAACCTCCGTAACCACACAAGCAATCCGTCAAACGCTCCCAACACACAGCAACCAAAACACTCCACACCTATACAATGCAATGAAACCTTAAACGAGAACACAAACAACGATGGCTTAGACAAATGAAGCCACATCGATAGCCCAAGAAAGGAGAAACTAAGTACCACCATCCATCATGAAATTGCGGACGCCTTCCCTTTGCCGCCACACTTTGTTACTTTTTCTCATCTTTGATTTCTCCTTTCGAAGGCAGCCACCCGTCTTGCTGGTTCTAGGATGACCGGTTACACAATTTTCAATGAAATCGTAACATTTGTTGTAGTTGCGGGTGTAGTGGTCGTGAACCAAGCATCTACCAGAAGCTGGCGTCAAAACACGGGTACCAACATCGTCAACCACAATATCCTCTGAACCCAGGGACTCAAGTGCCTCCAGTTTCTCATATGATAGAGGCGAACCAGTCGAGGAGGAGTCCATCTTCATATGCTCCACTGATAAAGGCAAATTAGTACTCGGTCATAGCTCCTCATGCTCATGCATGATCTGCAAGACCGAAGCCATGTGAACGGCGATAAACTTGCCCTCGTGGTAGACAAGGCAGGAGGCGATGCAGACAACTATGACGAATAGTCACCAACACGAGGAGAGAAACGATCATATAACTCCACATATATTTCCTTCTGTAGAGAAAATGTAGGCTAAAATAGGAGGACACGACGTCAAAGCGGTGTGAAATTTAGCAGACACAAGGGAGATCCTACTCAGAACAGCCTCCACCTGCTCTATAAAGCTCCCAACATGCTCCAACCAACCTTGAAGTAGAGCAAACTGATCACGCAGAGTGGACTGCAACACTATATCAGACGGGGTTGTCGAGCAAGCGATAGTAAAAATGATAGACACCCAAGATCTAGCTTGAATAATCTTTGAGGGGATGTGTGGATTTCATGAGACCCTCACATGAAGCTGGATCACGACGATGCACGGTGCCAAGGCGAGAAACGGGTGGTGCCACATGACATGCCAACGAGCTCAGAGGACGCCGGTGATTGCGGCATCTGGGTAGACGATGATCGTTCAAAATAGATGACAATGAAAATTGATCGTTTCTGACCATCACATTTTTCGCAATGAGGACAGACGATAGAGCAAGACGACAAATGGCACGTTCTTCAATTTTTGCACATACGCCATAGTTTTAATCTGTTTTGAAATTTTGAAAATCCACAGGTTGTCAACAGAGTGCACATGAGCGTACGTTCTACACCTTCTTTTGAAGAAGCAAGCACATTACAAAATACCAAAGTTTTAAATTGCGGGAAAAACGATTTCGCGGCGGCTGTTTTGGGACGTTAAAGAAATATGTCAACAGGCATAGTTGATTTTGCAGCATAAAATGGTCTGACACACATTACAAACACCAAAATAAAGGTCTTAGTCTTACACTCTTAAGCTAAACTTAAGTTCTCAGACTCACAAATGACATAACATTAACATTAAACATGGTAGATAAGTTAATAAGTTCATAACAACACGCAACTTCAGTCCTCAATGACTAAGTCAGAACCGAAACCTGTGGAAGATGCAGAATCGAGTTTCATGCCATCTTCTGAACGCAATTTTGCGGTGTTTCGCGGCATTTTGTGGCAAAACGCAAATAGGTGTTTCTTGTGGCAAAACGCAAATAGGTGTTTCAAATTGCGTGACCTGCTCCTAGACGCAATTGCGCCGCAATTGCGTGAGTTTCGCGGGCAATTTAAATCTTTGCAAAATACACATAAAACAACTGCTTGAATCCGTTCAAAATCACTCCAAAACCCTTTGCGTTCCTCTCTTCCGCAGATGCAATCATGACAATTTTGCAATTCACACAGAAAAATGAGAAAAAAAGGCCCAGTTCTGGCACCAAATGTGGGCTAAACACTTCTGCAATTAATTACATACTAGCAGATACTTTCTCTGTACACTATGATCTATATTTTAGTGATCTAAAACATCTTTATATCTACAAACGGAGGGAGTATGATGCAATGCACACACAGAGGACGCTTACATAGATGATTAGATGCCTGATGAATCATAGCAGTTCAAAGGTTTTAAACACCAGATATTCTCTTTGGAGTTCTGTATATACATGAATTTGGAGAGAGACATAATAAGACTAAAACATTGTTTGCTTTACAATCTCAAATCCACGGAATGCTATCGCCCAATTTTTGTACTTATACGGATATATAGGAGGTGTAATAACAACAGCCAGCCTAGGAGTTTTGTAAAACCCACCGAAGAAGAACGACACCCATTCAGGTTAGGGAAGACCAAAAAACAACCCTACTGCCACTGGTTGCAAAGCATCATATCTGGTTGGTTGGACCCAAAAGCGCAGGCGAATCTAGGTACAGAAGAGAGAGGAGGCGTCATCGCGCCAAGGGCAGGCAGCTCTATACAGTCCTAGTTCCTACCGGTTCTCTGAGCTTCCAAAGCAGCCGCTATCCTTAGCTTCTCGTGGCCATCGAGCTCCATTCCGAGGCCAATGAGCGCCATCCCTTGCAGGTAGTGCGCCGTCGGCCACTCAGGTGATATTCCCTCTGCTCTCCTTGCATCTTGAAGGCCATCTTCCAGCCTGCCAAGCACCACGTTTGCAAAGCCTCGGCGCACCAGCATTGTTGGAGACTCCATTGCACCAGTATCGATAAACTGCAAAATATCCACAACTCAAGAGTGTAAATCTTACACTTCACACTGTCCAGCTTCAATCAATTTATATTTTCTTGTTTATGCAACAAAAGAACTGCTATATTAGGCTTGAACTGAATAATGCAGATGCAGCACATGACATCCCAGTTTACTAACATACCCACATAATCATTCCCCAAGACATGATAATCTAAACATACCCTTGAGCAATACAGTACTAAGGAAAATTAGGTTCACCCTTGTCATGCTAAACATACCCTTGAGTAACACTCCAGAACAGTCGTAAAATCTTTGGATTGAAAAGCATCGTCTCCATGCTTCTTGACCTTAATACTCTCAGATGCTTGGCCAGGCCACGAGCTTAAAGACACCTGCAAGTTCCAAACATTCAAAAGTGTATGTAACACAACATCACTGTTATCAGTTAAAGCAACAGATCAAGAGCAAGGTGGCAAAAGACAGAAACTGCAAATGCAGCAAGCATGGACCCAAACTAAATGGTCTCAATTATCTTGTCAAGTATGTATTGACAAGTAGCTCTTACGTTAAAACTCGCTGTCTCATCCTCATCATATCCCTCGTTCTCCAATAACTCGTGCACCTGCTCAAGGTTTGATGTGGCATAAGCTTTCTCAGTAGCAGAAAATGAAACTTGCTCTGCATTCTCCTTGATCGTATCCTGTGAGATGCCCAGCAAAGTATGTGAAGGAGCCTGCAACAAAGATTTAGTTAGAGCTATTTAAGCAGGCAAAGGCACGCAACTTTTGTCTAAACGAAATAAAGATACATAAGTGACATGACAGAGTAAATCCGTCCATATACTTCAGAGCAGGTAAAACTACATAATTTGTTTTAAGCTGAGCAAAGCTGCATATATATTTTGACAGAATAAGCCCATCTACTACAAACTTACAAAGTGTGCGTAACATAAAATGGGATTGTATCCATGTCCTGCACAAAAGCTAGAAATATTGTGCAACAGTATGGGCTAGAATTCATATTGACTTTGTAGCGAACTAAGTAGAGTCTCTGCAAACAGGTGCAATGTTTCAATTGAGCTATTCTAGTATACGGTCCATGTCAAACTTCAAAAAGCCCAGTATCATGTTCACATGAATCCTATCTTCCAACGTTATGGGCTAGAATTCATATGTACTGGACCGGCGAATGCGCAAAATAATGAATGCATGGCAATACTGGGTGGGTTTACAACCAAATAGAACAGGCAAATACGACCAAGGAACTGATCAACAGGTGGACGGCGGCAGCTCAGATAGCGAGCTCCCTGTTAACCGGGATAAAAGCAAAATTAGTTTTGTTGAGTACAAGACAATATGCAATCCTTGCAAAATAACATTGTTCTAGTTGGAATTTCTGAGAGCAATAACTAGTTGGTGGATATACTACAACTTTTCAATATTGCATAAATGGTTTGACACGATAAGCCCATCTACACACTACAGAGTAGTGTGATTGTTATCAGATAAAATTTAAAAGAAAAGCAAAGGTAATTTTGATATTTCCTTGCAAAATAACATTTTTCTAGTTGGAGTTTGCAGGAAAACAAATAGTTGGTGAGGATGGTGCTATTTCTGGAACAGCAATAAGTCTATGGAAAACTCTTGGTAGGATGGAAAATTACATTTGCGTCTTTTTGAAGACTTGCAAGAGCATACACTACTGCTTTCAGATTTGGCCGGTCACGAGCTTCATATTGCAAGCAGCGGGATGCTAACCGCACCATTTCAGTTCCATCAGAACTGGATACGTGGCCTTCCAAGCAAGAATCCATGAGCACAGTGATGTTCCTTCCTCTGATAAGGTCAAGCGCCTACAAGACAGAGATAAGTCAATCATCTACTTGGATAAAGTTGATCATCAACAATGCCAATGCACAAACTTCAACATGCTTTCAACTTACATGGCTTGGTGGAATGTGCTTTCCACTTAGGAGGTCAAGCAAGATGGTACCGAAGCTGTAGACCACACTCTCAGGGATTACTCTACCTGCACAGCATAAGCAGATGGATTTGAGCCTCTAATCAGAAGCAAACATGAGAATTCCTGATATATGTTCATGTTCACTGAATTACTTGTGTATGTATGACACACTTTTAGCCTTTCGTTTTAAATTGCAGCATGATGCTTTTTTTTCCTCTTTTTGTTCCGTTGTCTCTTGATAGTGGAACCCGGTCTGGATCAAACGGGAAAAAATGTATAACACATTTTACCTGTCTTAAGGTACTCAGGAGGTGTGAAAGCCAAATTGGTACTGTAGCTTTTCCCATCTCTGCTGTTCTTCATCAAACCAAAACATGACAATCTAGGGCTGCCATCCTGTAATCGACCGAGCAAAAACAGAAACAGATCAGATGTCTTGTCTGTTACAATCCTTGCTAAGAAGCAAAGCACCTAAGGAGAACAAGTAGTGACTCACCACATCAAATAGGACCCTGTATGCATGCAGGTCATGGTAGAGAGCCCTCCCTTTGAGGGTGCAGTATTCCAGTGCTTGGGCCACATAGAGTGCAGCTCGCACCCTCATTGCCCAGCTCAGTGGTTTCGTCTCCCCTGAGAAGGATAACAACCATGATCACAAAATGGAATACCGTATTCAAAATAGAAGCTCTTAAGGGGGGGAAATAATGCTAAATGTCCTGAACATACTTCACATGTGAACCAAAATTAAATGGTCCTATCATAGTACTTTGCCAAGGATAAACATGTGTACCAAAACAAAATGAAGTAGCAAGTAAAGCCATGCCATCGTGCAATAACACATTCATGAATCATAAATTGCACATTCTGTAAACTACTCTTGCACATAAAGGCGTAACTAATCACATTCAAAATAGAAGCTCTTAAGAGGTGGAGGGGGTGGGGGGGGGGGGGTAATGCTAAGTGCCCTGGACACATTTCGCACGTGAACCAAAACTAAATGGTCCTATCATACGTACTTTGCCAAGGATAAACAGGTGAACCGAAGCAAAATATAGCAAGTAAAGCCATGCCACCGTACAATAATCACATTCATGAATCCTTAATTGCACATTCTATAAACTACTCTTCAATATAGGCATAACTGATCACCTGTGCTGATTTCCGGTTATAGCCTAACAGAACAAGAATAGGACTAGACCCAAACAATTGGCAACAGTGTCTACTCAAGTTACCTACATTACCATATACCAAATCTAGAAACAACAGTAAGAATAGACCACATTTGTGATTGCATCCAGCACACTTTAAAACAAGTGTAGACCACATTTGTGATTGCATAGAATCTAATTTCATATATTACCAGCAATTAGTATACCAAATCCAGAAACAACGCTAGCATAGACCACATTTTTTATTGTATGATTTGCATCCACACTTGAAGACAAGGAAATAAGTGAGAAATAGGCATACAGTGGAAGAGGTGCTTGGCCAAGGTGTCGTGGGGCATGAACTCGGCGACGAGCAGCCGCTCGCCGCCCTCGCAGCAGCACCCGATGAGATTGGACAGCCGACCACTTCGCAGCAGCCCGACTGCCCTAGCCTCCTCCTGAGCGCACACACACAAAAACAAGAGCCAAATTCAGTTCAGACTCTGCAACAGAGGCTGGCCGAACACTGCAGACGAGGTGAGCGTGAGACGATCCACCCCTCTGTGAAGCAAAGGAAGGCAAGGGGAGGGGCACTCACCACGAACTGGCGGGCGTCGGGCCAGGCGGAGCGGCCGAAGCGCTTGATGGCTACGGTGGCTCCGGAGCTGAAGAGCGTGCCGCGGTAGACGACGTTGGGCGCCTTCTCGCCATGCTCGGAGACGATGCGGTCCGTGGCGAAGCCGTCCGTGGCAGCGCGGAGCTCGTCGAGGCTGTACTCCGCGAACACCGGCACCCCGCTGCCGTCCTCCCCGGCGGCGCCGTTCTCTGCACGGGCACACACAAACAAACAAACACGTCGGGATCAGCTTCAAGCCGCCGAACGGATCGAGCCCCCCACCCCAAGCACGAGCAAACGAAGCGGCCGAGGGAACAACAAATTGGCCGGAAAAAACGCGAGGAGATCAGGACCCCCAAATGCAGGGCGGCGGCCGCCCTCCCCCTCCCCTACCACCGGGAAAAACGGAGCGCGTCGGCGAGCGCGAGGGAAGGAGAAACCGCGGCCCAAATCCGCGAGCAGGCGAGCGAGCGAGGCCGGGACGCCAATGCGGGGGGAAGGGGAGGGGAGCGGTTGGTGGGGCGGGGCGGGGTTGCTTACCGAGGCGGGGCGATTTGAAGTGCGGCGGCCACCAGCAGGCGGAGAGCTTGGAGCAGCGAGCCCCCATGGACGACCGCCGGCCTGCGCTGCGCCTCCTCCTCCTCCTCCGCCCAGATCTCCCGCTGGGGCTCCTTCCTCTCCGCTAGCAGCACCACCACCAGCGCTAGCTCGCTCGCTGCTACTGGTAGGACTCGAATAGACCAGGACTATAATACTCGATGGGAGGGAGGGAGGGGAGAGAGGAGTGGCGTGTGTGGGGTGGGGTGTGGGGGTTGTGGATCCAAGGAAGGTGGTGGGCTTTCCGCTCTCCTCCTGTTCTTTCGCCTCCCTCCGCTTTCCCCCTCCTCCTTTTATATTGCTCCTGGGTTCTTCCCTCCCCCTTTCCTCCTGCTGCCCATCTGGCTCTTGTTCATTGTGTTTTATCTAAAAAAACACCATGTTTGGCTCTCTATGGATTTATCATTTGTAGAGATGAATGCAGTATAATGTTGTATTTATAATGTATATATTGTGTCTAATATGATATAAATGAGTAGATATACGGTGCATTCGATCAAGTGATGGCACGCGTGAATGATTTGTCGTACGCGGAGTACGCAGCTAGCTTTGAGAGCTTTTACAAGTGTGGACGGTTTGTCGAATGCGGTGTATGCAGCCATGCGTTATCGAGTCGAGCTAGCACGCATAAATTTAATATATCAAATAATTACATCTCCCTTTTATAGTATTAATTGTGCTCGATGTTCATATCTTCCACGATATTGTGTTAATTGTGCGGACATGCGTCATGGTCTGTTGAAAACATGGTTTGCTTCTTTTCGATGAGAAAAAACCTTGGTTGTGTACCACTTTATGTTACCGGATCGAGCGTATTTTATTATCTAGGTAGTATTTAGTATGCCTCTTGGCCATCTGACTCTTCATTGTGTTCTATCTAAAAAATTGACCATGTTTGGTTCTCTATATATTTATCATTGGTAAAGATGAATGTAGTATATGTTGTATTTATAATGTATATATTGCGTATATGTGATATAAATGAGTAGATATACGGTCTATTGAATCAAGTAATTGCACGTGTGGATGATTTGTCGTAGGCGGAATATGCAACTGGCTCTGAGAACTTTTACACGTGAGGACAGTTTGTCGTATGCGGTGCATGCAACCATGCATTACGGAGTCGAGCTAGCACGCATAAATTTCATATAATGAATAATTATATCTCTTTTTATAGTATTAATTATGCTCGATGATCATATATTCCACGATATTGTGTTTAATTGTGCGGAGGCGCGTGATGCTATTTTGAAAACACGATTTGATTGTTTCCGGTGAGAAAAAAAACTTGGTTGTGTGTCACTTTATGTTATCAGAACGAGTAGATTTCATTATCCAGGTAATATGTAGGATGCATGTATGGGATCCTAGATCAATGGTACGAGCGCAATTATGTGTGTTTTGACGACTCGGGTTCGACCCTTGTGTCTCACTCCTTCTTTTTGAAATAAAAAAGCAAAGGCATTCCTTCCCATGTTGGTCTCATTTTTTGATTCCATGAATGTTTATGAGGTATCATGCTTAGTTAAATATATAACGTGATTGTTAATGATACATTATTTTGCTATAAGAAATAGTATTACACTATTGCCTTCGATAAAAAACAATAACTTTGGTTCAAATTCTGTTGTACTACCTTACTTAAATATGCCTCTGATTCAATGATGTAGGTAATTGCTTAATTGAATGTTGATGATGGCAGATAAGTATAATTTAAATATGCAAAAAATAGTATTGCATGATGCCTTACGTATATGTAGATCTCATGAGTAGTACTAAATTGTTGCCTTGCATGTTGCTCTAGATAGTTATCATTAGCAAAGATGAATGTAGTATAATTTGTATTTATGATGATGTATTGTGTATGTAATGTAGTATAAAAAAGAGTAGACATGCGTCATATCGAATTAAGAGGTTGCATGCATGGATGGTTTGTTGTATGCAGAATACCTAGTGGCTCGCTTTACGAGATTTTACATGCACGGGCAGTTTGTCATGCAGGTGTGCGCTACCGAATCGAGATAGCACGCCCAAAAATTGATCCATCAAATTAATTGATTTTTTGTAATATATATTATGATCGATGTTTATATCTTTCACGATATCATCTTGGTTTCGCAGGGGGCACAACATGCTCTATTTAAGACATGGTCTAATTGTTCCCATCGAGAGAAAATCTCTAGGTTGGTGTTACTTTGCGTTACCAAATCAAACGGATTTCGTTATTCGTAAAGTGTAGGATGTATAGTAGCTAACGAATATCATATTGCATGCGTGCGACATGCATTAATGAATCAAGCAGTTTAGTGGAAATTTTAAATTGAATGTAATTTTACATTTAGATGGTATGTATGCATGTATGGGCACCTAGCTCAGTGGTTGAAGCACAATTTTGTATTCTTGTTGGCATGGGTTCGACCCTTGTGTCTCCAACCTCCTTTTTAATTAAACCACATCAGTTATTTTATATGTTGGCCGAGTTTTTTATACTATGTATGTGAATGAAATATCATGCTAAATTAAACATGTAACGTAATTATTAATGATGTAGTTCATCCCCACTGACTTATTTATTTTGATATGCAAGCTATCCACATCATCAAGTTGATCCACCATGTAAAAATTCTTTTCCACTAACTATGCATGCACATGGTCCCATTAATTGCATACACATGCAACCTAAATAAATAATATCTTTTTATGCACTTAGCCTCATAATTTATAAGAGATTTTTATATATATAAAAAATTAAATTATGAGTTATCTCATATTTTCTTTTTCTATGCACATCTATACTTGATATACTTGAGTTATCTCATATTATTGTTCATACTCACTCCGTTCTAAATTAGATGATTTCCATTTATTTACATGTTTAAATACACATGTAAACAAATAAAAATAATCTAATTCGAAACGGAGGAAGTATAATTTTGCTTTTGCGTCTAAGTTTTGAACTTTGAATCACACGATTTAGCTAGGTATGCAACTATGTTGGATCATGGGAGATATGTTTGGCTTAGCCAACTGACCAACTCCATGATCATAACGGTATCTATGTAACCCTTGATTTGCATCAATACAAGCTTAGCAAGTTGCTAAAGAAAGAAGAGTAAAAGTAGAGTGTGAAAATAACCCGGGCTCGATAGATGGAAACGACGGCGCGTCAACTAGCTGAGCACATGGATGCGGCGCGGCACCGCAAAGGAGGAGGGTATGGGCGCTCTACGAGGAAGGTCGCTGTTAAAAAATGACAACCCCAAACTAGTGTACTACAGTACTTATTAAACTGCGTCCAACGACAGTTCAAAAAAAAAACTGCGTCCAACGATCCAATTGACCTGTGGCACTGCCGGCAGTTAATTTGAGTTAACTGTAAGGTTTAAGAGCGTGTCAAAAGGAAAAAAAATGTACGGTTTAAGAGAATTCCTTGGAATGGATAATGTGACAATCACCAGATTTCACCGCTCTGCGTCGTCCACGTACCTCTCTTGTGTCTCGGCCAGAATGAAGTGCAACTGTAAAAATCTTCAAGGAGTAACGATACTTCCTCTGTAAAGAAAAATATAAAAGCGGCGCTTTTAGATTTTTTTACGAAGGAAGTAACATTTTTTTTTTGCAGGGAAAATGGGTACCGGAAGTGTGGAGCATGGGCGAAGAAACGAAGGAAAACTTGTGACCTGTCCGACTTTATCATCGTCATCATCACACAGTAGTGGTACTGTGCATAGCGTGGCGACGTAGATGGATGCCAAGTCCCCTCCGCATGCATAGTTGGAGTGGGCGAGGCGATCGAGCAGCCGTCGCGTGCCGGGCCCTGCCCTGCACGAGGAAGGAAGGAAGGAACATCGATGGATGGATCGCGCGACAGACTGCACGCCTGCGCCGTGCGTGCGCCACCCTACCATCTGCCCCTACTCCACTCCTCCTGTGTACACGGGGGGACACGCCGCTCGAGACAGACAGCAGAGGAAGGGGAGTAGCCTTTTGGCCGTGCACGGGACGGGCGGCGACGTGACAGCCAAATCTTTTGCCTCCCTTCCCTTCCCTGCTCTGCTCTGCTCCTACTACCAGAGCAGTATCGGACGGACGGACGGATGGCGACACCGGCGCTTGGCTATGCCGACGTGACGGGAGGCTATCATATGTAAATGCACGTCGCCCCGTACGTGCTCTACAGCTACAGGCGCGCACGGCACGGGATGGGCGTGACGCCGTCGTGGCAGTGCCACCATGCCGTCTCCGTGCTCCACCCGGCCCTTCACTTCAATTCCTGTGCACTAGTACGTCCGTCGCACGAGCGGCGAGGCGCGAGTTAATGCCAGCCCAGCCCCTCCTCTGTTCTGTTGCGTGCACGGTGCCCCTCCCCTTCCCCCCCGTTCTGTCTGTCCCAACCTCGTTCGTTTGTTGTTTGTCTCACCTCGCACGACGACGACGATGTCTCTTGTACGTACACTCGGTGCTGTAGCGCACGCAGTGATCAATTAACATGCCGGCCGAGGTAGGTGGCCGGCGTGCGTGCGCCGGGGACCGGACTGCACCGGACCGGCGGGATACATACACACTGTGAGGAGGAGTAAACTGGGTGCCCGCGGGGCAATGCTACTATCAATTTTTGCACGCACGCGCGGCCGTCCACAGCGTCCAAAGTGATGTCTTGGTGATGATGGCGGCCGTGTGTGGATGGGAAAGCGAGCGCCAGAGCCAGAGCAAGCGCCGCTGGGCTCGAGACGCAACGCAGCGTACAATGGCATGGTGAACTGGCGTGTCTCCGATGCGTCTGCTCTGCTCTGGATATTCCCCTTTGTCCGAGGCCTGCCGGGGCCCCGTGCTCTTTTTTTTTTGAAAGGTAAGGGGGCCCGTGCTCTAGAGGGAGTATTTTAGTCTGGGCGTGGTGCCGTGTCGTGTGCTCGTGATGCGGCTAGGGATGATGATGTTGGACGGTTCGTGATCTGGGAAGCTGCTGTAGCTGTTGGATCGGAAGATGTGATTCTTCCCTCCGCTCGTGCATCCTAGGAAACAAGCAAGCAACTTGAGCCAGTGTCAGTGTGTGCAGCACGGATCACGCATGGTGATACTACTACGTGCAGCACGCTACGCCAGTGTCAGTGTAGTCCCTCGTCCATGTCTAAGCTCGCGTGCACGCGCCGCACGTCATTGCTGCAACCTCAACCTAGTCATTCTTTTTCTACTACCTAGTTCATTATTTTTTTTGGTTTTTGCAGGGTTGCCTTGCCTAGTTCCTTGTTGGAGGCCTATTTGATCCGAACTAATTCTATACTTCATCCACAAATATATGATATGATTTTTATTTAAATTTAAACTAAACCCATATGATTCTACTTCCTCTGTACAAATAGGCAATTCATTGTTGCCACAGAAGGCTAGACACGAACACCATCGGCTTCCATTAGTCCCACATGTCGGTGTCCAGGTCAAAGACAAAGCCCCAGTAAAGGAATACAGCTCCAAGGCATCGTCATTGTTTGTTACACATATAAAGGGTTTCCTTGGAGCTACATTAACGATCGAATTCATACGAGAGGGATGCTGCAACGGTGCCTCCACAAAGTTCAATGACGTCCACAACTGCCGCCATCGCTAGTCACGACACAAGAGCGAGAGAGGGTCTAAATCCATGAAGAGGAAATCAGTGTGAGAAGAGTTATTCAAAGATGTAGATGCATGCTTGTACGCCCAGACAAAGTAGAAAGTTAGAGAAAAAAGGGTAAATTTCAATGTATATAGTCTAATAACACATTCAATTTTCATAGGCGATATAGAGAATCCACCTGTGGTGGGATGGTTAAGAGGAATCCCCAGTCCACGGGTGATCAAAGCCCTATGTTTGATGCTTTGGTGTCTAATTAAAAGGGGCGAATATTCTTTCAATAAAAGGAGACAGTTCCCATTGACATAGAGGCGCCTATGATGACTTCGTTAAATCTTTAGACTTCGAATCCAGACCAGTCAATCGAAGCTGTTCATAGGGGTAGGATGTACATTTGTGGGTTTATAAGAATTATGTGTATGTGCGTCCTCGTGAATGTCTGCGTCTGCCACTGTTTTTTTAATCTATCGATATATCAAGACACAAACAAACTAGTGATAGAAACATCAAACCAAGCATCGTAAACCTAGTAAACCAAAACTATCGTTGAACTCAATTTAGTTCACTTGTCTAGTTTTTTATGTATAAGTGCGAACCTGTAATCGTAATAGTTAATTAATCCGTGTTTGGATAGTTAGGAGAACACTGGTATCCATAGTCACCGCAGTTTAAGTTTTAGATTTAACATTGATGTGTATTTTTATAGATTTATTTCAAGCCTTTCAACAATGTGAATTCAACGGGAGAAAACGTTAATCTGAAGATTATGTATCGACTCAGTTTCTCAAATGCGCTCATAAGGGCAGAGAGTATGCTTGCGTGCGTATATATTAGCGCTTGTGTCTATAATGTATTAAGAATCCAACAAATAACTTTAAAGACTTAACTCACGGTTTTTCTTTTAAAAAGTGGCAAAACGCACATCACCCTCTAGCAAGATGGGAATCCTACAAAATTCCATGCAATTGTATCCAAAGATGCAAACCTTTTGTGTGCACGCATCATCGTCCGGGGACACCCGGACCGTCCAGCTCACCTTTGCACGCTCGCCCGATGGATCGAGCAGCCGAAGCCATCGCATGCAACGCACAAAACAACCTAGTGCTACCTGTCCCTTACGCAGCTAGAAAGCGACAGATTCTCCCATGTTTAATTATTAGTAGTAGTTAAACTAGGAGAAAAGCCAAAAGGTTAGATGCTTCCTGGCCTGCCTGGCTCGAGTTAACAATGTCGACGTCCCCGTGGATTAGTGTCACGTAGGGGAGGGACAGGGGCGGGGCGGGCGACGGGGAAAGGTGGCGGACGGGGGGAGCACGGCGGCGGCAGCCCAACGTGCGCCCACACTCTGTCGCCCCTCGCCTCCGCTTTTCTGGCTGTAAATCCAGCAGCGCTCGTCTCCGTCGGCCAGCCGTCGACCGCCGTACGGTATGCACGGTGCGTGGGTGCCACTGAGCGCCGTCGCCCCTGGTTGCTCAGCTCATGGGAGCGTACAGGGTCGGTGGTTATCGCTTGATGATAAAGCCGGCCGGTGATCGTAGCTCGGTGTTTGATCTGGAGGCGTGCACGCGTAATGTGCTAGTGTTTAATTGAACGGCTTTGCTAGTTAAGTCTCAGTCGACGCTATATCCATGAGATTTTACATTAAGATTGGTACATTTTTTTTGTTTTTTGTTTTTCTCTCTTGCATATTATGTAACATGAGTGAGACTTAATTAAATTTCAGTCAACTGAGAACTAGCCACACTTGAAGGGAGGGGAGACCTGCCACCGTCATGTGTTAGGAAGAGGAGAGGGACGGAACAAAAAAAAGCAGCATTTCAAACAGGCTGGAGTTGCATTATAGTACATCACATACGCTGGACTACCATTTACGGGGGCCTAGGAGCCGCGGAATCTATATCTCGCTTACAGCCATACGTATGCTTCTCTCGTCTAAACTTTTTCACTCGTTCCTTCTTCACTCGCTCGCATCGTCTTTTTGATTTTTTTTTCGTTTTCTATCTTTTCTTTCTTTCTTGCTCTTTCGTGTTTTTTTTATTTCTTGGTTTACACTGGGCTTTTCCTTTTTTATTTTCTTCATTTTTTAGGTTGACCTTCCTTTCTTACTTGGTTTTCGTTGCTTTTTCTTGTTTCTCAGTTTCACTGTTTTCCATTCTCTTGCATCGTTTGTTTGTTTTGCATAGTCCTTCATTTTTCTTAGTAATTTTGGTTTATAAGTTTTGAAATGTAAGTTGATTTTTTTTATGGTAATAAATATTTTAACAAAACCGTATGAACATTTACAAATACACGATTAGTATTGTTATAAATATATGTTGTGAATGTCTATTCTTTAATACATATTTTATACTTTTTGAATTCATTAGGGACATTTTAGTATACATGTTCAATATTTTTAGATACATGATTAGGATTTTCTGATAATATATTTTCATTTCAAACTTTTCGTAAATAATTTATATTTTTGTATAAATCAGGAACATTTTATATATACATGTTCAATGTTTCAAAACACATGATTTTTTTTATAAAACATATTTTCATGATAATTTTTTCATAAATAAGCTAAATTCTTGTATAAATCACGATCATTTTATATATAGATTTTTACCATTTTTTAATACATGATCAATATTTTTTATGTCATATTCTGTACGTCTCTACCTTTAACATACACATTGTACTTTTATACAATAGAAATATTTTTAATTTTAATATATAAAATTCATTAAATACATGATTAATAATTATTTGATACTCATGTCTTTTATATAAAGTGGTTTTATAATATATATACTAACTGAAAAGTAACATAAATACTCCCTCCGTTTCATTTTACTCTGCATATAAGATTTGACTGGAGTCAAACTTTGTAAAGTTTGACCAACTTTATAGAAAAGACTATCAACATTCACAATATGAAACCAATATCATTTGATGCATCATGAAATTAACTTTCATATTGTATAACTTTGATATTTTAGATGTTGGTATTTTTTTAATATAAATTTGGTCAAATTACATGAAGTTTGACTTTTAACAAATCTTATATGTGGAATAAAAAGAAACAAAGAGAGTAAATCAGTGTGACTTATCATGACATCACTATCGCCAAACGAAATTCTTATTGGGCCATGATATCATTGACTCCTGTATGTAGCCGAGTGTGGGAGACTAGCTTTTGTCTCGCTACATCAAGGCATAGTCGAAATTCCTATCGGAGCAACGCAGCTATTTCACCGTTTCACAGTTGGCGACGATGATAGACTAGCCCAATATGAATTTTGGGAAGCAGTTTTAGAAAGCTTCTATGATCGGCTCAGATTCATAGAAGGCTTTGTGTGGTTTCTCTCTCTTTTTAATTGGTGTGATTTCATTCATTTAAGTTATTTTTCTTTTTTGTCTTTTTAATAGATTTCTTTGGTATTTTCTTATTTTTTCAATACACATTCTATATATTTAGTATACGTTGGAACATTTTTCTGATACGTGTTGAATTGTTTGTGAATACATGATAAATAAAATTGAATACTTGTTTAACCAACTCAAACTTTTTATAAATTGTACGTGAACGTTTAAAATAAATTCACATTCATTTTTTTAATATTATGAGACAAAAATTTGACTTGTGTGAATAATTTACATTATATAAACATTTTTGTATTCTCATGAACATTATATGAATGTCTTGAATATTTCCTTTGAATGTAAATATTATTTGAACAAATACTATGCATGAATACTATTTGAACGCACGATGAATGCATTTTAAATTTAAATATTCAACTTTTCAATTAAAATATATAAATAATTGTATAAAATAAAATAAAGAAAAAGTAATGAAGCAAGTGCTCCGCCATGCTCAATAGGCCCATTAACAAAGTACCACGAAGGACCACTTCTTTCTTCGCACTTGAAGGGAGACAAAGCCGATCTGGGTTTGCAAAAAATCTCAATTTTCTCCGAGAGCAAGGGTGTACTAAGGGACATCCAAGAAGAAGGAGGGCACTACCACAAGGCCATTATCCAAGAGATCCGCCTTCGTTTGCGAAATTTCACAGCTTGTGATTTTATGTTTGGTGTTAGAAGATCAAATAAGGAAGTTCATTCAATAGTTAGTTATGCTTTAAGTCTTTCCAGGGGTCGCCACTTGTGGCTGTTAATACCTCATAACTCGGCTTGTATTCCTGAAACCGTCCATGTTGATCAATAAAGTGTTTACAAGCCCCTAAAAAAAGACGATATCTGGAATAAGAGCAACCGAGACATCTTGTTCTTACTGCGTATACTAGTTAATCCTTTTTCCCTTGAAGAAAATTGGCACTTTTTTGTTGGTGATTCGTTGTTTAATTGAGATACAAATTTCCAAGTCTCACGTAAAAGGATTGGCGGGAACTTTCTGATATGATGAAGCCATGTTGTTACAGTGGTAGTGGTTGCTGATACATATGGTGGCAGAGAAGATAAGTGTATAAAGGAGAACCTGTTGCGGCTTTTGCTCGTACATCTTTTCCTATCCAAACACTCGATTCAAAGTATGGGTCAGTAAGATACACAAGCTAGCGACATAAATATCATGGTCAAAACCTGCTAGGGGTTGTTACAAGCTTAACACATATGTTTTTTTCTTTCATGAGGATGGTTGTGGTGCCATGGGAGCATTACTTTGATATAGCAATGGAGAGGATCTTGCTCGGGCATCGATGTTTATCCCACATATTCTAATAGTCGCATCAGCTGAGGCTCTAGCATTACAAAGAGGAGTTTAGATTATTGAGGAATTTCGTTGCTCAAACATGATGATTGAATCTGATGCTCTAGAACTGATTCAAGCATGCAATGGAGAAGTTGATATTTTTGCTCCATACTCAGCGATTCTAGCAAACTGTTTTGCAAAAATCCAGTTGATGAATGTCATTTCTTTTTCCTATTGCCCAAGAGAGGTAAAAGAGGTTGCTCACCAATTGGCAAAAATGTCCTATGAGGAAAAATCTGTAATAAGTTAGAAGGGTGAACCACCATCGTTTATTCTACCTTAAGTCCTGGATGAAGTAACCTTGTTGAGTGAGCAATAAAACTATATTTGGGTTCAAGAAAAAATGGAGCCTATGTTGTCGAGAGTAACGAAAGAAGTGGTTTATTGTTCTTATGATCATCTGGAATGGAATTATAATGAAAGAAGTCATATGGCCTCGAAGCAAGAAGAATTATCATTGTGCATTGATCTTGGTTATGTAGAAGGCTTATGATCACCTGGAATGGAATTATACCGAAGCCATCTTGAAGAAATCAGGGTTATGTAATTCTTTTGTTGATATTGCCATGTGAGGTGCAAACACAGTCTCATTATCAGTAAGTACTAACGGGGCTTGTATCCGGAATTAATACCATCACAAAGAATTATTTAGGGAGACCTCATATCTCCCTATTTGTTTTTATTGGTAGGTAAGGGACAATTTTTCCTTATGCAACATGCTTGCCGCATTGGCAATACTGAAGGTGTACAAATCATACCAACCGCACCAAAGGTTAATTTCTTAAAAAAATTCAATAACTGCATATTATCTAGTAAGGCGATAAGGGATAAAGCTGAAGAGCTTCAAAGGGTTTTGATTAGCTATTTCGAGTGTCGGGACATAAGATAAATATTGTCAAGGCTTTCATCTTTTTGGGGAAGGTGATATCGAAGATTACTAGAGAAGAAATTAAGGCGGTGTTGGAGTGCAATCAGTGTCTCTCAGTGATTAATATTTGCGGCTCCGATGTTCAAAAAATAGGGACGTTTTTTATCTTGACGAGTGATTCTTGAAACATGTTCAAGGTTAGATGGAGAAATGCCTAGCGTGGAGCAGCAAAGAAACATGTTCACTACTCTGACATTTGGAGGCAAGGTCAATTACTTTGGTTGAACTTTCACTTTTATTCCATTACCACATTTATCAAGAACAATTCTTGACAAACACCAAACATAGCAATACAAGTTTTGCTCCTTTTGGTTCTAGTTGTGGAAGATGCATCCATAGTTGTCTAAGGATACACTACAAAGATAATTTATCTTACATAAATCAAGCTTCCTAGAAACCACAACACACCATGACATATATAGTGTTGGTTTCCACGAACTCAGATGGTTCCCTATGCTGAAGTGAGTGTTTGCATATTAAATTAATAACTCTAAACAATAATAACGTAACTTGGTAAGAGATAACTTAGACCATACACTTTTTGATAGAATATGATCACAATGTTCAGGCACGTCAATCATATTGAAGTGTCTCAAGACATTGCAATTTGTGGAACAACTTTCACACAAGTCTTTATGCCCAAGACTAACTCAAAACATTTGTCACTTTGATCAAATCGTAGAGACTTGTCTTTCTTGTTAATTTAATATCCATCTTTACTCTGAAATCCCTTTTGATCATATCAAATTATTTCAGACTCATGTTTCATTAGTGAATACAAATATTCATCTAAGTCCACATACGAAGTTCACGAAATAATGAAATTCACCACATGCTGACATACAATACATCACAATGAATGATACTCAACAATCAGTACACATTCCGTTTACCAGAATGCGAGGTTTTAGTCATCTCACCTAAAAGGCATGGTTTGTATGTGTCAAGAGATCAAGTATCTTAAGACATCATCATACCATTCATGACTTAAACTGTAGTGTCATTATTAAGCCTGAATATTTCTTGGCATTACAATATTTCTTATAAATGATCAAACAACTATCATCAATATAAGAATAACTCATTCATAATCGTAATGTGACCATAAGAGATATCATTCATAAAAGGAGAACAACTGACTTGTTTCTCACTAATATGAATAATTGTCTTCGCAAGATGCAAGACACACTAAACGATCATAAAATTTATTCATATATTAATCAATTGATAGATGTAGAGGGAGAGTGTTGTCGACCATCAACTATCTTGATTGCCGTTAGCACACATTGTCACCTCATCCCTTCCAAGCCACTCTCAAGCAGTAAGTTCAAGCATCGAATACTTAATCAACCGCAATTAGTGTTTCATGGGAAAGACATTTATAACTCGTATATCAAATATACCTTCTCCGTCAATGACCATTCCTGCATTGGTTCTACTCTTAAAGTTCTTAACTTTAACCATGACCTCATGACAGGTGAATGATTCTCCTTCATGATATAGTCCAGACATGGTCTTTGTAACTGGGAGGAAGCAGATGCAACTCCCCAGTTATCGCAAAGTAACCAGTCATTTAGTAGTCCAAGTTATACACAAGGTGTCCCATGTATCTTATACATTTTCCAAGTAGAATTCAAAAAATTTATGCCTACGTAACGAGAACCCAAGATCATCCAAGATAGATTGCATACAAGGTTTAGGCCTTTGCTCACCAACAGTTGCAGCGGAAGAAGAGTTGGTGAAGCGACGTGGACGTAGTGGAAGTAGTCGAAGTAGATCTCCCACGAACAGTCCCTCGAACGGATCTCCGAGAAGAAGATGGTCCTCGAAGCAAGATCAAAGCTATGATCTCTCCACCGGTATCCACACGTCCGGCACTGCAATCCGGCAGCGCTCCGCCGTCCAGAGAAGAACGCCTCCGAGAAAACTAGAGAGAGAAAACCCTTATATAGGTGGCGCAGGGGCTTGTGTGTCTCCTCCCCCCCTTGGCTCACCTTATATAGGTGGCCAAGGGGCTTGGTGCGCCGGCCTAGGGGTGGGGAGTCCAACTTGGACTCCAAACCTCCTAGGACTTTTCCACTAGGACTCCTTCTATAATAGGATTGGCCCCCCCTTTGTGGCGCCCCCACCTCCTGGCCGGCCAGGGCAGCCTAGGTGGCTTTCCCCCCAAGCTAGGGGGTGGGGCTAGTGGGTGGTACTGCCCGGAACCTTCCGTGACCTTCTAGAAGCTTCCAGGACCTATAAGGACCGTTTCGGGACATTCCGGACACTTCTGGAACACTTTCAAGACCTTCCGGGACCTCTAACGAATGTTACGGAGCCATCTAAATAGGTCTCGGGTCAATCCGGGCTAAGGTTAATATATCCGGTGATCACAACATATTGTTTAAGCTGACCACCGTGTTGGATATATGCTCTAGAGGCAAATAATATATGATTATTCCAATATATCTAAGCAAGTTCATAACCAGTTTCATACCGTGCTAGAACTGCATCAGTGAAACAATGATGCAGGTGTGGTATAGAAAACCCAGAGTTCCTAGTTAGCCTCTACATCGATAACTAGTTCATGGTCAGCATGATGATCGTGGTTTCGCGATCATGGACAATTAAGTCTCTTGACTATGAGGTCACCTCACTGGTTAAGTGACGTGATGAACATTACCCAAAGAAAGCATTACAGCATGATCAAATCTTATGAAGGTTCAGTGTTGTAATTACAGAACGTGGTAGACCGTTCCTTTGACCGTGAGTACATGCATAATTGCTATCTTCCCGGATGCTTTGATTTACATCCCACCGCCCGACTGAAATATGCGGGTCATAACGGTTGTATCTTGGGTATTCCGTGGAGATATGTTGAGGAGTATTGTTTACAAGAACGGGATTTGTCAATCCATATAATGGATAGATACTCGGGGCCCACTCGGTGAGATTCCATCCATAAAGTTGCGCAGCGTGTGACTAGGTCACGGGGATGAATATCACGGGAACGAGTGAATGAGGATTAGTTCGGAACGAGGTTGAACCAGACATAGGATGTCATTGATCGAATCTCGGAACAATCCAGTATCGTTGACAAAGGGAATGCTATACGACGTAAGGTCCAATCGGTGTTGATATTCGGAATGCACAGGGGTCATTATGGGCATCCAGGTCCCGCTGATGATCATTGACTATAGCCTCTGCTCGGTCATTACTGGAGTGTTCTCGGACCGTAGGGTAACACACTTAAGGGCTCGATGAAATCGGAGACCTTTTCGGAACCATCGGAGCAATCAGGGAATAAAGGAGACAATATCGGAGAAGTACCGTATTGAACCGAAACAAGTTCGGAGTGAGCCGTAAGGGTTTCCGGAGCACCGGGAGATGGAATAATATGTTTTAGTTATTAATTAATTGAATTAATAATTAAAATCATTTTATTTCTAATTAATATGTGCTGTGGGCCTTAGTGGAGAAAAAGGCCCATTAGGGAATTAAAGGGAAAAAGGAAAAAGAAAAAAAAGGGGGGAGGCGCCATGGGCCCTAGGGCCCATGAGGGGTGCGCCCCCTCTCCCCCCTTGGCCGGCCACCCCTTAGCAAAGGGGACTTTAGTCCCACATTGCTAAGGGAGGTGGGTTGACTCCCTCCTCCCAGCCTATATATAG
Organism: Bromus sterilis; assembly: GCA_950022295.1. Lineage (NCBI taxonomy): Eukaryota > Viridiplantae > Streptophyta > Magnoliopsida > Poales > Poaceae > Bromus > Bromus sterilis. The sequence goes on from OX465595.1 coordinate 439,678,739, forward strand.
ATGGGCAGGGTGCACATAATTAATAGAGAAAAATTCGTGAGAAAATAAATATAACTCCGAATTGAGATCGGTTTTCTCCGGTCTCCTCCCCTCTCTTGTCTCTTCCACGGTGGACTCCCTAGTGTGAGTCTATAGTGGGATTGAGGCTTCTCTGCTAGAATCGGAGGCCGTCGTGCTGCCGAAGCTCCGTCCGGAGGTCTGCTTCCGCCCCCTCCGCTGGATCGGAGAACGGAGGTCGTCATCGAGTCTCGTACGTGTGCGAGTACTACGAGGTGCTGCACGTGTGGCACTACACCCATCCGGGTGCTCAACACAGCCAGGGGGCTGTGAAACTTGATCGGCTACATCAACCACGTTTGCGGGAACGTTTCCCGCGCAACGGACTACACCCCGAGGTATGTTATTTCCGCACTACTGTCCGTTACGGTAATACGGCTAGCTAGATCTTGGGTTAAGGGAATGCTAGTTAGAAAAATTTGTGTTTTCTGCTGCGAACCCCAACAGTGGTATCATGATCTAGGTCTATGCTTAGTATTACTGTACGGATAGAACACATCGGGGATGTGGGCGTTGATTGTATGATTGTTACCCTCCCACGTGTACTTGTTCACATCTGCGGCATTGTTTGATGAAGCGGCCCCCGACCGACTTTACGCGTACTCTTACGCGAGACTGGTTCCACGCTTGACATGCGGCTTGTACCGTATAAAGTGGCTAGGGGGGTGTCTGTCTCTCTACTTTAGCGGATGTGGCATTTGCAACGGAGGGCCCCGTGCGGGGTGTAATAGAGACAATCGTATGGTTGACGTTGTGGTTGACTCGTAGGTTAAAACCTGTTTAACTATGAAAGCCCTAGCAGCCACGTAAAACTTGCAATATACAACTAGACCGTCTAAACCTTGTATTGCTAAGTGGGGGCTATCGTTTGTTTGTTTGTGATGTAGTGATAGCTTTGCTATGTGTTACTAATAAGTAGTAATCGTCATCATAAAACAAACTAAAATGGAGACACTGTAGACTTAGTGTTGCCATAGCCCAGACATCTTAAAACTTGCTAGTATAGGATACACGACGGTAGCATGTGATAAGATGATCCCTTAACAAAGCCAAACACAAGTATTCTACCGAAGTGTGCACCACCTGGAAGGTTCTCCCATATGGCCTGATGCTCCGTACATACCGGAGTTTTCCTACATATTAAATGGAGTTCGCATGAGGTTGGGTTCGGCAAGCCTGGCATATGCAAATATGGCCTTGCTGAGCAGCATATAACATGGAGGTTAATTTGGCGAGCCTAGCATATGCAGATATGGCCTCGGAATACTAGAGATCGAAAGATCGAGCATGAGTCACAGTATATATAAGATAATGTGATCGCACAAGTTGTTGTCTACCTTTGAAACTGACCCGTCGGCCGTGTGATATTCGAGGTCGGGCAGTGAATCTGGATCATGTAATCACTAAAACTTCTTAGGGATGAAATGTTTTGGTGCGAGCTCATATATAATATGATTATATGAACTCATTGTTGTGAACTAGTCTTAAATGTGTTCCTTGCAATTATGTTTGTAGAAAATGGATAATACCCAATACCTTGAAATGGTTTCCTTCTTACATGGTGAAAGACTTAAAGAAAATGGGTCAAACTTCGTTAGTTGGTACTTACGCCTTAGAGCCGTGCTCAAGAGAATCAACCTTTCATTCTTAACTAAAAGGCATGTGGGAAACCCTCCAGAAAATGACATGGATGCCCAAGCGGCGATTGATTATAAACATCGTCGAAGGACATATGCCATAGCTAAGGGTATCATAGAAACCAACATTCCGCAACCTTTGCGTGAGGAGTATGCTGATTTGGATACATACGATATGATCGATGAGCTGAAGTCATCAAACTTGCATCAGTTTAGAGTTGCCAGATTTGAGTTAGAAAGTGAGTTTCTCTCTACAAAGATGGAAGAAGGCTCTTGCCTGAAGGCACACTTGGCCAAGATGCATGAGATACATCTGAGCCTCGTAGATGACTTTGACTATGATACCACACATGAGTCTGCGATATACACGGTGTTACACTCGTTTCCACCGAGCTATACAGACCATGTCCATGGCTATGTCGGCAGAGGTGAATGCCTCGAGTTCTCTGACTTCATGGATAGACTCCAGTACCTGGAGGTTGAACCCATTGAAGGAGAAGTTGTCGATGGAGAAGGTATATACTTGATATACTTTATAAATGTTTATTCCCTTATACAACAGTTGCAGTAAATGAGTATCTGATACTTATTCTGTTTTATGAAAACAGGACCTGCCGTTGCATGGACGGGAAGAGGTGAAATCGAGGATTGATGGATATCAAGTCAGTTGATGGCCAGCATGGATTCCGCCGAGACATCTATCATAGGAGATACTTGGAGTATTAGATAAATCTTATGTAATCATTATAGTATGAACACTAGTTGTGTGTCTTGCATCTCGCGAGACAAAGTTATTCATGTAATGAGACAAGTCAGTTGTTCCATCTTTATGAACAAAAGAGTGATTATACTTTGATTACGTCTTGATTTATGGTATGATAGAAAGCATTTATAATACTACTATTATTGTCAAAGAAATATTCAATGTTTAATGATAAAGTTGTCTTGATTATAACAAGTCAAAGATTTGATTGCATGAGGTGACTTCATAACTGATGAATTCATTAAATATATGATCTATTAACTTGTGAGTTCATTATCGAATGAAAATCATAACTTGATTGCATGAGATGGATTAGATACACGATCTATGAACCTCTTCAATAAATATAATCGTGACAAGGTTCTAGCAAGTAGAACTTGTGCCAATCATTATACATAAATGATGTACCAAATGGGCACGTGAGTTATCATTAAAGACTTCATATGATTAATTGAAAGTTGTATTCAATTGAGATCATAAAACTGAGATTCAGGAATCACAGTGAGAAGTGAGAATACAAGGATACACATCACTACGCTACGATCCGAAGTGATAAGTATTGATGTTGACATAATGGGAGACTTGTGGAAGTTGTACCACAAACTACGATGGAAGTTGAAAGTGCTAGACTACTTAAACCATAGTATGGTCTAAACGTTCTTTCCCCTAGCACTATAGTTATTGTCGAATAAGTTGTTTAATTCATTAAGTTAAAACACCCACTTCATGAATAGGAAACCATCCTGAATCTAATGAGACATGATAGCTCCATAACTGATGGTGTTATAAAGTTTCTTAAAAGAAAGAATTTCTTTGTAATAAAACTACGAGCAATTGAAATTACATATTCTCCCCGAATAGCAAAATTTGTGTTGCTTGATTGGTAATGCGAGAAGAAGTCTCTCGACACGGATCCAATGGGAGATAATGGAAACTTTGACCGGGGTATTGGACCTTGCCTTCAGAATATCAGAGTATTGCAACGGAAGCATGTTCCGCTGTACTGACGCTATATAAGGAAGGATATGCCAAAGATGATTGATCTTGGTATATGAGTTGAAGCCATTGTTGAATTTAGAAGGTTATCATGAATACGTTCTGTACAGAACAATAATCATGAGTCTTCTTAATAAAACAATAGGGAATAATATTGCTTGAAGATACAAAGGAATGATGGTAGCCTAGAACACGAGGAGAAATGAAATAATATTGAGTTACATTGAGAATGACTCACGTCCTGTGAAATAAATCGGTTATTTCATATTCTCGACAAAACTGGAGAGTTATTGAGAATAATGTAATGGGCATAAGGCATTATTTTGGTTATGACCAAAGTTCAATGGTGATTGACTACGGAAACGTAGGAATGCTTTAATCAATGAAATATTTCATTTACACTACAATGGACCATAGCCTGAAATTGCATCTCAGTCAAATTTGGGATTTGAAAGAGAATTGCAATAGGCATGACGAAGGTTACTTCGTTAAAAGGATGGACTATAGTACCTCAAGACAGGAACCCTCAACCTTGATTTGATCAAGTGATTTTGTGATGACCAAAATATTGAGTGGGCCTGCAGTTTCATGAAACTGAGTGGGAGCTCTGAAGACTTCCCGGAAACTTGGAATGCAAAGGGCATTTTCTGAGTGGGATCTTTGGAAGCATTGTCATTATGTGAGACATAGTGAACAATAGAATGACTTGATGAAAGCTGAACCACAAATATATGAGTATATGATGGATATATTTGAGTGGGAGCATGATCATTGTCTCAAACATATATGCATTGATATGTGTGAAGAATGATCTCATGTGTATATATATGGATATGCATTGATTGTGTATATAGAGAATCGTCTTATATACATATGTGCATTATGATATATATATAGAGCATAAGGCAAATAAAATACAAGATTGCAAGAATCTTCTTTTATATGAAATACCAACACATTACACGTTGAAATCTATATGAGTAGATCAAGATACGGATAATGAAACGAAGTGAAGGTTGGAATAATCTTCTAGACAAGAAACAGGTTCTTGTGGCTAGAAATTATATAATGGATGAAATCCAAAATATCACTAGCAATGTCTTGATGGAAGAATAGAGATGCACCATGTACTGGACATGTGATCTTATATGTTCTTGACATATGATTCTACCATATAACATGCATTGTGAATCCAACAACAGAATGACTCAAAAGTTCTTGGAAGAAGAACAGATTCCGATGTGCTTTAGGAGTAAAACACAGAATCTGAATAAAGTCCATGCATTCAGTATAGAGAGGCAATACTGAGGACTATTCTCTAAAATATAGAAAGGATAATAGACTTGAATGTAATTCAAGATTACAATTGCAAGCCATATTATGGGTCTATATGGAATTAGAGACATCACCAAAGACATGAAAGAAACGTGAGCAAAATTCACGGCACTACAAACATAATACTACTTAAGAAAGTAGACGTATGGATAAAAGTTTAGCGTTAGAAGTATTGGACTTCTGGCTGAGTGTATTTCCCAATATATATGACTATGGATGAGTCTTCTAAAGACTGAACCAAGAGATCATTGGAGGATACTGTGAAATAATAGTCTCACTCTCCCGCTAAACTTATATCCAACCATTATATGATAATGAGTGGTATGTCAAAAGAGCTTTTGACCTGTACCAGTTGCAAAGGAAACATACGAATCTGAATTGGTGCAGTTCGTTGACGAACCCTCTTCCATGAGCATGCATGATCAATGAAACATTTATGTGATAAGATGATTGTGATCGGAAAAATGCGGCTAGATTATTAGCACTCCGTTGCAAACATCTTCGCATCGCTAATGCAGAGAGACAGACACCCCCAGCCACTTTATATGGTACAAGCCATATGTCAAGCGTGGAACCAGTCTCGCGTAAACGCGTAAGGTCGGTCGGGGGCCGCTTCATCAAACATTGCCGCAATGCTAAATGAGTACACGTGAGAGGGTAACAATTGGAGAATTGATGCCCACATACTAGATGTGTTCTATCCGTACAATACATCTACGCATAGCCTTGCTCATGATACCACTGTTGGGGTTCGGGGCAGAAAACACAAATTTTTCCTTGACCTACGATACCCAATCCCAAGACCTATGCTATGCTGATGCAAGTAACGGACAGAAATAGATCACATACCAGTATGTAGTCCGTTAAGCGGGAAACGTTCCCGCATGAACGTGGTTGGTGTAGTCGTACCGGCAATCCCCGATGCCGCGCAGATCCACGATGACTCCTGTAGCTACACGATCCTTGCAGACCGATGACGGGATTACGTCCCCGTCGGAACGTTGTCGATGAAGACCTCGCGATACGACCACGACGATGAAGTAGGACCACAAGTGTAGTGCCTCGCGGGATTATACACATACAGTATACCCGACGTCCCTCCGGGCTCCGAACCAGTAGAGCAGCGGAAAGAAGATGGATTCGGATCCCGATTCCAGCAGCACGACGGCGTGCGTATAGTGGAGAAATCCCCAACCAAGTGTAGACTCCAAACAAGGGGAGTCCACTCGAGGAAGGAGAAAGGAGGGAGAGAGAGATGAGAATTTATCTCAAAAATATTATGATTAAAAGGGCACCTCTACCCCTCCTTATATAGGCCAAGGAGGGGTGACACCCCCCCCCCTCCACTTCCGGGGTGGGACTAATCCCAAGGGGGGGTGTGGCGCACCAATAAGGGGGGTGGCCCCCCTCATGGCGCCATGGCCCATGGGGGAGGACTCCCTCTCCCCCTAATGGGCCCTATGAGGCCCATATGCCTTTTAATTCATTTTAGTTATATTTAATTATATTTTAATATTTAATTCAAATAATTAAATAATAAAACATTATTAAATATATTTTGAACCTTTCAAAATACCCAGAACAACTTCCGGCCTTCATCGGAACAATTCCGGCCATCACCGGAACAATTCCGGTGTTCTCTCCAATTTCTCCGGTGATCCCGAATCAATCCTTACTGCGTCGAGTACCCTTAAGTGTAACACCCTACGGTCCGGGAAACAACATACATGATCGAGACAAATCTCATTGATCAATGACTAATCAATTGGACCTGGTTACAATCCTTGATAGCCCCTGCGCTTCCATCGAATGAACTTCAATCGTTGTTGGATCCGTTAACCGTGTGCCTGTTCCCTTTGTCCTATGGTACTTTGCTTGTCCGAGGTTTGATCATCGGTATCCAATATACCTAGTTCGTCCTCGTTCTCAACAAACAAGTTTACTCGTTCCCGTGATATTACAACTCCGTGACCTAGTCACACGTTTGCAAACTTTATGATGTAACATCACCGAGTGGGCCCAGAGTACCTATCCGTCACACGGATGGACAAATCCCGCTTTGATCTATTTGCATACTCATCAACCATCTATTTTGGAATACCCAAAGTGCACCGTTATAGCCAGCATATTTCAGTCAGGCGGTGGGATACAAATCAAAGTCTCCTCATAGATGACAATTACGTATGATCATTACGGTCAAAGGATCTGGTCACTACGTTATAGTTATCGCAATGTCGAACTATGTGACTTGATCACATCGCAACACTTCTGGTGGGTGTATGTCCATCATATCATTATCCAATGATACGACTCCATTGTCAACAGACGCCATTGTCTCATGATCAGGAAACCTTGATCATCAATCGCCCAATGGACTAGTATACTAGGGTTAACTAGGGACCTGGTTATTTGTATACCACACCTGTATTAATGTTTCCACTTAATACAGTTATAGCATAGTATCAAACGTATTATGAACTAATGGAATATGCTCGATAAAACATATTTTATTTGCCTCTAGGGCACATTCCCAACAGTCTCCCACTTGCACTAGAGTACAAATAATCTAGTTGCATTTTCTCTGGATCATAACTCCTTATTGATCATGCTTGCCCGTGGAAGAGGTTGTATCAACGGTCTGGGTACCATTTAGAACCGTATGTCCTTTTGCAAATCATAATGTCACCTAATTTGACATTCCTTCATTATCCACTATAATGATGAGGTATATATATTTGGCGGTGAAGTGAGACTTCGTTTGCTGTGTCATAGCAATGACATCCGGTGGGTCATGCGGACTTTCCCATAGTCATGCACACTTGAAACTCACTCAATCAGAAGTCGAACTTCTTAAGCCATAATATAACTCCTGCTACTTCTAAAGCAGCCACATCAATGTAGATTCAATCCTTAGTGCATTGTATGCAACTTTGATGTCTAACCATGTTTCTTTCAACTTGGGCATTCATTAGTATGATATCTCAATTTTCTAGGTTAGTGTCAAAACTTGATCCAGCATGACATTTATGGTCAAGTCCACTATCCGTTACAAATTTGAGATGTATCCTCAGTTCTCTTCAGACACTGAAGGATAAACTTAACTCTTTGTTCAATGATTTACTCATAAATCATATCACAACATGTTCTTACTACTAAGAACTTGGGTCACATTACGTCGAGTACATAACTCTGGTTTTATATGAAAGAACCTATGACAAAGGCATAGAGGATCCAACACATCCATTTCTTTCATTAACCATTAACCATTGTTCTTGTACTGAGATTAACTCAACACTTCTCTTGGATATACAAGTAAGGACCACTTCTTGACTTTTACCATTCTGAACTCCTTCAGAATCTTATCCAGGAAAGTATTACGACTCAATGTTATTAAACACATATCTATCTTAATAGATCTTCAATGCTTAATACTTTATTCATCTTCATTTATGAAAGATTCAAATAATAATTAACACCAACTGCACCATTCATAATATGTTATCCATATATGAGAATGTTATCATGCTCCCACTCAAATATGTCATGCACATATTAAGTCTTTAGATAACACTCATATTGCTCCCACTCAAATATGTCGGCCACATATAAGACAAGGATAACATCCACATGGCTCCCACTTAGATATGTCAGACACATATTAAGTTCAGGATACTAACCACATGGCTCCTACTCAAATATGTCATTTACATATAAGGCTAGGATAATACTCCCATAGCTCCCACTCAAAATATGTCGTCTACATATATCAAGTTTCAGGAAACTATTCAGCTCCCACTCAGTTTCATGCAAATGCATGTTTCCTCGATTTTTTGGTTAAGTCCAAAATCCTTTGATCATCCATCAAAATGAGAATTCAGTTTACGAGACACTAGTATCCATATGTTTTTCCAAAACCTTCTTGTTGTACCAATTACAACACTTCTTCAAATACAGGATTTGAGGAAGTCATGGTATTGATAACAATCTTGGATCAATCGTAGTGAATATCCCTTTGACTCAAGCAGTGCTACACATTGTAGTCAACCCATTGAATTTGTCAGAAACAATCTTTGTGACAAACCAATCTTGACGTCCCTTTGATGTTCACATTTATTCCTCATAACTCTGAAGTTATTGTGAATATCAAGTAACCTCCTTACTTGATAAGATTCAAGCAATCTTAAATGTAACTCAACATAGGATTTCATGAATCGTAGTCATATCTCGTACTTAGGTCCACCATCGCTTCTTTGTAGTTCGTAGGAATGTCTTGTTCCATTAACATGACAAGTGAATCATGAATATCATTTTGCACCAAGGGCAAATATATATTCTTGAATCCTACTTTCTTAGTAAAAGTTTTCATCGAAACATCATGATCATTATCATTAGTTTCTCCTCTTATTGTAGAGATCTGCTTCCAGAACATATTCCGTTGCACTACTCTGACATTTGGAGGCAAGGTCAATTACCTTGGTTGAACTTTCACTTTTCTTCCATTACCACATTTATCAAGAACAATTCTTGACAAACACCAAACATAGCAATACAAGTTTTGCTCCTTTTGGTTCTAGTTGTGGAAGATGCATCCATAGTTGTCTAAGGATGCACTACAAAGATAATTTATCTTACATAAATCAAGCTTCCTAGAAACCGCAACACACCATGACATATATAGTGTTGGTTTCCACGAACTCAGATGGTTCCCTATGCTGAAGTGAGTGTTTGCATATTAAATTAATAACTCTAAACAATAATAACGTAACTTGGTAAAAGATAACTTAGACCATACACTTTCTCATAGAATATGATCACAATGTTCAGGCACGTCAATCATATTGAAGTATCTCAAGACATTGCAATTTGTGGAACAACTTTCACACAAGTCTTTATGCCCAAGACTAACTCAAAACATTTGTCACTTTAATCAAATCGTAGAGACTTGTCTTTCTTGTTAATTTAATATCCATCTTTACTCTGAAATCCCTTTTGATCATATCAAATTATTTCAGACTCATGTTTCATTAGTGAATACAAATATTCATCTAAGTCCACATACGAAGTTCACGCAATAATGAAATTCACCACATGCTGACATACGATACATCACAATGTATGATACTCAACAATCAGTACACAATCTGTTTTACCAGAATGCGAGGTTTTAGTCATCTCACCTCAAAGGCATGGTTTGTATATGTGAAGAGATCAAGTATCTTAAGACATCATCATACCATTCATGACTTAAACTGTAGTGTCATTATTAAGCCTGGATATTTGTTGGCATTACAATATTTCTTATAAATGATCAAACAACTATCATCAATATAAGAATAACTCATTCATAATCGTAATGTGACCATAAGAGATATCATTCATAAAAGGAGAACAACTGACTTGTTTCTCACTAATATGAATAATTGTCTTCGCGAGATGCAAGACACACTAATAAAGTCCTCATTCAAACGATCATAAAATTTATTCATATATTAATCAGTTGATAGATGTAGAGGGAGAGTGTTGTCGACCATCAACTATCTTGATTGCCGTCAGCACACATTGTCACCTCATCCCTTCCAAATCACTCTCAAGCAGTAAGTTCAAGCATCGAATACTTAATCAACCGCAATTAGTGTTTCGTGGGAAAGACATTTATAACTCGTATATCAAATATACCTTCTCCGTCAATGACCATTCCTGCATTGGTTCTACTCTTAAAGTTTTTAACTTTAACCATGACCTCATGACAGGTGAACGATTCTCCTTCATGACATAGTCCAGACATGGTCTTTGTAACTGGAAGGAAGCAGATGCAACTCCCCAGTTATCGCAAAGTAACCAGTCATTCAGTAGTCCAAGTTATACACAAGGTGTTCCATGTATCTTATACATTTTCCAAGTGACTTTCTCAGCAGGTTGTTCCTTCCACCATAGTTGAAAGAAACCCCGTCCATATACTCATATTCCATTACTCTGATTTGTGACCAAGTGCTTTCAAGTTCACCTAGCACGTCATACGTGTTGGTTAACATGCATTCACAATTCAGATTACATAGAATGAATTATGGTGTATTGGACAGTCATTCATAAGTGACGGTGAGTGCGATACTCATCATCATCTTCCTTGAATACGGAGTTAACAGGTGTATCTCCTAGCAGTTCTTCGTATTATGTTTAGGAAGTCATTACTAACGAGTATGTCTCTAATGGTGTTGGTACACATCAATGAAGTAAGACCCATTTACCTTAAGTTCTATCATACTAAAAGAGCCATAGTTCTAAACATTGGTATGACGTTATCTACAATGATATTTGCTAAGACATGAAGATTAAGTTCATAATATGGAGTTCATGTTTCAAAAAAAAAAACAATTCTGGAACTCCCACTCAGACAAACATCCCTCATAGTTTATTCTAAGTGATTACATGATCCTTGAACACCATACCTCCCCCGATCGTCACGGCCATCAGTATGTTGTTCAAGGTAGGTCATCATGCCAATCACATCATCCATGTGACTCATGCTCGACCTTTCGGTCTCTTGTGTCCCGAGGCCATATCATATACATATGCCAGGCTCGCCACCACACCCTATGTGATTTGTTGCTGTGTCATGCAAGGTCATATCATATACATATGCCAGGCTTGCTACACCCACCTCATGTGAACGAAAAAATGTTTGACACACGTGTGACACGTGGTGCCTCCATAATGTAGAACTTTCCAGGTGGTGCTCACTAGGGTAAGGACACTATGTTGGTTTTAGTGAGGGATCATCCTATTATGCTACCGTCGTATATCTAACATATTAGCAAAACAGGATGCAACAATATAAATCATACATGCTATGATTCCCCCCGACATGCAAATTAAAGTTGAAAACGCCTTTCTACTTTATCTTTTGCAAGTTTTACGTGGCTGCTAGGGGTTTCGAGAAAAGAACCGCTTTCTATCCTGCGAAAACATGCCACAACACCAAACCAGCAATTGTCTCTATTACACCCCTGTCGGGGCCCTCCGTTGCAAACATCTTCGCATCGCTAATGCAGAGAGACAGACACCCCCCAGCCACTTTATATGGTACAAGCCATATGTCAAGCGTGGAACCAGTCTCGCGTAAACGCGTAAGGTCGGTCGGGGGGCCGCTTCATCAAACATTGCCGCAATGCTAAATGAATACACGTGAGAGGGTAACAATTGGAGAATTGATGCCCACATACTAGATGTGTTCTATCCGTACAATACATCTACGCATAGCCTTGCTCATGATACCACTGTTGGGGTTCGGGGCAAAAAACACAAATTTTTCATACCTACGGTACCCGAACCCAAGACCTATGCTATGCTGATGCAAGTAACGGACAGAAATAGATCACATACCAGTATGTAGTCCGTTAAGCGGGAAACGTTCCCGCATGAACGTGGTTGGTGTAGTCGTACCGGCAATCCCCGATGCCGCGCAGATCCACGATGACTCCTGTAGCCACACGATCCTTGCAGACCGATGACGGGATTACGTCCCCGTCGGAACGTTGTCGATGAAGACCTCGCGATACGACCACGACGATGAAGTAGGACCACAAGTGTAGTGCCTCGCGGGATTATACACATACAGTATACCCGACTTCCTCCGGGCTCCGAACCAGTAGAGCAGCGGAAAGAAGATGGATTCGGATCCCGATTCCAGCAGCACGACGGCGTGCGTATAGTGGAGAAATCCCCAACCAAGTGTAGACTCCAAACAAGGGGAGTCCACTCGAGGAAGGAGAAAGGAGGGAGAGAGAGATGAGAATTTATCTAAAAAATATTATGATTAAAAGGGCACCTCTACCCCTCCTTATATAGGCCAAGGAGGGGTGACACCCCCCCTCCACTTCCGGGGTGGGACTAATCCCAAGGGGGGGGGGGTGTGGCGCACCAATAAGGGGGGTGGGCCCCCTCATGGCGCCATGGCCCATGGGGGAGGACTCCTTCTCCCCCTAATGGCCCCTATGAGGCCCATATGCCTTTTAATTCATTTTTAATTATATTTTAATATTTAATTCAGATAATTAAATAATAAAACATTAATTAAACATTATTAAATATATTTTGAACCTTTCAAAATACCCAGAACAACTTCCGGCCTTCATCGGAACAATTCCGGCCATCACTGGAACAATTCCGGTGTTCTCTCCAATTTCTCCGGTGATCCAGAATCAATCCTTACTGCGTCGAGTACCCTTAAGTGTAACACCCTACGGTCCGGGAAACAGCAGACATGATCGAGACAACTCTCATTGATCAATGACTAATCAATTGGACCTGGTTGCAATCCTTGATAGCCCCTGCGCTTCCATCGAATGAACTTCAATCGCTGTTGGATCCGTTAACCGTGTGCCTGTTCCCTTTGTCCTATGGTACTTCGCTTGTCCGAGGTTTGATCATCGGTATCCAATATACCTAGTTCGTCCTCGTTCTCAACAAACAAGTTTACTCGTTCCCGTGATATTACAACTCCGTGACCTAGTCACACGTTTGCAAACTTTATGATGTAACATCACCGAGTGGGCCCAGAGTACCTATCCGTCACACGGATGAACAAATCCCGCTTTGATCTATTTGCATACTCATCAACCATCTATTTCGGAATACCCAAAGTGCACCGTTATAGCCAGCATATTTCAGTCAGGCGGTGGGATACAAATCAAAGTCTCCTCATAGATGACAATTACGTATGATCATTACGGTCAAAGGATCTGGTCACTACGTTATAGTTATCGCAATGTCGAACTATGTGACTTGATCACATCGCAACACTTCTGGTGGGTGTATGTCCATCATATCATTATCCAATGATACGACTCCATTGTCAACAGACGCCATTGTCTCATGATCAGGAAACCTTGATCATCAATCGCCCAATGGACTAATATACTAGGGTTAACTAGGGACCTGGTTGTTTGTATACCACACCTGTATTAATGTTTCCGCTTAATACAGTTATAGCATAGTATCAAACGTATTATGAACTAATGAATATGCTCGATAAAACATATTTTATTTGCCCCTAGGGCACATTCCCAACACAGCAGACATGATCGAGACAATTCTCATTGATCAATGACTAATCAATTGGACCTGGTTACAATCCTTGATAGCCCCTGCGCTTCCATCGAATGAACTTCAATCGCTGTTGGATCCGTTAACCGTGTGCCTGTTCCCTTTGTCCTAGGGTACTTTGCTTGTCCGAGGTTTGATCATCGGTATCCATTATACCTAGTTCGTCCTCGTTCTCAACAAACAAGTTTACTCGTTCCCGTGATATTACAACTCCGTGACCTAGTCACACGTTTGCAAACTTTATGATGTAACATCACCGAGTGGGCCCAGAGTACCTATCCGTCACACGGATGGACAAATCCCGTTTTGATCTATTTGCATACTCATTAACATATCTATTCGGAATACCTGAAGTACTCCTTTATGGCCAGCATATTTCAGTCAGGCGGTGGGTAGCAAATCAAGGCATCCTAATAGACAGTAATTACGTATGATCATTACGGTCTAAGGATCTGGTCACTACGTTATAGTTATTGCAATGTCGAACTATGTGATTTGATCACATCGCAACACTTCTGGTGGGTGTATGTCCATCATATCATTATCCAATGATACGACTCCATTGTCAACAGACGTCATTGTCTCATGATCAGGAAACCTTGATCATCAATCGCTCAATGGACTAGTATACTAGGGTTGACTAGGGACCTGGTTGTTTGTATACCACACCTGTATTAATGTTTCCGCTTAATACAGTTATAGCATAGTATCAAACGTATTATGAACTAATGGAATATGCTCGATAAAACATATTTTATTTGCCTCTAGGGCACATTCCCAACATAGCCGGCCGACCCTTTCTGTTGAACCATCAGCTGCACCGAAGCATGGAAGCACCTGAAGACGTTGGGGCTGGAACAGCCGGTGGCTCTGGCATCCCTGTTGGACATAATCCATCCCAACCTACGCGTACAACTGGATCAGGTAATTAACACCAATACTCATGTAGCAATAGTATCTACATATCTGAATGTGACAGTCCCATGTACAAAACAAGTTTTTTCTGTAGTCCATGTACGACTACTAACCATTCTTTGTGTAATACTGGTTGTTTATTTCCCTATAGAGTTAAAATCCATTCTGATCCGTTAAGTTATTCTCACAATTTTTGTTTAATAGAATAAATCAGGGGTTGGCGCCACCTGAGGCCAAGGACACTTGAATTTATGCATCATTTCTTTCACTGATCACGGTTGTGTACTTGTATGCTAGCATGTATTTGTGTTAAATGAACTTGCTGTCTTTTGTACAATATGAAATTCCTGCAATGACTCAATTGACCGATTTAATGAAAATGCAGGATACATTTTCAGTGGAGATATTAACGATCCTTGGAATCATGCTGCGAGTCACGGAAAGCAAGGATTTATATGCCACTATTGCGGTCTGACGAGGATGGGTGGAGGCTCAACCCGCCTAAAGTATCATCTTGCAGGGATGGCAGGATCGGTGCTTCCAGGCTATAATGTGCCCTCCGAGGTACAAGCTGCCATGAGGAAGAATCGACTGGTTTACAAGCAGAGAAAGTCAAAGGTACAAGCCCGCAAACTTAGATTAGAACTTGAGATTCTAGAGGAAATGGGAGGAAGTCCAATAATTGATCTTGATCCTGCTAGTGACGAGGAGGACCGTGTAAGGTTGGAAAGAAAGAAATCACTAAGAGAAATTAAGCTTCGACATGTAGTTGAGAGTATGGGTAGCAGATTTGAGGTCGGGTCTGGGAGTGGCAGCGGCCATGGTGAGTCTAGTCCTACGACTGCTTCTACTGGAAACATAGCCCGATATCTTCAACGTAAAAGTTCTATTAGTCCTGGAGCTGGTAGTCCTAGGACTCCTAGTACTGTAAAGAAAACCAAGGGACGCCAGCCAAGGATTGACTTCTCAAATCAAAAGTTGAATGCAACTAAACTTGGTCAAGCTTGGGCCAAATGGTTTCATGCTAATGACATTCCTGGACGGAAAATCAATTGTCCTTTATTCCGAGCAGCGTTGATGTTGAGTCAAGAGCTACATGCAGTAAAGCACTTGCCTACAACATATGAAATTGATGGGGTTTATTTGGATGCAAACTACATGGAAATGAGGGCCTTTGTTGATAACATGAAGCAAGATTGGGATCGTTTTGGTGTGACTGTCATGTGCGACTCGTGGACAGGACCTACTGGCATGAGCATCATCAACTTCATGGTTTACTGCAATGGGGTTATGTTCTTCCACAAGACCGTTAATGCAACTGGTCAAATCCAGGATTCAGGTAATAAAAATGCTTCATGTTGCTATCATATTTATTCCATCTTCCTTGTCATGCAATATTCAAGGAAATGCTTCGTGTTGCCGTCATATTTAACTTGTCAATGATTTGTGCAGGATTCATATTCAAGGAAATTAAGAAGGTGGTTGTTGATGAGATTGGCGAGAAGGTGGTTGTCCAAATTGTCACAGACAACGATTCAAACTACAAAAGGCATGCAAGGATCTCGTCAAGGAATACCCTCAAATATATTGGCAGCCTTGTGCAGCTCATACAATCAACCTTATGTTAAAGGACATTGGAAAATTCCATGAGGTCGCTCGAGTTGTGAAAAGTGCGAAAAGGATTAGTAGGTTCTTCTACAATCACAATCGACTGCATGCTGAGATGAGGAACAATATTGGTGGAGAGTTGATTCGGCCTAATGCCACTCGCTTTGGAACTGTCTTTATTTCCCTCAAAAGTATTCATGATAAGAAGGACAAGTTTCGGCAATGGACGGTGTCAGAAGAGTGGAAAAATAGTGACTGGAAAACTGAGGAAGAATTTGACTATACAGAAGCCTGTATGACAAGTAGTGAGTGGTGGAATGACTTGAAGAGGGTCCTAGATGTAGTGCATCCACTATAAACTGTACTAAGATATGCTGATCAACAGAAGGATGGTACCATATCTGGTTTTAAAGCAAGGATGATGAATGTTGTTCAGGAATTGACAGCTCAACTTGGTGAGGATACATATGAACTTCATAAATACATGACGAAGGTGGGTCCAAGGATTCAATATATGTTTTGAGGATACATTGATCCTTGCAGTTATCCCCTTTGTGTTGAAACTCTTAGTTGATGAATATATAGCTCTTGTCTTTCCGTTTGTATTCTAATGTGTATTTTTTATATGTAGCTTCTGCCCTTGATCCTGAATCACACTATTCATTTGCATTTGACAAAGACCTCCGCTACATCGATAAACTTCTAGATGCCATAACAAAGATGGCAGATACACCCGAGTCTGGAGCGAAGGCTATGGAAGAACTTTCCTTTTACAGTGCTAATAAAGGAAAGTTTGGTGGAGTGATGGCACGACTCGCAGCACGCACATCCAACCCAGGTAACTGTGAGCTACATAATTCTCTAGAATTGGAATGCAATATTATTTTTTGTGCTGACTTGTATTGTTTCTATCTTGCAGTGACTTGGTGGTCTCAATATGGTGGAGACGTACCTGTTCTGCAGAAGTATGCAATGCGCATCGTCTTCCATTGTGTGTCATCGAGTGGGTGTGAGCGCAATTGGAGCACTTTCGCGTTGATCCATACCAAAGTGAGAAATAGGTTAAGTTACATTAAGCTAACAAAGTTGGTGTACACACGTTACAACCACAACCTGCAGCTTCGCCTTCAGCAAAATGAGACTTATCGAGAAGATAAGGAGGTTGATCCATGCGCTCTCATGATGGATCTTGCTCAATATGATGAAACAAACCCAATCATGGATTGGATGAACAACTCGAGGAGTGAATCACAACCACTTATGGATGAGGAAGGTCGTCCATCTCCTTTTATTCGTGAGGTAGTTCGTGATATGCGCCCAAAGAGGAAGATGGTCAAGGTTTCAAGTCTTGCGAAGAGGAAAAGTGTGAAGAAAGGAAAGATGGCTGTTCTGGATGAAGATGAGGAAGTTTCTGGAAATGGCGATGATGAGGAAGAGGAAGAGGAAGATGAAGATGAAGAAAGTGGTGATGAAGAAGATCTCGATGATGAAGAAGAGGAAATAGGTGAGATGCCTTCGCCTGAAAGACAGATTCAAAGGGTTGAACCAGGACAAGAGGCTGAGATCTCTAGGGTGACTGAAGAAGCGAGGGAGATTCGGAAATCAAAAAGATCAACTGGGAGGAAGAAAGACTCAAATAGTATCTACTATTAGGAATGGTTAGTTCTTCTTCTATGGTTATTTTCCAAATTACAAACCTATAGTTCTTCTATGCTTGCTGCCTTCTTATTTTCATTAATTCTCTGAAATTTGAATGTTCATCGATTTATCAGGAGGAGCAAATCCTTGGAGCTTCATTTTCTAGAGGTGAGCTTCACCAGATCCTATTCCACTCTTCTCTTCCATTCTGTTGCCCCTCTTATCCATAACACCGAGTCATTTTTTCCTTTCTTACGAGTGAATTTTGGAGTCTTTCTAGCACTACTTACTTCAGGTTTTTCTATGTGTATTTTGCTTGACAAAGAGATGTCTTTAACTTAAATATGCCATCATAATAGTCTTTCAACCAGGGAGCTGGGAACATACTGCACACTAACCCCTGTACTGTAGTTATCTCAATCTTCTTGTACAATGTCAAACTTATGTTGTTGACCATGTTGTTTGAAAATAACCCATCGGCTGTTTGGACCCAAGAAAATAACCCAATCCTACAACATATATTTGTGTAATTTAATTTTCATATATTACCATCAATGTGCAATATAATGATCTAGTAATTATTTAAAGGAGGACTAGTTTTTCAGCAAACTAACTGAAATATGTTGTAACAACAACACTTATCACTTATCAAATAAATGTAAAATACTCAGCTCTTGAAAATCCTCTCATGCATCCTTGGACATTTACCATTTTGTTTAGTGTAGATGACGTGCTGCAAGGGTAATCATAGATGAGTTGCCGAGGATGTCAAGAATCAAGGAGGCGAGAAGACAAGTGACTTTTGTGCTGTTTGTATGAACTGTATGGACTGATAAAATGATGTTATCCTGGAGACTTGTACTATCATGAACTGTATGGACTGATGAAATGTTGTTTGTATGAACTGTACTATCATGAACTTCTGTATTTCATTGAATCCGTGAAGTATGTTTGTTTTGAACTTGATGATTTGTATTTTATAGAACGCATATGCTATTTGACATATTTTTAGTATTTTTCAGTCAAATTTGTGAATTTGATTTGAAAATTTTAGTGATTTGGCCGAATTGAAAACCGAAATCGTGAAATTTCAGTGAAATTCAGTCAATTTTTTTTCCTTGGTACCAACACATAGATTCCTCGGTACTGAAATTCTGACGGGGGGGCAAAAAATAGTCATTGAAGATAAGTAGATGCCAAAAATAGTCGGTCATGATACTACTAAGTTATTTTGGAGGCCAACAAAAAAAAGTAATTTTCAAGGCCATGCATAATTTAAGGCGTATGTACCCAGTTCTACATTTCTATGTCCTGCATGAAAATCTATGTACCCAGTTCTAGTCCGGCGTAGTTCCGGCGAACTTGACAGAATGTCCCTGGTGTCATTCCATCACAAAAATGTACACATGGGTAGAATGGTCGATCAAGTTTAATAATATCCTAAATTTTCAGTTCTTTCTTCTTCTTTTGGTAAATTTGTTAAAAAAATCCATTAGAAAAGAAAAGCCAAAGGAAGGCGTAAAGGTGACAGTGGAGACTGGAGAGGCGCGTACGTCAGGCACGCACCGGCTCGCTTGCACGTCGTCAATGCGTGCATGCGATGCGACCACCTCCCCTCCCCGGACGTCGCCGGCCCGGCTCGTCGTCAAGCCGGCGAATCATCGCTCAATGAACCGTCGCCGTCAGTGGCTCAGAGCTCGGCCTATGTACGTACGTACAGATCGGCCGGACGTGTGGACCTCGCATAACTCAGCGTACAGTCCGTGTCCGATATGAGTACCATGCGTGGCCCGAGGTGCAACAGTGATCTGCATCACTCCCTCGCTGAGTCAGTCAGTCAGGTTCAGGGGTCACCCCACTAGCGTGACCGGATTAAACTCACTCGTCGAAAATGGCCTCGTCCTTTCCTCATCTAGCTACGGACGATGATTCCAGTTTGTGGAATGCGACTAGGTCCGCCGTTAATGGCCCAGTGAGTGAGTGAGTGAGCGAGTGATGACTCCATCGAATGAATTCAAAATTACGTGTGGTTTTATTACTAGCTTGGCCCAGGAGGAGGAGGATCCACTTGTCGCAAGGTGTGTGTGTGTCCCGCCATAGACGTGTTCGGTTTAACTCGACTTAAACTCAAATTCTGGTTTTATTACGTACGTAGCTTGGCCCAGCATCCGCTTGCAAGGTGTGTGTCCGCCCATAAGCGTGTTCGGTTTAACTCCACATAAACTTGTTTTGTCCCGGTTGGTATACTATGCCACCCCCAGATCATTAATTTAATCAACATAACACAAGATATAGGTAAATGGCCATCCTCAACCACCGTCCACGATCTGCCGCACGACCGCCCAACCCGCTCCAAAACTGACGACCTATCGACCTCCCTTTGCCGCTCATAATAGGCGATGCTACCGCGATTGCCTCACCTCCCTGTCCTCCTTGCGACCTTCCCCACCACCGCGCTAGCCACCGCTTTCGGCCATTCCTCTAACCCCGACGATCGTTAGATTTCGACGTTGATGAACTGCATCTCCCGCTCCCCCCTCCTTCTTTCTAAGATAGACTCCAGGGCAATCTTTTCATACGAACTTCCGATGAACTCCCACGACGTAATCGATTGATCCCCAAAAACAATTTCGGTCACCTGATGTATATGTCTTGTGATCTTTTTTGTACATGAGATATGATTCGTTTGCGACCCTACCACGCTTGAAGACTTCACCGCGCGACACGCGCATGTGTATGCAGAAGGAAAAAAGACTTCGATACCCCCCAAAACTTGAATGTGTTTTTATCATTTTTGTGCACATCATGTCATTTTCAGTCCTTTGTCTATGTCGAGCCAAGTTGAGGTGTTGGTCGTCTATCAATATGGGAGGTCATCCATCTCGCTTAAAAGACTTCCCTAGCGAAGACCTTGAAGACTTGACCCCGTGAACGCAACTATGCATGCACACGCACACCACACTCTTGAGTCTATCGTCTTGAAAGTGGGAGGTACGGACTAGGGCCGGGATTGACGTGTTGGAAGCCCTCATCCGAACGGCGCCACCTCTCGTGGTCTGGCCGCATACGGCACGCCATGCATGCATACATACATCCACAAGGTCACGTCACTCTGGAACGCATGCCCTGCGTGAGCCTCACTCACTCTGTGAGACCTATATATATATTTTTGCAAATCCGGACACGGGCTTCGCTAGGTCTGTTGGTGTACGTATGTACCGGGAAGTTAAGGATAAGATCATGATCCCTGCAGGATAAGATCGTGATCGGACGTTCGGTATGGCCCGGCCCTGCTACGGTTGTGCAAACGTGATGCCATCCCGGTTCCAAAGTTGTTGACGACCTGAGTGAGGTCCTGAGGACGAACACAGAACCCTCGGTCATACGTAAGCCGCCTGATAATTTATTTTACCAGATAAGCTATTTTTTTAGTCACTAGGACAATGCCCGTGCGTTGCAACGGGGAAATAAATCCTCGTGTTCCTCACAACATATTCATGTAATTTAGCGACATATGAAAAGGTTTAATTAATGTGATTGAATGATATATGGAAATATTTAATTAACGTGATTGAATTATGCATGGAAAGATGTTAATATGATTTAAGTCGCATATGGTAAGGTGTGGTTAAATAAGATTTGGTGGGATAAGAAAACCGGTTGGACGAAAACCTCGATGAAGAGGCGTGGTGGAAAAAAATAAACCAGTTGAAGAAACTGCTGGAAAAACACTTGAAAGAGACCGTGAGGAACCGTTAGCCTTTTTTAGATAGTAGAGATTGGGTGAAGATTCAATCATTGTCCATTCTCTTCTTTCTCCATTTCCCTCTTCAATTCTCTCTTTCAACCGTTTCTCCTTCCAACAATTTGATTTGTTCTAATTGTACATTCAGTCAAATTACTTCTAAGAATTGCGGGAACACAAATATTCGTAGCTAATTTTTGGTTCTCATTTAGCTATTCGTAAATATTTCGACCGGAGTTCATACACTACATCTGCACCAAGTCGAGCACAAATGGTTGGAAAACTCGATTGTGGCTAATATTAGGTTCCACTTTCGTTTTATTTCTCTCTCTTTCATTATTCGTATTATGGAGAGTGATGCATATATGAGTATTTCCGACGTTGCAAGCTCAGCGGCTCAGATTTGGGCGGCCAAGGCCGTATCAACACGACCTAGACATCCGAGCATGCCACAATTTGCTTCTCTCCCTTTCTCTCTCAATATATGGTCAATTTGTAGGACCTAAAAATGAGGGAATAAGAAAACAATGACCCGCACATTGAAAGTCTAAAGAATTTGTTTTTTGATTATGTCATGGAGAAAAGTACCCTATTACTTTTAAGAAGTCTAAGGTGGATGCTGAATTTCCTATGAAATATAGTGTAAAAAGATCCTTTGTGAATCAAACTACCAACCGACGTAGCAAAGATCACTAAGGATTCCGATCATCTAAATTTACTATCAAAATCTATTCATCAAGAAAAAACATCATAAGAGTGTTCGTCTCATTACTTTTGAAAAAATAAGTATAACTAGGAAAATATCTGCATGACTTCAATGTTTTTTGTTTCATTTTGGTGATGATACAAATGGTCATATTTTTTTCATTTATCTATGGAAACTTCAGATTTGAATTTTATGGCATGCCCCCTTTGTCCATAAAATATTATCTTAATACTACCTCTGAGGGAGTATGTGTGAACTTTTTAATGAGGTTATAATTTTTTAGAACTTTGAGAATGACTCAAAGCAAAATGGGGCTATTCACACTCAAAAATAAAAAATGTAATTTTCCATGACATCTACAGCGCATGGCTTAATGTAGATAGACCAACCTGCAAATTTTACTCTTTTAAATGGAAAATTTCACTTTTTTGTAATGGAAATACGTCCAATTTTTGTTCAAAAGTAATTAATGAATTTAGAAATTCAAAAATAATTTAGTACTTTCTCCGTAAACTAATATAAGATGTTATAGATTACTAGTTTAGTTATTATTATTTTTATATTAATTAACAGAGAGAGTATGAAATATCGATATATGCGATACTTCGGTACACCTAAA
This sequence comes from Bromus sterilis, assembly GCA_950022295.1. NCBI lineage: Eukaryota > Viridiplantae > Streptophyta > Magnoliopsida > Poales > Poaceae > Bromus > Bromus sterilis. The sequence continues at coordinate 439,701,860 of OX465595.1, forward strand.
TTGCCAAAAATTGGAACCGACTGCCAGCTAGTTTGAGGTCTTAACATACCATATGCATCATGAATCACTTATAAAATCATGCTGTTATATATAGGGAAGTGTGGATCATGCATGGTAACAGCACAAACATTTCTGTTACCAGAATTCTGAACCGACTGCCAGCTAGTAGGTATGAAGTCTTAGCACATGCATCACGAGTCTACTACTTAAAAATCATGTTATTATACATATATAGGCAGCGTCAACCATACAAATATGAACGGATACAGATAACCTCACCAACTTGTCCATCCCGCACCTTCTTGATAAATAAATTACTAAGAATAACCAAGGAAAGATCGACTTATATATATATCGTAGCAGTACGTAATTAACAGAGATTCTGAACTGACAACGTTGATCACAGTATAAAAAAGAGCATAAAATAGCACGTACGAGAGGACATTAATGGTGGTAAACGCGTACGGCCACACGTCCTACAGCGCGAGCATGTGATCGACCAGCTTACCGATGGCGAGGCCCGACGAGCCGGCGTCGCCGGTGCACTCCTTCGCCGCCTTCTTCAGCTCGCCGGCCCTGGCCCGCATCTGGGCGCCCTCCTCCCCCGTGACGAGCCTTCGGATGGCGGCCTCCACGCCGGTCCTCTCGAGCGCGCCGGCGACCTCGAAGCCCACCCTCCACACGTGCTCCACGTACCTGGCGTTGCCCATCTGGTCGCCGAAGTGCGGGCGGCAAAGCATCGGCACCCCCTCGCACAAGCTCTCCGTCGTCGAGTTCCACCCGCCGTGCGTCCAGAACCCGGCCACGGCCGCGTGCCGGAGCACCTCCTCCTGCGGCGCCCACTCCACCACCATCCCTCGCCCGCGCGTCGCCGCCTCGAACCCGTCCGGCAGCCGCGTCAGCCCGTCCGCGGCGACCAGGCCCGGCCGGACCACCCAGAGGAACGGCACGCCGCTGCTGGCGATGCCCCACGCCGTCTCCACCAGGTCCCTCGCCGTCATGCACGCCAGGCTGCCGAAGCTCACGTATAGCACCGACGCCGCAGGCCGAGCGTCCAGCCACTTCAGGCAGCTACGGTCCTGCCGCAGCAGGCTGCCCCCGGCGGCGGCGGCGGGGGAGAAGAGGTGGAGCGGGCCGATGTCGAACACCGGCATGGGGAGGTCCTGCCGGAGCTTCACCAGTTCTCGCCGCTCCAGAGCGTCGAACGTATTGAGGATGATGCCGGAGGACGCTTTCACTGCCCCGACGACGCGCTCCAGCAGCTTGCACGTCAGGTCGTGGTGCTTGCCGAGCCGCATCAGGTCGCGCACCCGGTACGGCGGCAGCTCGCTCACCTCCGTCTCCAGCTCCGACTCTGCAAGCAAACCAGGGTCAATGGATCGATCCAGGAGACAACCATGGGGATTATGCAACGTGCCTTGCACAGGGAGGTAGCCTCTCTTGACGAGGAGCGGGTAGGCGACGAAGCAGGAGAGGCAGGCGGCGCTGCCGGTGCGGAGGACGAGGGTGGGCACGGAGAGCTTAATGGCGACCTCCACCATGGACAGCAGGTGAGTGTCGGCGACGAGGCACGCCACGGCGTCCCTGGAGTACTCATCCAGGATGGCGGCGAGGCGGTCTCGGAAGGGCGCCTCACACGCGGCGTTGAGCGCGAGGATGTGGGAGACGACGTCCTCGATGGCGACGGGTGCGGGGCCGGACATGCCGTCGGGGACGGCGACGAAGCGGTACTCCGGGTGGCGCGACGGGTCCGGGGCGTTGAAGTGGGTGTGGAAGACGGTGATGGCGAAGCCGCGGCCGTGGAGGATGCCGGCCAGCCGGAACATCGGGTTGATGTGGCCCTGGTACGCCAGCGGGAACAGCAGCACGTGGCGACGGCGACCGGCGACCGCGCTGCCCCCCAACGCCATGCTTGGCGCCGGCCAGTACGGCGATGGCGTCACAGTGTCATGGTTTGTGCTGTGTACGGGCCGGGCTCGACTGGGTTTATAACAAGCTCGCCCGTCGTGTGGTTACGTGACGACGACTATATGTAGGACTTTGGTAGCGGATCCCTTACAACCATATAGTGGAGTAAAATATTTTTTTGGTTACAATGGAGTATACTTGTCCCTACTAAATTTAAACTGAACTTTGCTAAAAATTTTTTAAAATGGTGGAGTAATAAAACCTATAATTAACTTAGACTTAGACGTTTCGTCTATGCGTCGAAAACCATAGGGGAGATAACTTTCGATAACACGGCGAGGTCGCCGGCGAGGTCGCGGAGGTGGCGGAGACCAGCCGCGGACATACGTGAGGTTCCTGTCCATGCCGTGCTCGTACGTGAGCTGCGCCGTACGCGGTGGTGCCGGCCGCACCAACTGCACCCACGCCGCAGATGGCAATTCTGACGCGGCATGAACGCCGGCCGCCGGAGAGCTCGTCCTGGCACGATTCCATGGAACCCGGAGCATCACGTCGGCGTACGACGAGGCCAAGGCGGAGGCCCGCCACACCCAGGGACGTGGTGGCATCAACTTAAACGTGGCTGCATCCATGGACGATGAGGCCGAGTGCACGATGTCGACAAGAGGCTTCTTCTTCCCCGCAAGAAAAAAAGACAAGAGGCTTCTTCTTCGGTCGAGGGATGAAGTAAATATAAGGGTTGGAATAGTACCGAAGAAAAAATTATAAAGCGTTATACTACCTCCGTTCATTAAGGTGTATTTAATTTTTTGAAAAGTCAAACGAGTCCATGTTTTATCAAGTTTTTAAAAATATATATCAATACCCACAAAACTAAATTTTATATCATTTGATTCATCATGACAAGTAGTTCCATATTTTATCTACTCTGAACTGTAGCTATTGATATTCTGCTTTAAAATCTTGGTCAAACATTTAAATGATTGACTTGCACGGAAAACAATACATCTTATATTCTGAACCGAAGGTAGCAGATTTTAAATGAAAGGGATCAATTAGATGCGATTTAGTGGAGTAAAATGAAAATTATGAGTCGTTATAGTCTTTTAAAGAATCGGCTAAAGATGCATTGAGCATAAAGACAGTTGATTGTCGAAGATCTCGGTAGGCTTATTTCATTGTAATTGAGTTAGGTTTGTTTTTCTTTTACCCATTTTACAAAAACAACATGTTAATAATTATATTTTTAATAACGTTTTTACCCTTTTTTGCGAGAGAGGGGTGTAGTGCATGTCTTCTTTCTTGATTGCAATCTTCTTTTCCATTTTGTGGGAGAAGGGGCGTGAGATCTAGCACCGCCCTTAGGGAAATGTATGATGGTGAAATCTTACGAGTGCCAAATATGATAAATGCTGACATGGATGAAAAAAAATCTTCTCTGAGAAATAATCCGTTAGCAATAATGCTATCACCAATAAATTTAGAATATTTGTTTATTACGAGAAAGACTAAGATATAATTCATTGTATATTACTTCCTCTGTTCCAAAATAACTGTCTCAATTTTGTACTAGTTCTAATATAAAGTTGTACTAAGGCTAAGACATTTATTTTGAAACGGAGGAAGTATTAATTTTATCATATCTAAATTACGTCGCTAAGCTAAAATAAAATTGTCTTATCAATCATAGTACATGTCCTTATATCACTTTAGCTATAGATAAGTTGCCTAAAAATTGAATATGGATAAGTTAATTTTTGGAACATTGATTTCTGCTTCAAGATTCCTGCTTCTTTATTTCAAATTTTTGGTGTGCTAATGTCATGTTTTTGGCTGAATTTTTTGACTAACTACTATTTTAGATCAATCGATTTTGAATTGGGTTGAAGCGCATTTTGAGGTCGCTTGTTGATTGTTTATAGGCTCGACATGAGTCTTTTTTTTTATGTTTGTTTGCCTTTTTGGCCTATGTTATTTTAGTTGATTCTTATATATGAATCTTTAGGATGCTACATGAGTGTAAACTATACAAACAGAAGTACCATATAACATGCATATAAATTATATTAGAGTGCAAAAATTACAATAGTAATTTTTTTAACATTTTCAAAAGTGCAAAGTTGGGCGCAAGTTTTTTTATGTATTATTTTCATTTTCTTTCTTCTTAACAGATAATACCACTACCACTAATTTATTATAGCTTAAAAATCTTCATTACTTTAGTATTTTTTATTTGTTTCTTTCCTTTTTTTAAGGGTAATAGTGATGTCACTAATTCATTCCTTCTTATGAATATATTTTTTACAATTCCATATTATATGCTTATTTTGTATATTATAAAAATTATTTTCTATCAAAATAGTGTTTAAATTTATCTATTTATTTTTCTTCAAATTTCTTTCTTCTTAAAGGGTAATACGAAAGCCATCAATTAATTCTTAATTAGAAAACTTCATTATTTTGTTTTTCTTTTAGGTTTTGTTTCATTTCTTTTTTCTTTAACGGTAAAACTAATTTCACTACTTCTTCCGATCAATATTAATGGACACACATTTAGTATAACTTTGTACTAAAGTTCTACTAAGTGTGCATTATTTAGTTTAGAGAATTGGAAGTAATTCATTTCTTAGTTGAAAGCTTATTTTTTCAAAATTTCACTGTTATATGATTATTCTTGCATATTATAGGAAAATCAGTTTCTATATAAATTATATGGAAATTTTAAGATTATTTGTTTGAATTTTCTTTCTTATTAAACGCTAATACCGATGTGAATTATTCAGTTTTAATAGAAAAATTCATTATTTTGTTTTTATTTTAGTTTTGTTTCATTTTCGTTCATGCTTGAGTGTAATACCAGATTAATTAATTCATTCTTTCTGAAGGAACTTTATTGTTGAAATTCTACTTTATATGCCTATTCTTGCATATACAAAAAAGCATAATTTTAGTGCAAAATGTGTGCCATTTTTGTTATATTTATTTATTTATAATTTTATTTTTTATTAATGGGTAATACTAATGCCACTAATTCATTCTATCTTTAGAAAGTGGTATTTCTTTGTTTACTTCATGTTTTTTTACTTAAGAGAAATAACAATGTTGCTAATTCATCGCTTCTTATAAATTCTTTTTTTGAATTTCCACTATTATATGCTTATTCTTGTGTATATTAAAAACATGGTTTTTGTCTTAATTCTACGAAAATTTTGTAATAAATTTTTAAATTATTATTCAGTTTTTTTTCCTTAAAGGTTAATACAAATACTATTAAATCATTTTTCCTAATCATTTTTCTTTATTTTGATTGTCCTTTAGATTTATTTAATTTTATTGTTTTCGTAAAGGGTAATACCAATGTCATTAATTCGTTTTTGTATAAAACTTTATTATTTTGTTTTTGTTTTTTTATTTCATTTTCTTTCTTCTTGAAGTGTAATACCAATGCCATTAATATGTTTTTCTTAGAAAACTTCATTATTTTGCTTTTAGTTTATTTTGTGCTTCATTTTCTTTCTTCTGTAAGGATAATACAAATGTCAACAATTCATTCTTTCTCTAGAAAAATTCATTATTTTGTTTTGATTTCATTTTCTTTCGTCTTAAGAGTAAGATCGATGCAACTAACTCATTTTTAGATGATTTTTTTTGTTTTTATTTATTTTGCTCTATGTGGATTTTATCCTCAATGGTGAAACCAACATAAGTAGTAGATTTCTAATCTAATAGTGTTATTTTCTTCATTTCTGTTCTTATATTTGGGTGAGACTTTATTTTATGTTGTTGCCAGTAGTGACTTAAAAGTGAAGAATGTTCGTGCGATGTATTTACTAGAATGATCGATCCCCAATTCGTGTACAAAGTTGTGTGCCTTTTGTAAGAATATTTTGAATATTAAGTCTGACCCATTTTGTTCCTTCTTAAAGAGTAGTAATTCCAATGCTACTCCCTTCTTTTCAGTTTACGGGACATGCGTGTGACCTAGGTCGTTGGGTGGGTGGCAAAAATGAGGGAGAAGTTGGAGGACAAAGATGGGAGGAAGAAGTTGGAGGACAAAGATGGGAGGAAGAAGTTGGCGATGGAAGCCGGAAGGTAGAAAAAGTTGGTGTTGGAAGTAGAGAGAAGGGGGGGGGGGGGTCAAGTGGAACACGAAGATGCAACAAAGACTAGACGTGGATACCAAAAGGCTAGCTAATTTTATCGATGGTGTCATCTTTTTATATTGCACATCTTCAATCCTAAATAAACTTTGATTATACCAAAACTTTGACGTGGGTACTATCACTAAAATGCATATAGATACATCCATTTTAAGACAAATAATATGGATCGGAGGAGGTAACATAAATTCATTGGGCCAGCTGCCTCCAATGCCATAGTGCTAGCTCCATCTGTGAGGTTTGCTTAATAGGGAAAAGGGTCGAATGGTCATTTCAACTAGAATGTGCATACCAATATACATTGTATTAATACATGATAGTGCCACCTCATGGGATAGCATAGAAAATGAATTGTCATTTGTACTTTCTCAAAATCCAAGCTTGGGACCTAAAGTAATGTCCTTGGAGCGGGATGTGAACACGAAAGACCGGAGTTGTGCTAATTAAGGTCCCGAGTGGACCGTGACGTTAATTCTGTCACATCCCACTTAACTGCAAGGACGTCAATGCGTTATTGCATAGACTTTCAGGCTTTTCTAACACCTAACCATTGTAGTAGAAGTGTAGGAGGATAGAGATACTTTGAGATGGACAAAGTGGGAATGTGTCATGGAAAACACTTGTAAAATGTTTGTTGCGCACATCGTGTAAAACGTTGGAGACACGCACGCACATCCGATAATACAAAAACGAATTGGTGTGCACATACATAGATATGCATGCCACGTACTACACGCCATTGTGGAGATAACATAACATATATATATTTATATGCTTGTTCTTGCTGCTAGGAGTAGTTGCTTAAGAGCTAAGCTTCAGATAGTAGTACAAGTGATGTCATTACGTACTTAGCCAGGAGCCCAGGATGGATAATGTGAACATACAACACTAGCTTGGCCGCAGCTATCTCGCTGGGTCGTCGTCTCCGACTCCGGCCAATGAAGAAGCGGTACGTACGTTCGCCGAGTTAATGGCCCGAGTTCACTGCGTACGCACCCACCCAGCCATCCCAAAGGCCCCCGGAGACTGAAGAAGCAATAAAATATTGCCCGAATCAGGGCAGGCCAGGACTCCTCCTGTCCTCCCAAGTCTTCAACTGTGCGGGTGCGGCGGACGACGGTTGCGACGACAGAACCACCGGCCTCATGCAGGTGCTGCTGGTGGAGCCAAAGCGCGTCGCAGTTCCTTATTGTGCAATGTACTTGCCCCCATCGGCGACGACCACGACTCCGACGACTTCATTCATATTCTACACCAGCACAAGCGCGTTGCGCTCATCAACTTACCATGAGGTGTGCTCTGACAGGGCCATTAAGTTTCTCTGCCTGAGCTAGGGATCAGGGATCATTAAGTTTTCGTTAATGTACTGGTCATCACGTACAGTACAGTACGACTTGAGAGCGGTCGTGGGTTTTTGTTTGATCTTGGTCAAGTCAAGCACTAGCTAGCTGCCAGCGGAGATGATATTGCCAAGGCGGCATCAAATGGTTTTCTGTATGTAGGGCAGAAGGTTGCATGATTGCTTTGTTCCATGATTAACTGCTCCGCCGGCCGTCTCTAGCGGTTCATCATGTTCATTCATGTGCTTCCAAGTTCCAAAGTCCCAAGTTCCAGGCCCATTCCCTCCATATTCGTCGTTTCCATTGTCCTCATAGAATCTCCACTTCTTAGTACGTGCCCAAGTCTCCGTAAAGAAAAAAAACCTTTACTTTCATCGCCGCAAAGATTGAAGCTTATTATGTGCACCATCTGTGACCCTTGGGGGTTTAAGCAGCCTCGCCGCCGATATTGTCGACCAAGGGTTTAAAACGTTACCTACTGATCCCTCCCCCCCAAAGAAAATTGATCCTTCCCATGGAAAGTTGAAAAAGGGCTCCACTTTGAACTAGTTACTCTTTTGGTGAAAACAACCATTCGCCTAAAGCATTTTCAAAGTTGTAGCGTACAGTCCTTGAGCTAAGGCTGCTAAGCTGCAGTGTATATTGACATTGAGGCCTTAGAACGTTCATGGATGACCTTTCTTATGCATGCTTTAAAGAAAATATTGTACTTACCTTTGAACTATTCAGCCTTTTGGTGAAAAAAAGAACGCCTTCATATTCAATGTGGTGATATTTCAAGCAAATATTGACAACGAGGTGGGTTAGAAACGTTCATGGGTGACCTTTCTCGTGCAGCTGAAAAAATCATTGACAAAGCCTTTCACTTTGGACTAGTCGGTTTTTGTTGTTGAAAATACCCTTAGTTTCGTTGTTATGAAAGTTGAAGTGTACATGCGTTGAGATATGTTGCCGTGAATATTAACAACGAGGAGTTGAAAGAAAACACGTATATACGTAAGAGCGAAGCTATCATACAAGCACCGGTATGAAAAGCCACCAATAATTTTGAATAATTCTCTATAGGATTAGCAAATTAACCTTACAACTATGCAAGGAAAGCATTATACTTTTCTTTGAGGTAGGAAAGCATTATACTTAGAAATATTTTATTTGAGCATTATACTTAGAAGAGTGGCAGCAATGAGTATTTTGCTTGTTTCCCTTTCTATAAACTTTTGTAGTTTTTTTTTAGGGTAATAGAGACTTAAAGGTCGAGCACTAGCCCAGCCCATGGCCCAGAGCCCACGGCCCACGGCCCGTACTAGTAGGCCGACTCGAGCTTTCTCCTCTCGTCGGACGCACTCAGAGACCAACTGAATCCGGCGACGAGGGTTTCTGCGCTCGCCCGAACAACCCCCGGAGGCGACGAGGAGAAAGCGGCGGAGATCGGAGATGGCAGTGATGGACACGGCGTTCAAGGCGCTGACGGCGGGGCTGGGCGTGGCCACGCTCTACCTGGCCGGCTCCTTCTCCTTCAACGTCTACCGCGGCCTCGCCTGGCACTCCGAGCAATCCGTAAGCGCCGCCGCCCCCGAACCTCATGTTCCCGACCCGTTCCCTCGTCGCTGCGTGAGCCCTTGGCGTGGGGGTTCCTGCCCGGCTCGCCTTACTGCCTGCCTATTCGCGCCGAATCCGTCCCCTGCTCCGGGCCTGCGAAATCGGAGCAGATTTATGCTGTTTCTGTATTGGTTGAATGCGTGGTTCCCCTCTGGGTCGGCGCGTGATTGGGTGGGTGCAGTCCTGTGATTAGTTGCCGCGTTGATGTGTAGGTGCCGGGGGATGATCCGTGCTGCACGTAGTTGGGGGGCAGGGCGTGATCCATGGACCTGTCTGCGTGTGTATGCACTTGTTCCATGTTTGTAGTGGGGAAAACCTTATATTTCCTAGCCATGTTGCACCATTAGTTATAGCTGTTTTTATTTGTGTTGTTTTGGCAGGGTTGAAAACCACATATCCACATTGGTTAAATACTCTGTATTCTGCAGTCGGAAGCGGAATATGTATTTTGAGACGAAATATCATGCAAGCCTACTTTTATTTAAGTAACAAATGGGAACTTCCTTATAGTGTGTTTTGTTTTGGATACCCCTTTAATATCTCGTGCCGCGACCATCCTTGTTGTATTTAGCATAGCATGGCTACAGATTATCTAGGTTTTTTGCATGATCCATGGACCTTTCTGTGTGTGTATGGGCTTCCTCTTTTACAGTGGTGGAAACCTGAGATTTACCTAGCCATGTCGTGCTGTATATATCGCTGTTTTGCTCATGTCGTTTTTGAACTAACCTATGGCTATCTGTGGTTGTGAGTGTTAATTGCAGTAGTGGAGGATCACTTATTCACAATGTTGGTTCAATACTCTGTATTCTGCTCTCAAGGCCTGAGTCTGTTTTTTTAGACCGAAAGAATGTTAGACATGCCTGCTTTTACTTGAGCAATAAATGGGAACTGTGTTTGCTTTTGGATACCCCTTTAATGTCTAGTGCCGCGATCATCCTTGTTATATTTAGAATAGTACAGCTACAGATTATCTGTGTTTTTGGGTAGATTGAGTGTTTGATGCAGTTTTATGTAACTGTTAGTCACTTCTGGGAATTACATGCCTGCATTTGTGTTAGGCGTGTGGCCATACAGTAACCGGCCATCATATTGTAATGTATTTATAAATTGAGCTGGTCGGCATTATCAGTATTCATGACCTTCAATGTTTTTAGGATGAGTAGGAAACCCGTTGGCTGTTCTTGATGTGTCTGTCCAATAAAAAAAAAGTAAAACCTATATTCATGACACCATATTGGTTATACGTAAATCTGGTTTGGTTAAATAATCATTCGTTATAGGCTGAAAGGAAATTATTGCAATACCTGCTGACGACAGAGGAACTGTAGGCAATAGTTGTGGGCTTAACTTGGTCATCTATATTCTTCGCTGATGATAAAATGCAGCTTCAGATAGAGAGGAATTGTAGGCAACAGTTGTGGGCTTATTTTAGTCATCTGAATACTCCACTGATGATAAAATGCAGCTTCACATAGAGAGGAATTGTAGGAAATAGTTATTGGCTTAACTTACTCATCCGTATGCTTTTTGGTACATACACAAGACTGATGCGACAGCAACTTGTGTTTGTCCGAATTTCTAAGTCCTTTTGCTCTCTGATATTTGCGGCATGTAATTTCATTGTACACTTTGTCCTGAAATGCATTCTAACTTCTTTTTGGGTGCGTTACAGAAGCTAGAAAAAGAAAAGGAGAAGAGCAAAGATTGACAAGGAAGGATGACAAGTTAGTGTCAGGCATTACCAACCAAAAGGACCTACAAGAAATCTCACCTTTTGATGATGAGTGGTCATTCGTGATTATGTTTTCTGGGACTGATTTTCAGGCAGTTCCTTTTGATGTAATGTAGATTTTGGGGTTTGGATGATCATTAATCTCTATGTGCGCTCTATTTTTACATATTTCTACCTTGTACTACACATAAGGGCGCCCTTGAGATTAAAAACAAATTATGTGTGTATGTCTTTTCCCTCAGTATATACGCTCTTAGGATTGGTTAAATTAAATAAATATATGAAATGTCCTTATGTTTCCTGTCCTCTTTGTTTATGTGCCGTCCATCCATTTCACTAGGATGATAAGTTGATAACTATCCAAGGAATGTTCATCGATATACATATAGTTCAAAAAGGTACTGACTCCGTCCCATAATGTAGTCATTTTATAAGCTATGTTAGTTTGCAAATAATACACAAATGATTTCAAAAAGTCTTTTTTGAGCATCCAATTTGTTTTTTTAGCACACATCCACAAATGTGATGTCATAACAAAATTTGGTACACATGTAAAAAATTTCTCAATGTTTACCAAAAAAAAAGTTTCAGATGTTTTTTATTTTTTTTGAATTCTTTTTCAGTTTTACTGTTCAACCACATACACCTCGTCTCGTGAGAACTTCCTATACTATCCTGTTGTGGACTGTAAGTGTCATAATAACTCTATTAACCATGCTCCAAGAAATTGTTTTGCCTTGTTCCTACGCAGAAATGTGAGCTTTGGGTGGATGTGTAATCTTTTTCCAATAGCACAGGAAATGAATAGTATGCCTACGGAATTCCTATAGGGGTTTCTACAAACCGAATGCATCGAAATTTTCCTCCGGAATCCTTGTTCCTATGATTTGCCGATGAAAATCCTCCAAACACAATGAGGCCTAAGCAGTCAAGCCATCACAATACATGTGGTAGAAGTCACAGGACACACAATTCAGAGCAATGCTACATTCACGCGCAAGTACGGGGTTTTACGGGGTTAGTTTGATTAAACATGATTTTTATTGGCTAATGGAGGTCTGAGCGGGCCCACCGGGGGGAATTCAGGGGGGGGGGGCGAGTGATGATTAGGGAAGGACCCCGTGCCAGCCCCGTAATACCCCGTTAGTTTAGCATTTTTCCACAATTCATACAGATACTCACAGACCAAAGCTTGTGTATATAATTCATTTGTAGGTCTTAAAACTTTAGCAGATTTATGCAGCTCAAGCTGTGACAACATCAGAAAAACAACTCTAAAAAGAGTTTGTACTATAACAGTCATGCATCTGTTAGTATTCCTAAGTTGTGAGCAACAGATACACAAGGCCTTTCAAATATCCAACGATTTCGGATCCACCGAGCTTTGAGATTCCAAAGACCCTATCGACGAAAGTGATCGGGACCTGGACATGACAAGCAAAGTTATAACTATCAAAGCCAGGCTATTATAATCCAGCCTTACATAAATGAAAACGAGTCGGTGTGAAATGGCTTGCCTCTTCAATGTGATAACCTTTCCTAGTGGCCCTAACAATCATCTCCATTTGGAATACGTAGCCCTTGCTAACGCATGAGGAGATGACATCCTCCAAAACACTTCGCTTATATAGCCTAGGAAATCAGCAGAGCGTCAGATATCAGTAAAAATATAAGGATCTTATTCTAATACAAATGAAATGAGACACACCTAAAAGATCCAGTCAGATCAGAAGCTCCGGGCCGTAGTAACGTCTGTGCGAGAACATTTGCTCCCCTGCTGGTCAACTTCCGCATAAGATTCCAACCATGGACACCACCGTTGCTAACATAACGGGTGCCAGTAACAATGTCAGCACCGGTTTCCTTTTGCTTCCTGGCCAATGACAGAACATGATTAAAAAAGTAATATAAATTCTTCTAACTTCTAAGTACCTGGAGAGCTCAGCTACACCAAACTTTACTGAAGTAGTTTCAACCATTCAATCAAACAATTAATACACGGCTAAGCAAATATCTATGCCTTGGTTAGCCAAGAATCCATTTCTAGACCTGACAAGAGCAAACTGGTAAACTAGGACGTATTTTGCCAAAGAGAGAGACCAGTCAAAACAAAACAGAGTAAGAAGACAATTTATATTGTAAATGAGCACTTAATATTTACAAAAACTTACAGTAGGGCAGTGTCAGTGCCCATGCCAGCCTATATAAACACCTAGGGAGAATGGCTCAGAGAAAACCTTTCGCCGAATCATATCACATCATGCTACTACCATCCCAGAACGACGACGAGAGGATCTCCATCAGCCGTGTCTGGGAGGCAGCCGTAAGACCGGCCTTTCAATTTCTCCTCACTGCCACCCAATTATACTATGTACTCCCTCCGATCCATAATAAGTGTCGCCCATCTACTTATTATGGATCGGAGGGAGTATCTATCTAGAAACAAAGCACACAAGAATACACGTTGATAGATGATCAAAGAAACAAGGGGAAGCACCGGCAGAGTGAGAGCGGGCAATCAAGTGGAGGCGCCACCATGACTGTGGCACTACCCTTGCATCTTATGCAGAGCAATTGGGTTGGAGGAATCCCTATTTGCGACTGCACCCTGGTCCTGTACTAACTGGCAGCCAGGAAGAGAACTGTGAAAAAGGTATTAGAAGGCAAGAATTGGATTCTCTCGCTGGCCGGAATGAGTGCCCCCGTCCACCTTGGTGATATTTTTTGGTCTGTGGAGGGCGCTTAATGTGGCCTTGATTGACACCGACAGGAGCCAGTCTATGAAGTGGAAATGTGCAATTCAGTGTTGGAAGTGATCTGCATGTAAACTCTATGGTGTTACTGTTGAAAAACGAGCAGCTACTGTAATTATATTTTTCTCTGCTGCTAATAGATAATAGGCAATGCTCCTGCCAGCTTCCTTGATAAAATAAAATGAAATACAAAGCATATAATCCAATCATTCTTGCTGGATAAATTTAAAAGTATCTTTGAGTATGTGATTCTCACCTGATGAAGCTTGGCAAATACTTTGGCTGTTCAGAATAGAAAAAGGAATCACTAACTAAAAGGAACAGAACTATTTAAATAGCTTAACTATGCCAAATAACATAAGAGAAGAAAATGAGAGGAAACATACATGGTGAGATAGATCTGCATCCATTATAACAACAAACTCTCCTGAGGCATGCTTTAATCCATGCATATATGCAGTACCTGAATGTTTACAGTAGTTCGTCAACACGAAGATCAAGCATAAAATTCTACATAAGTTGAAATGGGCAGCTAAGCTCACCAAGTCCTAGCTTCCTTGGTCTAGCTCGCAGTAGCTGGCATCATATCAGGTAAAAGACATTGCAGTAAGTCATAAATAACCAAAACTCAGACCACACATATATGCATAAACTTGTACATCGGCATGTTTGTTAAATTACTTACAACACGATCTTCACCATATACTTGCTGCAGCTGCTTTACAATGTCTTGAGTTCCATCGGGGCTTCCATCATCCACAATAATGATTTCAAACTTGGCATCACTACAATTGAAAGTCACATCATCAGTTAAAGTTTTGTAAAGCAAATCCAACATTCTTGCAATTTGAAATACACCACCATCATGCTAACAATAATAACAGTATACATCAGCAATGGAATATGTTGTACTGTTGACCAAACACTACGCGTATACAGCAGCAATGGAAAACACGTTGGGTGCTACAAATAAATGTGCTGCATGATGGATTCTAAAATAAACACTACAGATAATGTGAATACAAAAGGAGCTAACGCTTGTAAGATCCTGAGAAATAAGGTTTTATCAAATCTAAAAATAAGATGGTGTTCATATCAACCAGTTGACATAGTTAAAATAATATGGTTTGCAAATTTCTGTTAGTGCAATCGATCTATGATGAAGGGTGTCTAGGATATGAACACAGCTAAGTGCTAACTGAAACCAGCTGCCCACACTGACCATCTATACTTTGGATCACTCTGAATAACTTCCTAGTCTTTGACAAATAAAGTGAAGAGGAATCTAGTTCTGAAATCGTCATATGAAACTGTCACATTGATCTCATGTTCTTTGAGAGTTATTCTCACTGAATCAAGTGGACAACAGAGACTCAATTCAGCTGAACACGGCACCACTAGCATTTAGCTACAAAAAGTACCAGTGATGACATGTCATGGTACAACGTCTGAATCGAACACAATAAGCAATTGCAAAGGTGTTTCACTGTTATGCTATGTGAGTACATAATGAACTAATAGAGATTGGATTTTCTTACTTGACCTGCCTACGAACCTCAAAGCAATTAGCAACAAGAATTTCAGTTTCCAAAGGGGTCTTATACTACAGAAACAGAACATAAAATCTATGTGGATCACAGCACCACTAGCATTTGGCAGCTACACAAGATGAGATGTGACAGTGATCATACTCATTTCTCATTGCCTGAATCGAACAAAATACTTAGTTCCAAAGGGGTGTTATACAGTTTCACTATGTGAGTAGACAATTGGAGAATACCAGAGCCATTAGCAGAAGCATTTAAACGGAAGTTTCAATTGATATCGACGCACCCCGCCCCAGGTTTATGTACAGAAGATAAAATCTGAGTCAGCTCTAAGTCTATCTGGATCACGGACGCCCTCCGCCCAAGAAAAAGATCTCAGCTACCGAGAGAACTAAAAGAGTATGAACATTGAACAGAGATGGGTGGATTGACTGGGGCAGGGAAGAAAGTTACGGTAGGTGCTTGAAGATGAGGTAGACGATGAGGGCGACGTTGAGGCGCTCGTTGTAGGTGGGCACGATGATGCTGTACTCCGGCCTGCCGCCGCCCGCCTCCCCTCCCTTCTCCATCTGCGCCGCAGGCCTGCCTCCACCGAGCCGACCAGAGCAGCGCGGGCAGATCGCCTCTTCGCGATGCTCGATCTGACGAGAGCGCCGCCGTTGGGAAGGGACGGAGGCAGTGGCGGCCTGGGGCGGAGGGCCAGGGGAAGTGGGCGGAGGGACCGGAGTCCGGAAGGGCCACGGGAGTCACCGGCGGCTGCCTGCCTTCCCTCGTCTCCTCTCGAGTCTCGATGCGATCTCTCGGCCGACAAGGGCTGGGCGCTGGGGTTTTTTTTTTGCTGGGCGCTGGTGGATGCAAAGGTGGCCAACGGGCCGGCCCGGCACAGCACGCGGGCCGGGCCGGGCACGTTATATGGTAAACGGGCCAAGTACGGCACGGTCCGCTAGGCACGCTTAATAAACATGCCGGGCCGGGCTAACCCGCGTGCCTGACCTTTAAGCCCAAGCACGTCACATTTAATAAACGTGCCTTACAGATGGCCCGTTTAGCCCTTATACCTCTAAAAAATACTAAAAATAATATATTATTATGTATTATTAAGCATATGTATTACAAAATATATGTAAAAATTATATTAAAAATATGTAAAAAGTTAAACGTGTCGTGCCGGGCCGGTCCGTCACGGGCCAGGCACGCGGGCTTACGTGCCAGCCCATTTGTCAAGCCCGTTTGGTCAGCTTTGGGTTGATGTACCTCTGTGTTAAGCCCCAGGCCCATATAAAAATATACATAGGTAATAACTAAAAAAAAGTTACGCCCCGGGCCTGGGCCCTAGGGGCCTCGGGCCCAGATTTCGACGTCCCGTGTCAAACTTTTTTGTAGGGTTACTACAAAAAAAGAGTAATTAATAGTATTCTTTCGGAAATTCCATAAAGATAATTTTTATGTATTGAGAGTGTGCTATGTGTCACATATTAAGCGCTTCCTTGGGGTTATTATTATTATTTATGTGTATGCGTTTTCGGAGTTCCTGCAAAGATTCTTTTTGATATATTGAGAGTGTATCACATGTTGCATGTTGAGCGTTTCCTCAGGAAATTTTTTTGTACGTATTTTTGGAGTTTAGTTGGGCCTTTTGGTTTTTGCGTGATTTTTTTACATTTTGATGGAAAAACATTTGAAAGATTTTTTTTGCAAAAAAATACAATTTCTTTTATTTTTACGAGAGGCACGATCGTATTTATCGCGAGGCACACGGTTGTGCCTCTCGAAAAGGAAAAAATATGATTTTTTTTCTTCCGAGAAGCACGAAACATGTTTTTTAAAAGGTACGATTGTGCCTCTCGTGGAGGTAGATGTTTGCGTCGGCAGGAGGCACATCCGATGGAGGGTCCGGGGGGATGACCCTGGGTAGGCTCAAGAGGGTGATATAAGCTTTCGAGGCAAATAGGGGCGGCCCAATCGTGGGAGCTGACTAGCCCACGGCCCGACTGCTTTTTGCCGGCTGCCGGCCGGTTAAGGTCAGCCGGTCGTCGGCTGTGAGCACCCGACTCCAGGCGGTCAGAGGCAATCCCACATAATCTGCATCCCGTACGAATAGTCACATCCCCGACGACGCAGAGAGCGTGACCGCGGTCATGCGACCCCAACGATCAGAAGGACAAGCTCCCGGACGACGCGACCCTCTAGCACCCAGGCCTACCTACGAGGGGCGCCGCAGTCTACAAGCTACGTGTCCCTCGGGTCGGTAAAGGCCTACAATCTACAATGGTTCGCACCCAAAGGATTCGCAACCGGCGGGACCCATGGATAACATCAAAATAGGAGCGACTATAGTGCCCCACACCCAGAGGATCCGCAGTCGGCGAGCCCCACAGCCGGCAGGCTCCAGCAAGCTCCAGAGAGGCTCACGCCTGCCCCCCTACATATCTTAGTATTATAGTAACTTGGGGGTTGACCTATAAGACCCACAGGAAGCCTCCATGGAGAGGGTCAGACTCTTAGAGATTAGAACCACTTACATTTCCATCGAAAGAGTGGGCGAGAGAAAAGCCATGAGCCCTCTTCTCCCTTCTCTGATACAGCTCAAGGAGCACCAATATAGCCCCTGTTGACCTTACGCAAAGACATGCAGGAGTGGGGGTGTTACCTCCTGACGAGGGCCCCGAACCTGGTTACATCGCCTGTGCCCAACCTCGTTTTCGGCACCATCGATGTTCATATGACCCTTTTCCCTCTACTTTAGCCATCCTCATGGCATCTACCGTTACAAACCGACGACAATATCCATGCCTCTCGAAAAGGGAAAATGCATTTTTTTCCTAAGGCATAATCCTGCCTCTCGTGGAAGCACATACTTAATTAGTGATTTTGGATATAACCACTACACCTTGTTTTTAGAGGCACGACCGCCACTCTTTATTTTCGAGGTGCTTAATAATGATTCGAAGTGGAATCGGAGTGACTTCGGTCTAGGGTTCGTTGGTTTGAGGATTTGTAAGATCCATGCAAACCATGGTGGGTCTAGCTGACGTGGCGGACACGCCCGATGGCGTTAGGGTCTCCTCATATCCATCCTAGATTTAGACTTAATATGAGGGATGTTAGACAACTTGAGTGGTAGAGATCGATTTGAGGCGCTTGTTTGATAATTTGGTAGTAGTTTTTAACTAATCATTAATTGGGTCGTTTGATCGATTGTGTAGGACCAGCAAAAAAACCCGACATTATATGCTTTTAATGGATTGATCTAAGGTTAGTTTCGTTTTGATGGCTTGTAGAATAAGTTGGAATAAACTTTCCTCTACCAAGTTTAACTAAATTTATTTATTCAGAAGCGTAGTTAAGATTTGTCTAGTAGACTTCTAATTTTTTTATTAGGCTGCTAAAATAAAATGGGTAGGCATAGCTTATTCTAACATCTTAATAAAGGCAGCAAGAAAAAGATCCCTAAGTATCTTACTATGCCACATAGGATAAATACTGACGTAGAGAAAAATATTAAAAAAAGATATTTCTAATACGCAGAGTAAAAAAACGGATGAAGTATTATTTTATTGATTTATAATCCATATATCTATCTCACGAGTGTCTAAGATCATGTGCTGCAGCTGACTATTAATCTATAATCTGATTCGCTTTTCTCTCCTCTAATTAAATACTTTCTTCGTTTCTTTTTACTTCGCATATAAGGATTGTTTGAAGTCAAACTTTATAAAATTTGATCAAATTTATATTAAAAAGTATCAACATCTACAACATCAAAATTATACAATATAAAAATTTATTTCATGATGTAATTAATAATATTGATTTCATATTATAGATGTTGATAGATTTTTCTATAAAAATGATCAAACTTTATGAGGTTTGACTTCGGATAAATCTTATTGTACTTGCTCTAACTAAAAAGTATGCCGCCGCTTGTTTCGCTCACGTGATTCATGGAAACCCTGATCTCGTCAACGAGTCAACTGAGCAGCCGCCGATCGATCTCTCTCGTGGCCTCAAGAATAAAAAGGAATCGAAACGACCTACCTCCAAACTGTACACACGAGTGAGGATGGGAATCATGGCGCCCACGACACTAGTGGAGAGACCCCCCTTTCGTCCAGCCCAAAAAAGGCATTGCTCCCGGTTCATTTCAGAACCGGGACCGATGCCGGGCAACGGTCCCGGTTCGTCTGGAAAGGGCAAAGGTCCCGGTTCATGTGGGGCAACGGTCCCGGTTGTTGCCACAAACCGGGACCAATGCTCTGGCTACCAACACGTGGCGCACTGCGAGGCATTGATCCCGGTTGTTGGCAATAACCGTGACTGTTGCCCTGGCTATATAAGCCCCCCAACCAGCACTTTGCCATTTTGCCTCAAAAATTTTCAGGATTGTGCTGGGGTGGGGTGGGTGCTAGATTTTTTTTCCTTTGATTGCACCCTAAGTGTTCGACGAAATGTCCGAGCCACACTTAGGTCCTCAGAACACCGTATCCTCGGCCGAGGTTAGCAACCTTATCTTCTCCATCTGTAACTGATACAAAAATACTGCACGTGTGCATATATAGTGGTCTTTTCACTATTCACGAAGTTATTGTAATGGTTAATTATATGACGCAGATCGAAGCACGGATGCGATGGATGTACAGCGATCGACGCGGATCCGAGTTTATTACAAACCTGCATACATTTCTCAATGTGGCTAATGCAAACAAAGTGGATAATTTTATGCCTTGTCCCTGTATTGACTGTCGGAACGTGGCGGAGTACTCTTCCTCGAGAACACTTCAAGGCCACCTGCTTCGGAGAGGTTTCATTCCCGGATATTATTGTTGGTCCAAGCACGGAGAAAGAGGGGTTATGCAGGAAGACAATGAAGAAGAGGAGGATGATGATAGCTATCCTATGTCCCCTGAAGAATTCGGTGACACTGCAATGGAAGACAATGAAGAAGATGGAGCTCCTCGAGGTGACAATGAAGAAGAACAACGGGAATCGGATGAGGCCGCTGATGGTCTTGGTCGGGTCATCTATGATGCAAAGCGAGACTGTGAAACAGGAAAAGAGAAGGAGAAGTTGGAGACCATGCTAGAGGATCACAAAAAGCCCTTCTACCCAAATTGCGAAGATGGCAACACAAAGCTCGGTACCACACTGGAACTGTTGAAATGGAAGGCAGATTTTGGTTGTTCTGACACCGAATTTGAGAAGTTACTGCAAATAATGAAGTCGAAGCTTCCACCGGATAACGAATTGCCCGCGACAACACACGAAGCAAAGAAGGTTATTTGCCCTCTAGGATTAGATGTGCAGAAGATACATGCATGCATTAATGACTGCATCCTGTACCGCGGTGAGTACAAGAGTATGGATAAATGCCCGGTATGCACTGCGAGTCGGTACAGATCAGACAAGATGACCCTGGTGATGCTGAGGGAGATGACGAGCCCCCGAGGAAGAGGGTTTCTGCCAAGGTTATGTGGTATGCTCCTATAATACCACGGTTGAAACGTCCACGACGTCGTTCGGCGGCGCCGCCTACTACGTCAAGTCGACGGTGCCCGGATCTCACCTTCTCCAGATCGACGGCTACTCGATCGCTAAACAAGCAAGCAACGGCACCAGCTTCAGGTCCTGCCCTTTCACCGTGGGAGGCTACAGCTGGGCCATCCACCTCTTCCCCAACGGCGACAGGCCGGACAGCGCCGGCTTCATCTCCGTCTTCCTCGCCCTCGACGAGTACGTCGATGGGGTCATCCAGCTGCAGCTCGAGTTCAGCTTCATCGACGACGTGGACAAGCAAGGTCCCACACACGTCCGCACGAGGCAGGCCGTCGACCTGCTCAGCTATCAAGCCGTCGGCTACCGCAGGTTCATGGCGAGGGAGGCCATGGAGAGCTCGAGGCATCTCAAGGACGACCGCTTCACCATCCGCTGCGATTTCGTCGTCATGCAGCAGGGCGTTATCCCGGCGAACCTCCACGCCAGCGGGCTCAGAAAATGCGCGGCTTGTAACCTCCGAGTGGCGACGGTGGGACGGCTGCCGCTCCTCCATTCATGTTTCTGCGACGTCTGCAACGACGCTAGCCGCAACGGCGGCAAGCAGTGTGCAGGTTGCCGGGTGCCCTATGAAGGGATCTTGATGTCTTTCTCCTGAAGAAGAAATGAACTTCAACTAGCTGGCACTTGATCTTGCTTTGCCCTGGTCTCTAAGCTAGTTAATTTAGTGTGTGCAGCGTAAGTTCAATTATTAGGGCACTTCTAATGCTAGTATCTTAGCACAATATCAGGGCACTCCCAATGCTAGTATCTTAGCACGATATCATAGGCATTTTGCTTATGTGGCATAACACTTAATGAAGAAAGAGAGTGAGGTTGTATCTTAGCTAAGATACAACCGTTGCACGTGGCCATATGCAAAAAACATTGTTAAACCAATCACATGTATGCATGACACCAAAATCATTAAATAAGATACAACCCCTAAGAAACAATGCATTGTGGTGGTTGTATCTTAAGTTTTTATTGCTCCTATGATACTGTGCTAAGATACAATGCATTGGGAGAGCCCTCATAGACATTTGCTAAGATACAACCCTTGCACGTGGTCATATGCAAAAAGCACTATTAAATCAATCACATTATTGCATGAGACCAAAATCATTAAGGCTAGTCACAATGAGAAGTAACTTAGACTAGTAACATACACATATTATGAGTCTATGTTACTACCTCCATAATGGGTAGTAACATATATATGGTGTCATATAAGACCCCATTTATTAGATTATAGACTCATATTGTCTTGGTATGTGTGATATTACTTAAAAAGCAAGTAAACTAGCTAAGTTACCACCTTCATCTCTTTCTTCATTAACTCATTGTCAAATAAGCAAAATTGCTGAGTTGGACTCTATGTTACTGCTGAAGTTACTCCCCATTGAAGTCAGCCTAAATAAGATACAACCCTTAAGAAACAATGCATTGTGATGATTGTATCTTAAGTTTTTATTGCTCCTATGATACTGTGCTAAAAAACAATGCATTGGCAGAGCCCTTAGGCTGCCTCTTGTGTACTACAATGATGAGTTCTTCTAGGAGACTTGTACTTGAATCCTCTCAAGGGATGCCATTGCCATGCCACCCCTTTCTTTTTTGAGGTTTGGAAGAAAAGAACATTCAACTCTAATTAGCTACCATTCGACGATCTCGCCCCCTCTAAAGCTAGTTTACTTTCCTAAGTTTGATCTCTCCATCTCCCTGAATTTCACCAGAGTGGCCCCCACCTGAGCTCTATGTGGAATCCAACTAGAAGATACCCCGCACGATTGCTGCAAAAATAAATTGCAGTATATTTTAGTTGTATGAAGAATAAATAGTTAAAGGGTTTGTCTAGGGGACATCTTAAATATTATTATATACGTATTGTATTTGATTATTGTGTTGTTAAAAATATTTATTTAATATTAGGGAAAGATACAATGAAAAAGAATCACATGCATGTTGATTGTCCTTTAAAAAAAACAAATGTTGTTTGTGCCTTGATGTGGTGGTATGTGTGGTGAGATGGATTTGTGCATGAGATTAACTATTAATAAAATTATTTATCTCATGCGTATTATGGTTGGTCTTTGATGAGGTGTCATATGTGCACTTTATCTTATGCATATTATGGTTGATCTTTGAACTCTGATGAGATGTCATATGTGCATGTTAAGATAATAGAGGTAGTGGCTTAGTGGGGATGTTAGGGTGGACACTTTGGGCCAGTTCTTTTGCAACTTATTTCCAACAGTGAAAATAAACTGTCCCTCTCCAGCTTATTCTAGAAGCCAAGTTAAATTTTTATTTTAAAAGTCTATTAGTTCAAGATTGACTAGTATGCTTCTAAAATCTAAAATAGAAAAAAAATCAAGTTAGGCTTTTTAGAATAGGCTGGGAGAAGGGGAAAATAATCCTATACGATATGGGTTTCACGACTTCGAACGATAGACCAACCCCACTGAATGACACGTGGAAAATACGAATCTTAATGCAACCTGTAGCTTCTTCTCCAATTCCCCTCCGTAAAATCCCAACTAGCACTCGTCAATTCCCGTCGCAGAATTCACGAGCCCTGGCGCTAGTGCTCAGCCCCAGCCGGTGCAAGAGAGCTAGCCGCGAGTGCTCGCGCCCTCACCGGTGCACACGCGCCCTTGCCGATGGAGCCACATTCTTCGTCGCCGGTGTGATTTCCTCCATGCTCACAATGTCTCGGCTGCTCGTTACTTCTCGACGCCGACGCAACCGTTGCTTGCCCCTGTCCTTCGTAGCCACCAGCGGAACTCCGGTGCTCGCTGCTGGTGCCATTAGCCCTTTCCACTCGGCACCGAAGGAATCTGGTAAAATCCATCCAGCCCGACGGGACGGTGATGAAGTTTATTGCCTGGTCGCTACCGTTTGATCATGGCACCATTGGCAGTTTCCCATTGGGAAGGAACTCGCTGTACTTGCAATTACAACTGATCGATATTTGGCAGAGTCAGAGATAGTCGGGGAGAAGGACCTAGATGCTTTGAGATTCGTAGTTTTCACGTGTCGTCCAGTAGGGTAGGTCTACAGATAGGAGTCCTGCGACCCAGGTCACATAGGATATTTTTCCGGGAAAAGGGACAGCTTATCTCCACTGCTGAAAATAATCTGCAAATGAACTGACCCTTTGCATGTTAAAAAAATTGAAACCAATTTCTTAATATAAGATGTAAGATTCCTAATCCTTCAAGTTAGTTTTGATCCCAGGAATCCCTAATTATATTTCCATAGGTGAAACAGCCGCAACGTGATAGTTCGTTGCGTAAAACAGATTCTGCATATGCCGCATGATCGATGAGATAAACGGGGTAAAATCTGAACCAGTCAAGTAAAATCTGTCTTGTGTCTCGTGAATAAAAATGAAAACCTAACAAACAAACAAACAAACTATATCAAGCGCGTGCGCTAGCTGTTGGAAGAACCTGTACTGCGCGCCCAGAACGATCAGTTAAGCCAGGATCGATGGGGATGCCGCTTGACATGGCGACAGCGCCGCCGTCGCCCAACGTCGGCGACACGTACCGCGTCAAGTCGACGGCGCTCGGGTCTCACCTGCTCCAGATCGACGGCTACTCCATCGCCAAACACGCCCCCAACGGCACCATCCTCAAGTCCAGCCCTTTCACGGCAGGAGGCCGCCGCTGGTTCCTGTACCTCTTCCCCAACGGCGACACGCCGGGCAACATCGGATTCATGTCCGTCTTGCTCGCTCTCGGCGAGCAGCTTGACGGCCGAGCAGTGAGGCTGCAGCTGGAGTTGAGCTTCATCGACGAGGTTCACAAACACGGCCCGGCGCACCTCCGCACAAGGCAGATCATCGATCTGGGCTGCCGCTACGGCGTGGGCTACCGCAGGTTTATCTCCAGGGAGGATTTTGAGAACTCCGGCCATCTCAAGGGCGACTGCTTCACCATCCGGTGCGACTTCCTGGTCATGGACTACGGCACTAGGCGGGAGTACTGCGGCCTCGAGGGCCACTTCGTGGCCAGCGAGGACCCTGCTAGCCCGGCGTACCGCCCCAGGGGATACAGGCGGAATTGCGTGGGTTGCAACCTCCGTATGGGCACATTGGCGGGGACACCGCTCATCCATGTGTGTCTCTGTGCCGTCTGCAAAGGCGCTGATGCGAGCGACGGCGTTAAGGCAAAGCACTGCCCAAACTGCCATGGACCATTGGAAGGGAGGTACCTGCCACTCTCTTGTCACTGAACATTTGCAGCAGCAAACAACATTCCACCATATATTGCTAGCTTGCAGTTCCATCATGCATGCCCTCTCCAGAGATGCTCCGAAATCATTTTCATATTTGGGTTGGTTGGTTGAGATATACCCTAATGTTTATCGTTTGTTTGTTTTAAAAAATATCTCTTCTATTAAAACTTTAAAAGTGAGTTGATGTTTGTAGGTCATACTTTTTTTATTTCATACTGTTGTTGGTGATTTCTCTTTTTCTACATCGTTTTTGTTTTATACGTCTACATCGATCGATCGGGCCTTTGTCTCGTCCGCGTCGCATCCACATTAATGGGCCAACACAAATTGTGATGCTCCACATATATTAGAAACAAAAAGAAGAGTTCAAGCTATTAGGGTTCCCCATGTTAGGTTTTTTTCTCTCCGCCGACGGCGTCGACGTTGAGCAACTCATCACCGCAAAATCCTTACCCCATTCGGTCCGGATAGACTATCTCATGGCAGGCTTGCGGGGTTCGTTCTCCCGAGAGAGTTGGGGTCTCTCTCAATCGGGTTCTTGAGCATCAAAGATCCGATAGCAAAAATAGTTTCCAGGCATGGCGGTGTTTGGATCAAACACAAAGGATCCCATATGGCTCACAGTTGGTAGGGTTTGCAAGGAAAAAGAGGTATTGGTTCTTCCATAATATGAAATTTCCATGGTATTTGGCTCAGGATGTCAAGATTAGATCTTTGGACAACGATCTCTAATCCCTCCAGTTTAGTTGTCAAGGCGATTCGGAAAAGGTTATGGAAGATGGTCCATCGACATTCAGCGGGGACAAGTGTTGTTGGCTCCCTATGTGGCTTCACCAGGCCCTCTCCCATTGATCTAAATCACTTTGCTATATGGGATCAGATCCATGATCTTACGGATGACTACTACCCGTTTGTTAAATCTCTAGCTGGAAAGATAGATGAATTCATTGCTTTGGATCCATCATCTTGCAATTTCTCTGAAAATTTCTTTAGAGTTAAGGTTAGACTTGATGCCATAAAGCCACTAAATAATCATGTCTCTATCATCAAGGACGACAAATGACAAATATTTCTCGCCAAATATGAGAGGTTGCACGACTGATGTGCAGTTTGTGGCATATTCGAACATGAGTTCAAGGTACATGGAGACGGTATCCACCCCCTCAATGCTCATCTTTAGTGACTTAAGGCCTGAGTCGAGTATGAGGCAAGGTGATCGAGCACCTAGAGGTGGAAACAACCAAATGGGATCTAGTAGAGGACATCATGGAGGCTTTTCTGGCGGCAAATACTAAGAATCTGATGGCGGAGAGAGATGTACTGATGCTAATGATGATGATATGAAAAAAGACTATGAAAACAAGAAACAAATAGCAAAACTGAAGGATAGTCAACTGACAACAGATGGCGCTACTCCGGTGGCAAGTAATGCCTTGGTAATCCACGAGGCTGATCTAGAGAGGAAAGGTTCCACCTGGTCCCTCTTCGAAGTGTGAACCTAAGGATACCAAGACAAGGAATTCTTCAACGAAAATCTCAAGTTTGGCGAGCTTCGTGAAGGAGCACCGCTAGGGGCAATGAGTCTATTTTGTTGTATCGTGGAGTGGGCAATGCCACGACAATTCGAGAGCTACACGATTTCGCTTAAGAATTGACCCATCCGTTCTTTGTATAATGGAAATGCAAATTCACAAAGATCGACTTGAATCCTAGATGGTAATTTAGGATATGATAAAGCTTTTGCAGTTGATAGGTCTTGGAGTTTTTTTTGGAATAATGATATAGGCATTGAAATTTTGGGCTCTTCTTATATCACATTGATGTTAAGGTCTCTAATACTGGGTATGACCCGTGAAGGGCTATATATATATATAGATGCCCAAACTTACCTCAAATATAGTACTTGGGAAACAATGAAAGATATTTGTGCTCTGTCCTCGCTACCTTGTCAGTGTTTGGGAGATTTCAACCAAGTTTTAAGGTCAGATGAACATGATGGAGTTGGTCACCGAGCACATCCACAAATGGCAGATTTTAGGGACACAATTGATGTATGTCGTCGAAGTGATATGGGATACAATGGGATGTTCTGGACGTTTGAGTGTATGGTTGCCGAAGGAACTTTCACTAGAGTGTGTCTTGATAGGGCACCTGGAATGGCAAACTGGTGTGTGTAGTTTCCAATGGTCGGCGATTATCACCTGTCAACTGCTACTTCTTGCCATACACCCATACTGCTGAATCTGCGAGGAGACATTGAAAAACCCGAGCTACAAAATATTACCGATATGAAATTTCATGGGAAGACCAGGCAATGTAAAGAAAGAGATTAACAAATTGAAGCCCGACCTAGATGCTCTTTGAAATAATCCAAATCGCAATGATCCAACATATACATAGGTGAAAATAAAGGAAAGACTTGTTGAGTTGTATCATATGGACGAACTGCTCTGGCGACATCGAAGTAGGACGCAATGGCTTTCGGCGGATGACATGAACACTCATTTTTTCCACATGAGTACCTTGATGAGAATAAAAATAAATTGGAGAAAATCTCTCACTAAATCTGATGGTGAGGTAACAAAGGATGTTCACTCCCAAAAGCCCCTTACTTCACTCTTTTGCATGTCGTTGTAATGGGGGAGGTTATGCATGCGTGATTTTTCTCACTCAATATTTTCCCGGTTTTGGTAAGGTTGTTGCAACTAGTAATATTAATGCAAACTATTCTAGCATTTTATTAATATTAATATTTTTTAAGGCAATATTTAGTAGGTTACTCTAAATAAAATCTCCTCAACCAAGGTAGATGATGAGTGGTAGAATAAATTTTGTAGTTTGTAAAAGTATTTAATTAGTACGCTTGTTTTTCCCAAGAAAGTTGTTTTTACTAATGTACAAATTACTACACATGCATGGATGACCACTAATTGACCAAGAGCTTCTACATACATTCATAAATTTTCTCTTGATCCTTGCATGTAGTGATTTAATGCATCTTAAAATCTGAACATGTGATGATAAATAGTAGAATTGAGACTAATAAAATAGAAAAACTAAAATACTAAATTTTGAAATGAGCTCTATAAACCGAAAAGGACACTCTTGTGCATAAATCCATTAAAAACACAAAAAATTGTAGCAAAAGGACACTCTTGTGATCCATCACTTTGTTGACGAAGAACGAACAATCACTTTGTTGAGGAAAAACGAACCATCACTTTGTCGAGGACACCCCGTCGATGTAGACTGCCCCCGCCCCGTCGCCAATGCATCTTGCCCCGCCTTTTGTTTGACACGGCGGGTTTACCGTGACGCTGAGTTGATCTTGTAGGCGACCATCTTGATCGCATCCTCCACATTTATCTGTTTCGACAGTTCTTTCTAGGTGTCCATCCGGCGATAGAAGCGAAAATTGCAAGGTTAGGATAAAGGAGAGTGACGGCAAGTGAAGCGGAGTGGGCAAGGAAAGGGGGGGGGGGTTTGACAGTTAGGATGGCTCTAAAAGCGCGACTTCGCCTCGGTTTTATATGGATTGGGGAAGTCGGAGCCCACATGAAGGCGATTGGACTCCCTCAAAGCCCCCTGGCTTACGATAGATTTGCGAAAAAAATGAACAGGAAAACCGACCCGCGAATGAAGGTTTGGATGACAAAACACACCCAAATCGTTTAATACAAACTGTTACGAAAGGTTTAAGAATCGATGTTGAAATGTCTCAATGAACTAGTCAAATAATCTCTCCTAGTTATAATTCATTCCTGCCCCACTACCGGTTGATGCAAAATACTTGCACAAGAGAAGCACAAAGAACAATCAGCAATTGAGAAGTTTCAAAAAAAAAACAATCAGCAATTGAGGCCACCTACGTAGACGAAGCAAAACGACCATTATTTTTCCAAGCACACACAAGCAAACCTGGAGTGGACGCGCCCCTCCACGGCACCACTTTATTTCGACATCCGTGCGCGCGAGATGGCCCGAGGCAAAACGGTCAAAGATGGTGCGGAGGCAAAAGTTTTCCTCGTCCGTTTGCATAAAAGCGTCTGGCTTCCATCAAACCAAGAGCTTCTTTCCTTCCTTCCTGCCTGCTTCTTGTGTGTTCCTCTGCAAAGGGCAGGGCGGGGTTGTCCAATCCAATCCGGCGAGTTCCATGGCGAGCAAGAAGGAGTCAGGCGAGGGGGCTCGTCGACGCCGCCAGCATCGGCCGCAAGCCCCTCCATCTCCTTGACCGTGACGGGTATTTAATTAGAAACTCTCCATCACCCCGCCTCTCAAGCTCTCATGTTTATGTGGCCTTTCTTTCCTCCGTTTCTTGTTGTTGAGTTGAAAATGGCTGTTTCTCTTTTGCAGCCGATCTGAGCGAGGAGGAGAGGATGAGGCTGGGGCTGGCACTGACCGGCGACATGGATGAGGCTGGCGGCTCATCTGGTAAGCTCTACTACTACTACTACGTGGAGTGGTTGGCTCGTCGATTTGACCACAGGACTAGGATTCTGTTGGCTGCGTTTTCGATGCGATACTGTTGTTCTCTGGTCAAGATAAAAATTTGTTGGTTCTCTCTGTCGTCGTGTACGAAGGAGTTGGAGGCGCGGCGGCGGCTGTCTCCGATGAGCTCCCTCTGGCCGATGTCCCTCCTGTCGTCCTCGTCGGTGATGCGCCTCCCTCTCTCCCCGCTGCGGGGAGCATGGAATGACCCCGACCCACATTTCCCAGGATCATTTGCTACCCGCGCATCACTCTCTGGGATGGAACATGGATTCAGGTCCATCACCCCGCCGACTCCTCCTCGTCCACCCCGGCCCCGGCCGGCTGCTCCAGAACTGCCACCGCCTCCCATTCCCATATGCGTGAGATGTCCGGTGGACGAAGCTACCACTGCTTTCCTCACCCATTCTCACAAATGCCTTTGCGCTCCATGTCTGCGGGAAGTCACACTGAATCCTGCTGAGACGGCGTGTGACATTTGCTTTGATGAAGCAATGCAATGGACACGGTCTTCCGAGGCCACCGACAGCAGTGGTAACTTATCCTCTCCTTGAATTACTCATCCACTAGCAATGTACTGATGGCTCTTTGGGTATTCTGCTTTTGACCCCTTATAAATTCACTAGATGATCTTCAGCATTACTAGTAACAAGATCTTTGATTAATACAACCTGAGGATCAACTTTAATTTGATCCTCATGCTCATCAGCTATTCTTAGCAGTGGTAATGCCTTCTTTTACTTAAAAGCAACAAGCAGGAACTATGTTTGCTTCTGTCTTGATTGATGCCTTAAACCTAAGCATGTGAATGGGGAGTGCCCTTTGCTTTTTGCTCCTAAACCAGTTGTCACTGTCTATGGTGTATGTGACAGTAGATTGATGTTCTTCGAGACTACAAATCTGCATTCTAGCCGTCCGAGACTCGAGAGCTCGCGTACAGGACGCGTGCGGGTCACTGGTGAAACCTTGACTGAGGACCAAATTATTTCACAGCTGCGGAGATTAGTTTCGACCACTTTCAACTGGACTTTGATTCGACTGGAGGACCAAGTGTCAAGGTTGACTTTCCGAGAAAAGATCAATTGGCTCAGTTGTGCCTTTATGCGTCTTGTAGAGTGTCTAATTCGACTTGTCTTCTAGAATTTGATGAGTGGAAGAAGAAGGAACCTGAAGGGGTTCCTTTGCACCAGATCCGGGTCGGATTTCACGGAGCACCTTTGAGGCCTCTTAACGACTACTTAGAGACTTGGAGTATTGGTTCGCTGATTGGTAAGACAGAGGAGATGGATATGCCTTTTACTCGCAGTCATGATATTGCAAGGCTCCGAGTAAGTGTTATTGCTGTTGAGGATGTGCCCGAAGAGGTGCCATGGACGTATTGTGGGGCGACTTATTTTCTCACCGTTGAAATTGAGGAGACGATTGTGGGAAATGACACCACGAAAGATATGGACGAGGACTTGATGGATGAGGGGGATGGGAAACATGATGATATGACGGATGCAACTGGGGGTGAGAATGCTAGTAAGGCGTCTGGGCAGACGCCCAAGGCTGCGGAGAAACAAGGGAAAGTTGGAAATTCCACTTCATCCTCGATTCCCATGGCGGGATTTATTGACCCAGCGCCACTTCCTGTTTTCTGCTGTCTTTTTGTTTCAGAAATTTTACACAAAAAATATTCTTCAAATTACGTGAAAATCCACGTAGATCAGATTTTACCCGAGACGAAGACATCGGTACCGAAGACTTCCGAAGGAGGGCCACCAGTGGCCCAGGCGGCCAAAGGGCGCGACCAACCCCCTAGCCAAGCCACCAAGTCGTATGTGACCCTTGGTCCACCTCTCGAACCCCTCTTTTGCCTATATATCCCTCCTTACCTAAAAGTTACGATGGAGGAAGAATTAGCTGAAGAGACGTCATCGTTTCGTCGCCACCATGAAACTACGATGTAAAGTTGCTCGAGCCCTGTCCCGGCACCCTGCCAAAGGGGGAGATCATCCCCGAAGGCCTCTTTCTCGCCACACCTGCCTCCTGGATGATGTGTGAGTAGTCTACCCCTAAACCTTGGGTCCATGTTTGTAGCTATATGATTGTCTCTCCAATATTGTGCTTCACTAATTAGTCCTTGTGATCTGCCTATCATGATGAAGGCACTTTTGCTGTAATTGCTATGTTGTATCTGCTGGGATCCGATGGATTATGAGATTATGATGAGATCATCATGCTTTATATATGATATCTCGTGCTATGTTCTTTGAGTTTTTTTGCATGCTCTCTTTTATATTTTATTACTTTGACCAAGTAGTGTTTTATAACTCCATGCCAGGCGACCATGCCATCTGCTTTCCGTTGGGGACATTTTTGCGACGATTGCGGTGGGTGTTTGTCTCGCTCGTGGTCAACGATTGGCGAATAATGTCATAGACAAGCTACTCCTCTGGGTCCGAGGGCAAGGCAAACGATACGAATCTGCATGCCCCGCAACTTGATCGGCTAGATCCGACCCACATGCTCTGCCTCACGTGGCGTGCGCAGAAGTGGAGGACCTCTGTTAGGCCACCAGGAAGAGAAAGTTGTGGTTGTGCAACAGTTTAGCCACACCCCCTATATATGAACAATAAATTCGAAAAAATAGTAAAAAACATAAAAAATCGGAAACTTTGTGTCTTCTATTATGAAAAATGTTCAAGGTGTTTGCAAATTATCGTGGCCAAACGATATCAGATGAGACGGATAAAAAAATAGCAAACTTCCTGATGAACATGGCACATAAGTTCTAAGCACTATTTTCTTGGTATGGATCTCCTTATAGAGGGCGTAGCTACACACTAGCTTCGAATCTTCACACTCGGCCGCCAAGGAACACGCGAAGATGGAGAAGTCATCCTATACACCCTCGACTAGTTGAGGGCAATCCGGAGTGCGAGCTCCTCATCCAGCTCTGCCATGACAGCAGTGTTCGAATTAAAGGGGTCGACTTGAGACGAGGAGCTGGTGCCGGATCCGACCATTGTCCGGTGAGAGGAGAGGAGAGGGGAGCGAATATGTGAGATGCCTAAACAGCCCCGTGGATATGTGAAATGTGTTACGAGTAATTTTTTTGAACTCAATGCAGTTGCATTAAACAGTGTGTGTGCGAAGCCAAATCGCGCTCGCCACTGATTGAAATATGTTTTTTGTCCAAACTGTGTTTGAACTGTGTGGGAACGTTTGGACACAAAATAAGAGAGATGAGAGCGTAGGCTGCTGCGCTTGGTCGGCTCTCGCAGGCTCGCAGGCGCCAGCAAAGTTAGCTTTTGACGTTAGCCGGCTGGTCCACGTCTCGCCTCTGCGCTCTCCCCTCCCTACGGAAGAAAGAGGCAGCAGCATATCTTTGGAGCTTTGAGCTGCGATTTGATTTGATAAACACACACACACACACACACACACACACACACACACACACACACAAGCGGACAAGACCAGACCACCCGTCCGTCCGTTCACCAGCTCAGGCCGTTGTACGTACGTTCTGATCCCCACTGTTCTCTCGCTCTTCATCCCGCTGAACCACACGTACGTTCCGTTGCAACCTGAGAAGAAAAACAGGAAACACGATCGCAACTCATGTCTGTTTAAACTTTAAACCATGGACATACACAACATAGTCCTTCATATGTAGGAGTACACATGTAAACTCTGGATCAATCCATGGAAGTTTGCCCTTTTCACTTGGAACAAAAAGACAATCAGGCGGGGGGAGGGGATGCGAGCCAAACCACGTCGTATGTCAGCCAGCATGCATGCATACCGATTACCGAGCCAGAAGCAGAAGCAGGTTGGTTGCTGCAAATGGGAGTGCCCACCCAGTCCCCCCAGCCCCCAACGGAAAGCAGATGTGCCCTGCCCTGCCCTGGTGACCATGACAAAGTAGTCTTTGCCGGCTGGATGGGTCCATTCCAAGCATGGGAGGCATGGGAGTGGGACTAGTCACTAGACATGCCATCGTTTTTGTCAAATCCATCCACAAGTTAACTTGTACTCTAAACTAAACGCTCTTATATTTCTTTACGGAGGGAGTAAGTTGTTAGTATTTGTAATCCTAGTCAATTGTGAAAGTACATATACACCATCGCTCTCAATTATTTGGTCGCTTGTATCGGATATATACTGTGAGTATCTACAAGAAAATTGGGAAGAGTCAACATACATGCCTCTTCGGCCGTGTCCCCTCCGTGCAGAAAAAAGTAAGAACACATCACACAAGCCAACATATCAGAGACTAGACAGATGAAAAAAAGCACAAAAACTGACAATTTTCAGAAACTTTGACACGAGATCAGACATATTATATTTTCTTCAAAAAATACCCCATTTTCACGATGCCCGAGTCCGGGGCGCCGTGCCACACAGCATAGCGCCATGCTGTCAGGGTTGATCTATCATGCTCATCTTCAAGGGCCCAACTGCAGTGTATGATGCCTCTGTACAGGATGATATTCTCAAAAGCATGGCGCCTCGGCGCAAGGCACCATGCCCGTTCGAGGAAAAAATAAAACCCAACCTCAGCCCGAGGGCTCCTATCCCCAGCCCGAACAAAGCACTTCCTTCTTCTTTATGTTCTTCTCGGCCCCCTTTCGCCCCTCTCTTTCCCCTTCCATATCCGTTGCCAAATTTTGCGGATCTTAAAGGAAAAACGGTGAATTTTCTTCCCTTTTAAATCCTCGAGGTATTCCTTTTTCTTTTTCTTTTTTTTATCGTTGTAATCTTCGTATTGTATTGATTTGTAGAAACCCTAGTTCATCCACTTTCTAAAATTTCATTGTTGATTGCGTTTGTACTCCCTTCATTTATTTTTACTTCGCGTATTAGATTTGTTCAAAGTCAAACTCTTCCAAGTTTATCCAAACTTATATTTAAAAACATCAACATCTACAATACCAAATAAGTATAATATGAAAATATATTTCATCATGAATCTAACGATATTGAACTCCTATTGTGAATGTTAATAAATTTTTGTATATACTTGGCAAAAACTTGAAGAGTTTGACCTCAGCCAAATCTAATACACGGAGTAAAAAGAAGCGGAGGAAGTATTTGTTAGGATTTATATGCTATAGATATAGAGATTTAGTATTATTTAGGATTTGGTGCCCTTGTATTTCCGTCCTATGATTAGAATTTGTATGCTATAGTTAAGGATTTATATGCAAATTTGGCACAACAATTGTATTTCCATCCTATGTTAGGGATTCCTATGAAAATTTGGCATGACATTTGTATGTATATTTGAAAATGTGTTTATGTATACATGTACGGATACTTGTGTGTATGTATTTATTTGCACATGCGTGCTATAGATACTTACGACATATTCCAACTTTGCAGGATGTCTCTTATCAATGAGCCGTATGATAAATTGCATCGTGCGCAGTATATGGAAAAAGGACGGAAGGGTTTTTGAACAAATTCACTTGACTTTCAGTGGGGTTCATGATAAGATGAAGTATGCCGAGCGATACACAAAGTATATCCGCAAGATTAGGCTTCTCCCTTTCATCTCACTCTTGCTCCTTCGATGTCGAAGATGACCCTTGTGCGATCAGGACACTCGTTGATAGACGACGTCATGAGACAAATACTTTCGATCGTGACATCCCAAGATGTTTCAAAAATCTTGGTACTTCCTATCAAAGGAGATCCTATTTGTTTTAGTATAGATTCCAATGGATGACATCACACCATGGTTGGACTCACCAGGAAGGAGTCGGGTGATAGGGAAGCCCTCCGGTGTCTCTTATCGTTAGATTGCTCAGAACTTTGGGGACTTACGGGTGATGTTGCGGAAGATAATGAAATGGTGAAGAAGTATGCCCCAAGCATACTTATGGAATGTAATCATCCGGGTTCTCTTTTCTGACAGCCCTGGAGTGAATGTTTCCTTAATGTGGCTTAAGTTGTTTTCTAGATAGGAGCATGGACTCAATTGGGGTACCACGACAGTAGCTTATTGTACCACCAGGTAACTAGTTAAGCATGATATATTCACAATGTATAATTATCTCTAGTTTGTATTTACATATATCTTCTGTGTGTTTAGTTGGACGAGAGGTGACATAGGGGCATGGATCCAAAGAACACCGCCTTGTCAAATGAATCCAATATGCAATTATTGTTGCATTGGAATATTCATCTTTGAGTTATTGATGCATTGTGATATGTATATTTCATTGTTCAGATTATAAAAAACCCAGGGGTGGGCATTTGAGAAGCACTGTTGGATGATGTTTGGCCGTTCAATTGTTCGCAAACACATTCAAATGTTTGCATAAATATATCGTGGTGTTCATTTGATGATTGCTGTTGAAGATGCCCTCCCTTCCCTCACCCCTCTCTCGCGATGGCTTCAACGAGTACAAGTGCAACGTTAAAAAAAAAACCGAGTACAAGTGCTAGTTGAAGGATGTGGGAAGGCGCATGGATGGTGGTGGGAATTCTAGGCTTCCAACCCTGGTCGGTGGCCTCTTCCACATTTTAATCCAAATTTTACCAAATGAGCTAGTGTGGTTACCAATTTTGAAGTACTATAGAACTTTCTAAAAGAAGGCACTTGGAGGTACTAGGAATCTAGGCCACTCACCTAGAAATTAAAGATACTCCCTCCGATCCATATACTTCAAGATAAGTAATATGGATAGTAGGGAATAGTATATTTTCTTTATTCGGGTATATAGAGCCAAATATGTACTTCATGATTGACCAGTGCTTAGCGCCGGCCGATCGGCGCTAATTAGGCCGGTCAAACCAGGACCATCCGATTGCCGCGATTCAACGGTTCAGTTTCACGCGTATCCTTTCGTTTTATATGATTGCAATATTTGCGGTACCTTTGCAGCATTTGCGGTACATTCATAACTTTTTTGGTACACAGATGCAACATTTTTTTATTTTTGGTGTTTTTTGAAGCAAAAAAATGATGATAGAAAATTGTAATCGTTGGTGGTAGCATTTTTTACTATCAGTTGCAACAAAAAATCATAACCCGCCGTCGCTAATCACTTTATCATTTTTTATTGAAGCAAAAACTCTCAACGATAGCAGCAAAAATACACAACAGTGGAAGCAAAAATTTAAACGGTTGCAACATTGTGCGTAACAAAAACATACAACAGTAGTAGCAGAAAAAATAACGGTTGCAACAAAAGTCATCGTCGCCGGCGTCGAGGTGGTAGCTCCGCCGTGGTGATGTAGCAAAAATCTTGGCCGGTAATAGCAAAAACAGAAAACGGTAGAAACAAAACGGTTCACTGGTTGCATCATTACATACTCAAAATTCTCCAGATATTCCA
Source organism: Bromus sterilis (assembly GCA_950022295.1). Classification (NCBI taxonomy): domain Eukaryota; kingdom Viridiplantae; phylum Streptophyta; class Magnoliopsida; order Poales; family Poaceae; genus Bromus; species Bromus sterilis. The sequence goes on from OX465595.1 coordinate 439,738,495, forward strand.
TGTACATTGTGCGTTGTAGCAAAAACACCAGTTTATTCCTTTGTAGCAAAAATATGATATGATTGTAACAAAAAACATGATGGTTGTGCACGGGGTTGCTCACGACCATGGCGGCCGTGGCCGGCGACGTGAGGCACGAGGAGGTGCAGGCTGGCCGGAGGAGGACCGGGGCGGGCACGACTGGTCGGAGAGGCGCCGGATCTGGGCAGAGGGAGGACGCCGGCGAGGTCCCGGAAGCACAGCGGCGAGCTCCTCGAGCCATGGCCATGGAGGCTCCTGGTGCTTGCATGGGAGAGAGAGAGAGAGAGAGAGAGAGAGAGGGAGAAAGGAGGAAGGAGGAGAGGAGGGCGCAGTGGAGAAGCTCGCCGGCGCGGCGGGGGTCTCTGCTCCGCGGAAGAAGGCAACCGGCCGAAAAGTTAGGCCGGTCGACCGGGTGGGAACATTTCCCTTCATGATTTATGTTAAGGATCGATAAAATTGATAATATATAAAATGTGTACTTGAAAAAAAAATCTCGTTAGAAACTATTTCAAATATGAACTTGATGATGTAAAATTTGTAACATGTGTATCATATAGTATTATTTTATTTGTTCGAATTTATTAGGGACCCTTGTAGTTTAAATCAAACTTTGTTAACATGGTTCGTTTGCAAAATAAAAGTGATATGTCATGCAAATTATATTGCCGGTACTTTATTAACTCGTTTTTAGGCAAAATCAGTGGAAGCATCTGGAGGCCAATGCAAGGCTGCACGCAAAACAGTACTAGTACTAGTTGGTGGCAAAGAAGGGGTACTTTTGGAGTTCAAAATTTGGACCGAAAAGCTCCGGTGTCCCCCTATCTTTAAACCGCTTGTTCCCCGAGGCTCCTTTGTCTCTCTTCCTTCCTTCCAGTTTCATTCTCGTCTCCCAAGGCGCACCTCTTCTCATGGCGGACAAGGAGGGTTCGTCCAAGAAGGAAGAGGATGCTGGCTCGTCCAAGCCAGCACCCGTGGAGGTCACCAAGGCAGCCGAGGACCCGCTCCAGGACTTGGAGGTCACCGAGGATCCCGACAAGGCATTGGTTGATGGTACTACTCAAGTCCTGACCTTTTTTACTTCCCATTTTCATTGGGATCCGACATGATTTGTTGCCTTGTTCTTGCTTCCCACTTACCAGTTCCAGGAGATGCTGAGGAGCTTGCCGATGCGGACCCCGATAGCTTGGCGGCTGGAAGGATCGTACCACATGGATCTTCTTCCGGTGAGTTGTTCTTGAGCAAACAAAACACCTCTTTCTTTTTTTGGATTTTGCTGAGGACGCGGGGTTCCAAGGTGGGCTTTGTTTCATATGCAGGGGCTGGGGCTGGGGCTGGAGGTGCGCCTGCGCCTGCTGGCACAGCCATCGATGAATCTACTGTGAACAGGAGTGCGTACTCATCTATATATACCGCAGCAAAACTCATGCCCGCGTTGAGATTTACCGTCTTTATTATTCCCTGCAGTGACTACTCTGGTCGCCGGGCTTCCTCCAGTTCCACCGGCGCCTCAGGGGAAGAGAAAGGGCGAAGGATCTCATGGTCATGGGTACGCTCTCTCAAAGCATTCGATTTTTTTGTGGTTTTCAGGTTTCTTCTGATGCAATGGCAAACACCCTCTTTTTTTTTTGGCAACGAGAGCAGCAGTTCCACAAGGAGGAGGAGGAGGAAGGGCCCCGACCCAAGGAGCGCCAGGTGCTGGTTTCCATCCGCAGAAACAGGTGAGGTCTCGGTTCGTTTTTTGTTGTTGTATTGTATCAGCTTCTTCTGTCTTGAAGATCTTGTCCGGTTACCTGATCATTTATTTTTTCAGGTTCCGCAATCGAAGATCCGGGACTGCTTGCTGGTGCCCTTGCGTCTGGTGTCCGTCATGGTCTTCATCGTAGGGTCAAGCTGGGAGGCCACCCCCCGTTCGGAGCTCCACGTCCGCCACAACCCGAGCCCCAGCCAGCAGCTATGCCTGTGCGCCCTCCCCAGCCCCAGCCTCAGCCCCAGCCCCAGCCCCAACCAGGAGCTGCACCGGCTGTTATGTGCCTGCTATGTGACGAGGCTGCAGCTCTAACTTCCTTGTATCCGGGACACCTTTGCTTGTGTCCTCCGTGCCTCCATCTAATTCAAGATAATCCCATATCTACACCATGTGAACTCTGCCGTAATCAAGCCCTGGACGCGCACTTTCCTCTTCCTCCTCAGTGAGGATGCGAGACCCCTTGGTAAGATGACTGATTTTATTCTTTGCTGTTGAATGTGTTTGGTTATTTCTTGTAAATCGCATTACACAAGCCATAATTTCACATAGCACCCATATGCACATCGGGCGCGTCCACTTCTCTATATGACACCTCATTGTCATTGAACTAATTGAATTGGCATAGTTCAGATGGACATCACTTTCTATAATTTCACCATCACTGAATTGGTAATTGTACTAGCTGCCTTTGAGAATTCAATAGCAGAAGCACACCCATTTGCATTCTAAAGTGTCTTCCTTTTAGTCCTTCCTCGTATCGTAGAACCATTTGATTCAGCTGCAATATCCATCGGCGACAAAGAATCATCTAAAGCGGTCATGTGTGCCCGTTGCCATCATCTCAGCATACTAATTAAACAAAGCTCACTTGTCACTAAACCTAACTTAATTAGCAGTGCCCATTTGGCAAAGAATCTCAACAGAGCTTGCTGGATCATTTGAAATGAGTTCATTACTCTGCGATTTAACACCAAAAATCACTAATAAAGAAAGTGCAACATAATTTATTTTCTTTTTAGATTGTTCTCTACCCTTGCTCTTGATCTTTTCTCATAAATTGTATAGATGTAGCTGGAACTTGTAGCAATGTATTATCTGGAACACCACTTATATAAGTTATAATTAGACTTTATATCCAGTGTGGCTGCAATTGCACAAAACCGAAACAAGTATCAGATAGGTTCTCATCCAAATTCAGTATCAGTGCCAAAACATGCTTGTTGCTGCTTGGGGATGGATATTTCTGGGGCCTCCCTCCATTTTTCCTTTGGTTTCTTCAATATGTGAAAAGTTATTAGGCTAGGATAGAAACCATCTAATAAACTGTTTGCTGATAGAAGAGGCGAGCCATGTTAGTTGCACCGTGTTTTATGTTGCATGCTCAATTGTTATATTGTGTTATGACTTATGACATAGTACTTACTTTCATTTTGTTCTTTCCAGAAACATGGGAAAGGAGAATCTGCAATCTTAAGCGTGGCTAAATTTAGGCGGACGGTTTTCGATAATTTATCAACTCTTGTGGGCCTGTAGCGAACTATGTCACATTTTCAAACTATTGCTTATCATTTTGGTACTGCTGCTTTTTTCATCTTAGTAACTGTTATTAAGGGCGTACCATGCTATATATTATCAGCTATAACAATTACGTTTGGCTTTAGCTGTGTAAAATGTGGTTGAACTTTGTGCTATGTTGGAAGTCAAATTTTGGCCTAGTAAGTCGAATGAATGGAGACAATGATTTGGATTGACATGTCCAAAGATTAAACAGATTGAAAGTGTTGTTTTATGGCGCACTATTAGTTTGGTGTTCCTTTGAGTGGAGGTCAAAAGCTATAGCGACATGATTATCTCATCAATCCATGGACCTGGCTAAGAAATCAGTTCATCACTAATGGCAGCAATATCGTCGACTAGGATCCATACACTTCATGCAACACCAGTCCTGCATAAACTCTTTGTGCTCGGCCGCGTTGCCCACATAGTGCTAGCGGACAAGATCCCGTCAATGCCTAGCATCTAGCAACCCACTCGCAACCTTAGCAATATATATGGCATCCTGGAGGAAAATATTACTAGTAGTCTCATGTTATGATCAAGGCAAGTTTCAGCTTGGTGGCATCCTAGTTGTAGGCATAACAGTCGTAATGGTTTTTTTGTAATTCTTTTGATAATGGATGAATTTTATTGACTTCAAATAAAACATTAAGGGGATACAAAACAATGAATGTACATCCGATCTTTGCATAGTTAGAAGCATACCCATGTTCCAATACCTGGGTGCTCAGGACACCGGGTACATTTTTTTCCTTGTAATTCACACATATATTGTAGTGTGTGACACCCTGTATTTAACGAATTCTGTGTGTGTTGTGTAACACTGGGACACCCGGTTATATTTTCACTGGATCCTCCCCTATGCATAGTTAGAATACCCACAATCATCGCTGCGCGTGTGGAGATGTGTCTTCGGCAGATCTATCCTTGTTGGATTTGCTCGAAGCTGGTCGTAATCATCTTGTTTATGTGTCTTCAAGTTTGATCCTTCCGATCTACGCTGCTCTTCAATGGTGGCGGTTGTTGTTCTGGTGCGTTCGTCCTATAAGGCCTTAGCACAACGACTTTCCGACTGTCTACTACAATAAGATTTTCCCGACTCCGGCGAGGGAGAGGCAATGACGGCGGCGTGCCTTTGGCTCGCTTTAGTGCTTGTAGTCGCCGCTAGGTGGTCTACGAATTTAGATGTAATTTTATAATTTTTATATTCGTTGTACTGCCATGATTGAAGATGAATAGATCGAAAGTTTCTCAAAAAAATACACACAATCAATTCCAACGCGCACACACATGAACATGTCAGCAAATAATAAAGTCATATAAGACTAAAGCTATGCCTACATAAAAAAGGGAAAAGAAACCTCTAAGCGATTAAGAAAGCGATCGACAAACTACAACAACAATCATATCCATACAAATCATCTTTTAACACCACGAAGACGAAGAGAAAGGTTCTTCAACAACAACGCCTTCACGAAGAAAACAACACTCAAGCATCGTCGTTACCCGATCCAACCACCAAAGGTTAGATTTTAAGGTTTTACCCTAAAGAACAAGCCCAAGCTTATCCGAACAATGTTTTCAACAAGGTAACGATGTAGAAACATCACAATTGCCAGGAAAAACCGTCTTGATCATTGAACCGAAAGACGTTCGTGAGAAAGGCGATGCCTTGGTATGGATCATTGAATAAAAAATCTCAAGCCAATGATGCATGATAACCAACAAAGAACAAAACCCTAAACTAAGAGGGTACATACTTTCACCAAGCTAGGTAAGTTGACGGGTGACATAGGAGAGAGGTTATTTTTTGAACCTTGGGAGAGATGTTATGGCGAAGGCAACCGAATTCTCTCTCGAGCACCCCTATGCCCCGCTTCATGTGAGACTAGGAACTCTCGCTGAAGGGTGAGCACCATACCAGGACGGCCATTATTCACCCCGAAGTCCACAAGCCATAGTCCACAATCTCTTTTTTTTTGTTTTTTTTTCATGTTTTACTTTTGTTTATATTTAAAAATTGTGTCTATCATTGATTTTTGAGGAACCATTAAAGTTTTAGCAGTTTAAAAGTTTTTAACAATTATGAAATAAATTTTTGGAACATCGCACATATAATATAAGATGATTCAATAGAGTGATTGCAAAAATATGAATCTATGTACCCTTGGGAAAAATAAAAATTATTTTGACTCAGTATGATATATATAGATATATAAGATATATGTTTGCTACAAGTGGATGCAGTTACACGCACTTTTGTTTTGTATGTCATAGGTAGTATATATCACATTAAAGTGTATGTACGCGTAGTATATAGTATATTACAATGCTTAGGTTGCTTAGATACTATTTTTTAGATAGTATGTACCATATTTTTAGCATACTTCTTTTTACGTACAAACATATATGTATTTCACAAATATAATAAAAAACTAGGAGTTATTTACGAATTTTCCATGTAGCTTTCTTTAAAATATCTTCGATATATTATATGAGTATATTCAAAATTATAAAATAGTATATATATATATTACAAAAAATACTTTAGGTAAAAAAATCACATATGTGAATCAAGAATTTATAAAAGGTTAAATATGTATAGAAAAAATGTTTCTCATGCATATGAAAAATGTATACAAAAAATATAACGTTTTAAGTTTTTATCATATATTTTTAAAAAATTATCAAGCATTTTGAAAATGTTAAATTTATATAATTGTTGTTCTCATATATACGACAAATATATACCAAAAATATACAATGTGTATGAAAAATGTTGATCATGTATTTAATTTTTTTTAAACTTGTATGAAAAATGGTTGATCATGTGTACAAAAATGTTCACAAAAATTATACAATATGTATGAAATAATATTGATCATTTATTAAAAAAAATGTATATGAATTTTTTTTAAGATCATGTATTGAAAAATTATTGGTCATGTATATAAAAACTATTAGGCAGTTATTTCAAAAATATTAAACATGTACTGTATAAAAATATTGATCATGTATTTTAAATATATTGATAATGTATTTTAATAATATTAAATGCATATGAAGAAAAGTCAAACATACATATGAAAATGTATAAATATATTGATAATGTATTTTATATATTGGCCACCTCACCGGAGCCAGTGGTTCTTTGACTTCATCTTCCCACACAAAACCCTCATCATCATCCTCATGAAGTGGCTGCCGCCCCAGGCGATTTTCTACCGGATACGATCTAGTGCTTGATTCCCCCATCTAGGATGTGTTTGGTTCACAGGGTGTCCTTCAAAGGACAGGGATAGCCAGTTTAAAAAGGGATGCCAGGTGTTTGGTTCGTTGAAAAAAAGGGATAACCAGGGATAAGGATAGCCAAGATTCCTGGTATATTCTTCCAAAATTCGGTTCCGCACGTCCGCAAAAATCTCGTGGATATGGGCATCCCTCGTTCACAGCCTCGAATCGTTACGCAAGTTTCACCTTCCCGTACAGAAAGCTCACCCCTTCCCTTCTCTCTCTCCCGTCCTCGGCGAGAGGGCCTCTCCATCCCTTGCCTCCCATGCGTCCTCACCGCTGCCGTGACGACCTGCTCCTCCCCTGCTGCCGCCCTTCCCTCGAGCCGGTGGCACACCCCTTCTCTCTGCTTGGACCTCGTCTCCACTGGATCTGCGGACGCGGCCAACGCGCGCGCATTGGAAGACCTTGGCACCGCGGCGAAGCCGACCAAGGCTGCGCAGCGAAGTCGACCTTGATCCGTCCGGAAGGCGAGGCACTCTCGTCGATCAAGTTGGCGAGGATGGATAAACCCTAGTCTCCGAGACTAGAGGACTAAAAAAGTTTTAGGATGCAGTACTTGTTTGCTCTTTTTTGTACGGCGCTCGCTCCAGCCCAGACGCCCACTTGGATGGGCCTTGGGCTCTCCAGTGCTAGGACTGCTAAGAAGAGATCTCACAGAAAATGAAAAATAGCCAGGTAAAATACTTGAGCAATGATTATGTTGTGCGGGACGTTAACTCAAGGAGAAAGAATTTTGATCATTGCGGCTTTACACATGATTGCTAAAGTCAAATAAAGATGCTTGCTCTGTAGCCTTACATTCTAGTCCACTTGTGTGGCTTCTTACTCCCCATGATTCATGTATTAGCACTGTTATTAACATTGAGCAATAAAGGGCTACTTTTCTAAAAAGAAGGTAAAATACTTGAGCACGAGAGGGATCGAGCTCTGAACCTCCCCTACCAGGCTAAGAGCATCTCCAACAGAGGTGCTATGTAAGCTGCGCACACAAAAAACTACCAATTTAGTGTGTGCGAGGCTGAAAACAATGCTTCAGCAGGCGCTGTATAATTCCTCGCGCTGTAAAAATGGTTTAACGTGCTTGGCAAAATTGCATCACCCACTGTATATTTTGTGTGCGTACACGCTGGCCAAGTTTAAGCTGATATGGGTGAGACTGTCGAATCGTGCGCCGTGTTTTTTTGTGCATCTGGAAACCTTTCCGTCGCAAAAAGACTAACTTAGTGCTGTAAAAAATTATAGCGCGCCGAGGCAAAGCGCGTCTGTCGGAGATGGTCGTCATCAACTGAGCCAGCTTAATGGGCTGACCTAATGGGAGAGGGGTGCTCCGCCGCTTGTTTGGCTCACGCGCGACTCAAGGAAACCCTGATCTCGTCAACGAGTCAACTGGGCAGCCGCCGATCGATCTCTCAGGCTGCCTCGACAATAAAAAGGAATCGAAACCTACCTCCAAACTGTTTTCGTCCGGCCACGAAACCTACCTACATAAGTGAGGATGGGAATCATGGCGCCCACGACGTCGTCCGGCGGCGCCGCCTACTACGTCAAGTCGACGGTGCCCGGATCTCACCTTCTCCAGATCGACGGCTACTCGATCGCTAAACAAGCAAGCAACGGCACCAGCTTCAGGTCCTGCCCTTTCACCGTGGGAGGCTACAGCTGGGCCATCCACCTCTTCCCCAACGGCGACAGGCCGGACAGCGCCGGCTTCATCTCCGTCTTCCTCGCCCTCGACGAGTACGTTCATGGGGTCATCCAGCTGCAGCTCGAGTTCAGCTTCATCGACGACGTGGACAAGCAAGATCCCACGCACGTCCGCACGAGGCAGGCCGTCGACCTGCTCAGCTATCAAGCCGTCGGCTACCGCAGGTTCATGGCGAGGGAGGCCATGGAGAGCTCGAGGCATCTCAAGGACGACCGCTTCACCATCCGCTGCGATTTCGTCGTCATGCAGCAGGGCGTTATCCCGGCGAACCTCCACGCGAGCGGGCTCAGAAAATGCGCGGCTTGTAACCTCCGAGTGGCGACGGTGGGACGGCTGCCGCTCCTCCATTCATGTTTCTGCGACGTGTGCAACGACGCTAGCCGCAACGGCGGCAAGCAGTGTGCAGGCTGCCGGGTGCCCTATGAAGGGATCTCGATGTCTTTCTCCTGAAGAAGAAATGAACTTCAACTAGCTGGCACTTGATCTTGCTTGCCCTGATCTCTAAGCTAGTTAATTTAGTGTGTACAGCCTAAGTTCAATTATTAGGCTGCCTCTCGTGTACACTATGATGAGTTCTTCTAGGAGACTTGTGCTTGAATCCTCTCAAGGGATGCCATTGCCATGCCACCCCTTTGTTTTTGAGGTTTGGAAGAAAAGAACATTCAACTGTAACTAGCTAGCATTCGACGATCTCGCCCTCTCTAAAGCTAGTTTACTTTCCTAAGTTTGATCTCTCCCTCTCCCTGAATTTCAGCAAAAATAAACTGCAGTATATTTTAGTTGTATGAAGAATAAATAGTTAAAGGGTTTGTCTAGGGGACATCTTAAATACTATTATATACGTATTGTATTTGATTATTGTGTTCTTAAAAATATTTATTTAATATTAGGAACATGATACAATGAAAAAAAATCACATGCATGTTGATTGTCCTTTTCTAAAAAAACAAATGTTGATTGTGCCTTGATGTGGTGGAATGTGTGCTGAGATGGATTTGTGCATGAAATTAACTATTAATAAAAATCTTTATCTCATGCATATTATGGTTGATCTTTGATGAGGTGTCATATGTGCACTTTATTTCATGCATATTATGGGTGGTCTTTGATAAGGTGTCATATGTGCATGTTAAGATAATAGAGGTAGTGGCTTAGTGGAGATGTTGAGATGGACACTTTGGGCCAGTTTTTTTGCAACTTATTTTCAGCGGTGAAAATAAACTGCCCCTCTCCAGCTTATTCTAGAAGTCAAGTTAAATTTTTATTTTAAAAGTCTATTAGTTAAAGATTGACTAGTATCCTTCTAAAATCTAAAATAAAAAAATTTAAGTTAGGCTTTTTAGAATAGGCTGGGAGACCCTTTGCATGTTAAGAAAATTGAAACCAATTTCTTAATATAAGATGTAAGATTCCTAATCCTCCAAGTTAGTTTTGATCCCAGGAATCCCTAATTATATTTCCATAGGTGTATCTCTCATCGATCGATCATGCGACATATGCGGACGGGATATAATCTCTGAACCAGTCAAGTAAAATCTGTCTTGTGTCTCGTGAATAAAAATGAAAACCTAACTAACAAACAAACTATGTCAAGGAACCAGTCAAGTAAATTTTTTCTTGTGTCTCGTGAATAAAAATGAAAACCTAACTAACAAACAAACTCTATCAAGCGCGTGCGCTAGCTGTTGGAAGAACCTGTACTGCACGCCCAGATCGATCAGTTAAGCCAGGATGGGGATGCCGCTTGACATGGCCACAGCGCCGCTGTCGCCCAACGTCGGCGACACGTACCGCGTCAAGTCGACGGCGCTCGGGTCTCACCTGCTCCAGATCGACGGCTACTCCATCGCCAAACACGCCCCCAACGGCACCATCCTCAAGTCCAGCCCTTTCACGGCAGGAGGCCACCGCTGGTTCCTCTACCTCTTCCCCAACGGCGGCGCGCCGGCCAACATCGGATTCATGTCCGTCTTGCTCGCTCTCGGCGAGCAGCTTGACGGCCGAGCAGTGAGGCTGCAGCTGGAGTTGAGCTTCATCGACGAGGTTCACAAGCAGGGCCCCGCGCACCTCCGCACAAGGCAGGTCATCGATCTGGGAAGCCGCTACGGCGTGAAACATACCATGTCGTATGCTCTTTATGGATGATGTCGTACTAATCAACGATAGTCAGAAATATGGATTAACAGAAAGTTAAAGTTGTGGAGATAAACTTTAGAACCGAAAGGTTTTAGACTTTAGAACTAAAACTAAGTATATGAGGTACAATTTCAGTACTAGTAGGCATGAGGAGGAGGAGGAAGTTAGCCTCGATGGACAATTAATACCTCAGAAGGACATATTATAATATTTGGGGTCAATGTTGTAGAAGAATGATGATATAGATGAAGATGTGATCCATCAAATCAAAGATGGATGAATGAAGTAGCGCCAAGCTTCTGGCGTTCTCTGTGATAAGAGAGTGCCACAAAAGCTAAAAGGCAGGACCTATAGAACGACGATTTGACCTACGATTTTGTATGACGCTGAATGTTGATCAACTAAAACCTAGGATTTTGTATGACGTTGAATGTTGATCAACTAAAATATCCAACAACTAGGTGTAGCAGACACATGTGCCCATGTAGAGGTGTACATATGGCCACACAAAAAAGAATCGGGTTCGGAACGATGGTATACATGATAGCGTTGAGGTGACACCAAAGTTTATCCAATATCATCTAAGATGGTTTGAAAATATTCGACGCAGGTCTCTCGAAGCGTCAATGCATAGCGGTGCTGATAATGTCAAAAGAGACCGATGAAAACCAAATTTAATATGAAAGGAGCCCGTAAAGAAAATATTAAAGGACTAAGATATCATCAAAAATTTGACTATGGACGGAGATCCTTGAAAGTTAGCTATCCACGTGTTAAAATCTTGATTTAGTTTGGACATTTTATGGGTTTTAATTCTAGCCTACCTCAACATGTCGGAACTACTTCAACTTATTTGGGATTGGAAGAGTTTGCTGTTGTTCCTGCTGCTGTAACTCAGCCGTTTGCCCTTGCTGCCATGTTCGATCAGGTTCAGTAAGTGTGATAAGATCAAAAGTTGGTAGCGGATTCACTCGCAACAGGAAAGCTAATGGCAGATTCAACTCCACCACATCTGTTCGAAGCTGCATTCTAGACGCGACAGTGCAACCGCCAAGCTCATAAAATTCATCACTAATCACCTCAAAAACTCTACAGAAACAAACGGCACGACCTAGGATGAACCCAGATGCATCTTCCTTGGTATATAATGGAGACACAGGATCAAGCATACCATCATACTAAACAGACATACTATCATAGTTTTGTACATTACCAGAAATTGGGCAGAACTGAGCAATTTAATCACATTCAGGAAGACGATAGATTCATTATAGCATATATAGACACACTAACGCACATGATGCCAACATAATAAGACGGCTGTTTTACCGACATGAGAAAGTTCGGTATATATTTCGACTAGGATTGGTTTGATTGCTCACTGGATCACAGTCAAGTTCACCATGTCAGTCTGGTTCGTGTTCTCAGAGAAAGGGTAGGTCGGAACTCGACAGTAACACCTCATTCAGACACTTCTACACATTACCACCATCTGAATTTCGCAAAGGTTTCCTTGCTTTGACATATTTCAGTTTCATGATGGGATACTCCAAATTGACGAGGTTAAGAATTGCCGGCATTCTTATGCCAAAAGGATTTGAAAGGCAACTGTGAAAGCCACGAAGACTCGGCGCGTGGAGATCTACCAGATTGAGAAGCATTTGCGCCAGCAGCAGCATCTTGCCAAAACTTGAGAACATAGAGGCTCTCCTCGTCAGTGCATCTCTTCAACAGAACACGCGATGCGAACCCCTTCTCATTCATCAAATGGCATATGCCCAAAGGATCATTGTCTTCAAGGGCAATCATGTAGAGACACCCTTTTTCTGATAGCAGCTCACGCACAGCAGGGAGAATCCGATCGATCACTTGGCGCCCATTCAACCCTCCAGCCCAAGATGAAGCAATGCCCTTCATCCCAATTTCTTCCTCGGGTGTTGGCACATAAGGAGGGTTCACAACAACCACATCAACCGTACCAGCCAGACGTTTCTCAAGACCTGACACAATATCAGTAGCAATAACATCTGCATGAACACCATGGGCTTCAAGTGTTGCTTGAGTAGTCTCCACAGCATGTTGGTTGATGTCTGTAGCTAGGTACTGGGTTCCAGAGCCTAATTGCCTGAGCATGATGGCTAGAGATGTGATGACATAACCACTGCCACATCCTACCTCCATGCACAAACTCGGCTGTAGCGTCAGAAGTTGAGCTTTGTCAGAGAGCAGCGCATCAACAAGGGCAAAGGAATCATCACATGGTTCATACACCTCCGGATGGCTTGCGACAAGCTGAATCTGGGCAGTGTTCAATGTCCTTGCTGATGCAGACTGAAAAAAGCAAGATTGTGTAATGTTAACATCAAATACTAGCCGACATTATCTGACAGAAACATTAGTATGTAATTTAATTTATAAGTATAGAAAGAATGGACAATCATCAGAAGAATGGACAGAACTCTTATGATGGAAAAAGTACAAAATACATCTTTTGTAGAGTGACGCCTTACTTTAAAGCCTATTTATCAAGAAATATATTTTATTGTCTTAAGCTGAAGAGCCACTTTGGGATGTACCTCATGTCTACTCTAACAGTATAAGTTTATAAATCATCCTCATACAAAATTAACAACTCATACTTAAAAAATCTTCGGGACAGTCTATTCCCATGCAATAAATCTCTACATCCCTCCACTATGGCATAATAAATGTTTCATTTGCTAAAGAAATTTCATTGGCAAGTCCAGATTGATGAGAGCCTTGAGAGGGGAAGCAAGAAGGATAAAACATATGTGATGCTACACGAAAAACTACCGAAGTACACTAAAAACTAAGAATAAAAAGAATTGATGGTTCCAGTACAACTCATTCGCAATGGGGTTAGTATCATGCTCAACTAGGGTAAGCGTACAGATAAAACAAGTGAGATGTTGAGAAGAAACAGTCCATCCTGACTGGAATAGGCTATGACAAAACAAGACAAACTATCTGAGGGAGCACAACACAGTAGTATCATCCCATTTTTTCCTTGTATCCTTAAAGTAGAATCTGAAGATGACCCCCCCCACCCACAAACAATGGACTTAAGACTCGATATTCTGAACCCGCATTCAAGCTCCCTAGCTCGATCGCTTGGGTAGTGATGCTCACACGGTGTTCGATTCGATGTACAGTTGGACAGCCGCCTACGGGATACAGAGTATCATCCATCGGCTACCTGCCGCTGGAGATCGAGAAGAGCATGTCCTGATCCTAACTTGCTAAGACAGATAAAGCAAGAGACGGGAGGGTCCGAAGAGCGAGCTGACCTTGCCCCTCTTGGGGAGGCTCCTGAGGTCGCAGCTGGTGGAGAGCTCCGCAAGCTTCCCCTCCACGGCCGACACCGCCGCGCCGTCGCCAGCCGACATGGAGCAACCCAACCGGAGCAGCCGAGCGCCTACGAAGCCACGCCCGCGGCAAGATCAAGATCGAGATCGCCGCGTCCCCGCTGCACGAATCGCACGATCAGAAACGTATCTAGAAAGCCCTGCAAAAAAATCGAAGAGGGGAAGCAAACCAAACCTGCCTGGACTAGCAGCGCCGGAGCCGCCGGGGGTCGGATCTAGCTCTGGCGGGCCGCGGGGGTGGGGGGTGGGAGCTAGTGCGGGAGGGCGGCGGCGGCGGCGATGGGAGGAGGAGGGAGGGGGGCGGCCGCCATGCTGCTTCTGCTTCTGCTTGTGTTCTCTGGTTCGGGTCGACGGGTCCCGTGGGGGGAACGGGTCAGACTTAGCCTCTTTCCCTCTCGGGTCGGACTCTCTTCCTCCCCCCCCCCCCCCCCCCCACCCCCCTTCCCTCCCTCCCGCCCGAGTCTATCCACTTCGGCAGCCAGCGGAAAAATCTCTCCCCGGAATCTAGGTGGTGAAATCTCCATCCAAAACCCCCACCGCTCCTCCTCCTCCTCCCTCGCCGGCGCATGCGCCACCCATGGCGCTCGTCTCCACCACCACCGTCGCCTCCTCGTCGTACTCCTACTCCCACCACGGCGACCACCCGCTCCGCCCGGCGGCCGCGGACAGGAGCTGGTGCCGCCCGAGGAGCCGCGGCGGGGGAGGCAGGCTCGCGGTGCTGGCGCGGGCGCGGGGCCAGCTCATGAGCTCGCCGAAGGAGGAGGCGGCCGCCCCCGCCGCCGCCTCGTCGGAGCGGGGCAGGTACTCGTACGAGGTGGACTCGCTGATCGACAGGCTGAGCAACCTGGCGCCGCGGGGGTCCATCGCGCGGTGCCTGGAGACGGCGAAGCACCGTCTGACGCTGCAGGACTTCGCGGCGGTGTACCGCGAGTTCTCGCGCCGCGGCGACTGGCAGCGCTCCATGCGCCTCTTCAAGTACATGCAGCGCCAGTCCTGGTGCCGCCCCGACGAGCACATCCACGCCATCGTCATCGGCGTGCTCGGCCGCCAGGGCCCCGCGCTCCTCGACAAGTGCCTCGAGGTCTTCCAAGACCTCCCCGCCGACTCCCGCACCGCGCTCTCCTACACCTCCCTCATCGCCGCCTACGCGCGCAACGCGCTCCACGAGGACGCCCGCGCCCTGCTCGATCAGATGAAGGCCCAGGGGGTCGCGCCCACCGCCGCCACCTACAACACCGTGCTCGCCGCCTGCGCCCGCGCCGCCGACCCGCCCGTCCCCTTCGACATGCTCCTCGGCCTCTTCGCCGAGATGCGCCACGACCCCTCCCCCGCCGTGCGCCCCGACCTCACCACCTACAACACGCTCCTCGCTGCTGCAGCCGTGCGCTCCCTCAGCGACCAGTCCGAGATGCTGCTGCGCACCATGCTCGAGGCCGGCATCGTGCCCGACACCGCGTCCTACCGCTACATTGTGGATGCCTTTGCCAATGCCGGCGACCTCTCCCGTGTCGCTGAGCTGTTCCGTGAGATGGCCGACACAGGGCACACGCCGGACCCCTCCGCGTACCTCGGTCTCATGGAGGCTCACACCCGGATTGGTGCCACCTCTCAAGCTGTGGCCGTGCTGCGGCAAATGCAGGCTGATGGCTGTGCGCCCACGGCTGCGACATACCGTGTCCTGCTCGATCAGTATGGAAAACAGGGGCGCTTCGACGGCGTGCGTGAGCTCTTCCGTGAGATGAGAACGGCTGTACCTCCAGACACGGCCACCTACAATGTGCTCTTCAATGTTTTCGGCGATGGCGGGTTTTTCAAGGAGGTTGTAGAGCTCTTTCATGATATGCTTCGTACGGGGATAGAACCTGACATGGAGACCTGCGAAGGTGTCTTGGCTGCGTGTGGTCAGGGTGGTCTCCATGAGGACGCAAGAGAAGTTCTCGACTACATAACCAAAGAAGGAATGGTGCCTACTGCAAAGGCCTACACTGGCCTAATTGAAGCCCTCGGTCATGCGGCTATGTATGAGGTCAGTCTACGAGCCAAATACTGCTGTATGATATATGGCTCACTCTTAAGATAACCCTTTTGCGATGCAAATGCAATATTTCATTGATACTCTCTTTGGTTCTCAGGAGGCCTATGTTGCATTCAACATGATGACTGAAATCGGTAGCTTGCCAACGATAGAGACATACAATTCTCTTGCAAATGTGTTTGCCAAGGGTGGGCTCTTCCGGGAGGCTGAGTCCCTCTTTTCTCGGATGACCAACAGTGCTGGCATTCAGAAAAGCAAAGATTCATATGATGCCCTCATCGAAGCATACTGCCAGGGTTCACAGTTGGATGATGCAGTGAAGGCATACATGGAGATGCGCAAGTCCAGGTTTAACCCTGACGAACGCTCCCTTGAGGGGGTACTCAATGCCTACTGCATAGCGGGGGTTATAGATGAGAGCAAAGAGCAGTTTGAAGAGATCCGATCCAACATGACTATGCCTAGCATTATTGCTTATTGCATGATGTTGTCACTCTATGCTAGGAACGACAGGTATTGGTCAAACACAACTATACGCCTTTACAATCCGCCAAACTTCTGTGCTCCTCCTGAAGATTGCTCATTGTTCAAATGCAAACATTGAAATGAAATTTGTGCCAATCATGTGCTGGGCCTAGTTATAAAAGCCTTGGATCTTCAGTTAGATAAATCACATAGCTAACCGTCAACTCACTGCCTCTAAGGCTCTAAGCAAGCAGATTAGCTCGCTGGGCAATAGAACAAGATTTACAAACTTTGAATCTTCAGTTTTTTTGGAGGAATCACCCGGGGGGGGGGGGGGGGGGGGGAGAGGGAGTTACAGAGGGGCCCGGAATCTTCAGTTAGTGTTGCTTATCATCTTTTTTAATGATTGCTAATCAAAGTTTAAACTTGCAAGGGGGACATAAATCACAATATTGACTGTTAAATGGCTGCTTCCAAACGACCATACATTGTTCCTCTGTTCTTTCAGTTAATATGATATGTAGTATGTCATATGCATGTCATTCTGTACTAGAATATTCATTGCTTGTATTTTTACAGTCTTACTTACATTTTCAGCAGTTGTATAGTCCTTTAAAGTATTGGTTTAACTTCTAGAAATCACATGTTTTAACTATGGTCTTTGATGCGTTTGACTCCACTGTTATTATGTGATCATGCCCTTGAGTTTCCATAATGATTTGAGCTGGAATTTCTGCCCCTTTTCCTTGTGTGTGCTATTTCTTGTATTTATCATGCTTAAATCGTTTGGGTGTACTGACCTAGGTATGGCCTGCATCATACAGGCAACATTGACATAATACTTAGCCAGAAATAAAATGATGCGACACAGACATACTTGTGTTTGTTGCAACTTACATCGACATAATATATAGACAGAAGTGATCTGAGATTCATCTTTTCTTAAGTTGTTTGCAGATTACAGTTTTTTAAAATGCTTCTAATGTGATATGACTGTACTGTAATCGATTTGTTATTTCAGGTGGGCTGATGCTTATGATTTGCTGGAAGAAATGAAGACAAATCGTGCTAGTAATACACATCAAGTGATTGCTTCCATGATAAAAGGGGAGTATGATGATAGTTCCAATTGGCAAATGGTTGAATTCGTCCTTGACAGCAGTAACTTGGAAGGATGTGATTACAGTTTACGATTTTTCAATGCTCTCCTTGATGTGCTTTGGTGGTTCGGCCAAAAGGCTCGGGCTGAAAGGGTTCTAGATCATGCAGTAAGTTATGGACTCTTCCCTGAATTAACCCGTGACACCAAGCTGGTATGGTCTCTAGATGTACATAGGTAATATTATTTCCTATTTACCATCCTCATTATCTGGTTCAGTTTTATATTTGTCAGTCTTTACTAAGTTTGTTTACAATTCAGGATGTCGGTTGGTGGTGCATTAGTAGCTGTGTCAGTTTGGCTCAATAAAGTTTATGCCAGACTAAAAAGAGAGAAAGACCTTCCCCAACTGGCCTCTGTTGTTGTATTGTAAGCTTTCAACCTAAGTCAATGTTCCTTTCCTATTATCATGTTCTGTTTCTATTATCATGCTATCTTTATTCTCTAATTGCTCTGAAATTGGTTTATTTTCATTGATGTGCTCACAAAGAGGAAGTTGATCTTAAGCTGCTGTGACCATGCTTTCTTCTTGATAGAATCGACAATGCTCCTGCCATTTTCCTTGGAAGCAGTGCAGTGTTAGTTCTACTTGAATGGAGGGCTGTAGAAAAAAAAGAACCATAAACATGTTCCACAGAATAGACGCACTTCCAGAAGAAAAATTCAGAAAATTATAAGTTAATTTTAAGCTGCTGCAGTAGGTTATATACCATTTCTGCAGAGCAAAGTCCCTTTGTAGGAATCATTTGACATCCTTATAGATCATTATTATGCCCACGGTTGACTTTTCACAGAACTAATTAACCTTTTCTAACAATGTTTTCCTCTTGCTTTACTTTGGTCTGACAGTTTTCTGACTTCCAGGAGGGGGGAAATGGAGAAAAGCACCATCACAAGAGGACTTCCGATCTCGAAAGTTGTGTACTCCTTCATTAACGACACGTTGTCAGCATCGTTCCACTATCCAAAATGGAACAAGGGCCGAGTCATATGCCTGAAGTCCCAGTTGAAGAAGCTGCAAGCGGCCATGGATAACTCGAATGGAGCGGCCGTCCCTGGCTTTGTCCACATGGTGGACTCCCGTCTGCCATCTCCTGGCTCGAAGGTATACACCCGGGAGCCCCCCCAGGCCGAGAACGGCTCGGCCCATTCCTCGGCCGAGTCGACGGTAGAAGAAGAGATGGAGTCGGAACTCCTCGCGCTTTGAACTCTCTCAGGATTGCAGATATGCTATTATCTGGCTGAACTAGGGGAAGACGACGAGGTGCAGAATAGCAGTTTTGGGGGTTTGGGCATCCAGTCTTTTCAGATCTTCACACGGTGCGACAAGAACGACCATACCACACCACGCCTTTATAGCGGTTCGCTTGCTTCAGTTATACCCCACGGATGCTGTTGCTGTGGATGTTGCGCTTCTTGCCCAGAACAGGTGCACGTTTCAAGAGCTCCTGATAGTTTTGGTTTGATGAACAACCGGTGCTGGACTTGGTGGGCTGCTGCATCTCAGGACCTAGCGCTTTGTAGGTAGGATCAGATTACGCACTCGTTTGTTGTTGTTGCTGCTAGTAGTAGTTCCATCTGGTTCTTTTGATACGGCCTGGATTTATTTTTGTTTTCACCTAGCTGGTGCAACATGGCAACAAATATTTCTGGCAGAGGCCTGTAATACTAGGAGTTTTGTAGTAGAACTGCATGATAACTGCTGCAGTAGTTTAAACATCTTGTGATACTCGTTTATTTAGACAGTTTTTTTTTATACTTTTTCTTTGCAAATCTCAGTCAGTCAGCCAGCTGAAACTAGGTGACAATGCAGTTTTAGCACACTAGTAGATCCAGAAATGTGGTCATCAAATTATAGAAAAACAAACGAGCAATTTGCGAGTTGAAACTAGGAAGATATGTTCACTGGCATGTGGGGCCTTGGCCCTTCCCTCGCCATCCATTTTGTTACTCCAACCAGGAGGCTTCCTTCCGCCGCCCGGCGCTCTTGAACCGGAGGAGCTAGTGCGTGCATCCACCAGACCCAGAGACAGGAGGGAAGGGAGGAGCAGAGCCACGGCGACCGCCTCGACAGCGATGGGCACGGAGGCGACGGCGGGGGCGGGGGCGGCGGCGAGGCAGGCCAAGGAGTCGCTGGAGCTGGCGTTCCAGATGTCCCAGATCCTCGACACCGGCCTCGACCGCCACACCCTCTCGCTGCTCATGGCGCTCTGCGACCGCGGCGCCAACCCGGAGGCCCTCGCCGCCCTCGTCCGGGAGCTCTCCTCCGCCGCCTCCCCCGCGCCCGCCTCCAACGCCGCCCCCTCCTAGGCTAGGGTTCGTGCCCCCCACCCACCTCTCCTTCTTCCTCCTCCCCACTCGTCACTTGATCCCGTTGTATGCGCCTTTTGTTCTGTAGGGCGGGCTGAACCTGAAACTGGTTCTCGATTTGTGTTTTCAATTCAAGAGTGATTATGCTGTTAGTTTGTGTCTGAAAGTCAAAACTCTTGTCTCATTCTAGCAAATACCAGTGGTTTCCTCTTCTTTAGGCTGTGATGAAGTTGCTTCCTCATATGTATCCTCATGATTGATGATAATTTAACTGAGTTCGCCTCAAATTCTGTGTCATCCACATTCCAGCACCACATGGATCGATTTGATCGAGTCATGCATATCGTTGTGGCACCAATACATGATTGTAGAGACGGATTTTAAATGCAATCTCTTTATTTGGGGATCGTCCCTTAGAATTACTGTCAGTTACCGTGTATGTGTGTGTTTGCCAATGCAGCCCCTTTTACTGTCAAAGTTCAAGGTTTTAGGTATCTAGTGTAGTTCTCTGAATTTTTCTGTCAGTTAGTAGGCTTCGGTTTTGCTTAACAACCTGGAGCGATTCTCTCGCGTGACTTGGTCCGCTCGTGGGATGGCGCGAGCTTTGTGGATCGAGGACATCATGTGATTGTTTGATCGTGTGTAGCTTGAATAAGAGCCATGAATGATAATAACCAGAAAAGTCGCAAACTCTCGCTCTCGCGTCCGTCTTCCCTGAAATTTCAGTCTTCTTCACTTACGGCGAAGAGTTTAGGCTGACAATTGGCATCGAAGCCTCGTTTTGGTGAGGATGTCGGCAAGCAGTGGGAAGACGGTATCTCCCTCTGGTGCCTCCAAGACACCTCCACCCGCTCCCCGACGGTGTTCGCCGAGTCGGGGACAGAGCAGAGCAGGGCAAGGAGGCAGCGAGATTGTTGTGCAGTAGGTGGTGCGTGAGCCTGTCAGTGGCAGCGGCGGCACCAGCCTCACCTTCCCGATGCTAAAGCATGGTGACTACACCAACTGGGCCATGGTCATGGAGGTAAACCTCTAGGCGGCGTCGCTCTGGCATCTGTACTTCGCTCCCTCGGCGACCCCTGTGACGAGGAGAAAGTGCTGAGAAAGTTTATCTCTGTTGGTCCAGATCGTTTCATGCACATCGCGTTCTCGATGGAGACGATGGTGGACCCGACCACACTCACCGTCGAGGAGGTCGTGGGCCACTTGCGTGCCATCGAGCAACGCTTGTATGGTGACCAGGCAACTCAGGCGGACACCTCCTTGTCACTGAGAAGAGAGGAAGAAACAGTACCGCAGCGGAGGTGGTGGCGGAACTAGGAGCGGCCACTCCCGTGATCGTGGTGACAACAGTGGTGGCCGCAAAGGAGGGCCTCCTCCGCACAACGCCGCCCGGCGACAGAAACACTGCGGGCAGGGAGAAGTGTCAGTATTGCGGCTAGAAGGGGCACTAGGCGCGAGACTGCCGCAGGAAGCAGCGCGACGAGGCTGCTCTGGCGGCTCACCTGGTCCATGAGGAGGACGGCGATCCTCGCCTCCTGATGGCTAGCATCATCGAACTGGAGACTACGCCCGTTGCAACCCCGTCTCCTAGTATCTGGACTCCAGGGCGTCAAATCACATGACTGGCGGCGGGGAGGAGGTCTTCGCTGAACTCGACAAGAGTGTCTCCGGCAATGTCTGTTTCAGGGAAGACTCTGTCTTGTTCGCCATCGATAGGGAGCGACACCGTGGGCTCACCTCAATGTACTGGATCGTCGTTGGCATTGGGCAATTGGATGAAATTGGTTGTCCAACACACGTCGAGCACGGAGTCATGATGATCTGCGACACTGATCGCAAGGTGATCGCCAGGGTGCCACGGGAGAAGTACCAGTTATACATGGTGCAACTGCAGATCGGGGTTTAAGAAGCTTGAGGACCGAAGCAAGCCCATGGTGATGTTGGGATATGAGCGGTGAGGAAAATCATATCGCATGTTCGATCCGACCAAGGAGCTGGAGCGGGTCCACGTGTCTCACGACGTCGTCTTCGATGAGACCAATAGGCTGGGATGGGGGGGGGAGCCTAGCGATAACGCACTTATCGTCGACAGGTGTGTGATGCCGTAGTCGCTGCCTGATTTGTGGACTGAAACCTCTGACGAGGTGACAGCTTCAAGCGTTGCTGCAAATTCTGAAAAAACGAGTGTTGTCCTGGTGTCGTCTCAGAATCCTACACCAACACCTGGCACAAACTCTTAAGAACCATGTGTCGTCCCCAAGTCACCGCGTCAGGTTGAGTTCGTTTCCCCTCCACGAGAGATTGACCATGACTTATTCGATGCAGATGATGATCCTGAAGCTCCACATCGCTATCGTCGAGTGATGGATCCGTATGATGCAGACGTGGTGAATCCTGGGAGGGAAGAACGGCTACTTCTGATGCCCACCGGCAAACCGGCAACCCTCGCCGAGGCAGAGGGTGACGATGCTTGGCAATAGGCGATGCGCGGCGAGCTCGTGTCAGATTGTGGAGAACGACACCTGGACGACCACCGATCTCCATCCAGGCTAGGAACACATCGGAATAAAGTGGGTATACAAACTGAAGCGCGACGTTGATGGCAAGGTCCTGAAGCACAAGGCCAGGCTTGTGGCGAAGGACTATGTACAACGACCAGGGATCGACTACGATGAAGTTTTTGCCCTGATTACGCGTTTGGACTCGTTGCACATCTTGCTAGCCATCGCCACACAGTTCCAGTGGAAGGTGCACCACATGGATGTGAAGACGGCGTTCATGAACGGAGAACTCAGCGAGGAGGTGTACGTGCGCTAGCCACCCGATTTCATCGGCAACAACAACCCCAGCAAGGTGATGCGCCTCCACAAGGCGCTCTATGAACTACGACAGGCACCTCGAGCCTGGAACACCAAACTTGATACAGTCTTGGTGTCTCTCGGGTTCAAGCGGAGCGCGTTGGAGCACGTGGTGTACACGCGCGACAACGACGACGTGCGGCTACTCCTTGGAGTCTACGTCGACGATCTCATCGTGACAGGGGCGTGCACCACATTGATCAAGGAATTCAAGTTGGAGATGTGCGGGAGGTTTAAGATGAGTGACCTGGGCTTACTTGCTCTGTACCTGGGAATTGGGGTAAGCCAGTCTCCAGGCCTCATCACTCTGAAACAAACAGGTTTCGTCACTAAGCTCCTTAAGAAGACCGACATGGCGGACTGCAAATGAGCTCCGATTCCATTGAAGCCTTGTCTGAAACTATCTAAAGACAGCTCAAATCCTCTTATTGATGCCACGTTGTACAAGAGCATTGTGGGTAGTCTTCATTATCTGCTCCACACTAGACCTGGTCTAAGTTTCAGTGCTGGCATGATGAGCCGACACATGGAGGCGTCCACCACTGAACATACGAGCGCGGTGAAGCAACTATTGCGCTACATCGCAAGCAGGCTTCACGTCGAGTGCCGCTACACGACCACTACGGTCGGCGCACAGTTGGTGGGCTTCAGTGATGCCGATATGACCAGCGATCTTGATGATCGGAATAGCACATGAGGGATCCTATTCTTCTTCGAAAATTGCCGGGTGTCATGGCAGTGCCAAAAACATAAGGTAGTGTCCCTGTCATCGTGTCAATCTGAATACATCGTCGTAGCCACCGCGGCTTGCCAGGGAGTCTGGCTCGGACGTTTTCTTGGCGATCTTCTGGGAGTTGCCCATCTTGTAGTCAACCTGAATGTGGACAACAAATCCGCAATTTAACTCTGCAAAAACCCACTTTTCCATGATAGGAGCAAACACATTAAGGTACGGTATCACTTCATCAGAGGCTGCATTAAAGACGGCTCTATTTCTGTTAGCTTCGTCGGCACAAAGGACCAGCGAACATCTTCACCAAGGTGCTCAGGCGCATTCGGTTCAAGATGCACCGCGAGAAGATCTGCTTCATTGAAGTGTAGTTGCAACATCTGGTTTAGGGGGAGATTGTTGAATAAAGCCAGTGCAGTCCGTGTTACTAGCAAAGTTCAGGGTTTTAGGTGTCTAGTGTAGTTTTCTGAATTTTTCTATCAGTTAGCTTGTAGGCTCCGGTTTTGCTTAACAACCCAGAGCGTTTTGTGGATCGAGGACATCGTGTGATCTTTTGATTATGTGTAGCTTGAATAAAATGCATGAATGAAAACCGGAGAGATAGCAAGTTGTGCGCGACGCAAACTCTCGCTCTCGGGTTCGTCTTGTCTGAAATTTCAGTCTTCTCCACCTCCGGCGAAGGGTTTAGGTCAAGAAATATGGAAGGAGTATACGAGCAGCTGGGCCGTATCTCTTTGGGAAATCACAAAGAACCCTGATTTCCAACTATAAATAAACATCTGAAAATTACGGGCGTTTGCTGTCGGAACGCCGACACAAAGAGGATCAGATCAGACACGGAAATTCTTCTTTTCTCAAAACGACAAGACCAGCTGCTGATACGATGGGAATCCCACTTGCCATGGCCTCGTCGTCGCCGACCACCTCGCCGCCGGGTATCACCTGTATCAGATAAACGGCTACTCGATGGCCAAACGCGCACGGGCCGGCAGGGGCTTCAAGTCCCAACCTTTCACGGTGGGAGGCTACCGCTGGATCCTCAGCATCTACCCCAACGGCGCCCTGGAAAACGAAGGCTTCATGTCCGTCTACCTCAGCCTCCACGAGGTCGTCGCCGGCTTTGTTAGGGTGCAATTCGAGCTCAGGATCCGGAGCACGTCCGCACAAGGCAGGTCGTCGATCTGATTGGCAGCAACTACGGCGTGGGCTACCAAAGGTTCATCGCGTTGGAGGCTTTTGAAAACTCCAGGCATCTCAAGGAGGATCGCTTCACCATCCGGTGCGACGTTATCGTCACGGAGTACGACGTCCAGGACCCTGACACAAAGGGATGCGCCGGCTGCAACCTTCGCTCGCCGTCGGTGGCGATTCTACCGGCTCCCCATGTGGGTTTCTGCGAGGTCTGCCACGATGATCCATCGGCAAACCAATGCGCAGGCTGCCATGGACCCTTCAACACGGTTCTCCTGCCCTTCTCTAGGTTAGGCTTCCATATGGCACTCTAGCTAGATCTAGACTAGTTTTCATAACAAGTTCAATTTTTTTTTCAATACAATAACTTTTTTGCTAGTATTATATATACTTGTGAATGTGATGCATGATCATGCCTCTCGAAGGAGCAGATTTGCTTCCGTGAGAGGCACGTCCCATGGCATGATCGTGAAGGCACATATTTAGTTTCGCGAGAGGCACACGCCATGCCTCTCGATAAAAAAAAGTTTATTGAACGCTACTAACATGCGATCTAGTCAATTTGAACGAGTAACCCAACAATGAGGCACACGCCATGCCTCTCGATAAAAAAAGTTTATTGAACCCTACTAACATGCGATCTAGTCAATTTGAACGAGTAACCCAACGATGAAAACGGATCATAATTTGGACACACAGTTCAAAAGATAAAACAGTTAAAATACCCAAAACTACGAAAAAGGAAAAACTTCATATTGCAACAAATGACGCATGTAATGTGCCACTTTTCAATTGTGAAAGAGATAGGAGTGATCGCTGCAACCAAGTACCCCTTAATTAGTGATTTTATAGAGGTAGGGATCGAAATCATTATTTAATGAATACTTCTTGCAACGAACACCCTCACTCTTTTCACAGTTAACAAGTGACACAGGGCCACTTGTTGTGATCTGAATGTTCCCTTTTCAGAGACACGAGTATGCCTCTCATGAAAACAAATGTATGTCTCTATGAGAGGCACGATCGTGCCTCTTTAAAAAATATAATATATTTTCTTTTTTAGGCACGGACATGCCTCTTACGGAAGCAATCCTTGCCTCCACATGTTCGTGTCTCCCTCAACAAAGAAAAAAGATCATTTCCCCCTTTTTAGAGGCATGATGTGTGCCTTTTGCACAGCCCGTTTAGATTTTTTTCATTAATTTTATATAGCGCACTAGGCATAATACAGATATAATACACTTAAATAGCAAAAAACTGACGGGCTCCGTGACAAACGGGCCAAACGTGCCGGCCCATGTAGAAAGGGGTCATGCCTGGGCCAGAAAGCGCGGCCCGCGTGCCGGCACGGCACGGCCCGTGAAGCTGACGTGCCTTAGTGGGCCGTGCAGTGCCTGACCGTGTCGGTTCAGCCGTGCCGGGCCGTGCCGGGCCGGCCCATGTGGCCACCTTTGGGCTGGAGATCGCTAAAAAAAGGAGATGGATGGGCTAGAGGAAAAAGGAAGCCCGCCCCGCCCCTGCCACATCTCCCTATTCCACCCTCTGCTTCCTCTCCGGCTCTCCCGATCTGAGCTCGCCGCCAGCCGCCACCCGCCTGCCTCCGTGGTCCGTGCCTCGCCGGCCACACGCCGTCGCCATCGTTAACTCCCGCTTGGCTCTGTGCCTTGCCGCGCCCTTCCTCGCACGTTGCTGCCGCGCCCGCGCACCCAGCCTCCCAGTTTGCAGACCAGTCTTGTCCGGCGGTCGGTGGCGAGCAAGCGTGAGGCGTGCACCCTGTCCTGCACCACAGCCGCAGACTACGCCCACCAGGCACCAGCTACCAGCCAGCCCTCCCACGACTAAACACAATATACAGGTACGGTTATCAACATTCCCCAATTTTTTCCACTAAATCCCCAATTTCTGATTCAAACCTTATATTGGTCGATTCATTTTTCGCCTTTTTAGTTATGATTGATACTATTGCAGGGACTGATGGAATAGAATGTAATTTTTTCCTTGTAGAATAGGTGAAGAATTGGTATGCACTACAATGTAGGCTTTCTTTATGCAAAACTGAGAGTTGATCGAGAATGTTAGTGTGTTTGTAAGACATATTGATTTATATCTACGTTCTACTGGTAAATTAATTAGAATGTTCACATTTCATATTTGTTGTCAGCTCTTTTTTATAGGTAGACCACCCTGTTTTAAATTCCTAGACCCGCCGCACTGGGGAGGCGACGGTGACTGTGCCCGCGCCGCGCGAGATGGGAACGAATCCATCGGTTGGGGTTGCCGCGAGTCAGGCGAAGGAGTCGCTGGAGCTGGCATTCCAGATGTCCCAAATCCTGGACACCAGCCTCGACCGCCACACCCTCTCGCTGCTCATGGCGCTCTGCGACCGCGGCGCCAACCCGGAGGCCCTCGCCGCCCTCGTCCGTGAGCTCTCCTCTGCCGCTCCCCCGTACGCCGCCCCCACCTCCAACGCAGCTGCCCCGACTGCCCCCTCGCTGTTCCCATCCGGCTTTCGCTAGCCCTAGGCTAGGGTTCGTGCCCTCAACCTCTTCTTCTTTTTTCTCCCAGATGACACCTATCACTTGATTGTGTTGTATCAGTGTGGACTTCAGCCTTCCATTTTGGAGGCTGAAACTGGTTCCAGATTTGTATTCTCAAGATTGATAATGCAGTTGTTATAAGTGACAGGAAACACGCCCATGTCATTGTTGTTATGTCAATGTTCCTTGTGCATCCCAATTAGCAGCTCTTCTTTATTATTTGCTTGGTTGAGGTGAATGCAACCAAGTTCCAACAACTGCTAGATTCATCTTATTAAAGGACTGAGCATTTGAACTCACCCTTCACTATGTTATCCTTTTCTTTATCACTAACGTTTATACAGTACTACCTCCGTCACAGTTTACAGGGCGCGTGCGTATCCCTAGGTCGCTGATTTAACCAACATAACACAAGGTATATGTTATAAAAATTATATCATTTGAAAGTAGAACATCTGAAGTTTATGATGATATAATTTTTATCACATATATTTTATTTTATGTTGGTTAAATTGGCGACCTAGATATACGCGTAGGCCATGTAAACTGTGACGGAGGTAGTAGTAAAATGATCACTAAGTTAGCTCATTGTACTTTGGACAAAGGTGGAAGCAAATGGAAATACTTTACGCAGCTAGCCTCATGAGTCATGAGCAGAGTGGTTGTTATGTCAATGTTCTTATTCTAGAGGCATCGTAATTACTGCAGTAGCTCTTCTTTGTCATGGGTTTGGTTGAGGTGAACGAACGGATCTTCCAACAACTGCTGGATTCATCATATTCACAAATCCAACCTATGCTCCTCATTGCTGGTGTATTTAAGTTGGCATGCCCATCATATTTTTCTTCTTGTTTCCTGATGTTGGATAAATCTATTAGTCAAGCAGTAACCTTGTATCCAATGAAGTTGTATTTTCAAGAACAAAAAAAAAAGTAATGTATAGTATATAGATTAGAAGTTATTACCTCAAGGTGAATTGAAACCATTCAACCATATTGCAACCAAACTTAATGCTGAGTTCATGGTTCAGTGAAGTTGCAATGGTTACTGTAGCTCACTTACCTGAAGTTTCAATCAGTGCAACCACTTGAAGTGGCACCTGTTTTTTTACAGCATTCTCAACATTACCTTCCATCTCATATTTCCTTGGTTTAATTTATCCAATATAACAGTCTTTGTGTTGTTGAAATCCAAGCATGATAAATCAGCAGCATCTTCTCTGCTTCATTAACATTTTACTATACGTCACTGCAAACCTTTTCTCCAGATACTTAACCTCGTCATTATTCGTTCAGCAGGTACCGAAGCTCGATTTGAAGTCGAACCAAATCTGATACTTGGCTTGCTGGAAGTGCCGGATTAGCTTTGATCAGGAGGAAGCAAGTCTTGCTGTGGAATGCACTTGTGATGTTGTTTCCACAGGAAAGTTGTGGTCCATTGAGGTTCCTGTAAATTGGCATCTTTCTTTGCTTGACTTGGACACCACCGTAGTAACCATGACAGCCACTACCTTCTTCTTTCATAGTCGTCTTATATTCCTATCACTGTATGCATCAGCTGGACATCTGGTGTTGTGTTGATCATCCTCTCTTTGGCGATAGTGTCGGTCTGCTTACGCGTATGCTTATCCGAAAGTAACGTGCCATGGCCTGGTGGCCATTTAGCGGGCCCTCGTTTTCAGGACATCAGTCAAAAAGCTATGAAATGGTGACATCTTTTAACATCATGACATCTCTTGTTCAATTTGAGATTTCGCTGTACAAATTTTGTGATGTAAATCTTCCACGGTTGTTGTCGGTTTTCCTCACGCGTCTCTTTTTACTGACGCTTACCAGAAGAGAATACAGGAGTAATACATTTGGTTCATAAACTATAACATCATTTTCCAAGTTATGTTAACTTGTAAAATGATCTTATATTATGGAAGGAAGGGAGTATCCGACAAACTTAATCATATTAGGTTGATAATTGATCATCGGACAAACTTATGGGCAATGTTTTCTTTTATTTATTGTACTATGCATAACCATTTGCCATTTTGCCGAGTATGTGTGTGCCAGAGAAGTGTGCGTATTGCTACATGTTTGGCACCGAATTTTACCAAAAAATGACACATATCCAAACACTGCCCATGTCTTCTTGGTCGGTCGGTCGGTCAAGACAAGTGGCCGAGCCGCAACGAATGGTTGGTTTTTAACACGCGAACATGCGCCGCTTGAGGCCGGTTCGGTCTTTTTCTTCTGCAGCCAACCTTTTCGGGCCCGGCCCTGTGGGCCGAGTCACCCCGCAATTTGAGGGAGGGCCATTTTCCTTTCCATGCGCGACTCGCAGCCGAACCAAGCCACCGTCGCTCGCGTCGCACCGTGACCGAACCAGAACCAGTTCCCGAGCGGGCGGCGCGGCGCAGGGTTAGGTTGCGACCGGCGGCGGCGATCGAAGGTGGTGAGGTCGGGGGGATCGTCGGAGGCCAGATGTCGCAGAAGCGGCAGCCGGAGGAGGGCGAGCGGCCGCGGTGGGGAGGAGGAGGGGGCGGCTGCCCGGCCGAGTCCGGCGGGAGCGCCTCCCCCGGGGAGCAGCCCAAGCGGCAGCGGGTCCCCGCGCTCCGCGAGTAAGCAATCCAGTCCCTTCCCCTTTTGCGGCCTCGATGGGAATCTCCGCGGTTTAGATTATTGGATCGGCTTCGTTCGCGCAGGGTCATCACGGAGGTGATGCGCAAGAGCAGCATCGAGAAGCTCTTCTCGTCGATCGAGCCCCTCATCCGGAGAGTGGTGAGCCGCCCCTCCATCCCCTGCACCTTGTTTACCCTTCCCCCCTCCCTTCCGAATCCTCGTTTCCTTCCGATGTCCTCCGTCTAGTCCGCGTCCCATTTCCTCGGGCTTTTGATTATGACCCGCTGGGCCGCGTGGTATCTGAATTGACCTTAGTTTTCTCCAATTGGTGATGATCAGTATTACTGCCAGGAATCAATTTGTACATCGCTTATTTCAGTTTTGAGTATGTATGAACCCGAAACTAGGCAGGCCCACAAATCTGGACTGTGAGATTACAACTAACTTTTAGGAATTGATTTAGTAACAGGCGGTTCTTGTTGATTACTCCCTCTGTCCCAATTTATAAGACGTTTTTGCTTTTCACAGTGATGTCAAAAAAACATCTTACATTATGGGGTGGAGGGAGTAGATCTGAAATCGTACTTTGGAGAAGCCCTTCATGTCATCCTGAGAGTGAAAATTTTATGGGATTTGCTCCTTTTAGTACGCATCTCCTTTTCATTCCATTAGGTTTACGACTATGATGTGTTGGATGATATGGTTTCTGAATTAAACTAGGATACTTAAATCGATGATCGATATTGCTGTCAGGAGTCCATCTTGTATTGCTAGCTGTGTTTGTATTAGTTGTAATGATTAAGGAATTATGAACTCACAAATCTTCACTAAGAGATCACAATGACCTTGTAGGTATTAATTAATTAAGTAAAGGGAGTTCTTGTGCAATAGATCTCAATCACACTTTTTAGAAGCTAGTACTGTATTGAATTAGTTTTTGTAGTATTGTATTGTTCTACATTGAGAACCATTCAAGCCCTGGAAGACTAAGCAAAGAAGCATTCATTCATATAGACATTTTGTCATACATTTTCAGAAGAAAATATTTCCAGTCAAAGCTGTTGCTTGCATTGTAAAGCTTGACCTAGCCAGTGCTGTTTTCAGCCTTTTTTTTTGCTTTAAGTTATCCAGTGGTACCCTTGATGATTAATTCAAGTCAAATTTCTAGGTTAAAGAAGAAATTGAGTTGGCCCTCGCAAATCATGCCGCTATGATGACAAGGTATGTTATATGACACTTCTTTGACAATTTTTTAGGTTCGTAAACTACACAGCTTTATCTAACCACCTTGTTTTTTCATATTTTTTAGAAGTCCTACGGACATTGTTCCATCTACGTCGAAAAATTTGCAGCTCCAATTCACGACTAGGCTTTCTCTTCCAATTTTCACTGGCTCCAAGGTTGAAGGCGAGGGTACCTTAAGTATTGCCCTAGTTGACACTTTCACCAGAGAAGTAGTAGTAATGGGTAAGGAGTCCCTGTTGAAGGTTGAAATAGTAGTTCTAGAGGGTGACTTTGAAGACGGACAAGGCAATGACTGGACAGCTCAGGAGTTCAATAATAACATCGTTAGAGAAAGACAAGGTAAACGGCCCTTGCTTTCTGGAGACGTGTTTGTTGGCCTTGATAGGGGCATTGGTACAGTGGGAGATTTATCATTCACAGATAACTCCAGCTGGACACGCAGCCGAAAGTTCAGGTTAGGTGCAAGAACTGAGGATGGTTGTTTTAATGGTGTAAGAGTACGGGAAGCAAAAACTGAATCATTTGTCGTGAAGGATCATCGTGGAGAATGTGAGTTAATGCCGCTTTCATTTATTATTTGTTTCTTGCACTCCTTACTCCTGGATATTGATAAGTTTCTCATTCTGGGACATAATTCTTAAAATTGATAACTGCACTCCTTGCTACATTCTGATTTGTTGGAGCACAGTATCTATGATAGTCATAGCCACTAATGAAAAATTGCTTTCTCAGTGCAAGAATAACCAACCTAGTTTACTCTTAATGCTAATAATTGACCTATGCCATCTCTTCATCATCCAAAATGCTACTACCAAAATGGACAAATTTTAATTCCTCACTTGCTATGTTTTGTTCCCCTCTCCCAGTGTACAAGAAGCATCACCCACCAGTTCTTGATGATGAGGTTTGGCGGCTGGAGAAGATCGGCAAAGAGGGAGCCTTTCACAGGCGTTTGAATAAGGAGAAGATAGTTACGGTCAAAGATTTTCTTACTTTATTGCATCTTGATGCTCCTAGGCTTCGGAAGGTACTATGCACCCTTTTGCAAGGTTACAGAATTCACTTATGTATTTTATATTCTTTGCAGAGTTTACAAGTTGTCGATGACTGTATCCAAGGTTGACATGTATATTTATATAATATATTGAACATCTTTGACAGCATTATTTTGTAAATCATTTAAATTAGGAAAACTTGAAAGTATCAAACTGCACATATATGTAGGGGTTCATCGTTTGGATGGATCAACTTTATTTCATCTATTGTATTGTAAATAAGGTGTGGCATGTTCTTTCAGATGATAGTGGTGGTTCAGCAAAACATGTGGATTTCGTAACCAACTATAATTTTAAAATTGTGCAGATATTGGGCACTGGCATGTCAACTAAGATGTGGGAGGTTACTGTTGAGCATGCGAAAACAACCTGTATTCTAAGTGACAAAGTGAACATTTACTATCTAGAAAGCCCAAGCAAAACTGCTGTTGTGTTCAATGCTGTTGGAGAAGTGAGAGGGTTACTATCGGAGAAGTTTGTTTCTGTTGAGGATCTAACAGAAAAGGAGAAGGTATTCGATTTTCTTCATCCTATAGGTTCTTTATATCAAATTCATTTGTATTTCCCCTTCTGCCTGTTGCGGCCTAGATCATCTGTTCTTACAGTGTTTGTTCCTTTTAGGCTGAAGCACAGGTAGCTGTGAAACAAGCATATGAAGACTGGAAGAATGTCTCGACCTGCGACAGTCAAACACTTTTGGAGAATCCGTCACAGCTCTTCAGTATGAGATCCTCACCTTTGTGTGAGAACGAATTTTACCAGTTGCCTACCCAAGTTGCCACTGATGATTTCGATTTAAGCCATTTGGAAATACCATCAGGCGACATTTTCTCGGTAGAACCATCGTGTGCCTTAGATGCTTGTGTACTGGGAGCTGCAGAGAGCAATGAAACTAGATTTCAGTCTGAGCTTCCCCCACTTGGTGGCCATGTACAGCCTCAAGAATCACACGCCTTAGACAAATTCTCAAATTCATTGGTTTTTGAGGAGAGCACCAGTCATGCCCCGTTCAGCGAAGAAGACTACTATTGCCGTCCAGATCCCCCGGTATCCTTTGACTCGCAAGATCTTGGCGCTGCACTGAAGGGCTTCATCGCGACGATATCAAAGCCCAAGCCATATAGAGGATGGAGGACATTGTCCTATGTTATAGGATGGATATTCTATACAAAGAGGATTGCCGCTCAGAAGAGGAAGAAACCCGGGAAATGATGGTTTATCATTTGCCTGTGGTTGATTAGTTAAAAAGTGTGAGATATAGAAGTGGAGGAAATGAAAGCATGTACAAATGAGTGGTTGGTTATCTTTTGGATCTTTTTTCTGTTTTTGCGCATGTTATGCTGGTGTTCTCAACCCGTTTTATCAGCGAGAGTTCACCTGTAAATAATCAGACGATGAAGCTCTGTATAGTACATAATCCGTAAATATGAATGGTGGTGCTATTTTATGGGCTATCATAGGCGTGTTATTGGTGTACTGTCAAGTTGGTCTATAACTTGTTGCCAGTCATTACTACTTGTGCGCATATGATGCCCAAGTATAAATTAAGTCTACAGGTTCACAACTGAAAGAGCTGTGTTGTTTTGCTGGATGGTCTGAAACTAGAAAGAAGCAACGGACACTTTTTGTTGTTCTCATCTGGCTAAATACACTGAATATAAAATTCAGTTTTTATACCACCTAGTACATGAATTGTTTGAACAAAAGCGCCCATCCGGCACATGATAGTTCGTCCGCAACATGATTTTCTGCCGTTGATGCATGCATACACTGATTATACTCGCCTCAGTCCATGGCCATCCTGTATTATGTAGGTGGAAGAGGATTTTGCAGGTGCCAACGTCTTTATGTGCTGCCACTCCATCAAGGCACCATACACATATCATGAATGAGTTTGAACCTTGCGATGCACCCGGCACTTTTTATCCGATATGTACACTAGAGATCCAATCATCCAACCATGCATGCATTGGTCAGTGTTGTGTGAGGTTAGAGCATCTTCTATACGGACCCTTACACCGTTTGGAAATGTTTCACCGAATTGTTCAGACGTAGTTTGCCATTCAACGTCATCCCGCATATGTTCGCGGATTCGTTCGGCTGTTCGAAACCCGCAAACCAAAAACAAATTAGGGGATTTGTGAAAGTCCGGATCACCATTACGTAGGTCTCCAAAACCTCCGACTCACACAAAACCGAGGCGAAATCTGTGCAATTGAAGCGGTCCACACTATTTCCTTTCCCCACCATCTTTGCTTTGGTCGCCGGATCCCTTCACCCTAATTTTTGCGCCTTTTTGCTTTCGTCGCCGCATGAACCCTCACGAAGAGTAGTCGGAGCCGGCGGAGATGGAGGGTCTAGAGAAGGTGGTCACTCGCAAGATCAACTCGGTGACTCAGCAAGCCCAACGCCTTAAACATAAGGCAGATGATCAAGTTGTCTACGCGCGAGCGCGGCGCCGGGGGGGGGGGGGGGGGGGGTTGGAGAATCCTTGGTTTCCCCACTAATACGAACTCTAAAAACTACATGTTGTCCTCTGTTTCAAAATTACTTGGTCTTCTAAAAAATCACTTAGTCTTGGCCCAATAGCACATACAGTGTTGATATGTACATGCTACATTTTGTTCCGGATTTTTTGATATTTCAAAATGTCATTTCCAGGAGTATATGCTCCCATCTACCAAATTGAATTTCTCCTGTCAGGACGTGTGATCTTGAATCTTTCGTTCACTGTTCATGCTTCATTACGGTGACTCCGTAGTTATGAAATCTCCACTTTGAATCTTCATCTTCCTTCCAAGTATGGTTGCTGCAATCACCATGCTTAATGATGCTCTATGACTGCCTCTCTTGTCCATGTTAGATCCTTCACCCCTTCAATAATACAAACATAGTATGATTTAGACAGTATCATGTTCTCATGATAATTACGAAATTTCCAAGAGAGCAAAGTACTCAATATTAAGTTGACACATGAGGGCTCTGGTGGCCGGTCCTTGTCTTCATGTTACTTGAGCAGATGTGACTATAGGAGTTGTGTGTGCAACTGTGATAGATATCTCATGCATCATCACATGATCGTGCATGTCTCATGTATTGACATACTTGTGTAGTGGTAAGGTTCGCTTGGATATGGACGATCAGTGGCGCATCCGGAGAGCTGAAGCGGCTGCTGGGCACCCATGATGCATGTCGGTATAGTAGTATTAATGTGATAAAATGTTTGTTTGGGCAAAACTTTATCAGCTTGGTGTCACTTAACATCTTGCCAGGCTCTACACATGAGCTGGCTCGGCCGCGTACTGGGCGTGAATGATTTTCTGGTACGACACATACATCTCGAAATTAAGGTCCATTTCTTGAAACCGGCACATATGGAAGCGGCGGGGTCTCTAGAGTGGATTGCATTGGCTTTCTTGCACGAGACATATATCTCCAAGCTCCACTTTCCCGTGCCACACACACATGCATCTTGTTGAAGCTTTGGCACATATGGAAGGAAATGCAATCAAAATTGTAGGAAGCTTGGCACATATGGAAGGAAACGCAGGTATAAGTTGTAGGAATTTTGGCACATATGGAAGGAAATGCAGGTATAAATTGGAATCGATCATGTGCACGCGATCACTGCATTAAATACCTACCATTTATATGACCGGCCTAATCCTTTCACGCGGTGCATTTTAGAATATCATCACATCAAATATATATAGGAGTACGTACTTGTAACGGCTCAATCATCACAGGTCGACTGGCATATATTTCTAGGAGCCAGGGAGGGAGATAGAGCCGTGAGTATCCCTATCCCCCTACAAACAATAAAGAGAGAGAGAGAGCCGTGAGTATCCATTTCCATTGTTGAAGATCATCGATGGAGGAGAAGATTGGCATGACCAAGCTCTGGGCGCTTTCTCTTGCGGTTTCGGTCCTCGTGGGAAGCGCGCAGGCGGCCGCCGACGGGAACTCCAGCCGTGGTGCTATGCGGCGGCTTGTGGCGACGCCACCGGTGCCCATCACCCTCCTCACGTCCGCCGTCGCCGTGGGAGCCGGTATGTACATCGATCGATCTACAGATGCTTATCACCATTTTCAATCAGCCTTTGCTGCTTTTTCGATCATGTCCAACTTCTCCAACAAGACTTCGCTGCAGATTCTATATTCATTCATTCAAACTAAATCTCCACGGTCCAGTTATGATTGTTTGCTAGAGGCCGTGTTTTTTTTCTTTTGCATCGAAATAAATAAATACATCCAGTAGGGACTGGTAACTGCTATAACACGGAGAAAGTATCCGGTGGAATGTTTTGCGGAAATTGCTAGTGGAGGAGGACAAGCTCCATGGAGGTCTCCAAATGCAAAATTCAAAATTCGTAAAATTTCATATTTTTACATTTCAAAAAAATCTAGGAAAAAAATTATACATAGACAAAGCCATGATGCATAAATGTGTAAAATTTCAGAACGAAATACTAAAAACTGAGAACTATGCAAAGAAAAAGACAAATCTGGGACTTCTAAACACATGATACTACTATTCATTCTCCTAGACCATGAATTTGTTTTTTTATAGATCCCATTTCAATGTATTTAATACTAAAATTTTACACACATACACCATTCTTGTTTACTTGTACAATCTTTTTCTTAACTTAAAAATTATGTTTTTAGAATTTAAAAAATAAGTTTCATGGAGCTCGAGCTCCAAAAATCCTCACTCGTATGTCCTGTTTAAAAAATAGGATGTTTTGCGCAGGAGTAGACAAAAGGGATAGACACAATAGATCTTAACTATTCATCCATGTTAATCCAACAGTCTCGATTCAACTGTAAGCATCAAACAGAAATCTGCTGCACAATCGGTATCAACTACAACTAATATCCTACCATATATTGACGCGCAATTAATATCCTACTTCCCTGTCGTGCAATTAAGTACTAGTACCTAACATCAAAACTACACGATTTCTAATTGATACTAGTACTTTTTTTAGGATTCAAATACTGAGCAAACCGCTGTTCCGCCTGGAAGGATCGATCGAACGAACTATTTTTAGCGAACCTTATCAAAAACCTTCATTGCTTCTTAAATAAAAAAATATCCAGGTATAATTTTTAGTTAGGCTTAAAAAACAATTTTACCTACATTAATAAAAATAAAACATACCACACAATAAATAAATAAATAAATAAATAGTATAAATTATCGAGTTTAATTCCACTGTAGCTTCCCTTCTCGGTGGCCAAGCGTAAATGAGAATTGTCAACTGTTTTCGTTTTCGCAGGATCGAGTTGCTAGCTTTCTAATCACGCTTGCCATACCTAGAACTTGCCATGTCCAAACCCTACATTTATCCAGCTACTTAACTAAAAAAATGTCATGCCAAAAACTATATTTACCATACTACGTAACTAAAAAATTATATGCTATATATAGTACAAATACCATGTTTAAAAACTGTATTTGTCATGCTACGTAACTAAAAAATGTCATGCTATGTATAATACAAATAACATGTTCAAAAATTGCATTTTTCATGCTACATAGCTAAAAATACTATGCTATATATATACTACAAATTCAATGTTAAAAAACTATATTTATCATGCTATGTAACTAAAAATGACATGCTACATATACTATAAATGCCAAGTCCAAAAATTATATTTACCAAGCTTTGTATCTGAAAAATGCCATGCTATATATACTACAAATGCCATGTTCAAAAACCATATTTGTCATGCTACGTAACTAAAAATGTCATGATATATATACTACAACTACCATATCCAAAAACTACATTTCTCATGCTTCGTAACTAAAAAATGCCATACTAGCAAATAAAATTTTATTGTAAAAGCTTACCATGTATTATTTGGGGACATTTTGCCATTAAAACAAACCCGAAAAAGGCTTGTAAAAAAAGGGAGGTAGTGGAGTTCGAACCATTGCGCTAGCTCGATCGGTTTGAATTACTACACGTTCGCGCCTCCTTTATACCGTGTGAACTAATCTCAAAAACTGATCCGATTTGACAGTTGCTCCGCGATCCACGCAACCAATCCAACGGTTGAATGATGAGTCGCGCCAGAAGCAAAAATCTGGCACGGTCGCTCTATAGATTGCATTTTTTTAACAACTAATATTGATACTACTACTACACGTTTGTGGAATCTAAACAAACGAAATTGTATATCCAACCGTAATGCAATGGTCATGAATTTGTTGGATCCATACAAATTCAGTCTCAGTTGCACATTATCTAGCTACCATAATATCATCTATTGAATCCTGCAAATAAAAAACAACTAAACATTTATTATGCAGGTAGTAGGTGATCCCAATTGCAATATTTCAAACAAACTGTATATATGTAACGGCACCATAATATGTAACGGCACCATAATATATATATATATTAAATGATGTGCAGTGTGCATTGACGGGTCGCCGCCGGCTTACCACATGGACCCGGGCTCCGGTGCAGGGAAGAGCCGCTGGATCGTCCACCTAGAGGTACACACATAAAAACATACGTACATGCATGTTGTGTGTCTGAAACTCTGAACATGTGATGCATTTCACCAAATGAACCTACCAACATCCTATCCTACATGCATGCATGCATGCAGGGAGGCTCATGGTGCGAGAATGTGATGTCGTGCATGTACCGCAAGACCAGCCGCCTCGGGTCTTCGCATCTCATGCAAAAGTACATGTTCTTCGGTGGCATCTTGAGCTCCAGCCACATCGACAACCCTGGTCCGTACTTACTCCCTCCGTTTCGAAATACTTGAAATTCTACTCCCTTCGATCCATAATAAGTATCGCTCATTTTGTACTAAGCTAATACAAACTTTGTGCTAGATGAGCGACGCTTATTATGGATCGGAGGAAGTACTAGGTTTGTCTTAAGTTGAACTTTTGTAATCAGATTTCTATAACTGGAACCGGGTGATGATCCGCTACTGCGACGGCGCGTCTTTCGCCGGCGAAGGCTACAACGCGGGAGCGGGGCTATTTTTCCGGGGCCAGCGCATATTCAACGCCGCCATCCAGCACTTGCTCTCCATTGGTATGTCGTATGCAGACCAGGTGCTCCTGTCGGGAAGCTCCGCCGGGGCCCTGGCGGTGGTGCTGCACTGCGACCAGTTCGGCGCCTTCTTCGCCGGCCGGAGGACCGCCGTCAAGTGTCTCTCCGACGCGGGACTCTTCCTCGACGCGTACTCGTTACTTACACATGACTCATCCGTTCACTGTATATCCAAGTGCATCAATCTATCAATGTTTCACCCTGTATGTTGTATGTGTGCATGCAGCGTCGACATTGCCGGGCATCGTACCTTGCGATCCTACTTCTCGGGGGTCGTCGCCACGCACGGGGTGGCTCAGAACCTGCCCAAGAGTTGCACCAGTCATCTCGACGCCACCTCGGTGCGTAACATGAATACTTTGTTTTAAGTAAAACTTTGTAAAGTCTGACAAGAAATGGATCGAGAGAGTACAGTATATGTAGCACTCTTTATCAAATGCCGCTAGCTGCTGAATTCCTTATTATGAACTCATCAAGAACTCAACTGACCCCTAATGATCTCATGTGCACATGCATGCAGTGCTTCTTCCCCCAAAATATAATCGGAGGCATAAACACCCCGATCTTCCTGCTGAATGCAGCCTACGATACATGGCAGGTAATACAGAGCTATCTATTGACATATTATCCAAGCCTGAGCCTTTTTGTTGTTTGTGTTGACAATATTTTCCACACATGCACCCATACTGACAATAAAGTGCAAATGTAATTCAGTTCCGGGAAAGCCTGGCCTCAGACGGAGCCGACCCCAGGGGCGCCTGGCGAGCCTGCAAGTCCAATCGTTTAGCCTGCAACGCATTTCAGATGAAAGTCTTGCAAGGTATACATATATACATACATACATTGGTAAATTCTGCAATGTGTCCAATGATGGTATGAATTCTGAGTGTCACTTCTATCAATCTATACCTATGAGTGCAGCCTTCAGGGATCAGATGGTGGGAACTGTGCTAGGCGTCTCCGGTTCCAGGAGCAAAGGGTTCTTCATAAACTCGTGCTTCACTCACGGCCAGTCCGAGTTCCTTACATGGAATGCATATGGCTCTCCTACTCTTCAAAACAAGGTATCTACTAGCTATCACTTGATTTTTGAAGTGGATTATGTACTTCATCATCATCGCGGTTCACTTCATGTTTTCTGTTTTTCTTGCGTGTATGCACAGAATATTCGGAGATCTGTGGGTGACTGGTACTTTGGCCGGGCTGAAGTTAGGGCCATCGACTGCCCCTACCCCTGCGACAACACATGCCATCACGACATGTGAGAACCAACTGATTTGATGATAAGTAAAAAGGCAAAAGAAAATACTCTAGATTACAGATAGCGGAGTGATTCCTCTGGGCGTGTCTTGTATTATTTTGTTGTATGTACTTTATCTGTCAACTTGTTCCAGACGAGACATATATGCATATCAATCAAAACAAGTGAAGAAATTACTGTACCACCAGATGTGTCCTACAAAAGCTTATCAAGGTTAATTAATTACAGCTAACTAGATGATGCCCCGCACTTTGTTGCGGAATTATTTTGCAATATATTTTAATGAATTGTTTTGTTTTGTTAAATAAAACATGAATATTTGAAAAAATAATTTTTGAACTAATACATAAATTTAATAGAAATAATTTAATAGAATGGAAATTCTCATGCATGCATGTTGCATGTTAGGGTGGGTTTTTATTATGCATAGTCACATTGTTGAGGTAGGCCTTTTTCTCATGCATGTTGAATGATGAGGTGGCTTGCTTGCATGTTGAGAGAATTATGTTAGTAGGGCTAACTATTTAGATATAGAAGCTGTCCCGAAAAAACATAATTACAACCAATGACTGGCACTAATTACATTAGGACACGTATACAACCGACGTTCATTCCCCCTCGGGGGTACGATCGAGCGACTCTCAGCCCGATCACCATTCCCTTGTACAACAAAAAAAAAGATTTTCCATGCTATAGGTACAAATAGACAATGTTAAAAATGTGTGAGGAAAAAGGGTAAACACACAAAATATCATGATGCAAGCAAATACATTTCCAAACTGTCTGCAAAGGAACACATAATGAAAATTCTTCAGTTTGCCATAGCTAGTATGGGCAACAAAAGTTCCCAAATTTTTGCCATCTTAAACACAGTAGGAAGTATGCTATTTCATGATAAAAATTCACCTACATGTTGAAAAATGTTTGGAAAAAAGTAAACTTCCTTGATTTAGAAAACAATACCTATTTAAATTTTCCTTATGACCTGGCAGAAATATTTGTAAAAACCGACCTGATTTAGAAAAGAAAATCTAAAATTTTCATGTGACAATACATTTTTTCTTAAAATTTGCATCCCAGATTTAATAAAAAATAATCAATAGAACATGGCAAATTTAGAAAATTATGGACATGATTTCTTCTGCATGGCACTTTTAGAAGGAAAAATGGTTTCGTATTCCATGGTAAATGTACATAATTCTAGTTAATTTCACATAGATTTTTCAGATATTTGAAGTTAATAAGGATAATTTCTGCTCACATGGGAAATTCAGATTTTTCTTTTTCGTCCCCGCAAAATAGTGGTAATTATTTTATAAATTTGTAATGTCACAGGGAAATTTCTATTTTTTCTAACTCATGGAATACCTTTGTGGAAATATTGTCACGTGAAAATTTTAGATTTTTTTTCGGTCATCACCCTCACCGTCACCTAAATCGTCGCCACAAAAAATAAAATCTTGACGGTACCATTTTTCTATCACCTAAGATCATGTCTTAAGTATCTTAGGTAACAAAACCATTTTTGTCATGAATGGACATTTTTCTAACATATGCTTGTGAGGTTAGCTACGCACACACATGCATTTTTGTTAACTTGATGGGTATTCATGATTCTTGCAAATAGCAGTCCATCCGGATGATCAAGAAAAAATACATTTACTTGCCTTTTGGTATGTATGCTTATTATCTCCATATGCCATTTGGATTATGTAAGGCCCCAACCACATGTCAAAAGGGCTCTATATTGTGCACAATAACAAAAGAAATCTTTATTGGATTTAAATCAAGTTTGTGTGCAGGGAGAAAACTTGAAGGTGATGACACATTCGTGGGATGGGAGGCAAATTTCTTCTCGAGAAGAAGATGAACACATCGCTGCTAGTGGGAGTCCACCACATGGATCAATCCTCTTCCATGATGAAGACTTCGAGCTTGAGGAGGAGTTTCCTCCTCATGGAACAAAACATGATCGAAGGAGACGACCCCGAGGATATTGTCAAGGATGAAGAAGAGGACGAAAATGAAGATGAGGAAGGCCACGGTAAAACCCTAGATCAATCTATGAATTTTATGAGTTGGCCTCTCTTTGGGCTACCCATGACCTTGTGACCTACTCAAACACAATCAAGGATCAGAACTCAAAACAAAGGCTAGAGAGTTCATCCCAAAGAGAACGAACCGACGAGCAGTGAAGGAGCAGTTGTCTTTGCATGATGTAGAACGGGCATCTATCGGACGAGGCCACTCCCCCCTCTGAATCTTTGATCGGTTGCGAAGAGGCGGTTTTTGTGAGCCAGAAAAGAAATACTCCTTCCGTCCAACTACCTATATTTCGGTACGAAGGTAGTACCTTGCATTTGTTGTGTGTGTGGGGGTGGTGGTGGGGGGGGGGAGGGGTGAAGTTCTTCCAGACAGCAGTGGCGAAGTCGTCTACCCGCCTGGAATCCCACATAGCTTTGAACATAAATCGGGTTGTTCTTAGAGGCTTCCCATCAATATAATCCTGCTTTTGACTTTATTCTTTGTCCTAATTCATATTGAGCATGTCTTTCTCCATCTAATAGATAGGGGCGCTTAAAGCAAATAGGATTATGTATCAAATACTAATGGAACTAGATAACTTCAATTAAATTACATTCATTAAACAAGGTTTCTTGGCCAGAAAACTGGCAATTCCTCTACACGAGCACAAACAATTAATTTCATTGGAAATAACGAACCTACACATGGACGAATCATACAAATCAAAACGGTAGCAAGAAATCACAGCACAATTAACGCACTTGAATCGAAAAATAGTAATAGACCACCTGCAGGAAAATCAGACTCGAGTCACTCAAGACTTGCGGATCGATCTTCTAACTGATTGACTAGTGGTGGTTGACCATCCTGCAGTTGCTCCTAATCTCGCCCTTGCCGCCGGTGAGTGGCGAGATGTTGCCCATCTTCACCATGGACTGCGCGAAGTGCTTGAAGAAGATGTCCTGGTCGGCGGCGTACAGCTTGACGAGTTCCGCGGTGGCGGGGCTG
This sequence comes from Bromus sterilis, assembly GCA_950022295.1. NCBI lineage: Eukaryota > Viridiplantae > Streptophyta > Magnoliopsida > Poales > Poaceae > Bromus > Bromus sterilis. The sequence continues at coordinate 439,781,920 of OX465595.1, forward strand.
CCGGTGAGGAGCACCTCGTCGGAGCTGAGCAGGCCTTGGTGCAGCAGCAGGTTCTTGTAGTACTGGTTGTCGAACTTGAATGGCGTCACGTGGTCCAGGAAAAAGAGGTTCTGGTCGCCGCCGGAGCGCGGGCACCGCGGGCGCAGCAGCTCTGCCGCCGCCGGGTCCAGGGTGAAGTCCGGCTGGCCGTTGCCCGTCTGGTTGTAGAGCCGCTGACGGAAGCTGGTGCACCGGGAGTTGCCAATGGTGTGGCTACCTGTAAAAGTTGAATTAAGTTTTCTATGTAGTTTTTGACCTCTTTACACCATTTGCTTATGCTACTGACGAGCTGTTCGTTGCACAAACACTGTTGGTGTAACAAGCAGAAGAGAACGTACCGAGAAGGGCGACGAGGTCGAGGATGTCGAGGCCCTGGAGCTTGAACTTGGTGATGATGGTGGGGAGGGTGTTGTTGGGGGCAGGGATGTCATTGTTGGAGCCCTGGATGCTGGCCCCCAAAGAGTCCCTCCTGCCCAGCGGCACCATCCACCCTGGGCCTCCGGTCTGTAGGTACGTACAATGCAGGGTGGTGAGCACTTTCTATACCATGTCCTTGTCCCGTGAAATGGGAGTAGAGTACATAGAACGTAGTACGTGATGAAACAGACGGGGAACACATAGATAGAACTAGGTAGGTACCATGACTGTGGAGTCGCGGGCGGCGAGGGCGAGGACGTCGGCGCAGGAGACGGTGCCGGGGCACGCGGCCTCGAGAGCGGCCTTGATCTCGTCGATGACCTCGAACCCCCTCGCGGAGTCCCGGTTCGGGTTGGAGCGCTTCTCGGTCACCACGGACGCGCTGTTGTCCGTGTCCAGCAGGAGCGACGCGTCGCAACCCTGCACGCCGTCCGCAAGCTCATTCAGTCAGGCGACCATGCATGATTGATGCAGCCTAGAACTATCTACCTTGACGAAGCAGTCGTGGAAGTGGAGGCGGAGGAGGGAGGCGGCCATGCGGGGGTCCTGCCGGTGCGCCTTCCCGACGGCGGACGCCACGATCTGCTGCGCCCGCGGGCACGAATGGTCGTAGAAGTGGGGGTCCAGCTGCTGCTGCTGCCCCCCGGAAGGGAGCGCGGCGGAGAGGGTGGCGAGGAGAAGGACCAACGAGCCGGAAGCGGCCACCATTGCAGCCCTCATGGTAGCTCACAAGACCGTTTGGGTTGGTCTTTGCGCCGTGCTTTGCTAGTATAGCTTCTTGTGGCTTTAGTTATAGGGGGTGCGTGGTTGCTGCCTTGAGATGTGGGCGTGTTCATTCATTAATTCCTGCATGGAAATGTGCTTGGTGGCCGGGGTAAAGTAAAGTGGCTATTCCTCTTTAGTTTTGTCGGTGCGCCTTTGTTTCCCGGTGGCCAAGTTATTCTTCTATATATGTGCCGGCATCTGCTTTTGTAAAACTGATTTGATATGTGCATGGATGTAAAGGGGGCAAAAGGCTCTCCAGAGACAGCAACCAAAGGAATAGAAAAATAAAAGGTATATTGTCATGCAGAACGTACTAGACAGGTAGCTGTAGCTTTGCTGCTCCCCCTCCCCCTCCTCTAGAATCAACATTTGAATGTAGCAATCATGCATGCAGCTCTTGAGGGAGCGAGATCCCCACCAGAATAGTTCCATTCACATAGTTGTCTATGAGGCTTTACAGCCTCTACAAGATAGGATCAAATGGATGAGAGTTCACAGAGGCTATATGCATGAGAAGAGAAAGAAAAAGAGCAAAAACATGCCCGGCCAACAACACAACAGAGGGAGGAAAAAAAGGGGGTCACTCTGAAAACCCTCGCGGGCAGTTGATTGATGAGAAACCTCGCTGAACATGACGGCAGGAGAGACATCACAGCTCGAATCGTCGCCGAAGTAATCGAACGACCTTGATTCCGAGACCCATCCGTAACACTGCACCATCGATGTAATCGAAAGGGAAAACACATTTGTGACCACTTAATGCGCCGATACCACATGTATCATGGTTGCGGTCCAAAGGTCACATGTGGACGAGACGACGCCATGCCGCATGTGTGCCACCTGATGGAGTCAAAGGGCATCACAATGAAGAGACACACCATAAAGCAATCTGAGCACCCTCATTGCACATGAGGGCACCGTTGTAGTTGAAAGGCATAGTACCACCGAGGAGAACCTCAAACGGGACCGATATACGCAAAGTGTGGGCTAGCCAAGAGCACGTGCATAGACCACCTATGCAAGACACACCATAGATCTTCGATAAGGATCCAACGCATGAGCCTAGAAATAAACAAGGAGAAGCACCACACCACTGCTCCGTCTCTCCCCACAACGAGGGGAAAATGCCGACGCCACCACAGCTGCCACTATTGTCCCCACATCGAGGAGAAAAGGTTGTCCCTATGGACTCCATCTGTAGAGACGAAATATCGTCCTCTACAGTTGGTAGCAAGATAGTGGGGGTTACACCCAACCACAACACAATCCACATGGGTAACACGTCGCCACCATGTCCACCACTGGTGAATGACACTACTCAAACCAGCGGCACCCCGTTGTGGGATGATGGCCAAGCAAAGAGGCAGGCGACACCTCATGCCCTCAGGTGGCTCGACATGGAACAACTGAACAAAGCTCCAGATGTAGTTGCGCGAACCACAACCCAGCTCCCGAGGAGCTATTACAACAAGCAACCCCCTCCCACCCATAGAATATCACATTCACCAGTCGAACCGCCTACTCGGGTATCATTGCGGAAGCGCTCTTTTCTTCTAAGAGAATGGTTAATAGTATAGCCAATAACCGGCTATACGAAGTTGCCACATCACTTATAGCCAACCTAATAGCTCACTCATATAATAGTTTAGGCCTACAAGTATGGTATAAAATTAATATATGGCCCCTACCTTTCTCTCACAAATGATGTTGGAGCTCGTGCTACAACCGGCTATAAGTTTGTAGCCCGGTTCTCTTCTCTCCCTAAACTCTCTCCTCCACCTAAGCACAAATCTGATGCGGCACCTCTTATAGCCCGCTTATATCACCGTGTTGTACTTGATCTAAACTTCAACACCCAAAAAGGGTCTGTAACGGTGTTCGTTATTGTTATACAGAGTGGTCCTAAAAATATATCTCTACATCATGGAGGAGCAAATCTCAGTCTCGTGTTATCAAGCGACTAGACATGTTTTTTGATGCACCTGGAAACTCACCGTTATTGTCACCCAGTTACGGATAACGTTTGAAGACCCAAAGTACATCATCCGGTATGAAGTAACTTGATACTTTCATGGTCTAAGGAATCTTGTATATGATAACAATATAATATTACCTATAACATTGTTACAATGTGATCTCGAAGTATATCATTAAGTTGTATCCGTTCGACACCATAGTTCTGTTAACAATATGCTCTCAGTGTTGCCGACAACCATGTCACAATGACAATGCTCTATGATCAAGAAAATCTAATCATGAAGCAACACATTATCTAGTCTTAGAGGCTAGACTAGGGACTCTATTATGTTTATGTTTTCACACATTCAGATGAGTTTTCTTCCGAATCACATGTTCATGATCATTGCAATAATACCACAAAAATGTAAACATTAATAATGAACAATGAAATAAATAATATCACTTTATTATTGCCTCTAGGGCATATTAACAATAGAGGGAAAGTTAGATATCTTGCACCACTAAAAGGGACTAAACTAGTTTTTTTGAAGTTAATGGAGAGATCAGTGGCAAGGAACAATTCATCTAGGATTGGTTTGAGAGTACAATGGCGGCGTTGTTAGAGGCATGGCCAATAATAAGGGTGTCGGTGTGTTGGAGAACGTAGGACGGCGGTTACTGTAGACCAGAAGACAAATATTGTTGTCTAAAAAATGTTGAAGGATCATACGTTGCAGTAGGTTGGTGACAATGATGAAGGGTTAAGGGAAGATAGGGTCTTCCTGTCAGAGGACATTGTTGCAATTTAACCATGAACCAGGGATGCAGTTGAGGAGGATGGCAAAAAATTTGAGATGGGGAACATTTCGATGCAGGAAACCCAAGTTGGTGGCAATCCCATGAAGTAAAGGACAAGAGGGAGGGAGTACCAGCACATATTATCGATCGCTTTATGGAAATCGAGCTTCAAAATCATAGCAAGGGCTTTTCTGATATGGGAAGCGTTGAGAAGATCTACAACGTACATGGATTATTTTTGTGATATTCCTGTTAGATATGAAAACGGTTTGGCGATGTCTTGCCGGTCAGTATACGGTTGTATCTTTTTCGAAGTAAGAGTGTCGATCCCACAAGGAGCACATGAAATTATTTTTAATCCTCGTGGAGTATTATAACATGTGCCTGCAAATTAGTTTTTTGCTCAAGGTAAAGTGTAACGGATATTTTTGTAACCTATAATTTTTGCTTGCTCCATGCTTTTTTGATGATATTGTTATATGTTTTGATGCACTTTCATATCATTTATAACATATTTTGGACTAATATACTAATTCAGTGCCCAGTGCCACTTTATGTCTGTTTTTCCCGTGCATTGAAGGAAAAGGTGAAAAATAAAAGTGCTCGAAAAAATCCAGAAAATATCCTCAACAGAAGACACTAGAAGCCCTAAGGGCCCCCCCGAGGGGGGCCACCCCCTAGCCAGGCGCCTCCACGGCGCGGCCAGGGGGTGGCCGCGCCACCCTTCAGGCTGCCCTTTGTCCTATATTTACATATCGCTCCAAAAACCCTGAGAGAGCCCCCCCCCTCGTCACGCGATTTCATCTACCGTTTCGCCGCCACAGCGATTCCGATCTCGGGGTCGCCTGAAGAACCTGTCTCGGCACGCTGCCATAGGGAGGATTTACATTCGGAGGCTTCTCCATCACCATGATCGCCTCTGAGATGCGTCGTGAGTAGTCCTTATTAGACCATGGGTCCATGATCAGTAGCTAGATGATGTCTTCTCTTCAATCTTGTGCCTCAATTCTTAGCCCTTGTGAGCTGCCCTACATGATCAAGGCACCTCTGTATTAATTCCTGCTTTGCTATGCGGAGTTTGCTGGGATCCGATGGATTATGAGATTATGTTCAGTTTATGATGAGTAATAAATTTGGTTTACCTTTATATTTTTGTTATTGAGTATTCTTGCATGTTCTCCGTTGCGTTTGTTGCTTAGGCCAAGTAGTAGATTGCAACTCCAAGAGGGAGCGTTATGCTTGATTGTGGGTTTATGCCCCCCCCCCGATGTCTAGCTTGAGTGACAGAACATTGGGACTAGGGATGTGTTGTTGCCACCAGGGATAAAACAGTGGTGCTTGTGATTACGTGTTGCAAGGATTGCATACATTACGCATAGAGTGTTAAGGCAGTTGTCCGTTGCTTTGATCCTACAATTTGGTTGGGGTTCGCAAGTTAATACCAGCGAGATTTTCTGGATAGATATCTCTATGTGAATGATTAGTGAGTAGATGGTGATGAATAAACGTTCTACTTGTTTTGGTGTAATGCCCATACGATTGAGTCTCTTTACTTTCCAGTAGCATAATTAGCATTGCGGTACATTCATAATTCTGTCAATTGCCCAGCTGTAATTTGTTCACTCAACATAGTTGTTTACCGTCTTTTGGGAGAGAGACATCACTAGTGTAAGTCATGACACCCCGGTCCATATTTCCACCATAGTTTACACCCTCGATTTTGCTGTTTTATTTCCTTTCAGTTGCACCCGCTATTACTTCCCCGTTGTGTTTGATCCTTTGTAAACAGCAAGGACGGGGAGATTGACAACCACTCTGAACTCGTTGGGAGCAAAGTTATTTGCGTTCTTGTGTGGAGTTCCATGTCAACTCGCCATCAGCTAAATCTCTGGTGCCGTTGTCACCTTCTTGTTGAGCTAGGAATTCAACTGAGAACAAACATTGATATCTTCATCGAAGAAAATTTACTGCTACTACATCTTAAACTTCCACTTGGGGTAACCAACGAGGAGTTGTTATCTACACCCATCAAGTATCCATTTCCATTATTGAAGATGGAGGAGAACAATGGGATGACCAAGCTCTGGACGCTTTCTCTTGTGGTTTCGGACCTCGTGCCAAGCACACGCGCGGTGGCAGCCGGGCATAGGAGCCACGGTGGTCGAAGGTAGCTTGTAGCGGTGCCAAATGTAACAATCACTATCACCATCCTCACCTCCGCCGTAGACAGAGTGAATTACAGAAAACCACCACATGGAGCGAAGGTTTGCAGGAAACACTCTTCTACGTTTTTATGCCACAAAACACTGATTTTGGGCGTAATCTTTTGCAGAAAACACCTAACCACTATGTTAGGCCTTTTAATGTCGTTTATGACAGGTGGGCCCTGGTTTCGTTGACTTGGTGTAACGGCCAGCTATTTTGACCGTTATGACAGGGTGGGGTCCACATGTCATAACTGAGAAAAATTACCATAAAAAATTACCAAGAAATAATTTCAACCTAAATAATTCCATTTTTACCTGACAAAAAATACATTTTTATGAAATAAAAAATTAACCCAAAAAATAATTTTTACCTGGAAAATAGTTTACGGGAAAAAATTGTACCCAGAAAACTATTTGTTTGCAAAGAAAACTTTTAAAACCGTAAAAAACTTTTATGACCCGACAAAAAAGGATTTTCCCAAAAGAAAAAACATTTTTTGCCTAAAAGAACTTCTAAAATCAAAAATATTATTTATGACCCGACAAAAAATAATTTTCCCAAAAGGGGAAAATATTTTTAACCCGAAAAATCATTTTTTACCTAGAATTTTTTTATTGGAAAACTTTATTTTCCCCAAAAAACCTTTTTTGCCGAAAAGAAACTTTGAAATGTGAGGGTAAACTTTTTTTTACCAACAAATGCATGAATGGAATTGGTAAAATGAAAAATTTTGAGTTAAAAATATGTGTTTTATTATAAAAGTGCATTTTTTTTGTAGAAGAGTATTTCCTGCAAATCTTCGCTTCAATATGGTGAATTTTTGTAATTCACTCCCGTAGAGAAGGAAGCTGGTACGTATATGTATACATATGCTTATTACAATTCTGAATTAATATTTAGTATGTTTTGGATCATATCCAACCACAAACAAGGCCCAACGCCCATCGGTATGGAAGGATTTTAGTTAGGCTTCAGGCCAGCAATCATTCAAATTGAATCCCCACATCCAATTATTATTGTCTGCTACCCCTCATAAAAAGGTTACTCTCTCCGATTCATAATAAGTGTCGCTCATTTAATACAAAATTTGTATTAGCTTAGTACAAAATGTGCGACACATATTATGGATCGGGGGGAGTATGATTGTATGCTTGAATCCAGCTTTGCTGCCCCGGGAAAAAATTTCCAAACAAGCGTGGCAAATTGCTTTTTACAAAAAAAGAAACAAAAATTACCAGTTAGTTAAAGAAGTGAAAATAGGCGGAAAACAGCAGCACAGACCCAAACTATTCAATTTTCATACCTTCTTATTTGTATAAATCGTACCAAACTGAAATTCAAGCGTTCCAGGGGGCACTTTATATCTATATACCTATATACCAAAATGACTTGCAGAGATTCAACTTAGATGGAAAATCTACTTTCAAAACTTAAATTCAAGCGTTTCAGGCTGGCACTCTATGTTTTTATCTATATCTATACAAATTACCAATATAAAAAGATTGCGTTGCGAAGATTCAAGAAAGGCTTCGTTCAAGAAATATCATCCGTTCAACCACATCTATCAAACGGTACATTACTTTTTGGTGTTTAGCATTAAACAGGAATAGCACCAATCGCACTTAAAATCCTCCTCTAATTAATACTCCATAATGCCTAACAGTATCAACGTCAACATTTATATATCAAGTAATTATCTCTTACCTAATATTAAATGTAATTCAATTAATACCTTGCCTATCTAATATTAAATACAATACTATATATCTTACCAACAATTAATGTGTAATAACAATTATTGATCCTCCGCGTGGTGTTTGAATACCATCAATATATAGTTGCTTCCGCGAGTATCCATTTCCGTTGATGAAGATGGAGGAGAAGATTGGGATGACCACCAAGCTTTGGGCGCTTATTCTTATAGCTTTGGTCCTCGTGCCAAGCACACACGCGGTGGCCGCCGGTCACCGGAGCGGCGATGGTCGGAGGCAGCTTGCGGCGGCGCCGAACGTAACAGTCCCTATCACCATCCTCACCTCCGCCGTCGACAAGGGAGCCGGTACGTACATGTATATAAGTTTATGACAATTCTGAATGAATCTTTAGTATGTTTTCGATCATGTCCAAGATGTCCAACCACACACAAGGCTCAACCTCCATCGGTTTGGAAGAGTTTCAGGCTTCACTGCAAACATTCAAACTGAATCCCCACGATCCAGTTATGATTGTCCGCTTGAATCCACCTTAATTTGCTGCCCCAGGACTCTTTTCTCGAGCAAGTTTGGCAAGTTGTCTTTTCACACACAAAACAAGTATAAAAGAAGTTAATATAGGAGGAAAACGGCACCACAGACCCAACATAATCAATTTTCATACCTTAGATGGAAAATCTACTTTCAACCTTCTGATTTGCAAAGTTCATACCAAGCTTAAATTCAAGTATTCTAGGTCGGCACTCTATGTCTATATCTATATTCATACCAATATATAAAATTTTGACTTGTGGAGATTCAACTTAGATATGGAAAATCTATTTTTAACCTTTTCGTTTGCAAAATTCGCACTAAACTTAAATTCAAGCGGCGAGCACTCTGTGTTATCTATATCTATAGCAATATAAAAAGAATGAGTTGCAGAGATGCAATAAGTCTCATCCGTTCAGCCACATCTATCAAATGATCTGTATCACTTTGGTGTTTAGCGTTCAACATCATTCTATCAAATTATTGATCATGTATTGGAGTAACATGCAATACAATTATTGCCTTGCCTACCTAATAAATGCAATGTATATCTTGACCAATAATTAATGTGCAATACAAGTGTAATAAACTGCCTCAGATAAACGTGCATTGCACCTATACCAACATAAAAAAAAAGTCCTGTCTCGTCTCTTGTGACCCTAGGGTCGTGGAGGCGTGTTGGGTTTACGGTACAACGCAAACCCTCATGTATACATTCATCTTTATGAATGCATACACGTATATCTTATCCCTATGAGCATCTTCGCAATACTGAGCCGACACATCATCTTGAGATTGACGAAGTCATCACAGGTGCCTCGTAGTCGACGAAAATGTTTCCTTCCACTGAAAACACATTGCTGGAAGCCCTGAAATATATCCAGCAAAATGCGAGCACTAATATCACTTTGGTGGGCTCGGGATATCACAATCCTCCTAACCAACTCAACCACAAGTTGATTCGCTAAAAAATGGATAGTTTTTTTTTTAGGTTTCTGAAAATTGGACAGCTAACTCATGTAATTATGATGTATATTATCCCTTCCGGGACCCTTCTAGTGTTACAAAAAAATATCATATGTAACGGCAGCATATATGTGCAGTGTGCCTCGACGGGACGCCGCCGGCTTACCACATGGATCCGGGCTCCGGTGAGGGGAAGAACCGCTGGATCGTCAACCTAGAGGTAAACATTAATTCACATAAACATGCATGCACCTTGCATCAGAACACGCGATGCATTTTTACAGAAATCCATGGAACATGGTGCACGCAGGGAGGCTCATGGTGCGAGAGCCTGAGGTCGTGCCTGGGCCGCAAGTTCAGCCGCCTCGGGTCGTCGAGGCTCATGGACAAGCAGATGCACTTCGCCGGCATCCTGAGCTCCAGCCCCGTCGAAAACCCTGGTTCGCACCGCATCTAACTCCATCCGTTTCAAAACCCTTGAAATTTTTCGGTCTCTTATAAATCAAAACTTCCTTGCATCAGAATTCTACAGCTGGAACCGGGTGATGATCCGCTACTGCGACGGCGCGTCCTTCGCCGGCGAGGGCCACGACGGCGGCTCGGGGCTCTACTTCCGGGGGCAGCGCATATGGAACGCCGTCGTCCAGCACCTCATGTCCATAGGGATGTCCTCCGCGGATCACGTGCTGCTGGCGGGAGGCTCCGCCGGGGGCCTGTCGGCGGTGCTGCACTGCGACCAGTTCGGCGCCTTCTTCGCCGGCCGGAGCACCGTCGTCAAGTGCTTCGCCGACGCGGGACTCTTCCTCGACACGTACGTTACACGATACACATGCATGCATGCATATATAACTCATTGTTCACTCGTCATATGATGTTGCTGAATTTATGCATGCAGCGTCGACATTTCCGGCGGCCGGACCTTGAGATCCTACTTCGGAGGCGTCGTGGCGACGAATGGGGTGGCGCAGAACCTGCCGAGGAGCTGCACCGGTCGTCTCGACGCCACCTCGGTGCGTAACCTCAATACTTCATGCTTGAACTTTTGAATTATCATTGATTCATCGAGAACTCAACTGACCCCTGCTGTTCTCCTGCATGCAGTGCTTCTTCCCGCAGAATATAATCGGCGGCATAAATACCCCACTCTTCCTGCTGAATGCAGCCTACGATGTTTGGCAGGTACATTGACCTGATATCGCACAAGCCTGGAGTTTTTTTAAATATTGTGTTGACAATATATCTCTTCCAAACCGCTACATTGGTATACCGTATACACACGTGTATTGATAATAAGGAGCCAATGTAATTCAGATCAGGGAAGGCCTGGCCCCGGACGTGGCTGACCCCAGCCGCGCCTGGCGAGCCTGCAAGTCCAATCGCTTAGCCTGCAACGCATCCCAGATGAAAGTCTTGCAAGGTATACATACATACATACATATATCATTTTAGCAACGCACCAAGCATGATCTGAATTTGACTGTCGCGTGTACCGATCTATATATACATGTGAGTGTAGCTTTCAGAGACCATATGGTAAGCATTGTTCAAGGCTTCTCCCGCTCCAAGAGCAGCGCCGGGCTCTTCATAAACTCGTGCTTCACGCACGGCCAGTCCAAGATCCCGGCTACCTGGAATGCAAATGGCTCTCCTACCATTCAAAACAAGGTGCCTATTAGCTATCAATTGGATTTTGAAGTGGATATTATGTAGCTCACGTTCCTTATCGGTTAATGCTGTTCTTGTTCTTGTGTGTACTCACAGAGGATTACCCCTGCGACAAGACATGCCATCACGACATATGAGAACCACTTATTTGACATAACGGGGAAAAAAACTTCTCACTGGATTATGATGTATTTCCGTTATGTGAGTAATGGAAAAGGGCAATGGTCCGGTTCAAAAAAGAAAGTGATTACTCTTTGTGAGTCTGTGTCTTGTAAATACTGTTTTGCTGTGGGTACATTCTTTTCCAACAACTCGTTACAGACAAGGCAAATATGCATATCAGTCAAAGCAGGTGAAATAATCACTGTGCCAGAAGAGCGCAACCCGTAAAAACTTAGAACAAAATCTGCCTGGTGTAATAGCTTTTGAAGCAATAGTCACCGCATCAGCTTCACTTCCAAGTTGGGGCCATAGCGCAGACTGTTCAGCCACCTTCACCCTTTCCTATGGTCCTGCGGTTCCAACTTCCCTGTAGTAGAGGAGTGAGAGCCCAGCCCTTTCCATGGACGACCACCTCTACCTCAAAAAAAAAAAAACCATAAAAAGCACCATTGCTTTCTCTACCTCAAACTCAAAAAAGATGTTCAGTAATCCGAGAATGCTTCATATACGAACAGGCCACATCGAGCCGTAGGTCAGCTCAGATAAATCAGAACTACGGAACATGTACATTGTATGATCAGGCAGAACAAAGTGAGGAGAAACAATGGAGCATGGTTTATTGACAGTGAATACAATACTGCGATATGAAGTAATATACATGCACAATGACTGCATTAAGATACTTTTCCCCAACAAAAAAACTATCAAGAAAATCATCGGGAAGTGCACATAGTTATCATGCTCAAGGACGACTCGAGGGTAAGATGAAACCCCAATACAGGTTTTCGTAAGATGGATTCAGTTAGCCGCACAACAAAATAGAGCACAAAAAATGTATGCACCATCCAGTGCATGTTTACACCCTTCCCGTGCCCCTACTCTTCTAAAATGACCGGAAGCCCCCTCATCATCTTAACATAGAGGGTGTGACCAAGGAGGATCAAACCCCTGTGTGCTGCTCGCTCATCTAGCGTTCCTTGAGTCTGTCATGTCGCCTTTTAAAACCTCCAAAGAAGCTATATCACCCATGGTGCAACATTTACAAGGACCATGTCAAACTGTGTACCCAAGTTGAAAATTGCTGTGCTCAGTTGATCTTGGGCTTCGGTCTCCTTGGTCGCACAAGAAACCAAAGTAACCCAAAAACAGCTAGAAAAACAGGGATCGTTGTCAAGTCTAGCTGTACGTCAAGTTTTCTTTGACGGGCACATTTTGCAGGGTGTAGATTTGAAATGGTTGAGTTCACAGCATGAGAAAATCTGACAGTGAAAAAACAGCACAATATCAGAATATCGGATCATTCCAGTTGGGGACACAGCTCCATTTCATAAAATAAATAACATCTTGACGTAATTCACTAACATGGACCTTAAATGATCTCCAGAATATTTTTACCAAGCTTAGGCTTGAGCATGATAGCCTTTGTAAGCAGCTAATTGCATTTTATTCCAACAATAAATAAATATTACACAAATGCAAATTCTACTTCATATAACAAAAAGAATCAGATAAGAAGCAAAATAAAGTGTGAAAGCTCAAGGAGTCTGACCCATTAGAAGCATCCTCGAGTGCAGACATAAGCTTTACTGCATCACCATACCGCAACCCTTTAGACATAAAGGCAACCTGCAAATAAAACATCAGCCTCCTGCACCAAAAATAACATAGGTAAGGGAGGCACATCTGACAGCAACTTACCCTTCTCCACAAGTTAACAACAGTATTGTACTTCTCAACCATCACACTCTCCTTAGTCTTGAAAATATTAAAACCTTGTTCACCTGCAGATCGTTAAGGTTACAACAACAGCAACAAATCCTTTTGTCCCAAGTGAGTTAGGGTAAGCATTGTTAAGTTTATTAAAGAAAAAGATTGAATAATGTGAACATCCTTATTACGGTGCTTTTTGCTAGGTTTGAAGCCACAACGTCCACTATAGTACAAGTTAGACTATCAATTGGCTAGCATGGATATACATTGTGCACAAGGTGTATAGTAGCAAAAATGGATAACATATGGATGTTGGTAAGTTGTACAAAAAATATATTTTGCGCAGAATTTTGATAGTACACATAATTTTCCAGTGTGCATTAATGTTTTTTTTTCAACTGAGAGCATGTGGCCCAACTATGAATCACTGTGAAGTTCATACTACTTCTGGTGCAACTAGTTAAGTTCAAAGCAAGCATAAAGTATTACTCGCAGCTAATTTTGAAGAAATTGAATGATGAGACAATTATTAGGATACTTGTCCTCTCTGTTATCAATCGTTGAATTGCTGAATTGACTACTCGTATAGATTCCTCCACTCCAGTAATAATATAGTTCCGAGCAATCACATCTTGTTGAAACTCTGAAAGTCGCCATCCTTTAGAACTAATAGATAAGGGATTACAACCCACAGACCATGTCCAGTCCTAAAAACATCAGAAAAATAAGAAGGTATGAGAAAAGGAAGGGGCTCAAAAATTACACAAGCAAGCAGGCAAAAAATGGGGGAAAATAAGATAGTGGAGGAATGCTAACAACGTGAATTAGGTCACAGACAAGATATAAAGATGTAGTGGGCGAGAATATAGAAGTTCTGAACAAGCAATGATGGACAACTCGACACAATAAAGTAATAACAAAAGGAAAATGTATTCTAAAATAATATATCAGGCAAAGTAAATATTTATCGGCCTGAAATATGTTAAATGCCACAAAATTTTCCTTATGACATTTAGAAATAATTTTTAAAATTTTATCTTGTTAAATATTAGTAAGCTGATCATATCAAAAGTATTTCAGCAATATCTGGCATAGATGAAAACTGTATAAATTTGTATGTAACAGATCCATCCCCTTCTTCATGCATGAGGTTTGGTGGGTGTTGTCGTGGAGCTTAGGTGTACTAGGGTGTTCCGTGCGTGTGTTTAGTTCTCGTGTTGCTCCTTGTTGGTCGTGTAGGTGCCTACGTGCGCCGAGTATCTTAGGATCAGCTTTGTAAGCGGGCTACCTCACCATCCTATATCGATCGGCCGTGTACTCTGTTACATTCCTTTATCTATATAAAGGGGGGGGGGGGGGGGGGGGGGGAAGCCTGTTTTCTGGTTTGGTGGGTGTAATTGTAAAACCCACAAGTAGCTCCAATGGAATTAAAGACTACATCTGATGAAAATTGATACCAAGTGTCACATGTACCAGAGGAAGGTAATCCATTCTGGATCGCACATCAAGTTAAGCCAATATGCACAATAGTATGTTTGTGTGGAATACTGGAATTGCAGATCATAGCAAGAGAATCATGTTGCTATAATATTGGTATTAGAGTTGTACATATATTTTATGTATTGCTCCCTCCGTTCATAAATATAAGATGTTTTAGATCACTATTTTAGTTATCTAAAACGTCTTATATTACTTTACAGAGGAAGTAGTTGTGTAATAACCCTATTATATGAGGGGGGGTCTGCATATTTTCTACACCTGTACGTGTGCGTGGATCGTAGAATCATGGGATTATATTGACAAAATGTTACTAGGATATTATTATTAGAGTTGTATATTACACATTAGTCAACAAATAATTAAACTGATAGACATAAAGGTGAAACAAACCTCTGATGCAGTTTCATGAGCTGAGCTATAAACCAGATGTGAAGGAAGTAAACCAGATATATATTCAGCAGATGCAGCAATAGCCGCCTTAACTGGTTTCCTGTTTAAAGTGAGTTATTAGTGCCAGTAGTGCAGTTGACTATTACGGCAGAAATATAGGTGCACCAAACCAAACTCAATGAGAAAGAAGACATATTTAATTGGTTGTGTGTGTTTGAAGGGGGGGGGGGGGGGGGGGTAAGTTATGTGCGCTTGTTGTTATGACTATGATAACGCAAGGGAATTCACCGTGTTAGAAAGTTGACTTGATATCACAAACAAAACGGCTGTTGTATGCCAAAGAAAATATAGCTGCCAGAGTTTTTTGCTCAACTCGTGTGGCAGGTGAACCAAATTCTGTGTAACACAATCAACTGTGATTAAAAATGATGCCACAGTCCCACTTGTGGTCTCAAACCAAAGCACACCCTAAATGCGTCAACAGTTTGGCTTCATAAGAAAAAATAGGTCCAATTATGTCTATTCAAATGACTGAAGTCAATGAATCAGAATTCAAATTTAAATAGGAAGTTAACATATGCTTACCCACCACCTTTTAGAAAAAAGGAATGGTTAAGCTTTGGTAAATGAAAATGAGGCTAGGATACTATATATTGCAAATGGGACCAGCCAGCAAGCCCGTAAGTCTGAGCTCTAGAATGGTAGCTCGTGAGATTCATACCAATGTTCCCATAAACTACTGCATAATACTACCAATCATACCTCAGATCCCATAAGATTGACCTCCCATTGCACTGTATGTGGCTTTCCCAAGAATCAACATCTGATTGAACCACGACGACCATGTTTGAAAGAGCCTTAGCTTGATAATGTTTATCCAGTAATAGGGGTTCACTATGTATGAACCAGAATACTGGAACCTCTAATGTTGACCTGTGATTTGTATGTTCTCCTGTGTATATAAACAAAGCATAGTTTATAATAATCCATCATACTGTAGCATGTAACAGTGGCCTAGAAAGTCATGATTAATACAAATGCAGTTCAACATAGTAAAGACTTGCTCCATTTCTCTACCAAAAAACAAATACTAGCAGAGATGATAGTGCATCAGTTCTTGAATACATGTTGACCTAAAAAACAAGCAGTTATGAACTTCTGATATCAGTATGGCTACGATGTAATCCACAAAGTTACAAGCAAGACAATACATGGAAATGTTCATGTGGTACATTAGGACTGGAAACTCTTCAGCTGACGCCGGCGGCACTTGCACCGGGCAGATGCTGCGTTCCTATTGGTCATGCGGTGTGGACCAGTCTACTGTCTTGCTGCGTATAACTTGTATCATAGAACGTATGGATAATTCTTAGTAATACTCCAGGTCTCCAGCTGATGTGTCAGACAACAATAGTTGCATGACCCACTAGAAGACTATTGTGACCAAAGTGGCTGTTGCTAGTACCGTGTGTCAGACTATACATTTTTTTACCAGCACCGATCTGGTCCATGTGTTGTCGCTTATCCTGATCATCTTCGGTTCTGTTGTAATTATCAGAGTGATTTTTTATTTCTGGTGTTGAAAGGACAAGTACGAGTACGACAGATTTATGGGTGGTTTTTTCGTTGCTCGTTGTAGCAACAGATATGATGTTGTTATTGTTGTCAATACTTTATCGAATGGATGCTTTTAGCATTGAAATATATTCTTTTGATCAAACATGCATAATACGGATGGAAGGTAGTATCGTTTTGGTCCTGGAGGATGTTGATGTGTCTCTGCATTTTGGCGCTAATGATCATGAACAACTTCCCCTGAAGCAGTCCTTAAGAAGACGAACTCACTGTCGGACTTAGTTAGAACAGTAGTTTAGAGTTATCCAAGGCCGTGCTAGTTGCAAAATTAATTGTAAACAGTTGGGTTGTAATCGTAAGGTGTGTACGACGATTCTACTCAAAAATAAAATAAATTATTGCAGTCTATCACCCCCACACACACACGTCCAGCCCCATGCATCATCAATTAGGGAGTCAAACACATAAGGTGTGAACACATGCACCATACCGGTCGGTCGAAGCAATAATTGGCAACCATCTACCCCACGCCCAGTGCTGGTAAAAATTAGGGCACTCCCAATGCTTGTATCTTAGCACGTAATCATAGGCATTTTGCTTATGTGGCATACTATTTAATGAAGAAAGAGAGGGAAGTTGTATCTTAGCTAAGATACAACCTTTGCACGTGGCCATATGCAAAAAGCATGATTAGACCAATCACATTTATGCATGTAGCTAAAATCATTAAATAAGATACAACTTCTAAGAAACAATGCATTGTGGGGGGTGTATCTTAAGTTTTTATTGCTCCTATGATATTGTGCTAAGAAACAATGCATTGGGAGAGCCCTTAGCCGCCTAGATTAAAACACGTCCGGCCGTGAAATTGCATGGCCCGCGTTACGTCATGTTGTCACACCTCTGGCGCCCCACAACGCACTTTATGTCAGTGTATTTAGCCTGTATCTGAACCGACCTGACCATTTGCGCACAATACGAGCACGGATCCACATGCAATTGCTACCGGTCAGATTGTCCATAGCAGATACCGCCCCGGTCAGGACGTCCGCTCTCACTATTGTATTCATCTTTAGCATGCAACAAAATCCAGAGAATTCAAACTTTTTTTTCTGGATCTTCTGAGCCCTTTTCCGTGTAAATGTTTTCTTGCCACAAAAATTGGTATCCGTACATGTTTTCAATCGAAAAAACTATTTTCGATCACTATATGTTTAATAACTTTTGCAAATATATAATTAGAAACGGAATAAACAAAGGTGAGTGTTGGATATCGGGTTGTCCAAAACAACAGATAAAAGAGAATGGTGTTTGCATTGCAAAATTGGATTCATGAATTTCTCACTTCTACGTCCTCTAACAAAATCCAAACATCAACTTTAGCCTAATCAGATCAATAGTCATATGCAAGGCCCGACTTCAATCTGACAATTAAACACAAGCATGCATGTGAACGGTCACACAGAACAGAATGAACTATGCAAACAGTACCTGAATCGAATGTCATTCTCCAGGCTAAACAGCATTAAGTGCCTAGGATTATGAGAAGCATAATATAACAAATATATACCTTTAAGTGAAGTTTGCTCACTTAACCTCTGTAACTGGTGCTGGAGAATAGCAGAATCGAGGTAAGTACGGACTGTGGACCTATAGGTACCATTGACCAATAGAAGTGGGACAGCGGCTGCACGGCGAGCCATAGAAAATGCCATCATCAATGCGGGTTCCTCTGACAATGCCAGCCTGAACATCAACATGCATAATTCAAACTCGTCAGAGTGGGGAAACAATGTCATCATAGGTAATGTCCACGTAGGTAGTTTATAGTCTTTGTGAACTACACTCAAGACAGTTTGTGAGGATGTCAAGATGTAAGAAGCACACAAGGCACATACAATACTTTCTCGAATTTCCTGAATCTATATTCCTTATATGCAAAAACTCAATTTGGCTCTCAGGCACCAGTGGTCTCGGTATCCGGACCACCTAGTTTGACCCAGGATCCATCTGTATCTCGCTCTAACCCATGCTGGTTCAGTTATAAAAATCGAATACGAATCAGTATATAGATAACTAGGATCATATTCCTTGTTGTGCCAGGCGCATTGATGTGTTGGTCCACTACTACTTATATCATGTCTGCCTTCCACTGAAAGTGACCTATGTAGCTATGTTTAGTTGTCCATATTGTTAATCCATCCACACATAAAGCAGTTCAACTGGGTACTCCTAATCTACGGTGAAAGATAGTATTCCTAATCTACTTGTTATTGTATTGCTGCCCATAGAACTTCTATTCATATATTACAACACCATCATGTTAACAAGCGACGACGGATACTGCATGAACACTAATCATGACTAATAGTCAGTTGTTAAGTAACAGAATGCCACATCATATATTTGTATCAATCCACGTGAATCCTTGCACAGTTAGAAGTACCAAGAAATAATTAGCCGACATTCAAGACAAATTTGTAAACACAAAATGAAGGATTTATGGAATGGACTATACCAACAATTTTGTACAGCACATATAAACAAAAGCCCCACCCATGTTCTGCCCACATGAGACACTAAAATCTTTCTCTTAGGAAAAATGTAGCCATTATTAGAAGTTCATTACAAAGATTTTTAGAGGGGAAAGACTATCCCAGTTGAATATCTCATGCATGAGTTAGCATAAGAGAAAGAAGCAGTGAATCTTCTTCTCGATTCTTAATCACCCACTCTAGTGGCTACTTTTCATTCTGTTACTTCAAAAGTGGCTGCGTCAGCTTCAACCAGCAGATACTAAAACAGTATTCTATTCACTTCCTACAAGAGGTGCCTCCTGCTAAAACCGTATAGCCCGTTATTTCTGTCCATGGTACAGCCAGTCAACCACTATCCTGTTCAGATCTGGGTAGAGAGAGGCTGAGGGGTAAGAGAGGTAGCATACAATGATAGTTGTGGTGGAAGGTTCACACGACGATTAAAGGGTAGAGAAGGATGTCGTGGCTGTTGAAGTGTATATGTGGATTGCCTAACCTTTCCATCAGTTCGGGCTTTTGGTTGCGTTGGCTAGTGCATGAAGCTTAACAGTGGCCACCCTGAAGTGGAGGAAAGGGGTGAGCAGTAGACATCATGGTGGCCTGTCACCAAGATCATAGTATGGATGGCATTGAGACAAATACAATGATATAAGGGCATCTCCAACGCGGATCATAAAAACGCCCGCAAATGTTCAGACCGTACCGGGTCGTTTAGACACTTTTAGCCATCTAAAACGGATCACCCAATCGTGCCATACTGGTCCGGACATCCAAAATCCCACAGAACGGCCACCCACCGCCGCCGCCCCGCGCGATGCTGTCCAGGTACCCTCTACCCGTGTCGACACCTTCCAAGGCGGATACCGCGCTCGACAAGTATTCAAACAAATGCCATAGTGCATTTTCTTTACGTTCTCATTCTTTACTTTGAAGCAAACCCAATGACCTGATGGATTCAGACGAGGAGTACTTCTACGCCGAGTTCATGGATTTGTCTTTATCGGATGAGGAAGTTGAGGATGAAACGGAGGTGGTGAAGGTGATTCTTGAAGAAACGGGGTGTGCGAAGGAGCATGTTCTCAACTTCAAGGGTTCAACGCTAGGACATCAAGTGTTGAACTGGCGTCAGGCACGGTACATGTTGATCTCTATGGGACTATTTTGTCCCCGGTGTGCTATTCGAGCATATATTTCCAACGTTGATTCCAGATGCAACACCCATTGTTTATGCGCACCATGCAAGGTGTCAGATCCCATTGTTTATGCACATCATGCAAGGGTTCCAGGCCGCATTGGGTTCTTTGGTCTTAGAATTGCACGGCTACTGCAGGGATGCTTGTGTATAGCACAGCCGCAGATTTGTGGGACGAGTACCTCAAGATATCTGAGAGGACATGTCTGGAGGCCATGGTTAGATTTGCTACTGCAATGGTCAACGTGTTTGGACCAAAGTACTTGAGAGAACCAACCGCCAAAGACACAACAAGGCTCGTGGCACCTGGAGAATCAAGAGGGTTTTCAGGTATGCTTGGATCCCTGGTTTGCATGCACTGGACATGAAAGAGTTGCTCATATGCACTTTTAATTTTTAGCTGGCAGATCAGGAATAAGGAAATTATCTGCTTCCTAATTCACGGAAGCACTTGTAAAACACTTGCATTTTGGCATCGTTTTTCAGCTAGCAACTACAATTCACTAGGCACCTAATGTTACACGTAGGGGCAAGTAGAGAGAATGGCGAGCTAGGCATGCAGCCATGGTGGTCGTCAAGTAGGCATGCAGCCATGGTGAGTTTCAACAACTAATGACATCAATAAAAAATGCACCAAAAATATGAAATTCTCGGATGGCACATTACCCAAATGTCCCAACCTTTTTCAGTGGTGCACAAGTTCTACTAATTACAACCTGGACTCTCATGATAATATGCAATTTTGCATTTTTTAAATCATTTCTAAGTACAAATAAACAAGCCAAACAAACATGTTTTGAGAAAAGGACAAGGAAGCGCTGATGGACAAAGAGCAAGTAATAGGGCTATAAACCAAGATTGGGAAAATGAAGAAAACGTACATGTGTTGGGTAAACATTGACTTCTGAGACGGTAGCAACAAAGAACTAAGGCCATCTCTGATGGACTTTACATTAATAGGCAACTGCTTTATGTTCCTGGCTTTCTGCAAAAGAAAAAGGACAATGCAGGGGGTGAGGCAACTTCATTGATATAGAAAAGATAAGCAAAAGAAATATAATAGCTACCTCTTGTGTGACGATGTACAACTGAAATGATAGCTTCTCATAGTAATGGTATGCTCTGTAAGAAACAGATGGAGCAATCACATGCCTCATAGAGCCCCATAATGTTGACCCCAGGTGTGCAAGAAATGAATCACGAGCCACTGTGTAACTATGATGTTCCTGGAATTACATGATAGAATTCTGCTGTTATAATACACGTACAAAAACTGCTATTAAAAGAATGGTTAACACTAGGAAAGTGTGTTGATATTAGTACAAAAATGAGTTCATATTAAAAACAAAATTTTAGTGCAATCCTTCATATTGCTTTTTCTTATTGTGCATGTCTTACTGTCTACCTTACGTTTGGTCTCTCTGTGAACTGTGATGCATGGCCAATCTCATCATCTTTTCCTCTTACTAACCATCTGTCTAGTTTCTGTTTTTCATTCCGACATGCAAGGTGCAAGGATGAACATGTGATGTTGTATATAATTACTTTATAATCTTTAGATGACTGTATCAAATTAATATAGCATCTTATTTGCATTTTGTTTGTACTATCATGTTATATATGACGGGCCAACGAACAAATGGAACAAAACAAGACCCATCTGATTATTTCTCAGCCAGCAGTTATATGCAAGCAACTCCAGGTGGTGCCCTACATTATTTAGTAGCAACTATAAAAGTTACTCCATGCGACCCTGTATTGCTATGTAGCAGCTATTTATTTTAGTAACAAGTGCCAGCACTTGTGCATCCATCTAATCACTGGAACTTGTTACTAAAACAAATAACTGGCATGAAGTGATGGAGTAACTTCTATGGTTGGTACCAAATAATGTAGGACCACCATTTGGTAGCAACAGGTCTTCTTTAGTTAAGCCTATCATATGGTACACAATGGTTCAGACGGAATGCCAATTGAATGCTTGGTTTATAGCTTGACTCTTCTAAAGATAATAAGATGAAGTACAGGAACTGTATCTCCCATTGTCCAATCCCCCATGTACACAACTACATGAGTAAATGTGCGCTTGGCAAAACTACATGCTCTGTACTGCATAGTATAAGTAGTTTTGACAAAGCTAACCTCAGAGGTATCTTTAAACAAGTTCCATTTTTCCATCCTCTTCAGTGCATCAAGAGCTTTCTTCTTATTAATTTCATCAGAATCTCCACTATTGTAGCCCTCCAGTTCATTTTTCAGCTCGTGCATTCTCTGATCGAGTTCTAAGCGGAAAAATGAAGGCAGTAATTAAGTTTCTGATAAAGTAATATACTAATATTGGATAAGACTCAAAAACGTAATTTAATAACGCTTCTGACAACAACCGATTTTCTGAAACTGGGAAATAAACAGGGTCGATTTTCCGGCAAAACGGTTTTCTAGGGCAATTGAGCGAGAGGGCTGAAGATTGGCCCAATAAACAACTCACCCCTGCTTTGTTGTTGTACAGATGGAAGGACGTCCTACTAATGGACCATACGTTATTATAATTGTGAATGTAGGGAGTACAAGTTTACCACTATGTACAATATTTAACAAAGACGCAAATTTATGGGCATCCGGAAGTACCTTTGCAAAGGGTAAGTTCTATCTTTCTTCTCATGCAATGCTTGAAAGCAAAAAGTTCATACACATCAATCTCTGCCAATAGGATATCCACGGCATGGTAATCCTGAACCAAAAGAATTCACATTCCATAAACAAATCAACAGCTAGTTTCATTTTTAAAGATGTGACAACACGATAGGAAAGGAGAAAAGGTGCTAAGAAGTAGCGAGAGTCAATGCCCTAAAGAAAGTTGGGCGTAATTATGTTGTGAGAGATTAACCAGCTGTAAGTGGCTTATCAACAGTACTGTCATTAGAAGTATCGTTTAACACAGTAAAGGAAAGAATATCAAGTATCCTAAATCTCTCTGCTCCCTCTGTTCTCACCTATTACACTCCCAATACTCTTCCTGCCTATAAAGTTTCATGAATATCCTCTTGCTCTAGTGGTTAGGGTAAGACAAGAAGAAATTTGTAATGAAGCACCGGCACCCTTTATTACAATTCTACTATGCCCATCAAGGAGACAAGAAGATATTATATTGAGTTGGCCGTAAACAGGAATATCTGAATGAATACTGATTGAATGATGACAATACCTCGCCAACAGAAGAAAATCTTTCTCTGATTGTGTCTTGTAGACTTTCTTCAGCCTCTTCCTCTGTCACTTCTGCATTAGATCAACTACAATCACTTTATGCTGAACAAATAAATCGGTCAGAAATTTGTGTGCTATAGAAAATTATTGTAGACGTAGACTAAAGAAAATGTACTCTACAGCTCAGTCTGCCAGCTGGACAAATCTACTCGCAAGTACTCTTGGGCTCTCATACCTCCTTCCGTCCAAAAGATATAACACGGAGTTGCAACATATGCCCCTTAATGATTATATGATATGTTGAACTCTATGCGGCAAAACAAATCCCACTACTACCACACCTGTGCCCCACAGTTTAGTAGTTTGACCAGGGAGTTGATTGACACACCATGCAAATGAGCTAATGAGCATACATCACATACAACAAAAAATGCCTGGAACCCCCTCAGTAAACATTCAAACAGTTTACCCTCCAGAGACCAACACGCATTTGTGCCGATAAAGAAATGGCCATAATCCAGTAACATACCCACAGCAAGTTGCTATGCCATTTGACAGACCTCAAGCATTATACTATTATAATTCACGCCGTGAACTCTCTCTGTGAGACTAATCAGATACTAACCACCAGAATGCTAGCCCCTTGAGTCATCATTAATTGGGCAGGCAAACTGCAGGAATTGGGCTCGTTACTGGGCTTCCAACCCCTGCTTGTATGCCAGTAATAAGTTGGGAACTGAACAGCGCCCAGAGTAAGGACAGACCCAGAGCTAGAAGCTCCCACACCAGGTGGGCTCTGGGGAAGGATTATATGAGGCAAGCCTTCCGGCTGCATGGTGCAATGCAAAGAGGCCGCGTCGATCCCAGGACCTCTCGACACAAGTGGGGAGTACTTCACCGCGCCAGGCCGAACAGTGTCTCGGAGTATATCTAGCAATTCCTGGTATGCTATAACAAGCATGATATATCAACAAATGACATCCATTGTACTTTTATGATAGCGCGCATCTCAACTTTTCTTATTTCAGCAAGACACATTTTGTTCTGGCTGGTTTCCCCTGATAGCTCAGTCAACACAATCATTTTAAACTGTCTTAACTTGTGTTCAGACATGTCACCAGTTCATAACTGGCGTACTCTATATGAAGCTAACAGAATTTGAAACGACATTGTGAAATGAATACAGTACAGCTTAGACAGGTTGATAACTAAAAATGAGTTTAGGTCATAAACAGACTGACATGGTTAATAGATCACTTGTTGCTATAATTAACTGAAAGCAATGACTAGTAAGATAACATAGGGCTTTTAAAACAAGAGCAAGAAACAGTAATGCAATATTAAGAACATGCTAGCAGCTAAGGAAACTAATGAGTGATAACTCTTGAAAAGGTCAATAGACATGGTGATGCAATACACCATGCATACCTAATACATAAGCATCCAGGCTCTGAAGTGTAGAAACAGATAGTAATGAAACATCATATGTACAAAGAAAAATGGGAAAAACAAAGGTGACCTGCAACAGCCCCAACAGTTTTTGCCACATTTGGCAGACTAAGTTCTGTACGTACACCATCCCCACCAACAGCAGGGCCCCAGGCAAATGGTCCGGCACTAAGATCAACAAAAGCAAACCTGGAAAAGGTAGTTTCGATTATAACAAAGGGAAGCAATCCAACCTCAATAGTAAGTACAGGAAAGTGTATATACTGCCCCTGAGATTTGATGGCATGTCTGCTTTGTCCCCAGAACTTCAAACCAGGTTTTCTAACCATAACTATTTATTATATTCAGGCGACTATTCTGGTAAGGTGTTTCGAACAGAATACTCCAGTGTTCCATTCCGGTTTTGTGAAAAAATATCTTAGGAAAGATAACCAACTGCCATGATTCACCCAGACAACAGATGAAAATCCATGGCACGATTGAAACCATTTTTTTACCGATGGCGTTATATTTAAACTAAGTGTTGCTATATTACAGTTAACTGGACTACAGCTGTAACTCGTGATCCCATACAAGGCCCATCGGGCTGGGAATGGAAGTAAGAAAGACGGGACTATATTCAACCTAGCTTAGCGTAGTATTGTTCTTTCTTGAACTACCCTATCCCCAAATTCCTCAATCCCAATCAAAATCCTTCAAATCCACTCATGTCACGATCAGGGCATTACAGTCCCCCCCCCCCCCCCCCCCCAAAAAAAATCAATGGAGGATGCAGAGAGAAACAGAGAAAGGTGAAGCCAAGCAGAGCAGAACTTCGTAGACGTGCGGTTCTAAAGAATTAAAATATAGTACCTCCGCCCGGGTTTATTAGTCCTCATCGTATTTTCGGTCACCACATATTTGACTAACAAAATGTTAATGCATGTCACCAATAATTATATTGTTGGATTCGTATTTGAATGCAGTTTCCAATGATATTATTTTTGCTACGTATAATTTATATTTTATTATTTAAATTCATGGTTAAAATATGAACCAAAATACAAGGGGGGCTAGCAAAACCAAACAAAGGTCTGATTAGCCAAATATTTGCCACTTTGTAGTCCATGTCATCAACCAATGGCAAAACCACTTAGGGTTGTTACTCTCTCCGGTTTCCAAAAATCAAGGGGTGGAATAGCTAATCTGGTAGCTCATGGCGTACAGAGTAGAGATACTGTCAAATTTCAGGGGGCAATAGTGACTTTATCCAAAAGTAAAGTAAAACACAATCATGGCAGACCTGTTTCTGCCGACCCATATATCTGTAAGGCATTCAGCATGCAGACCCTTCAAATCATTGGACCTGAGTGCACTCTCTAAAACATCATGCAGCTCATCTTTTGCACCATGTAATATCTAACAATAACACGTTACGTTACGTATATATATAGTAAGATAATCAGTTGTGTGCACTGATAAAAGTGTGGCACCTGAACAGCTTTGTCATAAATAATGTCATCTTTACTCTTTCCTGCCTTCAACAGTTCAAAAGCGCTTAAGGCTTCCTTGCACTTTTTTGACCAATCCCCCTGTACAAGACATTAAAAGGGCATTTTATTAAGTTACACGCAATATTGTCACAATTGGTTTTCATGTAACATTGGATTACATACGATAATAATTCACCAGGCCATACAGTACATCTTATCAACAAAACAAGTAGGCTGAAACTTAACAAGGTGCTTGAAAAGCACATCAGGTATGATCCAAACTAGCTGTCCAAAAATAGTTGGCGCTAATTCCTACTGGCTTCATAATTTTTTGCTTTCATAAGACTAACAGCTGAATATCTAAACTCAAAAAGTTCCAAGTGTCTCAAAACACAGGGCAACTAATATAAACTGACTATGATAAACTAACAATCACATAAAGGTCAGCAGGTCAACAGCGTAAGCACACTCGAGAACCAACCAACGGTTGGATGCTTAGGGGGTGGTTCAACCCCCAGAATACCAGGGATCAAACCTCAGGGTTGGCACTTTGTTGTTTCATTAATGTGGATTATTTTTTCAGTGGGAGCCTGGGAGGCGACGTTCCACTTGATAGCGAGGTGCATGTTGTGACTTTGCAAATCTTTAAGCTCCTGACTCCAGTCTTCAGTAGCCGATGTGTGAGATTTGGGGGTACAAGTAGAAGATAATAATATAGCACAAATGGAAATAACTGAAACAAAAACGTACCATATCCACATTGTCAGTAGTGGTCCATGAAAATGATGACAGGGGATGATTTTCATACAAGGGCCTTTTGTTGACTCCCTTTTCTATATCTGCTTAATACAGAGATGTTACATAGTAAAGCAATGGAAAAGCATACCGTATAATTTTAATAAAAAAATACGTGAGTTAATTATATAGTGTTCTTTTCTGAGGGGTTTTACAGTGAAAAATATCAACTTTGCCTTTACATGTGCATAATTATTGAAAGAAAAATATTTGAATAAAAGAAACACCATGTTTCTCAGTTGGGAGGACTGGAGGCATAAAATCCACTTAGCCATATCTCAGTGCCCGTGCCCATCAACTAACCTGCCCCAGATCAGTTTTTCTAATGCTGAATTTGTATGCATAAAATGACTGCACAAAAAGCAGCTGCCTCAGTTTCCATTTTCAACGCAGATGTTTAAGCACACTCCATGGTCCATGCTATGTTGATTGCGGATGTGGATAAAAATATAAATTACATAAAAGTTAAAACTACACATAGATATGCTAAGTGCCAGACGAGAACAGAACAAAGTTCAACATAGATATTACAGGGATGTCAGACCAAATGTACGACTTCTCGAGCAAATAATGAGCTAGGGAAGTTGTATAGAAATTATGTTAATATCATAATCAACTTATGCAATCCAAAAATTTGGTATACCAGAGTAACGAGATATGCAGACAATCCTTATTCAGAAACCTAATTTTCAGCTTTGTCTGCATCCACCGCATATGTCTCTTATTGATACAAATATTTAAATATGGGTGAAAGAAGTAGTTATTGTTGAAGTGTATATGTGAATTATCTAGCCCTTTCCATCAGTTCAGACTTTTGGTTGTGTTGGCTAGTACATGAAGCTTATCATGGTATCAGAGCCTAAGGTCTTGAGTTCAAGTCCTGGCTTTTGCAATTTATCTAAAAATTGTTGTAGTGCCCCCCTTTGTCCACGTATGAGCCTCTTGAGCCATACCTCTAAGTCTATCCACGTGTTGACTTTCCGTGTCACACGTGAGAGGGGGTGTTGAAGTGTATATTTTAATTGTCTAGCCCTTTCCATCAGTTCGGTCTTTTGGTTGTGTTGGCTAGTGCATGAAGTGTAATAGTTACTACTTACTACTTATCATCTATATGTGTTTTCATCTTTAATGTTACATGAACTCAGAAGTCTGAAGTTATAACATAAAACAGGAAAGATAATATTTACCAAGATAGAGTTTTTGGTCCCTTTTAGATTGGAGTATCCGAGCTTGCAGGGTCTTATTCTGAAAAAATAACAACTGACATGTCATGTTCCAAAAAAACTGCAGCTTTACTCACTAAAGAATAGAATACATTCAAGATTAATAGGCAAATTCACATTAAAGTATACATAGGTTGTGCAGTATCCAAATCATTGGGCATGCACATTAAAAATTATATATGTTTAATAAGTAGAACTCAGGCCTCCAGAAGCGCTAGTCATAGCGGACGGTTAGCTGATAATGTCAAGAGAGGTCGGGGTAGACCAAACTTGACATGGGAGGAGTCCATAACGAGAGATCTGAAGGACTGGAATATCACTAAAGAACTAGCCATCAACGTGCCAGAACCATGACTTGTCTCAAGGTTAGGGTTTTCAACTCTAGCCTGCCCCCAACTTGTTTGAGAGTAGAACTCAAGGATATATGTAACTGTTAGTTATATATATAGTCGCATATAGCCATTGTATTTTCCCGTTTTATAAGGCGCTTTCTGCATATTTCCAACGTGTGTATACATAGGCCTTTTTTTGCACGACAATGAGGAAGATACGGAAGGAGAACGCCAGGCCACTGCGCACTCAACTTCGCTGCCGCAGTTCGATCTGCAGCAGCCCCCACCGCAGGAGAGAAGCAGAAGGAGATGGAAAAAGAAGAAAGAGATAAGGTTAGGTTTATGGCAGAAAAACGTTTCGGAGAGCGCGCGCGAGGGATGCCCAGATCCATGACTTTCTCACGGATGTGCGGAATCCGATTTCAAAGGAATATTCTAACTTCTAAGTATCTGGCTGGCCTCATCCTTGCTCGCCCACAAACCAAACGAGTGATAGCCATCAAAAACAGGCTATCCCTGTCCCATAGAGGGATAGCCCAGCAACCAAATGCACCCATATATTACACATGACTTGGGGGACAGGGGAAATATACCTATCCTAATAAGGACTCCTAGACCTATACTAATACTCCTCAACACTGATCACAACTGTGCATATATTATTCTATTATTGCAATAGAGTTATGGATCAATGGACCACACGGGCTAAACTTAGAGTCATTGACCATGTCTCTGGGCCACATTCACTAAGCCATTCTACATGAATATATCACATTTCAAGAGAAAAAAAAGTTGTGATGCCCTCTTGTTGCCAAGCCACCAGCTACTAAAATGCATAGCAACAAAGTGCACACCAAAGAGATTCATGAAATTAACATTCAACAAGATATAACACAATGATATTTCTCAATTCATTGCAGGAAATTTGCTAAAGCATGCAAGCATACCTCCCTCAGTAAGTTGATCTCAGAATCAGAGAAGCCCTTCCTGTGAAAACAGATTGCACAAATTATAAAGGAATGAATATGGAAAGAATTAGATGATATGTTATTGGTTGCCAAAATGCATTACTCTTGAATACTGAAACAGTGTGAGAAGAAATTCACAAAACGGAAAACGCTACCCAGAAAAACTGCAAATTGACAATGTGTGTAGAGTTTTTACTTTTTCCATCTTAGGCCTTGTATAATGCAAGGAGCTTAGAGGGGTGCTTAGAAGAAAGAAAAAATGACTTTTGTCTAAGCATCAGTGCTTATTTATAGAAGACGGATACTTAATCAGGCACCTCTACTGTATAGAAATAAGCACCCGGTGCTTCAGAAAAAATCAGTTTATTTTACTAAGCACCTCCTTGAGCGCCTTGCACTGTAGAAGGCCTTAGTAGCAGAATTAGGCTATTTGAAATAAATAATTTTATAAAAGGATATTTAACTTAATTAGATGTCTTTAAAAAATACGATGTTCCAGAATATAGTGCTCATTAGAAGAAAAAAAATCAAAGTCAAAATTTGTAAACTATGACCAACTTTATAGAAAATAATTAGGGGAAAGATCTCCCTCAACCGATTGATTTGGCGCACGCACGCATCCGCCACCTTCGTGGCCGTTGGATAGCATCATGATCCAACGGTGCGTGTGACCACGCCTGCGCCCGAACCAACCGACTACCCTTTGCAACTGACCTCCTGTTGCAAAGGAGGTTTTGCAACAGGAGGCTTGTTGCAGATCAATGACGACAAGGCACGCGGGAACCGTATCATAAAAAAAACTATTTAAGGATTGCAACACGGCTGTTGGGAGCACTAAGCGCAACGTGATGCTTTTTTGCAAAGGTTCAACAACTCACGGAAAAAGAGAAAAAATGTTTAAGAGATTGCAACAAGGTCTGTGTTGCAAAGCGCAAAGTGCAACACGAGACTTGTTACAAAGCCTCAATGATTCACGCAGCAAAAAAACATGTTCAGGAGATTGTAACAAGGCTTGTGTTGCAAAGCACTAAACGCAACACAAGCCTTGTTGAAAAGGCTCAATGGCTAAAGGCTCACATGAAAGATCCGACGGTTCATCGGACGACTGCTTGGGCGATCGAACTTTTCAAAACAACCATTCGGCTGGAAAAAAAAGGTTTTGCAACAGAGGCTCTGTTGCAATTGCCCAAGCGCAGGCTGCGCAGCAGAGGCTCTTTTGCAAAGCGCTGCAAGCATTCTGACGCAATCTGATGGTTGTCGCGTCGGCGGTGGATAATTCCTATACTCCGACCGTCTGACGCCAAAAAACTATCAACATCCAGAATGCCAAATCGATACCATTAGATTCATTATGAAATATGTTTGCATATTTTATACATCTCGTATGGTAGATACAAATAATTTTCTCTATAAACTTGGTCAAAGTTTACAAAGAGTTGCTATGACGCTCTTTTTGAGGGTGCGGTCAAGTCTCCCTCTTGGAGGCTCATCTGGAAGTCGTGCCCCCCCCCCCCCCGCCCCCCAAGGGTCACTTACATCATCTCGAACCAATTCTTGAGGGTGTGGCCAGGTTTGCTGCTGGACGTACATAATCTCAAACCAATTCTTTAGGAATGCAAAATCATGTGTTTTGGCATTCAAGACAGGCCATGTAGATTGAAATGTAGTGCAGCAAATGAAATCCCACAGGTTCATACATGAAAAGTTACCAGAAAACAACGCATCATGCTCTTGTTTTATCACAATCTTGTCACTAAATCTAAATGAGTGCATCTTCTATCAGAATCATGTTGGCGTTAACCACGATCTAATGTAACATAAATATTTGCAAACTCACCGATAACCATACTGAGTACTCTTTTCAATTGGCTTGGGGTTAAGAATGAAGATGTTGTATGCTTCTTGTATCTGAAGGTGATCAACAAGTGTTGAAAATACATGCTCCATTTGATCACTGTCCACTTGCCAAACTGTCACCCCATTTTCACTGCACAACATAAAGAAAATAATATTTGTAAGCAACGATAAAATGATGGGAAATGCAAGGTAGCAACAGCATCTTAGAAGTGATTGCAAAGGCCATCATAAAGGTTTTCCAACTAACTGTATGGTAAGCAGGTTTTACCCAGTAAACAAGTCCATAAGGTATTATCAAAGAAAACTAGAAATAAATTAAAAATATAGTAATACATGCACACACAGTCACTAGAACATATTTCATCAGATATAAACACACAAAATTCTTGGATGTGTTATTGTTTTGAAGCACTACATCGCATTTCCAAGTAACACAGTGAGACCATATTTTAAGGTTCTTTTGGATGCACAATCAAACTTGTGATATCAGTCTAAGATTGGTTTTTCTGGTATATGCTTGCACAATATGACACACTATACCAAATTGCAGAATGTCAAGAATTGCAACAATGTGTTTCAAGAACATCTGACCTCGGATCTGTGAGATCTTCTCGGCGTGATAGAACTTTGATAGCATGTTCAAAGACAGACATGGCATCTTCTCCCATGTGTATTGCATGCACAGAAAAACTGCACCAAACAGAAACGGAGATGGAATAGTTGAATCGGTACTCATGGAAGCATACCATGGCCTAATTAGAGAAGAGGGTAAAAACATTGCGTAGTAAATTGGCACAACTGCCTTAAGTGTAGAGGTTCATTACTTGTGATTCACGTGGCTGACTAAAGGAAGATCATATTGCTTTAGTCTCTTAACCGTAGTCTTATAGAACGGGTTAAGAACTTCTCCGACCGGAGGGATTCTCGTATGCTCAAATATGTGATCGATTTTTGTAAACCAGCGCTCCAGCTCGTCAGGTCCCAACTTAAACTCTGAAGCAAATAGAGGGACTGTTAATGCTCGGTTGAACAAACAGCTAATGGAAATAGTATTATTGCATATAGATAATTTACCATGGCCCCCTTTGCCATCAAACCCCATAAAGATGAAGTTCACAGGGATTGAAAAATATATCGAATCAACTTCCGTCAGGCTCATATAGTTTGCAACATTGCCTGAATACATCAGAAGAATAAGAAAGGGATAAGCGCAATAGTAAAGAGAAGTTATTTTTTCTGATAAGCAATTGAGCACACAATCTTAAGTCCTATACTATCCACATCGCATGTGCAATCGATTGCTTCAGATGAGCATATATAAGTCATGCCATGATTCTAATCACCTCTCCACACAGAAATGTAGCCAAACCTTCAATATATGATACTTATCGTGAAGCAAAACCTAAAAAACTATGGTTGCCAAGACAACGGCCACATGGCAATAACATTATCTGAAAAAGTGCACATGACAGGTTTGTTGACATTGAAGTTGCATCTGCCAGTTACTCTGATCGTTAATTCTCAACTACATACAAGCCCTAACTTCCCTTCAACTGATTGCGGGTCTTAGTCATCAAGTTCTACCAGATACCTATATTGTTGTTACTGTTTAATGATTACAGTGGTATAAACAGCTATAGCACTCCTGCTGAAAGAATTGCGGTGGACACCTGGGCAGAGGTTTATCATAAGCTTGAACCTACAGTTGCAATTCAAAATATAACGCAGTTGCGACACCATCCAAACATTGATAAAAGTAAAAGGTTTCACTACAGGGGCTATGCTGAAGCTACTGAAAAAGAAGCTTCTGACAGAGCTTTGATGTGGTTTGTCTGAGGCATGACATTCAAGGAAATTGATGAGCCAGCAGAGGAACCCACCAGCTCTTGTGAAGTTCAGAAGCCCCGTGTTGCTGGTGTCCCTTGACTTCGAGCCCTCCAAGTCATCAAACTCTGCAAAAATCAATGAACGCATAAGTACCCCTGACCACCTAATGCCACAAACAAGCAAGCAAGCAGGAACACAAGTGCCAGGAAAGAAATACAGTAGTAATGAAGGAAGGAACGGAACCGAACCTGTCCGCATGACCGATTCCGTCCAGAACTTGCTCTGTGGCTTCATGTTGAAGAGCGAGAACACCGAGGAAGCGGAGCCGCGGCCGAGTTTGCGCGTCCGGGTGCCCGGCGTGGTGGGCTCGGCCGCCTCCGGGGACGGAACCTGCAGGAGAGAGGGGTTGGTGAGGGGCGTCAGGAAGGCGAGCGAAAGG
The DNA here is from genome assembly GCA_950022295.1 of Bromus sterilis. Taxonomy (NCBI): domain Eukaryota; kingdom Viridiplantae; phylum Streptophyta; class Magnoliopsida; order Poales; family Poaceae; genus Bromus; species Bromus sterilis. The sequence continues at coordinate 439,815,612 of OX465595.1, forward strand.
GGGCGGAACGATCAGATCTAACCAGAGAGCTCGGTCCGCGGAAGACCAGATTACCAGAGCGAGGAGGAGGAGGAGGAGCGCGGATACGAAGGGGGCGGCGCGTGGACGGAAGGGGCTCTTCATCTCGCCGTCCGGGGTTCCGCGGCGCGCCGGCGCCGGACAGCAGCTGCGGCAGGGAGACCGGGGGGTGGGGAGGGTTTTGGGATTCCGGATCGGGGCTTCGTCCGCTTACTGTCAGTTCATCGCGCTTGGTGTCTTCTGTTTCTTCTGACCAGTGCTAAACATGGAGGAGATGGTGGAGTCGCCCGATCCGCCAGCACTATATCTCGCCCGTATCGACGATTAACACCATAGAGGGCATCACCTACGGTCGGGCGTAATTCAGACTGCCCAACACTGTAGTCGCACTTTATTGTTTTTTCGATATTTTACTTTACTAGACGAATTTTTACAGTTTCTATTTTATCTATTTCTTTTATTTTATTTGCTATTTCATTGGTTTTTTGCTTGCTATTTTTTCACTTTTGTTTTTTCCTTTTTTATTTTTTGGGTTTCTAGTTATTATTTTTCCTTTTTTTGTATCAAACATTTTTTATTTTGTTCACACACAATGTAAAAAAATATACATTAGACATTATTTCTATGTGTTTAAAAATTTTAAATACATAATTATTATATTCTATTACTCTTTCTGTACCATATTATATGAAGTTTTAGTAATCTAAAATAACTTGTTAAAATGTCTTATAATATGATATGGACGGAGCATATATTTTAATATCTATATTTATGTATCATGATGTATATTTATTGTATACGTTAGAGACATTTGTTAACACGTGTTTAGCATTTATCAAATACATAATTAATAATCATTTCGTTCCAAAATAACTATCTCAACTTTCTACTAGATCAAGTTGAGACTTCGTATTAGATCCAGTACAAATTTGAGACATTTATTTTCGAATGGAGGGAATACATTTTTAGATTATATAATTTGATGTCTATCTTTTAAGTGTATTTATACATTTTCGTATACAACAAAAACATTTGTTATACATGGTTAAGATTTTTATATAGTTAATTAATATATTTTTAAACACATATTTTTTAATTCTACTTTTCTATATAAAAATTACATTTTTATAAACTTTTAAAAGCACAATGATTGAAAAAACAAATACATAACTAATATTTTGATACACATTGTATATATTTTTATACATCTGAAACATTACTTTGTTTTTTAAACATTTTTAAGATACATGTATAACATTGTAGTTCAAATTTTGAACTAAAAGCATGATAAGAATTATGGGACAGAGGAAGAATATGTTGTTGAAAACATTGTATATTTTTATGTCCTTTTTCTTCAATTTTTCATGTTCATTGATGCATTATCTTTGAAAATTTGATGATAAAATGAAAGAACGAACGTACAAAAAAAACAATAACTGTAAGAAACGAACGAAGCAAAATACATAAGAACGAGGCAGCACGATAGAATGGTCCGTCAAAATCACTAATTGAAGAGTACTCCTTCCAACGAACACTCTACATCCTTTTGCGCTTGACAAGTGTCGCATTATACGCACGCCACTTGTCGCCTTTTGTGTTCTTTTCTTTCCTTGTTTAGAAGCACGCTGAGTGCTTCTAACGAAAGTGAATTCATGCCTCCACGGATCGTATCTTTTTTAGAGCCACATGGTGTTTTTAGATGCGTTGTGCGCACTCCATTTGTTGTGTTTTCGTGTTTCTTTTTTTTCTTGTTTAGATGCACGCAGAAATGCCTCTCATGGAAGTAAACTCATGCCTTCCGTGGAGGTGCCTTTTTTAGAACCACACGGTGTACCATTCGTGAAAGTAAATTTATGTCTTCCGTGAAGGTATGATCATGCCTTTCTTAAGGCACGGGTCGTGCCTCTTTTTTAGAGGCACGCCCTGTGCCTCTCGCGTAAAAAGGTTTGTGTCTCTCGTAGAGATATGATCGTACCTATTTTTAGAGGCACGGGTCGTGCCTTTTTCTTGTGCTTCTCACAGAAGTAGATTTATGACTTTGTAAGATACATGATCGTATCTTTAAAAAAAAACCTAAAAAATTATCAAAATGTAAGAAAAAAGTGCGCCAAAAATGTACATAAAATCTGCTTCTGACTACATATTTTTTTCTGAATTTTGAAAGCTAAAAAAGATGAACAAATTAATTTTAAACAATGAAAATACGTAAATAAAATAAAAAAACAGAAACCTAAGGAAAGCATAATAAAGTGGCACATGGCATGTTCCTAACATGTCCGTTAAATAGGCTATGAAGAAGGATGCGAATTGGTGTAGCTCGAGCTACTTGTAGCTCGTTATTTTGAAAAAATCGAAAATAATATTTAAAAGTTTCAAAAAAAATGATTTTTTTTCTGTGGAGACTTATGTGTATTCCGCTCAAACGTGTAAAATTTCGTTTAAAAATATTGTAATATGAGGTCTGCCCAAAAATAACAAAATTTCGGTCCAAGAACAAGATAAAAAAAGCTCATTTAAAATCAGGTATTTGTCTTTTTTATTCCCGTGGCGGATTAAGGCATAATGGTATGAAAATTGATACAAATCTCCTATACATGTGTATGTTTATTCATAAAAAAACTAAATTTATTTTGAACTGTTTTACTATTTTTTTTGATTTTTCTAAAAAAACGAGCTACAAGTAGCTCGAGCTACATTAGCATTTTTCGCTATGAAGAAGTACTTCTTAATTAGTTGTCCTCATTATTCCTCGAGACGCACAAGTGCTTCCGTCATGGAAAGGCCCATCTTGTAAGCTTCTCCCTAGATCTCCCAGTTTTCTTTCCTTTTGATTTTTCTTTTTTCTTCTTTTATTTATTTTTTGGCTGGTTTTTCCAAAAGAAAACCGGTTGCTCCATCTTTTACTGAATAAAACAAATTATATTTCAAGATTAAAAATCATAATTTTTAAAAAGTTAGTGAACTAATCAAATGTGTGTGTATTTAACAAAATGGTCACGATATTTTTTGAAAAAAAATACTTGTGTCTTTAAAATATACTCCTAGTTATAAAAATACATGGGTTATAAAAAATATATTGAATATTTTCAAAATTCAAAATTATTCCTAGTTAAAAAACAAAATTTGGAAAAGGAAAAAAAATCAAGTAAACCATGGAAGAAAAACAAAACTACTAAGAGCGAACAACATAGTGGAAAAATGTTGTGTTAGAGCATCTACATCCGTGTCCACCTAATTTTGTTCCTCAAACACGATTCTCACCTTGCCATATTGAACTTTCTTTATAATGTGTCAAGTGAAACTAAGACCACAAAGCCTTCTCATGCGAAGAAATAATAACAAACCATCATCACCAGGCTTCAGTGATGCATCGCTTGTTCTCTTGGCTGTCAATGATGCAGTACTCTTACATGTTTTTTTACGGTAAGTTTTCGTTCTTGTGTGGCATGAACTCTTCGTCGGGAGAGTAACCATCATCACCAAGCTTTAGTGATGCATCACTTGATTTCTTCTTCTTCGAGCTTGAGTCATTATGAGTTGATACAGATTTCGGCGGGGGTCTTTCGTTAACAGTCGGAGTAGAGTCGAATAAAATCTTGAACCATTGCAACAAATGGACATCGTGGTTCATTTCTTGAACGTCCACATGGTATATCTACAATTCATGAACTGAACAAAAATAAATTAAAACGACAAACATATTAAATATGCAAATCAAATTACCTTGTGAAACTTCGCATATTCATCACATGACAAATCTAGAATATGTTGATCTAAATCATGAAATGATTGTATCATTCGCGTTTATTCATATATTAGTTCGGAAAGTCTTACACCTTGCATGCAACCGAAAAAGCTCTAGTCGAATGTTCGTTGTGTTTCTACCATCACAAGTTGTTTGTCTCAACATCTTCAAGTTGCTCTCACTGATAACTAGTTCATCGAAAGCTATACCTGAAGTGTCATGAAGCCCATACTTCATTCTACACGCACCTATCTAAACATCACAATAGATCTCTTGTGGAAATTGTTGAGGATCAGTCATCACTGCAGAATTGGTAATGCTGCCACAACATCGTTGTCGGGGTTTTATAGAGAGAACGAAGTGTGGTACGTAGATATGTAATGAGACAGGATAACATTGATTTAACGAATAAACAGAGAAAAGTGATGTTGTTGCTGCTTTCGGTGTTGCGATGCGATAAAACGGATAACACCAAAATTAATCAGAGTAATCCGTCGCTGCTTTTGGCGCCTCGAAAATCAGTGTTGCGAATGAAAATCAGTGTCGTGTCGTCAAATCAATGCAGGTGCTGCCGGGCACATGGTGGTGTCGTCGTAAGCAAGGGCGTCAGGACGCCAGCACATGGTGTCGCCCTTCACAGTGCTTTCGGCGCATCAAAAATCAGTGTTGCGAATGAAAATCAGTGACGCGTCGTCAAATCAATGTAGGCTGTTGGGGCCACCGTAGGCAGAGGCGTCAGGACGCCAACACAAGGTGTCGCGCTTCACGGTGGCAGCAGGTGCCACCTCACTGGTGCCGTTGTAGGTTGTGGCGCACGGGTTCATCGTTCTCGTTTTCCGTTCCTCCCGCAGCGTGTCGCACCTGGCAACGACGGCACCTCACACCTGTCGTCTGGCGACCGTGTCGCCAGGGTATTTTTAACAATATTTTTTGAAATTGATCCTTTTTAACATTGAATTCACTAGGATGGTCTCCTCTGACATTGGTGCTTCTTACCACATCTTTGTCGTCTTCCATACGTGCATATGACACGTAAATATGATTGAAGTAACAACATGAATGTTACTGCTACCGTACCAGCTAAATCTATGAAATTCATGGCGAATTCCAACTTCATATTCCAAGGATATATAAAATGAAAAAAAGCACCAACGAACACTTTTGTTGTCCTCGTCCCGCAGAGGGCACACTGGATCTAGAATAAATAAAAGGTCAAATGATTCCACCAAACAGTACATTTGTTTTACCACTATAGTTTTTAAAATCAAAAGGTGTTTATTTGCACATGATTGATGCTCCCCGCCTTTCTTTTGTTCAGTACGTTGCTCAAGAGAGACGTTAGGGGAAGATTTATATTAGAATAAAACACATACTTCCTCCCATCCATACTAGCTTAATACAAAATGAGCGACACTTATCATGGATCGGAGGGAGTACTAAAATATAGGAGTACTTTTTACATGTGTGGCCATGATGCATGTCCTGCAGCTGCAGAGATGGTACGTACTCACCCCAGTCCACGCCCATCCTAAAAAGGGATTTTATATAAGATTATTACTGAGGGAGGGAGGAGACAGTGATTTGGTATTTGCAGGTGTAGTAGGTGCCAACGTCTTTATTCCCCTGCCACTCCACCATGAATCCACCATTCCATACGCACTGCACACCATCATGGAGATTTCCTCCCGTACGTCCAAGCCCCATATAAACTACTACTACTACTCCGATAACAACACAAAACTAGGATTAGTATATGTGGTTAAGTGTGTGTGTGGGTGATGTGTCGGTCGTGTGATGATTCTTTGCGGCGAAAGTGCATCCATCCTGGAGACTGGAGAGATGCAGCTCAGCTGATTGAATGAATAAAGGGAAGAGAGAAAAGAAGAGGGGAGGGAGGTTCCCTAGATCCTTTGCTTGGAGCGTGCGTGCAGGTACCCTTTCTTTGTGGTTAAGTTAATCAAAGCTTGCCCATGTGGGGGAGGAAAGGGGAGGGGATCATTTCGATGGGAGGGGTCCAACCAAGTTCGCCGTGTGGGTCCCCCGCTGACTCATCGTCGTACTCCATAATCAACCGTCCTCGCTTTACCCCCCAAAACTAACCTATATCTTTTTGTTCGTTACTCTTTATAGGTTAGTCCCTACCCTGCTATCATCATCGCAGCAGGATCACTCACTTTAGCAATTCGACAGAGGTTTACAAGGGCATATAAGATTTGACATGGTCGGTTAATGAAATGCAGTCCCTCCGTTTCTTTTTACTCCGCATATAAAATTTGATCAAAGTCAAATTTAATAAAGTTTAACCAAATTTAAATTAAAAAGTATCAATATCTACAACATCAAAGTTATATTATATGAAAATTAGTATCATGATGCTTCTAATGATATTGGTTCCATATTTTAGATTTTGATAAATTTTTCTATAAAATTGATCAAACTTTGGCAAGTTTGACTTTGACCAAATCTTATATGCAAAGTAAAAAGAATTGGAGGAGTAGTTTACTACGGCTCCTTGCCCTTGAGCAGTCGGTCTAGCTTTGCGTAGTGAGCAGCAACAACAGAGGGCTTTTTTTCCCTCGGATAGTATGATTGCGTTTGAAAAAGAGCGAGACCGCCGCGCCGTCCGCAACAGAACCACCGCCGACCCATGCACAAAAGGACACGGGATGGTTTCACAAACATGGGAGGGAACGTGGACCAATCAATCCATTCCAATGGGCCCCAGCGTGCCGGAACGTGCTGCGTGTACGTACACACACCGTGCCCGAACTTGCAAGCAATTTAATTCCACGCCGGTTTTACATACTCAGGAGATAGATAGATAGATAGATAGATAGATAGATAGATATATACAGTAGAAAGCAGAGCAGGGTGGAGGACGTGTCCCGTCAAAACGGCAGAGTGAAAAGGCTACGTAGTACGTATACGGACACGCGATCATGTGTGCAACATGGGCGGGCGGGAAAAGGCCCGTCGACGGACGCGGAATGATTCGTGCGTGCGCCCCATTATTATCAGTCCGATCCATCCTCGTCGGGTGAACGACCGCGCGCAGTGAATGTTATTGTTATAGTAGTACTACGTGCTGGTTCACCAACCGGCAGCTCTCTGCGCGCGTAGGGGCCGGCCGGCGAAGTAAAGGCGGCGGCGACAGTGTGTGACTCGACGACCTGCAGAGCCGTCGTCGCCGCCGCGTCGGTGACTGACTCCGGACCGTGTCCATGCCTCCGTGCATGTGCGAGACACAGAGACGAAAAGATGCCTTTCTCTTTTCCCTTTCACCGCCGACGTGTGCATGCGGCGCTGTCGTCGAGTCGGCGCGGAGTCACCGGAACTTTGGCTTTGCCAATGCGGTACTCTACTAGTGCGAGCGAGGGTGGCACGGGGGTTCAGCGTGACGAGATTTCCACACGAAACGGTTAGGCCAGCTCTAACCGTCCGCAAATATTTAAGATAACTCTCGTACTGCATCTATAATACTATAATAGATCATCTTTATTATCTTATCTATTTTAATATTTTTTTAAGAATACGATACAACTCTAACGCTCACATATACGAGTATACAATCACTCATATGACGCACACACGCACACCCTACCCCTATGAGAATTTTCGCAACACTGAGCCGGTACATTATCTTGAGATTAACGAAGCCTCCACCTCGTCTTCGACGGAAACGTCTCCTCCCACTGAAAGCGCATCACCGGAAGCCCTGAAATAAATCCAGGAAAATGCGAGCACCATTGTCAAATTTATGATTTGAACTCTGGTGGGCTGGGGATACAACCATCCACCTAACCAACTCAACCACAGGTTGATTCGCTTATCTATCTCAATATGCAAGCATGCCACATCATCACATAATTATGATTGGGATAAGGTACACCTCAACATGCAACCATGCATGAGACAAGACCCACCACCACATACAACCATGCATGCATGAAAAAATAATTTGTATTCCCTTACTATACTTATATTCAAAAAATAATTTATAAATATACACAATCAAATATAGTAAGTTGTATGTGTTTTAAATTTTTGGTTCATTTGTTATTAATCTAAATATTTAAAATTCACGTAATTAAATTTTGTTGAAATATAAGACGACCAATTCCCGTGATCCCCACTAACTTATTTATCTCAACATACAAGCATGTCACATCACCACATAATTATGGATGGGATAAGGACCACCTCAACATACGACCATGCATGGAAAAATATTTTTCATTATCTTCTTATACTTATATTAAAAAAAAATCAATAACTAAACATAATCAAATATAATAAATTGTATGCATTTTTAATTTTTGATTTGTTTGTTATTAATCTGAATATTTAAAAACTATACAATTAAATTTTGTTGAAATATAGAGCGACCATTTCCCGCAGCAAGGCGCGGGGTATCATCTAGTTTTGTTAATCTGTCGCGTCCGTTTTAGTGTTCCTTTGGATCCATTTTTTAACCTAAATTTACATCAAGTTTCCATCTTTTTCTGGCCTGCTAGGCAGTGGTACACGTTTTCATTCTCACCCTTCATTTCTATCTCCTATAACCATAGTCGATGGCCAACCTCCGCCACCGCCACTGTTTCCATCGCCATGATCCTCATCGCAGACGCTCGCATCATGGTCGGGAAAAGGCCGAGGAGGAAGTACACCTCCGAGGAGCGCACGGTCCAATCGTTTAAAGGGGCTGATCGAAGAAGAGGGAGAAAGCGATAGCCGCCAAGACATCGTCGACGTGCATGTTGTCGCCGACACGCAAAAAAAGCCTCCGAGATGATCGACCAAAATGACAAAAGGTCAAGAAAAAATAACAACTCCAAGATAAAAAGCAAAGTGTAATGCTTCGATATATGCTTTGCAACAAACATTGAAGCAGGGCCGTCTCCAGGAATTTGAGGCCCCGGTACAAAAAACAAAATGGGCCCCTAACATTTGAAAAAAAAACATATAATATAACTCAAATGTACGTAATCATTTCATACAACATTTGGAAAATTCTCAAAACTAACGCAAAAGTCTAAAAGCAATAAACTGGCCTCATGCTTTATTGAATAGTGTCATCCGTCTTGTGTTTCTTGAAATAAAATCTTCAATTAAATCTTGATAATTAATCTTCTGCAAGACATCATTTTCAAGTGCTATCGTCGCCAAACCATTGAGTCTTTCTTGTGTCATAGTAGTACGCAAGTAGGATTTAAATAACTTGAGTTTAGAAAAGCTCCTTTCCGCAAATGCAACAGTCACGGGAATGGTTAACAAAATCCTATATGCAATAATAGTATTTGGATAAAAGGGGCGCTTCATCAAAAACTCAAGAATTTCAACAGGGCCCATAGATTTCTTAAGTAAATCCTGGATGAAAATTAACTCATAAAACAATTCTGCTGCATCAATGTCTTTATGCTCTCCACTTTTAAGTGCATTCTCAAGATTAACACAAGCATCCATCAAACTGTTATCATCCAAAGATCGCAACCTATCTGAAGTAAATAAGAAACCAAAAGTTTATTCATACCCTTGATATTGCTCAAATCTCCCGTTAAGTGAACATATAGCTTGATCAACAACATTCAGAAAATAGTCAACCCTAAACGACTCCTCTGCAGATCGTGAAACAATAGATGCATCATCAGCTCCCTCATCGAATTGCCTTTTCCTTTTGATTTTACGCTTGGTGCGAAACTCTGGATGAATATCCATCTCGAGTGCAATTTCTTTTCCAACTTCCAATGCTTTTGAAAAGCCACTTTCTCTGTACTTACTAAAAAATGAAAGCAAACCCTGTATAGACTCAATTGCAATATCAATAAGCATGTCCTTTGATTGTAGTTGCTTGCTGATCAAATTAACAACCGATAATATATCATGCCAGATAATTATTGACACTAAAAATTCAAAACCACCAAGTTCATTTTCCGCCAATGATTTAGCTTCACTACTTGTCAACGGATCATTATCAGTTTCAGCCACTTGTAATAAAGCCTCCCTTATTTCTGGCATTTGAATCCTTATAGCCTTAACACTGTCAACATGACTCTCCCAACGAGAAGAAGACAATGAATTGACAGTCAACTTTGTTAAGTTATCTTTGAGGATATGCCACCGTTTGGTAGAATTAGCAAATATTGTATAGATGCGTTGTATAACTCCAAAAAATTCTGTTGCTTTACGACAAGACTTCGCCATATCACATAGGGCCAAATTTAGACTATGACAACCACAAGCTGAATAAAATGCCCTTGGATTTTTTTTCCAAAAATTTCTTTTGTACCCCCTTATTGTTTCCTTTCATATTTGACCCATTATCATATCCCTGTCCTCTAACATTGACCAGATCAAGCCCAAGATTATTCAACTCCTCTTCTAAAACATTAAACAATCCTTGCCCAGTGGTATCGTTCACCTCCAAAAATCCTAAGAAAGATTCTTCAATGCAAATAGAAGTAGATGATGTATCAACATACCTAATTAACAAAGACATCTGTTCTTGGTGGCTTGCATCGGGAGTACAATCAAGAATAACTGAGAAATATTTTGCTTCCTTTACCTTTTCAATGATTCTAGACCTGATGGTAGTATCAAGCATATTTATTAACTCATTCTGGATAGTAGGGCCAAGGTAGTGATCATGAATTTTATCATTGGTGATACGATCGACATGCTCTTTGATAACTGGGTCAAATTCAGCCAACATTTCAACCAGCCCTAGGAAATTCCCATTGCTCTCTTGATACAACTTGCTATTGCTACCACGGAATGCTATATTATGTTCTACAAGAAATTTTACAATCAAGAAAATTCTAAGCAAAACTTTTCTCCAATGCTCCTTTTCCTTTTCAAGCTCTCGTTGATCAACTTTATCAATTGTTTGATTCTTCTCTAGCCTGAGTCGAAACTCATACCATGCAGTCATATTTGTGATATGCTCTCTACTTGATTCATGCTCTTTAAGTCTAGCCCCAAGATGAATCCAATCACTTAAACCCTCATTCACCAGCTGACCTCTTACAAGCCCCTTTTTTAATAATTTGCAACAGAAACAAAATGTTTTATTAAGATCGCTGATGTATATAAGCCAATCTCTGTCAACCTTTTCTCCATTTGAGAAAACTTTAGTAAATGATAATGCAGAAAACCTTCTAGACAACTTGTCATAACGATCGTGCTTAATAGATTCTCTTCTAGGACCCTTTTGCAGCAGAATATCAACCATTTTAGGATCAAGTCCATCCCAATTTCTAGGATCAAATATATCAGGCTGACCAGAATTATTCATGTCATCAGAAATATTAGGATCGTGGTCATCATCAACAATATTGCCATCATTACCTTCATTAATTTCTGTAGATGGAGCCTCAACCTCTTCTACATTATCACCATGACCATTATCACCTGGATGAATTTCCGCAGTGGCAAACTCAACCTCCACTGCATCAATATTAGTATCTGGAGTTTGATTTTCATAATTAGGTGGTTGTCCTTTCACAACATACTTATCAATAGCACCCTTTTGAGATTGACCATCTTCTTCTAATTTTTGTTTCTTCTTACGCTTTGAGGCTCCTGAATCATACTTTCTAATTCTCGAACTAGAATGCATGGTTGCTTCTGTTTATAAATAATTGGACAAAACAAAAATTAATCAATATCACAATATGCAGTTGAACTGATGAATTGCATGAATTATAAATTTGCATGAATTCATGAAATCACCGTTGCAGGTTCAGGCCTTCAGGGAATCACTTCCTCACACTTTTACGGACAGCCGGACAGGCCTGCTTAGAGATCACTGGATCAGGGATTCGGGGTTCAAGGCAACAACTGGCTTCAGTCACGAGGCACTCTTAATCTGAATTCATAATTTTTCAATACCTGATACTGAACAACGACGTCGGTACTGAACAACAACAACTCGTCTTCAGCCTGCAGAGTTCAGAACTTCAGATTAGGCTGCAGAATCCCCTGCCGATGAGCCGGCGCTTCGCGTGTGGGTCGTCCGCCGGTACGGCGGCGTTAGCCGGTGCCCGACGCTTGCAGTTCTGTTCGTGGATAGATCGATTCTGATCTGCCGTAGGGAGCCAGGGAGTTAGGGTCTCAGGGACGAACAAATCACGTACGCGTACAGATGGAATCATGAAAACGCAAGTGCGTGCAGCCGTTGGCTGCTATGGCTTTAGCGGCCCAGAAAAAACAGACCAAAACTGAGTTTTTTTATTAATACATATACGTATGTGAACCAAAATTGGGGGCCCTTAAATTTTGGGGGCCCTGTACGAGCGCACAGCTCGCACAGGCCCATCAACGGCCCTGCATTGAAGGATTTCATAACCTAAAAGAAGGCATCAAATGAAAAGAAGGAAGGAAGGAAAAAAGAAGATGCGCTAAGAAAAAGAGAAGACCACAAAGAGCTTCTTCGACTTGCTAGGTGACACCTACCTGAGTTCTCGTGGACCATCGTTGGGTTGTGCCCTCAATTGATCCAAGACCATCGTTTAGTCGAACACCCGTCATCGTTGTCGGTTCAACACCCAACTACACCAAATGGGGTCGGCGAAGTCCGAGCACGCTGTCCTCCCACCAAGTCGGCATGCCGTTGACGAAATGCGGCACAAGGCAGCGAAGGCGTCTAAACCGTTGAATCGGGACATGGATGTCGTTATGGTGGCGGGCCTTCCACCACAGGTGTGGCAACATATTGGGTGATGGCATGATCGATGAAAGCGAACAAGGACGGAGATGCCGATGGCTTCGAAAGTTTTAGTTTAGTTTAAATTCAAGTTGAACTTGTTAAATATTCGGTCCGTTTAAGCCTAAAACTCTATCCATATTTTTGTTTGTTTGAGTTGGATTCAATTTGAAATGGACCACACATTTGATGAGGTCGCAATGAATTCCACGTTCCGGACCGAGTGGGTAAATTTCCCATTCCGATCTCTGCACATGCCACCGGTACCACCATACCATCTACTACTACCAGTAGTAGAAAAAAGATTTGGTTTTTAAAAAAGAGGTCTGCGCCGTGGACTGGGGCTGGGGCTGGGTGGTCGACCGTTGTTGTTTCGCGTGCGTGCAGCCTGCAGCCTGCAGCAGCGCGTGCGCCTCCTCCACTCCACTCCACTCCACTACGGCCGGCCAGCCGATCTCCGATCTCCCCCTCTCCTCTCGCCGTCTACTACAAATCATCGCCACTCCCCCCCATCTCGAGAGCACCACTCCCTTTCGCCTCACCTGGGTCGAGTCGTCGCTTTCCACTCCACTTCGCTTGGGCTGCACACCTGCCCTGCCTCCCCAAGTCCCGAGGAAGGAGGCGACCCACACCCACCCACGCCCACGCACGAACCGTGGACTGGGACTGACTGACACCGAGGAGCGGAGCGGAGCGGAGTGTGCCTTGCCGGTGCCGCAGCGATGGCCGCGCCGCCGCCCAAGCAGGAGGAGCTGCACCCGCACGCCGTCAAGGACCAGCTGCCCAACGTCTCCTACTGCCTCACCAGCCCTCCCCCATGGCGTGAGTTCCAGTTTATTTTACCCCCGCTTTCCGCCCGTTGCTTCCTTTGATTCGAAATTTACTCGCTCGCTCCCCCCGGATCTCCCGCAACCAACTGAAAATGCTGGCTCCAATGGTGCAGCGGAGGCCATCCTGCTCGGCTTCCAGCACTACCTCGTCATGCTCGGCACCACCGTCATCATCCCCACCGCCCTCGTCCCCCAGATGGGCGGCGGCAACGTAATCTCCCCCCTTCTCCCCCTCTCTCCCTCCTCTCCGTCTCCTCTGCTATCCAACCTCATTCCTCACCGAATCTGATTGATGCAATAGGAGGAGAAGGCGCGGGTGGTGCAGACGCTGCTCTTCGTCGCCGGCATCAACACGCTGCTGCAGAGCTTCCTCGGCACGCGCCTCCCCGCCGTCATCGGGGGATCCTACACCTTCGTCGCCCCCACCATCTCCATCGTCCTCGCCGCCAGGTACAGCGGCATCGCCGACCCGCACGAGAAGTTCCTCCGCACCATGCGGGGCACCCAGGGCGCTCTCATCGTCGCATCCACGCTCCAGATCATCATGGGATTCAGCGGCCTCTGGCGCATCGTCGTCAGGCTGCTCAGCCCGCTCTCCGCGGCGCCCCTCGTCGCGCTCGTCGGATTCGGCCTCTACGAGCTTGGATTCCCAAGCGTAAGACTTTCTGCTTGCCTTGCGCTTGCGCGCACACAAATCTCTGCACTTCTGAATTCTGTCTGGCTGTACTAGTGTAGTTCACAGCAGTGGGGGTAACATAACAGTATGAAATTGCTATGTAGGTTGCCAAATGCATCGAGATCGGCCTTCCGGAGATCATACTGCTGGTGGCTCTGTCCCAGGTACACGCATCGCATCATCAGGAAGCCCATGCTAACAATGTCTGAATCTTTATGTGACGGTTACGCAATTTTGTCTGCAGTACATACCTCATCTGGTGCCTTTGCTGGGGACAGCCTTCGAGCGGTTCGCCGTCATAATGTCGGTCGCCGTCGTGTGGCTTTACGCCTTCTTCCTGACCGTCGGTGGGGCGTACAAGAACGCTGCTCCCAAAACACAGTTCCACTGCCGCACCGATCGATCTGGCCTTGTTGGGGGTGCTCCCTGGTAAAATTTTAAGACTGTTACAGGATAACTGTATTCATATTATGAATGGTTTCTGCAGTTTGCACTGAAATTGAGCTGACCATTGCTTTACAATTTGCAGGATAAGTGTGCCATACCCATTCCAATGGGGGGCGCCAACTTTTGATGCTGGCGAATGCTTTGCCATGATGGCAGCTGCTTTCGTTGCTCTTGTGGAGGTACTGTAAATAACTGATGATGCTTAGATAGATACGCAGCATTCCCATATCGAAAGGCATCGAGTATTGACTGAATAACACTCCCTGTTCTGTAATGCAGTCTACTGGCGCTTTCATCGCGGTTTCACGGTATGCCAGTGCAACACCGTGCCCTCCTTCTATTATGAGTCGTGGCATTGGTTGGCAGGTAACATCTCAACTCCTCCATTGCTCTGCAGTTAGTCTATCTGAATACTTGAAGGGCATGTAAGCATCTTCTCACCTTCGTTTTGTTTGTTTGCTTACGGTAGGGAGTTGGTATTTTGCTGGCTGGCTTATTTGGAACAGGGAATGGATGCTCTGTATCTGTGTAAGTAGATTACAGATGATGATTGGTTCTGGCAGTGTTCATATAGTACTTTATTTACAGTGTGACTTGAATACTGAAGATGATTTTTACACTTTGCTGGAACAGGGAAAATGCTGGGTTGCTAGGTTTGACACGTGTTGGTAGCCGGCGTGTAGTGCAGATTTCCGCTGGGTTTATGCTATTCTTCTCTATCCTTGGTAAGTCTCGTGCTTTGATGCAATTCATACATTCGTGTTCAACATACTCTTGTGTTAACTTTATCGATGAAGTTTCGAAGGTCTATGGTCTGAGGCTCTCAGCAAGTATTATCTGTATTCTTCCAGGAAAGTTATCCCTTGTTGCAATATTGCATAAGCAATGCAAGAGAAATACATTAATAGATAAAGCAGTCCATCTTATAAATGAGCAGTAGGTCCAGTACATGAGCAGTTAAGCCAAAAGCCTTGAAATAAGGTTATATAATGACAAACAAAAATGACTGAAAGAAAAACTAGGCCCTTGTATCCTGTAACAAAACTAGGTCCTGGTATCCTGTATAAATATATTGCTAGGAAAGTGTTCTCTCATTATTCCATTTTTTCTTTTGCACTAGTTTAAGCTTGTGGACCTCACACAATAATCATGAAGTGTTATCTGATGGCACGGCTTTTGTGATGCATTTGCAGGGAAATTTGGAGCTGTCTTTGCATCAATTCCAGGCCCAATAATCGCAGCTATATACTGTCTTCTCTTTGCATATGTTGGTATGTATTTTGAAGCTACTTGAAAGTAATAGATCTTGCTTTGTTCATGACGGTTGAGTCATAATAATTTCGACATCTGGTTTCTGTGAAAAACAGGTATGGCAGGGATTGGGTTCCTTCAGTTTTGCAACCTCAACAGCTTCCGAACAAAATTCATCCTGGGATTCTCCTTGTTCATGGGCATATCAGTTCCACAGTATTTCAATGAGTACACCTCTGTCGCAGGCTTTGGCCCGGTACACACGCACGCAAGATGGGTAAGCTTTAGCACAAATCAAGTGTCAATATCTATTATAATGGCTGCTACTTGACATGCTTTGATGCTTGTGTCAAATAACATTCGACATAGTAGTTTGCTCAGTGAAAAGCGATATTCAGAACAACAATAGTACATAAATATCTACCCTGGTAATCAGGTGCTACCATAGAAGTGGCTCAATTAATAACTACGTACTTCGTAATACTTGCGGAGATGATAATTTGACTGATATTCCAAACATCCTTTTATGTTCCATGCCTTGATCTTGGTGGTGAGGCTGTAGTATCTATTGTTTTTGTTTTGTTTAACTAAAATCTTCCTGAATATATCCCCCTTCTGCATGCTGAAGAACTACCAACTGACACCTGATGCCTCTCATTTTGCTCACGTCCAGTTCAACGACATGATCAACGTGGTGTTCTCATCGAAGGCGTTTGTCGGAGGTGCGGTCGCACTTCTCCTGGACAGTACCTTGCACAGGCACGACAGCACCGCCAGGAAGGACCGAGGCCACCATTTCTGGGACAGGTTCAGGTCCTTCAAGACGGACCCGCGAAGTGAGGAGTTCTACTCCCTGCCATTCAACCTCAACAAGTTCTTCCCGTCATTCTGATCGACTCTTGTAACGGAGAATGGAAACAACACACGTTATTAGTCCTCGGCCGTAGGGAAGTAGCTTCTTGCAATGTGAATGCTGTGGTTTCGCCTGCTGATTTTTGTGCCACCTCTGAGTTCTGAATCCTGCAGATCTCGGTGTAAAACTGTTGTGAGGAAATAGAGACATTTCTTGATAGTTTTTGGAATGTATATTGGGTCATTAATAAAGTGAAAGATTTGTAGTATGTTGTTAAACCGCTGGTGCTATCTGGAGTATCTATTTAAAACTGAACATTTAAACCCGTCGCAACATTGTAAGCTGGTGTCTTGGATGCAAGACATGGATACTTGAAAGGATAGTATGACCTTGTCAGTTGTCACCGGCGTGAAAATTTGCTGCAGAGTTTCTCTGCATTTTCTGAACTTGCTAATCCTGGGTGCAAAGGCTGTGACTGACACAGTGGCGATGTTGCCCAAAGGAGCCTATTTCACAGTTACACTGAAATGACACTCAAGACTGCAAAGCGTAGGGGATCATGCTAGTTGAAACATGGGCAACCAAATGGTCAGCGTTTGCTATGAGCCAGCTTCTCTCCACGACATAACATTTATAAGCTGAAAAATGAGTAGCTCCTTCCCGATCAAACTTTCAGTTGTGTGATCCGCTGAGCTGTGCAATGTGCTTCACAGAGATGCTTAAAAGGATGTTTATCTAGCCATATGTTATTAAGAAACCATGTAAGAGTGATGCAAACACTCCACCACATGTGCTTCTATTGTTGTATTCTCCATGAACTGCAATTAAGTTACCGCTTCACGCAGTGGCGGCGGCAGGAAATTGCTCCTGTGTATTCATTGCAAATAAAAAATATGCAACGAGCTTTTTTTTAAGAAAGAGAACACAGTACAACGCAGACGCTTACATACACAAGTATACACTCAATCCTATTAATGCACATAGGCACACCCTACCTCTATGAGCTCAACCCTATGAACACGCACATACACACACCCTATCTCTATGAGCATTTTTACAATATTGAGCCGGCACATCATCTTAAAATTAACGAAGTCATCATCTCGTTTTCGACGCGAACGTCTCCTCTCACCGAAAGCTCATTGCCGAAAGACCTAAAATAAATTCAGAAAAAATACGACAACAATGTCAAATCTAGGATTTAAACTGTAGTGAACTGAGAATACCATTGTGTCTCTAACCAACTTAATCACAAGTTGATTCGCAATATGCAGCGAGCTAGCAAGAACAATCAATACGGATCGTATATCAGTACTGCTGCCAAATGTATAAATTCTACTACAGCCAGATAAATGCTACTCCGCTCCTTGTTGCACGCCTGCACCTGCTCGGGTGCATCACGATGGTCTACTCCTAGCGGCAGCTAGCCAGGAGTGCTACCAATCAGAAAAAAGTGTACTAAGTAATACTTTCCTAATTCACGCACCTCCCTCCTGCCATTCCTATTTCAATTCTCCACCGTAGTGTGCACTGGAGGCGCAGAGAGGCAAGGTACAGGAATCTTGCAGTGGACACTAAATGAGACATGTAGTACTAATTAATTTAGGCCAAATCTTGGGTATTCCCAGGAATACACCTGCATACCCCTGGCGCGGCCACTGGCTTCACGTGTCTCGAACAGGATTCATAACATAAATTGCATGTGAAATGTAAAAAAAGTGTGCACATACACCTAAAAAGTGGCTGCAAGACTAAGATATATATATATATATATATATATATATATATATATATATATATATATATATACATATACACGAGTACTTAAGATTCTAGCACTGCATACATGGAAACAGCAAGTTCAGGTATCAGCCGAAAACCTCCAAATCACAAGTAGTAGTAGTAGTAGTAGTAGGCTAGTAGTACACGAATAATAAGATGCATACTCTCAGATAACTTCCTTCCCAGTCCCAGCCAGTGGCGCCTCCCCGTTCGTCTCCTGGCGAGCATCCTTCATGGTCTCTTTCTCCAAGTAATTCTCGACGCGCTGCTCCGTATAGGTCATGGTGGTCGCCAGGGCTTCTTTGACGCTCGCCTCCAGATCATCTGGGTGACACCCATCATGAACATCGATGCAACCGTTAAAAACGACTCGGAATCGGGCATGGATCCCCAGGAATGTGCCGATCGCCACACAGTCAGCCACCCGTGCTTCCGTCACCTCCTCCGCTAGCTGCTCGCACCTGTCGCGCAGCGTGTTCAGCTCAACCACCACCGACATCCGCTCGCCGTCGGTGGCATCCCGCTCGCCGTGAACCTCCGAAACTTTCGCCAGCAGGAAGATGGTCTTCTTTGCAAGAGTGTCGATGAGCTCGGTGAAACTCTGGGTAGCAGCAGGAGTGTCCTGGTCCGGCTGCTTGGGTTTTTCCAACAGATACTTTGCCGACTCCTCCAGCAGGAACTCGGTCTTTCGCACGGAGAGCTTGAGGGCCTCATCGGAGCTCGCATCCAGGGAGCCGGGGAAGACACGGAGCCCTTTGTCGTCCTTGCGGCCGCCGAGACAGAAGGAGATCAGGATGTCGGCGCGGCCGTGGAGCCCCAGCAGCGTGATGGATGCCTCGTGGTCCGAGGTTTTCCCTGCCGCGAGCTCGGACATCAGACCCTCGCACCCGGCCCGTAGCTCTTTCCGCTCCAGTGCGACCGACCACATCGCTGGGTCGATGAGGCAACCGTTGGGCTGTACAACCTCGTCCAGCAACAGGAGTGTCTTTTTTGCTGCACTCTCCAGTTGCTGTTAAACACGAAGCGACATCACATATCATGTTTAATGTTTTTGATGTACTCCGTATATAATACTCCTTCCATTAGTATACTTCAACTACCTATATTTCCGAACGAAGGAAGTACCATCGAAACAAGAAACCGAAGTTCAAGTAATTGCATGGCCAAGATTTAACTTTTTTGTAGCACCAAAGGCAAGAACCTATTCTCATGCGTACGATACTTTCTGGTACATCTAAATCCATAAGTCATGAAAAAGATTCCGGAGAAAATATGTAATATAGATACAACATTAATGATATTTTATTTGGTATTACAGATATTATATTTGTATTTATAAATTTGTCCATAGTAAGAGAAATTTGACTTTTCTTAATTTAAAAAAATACAGCTTATATGTTAGAACAGAGAGAGTGAAATTTTGTGATATAGTTCATACATGCAATGTTTGCGTTGTGGATTTATTTGACAGTTTTTCGCACCTTGATGCATTTGGAGTACACCTACACACACCTGGTACATATATAGGCTGATGGGGTTTGATTTGCCACATGAGCCAGATGTGTTCCATAGGAAGTTGCATGTTTTGGAGATCTTCTCAATCAAACCTATGGTCAATTAAGGGCCTTTTGTCATAGAAAAGATATTTGAAAACTCAAAGTCTCACTAAAGAGTGAAACATAGTATCGATGTTGAAGTTTGGTTTCACAAAAGACAATCTGGAAACAGTTCAACACTTGTTCATATCCTGTACATTTTTGCTACTTCCTCCATCCGAGTTTAGAAAGTCCTCACAATATTTTGTGTCAAATTTTGAATGTAAATTTGGCTAGTAAAATAAGATTTATATTCCTAAAAATTGCATCATTAAAACATATTTTAATACATGTCTATTATTATTATTAATTATTGCATATAACTTAAATTTACAAGTTAAATTCATAATAAATGTTTGACCCAAAATATGAGGGGCCTTTTAAATCCATACGAAAATATGAGTAGTACTATGATGTGGCGAACTATTTATGTTGGATTTAATTTTTCTTCACCCATGAGCATCGACGGTATGCATGTATGTTGGGGAAATGGTTTCCCAGGTTGACCCATAGGCTCCAGACTGAAATCCATGTCAGGGGTATGCGTTTTATGTTGGCAATCTCAAATTGCTATAATGACTTTGTTTTTAATAGTATTATAACTTCTAATCTTCTGCATAGCCCACCTATTTGATCCGTACTCCATATATCCACGAATAAGGGCATCTCTACTTTTTATCCTAAGTCAAAGTTTAATTTTGTTAACCAACTTTATAAAAAAGTAACAGATATAACATCAAATTGGTATATAATGAAAGTATATTTTAAAACGGATCTAATGATACTAATTTAGTTTCATAAATATTATTGATATTTTCCTTATTATAATTGGTTAAATTTTTACAAGTTTGACTTGGGACAAAAGCTATAAGTACATTTATTTGCAAACGGAGGGAGTAAGTTGGTGCTCACATAAGCGTGTGGAGCCCGAGCGAACCAACCTATGGTTAGATGGTTAGGAGGATAGTGGTATCCTCAGTCCACGAGAGTTCAAGTCCTAGATATGACACTGGTGCTCGTATTTTTTTGAATTTATTTCAGGATTTCCAATGATGTGCATCCATTGAGAGGAGATGTTCTCGTCGACTACGAAAACGTCTGTGATGACTTCGTCAATCTTAAAATGATGTATCGACTAAATCTATCGATGATGCTTATAAAAATAGGGTGTGCATTTGTATGTTCATAGGAGTGAATATATCGTGTATGAGGGTAGCGTATGTATGACCGTGTGGGTCTATACAATGCGAAACAAAAGCGTGTGGAACCAGGGTATGATCTAACCAATGGGTGCATCCACTTGATGGTAGCATGCATGGGCTTTATGAATGGTAGTTTGGCAAGTGCAACATAATTACTGGGGCATGAGGGCGTAATCTTTATTTTTGTGTGCTTCTTAATTATAGGCTTGTTTTGTTATTTTCGCATGCGTTATTAGACTTGAAAGTTGAAACCATACAATAAATAAGCTGCGACGTGCATGAATGGTGTGCGGAGGCCTGGAGGCGTACCATAGGATCCAGCGGGGAGTCACCCCCGTGGACGCCTGCTGCTTCGCAAGCCACGGTGACACGGCCACCCTGAGCGGCTCCGTCGCCAAACAACACGAGGCCGGCGCCGGTCAGCAGGGCCTCACCGTACGACCCACGGCCTCCATCGCCTGCAACAGCCTTGCAGGTCAACCCGATGCTGCGGCGGCGCCGGGCAGCTTCGACGCCCAGGAGGGCGATGATGATTCCGCTGCCGGACGGGAGCACCGCACGGCGGAAGGGCGGCCCGCAAGAGCCAGCACCTGCCAGACCCAGAGACACAACGGTCAACGCCATGAGAAGTTTGCGAGCTGGGAGCGGTGCTTCTGGTTTGAGAAATGTGCTTCTGGGAAGAGTGGGTGTTGCTTGAGGACGAAGCATATCGATACTTATATCTATATACTTCTTATAAAACAAAACCTCACTATTGATCATTTGAATTGTTCATCTCAACATGTAAACTATCCATATTATCTATTTTCTTAGCCAATTAATTATCCATTTCATCCACTTAAGTCATTTAAATTGTCTTTTTTCACATGCATGCTATTCACACCATCCATTTCTTAACCAATCAATTTTCTATCTCATATTAACTAATATATTTATTAATCTTTATACGCAATCTCCATATGAACCATATTTTAATCATTTTATTGTTCATCCTAATAACTTTTAATGCACACATGTTCTTGTTGCGCCTTTACTTAGACAACTTAATGTATCATATTTTTATATTTTTTATTTATGCATATAGTTTTCATAGCAATTCCCGCAGCGCGAGGTATACTTCTAGTTTATATAGAAGGGGAGGGTTAGGGTTTTGCATTGCACTTCTGTGCTCATGTACAATAATAATTCACAGTGTGGTGTGGACACTCATCTCTTATAATAAGGCCTGGACTATTTCTCCGTTGCATTGCCCCCTGCAATATATAGAACGATATATGTCCGGTCAAATACTCATGCATCTCAAGTCCTTTTCCGTGTGATCGAGTTCTACTTCTTTCGCGAGTCTGACCGTCGTCCCGCCGCGGCTGGTTGATTTTTTTTTCCCATCCAAAAGGTAAGACCTCGACGATGCATGGTCGTCTGAGCACACTTGGAAGGAGAACAGTAGGTGTAGGTGTAGTGGCAAAACGCGTGGCTCGTCGTATGTATGTCTGGTAGTATCACTTATATGATCAGTCATGATGTTTAATTTCACTAAATTATCTTAAAATTACTAATTATTACAACATAAAATACATACAATTACAATTTGCTTTTCTGGATCCCATGAAAGAGAGGGTGTTTGTGAAACCATCATTCAAATAACTTAGGTTAACAGACAATTAAATATGCTCATCTCGTGGTTTTCTTTTCACACAAACTGTGTCTGGAGTAGATATAGCATGTGTGTGTCACTTGCAAAAATCTAAATCATGTACCGGTATTGTGAAAGTATGTACGTGCGATGGGCCCCTTGTAGGCTCCCATTTTGTTTAGAGTTATGCTATGCGTAGGTTCATTTTTGTCCGGGCAGACAGATCAGCAAGGTGCTGGTCATCGTTGATGGTTATGGAGATGTCGAAGTTGTGTCACTTAATTAGAAGTCCATTGAGATCATCTTTATTTTTTGAGGCAGTAACTGTTGAACAATTGTTTTACGGTAATTTTTGGGAGTTTTTACGGTGCATCATACTACCGTATATAATGAGTAGTATTTAGTTCATCCAATGGTCAATATGGATCGGTACATTTTTTTACTCTCACTACGGGAGAGGAGGCTGACGCCTACGACCGAAACCTACGCCGACGGCCAAATGTCGGGGCCGTCGGCGTAGACGGTCCGGCTCGTCAGCCCTGGTGGTGGGCCGTCGGCGTCCCAAAGCCGTCGGAGTAGCCGTACCTAGGCCGAGGGCCGCCGTCGGCGTAGAAAGGCCGTCGGCGTATGCCCAATTGAGGCCGACGGCCGCCGTCGGCGTTTAACGGGCCGTCGGCGTAGTACTGCCAGGTGGGCCCCGGTGACGGCCGGACGTTACGGCGTCAGCCCAGCAGGGGCTACGCCGACGGCCCTGACCTTTGGCCGTCGGCGTAGACCCCGGGTTGTTTTTGTTTTTCCATTTTATTTTCTTTTGTTTAACTATTTAATCTTATATTACTAATACTAATACATCAAATAATATTGGAAATGAAATTATAGTATATATCATCTCATTTCAACACTCGATATACGTATGACTCTTTATTCTTTTAATGTCTACTAATTAATACATAAAATAATATAATAACAAATTATAATACTAAATTAAAATATATTATGCTACTATTAATATATTAATAAGTATGCTCCACAGTTGTACCTCGTGCGGAGAAAGCTATAAGAGTACACCGCCGCCCCCCTCCCGGCCGGCCCCGGCCTCGCGCCCGGACTAAGCCGGGTTTCGGTGAAGAAAGACCGCCGTAGTACCGCAATAACTTGCATGTGATTAGTTGTAGGGTATGTGTCCAAGTGTGGTGTAAGATCAATGCATAAATGCAATGTCTAGCTCCTTGGTGTGACCATTTTCACATTCATGTGATAGCACTATTCAAAGTCATGGACATGTAGGTGGAAATACACCCGTTTGCGGATATTTCGGGGGCTACGAAAGGTTACAAGGTCCCAACCTTGTTTTCCATGTAGTTTTGTCCTAAACAAATCTTAACAAACCAAAAAGTACATTGTTGAAACATCATGCGGAGAAAGCTATAAGGGTAGACCGCCAGGCCCCCCCCTCCGAAGCAGGATGTCGCAGGTGAATAACCGCCAGAGCGTCGAAATCCCACAACAATTTGCATGTGGACCTAGTTTATGTGTTCAAGTGTGGTGGAAAGCCCATAGATGCAAAACATAGATCCCGGGTATGACCTTCTTCATACATGAATGCGATAACACTTAGAAAAAGATTCGTGCACATGTGTAGACGTGTACTCCCGGAGGTGAATGATCTTGTGGTGAAATATGTCCAACCTTGCTTCTCCATGTACATATATATGTGCTAAACAAGCACAGATGGAGACAAGAAATCCCGGTACGAACATGGGCTAACACTTAGTAAAATCGTCGATCCGTATGTGGAAACTCCCGGTACGGGTCTACCGGTGTGAATAATGTGGTGAAATGTGTTCAAACTTGGTTTTCCATGTACATATGTGCTAACCAAACATATATAGATAAAAAAGTCCATTGGTCCATCCTCGTACGGAGAAAGCTATAAGGGTAGATCTGCGGGCCCCCCCGATCTAGGGTTTCGGAGGTGAATGACCGTCGGAGGGCCGGAATCATTGGAAAACCTGCATGTGGAGCTAGGTTATGTTTATAAGTGTGATTTAATGTTTGTAGATGGCATATGTAGGTCATGTGTCTGACGTTGTTCACGGACATGGGCTAACACTTAGTAAAATCGTCGATCCGTATGTGGAAACTCCCGGTACGGGTCTACCGGTGTGAATAATGTGGTGAAATGTGTTCAAACTTGGTTTTCCATGTACATATGTGCTAACCAAACATAGATAGATAAAAAAGTCCATTGGTCCATCCTCGTACGGAGAAAGCTATAAGGGTAGATCTGCGGGCCCCCCCGATCTAGGGTTTCGGAGGTGAATGACCGTCGGAGGGCCGGAATCATTGGAAAACCTGCATGTGGAGCTAGGTTATGTTTATAAGTGTGATTTAATGTTTGTAGATGGCATATGTAGGTCATGTGTCTGACGTTGTTCACGGACATGGGCTAACACTTAGTAAAATCGTCGATCCGTATGTGGAAACTCTCGGTACGGGTCTACCGGTGTGAATAATGTGGTGAAATGTGTTCAAACTTGGTTTTCCATGTACATATGTTCTAACCAAACATAGATAGATAAAAAAATCCATTGGTCCATCCTCGTACGGAGAAAGCTATAAGGGTAGATCTGCGGGCCCCCCCGATCTAGGGTTTCGGAGGTGAATGACCGTCGGAGGGCCGGAATCATTGGAAAACCTGCATGTGGAGCTAGGTTATGTTTATAAGTGTGATTTAATGTTTGTAGATGGCATATGTAGGTCATGTGTCTGACGTTGTTCACGGACATGGGCTAACACTTAGTAAAATCGTCGATCCGTATGTGGAAACTCTCGGTACGGGTCTACCGGTGTGAATAATGTGGTGAAATGTGTTCAAACTTGGTTTTCCATGTACATATGTGCTAACCAAACATAGATAGATAAAAAAGTCCATTGGTCCATCCTCGTACGGAGAAAGCTATAAGGGTAGATCTGCGGGCCCCCCCCCCGATCTAGGGTTGGAAAAGCAAAAAAAATTATATGCTTGAAAACATAAAAGGATACATAAATAAATAAATAAATAATGAAAATGGACCCCCTGCCTTCCCATTTTTTAAAACATAAAAGGATACACGAAAGTTTGCCTTCCCATTTTTTAAAACTAAAAAGAATAATTTGAAAAGTTGGCGAATGGTGTAAAAAGAATTTCTATGCCTGAAAAACTATTACAATGGTGTAAAAAATATTACATGCTTGAAAACATAAAATAATAAAGAAAAAAAATAAAAAATGAAAAGGTACCTAAGCCGACGGCCAGGCCGTCGGCGTAGCTCGGACTAAATAAATAAATAAACCTACGCCGACGGCCTGTCCGTCGGCGTAGGTTCGTGCCCCCAATTTCGGACACATGACCCCCTGCAGGTCAACTGTTGTCTCCCCCCGTCCTCTTCCAAATCGGAATCGTGCCCGAGCCCGGCCTCCCGCCCGAGCCCAACCGCCCACCCGCCGCCGGCCGCCCACCCGCCGCCGGCCGCCCGTCCCGCTCACCCGCCGTCGGCCGCCCTCCCTACCGCCACCGCCGCCCTCCCGACCCCCACCCGCCCGAGCCCCGTCCCGCCGCCGCACGCCGCCCTACCCATCCGCCACCGCTCGCCGCCCTCCCAACCCGCTACCGCCGCCGCCCTCCTCGACCTGCCACCGCCGCGCCCCCGAGCCACCATGGCTGCCCCAAGGAGGAGCTAGGTAACACCCCTCCCCCTCCCGTTTTTTTTTCCTTTTTTCCTTTTTTTCCTATTTCTTGTAGTAGATTTTAGGTTTTGTGCAATATGCCGGCTCGAAAAGTAGTATGAAAAAATTGCTAAAAAGATCCCACCTTCATGTAGAAAACAAGATTTTTGGTTTTTATTGTAGTAACTATTGGGTGAGGCATGTATGAAATTACAAATAATTTATTTTTCTAGGGGCTTCATTAGCAAAGAAATGAAATTATGAGGAAATAATGAAATTATGAATGAGAAGAGATGTGTTGTAAAAATACTATTGGAAATAACAATATACTATTGGAAAGATCGCTATCATTTTTATAGACTTGTAAGAAATGTTGAGGGTCGTTGATTTTGATGGATAGCTATCATTGTGTATTCAGGGCCGTTGAGGGACGCCGAGGACCATCGAGGTCTGTTGAGGGCCACTGGTTGGAGGCACTGCCGTCTCGGACCCACGCCTTCATCATCCTCTGCCACCACCGCCGCCTCGGAGCCCCACCGTCCGACTACTTCCTCTACGCGCCGAGGGTGAGCTAGCACTCCGTCTCCCCCTTGCATTTTTTCACTAGGTTCCATTTTGCACGTCAAGTCGCGTAACCTAGGTGTCACTTCCCGTCCGCGAGCGTTACGCAGATAAATATGCATTAGTGGTCAGCATATTATGAAGCGTAACACTTGCGGCATTTACGGGACAGTCGCCGGATCCGTAGATTGGGTACGTTTTCCATGTTCTGCTCCGTTCCGAGTCAGGATTTCGTCAACGCCTCCCCGTTGTTCTCCGGATGCACATCCTCTCGGCTTTTTGCCGAGACGTGTATCAGGAGAGCAGCGGGGAGGTGCTGCCGAAATTCTGTCTCGGACCGGGGTGGAGCATGGAGAACGTACTCAATCTACGGATCCGGCGGCTGCTAGGACCCTCTATACCTATTAGAGATGTAGGTTGGTGCATGCGTTTTGCCCGGTAGAAAAATTAAAATATGATGCATCTAGTTTTATGATATTATCTGATATGAAATGTTATGTTTGTCCTTTGGCTCTCAATAAAACAGAAGAGGATGACTGATAATGGGTGGATGTATAGTGGACGTACTAGTGCTGTTGACAGAACAGATGAGTGGGCATGGAAGACCGCTATGGTAGTGCAGGAGATAGCCCGTGGTCCAAAGACACTTGATCCCCGTTGCCCTTGCGTCCGTTGCAGAAACCGTCATCACGCTACAAAGGAGGTTATGAAACAACACCTTTGGGCTTATGGGTATACGCCGGGCTTCGTCACGACGGTCGACTTTACTCAGAATGAACGTGATAGAGTTGACGTGATGCGGCAGCGGATCGATTGCATAGAGTACGATGGCATGCGAAACTTGCTGGAGGATTTCCGTGATGCCATGCCGGAGTCTACACCTTGTGCTGAACCAGAGGGACCGTCGGAACCAGAGCAACCTCCTGAACCACAGGATCCCGAGCCATCCGCTAAGGCCTTCTATGATATGATGGAATCGGCTAAGAGGCCTTTGTACCCGGGTGCAAATGTTTCTCAGCTCGATACCATCTCGCAGTTACTAGGCACAAAGCTCCAGTTCAACACGACCCGTTCATGCTTCGAAGTCGGTCTGGTAAAACATGGTAACACGTTGCCCGAAGGTCATTGCTTGCCTAAAACCTTGCACGAATGCAAGAAAATCACGCGAGCGCTTAGCATGGACTACATAAAGATAGATTGTTGTCCAAAAGGTTGCCTTCTGTTTTGGAAACAGTTTGTGGATGACAAGTACTGTAGCTTGTGTGGGGCCTCTAGGTATCTTGAGTCCAAGGGAGCCGATGGTGAGGCCAAGGTGCAGACAAAGGTCCCCGCTTCGATTCTTCGTTATCTCCCATTCATAAAAAGAATCCAGCGGCTTTACATGACCTTGGAGTCTGCGAAACAGATGACGTGGCACAAGGACGGGAAGAGATACCCTGACGAGCACGGGCGGGAAACAATGGGACATCCATCTGATGGCAGGGCATGGAAGAAGTTCGATGCAGACCACCCCGAGGAGGCGGCAGAGGCCCGACACTGCAGAGTTGCCGTATCTCTGGATGGATTCAATCCATATGGCATGTCGAGTTCCTCGTACAGCTGTTGGCCGGTGTTTGTTATTGCGCTCAATCTCCCTCCCCCAGCCTTAATGCAAAGGAATACCATATTCTTGACGCTGATCATTCCAGGGCCTGACTCATGACTCTCACATTTTTTTGTGTGATACCCAGGACACAAGTTTTGGGTAAGGCAAACTCATGACTCTCACATTTTTTTGTTCATAGTTCATGACCCCGACATGCTAACTCATGAATCTCAAACTTTTTTGATGCATGATTGTAGAGATTCTATAGGGTGATTCTGGAGGAGCAGGAGGCGGCGAACAAGACTTTGCGGAATCATTGCAAGAGGATATGCAATCAGCAGTTCTATAACCAGGGTAATACTGCCAGGAGTCAATACAACACGGCGGTATCGGGCAAGCCGTTGCCGAAGCATGAGATAGTCAAGTCACGAACGACGATGACCGCGGAACAGTACGACGAGGTATGTAAATTGTCGATGATATTCTATGTTGATGCTAAGTTGCAATTGCAGTCATTTGTTCTTCACATGGCTATTGGTTTTTCAGGTTAGGCCCGATTGGGCGTTTGGCAAGGAGGATGCATGGAGGGCGTTGACTGCGAGGTGGCGCGGGGAAGACGAGGAGTGGAACGCCTTGAGCCAGCGGAACAAGGCGAACCGCGGCAGCGGGGGGACACACCGGGCGGGAAACCTCGGCAGCCAGCGCTACAAGGCCAAGCTGGTATGCACACACATTTATTTTCCCTCACGCCTATTCCTACTTGGTACTCATAACATATCTTTGGCGATGCAGGAGGAGAAACTAGGGAGGCCCGTCGCCTCATATGAGTCGTGGGATTCGATGAGGATGAAGAATCCCGATCTGTCCCAGCCTCAGCCCCAGCTTCCCGAGTACTTCGGCACTGCCAAAGAGGACGGTGCTAAGTACCTCGAGGCGATGATCGCTTTTAACCCGGAGCTGGAAGACCCTAGAACCGCGGAGCCCGACGAGAGAGCGGTGGTTGTGTCGGGGGGAGGCCTTCAGCACGGCCGTCTGAAGGTTATGGACAAGATGATCCCGCGCACTCCCACTTTGAGCCTCACGCGGATCAAGGCTACCCTCGGCGCCGACGACCCCGCACCGCCTCCTCGACGACGGCCTTCCCAGCCTGGCTACGATGTAAGTTTCTCTCATTTCCATCCCTTCTCTGACAATACTACTTCCTCAGTGGCTTAGTTGATGAGATGGTCCAATTTATGTAATTGTAGGCTGCTTTAGAGGCGGCCTACAAGGCCCACAACGACAACTATTTGCTGGAGCTTGCGCAGTGGAGGCAGAGAGCAGAAATCCACGAGGCGTGGAAAGAGGAAAAAGAAGAGGTAAGTTCCAACCAATCTTTTTGCAAAAGATGACAAGTCTCACTTTTCATACTTTTGTGCAATGCCTGACATGTTAACTATCTTGCAGGCTATAGTCAGGGCTCTTCGTGCGGGAGTGCAGCCCGATATACCGGACCGACCTCCTCGACCCGGGCTTAGGCCAGAGTATTTCTCGAAGGATGAGTCGCCAACAACATCTACTACGCCGGCTATACCCCGGTAATTTATTTGCCCAATCAACTTTTACCGCTTTCATGTGCCTTGGCGGTTGCTAACTATTGCTCAAACGTGTAGGGAACGCAAGCCTCCGGGACTGGACCCTTTGGTCGTGCTGGTGCCTCGCCGTCGTCGTCCCGCGCGGTCACACCGGTGCACCCTGGTCCCGGTGGTGGTGATGCCTCGCGCGAGAGCACTCCGGTTCATGGTGGCGCGGGATCATCTGCTTCCGGTGCTGATTCGACGGCGCCTCCGCGTCGTCAGTCGCCTATGCTCACGCGCGGAGACCTCGGTCTCTCCGGCTCGACTCCCTCTCCGGACGCGACGAGCTGAGGATGATGCTACGGCGGCCGGGTAGATGTCTCTTTGTAGATATGTTTCTTATATTCGGATGTTGTTATACTGCGTATGCTATACTATGTAGCTTGTGCATGTTTGGACTTGTTATGTACCCATACTATGTATCTTAGCTTGGATGTTTGATTGTTGTTATGCTATCTATGGATACGATGTTTCGGTAAATGCTCGGGTCGATGTGAATGTGTTTATATCAGTGCCTGTAAAGCTCTATAATAATCTAGAATATATTATGTATTTGTTGGAATTTCTATACGCAGGGAAATTTTAAAAACAAAAAAAACAGGAAATATGGCAGGACCTACGCCGACGGCCAGGCCGTGGGGGTAGGCCTTATCCTGTGTCAAATGGCACAGCCTACGCCGACGGCCAGGCCGTCGGCGTAGGGCCTCTACCCAGATCACACGAGGGGGCGACGCGTGGCCTGCCTGGGAGGGGACCTACCCCGACGGCCAGGCCGTCGGCGTAGACCCCAGGCCCGCCCACCCCACAGCTTGCCACGTGGCTATCTAAGCCGTCGGCCCGACCGTCGGCGTAGAGGGCGACCAGGCCTAACGGCCGTTAAGCCCAGTGTGGGGCCCACTGGCTCTACGCCGACGGCCACAAAAGGCCCGTCGGCGGCTCGTATACGCCGACGGCCTTTAGGGCAACCCCGAGGGAACCCTGGCCCGACGGCTATACGCCGACGGCGGCCGTCGGCGTAGGCCTACGCCGACGGCTTTAGGGCCTACGCCGACGGCTTTAGGGCCTACGCCGACGGCAGCCGGCCGTCGGCGTACTGCCTACGTCCCGTAGTGTCTAGGACATGTTGGTAATTTTCTATTACCGATAAATTTTTTCTTATTAGTTTTAATCATAAAAAGGTACTACATATTATATTTAATTCAATTAATCACAAATCACATCCCAGTCGGCAGGCCGCCGCCCCATGACCAGCGTCACCCCGAAGCGCATGTCGTGCCCAATTCCATGGACGTTGACATCGTCCCCTAGCCGGAGAAACTGGTCACCCATCAGCCTGCTGTTCACACGACATATGCTCACGGCCATGGCAAGGCTACCGCATACATGCAACACAAGAGGCGGTCAAGTAGACGGACGATGAGCACATCTGCAAGGACCAGGAGAAGTAGCACCATGCCAGCTAGGACATCAAGCACGAAGAAAAGGAGAACTATTGGGCTATTTTGCCATGTCAAAAAAATTGATTTTTTTATATGTGTTCATTGTCATACCCAAATGACACATGCAAAATTTCAGATGAAAAGCTTTAGTATTTTGGCCTGTGAAAAAAAGACAAATCAAACGCTAAATGATGCCTTCAAATATAGCAAAACATCATACATACTTTTGTTTTTTTCACCGAGGAAAAACCATTGCACCATATGACATCAAAATTGACAAGCACACATTTCACATTAATATAAACATCCACAAAAAAATTCAATTTTTTTTGAATTTTTTAATTATTTGTTTTGATTTTATTATTCATTAGAGAGTGCGTGGACCCTAAAACCAAATAGCCGCGTCCAGAAGAATTGCCCTCGAAAGTTGGTGACGGCAGGAGCCAAGGAGGGCAAGGAAATTCAGAACGGCCACCGGCTCAATGACGAAGACTTTCACCAGAGGCCGAACGGCTATTCAAGCAGATGATGATGAGGGGGCTGATCAACATAAACGTGCACGTGATCTGATCAACAACTCACTGGTGCTGCAGAGTTCTGCAGCGGCAGCGGCCCCGGTCTGCACCTCAAACTCTTTTCGCCAAGTCAACAATCAAGGGCAAGCACCGCTCCCCGGCCATTCGTTTTTAGAAGAAAGCTGGGGATTGATAAATACTCCAGTGAAGTAGTACCAAAAATAGCCCTGATTACCGAATATACTACCCAAAAATTGATGTAGTATTGCCTATCTGAACCATCTAACCATAAAAATAAACGGCTCAATTTAACTTGATGTACTGTAAAAGGTCTCTAATTTTTTATTTTCTTTTATCAAAAGTAAGGTACAATGGTATATTACAATGGTGAAATTAAAAGAGAGAGAGAGAGAGGGGGGGGGGGGGGGGGAGGGGGAGGAAATCTCTAAACTTAGGCTTTATTTTGTGTTGAAGAAGGTTTAGATATGCCAGTATTCAAGGATGATGATTTCAAGTCCAAACTCTTTTAGAACTTGATTGAAGGCCAGCCATGTGTCTTCATAAATCGAAGTTCCTCTATGCTTGAAGGGGATCGTTTTTGGGGGGGAGTAAGTAAGAAATGACAAAGTTGTAAGCCATCATCGAGTTATGCACATGAGTTCTTGTAAGGCGCATGCAAGAGCCTGTGTGTTTGAGTTTATGCGGCAGTTGGGACAATGCTTGCTACTCTCTCCGATCCATAATAATAAATGTCGCATAATTTTTATTAAGCTAGTACAAACTTTGTACTACATGAACGACGTTTATTATGGATCGGAGGAAGTATAAGATCAAAATCATGAGTGAGACCAAGTGGAAAAAGGAAACTGAGTCTCCCCATTTCCATACATGATCAAGGAGTTACGACGAGTTCATATACAGCGGAGCACATATATAACAAGTTGCGTTCGTTGCACTCAGTAAGCTATGTCACAAACGGCAAAGAAAAGATGTGAAGACGTGACCGGTGATGACATGTGTATCTTGTGTACAAGCAATGGGTGAGAAGAGAGAGAGAGGGAGAAAAAAATACATGTATTTGGTATGCATGCATCATATCATATGAAAACATGGTAGGTAGTGATACGTTGAGTCATGTCTAGAAGTTCACACAGAAAAAAGTGGCAACGATGAAATTGAGATCGTCCTTGTGAGAAAAGCAAAAGTTATGGGTTCACTAAGCCACGTCAAATGGTAGCGACCGGCGTGACAAGACTAGGAAGATATTGTAAGGAATATCTATCCGTGAGATATGCTTATTATTTTCACGTATCTCTACTCCTAAAGGGGAGTTGGTACGTTGTTCCTTGAACGCTCCAACTCCCCCGATCGATCGAAAGTCTTCTCTCCCCTCGTTTTCCCACCCCTCACCGGTTTTTCTGTCCAAACCGATCTCCCAACCCCGCCCCCGCAGAAAACCGGTGGGAAAAATCCGCCGTGTGTCTTCCCTCTTCTACAAACCCTAGCCGCAACACGTCTCCCCTTTCTTTTCATCCGATCTGGATGGAGCACGCCGTCCAAAGACATGTCCGCCGCCGCCCTCCTGCACTTCAACGTCGGCCTCACCACATGGCTACAGCCGACCTTCGTCCACTCCATGTCGCAATGAACCCTCGCTTTGTATGTCATGCGCATGAGACTAGGGAGTGGGCAGAGGAGGATGCACCCCGCCTCCAGACGTGTCCCCCTCTACTCTGTGTTGTGATGAGTTGTGGACGTCGCCGTCTTCTAGCTACCTATGGTGCCAAGAGGGTCGTTAAAACAATGTTCTTGCAGTGCTAGGACAAGTACCTGGAGGAGGACTTTGATCAGAGCGGTGGCGACGGATGTCGGGCATCCGGAGTACGAGCTTTCTGACGACGCCCGGGAATACAACGACTCGTCGGACGACACACGGTTCTTCACAACGGACTGCGCCGGCGCGACCTACCTCACCGAGAAGGGGAGGTTCTTCGTCTGTTGGTACTCCAGCAAGCTCATCGAGCACGGTGACAGGATACTCCACGAAGCCAACCGGGTCTTCCTCGGCTGCACCGTCAAGCTCGCCGCAAAGGTACGTGCCACGGTCACACTGACCGCTGCGAGGGAGAAAATGTTCATCTCATAATCGATTTTGCAGGTGTTGGGATACACTGGTGGTACACTGGTACAGGCACCCAAGCCACGCGGCGGAGCTCACCGCCGGGTACTACAACCTTGCTGGGCGGGACGGGTACCGGCTGATCGCGCAGATGCTGGCGCGACAAGACGGCGCAGTATTGAACTGCCACGACACCACGAATCCATGATGAAGGCGTGAACAAGTTGGTCTGCATATATGGTTCTCTGGTGGGTGCTGCAGTACTGCAGGTAGGCTTCCAAGCAAATCGATACAATAAATCTTCAGTATCTTTCCATTTTCGTTTGTGCAGACGCCAAGATATAAACTGGCCATTGTTTTGAGTGCATTGTTTGTTTGGTTTCTAGCAAGCACGTCTTACATGAATTTGATTTGCCGGGCTTCGTGCTTAGCTGCTTCATTTCTACATGATTGATTTGGTGCAGTTTTGCTAAACCGAATGGCCTTGCCATGTTGGACGAGGCCACCACCTAACATTCCTTTAATGGTAGCTTTGCAAAGTAGTTTTCTGGTCCTTAGTTAGTTCTTGTTCTATTATATGCATTGCCACTATGGATTTTTTTTATCGTAGTAATAATATTTAACAATAAACAGTAAGGTGGTTGTCTTATGAAGAATAGTTTTGCTAATTACTTCATGAAATGAATTGAATCTAAAGCCCTCGATGCCAACCTGATCCATGCCGGTAACAGAAGATACAAATCGTGTAAGCACTAAGCACAGTTCTGTATTTCCTATTTGCAAGATTGTGAAATTTGTGGTCGCTGCCTTGCAGGCGTGGCCCTCGCATTTGCAAGAAGGGGACTACCCACAAGTGCAGACTCAGGCACCAGTGTCGCACCCACATGAAAGTTGAAGAGTTTATCGATATCTTTCCAAGGACACTAAGTTTTTGCATTTCGGAATAATGATTGTTATGATATCGCCAAAACACAGTTATGTTGTTCCAAGATTTTCATTACTAGAAGATCTTTTGTTTTGCAAGAATTAGTCTACTTACAGGAAGAACCAGTTTTTTTGCCACCACATGAAACTTGTAGATAATATCTTACTGGTATTCATACTATTCTCAGTTGCTTGATTTCGTGAAGTGCATTAAGATTTATAGTATAGAGCAGATATGTTTAAAAGGGTTCCAACATTTAAGTGAAAGAGAGAAAGGCATAATTTTGGTATCTTGATGAGGGCTTACATGTTGACGAATAACGTATTTTAGGTTGCTGGGGCATTTCTTTGGTTGGCTTACTTAACTCTGCAGCTGGTTTGTAACTTGTGATCTTCCCTCCTGAACGTATAGGATAGTTTTTGGGCATTGCTGTGCGGTTTTTGCCCCATAGCCAGGGTTCAATCCCAACCTTTAGGTGGTTCGTTTCCAAGTGGTTGCTGACCACATTCCTCCCTTTTCCTTCTCTCTATTTCTTCCTTTTGAAACTCGTTGTATTTCCGTTAACTTTCTTAATGGAAAGGAGCATGTGTTCCGTTCTAAAAAAAACTTGTGATCTTCCCTTCTTTTAGGTTCCTTGGATGAGCGACGGCTACTGGTGCTAGGTTTGAATTTTTTGATGATCAATTCCCGGTGATGGAATTATGTTTTTTTTTCTTACATTTTCCAAAAGAGATGCCTCTTTTCATTTTTGATGGTGAATTTAGGTTAGCAGGAACAATGTCGCTGCCAGACCATCCGACTAATGCTGCATATACTTGATAAAGCTTTTTGCTAATTGCAAAGTATGTGCAAATAAGTAGTGAACAATTTGTATTGATGGTCCAAAATAAATAGTTTAAGCGATATTTCATGTTCGTTCCATGAAGCATTATAAGCACACAATATACTCATGATTTCATTTTACCTTCATATCTGCTTGATTTTCTTACCAAACATAATTTCTGCAACTTTATTATTCGAGATTTGCATTTCCTAGGCAAGTACTGTGAAAATCATACATTGATCATGGTTCTTAATGTTGTCTATATTTTTTGAATCCTTAGAAGAATGTTACCCCGAGGGTGCCATAAAATAATGTCCCTTTATAAAATATAGGAATTCTAAATACATGGGACAAATTTTAGGGAAGAAACTTTACGTCTTCCACCCCCACAACCGTATCCATGCAACACACTTGGCATACATGTCCGTCCCCTCTCACGGCTACAAGAAGCGAGAGGTAGGGAGGATGGGAGAGAGGGATATATAAAGAGAAAGGGAAGGTTTGCAAGAATGGAGTGTGATTGATCTCCTATTTTTGTGTTCGGTACTAATACATATATTGTTTTTCAGCACTTGTTCTTTTGGCAGCACATACCATGTTGTGCAGAACATGTATACACTGTTTTCCGGGCAACAAATATCACAATATATTGTTGCATTTTTTATATTGACGTGTGAGCTAGCTGGTTAAGGGTGTGGATCCTTTGTTGTAATTGTGTAGCAGTTGTAGTCGCTGCCTGTGATCCAGGCCCCAAGTGTCGTTCAACGTACTGCACGTATAGAAGATCTCAACCTACTGGTTATACGTGTCATCTCTACTGTTAAAGGGGAGTATTTTTTTTTGACAAACTATTATTAAAGGAGAATGTGTAGGTCCTTTCGTTTACTTCCCTCTCCGATCGAAGGAAGGACCCTTCCCCACCAATGTTTTAATTAACGAGTGAACCTCTCCTCCCTCTCTCTCTCTCTCTCTAGCTGCTCCTCTCCCCGATACCATTGCACGTGTTAGGGTTCCTTGCCCTGCCGCCACATGGAAACTCGTCGCGTAGCTCAGCCACCAGATGCTCCGAAATTTACTTCCCTAATCACACTCTCCTCCACGGACAATGGCTATTACCGTCATGGCTTTTAGGATCTACCTTAGGCAAAACTCTAACACTGCCACATCGATCACACCTCCTTTGCTCATGCCCCAATCATCTTGAGGGGAATCTTTTTACTCTTCAATAATGAATGCATAAATTTGTACCACGAATCAGGCATGTGCGCGTGAGGGAGTGTTGATGAGAGAAACATTGGCATTTTTTATGCTTTGGATGAACACTTCTATTCATAGCTTTTTTATGGCAACACATGAGTGTGGTACCGTCATGGTAGAGCTTGTGATGAAGGATGGGCCCAGTATAGAACTAGGAGGTACTAGCACTAATATAGGAAGGAGGTTGCCATCCTTGTCCCTTGTTGCTAGCCTGCCATGGTGGCGTCGATCAGTGGCCCACTTAGAGTACGATTTAATCGTTTTTTTGATAAGAACGGCGGTTTAGAGTGAGCGAGATGTGGGTTGGCGTTTGTATGTTTAGTTACGGTTGTCTCGGTAGAATAATTTTCGTACTTCAAAGTTGGCTTTGCAGCAAATTGTATGAGCGACCAGTTCATTTTTTTCATCAAGTCATATAATTTTTTGATTAGGATAAAGGGCAAATCCATTGGTTGGTTGCTTCAAGAGTTAATAACGGATAGAGTGGCATATCAGATGTATGGCCAACAACGGACATCATATTTTTGGTTTGTGGTAACGCACAACATTCGATTGTATGTTACAATGTGGAAATGGTCCAAGAGAGATCAGATCTTCCTTCTTGGCTCGGAGCGGATGGAGGCGGCATGGATGGTGCATGTCTTGTCCTTGTTGATGGCGCTGGATGGTTGGAATGAACACGAGGGGAGGGGATCAGAGCTAAGAGCGAGACGGTTGGCGGGGGACTCCTTGATGGTCTTTGGAGAAGTACAATGTGAAGGAGATATGACATCATGCAAAGGTGAGGTGGTTGTCATTCCGTTTTGAAGGAGAGAGCTCCAATGATAAATGTCTCGCTACGCGGAAAACTGACAGGGAATGGGAGGGTCCTACACAAGAAGGTAAGGGTGCGTCGTGGGGAGTTTTTTCTGTGTTTGGACTGCGTATTGGACTTAACATATATGGTGGATAATACGGAAAACCACATTACTCCACCACATGTGGACTGGATTTGGGAGAGTCTGTACTGTCCATACTATTTTGGGGAGCACGTTTGATGCCAAAACACGCTCGGACATCAAAGGGAGAAATGATCTTTGACATTGGAGACGATCTTAATCATTTATTTCACTCATTTATATTTATTGTAGCCCGTAGCAACGCACGGGCATTCTACTAGTGATTTATAGAGACTGAGTCACTACCTAATAAGCCCAAGTTGGTTAATTTCATAGTAAGCCCGGCTTGCATGTAATAAGTACACCCTTCGTAAATAAATATAAGCAAGAGTGTTTTGATTTAGAGTCTCTTTACGATGTATCAAGTGAATGTGGACCGTCCGTCGGACCAGATTAGACGGTTCAGATCCGAATATGATACACCGATGTCACCTGTATCATTAGAAGGCCCGAGGGATATTTTTGGTATAAAAAATATTTTGACATTTATTTAATTGCTATTAAATTAATAAAATTCAATTATTTTTTTTGAACAATATTATCCTGTGAACCAATTTTTTTTCTTTGGACGATCGGTTTTTTTAACCATTATTTCCTTGGGCTTAAGTAAGGCCCATGTAATTTGAACCGTTGGATCATCTAAAATGATGCACCTCCCCTCCTGTATCATGATGCACCGTAAATTCTCTCTAGATTTAAAGTACTTGTTCGAGTTTGGAGAGTGGGAGATGGATCCCAAATTAATATTTGGGATGATCCTTGGATTCTGAGTAGTTGGTCAAGGAAGATCATCACACCAAGGGGACCAACAACACAGACGAAAATCGAGGAGAACAAACCAAACCGACACCTCAAATACTATTCTAGTTTGGAAATCCCTTTGGAAGCTTCCTTTGCCGACCAAGGTCAAGATACACTGCTGGAAGGCGCTGTTGGGAGCCATATATACCATCCCTTGGGGTACTTGCTAATAGGCATATGATCACAAGTAGCCAATGCCCTATGTGCTCCTCGGAATGTGAAAGTATTAACCATGCCTTCTTCGTATGCCCTAGAGCACATGCGATATGGGACCAGCTTGGACTGGGAGAGGCGGTCACTAGGGCCTGCGGACCGGACATCCAAATGGTGTCTATCTTGCTTGAGCTATTCCGAGCTAAACCGACATCGTCTGACTTGAACGCTGAAACAGAACCATTATCCCTCATTGCGGTGGGCTCTTGGTATATCTGGTGGGAGAGGAGGAAAAAGGTCCATGGAGAGGATGTTATGTCACCTGCAAAGTCTGCACAAGGAATCAGAACGATAGCACTAAACTTCACACGGGCTTACTCAAAGAAAAGAACTGTCATTCGGGATGGATGGAAGAAACCAGTGGAGGGATGCCAGAAACTCAACGTTGATGTGGCTTTTAACATCGACTCAGGCTCTAGTGGCACGGGTGCAATCATAAGGGACTCGTACAGTTCCTTTGTTGCAGCAGCTTGCACGGGACTCCCGTTTGCAGAGGATGCATTTACGGCTGAGGCGTCAGGATTGCGGAACGGCTTGCTCCTAGCAGCAGAGATGGGATGCAACAACCTGGAGGTTGAGATGGACTGCCTTGATGTCATCCAAGTTATGCAAGATGGTGGAAATTCGCTCGGGTCTACGGCTGCTATCTTTGAAGAATGCACTTTTCTTAGTCGTAATTTCAATTTTATTAGTTTTTCCTTCTGTCCCCGTTCAGCCAACTCGGTTGCGGATTCTTTGGCTAGTAGAGCTGGGATATCATCCACGTCTGTGTGGAAAGATGATTCCCCGAGGTTCTTACTTAACGCGCTAGCGAATGATGTAACCCTTATATCACATGCAATATAAGCGGCCGAGTTGGCCTTTACCTTAAAAAAAAGTACTTGTTCGAGTTGGTTTGCTTGGCTTTGGTCTGTGCATAGATGTACACAACAGGGCTGCAACCTTATACCGTCAGTTTGCGTGAGATTGAGAGAAATTAAGAGAAGATAATTAGAGGGCACGAGATTTGCCTTAGCTACAGTTTTTATGTTAATTGATGTGATCAATTGGTAGACAAAATTCAACATTAATTTGGATGCCCCGGAATGCTTCGTAGTGCTGCACTTTAGTAGATTAGTAGATCCAGTTGTGCTAGAGATAACTAATTAAGCTCATCACTGCGTGGCAGAAGGTGCCACTTGGGTAGTTGGGTGATCGAGTATTGTTATGCAGTGTTCATAATCGAGAAGAAAAGCCTGCCCAATAATTTGAAATGGTCTTCGATTAGGTACCCCTATATGAAATGGATAAAAAAAGAGGTTAAATGGATTAAAATTGGGGAGAAGAGAAGGTAGATAAACTTCCGCACTATGACTGCTTCGTATCGAAGTCTTCACTATT
This sequence comes from Bromus sterilis, assembly GCA_950022295.1. Lineage (NCBI taxonomy): Eukaryota > Viridiplantae > Streptophyta > Magnoliopsida > Poales > Poaceae > Bromus > Bromus sterilis. The sequence goes on from OX465595.1 coordinate 439,856,225, forward strand.
TTATTAGGTACATACTGTATTTGACTCACCTACTGTACAAAATAATGCACAACACTTACCTAACAAGTTTTGACCGGATCGTTGTAACCTCCCTATGAACATACAAAATGAACAACCGAAAACCTACTTACATGTCGCTATAATGTACTTTCCTTGTAAAGAAATATAATACTCTCTTCGATCCATAAAAAGTGTCGCCCACTTAGTATAAAGTTTGTACTAACTTAGTACAAAATGTGTGACACATTTTATGGATCGGAGGGAGTAGCGTTTAGTGATGATCTAAACACTTTTATGTTTTTTTAAGAAGGGAGTACGTACTCAACTCAATGGTTTATGTCTTTCTCCCGCCTTCGCTGATATGCTTCTGCTTTCTTCAGAACAATAGATGATCCATCATGTTCCCATCGGTTCGTCGCACATTTCACAATCTAACACAATAACTTTCTCCATCCGCTAAGGTACTTTTCACTGCCCAACCGATAGCTATACGTTTGTCACTGGTTAATATTCCTATACTCTGATCTAATGAAGTTTTTATCGGTTGGAACTTCAGGTGCAAAGAAAAGTGAAGACCATCTTGTATTCACAAAATGTACTATTTAGATGTTGAGTATTGATCTTGTGCAGTCTCCCGATAAATCGAGTAGAAAAGCATGCCTTATAACTTTAAATGGTGCTTGACTAGGTATACATCTAGATAAAAGGGTGAATGAATTTAGGAGAAGAAAAATGAGAGGTTCAAATTTTGGACTGAGGAAGCACATGAGACCCGAGGAACCAGATCCACTCAGCATATCCCACTCCGTCTCTCGGCTTTTACACACACACAGTCCACTCGATCTTGGGTCAGAGTATCGCGAGCGCTGCGAGGTGTTCAAAACTCATCTCTCGGCTACCAGTGAAAACTCAACACGTGGCTAACATTCAATTATTCAAAACACGATCAATGAACTGACTTGCTTCGTCACTAAAACTAAATGACTTGTTTCGAAGGAGATTTTAAAGTCTTGACTCAGAAAAAATAGACTGGATTGAGCGCACGCGCACACACACGTAGTTGTTAGAATCGCGATTTTATTGTATGATTCTACGATTTAACGATCCAAACTAGCCCCTTCGATTCTATGATTTTGCTCATAGAATCTAAATTTCTACTATCCTGGTAGCTATAATTCTATGATTCACGACCCTATTAACGAAGCTCTGATCCGATTCAGAATCTCAATTCTGACAACCTTGCGCACACAAAAAAAGACTTCAATCTTAGTTCACTTGGACCTCACTTGCTAGTAGTTTGCTCGATGACTCAATTGAAACTAGAAAATTAATGTCGTCACAACAACTTCATATTCCATGCAGGGGCATTCCGAATAGTCCATTGTTTTCATATATTTTTTCGTGATTATATTCTTTTTGCGGGTAAATTTTGTTTTGCGTGTAATTTTTAGCGGTTATAACTCTATGGTTAAACCAAATCTTTATGAACTTTCAGTTATATATACTTATAAACATCTTAGTCCTTCACTGTTTTGTTATTAATCATCCAAAATTCTACGGAAGCATCAGATGCACTTGTAGATGCCTTAATTATAATCTCGTTTCGAGTTCTTACTCTCAACTGCATCAGTAAAGAAAATGATACATCATGAGAAACTTCATTGCAGCATAAGAAAGATACATGCATACAGGAAACTTGTAAGCGATAGCACAACTTTTCGATCAACTACTAGGTACGCCTACAGAGTGACCTTCTCATCGCCGCCCTGCAGCTTGGCAGCCCCATTAGGCTTGGCGACGAAACGTGCGTACTCCTGCATGCACTCCTCCGCCTCGGACATAGATATCACAAGATCACCTTTGAAACCCATCTTGAGGGTGTTATGCAGGAGAAGTGGACCGTCGACCCTCCCGCTGTAGAAGCACTTCGCGACCGAAGTAAAAATACTGCGGAGGCGGGCGTGGAGCCCGAAAAGAGTGCCCACCACGGCCACATGATCGGGCAAATCTGCGCCCATCTCTTTGTCCAGCATGCGGCAACTAAGCTGTAAATCTTGCAGCTCCCATGATTTTGACATAGTCATAACCTCACCTAAGGTCACAGTCGACGACACACCCTGGGTGCCATGCCTCGGCAGCCGAACGCCGGGCATCTCGTCCACGATGAGGGTCGTCTGCTTGACTAGAACCACCAAGAGCTCTGATAAGGTACTCGCCGCCTCAGCACGTCCATGGACAACCTCGTTGGGCTGGTTCTTCAGGAGGTTGTAGAAGTCATTCTTGGTATGCAACATGGAGATCCGGATGCCTTCCATGGAGAACTGCTCCAGGGTAGCAGGGGCGCCAACCATATACTTGCTCCACTCTGGATCCTGTTCTGCACGGCAGAAGGTGAAGAGGGTGAAGATACGGGCGTGGAGCCCCACCAGCTTGATGGCTGCCGTATGACAGGAGATGTGTCCTTCCGTTAGCTCCTGAACGAGCTTCTCGCACCCGGCCTGTATGTTTCCAAGCTCCCGGAGGGCGAGACCCTCTGGCTTGGGCAAGTTAACTCGCTCCAGCATCATCCCAGTATACTTGGCTTGGAAATCAAGAAGCTCGGGAAGGGATAGCTGCATGAACATGAGATATGTATCAAGTAGCACATCACAGAAACGAGAACAGCAAGCGCTCATAATCTCGCACATAGAATTTACGAAGCAGGAAGGACATACAGTACCTTCTCAGGGTCCAGCGGGGAGTCGCCGCCATGGAGACCCACGGCTCTGCAGGCGAGGACTACCTTGCGGCCGCCAAGGGACGCAGCGTCGCCGGAGAGAATGAGACGGGGTTTCACGGGCGCCTGGCCGGACAGCACGACGCCTCTGCCGCCCGCCTGAGCCTTGTTTGCCACCGGGACGCGGCCACCCCGGGCACCACGGGCCAGCGCTATGCCTGCCAAGGCAAGGTTTCCGCCCCCGGAAGGCAAGCCAACGAACCCGACGCTACCAGCGAGAGAGACGAACGCCATGACGAGGGTTTGGAAGGAGCACACCGCTCTTGTGGTTAGGGAAATGAAATGTGTGTTGTGGCTGTGCAATGTGGGAGAGGGTCTCTTTATAGAAGCGGTAGAATTAGGGTTTGGTATTGATCTCTTGTGCCGGCCAGCTCTTGCGCAATAATGAATTGGTCCATTTCATTCATTCATTCATTTTTAGTTTTTTACACGCCTGATTTCACTTTTCAATTCAGTGAGACCGACCAGCGGGGCAGCTGGACCCAACAGCAACCGCGAGAGAGACGAAAGGTCATCAGGGTTTTGGAGTCAAGAGAAAGTGGTGTGTCGTCACCTAGGGATATTTTTTACTAATATGGAAAGTGTTATTATTAGTTCGAGCTCAAGTGCTCTTTCGGCAAACAGTAAAATCAAAGAAAAAAGCAAAACAAATTCAAATAATTCTAATTTTGTTCATAAACATTGAGAAAAGTTTTACATGTGTGCAAAGTTTCATGATAAAATCACAATTGTGGAGGTTTGAGCAAAAAAAAACATGTTCCAAACTGATTTTAAAAACAGTTATTTTGAGCTTTCATTTTTTTTATTTCCCACACCTCCACAAATGTGATCTCATCATAAAATTTTGCACACATGTAAAACTTTTTCTCAATGTTTATTACTGTTCACCCGAACTCATTTGAGCTCGAGCTCACATACATCGTGTTCACTAAATATGTACTTGTGACCTAGAATACATATTTAATTAGTCAAATGCAAAGAAAGCTTTACCTTAGTGGTTAGGCATGCAGTTGTGCACCCTACTGACCCGATTTCAATTCTTAAAATTGACATGTGATGCACATGGAGTTTTCCCCCATTTAATGAAGAACAAGCATGAGTATGGTGGAACCATTTGTCAAGATAACTAGAAGAATACCCCGCGCGATGCAGCGGAAATTTCTATAAGAACTCTATAATGTAAATTGAAAGGGTATAATATGCATGTAATTGAAGTGGATGACATGGGCAAATGATTGAGTACAATAATGGATGACGTGGATAGCTTGCATGTTGAGATAGATGCCATAAATGTATCTTAGTAGTATTTTGTTAGTAGATGACATTGACAAATAATTGGCTACGTTAGTAGATGATGTGAATAGTTTGCATGTTGAGATAGATACTATCAATGCATTTTAGTGGGGTTTTGCTTTATAATAATATATATCTTAGTATCACCATTGTTACTCATTAAAGAATAGGACAATGCATATCTTGGTACTCATACTAAAAAGATTGTGTGCATCCCTAGTTGGTGCAGAGATCGAAAATGACATTCCCTCCCAAATTTTCAAGGTTCCATGGTAGTATCTCAAATATATTGAAAGCCTAAAGATTCACACTTCTGGGCTGGATTGATGGCTACAAAGAAATATATCTTCTGTTTCACTATTAAGGTGGTTCGGAAATTATATTCTGGGAGGATAAGTGACTAGGTAATACCACACTCATGGAATAATATCCAGATCTATACAATATTATACGCCACAATGGTGATACTATCACCACGGTTATGGAAACATTTCCACCCAATGTGACGTTTAGAAGATATTTAATTGGCCCTAGACAAGAGTCATGGAACACCTTGGTAAAACACATATCCATGATACATTTGTCACAAGGAGCCGATGTATTCGTTGGAACCTACCTAAGAGTGGTAAATTCTTGGTGGATTCTATGTATAGAGCTTTGATCCAACCAGACGTGCTAGTTGATAATAATAAAAATAATTGACGAATGAAGATACTGCTTAAGAATACAATCTTTGTGTGGTTTCCCTTCGAGGAGCGATTCTTAATCAATATAACCTTATTAATGATTCATAGGATAGGATTATCATAGAAATAGGAAACTTGTAGGAAATGAGATGATATGTATCTCAAATCCTATGAGTATAAATAGGAAGATATGTCATTTGGTTCACACCATTGGAATTTTTCCATTTAGTTTAGGATAATGTTTGTTTTCCTTTGAAATATGCAGGATAGTAATCAATCCTATGTAGGAGTAGGAATCCTTTCCTATGAACCAAAGGGCTCTAAAGGTACAATTCCTATAAGAATCATTTCCTATAGAATTCCTATGAAATTCCTCCAAACCAAAGAAGGCCTAAGAGGGATTCTCACGGAAGTGCGCAATGTGTTTACTACCATCATGATGAAATAATAAAGCATTTGTTCTTCCAATGTAAATTAGCTCATTCTATATGATCAGTCATTTAAGTAGCTTCTTGCATGTATCCTTCACGTAGTGTTGCTAACATATTTGGCAACTGGTTACATGGGATTGATCAAATGTTTAGATTTTTTTTCTCAGGATGGGAGCGCTCACCTTTATTTGGTCGATATGGCTATCTAAAATGACAAGGTTTTTAACGATAAGAGAACTTCTCTATTGCAGATAATCTGCATGTGTACCAATATGATCCCTTTACGGTCGTTTCTACAATGTGTGGACAATCGAGACCTGTTTATAGAGGTGTATACATGGTTGGAGAAGATGAAGAGAGATAATTTTCCAACGTGGATGACAACACGATCTTAGATTTGGCCCTCCTCCGGCTTAGGCATTCTACAATCTTTATTAGCACTTATATTTCGCCATTTTCTATCTTTTGTGGTCGAAATTGATTTATCTATGTGCATCTTAGTTATGCATAGATCAGATGTAATGCTTAAGCCTTTTAAATAATAAAGTGTCCTTTATCAGAAAATTAATAATTAGTCAAATCAATTATCTTAAACAACATGCATGCACTGGCGCCTAGATGTAGGCGTCTTGGGTGACGATTATTAGCACATTTTGTTCTACAAGTTAATCCTTCTCTCTAACAATATTTTTTGAAAACGGGAATATACTAATATCACGAAAATACTAATTACATCTAGTTTCTGCAGCTACAAGATATCGCAAAGACATCTAGGATGCACCCAGTTGAAGGAGAAAATAGAAAACAAAGGAGAAAATGAAAAGGTCCCACCACAGTGATCGAGTACTCCGAGCAGCAACACTCAAACTACCACCAAATACAATGTACGAGAAACATAAAAGATCTTCAAAAGTAATTCTTTTAAGAAGGTAACTATGCACAAGTGCCGTCGTTGTCCGATCCAAGATCTTAAGTTTTCACCCTCGAGAAGTCCAAGCTCTCAAAATAATTCCGCCAACAAGGAAATTTCTAGACGCAACCAATGAAGGCGAGATCTTAGATTTTCACCCTGAAAGTCACGACTCAACACCCGAGGAGCACCACCAAAAATGGAACCCTCCAGTGCTGCCACCCCCACTCATCACTTATACTCTTGAGATTTATCAACACTCCTGGATCACTCAATCACCATGACTTTCTCCACAACTATCTACACCAAGAAAATCAAGAAGTCAACATGTCTCGTGGTGTCAACAATCAAAAGAGCTTCGCATCACACCATCATGGAATCTCAGAGGATGATATGGCGCGCACATGATTCTATCCGATCCAGATATCCTAAGCAAGATCTTCGATATCAATTCCGGAATGCGTTGATGACCAGATCGAGGAGGGCCAATTATTCATGACGTTGAATTGAAGCGAGAATAGCACGAGGACCGCCATCTTTATTATCACGAAAGCAGGCCCCCACACCGCCCCGATCCAACCACCAAAGTGTCTATCTGGCGGCGGCGTCACCGACGACTGATCTGGATGAGGGCGCAAACCCACGGTCGCCACCTCCTTCCTCATTAGCCTCCGCGTGTGACGATGAAGTACCACGTCGAATGCCGCATGCGAGGCGATAGCCTGCTGAATTAGGAACAAGAGGCAGGGCATCGAGCCGAGCACCGTCAGCGCTCGCTCAAGATGGAACCATCGAAGGTGACCTGCCCCGTGCCACTTCCCAGAGCTGACGAGACCCCAGGGACCGCCCCCACAACAAGGGAGCAGACCTCAAGGTCCCGGTTCTAGCCCCCCCCCATCCGCCCATCCACGCCCACCACTACCTGTCTTACTCGAGGTCACCAACTGGGGGAGGAACACGCCCCGCCGTGCCGCGCGGTCGATGCGCTCTAGATGAGCCATCGGGCAGAGGACGAATGTCATGCTGCCACCTTCTCTGGGCACGGCCAATCTTCATTAGCGCCCCTCCAGCAGCAGTGATGTGGTGGAGAGGTGGAGAGGGGTTCCCGGTGCCGTCTCTTAGGGTTTCCCCGGGCCACCAGAGATGGCGACGCAAGGGCGAGCGGTGCGCTCGCGAGATCGTATTTTCCTCTCTCTCACAACATATAGTTTCAGTAAAACAATGACTTAAAAAATAACCAGTATGAAATCTTCCGAAGGAATCATTTAACTAATTACTCCCTAGGTATAGCACTGCTCTGATCCGGTTGAATTTTTGTGAAGAGACTACGAAGCCCATCTTGCTCAGTAGCAGGCGTCAGCTAAGGGTGCGTTTGGTTGGCCTGCTATCCCTTAGTTGGCTAGGGATAGCCACTATTTGCCCGGCTGTCGGGTGTTTGGTTTAAAGTTTTAGGTGGCTGGGGATAGTCAGATTCCAAGAATATGCTTCTAAAAATCGGCTAAGCGGATCCGGCAAAAAAGTGGCGGATATGAGCAGCCGGCCTTCGCTCGCGCGCTACCCTCACCTCAATCGTTTTTCCTCCCCGAAACAAATCGCACGAACCCAGCTTTCCCCGAGCGGCGTCCGTAGATCGAGATGTGGCGGCGGCCTGAGGGAGTCGTTCCGCGGTGGCCTGGGTACGACGGGGCGATTCCTCACCTCGCGCTCTCCCTCCCTCACCTCTCGACACTTGCGATGGGATGGTTCCCTCACCTTGCGTTCGTAGATAGAGATGCAGCGGCGGCCGGATGGAGTCAATCCGCGGTGGCCTGGATACGACGGGACGGTGATTGAGCACACGGCGGCAACAGATAGAGTGCGGTGGAAATGAATCGAGGTCAGCATCATCTCTCGCTCTCTCTCCAGATCCCTCTTTACGGCTGGCGTGCGTGCCCCGCGCCGGTGAGGTGTGGCGTGTGTCAGTTTGCCAACCGGTTGTGCTAGTGCTAATCCTCATTTGATTGCAAGGGCATTGTACTAATTCTTCTCACTTGATTTCAGGTGCATGTAAGTGAGGACACAACTAGGAGCTACGCGGTGATGTACTGGAGAAATTCGCTTTTTAATTGAATCTCTCTCTCAATAAAACATTGTGATTAAGCTACTGTCCATGTATAATCTGTCTAATTAAGTCATTTTTGGCACTCAAAGTTATTATTAAGGAACTTCGTATACAGAGGGTGGTAACCTCACCAATTCATAGGATAAAGGTCATCTCAACAATTTATCCATCTTTTATACTTTCAACCAAACACAAAGTTGGCTATTTATAACCACTTTTCATTCTTCCAACCAAACAGAAAACCGAGTATCCCTAGCCAGTGGGATGGGGATACCCATAGCCACCTAAATCTATCCGGCGAACCAAACGCATCCTAAGTGATCGAGAGTATTCTTATGCAGTGTCCCGATCAGCCGAGTAGATAAAGCCTGTCCAATTTGTAGTAGTCATAGGCTCGGTATATTAAATGAAAAAGAGGCAAAAGGATTTTATAAAAGAGAAAAATGGAGACTTGCGAACTCTTCAAAAAAAATATTCGGTCAACTATAACTAGTGGCCCCACAAAAAGTATATAAACAGTGCTCTATCACAATTATGGCATGCATATATATATATACGTATTTTGGGTGTCTACAAAATAATGCACGACGCTTACCTATCAAGTTCTCTTTTCTTTTCTGAGAAGTTACCTAGCAAGTTTTGAGGAGACATTTTAATTAAGTACAACCAATGGGTTAATCAGGGTTGTTGTCCCTATGAACTGTCTCGATCGGTTAAGATACGACACCTACCAGTGATTGTGTATGATATGTGCAGCATGTCACACCAATAATTAACATACATATATTGTACAATCAGAAGTGTTCATGAACACAAATAATGGACAGCATTAAACTCATATTACATGAACATGTAGCTACAATGTACTCTCAATGGTCTATGTCTTTCTCCCACCTTCGTGATATGCTGCTGCTTTCCTGAGAACAACTGATACACACCTGTTTACATTGTTTCATCACATAATTTCATAATCCAGCATAGTTTCCCACTGGTTTAAAAAAAGCTGGATGCACCGTTCCAATTGGTTCATCACCTTACATATACGATAAAATTGAGCTAACATATATGACGAGTTGTGTTGCTGACGAACATGAAGAGTCGATCAGAAACTATGCCACAAAGGATAAAGAGAAGATGTGAAGACATGACAGGCGATGACATTTGACATGTATCTCATGTGTGCATGCAACCGGTAAGAAAGACGAGAACTAGAACGCACCAGTTAAGTTGTGGTTCTGCATCTGATTATGTATTTGGTTTCCAATCAACATGTCATATAAAGATTTGGTTGGTAGTTTCGGGTGATACTTTGAGTCATGTTGACAAGTTGGCACGAGAAAGAAGGGGTAACGATAAAGTTAGTCGTTATTGCGAGAAAAGCAAAGTTATAGTCCGGTAAGTCACGTCAATGGTAGAGACTGAGCATAACAAGATGGTATGGCGACGTTTGTGTGTCACGTCGATTAAAGATAATAGCACAAGTTAATGAGAGGTTGTACAAAAAATATTGACTTGAGATTACACAAACACTCATATACACGACATTTGAGAGGTTGAGCCGACATACCTTGAAAAGTATGAAGTCGTCATGGACACCGAGCAGTTCACAGACATGCCATACCACTGAAAGAATTCACCAGAGTATGAAATAAATTCAGAAAAATACGAGCACTCGTGCTAAGTATATGATTTAATATCGGGCTCCAACACAAAGAATCTAACTAGCTGAGCTAGTTTGTTACATGAGTCACTACGAAGTAGGTTATCCTACATAACTAAGTAGTTGATCTCCACTAACATATCTTTATGAAATTTGATACGTTCTCCTCACCTCCTCCCCGTCCTCCTTAGGTTGTTGCTTTCCACGCATCCCCCTCTTCTCCCCGGATTGGGCTATTCTAAACCAAATTGGTAATTTCCTTTCCTTGTCGTACTTGTATTAACTTAATCGATCTTATCGAAATTATATCATGGGTTAACTTAAAAATCAAATCTTACCTAAACCTCAACTAAATCATAATTTTCTTTGTCATCCCCTACCCAAATCAAATCAAGTCTCACCAAAACCTCAAGTAAATCAATAATTTTCCTTGTTTTTTCCTAACCATACTCAAATCCAATCAAATCTTAATGAAATCTGAAATATGGTGGGTGTAAGGTATATGTCAGTAACACAATTGTTGTTGAGGCACTCAAGCAGATAACCGGCGCGCGTGCGCTCAACAGATTAATGGAGCAGCCCTACTTAATTAGTAAAACTAGATGATACCTCGCGACTTGCTGCGGGAATTGTTTGCTCTATATTTCAACAAAATTTAATTATGTAAATTTTAAATATTTAGATTAATAACAAAGGAACCAAAAAATTTAAAAGCATACAATTTATTATATTTGATCATGTTTAGTTATTGTTTTTTTAATATAAGTATAATAACAAAGTGAAAAATATTTTTCCATGCATGGTCGTATGTTGGGGTGGTCCTTATCCTATCCGTAATTGTGTGGTGATGTGGCATGCTTGTATGTTGAAATAAATAAGTTAATGGGGGTCACGGAAATTGGTCGTCCAATATTTCAACAAAATTTAATTACGTGAATTTTAAATATTTAGATTAATAACAAATGGATCAAAAATTTAAAAATACATACAACTTACTATATTTAATTGTGTATATTTATAAATTATTTTTTGAATATAAGTATAGTAAGAAAATGAAAAATATGTTTTCCATGCATGCATGGTTGCATGTGGTGGTGGGTCTTGTCTCAAGCATGATTGCATGTTGAGGTGGACCATCCCAATCATAATTGTGTGATGATGTGGCATGCTTGCATGTTGAGATAGAAAAGATAGTGGAGATGATCTATTATAGTATTATAGATACTACTACCGTACACGTTGTCCCATCTCTAAAAAAGGAAAGAACCGGTCCCTCTCTATCCACACGCTAGTCCGTACGTGCATTTATTTATGATCTGAATTTTTTTTAAGCTATAACTTTTAAATCGGGAATCGAAATTCAGATTGACTTCCACCGTTGGGTTTCTCACGACAAGTTCTTCAAAACTAGATCCCATATAGATAGGTTTCAACAAACTTTTCATTTTGAGCAACTTTGTGTGATATGTAGGCAACTTTAGTGATATAAGTAAGCAACTCTTTTTGTTTGTCTAGTATGACAATTTATTAGCCTGGTTTGTGTAAAACTGAGAAAATAACATAAAACACGGAACGTCTTTAGTGTTACATATAAGTAACTTTATTTTACTATGTGTATCAACGAATTTAGATAATTTGATTTCAAATTGCCTATTATGGTTACCCAATTGCATCAGTTTTCTACTGTTCATGCTCGATTGCATACAATATTATTCAAGCAAGATCCAAAGTAACTTTTCTAGCATAAACAAATGCACAACTAGCCTAAAATTTCAAACAACCGTATAACCGAAAAAACAATATAAAAATGTTCAAGAAAAAACTAAGCAATTGTCCTAGCAAAACCAAGCAATTATCTTAGTAAATTCAAGCAACCACATTTCCAAAAAATACAATGCAAAATAGTCCTAGCAAACCAAGCAACTGTCATAATAAAACCAAGTAATTGTTCTAGCAAAACAAAGCAACTATCCTAGCAAAAACCAAAGCGACTGTCATAATAAAACCAAGCAACCGTTCTAGCAAAACAAAGTAACTATCCTAGCAAAAAACAAACAAACAACTATCTTAGTAAAAACCAAAGCAACTGTCATACTAAAACCATGCAACTGACATAATAAACCAAGCAACTATCCTAACAAAAGCCAAGCAACTGACATAATAAAATCAAGCAACTGAGATAATAAAACCAAACAACCATCCTAGCAAACCACCAATCAACTATCTTAATTAGCAAACCAAGCAACTATCCTAGACAAACCAAACAACTATCCTAGAAAAAACTAAGCAATTGTTCTAGGAAATTCAAGCACATACATTACCGAAAAAAACATAATACAAATCAGTTGGCATCATCAAAGTTGCCTATCGATGATGCTTAGTTGCCCATATATACGGTGAAAAATTATTTGCCGTGATTTTTAAATGGTCTATGACATACTTGCTTGATAAATTCATTAGTACATATAATGTAATAAAGTTGCTTATATTTAACACTAAAGTTGCTTGTTTAAAAAAATCATCAAAGCATGCTCATATGAGATCTAGTTTTGAAGATCTCGTCGCGAGAAACCTAATGATGAAAACGGTTCTTTATTTCAATTATCGGTTCAAAAGTTATAGCATTTTGAAGAGAAGTAAAAGGGAGTAAATGCGGGACATCATCATGCGCGTAGGTATTACTCCCATCCGCATGCAGTAGGTACTCTTATTCGTATATGTGAGATCAGTTTTTTTGTCCCGTAATGAGTGCGCTCCGCGCAACTACAGGGCGCAGCTGCACTTTTAAGCTATTGGGAATATGTATATGCCTTTGTTGCAATGCAAGGAAAATTAACTAGACTATCTTAACATGCAACTTTAATTACCATCTCAACTAGAAATAATGTATGGAAAAGGTCCACCTTAACATGCAATCATGCACGCAAATTTTTTTCAATATTTACTTATATTATGCTACATATATTCAATAGATATTTAATAGTTATACAGTAATCATATGTATTATTCTATTTTATTTTTTATGATGAGTAAACTAAATCTTTTATATCTAAATAGCTGGCCCACACTAATATATTTCTGTCAATATTCAAGCAATGTCACATCATCATTCAACATGCATAAGAGCACGTCCACCTCAACATGCCACACTATGCATAATAAAATTTCACCCTAACATGTAACACATGCATAAGAACTCCATTCTATTATAATATTTATATGAATGCATATATTGTTTCAAAATTATTATTTCAAATATCCATGTTTTATTTAACTAAAAATTTCATGGAAATATATTGCACAAATTTCCCGCAAAGGCAAGCTCATGACAATCGAGGGCTGCCGCGTCTTAGTTAGGACCGTCCACCGGAGCAGCATACAATTTGCAGTTCCAGGGAGCTACCAAAACGTCCTTCAAGCAGCTGATCTGGAGGGTGTGGGCATATCAAGATCTTGGCCTGGCTGCTACTCAAAAACAGATTGTGGACCAACGAGTGGCTGCTGAGAAGAAGCTGGGCCAACAGTTATTTCTGCCAACTATGCGTGCGCAACCTCGAAACGGCAAACCATCTCTTCTCGGAGTGCTCGATCTCGAGAGAGGTGTGGCAGTCCATGGTTAGTTGGAAGGGATGCAGCTCCATGAAACCGGCGACCTGGGCGGCTCAAACCAATTCCGAGGACATCATCTGCACAATGATCAATGGAGTTGCGGCTGGTTTTAGGGGTGAAGTCCCTCATTCTCATTTCTATGGCCCTATTTGGATACTCTAACTCGGTTAGAGGTTAGAGTTAGATTCTAACTCTAGACTAACCTTAAACTAACTCTAACAAAAATGTGTTTGGATGATGGGGTTAAATTCGTAATAAATGTACTTTTTCCAATCATTTGACTACTTTATTTAAGATTTGCATGGTGGAGGTAGAGGGAAAAGTAACTTTTTTTTGCCCCACCTAACTCTAACCCAAATAAGCACCTCTTGGGTGGGTTAAATTTTTTGGATGGGTTAGATGCATCTAACCAACTCTAACCCTTCTGTTTGAATGTTTTGGGGTTAGTTTGGTACAATCTAACCAACTCTAACTCTAACCCATGGATCCAAACAGGGCCAATGTATTAGAACCTCATATATTGTGTGCTAACTTGGCGGGAGAGAAACAATTGCACTTTCAGAGATAGGATCGCCTGCAAAAACGGCATCATTGCGGCCATCAGGCGTACGCTTGAGCTTGAGGTTGGAGGCAAGCAGGTGCAGCATGTCTTGAGCATCCCTTTGGGGACGTTTGCGAGTAGTCAACTTTTTCCGTTTTGGTGTCACTGTGCTTTTTGCCACGGTGACCCCCCTTTTTATTTTCTCTCCTACTTTATCCTTTGATCTTCATGATCACCGTCACATTTGTATTCCCCGCCTTCTACCTGCTTATTGATGAATGAAATGCCAGCCTTTTGATGGATCTTTCAAAAAAAATATTTGGGTTCCTTACAAAATAATGCACGACACTTACCAAGCAAATTCTGAGGAGACATTTTAACTCAATAACCATTGGATCAATCAAAGTCGTTGTAAGACTATGAATCTACTATTTTTAAGAAGTTGCTTCCCACTACCTCTATTCTCTTAATATGCACACATGTCACCTCATCAAAGGTCCACCACAATATGCATAAGAACAAGCTATTTATTATTAGTTCTTCTCATGCACATATCTATTTTATGACACATGCCACCACACTCAACATGTATGATTTTTTTTTCATTATATTAAATGGCCCACCACAATATGCATGAGAACATACTATTTACTATTAGTTCTTTCCATGCACACATCCATTTCATTACACATGCCACCTCACTCAACATGCATGAAAAAGTTTTCCATTATATTAAATAAATATTTCCAACTTCACAATAATAAAATAAAACACATGTAATATAACATGTATTTTTTTACTTTTAGTTTATATATTATTAATTCAATTATTCATGTTTCATACAATCAAATTATCTAAAATATATTTCAATTAATTCCCGCAGCAACGCGTGGAGTATCCTCTAGTATTATAAACAATAGACAACAGAAAACTTGCATACATGTACGTATCGCTATAATATTGTAATACACTCCAACTACCTATATTTCGATACTGAGGGTGTACTTAACTTCCTGGTCTGTGCATATCTTTGTCTCGCCTTCTGGGATACGTACGTATTCGTTGCGGACTTTTATAGAAAAATAGATGATGCACCATACCCATCGGTTGGCACATCATTTCACAATCCAACGCAAGATCATTTCTCCATTCAATAAGAAGGTACTTATTCTTTACCCAACCAAAACATTTACATAGACTAGTCAAGAAACTCAATCCCAACATAAACAAAACGGCGAAAAGGTTTGGAGGGTATCTACGCTTTGTCACGGGTTAGAGCATCTCCAGCCGTTCGGTCCCCCAGGGGTGTTTTTTCGGCGATTTTATCGTCATTTGGGGGTGCGCCAACGGAAGTTGCGGCTTGGGGCCGATTTGACTTCCAGTCGCGTACCCATGGCCCGGGCGAGTAAAAAAAATTGAACGGTGAAACTTAACGAAATTTATTCGATTTGGGTAAAATATAGGCGAGTTCATAGATGTTTGGGCGAAATATAGGCGAGATCATAAATCTCGGTGGTGGAGTCGTCGCCGTCGTCGCTCGGCAGCTCATCCTTCGGCGCGACGATGTGACTGTATCATGCGCCGTCCTCCTCCTCCTCCTCACCCTCAGCTGCGTCGGAAGATCGCAAGGCCGAGGAGGTCCCCGTCTCCATTCGGCGCGATGATACGTCTCAAACGTATCTATAATTTCTGCTTGCTCAATGCATGTTTTGTGTGATATTGCTTTGATCTAGATACTTTTTCATACACTTTTGATCGTATTTGGACTAACCTATTAACTCAGTGCACCCCAGTGTCAGTTCATGTTTTCTGCTGTTTTTCTATTTCAGGTTTCACCCATATTAAAAGTGCTCCAAAAATTCGAGAAAAATCTAATAAAAAATCAGCGTACCGGAAGCTTCCGGAAGAGCCAACGTGGGGCCAGAGGGCCACCACCAGGCGCCCAGGCGCCCTCCCGGCGCGCCCTAGGGTGGGGCCGCGCTAGGGGGCCGCCTGGACCCCTGGTGGCCCCCCCGGCTGCCCCCCCTTCGCCTATATATTCTCCGTGAAGAGAAACTTCCGAAGACATAACCCTTTTTTGCGATCTCGCCTCTGTTCCGCCGCCGCGCTTCCAAGATCGGGAGCGCCAGGATACCTCTTCCCGGCACCCTGCCGGAGGGAGGATTGACCTCCAGGAGCTTCGCCTCCATCATGGACGCTTCCCGGATGATCCGTGAGTAGTCTACCTTGACCATGGGTCCATGATCAGTAACTATGTGATGTTCTCCTCCTTTCTTTGTTCTTCATGTATTAGACGTTGTGAGCTGCCCTACATGATCAAGGCACATATGTAATTTCTTTCTGCTGTTGCTGTGCTGAGTTTGCTGGGATGTGATGGATTATGAGACTATGTTCCGTTTGTGATAGAGTAATATATTTGGTTCTTATCTTTTATGTTTTTGTTCTTGAGTAATTCTTACATGTTCTCCGTTGTTGTTTATTGCTTTGGCCAAGTAGTAGGTAGTGACTCCAAGAGGGAACGTTATGCTCGATTGTGGGTTCATGCCCCCTGATGACTAGCTTGAGTGACAGAAACATGAGTCTAGGGGATGCGCTGTTGCCACAAGGGGGAAAACAACGGTGCTTGTAACCGCGGTTGCAAGGATTGTTTACTTTACGCAAAGTTTTTTTAATGCAGTTGTCTGTTGATTTGGGTTTACACTTTGGGTGGGGCTCGCAACTTAATACCAACGAGATGTTTTGGATAGATATCTCAAGGTGGATGATTAGTAGTAGATGCAGTTGGATTTCGGTCTACTTATTTTAAAGTACCGCCCAAGCTTTTGAGCCTCTTTCTTTCTTTGTAACATAGTTAACATTGCGGTGCGTTTTTAATCCAGTCAATTGCCCAAATGTGATTTGTTTACCTCGCATAGCAGTTTTATCGTCTTTTGGGAGAGAGACGTCACTAGTGAACATCATGGGACCCCGGTCCATATGCTCATCACTGTTTCCACGCTCAATTTATTTCCTGCTTTTACTTTCCAGTAGCTATCACTATTATCCTTTATCCTTTGCTTATGATCCTTTGTAAACAACAAGACCGGAGAGATTGACAACCTCTCTGAACTTCGTTGGGAGCAAAGTTATTTGTGTCGTGTGCAGGTACAGGCGAAGCAAGTGGTTCTTTTTAGACGGCGCATCACTTGCCGAACCACCTACTTGTCCCTTTCGAAATCCTACGGGAGACAAACCCTATCCTCTACGTTAGGGGAAATTTGTTGCTATCCTATATCTCACCTTCCACTTGGGGTAACCAACAAAGGGCGAGAAGCCTTTATCATCTCTCGCGCATCAAGCAAATTTCTGGCGCCGTTGCCGGGGACTCCAATCGTCAAGATAGGGGAGTTGCACACTATCTTTTACCTTTGCTTTTTTATCTTGTTAGTTTATCTTTCAGTTTTTATCTTACTGTCCTTTATCAAAAATCACAAAAAATAATATTTATCTTGCTAGTAGTTGTCATCATGTCTGGTCCTTTTGTCTTTGTTGAGACAGAGGTTCTCACCTTTAAACAAAAAGGTGGTGAAAGTTTAAAAGATGCTTGGTATAGAATTAATGATTCTCAGAAAAGAGCCACCAAGAAGCAATCCACTACTATCCTGCTTAGAAACTTTATGTTGGAATTACTCCTTGAAATAGGATCGCTCTAGACACTGCTATCAATGGGAATTTCCTAGAAGCACCAGTATGGGAGTCTCTTAATATTGTTGAAAATCTTGTTGGAAATCTCCCTGTTGCTAGCATTCAAGAGGATATCACTCTAGTTCACATTATGATAAAACTTGAAAAGATAGAACTAGAAATACCAAGAATAAGTAGGATAAATGAGTTGGATCGCAAGATTCAAGGGAATTTGAATAGACTTGATAGCTCCATGCATAAAATTATTAAAACTTTGGAGACCATAAAATTTCATGATTTGGATCCTTCTAGGGTAGATAAGATTGAGTAAATCATTGACACTTTGGGAAACACTTTCTCCTCAATCAAACCAAAAAAGGTAGAAACTTCGGCAAGGAAGGAACCTAAGGAACAGACAGATAGTATCGGCTTCTTAACTGCCAATCACAATGAGAAGGGGCCTCTTACTACCAGTCCAAGGGCACGACGACGCAGTGACGCAAGGTTGCCAGGTCGATCTGCCACCTTCTTGACCACTTCAACCTTGAGTGCCTTGTGGTCGTCGGTGGCATCAATGGAGATTGTTGAGCCTTCGCCAGCTTCTCCTCTAACCAGTATCTCACAAATCGTATTCATGACATTCTTCTGCAACCACCTCCTGATAGGCCTTGCACCGTACATCTGCGACGAACCAAGTATACATAGTTACCAAAGCACACGATCCCTTTGCTGTCTGTAAACAGGACACTGGTTGTGTATGAATTTGAAAAGAAGCTGATGTGCTTACCGGTTCATATGATTCCGACAAGATGACTTCCAAGGCAGCATCACTCGCATGTAGAGAGATGCCCTTATTAGCTACTCTGGCGACAACGTTCTTCACCCGGATCTTCACGATCTCCTTCAGTTTGTCGTGTGAAAGCGGCTCAAATATCACAATCTCACTCAGCCTGTTGAGAAGCTCAGGCTTGAATCGTTTCCGAACATGCAAGAACGTATGACAGTCAAGACAAGGCCATTGCCACATTTACAGAGGCAGTAAAGGGTTCACAGACCTCTCTCATGACAAGGTCCCACGCGGCTTGCATTGCTTTCTCTCCGGCCATTCCTGCTGCAAGGTGCTTTGATCCTAGATTTGAGGTCATGATGATGATGGTGTTCTTGAAATCTACCGTCTTGCCTTTGCCATCAGTCAACACGCCATCGTCAAGAAGTTGTAGAAAAACATTGAACACTGAGGGATGTGCCTTCTCCACCTCATCAAAGAGGACGACACTGTATGGGCGGCTCTTGACTTTCTCAGTCAGTTGTCCACCATCGTCATAACCATGATAGTTGTAAGAATTTTTTTTATAAGAGAAACAATAACACCAGCCAAACTAAGACTAGGCAACGTAATGCTGAACAATAAAAGGCGCAACACAGACCTCGGAGGTGCTGTGGTGGTAATACCTAGGGTATACCCTCATGAACCTTACATCAGGGGGTATCCCTAGCAGAACCACCTCTTGAAAAATATCTATAAAATAAAACATAAACAACAAACCTCTTTCTCTTTCTTTTTCATCCGAATAAGAAGCTACTCGGATAAAATCAGATTCATCCGAATAGTTAGCTTATTCGGTTGACACCACTACAAAGGCAGCCCTACTCGGATAAGACCTTACCGAATAAGGCGTTACTCGGAGCAAAACACTACCGACCGAGTAAGCTGGTTACTCGGAAGCAAGAAAAGCCGAGCTGCCCGACACTCGGACAAGAAGAGGAAGAGCCACCAAGACATTAAATCTATATGCGTTACCCCTACTTAAATGCTTGTAATGGGGGGACGTTTCTCATTGTAATAACAGCCACCATTAACCCTGTAATTAAAACCCATTATTGGGCAGTGAAGGGACAGGGCGCACTCTATATAAGCCCATCCTTTTCACCATATAAGGG
The DNA here is from genome assembly GCA_950022295.1 of Bromus sterilis. NCBI lineage: Eukaryota > Viridiplantae > Streptophyta > Magnoliopsida > Poales > Poaceae > Bromus > Bromus sterilis. The sequence goes on from OX465595.1 coordinate 439,875,836, forward strand.
GAGAATAGATCGACACTTTGAGCAAGAACACCCCAGTTTACCTGGGACAGGATTAAGGTTGTTATCTCCAAGGAGAGGCCTAACCTGTATAACTTCTCCTTGTGTCACCATCTTTGCGTACAGATCCTCATAGCTCCATCACTACCCTTATATCTATTGTTGTCTATAACTACAAGAATTGGCGCCCACCTTGGGGCTGAGCTGATCAGCAACCGTAAAGATGGGATTCCTTTCATCTTCCTCGTCGACCCGCGGTCCTCAACTCGTCCACGGCAAGAGTTTTCTCTTTAGATCGCTAACCTTTGTGGCCTACGACTCCGCTTGGCTGGCGGATGCGTCGCTCCAGGCGCAGTTTCTGCCCTCAAGGGGTAGCGTACACTTTCGAGTCGACGCATCGGGGGCTCTTCGCCTCCAGTTACCAGCACGTCATCAGACCCAGGTTCTGTGGCCCATCTGCCACAAGAAGAAGAGGTCAGGCCTCCCACGCATTCCTTATCGAAACAAGCCCTGTCCGATTCAGCAGGTGGAATTCATCGATTCTGTGGAGTCAGCTCAGCAGGCCATTAGCGAGCTGATCGCAAAGGAAGGTCCGACTGCATCACTCTTGCACATCTTCAACTCCGGCGACGATGAAGACCTTCTGATGTCTGACCCGGAGCCGGAGTCCGAACAAGAAGGGAGCAACGGTTCTCCTGTCACCATGGCAGAAGTTTGTATGGCCGGAACTCCACCACCTCAGGGGTCACTAACCATAGAGGGTGGAGATCGGACTAACGAAGTAGCTCGGGGCAACGAAGAGATACCACTCGGAGGAGGACGTCGACGGACATCTGCTTTCAGGCGTCTAGAGCTTGGAGGTCCCAGTCGACGACCCCTTACTCGGGAAGAACAAACGACGGCAGAAGCAGCAGAGCAGATGTTGCAAACCCCCATAGACACCTCGACTCCAGAAGGGCAACACTTAGAGGCAGCCAGGCTAACCAATTTAGCTGAACGGCAACGTCTAACCGAACTACAGAATACATTGGAACATCAGGCTCGGGAGGTGGCCCGCCTCAAGCAGAGTAGAACCAGTCGGCAACTGAGGGGGAATGGCGAAAATCGATCCTTCCGAGCTCTGGATACTCCAATGGAAAATCTAATAGCAGCTACTCAGATTGCAAATTCCTTGCATCCGAGTGGTTCAGCAGCTGAAGGAATAGAGCACTTAGCATTCCTGTTGCAAAAAGCAGTGGAGCAGAACGCTGAAGTCAGTCAATCACTACAGCGAGTTCACTCTCAGCCTCCCCTCATGGGCACCTCTCAGTCTGTTTATACTCCCCGAAGAAACAGAAATCATTCATCTCGGAACAAGGGGGATCCTCATGATGAATATCGCCATGAACAGTTCCGGAACCCAGAGTTTCGAAGAGGTGATGAACATACAGCTCGGAAGAGAGATGAAGACTACGCAGCTCGGAGGAGAGATGAAGACTACGCAGCCCGGAGGAGGGACCAAGAACGGCGCCGAGTGGATCATCAAGAGGAAAGATACCGAGATATTGAAGATGATGCTCGAAGCCATTTAGTACAAAATCGAGTAGAACGTGCCAGGATGTATCGACAAGATCAAGTTAGTTATCCGATGGCTACAGGCCCCGTCTGTTTTAGTGAGAGAATCCGGTCAACCTCGATTCCCCCTCGCTTCAGGATAGCGCAAGGAGTAGAGAAGTATCGGGGTGACGCTAAGCCGCAGACATGGTTAGATGACTACAGAATAGCAGTCCAGATAGGAGGAGGTGGAGATGAGATAGCCATGATGCACCTTCCCCTGATGCTGGAAGGCCCAGCTCGGACATGGCTAAACCAGCTTCCACCAAACAGCATCTGGGTATGGGAAGATCTAGTCAGAGTTTTCGTCAAGAATTTCGAAGGAACCTACAAGAGACCTGGAGGGCTGACTGAATTGCAGTTATGCACTCAAGGTCACAATGAGCCCACTCGAGAGTATATTCAGAGATGGATCACGCTCCACAACTCGGTAGAAGGAGTCTCCGAGTTCCAAGCAATTCATGCCTTTAAGCAAGGTGTCAAGTATAAGGAGTTAAGCTTGAAGCTCGCAAGATCCCCTGATGTCACTTCACTTGGCAGATTAATGGAAATCGCAAACAAATATGCTAATGGGGAAGAGGAAATTCGGCAGAAGTCTCAGCAATATCGAAGTGGTAACAACTCGGCCTCCAACCCCAAGCAAAAGAATGGAGGTGGGGGCAGTAAGAGAAAGGCAGAAGGAGCGCCAACAGATGCCGAATTGGTAGCAGCCGCAAATGCAGCAGGGATCCATAGCAAAACTCAGCCAAGGAAGGAGTGGCAGCCTCGTCAGAAAAGGCCTTCAAATGATGATGATATCCTAAACCAGCCTTGTCCTCTTCATACCACCCAAGATGCTGAAGGAAAGACAGTTTTCCCGAAGCATACCGCTAGGCAGTGCCGACTGATCAAGAGAGCTGCGCAAAATGCAAAGACCGGGCCACAGCAGGACAAGGGAAAGAAAAAGGAAGGAAGTCCAGACCTGGACAGTGAAGGTTTTCCTCGGGAAGACGGAGTTCTGGTCATTTTTGCAGGCCGAGAATCGAAGAGAATTGAAAAGTTGAGGTTCAGAGAAGTTAACACTGCTGCTCCAGCTGTTCCGAGTTATATGAAGTGGACAAATGTTCCGATTACGTTTGATCAATCAGATCATCCCCCTCATATCCCTCACCCTGGAAGACACGCTCTGATAGTTGACCCATTGGTGGAAACAGGAAATGGCAATTTTAGGCTGAGGAATGTCTTGATGGATGGAGGCAGTGGCATAAATATTTTATATGCTAGTACCTTAAAAAGCATGAGCATCCCGATGTCTAAACTCAGTAACAGTTACTTGGAATTTCACGGGATCATCCCGGGAAAGAAAGCACACTCGCTAGGAATGATTACTCTGAATGTAGTCTTCGGTACACCTGATAATTTTCGGAAGGAAAAGATTACCTTCGAAGTAGTCGACTTTCCGAGTGCTTATCACGCGCTACTCGGAAGGCCCGCTTATGCAAAATTTATGGCGATTCCTTGCTACGTTTATTTGAAGTTAAAGATGATAGGCCCTAGCGGTGTGATCACCATATCTGGAGATTATAAACAAGCAGAAGAGTTGCTGCAAAAAGGATCATTAATAGCCGACCAGCAAATGGCAGAAGTAGAGTTAGCCGAGTTGAAGAAAGCCGTCGACGCATCCGAGTTGTTGCAGCCCAAGAAATCATCTTCGTTCGAGTCAGCAGGAGAAACCAAAAAAGTGCGGATCCATCCTGACGATGAGGACAAGTTCACCAACATCGCCACTGATCTGAATCCTAAATAGGAATTTGAGCTCATCAACTTCCTCCGTGAGAATTGGGACATCTTCGCGTGGAAGCCATCTGACATGCCCGGAGTCCCAAAGGAGTTGGCTGAGCACAAATTGCGGGTTGACCCGAAAGCAAGACCAGTAAAAGAGTCCCTTAGACGTTTTTCTTCAGAAAAGAGAAAAGCCATTGGACAAGAAATAGCAAGATTGCTAGCAGCTGGATTCATCAGAGAAATCTTCCACTCAGAGTGGTTAGCAAATCCTGTGATGGTTCCAAAGAAAGATAAATCTTGGAGAACTTGCGTTGATTTCCGTCATCTCAACAAATTTTGTCCAAAAGATCACTTCCCTCTTCCTCGCATCGATCAGATTGTGGATTCCACATCTGGGTGTGAAAGACTATGTTTCCTCAATGCATACTCGGGTTATCATCAAATCCGATTATATGAACGAGATGAAATACTAACCGCATTTATAACTCCTTTTGGCTGTTTCTGCTACGTCACCATGCCATTCGGACTTAAAAATGCGGGGCTACATATCAGCGCATGATGCAGAATTGTTTGATCTGGCAGATCGGTAGAAATGTCGAAGTGTATGTTGACGACATTGTAATTAAGACAGCTGAGGGAAGTAACTTACTGGCCGACCTGGCCGAAACCTTTCAGAGTCTTCGATCTTATAACATCAAATTAAATCCAGCAAAATGTGTATTTGGTGTTCCAGCAGGAAAGCTACTCGGATTCATGGTTTCTGAAAGAGGAATTGAAGCCAACCCAGAGAAGATAGCAGCAATTCAGAACATGAAGCCGCCTCAAAAGCTCCGAGATGTCCAAAAGCTGACAGGGTGCCTCTCAGCACTCAGTCGATTCATTTCCCGACTCGGAGAAAAGGCACTCCCCCTCTATCAGCTAATGAAAAAGTCGTCAAACTTCAAATGGACCGAAGAAGCCCAGGAGGCCTTTGAAGAACTGAAAAAGCAGTTATCAACTCGGCCGGTTCTCGCAGCACCGAAAGAAAAGGAGCCACTCTTATTATACATTGCAGCCACAAGCCAAGTCGTGAGCGTAGCCATAGTGGTGGAAAGAGAAGAGGAAGGAAAAATACAGAAGATTCAAAGGCCTTTGTATTTCATCTCCGAGGTCCTCACACCATCCAAGCAACGATATCCTCATTACCAGAAGCTGGCAATGGGAATTCACTTGGCATCACAAAAGTTGGCTCACTACTTCCAAGACCACTCGGTTACAGTAGTATCAGTAGCTCCTTTGGCCGAAATCATGAATAACAGATACGCTATGGGCAGAATTGCAAAATGGGGATTAGACCTTTTACCATACGATATTCATTATCAACCCAAGAAGGCAATCAAGTCACAGACTTTGGTAGATTTTTTGGCCGAATGGATAGAAGCACAGAGCATCCCACAACCAATCCCTGAGCACTGGACTATGTTTTTTGACGGGTCAAAGATGTTAAATGGGGCAGGAGCAGGAGTAATGCTGGTCTCCCCAAGAAAGGACGAAATGAGATACGTCCTTCAAATCCATTTCCCAGCAACAAACAACGAGGCCGAGTATGAGGCCCTTTTGTATGGATTACGAATGGCCATTTCACTTGGAATCAGAAGGTTGATGATTTTTGGAGAGTCCGACCTGGTGATCAATCAGGTCATGAAAGAATGGGATATAAGGAGCCCAGTAATGACAACCTACTGTGTAGCAGTCAGAAAACTGGAGAAAAAATTTGATGGGCTGGAGCTCCATCATATCCCAAGGGCACAAAACCAGGCAGCGGATGACTTAGCCAAGCTAGGATCAACTCGGGGGCAAATCCCCCCAGGAGTTTATCTGGAGCACATACACGCCCCAACTGTGAAGGAAGATCCCTACTCGGATGCCGATCCAAGCATGTTGCCAGATGAGAACATTCCGGACAAAGAAGATATTCCTGTAGTTGTGGATCTTGTTTTTGACATAGAGGTAATCCCTCCCGAGTGGTCCTTGCCCATTCTGAGATACTTACAAAAGCAAGAGCTGCCAGATGACGAAGTAGAAGCCAAGCAAGTAGTGCGAAAAGCAAAATCGTACTCCGTGATCAATAATGAGTTGTACAGAAACAATGTTACAAAACTTCCCGTGATCGGAAGAAGAAGGTCGACTCATCTTACAAGACATACATTCCGGCGAATGCGGTCACCATGCGTCAAGTCGGACACTAGTGGCCAAGGTTCTCCGAGCAGGATTCTTCTGGCCCAATGCTTTAAGGGATTCCAAGAACATTGTCGATCATTGCAGAGGATGTCAGTTTTACGCAAATCAGCCACACAAGCCAGCATCCGAGTTGAAGACAATACCTCTAGCATGGCCTTTTGCTACATGGGGTTTGGACATGATAGGGCCACTCAGAACAGGCACCTCAGGATTTACACATATCCTAGTAGCTGTAGACAAATTCACAAAATGGATAGAGGCAAAACCAATAAAAAGCTTAGACTCAGCCGCTGCAGTTAGCTTCATCCAGGGCATTGTACACCGTTTCGGTGTTCCCCACGATATCATCGCCGACAACGGGTCAAATTTCAAATCAGCCGAGTTCAAGCAGTTTTGCTGGAACATGGGTACCAGAGTAAACTTCGCCTCAGTGGCACACCATCAATCCAATGGCCAGGTAGAGCGAGCAAATGGGCTGATCTTGAAAGGAATCAAACGACGTCTTATGCGGGAACTAAAGGAAGCAGCAGGATCCTGGGTTGAAGAGCTACCCTCGGTATTGTGGGGATTGAGAACGACTCCAAACCGGTCCACTCGGGCGACCCCCTTTTTCCTGGTGTATGGTGCAGAAGCTGTCCTGCTGAGTGACCTGAAGCACAATGCTCCTCGAATAACTCAGTATACTGAAGAAGAAGCCGAGACAGCTCGGCAGGATGGTATTGACCTTTTAGAAGAAGAGAGGAACTTAGCCCTAACACGCTGGCATTTTACCAACAAGACCTTCGACGATATCACGAGCGTCATATCCGAGCTCGCTCCTTTCAGGAAGGTGACATGGTTTTGCGTGTCAAGCAAACCTCTGATCACAAGTTAGCCCCTCCCTGGGAAGGTCCTTACATTGTAACCCGAGTCTTAGGTAATGGAGCCTATCGGCTATATGATGTAACGAATAATAGAGAAGAACTACATGCATGCAATGCCCAAATGTTACGGCGCTTCTATGCATGAGATTATTATCAATCGATTCAATAAAGAGATTCTGCCTTCATCAATTGCATTCTTAATTCAAGCTTTCGTCCGAGTTGTACGCAGCTCGGACAAACGCTTAAGCTGACTTCTACTAAAAACCTTGAAAACCCGAGAAGAAGAGGAAAAACGATGATTTCAGAAACATAGTTCTATATCCTTGCAGATAACTGGTCATAGCAAGTTACCCAACAAGTTGTTCGTCCGAACTGTAAGCAGCTCAGACGAAAGCTTACGAAAAATTTAACTAAGTTACCCAACAAGTTTTTCCGAAACTTGGGGGCTACTTAACGTTGCGAAAAATCCAAGTTTTCCGTCCGAGCTGTACGCAGCTCGGACGAAAGCTTAAGCAAAACTTAACCAAGTTACCCAACAAGTTTTTCTGAAACTTGGGGGCTACTTAACGTTACGAAAAATCCAAGTTTTCCGTCCGAGCTGTACGCAGCTCGGACGAAAGCTTAAGAAAAACTTAACTAAGTTACCCAACAAGTTTTTCTGAAACTTGGGGGCTACTTAACGTTACGAAAAATCCAAGTTTTTCGTCCGAGCTGCACGCAGCTCGGACGAAAGCTTAAGCAAAACTTAACTAAGTTACCCAACAAGTTTTTCTGAAACCTGGGGGCTACTTAACGTTACGAAAAATCCAAGTTTTTCGTCCGAGCTGTACGCAGCTCGGACGAAAGCTTAAACAAAACTTAACTAAGTTGCCCAACAAGTTTTTCCGAAACCTGGGGGCTACTTAACGTTGCGAAAATTCCAAGTTTTTTCGTCCGAGCTGTACGCAGCTCGGACGAAAGCTTAAGCAAAACTTAGCTAAAGTTACCTAACAGGTTCTTCTGAAACTTGGGGGCTACTTAACGTCATGACAAAACTCAAGTTCCTTATCCAAACTGTACACAGCTCGGATGGAAGCTTGAGCCGCATTTTACTAAGTTGCTCAACAAGTACTTCAAAAAACCAAAGAGAAAGGAGGAACAATGATCTCAGAAACATAGTTCTATATCCTTGCAGATAACTGGTTATAGAAAAACACATCAACACCTCAGAGTCAGGCCTTCTTAATAAAGGGCGACAGTTTTCGAGACAAATTGTGCACCCAGGGCACAATAATAAGACATAAACTATTTATTACAAAACCTCTCGGCATTCCGAGGCAAATTCAACGATCTGTCTCCCAGCATGATCAGGCATCACTAGCCTCATCAGATTCACTGGTAACTCCAGTAGATTCCACGAAGAAATCAAGATCTGGCATCTTCGCAATACGACTCGCGGTCTCAGCATAACGGGACAAGAAGGTCGTGCAGCTCGGACCATGCTCTGGGTCACCATCTCCGACTCGTTCCAGATTATGGATTTTTCCGAAAAATGAGCTTTAGTCAGGGCCAGAGCATAATTCGCGCCACTCCGAGCTGAAGACCTTTTCCAACGAGCAATTTGCTGCGGAGCTGCTTGAAGTAGAGGAACAACTGTATCCAGATGAACACGATTCTCCTCAGTAGGCGAGATGTAATTCTTCAAACCTAGGGTGGAACCCATGGTTTCTTCAGCATATTTCTTTGCACTCGCGCACCTCATGGTCAGAAGGCCTTTGGACAAGGAAAATTCCGTCATCTTGGGAGTGTAATTATCCTTCTTCATCATCTCGGCAAACTCGGCCATACGCGCCTGTTCCGCCTCAGGATTGGTGGAATAAACTGCGAAAACACAATAACTGTAAAAATCAAACGAGATGACTTAGCAGCAACAGGTCGGACGCACGATGCAAGGAAAACAACTTACTGGATAGCATCTCACTAAACGAAGCAAATCTCCCGGCACAGTACTCTTCAGCTTTTTTGACAGAATCCCAAGTTGCTGCCAGCTCAGCTTCATGGTTCTCCTTATCTTTAGAGCGTAGCTCGGACAGCTTCTGCAGGTCGGATTGAAGCTGGGAGATAGTGACCTCTTTTTCTTCAAGAGCCTTCTTCTGGCTGGCCACTTGTTTCTCCAAAACCTTCTTCTCCTTCGCACGTTTCTCAGTTTGCTCAATCTCCTTTTTCATTTTATTGACAAATTCATCATTTTCTTTCACCTTCGCATCAAATGCTTTCTTTGCAGCCTCTGCAGATTGAGCTGTTAGAAACATCACATGGCGAACAATTTGAAAACTCCTGATTTCCTATTAGAAGCATAGCCTTACCATTATCCTCAGCATGCCTTCTCTTCAAAGCTTCATGTTCTCCTTGTAGTTTCACAAAATCAGTGCCAAGTTTGCAAGCCTCCTGGCACAGGAAAAGTCATCCAAATCAAAAAACTCTACAACATAAGACTCCGAGTGACTTCAAGAAGTTACTCGGAGCCTTGGGGGCTACACCCAGTGGGTGCACTAAGAAGTGCCCCCACTGGAAGATTATCAAGCCAACAGTCTCTATAACATAAGCCTCCGAGTAACTTCAAGAAGTTACTCAGAGCCTTGGGGGCTACACCCAGTGGGTGCACTAAGAAGTGCCCCCACTGGACGATTATCAAGCCAACAGCATCTACAACATAAGACTCCGAGTAACCTCAAGAAAGTTACTCGGAGCCTTGGGGGCTACACCCACTGGGTGCATTAAGTAATGCCCCCACGGGAAGTCTATCAAAAAACAACTCGGAAATTGAATCCGCACACCCAGTGGGTACAAGGCTTGCATAAGTACTTACATGCAACTTGGTCTTCATCATCCCAACGTTGGAGGCTAACTCACGTAACCGCAACTCAATTTCCGAGGCCTTCGTCAGAGACTCCTTCGATCCATCTACTGTGGCATCCTCAATCGAGGTATCAACCGAGACGTAAGTAGGAGGAGGCCGAATTCCGCCTGAGGCTGCAACAGAAACAGTAGAACTCTTTCCGGTGCCTGTCACCCCCGAGGTAGCAGGAGGAACAGGCGTGTTTTCGTCATCCACCCCCGAAGTGACAGGTTGAACTAGCGTAGGGACAATAACCTCCAGATCGGTAGAAGCTTCTGGAGCAGCCGGGGCGCTGGAAGCAGGGAAAGTCGCCACATTTGCAGTAGGGATAGGGTCTAGGTCAAGGCCAACATCCATATCTAACAAAAAGAAAACTTGTAAGAAAGAGCACGGAGCAAGGATAAAATCTAGAGCCAAAGAACGAGTATTCACCATCGACTGGAATCTGCTCCGGAATAGAATCCAGCACCTGGAAATCAGTCAAAACACAGTTACTGACATCTTCATAAGCTGCAGCATCATGAGTCTCAACACCAGGGAGCGACTCGGATCCACTCGGACGAACACTTCAATATGAGGAAAGTTAAGATTTGCAAAAATCACCAAAGGAGGAAAAATAAAAGCTGTCGGATATTACTTCCCATGAGGATCTATCCCAAGAAAGCTGCAAAAGGTTCCAATGAGGATCTATCCCAAGAAAGCCCTCACACAGAGAGAAAAAGCTAGATAAAAGAGTGATAGAATTGGGAACGATATGATGCAGCTGAGATCCGGTGAAGGCAAGGAAATCAAGGAGGAAAGGGCGAGGCGGAAGAGAAAATCCGCTATCCACATGAGAAAGAAGAAGAACTCGCTCATCATCTCTAGGGCGAGGTTCAACCTCACATGGGCCAGGAAGGCGACAGCCATGGCGAGGGATTAACCCCTCGTCTTGATAGCGCCGGATGAGCTCCGTCGTGACAACGGAAGGCAACCATTCCCCCGCAGACATGATGCCAGGGGACACGCAGAAGGAAGCCCCGACGGTTCGAAGAAGACCTGGGAAGTCACCAACGGGAGGAGAAGCTCTCAACTTAGAAGAACACCGGTAGAGAAGAAGCATGAGCGAGCGCTATACTTAGGAGGAAGAAAGAGTAAGTCATATTTATAGATACGAGGAGAAGGCTCACGCAGTTTTCAAGGCACTTAATGAGGGCGCCTGTTGTGGTCCCCCAAATCTAGCCTCCTTAAAAGGCGTGCAGTTAATGTTAGAATAACTGACGGGCGCGGAAATCGAGGAACCGCTCTGACAGAAAAGATCCTCTGACAGAAAAAAGATTCGCTCCCATGGAAAAACAACTTGGAAGCAAGACATACAATTTTTTTAAAAGTTGGCACAGCTCGGAAGTAAAAAACCCTTAAAATGATGTCTTCGAACAGGATCTCAACTCGGAAGAAAAATAGGCAAATGACCTTTCCGAATAAGCCGCAACTCGGAAAAGGATCTTATCACTCTAAATCTGTTCTGAATAAGTCACCACTCGGAAAAGGACCATTAAGATCAATCCGAGTAAGTCAGCATTCGGAACTGCTAAGTCAGGAAGTCACCTTCGGAAGATCCCAAACTAGCTCTAGTAGGCATCACAGAAGAAATTCCGAACAAGCAAAATCGCTTATAATCCGTCTCTGACGCAGATTGCCAGATTATTAGCATGATACGGTGTGAGGGGTAAAGAATTGATATCCCATGAGATATGATTTAAAGCTCATCAATTGATGCTTTAAATATCAAACTTTACAGATCTGGTTACATATGGGGTTTAAGGCCTTTTTACCCTAAGACACGCCTCCCGAGGCCTCAGTCCACCTCTTCCGAGAGACGCCCGAGTGTCGCCGATCTTTCCAAAAACAACTCACCCTGCGCATAATCGAGGGGATAGTTCAAACATTGATAAAGCCCTTCCGGGCCTCTTATCGAAGTTAATCTCCGTGCACCTCATGAATCCTCACGAGCACCCAGAAGCACTTGGGGGCTACTGTCGTGGTAATACCTAGGGTATACCCTCATGAACCTTACATCAGGGGGTATCCCTAGCAGAACCACCTCTTGAAAAATATCTATAAAATAAAACATAAACAAAAAACCTCTTTCTCTTTCTTTTTCATCTGAATAAGAAGCTACTCGGATAAAATCAGATTCATCCGAATAGTTAGCTTATTCGGTTGACACCACTACAAAGGCAGCCCTACTCGGATAAGACCTTGCCGAATAAGGCGTTACTCGGAGCAAAACACTACCGACCGAGTAAGCTGGTTACTCGGAAGCAAGAAAAGCCGAGCTGCCCGACACTCGGACAAGAAGAGGAAGAGCCACCAAGACATTAAATCTATATGCGTTACCCCTACTTAAATGCTTGTAATGGGGGGACGTTTCTCATTGTAATAACAGCCACCATTAACCCTGTAATTAAAACCCATTATTGGGCAGTGAATGGACAAGGCGCACTCTATATAAGCCCATCCTTTTCACCATAGAAGGGGAGAATAGATCGACACTTTGAGCAAGAACACCCCAGTTTACCTGGGACAGGATTAAGGTTGTTATCTCCAAGGAGAGGCCTAACCTATATAACTTCTCTCTGTGTCACCATCTTTGCGTACAGATCCTCATAGCTCCATCACTACCCTTATATCTATTGTTAGGTCTATAACTACAACAGGTGCTCCAATGAGGCGCAATACAGATCCATTCGTACGGTATTCAGACATGTCGAAGCGAACCAACATCTTTTCACTGTCAAATAGCTGCTCGGCGAGATCTTTTGCGAGTTCCGTCTTTCCAACGCCGGTCGATCCCAGAAAGAGAAAAGAACCTATTGGTTGGCCAGGCTGATCAAGGCCGACCCTAGAACGTAACACCGCTTGCGCAACCACATTGACCGCCTCATCCTGGCCAACAACTCGCTCATGTAATCTGTCTGCTAGGTGGAGTAGTTTATCCTTCTCCTCTTGATCAATAGCAGCAACAGGAATTCCAGTCCATCGACTCACAATCTTCAAACAACAAATAATGTTGGAACATGACAAGCACACAACACATCGAAACAATGGATATTATCCAGGCCAGGGATGCCTACCTGTGCAACATGACCCGGACCAACAGTTCCTTCCTTCACTGAATCTGCAGGTCGAATTTGAGCCGTTGCTTCTCTTTCGTTGTCAAGCAGCATCCTTGTGGCAGCGCATGCCTCATCGATCAAATCAATTACCTTATCAGGAAAGTGACGATCTACAGTACAGTACAAACATCAACAAAATCCATCAATTTGGTTGCAGTTCGATGCAAAAATTGCCGGCTGCACAAAGAAGAGTAGAATTCTATGCATACATACCGGTGATATAGCGGGCAGCGAGGTGTGCGGCAGCGTCAAGAGCAGCATCCTGAATTTCCAGGCCATGGTGGTCTTGGTACTTGTGCTTAAGCCCCTGCAGAATGGCGATGGTCGCCTGCACGCTCGGCTCCTCCACGCGAACCATTTGGAACCGCCGCTCGAGCGCGGAATCCGCCGCAATGTACTTGTGGTACTCCTTGAGAGTCGTGGCGCCGACGCAGCGGACGCGGCCACGGGCCAGCGCCGGCTTCAGCATGTTGGCGGCGGTCGTGCCGCCTATGCAATCGCCGGCGCGGAGAAGCATGTGCATCTCGTCGATGAACAGGATCACCTCGCCGTCCCCGTCCTCGGCGCTCCTCATCACGTCCTTGAGCCGCTCCTCGAACATGCCACGCAAGGTGGTCCCGGCCACCATGGCCCCGATGTCGACGGCCACGACGCGCGCCCCGGCGAGCGTGGCGGGGACCTTCCCTCTGGCGATGCGCTGGGCGAGGCCCTCGATGATGGCCGTCTTGCCGACCCCGGCGGCCCGGCCTCGCCGACCAGCGCGGCGCAGTTCTTGGTGCGCCGACAGAGGATGCAGATGACGCGGTCGATCTCGGCGTCGCGGCCGATGACCGGATCGCCCTCACCGCCAGCCAACGTCATGTCCCGGCTGTAGCTGCGCAGGGAGGCGTGGTATCGGTAGTACCGGTACGCTGCGACGCCCACGCCGGCGGTCGCCGCGAGCCAGAGCACGGGCTCGATGATCTCTCGCCATACCCTGCTCATATGCGGCGACGCCATGACCCCCAACTTGGCTCCTCCCGTGCTGTCAGCCGATGATCTGCTCGTGTCGCGGCGCACACGGCAAAACGCCGGAGATTAGATTGGATTTGGTACTGTTATACGCCGTGGATTCCGGAGCAGCGGCCGTGTGGATTCGGGACTTGAGATACAAGGGGGGAGGGACATGTTACCTTTCTTCGTGCGGTTCTCCGGTGCCCGTCGCTCGCCTCCGCCCGGAGACCTCGTCGCTTCGTCCTGGTCAGGTGAGCGCCGGCGCCGCTCGGGTCCCGGTGTGCCACCTCGCCGCCTCGCTGGATGCATCGCCGGCTCGAGCAGGTCAGGTGCGCGCTGGCGGCGCTCTACTCCCATCCCGCGGCTCTCTTCTCGCCAGCGCCCTGGATCCTCGGCCTGCTCGGGTGCCCGCCGGCGCCGCCGCCCTAGAGCCCGGCTCGGCCGCTCGAGTGACTTCGCGGCCTGGTCCCACCCGCACTGGTCAAAGTCAACGTCGGCAATGCTAGGAGATAGGTCTTGCCTAAGAGCACGTCCAAAAGGTGACATATCCGGGCCGATTTACATCATCGAAAAGTGTAATTTACATCATTTAAAACATCTTTGCTTCGATACATAATGCAAAATATGCACCATTTGCTCCAATAGCACAACTATTGCATACATATTTATATCCAACGATCTCGCGAGGCAGTAGTACCCGGTCGGCTGCTACTACTCAACCCCGGCCGGTGACCACCTGTGGCTTCATATAGCCAGTGCTCGATCGAAATCGACTCTGATAGCAGGACGATGGTAACTTCAAATTGATGAGCTGGCGGGCTGCCTGTTGCCGTCTTAAGCGATGGGATGGCTCAAGGAGCAACGAGGGAGTCGAGATCGGGTGGAGAAACGACGACGATGATGATCACGATGGCGGAAGGCAAAATCAGGTGGCGACCGGAAGTTTCATCCACGCGGAAACCCATGGGTTAGCGGTTTTTGCGTTTGGGCATGATCGTGGGCGATGCAAATTTGCATCACCTAGACATTATTTTTTTGGGCACCCTAAAATGATACCACATTTTTCCGTTTATATTATAACAAAACATTTGGGCACAATGATGCAAAAAAGGATATTTACGTCACCTGTTAGAGACGCTCTAAGGCCTTCCACAACGAATAATATCATAAGCTATAGCGCGAAACAAAGGAAAGAATCAAGGTCATCACTATTCATGAAGTGCGGATCAAAGGCAAACAATGAGTCCATCATATAATCTTAAAATTAATGAAAAGATGTTTGATTATGTCAACAAAAAATCCATCCTCACAATATAGATGATCATAAAGGCTTTCACACCTTGTTATGTGATTCATTAATGAACAAGTTACAACCCAATGCAATCACCCATTCATCTTTTGAACCGAAGTAGTGTAAGGTTCTCCAAAATTATTTCTTATAATTTAGTTTCTCCATTTTCTTTGAGAGAACATGCTTATCACCCATATCACAATTGTTGACATGTGATGTGTAGGCTAAGCATGATTCACTGCAATTTCAAATCAAGTTACCACTTGTATATATATTAAGAGAGTTCCATCTACACTCTTGCACTTTAGTTAGTTCCTCGGTTTGACTTATCTCAACCGGTACTTGTGTGTGGAGGTTGTGTGCCGCCCCTGGCCTATGTCAGTTGACCTGGAAGCTTCCCAACGTTAAAAAAATCTAGTTTTTTTCCTGATTTTTTTATTCCATTAAATCGATTTTTTTTCTCTGAGTAAGCACAAAGCAACAAATGACACTAGACACTATTTAATAATTTAGCCTAAAAAAATAAAAAATAGTACCAAAGCATGCTAAACTTCAATGGATGAGGCTCAAATCACCTGGGACCGGTCAAAGAGACATATTTTTTCCCCGAGTTCACATCGGAGTGGTGCCAAATCCAAAGCTCCAAAATACCACCAAATGTCTCATCGTATTACCCCTTTTGAGTCACTTCAATGGATGAGGCTCAAATCACCTGGGACCGGTCCTGAAGGCGACCATCACATCTTTGCAAAATTCATAGAATACACCACAAGCAAGGAAGTTTATGAGATTGACACCTAGCCACGTAGGACCCCCAGCTCCAAAATAACAAGCGTTAAAAAAACAAACGGTAAACATAAATCAGTTTGGTCAAAGTGTAGATGGAGTCTTTCTTACTCAATCCCCAAAGAATCAACAAGTTTGGATGGATGAATTGAGAGTACTGGGGAAAATGAAGTATGGCAATGGTGGAGGCTCACAATACATTAGGGCTATAGATGGAGGTAGAAGAGGGGGGGGGGATTTTATGCCCCTTATCCCCAAGTAACCACCGTCTGTCTGAAGATCCTATGCGTGAGCTAAAGTCCCACACTTTTTTTTTGATAGAAAGACTGTAAGGGAACCCATCACAGTTTAATAGTTGCAAAAAATCCCAAATTACAAGTACCGTGCCTTGAACCTGGGTGGGTGGGAAGGCATCAGCCCCTTCCCACCACTAGGCTATGCCTTAGTCTGCTAAAGTCCCACACTTGATAATGCAGTGATATATGATATAGGTATTTGGCAATGTTCCCACACTTTTATCTGAACATCCCATCCCTCTTGACAATGTAGTGATCCCGCGACTCAAAGAAATTAAAACAAAACTCCGAGCCGAATAAAACCGTATCTTTATCCTTTTTGAAGTCTTGGGAGGGGGTAAACCATCTCCTTTAATGATAACGTTTGAGATACCATTGACCTAGAATATTCCCACTAATCACATTGTCATTACACCAAAATACCATTTAGGGATAAATACACTTTCAAAGGTCTCAAAGGAAAGTTTAGCATTATAATCTAATCGAGCATGACTAGAGACCTCCCTATTCTTAACATGCGAGCAATGGTCGCCACTCATATACCATCGATAGATGTAAGCAAAGGTCGCAAGATCACCTAGCATAGCCATGGCCAGATATGCAATTAGAGGGATGATGATGTCGTCCTCCAATGGGGTGACCGATCATCGAGGTCAATATTTATTACAACCCCATCATGATTGCCTAGGCCCACACCTTTTGAATTTGAAAAAAAAATCATCAAAAAGTGAAGGACCTATGACCAAATTCCACTTGATTGCAATACTACGAGTGATCTACTATATCCAACTATTGTTAGGTTTCTTGTGGTGAAACCAACCCATAGGTTTAAGTTATAGATTTGAGATTGATGCTTGCAATTTTTAGATTTATTTCAGGATTTTCGATGATATCGTTGAACGAGAGAAGACATTTTCATCGACTACGAGACGTCCGTGGTGAGATTGTCAATCTTAAGATGTTGTATCGACTCAATATCTTGAAGATGCTTACAAAAATGAAGTGTGTGTACATCAATTTATAAAGATGTGTATATCTACGCGTGTGCAATCATATGCAATTGTATTATGTTGAAACAAATAACTATATGCCTTATGATCGATTGCCACTCAACAACTCTGATCTTGATTAAACTATTACAATAACCAACCCTGAAGCTGGTTATTTGGTCGTATTTCATAGACCGGTTGAAGGGCATAATTCTTTTTGGCATGTCACGGATTCGACACCACACATGAATAAAAGGGTAGTAGTGTCGGCCTTCGGACCGCCATGGAACAAGGAAATCGACTGATAACAACCAGTTTTAAGTCACCTCAAGCGTCGTTAGATGTAGCCAATCGGGATCGTCTAATGATAAACATGTACCATCTTCGTCTCCAACCCTGTGCCACAATAATCCGATCCAGTTGCAGAGAATCTTGACTGCAAACTAACCCACACCTGTGCCCATCGTTGTGATTCCACCAGAGAAAATCTGAGGAGAGGCTGTGAAGGATCACAGTGTTGTGCTCAGAGTGGATGCCCCTTCCAACACCCTCGACACATTCCTCTGCAACATCGCCATTGATCCTTTCCCGTGCTGCGGGTGGACGCCCCCTTGCAGGCCCCCTTCCCCTGCAATGCAACTTCATCACCGGTGTGGAAGCAACAAACTCATAGCCTCGCTTGCTGCAATGCAGCTTCACGACTGACGTGGCAGCAGAGTCGCATAGCCTCGTCTGTTGCGATGCAGGCGTAGCAGCAAGCCAGCAACGACCTTGCGACCTCGACTGCTACGACGCAGCTCCGATACCGGAATGACATCAACATCCCTCAACCTTTCTTGTTGCGACACAACTTCGACGTCGAGCATGGCAACAGTTTTCTACAGCAATGCGGGTTGAGCCATGAGCGGCCACCGGGATTGAAGCATGGAAGCCTCTTCTGCAGCACAAGTTCACATAGGCCAGCTTGCAGCTTGCGGTGAGAGAAGGTGGTGGGGCAGCAACGAAATGTGAGAGGGAGAGAGGTGATTGATGTGAGGTGAGGGCAAGACGTTACTCGGGAGAAATATCTGGACATGCTTCGGCAGGAGATAAAGTTGGATGGGATAAGCGGGTGGTGACTCCACAGGGACAGGGAAAATGTCAGGTGATACGGTGCATGATATGATACTAGGACAAATGCCCGTGCGTTGTAACGAAGAAAAAATAAATCCTTCCATGCCTTTAGCGTATATCAATCTAATGTTGCATCATAATAAAAGAAAACAACGATTGATTTTATAATATCATATATATTTTTTGTTTACTTGTATACACTGTAAGGGATATAGACAAATAATACTATAATAGTAAATCAGGTTTACTAAGGTAGTGGTGCATTAGATTCATTGAAAATCTTAAGCAAAAGACAATAAAGTGGTTGCATTATTTTCATTAAATAATCCATAAGTCAAAGACATTACTGGTCTAGAAATAAACCTTATGTCAACATGAACTAAATTCAAGTATATTTAATTAGCAGTTATCATCGGAAAAATATTTGGGCAAAGTTTTGCATGAACAATATGATCTTTTATTTTTATTATCCACGATTACCACCACTGACAACAAAATTATACGCCCGTCGATAATATTGACTCCTGGGACATGCAATATTTACGTTGATTACCTCGAAGTAATATATAAATCCCGTGAAATATGTTGCAATTCAAGGTCAAACATGTACGCATGTAAAATGAGGTAAATTTCAAACCTCAGTGAATGTAATTAATTTGCAAATATAAAATCTATGAAAATAATGGACTTTCACTTTATAATATATATCAAAAGTTAATTACTCTTAATACAATTGTAAAGGTAATGCAGAATTTCTATAAATTGAAAAACTAAAATAACACACTTATAGTTTGAATCTTAATTTGAATTTAAATTTGAGTTTGTATTTTCACGGAAATAACTAAGCATACTACATAAATTTTTATTTCGATAAATAAAGTTTCAAATAATTAAATTTAAATTAAATATATATAGCCCGTGAAATATGTAACAAATCGAGATCGCACATGTACGCATATAAAATGAGGTAAATTTCAAACCTAAGCAAAGTCTATAAAAGCGAAAGTGCCCCAAAAAAATAACAGTGCGGCGAAATATCAAGGCCCAAGTACTCACTGGTTTGGGCTGGCGTTTTTTAATTCCAGCGGCCATGGGCCTAGCGAAAATGGCCCATTAAAAATGACAGAGCGGCGATTTTTTTTTGGATGTAAACTGGACTGCGGATTGATTTAACTAAAAGAGAGGGAATTTTCTGCAAAAGAGCCAAAACGGAAGGAGAAATTTAACTCCCTTTTTTATTAAACACCTTTCTTCGTTGATCGAGATCTTGATTCTGCCCGTGCGTTGCAACGGAAGAGTTTTAATCTTATGATAAAATAACTATAATATACGTAAAATTAACTTTATAAGTTTTAAAAAGGCACAAACGCATTTAAAATAATACGAAATGTTAATACGTGTGAACATTTTTCGTAGGTTCTTTTTTTGGGTACATTTCGTGAGTTAACTACATGTAGAATTTTTGAACGAATGACACAAAAAAATAGAATCACGTGAACATTTTCTGATATTTGGAGCAATATTTTTTAACAAAAATAAATATTGCTTAAAACGACGAATTAAAATTTTAATATTATGATAAAATACCTATGTTGTATGTAAAATTAACTTTATATGTTTTAACAAGGCGCGAACGCATTTAAAATAATATAAAATAGTAAAACATGTGTTAACTTTTCGTGAGTTTTTTTGCGGATATTTTTTTATTGAGTTAGATACATCTAGGATTTTGGAATGAATGACACCAAAAGTTAAAATCGCGTGAAGTTTTTTTTTGTCATATTTGGAGCAATATTTTTTAATAAAAATAAAGATTGCTTGAAATAATGGGAGAAAATTTTAATCTTATGATAAAATACCTATGATGTACGAGAAATTAACTTTATATATTTTAAAAAGGCGCAAACGCATTTAAAATAATACAAATTTTAATATGTGTGAAAAAAATCGTGGTTTTTTTTGCGGATATACTTTTTCGTTAGTTAGCTACATGTAGGATTTTTATTCGAATGATACAAAAAAATAAAATCACGTATTTTTTTTCTGATATTTGGAGCAATATTTTTTAATAAAAATAAATATTGCTTAAAACAAAGTGATTTTTTTAATATTATGATAAAATATCTATGATGTATGTATAATTACTTTTATATGTTTTAAAAAGGTGCAAATGCATTTAAAATAATACAAAATAGTAAAACATGTGTATATTTTTCGTGAGTTTTTTTTCCGATGCAATTTTTTGCGAGTTTGATACATCTAGGATTTTGGAATGAATGACACAAAAAAATAAAATCGCGTGAAGTTTTTTTTTGTGATATTTGGAGCAATATTTTTTAATAAAAAAATTGTTTGAAACAATGGGTGACAATTTTAATCTTATGATAAAATACGTATGATATACGTGAAAGTAACTTTATATATTTTTAAAAGGCGCAAACACATTTAAAATAATTTAAATATTGAAAATAAAATAACACACTTATTGTTTAAACCTTCATAAGGCCCAAGTACTCACTGTTTGGCTGGCATTTTTTTTTGAGCGGCCATGGGCCTAGCGGAAGTGGCCAATTAGGAAATAACAGAACAGCGATTTTTTTTCCAATTTAACTGGACTGCGGGTTGATTCATCTAAAATAGAGGGGCTTTTTTGCAAAAAATCCAAAACGGACGGAGAAACTCACCTCCCTTTATTATTAGGTATAGATTGTGCTCCTAGATAAGGTGGTGCGTCAGATCTGCAAGGGAAGCATAGGATCAATTCACTTGCATATTTTGCGTCTTTCCCCTAAAGTTTGTGCGTAATTGCATACTCGTAACGACTTCATGTTTCTCAGCAAAATATTTTGTCTACTGCCATCCATCCACGTTAGATACCAAAAAGATGTGATATGTACCATTTTAATTAATCGGTGTGTCAGTGAGAAGGATATGCCTCCTGGCAAAAAAAAGGAAAGGTGAGCCTACAATGACGTGATGCAAATTGCAAACTGCCAATTTACAAGAAGTTTCATGGTTTGTTTTGTATTTTTAGCACTGCATTGGCTGGATGTTCAATCGTGGCACACACATTCAATGGACCACAACTTATAGTATCACCAACTTCTAGTATCACAGTATTATATTAGTGCCGGTATCATTGGATATGCACTCCACAGGGACATGCATCACACATTTGAGACGGTTTAATCACGTGTGTTTCGGGGCTTTTCTTTAGTCCCTCTGCGTTCGACATGTGTCGAGTGGAGAAGAGTTTCGTGCAACCACAACCACAATCATGGATTTAGCCGCAAGCACTCCACAGTCACACCCGTAGGCGCTAGCACAACTGCAGCCAAAGGTGCATCCACAGTCCCCGCACAGTCACAGATGCAACCATATATACAGCTACAGTTCGTGCGCAGCCACAGTTGTTCCTTCACGCGGGTGCAATCAAAACACGACATGTCGCAGCTTCGGAGCGCATCGAAATTGACCTTTGCGGAGGCGGACGGGAGGGTGCCCGCTAAATAGTTGGTCTCGAACATGCCGTCATGGCCTTTTTATAAAATGGTCGACGGGGGCCGAACTTTTTTTTTTGGGAATAACCAAACTTATTACTCCATGACAACGTTCACCGAAATACAAGATTCATCATGGGGGAAAGAAGCCACATGTGGCGCCCCAAAGTTAGAGTAATAAGAAATTTGGCTAGACTTTTAACATGTTTAACTGAACTACTAGAGCTAGACTTAAAGTAAAAAAGTATTAAAAACTGGTAAACGGGAAGTAATTTCCTTCACGATAGCTGTCTGAGCTCCTCCTCTCTTCTCATCAAGCTCCTTCAATGCCCTTCCATTGTCACATGAAATGATGATGTTTTGTTCATGAAGGTCCATAGCAAGGTCAAGACCCTCGCGAATCTCTAAGGTGTCCAACGCTACTTGGTCCTTGATACCCGAAATTCTCAGACTCGAAGATCCCAGGTAAGTTCCACTTGCGTTTCTGCACACTGCCGCTATACCACCACTGCCATCCAAGTTGGCCTCACCGCTGACTTGAATAAGAACCGATCCAACAGGGTAAAGTTCAGAATGGTGATTTGTCACACCTGGGCGAGCACTAACACGTCCTGCTCCCCTAACCTGTTGGTTTTGGACTTCCAGAACATCCAAATCCCTAATGAACCGCTTCACAAACAAATGAGTTTTTTTAGGGGTAAACACTTTCTATTCATTCAACACCAAAACACGCGGAATACATGCTTGGTCGTGTGGATCCGTAATCCATAAGTGCCTACCCGGATTTAAACTTGTAGCAAACTTAACTAGAAAATGAGCATCGAGATTATAGTTCCTCCCTTCAAAAACGAAAGTGCAAGAATTGAAAAGACTCCTATTAGCAACAATCTCCGCCGTGATCATACCATTAGGCCCTGCAGATACGTCCCTGATGTCGTTAATGACATTTTTAGCATCACCTGAGATAACAATCTTTGTGAACATTAGATCTTGCGCCAGAGCTTGAGCCTCCTTGCACGCCATCATCTCCAGACACTCCGGGTTTGTGATGCCCGGATAAACCACCGCTGATGATCCCCGAAACACACCATTATGATCTCGGCACACCGCCGCCACTGCTCCCACTTCGCCACTTCTCGAAATACCTCCGTCCACCCTGATGTGTATAACTCCCTGCTTTGGAGGGTTCCAGCCCCGGCGGCTTGCCCTGGGAACAGCTGCCGCCACTGGCACAGGGGTCTTCACATCATCCAGCTCCTTGATGAAATTATTGACAAACATATGTGTCGACAGTGGGCTTTGATGAATATCCTCGTGGATTAATTTAGGCCTTGCATACCATATGGCCCACATTGTTATGAACACTCTGGATGACTCCTTGCGGCTCATAGTAGCGAGCACTTCCTGTATCCAGACTTTGGCGTTTAGGTGTCTAAGCTCGATGAGGTGCTCAAGAAGCTCGCCATCTTCCAGAGCCCATACTGCCCTCGCAGTGTTGCACTCCAGGAGAGAGTGCCTCCACGAGTCCGGACACCCGCACACTTGGCAATTTTCGCTAACCGCCATTTTTCTGTGCTTTCGAACATCCTCCGTCGGTATGGAAATTTTTTCCAGTCTCCACATAAAATGACGGATCTTACCTGGGACCTGACAGCCCCAAAGGTTCTTCCAGAAACTCTCAACCGCAGCACCATCAGATTGAGCCGGCCTTTCCTCCCACCAATCCTCTCTACGTAACTTTGTTTGCACCAACATTCTGTAAGCCGATCTCACCGAAAATATGCCCTTCTTATCATGTGCCCACTCCCATCTATCCTCCACATTCATTGTACTCAGAGGGATACTCTTTATGATTGCTTGGTCCACGGGTAAGAACGACTGCGCAATAGCCTCAATGTTCCATGATGCATCGGCCTGGTTCATTATTTCATGTACGAAGGTGGGTGGGTTCGGTACCAGACATACGATAGGCCTCATATTGACCTCTTGCGGCAACCAATTTTCGCCCCATATCCTTGTACTTCTCTCATTGCCTATCCTCTTTATCAAACCAACTTTAGTGGAGATTGGCCAAGAAACGAGGGCTTTCCCCTAGCGGCGGCTAGGGTTTTTTCTCCTGTGAGGCGATCGCCGTCTCCGAGTCTATCCCGTCGACGGGGCGAGTTCCACTCGTCCCCGCCACATCTATCCCGTCTCCGAGTCTGCCTCCTCCCGTGCAGCGCCTCTCCGCCCATATATCGCGGTGGACGGGGCACAAATCGCACGGTTTCTTCGACAAGTTACAGCTGTAAATCTGCCGCCTAGGGTTTGCGGGGTTTCGAGCACCATGGCGTCTCTCTCCGACGTCCAATCAGAGACTAGCGGCGGCCGTGACGCCGCTGAAAGGCCGGATCTCGATGACTTCTTCGATAAGCTAGACCTAAACGAAGATGATTTCGACGACGTGCAGATTGATGTGGACGATCCCGTGATCAACGCCAGTGTTCACTGGCTTGTTCTTGCAAGGGTTTATACGGAGAAATCCTTCAGTCAAGAGGCGTTCTACCAGGACATGAGGGCCGCCTGGAACCCGGCACAGCCGGTCCGCTTCCGGCCAGTGGGATCTAATCAGTTTGTGGTTCAAGCTTCATGTTTGGGGGATTGTGAACGTATTTTGTACCAAGGTCCGTGGTTGTTCCGCAACATGGCAGTTCTGATCTGCCCCTATGATGGTTTTACCAGGGTGGAGGATGTGGCGAATCATTCTATGCCGATATGGTTACAGATCCACAAGCTCCTTGATGGCTTTAGCAAGCAAGGAATTGTGGAAAAGCTCTTGAAGGGGGCTGGGAAGATTCTGGAGATGCGACTCAATGGGAATACCCGTGGTGATTACGTCAGGGTCAGGGTAGAGCATGACATAAATAAACCTCTCACGAGGTTTGTAAGCATTGTGAGAGCCAAAGAAAGGGTGATCTTCATGGTTCGTTATGAGAAGCTGGCTAGGTTCTGTAAATTCTATGGTTTGATTGGCCATGCCCACAAAGAATGCGGTACTGGGATCCATGAGGAGAAGAGCCTAAAGTTTGGTGATTGGTTGTATGCCGACTCCCTGAAACGTGTGGATGGGGAGCAGAGCCAGCAAGCTGCAAAAAACACCCAACCCAATACGCCTGCGGTGCCGAAAGTGTGTGTTGCCTCTGCTATGGTGACGGATCCTTCCCTAAAGGATACAACTACAAGTCCCGTGAAGAGTAGTTCTACGTACATGGAGTGTGATAAGGGAGTCCGAAAGAGGCTCTTGCTTGAGGGAGTGGAGAAAGTGGATGATCCGATTCTACCATCTAATGTAACTCTGGCTATTACAGATGGGAGTGAACAGGACTCTGAGCAGGGATCCCCAAATAGCAGCTCCAACAATAAACGCGCAAAGGTTCTTGACGTTCCTCAGCAGGTTGAAGTCGAAGGGCAGAAAAGTGATGGCCAGAAGGTGGATGAGGAGGGCCAATTTACTGATGGCCAGACGGTTAATGAGTACCAAAACGAGATATCGGCGGCCTCCCTCGAGGAGGACCGCCGGACGCAATGAATGCCCTACTGTGGAACTGCCGGGGGGGGGGGGGACCGCCGGACAGTTCGTGAGGTTTTGGCCCTCTCAAAAGCCAATTCCCCCAAATTTGTCTTCCTTTCGGAGACAAGACAAGATGTGACAAAGGTGGAGAAACTACGTTGGCGGCTGGGGCTTAAAGGTTTTGCCGGTGTCAGTAGTGATGTCCTAAGTGGTGGTTTAGCACTGTTCTGGGACGAGTGCCTGTCGGTGGTTGTGAGTGATTCTTGTCAGCGATATATGGATGTGCAAGTGAAGGATCCTAGTACTGATACAAGTTGGAGGATCACCTTTGTATACGGTGAGCCTAGAGTGGAAAACAGGCACATCATGTGGGATCATCTCGCTAGATTGAGAATGGCCTCGGATGAACCATGGATCGTGTGTGGGGACTTTAACGAAGCCATGTGGCAGCATGAGCATCTCTCACGTTCCCCTCGTTCCGAATCTCAGATGCAAGCATTCAGAGACTGTCTTATTGTATGTGAGCTGGAGGATCTGGGGTTCTCGGGTGTGCCGTTTACATATGATAACGGACACAATAATGACAACAACGTCAAAGTTAGGCTGGATCGGGCGTGTGCGGACGTGGCCTGGAAAGATCTCTTCCCTTCCTCCCGCGTACAACATGTCCTATCTCCCTGCTCTGATCATTGCGCCCTGGTTGTGGAGATGTCCGCCAGTCTAGACAAGCCACGACAAGGACTACGGAGATATGAAATAATGTGGGAGAGAGATGAGGCTTTGACAGGAGTTATAGAGAGAACCTGGGCGGAAAACAAACCCGAACCCAACCTCGGTTCGGTCTCAAGCTCTCTCAAAGAATTGATGAAGCAATTGCGTTCGTGGAGCAAGCAGCAGTTCGGCAACGTCAACAAGAAACTTGAGAAGTTGAGAGAGGAGCTGGCCGATCTTCACCTCAATAATGCGGACAGGAGGGTTATCCGCCAAAAGATGAATGAGCTAGATGAGTTGTTATATAGGGAGGAGATGATGTGGCTACAGCGATCTCGTATCACGTGGCTTAAGGAGGGTGAGCGTAACACTAAGTACCTGCACCGGAGGGCTATCTGGAGAGCACGCAGGAATTATATTCAGAGGTTACGTAAGGAAGATGGAACTTGGGCCACGGCACCGTCTGACATGGAGCTCATGGCAAGATCCTACTTCCAGGAGGTCTTCACTAAAGACCCAACACTATCGCCGGCGGCAATGTTGGATTGTATACAGCCAAAGGTCACGGAGGCTATGAATGAGGCCCTAGGGGCGCCCTACTCTGAGAAGGAGGTCTCAGATGCCTTGTTTCAAATCGGACCCATGAAGGCGCCCAGGGCAGATGGTTTTCCCGCAAGGTTCTATCAGCGTAACTGGGGCTCTATGAAGTCAGAGATAGTGCCAGCGGTGCTGCAATTTTTCTCGTCCGGCGTTCTGCCTGAGGAGGTGAACGAAACTACCATTGTGCTCATCCCAAAAGTGCCTCACCCGAAGGAGCTAAAGGATTTCCGTCCAATCAGCTTATGCAACGTCATATACAAGATTGTTTCCAAATGTATAGTCAACAGGTTGCGGCCCATCCTGCAAGAATTGATTTCCGAGAACCAAAGTGCTTTCATCCCGGGGAGGCTAATATCGGATAACTTAATAGTTGCGTTCGAGTGTATTGATTACATTCAAAATGTCCGTGCTACAGCTGATCCATGGTGTGCCTATAAGCTTGACCTGTCTAAGGCCTATGACAGGGTCGATTGGGACTTCTTAAGGAGCGCACTGGCCAAGTGGGGCTTTGCGGTGGAGTGGATTTCACGGGTAATGCAGTGTGTGGCTTCGGTTAAATACTCAGTGAAACTGAATGGAAAGTTATTGGAGGCTTTTACCCCCTCGAGGGGTATTCGTCAAGGTGACCCGCTGTCCCCTTTCCTATTCTTATTTGTTGCTGATGCGCTCTCCGCTCTTCTTCATAGTTCAGTGAACAATGGTCAATTGGAGGGGGTGAAAATTTTCCCTAGGGCCCCAGTCATATCTCACTTGCTGTTCGCGGTTGATTCAATGTTGTTCTTCCGAGCTTCGGCGCACCAGGCGGAAGTGGTGAAAGGTCTGTTGAGCACTTATGCTAAATCTACGGGCCAGCTCCTGAACCCGTCTAAGTGTTCCATTCTTTTCTCCTCTAACTGCCCGGGGGCTACTTCAGAGGCTGTCAAAGAAATTCTGGGTATAACGCGGGAGGTGTTTGAACCCAAATACTTGGGTCTGCCTGTACCGCAAGGTAGAATGAACAAGGGCCACTTCGAGTCAACTCAGGAGAGGTTGAGCAAAAAACTTGTGGACTGGAGTGAGAAATACACGTCTACCGGCTGTAAAGAGATCCTTATCAAATCAGTGGCCCAAGCAATCCCCACCTATGTGATGAGTGTTTTCAAACTACCGACGTCTGTGTGTGACGACCTAACTCGGCTCATGAGACAGTATTGGTGGGGAGTGGAGAATGGTAAAAGGAAAATGGCGTGGATAAGCTGGGAGAAGATGATCCTACCTAAATCTAAAGGGGGATGGGATTCCGCGACATGCGTGCGTTTAACCAAGCTTTGTTGGCCAAACAAGCTTGGAGGCTAATCGATACTCCGGATAGTCTGTGTGCTCGGCTGTTGCGTGCTAAGTACTATCCTAATGGAAACCTTCTGGACACGGTGCTCTCGGGAAGAGCTTCAGAGGTATGGAAAGGCATCTGCCATGGCCTTGACCTGGTGAAAAAGGCATAATCTGGCGTGTTGGTGATGGTTCAAAGATTAGAACATGGAGGGACCCCTGGATCCCGAGGGGGAATGACTGCAGACCTATCACGCCAAAGAGGAACTGTCGTTTTAATCGTGTGTCTGATTTCCTGGAGGATACCGGCGCATGGAATGTGGCTCGGCTCAGGGAGCACTTCTGGGAGATGGATGTTACGGAAATTCTAAAGATCAAAGCATCCCCGAGACGCCGCTCGGACTTCATTGCGTGGTTCCCAGGGAAACATGGCGTCTTCTCTGTGAAGAGCGCATACCACCTGGCCACCTCGGCCCGGGAAGAGATGATAGCAGGAGGGGCGTCGAGTACGGCCCCGGAAGGAGACCGGAAGCTTTGGAAACTACTATGGCAGTCTAAAGTTCCACTCAAGATGCGTATTTCGGCGTGGAAAGCTTGCTCCGGAGCTCTAGCAACGAATGAATGTAAGGTTAACAGGCATATCAGCTCCCGGGGCACCTGCCCTCTGTGTGGTACTGAAACTGAGGATTCGTTTCATGCATTAGTCACATGTGCACATGCAATATCGACTTGGGATGCCTTGCGCCAAGTCTGGCCTCTCCCGCCGAAGTCCTGGCTAGTTAACTCGGGTTCGGAATGGCTCCTTCACGTTCTTGCAGCCTGTTCGTCCCCTGTTAGAGACATGGTCATTCTCCTTTGCTGGCGAATATGGAGTATTCGTAATGATGTGATGCATGGCAAACAACCCCCGCCTGTGGAGGCCTCTGTTGAGTTCCTAGTTAGCTATCTTGGATCGCTAAAGTTGTCTGGACAATACTCTACTGAACAAATCATCAAGGGGAAGATGTGTCTGGATCTAGACGGTGAAGCTAAAGCTAAGCCGGCGCCGGCGGACTCGGACCCTTGGCCTCCACCACCTGTAGGCTTGGTGGCTCTTTCGGTGGACGGATCCTTCCAACCTGCAGACGGATCTGCGGCGATCGGGATGATTCTGCGCCGCCATGACGGCTCCATAATTTTCTCTGCTTACAGGGTCATTTACAACTGTAATGATGCCCTCGAAGCTGAGATTCATGCCTTAATGCAGGGTATGGCCCTCGCAAAACAGCACTCCAACCAGCCGGTTTGGGTGCAATCTGATTCATCGGTCGCTCTATCATCTCTAGCCGACTCCAGCCTGTCCAAGTCTGCTTACGGGCATCTCGTTGCTGAAATCAAGTCTCATATGGAGGAGAGGGAGTTCATTCCAAAGAAAATTACCAGAAGACAAAATAGGGTTGCAGATTGTCTGGCCTCTTATAGTCGCTCCGAGTCTAGCACATCGGTGTGGCTACAAGGAGTTCCGCCTTGTATTACGGAGCTTGTGCCGAGTGATTGTATCCCTGTTATCATGGAATAAAACTCCCCTTTTCCCCGCAAAAAAAAACTTTAGTGGAGATTGGTTATGACTCGACGGGGGCCGAACTGTGCCAGGTCTTTTTATGTCTGGGCCGTACCGTGCCGGCCCATGGATATAGTTTTGGCAAGCCCACTGCGATTTCTTGTCGTCACGCTCGATGCCGCTGGGCACTGGCCACCTTTTTTTTTTGAGGGTTGGGCAGTGGCCACCTTCTTCCATCTCCACGGCCGGCCGCCCCCTCCCCGCCCACTGCTGCCAACCACGCCCGCAGTCCGGACGGCGTCTCGCAGAGGCGGTCACCGGACTCCGAACCCAGCACCCCTCTCCCCCTCCTCCGCGCTCACCCTCTCTCTCTCTCTCACCGCACCCTCCCTTGCCGCCGCACTCTACTCCCTCCTCGCCGGGGCCTCCCACGCTCGCACCTCCGCCTCCCACGCGCTCCTCCTCTCCCTCCCCTAATGCCACACCCTCCGTCTCAAGCCTCTTTCGCCCCCCCTACTCTCCCCCCGCCCCAGGCAGCCGGATTCCTCCGCGCCTCCCTCGCCGCGTTCAACCCCCCTTGGCCGCGCTCAGCCGCGTCCGTGACCTCCCTGGCATGACCCAGTTCTTTGCCTCCATGCGGGACGCCGCCGTCCGGCCCGACGTCGGCACGCACGGCACGGCATAACCCGTAAGCAAAGCCGGACGCGCTCAGAGCGCTCGATGGAATGCCCGGCCCAAACCCCGACGACGTCCTCCCAGATGTAATTGCCATGCTCAACACAGTCGTGGATTGGATGGGATGTGCTCAACCTCGGAAGGGAGGATTGGATTGGAGACGCTCTTGAGTTCTTCAAGTAAGTAGAAAACAACAGCATGGCAATGCCGTGACCCCCAACACTCTGCTTGGTTGGGGCTTTCCTCCATAATAACAATGTGGTTTTGTTCCATGTTGTGATGGTGGATGAAGAGCACTCACCAGATGCAGTCATGTATTTTACCATGACATCAGGATCGACACAATGGCACAGCCTATGAAGAATCAAGGGTGAACTGAAGCAGGCAATCAAGAATTTCGTTTAATCTAGCACGACACTCTGTAAAAGGTGAAGCACGGTAAACAAAGACCGACATCTAAATTAGATTATTATACTCTGTGAATGTCAAACAGCACAATAGTCTTTTTCATAATATGAATGCATCTGCCAATAGCACCTGTACTACAAATCATCCATAATCTGTGTATGATTTGAATTTTTCATCTTATCTTCTGATGCAGCAAATGCAGGCCGTATCAGACGATGGATATAATTCTCTGTGGCATCACAAAGTGAGTTAACTCAGCATATGCTAAGCAACTACCAACCATTCATGCTGGAGCAAAGGCCCAATATAGATTGGCCAAGAAGCAGAGGCTGCCGGTGCTGCCCTTTTCGTCACTTGTTTCTGCTAACGCTGGAAGTGAGGTACCATTTTTGTTCTGTCAGCTATTCATTGCTGCAAGAGTAATCTTCTCATTCTCCCTTACCTGACTACAATGTAACCAACGACTGAGTTAATGCAGTGCGCATGATTCAGTGTCTTAGCAAGCTACTAACAAAAAATGGTAGCACCTCACTTTGTCGTTGCATTAACTCACTTCTTTGCTGCATTAATTTCGACGAATAAGAAGGCTAAGCTCCAACGGAAACAATGTTTCTAAAGGAAAGCGCCAGTGGAAACATTAGCATTAGATTCCGATTATTGCCTATTCTGAACAGCACAACAATGGCCTACACTGTGAGGTAGTCACTCATATTACATCGATCGTACATACACTCCGGTGCTGCTTTTAGCAGCGCAGCGAAAAAACAAAGGCCTGTTCCAGAGGCGAAAAAACAAAGGCCTGTTCCAGAGACATACAATACGAGGAAACAAGTATAGGTTTCCTTGTGTGGTGGTTCTGCATCAGCCAGCAGCCATTTTCACAAGTCAGCGGCTTCAAGGAGCAATCTTGTCATCCTTGTCAGTAGTTTGCGGCCCGGTGGATGACGGGGAGTAGTCCAGTACAGTGGGGTAGTAGCTTGCGCTGGGGCTGCACAGTAGAAATTGCAATTGTCAGAACAGCTGATGGATGGTGTGTACTTTCATCAGTCACGGACGGATGAGATTACCTGTAGTTGGGGGAAGTTAGGCTGTAATCTGGGCTAGGTCCTCCAGTGGTGGTGTGCGGGCTGCAACACTCAGGCAATGAGTTAGGAAACCCCATGTCTTGATTGTCACAATAACAGCCTACGTTTTAAGTTAAAACAGGGATGCACGCTGATCAATTGGAATGGACTCACCTTATCGGGCTGTACGTTGGGCTTGGTTGTGCAAATGATGGTGAGGTGGGTGAGTAAGTTGGCGAGGCAGGGCTGGGGAAACAGAGATATAAGCAAACTAAGCATAGACACACATGAATGAACAGATGCCAAAGCTATCAACAGAATACCTGTAGTTTACAGGAGCCTGACTGTACGGGCTCATCATCATCATCCTTGGGCTGCTTGGAGAATAAGCATGTGAAGGACTGTACGAGGGCGACGTAGGACTATAGCTCGGTGACGTAGGACTGTAGCTCGGTGACGTAGGGCTGTAGCTCGGTGATGTAGGGCTGTAGCTCGGTGACGTAGGGCTGTAGCTCGGTGACGTAGGGCTGTAACCAGGCGATGTAGGGTTGTATGATGAGGGCAATGTAGGACTGTATGATGAGGGCAATGTAGGACTGTATGATGGTGATGTTGGGCTATAAGATGGCGATGTTGGGCTGTATGCTGGAGAGGTCGGACTATAGAGTGGCGATGTTGGACTATAAGATGGTGACATCGGGCTGTACGCAAGAGATGTCCGGCTATAAACTGGCGATGTCGGGTTGTATGCAAGAGATGTCGGATCATTATAAACTGGCGATGTTGAACTATAAACTGATGATGCCGGAGTATAGACTGGTGATGCCGGACTATAGATCGGCGATGTTGGCGAGTATGATAGACTGATTGGACTGTAGGAAGGAAAGCCTGACATATAGGATTGGCTGTAGTTTGATGGGATGGGAGATAATGCCATGCCCTCGACATATGGCGAGAATTGAGCACCTGTAACAGGGGAATCCCGGACATTTGGACTCAGCACTGGTGACATCATTCCTCCATGGTACGGTGTCCCGTAGATGGGTGAGCACACTGGTGTCATGCCACTGCCATAGTCCAGGCCTTCAACATAGCTCGGGAGTTGAAGCTCAATGGCCTGCTTCAGCATCTTCTCATTGAGATACAATGCACAGCCTCCTGTACCAATAGGAGCGAGCTGGCCAAGCATAATGTTCTCGGTGACACCTCTCAGGTAATCAGACTCCGCATACACAGCAGCATCAAGCAAGATATCCACTGTTTCTTCAAAAGAACATCTCATGAGAGGCCCTGTGTCATTGCGATTTATACCATGCCTAGTAATAGCCATCAGGTGACCTCTGTATGTCATGGTATCACAGAGAATGGCCAGATGCCTGTAGTTCACATAAGACCCATCAAAAGATATTACCACCCTCAGCTCATCCAAGAGAGACCTGCGGACAGCCTCGATCCCAAGAACCTCAATCACTTCAATCAGATGGTTACTCGTTGTCCTTGTAGCGTCAACATCCTCATGGCACATCACAGCCAAGAGGTTTACACCTTCTGTATCAAGCATCCACTCTTTGTTCTTTGCTTTGTTATCTGCTTTTTGAGTGAAACCATCATTTTCATCGAATTTATTCACCTTCACCTCTTTGATGAAGACCTTGTTAATATCTGGAATGCCTCCAAGGGCCATCTCAGTCAACATGTTACCCTCAATCGTCTTGAGGAAGACATCGTCATCATCCGTTATTGGAGCTTTTTCATCATTGTTGATGCGGATACGAAGGATGAGCTTATCTGCATTATCATCGTTGAATATGCATGACAAGTCCTCATCAAATTCATCTTTGATCTTCTCTGCAATTCCTGCCATGCTCAACCTCTTATCGACCATCATCTCACGGTTCAGTTCGATACGCAGCAGCCAAGGAGACATCTTATCCGGGTCAATATCCTCATCAGGCATTTCATAATATGACCTGACAAATTCCACATCCTCTTCAATGTTGGTTCCTAGAGGATTAGGATCATACCATAGCTCGGTGGCATGGGTCACGCTACGTAGCGTAGTGTACTCCAAGGCACACTGGACATTTTTGGCCAATTCTTTCTTCTTGCTCACCTCAGGCTTTAGGAAAACAGACAGCGATGGGGTCTTTATCTTCTTGGCGATGTTAATGATCTCCCTTAATCTGGGGACGCCAAGGGTGACATTCTTAGCGCTAACACCAGCATAATGGAAAGTATTCAGCGTCATCTGAGTTGCTGGTTCTCCAATGGACTGTGCAGCCACGCATCCAATCATTTCACCAGGAGCTACCAAAGACTGGAGGAATCTCGATTCGATCTCACCGATGACCCATTCAAAAGATTCCTTTGTGAGCCTGTATTCTTTCAAAACCCTCTTGCTAGCAAATGTACTACGGAGCAAGATATTGAAGAGCAGAGTGGCATTCTTCTGAGCTTCGATGCTCATGGCATCGTCGCCAGGGACAACCTTGAGTCTTTCTTGCAACT
This sequence comes from Bromus sterilis, assembly GCA_950022295.1. Taxonomy (NCBI): domain Eukaryota; kingdom Viridiplantae; phylum Streptophyta; class Magnoliopsida; order Poales; family Poaceae; genus Bromus; species Bromus sterilis. The sequence continues at coordinate 439,909,641 of OX465595.1, forward strand.
TATCTATTGCTTCCACAATTTCCATTGGGTGCATGTCTGAAGGTCTTCTCAAATCAATCTTGAAAGTCTTTTGAGCATTCCAGATAAGCCGCTTGAGGTTGACAGGCATAGGCCATGTAATGTCGCCAGTTGTGGCAATTTCAGTGCCAAGCTGTAATCTGTCAGCTTCTAATTTCTGAAACTCTGCCTCAAACACAATTCTGATTTCATGAATGCTCTTCAAATCATCAGCATCTTGAGGCGACATGTAAGTGGGCCTCCAGTCCTCATCATCCAGTTCATAACGAAATACATTGTCAAACTCAGCCTTTTTCATTCCCAGGGATTCCAATTTCTGTGGTTCAATCCAAACAGCATCCATGCCATCTTCTCCATACAAGAACTGAATGACATCACCCAGGGAGTTCCTCACGGTACCATCATATTTCACCATAATGTCCTCCATAGCCTTCACGAGCCTCCGCTGAATATATCCAGTCTCGGAAGTTTTCACAGCAGTATCAATCAAACCTTCTCTACCACCCATAGCATGGAAGAAGAATTCCTGTGGTGTCAGCCCTCGAAGGTAAGAGTTCTCCACGAATCCACGGCTTTCGGGGCCATAGTTATTTTGCGTGAAGTGGGGCAATGTACGACCAGCAAAACCAAATGGGATCCTCTTGCCTTCAACATTCTGCTGTCCGACACAAGCGGTCATTTGCGAAATATTAATGAAACTGCCTTTTGAGCCTGCAGTGACCATAGCTTTCAGATTGTTGCTCTCAGACAAGCTCTTCTGAGCACTACTCCCAGAAGCATCACGAGCCATGTTAAGAACCTAGCATGGAAAATGGGTATGTCAAAACAAGTGTATAAAAAAAAACTGATGATGGAAGAACCAAACTGGAGATTCAGCAGTAGTACCTGATTCACTTTGTTTTCAAATGATTCCATCATTGTGCGTCCTGGCTCAGGTTCCAATTTCTTCTCGCGCATTTGCTTGAGAAGGTCATTCACATCATTCTTAGCATTTGCTATCGTATCACTAATCTTTTTCATAGTAGCTGCATCTGCAATTGTATCCCCGATTCCAATACTAAAACCATTTTGCAGAAGCCAGTAGTTGACTAACCACTGTGTATGACTCAAAAACTTGCGCGCAGCATCTGGCCCTACCTCTTCCCTGCAAACAGTTAAACCAAAATTATTACTGTATTGAGCAGAGGAGAACATGTGTACTAAAAAGAGAAACTGCAATGTGACTTTTATAACTTACCAAATAACATGAATAAGACTCCCCATTGATGTCCCAAGTGTTTTTTTGCAAAGTATACCAGACAGAAGCTTCCCCTTCTCTATACGGACCATAGTATCGCTGGGAGTAATAAGTCCGCTTTGTTTTTCAGCATCAGCATCATGCCAGGCTGAAAATCTTATTAAATTGATTTGCTTGGGGATAATCAAGTTAAAAACTTGTTTGCCAGTCCAAATCGACCTTGGTTTCAAAATGGCAGGGGCAGGGACCTTCCCATCGAAATCTTCCCACCACATTAAGATGTTCATGAATACATCCTGGGAGAAATTTCACAACATTAATTAAGCTACAAAACTACACAGACAATACAATATAGAAGGTGTTTAAGGAGAGTGAGGTTAGTTCACCTTTTCAATGAGAGTATCCCTTTTGGTAATTTTTCGACACCCAAGAAGTGTGTCCTGGACAATACCCATAACAGGTCTATTTGCTTGAGGTGACACGATACATTTTGGCACCATCATCAACTCCAAAACTTCAGCTCTGGTCTCAAATGACTGAGGAACATGCATATTCATTTCATCCCCATCAAAATCTGCATTGTATGGCGATGTGACAGACAAGTTGAGGCGGAAAGTTGAGTAAGGCATGATTTTAATGCGATGCCCCATGATAGACATTTTGTGAAGACTGGGTTGCCGGTTGAAAAGAACAAAATCTCCATCAATGAGGTGCCTTTCCACCTGAGATTAGAAGTCATGCATAAAGCGAGTGAGCTAAGACAATAGGCATTTTTTTGCGGTGTCGCCTAAAACAGTATGTAGATGCTATGTAGATGCTGCAACAATGGCTACTGTTACTAACCTTGTAACCCAGTTCCAAATGCTGATCACTACTTTTATTCACATAGCGAAGATCCAGCCTCTGGCCATCTTCCCTGATAATGTACTTGGCACCTGTCTTCCCTGGGGGAGGGTGGGGCCCATATTCTACGAGTTCTTTCAACCTGGTACAATCAAATATCAATGCAAGAACAGTGATTACATAAGATGCATTGATAACAGCAAACAAATTTACCTCTCGATGTTATATGGAGTAACAGTTTCTGGGTATGTCAGATTCAAAGCAATACTCCATGGCACCCCCAATTCATCAATGTTGATATTCGGGTCTGGTGTGATGACGGTACGAGCCGAGAAATCAACTCGCTTCCCCATCAAGTTTCCTCTAATCCTGCCTTCTTTTGCTTTCAGCCTGCTGCAGATTGACTTAATAGGCCTTCCAGAACGCTGAGTGGCCTGAATGTTTTGACAAAAAGATAATCAGGTCAACTACTTGTCCATTAGTGATTAATTATTATGGAAACTGCACTTATAGACTGACTGCTCACTTTTGGTTGTCCTGTAAGATCATTGTTGAAGTATGTCGCAATGTGAAACTGCAACAACTGAGCAAACTCTGTCATAATGTGAGCTGGGGCTCCATTTCTCTCTTGCCTCCTCAGATTCTCATTATGCCGAATTATCATAGCTAATTGATGGGTCAAATCATCCTGTAGGAACGGCAGGATAAACAAACAGTGAGTGAAAGGGTGCCATCTGCCATGTGAACCAACCAACCATTGGATTCATAGTAATTATTTTAGTAGTACTGGGCTAACCTCACTTCTGGAGGAAGTATCCATCATGACAGATGGTCTCACTGGCGGAGGAGGAATTGGAAGGACTTGCAGTATCATCCAATCAGGACGAGCATATTTAGGGTTCAGGCCCAACAAAAGACAGTCCTCGTCGCTTATACGCTTGAGAACATTAAGAACCTGCCTCAACAAATTTTTCATCATGTATGTTAAAATGAAAATCCTTCTAACGTACTAGTATATATTGAATTGAGTAAAGATAATGTAAATACCCTCTCGGCAGAGAGAATTTGCTTTCGCTCCACCGGTTCAGGGAGCTGATCTTGATCGTCATTCTTCTTCTTTGCTGCTATAAACTCTGCAACCATCTTCATACCGTCAACTCTGATATTTGGCTGCTGAGCACCACAACCACCTCTTTTCTTCACTGGCTTATCTGTGTCCTGCTGATCCTGACCCTCATGATCATCCTCGCCCACAGAGCAAACCTTTTTGCTCTTGCAAGCCTCCTGCATTTTTCTTAATCTATTTTTTGGGTTTCTGATTCTCAGAGCCTGCTTGAATTTGGTATTCTTCTGCAAGGTATCACTGACTGGTAAATAACATGCTAAGGTGAAGGCACCTAGCTGAAAAAAATCTATGAAGTTCAAATTTACCATGCATATTGAGTGAACAAGTGCAGAATTGGACAAACATAAATATATTGAATGGTGAGAACAATGATAGTTATGATTTCAGTTTAGTAGATATGCACCAACCAATAATTTAACCTAGTAAAATCTATGCGCAGGTATGTCTTACAAGGAAACCAGAGAACATGTACCTCATCACCGTCATCAGCGAGGATCTTGGAGCAGTTGAAGCACACGCAACGCATGATGGAGAGCAGAGTCTTGATGAAGCCGATATGGAACATTGGCTTTGCAAGCTCAAGGTGGCCAAAGTGGCCAGGGCACTCGGCCATCCCAGCCATACATGTCTCACACTTGATCTTGCGGTCAATGGTGCCCAGACGAGGGTCACTCAAACCACCAGGCTTTGGCTTCCCCTTCTCCATGGTCTCTGCATGCTCTATAACCGCCACCGACATTTGTCTCTGCGGAGAAGCAAAGCAACCCAAAGCCTGTCAAATTCGGTCCATCCTAAAATTGTGATACATGTACACTACTTTAGGCACTCCATATCGACCACCTGCCATCATTACAATGGTCAATGTTCATCTATACCCAGCCAATAAACTATACTGTTAAACCCTGCCAAATCCATCTTGTTTCATGTACTCTGCAATTGATCTTATTGTATTAGACCACCAACCAGACATGTGTAACTTTTATCCAAACGTGCCTTGAATATTATCCAGTTAAAAGCACGTGCTGTAGAAAACCATGTGTAAGTAATACTCAAGACTGTGCAAACTGTGCTAAGCACAGCACCAAACTGCCAAGCTCAGACTTACATGTACTCCAGTAAATAAGAACATCATCATTTGAGTGTTAGATCGGTCAAAACTTTTGATCTAGTCCATATGTAATACCCCTGTAGGTGAAGTTCAACTTGACCAAATTACCATCCCACTTCACAACTTGTATGACACAAACCGAACCATCGACTTCACAAGTTACAACCAGTCAGCTCAGAGCTATACTCACATCAGGTAATAAGAACATTTATTAGCATTTGTTATCAAAACTTTCAATGTGTCCCAGATGTAATAGTACTCCAACTTGACAAAATTAATATCCCACTTCAATAAGTAACTTGCAACTCAAACGGAACCATTGACTTGGCAAGCTACTCCAACCAGTCAGCATTCTGCTCCAGGTTTTAACCAGTTCCCTGATCGAGTTAGCAAAACGTACACCAACTCAACCAAACAACAAATCATAGATACTGTTCTCTGTGTCAGAATTAACCCTTGTACTTCAGTTTTTTTTCGTAATATTGTCAGATTGACCAAACTCGGCCAGTTAGTTCACTGCCCAACCAAACTGACACTGCAGATTAAAGCCGACAACCAGCCGTTTGACCCCATGATAGTTTTCGTTCATCCACGCATCATTCAGAGTTCGATTCGACCGGAATTTTGCACTTAGGCAAGTTAGAATGGGTCTGGTTCATCCCCTGTTTTGCAGGGTCAGATTAACAAACTCGGCCAGTTAATTAATTGGCCGCCCAAACTGACACCCAAAATCAAAGCCAACAACCAGCCGTTTGCTTGCCCCCCATGATAGTCCATCCATCCAGAGTTCGATTCGACCGGAAATTTAGCCAGCCCACCCACGCAATACCCGCTCGAGTTACTACTTCAAACTCCACGCGAAAGCGGAGAGGAGAAGAGAAACGAAACAGAGCAAGTTGCGGCGGAGGAAGGGGGGAAGGCGAGGGAGTTACGATTTCGTCGGGGCTGAGGATGCCGAACTGGACCAGCTGCACCTTGGCCACCTCGGCCGGCGATTGCGGGAACCGCGTGTCCATCGGAGCTCCCGGCGGCTAGAACCGGCCGGGTCTCGCCGGACGGGATCGCTCAGATCCGGTTGGATCTCCTCCGGGAGGGAGAGAGAGAGGAGGAGAGGGGAGCGTGTGAGAAGAAAAAGAGGAAATGGGAGCGTGGGGCGGGGCCCTTTTATAGTCCTAGCGCGGAGGCGGTTTTGGGTGGGGGTGAGCGCGAACCGCCTCTGGAGTGGGTGCGTACACCGTTGGATGATGCGCGGTGGACGGTGGGGATGAGAGGTCTGGGGTGGGGTCGCTTTCCCCCGCTCGACGCGGAACGGTCAAGTGGCAACCACGTGCTTTGAGCCAATCGCTATCGGATATTCGGAGGGGAGGCGAGGCCGTGCGACATGATTGCGTCCAAGGCGTGGCAGCCAAGCAACCCCGCTTGGTATTCTTCAGCATGTGTGTTGCACGTGCGTGTATCGTGTGATGTAGTGCCCGTCGCCGAGGATTCTTTTAAGGGCGGCTGCTAGGAATCAGCCGGTTGTTTTCCTTAGGTTTTAAGCCGCCTCCCTGTCCGTTCGATCCCGTTCGATCGCTATGTTCTGATCTCGTCAACCCACGTCTCCCCGCTCGCGTCTCAGCACGGGTTGGCGCTGGGCTGCCGGTAATGCTTCATTTCAGCGCTGAACAGCGGTGTCGCGGTGCTTCATCGCAGCGTTCCCATGCCGAGGATGCTTCACTGCAGCGACGACGATCAAACGTAGCAGCCGTCGATCGCCGCCGAAGCTTCACTGAAGGGCCGTAGCGTGTGGGTGTTGCTCCGTTGCACCGCCGGCTGCCCCCCGTCGAAAGCTCCATCGCAACATCTTGAGCGCCAGTGAAGCTGCAGTGCAGCACCACACCATCGCGGCGGCGCGAGTGTGGCGGTGCTCTGTCGCGGCATTGACTGCTCCCTTGCAGCGCCATAGGTGTCGGTGAAGCTCTGTCGCAGCGCCGGCAACATCTTTAGCGCCGATGAAGCTGCAGTGCAGCACCACACCATCACGGCGGCGCGAGTGCGGCGGTGCTCTGTCGCGCACAGCAGCGCGTCGCTGACGAGGGGGTGACCCCACGACTCCTGCAGATAAGCCTATCCGGTGTCCTTGAAGATAGAAGACCCATGAAGACCTGCCTTGGCCCGCTAGTTGGCACCGACATAGGAGTCTGCGACTCACAAGGAAGGTGCGAAGGCCTGTCGTACGGAGCAAGCTAGGGTTAGGAAAGCTTACCTGTAAACGTAGATGAACTTCCCGAGACCTAGCCCAGTATATAAGGGCTAGGAGGGGCGACGCCAATGACGACCAATATCATCTGTAATCCTAGCCTTGAGCGCTCCAGCCTTGGCATTCACTGTAATCGCATCTCCCTCATCAATAATATCGAGCAGGAACGTGTCCTCCTGTTTGCCGACGAGCTATCGTCCAACCTGTGCCTCTCATTACTAACCCAGGGTCCCTGGCCATGGGATTTGCCGGGGTTGATCCCCGTCAATTGGCGCCGTCTGTGGGAACTACACAGGTTGGGATCACGATCTCGGCGGTCCAGTCTTCAGCAAGCTACAACTCAAGGGCAAGGACCAGATCTAGCCCACTCGAAGGATTCAAGATCATGGCGAACATCTCTGCCACCCCATCAAGATCGCTCGGACTACAGTTGTGCCAGGACCAATACTACGGCAACGGCCAAGTGCAGCTTCAGCGCCGAAGGAACCGACGACCCAGAAGAACGGCGAGAGGCCTCTACGAAGGAATTCCAATCGACGAACCGCGACGCGCAACGGAGGACTCGCAAATCTTTCGACAACCCACCGCCGCCCGGGCACCCGCCGCGCATGAAGACGATGACTACGAGATCGAAACCAGCGATCAGCAGAACCATCGCCAAGGAAGAAGGAATCGACGACCCAAAAGGCGCGCACAGAAGATCTACGGCGAGGCTCCAATGAACGAGCCACGTCACGCAGCCGTGCAACCGACGGCCACTCGACGACTGATGTCTACGCACGCTTCTATTCCTGTAGACTATATTGGGCCTCCAAGCGCAGAGATTTGTAGGACAGCAGCAATTTCCCTCAAGTGGATGACCTAAGGTTTATCGAACTCAGGGAAATAGAGGTTGAAGATGGTCTCTCTCAAGCAACCCTGCAATTAAGATACAAGAAGTCTCTTGTGTACCCAACACACCTAATACAATGGCAAATTGTATATGTGCACTAGTTCGGCGAAGAGATGGTAAAATATGGGTGATAAGGGTAGCAAAACAAAGTAATATAATTCTGTAATAAAAAGTGCAACAAAGAAACAAGTAACAAAAGTGAGTGCAAACGGTGTAACAATGTTGGAAACAAGGCCTAGGCTTCATACTTTCACTAGTGGCAACTCCCAACAACATTAACATAGTCTAATCACATGATATTTCCCATAAAACATGCAATGGAGACGTACTCGGAGGTCATTCCTTTGTGGTCAAGAGAGGACGAGAATTGTGTAGGGCTACAAAAGCACACCTCAGAGTTCGTAGTTCTCAATCTATGGATTTCCCAATGTCACCGCGGCCATCCAAAGAGAGTACCACAATCACCACAACATATCTCAAGGATAGTCAAAGAAAAGCACCAAGAGACTCTCAATCTTCAATCCACACACAAAAGAGGAAATCACTCATGATAATATTCTTCTAACCCATGTCCAATAGACCGCTGTCACCTTGGTCTCGGAGATTATACTAGATAAGATCAATTGAGTACATCAATCCAATACATAGAGGAAGGGGAAATATCATGGGATCACCCTAGATTAACATAGCCTATGATCACAACAAAGATCACATCATGGGAGAGAGAGAAACCACATAGATCAAGATATAAGCCTTAGCCCCGAGGGGAACTACTCACACATGGACATGGTGAGAGGGAGAGTTGTTGATGGAGAGGTGTAGCCCGGAGGAGACGAAGGAGACGGCGACGGCGGCGGCGGCGCCCATGGCCACGGCCACGACCCTTGGGGGCAGCGGCCCTTGGCCCCTTCTTCTTCCTTGGAGATGGTGCTGCTGTGGAGATTGATCTCCCCCTCAAGACGGCTGCCAAAGGGGAGGAATTTTCGTGGTTCCCTTTGACCTAGGTTTCCTCTCTTTATATAGACTCTCGGATTCCCGTCATCCAGATTACGTCTTCTGTATTTTGGGGTTTCTGGAAGCATCCGAACTCCGATTGGGCCGAATTTTATGTCTAAATCCACCGGGAAAAAATTCCCAACTTTGTAGTTTTAAGTTTTTCCGTTTGAGGCCGTCTTCTAGCGTTTCCGAGGCGATCTTTAAAACCTGTCTGGTGGGGACAGATTTCGGGAAAGTTAGAGTCCAACTCTTACAAGGCTTCCTTTTGTGATCTTTCCTTTATCCAAGTAATTCCTACACATAAAGTAGAAAAACAAGAACTTGTGCACTCTTGCAACCATTAATAGGTTAGTTCCAAAATATGTTATAAAAAGATATGAAAGTATATAAAAAACATAGCAATATCACACAAAACATGCATGGAGCAAGCAGAAATTATAGATACGTTTGGGACGTATCAACGACACGCCGTCGCACGAGCACCCGCCGCCAGCCAGGACAACGACTCCGAGACACCGGTGGGCGAGTTTTATGACCCAGATCGAAGGCCAGATGAATTCGCCAACCTCATCAAGAACCAAGACATGAGTCGAGGAATCGAAATCGACCCTCGCTTCCACGAACACCCGGAGGATCACGAGCAAATCTTCAGAATCTCAAGAAGGAAGAGGCACGCCGGATCTAGCAAACTCACGGCTAGAGAGCAGCTAGCAGGAACCTGCACAATCCACAGCTTCGAGGATGACTGGGGACGCGTCAGGTCAGGTCACACTCTAAGAGACTGCCGCCTGTTCAACGAGCTAGCCGACGACCTCAAGAAAGAGAAGCAGAAAGAAGACAGGCGCAACCGGCGACCCGAACAATCGCCGCCCCCAAGCCCGGAAGGACGTCACAGCCCGCTGCAAGGACAGGTGCTCATGATCCAAGAGGGAAGGGTGCCGCAAGCACAACGCGACGCCTACACCCTGCAAGCTAGAGCAGCCGAGAGCATAAATATAGTCGAAGTCTACCAGCTACATGATGCGGAGACCAGCATCACGTTCTCACAGGACGACCATCCACATGCAGTCCCAAGACCGGGGCATGCGCCCCTGGTGCTCGATGCACAAATCGGAGGGTACGGCATGGATAGGGTCTTCATGGACGGAGGCAGCAACATGAATATCATGTTCTCCAGCACCATGCAAAAGATGCTGATCCCACGATCAGTATGGAAGAAATCGACCACCGTGTTACACGGGGTAGTCCCAGGAGAAGCAGCCACATCCCTCGGAGTCGTCGAACTCGAAGTCGTCTTCGGCAACCGACGCAACTTGGCAAAGCACGTCCTCGAGTTCGAAGTACTCGACTGGCAATCGCAGTATCACGTCATATTGGGACGGCCAGCATTCGCGCAGTTCATGGAGGTTCCACACTACACCTACCTCAAGCTCAAGATGCCAGGATCAACGGGAGTCCTCACGATCAACGGAAGCTTCATCAAATCAGATCAGTGTGACCGTGACTTTCACAAAATCTCTGACACATTCGGAGCCGAACAAGAACTCGGAGAAATAGCCATGGTGACGGACAAGAGTACCTTCCCATTGGTGAGCCGAAGCGAATCTAAGGAGTACGGACGCGACTTCAGCATCGACAGCGACACAGTCACCCACCAAGTGCACCCGACGGACCCGGACAAAACAGTCCGCGTGTACGCCCACCTACCAGAGGAGCAGGCGACGACTCTCGTCGCTTTCCTTCGAGATGAGTGGGAAATATTTGCCTGGTGCCCAGCCGACATGCCTAGAATACCACGCTAATTCGCGGAGCACGCCCTACGCATCAAGCAAAGCACGAAGCCGGTAAAGCAAGCTCTGAGACGATTCTCGGAGCCCAAGCAAAGAGCGATCGGAGAGGAAGTCAATCGGTTACTCGACGCCCAGTTCATCCAAGAAACGAATAAAGCCACCTGGATAGCCAACCCAGTGCTGGTGCCCAAGAAAGAAACGAACGTGCTGCGCATGTGTGTCGACTACGGACCAGTCAACAAACATTGCCCGAAGGACCACTTCCCCCTGCCTAGAATCGATCAGATAATCGACTTGACAGCAGGATGCGATCTACTTTACTTTCTTGATGCCTACTCAGGATACAACCAGATCAGGATGAAGGAAGAAGACGAAGAGCACACATTGTTCATCACCCCCTATGGCGTATTCTGCTACAGGACCATGCCCTTCGGGCTCAAGAACGCAGGCGCCACATACCAGCGAATGATGCAAGCCTGCCTGAAAGAGAAAATCGGCAGAAATGTGCAAGTCTATGTGGACGACATCGTCATCAAGACCTACAAAGCAGCCACACTACTCGACGACCTGCGCGAAACCTTCGCAGCGCTCAACAAATACAGAATCAAACTCAACCCAAAGAAGTGCACATTCGGCGTACCGGCGGGGAAGCTGCTCGGCTATATGGTCTCTGCCCGAGGAATCGAGGCAAACCCTGAGAAAGTCCAAGCCATCGTCCGAATGCAAGAACCAACCGACGTCAAAGGAGTACAACAACTTACTGGAAAACTCGCAGCCCTAAGCCGCTTCATCAGCAGGCTGGGAGAACGCACGCTGCCTTTCTATCAGCTGCTCAGGAAAGGAAAGAAATTCAAGTGGACGGAGGAAGCCCGCCAAGCATTCGCGGACCTAAAAAAGACACTCTCGACCCCACCAATCCTGGCGGTACCCAAAGAACGAGAGAAGCTATACCTCTATGTGGCAGCACGCAACAGTGTAGTAAGCACAACGCTCGTTGTCGAACGCACAGAAGAAGGCAAGGTCCAGAGCATCCAGAGACCAATCTACTACCTCAGCATGCTCCTGACCAAATCCCAGTAGCGGTACCCGCATTATCAGAAGCTACTACTGGCCATCTTCATGACCTTAAGAAAGGTGTCCCACTACTTCGACGAGCACCTATCATAATCGTGAGCAGCGCACCACTCGCTGACATACTCAACAACCCTGGAGCAACTGGACGAGTCGCCGAGTGGAACATTGAGCTCAGCCCACGGGACCTGCAGTTCAAGCACCCAACAGCCATCAAAGCCGAAGTACTCCCAGATTTCTTGGTCGAGTGGACGGAGGTTCAGACACCAGGCCCCCAGACCTATCAAATTCATGGTCAATGTTCTTCGATGGGTCCAAGAGACAACAAGGAGCCGGGACAGGAGTTGTGCTCATCTCCCCTAAAGGAACAAAGCTAAAATATGTCCTCCAGATCAACTTCAGTCACGCCTCCAACAACGAAGAAGAATACGAGGCACTACTCCATGGCATGCGTATGGCCAAAACGTGCGGAGCCACTCGCCTCATAATCTACGGGGACTCCAATCTCGTCGTCCAACAGACGATGAGAAACTGCGACGCAATAGCCGACAACATGGCGGCCTACCAGAAGCTCTACAACGCACTCGAAGAAAGTTTCGACGGTTGCGAGCTCAACTACATCACCAGGGCCAACAACACAGAAGCTGACGAACTCGCGAACATTGGTTCGACCCGAGGACCAATACCACCAGGCGTTTTTCTCGAAAGCATCAGCCAGAGATCCATCAAGGTACATGCAGCAGCACCTGAAGCAGTCGTGGACGGCGAGGACGCAATAGACCTGGCGCAGGTGGCAGCAGCAAGCCCATCAGAAGGCACAAGCACCAGCACACCCGACAGCACAGCTCCGACTGAGCTCGAAGGACCTGTCTGGGAAAAACCGTTCCTCCAATTCCTAATCGAAGGTACGCTAGCGCAAGACGTGGCCGAAGCACGACGCATCAGCCGACGATCCAAGGCGTTCACGGTGATCAACAAAGAGCTATACAAGCGCAGCATCAACCAGATACTCCAAAGGTGCATCGACGAAGAGGACGGGAAAGCCCTACTGCTCGAAATCCATGAAGGCACCTGCGGGCACCATGCGAGCAGTCGAGTACTCGTGTCCAAAGCATTCCGAGCCGGGTTCTATTGGCCCACAACCATGAAAAACTCAGACGAAATCGTGCGACGTTGTGTCGCCTGCCAGAAATTCGCCAACAGGCCACACGCCCCCGCCTCAGAGCTCAAAACCATACCACTATCCTGGCCGTTCGCCACCTGGGGACTTGACATGGTGGGCCCACTCAAGAAATCATCAAAGGGCGGAAGGACACACCTGCTCGTCGCAGTCGACAAGTTCACTAAATGGATCGAAGCAGTACCCATCACCATCTCCACAGCCCTCACGGCTGTCAACTTCATCAAATCGATCATCTTCAGGTTCGGAGTACCACACAACATCATCACGGACAACGGAACGAACTTCACAGCCGCAGAATTCCAGAACTTCTGCGAAGAACTAGGCATCAAAATCAATTATGCATCAGTCGCGCACCCGCAGTCCAACGGCCAAGTGGGAAAAGCAAATAGCCTTGTATGCGGGGGAATCAAGAAGCAGCTCCTCGCACCACTTGAGCAAGCCGCCGACAACTGGGTAGAAGAACTCCCTGCGGTACTATGGAGCCTACGAACTACACCAAACACCGCGACCCAGTACACACCCTTCTTCATGGTGTACGGGGCAGAGGCGGTACTACCACATGACCTCAAGTTCGGAGCACCTCGGGTCACCGGGTACGAAGAAGAAGAAGCAGAAGAAGCATTACAAGACGACAAAGATACACCTGACGAAGCAAAAGATACAACCCTGGCAAAATCAGAGGGTGATACGTCCAAAATGCATCACTATTTTATATAGTAATTCTTTCTTATTCATTGATATATTTCATGATATGATGCTATTCTTATGTTGTTTTGGCCTATTTTACACAGTTTTCAACTTTCCGGTGCCGACGCAGCAGACGCAGGATTCAACAGTAAAAAGTGGACGCTGAGTTGCTGAAGAAGAATACCTCCAAATTACCTGAAAATCGACGGAGGCTATTTTACAGAAGGATCACGAAGACACGCAAAAGAGCGACCAGAGGGGGGCCACAGGGTGCCCAGGCGGCCACCTGGCGCGGCCCCTACCCTTGCCGCGCCGGGAGGGCGCCTGGACCCCCCGGGGCCACTCCCGGCTCCCCCTTTGGCCTATATATCGCTCATATATCAGAAACCCTAAAAGAGGGGGAGTTTATGGAGTTCCGCCGCCGCTCCGTGGCGGAAACCTATAGAGAAGAAAAGCCATCTCTGGCGGGCAGATTCCGCCGGGGAGATCACCTCCCGGAAGGGGAGATCGTCACCATCGTCATCACCATCGTCACGGGCATCATCGAGATCATCATCAACATCATCCCCATCATCATCACCATCTCCACCTCCATCCAATCTCATCTCACAATTGCAACTCGTGTTGTAATCCGTACTATCTATCCTCTCTACTCTATCGGTGTTGATTACTACTTTGTGGTGAATGCTATTGAGTTTTGTTGGAGAAATATTATTGTGTCCAGATTGTTTATCATCTATTTATTCCCACTGATCATGATCTCTTTTATGTCTTGTGAGTAGTTACTTTAGTTCTTGAGGACATGGGAGAAGTCTAGTTGTTAGTAGTCATATGATGTTGAAGTAATATGTGTTGGTTGATATTTAAGTTGTGTTGCTATTTTCCTAGTGGTGTTGTGTGAGTCGAACACTCAACACTTCGCCTTATTAAGGACCTAGGGGAATACATTGTGTACAAAGAATGCTTACGGTGGGTTGCCGGAGTGACAGAAACCTAAACCCCAGTTTGCACGCTTTTGCACAAGGGAACAATGGATCACCGATCATATTGCTATGGTTAGGCTTTTGCCTTAATTACTATCTTGTATTTGCGGATGCTTTCAAGGTGTTTAATCATAGGAGTGCACTTATCTTAGTCTAGAGGGTGTACTAGCATAGATCCACCCACTCGACACTTATTGACACAACACATAGTACCGATACGGAATATGGCGAAAGCACATGACTACCTCTCCCGTGTGTCCTCAAGAACACTTTAGCCTTTATAAGTTCAGTTGCTAGGCCTCTCCTTTGCTCAGAAAGGATTGGGCCACTCGTTACTCTCCAGTGTCTTTTACTTTGCTCGTTTTACTTTCCTGTTGCTTATACCAAGAAAACCCCTAAAAAGTTATCTTTCAGTGCTTGCAGTTATCTCCTTGCCAAAGTCACTTGCTATTACCTTCTGCTCCTCGTTGGGTTCGACATTCTTACTTATCGAAAACGCTGCAATAGACCCCTTACGGTTGTGGGTCATCAGAGGGGTACCAGGACAAGCTACGCACATACCAAAGCAGTCGCTTGCGCACTAGAACTTGTGGAGCTATTATAGATTGGTATAAGCTCCTCGATAACTCACATTCTCTTAATTGGGAAGAGCTTATGTCTCTCTTTTATACAAAGTTTTACCCTCTTCATGAAGTTCATCGAGACAGGAATTACATCTATAACTTTAGGTCTCGCGACGGAGAGAGCATCGCTCAAGCTTGGGGGAGGCTTAAATCCCTAATGTTCAAATGTCCTATCCATAAGCTCCCCGAAGATATTATACTTACAAATTTTTATGCCAGGATTTCTCGTCAGGATAAGGAAATGTTGGATGCCTCCTCTAGCGGGGTATTTCAGACAAAGAGCGTTGAAGAAAGATGGGATCTCATCGAAAGGATCCAGAAGAATACTGAAGACTGGGAAATTGATAAAGGTATTGAACCTGCTATAAATTATGAGCATGATTATATTGAGAGCTATGTGAAAACTGATTATTTTAATACCTTTTGCTCTAAGATTGGTCTGGATTCCCATCTAATGATTGATTTTTGTAAGATCTTTGCCTCTCATGTTGATTCTTCTAAGATGAAGAAGGATCAGTACCATAAGCCTTTCAAAGAAGTGCCTATTGATATTCACGTTGCTGATCCTGTTTTGCCTGCAGTTATATATGAACAACCCCATTTTCCTTCAAGGATAAGGGAGCACTCTTTTGTGACAGGCATAATAAATAAAAGTGAGAGAAGAACAGGCGAACCTGAGGACCAGATCAGAGTCGATCCTCAAGTTGCGATGGTTAAAGATTTAGTTACTAATGATGTTTCAGATTCTATTATAAACTTTTGTGCTGTTTCAACTAACATTGTCACAACCAAGAAGAAAATCCCAATTTCAGGTACACCAGTTGTATCTGTTAAAATAGGAGATCATAATTATTACGGGCTATGCGATCTGGGATCAAGTGCTAGCGCGATTCCTTATTCGCTTTATCAAGATATCATGGGTGAGATTTCACCCTGTGAACTTGAAGAGATTGATGTTACTATTCATCTTGCAAACAAAGCTACTATCTCTCCAATTGGGATTGTGAGAGATGTTGAAGTCCTATGCGGAAAGGTAAAGTATCCTACCGACTTTCTCGTACTTGGTGCAGTGCAAGATAGTTTTTGTCCTATTATTTTTGGTAGACCTTTTCTCAGAACTTGTGGAGCTATTATAGATTGCAAGAAAGGTAAAGTTTCTGTTGAATTCAATGGTGAGCCGTATGAATTCAATGGAGCTATTATATATTGCATGAAGGTAAAGTTTCTAAGATTGATGTGCGAGATGATGATAGTGATTTCTCGCCCTTCGTTGGTAAACCCCAAGTGGAAGGCGTGATGTAGCACAACAAAAAATTTCCCTCGATGAAGATACCAAGGTTTGTCTCCAGTAGGACTCCGGAGATGATAAGTAGGTGTCAGCGGCGCAACTGACGCGGACATGCACACAGACACGATAACTTTGTTCCCAATGAAGTTCAGAGAGGTTGTCAATCTCTCCGGTCTTGTTGTTTACAAAGGATCAAACACAAGGGATAATGATAGCAATTGAAAGTAAAAGCAGAAAAGTAAATGAGCGTGTAAACAGTGATGAGGATATGGACCGGGATACGTGATGTTCACTAGTGATGTCTCTCTCCCAAAAAACGATAAAATTGCTATGCGAGGTAAACAAATTACAGAAAGGCAATTGACAGAATTATGAACGCACCGCAATGCTAACTATGCTACAAAAGAAAGGACGAGGCTCAAAAGCATGGGCAGTACGCCAAAATAAGTAGACCGAAATCCAACTGCATATACTACTAATCATCCACCTTGAGATATCTATCCAGAACATCTCGCTGGTATTAAGTTGCGAGCCCCACCCAAAGTGTAAACCCAAAGCAACAGACAACTGCATTAAAAAGAACCTTGCGTAAAGTAAACAATCCTTGTAACCGCGGTTACAAGCACCGTTGTTTTCCCCCTTGTGGCAACAACACATCCCCTAGACTCATGTTTCTGTCACTCAAGCGTGTCATCGGGGGGCATGAACCCACAATCGAGCAAAACGTTCCCTCTTGGAGTCACTACCTACTACTTGGCCAAAGCAATAAACAGCAACGGAGAACATGCAAGAATTACTTAGGAACAAAAATATAAGAGATAAGAACCAAATATATTACTCAATCACAATCTGAACATAATCTCATAATCCATCAGATCCTATCAAACTCAACATAGCAATAGCAGAAATATTACAAAATTGCCTCGATCATGTAGGGCAGCTCACGAGGTCTAAACCATGAAGAACAAAGAGGGGAGGAGAACATCACATAGCTACTGATCACGGACCCATGGTCCAAGGAAAACTACTCACGAGACATCCGGGGAGCATCCATGGTGGAGAGGAGACTCCCGGAGGTCAATCCTCCCTCCGGCAGGGTGCCGGGAAGAGGTCTTCTGGTGCTCCCGATCTCGGAAGCGCGGCGGCGGCGGAACAGAGGCGAGTTTGCGAAATAGGGTTCCTTTTCTGGAGTTTCCCCATGACGGAGAATAAATAGGCGAAGGGGGGCAGCCAGAGGTGGGCCAGGGGCCCCAGGCGCCCCCCTGGCGCGGCCAGGGGTGGGGACGCGCCGGGTGGCCGCCTGGGCCCCCTGGCTCCCCTTTGGCCCCTCCCGGGCTCTTCGCGAAGCTTCCTGTACGCTGATTTTTCCTGTATTTTTCCCGGAATTTTTCTGGCATTTTTTATATGGGGAAAAACTGAAACAGAAAAACAGCAAAAAACTGGGGTGCACTGAGTTAATAGGTTAGTCCAAATATGATCAAAAGTGTATGAAAGTGTATCTAGATCATAGCAATATCACACAAAACATGCATGGAGCAAGCAGAAAGTATAGATATGTTTTGGACGTATCAACATCCCCAAACTTAATTCCTGCTCGTCCTCGAGTAGGTAAATGATAACAGCATAATTTCTGTGGTGACATGCTAGCAACCATAAAAGAACTTTGAAAAGTAAAGCAATCAAGGTTAAAGATTCAATTCAAGTCATAACATGCAATAGTCTATATTAGCATTGAAATAAGTAACAAAAGAACATTAGGTGCAAGAGCTCTCGCTGTCCGTGACTCGAATGTCTCCAAATGGTGTTTGCGTGCAAGAAGGGGATAGGGAATACGAGAAAAAGTATTTTTGTGTTGAGAACTCAATCTACTAAAGTTTCACACTCGGTCTTCTTTGGAATCGTATCTTGACTCGTCCCCAGACCACTAGCCAGGTACAAGTCAATTTGATCCACTCCTTTTCGATATTTTGAGCACTCATGCAATGGATGAGCGTAAGCACGAGAGTTGACACTTAGGATGGCAAAGAGAGAAATATGGTGGAGGAGGAAGACAAAAAGGATAAAAAAGGCTCACATCAATGAGGACAATCATAGGCAAGAGATGCCAAATGATAGATATGATGTGAAGAGTAGAGATTGCCATGCAACGGATGCACATACGAGCTAAGAAGCTCTCCAATGGAACTAGTGGGGGTGCATCTAACTTGCTCGCTCATGAAGACCTAGAGCTCGTTTGAGGAGGCTCATCCTTGGAATATGCAAGCCAAGTTCTATAGTGTAAAGGTCCCCACATAGCTATATGCATAATGATCATCTCTATGGAGTACAAAGATATAGAGGGAGTACTAGTGTGGACCTCTCAAAAGGATAGTAGTGTTGCCCCTTTCTCTCTTTTTATTTCTTTTTCTCTTTTTCTATTTTTTGTATTTTTTGTGGCCTCAATGGCTCTTTCTATTTAACTCTCATTTGTCCTCTTTGGGATCTTTTAATGTGTCCACTTTGGGATCTTTTCCTCACTTAAGGGCAACACTCTATTTTACAAGAAGGTAAAGGAGATCTTTCACACTTTACAAGGTACTCAAAATCATAAAGAAGATGTAACTATCATGATGTATGCAATGTATGTCGCTGCCAGTGTAGAAGGAACATGTATGACATGAAGATCAAGTCATGAAGAGGTGGATGTTGCATGGCAATATAACTCGGAAAGGGTATGGAAATGCCTTGATAGGTAGGTATGGTGGCTGTTTTGAGGAAAGATATAAGGAGGCTTATGATGACAGAGCGTATCATGCCAGGGGTTTGGATGTACCGCGAAGGTGGACACCAACTCTCGAAGTGATAAGAAGGAAATGCACGGCACGGGAGAGGCTAGCAAAATATGGGAAGGTGGAAGTGTCAACTTTCAATACTTACATTAGTCCAAAGAACTCATGCACTTATTATCGGTAACTCTCAATCTAATAAGGAGGTTCACAAAGAGACAAGTACCCCGAGGAGGAGTGTATGGGGGTTTGGTTATCGTTGCGCATCCTCGACTCATGGTACGTGAGTGTTCTGTGATATTCGATCCCTCCAAAGATTAGTGATCCATCTAGTAGCTAGAGTTCTCAACTAGTTTTGTAGGTTTTGAAAATAAACACGGATTGCCCAAAATACGACACCTATCACTAATAGGCTCGAGCTCTTGACACCAAAAGTTCAAACATTACTCACAACAATACCTCAAAACTATTGCAAGCTACTACTAGAATTAAATAGCAACCTCAATTACCTACTTTCAAGACAAGACACAACTCAATGCAACAACCAACTCTCTTTAACAAGATAAACATGAAAACTAAAAAGAGTTCCAGCAACAAACTAAACAAAAGCCAAGGCTCTTGCTAAAGACAAACTAAGACTAAAACTAAACATGGCAGTAGCTATGAAAAGATAAAGAACACACAACAGCAAAATGATAAGCAGGAAAAATCCTATGATGTGTTCTAAATTTTGAAAGTGGAGCGTGTTTCTCTCCCACACAAAGTAAGACGGGATCTAACTTGTTATGAACAGCAAGCAAAGCTAAAGAAAACTAAAAATAAAACCTAAGAGCGAGACGCTCCAAGCATAGCACATAACGCATGAAGTGATAAAACTATAGTGAGACGAAGGACGAACTGATGATTGTTGATGGAGAAGGGGATGCACGGGGGCATCCCCAAGCTTAGATGGTTGAGTCTCCTTGAATATTTATTGGGGATGCATGGGGTCATCCCCAAGCTTGAGCGCATGACACTCCTGGATCTTCTTTCATCATCTTCCATCGCACACTTGAAAACTCCCTTCATACATAACTCATCATAAGCTGATTAGAGAGGTTAGTACCCTTAATAAATATTTTTTCCCCACTGGATATAAAGATATTCTTGAAAAGATACTGTTTCTCGAGAGTTACAAAGAGTTTTTGCAAAGAAAAAGCAAGCTTAAGGTTTGCAAAAGTTAGGAGAGAAAAAATGTGGCAGAATCTGTGAAAAACAGAACAGCAGGTAGTAAAGAATTATTTAGGGGCACTTCTGCAACTCAAATAAAAGAACTCAGAACATACTAAAGTTTCACAATTGTATAGAGCACTCTGTCAAAAAAATTCAGATCAAAAAGATGATCTGGTGATTTGATTCGAATTTTTCTGTCAAGGGACAGAATCTGTTTTCTGGACAGCATGTCACAACTTTTGCTTCCCTTATCATAAGAGGCTATAACTTGGCACAACACTGAAAAATAAAGATACAATGATGTTGCTACAGTAGTAACAAACATAAAGACACAACAAAAGCAAAAAGAAACATAAATTCGTTGCGGGCTGCCTCCCGAAAGCGCTTCTTTAGAGCCATTAGCTAGGCTTAAAGATTATAAAAGATGCTCTCACAAGAGAATGGGAATTTTAGGAAAAGAGAGCATCCAGAAGCAAATTTGAAACACATTTAAGCCTAACCCCCTTCCTATGCATAGGCATCTTGTAATAAAATAAATCAAAGAAGCACAAAGTGACATGCATAGGAAGGTGGAACAAGAACAATTTCGAAAGTTTCAGTTTAGAGACAGGCGTTTTTGTCGCATGGAAGTTTCTATAACCAAACTTTCCTCTCTCAAAGTAATTTTCAGTAATATCATGAACAACATCAAGAATATAACTATCATATAAATCATATTGTTCATGACCTCCAAGCACACGTGTATTTTTTTCAACACGGTTTTTAGGATCATAAGATAAATGCAACCCATCACATTGAGCTTTGATAAGAGGAAAATTCTCCGGAGTTGGAGATTTTAAAAGGATAATAGGACACTCAAGTGTGGGTGCGATAGAAAAAATTTCATGCTTAACATGAGGAACTATAGCAAGTTCATCTCCGTAAGCATCATCCATAGTGGCATCACGACCATAAGCATAGAAGGCATCAACTTCATCAAAAAGGGATATTTCAAAAGAATCCATAGGATCATAATACTCATATAAGGTGAGAGTCAAAGAGTTACTCTCATTAGAAGGTAGACATGGATGGATCCATTCTTCCTCCTTTTGTTCGTCACTCTCCTCCTCTTCTTCATCCAAAGAGCTTTCAGGTTCAGTAATTTCTTCTTCTATAGAGTCCTGCAAAACATTAGTCTCTTCATTTTGGGGAGAGATTCTCTCAAGATGATCAGTAATATAATAATTTGCATCATAATTTTCCAAACAATAGTTAAGTATAGCAAGACTCTCAGATCTGTAAGGGGCTTCATCAATATTTTCAAGAAAAGAAGTAATTTCATAGGCACCCTTAAAAGCAAAAAATTCTTCTATTTGTTCTGCATCATAAAAATCATAATTTCCCTTAGCATAAGAAGCTAAGGTTTCATCCTCATTGTACTCAAATTGGAAAGCAAGGTGTTTGTGCCTCATAAAGCAACAAGATTCATCCCTGCAGAAAGATATATTATATATTGAGCACAAGTTTTTAGCATACTCATACGATTGATGTATGAGTCTCCACAAGTGTATCCCTTTTTGAGACAAGCGGTATTCCTTGTAATATTCTTGTTGATCCACGGTCAATCCTCCATGCCAATAAGATCTAGTTTCAAAGACATTGATTGGCAAGTAAGGAATTAGACATACTATTTTTTTTTGATACAAGACACAAAGATAAAAACTGAAAGGTAAACTAACAAGACTAAAAAACAAAGGTAAAGGGTAGTGTGCAACTCCCCTATCTTAGCACTCGGAGTCCCCGGCAATGGCGCCAGAAATTTGGCTTGATGTGCGAGATGATGATAGTGATTTCTCGCCCTTCGTTGGTAAACCCCAAGTGGAAGGCGTGATGTAGCACAGCAGCAAATTTCCCTCGGTGAAGATACCAAGGTTTGTCTCCAGTAGGACTCCGGAGATGATAAGTAGGTGTCAGCGGCGCAACTGACGTGGACCTGCACACAGACACGATAACTTTGTTCCCAACGAAGTTCAGAGAGGTTGTCAATCTCTCCGGTCTTGTTGTTCACAAAGGATCAAACACAAGGGATAATGATAGCAATTGAAAGTAAAAGCAGAAAAGTAAATGAGCGTGTAAACAGTGATGAGGATATGGACCGGGATACGTGATGTTCACTAGTGATGTCTCTCTCCCAAAAGACGATAAAATTGCTATGCGAGGTAAACAAATTACAGAAAGGCAATTGACAGAATTATGAACGCACCGCAATGCTAACTATGCTACAAAAGAAAGGACGAGGCTCAAAAGCATGGGCAGTACGCCAAAATAAGTAGACCGAAATCCAACTGCATCTACTACTAATCATCCACCTTGAGATATCTATCCAGAACATCTCGCTGGTATTAAGTTGCGAGCCCCACCCAAAGTGTAAACCCAAAGCAACAGACAACTGCATTAAAAAGAACCTTGCGTAAAGTAAACAATCCTTGTAACCGCGGTTACAAGTACCGTTGTTTTCCCCCTTGTGGCAACAACACATCCCCTAGACTCATGTTTCTGTCACTCAAGCGTGTCATCGGGGGGCATGAACCCACAATCGAGCAAAACGTTCCCTCTTGGAGTCACTACCTACTACTTGGCCAAAGCAATAAACAGCAACGGAGAACATGCAAGAATTACTTAGGAACAAAAATATAAGAGATAAGAACCAAATATATTACTCAATCACAATCTGAACATAATCTCATAATCCATCAGATCCTATCAAACTCAACATAGCAATAGCAGAAATATTACAAAATTGCCTCGACCATGTAGGGCAGCTCACGAGGTCTAAACCATGAAGAACAAAGAGGGGAGGAGAACATCACATAGCTACTGATCACGGACCCATGGTCCAAGGAAAACTACTCACGAGACATCCCGGGAGCATCCATGGTGGAGAGGAGACTCCCGGAGGTCGATCCTCCCTCCGACAGGGTGCCGGGAAGAGGTCTTCTGGTGCTCCCGATCTCGGAAGCGCGGCGGCGGCGGAACAGAGGCGAGTTTGCGAAATAGGGTTCCTTTTCTGGAGTTTCCCCATGAAGGAGAATAAATAGGCGAAGGGGGGCAGCCAGAGGTGGACCAGGAGCCCCAGGCGCCCCCTGGCGCGGCCAGGGGTGGGGACGCGCCGGGTGGCCGCCTGGCCCCCCTGGATCCCCTTTGGCCCCTCCCGGGCTCTTCGCGAAGCTTCCTGTACGCTGATTTTTCCTGTATTTTTCCCGGAATTTTTCTGGCATTTTTTATATGGGGAAAAACTAAAATAGAAAAACAACAGAAAACTGGGGTGCACTGAGTTAATAGGTTAGTCCAAATATGATCAAAAGTGTATGAAAGTGTATCTAGATCATAGCAATATCACACAAAACATGCATGGAGCAAGAAGAAATTATAGATACGTTTTGGACGTATCAGCTATACCCTTGATGACCTTAAGGGAATTAGTCCATCTATCTGCCAACATACCATCAACCTCGAGCCCGATGGTAAACCTGTTGTTGACCATCAACGACGATTGAACCCAAAGATGATGGATAGCCGCAGGTATTATCTACCCCATAGCTGATAGTAAGTGGGTAAGTCCAGTTCATTGTGTTCCTAAGAAAGGAGGGACAACTGTAGTCCCTAATGATAAGAATGAACTAATACCTCAGAGAATTATTATTGGATATAGAATGTGTATTGATTACAGGAAGTTGAACAAGGCAACTAGGAAGGACCACTACCCACTGCCCTTTATCGATCAGATGCTTGAGAGGCTGTCCAAAAACACCCACTTTTGCTATCTTGATGGGTATTCAGGCTTCTCTCAAATTCATGTTAACACTGCCGATCAAGAGAAGACCACTTTCACTTGTCCTTATGGTACTTATGCTTATAGGCGAATGCCTTTTGGTTTATGCAATGCCCCTGCTACTTTTCAGAGATGTATGTCTGCAATATTTCATGGTTTCTGTGAGGAGATTGTGGAAGTCTTCATGGACGATTTCTCCGTCTATGGAACTTCCTTTGACCACTGTCTCCACAATCTTAATAAAGTTTTGCAGAGATGCGAGGATACAAACTTAGTTCTAAACTGGGAAAAGTGCCACTTCATGGTCAACGAAGGGATCGTGCTTGGCCACAAGATTTCCGAGAGGGGAATTGAAGTGGACAAGGCGAAGATTGAAGCTATCGAAAGGATGCCCTATCCAAGGGACATTAAAGTATCTTATGACGAAGAAGGATGCCAAGCCAAGACTCATCAGATGGCTACTCCTTCAAGAATTTGATTTGCAGATTGTTGATAGAAAAGGAGCAGACAACCCTGTAGCGGACAATCTTTCAAGGATGGAAGATATACCGCATGATCCCATCCTAGTCAACGACAGTTTTCCAGACGAACAACTTGCCGTTGTTAAAGTACAATCTCTTTCCGATCCTTGGTTTGCAGATTATGCTAATTTTATCGTTGCAAAGTATTTGCCTCCAGGTTTAACATTTCATCAAAGGAAGAATTTCTTCCATGATTTGAGGCATTACTTCTAGGATGACCCACATCTTTTCAAAGAAGGTCCAGAAGGGATCGTGAGAAGATGCATACCGGAACACGAGCAGAAGGACATTCTCAAGCAATGTCACGATAGTCCCTATGGAGGACATCACGCCGGTGAGAGAACCGCACATAAGGTTCTCCAATCAGGTTTTTATTGGCCTACTCTCTTTAAAGATGCTAGAAATTATGTTTTAGCCTGTGATAAATGTTAGAGAGTTGGTAATATTAGTAGAAGGAATGAGATGCCTATGAATTACCCACTAGTGATTGAGCCTTTTGATTGCTGGGGTTTTGATTTTATGGGCCCTTTTTCTTCTTCGCACAAGTACACTCACATATTAGTTGTTTTTGATTATGTCACCAAGTGGGTTGAAGCAATCCCCACTGAGAGTGCTGATCACAAAACATCTTTGAAAATGCTCAAAGATGTAATTTTCCCTAGGTTTGTTGTACCTAGGTATCTCATGACTGATGGAGGATCACACATCACGCATGGAGCTTTTAGAAAAGCTTTAGCCAAGTACGATGTCAATCATAGAATTTCTTCACCGTACCATCCTCAAACTAGTGGGCAAGTTGAGCTCACCAATAGAGAGATCAAGTTGATCTTGCAAAAGACAGTTAACAGAAATAGGAAGGACTGGTCAAATAAGTTAGGAGATGCTTTGTGGGCGTATAGAACTGCTTACAAAAACCCTATGGGCATGTCTCCCTATAAAATGGTCTATGGCAAGGCTTGCCATTTGCCATTAGAGTTAGAGCACAAAGCTTTCTGGGCTGTTAGAGAGCTTAATGCTGACCCAAAGTTAGCTGGTGAAAAGCGTCTCATGAACTTGACTTCTCTAGAGGAGTGGAGAAGTGAAGCTTACGAGAGTGCTAAAATGTTCAAGGAAAAGGTAAAGAAGTGGCATGACAGGAGGATTCTGAAACGTGAATTTAATGTTGGTGATAAAGTTTTATTGTTTAGATCCCGTTTCAGGTTTTCTCCAGGTAAACTACTTTCCAGGTGGGAAGGGCCATTTCATATCGAAGAAGTCTACCGGTCTGGTGCAATCAAGATTAAACAATTTTGAAGGCACCAAGCCTCAAGTTGTGAATGGGCAAAGACTCAAGAATTACATGGCGGGAGATCCCGTCAATGTTGATGTAAATATAATACGCACAACAACTCATGAAGAACATGTTGCCGCCCTGTTTCAGACACCGACATAAGTAGAATAAGAAAAGGTATGTATTACGGTAAGGAAACATCGCGAACCGCCAAAAAAGTCCATATTATGAGTTTTTGCAAAATTAGGAAAATTCGAGGCCTAATTGGAGCCGGAGAGGAGCTCCAGGGGGCCCAGGCGCCCCCCTGGCGCGGCCTACCTCCTGGCCGTTCCGGGAGGCCGCCTGGGCACCCAGGAGTCCGTCTCTGACCCCACTTTGGCTCGTTACCTCCCTTTTGTTGCAGAAATTTTTGCTATATATTTTCCCGGATCGTTCCGGCAACGTATCTCGCAATTTCGTGTGTTTTCTCTTCAATCTGTTTCTGCCAGGAAATATTTTGGCTAGCCTAGGTGCCATGGCTTCCCCAAGTTCCCCCAAGGACAAGTTCGTCGTCAACGTCATCAACCCTTACCTCGCTGAGGTGAACAAGCACCCCCAGGTCCTTCGTGTGGAGGACGGTGTTCTCCACAAGGAAGATCTGAAGGGACCAGTCATGGAGGGGAGCACCGAGGAGCGGCTGAAGGAGATGGAACATGAGGTCTTCAAGTTCAAGAAGATGGTGGAGCGTGGTGTTGAAGCCAACTTTGACATCAGGAACGAGATAGAGGCTTCCCATAAGAAAGATATGAAGGAGATGTGGTCAAGTTTGTCCGCACTAGAAGAAAAAGTTTACGGGCTCCAAGCACAAATCTATGATCTGCACAACCAGAACTGTGAGTATGAACTAAAGTTTCTGCGCATGGGTTTAGGTGCTGAGTGCAGGATCCTGGAGACGGGAATGTCCTTCGAGACCGGAGAGGATCTACCATGGAAGCGCTTCGCCAAGGAGTACCTGACTGAGAAGAACAAGAATGAGGAGTAAATCTCCTCGGGTAATGGCATCCCCTTGGCTTGTTCCAAGCTTGGGGGAGTGCCCGGTATCTTTATCTTTATCTTTGTCTTTAGGAGTCAAGTAGAGTCGTATCATGTTTAGGGAAGTTATTATATGAAATAGGTGTTTGCATCGAGGTCTATCACTCCGTCTGTGGAGAGATTGTATCCGTGAGTGTGGAGTCGTCTATAAAGGAATATTAATGAGAAGAATATTAGTTCCTTCGCTGCACTCAGTATTCTCTTCGCGCAATCGGCCTCATATGACGATTCTTATGGGGAGTATTGACCTTATATCAGGTATGGCTTTGAAAACTTTATTTAATTTTGGCAAACATAGCTTTGGTCATGACAACATGCATGTTTTCTCAAGTAGCGACATAGCCAAAACCTTTATGTTATTATGCTTGAAGTGTTATGTTGACAAGGAAGACAACTTGATGTGCTATGCTTACCTTAATGTTTATGCCTTATATGTTTTGCATCTAAATTAGCATCAATTGTCTGTTCTCTCAAAGCCTTTGCTAGCCAAACTCTTTTCCAAGTAGATTTCTGCTTGTGCATCCACACCCTGAAACCAATACCTTCCATGTGAGTCCACTATACCTTCCTATTCGTGGTATTCCCCTACCACTCCTATAAGAATAGAATTTATGTGTTATCCTTAAATGTTCAAAATCTTCTGTTTTGTGCCTCTTGTTTAGCTCATGAGGAAGTAGTAGGTGATTCATGATCTTCTTAAGTTCGACAAGTTTTACCCCGGGATTGCGTGTCTAATCTGCAAACCCATAATACGAGGAGGAACTGGCATGGGTGCGCCCAGCTCGAAAGATAATATAACAAACAAACCCTCCTTCACGCTTGGTCTATGAGAAATCAGAAACTTTGGCAGTGATAAACAAAGGAGATTAAGGGGATGTGATCGTCCCCACTTGTGAGCCGTTCCTCGAAACTTGTCCATCTTGAGAAGTAATTGAGCTATCTATTAGCATTCGTTGACAAACTATGCACCACCCCAAAATCTATTTTTATTCTGTTTGATTTAAGGATAGCACATGAGTTTTCCCTGCTTGCCCTTAACAAGGCCTTTCATCCACCTTCATGTTGAGTCAGTTGTCCCACTTCCTTCTTTTCCCTAAGAGAACAGCCATTTGATGTTGATGAGGATTCATCCTTATAAAGCTGCATTAAGTTTTTCCATGCCATATCCTTGTTGACATTGTCTTCTGATAAGTAAGTTGTTTGCGAAAGCTTTTGCCAAGCAAGCATCTTCCTTTGTGTTAGCATTTATACTTCATGACTAATAACATGTTCTTTCAAAAGCTTCAAATTGTTTCATTAAAAAGAAAGAGTAAGAGTAAAAGTTATTAGTTGTCCTTTGGCCAAGGATATGTTTGCCATAATTTGATGAGTTTCCTCAGCCCTACTTTTGTTTATAATTGTTATTACTTTCTCATAAGGGCCTTATGAGTTGAGGTTGCTGTTGAGGATGCTTGAGTTTGATGAAGAAACCTTGATGCTTCTTGTCCGTATTCTATTTATAGACACTTCACTCTCTAAACTTGTGGAAAGATTTACCGAGCTCAGTAATCGCTTGGGGACATGCGAGGTCTAAGCTTGGGGGAGTTGATACGTCCAAAATGCATCACTATCTTATATAGTAATTATTTCTTATTCATTGATATATTTCATGATATGATGCTATTCTTATGTTGTTTTGGCCTATTTTACACAGTTTGCAACTTTCCGGTGCCGAAGCAGCAGACGCAGGATTCAGCAGTAAAAAGTGGACGTTGAGTTGCTGAAGAAGAATACCTCCAAATTACCTGAAAATCGACGGAGGCTATTTTCTAGAAGTATCACGAAGACACGCAAAAGAGCGACCAGAGGGGGGCCACAGGGTGCCCAGGCGGCCACCTAGCGCGGTCCCCACCCTGGCCGCGCCTGGAGGACGCCTGGACCCCCGGGGCCACTCCCGGCTCCCCCCTTTGGCCTATATATCGCTCATATATCAGAAACCATAAAAGAGAGGGAGTTTACGGAGTTCCGCCGCCGCTCCTTGGAGGAAACCTACAGAGAAGAAAAGCCATCTCTGGCGGGCAGATTCCGCCGGGGAGATCACCTCCCGGAAGGGGAGATCGTCACCATCGTCACGGGCATCATCGAGATCATCATCAACATCATCCCCATCATCAACACCATCTCCACCTCCATCCAATCTCATCTCACAATTGCAACTCATGTTGTAATCCGTACTATCTATCCTCTCTACTCTATCGGTGTTGATTACTACTTTGTGGTGAATGCTATTGAGTTTTGTTGGAGACATATTATTGTGTCCAGATTATTTATCATCTATTTATCCCCACTGATCATGATCTCTTTTATGTCTTGTGAGTAGTTACTTTAGTTCTTGAGGACATGGGAGAAGTCTAGTTGTTAGTAGACATATGATGTTGAAGTAATATGTGTTGGTTGATATTTAAGTTGTGTTGCTATTTTCCTAGTGGTGTTGTGTGAGTCGAACACTCAACACTTCGCCTTATTAAGGACCTAGGGGAATACATTGTGTACACAGAATGCTTACGGTGTGTCGGGACCCGGGGTTAGCGTATGTAATTCCAGTCACGATGCAATCACATGGAGAGCCGAGAACCGTACCCACTTGTCTAAGCAGACAAGGCCAAGCACAAAACGTTCTCGGTAAGCATCGAACGTGAGGGGCATCCCATCCAGGCCGGATGATCAACTGAGATGGGTCCTCATCGCCCGCTCACAAGTCTAAATGATTATGGGTGGTGAAATCCCATACTCATAGACAAGTCGCCTCGACCATGTTATCGATTGAATCCTAACTCTTACATAGACTTACTCCAGCCCGATCACTTAGTCGGGGTCTAGGGCGGGCTCGATCATACAAAAAAGTGTGCACGTGACAGAGTCACGAGCAATCGCATCGCGATGCCCCAAGCTGCGCACAACTAAGGGCCACTTGGTGTATAAAAGACCGCCAGCCAGATCACAACTAAGGTCTCGAAAACCCATACTAAGACATGCATGATATAAACATACACGCAGCACACATGCCTAGTATGAACAACAGGTATCATCACATAACTCTACAAAGTACTCTTTATTGATATACACATAGAGCATACAAAGATCACATGTCTGTGATCACATTACATCATACAACGGAAGCAAATTAGGTCTGAGTACAGACAAGATTAACAAATGGCTTAGAGAAGCCTTGTACAACAAACATGCCCTTCCACGAGGGACCAGACTGCTGTCTGGGACTATACTACCAAGGTCAACGTCGAGCTTCACGAAGGTGACTCCATCGGGGTCCGGGTTCTTATCTAAAACATAGAATAAGCAAACGTGAGTACAAAGTCGTACTCAACAAGACTTACATCAGAACTAAACTACTCATGCTCAAGTATCAAGGTAAAGGAGGTGGGGTTCAACATGTAGAAGTGCCAGCTTTGACTTGGCTAGTCCTGTGCTATGAGTACCAGACTTGAGGTAAGAAGCGTACACGAGTCCACTACCAAGTCTCCAACCGATACACCACTATGGATACTTCCTCGACTTCCCCACGAGGAAGCACGCCATAGCACTCACGCTTATCTTGCGAGTTTTATATTTATCCATTCAAGTTGTCTATGATCAAGTAGAGGTTTCCAAGTAGTCCATAACCGCGGACACGGCTATTCGAATAGTTCATTAACCCTACAGGGGTGTACATCTTCACACGCGTGTCATCACTTATCGCCTCGTTCTTGTCATCCTTCAAGAGGATGTCGGACGTGGATGAAACCAAGGCACTACCCTCACATCACCTTCTCTAATCCAGGAATCGACTACCTGAGTTTTTCACCGCTCGAGAGTCCGGCCGGTTCCACGAAACGGACTCAGATAATGCAAGGGACCGAGACGCCACCTTTGACAGATGGTTTCACTTCCTCACAGGTCCACCCACATATCTATACATAAATCAAATGGAAAGCCCGAATCTAGTGTGACTCCTGGACTGGATCGGGTACGTAAAGAGGCCAAACGGGGCTCCCATAAAACCCTACATGTGGTCATACTCTTTGTCTTGGATCACAAAACAGGAACTCGGAGCCTAGGGCAGTGTTCAACGAGACAACCCACTGTGTACTCCTACACAGCCTCTCATCGTTCACCTTTGTTTAGGGTGGATTCACCAACACGTTATCATCGGTACCACTGTGTTCATTCCATCCCGACTCACAAACATAACATCCTCATTGTATCACTAAGCAGCAAAAGCAGTAACAGTTGCAGGGGCCACATGCTCATCATTCAACTCCTAAATCTGCTAGGATTGTGGTTTGCTTAATACGGTGACAAAATGATAGGTCATGCATCGGAATGGGTTCAACTATGCGAAAGAACGTGTCTCGGTGATCTCCTAAACATGCATAAGCGAGACTGAGAGGGAAGTAGGATTTTATAGACATGATCAATGGGGTTTGCTTGCCTTGCCGACGAGGTTCAGTATCGGGGTCTTCAACGAAGGGGGTGGCCTCCGATTCTAGTTGCACGTCTATCGAGCAAACAATCAAACAAGGAATAAATATAATTGCAATTCTCAAGCACATGAATAAGATTGCAATGGTGATGTTCATGGTTGCAATGTGGGTACAATTTAATTTAAAAGAAGTGGAATGCAAAATCATTTGCAAATTCACTCCAATTTTGAATTTAAAAGAACTCCATATGCATGTTTGCTACTGTTCACCTATTTTAAAATGGTAAAACATAGAAACAAAGTGCATATTATTAATCCTTGCATTTTTCTGATAATTTTTCATATATTATTTATTAAATTTGGAGTTAGTATGAATTTTCTACGAATTTTCAAAGTTTAAATGATTTTCTGGATTTTTCTGGATTATTTTAATTCTCTGGAAAATCTTTATTGCGTCATGCTGATGTGGGGGTGACGTCACAGGGGGGGCTGACCAGTGGGCCACCACTGTCAGTGAGACAGGGGGTTAACCCCTCTGTTAATTATGTTTAAATTTTGATTTAAGGGGGGCTGGCCCCACCTGTCATTGACCTTGGGTCAAATGACTAGGGGGATTAGCCCCCTAAGTGCACTGGCAGGTGGGCCTCTCACCGCCGGCGAGCTCCGGCACGGCGGAGAGGCGCCGGAATGACCAAATGGTCACGGGAGAGCACGGGGAAGGCGCCAATCGATCCCCGCGTGCCCCCCCCGCATCCATCTGCGCTAGTGGGGGTTCTCCAGGACGGCTGTGGCGACGCCGGCTTCAAGAATGGCGGCGGCTGGGCTCGGGCTCCGGCGAACTCGAGGATTCCGGCGAATAATTGAAGCGTGGGGGGGGGGGGGGGTGCAAACGAAAGAGGGGCTCACCCTGCAGCTCAAGAAGGTGGCGGCGAAAGCTGGGGGTGCGCAGAGGCGAAGAATTTGGTGACGATCTTCTCCGGCTCCGGCGGGATCTCGAAGAAGCTGGCGTGGGTTCCGGGCGTCCTCGGGCTCGATTAGCTGGGGGGTCCGGTGGAGACGGCAGCGCTTGTTCACCTGGACACCACGACGAGCAAAATGGAGGCCAGTGGCCGCGACGGGCACGACGGCGTGCTCCGGCTGGCTTCGGGGCGGCGCTGGATTCGTGAAGAGGAGAGGGGGAGGAGGTCCAGAGAGAGAGGGAAGTGTTGCGGCGTGAGGTGGGGGCCTCCGTGGCGCAAGAAGAGGGGCAGGGGAGGCTCCAGCGCGAAGAAGGAGGTGGCAGCCATGCGGCGTCGACGGTGGCCTCGGTGGCTTCCTTCTGGCACGGGGAGGAAGACGACCATGCCCCCCTTAGTGGGCTGGGCTGGCTGGTTCAGCAAGTCGGGCCAGATGGCCAGGGGTCCCCTTTTCTATTTCTTTGCTCTTTTCTTTTTGTGTTATTCTGTTGTGCCTA
This sequence comes from Bromus sterilis, assembly GCA_950022295.1. NCBI lineage: Eukaryota > Viridiplantae > Streptophyta > Magnoliopsida > Poales > Poaceae > Bromus > Bromus sterilis. Next base: position 439,942,287 of record OX465595.1, read on the forward strand.
GAATTTAATAGCTAGGCATTTTAGTAAAATGCCCAAACATTTTTATAAATCCTAGGTGACCAGTAGAAAGTCACTTGTAGAATTTGAGCATTTTTGAAATACAAAACATTTGAATTTCAATTCAAATAGGGGTAAACTTTAATTTCCAGAGCACTGTTTGAATTTTAGAATATTCCATGGGCATGGGAAAATACCCAAACCACTTTTAAAATGATCACCATCATTTATAGGAATTTTCCAAATATTCAAATGATTTTTGGAAAAAGATTTTTATCTGGCCATTTGAATTAATTTCTCAGGGCTTTCTGCTTCCCCAGTTTTGAATTTCATTTGAAATTTTTGCATGATGCAAAGGGATCAAACAAACCCTAGCACTTACCCTAGTTCGGGTTCTGACAACTCGCCCCCACTCAAAAGAATCTCGTCCCGAGATTCAGAAGTCGTCGGGAGGAAGGTGGGGTACTCGGCACGGAGGCGGTCTTCTCTTTCCCACGTTGCTTCTTTCTCGGAGTGATGTGACCATTTCACTTTGAGGAACTTGATCTTCTGACGACGAGTGACACGCTCTGCGGAATCAAGAATACGAACAGGGTACTCTCGATAAGAAAGGTCATCTTGGAGATCAAGCGTTTCATGGTCGACTTCGCGGATGGGGTCCTTGAAGCAACACCTGAGTTGTGACACATGGAATACATCATGTACTCGGGAAAGGTGAGGGGGTAGTTCAAGTTGGTAGGCAACTTCTCCACGTTTAGCAAGAATGCGGAAAGGTCCGATGTAACGTGGGGCCAACTTGCCTTTGATACTGAATCTTTGGGTTCCCTTCAGAGGAGTAACCTGAAGGTAAGCCTTCTCATCAATATTGTAGCTCTCCTCTCTATGATGACGATCATAGTAGCTCTTTTGACGAGACTGAGCGACTTTCAATCGATCACGAAAAATGCGAACTTTCTCTTCTGCTTCCTTGATCATATCCGGTCCAAAGAGTTGTCTTTCACCGGTTTCTGACCAGTTTAGGGGTGTTCGACATCGTCGGCCATAGAGGAATTCAAAGGGAGCCATGTCCAGACTAGATTGATAGCTATTGTTATAAGCAAATTCGGCGAAGGGAAGAGATTTCTCCCAATTCTTTCCGAAAGAGATAACACAAGCTCTGATCATGTCTTCCAAGATTTGATTAACCCTTTCAACTTGACCGCTAGATTGAGGGTGGAAAGCTGTACTAAAGGATAGATGAGTTCCCATAGCATTCTGAAAACTTTCCCAAAATCTAGAGGTGAAAAGGCTACCACGATCAGAATTGATTACCAAAGGAACACCGTGAAGAGACACGATTCTAGAGACATACAAGTCCGCCAACTGACTAGCAGTTATAGACTCGCGAACTGGAAGAAAGTGAGCAACTTTTGAAAGTCTATCAATGACCACGAAGATGGCATCATTTCCTTTCTGGGTTTTTGGAAAGCCGGTGATGAAGTCTATACCGACCTTGACCCATTTCCACTCGGGAATAGACAATGGTTGAAGAGTGCCAGCAGGTCTTTGGTGTTCTGCCTTAATGCGACGACAAAAATCACATTCGGCAACAAATTGTGCAATGTCTCTCTTCATCCGGGTCCACCAAAATCTCTGGCGTAGATCTCGGTACATTTTTGTGCTACCGGGATGAATTGAGAGGGGAGTGTCATGAGCTTCCTTAAGGATCAGCTGCTTTAGGTCTTCATTCTCAGGAACTACTAAACGATTTTCAAAGAATATCGTTCCTTGATCATTTGCAGAAAAACATTTAGCAACTCCGCTAACAATGTTCTGCTTGATCTCTTGAATACTACTATCTTGTTTCTGGGCGGCTATGATTTGATCCTCAAGGGTTGGTTTCGCCACCAGGGTAGAAAGAAATCCATGAGGAACTATCTCAAGATTGAGTTTGCAAAATTCCTCATGAAGAAGTGGTTGATACTGTTGTAACATGAGGTTGTTACAATACGACTTACGACTTAGTGCATCAGCCATGACATTGGCTTTGCCTGGGGTATAAGAAATTCCTAAGTCATAATCTTTTATAAACTCTATCCAGCGTCTTTGCCTGAGGTTAAGATCTGGCTGGGTGAATATGTATTTGAGGATTTGGTGATCGGAATATATTTCACAACGATTACCAAGGAGGTAATGTCGCCAAGTCGCATGAACTACGGCAGCGAGCTCAAGATCATGGGTAGGATAGTTCTCTTCATGTGGCCGCAACTGGCGTGAAGCATAAGCTACCACATGTCTATCTTGCATAAGTATGCATCCTAACCCTTGCCGTGAAGCATCACAATAGATCTCGAAATCCCTTTTGGTGTCTGGAGGCGCAAGTACGGGTGCCGAAGTCAATCTTCTTTTTAGCTCTTGAAAGCTTTCCTCGCACTTGGGGGTCCATTGGAATTTCTTATGTTTCTTGAGGAGTTCAGTAAGAGGCTTTGCAACTTTGGAAAAGTTCTCAACGAAGCGGCGGCAATAGCTTGCTAATCCGAGAAAACTCCTAACTTGCTTAACCGATTCAGGTGGAGTCCAGTCAAGGACGGCCTGAACTCTCTCGGGATTGACTGTAACACCTTTTGCAGAAATCACGTGGCCTAAGTAGGTCACTTCTGGTAGCCAAAATTCACACTTGGAGAACTTGGCATAAAGGCGTTGCTCTCTAAGTTTCATCAATACCAACCTAAGATGTTCTGCGTGCTCTTCTTCATTCTTCGAGTAGATGAGAATGTCATCAAGATAAACCACAAAAAATTTATCTAGGTACTCCATGAAGATCGAATTCATCAAGCGCGAGAATGTGGCGGGGGCATTGGTTAAACCGAAGGACATGACGGTGTACTCGTAAAGACCATATCGAGTAGTGAAAGCCGTTTTTGGAATGTCCTCGTTTCAGATTTTGATTTGATGATAGCCTAATCTCAAATCCATCTTGGAAAAGACAGAGGATCCAGCAAGTTGATCATAAAGATCATTGATCCTGGGCAGTGGGTACTTGTTCTTTATCGTCGCTAGATTTAGCGGACGATAGTCTACGCACATCCTTTCTGTTCCATCTTTCTTCGTTACGAACAGAACGGGGCAACCCCATGGCGATGAGCTAGGGCGGATGAAGCCTTTTGCCAACGAAGCATCAAGTTGGGTTTTTAGCTCAGCGAACTCATGTGGGGCCATTCTATATGGGCGTCTGGAAATTGGGGCTGTGCCTGGTATAAGATCCACTATGAATTCTACACATCTGTCGGGTGGCATTCCCGGCAGCTCTTCAGGAAAGACATCCGGGAAGTCACAAACCACCGGAACATCTTCAAGGTCTGGAAGGGGAAGCACATTCAAAGTATGCATCTGGATTCTAGAGCTGGGTGATGTGTAGTCAATGATCTGGCCTGAAGGATGGGTGAGTTTGACTGATTTGGCTTTACAATCAAGGAAAGTATTCTGCCTTGATAACCAATCCATTCCTAGGATGACATCAATGTCCGAAGACTTGAGGGCTATAAGAGAAGCAAGGAATACTAAACCCTCAATTGCAATTTGATTGCCATGGCTTACTCTATTAGTTTGCCACTTTGAACCAGGAGTTTGAATGATCATTGGAGAAAACATTTCTTCAAAATAAAATCCATGACGAAGTGCATAACTCTCCGACATGAATGAATGAGAAGCTCCTGGATCGAAAAGAACGGAGGCGGGAACATGATTGACTGGGAGTGTGCCAAGAATGACGTCAGAAGCAGCAGTGGTGTCCTCAACTGAGATTTGGTTCACACAAACACTACTAGTGGATGAAGGCTTTGCTAGAAAGGCTTTGGTGGTTGATTTCTTTGGAGGCTTGGGTCGAGAATGACGTGGTGCCATCAAGACCTGAGGGCATTGACGATAGTAATGGCTTGGAAGACCACACTTAAAGCATACCCTGTCTGAATTGCTAGGAGTGGGATTACTTGGCTGCACTCCATCATTCCGGGGTGGAATAACATGTTGAGGTGGATGGCATATATTTTGTGGTGGCCTCTGAAGAAGGTTTTGAGGTATGGCACGGGTTGGAATCCAAATTCGGCGTTTCTGAGGGGCTGAACTAGAAGAAGGGGCAAGCTCAAGAGCATGCTTGAGAGACTCTTCGAACACTTCATTGCCATGCTCAGCTCCAAAGGATCTGTTGACTAAATCCTCAAAGGTGGCAAATTCGATGAGGTTGAGACCATGACGAGGGATGGGGCTAAGTCCCTTGCGGAACCTTGCCTGCTTTCTAGCATCGGTGGTGATCTCATCTTGGGCATATCGAGCAAGACGGTTGAACTCTCTCACATACTCATGGATGGACATATCTCCTTGGGTCAGGTTGCAGAACTCTTCCTTCTTGCGCTCCCTTAACTCATCTAGAAGGTGGTACCCTCGAAAGGCAACACAAAACTCTTGCCAAGTCGCTAGGTGACCATCAGGCTGCATTGCAACATAGTTCTCCCACCATTCAGCAGCAGCACCTTCCAGAAAATATGCCGCGAATATAACTCGGTCATCGGGAGCAACATGTGCAGTATCAAGCTTACGCTCGATGGAACGGAGCCAATCATCAGCTTCAAGGGGCTCAGAAGAAAATCAGAATACCGGTGGCTTGAGGAGGATGAAGTCCTGAATGCTCACAACCACATTGCAATGACGCGAGGTATTCTACTCGATGAGCTCCAGAAGGCGTGTTTGGTCACGTTGATTCTTCTCAGCTTCCATCATGATTTCCTCCGCAGAAGGCGGTGGTGGAGGTGCATCATCATTTCGATTCCAAACACGGTCTCGATTCCGACGAACAGCACTACGAGTTCCACCTGACATCCTGTGTGATAAAAATCAACAATCAGAACAGGTTGTATGATGGAATCAAAGACAAGAGGACATAACTAGGAGGAAAAGATTGTAATGCAAAGGCAAAGATCCATAGAATCACGGGATAAATCGGGCAGCATAACGGCTACACCGGAATGGAAAATGAAACAACCTCGAAGAAATTGGACATAACTTCTTCAAGGAACTCAACAGAACGATGAGTCTGGACGACCACAACTGTCCTACGGCTACAAGGAGGCAAACAACGAGATGTTCTAGTCATACATAGATGAGCCTAGTCCTATCATCCCGTAGAAAAGATAAGGGTGACTCAGAACTCACATCGATGAGGATAAGGAGAAAAAGAAGCCTTACGTTGTTCCCTTATACCCAGAGTAACTATATAACTATAGAATGCTAGACTCGACTTCGACCAAGGGTTGATTAATCCTACAGACAGTCCTGCTCTGATACCAAGTCTGTCGGGAACCGGGGTTAGCGTATGTAATTCCAGTCACGATGCAATCACATGGAGAGTCGAGAACCGTACCCACTTGTCTAAGCAGACAAGGCCAAGCACAGAACGTTCTCGGTAAGCATCGAACGTGAGGGGCATCCCATCCAGGCCGGATGATCAACTGAGATGGGTCCTCATCGCCCGCTCACAAGTCTAAATGATTATGGGTGGTGAAATCCCATACTCATAGACAAGTCTCCCCGACCATGTTATCGATTGAATCCTAACTCTTACATAGACTTACTCCAGCCCGATCACTTAGTCGGGGTCTAGGGCGGGCTCGATCATACAACAAAGTGTGCACGTGATAGAGTCACGAGCAATCGCATCGCGATGCCCCAAGCTGCGCACATCTAAGGGACACTTGGTGTATAAAAGACCTCCAGCCAGATCACAACTAAGGTCTCGAAAACCCATACTAAGTCATGCATGATATAAACATACACGCAGCACGCATGCCTAGTATGAACAACAGGTATCATCACATAACTCTACAAAGTACTCTTTATTGATATACACATAGAGCATACAAAGATCACATGTCTGTGATCACATTACATCATACAACGGAAGCAAATTAGGTCTGAGTACAGACAAGATTAACAAATGGCTTAGAGAAGCCTTGTACAACAAACATGCCCTTCCACGAGGGACCAGACTGTTGTCTGGGACTATACTACCAAGGTCAACGTCGAGCTTCACGAAGGTGACTCCATCGGGGTCCGGGTTCTTATCTAAAACATAGAATAAGAAAACGTGAGTACAAAGTCGTACTCAGCAAGACTTACATCAGAACTAAACTACTCATGCTCAAGTATCAAGGTAAAGGAGGTGGGGTTCAACATGCAGAAGTGCCAACTTTGACTTGGCTAGTCCTGTGCTACGAGTACCAGACTTGAGGTAAGAAGCGTACACGAGTCCACTACCAAGTCTCCAACCGATAAACCACTATGGATACTTCCTCGACTTCCCCACGAGGAAGCACGCCATAGCACTCACGCTTATCTTGCGAGTTTTATAAGTATCCATTCAAGTTGTCTATGATCAAGTATAGGTTTCCAAGTAGTCCATAATCGTGGACACGGCTATTCGAATAGTTCATTAACCCTGCAGGGGTGTACATCTTCACACGCGTGTCATCACTTATCGCCTCGTTCTTGTCATCCTTCAAGCGGATGTCGGACGTGGATGAAGCCAAGGCACTACCCTCACATCACCTTCTCTAATCCAGGAATCGACTACCTGAGTTTGTCACCGCTCGAGAGTCCGGCCGGTTCCACGAAACGGACTCAGATAATGCAAGGGACCGAGACGCCACCTTTGACAGATGGTTTCACTGCCTCACAGGTCCACCCACATATCTATACATAAATCAAATGGAAAGCCCGAATCTAGTGTGACTCCTGGACTGGATCGGGTACGTAAAGAGGCCAAACGGGGCTCCCATAAAACCCTACATGTGGTCATACTCTTTGTCTTGGATCACAAAACAGGAACTCGGGGCCTAGGGCAGTGTTCAACGAGACAACCCACTGTGTACTCCTACACAGCCTCTCATCGTTCACCTTTGTTTAGGGTGGATTCACCAACACGTTATCATCGGTACCACTGTGTTCATTCCATCCCGACTCACAAACATAACATCCTCATTGTATCACTAAGCAGCAAAAGCAGTAACAGTTGCAGGGGCCACATGCTCATCATTCAACTCCTAAATCTGCTAGGATTGTGGTTTGCTTAATACGGTGACAAAATGATAGGTCATGCATCGGAATGGGTTCAACTATGCGAAAGAACGTGTCTCAGTGATCTCCTAAACATGCATAAGCGAGGCTGAGAGGGAAGTAGGATTTTATAGACATGATCAATGGGGTTTGCTTGCCTTGCTGACGAGGTTCAGTATCGGGGTCTTCAACGAAGGGGATGGCCTCCGGTTCCAGTTGCACGTCTATCGAGCAAACAATCAAACAAGGAATAAATATAATTGCAATGCTCAAGCACATGAATAAGATTGCAATGGTGATGTTCATGGTTGCAATGTGGGTACAATTTCATTTAAAAGAAGTGGAATGCAAAATCATTTGCAAATTCACTCCAATTTTGAATTTAAAAGAACTCCATATGCATGTTTGCTACTGTTCACCCATTTTAAAATGGTCAAACATAGAAACAAAGTGCATATTATTAATCCTTGCATTTTTCTGATAATTTTTCATATATTATTTATTAAATTTGGAGTTAGTATGAATTTTCTATGAATTTCCAAAGTTTAAATGATTTTCTGGATTTTTCTGGATTATTTTAATTCTTTGGAAAATCTTTATTGCATCATGCTGATGTGGGGGTGACGTCACAGGGGGGGCTGACCAGTGGGCCACCACTGTCAGTGAGATAGGGGGTTAACCCCTCTGTTAATTATGTTTAAATTTTGATTTAAGGGGGGCTGGCCCCACCTGTCATTGACCTTGGGTCAAATGACTACGGGGATTAGCCCCCTAAGTGCACTGGCAGGTGGGCCTCTCGCCGCCGGCGAGCTCCGGCACGGCGGAGAGGCGCCGGAATGACCAAATGGTCACGGGAGAGCACGGGGAAGGCGCCAATCGATCCCCGCGTGCCCCCCGCATCCATCTGCGCTAGTGAGGGTTCTCCAGGACGGCTGTGGCGACGCCGGCTTCAAGAATGGCGGCGGCTGGGCTCGGGCTCCGGCGAACTCGAGGATTCCGGCGAATAATTGAAGCGTGGGGGGGGGGTGCAAACGAAAGAGGGGCTCACCCTGCAGCTCAAGAAGGTGGCGGCGAAAGCTGGGGGTGCGCGGAGGCGAAGAATTTGGCGACGATCTTCTCCGGCTCCGGCGGGATCTCGAAGAAGCTGGCGTGGGTTCTGGGCGTCCTCGGGCTCGATTAGCTGGGGGGTCCGGTGGAGACAGCAGCGCTTGTTCTTCTGGACACCACGACGAGCAAAATGGAGGCCAGTGGCCACGACGGGCACGACGGCGTGCTCCGGCTGGCTTCGGGGCGGCGTTGGATTCGTGAAGAGGAGAGGGGGAGGAGGTCCAGAGAGAGAGGGAAGTGTTGCGGCGTGAGGTGGGGGCCTCCGTGGCGCAAGAAGAGGGGCAGGGGAGGCTCCAGCGCGAAGAAGGAGGTGGCAGCCATGCGGCGTCGACGGTGGCCTCGGTGGCTTCCTTCTGGCACGGGGAGGAAGACGACCATGCCCCCCTTAGTGGGCTGGGCTGGCTGGTTCAGCAAGTCGGGCCAGATGGCCAGGGGGCCCCTTTTCTATTTCTTTGCTCTTTTCTTTTTCTGTTATTCTGTTGTGCCTAGAATTTAATAGCTAGGCATTTTAGTAAAATGCCCAAACATTTTTATAAATCCTAGGTGACCAGTAGAAAGTCACTTGTAGAATTTGAGCATTTTTGAAATTCAAAACATTTGAATTTCAATTCAAATAGGGGTAAACTTTATTTTCCAGAGCACTGTTTGAATTTTAGAATATTCCATGGGCATGGGAAAATACCCAAACCACTTTTAAAATGATCACCATCATTTATAGGAATTTTCCAAATATTCAAATGATTTTTGGAAAAAGATTTTTATTTGGCCATTTGAATTAATTTGTCAGGGCTTTCTGCTTCCCCAGTTTTGAATTTCATTTGAAATTTTTGCATGATGCAAAGGGATCAAACAAACCCTAGCACTTACGCTAGTTGGGGTTCTGACACGGTGGGTTGCTGGAGTGACAGAAACCTAAACCCCAGTTTGCACGCTTTTGCACAAGGGAACAATGGATCACCGATCGTATTGCTATGGTTAGGCTTTTGCCTTAATTACTATCTTGTATTTGCGGATGCTTGCAAGGTGTTTAATCATAAGAGTGCACTTATCTTAGTCTAGAGGGTGTACTAGCATAGATCCACCCACTCGACACTTATTAACACAGCACATAGTATCGATACGGAATATGGCGAAATCACATGACTACCTCTCCCATGTGTCCTCAAGAACACTTTAGCCTTTATAAGTTCAGTTGCTAGGCCTCTCCTTTGCTCAGAAATGATTGGGCCACTCGTTACTCTCCAGTGTCTTTTACTTTGCTCGTTTTACTTTCCTGTTTCTTATACCAAGAAAACCCCTAAAAAGTTATCTTTCAGTGCTTGCAGTTATCTCCTTGCCAAAGTCACTTGCTATTACCTTCTGCTCCTCGTTGGGTTCGACACTCTTACTTATCGAAAACGCTGCAATAGATCCCTTACGGTTGTGGGTCATCAGAGGGGTACCAGGACAAGCTACGCACATACCAAAGCAGTCGCTTGCGCACTAGAACCTTCAACAAAGGTGACCTAGTCCTACGGCTGATACAAGAGAAGGTCCATAAACTTGCCCCCCAATGGGAAGGACCATTTATAGTCTCAGAAGTCATCGGAGGTGGCGCCTACAGGCCGAAGAACCCGAAGACAGATGAGGACGTGGGTAACCCATGGAACGTAGCAAACTTGCGACTGTTCTATCCATAGTCCCCATCGGTTAGACATGAGTGGAAACTCATGTAGCCGGTTGACCGCAATAAAATAAATGCTGCCCAAATACTGCCATCTCAAAGCACTCGGGGGCTCAAGCACCCACTCCCCCCGAGAGACGCTGTCATCGCCTACGCGATCTTAACCAAAGCACTCGGGGGCTTAAGCATAAAATCCCCCCGAGAGACGCTATCGCCTACGCGATCTTAAACAAAGCACTCGGGGGCTTAAGCATAAAATCCCCCCGGGAGACGCTATCGCCAACGCGATCTTAACCAAAGCACTCGGGGGCTTAAGCATAAAATCCCCCTGAGAGACGCTATCGCCTACGCGATCTTAACCAAAGCACTCGGGGGCTCGAGCACCCACTCCCCCCGAGAGACGCTATCATCGCCTACGCGATCTTAACCAAAGCACTCGGGGGCTTAAGCATAAAATCCCCCCGAAAGACGCTATCGCCTACACGATCTTAACCAAAGCACTCGGGGGCTTAAGCACCCACTCCCCCCGAGAGACGCTATCGCCTACGCGATCCTAACCAAAGCACTCGGGGGCTTAAGCATAAAATCCCCTCGAGAGACGCTATCGCCTACGCGATCTTAAACAAAGCACTCGGGGGCTTAAGCACCCACTCCCCCCGAGAGACGCTATCGCCTACGCGACCCTAACCAAAGCACTCGGGGGCTTAAGCATAAAATCCCCCCGAGAGACGCTATCGCCTACGCGATCTTAAACAAAGCACTCGGGGGCTTAAGCATAAAACCCCCCGAGAGACGCAATCACCACTTAAGCGATCTTCACCAAAGCACTTGGGGGCTTAAGCATAAAATCCCCCCGAGAGAGCCGAGACACGCTACGGTCCTATTCAAAAACACCAAGTTAGCAATCTTCAAGTCTTTACCCGAACGACAAACAAACCAAAACCCGGGAACTACTCCAGAGCTGAAACACGAGGAAATACGCAAACTTCTAAGCCTACGTTTGACTCTACAACTCAAACGTGGCCTCGGGGGCTACTCCCATCGGGAGCGCTGTCGTGCACCCGATAGAACACACTAGAAAGTCAAAGTCAGTGCATCACAGATGGAGTCGAAGACATTTCACGCTATCAGATGGAGTCGAAGACATTTCACGCTATCAGATGGAATCGAAGACATTCTGCGCTATAAGAAGGAGTCGAAGACATTGCATCACAGGGGTCGAAAACACAGTTTATTGCAAAGATCTCAACCACAGCGTGAATTCAACCATAAAGGTATAAAAGGACTCAACTACATTTGGATAGAAGGCAGCTCCTGTTACAAGAGGGAATTACCCAAGGAATTAAGACTTCTACATGTGTGCCCATGAGGGGTAATCAACTCTGATACAAAGGCATCACCACAGACAAAGGAAAAAAGGAAGCTAGCAGAGGATGTCAATGACGTAACAAAAGGGTGAAGCTCGACTTATTTGTCGATGCTCCACCAGCTTCTTCTCCTGCTCCACCAGCTTCTTCTCCAGCTGCAGCTGCACGCCTTCTTGTCCGGCTGCACAGCTTCTTCTCCGAGTTGCCAGCGAAGATGAGGCCGCCTCCAGTTCTACAAGGTCGCTTGGCGCGCCCGCTTGATCGATGGCTTGACGTCGATGTCCTCTTCGGAGCTGATGGAGACGGCACCACCAACTGAGGAGTCGCCAGAAGACGGAGCTGTAGAAGATGCAGGCGTAGGACTCCTCGACCTTGTGGAGCTGTCGCTGCTCGACTCCTGCCAGTGCGGATCCATGTTGTTGCCGCTCGGATCGAACGCGCGGACAGTGACAGTACTTTCGCCATCAAAACGACAGCTGAGCATATCGCCATCTCGCAGATTCAACCGCCGAGCAAACAAACTCCAACCAGAGCCAAGAAAAATCAAGCGGGAGCTATCAACCTCCAAATCAACATAAGAAGGAGATCGACAGCTCCCTTGAAGATGCAGAAGCAAGCCATCTAAACCACGGAAAAAGCAGAGGGAAGAAGAACGCGATTGGCACTCTGGCCACGAACGCGTAAAAGAAAATCATAGCGTCAGAATCCCTCCTCCAAGGAAGAGGAGGAAGGCACTGGCGCCGTACCATGGCGACCACCACGGCATGAGCACGGTGTGCGGCCACCACAGCCACGACGAACACGGCCACGGCCAACACCTCACTTGGGAGCCATGAGAAGAAGAGAAGAAGAAAGAGGCAAAGCAGCAAGGTGGATAGAGGCGAAACGCTGTGAAAGAGAAAGGCTTATTTATAGAACAAAAATCTCCCACCACAGAGAAGCCAAGACGACAGCAGCAATTAATTCAAAGACCAAACGTCGCAGACGTCTCAGATTCCAAGACCAAGATGCTCTCCCACGGGACGTACTGTGCGTGAGACGCATCAATTCACGCGCGTTTCCAACGCGCGTATCGGAAACTCAACCAGCGCCTGCCGCACGCCACAGCGGTCATCATTATGACCGGTCATGAAGACGTGACGGTTCACTGGCGGAGCATCACTGACAACCATCAAAACAGAGGCATCGTTATCCTGACAAGGGGCAGACATCAAGGATGATTTCTCAAACACATTTTTCAAATATATTTAAACTCCCATCGGGAGCGTACCCACTCAAAACTGAGCCTTAGGTGAGCAGCCGCCTAAAAATCAGCAATGTGCTCGAGTGACCACTCGCACCCACAAGAGTATCGGGTGCTCCCTCAACCCGACACAAGACAAACATTTACTCGCCAAGATCATACGGCGCTAGAGTCTCATGTGCTCCCTCACCTCAAGAGCCGAAACGGCATTCGAGTGACTACTCGCAAAGAACCCCTGTCTGAGCACTCGAAACAAGCTCCTCGGGTGAATGAGTGAACAACTCGCTTGATGTTTTGTTCCAAGCGGGTGCAATACTATTAGGCTCCGCGCCTCAAAAACACACATTCCTGGAACACGATACACTGTGCCCAGATGCCACGCAAGATTAGCGTGTAGTCAAGACCCCGCTGCGAAGTTCGGCCGGGTTGGGACTTGCCGAAGAGCGATTTCACTCCCAACCTTTTCCATGCGCTGCGCATGATAGAAAAAGTCGGGTGGACGCACCTTAGGCTACGCACATTACTGGCGGCAAATGAACACCGTAAGACCTGAAGCGGCATGAATTTTTCTCGACACCAGTGTTCCAAGCTCACGTCGAAGACGTGGGTTTGATTGGGCTACTGCGGTATTTGCCACTAGCGCAATTCACCAAGGCTCGACCAGTCGACTCCTTGGGACCTTTCAGCTTAGCATCCCTCGAAACAGGTTTTGTCATGGCCACCAGACTGCCAGCGACCTGCGGTTGTACCGCACATACAAACGACCGACAAATGGATGTACTCGAGTCCCTGCGCGACTCTTCGAGTCCCCCAGGCACTCGGGGGCTACTGACGAGGGGGTGACCCCACGACTCCTGGAGATAAGCCTACCCGGTGTCCTTGAAGATAGAAGGCCCATGAAGACCTGCCTTGGCCCGCTAGTTATCACCGACATAGGAGTCTGCGACTCACAAGGAAGGTGCGAAGGCCTGTCGTACGGAGCAAGCTAGGGTTAGGAAAGCTTACCTGTAAACGTAGATGAACTCCCCGAGACCTAGCCCAGTATATAAGGGCTAGGAGGGGCGACGCCAAAGACGACCAATATCATCTGTAACCCTAGCCTTGAGCGCTCCAGCCTTGGCATCCACTGTAATCGCATCTCCCTCATCAATAATATCGAGAAGGAACGTGTCCTCCTGTTTGCCGACGAGCTATCGTCCAACCTGTGCCTCTCATGACTAACCCAGGGTCCCTGACCATGGGATTTGCCGGGGTTGATCCCCGTCATTCGCTCTGCTCCACTGCAGCGTCGTCGTGTCATCATCGTCATGCTTCAATGCAGCGGCAGTGCCCCCCGACGGTCGTCCCCGGCAAGTTTCACTGCAGCGCCAGTCGCCGCCGAAGCTTCATTGCAGCACCATCGTCGGTGCGGCGGCGCTCCATTGCAGCGCCAACACCGGCGCGGCGGCGCTCCATTGCAGCGCCAACACCGGCGTGGCGGCGCTCAACGCCGCGGTTGTGCTCCATTGAAACACTGGCGTCCATGGCAGATGCTGCAACGCAGCGTTGGCGGTCGCCGGTTTCCGTCGAAGCTTCACTGCCACAGCGGCGGTGCTCCGTTGCATCTCCCCCGCCGTCCATCCCCCGGTGAAGCATCACGGCAACGCTGCTCCCGTACGGGTGGTGCTCCGTCGCAGCACCGGCTGCTCCCTCACAACAACCTCGGTGCTGGTGCAGGTTCATGGCAGCGCGACGGTGATGGGTGCGGATGTAAGCTTGGCCGCCTTCTTCAATGGCGATGCAAGCAGTGGAGCAAGCGATGGTCAATGGACAAAGAAAGGTAGGAGATGGCTGCACTCGAAAATATAAGACAGGGAAACGAGTGGCTACGAGTGGAGAGGAAGAGATAAAATAGAAGGAGAGCGGTGAGTGGACCCCACAGGATACGTGGTGTGTGCTCCGTGCGGTTTACGAACGCAAGTTTTCAGCCGGTTTAGAAGAGTCATTTTCCTCTTTTAAGTGTATAAACTTGTATTTAAATCACATCATAATACAAGGTCTTTGATCTGTATACAAGTATACAAAAAATATACGCATAAAAAACAAAATAACAAAAAGCACACTAACAAACAGTAAAATTGATGATCTACGAAGCTTTATTCACCATCCCTGAACCTTGCGAAAAGACTCTTGCAACACAAGATTTTGCATGCAGACTCAAGCAGGTCACCATCTTCAATCATGACATAATCGCTGTAGTGCTGCTCCTTTTTCTTTGCTTCGCCGCCGAAAAGACAAGGACACACATATGCGTCCAGTATGTCTGCACCAGCAGTCGTCATCTGTGGCTTTGAGTACTGCTATATGTGTCCCTTGCAAGTGAAAGAGATCTACGATCCAATTTCAGCGTCGCGGCCAGGCAAACCGCCCGAGCAAAACATGATATCTCTACAGCAGCATCGCAAAGAAGAAAGAAGAAACGCAACAGAAAATCAATACCGACGAGGATCTTGGCGGATGCAATTTCAACTCAAATGCAGCGTGTTTTATTTGCAATCATATCCATAACTCCTCTCGCCCATTTACAACAATGGTATCATTCGATGCTTTGATAGGTGCCGCTTAAGTGAAGTTCGGGTTTAAGGGCTTCAGAGGTCTTTTTGATGATTTAGGTAGCAGTGAGATCCAGTTGAAGAAGCTTGTCGTTATAGGAACAGTAAGGAAATTTGATAAGAGCTTTTTTGATTATGCGTGTAAGGCCCGATATGCGGTAATGTTCCAGATCTAGATGTTTCCATCCAGACCCGGGGACGAAGCACATATCGGCCCCACCGCGACATATGACAAAGCCATATGCCCCGGATTTCCAACATGATATCACAACATTACAGATACAAGGATACAACATCTCATACAATCGGCATACAACTGCCTTAATACAATACAACAGCGGAAGATATATGTCTGGGTACAGACTACAATCAAGTGCCTAGTGGCAAAGAGAAAAACATCGATTCCCATAACCACACGGGTCCAGGCCCTCCGCCGGGATCCGCCTAACTAGTCGTCGTCGAGTCTCCACGTGAAACGTCGATCACCATACCTATTGTCGATCAAGAATCCTGAAAAGAGTTTGGGGGTACTATCATGAGTACAGAAGTACTCAGCATCCAACTGTAGTGGTCATCTGACCCAACAAGGACTTCATCACTCGTCATTCTAGGACAACTAGTAGTTTACGGTAAGGATGAGGTAAGTGGTGAGGTTGCTGCCGCACTAGCATTTATGAAGTGACTAACGATCTAGAGAGTAAGGTAAGAAGCCAAGCATTCGATGAGGAATCGCCTCCAACAAGTCTACTATCCACCTACTTACGCAAGCATAACACCTATCCTATCCTTGTCCTCCTCTTCGCATCCCGACGAAAAAGAAGCAGTCAAGGCACACACACGTTGAACAACTTATATTAAGATTATCTCAGTTGTTTTTTTCTATGAACAAGGAGTAGGTCTCAAGTCGTCCATAACCGTGGACACAGCTTCTCGAAAAGATTTAACCCTGCAGGGGTGTACCAACTGCCCATTACAAGGCTCCGCACGCCCATCACTCTCAGTTGCTACCCATTATAGGCAACCATTTTATGATTTATTTCCAAGAGATCCGAAACGACAGGTCCCTCTAACTAACAACGAACAAATCCGGGTGGCCCCCGGGGAGTCGACACCCAATCCAAAAGCCAGCCACGCTCTCGGATCGTACTCTTCCGTATGACGCAGGTCGGATTGCCGGTTAATCACACATGGGAAACCGGGTCCTAGCTGATCGGGTGGACCAACAGAGAAACCATGTCTCCACTGGCCCAAGTTGTTTTAAAAGATATCTGCTAGGAGCGACCCGACAAGATATATATGCATGTTTTCAAATGGTAAATCAGCTTGGGCCACCTCTAGAAATGTTTGAAGCTAGATAGGTAAGAAAATGGGACCCCATAAAATCCCACACGCGGTTAGACACGCTCAGTCTTAAAACCAATACCCGGAACTCGGATCCTAGGTGACTCGAATGGAACAAAGCGTTGGGGCGGGATAGCCTAGACCTTCCATCCTTCGTCGAATATAGTCAACATTATAATAATCATATCATCAACAACAATATAATATAGTGATATCCCAAACCAAAGTGTAACAGGAGGTAACATTGTAGAATCCTAAGCATGCATACTAATCAGGGGCTGAGCAACGAGCAATAGTAACATAGCAGTACAAGGTTTGCTGGGAGGGGACATGGCTGTATCGGTTTGAAAGAGGCTGTAAACATGTGGTAGGATCAAACATCGAGCCTATCCTAGACTAGCATGCAAACCGCTGGTTGAAATAGAATGGATCATAAGTAATGTATAGTCCTCGCCTGTTGATAAGGGTTCCGAAGGTGTAGTTGATTGCAAGCTCGCATCGTCTCCGAAAGTACCCGCGGAAGCACACAAGACGGTAAACACTGGAAATCAATCAACGAGCAAGCATCTATTACTACGAAGCAAACACGAGCAAGCATCAACAGGAAGGCAACACGAGACATCGCACCTATCGTCGAGAGCGGTTACTAACAGATTAAGTGGAGTACTCGTCACACACGACGATACCGCACGTTTACAAGGGTTCAAGTTGTTTAGCTACACAAGGTGAGCAAAGGTTATTAACATGGCATATCACTCAAACATGGCATAGCACACAAACATGGCAAGAGGTGAAGCATAAATAAACTATCTAATCTAGTCGCTTTAAGTGGGGGTAAAACCTATACATGACAACTATTACGGACCCCACGATAATTATTGCATTTAGTACTGTTTTGCCCCTAAATTATTTTATTATTTTTATTAGCAAGCAAGAGCAGCATAAACACAATCTACATGCAATTCTAGTCAATTTACATATAAAGAACATTTTAATCGGAGCAACCGTTAAAAAGTTACTAAAAAACAGTTTACGGTGGCAAGGTTGTAATTAGCATGTAAACAACATGTAAACAAAGTCAAACAAGGCAAAAGAGCACATTTTATTAAACTAGACAAAATTCTAAGCAAGTTTCATGTTTAAAGCGCCGCGATCCGAGCTACGGTTAAAAAATTATAGCACTCGCAAAAAAAACTACACAATCTGCCAAAATTAAATTAGAAAAGGAAAAAAAAACATATAGGAAAAAAAGGGGGCCTCACCCAGTTGGGCTTCGGGCCACTGGCCGGTTGTGCATTGGAGGCTGGCGGCTGGGCTGGCTGGTCCAGCTCGACTGGGCCGCTTGGGGTGCGCGGCCCACGCGCTAGGGCAGGCCGGCCCAGGCAGGGTCAACGCGAGCGGGAGGCTCGGGCGAGCGGCTGCAGTCCCCGACTGGCTGGAGGCCGACGTCGGCGGCGGAGCTCGCCCTCCGGCGAGAGGCGGCGCGAGGGCAGCCGGGAGGAGGCATATCGGGTGCGGCGGCCGCGGAGGGACCGGATCCGGTCGCCGGCGGTGGGGCAGTGAGGTCCAGGGGACGGCGGCGGCGAGCTTCGAAGGGGGAGGCGCGGGCGACAGCTTCTGGTCGGGCCATCGATGGCGGCTCGGTCCTGTTCGAGCAGAGAGAGAGGTATGGGGTGAGAGGGAAGAGGAGATGGAGGAAGAGAGGGAGGAGAGGAGAGGCGACCCGCGCGGGGTGGCGGCCTGGCGGGGCGGCTGCCGGCGGCCGATCTCCACGGCAGCACGACGGGACTCGGCCTGGAGGAGCTTCCACGGGAGGAGTCGGGCGTGGGGCTTCGGGCTGACGTGGCACTATCTGGAGCGTCCGATCTCAGATCCGACGACTCCGGAGGGGCGAGGGGCTAGGGTTTCGGGATTTGGGGTCAAAATGGGCTAATCTGGCAAAGTGGAGGGGGGTGGCTACAATTTTTGGCTAGGGAAACCCTAGAAAAGGTTGGGAGTGTGGTGGTCTTTATATAGCCCAGAGGCTGGCAGTTTGCAAAAACATCCCCGGTTTTTCTCTCTCGCGCGCGGTGTTTAAGTTTCTGACCGCCGGGGGTCCGTAGGACCTCTGATTCGGGTAAAACTTCGAACTGCGCGATCAGCGCGTCGAGCCGGTGGCGTTCACCTCGCGCTGGAACCGTTCCGAAAACACTTTCCGGCGCGCTATAAAAATATCCCGTTTACTTATTAAACGGGGTTTTTCGTTCCGTTGGCTGCGGCTGGTCTCGTGCGGTTTTCACGACGGTGATCGGGTGAAACCCGGTGTCGCAAAGGTCGAGTGTCAGGGTGGCAAGGGTCGGTCTCCGTCCGGTACGAGATAAGAGGGGAAAAATAACCGCCGATCGATAAATCGGGGATGCAAACACCGCAATCAAATCAGACAATCAAACAATTCACATCGAAAACAATTTGTTTTTAATTTTTGTGAAATCTGGGCTGTTACAATGCGGAACGTGGAAGAGACTTTGTGAATTGAAATATATATCAGTGCATAGGTTAGGTACATTTTTAGATTTAGATGGTTGTCCCATAACTTTTTCGCAGAACGAATATGAGGACATCATTATGGTAATTTATACTCTCTCTGTTCTGAAATAAGTGTCCACACTTATTTCAGATTGGATGAAGTATTCTATATTAGACTTACTAATTTCATATGTTTCTTGTTTCAATTCATTTATTGTTGTTCTTGTGAATTATAGAGGCATCCTCGAGGAAGCAAAAATTATGAAAAAAGAATTATTAAACTACAGATGGTTCAATATCTTATTTGGTCCTATTCTATTGTTAATGGAAGATCGTCGCCCATTGATGAATCAACATGTGATCGCTCAAGCTCGAAGAACAAGAAATCTAGCTCAAAGCCCGTCGAAGATGGTTACTCTTCCAGGGAAGAGTATATGCTAGGTAAGAACATATCCAACTCGAAGTGCAAGAAATCAGGTAAGAGTGTTGCATCATCGAAGCTCAACGATGATGTTTACTCTTTTATTGAAGACTGTATGCTAGCCAAGAACATATCCAACTCGAAGTGAACGAGATTAGGTAAAATAGCTAAAATACTTCATCCATCCTACATGACAAAACGATCACTTAACAACTGTACACAATACTAACTATTTTACTAATAACAATGATTGAGTTCAAATGATAAGATACAGCATCACGAAGTACAAATGGTAAAATACAACGTGACAGAGTTCAAATGGTAACAAATACCAAGTTCAAACATCTCCAAATCCTAACCTTTGTTCACTTTACAAATACTAACTATACTATTTACTACTAACAACTACTATTACTGCTAACATATAATATTAATGGTAAATATTACCTAACAGGAAAAAAATAAGAAAAACATATTTATACCCTTGAAGCATGTGTTGCTGACTTGATCTTGCAATCTTGCTCCTTCAAATCAACCGCAACTCCAATACTCACCTCATAAGACCATTGCTTTTTATCTCTCCAATACTCATCTCACCCTTAACCACACATGCAACCGTCCAAACAACAATCATGAAATTGATCAGCGTTGGACGAGACTAAATGTGTTACACAACACATATATATTTTGCTTGTTTCTACTCAGCTGAGTTGGGCCAGGAGACACAAATTTGATGCACGCAATCAAACATGCCCTTAATTCTAGCAGAGCAGTCTCACTTGCACTATACTAATATTTCATATTTTCCTACAAGATACCGCTTAAAAAACATCGTTCTTGCAGTAATACTTAAACCTTCGATTTGCATTGTTCAATATAACTGAGCGAGCATGACTAAAAGTAAATAATATAACGTGGAAAAATTGTTTTAGGACTGATCTGAAGCTTGCAACACCATTTGATCATCTCCTTGGACGTATCTCGATCCTGCTTGGTGAATTTGCCGAAGACATTTACCTTATCATGCAAAAGGACATGAGCGCGCTCACAAGGGAAATCAATCCGTGCCAAATCCTCTAGAGTAAGCTCCGAAGGTTGGACTTGTTTCTCCAGGCACAAGTGAACCACGCCATATGCAGTTTCCATAGCAATTCCCTATATCATTTGCAAAGATTAATCCTCACATTAGTTCTGTGATTACTCATGTGCTTTAATTAGTGGGTTGTCCTTAATGAAACCTATCAAGTAATAAACCCTTGAACATTTTTAGCACTTACTACTCTTCATGAGTAAAACTCTGATGGAAGAATTTTGCTAGTTCCTCTGAACGGGAATAAAAGTTGGGTATGGTATTTTAAGTTGCCAATTTAACTAGCGTAACATATATAATATGTCACAAAAAAATATGCTTAAAAATTCTGTTTGATGACAAGTCTAAAGATACGTTTTTGCGATACACAATACATATTTCAGTCAAATTGAAAACCTAAAACCTGCGCTTGACTTCTGAAGTAGGACAGCTAAACGATAGGTGACTGAAAATAAGTGGAAACCCAATCGATTCCTCCACTTTCCCTTCAAAGTCAATACTGTCATGTTATTGATTAAACTTATTACGTACTTAAGCACTCTTAAGCCAGAAATTACCCAAAATTATGTTTAACTGTAGCTTAGTTTCCGAAAAAATCACACAACAAAACAACACAATAAAAATAAAAGTGCAATTGCACCGCTTTGCAGTTGGACAAGAAAGGTGCAGCTGCACCACAAGTACAAATGCACAATACAAGACTCTGACAAAATTATACTCCTATGTATGTACCCAAAAAAAACTCTTACAAATAGAATTGAAAATGGATTTACTACATGTACACAAAACATAATCTAGTTTAATGGTAGTACACTAAGCAAAGAGGGCTTAGGTCACGTATCTCCACGTAGATCCAATGCCTTAAAATCCTTTTTTTTCTTACAACAAAGTAAGAGATATAGCAATGCTGAATAAGAACTTCTTCTAATTTATAACTATTAAATCCTAGAAAATTATTTAAATGGCGAGAACATAAAACATAGATTAGGAGCTCACCTTGCTAGTCAGGAAATGTGCATACCCCATAACATCATCGTAGCCTCTTGGATGGGAGATTTGGATCTTCTCCAGACCGACAGTCATACTTTCGACAAATTTAATGAACATGTTGATCATTTCTAGCACAACTTCACCACTAGAAAATAAATGGTACTTAGCATCCTGTTCAAAGAAAACATACATTGTTAGAACCAAATACTACCATGCATCATGTCTGATGTTTTGAACAAGATACTGCCATCATGTATGATGACGCACTGTGACAATATATAATCATTGTACCTGGATTTCACAATCATCAGGTAATTCACTGACTCCAATGTTTAGACATTTTGACAAAGCTATGTGTCCATTTCCCCTTGTATGTTCATCTAGAGTGAATTTTCTACGCATTTTCTCATGTGTTGCTGCTTGACCGTGTGGTGTGACTGATGGCCACTTCCTCCATGAAAAAAACTTCTCAAGTAAGTGTAGTAGATGGTCAGAAATGCCATAATTGATTGATCTTGCAAAATCAGCGATGGTAGAACGTCTGGAAATCGGAAAATCCTCTGAAAATCTGCACCGTTCAGAACAGAGGGCGAAGTAAATTACCAATTATCTATAAATCTATTAGGCTAAAATAGAAGAGCAGAGCTACACAACCAAAATAATATTATAGAACCGTCCATGCCTCGTTAGTTCGACTATTTTTGGAATTGGCTTGTAATATTTATCTTTTTAGGCTAGAATAGTTACAGATAGAAAAAAGTACAATCAGATTTCAATTATCAACATTCCATGACTGGAAAAAATACAGCAGCATTCCAATGAACATACTATTGGATCAATCAAAAGGCCGTAGAAGCGTACATCCATATTAGAGAACTGGTTGAATAAATAATTAATGAAAATGTAAAATAAGGAGGAAACCTGTTCCTGAGATTAATGACACCATCACTTAATGAATAAATGGAACCAAGGAAGGAACGAAGTTCTGATGCGTCATGCTCTAGCTGTATGCATGAAAATAGAGAGTCAAATAATTTACATACTCTTCGGCACCAAATGGTTTATCTTTGCATCTTTGGAATAAATAGGATTTTTGGCATTTTACCCATGGGAGGGTTTCAGCTTTATAAACACAAGGTACATTTTTTTTAGCAAATGGTCCCTGCGCTGAAAATACGAAGTATCGGAAGATATAATGAGTAATTACCTTTTTAAGAGATGGTAAAACAAGAGTCTCTAGCAACGTGTTGTCCTGAACTTCTCTTCCACTAGGAAGGACCAAACAATCATTTCTTAGTGCTAAGAGAACTAGAGCAACCTGCAAGATCGTCAGACAATTTAACTAACCTTATATACTGATTGAATATGCTCCAATAACAAAGAATTTAAGCTAGGATATGAGTTAAGACAAGGTGAAATCGTAATTAATCAAATCTGGGATCTAAAGTAGATCAGGAAACAGGAAAAAGGAAGAACCTGAAATTGTTTCATCTGTGTCACAATTTGATCGATGTAAGTCTTGCACCACATTTCGAGGATCATGAGGCAACTGTCATATTTATTAGTTATGGCCAGATCCTTCGGTATTTCTCCAAGCTTATCAGCGAGTGCGTTCGCAATATTTTTATGTACATCCACACCATCATTCCACTCAAACTTTCCTAGCTCAATGTCATCTTCTATACTTTCAAGACAACGGATAATTTTGTTTCTGTCACAAGCAGATATGACACCCTACACGAATGCAAAGATTTCTGTAAGTGTAGAAATTCATAATAGACTGACTAGTTCTCCATTAATATTTGTAGTTTTATCATATGGAGAAGGCCTCTAAACAACTATAATAACAAAGTGCAATCAGAAAGTTCACCAGGTTAATTAAATCCCAAGTAATTCTTTCATAAACTGCAGTTCATAATGATTGGAACAGACTGAATGCGAATTTTTTTCAAAAGAAACATACGTAACTCTTGAACATGACAGATGTGAACATGAAAAAAAAAGTCATGGTGAAAATACCCCATTCATAATCTTATCCACATTGGTCTTGCAGCCCAAAATCCCATACTTGTAGAGGTTCTTGTCAAACACAATGGACTCTGCGAAGCTACTGTTGAAGTCCGCATCGGTGCTCCATCCACCCTGATTCGGCTCACGATCCTTACAATGACAATAGTTTATAATTACTCAAAATGTACAACAGCGATGATCTAATAATTCAAAGGCGAACACATAGATAACAAAGAAACATGGATCAAACATCGTATGAACAATGGAAAAGTACTGAAAAGACATACCTTCTTTTTAAGAGTCTCAAGGGAGTCCTCGGAAATATTCCACATGGTTTCAGGGAACTCCTTGTACCATGGCTTGACAATACCCCTGAACTTATCATGGTTTGCACTTCCAGTCGTCTGTTGGACCCTGGGTGCAGCCAGGCGCCTCCCACGGATGCAGCTGCTGTCAAAGACAGCAACCTGTGGTTTCTTCTGAGTCTGACCCCACGGAACAGCAAGGCCAGGTCGCAGCAACTGATACGTGGACGCATTCATCATGAACCTGCTGTCTGCCAAGCCAATGCTTGCTATTACGACAACAATACAAATGGTGAACTGGGATAGGAGTCCAGATCCACACATGCAGATCTAGGAAAAAATTAGAGTGTGCTTGCAACTGATGAGGAGTCTCAAGTTTCAATACATCAAGCAAACAAAATCTAAGGCTATGCTTGGATTGAGTGTAAAATATACAAGGGTATTTATTTTACAAATGTATTATACCGGTTCTAGTGTAAAATCCAACCGGAAATAGAACAACCGAGTGAGCCGTGTATTTTTCATACAGGTGGATTGAGTTGAAAACGACAATCCAATCGGGCCCTAAGTGACGTACTAATTGCTGCGGCGCCTAATGCATATGCCGTGGCGGATCAGGGCGGCGCAGTGAGCCGTTTGATTGAAATACAAAACTGTAAAAGTTCAGATACAAACTATGCTAGTAGCAGCAGGCTAGGACACAAGCATTACTGTACTGGTAATAAGAATGGCTTCCTGGATTAAATTGCATACAAAATCCCCAAAGCTTAGAAATAACTGCTGGATATAACATTGATCCTATCATATTTTGGTTAGAACAAAGTGCTTGCCTGACAGAGTAGTAGCAGTACTATAGTACTAGTACGGACTGCATATTTGCGTTTTTTTTTACATGAAACAAAAAAAACAGAAACCCAAAACAATAAAGATTATATCATGATGAATGGAACCCTAGTGGTTAGTGTAGTGCGTTCACCTAGGGGAGTTTGGGACGAGGCTGCTGCAGATCTTCGGTGCCGGCGGCGGACGGGCGGAGCCGCGAAGGGAGCGTGGGCAACCGCGATCAGCCGATCTTCGCAGTTCGCCTCGCGTATAATCGCTTGTCTAGTCGCAGGGGGCGCTGATATATATATATATATATCCTTTTTTTAGGGTATAAGGCGCTGCTATACATATCTGTCGCCCTTAGCAAGCGTGGAGGAGCAGTCGCACACAGGGGCCGGCCCATGGAAATAACACAATTATTGCCTTCTATTTTTTCTACCATTCTTTTTTATTTAGTTTTAGTAATAAAATAAGTAAAAACATTAATATTCTAATAATATTCAAACATATGATAAAAAAATATTAATGTTATTTTAAGTGTTCACATGGTTTAGAAAAAATACGCAATAAAAAAGTCATGCATAATTTAAGAAAAATACATGTACTTAAAAATACACTCATTTTACAAATGTTCATGTGACTTAAAATAAATCACCTATTTTATATTTAAATAATGATAATAGTTATTTAAAAAATACATTCAATTGACAAATATAATTAAAATAATTATTCTATAATTTGAAATATTCATTTATTAAAAAAATGAGTTCGCACGCTTTAACAAAATGTTTATGTGATCATAAAAAGTCTTAAAATATCCATGTAATTTTAAAACGTGATCACACCTATTAACAATTTATGTGTTTGTTAAAATATTTATATATTAATTTATAAAATCTAAAATTGAAATTACAAAGGAACAAGGGAAAAGGAAAAAGGGTAAAGGGACAAAAATAGGAAGTAAACAAAAGGGAAACCAAAACCCAAAAATAACCTAGAAAAAAAGGGGAAAACCAGTTCCAACTCAAGAGTTGAGGTCGAGCGGGGCGCACACCACTCTGTACTCCCACATCGCGAAGTCGTACGCAGCTTGAGCCTTGGTGCGACGTTCTCCTACGCCATCTTCTACGCGGAGTACGGTGTTGGTGGAGGCGTGAATAACATCGTCGGTGATGCACAGTGCGGTGATGTCCGACAAGAGGTAGCGGCTGAGCTAGAGGAATTGCACCCAAGAGTGGTCGAAGGCCTCGTCGCCGCCGATGCGGAAGAAAAGCAAACCAGACCGAATGGAGCTACCATTCCTCCACGACAGTCGCCGTTTCCACCACGTCATAGATGGTGGTGGTGGTGGGGGGAGTATGTCAGACGGTAACCCTAAAGTACCCCCCACACACACACACACATACACACCGTAGATATAGCGGTTCAAGCGGTCGTTTGCGGGTCGCCCGCAAAACTTTTATGGGTTAGAGACGATATGATGGTTCTGTTATGGCCCAGAAAAATGATCGTCCAAAAAAATTATATATATATATATATCACTGTTCAAGATATCTTTCGATATCGATAAATCGTCTGATTTATCGCTTACCGGTGTTTGACCAATAAATTTTCCTATATGCCAATAAGTTAAGCGATTTATCCTATATCTTGGGTCCACCGATAAGTTCCCGATAAAAAATATCCCCCAACATTGATATATATTCACACCAACGGTGGAATGACGGATCTGCAAGACTTGTTCTAAAGTGGGGAGGCAGGACTGGCTTTGCCTGCTGCAATCCCCCTGACGTGATGTAGCGAGGATAATGATGGTCGGACTATTTGGTCAGGGGAGGGCGGCGTGATGTGGTGTTTCTTTGTTGTTGATTTTGGTGAAGATAATCAGGGCGGAGCCAGCACATGTGCCAAGTGTGTCAGTAGCACAGGACCCAAAAAATCCAGAGGCCCACAATTTCTATACGTGTACATTATGCAATATATTTTTAGAAAATAAAATAAAATAAACCTAGAATTATAAACATGCAGCAAACCGAAAGTAATTTAAAAGCATACATCACTTGATCACGCACATATAGATCAGGGTGCAACAAATCGCCCAACTCTCCTCAAGTCGCCTTAGGGGGAAGCCCTAGAACCCGCCGCCACTAGACACCCGCTCCCCTCGTTTGTCGACTCGTCCGCCTCCCCTTGTCGCCGTTGTCGCGTGCTGACGTGAAAAGCCCGATCGATCCGTCGACGCTCGCTTGGGCACTAGAATTGGGGGGGGGGGGGTGGGTGTTGTAACCTTGGTTGGGCAGCTCCGGGGGAAGCCTAGATCTGAGTCTCCCAGATCGGACAATGACGATGACTACGTTGTTGTTCTCCCTCCTAGCGGCATCGTTTTGGAGCAGGTGCTGGCTGAAGGGGAAATGAGGTGGAGCGGTGTTGTGTCTACCGCGTCGGCGACGAAGGGTCTCGACGATGTGGCACAACGGCGACTCGGCGATAGAAATGTGCTGATGGACGCACACATTATAGATGTCTGGCGTCGTGGTGGCATCGGCAGTAAAATGGTCTTGCAAGGTGAATGCGTTGTCGGTCCTGAAGGTGGGATGATGGATCCAGAGCGTGCGCATGCGGTGCGCACCGCAGGTCGGCCAAACAGGCTGGTACTCTCGGTTTGATGCGGGGAAGTTTTTTTAACATAAAAGGGAGGGTGTCGAAGACCCCCTACTGCATTAATTCCAGATAAGTATGCACCTTACAAAGAAGCCCCTGGAATAAATTTGAAATAAAATTTGGGGCTTGCAAATTACAGACTGAACCCTAAAACAAATCGCAAAAATGCGATTGGGTCCTTGACCGTCGATGAGACGAAGAAACCGCTGCCAGTCTCGGCCGGCGTCCTTACATCCGGGGACGAAACCACTTGGACGCAGCTCACCGAAGAGCATCGGGATCTCGGGGCACCTGGGCCTCCCATTTGGCACTCTGGCCGGGAGGTTAAGGGAGTGCAAACGAAGCTTGCTGGAGATGACGTCACGCAGTACGGTCGCCTATTGACCAGAGTCGACGGAGAACCGGTGAAGAGCCGTCGAGGATGAACTCGGGGTAGCTGCAGCATCAAGTCTTGGAGCTGCTTCTTTGTGGGATGCGTCGAGCCATCCCCATGATGGCCAGATCGGAACTGCGAAGGATGCTTGCACAAATGAGCCACCCTCCAGAGGATAGCTATGAGATTA
Organism: Bromus sterilis; assembly: GCA_950022295.1. Taxonomy (NCBI): domain Eukaryota; kingdom Viridiplantae; phylum Streptophyta; class Magnoliopsida; order Poales; family Poaceae; genus Bromus; species Bromus sterilis. Next base: position 439,970,052 of record OX465595.1, read on the forward strand.
TTGAAGGAGCTCCAGACACTAGTGCAAAACAGGTCATTAGAACCGGTTCTGGGAGGCCATTAGAACCGATTTTGGCAACCGGTGCTAAAGGTTCGGTGCTAGAGGGTGAACCCCTTTAGAACCGGTTGCTCACGAACCGGTTCTAAAAGCTCTGCAGCCAGCCACGTGGTGGCAGGTCGGGCGCGAGGGCTCGGGAACCTTTAGCACCGGTTTGTAACACAAACCGATTCTAAAGGTTTAGAGGTTTAAGTTTTTTTAATTATTTTCTTTTTGGTTTCAATAGTTTAGGGTTTAGGGTTTCTTAATTCTTTTCTTTTGGGTTTAGGATTACTGTTTATTTTACGCTATTACATGTTGTACAATGCATATATATACACGTAGAATATCTCGTAGCTAGCTAGAACCATCATATATAGTAGAATTATCGTACCGCCAACATATATATACATCGATCATATATAGTACTAGTGCCTCACCACCGCCCCTCTTTGCTTGCCTCGAGCCCACAACGGTGGAGGGCATTTGAATATACATACAGTATACATCATATGGACAACACACCAGTTTCCTATTACATATGGTAAGGGAATTCTCCGGTCGACTTATTTAGGACTTCACGAAGAAGAAATCCCGCTATTTCCTCTTGAAGTGCTCGCATGCGATCATTTATGTCGAGTTTATCCCGCTTCTCCCAAATCTTATTATTTAAAGAAGATGATCAATATATCAATATATTACATATGGTAAGAACAAAGTCTAGATAGTATTTGCGTACCATCATTGTTCTTTGATTAATCTTTTCGGTCATATAGCGAATGTTCTCCATTACGATGTAAGCACAAGGTTCAGTCCCCGATGTCTGCCTCATACACTTCACAACAAAATAGAATTCAAACAGATTTAATAATCAAGCATATATATGATAATGGTATATTGAAACTAGAAATATAATTAAATCGAATGTTCTCTCACATATTTATCGTACTGCCACGTCAGCTTCTCCTTCCATTCACCGCGCTCGAGTTTTTTGAACTTTTCCCAAACTCTGTCGTCAAAGAAAATGAATAAAGGAGTTAATTACTTGATATAACAGAAACTTAAAGTGAACACTAAAGAAGCCTACATGTGTGATAATGATTAAAACTACATGGCGTATGAGTTCCTAATTTCTTTATACTCACTAATATCTTTACGTAGTGAGTCCATTACTGTAACCATTCCTTTTTCCATTTCAATGTCTATCAAGATGAAGTGATAGCTGCGCACACGTAAGCGGGTATCACTTATATAACAATATCTAGTAAGCAAAACTATAATTTGTAGTACAAAATAATGACACTCACTTGAAGTTGTAAGGAAATAGTATATGTTCTTCTGCATGTAGATCCCTCAAACTTATAAGCAAAAGGGTCTCTGCGAATTCTGTATTATGTTTTATTGTTACTTCATGTATGATATTTGGGTCAATGAACCCAATGCCAAGGAATCCATCTTTTCTCATTTCGTACATCTTCATTCTGCGTAATACCACACACAAAAGAATATATATAGTGAGGATAATACAGTCAATGACGTACGAGCTGAGCTAGAAAGAAATCACTTACAGACAATACAAACTGACGATAGATTTGTCGAGTGCCAATTGATGGAATAACTGAAATAATTCTTCATTTGCAATCCACAAGTCACGAGTTCCATTGTCGAAATAATCTCGCCTGATCGGAATCCAGAAGCCGGGTATCTCGAACGGTATAGCTTCTGTGATGTACCACTTATGCAAGTTGCGCATTTGCGTTGATAATAGCTTCTCTTCTTCTTTAGTGACCATAGGCTCCCCTTTTGCATATTTCCTTTTTGGAGATGGCTCACCGGACAAGTCATCAAGGTTTAAATTTTTTTCAATAGTAAGACCCGCCTCTCTAGCAAATGCTCTTTGTTCGTCGGTTATCTCTTCCTGCTGCTTGGTATTCAACTTGAGCGGGCCTATCGATTGCACTGTCTGTTCTCCGAGCTGGGCAACAGTTTTCCCGCATTTTTTACTGCCTGAGTGGCTGCTTCTTGAACCCTTTTGCAGAAATGACTTGTTAATAGAGCGTTCGTAGTCCGAGAACACGGTCTTAACAGGGGGTTCAAACATCTTCAAGAAGTGTTGTACTATTACCTCGGGTATTTTCTCCTTCGGTGGCGGGGGAGGTTTCGGTGCAAGGTGCTTCGCCACGGCTTCATCCACTATGGCCTTGATTTCAGCTACACTCCTATCCCAGGGTAAGACCGGCGGACTCTTCTGGGGTTTAACTTTCTTTGGTTTCTTCTTCGGTGGACTCCTATGACGCGGCGGAGGTCGATTACTTTTTGATTGTCGTGTTTGCCTTCTATGTCAGAACCCTCTGTTAGGTAATGTGCTAGGACCAAGTAACCTTGCATCATGTCAAATTTTCAAAGGAATTCAACTTCAAAATCAAAATGGGAGAAGGAAACCCCCCAGATGAATTAATTCAAAAGGCCAGATAAAAATCTTCTCCAAAAATTCATGTTAGATTTTTGAAAAGTCTTATAAATGAGTGTGGTCACATATCAAGTGATGTGGGATCCATCCCATGCTCATAGAATTTTCAAATAATCAAACAGTGCCTTGGAATTAAAGAAATACCCCTATTTGATTTAAGATTCAAATTATTTGAATTTTAAAAATGTTGAAACTTTGTGAGTGGCTAGTCTATGTTATTATGAGGCCACATAAAAAAATTCAGCATTTAAAAAAATGTTTAGCTATTTTAATTGGCTAAACAGAACAAATAGCAGAAAAGAAAAACATAAAAGAAATCAGAAATCCTTACCTGGCGCCCAGGCGAAGTCAGCCCACCCCAGCCCAGCCGACCCACAGGGGCAGGGGCGTCTTCTTCCCCCTCCCGCGCCTCCAAGCTGCTCGGTGGAATGCCACCAAGCTAGCCGGGGACGACACGTCGCCGTCGAGGAGCTTCCAGGCCTCCCCGTGGCTTCTTCTCGCACCTGGAGACTCCCCGCAGCCTCCACAGTCCATTCCCCCCCTCCACGAGCTCCCTCCCCTCCTCTCTCGCCCGTTTCGTCGTCGCCCGAGAAGAACGCCGGAGCGCCGTCGAGCCCCCGCGTGGCCACCGTGCCCTAGAGCTCAAGCCAGCAAGTCCACCGTGCTCCTCGTCGTCGTCTTCATCGACCTGCGAAAGGAATCGGAGCAGGACGCCTCCACGAGCTCGCTAGCTTCGTCGTCTTCATCGCCGGCCGCCGTGGATCGACTTCAAATTCCGGCAGCTCCAGCGCCTCCCCGAGCAAGCCACCACTCCAGATAGATTCAGGGTGAGCTCACGGCCGGAACCCCTCACTTCTCCCCCTCGTTTGCTTCCTCTAGCCGGATCCGCCATGGACGCAGGAGCTCGTCGCCGCCATGGTCGTCGTCCTCCTCGCTCCAGTGCTCGTCGTGAACCCCCAGTGCACGCGTTTGACTCCTGCACGTGCTAGCGTTCAAACGAGCCCCGAATCAACTCCAACCGTGCACCACAACGTCATCTACGACCTCGCCGGTTCTCTGTTTCCGCCGGAGTCGTCACCGTCGTCGCTCCCGACCTCCCCGTGACCCCCTGTTACTTCCAGGCGACGCGAAGACCTCCAGGAGCAAGCCGGTGCCCTCCGTTTCCCCTCCCGTGGCCGGATTCGCATTCCCGTGCAGCGCCGCCGTGACTCCAGTCGCTGGCGTTTAGCCGCCGGCGTTTAGCCGCCGGCGAGTTAGCCAAACCCCCCCCTGTTAATTACTTGGCTAATGACCCCCTGGGTCACTGACCAGTGGGCCCAGTGGCTTAATTAAGCCACTGGATTAATTTAACCCACGGGTTAGTTAACCCAGTCACTGACAAGGTGACCCCACTTGTCAGCCCCCCCCTGACGTCAGCACTTGCGCAATAATTCAGTTAAATGAATTTCCAGAGATTATCTGAATTAAAAGAATTCCAGAAATTCCAGAAAATACCCCAAACTTTGGAAATTCATAGAAAATTCATATTAACTCCAATTTGGACAAATAATATATGAAAAATGATCAGGAGAAAATTATCTTTCCAAATATGCAACTTTCAACTCTGTTTGAGTTGAATTTAAAATGTGATCAGTAGCATTTGCTATTTGATTTAAATGGAATTAAATCAAATTCAAATCAAATATTTTTGCAACTTGAACCATGGCAACATGCTACATTTCAATCACACATCAGAGGCATATCATACACTTTTGAAGATGATTCAAGATGATCAAACCATATGCTTGGTTAATTTGAATTCAAATGTGGAGTTTGTTTTTGCAATTCAATTTGCAATATACTCCATTTAAATGGAATGCTCAACACATCAGTACCATGAACATCACCCTTTCAATCTTATTCATGTGCTTGTGCATTGTACATTTTGTTGATCCTATGATTGTCATGTTGCTGATAGACGTGGAGCCGGAGCCCGAGGTCACCCCCTACGTTGAAGACCCCGAACCCGAACCTCGTCAGCAAGGCAAGCAAACCCCCATTGATCATGTCGATAAAATCCCACTTCCCTCTCATGTCTCGCTTATGCATTGTTTAGGATGATCACCATGCTTCGTTTCTACCGCATAGATGAACCCATTCCTTTGCATGACCTATCATTTTGTCACAGTAGTAAGCAAACCACAATCCTAGCAAATGTAGGAGTTGTTTGATATCATGTGGCCCCTGCAATGTTATCGCTTATTGCATGCTTAGTATGATACCATGTTGTACTGTGATGTGAGTCGGGATGGGAATGATCACGTTGATGATGGTAGAAAAGTGTTGGTGAATCGACCCTAATACAAGGTGAACGATGAGAGGCTGTGTAGGAGTACACAGTGGGTTGTCTCGTTGAACACCGCCCTAGTACGAGTTCTTGTGTGGTGATCCAAGATGAAGAGTACAACCACACATTGGGCTCACTGACCCCTCTCAACTTACTAACTCATCCCTTTCGATGTCCAGATGTCGCAATAGTTCGGAGTTCTGGTAGGTCTGTGGCCTGGATGCTAAGTGAGAGAACGGCTCATCCGAGACCGGCTTATGCACCACGCACATATCACTTGAGTCCACTTCGGTAAACCGGCCGGGTTCACGATTGTGGTAACCAACCCAAGTAGGCGGCTTTCTCGGACTAGATCGGCTATGAGGTAACAGTTGTGGTGAGCATCCTCGCTGGCACCCCTTGAATGGTGTTGAGATCAAAGGTGGTAAATGATGGTCATGTGTGTGTAGCGGTACACCCTTGCAAGGTTAACAAAACTATTCGAATAGCCGAGTCCGCGGTTATGGACTGCTTGGAAAGCTTAGCTTGATTATTAGATAACTTGAACCGGATACTTCTAAAACACACCAAGATAAGTGTGAGTGCTATGGCGTGCTTCCTCGTGGGGAAGTCGAGGAAGGCACCATAGTGGTGTATTGGTTGGAGAAAGTAGTGGACTCGTGTACGCTTCTTACCTCAAGTCTGGTACTCGTAGTTCAGGATTAGCCAAGTCAAAGCTGGCACTTCTGCAAGTGAACCCCACCTCCCTTTACCTTGACACATATGCATGAGTAGTATAGATCCTATGTAAGTCTTGCTGAGTACGACTTTGTACTCACGTTTGCTTAATCTATGTTTTAGATGATGCCACTGACCCCGAAGGTGGCTTCTTCATCGAGCTGGATGACTGAAGACCAACTAGTCTAGTCCTAGTCAGACGACTGGTTCCCTCGTGGAGGGCTTTGTGTTTAAATAAGGCTTCTTAAGCCATTTGTTAAACTTGTCTGTACTCAGACATAATTTGCTTCCGCTTGTAATGAAATGTTGGATCACATGTATGTGATCTCTGTGTGCACTCTATAAGAGTTATCAATAAAATTGTACACTTTGTAGAGAATTGCAATGGTACCTGCTGTTCATACAAGGCATGTGTGCTGCGTGTATGTTTATAACATGCATGTCTTTGTATGGGTTTTCGAGACCTTAGTTGTGTTCTGGCTGGCGGTCTTTCATACACCAAGTGGCCCTTAGATGTGCGCAGCTTGGGGCATCGCGATGCGATTGTTCGAGACTCTGTCTCGTGCACACTTTGTGGTATGATCGAGCCCGCCCTAGACCCCGACTAAGTGATCGGGCTGGAGTAAGTCTATGTAAGAGTTATGAGATAGTCGATAGTATGGTTGAGGCGACTTGTCTTTGAATATGGGAGTTCACCACCCATATCATTAGACTTGTGTGAGGACGATGAGGACCCATCTCAGTTGATCATCCGGTCTGGATGGGATGCCCCTCACGTACGATGCTTTCCGAGAACGTTCTGTGCTTGGCCTTGTCTGCTTAGACAAGTGGGTACGGTTCTCGGCTCTCCATATGACTATGCCTTAACTGGACTTGCATACGCTAACCCCGGGTCCCGACATTCTATCCATCACGGGGGGAGCTGGTGGGATCGGTTGGCGATGCGGACTCGCGATGTGGGGTGGTTGTGGTGGAATCGACTGACGAGGCGGAGTCGCGCTGCGCTCCACGGGGATGGATGGTGCAGGACTCGGCTGACGTCGCAGCGGATCAGTCCCACTGTGCTCCATATCGGGGATGGATGGTGCAGGACTCGTCTGATGTTGCGGAGTCGCACTGCGCTCCATCTCGGGGAGGGGTGCAGGACTCGGCTGGTGCTGCGGAGTCAGGATGCACTTCATCTCGGGGGGTGGTGGTGAACTTGATGTCGAACGCGTTGGACTTGGCATAATGGCTGGAAATATGATCCATTGTTTTCTCCATAGATAGATACCACTTTGTTTGGCTTCTCTGAGGGTCTTCTGCCCTTCACCTCCAGGAATATCAAGGTTTAGTTCTTGATATTCCGTCACAACTTCATCCACCCCGACACGAGCATAGCCAGGTGGAATCGGATTGCAGTGCTGCAGTGCTCTAGGTGGATTCGTTAAAGCAAAGCCGTCCGCCACCTTAATGGATATATTGTTCATTTTGAAGATTAGCTCGCAACGTTTCTGCTCTGTGATATCATCCACGGGGTAGTAACCATCATCGACCCCCGTGGAGCCCTGATACGTCTCAAACGTATCTACTTTTCCAAACACTTTTGCTATTGTTTTGCCCTCATTCTTGCATGATTTGGACGAAACTAACCCGGACTAACGCTGTTTTCAGCAGAGCTGCTTGTATGGTTTTATTGTGTGTAGGAAAGTGGATTTTTAGACATCCCGGAAAATTCCCAGAAAAATACCAGAAAATCCACACACCCGATGGAGCCAGGAGCCAGAAGTGGGACCAGAGGGGAGCCCTGGGGGCCCCAGGCGCCCCCCTGGCGCGGCCAGGGGTGGGGCCTCGCCCTCTGGCCGCCTGGGCTGCTCCCTCCTCCTCTGGTGCCCTACCGAGGCTCCTATTTATCTCCGTGACGAGAAAACGCCAGAACGGAAGTTGTTTTCCCAGTTTCCGTCGCGGAGCCGCCGCCACCCTATGTTCTTCTTCGGGAGGGCTAATCTAGAGGCTGATTTGGCCCCCGGAGAGGGGAGATCGTCGCCATCGTCATCACCATCACCACTCCATCCATCCTCCATGACTTCTCTTCACATGTGTGAGTAATTCCCTGCTGTAGGCAAAGGGGATGGTAGGGATTGGATGAGTTTAATCATGTAATAGTTCGTCAGATTGTTCGGGGCATGTTGCCTATCATCTAGATTGGTGTTTATCTTCTTTGCTACAACTTGTTGTTCTTAATGCTTGTCACTTTGGGCGCGAGTACCATGTTTTCAGATTTGAACCCTATGTGTTTTCATGAATATATTTGTGTTCTAGATCCTATCTATGAGTTGTATGCACCTATTATGGTCCGGAACCGGCGATCCCAAAGGTGACATCTTGGGACACCAAAGGGGATGGTCCATGATTTGAGGATTCCATGTATCCATTGAGTTTATTGCTTTGTTCCGGTGCTCATTGACAGGAGCGCCTTAATCTCCATAAGTTCCTTTTGGCCCCGTTCGTAGCGGGATGGTAGGACAAAAGATGTTGTGCAAGTTCTTATTGCAAGCATGCACAACTACCTACGGCATACATGCCTATTGTTTGATATTTGCCTAGATGATCATTGCTTTTCTGTGTGCCTTGCCCCGTGTTAGAATCTATTATATGTTTACTCCCATCCATGCAGCGCCCGACCATCCATATCTCTAGCCTACAGTGTTTTCAATCCTGCTGGTTATTAGTTTTTACTTTTTGCTATTTACTTTTGTTGTTGCTATCATCACTACCATATCACCGTTACCACTTATCTATTGTGGCAAGCAAGTATATTTCAGGTGCGGTTCAATTGACAACTCAACTGTCAAAGCTTATAAATACTCTTTGGCTCCCCATGTGTCGAATCAATAAATTGGGTTAACTTACCCGCGAAGACTATCTCGATCCCTTACGCCTGTGGGGCATCAAGCCCACACTGATTTTCGTCACAGATGGGACGGTAGTTGCTTCAGGTGGATCTTGAGTTGGCTGCGGTTGCTGGCTAAGTGACGCCTGTAGTCGCTCCTGCATATCCTTCATAGCATTTTCCAACTTTGAAAGATGGTCTGCTTCCAGCTTCTTCTTTCTTGCATGGATTTTGTAAGTATCTTTATACTCCACAAACCCCTCATACCATGGAACAACGCCTACGCCTCGCGTTCGTCCCAGATGTTCAGGATTCTTGAGGGCGCGTGTAAGCTCGTCGTTCTCTCTCTCGGGGATGAAAATCCCATTCCTAGCATCATCAATTGCATTTAGTATCTCTTGATCGGCTCCTTTAAGACTTGCCTTTATAATCACCTTCCCTGTCGTTGGGTCCAACTTTCCCCCATGCCCAAAAAACCAACTCCTGCACCTGGGTGGAAAATATATTGTGACTGGAGTGACCCCTGCAGCAATCAGCTTCTTCTCAAATGCATCCCACTTAGGCGACGCGGACTTGTAGCCACCTGTCCCCATGGTATGGAAAAGCTTATGCTTCTCAGCATTAATCTTGTTTATTTCCGACCAAAGTTTAGCTTCATCTGATTCGTTGTTCTCCACAAATTGGTCCCAATGTGCTTCTACCTTCGCTAGTGCTCCAGTGAAAATTGGAGTCTTCTTATTATTAGCGACGTATTTGGACCATAGCTTTACCTTACAAGATCGGAATAGTTCTCCCATCTTCTTAAGAGCAGCATGCTTGACTTTCAACACATCTTCTGGTGTCGCCCAATCTGGTAGGGTGAAATATGATAAGAGTTTAGCCCAAAGATACTATTTTGCTCTATCGCTGACAAAACTCTTGTTTCCACCTTCCTTTGGCTGATGCCCTTCTTGAGTGTTAATCGGGATGTTATCTCTAACAATTACTCCGCATATAGCTATCCATTTCTTCACCTGAGCTTCCGGAGCATTCGGCTGGCCACTCAAACCGATCCCATAGATTTTGTACTTTACATCATCCCTCGGCAATTTGGCCGGGCCACGTTTTGCTTTGCTTGAAGAAGATTTTCTCGATCCGGGTTTTTAGAAGAAGAAATATTTGTTAATTATTAGTGATAAATCAATTATTTGTAAATTTTATGATCACCAGAGGCCTTATATATATATATATATTTATATATATATACCTCGGCAGACTTTGTTGTTAATTGAAGATCTTGTTCTTCTCCTTCGTCGAACATTCCCTCACCGGAATCGTTCAGATATCGTGAGCCGTGATCATCGATATCGGCGTCATCATGAGGACCGATATCGGCATCGGCGATAATTTCGTACATATCATCTTCTTGCTCTCTGCCGCTATTGAACACATCGTCCATAGCTTAACTAATATCGACGAGATGCAGAAAAAGATAAAACAATTTAGTATAAGCAAATATAGAAAATGACATCTCAAATAATCAAGTTCACATGCAACAATAATATTAGAATAATAATCCAGCTTACATCTCGAGACTAATAATAATCCAGCTCACATGCAACACTAATATATATGTCGATCACTAGAGCTAGTACATATATATATATATATATATATATATATATAACATATCACTAGCTAAAACGGCAAACGACGTCGGCTCCGGCTGGCGGTGGACACCCAAAGAGAAGGAACCATCACCCACTTGTAGCTAGGGTGAGATCCCTGAAGCACCTGCCATAAACTGTAGTACCCATCGTCCAACGTCGCCATGTAGCGACGGACGTGGTCGTCCTCCTCCCTGATACGTCGGCGTACAATCTCCTCGGGGGTCGGCTCCCTCCGCACCGACTGTGGCCCACGCGACCTCCACCAAAGAAGATCCGGGTCGACGACAAGACCCGGATTCCTCGTTAAGCGACGCACCCCGGAAACCACCTCCCAGTGCCATCCCGGCGGAGGCCAGTCCCAGACATTGCGCATCCCGTCAAGAACTCCTATAGCGCGACGGTAACGAGGATGCGGGCCCGGCATTCTCACTAATGAAACTAATAAAATTACAACTAAAAATATCTCAATATTTGCATGTTAATAGCTATTGATCTATAGCTCAAATTGTAGAACATCTCATATATATATATACTAATAATATTTAGAACAATATATATACTAATAATATTTATAACAATATATATATACTAACAATATATATACTAATATAACAATAATAATAACAATATATAACAATTCCCTAACTAGCTAGATTATTAACTAATATGTATATAGTAATAATACAACATTATACTAACAATTCTACTGACCTATTATTAACTAATATGTATATACTAACAATACAATATATATACTAACTATAGTATTTGCTAACCTATTATATATACTAACAATTCTACTATATACTAACTATAGCATTTGCTAACCTATTATACTAACAATTCTACTAACAATACTATAGTATATATATATTGACTATAGTAATTGCTAACAATTCTACTAACAATACTAATATAAAGTAAAAAAAAAGCTATAGTAGCCGGCGCCGGCGAGGGGCACGCGCCGGCGAGGGGCAGGGGGTGAGGGCGTGCCTACGGCGACGACGAGGGGCGAGGGCGTGGCGACGACGACGGTGAGGAGGGCGCGTGACGACGGCGACGGCGAGGGGCGAGGGCTTGGCGGAGACGGCGACGGCCTGGCGGAGAGGGCTTGGCGGAGACGGTGACGGCCTGGCGGAGAGGGCTTGGCGGAGACGGGGACGGTGAGGACAACGGCGAGGGCGACCGCGACGGCCTGGCGGAGAGGGCGACGGGACGGCGACGACGACGGCGACGGCCTGGCGGCGTGGAGACGATCTGAAGCGGTGGGGGGGGGACTGCGCTAAGTGTCGATATATATAACAGGGCACCTTTAGCACCGGTTTCAACCACAAACCGGTGCTAAAGGTCCTTTAGCACCGGTTTCAACCACAAACCGGTGCTAAAGGTCCTTTAGCACCGGTTTCACCCACCAACCGGTGCTAAAGGTCCCCAATTACATCCCGTTTTCGGGCGAAAATATAAGCGGGAAGGGGAGGGACCTTTAGCACCGGTTCTTATACTAAACCGGTTCTAAAGGTTAATTTTTCATATTTGGAGTTTTTTAATAATTCTTTTGAAGTCATTTGGCACAAAATAAATCATTAAATGCATGAAAAATAGCAAATGAAGTCAGAAAGGGTTCAAATTTTAGTATGTGGCTATGAATGGTGCATATTGAATGCACAAAAAGTCTTGAGTTCAAAAAAGTTTAAAAAAATGAAATGCCTTTGTAACATATGAGTTTTCGTCTAAAACCCTCACACTTCGAAAGAGATGCTCCAGTTTGTACATGAAGTGCATCCAGTTTTTGCCGTAACCCTCTCAACTTTTGCACACATGTTATATGGGTCAAATGATAATACCATGCCAAGTTTCAACCTTTTCTGAGTTCATTTGTAGATGCTTTCCATTTTCAGGGTCATTTGGCACAAAATAAATCATTAAATGCATGAAAAATAGCAAATGAAGTCAGAAAGGGTTAAAATTTTAGTATGTGGCTTTTAATGGTGCATATTGAATGCAAAAAAATTCTTGAGTTCAAAAAAGTTTAGAAAAATGAAATGCCTTTGTAACAGATGAGTTTTCGTCTAAAACCCTCACACTTCGAAAGAGATGCTCCAGTTTGTACACGAAGTGCATCCACTTTTTGTCGTAACCCTCTCAACTTTTGCACACATGTTATATGGGTCAAATGATGATACCATGCCAAGTTTCAAACTTTTCTGAGTTTATTTGTAGATGCTTTCCATTTTCAGGGTCATTTGGCACAAAATAAATCATTAAATGCATGAAAAATAGCAAATGAAGTCAGAAAGGGTTCAAATTTTAGTATATGGCTTTGAATGGTGCATATTGAATGCACAAAAGTCTTGAGTTCAAAAAAGTTTAGAAAAATGAAATGCCTTTGTAACAGATGAGTTTTCGTCTAAAACCCTCACACTTCGAAAGAGATGCTCCAGTTTGTACACGAAGTGCATCCAGTTTTTGTCGTAACCCTCTCAACTTTTGCACACATGTTATATGGGTCAAATGATGATACCATGCCAAGTTTCAACCTTTTCTGAGTTCATTTGTAGATGCTTTCCATTTTCAGGGTCATTTGGCACAAAATAAATCATTAAATGCATGAAAAATAGCAAATGAAGTCAGAAATCTTTTAGTTCATCGATAGAACGAATACAAATCATTCGGATTCCCTGCATACGTCCGATGGTGCATTGATATGCTTGCACTCATGAGCCACCGTCGGGCTGTATGCAGGGGAAACCTTGTGTTTTGTTCTACACATAGAAATCTTTCAGTTCATCGACCGAATACAAATCATTCGGATTCCCTGCATACTATTTCTTCGCGTGTTTCCCTTTCTTTTTTCACCGTAACCATGGACAATCTTCTTCATTTAACACGATGGTTGGGTCAGTCTTTACCGTGAAGGGAGGAATTTCATGAAACTTTTCATAATCTTCTGACTTGTCTATCTTGTCCTCCACTCCCACAAGGTTTCTTTTCCCTGAAAAAACTATGTGGTGATACGTCCAAAATGCATCACTATTTTATATAGTAATCCTTTCTTATTCATTGATATATTTCGTGATATGATGCTATTCTTATGTTGTTTTGGCCTATTTTACACAGTTTGCAACTTTTCGGTGCCGAAGCAGCAGACGCAGGATTCAGCGGTAAAAAGTGGACGCTGAGTTGCTGAAGAAGAATACCTCCAAATTACCTGAAAATCGACGGAGGGTATTTTCCAGAAGGATCACGAAGACACGCAAAAGAGCGACCAAAGGGGGGCCACAGGGTGCCTAGGCGGCCACCTGGCGCGGCCCCCACCCTGGCTGCGCCGGAAGGGCGCCTAGACCCCTGGGACCACTCCCGGTTCCCCCCTCTGGCCTATATAACACACATCATCCAGAAAACCTAAAAAGGAGAGAGTTTTCGGAGTTCCGCCGCCGCTCCGTGGCGGAAACCTACAGAGAAGTAAAGCCATCTCTGGCGGGCAGATTCCGCCGGGGAGATCACCTCCTGGAAGGGGAGATCATCGCCATCGTCATCACCATCGTCACGGGCATCATCGAGATCATCATCAACATCGTCCCCATCATCAGCACCATCTCCACATCCATCCAATCTCATCTCACAATTGCAACTTGTGTTGTAATCCGTACTATCTATCCTCTCTACTTTGTCGGTGTTGATTACTGCTATGTGGTGAATGCTATTGAGTTTTGTTGGAGAAATATCATTGTGTCCAGATTGTTTATCATCTATTTATCCCCACTGGTCATGATTTCTTTTATGTCTTGTGAGTAGTTACTTTAGTTCTTGAGGACATGGGAGAAGTCTAGTTGTTAGTAGTCATATGATGTTGAAGCAATATGTGTTGTTTGATAATTAAGTTGTGTTGTTATTTTCCTAGTGGTGTTGTGTGAGTCGAACACTCAACACTTCGCCTTATCAAGGACCTAGGGGAATTCATTGTGTACAAAGAATGCTTACGGTGGGTTGCCGGAGTGACAGAAACCTAAACCCCAGTTTGCATGCTTTTGCACAAGGGAACAATGGATCACCGATCGTATTGCTATGGTTAGGCTTTTGCCTTAATTACTATCTTGTATTTGCGGACGCTTGCAAGGTGTTTAATCATAAGAGTGCACTTGTCTTAGTCTAGAGGGTGTACTAGCATGGATCCACCCACTCAACACTTATCAACACAGCACATAGTACCGATACGGAATATGGCGAAAGCACATGACTACCTCTCCCGTGTGTCCTCAAGAACAGTTTAGCCTTTATGAGTTCAGTTGCTAGGCCTCTCCTTTGCTCAGAAAGGATTGGGCCACTTGTTACTCTCCAGTGCCTTTTACTTTTCTCGTTTTTACTTTCCTGATGCTTATACCAAGAAAACCCCTAAAAAGTTATCTTTCAGTGATTGCAGTTATCTCCTTGTCAAAGTCACTTGCTATTACCTTCTGCTCCTCGTTGGGTTCGACACTCTTACTTATCGAAAACGCTGCAATAGATCCCTTACGGTTGTAGGTCATCAAGTACCGTTTTCTGGCACCGTTCCGGGGAGCGTAGCGCTATTAGTAAGTGAAGCTGGTAAGGAAGTTTTTATATTTCTGTTTTTAGTTTGGCTGTTGCTACTTTTGTCCTTATGGACACCCCTACTCTTGGATCGTTGTTCTTGGGGAACCGCCCCACAACTAAGGTAGTCACTCCTGCCCCTACTGAAATTGTGCCTTATAAGATACCATCTGGTATTATCGATTATGTCTTAGCTAATCGCTATGCAGGAGACAGACATCCAGGTGAACACTTGCTATATTTATCACAACTATGTTCATTATTCAAGTTTGCAGGTGTGTCACTGGAGTTCGTTATGAAGAAATTATTCTCCATATCACTTACGGACAAAGCTTCAGATTGGTATAAGCTCCTCGATAATTCACATTCTCTTAATTGGGAAGAGCTTATGTCTCTCTTTTATACAAAGTTTTACCCTCTTCATGAAGTTCATCGAGACAGGAATTACATCTATAACTTTAGGTCTCGCGACAGAGAGAGCATCGCTCAAGCTTGGGGGAGACTTAAATCCCTAATGTTCAAATGTCCTATCGATAAGCTCCCCAAGGATATTATACTTACAAAATTTTATGCCATGCTTTCTCTTCAGGATAAGGAAATGCTGGTTGCCTCCTCTAGCGGGGTATTTCAGACAAAGAGCGTTGAAGAAAGATGGGATCTCATCGAAAGGATCTAGAAGAATACTGAAGACTGGGAAATCGATAAAGGTATTGAACCTGCTATAAATTATGAGCATGATTATATTGAGAGCTATGTGAAAACTGATTATTTTAATACCTTTTGCTCTAAGATTGGTCTGGATTCCCATCTAATGATTGATTTTTGTAAGAACTTTTCCTCTCATGTTGATTCTTCTAAGATGAAGAAGGATCATCACCATAAGCCTTTCAAGGAAGTGCCTATTGATATTCACGTTGCTGATCCTATTTTGCCTGCAGTTATATATGAACATCCCCCTTTTCCTTCAAGGATAAGGGAGCACTCTTTTGTGACAGGCATAATAAATAAAAGTGAGAGAAGAACAGGCGACCCTGAGGACCAGATCAGAGTCGATCCTCAAGTTGCGATGCTTAAAGATTTAGTTACTAATGATGTTTCAGATTCTATTATAAATTTTTGTGTTGTTTCAACTAACATTGTCACAGCCAAGAATAAAAGCCCAATTTCAGGTACAACAGTTGTATCTGTTAAAATAGGAGATCATAATTATTACGGGCTATGCGATCTGGGATCAAGTGCTAGCGCGATTCATTATTCGCTTTATCAAGAGATCATGGGTAAGATTTCACCCTGTGAACTTGAAGAGATTGATGTTACTATTCATCTTGCAAACAAAGCTATTATCTCTCCTATTGGGATTGTGAGAGATGTTGAAGTCTTATGCGGAAAGGTAAAGTATCCTACCGACTTTCTCGTACTTGGTTCAGTGCAAGATAGTTTTTGTCCTATTATTTTTGGTAGACCTTTTCTCAGAACTTGTGGAGCTATTATAGATTGCAAGAAGGGTAAAGTTTCTGTTGAATTCAATGGTGATCCATATGAATTTAACTTTTCTAAGTTCTCTAAGCAGCCTCGTGGTACTGAATTACCTAGTGATGATAAAATTATTGAAAGTATTGCTTCTATTGCTATTCCACCTAATGATCCTTTGCAGCAATACATGGAGGACCACGAGAATGATACTCATATGCAGGAAAGAAATGAAATTGATGAAATCTTCTTGAGACAACCTGCTATCCTGAAGCACAACCTTCCGGTTGAACCTGTAGGAATTCTATCCAAACCAAAAGAAGACCCGGTGTTTGATCTCAAACCTCTTCCCGATACGCTCAAGTATGCTTATTTAGATGAAAAGAAAGTATATCCTGTTATTATCAACTCTAACCTTTCAGGATATGAAGAAGAGCGATTATTGGAGATACTTCGTAAACACCGTGGTGCAATTGGCTATACCCTTGATGACCTTAAGGGAATTAGTCCATCGATCTGTCAACATACTATCAACCTCGAGCCCGATGCTAAACCTGTTGTTGACCATCAACGACGGTTGAACCCAAGGATGATGGATGTTGTGAGGACCGAAATCCTCAAGCTTCTACCCGCAGGTATTATCTACCCTATAGCTGATAGTAAGTGGGTAAGTCCAGTTCATTCTGTTCCTAAGAAAGGAGGGACAACTGTAGTCCCTAATGATAAGAATGAACTAATACCTCAGAGAATTATTATTGGATATAGAATGTGTATTGATTACAGGAAGTTGAACAAGGCAACTAGGAAGGACCACTACCCGCTGCCCTTTATCGATCAGATGCTTGAGAGGCTGTCCAAAAACACCCACTTTTGCTATCTTGACGGGTATTCAGGCTTCTCTCAAATTCATGTTAACACTGTTGATCAAGAGAAGACCACTTTCACTTGTCCTTATGGTACTTATGCTTATAGGCATATGCCTTTTGGTTTATGCAATGCCCCTGCTACTTTTCAGATATAGATGCGAGGATACAAACTTAGTTCTAAACTGGGAAAAGTGCCACTTCATGGTTAACAAAGGGATCGTGCTTGGCCACAAGATTTCCGAGAGGGGAATTGAAGTGGACAAGGCGAAGATTGAAGCTATCGAAAGGATGCCCTATCCAAGGGACATTAAAGGTATTCGTAGTTTTCTCGGTCACGCTGGTTTCTATAGAAGATTTATTAAAGACTTTTCTAAGACCTCGAGACCCCTCACTAATCTTCTCCAGAAGGATGTTCCTTTTGTATTTGATGAAGATTGTAAGGAGGCTTTCGAAGTTCTTAAGAAAGCTTTAATAACCGCTCCTAAAGTACAACCGCCTGACTGGAGTTTGCCCTTTGAAATTATGTGTGATGCTAGTGATTTTGCTGTTGGAGCTGTTTTAGGACAAAGGGTTGATAATAAATTTAATGTTATCCATTATGCTAGTAAAACCCTTGATAGTGCTCAAAAAAATTATGCTACTACTGAGAAGGAATTATTAGCAGTAGTGTTTGCTTGTGATACGTTTATGCAGTATATTGTTGATTCTAAATTTATTATTCATACTGACCATGCTGCCATTAAGTATCTTATGACGAAGAAGGGTGCCAAGCCAAGACTCATCAGATGGGTACTCCTCCTTCAAGAATTTGATTTGCAGATTGTTGATAGGAAAGGAGCAGAAAACCCTGTAGCGGACAATCTTTCAAGGATGGAAGATATACCGCATGATCCCATCCCAGTCAAGGACAGTTTTCCAGACGAACAACTTGCCGTTGTTAAAGTAAAATCTCTTTCCGATCCTTGGTTTGCAGATTATGCTAATATTATCGTTGCAAAGTATTTGCCTCCAGGTTTAACATTTCAGCAAAGGAAGAAGTTCTTCCATGATTTGAGGCATTACTTTTGGGATGACCCACATCTTTTCAAAGAAGGTCCAGACGGGATCGTGAGAAGATGCATACCGGAACACGAGCAGAAGGACATTCTCAAGCAATGTCACGATAGTCCCTATGGAGGACATCACGCCGGTGAGAAAACCGCACATAAGGTTCTCCAATCAGGTTTTTATTGGCCTACTCTCTTTAAAGATGCTAGAAATTATGTTTTAGCATGTGATAAATGTCGGAGAGTTGGTAATATTAGTAGAAGGAATGAGATGCCTATGAATTACTCACTAGTGATTGAGCCTTTTGATTGCTGGGGTTTTGATTTTATGGGTCCTTTTCCTTCTTCGCACAAGTACACTCACATATTAGTTGCTGTTTATTATGTAACCAAGTGGGTTGAAGCAATCCCCACTGAGAGTGTTGATCACAAAACATATTTGAAAATGCTCAAAGATGTAATTTTCCCTAGGTTTGGTGTACCTAGGTATCTCATGACTGATGGAGGATCACACTTCACGGATGGATCTTTTAGAAAAGATTTAGCCAAGTACGATGTTAATCATATAATTGCTTCACCGTACCATCCTCAAACTAGTGGGCAAGTTGAGCTCACCAATAGAGAGATCAAGTTGATCTTGCAAAAGACAGTTAACAGAAATAGGAAGGACTGGTCAAATAAGTTAGGAGATGCTTTGTGGGCGTATAGAACTGCTTACAAAAACCCCATGGGCATGTCTCCCTATAAAATGGTCTATGGCAAGGCTTGCCATTTGCCATTAGAGTTAGAGCACAAAGCTTTCTGGGCTGTTAGAGAGATTAATGCTGACCCAAAGTTAGCTGGTGAAAAGCGTCTCATGAACTTGACTTCTCTAGATGAGTGGAGAAGTGAAGATTACGAGAGCGCTAAAATGTTCAAGGAAAATGTAAAGAAGTGGCATGACAGGAGGATTCTGAAAACTGAATTTAATGTTGGTGATAAAGTTTTATTGTTTAGATCCCGTTTCAGGTTTTCTCCAGGTAAACTACTTTCCAGGTGGGAAGGGCCATTTCATATCGAAGAAGTCTACCGGTCAGGTGCAATCAAGATTAACAATTTTGAAGGCACCAAACCTCAAGTTGTGAATGGGCAAAGACTCAAGCTTTACATGGCGGGAGATCCCGTCAATGTTGATGTAAATATAATATGCACAATAACTCATGAAGAACATGTTGCAGCCCTGCTTCAGACACCAGCAGAAGCAGAATAGAAAAGGTATGTATTACGGTAAGGAAACATCGCGAACCGCCATAAAAAGTTCCATATTATGAGTTTTTGCAAAATTAGGAAAATTCGAGGCCTAAGTGCAGCCGGAGAGGAGCTCCAGGGGGCCCAGGTGCCCCCCTGGCGCGGCCTACCTCCTGGCCGCGTCGGGAGGCCGCCTGGGCACCCAAGAGTCCGTCTCCGACCCCACTTTGGCTCGTTACCTTCCTTTTGTTGCAGAAATTTTTTCTATATATTTTCCCGGATCGTTCCGGCAACGTATCTCGCGATTTCGTGTGTTTTCTCTTCAATCTGTTTCTGCCAGGAAATCTTTTAGCTAGACCTAGGTGCCATGGCTTCCCCAAGTTCCCCCAAGGACAAGTTCGTCGTCAACGTCATCAACCCTTACCTCGCTGAGGTGAAGAAGCACCCTCAGGTTGTTCGGATGGAGGACGGTGTCCTCCATCAAGAAGATCTGAAGGGACCTGTCAAGGAGGGGAGCATACAGGCCAGGCTAGAAGAAGTGGAGCAAGAAGTCTTCAAGTACAAGAAGATGATCGAGCGGGGTGTTGAAGCCAACTTCGACCTCATCAATGATCTGAACGCTTTCTATAAGAAGGAGATGAAGGAGATGTGGAAAAGCATCACCGCATCTGAAGAAAGAATTGAAGAGCTCCAAGGGCAAATTTATGATCTACATCACCAGAACTGTGAGTATGAACTAAGGTTTATGCGCATGGGTATGGGTGCTGCATGCAGGTTTTAGGAGACAAACTTCTCATATGAGACTGGAGAACCCCTTCCATGGAAGCTCTTCGCCGAGGACTACATGATCAACAACAACAGGAATGAGGAGTGAAATATCCTTGGGTAATGGCATCCCCTTGGCTTGTTCCAAGCTTGGGGGAGTGCCCGGTATCTTTATCTTTATCTTAGTCTTTTGGAGTCAAGTAGAATCATATCATGTCTAGGGAGGTTATTATATGAAATAGGTGTTTGCATCGAGGTCTATCACTCCTTCTGTGGAGAGATTGTATCCGTGAGTGTGCAGTCGTCTATAATGGAATATTAATGAGAAGTCTATTAGTTCCTTCGCTGCACTCGGTACTCTCTTCCCGCAATTAGACTCATATGACGATTCTTATGGGGAGTATTGACCTTATATCAGGTTGGCTTTGAAAACTTTATTTAATTTTGGCAAACATAGCTTTGGTCATGACAACATGCATGTTTTCAAAAGTAGCGACATAGCCAAAACCTTTATGTTATTATGCTTGAAGTGTTATGTTGACAAGGAAGACAACTTGATGTGTTATGCTTCCCTTAATGTTTATGCCTTACATGTTTTGCATCTAAATTAGCATCAATTGTCTGTTCTCTCAAAGCCTTTCCTAGCCAAACTCTTTGCCAAGTAGATTTCTGCTTGTGCATCCATACCCTGAAACCAATATCTTCCATATGAGTCCACCATACCTTCCTATTTGTGGTATTCCCCTACCACTCCTATAACTATAGAATTTATGTGTTATCCTTAAATGTTCAAAATCTTCTTAAGTTGGACAAGTTTTACCCCGGGATTGCATGTCTAATCTGCAAACCCATAATAGGAGGAGGAACTGGCATGGGTGCGCCCAGCTCGAAAGATAATATAACAAACAAACCCTCCTTCACGCTTGGTCTATGAGAAATCAGAAATTTTTGCAGTGATAAACAAAGGAGATTAAGGGGATGTGATCGTCCCCACTTGGGAGTCGTTCCTCGAAACTTGTCCATCTTGAGAAGTAATTGAGCTATCTATTAGCATTCGTTGACAAACTATGCACCGCCCCAAAATCTATTTTTATTCTGTTTGATTTAAGGATAGCACATGAGTTTTCCCTGCTTGCCCTTAACAAGGCCTTTCATCCACCTTCATGTTGAGTCAGTTGTCCCACTTCCTTCTTTTCTCTAAGAGAACAGACATTTGATGTTGATGAGGATTCATCCATATAAAGCTGCATTAAGTTTTGCCATGCCACATCCTTGTTGACATTATCTTTTGATAAGTAAGTTGTTTGCGAAAGCTTTTGCCAACCAAGCATCTTCCTTTGTGTTAGCATTTGCACTGCATGACTAATAACATGTTCTTTCAAAAGCTTAAAATTGTTTCATTAAAAAGAAAGAGCAAGAGTAAAAGTTATTAGTTGTCCTTTTACCAAGGATATGTTTGCCATAATTTGATGAGTTTCCTCAGCCCTACTTTTGATTATAATTGTTATTACTTTCTCATAAGGGCCTTATGAGTTGAGGTTGCTGTTGAGGATGCTTGAGTTTGATGAAGAAACCTTGATACTTTTTGTCCGTATTCTATTTATCGACACTTCACTCTCTAAACTTGTGGACAGGTTTACCGAGCTCAGTATTCGCTTGGGGATAAGCGATGTCTAAGCTTGGGGGAGTTGATACGTCCAAAATGCATCACTATTTTATATAGTAATCCTTTCTTATTCATTGATATATTTCGTGATATGATGCTATTTTTATGTTGTTTTGGCCTATTTTACATAGTTTGCAACTTTCCGGTGCCGAAGTAGCAGACGCAGGATTCAGCGGTAAAAAGTGGACGCTGAGTTGCTGAAGAAGAATACCTCCAAATTACCTGAAAATCGACGGAGGGTATTTTCCAGAAGGATCACGAAGACACGCAAAAGAGCGACCAGAGGGGGGCCACAGGGTGCCTAGGAGGCCACCTGGCGCGGCCCCCACCCTGGCCGCGCCGGGAGGGCGCCTAGACCCCTGGGACCACTCCCGGTTCCCCCCTCTGGCCTATATAACACACATCATCCAGAAACCCTAAAAAGGAAAGAGTTTTCGGAGTTCCACCGCCGCTCTGTGGTGAAAAAATTTAGAGAAGAAAATCCATCTCTGGCGGGAAGATTCCGCCGGGGAGATCACCTCCCGGAAGGGGAGATCATCGCCATCGTCATCACGATCTTCACGGGCATCATCGAGATCATCATCAACATCGTCCCCATCATTGATGGCTTCTCGCCCCTCGTTGGTTACCCCAAGTGGAAGGTTTGAGATGTAGCGCAGCAGCAAGTTTCCCTCGGTGAAGATACAAAGGTTTGTCTCTCGTAGGACTCCGGATATGATAAGTAGGTGTCAGCGGCGCAACTAACGTGGACCTGCACACAGACACAGATAACTTTGTTCCCAACGAAGTTCAGAGAGGTTGTCAAGCTCTCCGGTCTTGTTGTTCACAAAGGGTAAAACACAAGGGATAATGATAGCAATTGAAAGTAAAAGCAGAAAAGTAAAGATAGCGTGAAGCGGTAATAAAGATATGGACCGGGATACGTGATGTTCGCTAGTGATGTCTCTCTCCCAAAAGACGATAAAACTGCTATGCGAGGTAAACAAATTACAGAAGGGCAATTGACAGGATTATGAACGCACCGCAATGTTAACTATGCTACAAAAGAAAGGAAGAGGCTCAAAAGCACGGGCAGTACGCCAAAATAAGTAGACCGAAATCCAACTGCATCTACTACTAATCATCCACCTTGAGATATCTATCCAGAACATCTCGCTGGTATTAAGTTGCGAGCCCCACCCAAAGTGTAAACCCAAAGCAACAAACAACTGCATTAAAAAGCACTTTAAATAAAGTAAACAATCCTTGCAACCGCGGTTACAAGCACCGTTGTTTCCCCCTTGTGGCAAAAGCACATCCCCTAGACTCATGTTTCTGTCACTCAAGCGTGTCATCGGGGGGCATGAACTCACAATCGAGCATAACGTTCCCTCTTGGAGTCACTACCTACTATTTGTCCAAAGCAATAAACAACAACGGAGAACATGCAAGAATTACTTAGGAACAAAAATATAAGAGATAAAAACCAAATATATTACTCTATCACAATCTGAACATAATCTCATAATCCATCAGATCCCATCAAACTCAGCATAGCAATAGCAGAAAGATTACAAAAGTGCCTCGATCATGTAGGGTAGCTCACGAGGTCTAAACCATGAAGAACAAAGAGGGGAGGAGAACATCACATAGCTACTGATCACGGACCCATGGTCCAAGGAAAACTACTCACGAGACATCCGAGGAGCATCCATGGTGGAGAGGAGACTCCCGGAGGTCGGCCCTCCCTCCGGCAGGGTGCCGGAAAGAGGTCTTCTGGTGCTCCCGATCTCGGAAGCGCGGCGGCGGCGGAACAGAGGAGAGATCGCGAAAAAGGGTTTTGTCTTCGGAGTTTCCCCGTGACGGAGAATAAATAGGCGAAGGGGGGCATCCAGAGGTGGAACAGGGGCCCCAGGCGCCCCCCTGGCGCGGCCAGGGGTGGGTCCGCTCCGGGTGACCTTCTGGGACCCCCCTGGCTCCCCTCTGGCCCCACTCGGGCTCTTCGCGAAGCTTCCTGTACGCTGATTTTTCCTGTATTTTTCCCGGAATTTTTCTGGCACTTTTTATATGGGGGAAAACTGAAATAGAAAAACAGCAGAAAGCAGGAACTGGCACTGGGGTGCACTGAGTTAATAGGTTAGTCCAAATATGATCAAAATTGTATGAAAGTGTATCTAGATCATAGCAATATCACACAAAACATGCATGGAGCAAGCAGAAATTATAGATACATTTTGGACGTATCAACATCCCCAAGCTTAATTCCTGCTCGTCCTCGAGTAGGTAAATGATAACAGCATAATTTATGTGGTGACATGCTAGCAACCATAAAAGAACTTTGAAAAGTAAAGCAATCAAGGTTAGATATTCAATTCAAGTCATAACATGCAAGAGTCTATATTAGCATTGAAACAAATAACAAAAGAACATTAGGTGCAAGAGCTCTCGCTGTCCGTGACTCGAATGTCTCCAAATGGTGTTTGCGTGCAAGAAGGGGGATAGGGAATACGAGAAAAAGTATTTTTGTGTTGAGAACTCAATCTACTAAAGTTTCACACTTGGTCCTCTTTGGAATCTTATCTTGACTCATCCCCAGACCACTAGCCAGGTACAAGTCAATTTGATCCACTCATTTTCGATATTTTGAGCACTCATGCAATGGATGAGCGTAAGCACGAGAGTTGACACTTAGGATGGCAAAGAGAGAAGTACGGAGGAGGAAGACAAAAAAGGATGAGAAAGGCTCACATCAATGAGGACAATCATAGGCAAGAGATGCCAAATGATAGATATGATGTGAGGAGTAGGGATTGCCATGCAACGGATGCACATACGAGCTAAGAAGCTCTCCAATGGAACTAGTGGGGGTGCATCTAACTTGCTCGCTCATGAAGACCTAGAGCTCGTTTGAGGAGGCTCATCCTTGGAATATGCAAGCCAAGTTCTATAGTGTGAAGGTCCCCACATAGCTATATGCATAATGATCATCTCTATGGAGTACAAGGATATAAATGGAGTACTAGTGTGGATCTCTCAAAAGGATAGTAGTGTTGCCCCTTTCTCTCTTTTTATTTCTTTTTTCTCTTTTTTTTATTTTTTTGTGGCCTCAATGGCTCTTTCTGTTTAACTCTCATTTGTCCTCTTTGGGATCTTTTATTGTGTCCACTTTGGGATCTTTTCCTCACTTAAGGGCAACACTTTATTTTACAAGAAGGTAAAGGAGATCTTTCACACTTTATAAGGTACTCAAAATCATAAAGAAGATGTAACTAACATGATGTATGCAATGTATGTCGCTGCTAGTGTAGCAGGAACATGTATGACATGAAGATCAAGTCATGAAGAGGTGGAAGTTGCATGGCAATATATCTCGGAAAGGCTATGGAAATTCCTTGATAGGTAGGTATGGTGGCTGTTTTGAGGACAGATATAAGGAGGCTTAAGATGACAGAGCGTATCATGCCAAGGGTTTGGATGTACCGGCGAAGGTGGACACCAACTCTCGGAATGAGAAGAAGGCAATGCACGGCACGGGAGAGGCTAGCAAAATATGGGAAGGTGGAAGTGTCAACTTTCAATACTTACATTAGTCCGAAGAACTCATGCACTTATTATCGGTAACTCTCAATCTAATAAGGAGGTTCACAAAGAGACAAGTACCCCGAGGAGGAGTGTATGGGGGTTTGGTTATCCTTGCGCATCCTCGACTCATGGTACGTGAGTGTACTCTAATATTCGATCCCTCCAAAGATTAGTGATCCATCTAGTAGCTAGAGTTCTCAACTAGTTTTGTAGGTTTTGAAAATACACACGAATTTCCAAAAATACGACACCTATCACTAATAGGCTAGAGCTCTTGACACCAAAAGTTCAAACATTACTCACATCAATACCTCAAAACTATTGCAAGTTACTACTAGAAGAAAATAGATACCTCAATTACGTACTCTCAAGACAAGACACAACTCAGTGCAACAACCAACTCTCTTTAACAAGATAAACATGAAAACTAAAGAGAGTTCCAGCAACAAACTAAAACAAAATCCAAGGCTCTTGCTAAAGACAGACTAAAACTAAGACTAAACATGGCAGTAGCTATGAAAAGGTAAAGAACACACAACAACAAGAAGATAGACAGGAAAAATCCTATGATGTGTTCTAAATTTTGAAAGTGGAGCGTGTTTCTCTCCCACACAAAGTAAGAAAGGATCTAACTTGTTATTAACAGCAATAAAAGCTAAAGAAAACTAAAAATAAAACCTAAGAGAGAGACGCTCCAAGCATAGCACATAACGCATGAAGTGATAAAAATATAGTGAGACGAAGGACGAACTGATGATTGTTGATGGAGAAGGGGATGCACGGGGGCATCCCCAAGCTTAGACGCTTGAGTCTCCTTGAATATTTATTGGGGATGCATGGGGGCATCCCCAAGCTTGAGTGCTTGACACTCCTGGATCTTCTTTCATCATCTTCCATCGCACACTTGAAAACTCCCTTCATACATAACTCATCACAAGCTGATTAGAGAGGTTAGTACCCTTAATAAATAATTTTTTCTCCACTGGATATAAATATATTCTTGAAGAGCTACTGTTTCTCAAGAGTGCCAAAAAGTTTTTGCAAAGAAAAAGCAAGCTTAAGGTTTGCAAAAGTTAGGAGAGACAAAACGTGGCAGAATCTGTGAAAAACAGAACAGCAGATAGTAAAGAATTTTTTAGGGGCACTTCTGCAACTCAAATCAAAAAACTCAGAACATGCGGAAGTTTCGTAATTGTATAGAGCATACTGTGTAAACATTTCAGCTCAAAAAGATGAACTGGGATTTTTCTGGAATTTTTCTGGTCACGAGGACAGAATCTGTTTTCTGGACAGCATATCACAACTTTTACTTCCCTTGCCGTAAGAGGCTATAACTTGGCACAAAGCTGAAAAATAAAGATACAATGATGTTGATACAGAAGTAACAATCATCAAGACACAACAAAAATCAAAAATAAAAACCTAAATTCGTTGCGGGTTGCCTCCCGAAAGCGCTTCTTTAAAGCCATTAGCTAGGCATAATGCAAAAGAAGAATCAAGTTTTATCAAGAGAAAGAGAATAGCTAGCCCGTGTAACGGACTCAAAAGGTAACTTGATTTTCTTTCTAGGGAAGTGTTCCATCCCCTTTTTGAATGGAAATTGGAATTTTATATTCCTTTTTTGAATGGGAATTGGAATTTTATATTCCCCTCTTTCATGTCAATAACCGCACCAACGGTGCGAAGAAAAGGACGTCCCAAAATAATTGGACATAAAGGTTCACACTCTATATCCGTAACAATTAAATCAACGGGAACATAGTTGTCATTGACAATGATAAGAACATCGTCGATCTTCCCTAAAGGTTTCTTTACGGAAGAATCAACAAGACGAACACCAAAAGAACAAGGCTCAAAAGGTTTCAATTCAAACATATCAAATATTTTGGGCATAACGGAGGTACTAGCTCCAACATCACATAAAGCATAGCAAGAGAAGTTATTTAATTTAATTTTGATCATAGGGTCCCAACTATCCTCTAGCTTCCTAGGTATGGAGGCTTCTACTCTAAGCTTCGCCTCCCTAGCTTTGATGAGAGAATTTGTGATATGCTCCATGAAGGCAAGATTAAGTGTGCTAGTGTGGGGGTCTCTAGACATTTTGTGTAGTAAACTGATAACTTCTGAGATGGTACAACTATCAAAATCAAGATCACTACTATCAAAGGTGGTAGTAGTGTCATCTAGGCTCACTTGTTTGAAACCCTCTATGTTCATAGGAGTTTCTTTATCTATGGTTGAGGTATTAGCATCACCATTAATAGGTCTAACGGGACTAGGAGTGCATTGGGTGCTAATAGTTTGAGTGTCCTCAACAATTTGGATAGTGGCAACTGTGTGGTGTGTAGGAAGGCTCTTAATTCTATCATCTTCCTCTTTTTCTCTAGCCCATCTTGCTTTAAGTTTAGCCATCATCCTAATGTTTTCATTGATTTGTAGCTGGATAGCATTAATAGGAGTGGCCTTATTCTCCTCAAGGGGAGAGGTTCTAATTTTAAGCATCTCAATATCAAGGGCTAAGCTTTCTACCTTCAAAGAGAGATTATCTATTTTAGCTAATTTCTCTTCTACATTTTTGTTGAAGGCTTTTTGGGTAGTGATAAAGTCTCTAAGAATGCTTTCTAATTCAGAAGAGGGGTTCTTGGAGCAACCAAAGAATTTAAAGGAACATCATGAGGATCAATAGAGGGTTGCTTGGTAAGTAGAGACATAATTAAGTCAACTTTTTCATTGAGGGAGGTAATTTCCTCGACAGAATTTACCTTCCTACCTGTTGGAGCGCGTTCGGTGTGCCATTGGGAATAATTGGTCATCATTTCATCGAGAAGCTTCGTGGCAGCACCAAGTGTAGTTGATATAAAGGTTCCTCCCGCGGCCGAATCTAACAAGTTCCGCGAGGTAAAGTTCAAGCCTGCATAAAAAGTCTGGATAACCATCCAAGTAGTCAAACCATGTGTAGGGCATTTCTTAACAAGTGATTACATCCGTTCCCAAGCTTGGGCAACGTGTTCATTATCCAATTGCTTAAAATTCATAATATTACTCCTCAATTGGATAATCTTAGCAGGAGGGTAGTACTTCCCTATAAAAGCATTTTTGCACTTATCCCAAGAATCTATGCTATTTCTAGGCAAAGATTGAAACCAGATTTTAGCATCTCCCCTTAAAGAGAAGGGAAAGAGCTTGAGCTTAACAACATCACCTTCTACTTCCTTATACTTTTGCATATCACATAATTCAACAAAATTATTCAAGTATAAAGCAGCATCATCTCCAGCACCAGAGAATTGATCTCTCATAACAAGGTTTATCAAAGCAGGTTTAATTTCATAAGAGGTAGCTGAAGTGGCAGGTGTGGCAATGGGAGTGCAGATAAAGTCTTGGTTGTTGTGACTAGTGAAGTCACACAACTTGGTGTTTTCAGTGGAACCCATAGTAGCAGCAAGTGTGGCAGATTTTTTTGTAGTTTTTGATAAAAGACACAAAGATAAAAACTGAAAGATAAACTAACAAGACTAAAAAAAAGGTAAAGGGTAGTGTGCAACTCCCCTATCTTAGCACTTGGAGTCCCCGGCAACGGCGCCAGAAATTTGCTTGATGGCGCGAGGGTTGACGGGTGTAGTCTTCTCGCCCTTCGTTGGTGACCCCAAGTGGAAGGCGTAAAGCAGCACAGCAGCAAATTTCCCTCGGTAAAGACACCAAGGTTTGTCTCCAGTAGGACTCCAGAGATGATAAGTAGGTGTCAGCGGCGCAACTGACGCGGACCTGCACACAGACACAGATAACTTTGTTCCCAACGAAGTTCAGAGAGGTTGTCAATCTCTCCGGTCTTGTTGTTTACAAAGGATAAAACGCAAGGGATAATAATAGCAACTTGAAAGTAAATGCAGAAAAGTAAATAAAGCGTGGAAACAATGATAAGGATATGGACCGGGATACGTGATGTTCGCTAGTGATTTCTCTCTCCCAAAAGACGATAAAATTGTTATGCGAGGTAAACAAATTACAGAAAGGCAATTGACAGGATTATGAACGCACCGCAATGCTAACTATGCTACAAAAGAAAGGAAGAGGTTCAAAAGCACAGGCAGTACGCCAAGGTAAGTAGACCGAAATCCATCTACATCTACTACTAATCATCCACCTTGAGATATCTATCCAGAACATCTCGCTGGTATTAAGTTGCGAGCCCAACCCAAAGTGTAAACCCAAAGCAACAGACAACTGCATTAAAAAGAACTCTGCGTAAAGTAAACAATCCTTGTAACCGCGGTTACAAGCACCGTTGTTTTCCCCCTTGTGGCAACAGCACATCCCCTAGACTCATGTTTCTGTCACTCAAGCGTGTCATCGGGGGGCATGAACCCACAATCTAGCACAACGCTCCCTCTTGGAGTCACTACCTACTACTTGGCCAAAGCAATAAACAGCAACGGAGAACATGCAAGAATTACTTAGGAACAAAAATATAAGAGATAAAAACCAAATATATTACTCTATCACAATCTGAACATAATCTCATAATCCATCAGATCCTATCAAACTCAACATAGAAATAGCATAAATATTACAAAGGTGCATCGATCATGTAGGGAAGCTCACGAGGTCTAAACAATGAAGATCAAAGAGGGGAGGAGAACATCACATAGCTACTGATCACGGACCCATGGTCCAAGGAAAACTACTCACGAGACATCCGGGGAGCATCCATGGTGGAGAGGAGACTCTCGGAGGTCAATCCTCCCTCCGGCAGGGTGCCGGGAAGAGGTCTTCTGGTGCTCCCGATCTTCGGAAGCGCGGCGGCGGCGGAACCGAGGCGAGTTCGCGGAATAGGGTTCTCCTTTTCGGGGTTTTCCCGTGATGGGGGATAAATAGGCGAAAGGGGGCAGCCAGAGGTGGGCCAGGGGACCCAGGCGCCCCCCTGGCGCGGCCAGGGGTGGGGCCGCGCTGGGTGGCTGCCTGGGCACCCCCTGGCTCCCCTCTGGCCCCTCCCGGCCTTTTCTGGAAGCTTCCGTCACGCTGATTTTTTATCTGAATTTCCCGAATTTTTCTGGCACTTTTTATATGGGGGAAAAGTGAAATAGAAAAACAGCAGAAAACAGGAACTCGCACTGGGGTGCACTGAGTTAATAGGTTAGTCCAAATATGATCAAAAGTGTATGAAAGTGTATCTAGATCATAGAAATATCACACAAAACATGCTTGGAGCAAGCAAAAATTATAGATACGTTTTGGACGTATCAGCTAGTTATTCTCTTTCTCTCGATAAAACTTGATTCTTCTTTTGCATCATGCCTAGCTTAAAGGCATAAAAGAAAGCGCTTTCGGGAGGCAGCCCGCAACGAATTTAGGTTTTCCTTTTTGCTTTTGTTGTGTCTTGATGATTGTTACTACTGTAGCAACATCATTGTATCTTTATTTTTCAGCTTTGTGCCAAGTTATAGCCTCTTACGGCAAGGGAAGTAAAATTTTGACATGCTGTCCAAAAAACAGATTCTGTCCTATGCTAGTACTAATCATCCACAGGATTATGAACGCACCGCAATGCTAACTATGCTACAAAAGAAAGTAAGAGGCTCAAAAGCACGGGCAGTACGCCAAAATAAGTAGACCGAAATCCAACTGCATCTACTACTAATCATCCACCATGAGGTATCTATCCAGAACATCTCGCTGGTATTAAGTTGCGAGCCCCACCCAAAGTGTAAACCCAAAGCAACAGACAACTGCATTAAAAATCACTTTGTGTAAAGTTAACAATCCTTGCAACCGCGGTTAGAAGCACCGTTGTTTTCCCCCTTGTGGCAACAGCACATCCCCTAGACTCATGTTTCTGTCACTCAAGCGTGTCATCGGGGGGCATGAACCCACAATCGAGCATAACGTTCCCTCTTGGAGTCACTACCTACTACTTGGCCCAAGCAATAAACAGCAACGGAGAACATGCAAGAATTACTTAGGAACAAAAATATAAGAGATAAAAACCAAATATATTACTCTATCACAATCTGAACATAATCTCATAATCCATCAGATCCCATCAAACTCAGCATAGCAATAGCAGAAAGATTACAAAAGTGCCTCGATCATGTAGGGCAGCTCACGAGGTCTAAACCATGAAGAACAAAGAGGGGAGGAGAACATCACATAGCTACTGATCACGGACCCATGGTCCAAGGAAAACTACTCACGAGACATCCGGGGAGCATCCATGGTGGAGAGGAGACTCCCGGAGGTCGGCCCTCCCTCCTGCAGGGTGCCGGGAAGAGGTCTTCTGGTGTTCCCGATCTCGGAAGCGCGGCGGCGGCGGAACAGAGGAGAGATCGTGAAAAAGAGTTCTATCTTCGGAGTTTCCCCGTGACGGAGAATAAATAGGCGAAGGGGGGCATCCAGAGGTGGACCAGGGGCCCTAGGCGCCCCCCTGGCGCCGCAAGGGGTGGGGCCGCGCCGGGTGGCCGCCTGGGCCCCCCTGGCTCCCCTTTGGCTCCACTCGGGCTCTTCGCGAAGCTTCCTGTACGCTGATTTTTACTGTATTTTTCCCGGAATTTTTCTGGCACTTTTTATATGGGGGAAAACTGAAATAGAAAAACAGCAGAAAACAGGAACTGGCACTGAGTTAATAGGTTAGTCCAAATATGATCAAAAGTGTATGAAAGTGTATCTAGATCATAGCAATATCACACAAAACATGCATGAAGCAAGCAGAAATTATAGATACGTTTTGGACGTATCAATCATCAGCACCATCTCCACCTCCATCCAATCTCATATCACAATTGCAACTTGTGTTGTAATCCGTACTATCTATCCTCTCTACTCTGTCGGTGTTGATTACTACTATGTGGTGAATGCTATTGAGTTTTGTTGGAGAAATATCATTGTGTCCAGATTGTTTATCATCTATTTATCCCCACTGATCATGATTTCTTTTATGTCTTGTGAGTAGTTACTTTAGTTCTTAAGGACATGGGAGAAGTCTAGTTGTTAGTAGTCATATGATGTTGAAGCAGTATGTGTTGTTTGATAATTAAGTTGTGTTGTTATTTTCCTAGTGGTGTTGTGTGAGTCGAACACTCAACACTTCACCTTATCAAGGACCTAGGGGAATTCATTGTGTACAAAGAATGCTTACGGTGGGTTGCCGGAGTGACAGAAACCTAAACCCCAGTTTGCACGCTTTTGCACAAGGGAACAATGGATCACCGATCGTATTGCTATGGTTAGGCTTTTGCCTTAATTACTATCTTGTATTTGCAGACGCTTGCAAGGTGTTTAATCATAAGAGTGCACTTGTCTTAGTCTAGAGGGTGTACTAGCATGGATCCACCCACTCAACACTTATCAACACAACACATAGTACCGATACGGAATATGGCGAAAGCACATGACTACCTCTCCCGTGTGTCCTCAAGAACACTTTAGCCTTTATAAGTTCAGTTGCTAGGCCTCTCCTTTGCTCAGAAAGGATTGGGCCACTTGTTACTCTCCAGTGCCTTTTACTTTGCTCGTTTTAACTTTTCTTTTGCTTATACCAAGAAAACCCCTAAAAAGTTATCTTTCAGTGCTTGCAGTTATCTCCTTGCCAAAGTCGCTTGCAATTACCTTCTGCTCCTCGTTGGGTTCGACACTCTTACTTATCGAAAACGCTGCAATAGATCCCTTACGGTTGTGGGTCATCATGTGGCGCTTTGGCTCACCGTATGATGTATTCGCTTCCTTATCTTTCCTTTTTCTCGTTTTGCTAGACGTGTCCTTCACATAGAAAACCTAAGCCACATCATTCGCTAGGACGAATGGTTCCTCTCTGTACCCAAGATTGTTGACATCCACTGTTGCCATTTTGTACTGCGAGTCTACCTTTACCCCTGTCAGATTGAACCATTTGCACCGAAACAAAGGGACCTTAAAATCAGGTCCATAGTCAAGTTCCCATATCTCCTCTATGTAACCATAATATGTGACCTGTTGCTTATTGTTGATTGCATCATCAAAGCGGACACCACTGTTTTGGTTGGTGCTCTTTTCATCTTGGGCGATCGTGTAAAATGTATTCCCATTTATCTCGTACCCTTTGAAAGTCATTATAGTCAAAGATGGTGTGCCGGACAACAAGTAAAACTCCTCTTCAACAGTGTCGCTACCCGTGAGATGGTCTTGCAACCAACCGCTGAAAGTCCTATTGTGTTCCTTCTTAATCCAGACTTCAGACCGCTCCGGGTTTTTTAAGCGTAGAATATTCTCGTGTTGATCGATATACGGGGCCACCAAGGCAGAATTATGTAGATCAATATTGTGTGCTTTCTTCCAAGATTCTGCGTCCCTACATATTATTCGGCGTGATGCTAGCGTGCCTTTTCCACCCATTCTCCCCTCATGCCGCGATTCAGGAAGACCAATCGGCTTAAGGTCAGGAATAAGGTCAACACAAAACTCAATGACCTCCTCTGTTTGATGGCCCATGGAGATGCTTCCTTCTGGCCTAGCACGGTTACGAACATATTTCTTTAAGACTTTCATGAACCTCTCAAAGGGGAACATATTGTGTAGAAATACAGGACCCAGAATTGCAATCTCGTCGACTAGGTGAACCAGCACGTGCGTCATAATATTGAAGAAGGATGGTGGGAACACCAACTCAAAAATGACAAGACATTGGACCAAATCATTTTGTAACCTTGGTAGACTTTCTGGATTGATTACCTTCTGAGAAATTGCATTGAAGAATGCACATAGCTTCACAATGGCTAATCGAACATTTTCTGGTAGAAGCCCCCTCAATGCAACCGGGAGCAGTTGCATCATAATCACGTGGCAGTCATGAGACTTTAGGCTCTGAAACTTTTTATCTGTCATATTTATTATTCCCTTTATGTTCGACGAGAAGCCAGACGGGACCTTGATACTGAGCAGGCATTCAAAAAAGATTTCCTTCTCTGCTTTGGTAAGAGCGTAGCTGGCTTGACTCTCGTACTGCTTTGGGGGCATGCCTTCTTTTTCGTTCATATGTTTCTTGTCCTCTCTTGCCTCCGGTGTATCTTTTGTTTTCCCATACACACCCAAGAATCCTAGCAGGTTCACACAAATATTCTTCGTCACGTGCATCATGTCGATTGCAGAGCGGACATGTAGGTGTTTCCAATAGGATAGGTCCCAAAATATAGATTTATTCTTCCACATGGATGCGTGTCCGTCAGCGTCATGCGGAACAGATTTTCCACCAGGACCCTTTCCAAAGACTACTTGCTCTGGTAAATCCTTGACCATATCAAGTATATCATCACCAGTACGGCGGAAAGGCTTCTTCCGGTGATCTGACTCGCCTTTGAAAAGCTTGCCTTTCTTTCTTAAGGGATGATTGGTCGGAAGAAACCGACGATGTCCCAGGTACACATTCTTATTGCAGTTGGGCAAATATATACTTTCAGTCTCATCTAAACAATGTGTGCATGCCTTGTATCCCTTGTTTGTCTGTCCTGAAAGGTTACTAAGAGCAGGCCAATCATTGATGGTTACTGATGACCCACAACCGTAATGGATCGAGATAGTCTTCGCGGGTAAGTTAACCCAATTTATTGATTCGGCACACGGGGAGCCAAAGAGTATTTATAAGCTTTGACAGTTGAGTTGTCAATTCAACCGCACCTGAAATATACTTGCTTGCAACAAAACATAAGTGGTAATGGTAATATGATAGTGATGGTGGCGACAGCAAAAGTAAACAGCAAAAATAACAACTAATGACCAGCAGGAT
The DNA here is from genome assembly GCA_950022295.1 of Bromus sterilis. Taxonomy (NCBI): domain Eukaryota; kingdom Viridiplantae; phylum Streptophyta; class Magnoliopsida; order Poales; family Poaceae; genus Bromus; species Bromus sterilis. The sequence goes on from OX465595.1 coordinate 440,005,043, forward strand.
TGAAAACACTGTAGGCTAGGGAGACAGATGGTCGGGCGCTGCATGGATGAGAGTGAACATGTAATAGATTCTAACACGGGGCAAGGCACACAGAAAATCAATGATCATCTAGGCAAATACCAAACATTAGGCATGTATCCCGTAGGTAGTTGTGCGTGCTTGCAATAAGAACTTGCACAACATCTTTTGTCCTACCATCCCGCTACGAACGGGGCCAAAGGGAACTTATGGAGATTAAGGTGCTCCTGTCAAAGAGCATCGGAACAAAGGAATAAACTCAATGGATACATGGAATCCTAAAATTATGGACCATCCCCTTTGGTGTCCCAAGCTGTCACCTTTGGGATCGACACTTCCGGACCATAATAGGTGCATACAACTCATAGATAGGATCAAGAACAAAAATATATTCATGAAAACACATAGGGTTCAGATATGAAAACATGGCACTCGGGCCCAAAGTGACAAGCATTAAGAGCAACAAGTTGAAGCAAAGAAGATAAACACCAAAGTAGATGATAGGCAACATGCCCCTAACAATCTGACGAACTATTACATGATCAAACTCATCCAATCCCTACCATCCCCTTTGCCTACAGCAGGGAATTACTCACACATGTGAAGAGAAGTCATGGAGGAGGGATGGATTGGTGATGGTGATGACGATGGCGACGATCTCCCCTCTCCGGAGGCCAAATCAGCCTCCAGATTAGCCCTCCCGAAGAAGAACAGAGGGTGGCGGCGGCTCCGCGACGGAAACTGGAAAAACAACTTCTGTTCTGGGGTTTTCCCGTCACGAGAATAAATAGGAGTCGAGGTAGGGCACGAGAGGAGGTGGAGGCCTCCTAGGCGCCCCCCCCCGGCGCGGCCAGGGGTGGGGCCGCGCCAGCCAGGCGCCTGGGGCCCCTGTGGCCCCCCTCTGGCCCCACTTCTGGCCGGTGGAAGCTTCTGGTGCGTGGATTTTCTGTGAATTTTCCCGGAATTTTCTGAGATACCTAAAAATCTATTTTCCTGCACACAATAAAACCATACAGGCAGCTCTGCTGAAAACAACATTAGTCCGGGTTAGTTTCGTCCAAATCATGCAAGAATGAGGGCAAAACAATAGCAAAAGTGTTTGGAAAAGTAGATACGTTTGAGACGTATCAACACCCCCAAGCGTAGCATATTGCTTGTCCTCAAGCAATTCAGTTCAACGAACTGGACGCGACAAAGAAAACTTTGACAAACTCTTTTGCTTCATTAGATATATATAAGCATGCACTACGAAAAGAGTTTAGCAAGTATTGAAACAATGCTATAAGGACAATGCACGAAGCAATTCTTCTTTCATGTCATCAATCACAAACAAATAAAAGTAAATAATATGCTACTAAAAATCAAGACAAGATCACAATGCACATAGCTTGAACATACTTGAGTGACATTTCTCTAGCCTCCATGAGTGAAGCAAAACATAAATGCAGAAACTCCTCCGGAGTTTTGAAGTTGACTAGAACTCAGTATTTCAGACAAGCAATAACACAAGCATGCAGAAGACAATGTAATACTTTGGGACAATGCATATTACACTAAGAATGACAATTTTGCTCTCATAGTTGGTGCTTTGAAGAAAGAAGGGGAGACTCTCGAACTGTGGCTTTTGGTGGCAAGGTTGAAAACCCGTGGTTGGAAGCAAAGACTAAACAAGTGCCAGAGCTCTTGGTTTTGAAAACAGAGACAAAAACATTTTTGAGAAGTGCAACTTTCCAGTCAACGGTGAACGGTAAAGGTCTCTCAATATCTCCCATGCCAACTATATTAATAAAAATTTTGCTTACACATATTCCCTTATCCATCTATCATTTGACAGTCTATGGAACCTTATTTTGCCTCAAGTCTGGAAGGAAGCTCGTTCCATCTATCATTAGCAGCACTTGGTCCATTTCATTCCACCATCAAGTATGGGGGAGGTGTAACTTTCCTTCTTTTTTTATAAATGACTAGTTAAAACTTCCGTCAATATTTTTGGGATGATAGGTACTGATTTTCCCTCACCGCACCATGAGCTTGTACGGTTACAAAAGGGAAGCTTTTGAATAAATTTCGAGATGGCACAAGAAAGTCTGAGTTAGGGGTGGCCGTAAATACAACATATAGGAAGGTATGGTGGACTCATATGGAATAACTGGTTTCAAGGATTTTGGATGCACAAGCAAAATTCCGCTTAGTGCGAGCGAAGGCTAGCAAAGGACTGGGAAGCGACTAACTAGAGAGCAATAACTGTCATAATCATGCAGAGCGACAAAGCAACATTGAATCGGGCATGAAAGTGATATAACTATTCTGAAACAAAAAGATCATCAAGGCATAATAGACTTTTTAGTCATAAACATGTGTGAACATGTGCCAAGTCAATCCAAAAATTCTCCGAAGGGAAATACCACTTCAGTAAGCCAAACCATGAACAATGCAATGCATGTAAATCATTTCAACAACACATTATGTACTCTAGCTATTTGAGATTAGCCACAAGGAAAGCATGAACACTGGGAAAGCATTGTAAACATAGCACTATGTCGCTACAAGCTGGTTTCTAGATCATAAGTACAGGCATATGTACAAAAGTAGAAACAAGAAGAGTTCATACCGGTTTTCCTTGTTGCTTCCCTTTCGTCGATCTTCGTCATTACTGTCTTGTCACTTGCACGATCGGACGTGGGAAATATTATCAAATGCCATCACGGACTCGGGCTGAACTCTAAAAGCAAAGCAAACTAAAGAGAGAAAGGAAATCTTTTTGGGTTTTTAAAGGTTTAAACGAAAGCAAAAGAGAAAACCTTTTTGTTGTTTTCGCAAAGAAAGAAAGAAAGAAGAACGGGCAAAAACTTCGAAAAGATCAAAGCGAACAAAAAAATAAAACGGATAATACAATGGAAAAGTGAGAAGGGCACGTACTCCCCCAAGCTTAGGCTTTTGGCCTAAGTTGGTAGTAGCTAATGTCCCCAGGAGCCTCCTGCTCCAGGGTGGTACTGGTGAGTCCAAGGGTCGTATGAGGCTTCCGGCGCGTACACCGAAGTCCTCGGATCCTCCCACGAAGAAGGATCCGCGCTCCAAGCAGAGGAAGACCCTTCACCAAACTGGGTGACGTTCTCCCCCTGGAAAGGTGGTAACTCACCATGCTCCTCCTCGTCGGGCACAACCCCCTCCATGGGGTTATGAAACTGATGCTGGACCACGAACTCATCGAACTGGATAACATCAAAGGACCATCCGTTCCTGCGAGAGAAATCGAACAAAGAGGAGCAGGTAGACGGATCTTGCGTTCCGTGGTGGCTCCTAAACGCAAGATATAATCAAGGTTACCAAACTCGGAAGTCATGGTAACAAACTTATGCCTTTTCATAGAAGCAAGATCAAAAACTTAAATAAGTAAAAGGCTTATCATCAGGGTGTGGGGTGCCATTAAGAGATTCTAGGATAAGTGTGGCGTAAACGCCACCAAATAAATCTCCCTTGTTACCGTTCATAGCAAGGCGTCGAGCAATTAAGGCACCCACATTATAATCAAACCTCCCCGAGAGGGCGGTTGCCAGGATAGCAATATAATACGCAAAATACCTGAGGTGTGGGAATAAGATGCTGGAGATTTTTGACTGGTGAATATCCCTCGTATCCGTGCTACAGAGAGAGTTGAAGGCGGTTCTCAGCTCGGAGGGCTGAGAGCTTATCTTCGCCGTCAGTCCAACGTTCGGCACACCTATTATTTCACAAAAAAATTCCAAAGGCATGGTCAAAAGATTATTGTAAATTTTAAACTCAACAGAACCAGTATCAAGGTTATATCTAAAACTGTTAATGAAACAGGAGGTGAGTTTTTGATACTGAGCAACACGGCACGTTAGGAGCCGCGTCAGACCTGCATTAGCACAAAGATTATAGAACTCCTCCTTAATTCCTGCAGCTTCAAGGAATTCATTGCACGTGAAATTCATTGCATGTGTTGGATTTGTGTCCTCCAACAACTTTAAGGGCACATGATCTTCGTTGTAGCTCACCCTAGCAGTCGATGGTGAAGCTGCAGCTCTTGTAACTCGATTGGAGCGCTCGGGCCTTTTCTTCCCAAGCCACCCCTTTGCTCTTCCTAGCAAACTCATTTCTGAAATTTTTGACAAATTACAAAAACAAGGATTGAAACAAAGTGAGTTAAGGCAACCTACTCAACCCACTTACCTAAGGCAAAAACTTGCATCAAAACTTGGAAAATAAACTTCTACACATGCAAGCAAGCTCATCTAAACAGCACCAAGAACTACTAAATACTCACAAATGAAGCCACCAACAAAAAATCTATTTGGAGGAGTGGAGGAGTTACATACCAGGGAGTATTTGCTCAAAATCTCAGCTCAAATGATGGGTTGTGGAGAGAGATCGAAAATCACCTCCACGAACAGCAAGAACGCAAGTTCTAGGGCAGAACTCGTGTTTTTGGAGAGAAAGAGAGAGAGGAAGAAGACTCACCTGGAGGTGGGACCTGTGGGCTCCAGGCGCCCTATGGGCGCGACCAGGGGGCAGGCCGCGCCAGCTGGCCGCTTGGGCCACTGGTGCCCCCCCCTGGTCAGCCCCAGGTGCCTCTGGGTCACTCCCGGCATGGAAATTTTTATTTTTATTTTTCTGGATTTTTTCTGAAGACTTCACTGTTGAAAATTTCTTGGAGTTCAAAAAGCTGCAAAACTTTCTGAAAACTTAAAGCGGTGGTTAATATTGCGAAGCTTCAAAAACACAAAAACTTGGTACAACAAAGAGAATAAAAGTTTAAAGCAAATGAAAACATAACAAGCTTAACTTTTTACCTATATAAAACAAGCTCACTAGTAAGGTTGATCAAGTCTTACCAACAACCCGGCGATATATAGAACAAAAAGTCTCACCTCTTATGAAGTGATCATTGCACCTTTACTTTAATGGACATTGTCCCCACCATAATGGTTTTGTATTTGTGGTGCACATGTAGTGGACAATCCCATTCTCCAATCTTCACGGTCTCAACATTCTCTATAGAGTTAAGGCCATGCCTCTTGTCGATCTTCTTTGGAAAATACACCGTGTGTCCTTTATCATCAACGTTGAAAGTGACCTCTCCTTTATTGCAAGCAATAATAGCACTTGCGGTGTTAAGAAAAGGTCTACCAAGAATAATGGACATGCTCCCATCCTCGGGCATGTCAAGCACAACAAAATCTGTAAGGATCAAACAGTTAGCAACTTCAACGAGAACATCCTCACAAATACCAATGGGGACCAGGGGCGAAGACAGGGGGGCTAGCAGGGGTCAGACCCCCCCCCCAACCATTCGCCCCCCCCCCCCAACAATTTTCAGTAGGTAATACTATGCATATAGCCTAGGAGTATATAGTAGCAGGTCATTAAATTAGTCCAACGGTTATAATTAATCCATGGAAGACAAAAAATCCATTGGCCCATTGCATGGCAATAACACAAGCCCACGTACGAGGTTTAGCCGCTTAGGCCACCGTGGATGGAATCATGGAAAGCAATCAATCGATCGTATCGTAAATTACTCTAGTTTCCAGTTTTCTGTCTGCCTTTCCGTTCAGATTTCAGACTGCGGGTCTTCTTGACGGGCGACGGCTGTCACGGCTCTACTTCTCATCTCGCTAGTCGCTAGGGCGCTTGCTGCTCGCCGCAACGCCGTCGTTCTGCCCTGCCGTCTGCAGTCTGCTCGTGGCTCGCCGCAACGCCACCGTTCTGCCCCGCCGTTCTCCGCTCGGCTGCGTTCGCCGTTCGGCCGTGTAATTCCGTTTCCGCGGCTCCGGCACTCCTGAACTCTGAAGGTATATCTATGACTATGAACTCATCTGATGTCGCCGCTGCTGACTGCTGTGTGCATTCGCCGTTCGGCAATCAGAATTCAGTTTATTAATTTTTGTGTCTTATAATTTTGTTGTGCTAAAAGATGAAGAGAAAGGAAAGGGGAATGGAATTCTTTTTCAAGCGGATTGGTTCAACTTCAAGTGCTAAAATTACTGCTGAATCTATTGCTGAAAATGCAAAACAATCTGAGGAGAAGCAACCTCTTGTAGATGACAGTTCCAATCCAATTGATATGCAAACTGATGATCAAAATATTGGGGAACCAGTAGAAATTTCAGAACAAAGTAGAGTTGGAAGCACAGCATATGAAAGAGATCCTGGTAAGCGTCAACAGATTTGGGAACTTCCTCTTGATAAGCAAGAAGAAGCACGGAGATTCTATATTACCGAGGGTCCTTATCAGCCATTCATGAGAGAGTATCCACTTAATGGAAAAGCAAAAAATCCTCGCCGGTTTCAGTATAGTTATTTCACAAATTTTCCTTGGCTAGAGTATTCACTTTACACACATAGTGCATATTGTCTGCCTTGTTTCGTCTTCACAAAAAAACCAAGTGGAAGGTGTGGGTCACATACATTCACGGTTAAGGGATTTATAAATTGGAAGAAGGTGAATGATGGAAAAGATTGTGCTTTTTTAACCCACATGGGCAGAGATTCTAACTCGGCTCATAATTATTCAGTTCGATGTTTTCAAAATCTGAAAAATAGTATAACCCACATCGACAAGGCAATTGTACAAGCAACCGAAAAAAAGGTTTTGGATGCAAGGCTAAGGCTTAAAGTTACAATTGATTCCATTAGGTACGCACCATTTTTCTATACCAAACAGTAGAATATTATTTATTGTACCAAGCATGTTAGTAACAATTTTGTTGTTTTTGTTTCACCAGGTGGTTAACATTCCAAGCTTGTGCTTTTAGAGGCCATGATGAATCTCAAGAATCCATAAACCAGGGTAATTTCCTTGAATTGGTAAAGTTGTTGGCATTTTATAACAAGGATGTGGATGCGGTTGTCCTGAATAATGCTCCAAGGAATGCGAAGTACACCTCCCATCCTATTCAAAAAGAGATTCTGGAGTTATTTGCTCGGAAGGTCCAGAGGCAAATTAGAGAAGAAATTGGTAACGCCAAGTTTTGTATAATGGTGGATGAAGCTCGAGATGAATCAAAGAAAGAACAGATGGCACTGGTTGTCAGGTTTGTGAACAAGGAAGGATACATAAAGGAGCGTTTCCTTGATATCATTCATGTCAGTGACACCACTGCATTGACTCTCAAACAAGCAATTTGTGCTGTTCTTGAGGACAACAATTTGAGCATCCAAGATATAAGAGGACAAGGATATGACGGGGCAAGTAATATGCGAGGTGAATGGAACGGGTTAAAAGCACTAATTCTAAACGAGTGTCCTTATGCTTATTATGTACACTGCATGGCTCATCAGTTGCAATTGGCTCTTGTTGCTGCATCAAGAGAGGTACATGAGGTGCACAACTTTTTCCAACACGCTGTTCTCATCATAAATGTTGTTAGTGCGTCGCCTAAACGCAATGATGAGTTACTAGCAAAACAAGCTGAAGAAATAGAACGTGAAATTGAGTTGGGTGAGCTTGATACGGGAACTGGAGCAAATCAGATAGGATCTTTACAGAGACCCGGAGACACTAGATGGAGTTCCCACTTCAAGTCGATTCAGAGTTTACTTAAGATGTTTGGTGCTACTGTTGCTGTCCTACAGAGCGTAGCAACTGACCGCTCGGTCTCAAAATATTCTAGAGGAGATGCTGTAGGTGCTCTAAAAATAATTATGTCGTTTGACTTTGTGTTCATTCTGCATCTAATGGAGAGAATCATGAAGATCACAGATGTCTTATGTCAAACCCTCCAAAAGAAGTCCATTGATATTTTGAATGCATTGGATTCAGTTTCGAACACAAAGGTGCTGCTTGGTAAGTTAAGAGAAAATGGTTGGGAGTCTCTTCTAGAGGAGGTTCAGACTTTCTGTTTGAAGCATGACATTGAGGTCCCAGATTTGAATCGCAAGTAATGCCTCTCTCCTTGTATCTCTAAAAGTTAGAATATATATATTGTCATACTTGCTTAACTCTAGTATTAATATATATTTGAAACTTGTAGGTATGTTGATGTGACAAGGTCTCGCAACAAGCATGATAACACAACAACACTACATCATTACAAAGCAGACGTGTTCAATGTTGCTATAGATCAGCAATTGGTTGAGATAAATGATCGTTTTGGTATTCAAAGTACAGAACTGTTGAGACTTTGTGCATCTTTGGATCCAAGACATGATTCTTTTGACATCACAAAAATATGTACGCTGGTTGAGAAGTTTTATCCTGAGGATTTTTCTAGTCAAGAAAGGGCTCAGCTTGAGTCTCAGCTTCCCCATTTTCAGTTGGATGTTTGCAATAATCCAGAGCTAAAATGTTTGTCTTCACTTGCTGATTTGACGGTTGGACTATTTAAAACAGGTAAAGCTGCTACATACTCAATGGTTGATAGATTACTGCGGTTAGTCATAACTCTTCCGGTGTCAACTGCAACCACCGAGCGAGCTTTCTCGGCCATGAAACTCATCAAGACACGTCTTCGAAGTAGAATGGGAGATGATTATCTTCGAAATTATATGATTCTCTACATTGGTAAGGAAATAGCTGCAAAGATTAGTTCTGATGAGATTATAGAGTTATTCGACACCGGTGGTCGTAAAGCGGAGTTTAAGCTAATAGACATGTAATTTTGTTTCTAAACATCAAACTTATATATTTGAATATTTATATGGATTTTCTGTAATATATTTTGTGACTTAATATATCATGATGTTTATTCTCTTTAATGGTCGTCGACTTTTCGCCCCCCCCATGTCCGAATCCTGGCTCCGCCCCTGATGGGGACAGCTGTTGATTTGTCAGCCATCTGAAGGGAGATATCTGTAGGGATTAGTTTCTCTAAACAAAGCCTCTTGTAAAGAGAGAAATGAATAACACTCACTCCTGCACCAAGATCACATAAAGCAGTTCTGACGTAATTATTCTTTATGGAGCAAGGAATGGTGGGTATACCTGGATCACCAAGCTTCTCAGGAATCTTGCCACTGAAAGAGTAGTTAGCAAGCATGGTAGATATTGCTTCATTAGGAACTTTTCTTTTATTAGCGACAATATCTTTCATATATTTCGAATAGGGAGGTAACTTAATAGCATCAGTCAAAGGGATTTGAAGAAAAAGAGGTTTCATCCATTCACAAAACTTATTGTAATGCTCTTCTTCTTTAGATTTGAGGGACTTACCTGGAAAGGGCATGGGTTTCTGTATCCATGGTTCTCTTTCCCTCCCATGTCTTCTTGCGATGAAGTCTTCTCTAGAGTACTTCTTGCGTTTATCAGGTGTTTATTCTTCTCTTACCTCGGGAGAATCATTCTTTTCAGTGTCCTTTTCTTCAGGCTCGGCACCATCTTCTGTTTCAGCATCGGAGGTAGATATGCTGTTAGGATCAACAGCTGGCTTTTCACTTGTAATAGGATCATTGGGATTGTCAGCCTCCTTGTTTTTCTTCTTCTTCTTTTTCTTCGGAGAGCTAACAGTCTCGTCTTCTTCTTGTACTTGAGAATCTTGCTCGATCCTCTTTGGATGCCCCTCAGGATAGAGTGGGTCCTGGGTGTGTGTTCCACCCCTAGTTTTGATGCCATAAGCTTGTATGTCCTGTTTGGCATTATTAGCAAGCAAATCTTTTTGCACATTAGAAATTTGTTCAAGTTGAGTTTGAACCATATGAAAATGCTTAACAAGACATTTAACATCATTAACTGTACTTTCTAGAACACCACACAAACTTTTGATAGCAAGAGAGTTATCATGCAACTGACTTTGTATCCTCCTATTAAAATGGTCTTGCTTAATAATAAAATTATCAAGCTCATCTAAGCATTGGTCGGGAGGTTTACCTTTAGGGATGTCACTTTCAGTAAAGTCTAATAGAGAGTGTACCTCTACCAAGGGAGGGCGAGTAGTAGGCTCACACAACTTCTCAATAGGCGGTAAATTCTTCACGTCTTCGGCTTTAATACCTTTCTCCTTTATAGACCTCTTTGCTTCTTGCATATCTTCGGGGCTCAGAACTAGCATGCCCCTCTTTTTCGGTGGTAGAAGTGGTTCAGGAACGGACCAATCTTCATAGTTCTTGGCAATTTTGCACATTAATTCTTCTGCATCGTCCGGTGTTCTTTCCCTGAAAACACAACTAGCACAACTATCCAGGTAGGATCTGGATTCATCGGTTAAACCAGCATAAAATATATCAGGCGGTTCATTCTTGGGGACTCCATGTCCCGGCATAACCTTAAGTAAATCACAAAACTTCCCCCAAGCTTTAGGGAGGTGCTCATCCTGCAATTGTTTAAAGTTATAGATTCTTTGCAAAGCAGCATGTTGCATATGAGCTGGGAAATATTTATCAACAGAGAATTGGACTAAGTGTTGAGGACTCTTAATGGAACCATAGGGTAGTGCATCGTACCATGATTTAGCGTCTTCCTTCAAAGAAAAAGGAAACAGCTTGGCCACATAGAAGTTTCGTATCTTCTCATCAGTAGTGAATAGGTTACCTAGCTCAACGAGTTTGGTCAAGTGTGCTATAGCATCATCATTTTCTCTACCATAAAAGGGGTCGGCCTCGACTGTAGATATAAGTGAAAGATCAACAGAGAAATCATAATCAGGATCAATGATGCATATAGAGGATGTGGCAAATTTAGGATCAGGAATAACTTTGTTCTTCATGGAGTGCTTTTTGAGCAGCTCCTTAACAGCACCAGGGTCAGAGTCGACACACTCTCTGAGTTCCCTGCAAAAATCATCATCAAGAGTAACATAATCATCATCAAGGATTCTCTCCTTGAGTTCATCTAGGCACGGGTAACCAAAGGTTTTGCAGGTAGGAATATAGGTAGCAGGGGTCTCGGTCTTGGATTCTGCTGCAGCCTTAGCAGTCTGAGTTTCAATATAGTAGCCAAGAAAAGTAGTATCATCAAGAGTAGTGGAAGCATCCTCAAAAGCATCGGACATAGTGACAGAATCAGTAGAAGCATCATGTGGTGGTGGTGAAGAAAACTTACTCATAACAGAAGGTGAATCAAGTGTAGCACTAGTGTTCAGAACAGTACCTTTTCTTGTACGGGATGGTAAGATCGGAACCTTGGGGTCTCCTTTCTTACCCATACCGGATGATGTGCAGCAGGCAGGATACTTCAAGTAGACTTGTAAATATTGCTATGCTCCCCGGCAACGGCGCCTTAAAACGGTACTTGATGACCCACAACCGTAAGGGATCGAGATAGTCTTCGCGGGTTTATTGATTCGACACACGGGGAGCCAAAGAGTATTTATAAGCTTTGACAGTTGAGTTGTCAATTCAACCGCACCTGAAATATACTTGCTTGCAACAAAAGATAAGTGGTAATGGTAATATGATAGTGATGGTGGCGACAGCAAAAGTAACAACTAATGACCAGCAGGAATGAAAACACTGTAGGATAGGGAGACAGATGGTCGGGCGCTGCATGGATGAGAGTGAACATGTAATAGATTCTAACACGGGGCAAGGCACACAGAAAATCAATGATCATCTAGGCAAATATCAAACATTAGGCATGTATCCCGTAGGTAGTTGTGCGTGCTTGCAATAAGAACTTGCACAACATCTTTTGTCCTACCATCCCGCTACGAACGAGGCCAAAGGGAACTTATGGAGATTAAGGTGCTCCTGTCAAAGAGCACCGGAACAAAGCAATAAACTCAATGGATACATGGAATCCTCAAATTATGGACCATCCCCTTTGGTGTCCCAAGCTGTCACCTTCGGGATCGCCGGTTCCGGACCATAATAGGTGCATACAACTCATAGATAGGATCAAGAACACAAATATATTTATGAAAACACATAGGGTTCAGATCTGAAAACATGGCACTCGGGCCCAAAGTGACAAGCATTAAGAGCAACAAGTTGAAGCAAAGAAGATAAACACCAAAGTAGATGATAGGCAACATGCCCCTAACAATCTGATGAACTATTACATGATCAAACTCATCCAATCCCTACCATCCCCTTTGCCTAAAGCAGGGAATTACTCACACATGTGAAGAGAAGTCATGGAGGAGGGATGGATTGGTGATGGTGATGACGATGGCGACGATATCCCCTCTCCGGAGGCCAAATCCGCCTCCAGATTAGCCCTCCCGAAGAAGAACAGAGGGTGGCGGCGGCTCCGCGACGGAAACTGGAAAAGCGACTTCTGTTCTGGGGTTTTCCCGTCACGAGAATAAATAGGAGTCGAGGTAGGGCACGAGAGGAGGTGGAGGCCTCCCAGGCGGCCCCCCGGCGCGGCCAGGGGTGGGGTCGCGCCAGCCAGGCGCCTGGGGCCCCTGTGGCCCCCCTCTGGCCCCACTTCTGGCTGGTGGAAGCTTCTGGTGCGTGGATTTTCTGTGAATTTTCCCGGAATTTTCTGAGATACCTAAAAATCTATTTTCCTGCACACAATAAAACCATACAGGCAGCTCTGCTAAAAACAGCGTTAGTCCGGGTTAGTTTCGTCCAAATCATGCAAGAATGAGGGCAAAACAATAGCAAAAGTGTTTGGAAAAGTAGATACGTTTGAGTCGTATCAGTTACAAACAGCAATGCTCGTAGATCAAATTCCTCCTGTTTGTTCTCATCCCACACACGTACACCTGGTTTAGCCCACAACAGTAAAAGTTCTTCAACTAATGGCCTTAGGTACACATCAATGTCGTTGCCGGGTTGCTTAGGGCCTTGGATTAGCACTGGCATCATAATGATCTTCCGCTTCATGCACTTCCAAGGAGGAAGGTTGTAGATACATAGAGTCACGGGCCATGTGCTATGATTGCTGCTCTGCTCCCCAAAAGGATTAATGACATCTGCACTTAAACCAAACCATATGTTCCTGGGGTCCTTTGTAAACTTGCCATTTTCATTTTCTTCCATTCTCTCGATTTTTCTCCATTGTGACCCATCAGCGGGGTGTCTCAAATTCCCGCCTTTCTTACGGTCTTCGTTGTGCCATCGCAACAAATTGGCATTCTCTTTGTTTCTGAACAGTCGTTTCAACCGTGGTATTATAGGAGCATACCACATCACCTTGGCAGCAACCCTCTTCCTGGGGCGCTCGCCCTCAACATCACCAGGGTCATATCGTCTGATCTTATAGCGCAATGCACCGCATACCGGGCATTCATTCAAATTCTCGTACTCACCACGGTAGAGGATGCAGTCATTAGGGCATGCATGTATCTTCTGCACCTCTAGTCCTAGAGGGCAGACAAGCTTCTTTGCTTCGTAAGTGTTGTCAGGCAATTCGTTATCCTTTGGAAGCCTCTTCTTAAATATTTTCAGTACCTTCCCAAATCCCTTGTCAGGTATACCATACTCTGCCTTCCATTGCAACAATTCCAGTGCGGCACCGAGCTTTGTGTTTCCCTCTTCGCAATTTGGGTACAATCCTTTTTTGTGATCCTCTAACATGCGATTGAACTTCAACTTCTCCCTTTCGCTTTCGCGTCCTCTCTGTGCATCAACAATGACACGGCGAAGCTCATCATCGGGCTCATGTGATGCTTTTTCTTCACCTTCTTGTTCTTTCTCTTGTTCTTCATTCTGTTCCTCCATTGTACCACCGTATTCAGGCAGGAACCCAGGATACCTGTCATCATCCTCATCTTCTTCATTCTCTTCCATCAGAACCCCTCTTTCTCCGTGCTTGGTCCAGCAGTTATAGCCGGACATGAAACCATGCTTAAACAGATGGAGGTGAATATCTTTTGAGTCAGAGTAGCTCTTATTATTCTTGCAGACACCACATGGACAACACATAAAACCATCCTGCTTGTTAGCCTCAGCCACTTGCAGAAAACTATGCAAGCCATTAATGAACTCGCCAGAGCGTCGGTCTTCGTACATCCATTGCCGACTCATCTTCATAATGGCACAACATCGAAAAGATAAAATTAATACAAGTAATTCATATACATAAAATTGATCATACATGCATAAAGGTTGTTCATACATAAAGTTGATCATACATAAAGTTCATACACATACTTATTATCATAAAAACAACATAAAACTATCTACCTAAAGAATTTAAATGCAATAATAAATGCGATCAATATCGCAACAAAGGTACCAATTGCTCCAACAGCATAATGATACCAAGCCTCTTTAGTAAGGGCATATTTTATAATTTTCCTAATCTTCATGCGCATTACATCCATCTTGTTCTTGTGATCACCGACGACATCGGCAACATACAACTCCAATATCATCTTCTCTTCTTCAACTTCACATATAGAGCATAGCACAAGCTAATCTAGCAAAAATGAGAGAGGATAAAGCTGCTAACCTTTGTGAACACTTGGATGTAGAAGGTTTTCTTCAAATCTTCACAATTCTTGGCCAAAATGGAGGATGAACTCGAGCAAAGAGAGAAGTGAGCTTCAAAAACAGAGAATGAGCTTGGCCGGCTCATGTTGGAGAAGAAGGAGTATATATAGTTGTATCTTTAGCACCGGTTGGTAGCACCAGCCGGTTCTATAGGTGGGACACTAGAACCGGTTGGTAGTACCAACCGGTGCTAAAGGTTCTAGCGGGCCCCCAGCCCAACGGCAATCTGCCGCCACACCTTTAGCACCGGTTTGTACTACAAACCGGTTCTACAGGTGTGGTGGCAGGTTGCCGTTGAGCTCGGGCCCATCACACGAACCGGTTCTAAAGCCCAGCCTCACGAACCGGTGCAATTCGGCCAGTAGAACCGGTTCGTGTTCGGGCCGTGGCATTTGCTCATATCCAAAGGCCTGTTTTGTACTAGTGAGATCTTGCCCAACCTGACCGCCGCCCACCAAGAATGCCGGAAATGAAGGGAGAGGATCCAGATCCCGCCGCCGCTCGCAAGGGACGGGATAAACTCCGGGAGGCAACATGAAACTAAAGGAACTACAACCTACTGGCGAGCACACCCCCCTCCTAACCCACCACAACCGGCGACGCCGGCAGAGGGGAAAGGAGGGAGAGGGCCGCAATCTACATCCGGCGCTGCAGTAAACGAGTGCGAGGGGAGAGAGTTGGGAGAGGGGAGGGGAAAATGGAATTAGTGCCAAGAAGTAAATGATGTGGGGCAGTTGCGTGAGGCTACCGGATTAGATAGTGCGTGTTGGAACATTATCAAAAGTGTAGGTGTTGCGATTTTGCTCGAGAGATAGGTGGATTTAGGTCGATCCATGTATTCAACTTGTAAGATTATGTTGAATAATGATAAAGATGGTTGTATGCATCGATCGATGCACAGACCGGGGGTTATCCTCTTTCTTTTAAAAAAATTGCCCATGTAAATGTGTTTTTTACACAGGTCTACATGTTTAAGTTTTTCACTTGCGAATTTGCATGTACCATTTGGGTGTGACAATGAAGAAATCAAACTTTTTTTTCATTTTTTTGACATTTGTAAAATAATTTTTTGGCACGCATGAGCATGTGCTTCCCGGAGCCAAATTGAATATCCCATGTAAATGTATCTAATCCATCTATAAAATTTATGAAGGCAAACAGTAAAGCAACCATGTTTCTTTAGTTATAGCTCGCGAAAGTTCAATTGTATTGTACCCATATATTGCATACAAAATGCATGTGACAAATAGTTCAAGGAGCAGCCTACACAGTTATTTCGATATGGCAAAAACGAATCAAACACGCCATCCCCACTGTTCGCCTCATTCCATGTTACACCATATGATGTGAAAATGAGATATGATTTTCTCTTTAGTTGCTTCATCTAATGGGTTTATACTGTATTGTGCATACTGGTCAGCTGTCAAGCTCTTGCGTGCAATCCCCCGCACACAAAAAAAAGGCTCTTGTGTGCAACAAAATGGTGAATGACATCTGTTCTTGTCCATGCAGGCACTTCACAATTGTTGTCTAGTCACATAGTTCTTGTCCAGGCAATGTATCACGAAGATCAGATCATTCGAAGGAAATACATGTTCAGTGCACCTTGACCAACATGCAAGAGCTCCTGGAATGGTCTAGACCAAGAGCAGGAATTGAGTAGCAGGGGATTCGCATGACATCTTCAGTTTATCAGTTCCTCCGCAATGGCTTGATACGAGTGATGTAACAAGGAAGCAGGGATGGAGCAAATAAATCCAATAACACGCCATGGTACATGTAACAACTTAGATCTCAGAATATCTCAGCAATCCTAGCAATACACCCCATAATCTACACTACATCCATCGTATCACAGTTTGAACCATAATTAGTGAAGAGAGACATAGACATGAAGCGATGTGAAATTTCAAATTTGGGACATATCATGTTCAACTACGAATATCATGTTTTAGAAAACCGGGGGAAAACTCGCATGACAGATAAGACACGGCCTTGTCTGAAGAGAGCCTAATTGGAGGCAATCTGATGAGCCTGGAGTGATTTGTCCAAACAAATTCAGTATGTACTGAAAGAGAACATCACTCTCTGATAAACAAGAGCATTCGTGAACCTAAATCTGATAAACAAGAGCACCATGAACTTCTCATTTGATAGCTCGTTACACAAAACCTACGGGGTCATTCACTCAGGCATGGTATAAGAAGGGGAAACGACATAATTTAACTTCAGATGAATTTATGTTTCTGTAACAATTAAAATAGAAATTTGATACAACAATCGAACTGTAGAGTACTTACTACAATCCCAACAGTTGTTTAATGAAAAAGTGGTGTTGTGCTTCAAAAGTGAAACTCCAAAGTTACACACACCTGTGTTTGTGTACTTTGTTAAACAGTACTCCCTCCATTCCATAATATAGTGCGTCCTCGATTTCCGTGCTTCAACTTTCACCATAAATTTAACCAACGAGACCAATTGCGGCGGGGCAAAAATTATACCAATGAATTCGTGTTCGAAAGAAGTTTTCGATTATATAATTTTCTCTCTGGCCATAGTCGGTCTCAATAGTTAAATTTATGGTCAAAGTTGAACCTCGAAAAGCGCGGGCGCACTACATTTTAGAATGGAGGGAGTACTAACAACTATCCAGAAATACTACTTGACCAGCATAAAACTATGCAGGTTTGATATGAATTTGGTACTATTCCAAGCCTTCTATGGGTTATTTGTTATAAAGTTTGGGTCCAAAATTCTGTAGCATGGTAGATGTGATCTATCTTCATGCCAGGAATGAATTGCACAATTTTTCGCAACATTTAGACCTGTTTTTCGCGGCATTTTTGGAACAGTGCGCCTATGTACTGGTGCATTCTACCCCAGTTTTCGTGTATCTGGATTCTGGACTACCAAATGATAACATAATCATCATATGGATGTGCTTAGCAAGCATGAAGCCATGAACCCATACTATCCGAATTTCACCATTATCACATCAGTTCAAATCTCTCAAATAATACACATGAATGTACATCTAAATATCCCTGTCTGATTTCATTGACATATAAGTAAAAAAAATTGTCTTCCTGGAGACAAAAAAAGCTTGGAGCTAATATGAAATTTCGTTTGCCTGGAATAGCATGACGATTTAGAAACATGAACAAGTTCCCAAGTGCAAACCATTACTGTATGCCATGTTTATAACTCACCCGATCGTAAGTTCCTAAATCCTAACACACTAACAAATGTACGTATAGAACATGGCTGACCAGGTAAACATGATTAAGTCGCATATATAAGTTGGCAACTTACTAGGCAAAAACAGATAATTAGTGCAGAGACACACGTGCATGCTACACTGCATACAAATCAAACTGATTTTCCAACACACCAAGGTAACGAAAGCAAAGCAGTAACAAACTGTAACCTCAATCTTAAAAGAGCTCGATCATTCTTAAGTTCAGCAAGCCATGCATATAGGTAGTCTCAGAATTAATGGAGCTGAAGTATGAAACCAGAGCACACACGACAGAATGGATCTACGGATAGTCGGTAAAATCATAGGTCGGCTCAGGGATAAACGGGGTGAGAGCCGCCGATACTGTCAGCATGGAGTAGAGGAGCAGCTCCATGAGCGTGCCGGCGAGGTTGGCCCTGCTCGGGAGGCGGCAGCTCTGTTCCCTTCTGAGGAACCACGGTAGGTAATGGCGGGGTTCAATCCCCTCCACCTTGCCGGCCCAAGTGATGACCCGCAGGTGCAGCCCGACGACGAGGTAGACGACGCGCCGGCCTCCTCCTCCGGCTGCGGGGACCTCTTGCGTCTCGACCTTGCGTATCTCCTCCTTGATCGCTTCGTGCGTTCCCTTGAGGATCTCCAGGCCCGTGAGCTTGTCCTGCGGTGGACGAGCCCGGCTCAGCAGTCGACCGGTCTCATTGTGGCAGATGACAACCAGTTCGTGGAGCGACATCTGCAGTCATAGAGATTATTAGTACTCCAGTTCGTCCTGTTGGTAGCTGCTGCACCCGCTCGATCGAGTCGATCCACCCGGCGGCGGAGCGAGGGAGTACGTCGACCGAGCCAAAACAAAAAGTATCATGATTCATGGTGCAGGTATCATGATTCATGGTGCAAGTATCTTATTCCACGACCCCGACCACGTACGTTGGACAAGTATCATGATTCATGGGTGCGGGTGGGGTGGCCGAGGGCTCGAAATGTACCTCTGGCTGCGGGACGAAGACCTTCCTGTTGCCGCCGCTGTAGAGCAGGCCTGGTTTGTCCTCGTTGCCGCTGGCGACCACGGCGTCCTTGTCGTTGTTGCCGACGGGGACGATGTGGCTGTCTTCGGCCGCGGTGAAGGCCAGGCCGTCGGCGTCCTTGTCGTCGTTGTCTGCGGGGACGTCCTGGCCAGAGCCCTTTGAAGCGCGTACGACGAACGTCCCCCGCAGCGCAATCCCGCGGCCGCCTCCCTTCGCGATCCTCCCGATGTAGCCGGCGTGCTCTTGGTCGTCGCAGCCGGGAGCGATGTAGCCGTCGTTGGTGGGGATGATGAAGGCGACACCGTCGGCGTGCTTGTCGTCGTCGCGGCCGGGGACGATGTAGCCGTTGCAGCCGGGGACGATGAAGGCGAGACCGTCGGCCTGCTTGTCGTCGTTGCGGCCGGGGACGATGTAGCCGTTGCAGCCGGGGACGATGTGGCCGTCGTCGCAGCCGGGGACGATGTAGCCGTCAGCGTGCTTGTCGTGGTTGCAGTAGGGGACGACGTGGCCGTCGTCGGTGGGGACGAGGAAGGCCGCACCCTTGTCGTCGTCGCGGGCGGGGACGATGTGGGCGTCGTGGCCTGAGCCCTTGGAAGCGCGCATGACGAACGCCCCACGGAGCGCGATCCCGCCGTTGGCCGTCTGCAGGGCGCCCCCAGCGACGGCCTTGAGCGCGGCCGCGACGGCCTCGGCCCTCCGGCCAGGCGGGCAGAGGACGACGAGCGAGGCGCCGCTGCTGGCGGCCGCCTTGAGCGCGGCGGTCGGGAGGCCGTGCGCGAGCGGTCCGACGGCGGCGGCGCGGGCGGTGGAGAGGAGGGCCATCGGCATCGGTGGTGACTGGTGAGGAGAGGACTAGTTGTGGTACTGGTTTCTCTCTCTCTCTCTCTGGGCGGCGGTGAAGAAGAAGAGAAGTGGTGAAGCCGGAAGGAAAAGGAATGGGACAAAGAAAGGCAGGAGGGGGTTTTATGTTTGGAGACGGAGTGGGAAGGTGGGATGGTGGGCCCCACCTACCAGCCTCCGCACGGAGGAGTTAGGGTTTGCTCCAATGCATGTGAGTCTGGGGATTCTGGAAGGCTCTTTGTGTACTCTAGTTTGAATTTCGAAAATCCTGCCTGCTTGACCAGGTCAAGCTGCGTCTTCTCCATGGATCACCACCAGCTGGATGATAAAGCATTGCGCGAGACCACCATGGACGGCGTGGTTTGTCTTGGCCGCCAAGAAAGAAAGAAAAAAAACCAAGCTGCTGTAAAAAGGAAAAGAGCACCTCCATCACTATGTGCCTTCCGTCCATCTCCACCGATGGATGGCCGGGCAGCACTCAGCGCGCGCCGCGCGTCCACCGGTACGGAAATCGACCATCCCTCCCCTCTCCCGCGCACAGGCACAGGCACCGGCCAGCCAAGCCACCCATCCACGCGGAGGAAGGAGGGCACGTTCCACGTACGTCATGGCGCGCGGAAGGCAGCCTTTGCTTTACAAGCTTTTTCCCAGCCACCCTTGGCAGCACATGGTCAGGCGGCCAGACTTCCCCAACAGACGGGCCCCTACTTTTCTCCCCCTACCAAAGTTCATGCTTCTTATCCATTTGTCCTCAACAATTACTATGTGGAACAACATTACATTAGTGACAACTCAGTTCACGCTATACTTGGGCACAGGGGCGGAGCCAGGATTCGGACATGGGGGGGGGGGGGGCGAAAAGTCGACGACCATTAAAGAGAATAAACATCATGATATATTAAGTCACAAAATATATTACAGAAAATCCATATAAATATTCAAATATATAAGTTTGATGTTTAGAAACAAAATTACATGTCTATTAGCTTAAACTCCGCTTTACGACCACCGGTGTCGAATAACTCTATAATCTCATCAGAACTAATCTTTGCAGCTATTTCCTTACCAATGTAGAGAATCATATAATTTCGAAGATAATCATCTCCCATTCTACTTCGAAGACGTGTCTTGATGAGTTTCATGGCCGAGAAAGCTCGCTCGGTGGTTGCAGTTGACACCGGAAGAGTTATGACTAACCGCAGTAATCTATCAACCATTGAGTATGTAGCAGCTTTACCTGTTTTAAATAGTCCAACCGTCAAATCAGCAAGTGAAGACAAACATTTTAGCTCTGGATTATTGCAAACATCCAACTGAAAATGGGGAAGCTGAGACTCAAGCTGAGCCCTTTCTTGACTAGAAAAATCCTCAGGATAAAACTTCTCAACCAGCGTACATATTTTTGTGATGTCAAAAGAATCATGTCTTGGATCCAAAGATGCACAAAGTCTCAACAGTTCTGTACTTTGAATACCAAAACGATCATTTATCTCAACCAATTGCTGATCTATAGCAACATTGAACACGTCTGCTTTGTAATGATGTAGTGTTGTTGTGTTATCATGCTTGTTGCGAGACCTTGTCACATCAACATACCTACAAGTTTCAAATATATATTAATACTAGAGTTAAGCAAGTATGACAATATATATATTCTAACTTTTAGAGATACAAGGAGAGAGGCATTACTTGCGATTCAAATCTGGGACCTCAATGTCATGCTTCAAACAGAAAGTCTGAACCTCCTCTAGAAGAGACTCCCAACCATTTTCTCTTAACTTACCAAGCAGCACCTTTGTGTTCGAAACTGAATCCAATGCATTCAAAATATCAATGGACTTCTTTTGGAGGGTTTGACATAAGACATCTGTGATCTTCATGATTCTCTCCATTAGATGCAGAATGAACACAAAGTCAAACGACATAATTATTTTTAGAGCACCTACAGCATCTCCTCTAGAATATTTTGAGACCGAGCGGTCAGTTGCTACGCTCTGTAGGACAGCAACAGTAGCACCAAACATCTTAAGTAAACTCTGAATCGACTTGAAGTGGGAACTCCATCTAGTGTCTCCGGGTCTCTGTAAAGATCCTATCTGATTTGCTCCAGTTCCCGTATCAAGCTCACCCAACTCAATTTCACGTTCTATTTCTTCAGCTTGTTTTGCTAGTAACTCATCATTGCGTTTAGGCGACGCACTAACAACATTTATGATGAGAACAGCGTGTTGGAAAAAGTTGTGCACCTCATGTACCTCTCTTGATGCAGCAACAAGAGCCAATTGCAACTGATGAGCCATGCAGTGTACATAATAAGCATAAGGACACTCGTTTAGAATTAGTGCTTTTAACCCGTTCCATTCACCTCGCATATTACTTGCCCCGTCATATCCTTGTCCTCTTATATCTTGGATGCTCAAATTGTTGTCCTCAAGAACAGCACAAATTGCTTGTTTGAGAGTCAATGCAGTGGTGTCACTGACATGAATGATATCAAGGAAACGCTCCTTTATGTATCCTTCCTTGTTCACAAACCTGACAACCAGTGCCATCTGTTCTTTCTTTGATTCATCTCGAGCTTCATCCACCATTATACAAAACTTGGCGTTACCAATTTCTTCTCTAATTTGCCTCTGGACCTTCCGAGCAAATAACTCCAGAATCTCTTTTTGAATAGGATGGGAGGTGTACTTCGCATTCCTTGGAGCATTATTCAGGACAACCGCATCCACATCCTTGTTATAAAAGGCCAACAACTTTACCAATTCAAGGAAATTACCCTGGTTTATGGATTCTTGAGATTCATCATGGCCTCTAAAAGCACAAGCTTGGAATGTTAACCACCTGGTGAAACAAAAACAACAAAATTGTTACTAACATGCTTGGTACAATAAATAATATTCTACTGTTTGGTATAGAAAAATGGTGCGTACCTAATGGAATCAATTGTAACTTTAAGCCTTAGCCTTGCATCCAAAACCTTTTTTTCGGTTGCTTGTACAATTGCCTTGTCGATGTGGGTTATACTATTTTTCAGATTTTCAAAACATCGAACTGAATAATTATGAGCCGAGTTAGAATCTCTGCCCATGTGGGTTAAAAAAGCACAATCTTTTCCATCATTCACCTTCTTCCAATTTATAAATCCCTTAACCGTGAATGTATGTGACCCACACCTTCCACTTGGTTTTTTTGTGAAGACGAAACAAGGCAGACAATATGCACTATGTGTGTAAAGTGAATACTCTAGCCAAGGAAAATTTGTGAAATAACTATACTGAAACCGGCGAGGATTTTTTGCTTTTCCATTAAGTGGATACTCTCTCATGAATGGCTGATAAGGACCCTCGGTAATATAGAATCTCCGTGCTTCTTCTTGCTTATCAAGAGGAAGTTCCCAAATCTGTTGACGCTTACCAGGATCTCTTTCATATGCTGTGCTTCCAACTCTATTTTGTTCTGAAATTTCTACTGGTTCCCCAATATTTTGATCATCAGTTTGCATATCAATTGGATTGGAACTGTCATCTACAAGAGGTTGCTTCTCCTCAGATTGTTTTGCATTTTCAGCAATAGATTCAGCAGTAATTTTAGCACTTGAAGTTGAACCAATCCGCTTGAAAAAGAATTCCATTCCCCTTTCCTTTCTCTTCATCTTTTAGCACAACAAAATTATAAGACACAAAAATTAATAAACTGAATTCTGATTGCCGAACGGCGAATGCACACAGCAGTCAGCAGCGGCGACATCAGATGAGTTCATAGTCATAGATATACCTTCAGAGTTCAGGAGTGCCGGAGCCGCGGAAACGGAATTACACGGCCGAACGGCGAACGCAGCCGAGCGGAGAACGGCGGGGCAGAACGGTGGCGTTGCGGCGAGCCACGAGCAGACTGCAGACGGCAGGGCAGAACGACGGCGTTGCGGCGAGCAGCAAGCGCCCTAGCGACTAGCGAGATGAGAAGTAGAGCCGTGACAGCCGTCGCCCGTCAAGAAGACCCGCAGTCTGAAATCTGAACGGAAAGGCAGACAGAAAACTGGAAACTAGAGTAATTTACGATACGATCGATTGATTGCTTTCCATGATTCCATCCACGGTGGCCTAAGCGGCTAAACCTCGTACGTGGGCTTGTGTTATTGCCATGCAATGGGCCAATGGATTTTTTGTCTTCCATGGATTAATTATCAACGTTGGACTAATTTAATGACCTGCTACTATATACTCCTAGGCTATATGCATAGTATTACCTACTGAAAATTGTTGGGGGGGGCGAATGGTTGGGGGGGGTCTGACCCCTGCTAGCCCCCCCCCCTGTCTCCGCCCCTGCTTGGGCATATGACCATGCACCTTGCCTTCAAAATCATTTTTAATACATTTCAAAGTCAAGTTTGTTGGACTTGAAACTCGTGTGCGATAAACCTCTGTGTAGGCATAGCCATACATAGCTCTCATTTCCACTTGATTTTGATCATATTGCCATCCTAAGTCATCATCGTCATTCACCCTTAGGACATTGGACATATCATGATCTTATTAAGAAGGAATCAACATCTTCATATCATCCTCGGATTCACCTTCATCATCTTTAGAATTGTCGGAATCCAGATCATCAGCTACATCATCCTCCCCTATCACCTCTGTATCTCCCCGGCCTCTTCGTCATGATCAGCAACAACACTATCAGAAATTATATTATGAATCACTACTCCGCCCTACTTCATGACGACATACATTATGTGACACATAAATCGACTCGTCCTCTTCGTCGATATGACTAACATCCACTCGTTGAATACTCTACCCAGGTTAATATTCTCCACATCATTCTATTAAATTTTTCTCCTTCGCCACAGGTTAGATCAAGGCGTATGGGTGAACTTTTCGGTGTCTGCAACTGCTTAACCAAGCCAACCATTTTTGGCTCCTATCTACAAGGCACAACTCCCATGACACAACTTCAGACGATCTGGTCCACAATGCAGGAATAATAAGAGAAGGTTGGTTAGGATCAAGACCAAAACTAGTTGGCAGCCATTACTTCAACTGTATGATATCTAGTTTCTTAGGGTTTGGTAACGTCACCTGCCCACGTTTACATTCATCAGATACACCCCAATTGATTGTATCAGATATTACCAGGGCCATAACACAGTAAAATCTATTGATTCAGACATTTCTAACTATCATAAAAATCGATATCGTAATCCTATATAATTTATGAGTACTGCACTAGGAAACATGCCCGTGCGTTGCAACGGGTGAAAAGAATCGCATTCTTCTAACAAAATGAACTCGATTCAAGACCCTTTCACATCTCGACATTATATATTTGAACATAGTGGCTGCGTCGAACGTGATAAACTTCAATGTAATAGTGTCAACCATCAGGCACACACACATCTAAATGTTTATTCATTAATCTCATCGATTTGGATGTCGTTTGTGCTTCCCGAGCTATCATCTAAATCACCTCCCTACACCCATTCATTTTTAAATTGTATATTTTTCTTGTAAATGCATCAACATTCTTTATACGCGATCTAAATTGAATGAATAATTTTTAAAATTAAAAGTGATTTGGTTACATATACGCGCGCGCATCCATTTTTTTTCTTGATAATTAATGTTTTTCCTTTCTGCCACATCGAATGTTAATTCCTTCTTTCAATTTATTGTCTTCCTAAGAGGAAGGATGGAGTTTGTTCCTTTTATTTTTTAATTATTGAGGTAAGTGCATTTTCTATCTGTAGGTTCACAATATATCATTTTTAAGGTATATTCCCTTTCTTTTTAATTAAATATAACAATGCACGTGCATTGCAATATGTTCTTACGTTTACCTGTGATTTTTCTTTGCACATTAATGTGATTGCGTAATAATTATTTATAAAATCTTGCCCATGGTTTATGTTGACCTATGATTACCTTCACACATTAAGATGTTTCGTAAGGGATTTTAGGGAGGAAATTTGGTAATTTGGTCATAATTAATATTATTTATTGTTACGTGAGAAAGAAACGCGAAGATACATGAACTAAACGGACGATAAATGAGAAATCATTGCATTCTTTTTAAGTAGTAGAGATATTTCGCTTATAAATGCATCAACATTCTTCGTAAAATACATAAATATATTTTAAATTATATTGAATTTGTTTTGTGAGGGTGAGCATTTTTTTAAATAGATGAACATTAGTTTAATACATGAACACTTTTTTTACTACGCAAACATTTTAAAATGGATTAACATTTTTCTAAATTAATTTGTCTAAATGGCACAGAAAAACTAAAAGTGAACGGTTATATGTACGTGTGCGCATTTATTTCTACCCAACGTTAAAATTATACCATCTATTTTTAGACAATTTGAAAACCATATGTTTTTTTATTAAGCGGAGCATTGAAACGCAATTAATGGGCCGAGGCACTAAAGCCCAGCTCGAAGATGTGAGGCCCAGGCTAACTGGAAGCTGTGAATCGTTTTTTTCTTATTTAGAACCAGTGGACTGCGGGTTGAATAATATAAAAACGAGGGGCTTTCCTGCAAAAATATAAAAACGGACTAAGAAAGCCACCTTCCTTTATTATTACTAGCAAACATGCCCGTGCGTTGCAACGGGAGATTTAAAAAAATCTAAATCTTATTTTAAACGCTAAATTAGGAGTGGTTCGGCGTTTAAAATCCGAAAATCAAAATCCCTATCGTTTGCATTGCGAAATAATGAAACCCAATCTAAATTGAATAAGTATCGAAATGGTTGGTTGGATCTTAGAACACATCGAGCAGGTTCATTAGCGTAGTAGCTCGCGCTCACTCCAATATCTTTTTTATATTTTATTTTATGTTTTGTTTTGTTTTCTTTTTTTTGCATAAAAAATAAACAGTTTGTACGATATTATTTTAAAAAAGTTCGTAGTAAAAAAATTAAAACTATTCGCACTCAAATTTTGTTAAATTTTAAAAAATGATCGCACTTAAAAATATTAGCTCTCCTCGGAACATTTTCTTTTCTTTTTAAATTTTTCTTTTGCATCACTTTTATAATATATTTACCCTAAAAAATAATACTTGAAAAAATAATCATATATAAAAATTCAAGAAAATCATGAACGTACTTATTCATATAAAAAAATTCAATAGTTTAAAGAAAATTAAAATGTTGGCGCACTTAAGTGTGCTATAATTTCCAGAGATAAATTTTTTATAGTCTGCATTTTTATTGAATAGTATTTTCTTCTACGTGCAAACTATTTTTCAATGTATGAACTATATTATTAATTTTCTATTTTTAATTTTCTTATTTTCTTTTGTATAATTTCCTTTTTATTTCGTTCAATTTTTTGAATTAAAAATAAACATTTTATATGTTAAAACTTTTAAAAAGTTCATAGTAAAAAAACTATTCACACTTAAATTTTGTAAAATTTATAAAAATTCTTGCACTTAAAAATATTTGCTCTCCTTTGAATATTTTCATTTATTTTTATTTATAATTGGATTTACTTTTATAAGATATTTGCAATAATAATAATATTTAAAAAGCTGGTCATATATAATTATTTATTTTCCATCATTTTTATTAGATGTTTGCACTAAAAAATATTATTTTTTAAACAGAACGATATATAAAAAAATGTAAAACAATTATGAACGTATTTATTAAATAATTCAAACTTTAAAAATATGTTAAAATTTTGGCGCATCTAAATTTTGGACTGCGGGTTAATTTTCAAAAATTACAGGGACCTTTCTATAAAATAGGCGTGACGGACGAAAAAAAGAGGAGAAACGTACCTCCCTTTATTATTAGGTATAGATTAGGTATAGATATATGCTATGACGCGCTCATCAGCTCACTTAACAACTACCTACTCACTAATAAATAATACCACTAAGAAATATTGTTAATACTAACAAAATATATTAATACTAAACATTATGTAAACGAATAAATCAAGGTAGTAAATTGTATAGCCTTGAAGCGTGCGCTATCGGTGCTCAAATGTACGCCTCACCTAGCCAGCGAAATCCGCCAAAACTCTGACAATTCCATCGTCCACGTACACCCCCAACCACCTCCTTACTCCACCACCTCCAAAAACATCAAAAAGGCTGAGAAATTGAGCTTATGGAGCATCAAATGCCACTAATGGCTTCACCATGGACTGCAAAAAAATCCATTAAATTCAAAAAAATGGTGGATTCAAAGAAGAATGAGTCGATCTACACAATGTGTGTAAATTTGCGGCAGAAAAAATGGATGATTTAGGCACAATTGAGTGAGAAAGAAGAAGTGTCACGCAGACTTCGGTCTGAGCTAAGCAGAAGAGCTCACTTCGGTTATAGCGAGGTTGAAGCGAGCCTATCAGCCCATTGCAAGTATGATGGGCCGCTCAGGGCATAACACATCTGCGTGGACGTCCACTTCGGCCTAACATGGGCCAAAAAGTCTCTTATCGACCCAACATGCATACATTTAGCGCTAAAAAAGACATGCATGCATTCTTTAAATTTTGTGAGAACATACAACATTTTACTAATTTCTTACAAAACAATATTCTAAATTTTTTGGTTTCCTTCGTAGACGACGTCGGTACATGCGAAGAGTACCTGGACGGCGGCTAAAGCGGCTAAATCGGGGGTGGAACATCGACGAAGGCAATGTCACCCGTGCGCCTAGATGGAGGGGGTACGGTGGAGGTTCGGCAAGGCCTTGGCGACGTCTAGGACATAGAACAACGTCGTCAGGTTATACCGAGAGAAGAGGAATTAACGGACGTAGAGAAAAAGATTTTGAGTGTGTTTTGGTGACCGAGGTTGTCGGAGTCTGGCGTGGTGGACGTCCGGATTCCTACAAACCTCCCTAGTTTAATATCGGTTCGTGTGCTTTTCAAACATTCGGACCGATCCGAACAGTTTTGATGGTACGTATCGATTTCATAAATTTATACGTAAAAGGTTGTGAACTCGTGGTATAAGGATTCCTCACTTGAATTCATCGTGTTTGTTGCATAGCATAGTAAACAAGAAGATAAAAAAATGCCTATGACATTCATCCAAACATTTGTTTGGCGTGGTTTTCGTAATAGACAATGGTGGCTGGTGCGAAGAGTAACGGGGTGACGATCGAATCGGTGGTAGAGCGGCGACGAAGGCAACGCCGCCTGGGTGGCTGCGTGAATCGTGCAACGGCACGGCCGAAAGGGGATGAAGGGAGGGAGTCTGCAAAAGTTTCTCTTCCGTACGTTGGAGCAAAGCAATGTGGAGTGGAGGGTTTCCCCCGGGTGGGTGGGTCATAACATGCATGAAGAATTTCCATAAGTGATGGACTTTCGAGTCATATGATTATGAATCACTTGACGCTTGCGATATTTGTCTCGAAGTAATGTGACTAAAACACCGTTAATAGGCCATACATGAACGGGCAACTAAACCATTGGTAATCATACATGATGATGTGTGTAGTCCAATAAGTGTAGTTGTGTGCAGTGGATTCCCTATCTTCACTCATGAGTTGAAGTAGATATGTGGATATCTGTTCAATAGAGACATACGTCTGAAATCTTTGAAATGTTCAAGGAATTTTAGAGTGAAATAGAAATTCATTGTCTCAAGAAAATAAAGCTTCTGCAAATTAGATTGTAGAAAGTAATATTTTAGTTACAAGTTTAGTGAACGTCTGATGAGTTGTGAAGAACTGTCATAACTTGCGTCTCCCGGAACATCACTATGAGTAAAGTGTTCGAGAGATGTAATCAAGCCATGTATGACACGGTAAAGATCAAATATGACGTTTATCAATTTGCCATTATACTTATTAAAGTTATGCGTTAGTGACTACGGCTTTTACACTGAATAGAGCATCATCAAATCTGTTGAAATGACACCATATTAGATGTGGTATGGACTGTTAAAACCATGTTGTCTTTTCTTAAAATTTGGGTATATGAGGCATATGTTTGACATACTCAAAACCCCAAATCAGATAAGTGCTACTTTGTTAAGGTTATGCCAAAAGTTTTGGTATTCCTCTATCACTACACAAAAGCAAAACTGTTTGCTGTTAAGAACAATGTGTTTTGAAGAAAATGGTTTCTTACAAAAGAGTGAGTGGGAGGACAGTGCAACTTGTCAAAGATTGTTGAATCTTCAGAGGAGTGCGCAGCTGAACCACACAGGTTAGACAAAAATCGTACAAACATTCATGATATGTAAAACGAGATATTGTTGTTCGACAATGATAAACCTGTGATATACAAAGAAGCGTTGATGGGCCCTGACTCCGGGATTTGGCTAAATGCCAAATAATCCGAGATAGTATCCATGGAAGTAAGTCAAGTTTTGAACTTGGTAGACCCTCAGAAAGACTAAAAGTCTGAAGAATATATATATGGATCTATAATTGATTCGGATGAAATTGTTTTATCCATAAAGCTCAACTCGTTGGAAAATTGTTTTCTAGCAAGTTCAAAGGTTGACTACAGCGAAATAGTGTCGACCATAGAAATGCTTTAGTCAGTTCGGGTTATATTAGCAATTACTACATATCTCATTTATAGGATATGGTAGAATGAACGTCAAAACAAAGTTCCTACACGGAAATATAACAAAGGACGTATATGTGATACGACCGGAATGTTTTGTCGATTCAAAGGATGCTAAAATAGATGCAAGCCTTGGATATCCAGTGATGGACTGAAGCTAGCATAATGGAGTTGGAATTTTCGTTGTGATGAAATTGCCAAAAGAGTTTGTTTTCATCAGGAATAACGAAGATGCTTGAATATTCAAGAAAGTAAGTGGGAGCTGAATAATATTTCTAAAACCTTATGTATATGACATATTGTTGATTAGAAATGATATAAATTTCTTGACACAAATAAGGACTTTATTGAAAATAGTTTTCAGCTGAAGTACTTGGGCTAATATAGCATTAGTATTGAGCGCAGTGATCTATGAAGATAGTAAGTGCCTGATCATGCTAAAGCCAACACTGCATATTGACATGATACTAAAGTAGTTTAGTATGAAAACGCCAGGAAGGATGTTCTTGCCGAGGTCACGGTGAAAAGTTGTTTGCGGAAATCGGTGTTCATGAACATTGATAAGCAAAACACATGAATTGAATTTCACTCACATGTGTGTTTGGATTAATCATGTACACCATAATATGTAAGACGACCAGATATGTCCAACGCTCCAAAAGGTTGTGAGCAAGATACCAAAGTGATCAATATGTTGATCATTGGACAAGCAGTGAAAAGTTAAACTTATGATAGATAAGATATGTTTCTCAGAAAATGGAGATAATGAAGAGCTCGTTGTAACAAGTTACACCAGCTGAATTTTGATGTAAACAGTTACACCAATTCAGTCTTCATACTTACTCCGATCGATTTTCGATTTTAATTGGGATTATGTGTTTCACACGTAAGGGTGGCACAGTATGGAGGAACTATGTCAAGTTCGATACTGTGGCGAATTCTATAACAGAGGCTAAGTATATTGTTGCTTAAAGAAGTAACAAGGAGGGTATTTTGAATCATAAATTCATTTATGAACATGGTATGGTTTCCTAGATGCTTGAAGCTCATGGAACATTGACGAATGATTTCATGACTTATTCTAAAGGAACCAAGGTCCTGCCAAATGATTCAAACATATACAAAGCTAAACTGATAAAATTAGTGAATTTTATGATAGCGTGAAAACGCGAAGATATGCAAGATACAAACGGGCCTGAAACGTCAGATCCGAAGATGAGGTCTATACCACAAATGAAGCATTTCTTACACCGGTATGCCATAGGTGTAAAGTGCTCAAGCACTGACAATATTATTGACTCTAGTGCAAGTGGGAGACTGTTGGAAATATGCCCTAGAGGCAATAATAAAATGTTATTATATATATATTTCCACGTTCATAATTAATGTTTATATTTCTGTGCTATAATTGCAATGACCCTGACTGTGAGATTCAGAAGAAAACTCATTTGTATGTGTGGAAATGTAAACACCAAGAGTTCCTGGTTTAGCCTCTAAGACCAGCTCATGTGCTAACTGATGATTACGTTTTCTTAATCATGGACATTGTTCTTGTAACAAGGATGTCAGTAGCAATGGGAACATATTGTTAGCAGAACAATGATGTTGAACCGACCCCAGTATTGAATGATATACTTAGAGATCACATCGTAACTACGTTATAAGTCATATCATGAAATGTTTTCATATACGTAATTCCTTAGACCATGAGAGTATCGAGTTGCTTCACACAGGAAGACATGCTTTGGTTCTTAGATGAATCCTCCCGTAAATGGGAAGTAGTAAAATAAGTTCTGGGTATGTCAGATGGTGTGGCTAGTGACTGTGATAGTTCAAGAATGGGATTTGCTCCTTCACGATGAAGAAGATATTCACTTCGGGCCCACTCGGTATGACGGTATCCATTATAGTCTAGCCAGACGCATTGTGATTCAGTCACGGGGATACCGGAATACGATAACGAGAAAATGGACAAACGAGCAAAGAGGATAACGAGTGGCTTGTGTTCAAGAAGTTGTTACACATGGGTGCCAAACATCTCTCCTCTAACTTTGTCATATATCACGAAGCAAAGGGAATGGTACATGAATAAACATAATGGTTCACTCGAAGTTTCTTCGTGTATGTGTGGGAGTCAACATGGGTGTCCATGGCTCCGCTGTTGATTATTGGCTATTGACAAAAGGCTGTTGACCTATGTCCGGAAGATGTTCTGAGTCATGTCCGCATTATACCGAACCTATTGGGTCACACACTTAACGAGCAGTAGTCTGTTAGAATGCTGGAATGGTAGAAGGTTTAGTGGAAGCAAAGCAGAATAGTTCATACGGGTACCGGAAGTAGTTCCGGGGATTTATGAAATAGTTCATAAGGGCACCAAAAGTAGTTTTGGGTATTTAAGGATATGTCCGGATCACTCTGGAGTAGTCCCAGGTGGTTCCGAAACATATGAAAATGGTAATGGGAAAGTTTACGATCAACCGGAATAGTTTCGGTGATCGGTGGACATCTTAAACAATATGTTGTGTTCACCGGACATATTAACCTAAACCCGGATTGTTCCGAAACCTATTTAGATGGCTCCGGAAAATTCGTTAGAGGTCCCGGAAGGTATTGGAAGTGCTCCAAAAGTGTCTGGAATGTCCCGAAACGGTCCCGGTATGTCCCGGAAGGTCCTGGAAGCCTCTAGAAGGTCATGGAAGGTTCCGGAAGGTTCCGGGCATTACCACCCACTCCCCTGCGCCCCTAGCCTTGGGGGGCAAGCCACCTAGGCTGCCCTGGCCGGCCAAGGGGTGGGGGCGCACCAAGGGGAAGGAATCCCCCTCCAGGTGGGATTTCCAAAACCCATTATGGCAGGTTTCCGGTGGGAAGGTGTGGGAAGGTTTGGAAGGCTTGGGAGTCCAAGTTGGACTCCCAATCCTCCTTGAGCTGCGCCCTAGGCCTCCTGGCCACCTATATAAGGTGAGCCAAGGGGAGGGGGAGAGCAACACAACTGGTCCCCAAGGCCTATGCGCCACCCTCCCTCCTCTAAACCCCGTTGCTCCACTTTTAGACCCCGGTTTAGACGCTGTTCTAGATCGGAATCCGTTAGGGTTTTCTCCCTCTAGTTTTCTCGGTGGCGTTCATCTCTGGACTGCGGAGCGCTGCTGGATTGCTGCTACGGGATGTGTGGATACTAATGGAGGGGTCGTACCTTCGACCCTTCTTCGAGGAGCTTGTTCATGGGACTTGTCCGTGGGACTAGATCGCGGGACTTGTTCGTGGGATTGATCGAGGGACTGTTCGTGGGAGAACTTGCGAGATCTACTTCCACTACGTCCACGAGCTTCACCAACTCTACTTCCGCTACATCGGTTGGTGAGCCATGACCTAAAACCTTGTATGCAATCTTCTTGGATGATCTTGGGTTCTTGATTTGTAGGCCGAAAATTTTGTTTTCTACTACGTTTCCCAACAATGGATACCCAACCCCCATTGGTCCTTCGGACGGCAAACGACATTCCACTTGGTCAGTCGATACTTCTTCTTCTCGTTATCTCCTTGCCAAAAGAATCTCGATCGGAAATAATCCAATCTATGTAAGACCCCTTTTGGTAGTGGAAAGAATGATATCATATACAATACCATATTGGTTAAAACTGAATTTATGAGTACCAGCCTTCCACCCAAGGACAACAACTTTCCTTTCCAGCTAGCTAGTCTTTTTTGCAAACGTTCTTCGACGTGTTTCCATTCCGCATTAGTCAATCTCCTATAATGTATGGGTATCCCCAGATACATAATAGGGAATTGACCTTGCTCGCATCCGAATATCTCGGCATATTGAGATGCTGCATCTTGGGCCAAGCCGAAACAAAACAATTCACTTTTATGAAAATTAATCTTCAATCCGGATAACTGTTCGAATGCTGATAAGATTAATTTCAGATTCGCAGCTTTATCTAGATCATGATCCATAAAAAGAATTGTATCGTCCGCATATTGAAGGATAGACAGTCCCCCATCCACCAGGTGTGGGACTACTCCCTCAATTTGACCGTCTAGCTTGGCGCGTTCAATCATGATCGCTAACATATCAGCCACAATATTAAACAATATGAGTGATAAAGGATCACCTTGCCTTAATCCCTTTTTTGTTTGGAAGAAGCGACCGATTTCGTCATTGACGTTGACGGCAACACTTCCTCCCGAAACACAACTATGGATCAAAGCACACCATTCCTTTGAAAAACCTTTCATTCTCAGAGTTTGTTGGAGGAACGACCACTTCACTTTATCATACGCCTTTTCAAAGTCAATTTTGAATATGACTCCGTTAAGCTTTTTAGTGTGCATCTCATGAACAGTCTCGTGTAGGACCACGACTCTGTCCATGATATTCCGACCTTGCATAAATGCCGTTTGTGTAGGTTTAACCACATGATCAGCCACAGAATTTAATCTGATCGTTGCGGTCTTCGTGAAAATTTTGAAGCTTACGTTAAGGAGGCAGATTGGTCTATACTGTTGTATCCTTTCTGCCCCCAAAACCTTAGGCAACAATACAATTTCCCCGAAGTTAAGACGAAACAAATCAAGTTGTCCACCATGCCAACATTGAAACAACTCAATTAGGTCCGTCTTAATGGCATCCCAAAAGTGTTGATAAAACTCAGCAGGAAAGCCATCTGGCCCAGGAGCTTTGTTATGTTCCATTTGGAAGACCGCCTTTTTAATCTCCACTTCTGTGAAGGGTGAGTATAAAAAGGTATTCTCCTCATTGGATACCTGGGTTATGTCTTCCGTCCGAGTCTCATCCATGGACAAGATATCTTCAGCTGGAGCGCCGAACAACCCCTTATAGTAGCCTGTAATATAAGCCTTAAGTTGTTCTTGACCTTCAATCATTCCTTCATCCTGGTTGAGAGCATGAATACTCTTTTTCCGATGTCTGTCATTGGCAACATTTTGGAAATATTTCGTATTCGCATCTCCCTTAAGAATGAGGTTAGATTTTGATCGTTGGTACCATCTAAGCTCTTCCTCCCGCAGCATTCGTGCCACCTCCGCATTGGATTGACTTTTAATCTCAATCTCCTGCTGGGTTAACACTCGTTTTTCTGCCGCGCGGTCTAGCTCGTCAATGATGGTACACAAACGCTCATTTTCCTTTTTTAGGATCCCGGTTGTGTTCCTAGCCCATCCACGGAGATATTTACGCAAGTTACGTATTTTTGCGTTCCATCTTCGGATAGGACTGTTACCCGGGGCCGGAGCTGACCATACTCTTTTAACCATATCATCAAACCCATCACGCAGCAACCATCCCAGCTCAAATTTAAAGCGGTGTCGCGCATTTGGTTTTAATGTTCCGGTTGATAAGAGTAGAGGGGTATGATCCGATAGATCCTCGATACGTTCAAGGGCGTGTACTGTTACCAAGGGGTATTTATCTTCCCAACCAGTGCTCATCAGTACACGGTCCAATTTCTCGTATGTCGGTTCAGGTAGACTATTCGCCCACGTGAATCGTCTACCCATCATATGTACCTCTCTCAAGTACAAGCTGTCAATGACAGCATTGAACAAGAAAGGCCAATGATTATCGAATCTCCCCTTACTTTTTTCATGTGAAAACCGTAGTAAATTGAAATCTCCACCTATTATGATAGGATGTACTTATCGCTCGCCGACGGCATACGATACAGGAGGAGGCACCAAAGCACACAGACGCGGTGGATCATATCCCCCGGCTGGCAGGCAGTTGGCAGGGACAAAAGGAAAAGGAAGAAGGGGGCGTTCGGTGAGGTCTGCGCGCCTAGCTAGCCAAGCAAGGGCCGGGAAGAACGTGTATGCGTATGGCAGTAGTGACAAGCAAAAGTTGTACTGTGTACGTAGGTCGGTAGGTGGGTGGCTTGGCTGGCCTGTGCGTGGGAGAGGGGAGGGATGGTCGATTCCGTTACCTACGTACCACAATTAAGATGAAAATTAACTACTATACTAGCACAGCTACGGGGTAAATGAAACCAAACGTCTCAAAGCAAATCAGATGCAACCTCAAGCGCCGATCACAGTACATATGCCCCAAAAAAAGAAAGATCACAGTACATATGCGGCTGGCCCGCGCGGTGGAGGACCCAGGCCCTGGCGCCACCCCCACGCACATGGTCGGTCGCGTCCATCCCCGGCCGGGACTAGGGCGGTTGCCGTTTCCGTGTGTAAATATTGAGGGCATGGCCAACGCTTCACCGTGGAGTGGTGCTCCAGCTATCCACGTAGGTTCGGATGGTCCAACGTGCTGCTTGCAGGCCAAAGCGGGATCTTGCAGAAGAACCGGACTCCTCGCTGAAAAAGGTAAAAAATAAATGGAAAAAGTAAGCCAGCGAGATGTGTTGCTTCTGCTCTTCCTTGTTTGGGTAATAAAACAATGAAAACGCTGAGAAGAAAGATGGAAAAGGAGCTCATCAATGATGGCAGCTTGGGGCCATGGATTGGGCAGCTGCTACATGAAATCACCGTCCTCATCCATCCGTGCATTCGTGGAAGATGGGGCGGCACCTAGGTGCTGCCTCCATTGTACATGCCCTGAATTAGCTTAGCTGCAGGCAGGTCTGAGCAGGTGGAGTAAAGTAGGGGCCCGACCCGACTGTCGTGCAGGCCTGAGCACCTGACCATTTGCTGCCAATGGCCGGGAAAAAAAGCGCTCTACAAAAGCAAAAGCTGCCTTGCCGCGCGCCATGACCTAGTACGTGCATTGCTTCTTCCTTCGCGTGGGTGGGTGGCACCGCCTCTGCGCGTGAGGGAGGGAGGGTCCGGAGGGACGATTGTTGGTGGCACCGCCTCTGCGCCACTGGATATTCATTTTGGACCGGCTAGATGCACGAGGCAAGAAAAATAAAATCAGGTCAATCAGTTTCTTCTCAACCATTGGGTGCAAAATGAATGGCTAGATTGCCTTTTTCAACATTCTGTCTAACCTTTTCTTTATTTTCTTTTCTAAACTGACCTGCCACCGCCTCCTACGGTCGATGGAGCTTTCGTGTGTGTCTCCCCGCCCCGCCTTGTCCCCAACCGCAGTCCACTGCCGTGCTGGCGTCGCCCCAACCTTCAGTGATCTTCAATTTCAAACACCGACAAACCTGCACCCTTTCACCCATAAGATAGACACCGGGTGGTGCTTCTTCGACAAATCCAAACTTCCGCACCCTAACATAGCTAGACACCGGGGCTCTTCTCTAACGAACCACAACCTTCCTTTACACTCTTCTCCATCGATTGGAATCGATTGAGTCAATTTTTTCTGTCGACTTACGGGTAGCCGACGTGACTAATTATACCAACAAACCCAACGTGAAAAGTATTCTCCTCCTAGCGTTCCACATGCGCTAGGGTTCCTCCATCTTCCACCAGCGGTGTCGCCGACCTACCTCGTCTCTCGTGGTCTTATGGCCATGAAGACGCGGTGGATCCTGGCCCTTATCGATGGGAGGGCTCCTTCTTGTTTTGTATATGTTCTTTGAGTGTGTTTAGGATTTGTGTTCTACTAAGGAAGACAAGGCAGGGACGACTTTTTGAAGATGAAATAAGGTTCTTCTCGCTTGGCCTCCATTCCAGTGATATGTCTAGCATCGTCGAAGGGCATATGCGGAGGTGTGTTTCCACCGGATCCCACGGGATTCGATCAGTGTTTCTGTTCGGTGGATCTTAGCAAGGATATCTTCAACGTCGACCTTAGCAAGGATATCTTCAACGTCGACCCTCAAACCGGACACTGTATCCATCAGTGGACTTGTCCACGAACACTGATACACAAGGTGATCATTCAACCTTTGCTGAAATCATCCACCCATAGTTCAATAAAAATGACTAAATTCGAGTAGACTTGTACAAAGTTCTTTTAAATTAATATTATTTACATATACAAACGACATTTCATCTGTTGAACTAATAAAATAAAAATAAAAAACCAAATCTAGTCAGACTCCACGTCCGTCTTCACGCCACCACACTCCATCTTCATATCCTCAGTCGTCTCATCGTCCCACTCCGGGCCGGTGAAGATTTCTTCCATCTTCGTCGCCCTCTCGCGAAGGTAGCGGAGATTTCCTTTCACGTCGCGCTCCGATTGGATGAAGTTGAGGATCTTCTGTTCCACGTGGTCAATTCACCGACTGTGCGCTTGTCCTGCAGCCACATCGCGGATGAGTTGGAGCGGATGGAAATGGCTGCGAAGGTTCACCACCTCGCTCCGATTTCAATGCGACTGGGTAGGTTTCTCGGTCGCGTTCGCATTGAAGCGGCGCCCTCACTTCATCGCCATCTCATCGCGCCTCTTTGACATTGAGCATGCACGGAGCACGAAACGTTGACCGATATTGAACCATCATCGTCACTTTGGTGATGTCACGTGACATATCTCCGATATTGAACACACGCGAAGAACGAAGCGTCGGTTGACATTGAACCATCGTCGTCGTTTTAGCGTCTTCATGTCGCATCTCTGAGGCATCAAACATGCTGCGGAGAACGGAGCTCCGACCGACATTGTCTGATAGCGTCTTTACGACGTTAAACGCGCGCACAAATGAAGATGTGATCGACATAAAATCCACGGCAACCTCCTAGCACGTGAAGAAGATGATTAGCGTAGCTGAATTTGGGTGAGCCCTGGATGTCAAACCCGAATCCAAACGACCACAAAGCCTTCCTAGTGGTTTGTGATGGATTAACAAAAAAGAACACGTAAACCGATCCACACACAAAATAAAGGACTTATATTAAATGATAAAACAAGTCGGAACCGCTTGACCCGGATATTTACGAAAGGTTTAAGATGGATCAAGATCCTAAGAGAACAAGAGACGTTACATTACATCATGTGTACACAAACACGTGCAACACATGTGCTTCTCTCCTCCCCATAACTATTGGCTCGGAAAGTCGGAACACGACCGCACAGCTGGCTCTTGGCCGTTCCGCGTCGCACCGCCTTTCAGACCCGTCACGAAGCCAACCGCCTTCGGCTCCCTCCTCCCCCGGAGTCCACGCGGCCCCCGGCTCACGGTAGCCCGCCCGGCGCACGCTACGCCTATAAATAAAGCCCCACCCCTGCCCCCCGTTCCCCTTTTCTCAAACGCACCCCCTCTCCTCTCCTCCCCTCTCTCGCGGAGGAGATCGCATCGTTCCCTCTCGCTCGGCGAGACCGATCCATCGATCCATCTTAGCCTCCACCCAAAAAGTGAAGTTTGAGAGACGAGAGATGGACGCTCGGTTCGCCTACTCGCCGGCCGAGGTGGCCAAGGTGCAGCTGGTCCAGTTCGGCGTCCTCAGCCCCGACGAGATCGTAATGCCTCCCCCGTCCTCAGCTCTGCTTCGTTTCTTTGGAACTCGAGCGGGGTTTTGTGTGGGTTGATCCAACGAACTAACAAGCTGCTTGCTAGCTAGCTCTAGTTTGCGGTGTCGATTTGGGCGGTGAACTAGCTAACTAAATCGCCTGAGTTTGATCCATCTGATGACAAGATACAATATGAAGTCTGAACCAATGTAACTTAAACAAAAAATAACTTAACAAGGGTTGATTCTTACACAGCCAACAATCTCCAATCATCCATGATTGTTTGTTGCTTGTTGGTTGAGTCGAGTTCGAACTAACCCGATCTAATCTATGAGTACTATCTAGCCCAGACAACGATGCTAAACTTATCGAAACTTTCGGTTTAAGCTACAGGTTGTGTTCGATCGGTATCATACCGTCTATGTTGAAGTGGGGTCGGTACAAAGAGATCACATCCATCACACGAGCACGCTCGTGCATGCATGTGCGGTCAAAAAAAGTGGGGTTGGTATTTTCACCTCAAGAAAAAAGCGGGATCGATAGTTGGTCGATGAGTTTTACTTCACATGCATTTGGTGTACATATACATCAAAAGTTTTTAACAAAATGCTGATGTTCTAGGTTGCTAACTCCGACCTTGGCAGTTTGGTACTAGCAGCAGTTTGCACAGCTTTGTGTGATGACACATGATTTGCTGGATTTTCTTTGTTTTTTTTACTAGATTTGGCCATGTTCAATGCAAGTTGGTTTGAATAAAAGCTACACACGCCCGTAGACTTGCACAGAACGTTTACTGGACTTGATTTAACAATATTGTTTACTGGAGTTGCGAAAAAAATCTGATTTATTGGCTTTATTAAATGCCCCTTGACCCTTGCAATGAATAATCATGAGTTCATTAACTGGTGGGTCGATATGGATTGCATAAGTAGACAAATATATATGTATAGCATTTATTTTAGGATGGAATTTGACAGATTTCCTACGTGTTGCTTTGCTTCTTTGCATTGCAGAGGCAAATGTCGGTGGCGGTTATAGAGCATGGTGAGACCATGGAGAAGGGCAAGCCAAAGCCTGGTGGCTTGAGCGATCCTCGCCTGGGCACCATTGACAGGAGAACCAAGTGCGAGACATGTATGGCTGGGATGGCCGAGTGCCCGGGTCACTTCGGCCACCTCGAGCTCGCAAAGCCAATGTTCCACATCGGCTTCATCAAGACTGTGCTCTCCATCATGCGCTGCGTCTGCTTCAACTGCTCCAAGATCCTTGCCGATGAGGTACCTACATGCATGACCTGAAATAAAAAACAATCATACTGCATTAATTAATTTCACTACTAGGTTAATTTCATTTCAAGAGCTGTAGTGCATTAATTTAACTAGGTTAATTGTTGGTTGGTGAATATGTAGATAAACTGATACCATAACAATCACAGTTCTCACCGTTTACTAGCTATGTTAATGTCTATCCAATTTTGCACCTGTTCACTCAATATGCATGGTAATCTTGAACTTCATAGAATTTTTTTGGCTAGCTGCCTTGATCTTGGCAAGCTATTTATCAGTGATATCTTGCAGGAGAATACCAAGTTCAAGCAGGCTCTCAGAATCAAGAACCCAAAAAACAGGCTGAGAAAAATATATGAGGCTTGCAAGGGCAAAAAGGTTTGTTCTGCAGGTGAGGATGATAATCTTGAGGGTCAGGATCAGCAAGGCACCGATGAGCCAGTGAAGAAAAGAGGCGGTTGCGGTGCTCAGCAGCCAGTTATCACGGTTGATGGCATGAAGATGGTTGCAGAGTATAAAGCGGCAAAGAAGAAGAATGACGATCAAGATCAGCTCCCTGAACCGGTGGAGCGAAAACAAATTCTCTCTGCCGAGAGGGTATTTACATTAATCTTTACTGAATTCAACATACTAGGTTAGAAGGATTTTCGTTTAACTTACATCCTGGCAAATTTGTTGGGGCAGGTTCTTAATGTTCTCAAGCGAATAAGCGACGAGGACTGTCTTTTGTTGGGCCTGGACCCTAAATATGCTCGTCCTGAATGGATGATACTGCAAGTCCTTCCGATTCCTCCTCCGCCTGTGAGACCATCTGTCATGATGGATACTTCCTCCAGAAGTGAGGTTAGCCCAGTACTACTACAATAATAACTATGAATCCAATGGTTGGTTGGTTCACATGGCAGATGGCACCCTCTCACTCATTGTTTGTCTATCTTGCTGTTTCTACAGGATGATTTAACTCATCAATTGGCGATGATAATTCGGCATAATGAGAATCTGAGGAGGCAAGAGAGAAATGGAGCCCCAGCCCACATTATAACAGAGTTTGCTCAGTTGCTGCAGTTTCACATTGCCACATACTTCGACAATGATCTTCCAGGGCAACCAAGGGTGAGTATTCAGTTTATAAGTGCACTTTCCATAATAGTTAATCGCTAATGGACAAGTAGTTGATCTGATTATCTTTTGTCAAAATATTCAGGCCACTCAGCGTTCTGGAAGGCCTATTAAGTCAATCTGCAGCAGGCTGAAAGCAAAAGAAGGCAGGATTAGAGGAAACTTGATGGGGAAGCGAGTTGATTTCTCGGCTCGTACCGTCATCACACCAGACCCGAATATCAACATTGATGAATTGGGGGTGCCATGGAGTATTGCTTTGAATCTGACATACCCAGAAACTGTAACTCCATATAACATCGAGAGGTACGTAATTTATTTGCTGATATTAAGGCGTCTTATGTAATCATTGTTTTTGTCAGGTTGATATTTTAAGTTATGTCTAAATCTGATTGTACCAGGTTGACAG
Source organism: Bromus sterilis (assembly GCA_950022295.1). Taxonomy (NCBI): domain Eukaryota; kingdom Viridiplantae; phylum Streptophyta; class Magnoliopsida; order Poales; family Poaceae; genus Bromus; species Bromus sterilis. The sequence continues at coordinate 440,047,179 of OX465595.1, forward strand.
AACTAGTAGAATATGGGCCCCACCCTCCCCCAGGAAAGACAGGTGCCAAGTACATTATCAGGGAAGATGGCCAGAGGCTGGATCTTCGCTATGTGAAGAAAAGTAGTGATCAGCATTTGGAGCTGGGTTACAAGGTTAGTACTAACAGACATCGTTGCAGCACCCACTGTGTTAATTAATGGTGACATTGCAAAAATTGCTCACCCATTTTTTGCCTGACTTGTCAGGTGGAAAGGCACCTCATTGATGGAGATTTTGTTCTTTTCAACCGGCAACCCAGTCTTCACAAAATGTCTATCATGGGGCATCGCATCAAAATCATGCCTTACTCAACTTTCCGCCTCAACTTGTCTGTCACATCACCATACAATGCAGATTTTGATGGGGATGAAATGAATATGCATGTTCCTCAGTCATTTGAGACCAGAGCTGAAGTTTTGGAGTTGATGATGGTGCCAAAATGTATCGTGTCACCTCAAGCAAATAGACCTGTTATGGGTATTGTCCAGGACACACTTCTTGGATGTCGAAAAATTACCAAAAGGGATACTCTCATTGAAAAGGTGAACTAACCATACTCTCCTTAAACACCTTCTATATTGTATTCTGTGGTTTTGTAGCTTAATTGATTTTGTCAAATTTCTCCCAGGATGTATTTATGAACATCTTAATGTGGTGGGAAGATTTTGATGGGAAGGTCCCTGCCCCTGCCATATTGAAACCAAGGCCGATTTGGACCGGCAAACAAGTTTTCAACTTGATTATCCCCAAGCAAATCAATTTAATAAGATTTTCGGCCTGGCATGACGCTGATGCTGAAAAACAAAGCGGATTTATTACTCCCAGCGATACTATGGTCCGGATAGAGAAGGGAGAGCTTCTGTCTGGTATACTTTGCAAAAAAACACTTGGGACATCAATGGGAAGTCTTATTCATGTTATTTGGTAAGTTATAAGAGTCGCATTACAGTTTCCTTTTTCAGTACACATGTCCTCTGCTAAATAATAATTTCGGTTTAACTGTTTGCAGGGAAGAGGTAGGGCCAGATGCTGCCCGCAAATTCTTGGGTCATACACAGTGGCTGGTCAACTACTGGCTTCTGCAACATGGTTTCAGTATCGGAATCGGGGACACAATTGCAGATGCAGCTACTATGAAAAAGATTAGTGATACGATAGCAAATGCTAAGAATGATGTTAATGAGCTTCTCAAGCAAGCGTGCGACAAGAAGTTGGAACCTGAGCCAGGACGCACAATGATGGAATCATTTGAAAACAGAGTGAATCAGGTACTACTGCTGAATGTCCTGTTTGGTTCTTCCATCATCAGTTCTTTTGGTACACTTGTTTTGACATATCCATTTTCCATGCTAGGTTCTTAACAAGGCTCGTGATGATGCTGGGAGTAGTGCTCAGAAGAGCTTGTCTGAGAGCAACAATCTGAAAGCTATGGTCACTGCAGGCTCAAAAGGCAGTTTCATTAATATTTCGCAAATGACTGCTTGTGTCGGACAACAGAATGTTGAAGGCAAGAGGATCCCGTTTGGTTTTTCTGGTCGTACATTGCCCCACTTCACGCAAAATAACTATGGCCCCGAAAGCCGTGGATTCGTGGAGAACTCTTACCTTCGAGGGCTGACACCACAGGAATTCTTCTTCCATGCTATGGGTGGTAGAGAAGGTTTGATTGATACTGCTGTGAAAACTTCCGAGACTGGATATATTCAGCGAAGGCTCGTGAAGGCTATGGAGGACATCATGGTGAAATATGATGGTACCGTGAGAAACTCGCTGGGTGATGTCATTCAGTTCTTGTACGGAGAAGATGGCATGGATGCTGTTTGGATTGAACCACAGAAATTGGACTCCCTGGGGATGAAAAAGACGGAGTTTGACAACGTATTTCGTCACGAAATGGATGATGAGAACTGGATGCCCACTTACATGTTGCCTCAAGATGCTGATGATTTGAAGACCATTCATGAATTCAGAACTGTCTTTGAGGCAGAGTTTCAGAAATTAGAAGCTGACAGATTACAGCTGGGGACTGAAATTGCCACAACTGGCGACATTACATGGCCTATGCCTGTCAACCTCAAGCGGCTTATCTGGAATGCTCAAAAGACTTTCAAGATTGATTTGAGAAGACCTTCAGACATGCACCCGATGGAAATTGTGGAAGCAATAGATAAGTTGCAAGAAAGACTCAAGGTTGTCCCAGGAGACGATGCCATGAGCATCGAGGCTCAGAGGAACGCTACTCTGCTCTTCAATATCATGCTCCGTAGCACACTTGCTAGCAAGAGGGTCTTGAAAGAATACAGACTCACAAAGGAATCCTTTGAATGGGTCATCGGTGAGATCGAATCAAGATTCCTCCAGTCTTTGGTAGCTCCTGGTGAAATGATTGGATGTGTGGCTGCACAGTCCATTGGAGAACCAGCAACTCAGATGACGCTGAATACTTTCCATTATGCTGGTGTTAGCGCTAAGAATGTCACCCTTGGTGTTCCCAGGTTAAGGGAGATCATTAACGTTGCCAAGAAGATAAAGACCCCATCACTGTCTGTCTTCCTAAAGCCCGAGGTGAGCAAGAAGAAAGAATTGGCCAAGAATGTCCAGTGTGCCTTGGAGTACACTACGCTACGTAGCGTGACACATGCCACCGAGATATGGTATGATCCTGATCCTCTAGGAACCATCATTGAAGAGGATGCGGAATTTGTCAGGTCGTATTATGAGATGCCTGATGAGGATGTTGACCCGGCTAAGATGTCTCCTTGGCTGCTGCGTATTGAACTGAACCGTGAGATGATGGTTGATAAGAGGTTGAGCATGGCTGATATCGCAGAGAAGATCAATCGTGAATTTGATGATGATTTGTCATGCATATTCAATGATGATAACGCAGATAAGCTCATCCTCCGTGTCCGCATTACAAATGACGAAGCTCCAATACCGGATGAATCTGCTGAGGATGACGTCTTCCTCAAGAAGATTGAGGGTAACATGTTGACCGAGATGGCCCTCCGAGGCATTCCAGATATTAACAAGGTCTTCATAAAAAAAGGGAAGATGAATAAATTTGATGAAAATGATGGTTTCCTTCAAGCAGCAAATAACAAAGGAGAGAACAAAGATAATGAAGAATGGATGCTTGATACAGAAGGTGTAAACCTCTTGGCAGTGATGTGCCATGAGGATGTTGATGCTACAAGGACAACGAGTAACCATCTGATCGAAGTGATTGAGGTTCTTGGGATTGAGGCCGTCCGCAGGTCTCTCTTGGATGAGCTGAGGGTGGTGATATCTTTTGATGGGTCCTACGTGAATTACAGGCACCTGGCCATCCTCTGTGACACGATGACATACAGAGGTCACTTGATGGCTATTACTAGGCACGGCATAAACCGTAATGACACGGGACCTCTCATGAGATGCTCTTTTGAAGAAACGGTGGATATCTTGCTTGATGCTGCCGTGTACGCGGAATCAGATCACCTGAGAGGCGTCACCGAGAACATTATGCTTGGCCAACTTGCTCCTATTGGCACAGGAGGCTGTGGGTTGTACCTGAATGACCAGATGCTGAAGCAGGCCATTGAGCTTCAACTCCCGAGTTTTGTTGAAGGCCTGGACTATGACATGACACCAGCGCCTTCACCCATCTCCAGAGTGATGTCCCCGCTGCCGAGTCCAAATTACCGGGCTTCCCCCCTTACAGATGATGCTCTTCAGTTCTCGCCATATGTTACGGGCATGGCATTCTCCCCTGCTCCATCAAACTACAGCACATCCTCCGGTGGTGGTTACATCCCATCTTCTTCCGTGTTCAGCTCAGGGTCAGGAGGACATGGCTACAATCCCGTCTCTCCAGCATACTCGCCAATATCTCCTATCTATACCCCCACAACTCTGGGCTACAGCCCCGAATCGCCAGTTTATAGTCCGGCATCGCCAGTTTATAGCCCGACATCTCCGGTTTATAGCCCGACATCTCCGATTTATAGCCCGCCGTCTCATCAATACAGCCCAACATCTCCAGATTATAGCCGGACATCTCTTGCATACAGCCCAACATCGCCATCTTATAGCCCAAAATCTGCATACAGCCCGACATCGCCATCTTATAGCCCAACATCACCAGTTTATGGCCCAGCATCTTCTGCATACAGCCCGACGTCGCCATCTTATAGCCCAACATCGCCAGTTTATAGCCCCAGTTCGCATTCATACAGCCCGACATCGCCATCTTATAGCCCAACATCGCCATCATACAGCCCCACTTCGCATTCATACAACCGTACGTCACCCTCATACAGCCCTACGTCGCCTGGTTACAGCCCGACATCGCCCTCATACAGCCCTACTTCACCCAACTACAGCCCTACATCCCCTGCATACAGTCCTACGTCACCGAGCTACAGCCCAACTTCGCCTTCATACAGCCCTACATCGCCCTACAGTCAGATTTCTCCAAACTACAGGTATTCATTCTGTCCATAGCTTTGTCATCCGTTCATACATGCATGTTTATGCTTATTTTGATCACATCTCTTTTTCCCCAGCCTTGCCTCACCGACTTACTCGCCCACCTCACCATCATATGCTGCACAACCAAGCCCATCGTACAGCCCGACAAGGTGAGCCCATTCCAATTGACCATCATCCTTGTTTTAACATGGTCTCTCTTACCTCTTGTTTCTATATGAGAAGTATATAAAAGATCGAGCCATTGATTTCATTAAGTAGTGGCCCTGAGTAACTCTTACCTTCGTACCTCTCATGTGAAAAGAGGAGGTAAGAGGGACCATGTTAAGATTGCTCAACTTAAAAGTATGCTGTTATTGTGACAATCAAGACATGGGTTTCCTAACGCATTGCCTGAGTGTTGCAGCCCGCACACTGCCTCTGGATGACCTAGCCCAGATTACAGCCCAACTTCCCCCAACTACAGGTAATGTGCATCAAGTTAATATCATCTGCCCATGACTGATGAAAGTACACAATTTGCTCTTCTGACATTTGCAATTTTTCCCGTGCAGCCCAAGTGCTATTCCCCGTCATCCACCAAGCTGCAAACTAGTGACAAGGACGACGACAAGACTGCTCCTTGAAGCCGCTGGCTCGTGAAAATGGCTGCTGCTTGGTGCAGAACCACACCTGACACACTAACCTAGTATTGTTTCCTTGTATGCCTCTGGGACAGGCCTTGTTTTTTCATTCCGCTGCTAAATGCAGCATTCCACTAGAGTTTTTATGTACGATCCATGTTACTATGAGTGGTTCGGCGGCCGTTGCTGGGCTGTTCAGAATAGGCAAGTCCTTATTCTTTAATGATGTGTTCTCAACAGAATTGTAATGCTAGTAATGTTTTCGTTGGAGCTTATCCTTCTTATCCGTCGAAGTTAATGCAGTGATGAAGTGAGTTAATGCTAAGACACTGAAACATCGAAGTCAGTTAAGGGAGAATGAAAAGTTTACTCTTGCAAGAAAAAATGGTACCTCACTTCCAGCATTAGCAGATACAACTTGCAGGAGCAAGTCAACGTATATGTCTGTCATCAACTGACAAAGAGGACAACACCGGCAACCGCTGCATCTTGTACAATCTATACTTGACCTTTGCCCCAGTATGAATGGTTACCACCTGGCAGCCGCTGCATACTCTGAGTTAACTAATTTTTTGATGCCACAGAAAATTACATCCATCGACTGTTACGACCTGCATTTGCTGCATCAGAACATAAGATGAAAATTTAAAATCATACACAGAGCTATGCGACTGTAATTCCCGTAGTTAAGACATTTAGATACTAATATAGGCTTCACCTTTTACAGAGTGTCTTGCTTGTACCATACACATGTACACAGAGCTATGCGACTGTAATTCCCATAGATAATATAATCTAATTTAGAAGCACATTCTTACAGAATAAAATTGTGCTAGATTAAAAGAAATTCTTGATTGCCTGCTTCAGTTGCATGATTATACAGAAGTTATACTTTCAGATATCTTAAGAGCTCAGATGCCTTAAAGTAGATCTAATCATAAATAAAATAGTCCAAAAGTTCCCAGTGGAAGCTGTGCATATGGTTTGATTACTTGATTATAAACTCAAGTATGCACCATTATGTTACACAGGTTTCATACTGACAAAGTGGAACTGAATTCGAAATTACCTCTTCATTGTGATGTTCCGTTGACGCTGCCTTTCAGTTATTGTCCACACAACCGCAGGATCCTTCTCTCTACTACATTTAGTTAAGATTGATCACAGGTATCAAGAACACACAAAATAGGCAAGCAAAGACGGCGTACGGTGAACAGATCAGCAATCTCCAAATCAATATCAGGACGCCTGGATCCTCCTGCTCTTGCGCATCGCATGCACTGATGCACGACCGTGTTCAGCATGAGAAGATCCGGGCTTACGTCTGAATTTGGGCCGGGCATTCCGTCGAGCGCCCTGAGCGCGTGTGGCTTTGAGGAGCCGTTGAGGAGTATGTGTTACGGCATATGTGAAGACGTCGGGTCGGACGGCGGCGTCCCGCGTGGAGGCAAAGAGCTGGGTCATGCCATGGACTCAGGGACAGGGAGGTCGCGGACGCGGGCGAGCGCGGCCAAATGGAAGTTGAACGCGGCGAGGGAGGCGCGGCGGAATCCGGGTGCCTGGGCGGGGGAGATGGGGGCGCGAAGGGGGTTGGCACGGAGTGGGGCGGGAGGCGGTGGCATTAGGGGAGGGAGGCGGGGGTTGCGAGCGTGGGAGGGTGCGGCGAGGAGGGAGTAGAGCGCGGCGGCAAGGGAGATGCGGTGATGGGGTCGGAATTTGGTGACCGCCGCCGCGAGACGCCGGACTGCGGACGTGGTTGGCAGCATCGGGAGGGGATTGGGTGATAGTTACACTATAAGCATAGTTATGTCACAGTTGTTTGTGTATGCTTGCCACGTATAGATAAAATCATATTTGTAGATATGTATATTTACTATCTTCGTCACAGTTTATAAGGCCTGGCGTACCCTTAGGTTGTCATTTTAATCAACATAACATATAATATATATTATAAAAATAATATCATTAGAAATTTTAGATGTTATATTTTCAAATGGCATAGTTTTTATGATATGCTTTTAGTATGTCTCATGTTATGTTGGTTAAATTAACGATCTAGAAGTACGAGTAGGCCTTATAAACTATGACAAAGGTAGTAGCTTTCATCTCGTGTACTTTTTTGTCCTATGCTACATTGTGTAAAATAGAATTATACATTTGTGTAATGCGTCTTTTGTTGCCATCGGTTAACTTTGGTGATTGGTTTGACTGTAGGTAGGATGATAGCTACACTATTTAGGAGTTGAGTAATCCAAAAAAAAGCATTGTTATGTCTCAACTGCTTGTGTATGCTTGCCACATATAGACAAATTAATTTTTCTCAACATGTACCCTTAGCTATTTGTCTACAATGCAACGTTCAAACCAAATTATACATATGGAGCACTATTTTTCTGCAATGTCATTCCAAAAGTTACTGACACATGTCTGTGACTAGTGCTCATTTAGTGTATGTCTTCCATCAATTCTATCTCTCAACCTATCATCACGAATCTCAATGTTTCTTGATCGTACGGTGACTACATGGGTGGCAGCTACCCCCTTCGCAACCGCCGCCACAGAGTTCCTACATCGGCGTGCGACAACGGACTTGGGGGATGCGAGTGGCCGAGATTAGGGACCGACACACACACACAAAAAACGGTGGCTTGGAGGCTTGCAAGCCGCCGAGTATGCCACCCCCGAGTACGACATTTGGTTGGCTCGTCTGAACGACGCAAGTGACCACCGGAACTTCGAGTTCAGTGAGCTACCGCAACTCGTTCTCGTCGATTCGTGGGCGGCCAATGTGCTGGAGGTGAGGGACGGCCGGTAGGCGAGGGGGCGCCTGACGGTGGAGGCCTTAGACGAGGCGTGCATGGCAAAGCTCCGCCACCGTCGGAGCAAGTGGAGGTGGCACTACTAGGAAACTGGCTATCTGTGGCGCACCTATTTTCACTTTCTATGGCGCATATGTGGGTGCGCCACAGAAAACTCGCCACTAAAATTTGTTTTCTGGGGTGCATGTAGCCGTGCGCCACCTAGCCCACATGCGCCGCGATTTTTATTCAAATTTAAAAAAAAAGCGGGGTCAGATCTAGATCTCGTCGCAGCCGCCAGAGGTGGGGGTTGCTGGATGATGTGGGGTGGAGGAGGGGGGCCACCGGAGATGGTTGTCGGGGGAATGATACCCAGGTAGGGCCACCCAGACGAAAGCAATATTTCAAGACAAGGAGGAGGCCGATTGGGCTGCTGCTGGGCCGAGCTAGGCAGTCGCATGGTCGATTGCTCCCAAGCAATCGACCATGCCGAATGCGAGCAGTCGGCCCAGGCGCAATCGGCCCACTCCTCAATCGGCTCAAGAGTTGACCTTGTCCAGGTCGGATGTCTCTGGTACAAGGTCATAAATGCAGGATCCCGAGAGATCCGGGTGGCAGTAAGCTAAGTCACTTCGCCGATCTGTCAGAGGAGTGTTGTCACCCTTTTCCTCTGAATCCGGAGACAGGACGACAAGACCAGGGGACGTAGCTCTACTGTTCATCATCATTACCTAGAAGCTACAGCATGGGCAGCCGCTTGATAAGTCCGGATCAACCGGAGATTTGCAGTCGGTGGACCCCAGCCGACGAGAGGATGACAGTTGGGGCCAGCCCCCGACTGAAATGACCGTAGTACCCCGAGCTCACACTATAAGAGCCCGGGGTACCCCTCCTGTGAGAGGGACGCCCCCATTCGCATTTACTTCCCACAGTAGTTCTCGTAGAGAAGCAGAGGAGAGCCATGCCCACGGCAGGTCTCTTCTTCCTCTGAGCAGCTCCACGAGCATTGATTGTAGTTCGTGAGATCATTTATAGCAAGCAGACAAGCAGGAGTAGGGGTGTTATCTCTCCGGAGAGCCCCGAACCTGGGTACATCGTGGTGTCCTTCACCGTGCTTGTGCCCAACCCGTTTACGACACCATCGACATCGTTCTCCCTCGAGTCTTCCCCTCTCTTTATCCATCCCTATGGCATCTGTTGTTACTAAACGACGACAGTTGGGGCCCACCGTGGGGCAGACCAAGGCGTCGACTGGAGTTCTGATCCGGACGAGATCTTCCTCGTCGTCAAGCATGAGCCACGCCTCCGACCTGATCTTCAGGCATGGGGCAGTAGACTTTGTGGTGGATTACGCTGCGCGGTTCGGGGTCGGCGCACCCCTGCCGCCCGGCGTATCGCCGCAGATCGGTAGCCATCGTCTCTTCATCAGCTGCTTCCCCGAGGCGTATCCCAGGGAGGTGCGCATTTTCTCCAATGCCACGGATCCGCTCCCGGCCAGGGGCTGCACACTAGCTCCCGGCGGAGAGGATTCGCGTGTGCATGCAGTTGTCATGATGGCAGGAACGACTGCGTCAAGCAATCAAGGCGCGGCGAGTGCGGCTAGGAAGGCTAAGGAGGCGGCTGACGTCGCGGAAAGAGTCGGCACCAGTGCGTTGCGGGATGTGTTGTACACTCCCGTGAACAGGAATGGTGATCCCGATCAAGTTCACACCGATCTGGAAACGGCACGGCTCGCTCTCGCTCGCAGAGCCGAGCATGTGCTAGCAGAAGAGCGCAGGCTGGGAGCTATCACCAGAGAGTACAATGCAACGCATGCCAGCCAGCGGCGGCCGATTGCGCCTACAGTCCTAGAAGATCTCAGGAGAAGAGGCCGTGCTGTCGGCAGAGAGCTGTCAGGAGTCGAGCAGCCGGCGGCGTCGGCATTCTTCCAGCAACCAGCATACAGTACGCCCGACAAGAATTTGCGAACGGCCGAGCAGATTGCGATCGAGCTGGAAGATCTGGAAGGTGAAGAGCGGCGTCAGCAAACTCGCCGAATGCGCGAACTGTTGGCGTCGGCGAAGCAGCAGCAGCAGACGGCGCTGGGCAATCCGGGGGCAGGCCCCGAAGCATCGAGAAGGACTGCAAGTCCAGCTCCAGAGGTCAGTCAGCGGCCGAATGCGTCGCGGCAGAACCGACAGCAAGGTCAATCCAGACGTGAGAGCAGGGTCAAAAGCAACCGTGGTCCCCCAGTCATGAATCATAGAGCAGAAGAGCTGGCTGTGAGCAGCAAGCGCAATGATCCACCTCGACAGTCGGAAGCAAGGCCAGCGATTAGCAATCGGCTCGGTGCTCGTCAGATCGGCCAGAACGATGCCAGGCATCACATTGAGCTATTGGAAAGAGATGCACAACAAGAAGAGGAGGGAGCAGCCGACCCAGCATGTTTCGGGCATCGCATTCGAACCGAGCAGTTCCCCAAGGGATTCACCCTGCCCAGAGACACCCCCAAGTACAACGGCTCTGTTAAGCCAGAGGACTGGCTGACAGATTACATGACCGCAGTCGGCATTGCCGGCGGCAGTCGGCGTGTAGCTGTACGCTACGCTCCTCTGATGCTACAGGGGTCAGCTCGGACATGGCTAAACAGTCTGCCCGGCAACAGCATCAACTGCTGGGAGGATTTTTCGGAAGCTTTCATTCGCAACTTCACCGACTCGTATGATCGCCCGCATCTTCCTCGACAGCTCGCCCTATGCGTGCAAGGCAAGGACGAGCCGCTCCGAGAATACCTAGCTTGGTGGATCAAGCTTAAGAATTCATGTGAAGGAGTCCATGAGATCCAGACCATCCAGTATTTCACTGATGGGTGTCTGGCGGGATCAATGCTGAAGCACAAACTGCTCCGCAAAGATTTTTCGTCACTGGCCGAGCTCATGAAGGTAGCCAATGCGTTTGCCGTCTCTGACTCCGCGATGCGCGAGCCCATTCATCTCGGCGTCGGCGGCGTGGTTCAGACACAAGGGGATGCGCAAGCGGCAGAGACAGGGAACCAGGGGCTCAGTTGGCGAGAGCGCAGAGATATCAATCGGAACAACAACAACAACCAGCAAAACAGCGGAAAGAGGAAAGATGAGCAGCCAGACGCTCAGTATGGCAGTCGGCAGGTGGCCTCTGTCCAGGATCAAGAGGAACAAGGGGCTGCAAGTGGCAGTCGGAAGATGAAGCCGAATGCGAAGCCGTAGTGGCCGATGAAGCCCAAGTACACATTCGAGGATATGCTAGATCAGCCATGCAAGATGCACAGCAGTCCAGGCAAGCCAGTGACGCATACCATTCGGCAATGTGATTTTGTCAAGCGCATAGCAAAGGGAGAAGCACTACCACCTCCACCCCCACCACCACCTCAGAACAGAGCACCACCTCAGGCGCAGAACCAGTTCCCGCGGCAAGACGCCGCATATATGATTTTTACCAGCGAGTCAAGTGACAAGGGCAGTCGGAGAGCCCGAGCTCAGGAGGTCAAAGCCACCATGCCCCCGATTCCCCAGTACATGCATGATGGCTTCTCGCCCTTCGTTGGTTACCCCAAGTGGAAGGTTTGAGATATAGTGCAGCAGCAGTTTTCCCTCGGTGAAGATACCAAGGTTTGTCTCCAGTAGGACTCCAGAGATGATAAGTAGGTGTCAGCGGCGTAACTGACGTGGACCTGCACACAGACACAGATAACTTTGTTCCCAACGAAGTTCAGAGAGGTTGTCAATCTCTCCGGTCTTGTTGTTCACAAAGGATAAAACGCAAGGGATAATGATAGCAAGTAAAAGCAGTAAAATAAATATAGCTTGGAAACAGTAATAAGGATATGGACCGGGATACGTGATGTTCACTTGTGATGTCTCTCTCCCAAAAGACGATAAAACTGCTATGCGAGGTAAACAAATTACAGAAGGGCAATTGACAGGATTATGAACGCACCGCAATGCTAACTATGCTACAAAAGAAAGGAAGAGGTTCAAAAGCACGGGCAGTACGCCAAAATAAGTAGACCGAAATCCATCTGCATCTACTACTAATCATCCACCTTGAGATATCTATCCAGAACATCTCGCTGGTATTAAGTTGCGAGCCCCACCCAAAGTGTAAACCCAAAGCAACAGACAACTGCATTAAAAAGAACTTTGCGTAAATTAAATAATCCTTGTAACCGCGGTTACAAGCACCGTTCTTTCCCCCTTGTGGCAACAACACATCCCCTAGACTCATGTTTCTGTCACTCAAGCGTGTCATCGGGGGGCATGAACCCACAATCTAGCACAACGTTCCCTCTTGGAGTCACTACCTACTACTTGGACAAAGCAATAAACAGCAACGGAGAACATGCAAGAATTACTTAGGAACAAAAATATAAGAGATAAAAACCAAATATATTACTCTATCACAATCTGAACATAATCTCATAATCCATCAGATCCCATCAAACTCAGCATAGCAATAGCAGAAATATTACAAAGGTGCCTCGATCATGTAGGGAAGCTCACGAGGTCTAAACAATGAAGATCAAAGAGGGGAGGAGAACATCACATAGCTACTGATCACGGACCCATGGTCCAAGGAAAACTACTCACGAGACATCCGGGGAGCATCCATGGTGGAGAGGAGACTCCCGGAGGTCAATCCTCCCTCCGGCAGGGTGCCGGGAAGAGGTCTTCTGGTGCTCCCGATCTCGGAAGCGCGGCGGCGGCGGAACAGAGGCGAGTTCACGGAATAGGGTTCCTGTTCTGGAGTTTTCCCGTGACGGAGAATAAATAGGCGAAGGGGGCAGCCAGAGGTGGACCAGGGGCCCCAGGCGCCCCCTCGCACGGCCAGGGGTGGGGCCGCGCCGGGTGGCCGCCTGGGCCCCCCTGGCTCCCCTCTGGCCCCTCCCGGGCTCTTCTCGAAGCTTCCGTCACGCTGATTTTTTATAATTTTTCTGGCACTTTTTATATGGGGGAAAACTGAAATAGAAAACAACAGAAAACAGGAACTGGCACTGGGGTGCACTGAGTTAATAGGTTAGTCCAAATATGATCAAAAGTGTATGAAAGTGTATCTAGATCATAGCAATATCACACAAAACATGGATGGAGCAAGCAGAAATTATAGATACGTTTTGGACGTATCAACATCCCCAAGCTTAATTCCTGCTCGTCCTCGAGTAGGTAAATGATAACTAGCATAATTTCTGTGGTGACATGCTAGCAACCATAAAAAAAACTTTGAAAAGTGAAGCAATCAAGGTTAGAGATTCAAATCAAGTCATAACATGCAAGAGTCTATATTAGCATTGAAACAAGTAACAAAAGAACATTAGGTGCAAGAGCTCTCGCTGTCCGTGACTCGAATGTCTCCAAATGGTGTTTGCGTGCAAGAAGGAGGATAGGGAATACGAGAAAAAAGTATTTTTGTTGAGAACTCAATCTACTAAAGTTTCACACTTGGTCTTCTTTGGAATCTTATCTTGACTCGTCCCTAGACCACTAGCTAGGTACAAGTCAATTTGATCCACTCCTTTTCGATATTTTGAGCACTCATGCAATGGATGAGCGTAAGCACGAAAGTTGACACTTAGGATGGCAAAGAGAGAAGTACGGAGGAGGAAGACAAAAAGGATGAGAAAGGCTCACATCAATGAGGACAATCATAGGCAAGAGATGCCAAATGATAGATATGATGTGAGGAGTAGGGATTGCCATGCAACGGATGCACATACGAGCTAAGAAGCTCTCCAATGGAACTAGTGGGGTGCATCTAACTTGCTCGCTCATGAAGACCTAGAGCTCGTTTGAGGAGGCTCATCCTTGGAATATGCAAGCCAAGTTCTATAGTGTGAAGGTCCCCACATAGCTATATGCATAAAGATCAACTCTATGGAGTACAAGGATATAAAGGGAGTACTAGTGTGGATCTCTCAAAAGGATAGTAGTGTTGCCCCTTTCTCTCTTTTTATTTATTTTTCTCTTTTTTCTATTTTTTTGTATTTTTTGTGGCCTCAATGGCTCTTTCTATTTAACTCTCATTTGTCCTCTATGGGATCTTTTAATGTGTCCACTTTGGGATCTTTTCCTCACTTAAGGGCAACACTCTATTTTACAAGAAGGTAAAGGAGATCTTTCACACTTTACAAGGTACTCAAAATCATAAAGAAGATGTAACTATCATGATGTATGCAATGTATGCCGCTGCCAGTGTAGCAGGAACATGTATGACATGAAGATCAAGTCATGAAGAGGTGGATGTTGCATGGCAATATATCTCGGAAAGGCTATGGAAATGCCTTGATAGGTAGGTATGGTGGTTGTTTTGAGGAAAGATAAAGGGAGGCTTATGATGACAGAGCGTATCATGCCAAGGGTTTGGATGTACCGGCAAAGGTGGACACCAACTCTCGGTGTGAGAAGAAGGCAATGCACGGCACGGGAAAGGCTAGCAAAATATGGGAAGGTGGAAGTGTCAACTTTCAATACTTACATTAGTCCGAAGAACTCATGCACTTATTATCGGTAACTCTCAATCTAATAAGGAGGTTCACAAAGAGACAAGTACCCCGAGGAGGAGTGTATGGGGGTTTGGTTATCCTTGCGCATCCTCGACTCATGGTACGTGAGTGTACTCTAATATTCGACCCCTCAGAAGAGTAGTGATCCATCTAGTAGCTAGAGTTCTCAACTAGTTTTGTAGGTTTTGAAAATAAACACGGATTGCCCAAAATACGACACCTATCACTAATAGGCAAGAGCTCTTGACACCAAAAGTTCAAACATCACTCACAACAATACCTCAAAACTATTGCATGTTACTACTAAAATTAAATAGCAACCTCAATTACCTACTTTCAAGACAAGACACAACTCAATGCAACAACCAACTCTCTTTAACAAGATAAACATGAAAACTAAAAAGAGTTCCAGCAACAAACTAAACAAAAGCCAAGGCTCTTGCTAAAGACAAACTAAGGCTAAAACTAAACAAGGCAGTAGCTATGAAAAGATAAAGAACACACATCAGCAAAAAGATAGGCATGAAGAATCCTATGATGTGTTCTAAATTTTGAAAGTGGAGCGTGTTTCTCTCCCACACAAAGTAAGAAGGGATCTAATTTGTTATGAACAGCAAGCAAAGCTAAAGAAAACTAAAAACTAAACCTAAGAGCGAGACGCTCCAAGCATAGCACATAACGCATGAAGTGATAAAAATATAGTGAGACGAAGAACGAACTGATGATTTGTTGATGGAGAAGGGGATGCACGGGGGCATCCCCAAGCTTAGACGCTTGAGTCTCCTTGAATATTTATTGGGGATGCATGGGGGCATCCCCAAGCTTGAGCGCTTGACACTCCTGGATCTTCTTTCATCATCTTCTATCGCACACTTGAAAACTCCCTTCATACATAACTCATCATAAGCTGATTAGAGAGGTTAGTACCCTTAATAAAATAATTTTTTTCCACTGGATATAAAGATATTATTGAAGATCTACTGTTTCTCAAGAGTGCCAAAAAGTTTTTGCAAATAAAAAGCAAGCTTAAGGTTTGCAAAAGTTAGGAGAGACAAAACGTGGCAGAATCTGTGAAAAACAGAACAGCAGATAGTAAAGAATTTTTTAGGGGCACTTCTGCAACTCAAATCAAAAAACTCAGAACATACAGAAGTTTCGTAATTGTATAGAGCATACTGTGTAAAAATTTCAGCTGAAAAAGATGAACTGAGATTTCTCTGGAATTTTTCTGGTCACGAGGACAGAATCTGTTTTCTGGACATCATGTCACAACTTTTACTTCCCTTGCCGTAAGAGGCTATAACTTGGCACAAAGCTGAAAAATAAAGATACAATGATGTTGCTACAGTAGAAACAATCATCAAGACACAACAAAAGCAAGAAGAAAAACCTAAATTCGTTGCGGGCTGCCTCCCGAAAGCGCTTCTTTAAAGCCATTAGCTAGGCTTAATGCAAAAGAAGAATCAAGTTTTATCAAGAGAAAGAGAATAACTAGCCCGTGTAACGGACTCAAAAGGTAACTTGATTTTATTTCTAGGGAAGTGTTCCATCCCCTTTTTGAATGGGAATTGGAATTTTATATTCCCCTCTTTCATGTCAATAACCGCACCAACGGTGCGAAGAAAAGGACGTCCCAAAATAATTGGACATAAAGGTTCACACTCTATATCCATAACAATAAAATAAACGGGAACATAGTTGTCATTGACAATGATAAGAACATCGTCGATCTTCCCCAAAGGTTTCTTTATGGAAGAATCAACAAGACGAACACCAAAAGAACAAGGCTCAAAAGGCTTCAATTCAAACATATCAAATATTCTTTTGGGCATAACGGAGGTACTAGCTCCAACATCACATAAAGCATAGCAAGAGAAGTTATTTAATTTAATTTTGATCATAGGGTCCCAACCATCATCTATCTTCCTAGGTATGGAGGCTTCTACTCTAAGCTTCTCCTCCCTAGCTTTGATAAGAGCATTTGTGATATGCTCCGTGAAGGCAAGATTAAGTGTGCTAGTGTGGGGGTCTCTAGACATTTTATGTAGCAAGCTAATAACTTCTGAAAGGGTGCAACTATCAAAATCAATATCACTACTATCAAAGGTGGTAGTAGTGTCATCTAGGCTCACTTGTTTGAAACCCTCTATGTTCATAGGAGTTTCTTTTTCTACGGTTGAGGTATTAGCATCACCATTAATAGGTCCAACGGGACTAGGAGTGCATTGGGTGCTAATAGTTTGGGTGTCCTCAACAATTTGGATAGTGGCAACTGTGTGGTGTGTAGGAAGGCTCTTAATTCTATCCTCTTCCTCTTTTTCTCTAGCCCATCTTTCTTTAAGTTTAGCCATCATCCTAATATTTTCATTGATTTGTAACCGGATAGCATTAATAGGAGTGGCCTTATTCTCCTCAAGGGGAGAGGTTCTAATTTTGAGCATCTCAATATCAAGGGCTAAGCTTTCTACCTTCAAAGAGAGATTATCTATTTTAGCTAATTTCTTCTCTACATTTTTGTTGAAGGCTTTTTGGGTAGTGATAAAGTCTCTAAGCATGCTTTCTAATTCAGAAGAGGGGTTCTTGTTGCTAGGGTAAGTGTTGTTGTTCCCATAGTTGGATGGAAACGGTCTAGGATTACTAGCAAAATTTCCCCTATAAGCATTGTTGTTGAAGTTGTTTCTAGCAATAAAGTTCACATCTACTTGTTCTTGAGCAACCAAAGAATTTAAAGGAACATCATGAGGATCAATAGAGGGTTGCTTGGTAAGTAGAGACATAATTAAGTCAACTTTTTCATTGAGGGAGGTAATTTCCTCGACAAAATTTACCTTCCTACCTGTTGGAGCGTGTTCGGTGTGCCATTGGGAATAATTGGTAATCATTTCATCGAGAAGCTTCGTGGCAACACCAAGTGTAGTTGACATAAAAGTTCCTCCCGCGGCCGAATCTAACAGGTTCCGCGAGGTAAAGTTCAAGCCTGCATAAAAAGTCTGGATAACCATCCAGGTAGTCAAACCATGTGTAGGGCATTTCTTAACAAGAGATTTCATTCGTTCCCAAGCTTGGGAAACATGTTCATTATCCAATTGCTTAAAATTCATAATATTACTCCTCAATTGGATAATCTTAGCAGGAGGGTAGTACTTCCCTATAAAAGCATCTTTGCACTTATCCCAAGAATCTATGCTATTTCTAGGCAAAGATTGAAACCAGATTTTAGCATCTCCCCTTAAAGAGAAAGGAAATAGCTTGAGCTTAACAACATCACCTTCTACTTTTTATACTTTTGCATATCACATAATTCAACAAAATTATTCAAGTGTAAAGCATCATCATCTCCAGCACCAGAGAATTGATCTCTCATAACAAGGTTTAGCAAAGCAGGTTTAATTTCATAAGAGGTAGCTGAAGTGGCAGGTGTGGCAATGGGAGTGCAGATAAAGTCTTGGTTGTTGTGACTAGTGAAGTCACACAACTTGGTGTTTTCAGTGGAACCCATAGTAGTAGCAAGTGTGGCAGATTTTTTTGTAAATTTTGATAAAAGACACAAAGATAAAAACTGAAAGATAAACTAACAAGACTAAAAAAACAAAGGTAAAGGGTAGTGTGCAACTCCCCTATCTTAGCACTCGGATTCCCCGGCAACGGCGCCAGAAAACTTGCTTGATGGCTTCTCGCCCTTCGTTGGTTACCCCAAGTGGAAGGTTTGAGATGTAGTGCAGCAGCAGTTTTCCCTCGGTGAAGATACCAAGGTTTGTCTCCAGTAGGACTCCAGAGATGATAAGTAGGTGTCAGCGGCGCAACTGACGTGGACCTGCACACAGACACAGATAACTTTGTTCCCAACGAAGTTCAGAGAGGTTGTCAATCTCTCCGGTCTTGTTGTTCACAAAGGATAAAACGCAAGGGATAATGATAGCAAGTAAAAGCAGTAAAATAAATATAGCTTGGAAACAGTAATAAGGATATAGACCAGGATACGTGATGTTCACTTGTGATGTCTCTCTCCCAAAAGACGATAAAACTGCTATGCGAGGTAAACAAATTACAGAAGGGCAATTGAATGGATTATGAACGCACCGCAATGCTAACTATGCTACAAAAGAAAGGAAGAGGTTCAAAAGCACAGTCAGTACGCCAAAATAAGTAGACCGAAATCCATCTGCATCTACTACTAATCATCCACCTTGAGATATCTATCCAGAACATCTCGCTGGTATTAAGTTGCGAGCCCCACCCAAAGTGTAAACCCAAAGCAACAGACAACTGCATTAAAAAGAACTTTGCGTAAAGTAAACAATCCTTGTAACCGCGGTTACAAGCACCGTTGTTTTCCCCCTTGTGGCAACAACACATCCCCTAGACTCATGTTTCTGTCAATCAAGCGTGTCATCGGGGGGCATGAACCCACAATCTAGCACAACGTTCCCTCTTGGAGTCACTACCTACTACTTGGCCAAAGCAATAAACAGCAACGGAGAACAGGCAATAATTACTTAGGAACAAAAATATAAGAGATAAAAACCAAATATATTACTCTATCACAATCTGAACATAATCTCATAATCCATCAGATCCCATCAAACTCAACATAGCAATAGCAGAAATATTACAAAGGTGCCTCGATCATGTAGGGAAGCTCACGAGGTCTAAACAATGAAGATCAAAGAGGGGAGGAGAACATCACATAGCTACTGATCACGGACCCATGGTCCAAGGAAAACTACTCACGAGACATCCGGGGAGCATCCATGGTGGAGAGGAGACTCCCGGAGGTCAATCCTCCCTCCGGCAGGGTGCCGGGAAGAGGTCTTCTGGTGCTCCCGATCTCGGAAGCGCGGCGGCGGCGGAACAGAGGCGAGTTCGCGGAATAGGGTTCCTCTTCTGGAGTTTTCCCGTGACGGAGAATAAACAGGCGAAGGGGGCAGCCAGAGGTGGACCAGGGGCCCCAGGCGCCCCCCTGGCACGACCAGGGGTGGGGCCGCGCCGGGTGGCCGCCTGGGCCCCCCTGGCTCCCCTCTGGCCCCTCCCGGGCTCTTCTCGAAGCTTCCGTCACGCTGATTTTTTATCTGAATTTTCCCGAATTTTTCTGGCACTTTTTATATGGGGGAAAACTGAAATAGAAAACAACAGAAAACAGGAACTGGCACTGGGGTGCACTGAGTTAATAGGTTAGTCCAAATATGATCAAAAGTGTATGAAAGTGTATCTAGATCATAGCAATATCACACAAAACATGCATGGAGCAAGCAGAAATTATAGATACGTTTTGGACGTATCAATGCACTGGTCCGATTGCAAGATTATCTGGGGCAGGGAGGATCACCCAAGCATCATGCCGAATCCAGGCACCTATCCGCTCGTGGTGGATACCCTGTTTGCGGCACCAAAGTTTTCATGTCTTTTTTCCCGAGTGCTAATTGATCCAGGGAGTACAATCAACATTCTGTATAGGGACACATTGATCAAGTTGGGACTCACGGAGAGGGACCTAGAACGCAGTCGGACGACCTTCCATGGGATTGTCCCTGGCTTGTCATGCACTCCCATGGGTCGCATTCGGCTGGATGTGATCTTTGGGACAGAGGAGAACTTCAGGAGAGAGCCGATCTGGTTCGAGGTCGCCGACCTCAGCAACCCATACCACGCCCTCTTGGGATTGCCTGCAATCTCCAAGTTCATGCTTAACTCATATGAGCCCTACCTGAAGATGAAGCTGCCAAGTCCGAATGGCATCATCACTGTCGCCGGGGACTTCAGGAAGTCTCTCGAGTGCTCATCCGCCGGTGCAAACCTGGCCGATTCCTTGGTGGTGGTTGAAGAGAAGCGCCAGCTCGACAAGGTGGTGGAAATGGCCCAGGCTCAAAGCAAGGCCCCTCTCCCAGTCGGCCCAGCCAAGCGAGCAGATGAGGAGACCACCTTCCAGGCATCCAAGGACAGCAAGAAGATTGCTCTAGATCCCTCGGACCCAGCCAAGTTTGTTGTGGTCGGAGCAGGACTTAGCAAAAAATAGGAAGGCGAGCTCGTCGAGTTCCTCCGTGAGAACCAAGACATCTTTGCATGGTCTCCGCAAGACATGTCTGGAGTGCCGAGGGAACTCGCCGAGCACAAGCTCCACATTCGGCCAGGTTCTAAACCGGTCAAGCAACCTCTTCGACGTTTTTCCAAAGACAAGAGAAGAGCAATCGGCGAGGAGATCGCCAAGCTCAAGGCTGCAGGCTTCATCATGGAGGTGTTCTACCCCGAGTGGCTGGCAAACCCAGTCCTCGTGATGAAGAAGAACAAGACTTGGCGCATGTGTATCGATTACACCTGCCTAAACAAGGTATGCCCCAAAGATCCGTTTTCTCTGCCCCGTATAGATCAAGTCATTGACTTTACGGCCAGCTGCGAGCTATTGTTATTTCTGGATGCCACTGCTGGCTATCACCAGATCAAACTTGCTGTGGAAGATCAAATAAAAACTGCCTTTATAACCCCCTTTGGGGCTTATTGCTATATCACCATGCCTTTTGGTCTGAAGAATGGGGGTGCTACTTATCAGTGCACCATCCAGCGCTGCACGCATTCTAAGCTCGGCAGAAACTTGCATGTGTATGTAGATGATTTGGTGGTGAAGACGGTCAAAGGGGTCACACTCCTGCACGATCTCAAGGAATCATTCGCCAATTTGCGTGTCTACCAGATCAAGTTGAATCCAGAGAAGTGCGTGTTTGGTGTTCCAGCCGGCAAACTCTTGGGATTTCTCGTTTCTGAAAGAGGAATCGAATGCAATCCCGAGAAGATAGCCGCAATCGAACGTATGGACCGCCTCAGGAATTTGAAGCAAGTACAGAAGTTCACCGGTTGCTTGGCATCACTTAGCCGATTTCTCAGTCGGCTGGGAGAGAAAGCAATCCCATTGTATCAACTCATGAAGAAGACGAAGAAATTCACCTGGACTCCACAAGAAGATGAGGCATTCAAGGAGCTGAAGCGTATGCTCTCCACCACACCAATTCTGGCCGCACCGATTGAGAAGGAGCCGATGATGTTGTATATCGCGGCAACCAATCGGGTGATCAGTGCAGTGATGGTGGTAGAGCGTCCTGAGAAGGACAAAGCCCAACCGATTCAGCGGCCAGTATATTACATCAGCGAGGTGCTCTCAACATCCAAGAAAAATTATCCCCACTACCAGAAGATGTGCTACGGAGTCTACATGGCGGCTAAAAGATTGAAGCCCTATTTTCAAGCTCATCCGATTGTGGTGGTCAGCTCGGCCCCATTAGCCGACATCATTGGCAGTAGAGACGCAACCGGCAGAGTGGCCAAATGGGCAATCGAGATTGCCAACCACGACATCCAGTATGAGCCGAGAATAGCAATCAAGTCTCAAGCGTTGGCCGATTTCCTGGTGGACTGGGCTGAAACTCAGTATATGCCACTCGTCCCATGATCGGACTTCTGGAGAATGCATTTTGATGGGTCCAAGATGAAGAATGGCCTAGGGGCCGACATTGTTCTCACATCACCAAAAGGAGATCAGCTGCATTATGTATTGCAAATCCACTTCGCAGCGTCCAACAATGTTGCCGAATACGAGGCCCTTGTGCATGGCATCAAGCTACCCAAGGAGATAGGCATTCGGAACATAGAGTGTTTTGGCGACTCCGACCTAGTGGTGTAGCAGTGTACAGGCAATTGGGATGCCAAAGACGCAAATATGGCGAGCTACCGTTTCCTGGTGCAGCAGCTAAGTGGATATTTTGAAGGCTGTGAATTTCATCATGTGCCTAGAGCAAACAATGAAGCAGCAGACGCCCTGTCCAAGCTCGGCTCCACCAGGAAAAGCATTCCACCAGGGGTATCGTTGGAGCACATCAAGAAGCCCTCTATCACGCTGTCGCCAGAGTCTGAGTCCATTTTCATATCAGAGACCGACCTGGAGGCATTGAGGCAAGCAAAGTTGGTTCAACCAATGAAGATTCCGACGCTGAAGAGGCAGTCAGGCGCCTAGGAAGCTGCGGGATCGGCAAGACCGGCAAATCCAGATTCGACCGATCGTGGTCCAGGGGCTGACGGTCTCGGCAAGAAGAAGAAGTTGAAAGCAAAAGCAGCAGCAACACTAGGTGTCGGGAACTCATCCGAGCTATCGACACCAGGGGCTGCCGATTCTGAGCTAGAGATACTAGTTTCAAGGGAAGAGCCAGTAGATCCTGAGGCTCCAGTCTCAGCAGAGCAGGCAATACCAGGGGCTGCCGACGACAAGCCAGAGGTGGAAATCATCAGCTTGGAGATTGACTCCGAGATGATAGAAGTACAAGAGGCCGAGCCAGAAGAAGAAATCGCACCACAACATGCAATGGTCATGATAGTCATCACCGCTCCGACCTGGGCACAGCCGATCAGAGATTTCCTGGTCGATGGAACTCTCCCCCCAGATGAAGTTGAAGCCAGGCAGATACAGTGCCGATCTGGTGCATATACCATCATCAACAATGAACAGATGCACAGAAGTGTAGCTAGAGTTCTCCAGCGATGTGTAGAAGAGGACAGGGGGCTCGAGCTGCTCCGGGATATTCATCAAGGTGAATGCGGTCATCACGCATCAGCAGCTGCAATAGTAGCCAAGGCATTTCGCCATGGTTTCTATTGGCAGACAGCGCGAGCCGCGGCAGAGCATCTGGTTAAGCACTGCAATGGTTGTCAGCGGTTCAAGGCCAAGAGTCATCTCTCGGCATCGGTGCTCAAAACAATCCCAATAACATGGCCATTTGCAGTTTGGGGTCTGGACATGGTTGGGTCGTTCAAGCGAGCAAGGGGTGGTTTAACCCACCTACTAGTTGCAGTCGACAAATTCACCAAGTGGATCGAGGCACGCCCGATCAGGAAGCTGGATGGTCCGACATCAGTTCGCTTCATTGCCGATGTCGCAAGTAGATATGGAATGCCAAACAGCATCATCACCGACAACGGCACGAACTTTGCAAAGGGGGCGTTGGCTCGGTATGCATCCGAGTACGGCATCCGGCTCGATGTGGCATCAGTAGCGCACCCTCAGTCAAATGGCCAAGCAGAAAGGGCCAATGGTCTCATCCTTGCAGGCATCAAGCCCAGATTGATTGAACCACTCGAAAGAGCACCCGGAGCGTGGATTGATGAGCTCCCAGCAGTCTTGTGGAGTCTGAGAACCACACCCAACAGGTCAACCGGATTCACGCCATACTTCCTGGTGTATGGTTCAGAAGCAGTCATCCCAGCCGACATATAATTTGATTCACCTCGGTGCGCCCTATACACTGAAGCAGAGGCCAAGGAAGCGCGAGAAGATGGTGTTGACCTGAAGGAAGAAGCTTGCCTGTTGGCTCTGTCCAGGTCGGCAATTTACCAGCAGAGGCTGAGGCACTACCACAGCAAGAAGATTCGTCCCCTCGCTTTCCGTGAAGGCGATTTGGTGCTCCGCCGAATCCAGAAGTCAGATGGTCAGCACAAGTTATCATCAACTTGGGAGGGTCCTTTCATCGTCAGTAGAGCACTCAAGAACAATGCATATTACCTCATCGATTGCATGCAAGGCACTCGGCACAAAGATACTTCAGGAGTGGAGACACAATGTCCCTGGAACGCCGAGTTATTATTCCCGTTTTACAGTTGAGTCATGCGAGTGTATTCATGCTATCAAGCATTTTGATACTGTTATGTGAGTCGGGATGGTAGTGATCATGTTGATGATGGTGGAAAGGTGTTGCTGAATCTACCCTAATACAAGGTGAACGATGAGAGGCTGTGTAGGAGTACACAGTGGGTTGTCTCGTTGAACACCGCCCTAAGTCCGAGTTCTTGTGTGGTGATCCAAGATGAAGAGTACAACCACACATTGGGCTCACTGACCCCTCTCAACCTATTAACTCATCCCTTTCGATGTCCAGATGTCGCAATAGTTCGGAGTTCTGGTAGGTTTGTGGCTTGGCTGCTAAGTGAGAGAACGGCTCAACCGAGACCGGCTTATGCACCACGCACACATCATCTGGGTCCACTTCGGTAAACCGGCCGGGTTCACGATAGTGGTAGCCAACCCAGGTAGGCGGCTTTCTTGGACTAGATCGGCTATGAGGTAACAGTTGTGGTGAGCATCCTCGCCGACACTTCTTGAACGGTGTCGAGTACAAATGCGGTAACCGATGATCATGTGTGTGTAGCGGTACACCCCTGCAGGGTTAACAAAACTATTCGAATAGCCGCGTCTGCGGTAAGGGACTGCTTGGAAAGCTTAGCTTGATTATTAGACAACTTGAACTGGATACTTATAAAACTTGCCAAGATAAGCGTGAGTGCTATGGCATGCTTTCTCGTGGGGAAGTCGAGGAAGGCACCATAGTGGTGTAATTGGTTGGAGATGTAGTGGACTCGTGTACGCTTCTTACCTCAAGTTTGGTACTCGTAGTTCAGGACTAGCCAAGTCAAAGCTGGCACTTCTGCAATTGAACCCCACCTCCCTTTACCTTGATACATGTGCATGAGTAGTATAGTTCCTACGTAAGTCTTGCTGAGTACGACTTTGTACTCACGTTTGCTTATTCTATGTTTTAGATGAACCCACTGACCCCGAAGGTGGATTCTTCATCGAGCTCGACGACTGAAGACCAAGCTAGTGTAGCCCCAGTCAGACGACTGGTTCCCTCGTGGAGGGCTTGTGTTTAAATAAGGCTTCTTAAGCCATTTGTTAAACTTGTCTGTACTCAGACCCACTTCGCTTCCGCTTGTTTGTTGTAATGTTGGATCACATGCTTGTGATCTCTGTGTGCACTCTGTGAAGAGTTATCAATAAAATGTATACTTTGTAGAGAATTGCAATGATACCTGCTATTCATACAAGGCATGTGTTCTGCGTGTATGTTTATAACATGCATGTCTTTGTATGGGTTTTCGAGACCTTAGTTGTGATCTGGCTGGCGGTCTTTTATACACCAAGTGGCCCTTAGATGTGCGCAGCTTGGGGCATTGCGATACGATTTCTCGAGACTCTGTCTCGTGCACACTTTGTGGTATGATCGAGCCCGCCCTAGACCCCGACTAAGTGATCGGGCTGGAGTAAGTCTATGTAAGAGTTATGGGATAGTCGATAGTATGGTTGAGGCGACTTGTCTGTGAATATGGGAGTTCACCACCCATATCATTAGACTTGTGTGCGGACGATGAGGACCAATCTCAGTTGATCATCCGGCCTGGATGGGATGCCCCTCACGTACGATGCTTTCCGAGAACGTTCTGTGCTTGGCCTTGTCTGCTTAGACAAGTGGGTACGGTTCTCGGCTCTCCATATGACTATGTCGTAGCGGGACTTGCATACGCTAACCCCGGGTCCTGACAGACTTGGTATCAGAGCAGGACTGACTGTAGGATTATCAGCCTTGGCCGAAGTCGATACTAGCTTGCTATAGTTATATAGTTTCTCTGGGTATATAAGGGAACAACGTAAGGCTTAGTTTTTCTCCTTACCCTCATCGTTCTGAGTTCTGAGTCACCCTCATCTTGTTCTATGGGAAGATAGGACTAGGCTCACCTCTGTCTGACTAGAACATCTCGTTGTTTGCTTCCTTGTAGCCGTAGGAAGGTTATGTTCGGTTAACTAGCGTTGTTGTGCTTCCTGATTTCTTACATCGTATGTAAGTGTTGTTTCTACATTGCAAGAAAATACATTTCTTACAATTACAGCCGTTATGTTGTCCGAGTCATTCCAAGTTTCTTCATAATCTGATGCATTTAAAAACTCCTTCTGTTTCAGATGGCGGATCTTCCCCCTCGACAGATTGTTCGTTTGACTAGGTGCCTCGGTGTGCATGGGCATCCTTCCATGCTGATCGAGATGATGTCCTTCATTGGATACCGATGGTACCCTGAGTACACAGTTGAGGAGCAGGTCCTTGACTTCAACCAGACCCAGTTCCACTGCATTGTCAGGATCTACCCGCACCACACTGGAGTCACTCAGCCTATCCACTTTGGACATGGCATTGGCATGACTGAGAACATGGCTGTGCAGGATGCTGCATACTCATGTATTACCCTGCTGAGAGAGGAGCACGCTATGCTTGGAGGCACATCTTTCCGCTATATCCCTGCTGCACTTCCAGGAGAAGAGGGGTATTACACCGGATTGTACACAGATCACTCTTTGGAGGATCCTTTGCTTCAAATCACTGATCGGCACGCTTGTGATAGAGATCGTGATGCACGTGCCCTTCGTTTTGAGCTTCACGCCACCCGTGTTCGTATGTATCGAGCACTTACACTCCTGGCTCCTTTTGTGAGTGTTGGATCAGTGGAGTATGATGCTATCTACCCAGTCAGGACACAGATGCCTTCTTGAGTTGCTTGGCCCGAGATTGGAGGCATTTTTCCACCCCGTGGTCCTCTGCTTCCACCCTACGCTGGACCTAGGCCCCATCCTTGCCCAAATGGATATCAGGGTCCACAGGCCTCCGTGTTTTCCGATGGTCACCTTCAGCTACCGGGTTACACGGGTAACTTTTACGAGGACTACTATGGAGATGGAGATGAGTGAGACCGCATGTGGTCTTGCTTTAGTGAGGATGTAGTAGTATCTTTAGTATATTGCACGCAAGGTGTTCTAAGTTCCAGAGGCTTAGATAAATAATGTATAGGAAGTCAGAGTGCCTCTGAAGGATGTATCATCTTCATCATGTTTGAATTAGCTTGGAGCTTGTACTAAAACGATGTATGGTTTGTATGAGAGCTTGTGAATATATGGCTTGTATGCTTTATCACCATGTTGTCAAGATGATTACTTCCTTTGCTCTGTGATTCTTCCAGTACCTTCAATACCTTGTTTAGACTCTTCCAATCAAATCTGTTTGACTTTGGTTTTCACCTTCAGGATGTCTCAAGGAAACCGTGGCCAGCTTGGTCGTGCCCATGGTCGTGGGAATGATCCAGAGGAAGTCAACCTTCCACCCCCACCCACGATGGCTCAGGTTCTGATGGAGGTTGAGAGGAACCGCCGAGACTCTCACCATTTGCTGGAGGTCATTGCCCGCAACACCACTCAGCAGT
This sequence comes from Bromus sterilis, assembly GCA_950022295.1. Lineage (NCBI taxonomy): Eukaryota > Viridiplantae > Streptophyta > Magnoliopsida > Poales > Poaceae > Bromus > Bromus sterilis. The sequence goes on from OX465595.1 coordinate 440,074,661, forward strand.
GCAACGAGTTGGTGTCCTTGAATGACTTCATCCGACTTCATCCCCCGGTTTTCAGCTACTCCACCGAGCCCCTTGACGCCGATGACTGGCTTCGCAGCATCGAGAGGAAGCTCCAGGCAGGCCATGTTGCAGATGGCGACAGAGTCAGCTATGCCACCTATCACCTTGAAGGTGCAGCTAGCTCTTGGTGGGAGAATTTCCTGAACATGCGTCCTGTTGGACCGCCCACAACTTGGGATGAGTTCTGCACTTCTTTCCGTGAGCACCACATTCCAAAGGGTCTTATGGACCGCAAGCGTGAGGAGTTCTGCAACCTCACCCAAGGCAGGAGGACTGTTGACGAGTTTAGTCGTGAGTTCAACCGACTTGCTCGTTATGCTACTGAAGAGGTCTCCACCAACGCTAAGAAGCAAGAGAGGTTCCGTCGTGGACTCAATTCTGGACTCCGTCGTGAGCTCAACCTACATGACTTTGCCACCTTCCAGGTCCTTGTCAACAAGGCCATCAAGGCAGAGGACATGAACACCCCCAATGACTTCCGAAAACACCCTAGAGAGATGGTTCATCCAGTTCAGGCTCTCAGAAGCGCAAGATCTGGATCCCCAACAGCATGTTTCGCCAGAACAACCCACCGAGGCCATCCTATGTGGCGCCTCGTCCACCAGCTTCGTTCCACCCAGCTCTACCGAACAACCCAGCTCCACGCACTGTCTTTGGAGCCTGCTACAAGTGTGGTCAGGCAGGCCACTACTCCCGCGAGTGTCCCCAGAACCAGCTCCAGAATCATAATGCTCCACCCCGTGCCGGAGGGAACAACAATGGTCGTGGCAAGCCACCCCCGAAGGTCTTCACCACCAAACCCGCTCCTCCCGCCACTCGTGGACGTGTGAATCAGATTGCCGCTGAAGAGACTGACGACACCACTGACATCATTCTTGGTACGCTCCCAGTCAATTATGTTCCTACTTCTGTTCTTTTCGACCCAGGAGCATCTCATTCATTCATGTCGGAAAGTTATGCACTTCGTCATGAGTTATCTTTTGTTGAATTGTCCACTCCAATGATTATTCAAACTCCAGGGTCAAGATAGCAAACTAATAGAGTAAGCCATGGTAATCAAATTGCAATTGAGGGTTTAGTATTCCTTGCTTCACTCATAGCCCTCAAGTCTTCCGACATTGATGTCATCCTTGGCATGGATTGGCTATCAAGGCAGAATGCCTACCTTGATTGCAAAGGCAAATCAGTGAAACTAACCCACCCTTCAGGCAAGACAGTCAACTACACCTCACCCAGAACAAGAACCCAGGTGCATTCTTTGAATGTACTTCCCCTTCCCGAACTTGAAGATATTTCGGTGGTTCGTGACTTCCGGGATGTCTTTTCTGAAGAGTTGCCGGGAATGCCTCCCGACAGATGTGTAGAGTTCATAGTGGATCTTATGCCAGGAACCGCACCAATTTCCAGACGCCCATACAAAATGGCCCCACGTGAGTTAGCTGAGCTTAAAATCCAACTTGAAGCTTTGTTGGAAAAAGGATTCATCCGCCCTAGCTCATCGCCATGGGGTTTCCCCGTTCTGTTCGTAACGAAGAAAGATGGAACAGAAAGGATGTGCGTAGACTATCGTCCGCTAAACCTAGCGACGATAAAGAACAAGTACCCACTGCCCAGGATCAATGATCTTTATGATCAACTTGCTGGATCCTCTGTCTTCTCCAAGATGGATTTGAGATTGGGTTATCATCAAATCAAAATCCGAAACGAGGACATTCCCAAAACGGATTTTACTACTCGTTATGGACTTTACGAGTACACCGTCATGTCCTTTGGTTTAACCAATGACCCCGCCACTTTCTCACGCATGATGAATTCGATCTTCACGGAGTACTTAGATAAATTTGTTGTAGTTTATCTTGATGACATTCTCATCTACTCGAAGAACGAAGAAGAACATGCAGAACACCTAAGGCTGGTATTGATGAAACTTAGAGAGCATCGCCTGTATGCTAAATTCTACAAGTGTGAATTTTGGCTACCAGAAGTGACCTACTTAGGCCACGTGATTTCTGCAAAAGGCATTGCTGTGAATCCCGAGAGAGTTTAGGTTGTCCTTGACTGGACTCCACCTGAATCGGTTAAGCAAGTTAGGAGTTTTCTTGGCCTAGCCAGCTATTGCCGTCGCTTCATCGAGAACTTTTCTAAAGTTGCAAAGCCTCTAACTGAACTCCTCAAGAAAGACAAGAAATTCCTATGGACTCCCAAGTGCGAGGAAAGCTTTCAAGAGCTAAAAAGAAGATTGACTTCTGCCCCCGTACTTGAACCTCCAGACACCAAAAAGGATTTCAAGATCTTTTGTGACGCCTCACGGCAAGGGTTAGGATGCATACTTATGCAAGATAGACATGTGGTAGCTTATGCTTCACGCCAGTTGCGTCCACATGAAGAGAACTATCCTACCTGTTGGGATACGGGGCAGAAAACACAAATTTTTCATACCTACGATACCCGAACCCAAGATCTATGCTATGGCGATGTAAAGTAACGGAGGGAATCGGTGTTCATACCTTTGAAGACCGAAAGAGAGAAACGTTCTTGTGAAAGTGGCTGGCGTAGACTCGGAACTATGACCTCCCTGTCGTGTAGAAGGCCACCACCGGCGAGAATGACTCCCGATAAACCTCCAGCGACGAAGTAGCACCACAGGTGTAGTGCCTCGAAGAGATTATACACGTACGGTACAATCGATGTTCCTCCCGGGCCCCGAACCAAGCGAGCAGCGGAAGAAAGACGACTACGGATCCCGACTCCAGCAGAACGACGGTCTGCCTTATGGTGGAGAACTCCAATCCAGGTGCAGACTCCAAACAAGGGGAGTCCACTTCCGGGAAGGAATAGGAGGAAGAAGGAGATATTGGTGTGTTGGAAAAAGGGGGGGTCTACCCCTCCTTATATAGGCCAAGGGGGTGCCATCCTCCTCCCCTCCCCCATGTGGGACTAAACTCCCAAGGGGGGGGGGAGTGCGCCGGCCAAGGGGGGTGGTGGGCCCCACCCTTGGCGCCAAGCCCAAGGGGGGAGACCCCCTCCTCCCTTAATGGGCCCCATGGGCCCATTTAGCCTTTTCCCATTTTTTTAATTTATTTAATATGTTTTAAATATTTAATTCAGATAATTAAATAATAAAACATTATTAAAACAATTAAACTTTATTTTGAACTATTCAAAATGTCCGGAAACCATTCCGTCCTCCTTCGGAACTATTCTGGTGATTCCTCCTATTTTACCGATTAATCCCGTAACTGTCCTATGCATCGATTGCCCTTATGTGTAACACCCTAACGGTCCGGGAAACAGCAGACATGGTCGAGACTCTTCTCATTGACCAATGACTAGTCAGTTGGACCTGGTTACAATCCTTGACATCCCCTGCGCTTCCATCGAATGAACTTCGATCGCTTTTGGAAACTGTTAACGATACGACGTAATCCCTTTGTGCTGCGGTACTTTGTTTGTCCGAGGTTTGATCGTCGGTATCCTACATACCGTGTTCACATCTCGTTCACAACAAACAACTTCTCTCGTCCATGATCATTGCATCTCTTGTGACCTAGTCACGTCCTTGCAAGGTGTTGATGCACTATCACCGAGTGGGCCCAGAGTACCTGTCCTGTCACAAGGACTGACAAATCCCGCTCTGATATATTAACATACTCATCAACCATCTATTTCGGAATACCCAAAGGGCACCGTTATAGCCAGCATATTTCAGTCAGGCGGTGGGATACAAATAAAAGTCTCCTCATAGATGACAATTACGTATGATCATTACGGTCTAAGGACTAAGCCATACGTTACAAAGTCATAGCAACGCTGAACTATGTGACTCGATCACATTGCAATACTTTAGGTGGGTGTACGTCCATCACATCATTCCCCTTAATGATATGACCTCATTGTCAATGGACTTAAGTGTCGCCATGATCAGGAAAGCTTGATCAATCAATTGCCCAATGAGATAGTTTACCCGAGTTAAACTACGGACCATGTTTTATACTACACCTGTATTAGTATTTCCAAGTAATACAGTTATAGCACAGTATAAAACGTATTATGAACAAAACGGATATGTGACAAATATCTTTATTAATTTGTCTCTAGGGCACATATCCAACAGTCTCCCACTTGCACTAGAGTACAAATTACACTAGTTTACATCAGGTATGTATCTAACACCAATGGTCTCTCGGTGTTCTTCAAACTTGCCCTGTGGAAGAGGTATAGTCATCGGGTCTGCTGCGGTCAGATCCGTATGTATCTTGTGAATCCTAGTGTGTCCATCCCTGACGTAGTCTCGCATCACATGGAACTTTCGGAGGATGTGCTTGGCTGTAGAGTGAGTTCTTGGCTCCTTCGCGTTAGCAATGGCACCCGTGTTGTCACAGAAGATTACCACGGGGTCAGTGCAGCTGGGAAAGACACCAAGCTCGATCACGAACTTCTTCAGCCACAGCGCCTCGTTTGACGCTTCGCAAGCGGCAATATACTCCGACTCCATTGTAGATTGGGAGACGACTGACTGTTTGCCGCTCCTCCAGCTAATTGCGCCACCATTCAACATGAAAACATACCCCGTCTGGGATTTCGAGTCATCTAGATCTGAGCCGAGGCTTGCGTCAACGTAACCCTTTACAGTGAGCTCCTCATCAACTCCTCCATAAACGAGAAAGAGATCCTTGGTTCTTCTCAAGTACTTAAGGATGTTCTTTACTGCTGTCCAGTGAGCCATTCCCGGGTTACTCTGGTAGCGATTAGTCATACTAATGGCCAACGCTAAATCCGGTCTGGTACATAACATAGCATACATGAGAGAACCTATGGCTGAGGCATAGGGCTTTGAGGACATCTCCTCCTTTTCTTTTGCTGTGGTTGGGCATTGAGTCACGCTTAATTTGACACCTTTTATAACTAGCAAGAGGCCTCTCTTGGAGTTTCCCATACTGAACCTTTTCAATATCTTGTCAATATAAGTTCTCTGACTCAAGGCCAACCGTCGATTAGGTCTATCTCTATAGATCTTAATCCCCAATATGTACGCAGCTTCACCTAGGTCCTTCATGGAAAATTGTCCATTCAGATATTCCTTCACTTCCTCTAAGAATTTCTTATCGTTCCCTATTAGTAATATGTCATCTACATATAACACAAGGAATGCTACAGAGCTCCCACTCAGTTTCTTATAGACGCAGAACTCTTCGACGTTTTGGACAAATCCAAAAGCTTTAATGACCTCATCAAATCGAAGATTCCAGCTCCGAGATGCTTGCTTCAACCCATAGATGGACCGTTGAAGTTTGCACACCTTACCAACGTTCCTTGGATCGATAAACCCCTCTGGTTTCATCATATACAACTCTTCCTCAATGTTTCCATTTAGGAATGCAGTTTTCACATCCATCTGCTATATCTCGTAATCATGATATGCAGCTATTGCTAGTAGGATCCGACTAGACTTTATCATCGCTACAGGAGAGAACGTCTCCTCGTAGTCAACTCCTTGAATTTGTCGGAACCCCTTCGCGACAAGTCGAGCTTTGTAGATAGATACGTTTCCGTCTGCGTCAGTCTTTTTCTTGAAAATCCATTTATTCTCGACGGCCTTGCGGTCCTCGGGAATATCCACCAAAGTCCATACTTTGTTGGTGTACATGGAGTCTATTTCGGATTTCATGGCTTCAAGCCATTTCTCGAACTCGGGTCCCTCCATTGCTTCTTTGTAACTTGTAGGTTCATCCGACTCATCAGCCGAGATTGCATTGACAAGCTGTCCGTAAAACTCAGTAGGTTGACGGACTCTTGATGACCTACGGGGCATAAAAGGTTCCTCTTCATTCTCATCATGATCATCATCAATGTCATGATCGTTATGAATGTCGTTCTGTCCATTCTCTTCAGCTCCCACTGTGGAAGATGGTTCCAGAACAATTTCCGTAGCCGTTTCTTCCAATTGGAGTGATTGGTCAGTCACTTCATCGAGGTCTATTTTCCTCCCACTCAACTCTTTCGCGAGAAACTCCTTCTCAAGAAAGTGTCCCGTCTTGGCAACAAACGTTTTGTTGTCAGACTTGTTGTAGAAGGTGTATCCACAAGTTACCTTGGGATAGCCCACAAAGATGCACTTATCCGCCTTGGATTCAAGTTTGTCAGGCTGTAGTTTCCTAACATAAGCCTCACAACCCCAAATCTTCAGGTGAGACAACTTAGGTTTCGTGCCATGCCATTCTTCAAATGGTGTTGTCTTTACGGATTTGGATGGTGCCCTATTAAGAATATGAGCGACAGTTTCTAATGCATACCCCCAGAATGACACAGGCAAATCAGTATGAGACATCATCGATTGTACGCTATCCAATAGGGTTCGATTACGTCGCTCAGCCACACCGTTTCTCTGAGGTGTGCCTGCCGGCGTAAGCTGTGGTACTATGCCACAAGACTTCAGATGATTGCCAAAATCGTGACTCAAATACTCGCCACCTCGATCCGATCGAAGGTGCTTGATTTTCTTTCCGAGTTGATTTTCGACCTCATTCTGAAATTCCTTGAACTTTTCAAAGGTTTCAGACTTGTGCTTCATCAAGTAAATATACCCATATCTACTCAAGTCATCAGTAAAGGTCACGAAGTAACGAAGACCATTGCGAGTGGGGACGTTCATGGGTCCACATACATCCGTGTGTATGATCCCCAATAAGTCATCCGCACGCTCCATTATCCCATTGAATGGAGTCCTTGTCATTTTGCCCATGAGGCATGGTTCACATGTATCAAGGGATCCAAAATCCAACGACTCAAGAAGTCCATCCTTATGGAGCTTCTCCATGCGCTTTATACCAATATGACCAAGTCGGCAATGCCACATCTTCATGTGATCTTCATCATTCTTCAATCTTTTGGCCTCAATATTGTTAATGTGACACACGTCACCATTGAGCTCAAGTACGAATAAACCATGCAACTCCGGTGCGTGAACATAAAACATTTCATCCTGTTAAATCGAACAACCAATTGTATCAGACTTAAAAGAATAATGGTCTCGCTTCAAGCAAGAGCCACTAACGATGTTCACACTCAACGCGGGTACATAGTAGCAATTATTCAGAACTAAAACCAATCCCGAAGGGAGACTAAGATGCTTCGTGCCGACCGCCAAGACTTGACAACCATTCCCCACGCGCATCGTCACTTCATCCTTGAGCAAGCGTCTCCTATCCCTTAGTCCCTGAATGGAATTAGAAATATGAGCGACAGATCCTGTATCAAGTATCCAGGATGTGTTCCCGGTGCTTGTCAAGAGAAGATCAACAATATGTATATCAAATATACCTTCGTCTCTCTTGGCGACCTTGCCAGACTTCTTGTCCTTTAGGTACTTGGGGCAGTTGCGTTTCCAGTGACCTTCACCCTTGCAGTAGAAGCACTCCACTTCGGGTTTAGGCTTGGGTGCCTTGGGAGGAGCGGCAACTGACTTGCCATCCCTCTTGGGGCCACCTCTCTTGGCCTTCTCCCGCCTGCTTGACTTCTTGAAGTCGGTGGTCTTGTTGAACATGAAGACGGCGTGCTCCTTCTTGATCTCAACCTCGGCGCTCTTCAGCATGGCGAACAACTCAGAAGGGGTTTTGGTCATCCCCTGCATGTTTTAGTTCAGCACAAAGCCTTTGTAGCTAGGGTTAAGCGACTGCAACACCCTATCAACAGCAAGTTCATCTGGAATCTGGCATTCCAGAGCATTCAAGCGCTGAACGTAGCCAGACATTTTGACTACGTGCTCACTCACGCTGCCGTGCTCGTCCATCTTCGCTGAGAAGAAGGCTTCAGAAGCCTCGTACCGTTCAGCCCTAGCTTGAGGTGCGAAGACCGCCTTGAGGTCGGTGATAATCTCATATGCACCCATCCTCTCAAAGCGTTTATGCAGCTCAGCCTCCATGGAGTAGAGCATGCCACTCTGTACAAGGTTGTAATCATCAGTCATGGAGAGATAGACATTCTTCTCGTCCTGACTAGCATCATCTGTTGGTGCGTCACTGATACGTACAAAACGTATCTATAATTTCTGCTTGCTCCATGCATGTTTTGTGTGATATTGCTATGATCTAGATACACTTTCATACACTTTTGATCATATTTGGACTAACCTATTAACTCAGTGCACCCCAGTGCCAGTTCCTGTTTTCTGCTGTTTTTCTATTTCAGTTTTCCCCCATATAAAAAGTGCCAGAAAAATTCAGATAAAAAATCAGCGTGACGGAAGCTTCGAGAAGAGCCCGGGAGGGGCCAGAGAGGAGCCAGGGGGGGCCCAGGCGGCCACCCGATGCGGCCCCACCCCTGGCCGCGCCAGGGGGGCGCCTGGGGCCCATGGTCCACCTCTGGCTGCCCCCCTTCGCCTATTTATTCTCCGTCACAGGAAAACTCCAGAAGAGGAACCCTATTCCGTGAACTCGCCTCTGTTCCGCCGCCGCCGCGCTTCCGAGATCGGGAGCACCAGAAGACCTCTTGCCGGCACCCTGCCGGAGGGAGGATTGACCTCCGGGAGTCTCCTCTCCACCATGGATGCTCCCCGGATGTCTCGTGAGTAGTTTTCCTTGGACCATGGGTCCGTGATCAGTAGCTATGTGATGTTCTCATCCCCTCTTTGATCTTCATTGTTTAGACCTCGTGAGCTGCCCTACATGATCGAGGCACCGTTGTAATATTTCTGCTATTGCTATGCTGAGTTTGATGGGATCTGATGGATTATGAGATTATGTTCAGATTGTGATAGAGTAATATATTTGGTTTTTATCTCTTATATTTTTGTTCCTAAGTAATTCTTGCATGTTCTCCGTTGCTGTTTATTGCTTTGGCCAAGTAGTAGGTAGTGACTCCAAGAGGGAACGTTGTGCTAGATTGTGGGTTCATGCCCCCCGATGACACGCTTGAGTGACAGAAACATGAGTCTAGGGGATGTGCTGTTGCCACAAGGGGGAAAACAACGGTGCTTGAAACCGCGGTTACAAGGATTGTTTACTTTACGCAAAGTTCTTTTTAATGCACTTGTCTGTTGCTTTGGGTTTACACTTTGGGTGGGGCTCGCAACTTAATACCAGCGAGATGTTCTGGATAGATATCTCAAGGTGGATGATTAGTAGTAGATGCAGATGGATTTCGGTCTACTTATTTTGGCGTACTGCCCGTGCTTTTGAACCTCTTTCTTTCTTTTGTAGCATAGTTAGCATTGCGGTGCGTTCATAATCCTGTCAATTGCCCTTCTGTAATTTGTTTACCTCGCATAGCAGTTTTATCGTCTTTTGGGAGAGAGACATCACTAGTGAACATCACGTATCCCGGTCCATATCCTTATTACTGTTTCCAAGCTATATTTATTTTAATGCTTTTACTTGCTATCATTATCCCTTGTGTTTTATCCTTTGTGAACAACAAGACCGGAAAGATTGACAACCTCTCTGAACTTCGTTGGGAACAAACTTATCTGTGTCTTTGTGCAGGTCCACGTCAGTTGCGCCGCTGACACCTACTTATCATCTCTGGAGTCCTACTGGAAACAAACCTTGGTATCTTCACCGAGGGAAAACTGTTGTTGCACTACATCTCAAACCTTCCACTTGGGGTAACCAACGAAGGGCGAGAAGCCATCAAGCAAGTTTTCTGGCGCCGTTGCCGGGGACTCCGAGTGCTAAGATAGGGGAGTTGCACACTACCCTTTACCTTTTTTTAGTCTTGTTAGTTTACCTTTCAGTTTTTATCTTTGTGTCCTTTATGAAAAACCACAAAAATAGTTGCTACCTTTTTCCTTTCTCTTGCTTTGCCTATTTATGCTATCCTCAACATGGGTGATGAACCACCAAAATATGGTAGGATGGACATGTTTCACTTGGATCATCTTCGATCAATTTGTGCTCGCGCTAAAAACCCAACCGACTTGGTTGAGGGAAAATCATTGGATGAGCATGCTCATTATACGCGGCACCGCCTATCTCAGAAAGGGAAACACTTATGGGATCAAATACATGTTTCTTATTGCCATGCTAAACTTTTGTGCCACATTTATGATTTTACTTGTTGTTCTAATATAGATCATAAAAACCTCCCTTTCCAATGTGAGTTTAATGAAAATGAGATCTTATCTTCTTATGCTAAAGGTGTTTATGATTACTTTGATGTTGAAAAGATTGAAGAGTTTGTTTCTTTTAAAGGTGCCTATGAGATTGCTTCTTTGATTGAAAAGTATCACGATACTATTTTCGAGTCTGAAAACTTTGCAGTTCTTGCTTATTGCTTCGAGAATTATAATTCCAATTCTTATATTGAGAATTTTAAAAATAAAATGTTTGCTGCCCAAGAAGAGGCCAATGATTGCTTTGAGGAGGAATCCCATGATTCCGAGGACTCACTTGAAATATCCCTTTCTGAAAATTTTGATACTTGCTTTGTTGATGGCCAAGATGCCACTATAGATGATGCTGACAAAAATTAACTCTCTATAGTTCCTTATGTTAAGCATGAAATTGTTGCTAATGCACCCACACTTGATTGTCCTATTATCCTTTTCAAATCTCCAACTCCGGAGAATTTTCCTCTTATCAAAGCTCAATGTGATGGGTTGCATTTATCTTATGATCCTAAAAACCGTGTTGAAAACTATACACGTGTGCTTATAGGTCATGAGCAACATGATTTATGTGATAGTTATATTCTTGATGTTGTTCATGATACTACTGAAAATTATTTTGAGAGAGGGAAATTTGGTTGTAGAAACTTCCATATTACTAAAACTCCTCTCTTTATGTTGAAAGTTTTGAAGTTGTTCTTGTTCCACCTTCCTATGCATGTCACTTTGTGCTTATTTGATTTATTTTCTTACAAGATGCCTATGCATAGGAAGTGGGTTAGGCTTAAATGTGTTTCATATTTGCTTCTTGATGCTCTCTTTTGCTTCAAATCCTTATTCATATGAGAGCACCTTTTATAATCTTTAAGCCTAGCTAATGGCTCTAAAAAACCGCTTTCGGGAGGCAGCCCGCAACGAATTTAGGTGTTTTATTTTTGCTTTTGTTGTGTTGTTACTTCTGTATCAACATCATTGTATCTTTATTTTTCAGCTTTGTGCCAAGTTATAGCCTCTTACGGCAAGGGAAGTAAAAGTTGTGACATGCTGTCCAGAAAACAGATTCTGTCCTCATGACTGGAAAATTCCAGAAAAAGCCCAGTTCATCTTTTTGAGCTGAAATTTTTACACAGTATGATCTATACAATTATGAAACTTCCGTATGTTCTGAGTTTTTTGATTTGAGTTACAGAAGTTCCCCTAAAAAATTCTTTACTATCTTCTGTCCTGTTTTTCACAGATTCTGCCACGTTTTGTCTCTCCGAACTTTTGCAAACCTTAAGCTTGCTTTTTCTTTGCAAAAACTATTTGGCACTCTTGAGAAACAGTATATCTTCAAGAATATCTTTATATCCAGTGGGAAAAATTATTTATTAAGGGTACTAACCTCTCTAATCAGCTTATGATGAGTTATGTATGAAGGGAGTTTTCAAGTGTGCGATGGAAGATGATGAAAGAAGATCCAGGAGTGTCAAGCGCTCAAGCTTGGGGATGCCCCTATGCATCCCCAATAAATATTCAAGGAGTCTCAAGAGTCTAAGCTTGGGGATGCCCCCGTGCATCCCCTTCTCCATCAACAATCATCAGTTCGTCCTTCGTCTCACTATATTTTTATCACTTCATGCGTTATGTGCTATGCTTGGAGCGTCTCGCTCTTAGGTTTTGTTTTTAGTTTTCTTTAGCTTTGCTTGCTGTTCATAACAAGTTAGATCCCGTATTACTTTGTGTGGGAGAGAAACACGCTCCACTTTCAAAATTTAGAACACGTCATAGGATTCTTCATGCCTATCTTTTGCTGTTGTGTGTTCTTTATCTTTTCATAGCTACTGCCATGTCTAGTTTTAGTCATAGTTTGTCTTTAGCAAGAGCCTTGACTTTTGTTTAGTTTGTTGCTGGAACTCTCTTTATTTTTCGTGTTTATCTTGTTAAGAGAGTTGGTTTTTGCACTGAGTTATGTCTTGTCTTGAGAGTAGATAATTGAGGTTGCTATTTAATTTTAGTAGTAACTTGCAATAGTTTTGAGGTATTGTTGTGAGTAATGTTTGAACTTTTGGTGTCAAGAGCTCTAGCCTATTAGTGATAGGTGTCGTATTTTGGGCAATCCGTGTTTATTTTCAAAACCTACAAAACTAGTTGAGAACTCTAGCTACTAGATGGATCACTACTCTTCTGAGGAGTCGAATATCAGAGAACACTCACGTACCATGAGTCGAGGATGCGCAAGGATAACCAAACCCCCATACACTCCTCCTCGGGGTACTTGTCTCTTTGTGAACCTCCTTATTAGATTGAGAGTTACCGATAATAAGTGCATGAGTTCTTTGGACTAATGTAAGTATTGAGAGTTGACACTTCCACCTTCCGATTTTTGCTACCCTTTCCCGTGCCATGCATTGCCTTCTTCTCACTCCGAGAATTGGTGTCCACCTTCGCCGGTACATCCAAACCCTTGGCATGATACGCTCTGTCATCATAAGCCTCCCTTTATCTTTCCTCAAAACAGCCACCATACCTACCTATCAAGGCATTTCCATAGCCTTTCCGAGTTATATTGCCATGCAACATCCACCTCTTCATGACTTGATCTTCATGTCATACATGTTCCTGCTACACTGGCAGCGGCATACATTGCATACATCATGATAGTTATATCTTCTTTATGATTTGAGTACCTTGTAAAGTGTGAAAGATCTCCTTTACCTTCTTGTAAAATAGAGTGTTGCCCTTAAGTGAGGAAAAGATCCCAAAGTGGACACATTAAAAGATCCCAAATATGACAAATGAGAGTTAAATAGAAAGAGCCATTGAGGCCACAAAAAAATACAAAAAAATAGAAAAAAGAGAAAAAGAAATAAAAAGAGAGCAAGGGGCTACACTACTATCCTTTTGAGAGATCCACACTAGTACTCCCTTTATATCTTTGTACTCCATAGAGATGATCTTTATGCATATAGCTATGTGGGGACCTTCACACTATAGAACTTGGCTTGCATATTCCAAGGATGAGCCTCCTCAAACGAGCTCTAGGTCTTTATGAGCGAGCAAGTTAGATGCACCCCCACTAGTTCCTTTGGAGAGCTTCTTAGCTCGTATGTGCATCCGTTGCATGGCAATCCCTACTCCTCACATCATATCTATCATTTGGCATCTCTTGCCTATGATTGTCCTCATTGATGTGAGCCTTTCTCATCCTTTTTGTCTTCCTCCTCCGTACTTCTCTCCTTGCCATCCTAAGTGTCAACTTTCGTGCTTACGCTCATCCATTGCATGAGTGCTCAAAATATCGAAAAGGAGTGGATCAAATTGACTTGTACCTGGCTAGTGGTCTGGGGACGAGTCAAGATAAGATTCCAAAGAAGACCAAGTGTGAACTTTATTAGATTGAGTTCTCAACAAAAATACTTTTTTCTCGTATTCCCTATCCCCCTTCTTGCACGCAAACACCATTTAGAGACATTCGAGTCACGGACAGCGAGAGCTCTTGCACCTTTTGTTCTTTTGTTACTTGTTTCAATGCTAATATAGACTCTTGCATGTTATGACTTGAATTGAATCTCTAACCTTGATTGCTTTACTTTTAAAAGTTCTTATATGGTTGCTAGCATGTCACCACAGAAATTATGCTTGTTATCATTTACCTACTCGAGGACGAGCAGGAATTAAGCTTGGGGATGTTGATACGTCCAAAACGTATCTATAATTTCTGCTTGCTCCATGCATCTTTTGTGTGATATTGCTATGATCTAGATACACTTTCATACACTTTTGATCATATTTGGACTAACCTATTAACTCAGCGCACCCCAGTGCCAGTTCCTGTTTTCTGCTGTTTTTCTATTTCAGTTTTCCCCCATATAAAAAGTGCCAGAAAAATTCAGGAAAATTCAGATAAAAATTCAGCGTGACGGAAGTTTCGAGAAGAGCCCAGGAGGGGCCAGAGGGGAGCCAGGGGGCCCAGGCGGCCACCCTGCGTGGCCCCACCCCTGGCCGCGCCAGGGGGGCGCCTGGGGCCCATGGTCCACCTCTGGCTGCCCACCTTCGCCTATTTATTCTCCGTCACGGGAAAACTCCAGAAGATGAACCCTATTCCGCGAACTCGCCTCTGTTCCGCCGCCGCCGTGCTTCCGAGATCGGGAGCACCAGAAGACCTCTTCCCGGCACCCTGCCGGAGGGAGGATTGACCTCCGGGAGTCTCCTCTCCACCATGGATGCTCCCCGGATGTCTCGTGAGTAGTTTTCCTTGGACCATGGGTTCGTGATCAGTAGCTATGTGATGTTCTCCTCCCCTCTTTGATCTTCATTGTTTAGACCTCGTGAGCTTCCATACATGATCGAGGCACCTTTGTAATATTTCTGCTATTGCTATGCTGAGTTTGATGGGATCTGATGGATTAGGAGATTATGTTCAGATTGTGATAGAGTAATATATTTGGTTTTTATCTCTTATATTTTTGTTCCTAAGTAATTCTTGCATGTTCTCCGTTGCTGTTTATTGCTTTGGCCAAGTAGTAGGTAGTGACTCCAAGAGGGAACGTTGTGCTAGATTGTGGGTTCAAGTCCCCCCGATGACACGCTTGAGTGATAGAAACATGAGTCTAGGGGATGTGATGTTGCCACAAGGGGGAAAGCAACGGTGCTTGTAACCGCGGTTACAAGGATTGTTTACCTTACGCAAAGTTCTTTTTAATGCAGTTGTCTGTTGCTTTGGGTTTACACTTTGGGTGGGGGTTGCAACTTAATACCAGCGAGATGTTCTGGATAGATATCTCAAGGTGGATGATTAGTAGTAGATGCAGATGGATTTCGGTCTACTTATTTTGGCGTAATGCCCGTGCTTTTTAACCTCTTCCTTTCTTTTGTAGCATAGTTAGCATTGCGGTGCGTTCATAATCTTGTCAATTGCCCTTCTGTAATTTGTTTACCTCGCATAGCAGTTTTATCGTCTTTTGGGAGAGAGACATCACTAGTGAACATCAAGTATCCCGGTCCATATCCTTATTACTGTTTCCAAGCTATATTTATTTTACTGCTTTTACTTGCTATCATTATCCCTTGCATTTTAGCCTTTGTGAACAACAAGACCGGAGAGATTGACAACCTCTCTGAACTTCGTTGGGAACAAAGTTATCTGTGTCTGTGTGCAGGTCCACGTCAGTTGCGCCGCTGACACCTACTTATCATCTCTGGAGTCCTACTGGAGACAAACCTTGGTATCTTCACCGTGGGAAAACTGCTGCTGCACTACATCTCAAACCTTCCACTTGGGGTAACCAACGAAGGGCGAGAAGCCATCGGTCACCTAACGCGCCCTCTAGTACGTATGCCCTCTTGAGGGGAACGAGGAGAATCCTCAGGGTGCGGAACCAGTTGGTGAAGTTTGTCCCATCTGTTTTTAGCTTATCTTTCTCTAGGAATGATCCTAAGTTGAACGAGGGGCGAGGTGCTGCCATCTACAAGGTTGATTCACAAGGATACATATTTAGACTTTTGTTCATAATGTGGAGTTTCAATTTAATCTCAAAATTTTAGAAAGCTCCCACTTAGATAAACACCTCTCAATTTAACTAAGTGATTACACAATCCCAGCCCCATACCTCCCCCGATCGTCACGACCATTAGTATGCGAACCAGGTAGGCCTCTAAGACAATCACATCAGGCATGTGACTCGTGCTCGACATTTCGGTCTCCTGTGTTCTAGGCCCGCATCTACATACGTTTCGGGACCCGGGGTTAGCGTATGCAAGTACAGTTAAGACATAGTCATATGGAGTGCCGAGAACCGCACCCACTTGTCTAAGAAGACAAGGCCAAGCACTGAACATTCTCGGAAAGCATCGTACGTGAGGGGCATCCCATCCAGGCCGGATGATCAACTGAGATGGGTCCTCATCATCCGCACACAAGTCAAATGATATGGGTAGTGAACTCCCATGTTCAAAGACAAGTCGCCTCAACCATACTACCGACTATCTCAAACTCTTACATAGACTTACTCCAGCCCGATCACTTAGTCGGGGTCTAGGGTGGGCTCGATCATACCACAAAGTGTGCATGACACGGAGTCTCGAGCAATCGCATCGCGATGCCCCAAGCTGCGCACATCTAAGGGTCACTTGGTGTATGAAAGACCGCCAGCCAGAACACAACTAAGGTCTCGAAAACCCATACAAAGACATGCATGTGATAAACATACATGCAGCACACATGCCTTGTATGAACAGTAGGTACCATTGCAATTCTCTACAAAGTGTACATTTTATTTATGATTCTTATAGAGTGCACATAGAGATCACATACATGTGATCCAACATTACAACACAGGCGGAAGCAAATTATGTCTGAGTACAGACAAGTTTAACAAATGGCTTAAGAAGCCTTATTTAAACACAAAGCCCTCCACGAGGGAACCAGTCGTCTGACTGGGACTAGACTAGTTGTCTTCAGTCGTCCAGCTCGATGAAGAAGCCACCTTCGGGGTCAGTGGCATCATCTAAAACATAGATTAAGCAAACGTGAGTACAAAGTCGTACTCAGCAAGACTTACATAGGAGCTATACTACTCATGCATATGTATCAAGGTAAAGGGAGGTGGGGTTCACTTGCAGAAGTGCCAGCTTTGACTCGGCTAATCCTGAACTACGAGTACCAGACTTTGAGGTAAGAAGCGTACACGAGTCCACTACTTTCTCCAACCAATACACCACTATGGTGCCTTCCTCGACTTCCCCACGAGAAAGCACGCCATAGCACTCACACTTATCTTGGTGTGTTTTAGAAGTATCCGGTTCAAGTTATCTAATAATCAAGCTAAGCTTTCCAAGTAGTCCATAACCGCGGACGCGGCTATTCGAATAGTTTTGTTAACCTTGCAAGGGTGTACCGCTACACACACATGATCATCATTTACCGCCTTTGATCTCGACACCATTCAAGCGGTGCCAGCGAGGATGCTCACCACAACTGTTACCTCATAGCCGATCTAGTCCGAGAAAGCCGCCTACTTGGGTAGGCTACCACTATCGTGAACCCGGCCGGTTTACCGAAGTGGACCCAAGTGATGTGTGCGTGGTGCATAAGCCGGTCTCGGATGAGCCGTTCTCTCACTTAGCAGCCAGGCCACAGACCTACCAGATTTCCGAACTATTGCGACATCTGGACATCGAAAGGGATGAGTTAGTAAGTTGAGAGGGGTCAGTGAGCCCAATGTGTGGTTGTACTCTTCATCTTGATCACCACACAAGAACTCGTACTAGGGCGGTGTTCAACGAGACAACCCACTGTGTACTCCTACACAGCCTCTCATCGTTCACCTTGTATTAGGGTCGATTCACCAACACTTTTCTACCATCATCAACTTGATCACTACCATCCCGACTCACATCACAGTATCAACATGGTATCATACTAAGCATGCAATAAGCAGTAGCATTGCAGGGGTCACATGATATCAATCAACTCCTACATTTGCTAGGATTGTGGTTTGCTTACTACTGTGACAAAATGATAGGTCATGCAAAGGAATGGGTTCATCTATGCGGTAGAAACGTAACATGGTGATCATCCTATACAATGCATAAGCGAGACATGAGAGGGAAGTGGGATTTTATCGACATGATCAATGGGGGTTTGCTTGCCTTGCTGACGAGGTTCGGGTTCGGGGTCTTCAACGAAGGTTGCAACCTCTTGCTCCGGTTCCACCTCTATTCGACAAACAAAGCACGAAGTAGCAATCAATATGAATGCAATGCTCAAGCACATGAATGAATGTTGAAACTTGAAGTATAAGTTTTGATGTGTGAGGCAATTCCATTTAAGTGGAGTATATTGCATTTGAAATGCAAATTCAAACTCCACATTTGAATTCAACATTAACCAAGTTGTATGTGATATGGTTTGATCATTTTGAATCATCTTCAAATGTGTATGATATGCCTCTGATGTGTGATTGAAATGTAGTATGTTGCCATGGTTCAAGTTGCAAAAATATTTGAAATGAATTTGATTTAATTCCATTTAAATCAAATAGCAAATGCTACTGATCACATTTTAAATTCAACTCAAACAGAGTTGAAAGTTGCATATTTGTAAAGATAATTTTCTCCTGATCATTTTTCATATATTATTTGTCCAATTTGGAGTTAATATGAATTTTCTATGAATTTCCAAAGTTTGGGGTATTTTCTGGATTTTCTGGAATTCTTTTAATTCATTTTGATTTTCTGGAAATTCATAAAATGATTTATTGCGTCAGCTGACATGTGGGTCCAGGGTGTCAGTGACTGGGTTAACTTAACCCGTGGGTTAAATTAATCCAGTGGCTTAATTAAGCCACTTGGCCCACTGGTCAGTGACCCAGGGGGTCATTAGCCGAGTAATTAACAGGGGGGGTTTGGCTAACTCGCCGGCGGCTAAACGCCGACGACTGGAGTTACGGCGGCGCTGCACGGGAAGGCGAATCCGGCCACGGGAAGGGAAACGGAGGGCACCGGCTTGCTCCTGGAGGTCGTCCGCGTCTTCTGGAGGCAACAGGGGGTCACGGGGTGATCGAAAGCGACGACGGCGACGACTCCGGCGGCAACAGAACCACGGTGAGGTCGTAGTCGACGTTGTAGTGCAGGACTTGAGGCGATTCTGGGCGCGTTCGAACGCTGGCATGTTCAGGAGCCAAACGCACGCACTGGGGGTTCACGATGAGCACGGGAGCGAGGAGGAAGACGACCATGGCGGCAACGAGCTCCTGCGTCCATGGCGGAATCGTCTAGGGGGGATTGAGGGGCCGCAAGATTAGGGGTTCTGCTCACCAGGAGGTGGTGAACGAAACGACGCAGGCGGTGGAGACGGAGAGGCTTCAACGACGACGAATTCGCCGGAGTTGGCTTGCGGGTCCGGCGACAACGTGGAGAAGATTCCGGCGGCTACAGAGCGTCCGAGCTCGATTCCTTCTGCATGGAGTCGAAGTCGAGGACGGCGAGGAGGATGGACAGCACGGCGCAGCTCGGGGACGTCGTTGGCCACGCGGGCTTCAAGCTATGGCGACGGCGGCGTCCTGTTCTTCTCGGGGCTCAGCGAGAGAGAGGAGGATAGGCACTGGGGAGGGGGGGAATGGACTGCGGAGGCTGCGGGGAGTCTCCAGGTGCGAGAAGAGGCCACGGGGAGGCCTGGAAGCTCCTCGACGGCGACGTGTCGTCCCCGGCTAGCTCGGTGGCATTCCACCGAGCAGCTTGGAGGCACGGGAGGGGGAAGAAGACGCCCCTGCCCCTGTGGGCCGGCTGGGCTGGGGTGGGGTGGGCTGACTTCGCCTGGGCGCCAGGTTAGGATTTCTGATTTCTTTTCTGTTTTTCTTTTCTGCTATTTGTTCTGTTTAGCCAATTAAAATAGCTAAACATTTTTTTAAATGCTGAAATTTTTTATGTGGCCTCATAATAATATAGACTAGCCACTCATAAAGTTTCAACATTTTTAAAATACAAATAATTTGAATCTTAAATCAAATAGGGGTATTTCTTTAATTCCAAGGCACTGTTTGATTATTTGAAAAATCTATGAGCATGGATGGGTCCCACATCACTTGATATGTGATCACACTCATTTATAAGACTTTTCAAAAATCTAACATGAATTTTTGGAGAAGATTTTTATCTGGCCTTTTGAATTAATTCATCTGGGGGGGTTTCCTTCTCCCATTTTGATTTTGAAGTTGAATTCCTTTGAAAATTTGACATGATGCAAGGTTACTTGATCCTAGCACATTACCTAACAGAGGGTTCTGACAATACGTCAAGCCTGCCAATCGAACTTTGATGTTAGCTGTTCAGCAAGGCCATATCTGCATATGCCAGGCTTGCCGAACCCAACCTCATGCGAACTTCGTTGAATATGTAGGACAACTCCGGTATGTACAGAGCATCAAGCCATATGGGAGAACCTTCCAGGCGGTTCCCACCAAGGGAGAACACAATGTTGGTATTGTGAGAGATGGTCCTGTTTCGTGCTACCGTCGATATATCTAGCATACTAGCATAAAACAGAAAGTAAAACTGTAAATCATACAACCTATGATCCCCCTTCATGCAAAGCAAAGTTAAACGCCTTTCTACTTTAGCTTGTGCAAGTTTTACGTGGCTGCTAGGGGTTTCGAGAGAGAAAACCGTTTCTATCCTGCGAAAAACATGCCACAACACCGTCTCCCATCCGTCTCTATTACACCCCTGTCGGGGCCCTCCGTTGCAAACATCTTCGCATCGCTAATGCAGAGAGACAGACACCCCCCCAGCCACTTTATATGGTACAAGTCATATGTCAAGCGTGGAACCAGTCTCGCGTACACGCGTAAGGTCGGTCGGGGGCCGCTTCATCAAACATTGCCGCAACGCTAAATGAGTACACGTGGGAAGATTCGATGCCCACATCCTAGATGTGTTCTACCCGTACAATACATCTACGCATAGCTAGCTCATGATACCACTGTTGGGATACGGGGCAGAAAACACAAATTTTTCATACCTACGGTACCCGAACCCAAGATCTATGCTATGGCGATGTAAAGTAACGGAGGGAATCGGTGTTCATAACTTTGAAGACCGAAAGAGGGAAACGTTCTTGCGAACGTGGCTGGCGTAGACTCGGAAATACGACCTCCCTGTCGTGTAGAAGACCACCACTGGCGAGGATGACTCCTGGTAAACCTCCAGCGACGAAGTAGCACCACAGGTGTAGTGCCTCGAAGAGATTATACACGTACGGTACAATCGATGTTCCTCCCGGGCCCCGAACCAGGCGAGCAGCGGAAGAAAGACGGCTACGGATCCCGACTCCAGCAGAACGACGGCCTGGTGGAGAACTCCAATCCAAGTGCAGACTCCAAACAAGGGGAGTCCACTTCCGGGAAGGAGAAGGAGGAAGAAGGAGATATTGGTGTGTTGGAAAAAGGGGGGTCTACCCCTCCTTATATAGGCCAAGGGGGGTGCCATCCTCCTCCCCTCCCCCATGTGGGACTAAACTCCCAAGGGGGGGAGTGCGCCGGCCAAGGGGGGTGGTGGGCCCCACCCTTGGCACCAAGCCCAAGGGGGGAGACCCCCTCCTCCCTTAATGGGCCCCATGGGCCCATTTAGCCTTTTCCCATTTTTTTAATTTATTTAATATGTTTTAAATATTTAATTCAGATAATTAAATAAGAAAACATTATTAAAACAATTAAACTTTATTTTGAACTATTCAAAATGTCCGGAAACCATTCCGTCCTCCTCCGGAACTATTCTGGTGATTCCTCCTATTTTACCGATTAATCCCGTAACTGTCCTATGCATCGATTGCCCTTAAGTGTAACACCCTAACGGTCCGGGAAACAGCAGACATGGTCGAGACTCTTCTCATTGACCAATGACTAGTCAGTTGGACCTGGTTACAATCCTTGACATCCCCTGCGCTTCCATCGAATGAACTTCAATCGCTTTTGGAAACCGTTAACGATACGACGTAATCCCTTTGTGCTGCGGTACTTTGTTTGTCCGAGGTTTGATCGTCGGTATCCTACATACCGTGTTCACATATCGTTCACAACCAACAACTTTTCTCGTCCATGATCATTGCATCTCTTGTGACCTAGTCACGTCCTTGCAAGGTGTTGATGCAATATCACCGAGTGGGCCCAGAGTACCTGTCCTGTCACAAGGACTGACAAATCCCTCTCTGATCTATTAACATACTCATCAACCATCTATTTCGGAATACCCAAAGTGCACCATTATAGCCAGCATATTTCAGTCAGGCGGTGGGATACAAATCAAAGTCTCCTCATAGATGACAATTACGTATGATCATTACGGTCTAAGGACTAAGCCATACGTTACAAAGTCATAGCAACGCTGAACTATGTGACTCGATCACATTGCAATACTTTAGGTGGGTGTACGTCCATCACATCATTCCCCTTAATGATATGACCTCATTGTCAATGGACTTAAGTGTCGCCATGATCAGGAAAGCTTGATCAATCAATTGCCCAATGAGATAGTTTACCCGAGTTAAACTACGGACCATGTTTTATACTACACCTGTATTAGCATTTCCAAGTAATACAGTTATAGCACAGTATAAAACGTATTATGAACAAAACGGATATGTGACAAATATCTTTATTAATTTGTCTCTAGGGCACATATCCAACACTACCCATGATCTTGAACTCGCTGCCGTAGTTCATGCCCTAACAACTTGGCGACATTACCTCCTTGGTAATCGTTGTGAGATCTATTCCGACCACCAAAGCCTCAAATACAATTTCACCCAGCCGGATCTTAATCTCAGGTAAATATGCTGGATTGAGTTGATAAAAGATTACGACGTAGGAATTTCTTACACCCCAGGCAAAGCCAATGTCATGGCCGATGCACTAAGTCGTAAGTCGTATTGTAAAAACCTCATGTTACAACAGTGTGAACCACTTCTTCATGAGGAATTTCGCAAGCTCAATCTTGAGATTGTTCCTCATGACCATCTTTCTACCTTGGTGGCGAAACCAACTCTTGAGGATCAAATCATAGTTGCCCAAAGGCGTGCACGAGGTGTTCGCCGAATTAAGGAGAACATTGCTAGCGGAGTTGCTAGATGTTTATCCACAGATAGTAAAGGAACGGTATTCTTTGGAAATCGTTTGGTACTACCTAAGAATAGGGAACTAAGGCAACTCATCCTCAAGGAAGCCCATGACACACCCCTCTCGATTCATCCCGGTAGCACAAAAATGTACCGAGATCTACGCCAGAGATTTTGGTGGACTAGGATGAAGAGAGACATTGCTCGATTTGTTGCCGAATGTGATGTTTGTCGTCGCATTAAGGCAGAACATCAAAGACCTGCTGGTACACTTCAACCTTTGCCTATTCCAGAGTGGAAATGGGATAAAGTCACTATAGATTTCATCACTGGCTTTCCAAAAACCCAGAAAGGAAACGATGCCATCTTCGTTGTGGTAGATAGGCTTTCCAAAGTTGCTCACTTCCTTCCAGTTCGCGAGTCTATAACTGCTAGCCAGTTAGCGGACTAGTACGTCGCTAGAATTGTATCCCTTCACGGTGTTCCTTTGGAAATCAATTCTGATCGTGGTAGCCTTTTCACCTCTAGATTTTGGGGAAGCTTTCAGAATGCTATGGGAACTCATCTCTCCTTTAGTACAGCTTTCCATCCTCAGTCTAGCGGTCAAGTCGAAAGGGTTAACCAAATCCTTGAAGACATGCTTAGAGCTTGTGTTATCTCATTCGGAAAGAATTGGGAGAAATCTCTTCCCTTCGCCGAATTTTCTTATAACAATAGTTTTCAATCTAGTCTGAACATGGCTCCTTTTGAACTCCTATATGGACGACGATGTCGAACACCTTTAAACTGGTCAGAAACCGGTAATGACAATTATTTGGACCGGACATGATCAAGGAAGCAGAAGAGCAAGTTCGGATTGTTCGTGATCAATTGAAAGCAGCCCAGTCTCGTCAGAAAAGCTACTATGATCGTCATCATAGACAAGAGAGATACAATCTGGATGAGAAGGCTTACCTTCGGGTTACTCCTCTGAAGGGAACCCAACGTTTCGGTATCAAAGGAAAGTTGGCCCCACGTTACATCGGACCTTTCCGCATTCTTGCTAAACGTGGAGAAGTTGCCTACCAACTTGACCTACCCCCGCACCTTTCCCAAGTACATGATGTATTCCATGTGTCACAACTCAGGCGTTGCTTCGAGGACCCCATCCGCGAAGTCGACCATGAAACGCTTGATCTCCAAGATGACCTTTCTTATCGAGAATACCCCGTTCGTATTCTTGATTCCGCAAAGCGTGTCACTCGTCGTCAGAAGATTAAGTTTCTGAAAGTGCAATGGTCACACCACTCTGAGAGAAGCCACGTGGGAAAGAGAAGACCGTCTCCATGCCGAGTATCCCTCCTTCCTCCCGCAGACTTCTGAATCTCGGGACGAGATTCTTTTGAGTGGGGGCGAGTTGTCACAACCCCAAGTTAGGTATGTGCTAGGATTAGCAAATCACCTTGCATCATGTTAAAAATTGCAAAAGAAATCAATTGAAATCAAATTCAAACTCAAATGGGAGAAGGCACACCCCCCAGATGAATTAATTCAAAAGGCCAGAAATAAATCTTCTCCAAAAATTCATGTTTGATTTTTGAAAAGTCTTATAAATGAGTGTGATCACATATCAAGTGATGTGGGACCAACCCCATGCTCATGGATTTTTCAAATATTCAAACAGGACCTTGGATTAATTCAAAAACCCCTATTTGATTTAAAATTCAAATAATTTGAATTTTAAAAAGTGCCAAACTTTGCAAATGGCTAGTCTATATTATTATGAGGCCATATAAAAAGTTTAAGCATTTTATAAATTGGTTTGCTATTTATTTAGCAGAGCCAAAAACAAATGTCAGAAGAAAAACAGAAAGAAAAAGGAAAAGGGAAAGTGGCCCACTTACCTGGGCCTCCCCAGCCCAACTCACCGCACCGCAGCCCAGGCCCGCTCCCCAGCTTGTCGTCTTCCAGCGCGACGGCAAGCTCCTCGGTGGCGAGCATACCGCGGCCGCCACGCCACCAGCCTGCCTGGAGGCCTCCCAGGCATCGTTATCACGCCACGGAGACGCCCAGCTGCGTCCTGATCCATCTCCCCTCTCAAACGCCAGCTCCCCCTCCTCTCTCGCCGGATCTGAAGACGAACCGAAGCTTCGCCGGAGCGCGACGCCGAGCACACGCAGCCAACGACGACGAGGGCCTTCACCGAGCTGTCCCCCGTGTTCCCCTTCGAGCGCTACGTCGATCTGCAGAAGATGGCGAGTAGGGCGCCTCCATAGCCGACGAATTTGAGCTCGAGCCGCCGCCGGAGCCGAAGGAGATCGATGACGATTGCCTCGCCGTCAAGCCCTCCCAGCTCAAGCCGTCACCGCCGTTGAACTCCTGGTGAGCAGGCGGTTCAAACCCCTCTCTTCCCGCCCCCTTTTGCTGCCTCTGTCACGATCTGCCATGGGAGCCGTAGCTCAGCTCCGCCGTGGTGCTCGTCGGCGAGCACCCGTGAAGCAATCGAGCTCAGGGCCATGTCCTTCACCTCCGTCGTGCTCCGCTGCTTCAAATCCACCTAGCCCCGCTCCAAGTCGCGCCTCCTAGCAAGATCCACCATGTCGCCGTGGTTCTGTCGCCGCCAAACTCGACGCCAGCGAGCCCATGGTGCACCCCAGCCTTCCCAAGCAGTCCCAAACAACGCGCGAAGACCAGAGCTTCATTCCAGTGGAAGAAGCGCACGTTTTGGTGGCCGGAAGCGAGAACCCGAGCAGCGCAGCCGCGGATTTGGTCGCCGGCGGCTAACCGCTGACGTGGTGGGCTTGATTAGCTGCTAATCCGCCCCTTAGAGACACTTACACGTGGGCCCTAGCCCCTAATTAACCCACTGTTAATTAAAAAAAACGGGAGTTAACACTGAGAGGCTGACAGCCCTGGCCCACAGGTCAGTTTGACCAGAGTCAAACCCCTGACGCCAGCATTACATCACAGTGACGCAATAAGTGTTTTTTCTAATTAAATCAATTCCAGAAAATCCAGAAAAAGGCTTGAACTTTGGAAATTCATAGAAAATTCATATTAACTCCAAAATTAACATATAATATATGAAAAATGATCAGGAGAAAATAATCTATCCAAATATACAACTTTCAACTATGTTTGAGTTGAATTTAAAATGGGACCAGTAGCATTTGCTATTTGGTTTAAATGGAATTTAATCAAATTAAATCCAAATGCTTTTGCAACTTGGACCTTAGCAACATGCCACATTTCATATGAACATCAGAGGCATATCATACACATATCAAGATGAGTTACATTGATCAAACAATAGCATTTGTAACTTGGCTAAAATGAATTCAAATTGGAGTTTGAATTTGCAATTTCATTTGCAATATACTCCATTTAAATGGAATTGCCTCACACATCAAAAGCATATACATCAAGTTTCAACCTTCAACCATGTGCTTGTGCATTGTATTTACTTTGCTACCTTGTTTGTTGTTTGTCGAGTAGAGGTAGAACCGGAACAGGAGGCTGCCCCCTTCGTTGAAGACCCCGATACCGAATCTCGTCAGCAAGGCAAGCAAACCCCCATTGATCATGTCGATAAAATCCCACTTCCCTCTCATGTCTCGCTTATGCATTGTATAGGATGATTACCATGCTACGTTTCTACCGCATAGATGAACCCATTCCTTTGCATGACCTATCATTTGTCACAGTAGTAAGAAAACCATAATCCTAGCAAATGTAGGAGTTGATTGATATCATGTGACCCCTGCAACTGTTACTGCTTATTGCATGCTTAGAGTGTTACAATGTTGATACTGTTATGTGAGTCGGGATGGTAGTGATCATGTTGATGATGGTGGAAAGGTGTTGGTGAATCTACCCTAATACAAGGTGAACGATGAGAGGTTGTGTAGGAGTACATAGTGGGTTGTCTCGTTGAACACCGCCCTAAGTCCGAGTTCTTGTGTGGTGATCCAAGATGAAGAGTACAACCACACATTGGGCTCACTGACCCCTCTCAACCTATTAACTCATCCCTTTCGATGTCCAGATGTCGCAATAGTTCGGAGTTCTGGTAGGTTTGTGGCCTGGCTGCTAAGTGAGAGAACGGCTCAACCGAGACCGGCTTATGCACCACGCACACATCATCTAGGTCCACTTCGGTAAACCGTCCGGGTTCACGATAGTGGTAGCCAACCCAGGTAGGCGGTTTTCTTGGACTAGATCGGCTATGAGGTAACAGTTGTGGTGAGCATCCTCGCCGACACTTCTTGAACGGTGTCGAGTACAAATGCGGTAACCGATGATCATGTGTGTGTAGCGGTACACCCCTGCAGGGTTAACAAAACTATTCGAATAGCCGCGTCTGCGGTAAGGGACTGCTTGGAAAGCTTAGCTTGATTATTAGACAACTTGAACTGGATACTTATAAAACTTGCCAAGATAAGCGTGAGTGCTATGGCATGCTTTCTCGTGGGGAAGTCGAGGAAGGCACCATAGTGGTGTAATTGGTTGGAGATGTAGTGGACTCGTGTACGCTTCTTACCTCAAGTCTGGTACTCGTAGTTCAGGACTAGCCAAGTCAAAGCTGGCACTTCTGCAATTGAACCCCACCTCCCTTTACCTTGATACATGTGCATGAGTAGTATAGTTCCTACGCAAGTCTTGCTGAGTACGACTTTGTACTCACGTTTGCTTATTCTATGTTTTAGATGAACCCACTGACCCCGAAGGTGGATTCTTCATCGAGCTCGACGACTGAAGACCAAGCTAGTGTAGCCCCAGTCAGACGACTGGTTCCCTCGTGGAGGGCTTGTGTTTAAATAAGGCTTCTTAAGCCATTTTTTAAACTTGTCTGTACTCAGACCCACTTCGCTTCCGCTTGTTTGTTGTAATGTTGGATCACATGCTTGTGATCTCTGTGTGCACTCTATGAAGAGTTATCAATAAAATGTATACTTTGTAGAGA
Organism: Bromus sterilis; assembly: GCA_950022295.1. NCBI lineage: Eukaryota > Viridiplantae > Streptophyta > Magnoliopsida > Poales > Poaceae > Bromus > Bromus sterilis. The sequence continues at coordinate 440,102,357 of OX465595.1, forward strand.
ATTGCAATGATACCTGCTATTCATACAAGGCATGTGTGCTGCGTGTATGTTTATAACATGCATGTCTTTGTATGGGTTTTCGAGACCTTAGTTGTGATCTGGCTGGCGGTCTTTTATACACCAAGTGGCCCTTAGATGTGCGCAGCTTGGGGCATCGCGATGCGATTGCTCGAGACTCTGTCTCATGCACACTTTGTGGTATGATCGAGCCCACCCTAGACCCCGACTAAGTGATCGGGATGGAGTAAGTCTATGTAAGAGTTATGGGATAGTCGATAGTATGGTTGAGGCGACTTGTCTGTGAATATGGGAGTTCACCACCCATATCATTAGACTTGTGTGCGGACGATGAGTACCCATCTCAGTTGATCATCCAGCCTGGATGGGATGCCCCTCACGTACGATGCTTTCCGAGAACGTTCTGTGCTTGGCCTTGTCTTCTTAGACAAGTGGGTACGGTTCTCGGCTCTCCATATGACTATGTCGTAGCGGGACTTGCATACGCTAACCCTGGGTCCCGACAAATAAGCTAAGATAAGAGGCTCAAAGTCGAATGAGTTCATTACATCAGAACATCCCCAGTGGGTGTCCTTGAAATTTAGAAAAGTTTTGCGAGAGTTGCAGTAAAAGACATAAGGTTTGCTCGCTAGGCGTCCGGAACGGTGGAGGTCGGCGGCACGATCGAAGCAGTCGGAGCAGTGGTTGACATTTGTGTAACGGTTGGAACTACTTGCTCCGGCACAGTCGGACCCTCTGGCACAGTAGCCACCTCCGATTGCTTAGGCCCCGTCAAGTCTTCCCGCGCCTTGGAGGGCCCGACATCAGCTGGCTTGGCACTTGTCCGTCCTAAGGTGGCCTTGGGTGAAGTATGTGACGAGCTGCTGTCGAAGTCATCGTGATAAAGATGAGAGCTTGAAGAGCGCGCAGGTTGACTGCCTTGACCTCCTTGGGCACGTCCGCCAGCAGAAGGGTTGTCATCGGCCAGGGCAGTGATAGGAAGTGGAGTGGTCGGCATCCCGGCGTCGTCAAGAACAGGGGTGTATTCAGTATGAGGGAACCACCCGGCCATGGTCGTGGCAACCCTGTTCACCTGGGTATAGGCCGTCTCAAGGAGGTCGGCTGCCCCGTCTCGCATAGTGTAAAGCCGAGCCATACTCAGCTTGGCATACCAGCTCAGCACGGTATGAAGCGCCATCTCGGCGCCAGTCCGGGCAGCTGAGTCAAGCAAAGCCTCGACTCGGCGGGGAGGGGCTTTCAGCAGCATCAACACCTGGTCATGAGTGGCAGTCGGGGCATCCCCTTGCTCCGAATCCTCGTCGTCGGATTCATGTGTGCCTGCTGAGGATCCTTCACCATGTGATACGTCCAAAACGTATCTATAATTTCTGCTTCCTCCATGCATGTTTTGTGTGATATTGATATGATCTAGATACACTTTCATACACTTTTGATCATATTTGGACTAACCTATTAACTCAGTGCACCCCAGTGCCAGTTCCTGTTTTCTGCTGTTTTTCTATTTCAGTTTTCCCCCATATAAAAAGTGCCAGAAAAATTCTGGGAAAAATACAGGAAAAATCAGCGTACAGGAAGCTTCGAGAAGAGCCTGGGAGGGGCAAGAGGGGAGCCAGGGGGGCCCAGGCAGCCACCCGGCGCGGCCCCACCCCTGGCCGCGCCAGGGGGGCGCCAGGGGCCCCTGGCCCACCTCTGGCTGCCCCCTTCGCCTATTTATTCTCCGTCACGGGGAACCTCCGAAGACAGAACCCTATTTCGCAAACTCGCCTCTGTTCCGCCGCCGCCGCGCTTCCGAGATCGGGAGCACCAGAAGACCTCTTCCCGGCACCCTACCGGAGGGAGGATTGACCTCCGGGAGTCTCCTCTCCACCATGGATGCTCCTCGGATGTCTCGTGAGTAGTTTTCCTTGGACCATGGGTCTGTGATCAGTAGATATGTGATATTCTCCTCCCCTCTTTGATCTTCATGGTTTAGACCTCGTGAGCTGCCCTACATGATCGAGGCACTTTTGTAATATTTTCTGCTGTTGCTATGTTGAGTTTGATAGGATCTGATGGATTATGAGATTATGTTCAGATTGTGATTGAGTAATATATTTGGTTCTTATCTCTTATATTTTTGTTCCTAAGTAATTCTTGCATGTTCTCCGTTGTTGTTTATTGCTTTGGCCAAGTAGTAGGTAGTGACTCCAAGAGGGAACGTTTTGCTCGATTGTGGGTTCATGCCCCCCGATGACACGCTTGAGTGACAGAAACATGAGTCTAGGGGATGTGCTGTTGCCACAAGGGGGAAAACAACGGTGCTTGTAACCGCGGTTACAAGGATTGTTTACTTTACGCAAAGTTCTTTTTAATGCAGTTGTCTGTTGCTTTGGGTTTACACTTTGGGTGGGGCTCGCAACTTAATACCAGCGAGATGTTCTGGATAGATATCTCAAGGTGGATGATTAGTAGTAGATGCAGTTGGATTTCGGTCTACTTATTTTGGCGTACTACCCATGCTTTTGAGCCTCGTCCTTTCTTTTGTAGAATAGTTAGCATTGCGGTGCGTTCATAATCCTGTCAATTGCCTTTCTGTAATTTGTTTACCTCGCATAGCAATTTTATCATCTTTTGGGAGAGAGACATCACTAGCGAACATCACGTATCCCGGTCCATATCCTCATCACTGGTTACACGCTTATTTACTTTTCTGCTTTTACTTTCAATTACTATCATTATCCTTGTGTTTGATCCTTTGTGAACAACAAGACCGGAGAGATTGACAACCTCTCTGAACTTCGTTGGGAACAAAGTTATCGTGTCTGTGTGCAGGTCCGCGTCAGTTGCGTCGCTGACACCTACTTATCATCTCCGGAGTCCTACTGGAGACAAACCTTGGTATCTTCACCGAGGGAAATTTGCTGCTGTGCTACATCACACCTTCCACTTGGGGCTCACCAACGAAGGTCGAGAAATCACTATCATTACCACGCACATCAAGCCAAATTTCTGGCGCCGTTGCCGGGGACTCCGAGTGCTAAGATAGGGGAGTTGCACACTACCCTTTACCTTTGTTTTTTAGTCTTGTTAGTTTACCTTTCAGTTTTTATCTTTGTGTCTTTTATCAAAAATTACAAAAAAATTATTTATCTTGCTGTTAGTAGTCCTCCTTGTTTAGATGAACATGTTAGGGCTAGGTGCTTTGCGGGAATCGGAAGTTCTCGATTTCCGTCAAAGGGATGGAGAAAATATGAAGAAGGCATGGGACAGAATTTCTGAAGCACATAAAAGAATTATGCCTTGGATATCTATAAAAATTGTGCTTAGAAATTTTTACCATGGTCTTTTTAAGTGGTGTAAACACTCTCTTGACATTATAGCTGAAAGAGATTTTCTAGAGTGTGATGAAGATAGGGCTCTTGAGATTTTGCATAGTCTATCTACTTATTTTGTTTATGATCGTAGTATTGATACTGTCATAGATAGACTTGCCACTATTGAAAAAAGACTGGATGCTCTAGATTTGGGGAAAGTAGAGGAACTTAAGTCCAACAAGAAAGAAATGTTGGAGATAGATGATGATTGGGAGCCCTTTGTTAGGATTAGCATCTCTAACCAAGGCTTCCTTGCTCTTTGTGATATTGGATCCACAATTTCTACTATGCCAAAAATAGTTTATGATTCTTTGAAGCTAGATATGGATAAATTATCATCTTACCATGAACATTCTAATGGAGATATTTCAGAGATTAAAGGAAAGGTAAAAGAAGTCCAAGTTGCATTCCTTCATAGGACTGCACCAATGGATTTCTTCATCATGGAGCCAAACGAAAGTAACATTGTGCTCGGAAGAGACTTCCTCCGTGCTATGAAAGGCTTCATTGATGTTGGTAACGGGCACATACGCTTACGCGGTATGGCGAAAGGTAAGTATCTCTTTCCTAGTAAGAAGAAGAATGAGCTTATTGAAAATAAATTTGGAGGTTTTTATTATTCTGATCTTGGATACCCTTGATTCTTCTTTTTGCATCATGCCTAGCTCAAAGGCATAAAAGAAAGCGCTTTCGGGAGGCATCCCGCAACGAATTTAGGTTTTTCTTTTTGCTTTTGTTGTGTATTGATGTTTGTTACTACTGTAGCAACATCATTGTATCTTTATTTTTCAGCTTTGTGCCAAGTTATAGCCTCTTACTGTAAGGGAAGTAAAAGTTCTGACATGCTGTCCAGAAAAAAGATTCTGTCCTTGTGACCAGAAAAATTCCAGAAAAATCCCAGTTCATCTTTTTGAGCTGAATTTTTTACACAGTATGCTCTATACAATTACGAAACTTCCGTATTCTGAGTTTTTTAATTTGAGTTGTAGAAGTGCCCCTAAAAAATTCTTTACTATCTGATGTTCTGTTTTTCACAGATTCTGCCACGTTTTGTCTCTCCTAACTTTTGCAAACCTTAAGCTTGCTTTTTCTTTGCAAAATCTTTTTGGCACTCTTGAGAAACAGTATCTCTTCAAGAATATCTTTATATCCAGTGGAATTTTTTTATTTATTAAGGGTACTAACCTCTCTAATCAGCTTATGATGAGTTATGTATGAAGGGAGTTTTCAAGTGTGCGATGGAAGATGATGAAAGAAGATCCAGGAGTGTCAAGCGCTCAAGCTTGGGGATGCCCCCATGCATCCCCAATAAATATTCAAGGAGACTCAAGAGTCTAAGCTTGGGGATGCCCCCGTGCATCCCCTTCTCCATCAACAATCATCAGTTCGTCCTTCGTCTCACTATATTTTTATCACTTCATGCGTTATGTGCTATGCTTGGAGCGTCTCGCTCTTAGGTTTTGTTTTTAGTTTTCTTTAGCTTTGCTTGCTGTTCATAACAAGTTAGATCCCGTCTTACTTTGTGTGGGAGAGAAACACTCTCCACTTTCAAAATTTAGAACACGTCATAGGATTCTTCATGCCTATCTTTTGCTGTTGTGTGTTCTTTATCTTTTCGTAGCTACTGCCATGTCTAGTTTTAGTCATAGTTTGTCTTTAGCAAGAGCCTTGCCTTTTGTTTAGTTTGTTGCTGGAACTCTCTTTATTTTTCATGTTTATCTTGTTAAGAGAGTTGGTTTTTGCACTGAGTTATGTCTTGTCTTGAGAGTAGATAATTGAGGTTGCTATTTAATTTTAGTAGTAACTTGCAATAGTTTTGAGGTATTGATGTGAGTAAAGTTTGAACTTTTGGTGTCAAGAGCTCTAGCCTATTAGTGATAGGTGTCGTATTTTGGGCAATCCGTGTTTATTTTTCAAAACCTACAAAACTAGTTGAGAACTCTAGCTACTAGATGGATCACTACTCTTCTGAGGGGTCGAATATTAGAGTACACTCACGTACCATGAGTCGAGGATGCGCAAGGATAACCAAACCCCCATACACTCCTCCTCGGGGTACTTGTCTCTTTGTGAACCTCCTTACTAGATTGAGAGTTACCGACAATAAGTGCATGAGTTCTTCGGACTAATGTAAGTATTGAAAGTTCACACTTCCACCTCCTCATATTTGCTAGCCTCTCCTATGCCGTGCATTGATTTCTTCTCACTCCGAGAGTTGGCGTCCACCTTCGCTGGTACATCCAAACCCTTGGCATGATACGCTCTGTCATCATAAACCCCCTTATATCTTTCCTCAAAACAGCCACCATACCTACCTATCAAGGCATTTCCATAGCCTTTCCGAGATACATTGCCATGCAACATCCACCTCGTCATGACTTGATCTTCATTTCATACATGTTCCTGCTACACTGGCATCGACATACATTGCATACATCATGATAGATACATCTTCTTTATGTTTTGAGTACCTTGTAAAGTGTGAAAGATCTCCTATATTCTTGTAAAATATAGAGTGTTGCCCATAAAGTGACGAAAAGATCCCAAAGAGGACAAAATCAAAAGATCTCAAAGAGGACAAATGAGAGTTAAATAGAAAGAGCCATTGAGGCCACCAAAAAATACAAAAAAATAGAAAAAAGAGAAAAATAAATAAAAAGAGAGAAGGTGGCACACTACTATTCCTTTTGAGAGATCCACACTAGTACTTCATCCTCTATCCCTTGTACTCCATAGAGATCGTCATCATGCATATAGCTATGTGGGGACCTTCACACTATAGAACTTGGCTTGTATATTCCAATGATGATCCTCCTCAAACGAACTCTAGGTCTTCTTGAGCAAGCAAGTTAGATGCACCCCCACTAGTTACCTTGGAGAGCTTTTAGCTCACATGTGCATCCGTTGCATGGAAATCCCTACTCCTCACATCATATCTATTGATGTGCGAGATGATGATAGTGATTTCTCGCCCTTCGTTGGTAAACCCCAAGTGGAAGGCGTGATGTAGCACAGCAGAAAATTTCCCTCAGTAAAGATACCAAGGTTTTTCTCCAGTAGGACTCCGGAGATGATAAGTAGGTGTCAGCGGCGCAACTGACGCGGACCTGCACACAGACACGATAACTTTGTTCCCAACGAAGTTCAGAGAGGTTGTCAATCTCTCCGGTCTTGTTGTTCACAAAGGATCAACTACAAGGGATAATGATAGCAATTGAAAGTAAAAGCAGAAAAGTAAATGAGCGTGTAAACAGTGATGAGGATATGGACCGGGATACGTGGTGCTCACTAGTGATGTCTCTCTCCCAAAAGACGATAAAACTGCTATGCGAGGTAAACAAATTACAGAAAGGCAATTGACAGGATTATGAACGCACCGCAATGCTAACTATGCTACAAAAGAAAGGAAGAGGTTCAAAAGCATGGGCAGTACGCCAAAATAAGTAGACCGAAATCCATCTGCATCTACTACTAATCATCCACCTTGAGATATCTATCCAGAACATCTCGTTGGTATTAAGTTGCGAGCCCCACCAAAAGTGTAAACCCAAAGCAACCGACAACTGCATTAAAAAGAACTTTGCGTAAAGTAAACAATCCTTGTAACCGCGGTTACAAGCACCGTTGTTTTCCCCCTTGTGGCAACAGCACATCCCCTAGACTCATGTTTCTGTCACTCAAGCGTGTCATCGGAGGGCATGAACCCACAATCGAGCAAAACGTTCCCTCTTTGAGTTACTACCTACTACTTGGCCAAAGCAATAAACAGCAACGGAGAACATGCAAGAATTACTTAGGAACAAAAATATAAGAGATAAAAACCAAATATATTACTCAATCAAAATATGAACATAATCTCATAATCCATCAGATCCTATCATACTCAGCATAGCAACAGCAGAAATATTACAAAAGTGCCTCGATCATGTAGGGCAGCTCACGAGGTCTAAACCAAGAAGAACAAAGAGGGGAGGAGAACATCACATAGCTACTGATGACGGACCCATGGTCCAAGGGAAACTACTCACGAGACATCCGGGAAGCATCCATGGTGGAGAGGAGACTCCCGGAGGTCGGTCCTCCCTCCGGCAGGGTGCTGGGAAGAGGTATTCTGGTGCTCCCGATCTCGGAAGCGCGGCGGCGGCGGAACAGAGGCGAGATTGCGAAATAGGGTTCTGTCTTCGGAGTTTCCCCGTGACGGAGAATAAATAGGCGAAGAGGGGCAGCCAGAGGTGGACCAGGGGCCCCAGGCGCCCCCCTGGCGTGGCCAGGGGTGGGGCCGCGCCGGGTGGCCGCCTGGGCCACCCCTGGCTCCCCTCTGGCCCCACTCAGGCTCTTCGCGAAGCTTCCTGTACGCTGATTTTTCCTGTATTTTTCCCGGAATTTTTCTAGCACTTTTTATATGGGGGAAAACTGAAATAGAAAAACAACAGAAAACAGGAACTGGCACTGGGGTGCACTGAGTTAATAGGTTAGTCCAAATATGATCAAAAGTGTATGAAAGTGTATCTAGAACATAGCAATATCACACAAAACATGCATGGAGCAAGCAGAAATTATAGATACGTTTTGGACGTATCAACATTCCCAAGCTTAATTCCTGCTCGTCCTCGAGTAGGTAAATGATAACGGCATAATTTCTGTGGTGACATGCTAGCAACCATAAAAGAACTTTGAAAAGTAAAGCAATCAAGGTTAGAAATTCAATTCAAGTCATAACATGCAAGAGTCTATATTAGCATTGAAACAAGTAACAAAAGAACATTAGGTGCAAGAGCTCTCGCTGTCCGTGACTCGAATGTCTCCAAATGGTGTTTGCGTGCAAGAAGGGGGATAGGGAATACAAGAAAAATATTTATTTGTTGAGAACTCAATCTACTAAAGTTTCACACTTGGTCTTTTTCTGGAATCTTATCTTGACTCGTCCCCAGACCACTAGCCAGGTACAAGTCAATTTGATCCACTCCTTTTTCAATATTTTGAGCACTCATGCAATGGATGAGCGTAAGCACGAGAGTTGACACTTAGGATGGCAAAGAGAGGAGTACGGAGGAGGAAGACAAAAAGGATGAGAAAGGATCACATCAATGAGGACAATCATAGGCAAGAGATGCCAAATGATAGATATGATGTGAGGAGTAGGGATTGCCATGCAACGGATGCACATATGAGCTAGGAAGCTCTCCAATGGAACTAGTGGGGGTGTATCTAACTTGCTCGCTCATAAAGACCTAGAGCTCGTTTGAGGAGGCTCATCCTTGGAATATGCAAGCCAAGTTCTATAGTGTGAAGGTCCCCACATAGCTATATGCATAATGATCATCTCTATGGAGTACAAGGATATAAAGGGAGTACTAGTGTGGATCTCTCAAAGGGATAGTAGTGTTGCCCCTTTCTCTCTTTTTATTTCTTTTTCTCTTTTTTCTATTTTTTTGTATTTTTTGGTGGCCTCAATGGCTCTTTCTATTTAACTCTCATTTGTCATCTTTGGGATCTTTTAATGTGTCCACTTTGGGATCTTTTCCTCACTTAAGGGCAACACTCTATTTTACAAGAAGGTAAAGGAGATCTTTCACACTTTACAAGGTACTCAAAATCATAAAGAAGAAGTAACTAACATGATGTATGCAATGTATGTCGCTGCCAGTGTAGCAGGAACATGTATGACATGAAGATCAAGTCATGAAGAGGTGGATGTTGCATGGCAATATATCTCAGAAAGGCTATGGAAATGCCTTGATAGGTAGGTATGGTGGCTGTTTTGAGGAAAGATATAAGGAGTTTTATGATGACAGAGCGTATCATGCCAAGGTTTTGGATGTACCGGCGAAGGTGGACACCAACTCTCGGAGTGAGAAGAAGGCAATGCACGGCACGGGAGAGGCTAGCAAAATATGGGAAGGTGGAAGTGTGAACTTTCAATACTTACATTACTCCGAAGAACTCATGCACTTATTATCGGTAACTCTGAATCTAATAAGGAGGTTCACAAAGAGACAAGTACCCCGAGGAGAAGTGTATGGGGGTTTGGTTATCCTTGCGCATCCTCGACTCATGGTACGTGAGTGTACTCTAATATTCGATCCCTCCAAAGATTAGTGATCCATCTAGTAGCTAGAGTTCTCAACTAGTTTTGTAGGTTTTGAAAATACACACGGATTTCCCAAAATACAACACCTATCACTAATAGGCTAGAGCTCTTGACACCAAAAGTTCAAACATTACTCACAACAATACCTCAAAACTATTGCAAGTTACTACTAGAATTAAATAGCAACCTCAATTACCTACTTTCAAGACAAGACACAACTCAGTGCAACAAACAAATCTCTTTAACAAGATAAACATGAAAACTAAAAAGAGTTCCAGCAACAAACTAAACAAAAGCCAAGGCTCTTGCTAAAGACAAACTACGACTAAAACTAAACATGGCAGTAGCTATGGAAAGATAAACAACACACAACAGCAAAAAGATAAGCAGGAAAAATCCTATGATGTGTTCTAGATTTTGAAAGTGGAGTGTGTTTCTCTCCCACACAAAGTAAGACAGGATCTAACTTGTTATGAACAGCAAGCAAAGCTAAATAAAACTAAAAATAAAACCTAAGAGCGAGACGCTCCAAGCATAGCACATAACACATGAAGTGATAAAAATATAGTGAGACGAAGGACGAACTGATGATTGTTGATGGAGAAGGGGATTCACGGGGGCAACCCCAAGCTTAGACTCTTGAGTCTCCTTGAATATTTATTGGGGATGCATGGGGGCATCCCCAGGCTTGAGCGCTTGACACTCCTGGATCTTCTTTCATCATCTTCCATCGCACACTTGAAAACTCCCTTCATACATAACTCATCATAAGCTGATTAGAGAGGTTAGCACCCTTAACAAATAATTTTTCCCACTGGATATAAAGATATTCTTGAAGAGCTGTTGTTTCTCAAGAGTGCCAAAAAGTTTTTTGCAAAGAAAAAGCAAGCTTAAGGTTTGCAAAAGTAAGGAGAAACAAAACGTGGCAGAATCTGTGAAAAAGAGAGCAGCAGGTAGTAAAGAATTTGTTAGGGATACTTCTGCAACTCAAATAAAAAAACTCAGAACATATGGAAGTTTTGTAATTTTATAGAGCACTCTGTGTAAAAATTTCAGCTCAAAAAGATGAACTGGGATTTTTCTGTAATTTTTCTAGTCACGAGGACAGAATCTGTTTTCTGGACAGCATGTCACAACTTTTACTTCCCTTTCCGTAAGAGGCTATAACTTGGCACAAAGCTCAAAAATAAAGATACAATGATGTTGCTACAGTATTAACAAACATCAAGACACAACAAAAGCAAAAAGAAAAACCTAAATTCGTTGCGGGCTGCCTCCCGAAAGCGCTTTCTTTTATGCCTTTAAGCTAGGCATGATGCAAAAAGAAGAATCAAGTTTTATCAGGAGAAAGAGAATAACTAGCCCGAGTAACGGACTCAAAAGGTAACTTGATTTTCTTTCGAGGGAAGTGTTCCATCCCCTTTTTGAATGGGAATTGAAATTTTATATTCCCCTCTTTCATGTCAATAACCGCACCAACGGTGAGAAGAAAAGGACGTCCCAAAATAATTGGACACAAAGGTTCACACTCAATATCCATAACAATAAAATCAGAGGGAACATAGTTGTCATTGACAATGATAAGAACATCGTGGATCTTCCCCAAAGGTTTCTTTATGGAAGAATCAACAAGACGAACACCAAAAGAACAAGGCTCAAAGGGCTTCAATTCAAACATATCAAATATTCTTTTGGGCATAACGGAGGTACTAGCTCCAACATCACATAAAGCACAGCAAGAGAAGTTATTTAATTTAATTTTGATCATAGGGTCCCAACCATCATCTAGCTTCCTAGGTATGGAGGCTTCTAATCTAAGCTTCTCCTCCCTAGCTTTGATGAGAGCATTTGTGATATGCTCCGTGAAGGCAAGATTAAGTGTGCTAGTGTGGGGGGTCTCTAGACATTTTGTGTAGCAAGCTAATAACTTTTGAGAGGGTACAACTATCAAAATCAATATCACTACTATCAAAGGTGGTAGTAGTGTCGTCTAGGCTTACTTGTTTGAAACCCTCTATGTTCATAGGAGTTTCTTCATCTTCGGTTGAGGTGTTAGCATCACCATTAATAGGTCCAACGGGACTAGGAGTGCATTGGGTGCTAATAGTTTGGGTGTCCTCAACAATTTGGATAGTAGCAACTGTGTGGTGTGTAGAAAGGCTCTTAATTCTATCCTCTTCCTCTTTTTCTCTAGCCCACCTTTCTTTAAGTTTAGCCATCATCCTAATATTTTCATTAATTTGTAATTGGATAGCATTAATAGGAGTGGCCTTATTCTTCTCAAGGGGAGAGGTTCTAATTTTAAGCATCTCAATATCAAGGTCTAAGCTTTCTACCTTCAAAGAGAGATTATCTATTTTAGCTAATTTCTCCTCTACATTTTTGTTGAAGGCTTTTTGGGTAGTGATAAAATCTCTAAGCATGCTTTCTAATTCAGAAGAGGGGTTCTTGTTGCTAGGGTAAGTGTTGTTGTTCTCATAGTTGGATGGAAACGGTCTAGGATTGCTAGCAAAATTACCCCTATAAGCATTGTTGTTGAAGTTGTTTCTAGCAATAAAGTTCACATCTACTTGTTCTTGGGCAACCAAAGAATTTAAAGGAACATCATGAGGATCAATAGAGGGTTGCTTGGTAAGTAGAGACATAATTAAGTCAACTTTTTCATTGAGAGAGGTAATTTCCTCGACAGAGTTTACCTTCCTACCTGTTGGAGAACGTTCGGTGTGCCATTGGGAATAATTGGTCATCATCTCATCGAGAAGCTTCGTGGCAGCACCAAGGGTAGTTGACATAAAGGTTCCTCCCGTGGCCGAATCTAACAGGTTCCGCGAGGTAAAGTTCAAGCCTGCATAAAAAGTCTGGATAACCATCCAGGTAGTCAAACCATGTGTAGGGCATTTCTTAACAAGAGATCTCATTCGTTCCCAAGCTTGGGCAACGTGTTCATTATCCAATTGCTTAAAATTCATAATATTACTCCTCAATTGGATAATCTTAGCAGGTGGGTAGTACTTCCCTATAAAAGCATCTTTGCACTTATCCCAAGAATCTATGCTATTCCTAGGCAAAGATTGAAACCAGATTTTAGCATCTCCCCTTAAAGAGAAAGGAAAGAGCTTGAGCTTAACAATATCACCTTCTACTTCTTTATACTTTTGCATATCACATAATTCAACAAAATTGTTCAAGTGTAAAGCAGCATCATCTCCAGCACCAGAGAATTGATCTCTCATAACAAGGTTTAGCAAAGCAGGTTTAATTTCATAAGAGGTAGCTGAAGTGGCAGGTGTGGCAATGGGGGTGCAGAAAAAGTCTTGGTTGTTGTGACTGGTGAAGTCACACAACTTGGTGTTTTCAGTGGAACCCATAATAGCAGCAAGTGTGGCAGATTTTTTTTTGTGATTTTTGATATAAGACACAAAGATAAAAACTGAAAGGTAAACTAACAAGACTAAAAAACAAAGGTAAAGGGTAGTGTGCAACTCCCCTATCTTAGCACTCGGAGTCCCCGGCGACGGCGCCAGAAATTCGGCTTGATGTGCGAGATGATGATAATGATTTCTCGCCCTTCGTTGGTAAACCCCAAGTGGAAGGCGAGATGTAGCACAGCAGCAAATTTCCCTCAGTAAAGATACCAAGGTTTTTCTCCAGTAGGACTCCGGAGATGATAAGTAGGTGTCAGCGGCGCAACTGACGCGGACCTGCACACAGACACGATAACTTTGTTCCCAACGAAGTTCAGAGAGGTTGTCAATCTCTCCGGTCTTGTTGTTCACAAAGGATCAACTACAAGGGATAATGATAGCAATTGAAAGTAAAAGAAGAAAAGTAAATGAGCGTGTAAACAGTGATGAGGATATGGACCGGGATATGTGATGTTCACTAGTGATGTCTCTCTCCCAAAAGACGATAAAACTGCTATGCGAGGTAAACAAATTACAGAAAGGCAATTGACAGGATTATGAACGCACCGCAATGCTAACTATGCTACAAAAGAAAGGAAGAGGTTCAAAAGCATGGGCAGTACGCCAAAATAAGTGGACCGAAATCCATCTGCATCTACTACTAATCATCCACCTTGAGATATCTATCCAGAACATCTCGCTGGTATTAAGTTGCGAGCCCACCAAAAGTGTAAACCCAAAGCAACAGACAACTGCATTAAAAAGAACTTTGCGTAAAGTAAACAATCGTTGTAACCGCGGTTACAAGCACCGTTGTTTTCCCCCTTGTGGCAACAGCACATCCCCTAGACTCATGTTTCTGTCACTCAAGCGTGTCATCGGGGGGCATGAACCCACAATCGAGCAAAACGTTCCCTCTTGGAGTTACTACCTACTACTTGGCCAAAGCAATGAACAGCAACGGAGAACATGCAAGAATTACTTAGGAACAAAAATATAAGAGATAAAAACCAAATATATTACTCAATCACAATCTAAACATAATCTCATAATACATCAGATCCTATCAAACTCAGCATAGCAACAACAGAAATATTACAAAAGTGCCTCGATCATGTAGGGCAGCTCACGAGGTCTAAACCATGAAGAACAAAGAGGGGAGGAGAACATCACATAGCTACTGATCACGGACCCGTGGTCCAAGGGAAACTACTCACGAGACATCCGGGAAGCATCCATGATGGAGAGGAGACTATCGGAGGTCGATCCTCCCTCCGGCAGGGTGCCGGGAAGAGGTCTTCTGGTGCTCCCGATCTTGGAAGCGCGGCGGCGGCGAAACAGAGGCGAGATTGCGAAATAGGGTTCTGTCTTCGGAGTTTCCCCGTGACGGAGAATAAATAGGCGAAGGGGGGCAGCCAGAGGTGGACCAAGGGCCCCAGACGTCCCCTGGCGCGGCCAGGGGTGGGGCCGCGCCGGGTGGCCGCCTGTGCCACCCCTGGCTCCCCTCTGGCCCCACTCGGGCTCTTCGCGAAGCTTCCTGTACGCTGATTTTTCCTGTATTTTTCCCGGAATTTTTCTGGCACTTTTTATATGGGGGAAAACTGAAATAGAAAAACAGCAGAAAACAGGAACTGGCACTAGGGTGCACTGAGTTAATAGGTTAGTCCAAATATGATCAAAAGTGTATGAAAGTGTATCTAGAACATAGCAATATCACACAAAACATGCATGGAGCAAGCATAAATTATAGATACGTTTTGGACGTATCATCTATCATATGGCATTCTCTCGCCTATGATTGTGCTCATTGATGTGAGCCTTTCACACCTTTTTCTCTTCCTCCTCCACCTTCTTTCGGTTTCGCCTTTTAGGTGTCAACTTTCTTTCTCACGCTCATCCATTGCATGTGTGCTCAAAATATCGAAAGGTAGTGGATCAAATTGACTTGTACCTGGCTAGTGGTCTGGGGACGAGTCAAGATAAGATTCCAAAGAAGACCAAGTGTGAAACTTTAGTACATTGAGTTCTCAACAAAAATAATTTTTCATCTCGTATTCCCTATCCCCATCTTGCACGCACACACCATTTGGAGAAATTCGAGTCACAGACAGCGAGAGCTCTTGCACCGTTTGTTCTTTTGTTGCTTGTGTCAATGCTAATATACACTCTTGCTTGTTAAGACTTGAATTGAATTGCATGCTTTGATTGCTTTACTTAAAAGTCTTTATATGTTTGTGTGGCATGTCACCACAGAAATTATGCTTGTTATCATTTACCAACTCGAGGACGAGAAGGAATTAAGCTTGGGGATGTTGATACGTCCCAAACTTATCTATAATTTCGGCTTGCTCCATGCATGTTTTGTGTGATATTGCTATGCTTTTGATACACTTTCATATCTTTTTATAACATATTTTGGAACTAACCTATTATTGGTTGCAAGAGTGCACAAGTTCTTGTTTTTGTACTTTATGTGTAGGAATTACTTGGATAAAGGAAAAATCACAAAAAGGAGACTTGTAGGAGTTGGAATTTAACTCTCCCGAAATCTGTCCCCACCAGACAGGTTTTAAATATTGCCTCGGAAACGCTATAAGACGGCCTCAAACGGAAAAACTTAAGCTACAAAGTTGTAGGGAATTTTTTTTCCGATGGATTTAGATATAAAATTCGGCCCAATCGGAGTTTGGATGCTTCCAGAAACCCCGAAATACATGTAATATGGATGGCGGGAATCCGAGAGTCTATATAAAGAGAGGAAACCTAGGTCAAAGGGTACCACGAAAATTCCTCCCCCTATGCAGCCGTCTTGAGGGGGAGATCAATCTCCACAGCAGCACCATCTCCAAGGAAGAAGAAGGGGCCAAGGGCCGCTGCCCCCAAGGGCCGTGGCCACCGCCGTGGTCGTGGGCGCCGCCGCCGCCGTGGCCGCCGTCGTCGCCGTCTCCTTCCAGGCTGCACCTCTCCATCAACAACTCTCTCTCACTCACCATGTCCATGTGTGAGTAGTTCCCCCTCGGGGCTAAGGCTTGTATCTTGATCTATGTGGTTTCTCTCTCTCCCATGATGTGATCTTTGTTGTGATCATTGGCTATGTTAATCTAGGGTGATCCCATGATGTTTCCCCTTCTTCTATGTATTGGATTTGATGTACTCACTTGATCCTATCTAGTATAATCCCCGAGACCATGGTGACAGCGGTCTATTGGACATGGGTTAGAAGAATATTATCATGAGTGATTTCCTCTTTTGTGTGTGGATTGAAGATTGAGAGTCTTTTGGTGCTTGTCTTTGACTATCCTTTAGATATGTTGTGGTGATTGTGGTACTCTCTTTGGATGGCCGCGGTGACATTGGGAAATCCATAGATTGAGAACTACGAACTCTTAGGTGTGCTTTTGTAGCCCTACACAATTCTCGTCCTCTCTTGACCACAAAGGAATGACCTCCGAGTACGTCTCCATTGCATGTTTTATGGGAAATATCATGTGATTAGACTATGTTAATGTTGTTGGGGGTTTCTTAATTGCAGGGTTGCTGGAGAGAGACCATCTTCAACCTCTACTTCCCTGAGTTCGATAAACCTTAGGTCATCCACTTGAGGGAAATTGTTGCTGTCCTACAAACCTCTGCGCTTGGAGGCTCAACTGATACGTCCAAAACGTATCTATAACTTCTTCTTGCTCCGTGCATGTTTTGTGTGATATTGCTATGATCTAGATACACTTTCATACACTTTTGATCATATTTGGACTAACCTATTAACTCAGTGCACCCCAGTGCCAGTTCCTGTTTTCTGCTGTTTTTCTATTTCAGTTTTCCCCCATATAAAAAGTGCCAGAAAAATTCCGGGAAAAATACAGGAAAAATCAGCGTAGAGGAAGCTTTGAGAAGAGCCCGGGAGGGGCCAGAGGGGAGCCAGGGGGGCCTAGGCGGCCACCCGGCGCGGCCCCACCCCTGGCCGCGCCAGGGGGCGCCTGGGGCCCCTGGTCCACCTCTGGCTGCCCCCCTTCGCCTATTTATTCTCCGTCACGGGGAAACTCCGAAAACAGAACCCTATTTCGCAAACTCGCCTCTGTTCTGCCGCCGCCGCGCTTCCGAGATCGGGAGCACCAGAAGACCTCTTCCCGGCACCCTGCCGGAGGGAGGATTGACCTCCGGGAGTCTCCTCTCCACCATGGATGCTCCCCGGATGTCTCGTGAGTAGTTTTCCTTGGACCATGGGTCCGTGATCAGTACCTATGTGATGTTCTCCTCCCCTCTTTGATCTTCATGGTTTAGACCTCGTGAGCTGCCCTACATGATCGAGGCACTTTTGTAATATTTTCTGCTATTGCTATGTTGAGTTTGATAGGATCTGATGGATTATGAGATTATGTTCAGATTGTGATTGAGTAATATATATGGTTCTTATCTCTTATATTTTTGTTCCTAAGTAATTCTTGCATGTTCTCCGTTGCTGTTTATTGCTTTGGCCAAGTAGTAGGTAGTGACTCCAAGAGGGAACGTTTTGCTCGATTGTGGGTTCATGCCCCCCGATGACACGCTTGAGTGACAGAAACATGAGTCTAGGGGATGTGCTGTTTCCACAAGGGGGAAAACAACGGTGCTTGTAACCGCGGTTACAAGGATTGTTTACTTTACGCAGAGTTCTTTTTAATGCAGTTGTCTGTTGCTTTGGGTTTACACTTTGGGTGGGGCTCGCAACTTAATACCAGCGAGATGTTCTGGATAGATATATCAAGGTGGATGATTAGTAGTAGATGCAGTTGGATTTCGGTCTACTTATTTTGACGTACTGCCCATGCTTTTGAGCCTCGTCCTTTCTTTTGTAGCATAGTTAGCAATGCGGTGCGTTCATAATCCTGTTAATTGCCTTTCTGTAATTTGTTTACCTCACATAGCAATTTTATCGTCTTTTGGGAGAGAGACATCACTAGCGAACATCACGTATCCCGGTCCATACCCTCATCACTGGTTACACGCTTATTTACTTTTCTGCTTTTACTTTCAATTACTATCATTATCCCTTGTGTTTGATCCTTTGTGAACAACAAGACCGGAGAGATTTACAACCTCTCTGAACTTCGTTGGGAACAAAGTTATCGTGTCTGTGTGCAGGTCCGCGTCAGTTGCGCCGCTGAAACCTACTTATCATCTCCGAAGTCCTACTGGAGACAAACCCTTGTATCTTCACCGAGGAAAATTTGCTGTTGTGCTACATCACGCCTTCCACTTGGGGCTTACCAACGAAGGGCAAGAAATCACTATCATTACCTCGCACATCAAGCCAAATTTCTGGCGCCGTTGCCGGGGACTCCGAGTGCTAAGATAGGGGAGTTGCACACTACCCTTTACCTTTGTTTTTTTTAGTCTTGTTAGTTTACCTTTCGGTTTTTATCTCAGTGTCCTTTATGAAAAACCACAAAAATAGTTGCTACCTTTTGCCTTTGTCTTGCTTTGCCTATTTATGCTATCCTCACCATGGGTGATGAACCACCCAAATATGGTAGGATGGACATGTTTCACTTGGATCGTCTTCGATCAATTTGTGCTCGCGCTAAAAACCCAACAGTGTTTGTGGAAAAATCATTGGATGAGCATGCTCATTATACGCGGCACCGCCTATCTCAGAAAGGGAAACACTTATGGGATCAAATACATGTTTCTTATTTCCATGCTAAACTTTTGTGCCACATTTATGATTTTACTTGTTGTTCTAATATAGTTCATAAACACCTACCTTTCCAATGTGAGTTTAATGAAAATGAGATCTTATCTTCTTATGCTAAAGGTGTTTATGATTACTTTGATGTTGAAAAGATTGAAGAGTTTGTTGCTTTTAAAGGTGCCTATGAGATTGCTTCTTTGATTGAAAAGTATCACGATACTATTTTCGAGTGTGAAAACTTTGCAGTTCTTACTTATTGCTTCGAGAATTATACTTCCAATTCTTATATTGAGGATTTTAAAATAAAATGTTTGCTGCCCAAGAAGAGGCAAATGATTGCCTTGAGGAGGAATCCCATGATTCCGAGGACTCACTTGAAATATCCCTTTCTGAAAATTTCGATACTTGCTTTGTTGATGGCCAAGATGCCACTATGGATGATGCTGACAAAAATGAACTCTCTATAGTTCCTTATGTTAAGCATGAAATTTTTTCTATTGCACCCACACTTGATTTTCCTATTATCCTTTTGAAATCTCCAACTCATATTCCGGAGAATTGTGCTCTTATCAAGGCTCAATGTGATGGGTTGCATTTATCTTATAATCCTAAAGACCGTGTTGAAAACTATACACATGTGCTTGTAGTTCATGAACAACATGATTTATGTGATAGTTATATTCTTGATGTTGTTCATGATACTACTGAAAATTACTTTGAGAGAGGAAAGCTTGGTTGTAGAAACTTTCATATTACAAAAACACCTCTCTTTATGATGAATTTTTTGAAGTTGTTCTTGTTCCACCTTCCTATGCATGTCACTTTGTGCTTCTTTGATTTATTTTCTTACAAGATTCCTATGCATAGGAAGTGGGTTAAAATTAAATGTGCTTCATATTTTCTTCTTGATGCTCTCTTTTGCTTCAAAATTCTTATTCTTGTGAGAGCATCTTCTATAATCTTTAAGCCTAGCTAATGGCTCTAAAGAAGCGCCTTCGGGAGGCAGCCCGCAACAAATTCAGGTTTTTCTTTTTGATTTTGTTGTGTCTTGATGATGGTTACTACTGTAGCAACATCATTGTATCTTTATTTTTCAGCTTTGTGCCAAGTTATAGCCTCTTACGGCAAGGGAAGTAAAAGTTGTGACATGCTGTCCAGAAAACAGATTCTGTCCTTGTGACCAGAAAATTCCAGAAAAATCCCAGTTCATCTTTTTGAGCTGAATTTTTTACACAGTATGCTCTATACCATTACGAAACTTCCGTATGTTCTGAGTTTTTTTATTTGAGTTACAGAAATACCCCGAAAAAATTCTTTACTATCTGATGTTCTATTTTTCACAGATTCTGCCACGTTTTGTCTGTCCTAACTTTTGCAAACCTTAAGCTTGATTTTTCTTTGCAAAAACTTTTTGGCACTCTTGAGAAACAGTATCTCTTCAAGAATATCTTTATATCCAGTGGTAAAAATTATTTATTAAGGGTACTAACCTCTCTAATCAGCTTATGATGAGTTATGTATGAAGGGAGTTTTCAAGTGTGCGATGGAAGATGATGAAAGAAGATCCAGGAGTGTCAAGCGCTCAAGCTTGGGGATGCCCCATGCATCCCCAATAAATATTCAAGGAGACTCAAGCGTCTAAGCTTGGGGATGCCCCGTGCATCCCCTTCTCCATCAACAATCATCAGTTCGTCCTTCGTCTCACTATATTTTTATCACTTCATGCGTTATGTGCTATGCTTGGAGCGTCTCGCTCTTAGGTTTTGTTTTTAGTTTTCTTTAGCTTTGCTTGCTGTTCATAACAAGTTAGATCCCGTCTTACTTTGTGTGGGAGAGGAACATGCTCCACTTTCAAAATTTAGAACACATCATATGATTTTTCCTGCTTATCTTTTTGCTGTTGTGTGTTCTTTATCTTTTCATAGCTACTGTCATGTTTAGTTTTATTCTTAGTTTGTCTTTAGCAAGAGCCTTGGCTTTTGTTTAGTTTGTTGCTGGAACTCTTTTTAGTTTTCATGTTTATCTTGTTAAAGAGAGTTGGTTGTTGCACTGAGTTGTGTCTTGTCTTGAAAGTAGGTAATTGAGGTTGCTATTTAATTCTAGTAGTAACTTGCAATGGTTTTGAGTTATTGTTGTGAGTAATGTTTGAACTTTTGGTGTCAAGAGATCTTGCCTATTAGGGATAGGTGTCGTATTTTGGGCAATCCGTGTTTATTTTCAAAACCTACAAAACTAGTTGAGAACTCTAGCTACTAGATGGATCACTACTCTTCTGAGGAGTCGAATATTAGAGTACACTCACGTACCATGAGTCGAGGATGCGCAAGGATAACCAAACCCCCATACACTCCTCCTCGGGGTACTTGTCTCTTTGAGAACCTCCTTACTAGATTGAGAGTTACCGATAATAAGTGCATCAGTTCTTCGGACTAATGTAAGTATTGAAAGTTGACACTTCCACCTTCCCATATTTTTCTAGCCTCTTCTGTGCCGTGCATTGCCTTCTTCTCACTCCGAGAGTTGGTGTCCACCTTCGCTGGTATATCCAAACCCTTGGCATGATACGCTCTGTCATCATAAGCCTCCTTATATCTTTCATCAAAACAGCCACCATACCTACCTATCAAGGCATTTCCATAGCCTTTCCGAGATATATTGCCATGCAACATCCACCTCTTCATGACTTGATCTTCATGTCATACATGTTCCTGCTACACCAGCAGCGACATACATTGCATACATCATGATAGTTACATCTTCTTTATGATTTTGAGTACCTTGTAAAGTGTGAAAGATCTCCTTTACCTTCTTGTAAAATAGAGTGTTGCCCTTAAGTGAGGAAAAGATCCCAAAGTGGACACAATAAAAGATCCCAAAGAGGACAAATGAGAGTTAAATAGAAAGAGCCATTGAGGCCACAAAAAAATAGAAAAGGAGAAAAAAAGAAATAAAAAGAGAGAAAGGGGCAACACTACTACCCTTTTGAGAGATCCACACTAGTACTCCCTTTATATCCTTGTACTCCATAGAGATGATCATTATGCATATAGCTATGTGGGGACCTTCACACTTTAGAACTTGGCTTGCATATTCCAAGGATGAGCCTCCTCAAACGAGCTCTAGGTCTTCATGAGCGAGCAAGTTAGATGCACCCCCACTAGTTCCATTGGAGAGCTTCCTAGCTCGTATGTGCATCCGTTGCATGGCAATCCCTACTCCTCACATCATATCTATCATTTGGGATCTCTTGCCTATGATTGTCCTCATTGATGTGAGCCTTTCTCATCCTTTTTGTCTTCATCCTCCACCATATTTCTCTCTTTGCCATCCTAAGTGTCAACTCTCGTCCTTACGCTCATCCATTGCATGAGTGCTCAAAATATCGAAAAGGAGTGGATCATGTTGACTTTTACCTGGCTAGTGGTCTGGGGACGAGTCAAGATAAGATTCCAAAGAAGACCAAGCGTGAAACTTTAGTAGATTGTGTTCTCAACACAAAAATACTTTTTTCTCGTATTCCCTATCCCCTTCTTGCACGCAAACGCTATTTGGAGACATTCGAGTCACGGACAGCGAGAGCTCTTGCACCTAATGTTCTTTTGTTACTTGTTTCAATGCTAATATAGACTCTTGCATGTTATGACTTGAATTGAATCTCTAACCATGATTGCTTTACTTTTCAAAGTTCTTTTGTGGTTGCTAGCATGTCACCACAGAAATTATGCTGTTATCATTTACCTACTCGAGGACGAGCAGGAATTAAGCTTGGGGATGTTGATACGTCCAAAACGTATCTATAATTTCTCCTTGCTCCATGCATGTTTTGTGTGATATTGCTATGATCTAGATACACTTTCATACACTTTTGATCATATTTGGACTAACCTATTAACTCAGTGCACCCCAGTGCCAGTTCCTGTTTTCTGCTGTTTTTCTATTTCAGTTTTACCCCATATAAAAAGTGCCAGAAAAATTCCGGGAAAAATACAGGAAAAATCAGCGTACAGGAAGCTTCGAGAAGAGCCCGGGAGGGGCCAGAGGGGAGCCAGGGGGCCCAGGCGGCCACCCGGCGCGGCCCCACCCCTGGCCGCGCCAGGGGGGCGTCTGGGGCCCCTGGTCCACCTCTGGCTGCCCCCCTTCGCCTATTTATTCTCCATCACGGGAAAATTCTGAAAATAGAACCCTATTTCGAAAACTCGCCTCTGTTTCGCCGCCGCCACGCTTCCGAGATCGGGAGCACCAGAAGACCTCTTCTCGGCACCCTGCCGGAGGGAGGATTGACCTCCGGGAGTCTCCTCTCCACCATGGATGCTCCCCAGATGTCTCGTGAGTAAGTTTCCTTGGACCATGGGTCCGTGATCAGTAGCTATGTGATGTTCTCCTCCCCTCTTTGATCTTCATGGTTTAGACCTCGTGAGCTGCCCTACATGATCGAGGCACTTTTGTAATATTTTCTGCTATTGCTATGTTGAGTTTGATAGGATCTGATGGATTATGAGATTATGTTCAGATTGTGATTAATTAGTATATTTGGTTCTTATCTCTTATATTTTTGTTCCTAAGTAACTCTTGCATGTTCTCCGTTGCTGTTTATTGCTTTGGCCAACTAGTAGGTAGTGACTCCAAGAGGGAACGTTTTGCTCGATTGTGGGTTCATGCCCCCCGATGACACGCTTGAGTGACAGAAACATGAGTCTCGGGGATGTGTTGTTGCCACAAGGGGGAAAACAACGGTGCTTGTAACCGCGGTTACAAGGATTGTTTACTTTACGCAAAGTTCTTTTTAATGCAGTTGCCTGTTGCTTTGGGTTTACACTTTGGGTGGGGCTCGCAACTTAATACCAGCGAGATGTTCTGGATAGATATCTCAAGGTGGATGATTAGTAGTAGGTGCAGTTGGATTTCGGTCTACTTATTTTGGCGTACTGTCCATGCTTTTGAGCCTCGTCCTTTCTTTTGTAGCATAGTTAGCATTGCGGTGCGTTCATAATCCTTTCAATTGCCTTTCTGTAATTTGTTTACCTCGCATAGTAATTTTATCGTCTTTTGGGAGAGAGACATCACTAGCGAACATCACGTATCCCGGTCCATATCCTCAGCACAGGTTACACGCTTATTTACTTTTCTGTTTTTACTTTCAATTACTATCATTATACCTTGTGTTTGATCCTTTGTGAACAACAAGACCGGAGAGATTGACAACCTCTCTGAACTTCGTTGGGAACAAAGTTATCGTGTCTGTGTGCAGGTCCGCGTCAGTTGCGCCGCTGACACCTACTTATCATCTCCGGAGTCCTACTGGAGACAAACCTTGGTATCTTCACCGAGGGAAATTTGCTGCTGTGCTACATCACGCCTTCCACTTGGGGCTCACCAACGAAGGGCGAGAAATCACTATCATTACCTCGCACATCACCAACATAGTCTACAAGAATAGAAGCGTGCGTAGACATCAGGAACGTTATGCTCGATTGTGGGTTCATGCCCCCCGATGACACGCTTGAGTGACAGAAACATGAGTCTAGGGGATGTGTTGTTGCCACAAGGGGGAAAACAACGGTGCTTGTAACCGCGGTTGCAAGGATTGTTTACTTTATGCAAAGTGCTTTTTAATGCAGTTGTCTGTTGCTTTGGGTTTACACTTTGGGTGGGACTCGCAACTTAATACCAGCGAGATGTTCTGGATAGATATCTCAAGGTGGATGATTAGTAGTAGATGCAGTTGGATTTCGGTCTACTTATTTTGGCGTACTGCCCGTGCTTTTGAGCCTCTTCCTTTCTTTTGTAGCATAGTTAGCATTGCGGTGCGTTTATAATCCTGTCAATTGCCCTTCTGTAATTTGTTTATCTCGCATAGCAGTTTTATCGTCTTTTGGGAGAGAGACATCACTAGTGAACATCACGTATCCCGGTCTATATCCTCATTACTGTTTCCACGCTCATTTACTTTTCTTCTTTTACTTTCAGTTGCTATCATTATCCCTTATGTTTGATCCTTTGTGAACAACAAGACCGGAGAGATTGACAACCTCTCTGAACTTCGTTGGGAACAAAGTTATTTGTGTCTGTGTGCAGGTCCGCGTCAGTTGCGCCGCTGACACCTACTTATCATCTCTGGAGTCCTACTGGAGACAAACCTTTGTATCTTTACTGAGGGAAATTTGCTGCTGTGCTGCATCACGCCTTCCACTTGGGGCTCACCAACGAAGGGCGAGAAGACTACACCCGTCAACTCTTGCGCCATCAAGCAAATTTCTGGCGCCGTTGCCGGGGACTCCGAGTGCTAAGATAGGGGAGTTGCACACTATCTTTTACCTTTGCTTTTTAGTCTTGTTAGTTTACCTTTCGGTTTTTATCTCAGTGTCCTCTATGAAAAACCACAAAAATAGTTGCTACCTTTTGCCTTTGTCTTGCTTTGCCTATTTATGCTATCCTCACCATGGGTGATGAACCACCCAAATATGGTAGGATGGACATGTTTCACTTGGATCGTCTTCGATCAATTTGTGCTCGCGCTAAAAACCCAACCGACTTGGTTGAGGGAAAATCATTGGATGAGCATGCTCATTATACGCGGCGCCGCCTATCTCAGAAAGGGAAACACTTATGGGATCAAATACATGTTTCTTATTGCCATGCTAAACTTTTGTGCCACATTTATGATTTTACTTGTTGTTCTAATGTAGATCATAAACACCTCCCTTTCCAATGTGAGTTTAATGAAAATGAGATCTTATCTTATTATGCTAAAGGTGTTTATGATTACTTTGATGTTGAAAAGATTGAAGAGTTTGTTGCTTTTAAAGGTGCCTATGAGATTCCTTCTTTGATTGAAAAGTATCACGATACTATTTTCGAGTCTGAAAACTTTGCAGTTCTTGCTTATTGCTTCGAGAATTATACTTCCAATTCTTATATTGAGGATTTTAAAAATAAAATGCTTGATGCCCAAGAAGAGGCTAATGATTGCTATGAAGAGGAATCTTATGATTCAGAGGACTCACTTGAAATATCCCTTTCTGAAAATTTCGATACTTGCTTTGTTGATGGCCAAGATGCCACTATGGATGATGCTGACAAAAATGAACTCTCTATAGTTCCTTATGTTAAGCATGAAATTTTTGCTATTGCACCCACACTTGATTGTCCTATTATCCTTTTGAAATCTCCAACTCATATTCCGGAGAATTGTGCTCTTATCAAGGCTCAATGTGATGGGTTGCATTTATCTTATAATCCTAAAGACCGTGTTGAAAACTATACACATGTGCTTGTAGTTCATGAACAACATGATTTATGTGATAGTTATATTCTTGATGTTGTTCATGATACTACTGAAAATTACTTTGAGAGAGGAAAGCTTGGTTGTAGAAACTTTCATATTACAAAAACACCTCTCTTTATGATGAATTTTTTGAAGTTGTTCTTGTTCCACCTTCCTATGCATGTCACTTTGTGCTTCTTTGATTTATTTTCTTACAAGATGCCTATGCATAGGAAGTGGGTTAGGCTTAAATGTGTTTCATATTTGCTTCTTGATCCTCTCTTTTGCTTCAAAATTCTTATTCTTGTGAGAGCATCTTTTATAATCTTTAAGCCTAGCTAATGGCTTTAAAGAAGCGCTTTTGGGAGGCAGCCCAAAATGAATTAGGTTTCTTTTTGCTTTTGTTGTGTCTTGATGTTTGTTACTACTGTATCAACATCATTGTATCTTTATTTTTCAGCTTTGTGCCAAGTTATAGTCTCTTATGATAAGGGAAGCAAAAGTTGCGACATGCTGTCCAGAAAACAGATTTTGTCCCTTGACAGAAAAATTCGAATAAAATCACCAGATCATCTTTTTGATCTTAATTTTTTTGACAGCATGCTCTATACAATTGTGAAACTTTCGTATGTTCTGAGTTTTTTTATTTGAGTTGCAGAAGTGCCCCGAAAAAATTCTCTACTACCTGCTGTTTTGTTTTTCACAGATTCTGCCTTTTGCCTCTCTTCACTTTTGCAAACCTTAAGCTTGCTTTTTCTTTGCAAAAACTTTTTGGCACTCTTGAGAAACAGTAGCTCTTCAAGAATATCTTTATATCCAGTGGGGAAAATTATTTTATGAAGGGTACTAACCTCTCTAATCAGCTTATGATGAGTTATGTATGAAGGGAGTTTTCAAGTGTGCGATGGAAGATGATGAAAGAAGATTCAGGAGTGTCAAGCGCTCAAGCTTGGGGATGCCCCCATGCATCCCCAATAAATATTCAAGGAGACTCAAGCGTCTAAGCTTGGGGATGCCCCCATGCATCCCCTTCTCCATCAACAATCATCAGTTCGTCCTTCGTCTCACTATATTTTTATCACTTCATGCGTTATGTGCTATGCTTGGAGCGTCTCGCTCTTAGGTTTTATTTTTAGTTTTATTTAGCTTTGCTTGCTGTTCATAACAAGTTAGATCCCGTCTTACTTTGTGTGGGAGAGAAACACACTCCACTTTCAAAATCTAGAACACATCATAGGATTTTTCCTGCTTATCTTTTTGCTGTTGTGTGTTCTTTATCTTTTCATAGCTGCTGCCATGTTTAGTTTTAGTCTTAGTTTGTCTTTAGCAAGAGCCTTGGCTTTTGTTTAGTTTGTTGCTGGAACTCTTTTTAGTTTTCATGTTTATCTTGTTAAAGAGAGTTGGTTGTTGCACTGAGTTGTGTTTTGTCTTGAAAGTAGGTACTTGAGGTTGCTATTTAATTCTAGTAGTAACTTGCAATAGTTTTGAGGTATTGTTGTGAGTAATGTTTGAACTTTTGGTGTCAAGAGCTCTAGCCTATTAGTGATAGGTGTCGTATTTTGGGCAATCTGTGTGTATTTTCAAAACCTACAAAACTAGTTGAGAACTCTAGCTACTAGATGGATCACTAATCTTTGGAGGGATCGAATATTAGAGTACACTCACGTACCATGAGTCGAGGATGCGCAAGGATAACCAAACCCCCATACAGTCCTCCTCGGGGTACTTGTCTCTTTGTGAACCTCCTTATTAGATTGAGAGTTACCGATAATAAGTGCATGAGTTCTTCGGACTAATGTAAGTATTGAAAGTTGACACTTCCACCTTCCCATATTTTACTAGCCTCTCCCGTGCCGTGCATTGCCTTCTTCTCACTCCGAGAGTTGGTGTCCACCTTCGCCGGTACATCCAAACCCTTGGCATGGTACGCTCTGTCATCATAAACCTCCTTATATCTTTCCTCAAAACAGCCACCATACCTACCTATCAAGGCATTTCCATAGCCTTTCCGAGATATATTGCCATGCAACATCCACCTCTTCATGACTTGATCTTCATGTCATACATGTTCCTGCTACACTGGCAGCGACATACATTGCATACATCATGATAGTTACATCTTCTTTATGATTTTGAGTACCTTGTAAAGTGTGAAAGATCTCCTTTACCTTCTTGTAAAATAGAGCGTTGCCCTTAAGTGAGGAAAAGATCCCAAAGTGGACACATTAAAAGATCCCATAGAGGACAAATGAGAGTTACATAGAAAGAGCCATTGAGGCCACAAAAAATACAAAAAAATAGAAAAAAGAGAAAAAGAAATAAAAAGAGAGAAAGGGGCAACACTACTATCCTTTTGAGAGATCCACACTAGTACTCCCTTTATATCCTTGTACTCCATAGAGTTGATCTTTATGCATATAGCTATGTGGGGACCTTCACACTATAGAACTTGGCTTTCATATTCCAAGGATGAGCCTCCTCAAACGAGCTCTAGGTCTTCATGAGCGAGCAAGTTAGATGCACCCCCACTAGTTCCATTGGAGAGCTTCTTAGCTCGTATGTGCATCCGTTGCATGGCAATCCCTACTCCTCACATCATATCTATCATTTGGCATCTCTTGCCTATGATTGTCCTCATTGATGTGAGCCTTTCTCATCCTTTTTGTCTTCCTCCTCTGCACTTCTCTCTTTACTATCCTAAGTGTCAACTCTCGTGCTTACGCTCATCCATTGCATGAGTGCTCAAATATTGAAAAAGGAGTGGATCAAATTGACTTGTACCTGGCTAGTGGTCTGGGGACGAGTCAAGATAAGATTCCAGAAAAAGACCAAGTGTGAAACTTTAGTAGATTGAGTTCTCAACAAATAAATGTTTTTTCTCGTATTCCCTATCCCCCTTCTTGCACACAAACACCATTTGGAGACATTCGAGTCACGGACAGCGAGAGCTCTTGCACCTAATGTTCTTTTGTTACTTGTTTCAATGCTAATATGGACTCTTGCATGTTATGACTTGAATCGAATTTTTAACCTTGATTGCTTTACTTTTCAAAGTTCTTATATGGTTGCTAGCATGTCACCACAGAAATTATGCTATTATCATTTACCTACTCGAGGACGAGCAGGAATTAAGCTTGGGGATGTTGATACGTCCAAAACGTATCTATAATTTCTTCTTGCTCCATGCATGTTTTGTGTGATATTGCTATGATCTAGATACACTTTCATACACTTTTGATCATATTTGGACTAACCTATTAACTCAGTGCACCCCAGTGCCAGTTCCTGTTTTCTGCTGTTTTTCTATATCAGTTTTCCCCCATATAAAAAGTGCCAGAAAAATTCCGGGAAAAATATAGGAAAAATCAGCGTACAGGAAGCTTCGCGAAGAGCCCGAATGGGGACAGAGGGGAGCCAGGGGTGGCCCAGGCGGCTACCCGGCACGGCCCCACCCCTGGCCGCGCCAGGGGGCGCCTGGGGCCCCTGGTCCACCTCTGGCTGCCCCCTTTGCCTATATATCCCCCGTGACGTGAAACCCTCGAGGACAGAACCCTTTTTCGCGATCTCTCCTCTGTTCCTCCGCCGCCGCGCTTCCGAGATCGGGAGCACCAGAAGACCTCTTCCCGGCACCCTGCCGGAGGGAGGGCCGACCTCCGGGAGTCTCCTCTCCACCATGGATGCTTCCCGGATGTCTCGTGAGTAGTTTTCCTTGGACCATGGGTCTGTGATCAGTAGCTATGTGATGTTCTCCTCCCCTCTTTGTTCTTCATGGTTTAGACCTCGTGAGCTGCCGTACATGATCGAGGCACTTTTGTAATCTTTCTGTTGTTGCTATGCTGAGTTTGATGGGATCTGATGGATTATGAGATTATGTATAGATTGTGATTGAGTAATATATTTGGTTTTTATCTCTTATATTTTTGTTCCTAAGTAATTCTTGCATGTTCTCCGTTGCTGTTTATTGCTTTGGCCAAGTAGTAGGTAGTAACCCCAAGAGGGAACGTTATGCTCGATTGTGGGTTCATGCCCCCCGATGACACGCTTGAGTGACAGAAACATGAGTCTAGGGTATGTGCTATTGCCACAAGGGGGAAAACAACGGTGCTTGTAACCGCGGTTGCAAGGATTATTTACTTTACGCAAAGTGCTTTTTAATGCAGTTGTATGTTGCTTTGGGTTTACACTTTGGGTGGGACTCGCAACTTAATACCAGCGAGATGTTCTGGATAGATATCTCAAGGTGGATGATTAGTAGTAGATGCAGTTGGATTTCGGTCTACTTATTTTGGCGTACTGCCCGTGCTTTTGAGCCTCTTCCTTTCTTTTGTAGCATAGTTACCATTGCGGTGCGTTTATAATCCTGTCAATTGCCCTTCTGTAATTTGTTTATCTCGCATTGCAGTTTTATCGTCTTTTGGGAGAGAGACATCACTAGTGAACATCACGTATCCCGGTCTATATCCTCATTACTGTTTCCACGCTCATTTACTTTTCTGCTTTTACTTTCAGTTGCTATCATTATCCCTTGTGTTTGATCCTTTGTGAACAACAAGACCGGAGAGATTGACAACCTCTCTGAACTTCGTTGGAAACAAAGTTATTTGTGTCTGTGTGCAGGTCCGCGTCAGTTGCGCCGCTGACGCCTACTTATCATCTCTGGAGTCCTACTGGAGACAAACCTTGGTATCTTTACTGAGGGAAATTTGCTGCTGTGCTGCATCACGCCTTCCACTTGGGGCTCACCGACGAAGGGCGAGAAGACTACACCCGTCAACTCTCGCACCATCAGGTTACAAGGATTGTTTACTTTACGCAAAGTGATTTTTAATGCAGTTGTCTGTTGCTTTGGGTTTACACTCTGGGTGGGGCTCGCAACTTAATACCAGCGAGATGTTCCGGATAGATATCTCAAGGTGGATGATTAGTAGTAGATGCAGTTGGATTTTGGTCTACTTATTTTGGTGTTCTGCCCATTCTTTTGAGCCTCTTCCTTTCTTTTGTAGCATAGTTAGCATTGCGGTGCGTTCATAATCCTGTCAATTGCCCTTCTGTAATTTGTTCACCTCGCATAGCAGTTTTATCGTCTTTTGGGAGAGAGACATCACTAGTGAACATCACGCATCCCGGTCCATATCCTCATCACTGTTTACACGCTCATTTACTTTTTTTCTTTTACTTTCAATTGCTATCATTATCCCTTGAGTTTGATTCTTTGTGAACAACAAGACCGGAGAGATTGACAACCTCTCTGAACTTCGTTGGGAACAAAGTTATTTGTGTCTGTGTGCAGGTCCGCGTCAGTTGCGCCGCTGACAGCTACTTATCATTGCCAGAGTCCTACGGGTTCGATACTCAACCTTGGTGTCTTAACCAAGGGAAATCTTGTTGCTGTCCTACATCTCACCTTCCACTTGGGGTTTACCAATGAAGGGCGAGAAATCACTATCATCACCTCGCACATCAGCGCGCACCCACTCGAGGGCAGATCCACCGATCTGAGGACGGCTTAGGAAAGCAAAAGTAAGAGGAAGATCCGAGCTGATTGCACGCAATCGGCCGAATCTCGGGGACTACACCGAGTGGGTGCGCTTGCGCGCACCCACTCGAAGGCAGATCCACCGATCTGAGGACGGCTTAGGAAAGCAAAAGTAAGAAGAAGATCCGAGCCAATTGCACGCAATCGGCCCGAATTTCGGGGACTACACCCAGTGGGTGCGCTTGCGCGCCCCCACTTGGAAAAAGGACTTACAGTGTGATTACGGCCGACGAGCTCGAGCTCCTGAAGCACGCCGGTGGAGAGTGCCTTCACTCGGTCCTAAGCTGAAGCCATAGTGCCATGGGATGCCAAGGGAAAGCGGCGCGAGGCGTCAGGCTCGGAGTCGGTAGGACTGGTGCGGGAGTAGGCCATTCGGAAGTGCTCCACCGAATGCATCTGCGATTCAGGAGCAGCAGAGGAGGTCGTCGAGGTGGTCGTCGACGTCGGCTGGAGGATTATAGCCTTGGAAGCAGCAGCAGTCGAGGGCGGCTCCGAGGTGGATGGCGAGGCAGTAGCACTTGGTGTCGGGGCAGTTGTGGAAGGAAGAACCACCGTCACAATTGGCGGAGTAGTCGTGACGACGGCAGTCGGGTTCCGACCGGAGGAGCGGGGCGGGGAAGGAGCAATCGGAGGATCCGATTGCAGTCCCTCGGCATCGGCAGACTCCAGGTCGACGTTGTCTTTGGGAGCCGCGGAAGCTTTGGGCAGAGACTTGCTCGGAGGCTTGCTCGAAGGTTTGGAGAGGTCGGCACGAAGTTTTTTAGCCTTGCGCTCGGCGTCCTTGGTCGACAGAGGAACAATCGGCGGCCGTTTTCTAGTGTTATCAGCATGAGTGGAAGTGGCAGAAGGAGCTGGGCCGGTGAAGGCAGGGATGTCCCGGTCAATGTCGTCCAGGTCAATAGCATCCCTGAGCAGAAAAGAGAGATAAGCAACAAAGTAAAGGAGAATGTCAAGGAAGAGCAGAAAGGAGAAATAATTACCCCACAGTCATCAGTGCTCCTCGGGGCATCCGGAAGCACAGAGGCGGGATATCCAGAGGAGCTTCCTGCAGAACGGGGCCGACCTTGGGCTTGGCACCGGGAGCTTTCCCGGCCTGTTGAACCCGAGTGCGCCCAGTCTGAGTGGCTTTCCCTCTCGGAGCGACCACCGCGGTCTTCGCGCTCTTGCTCGGTGCAACACCGATTGATGAGCCGTCAGCTCGGGAGCGTTTGAGCGGCGCCTTCTTGGTGTCGGGATGCGAATATGCACCGGAACCTCCAACCTTTGAGGCGCTGTCGTCATCACTCCATTCATCCAAAAATCGTTCGAAGGAGGAATCATGCATACCCCCTTGGTCGGCTGCACCGGCGTCGACAGGGTTGTCCTCGGCGTCGGAATCGGAGGCGGGGCAGTTGTCGTATTCAAGGTCGGTCGGGTCCTCCTCCTCGCGATCAGGGGAGAATTCGCCAGCAACTTGGCCGTCTTGCATCAAAGCAGTCGCGATAAAATACTGAAGAATGAGCAAAGCATCAGAAGAGCAAATGGGAAATCGAGCAATTAGGCGAAGAGGGAAAGCAATCGGAGCATACCTCGGGAGGATTGATTCCGTGGTGAAGGCACTTCAGGCCGAATCGAAATGGTTTTGGCAAGGGAGTGGTGGTGAGTGCTTTCACTCGAAGGCGCAACGATCGGTTGCTCGGCTTCTTGGTGCAAATCCGAGTGGGATCTCTCCAAGTTGCCATGTCGCAGATGCGGTGCACTCGGCGCTGAAGTGGGAGCACTCGGACTTGGAGCCAGGTGGCCACGAGATCATATGCCTTAAGGCCATCTTTCTCAAGCTGCGCAATCCGAGCTACCTGAGAGTCAATGTCGCAGTCGCCGACCCCAAGCTTGGTCGACCACTCGTATTTCTCCACCGGAGGAGCGAGCTGGAATTTGCGCAAGTTGATGAGGTCGAGGCCCTTGTCAAGAGATCGGACGTAGAAAAAGGTGCTCTGCCAGTCCTTGACCGATTGAATGATGGCAGGGGACTCATATCCCTGTTTGCTTGAGTAAAGGATGCAGCCGCCGCAGTCGGTCATGGCGGTCTCGTGAATCGGCGCGTTGTCGTCTCCGTCCGGATTCAGCAGCAGTCTCCCGGTCCGAGCCATGTGACCTCGGAGGTGGAAGAGGCGCTTCCACAGCTCGATGCTCGGCCGGATGCCAAGATAGCCTTCGCAAAGGGTGATGAACCCCGACATCGTCATGATGAAGTTGGCGGCGAGATGGTGTGGCTATAGTCGGTGGAAATCCAAGAATTCTCGGAAGAAGGTGCTCACCGGCAGACCGATGCCGCGCTCG
This sequence comes from Bromus sterilis, assembly GCA_950022295.1. Taxonomy (NCBI): domain Eukaryota; kingdom Viridiplantae; phylum Streptophyta; class Magnoliopsida; order Poales; family Poaceae; genus Bromus; species Bromus sterilis. Next base: position 440,136,013 of record OX465595.1, read on the forward strand.
AAGTGCGCCACAAAGACCACGCGCTCGCCGGCGCGCGGTTCCGGCACGATCTCCTCGCCGGGGGCACGCCATTGGATGCCGGCCGACATCTTGCGCGCGTGGAGAAGTTGGCGGATCTCGTCGTCGTTGACGGTGGAGCCTTTCCATCGGCCGCGGCTGGCGGCGGATTTCTCGTCCGCGGCGTCCATGGCGTCTTCCAGGGCGGTGAAGGATGAATCCGGAGAGAAGGGCGAGAAGAATCCGGCAGCAGATGCTGGCGAATGGAGGCGCGGCGGCGGCGAAGGGCGCAAGCGGGTTGCAGAGAGGTGGTGCGGTGCGGTGGCGCCACGAGCACGCTAGTCCAAGGTCGCCGGAGTAGAGGCACTGCGGCGGCGCGAAGAGGAGAAAGAGAGTGAGGAAGAAGAAGTGGAGATGAGCCCGAGGATCCCACCGCTGGCTTATATGGACGACGGGGGCGAGTGAGGTCGCATGTGCGGCTCGTGTGGCCCGGTGTGGCCGCGTGTATCAAGAGAAAGTTGGGCGGTTTCGGCGCAAAAGATCATGGTGCAGAAGGCGAGGCGTGCGCAGTAACGTCCCGTCGCGCGTGAGCCGTGAGGCCTGGAGCATTAACTGCCCTAGGGAATCGGAGGCGACGTGCGACGTGGGCTGGTTAGAGGTTGGTCAAAAGTAACTGTTGGAGAAGCAATCGGTTAAGCCAGATTTCAGCTCGTCCAAAGTTTGGCAACAGATCATTTATCAAAGAAGCAAGAGAGCAATCGGCGAGATGATAGTCGAGGTCGGAGAAGGTGTATTGAACCATTATTGATTTGGTCGGCCGGGTAGAATCTCTGATCTGAGCGTTCAGATCGGATCGAGAAGTCCGATGAGGCCAGAGCAATCAAAGCACGAAGAGAAGAAAAGAAAAACTGCAAGGGCCCCACTGTCAAGTGACCGTGGGACCCTTACAGCTTTAGGGGCTAGTGTCGGGGGAATGATACCCTGGTAAGGTCACCCAGACGAAAGAAATATTTCAAGACAAGGAGGAGGCCGATTGGGCTGCTGCTGGGCCGAGCTAGGCAGTCGCATGGCCGAGTGCTCCCAAGCAATCGACCATGCCGAATGCGAGCAGTCGGCCCAGGCGCAATCGTCCCACTCCTCAATCGGCTCAAGAGTTGACCTTGTCCAGGTCGGATGTCTCTGGTACAAGGTCATAAATGTAGGATCCCGAGAGATCCAGGTGGCACTAAGCTAAGTCACTTCGCCGATATGTCAGAGGAGTGTTGTCACCCTTTTCTTCTGAATCCAGAGACAGGACGACAAGACCAGGGGACGTAGCTCTACTATTCATCATCATTACCTAGAAGCTACAGCATGGGCAGCCGCTTGACAAGTCCGGATCAACCAGAGATTTGTAGTCGGTGGAACCCAGCCGACGAGAGGATGATAGCTGGGGCCAGCCCCCGACTGAAATGATCGTAGTACCCCGAGCTCACACTATAAGAGCCCGGGTTACCCCTCTTGTGAGAGGGACGCCCCCATTCGCATTTACTTCCCACAGTAGTTCTCGTAGAGAAGCAGAGGAGAGCCATGCCCACGGCAGGTGTCTTCTTCCTCTGAGCAGCTCCACGAGCATTGATTGTAGTTCGTGAGATCATTTATAGCAAGCAGACAAGCAGGAGTAGGGGTGTTATCTCTCCGGAGAGCCCCGAACCTAGGTACATCGTGGTGTCCTTCACCGTGCTTGTGCCCAACCCGTTTTCGGCACCATCGACATCGTTCTCCCTCGAGTCTTCCCCTCTCTTTAGCCATCCCTATGGCATCTGTTGTTACTAAACGACGACAATGGTGGAGGAGGGGGAGGCCGCCGTAGGTGGTGGAGGAGGAGGAGGGGGTCGCCGTAGGAGTTGGATGAGGAGGGGCTCGTCGGAGGATGTCTCCGGAGGTGGTGGAGGAGGAGGAGGTCGCTGGTGGGTGGAGGAGGAGGAGGAGGTAGCCGAAGGAGGAGGACGTCGCCGATGGGTGGAGGAGGTCGCCTGGGTGGTGGAGGAGGCCATGGTCGGAGGTGGAGGAGGAGGAGTGAGGGAGGAGAAGGGGAGAAGGGGGAGTGGAGGAAAGGAGGAGGAGGGAGGAGAAGGGGAGAAGGGGAAGTGGAGGAGAAGAGGAGAATTGGACATTAAATTTGAAGTTTTTATCATTTTGTTTTAATTTTTACAAAACTGAAAAGGCGATTCGGGGGGTCTATTTTCCACGGAGTTATCAAATTTCTGTGGCGCACGGGGCCACATGCGCCACAGAAACTTGACATTTTGTGGCGCACCACGACCCATGCGCCACAGAAAGTGGCATCCAGATCCACGTGGTGCCCCCCCCCCCAATTTCAGTGGCGCATCTGTCTCCAATGCGCCACAAAAATGTTCATATTCTTGTGGCGCACCTTGCTACATGCACCACAAAAAAAATCTGTGGAGCACACCCTTTTAGGTGCGCCACATAATCTCTTTCTATCTATAAGTAGTTTTCTAGTAGTGTGGATCGCCGCATGTAGGAGTAGTAATCGGGGGAGGGGGCATCGTCCATTCCATCGATGACGAAGGTAGCAGAGGTGGCAACAAAGGAGACAACAGAGGCGGCAACGACGACAATAACCCAGACGACGAAGGTGGCAACAATGAATTCACTAGCATCTTTGGTGACGGCCTTGGCGACGGCCAAGGCCCAGGCCCCGTGATCGATGGGATGTCCAGAGCCGCTTGGAAAGAGAACATCAATGATAGCAATTACAATTAGTGCGTTATTTTGGTTAAATTAAAAGTTTAAGCTGAGTTTTAGTTAAGAGGATTGCTAAATCTCAGTCGACTAAGATTTAACGAAGTCTCAATCAATGCTATATTTGTGAGAATGTGTGTGGAGATTTTTGCAAAAAAAAACTATTTTTTTACATGTTCTATCACTTGACTGTGACTGAGACTTCGTTCACCCTTTAGCTAATAGCATTTTGATTAGCACGTTTAATAAGTATTAGTTGAATCGAATTGTATTTTACACCACTAACTTTATACTCTATTAGATCGATTAGAAACAACCAAATGTTTAAAGGCGCAAATATACTCTATTAGTTCTCTAAAATTTAATAGGACTATGTGACGCCTGGGCTCATTGTCTGATGTATTCATATCCTTGTTTTTCCTTTTTTCGGTCTAGAAGACATGTCCTTCACATAGAAAACCTGAGCCACATCTTTGGCTGTCAGAACCCTCTGTTAGGTATGTGCTAGGGTTAGCTAGTGCCTTTGCATCATGTCAAAATTTCAAAAGAAATCTTAGAAATCAATTTCAAAATCAAAATGGGAGAAGGAACACCCCCCATATGAATTAATTCAAAAGGCCAGATAAAAATCTTTTCCAAAAATTCATGTTAGAGTTTTGAAAGGTCTTATAAATGAGTGTGATCACATATCAAGTGATGTGGGACCCACCCCATGCTCATAGATTTTTCAAATATTCAAACAGTACCTTGGAATTAATGAAATACCCCTATTTGATTTAAAATTCAAATCATTTGAATTTTAAAAATGTTGAAAGTTTATGAGTGGCTAGTCTATATTATTATGAGGCCATGTAAAAGTTTTCAGCATTTAATAAAATGATTTGGTATTTTTACCAAAGTCAAAACAAATTTGCAGAAAAGAAAGGAAAGATTAAACAGAAAGGAAAAAGAAAAGACTTACCTCTCGCCAGGGGCGAGGCCCACCTCCCCAGCCGGCCCAGCCCGCGAAGCCCCCTCCTTGTCGTCTTCCATCCCGCGCTGCCAAGCAGCTCAGTGGCGCAGCGCCGCCGCCGTGGACGCCACCTTGACGCCCAGGAGCTTCCAGGCCGCCCCAAGACTCCAAAACGTGTCCAGGAGACGTCCGCATCGCCTCCTCTCACTTTTTCCCCATCGCAGCCTCCTCTCAAGCTCTCTGCTCGTTTTCCTCTTCTTCCCCGAGGGCAGCCGCCGTTCATCGTCGCGAGGAGTCGCAGCCAACGACGTCGAGGAGCCGAACCAAGGTGTCCAAGCGCTTCGCCGTCGTCGTCTTCACCGACTTGCAAAAGGAATCGAGCCCGGAGCCCTCGAAGTCGCCGGATTCTTCCTCGAGTTCCCGCCGGCCGCCGTGAAGGACTTCGTCGATTACGCCGCCGTTGAGCCACCCTAGCCCTCGACACCACCTCTACTGAGTTTCTGGTGAGCTCGGGTTCGAAAACCCTCTCTTCTTCCCCTGGATTACTCGCTCTAGCCGAATCCGCCATGGTAGCCGAAGCTTCTCGCCGCCGGAATCAATGGAGAGGTCCACCCGCTAAGTAATCGAGCCAGCCATGATGTCCTTTGTGTTCCCCGTGTTCCTCCTCGTCGAACCAGCCCAACCTCGCCTCAAGTCGTGCCCTGGAGCCAAATCTCGATGGTGGCCGTAGCTAGGTCGCCGCAAAATTTGACGTCGGCGAGCGTACGGTGCACCCCAGCGCTTGGTTTTGGTCACGTTCGACGCGCGCAAGTGAGAGCTTCAAACGGATGGTCTTCGCGCTCCAAATGGTGGACGGAATCGAGCTCCCGTGCAGCGCCGCCGCGACTCCAGTCGCCGGCGTTTAGCCGCCGGCGTGTCAACCAGAACCCCCCAACTAATCACCCAGTTAATGACCCCCTGGATTAAGCCACTGGATTAACTTAACCCACGGGTTAATTGAACCCAGTCAATGACAGGTGGGACCCCCTTGTCAGCCCCCCCCCCCTGACGTCAGCGTTGCGCAATAAATCATTTAAATTAAAAAGAATTCCAGAAATTCCAGAAAATACCCCAAACTTTGGAAATTCATAGAAAATTCATATTAACTCCAAATTGGACAAATAATATATGAAAAATGATCAGGAGAAAATTATCTTTCCAAATATGCAAATTTCAACTCTGTTTGAGTTGAATTTAAAATGTGATCAGTAGCATTTGCTATTTGAATTAAATGGAATTAAATCAAATTCAAATCAAATATTTTTGCAACTTGAACCATGGCAACATGCTACATTTCAATCACACTTTAGAGGCATATCATACACATTTGAAGTTGTTTCAAAATGATCAAACTATATCACATACAACTTGGATAATGTTGAATTCAAATGTGGAGTTTGAATTTGCATTTCAAATGCAATATATTCCACTTAAATGGAATTGCCTCACACATCAAAACTTATACTTCAAGCTTTAACATTCAATCATGTGCTTGAGCATTGCATTCATATTGATTGCTACCTCGTGCTTTGTTTGTCGAGTAGAGGTGGAACCGGAGCAAGAGGTCACCCCCTTAACTGAAGATCCAGAACCCGAACCTCGTCAGCAAGGCAAGCAAACCCCCATTGATCATGTCGATAAAATCCCACTTCCCTCTCATGTCTTGCTTATGCATTGTTTAGGATGATCACCATGTTACGATTCTACCGCATAGATGAACCCATTCCTTTGCATGACCTATTTTTTGTCACAGTAGTAAGCAAACCATAATCCTAGCAAATGTAGGAGTTGAATGATATCATGTAACCCCTGCAATGCTACTGCTTATTGCATGCTTAGTATGATACCATGTTGTTACTGTGATGTGAGTCGGGATGGTAGTGATCATGTTGATGATGGTAGAAAAGTGTTGGTGAATCGACCCTAATACAAGGTGAACGATGAGAGGCTGTGTAGGAGTACACAGTGGGTTGTCTCGTTGAACACCACCCTAGTACGAGTTCTTGTGTGGTGATCCAAGATGAAGAGTACAACCACACATTGGGCTCACTGACCCCTCTCAACCTATTAACTCATCCCTTTCGATGTCCAGATGTCGCAGTAGTTCGGAGTTCTGGTAGGCTTGTGGCCTGGATGCTAAGTGAGAGAACGGCTCACCCGAGACCGGCTTATGCACCACGCACACATCGCTTGGGTCCACTTCGGTAAACCGGCCGGGTTCACGATAGTGGTAACCAACCCAAGTAGGCGGCTTTCTCGGACTAGATAGGCTATGAGGTAACAGTTGTGGTGAGCATCCTCGCCGGCACCCCTTGAATGGTGTCGAGTACAAAGGCGGTAAATGATGGTCATGTGTGTGTAGCGGTACACCCTTGCAAGGTTAACAAGACTATTCGAATAGCCGCGTCCGCGGTTATGGACTGCTTGGAAAGCTTAGCTTGATTATTAGACAACTTGAACCGGATACTTCTAAAACACACCAAGATAAGTGTGAGTGCTATGGCGTGCTTCCTCGTGGGGAAGTCGAGGAAGGCACCATAGTGGTGTATTGGTTGGTGAAAGTAGTGGACTCGTGTACGCTTCTTACCTCAAAGTCTGGTACTCGTAGTTCAGGATTAGCCAAGTCAAAGCTGGCACTTCTGCAAGTGAACCCCACCTCCCTTTACATTGACACATGTGCATGAGTAGTATATCTCCTATGTAAGTCTTGTTGAGTACTCCTTTGTACTCACGTTTGCTTAATCTATGTTTTAGATGACGCCACTGACCCCGAAGGTGGCTTCTTCATCGAGTTGGACGACTGAAGTTAAACTAGTCTAGTCCCAGTCAGCAGACTGGTTCCCTCGTGGAGGGCTTTGTGTTTAAATAAGGCTTCTTAAGCCATTTGTTAAACTTGTCTGTACTCAGACATAATTTGCTTCCGCCTGTGTTGTAATGTTGGACATGTATGTGATCTCTGTGTGTACTCTATAAGAGTTATAAATAAAATGTATACTTTGTAGAGAATTGCAATGGTACCTGTTGTTCATACAAGGCATGTGTGCTGCGTGTATGTTTATAACATGCATGTCTTTGTATGGGTTTTCGATACCTTAGTTGTGTTCTGGCTGGCGGTCTTTCATACACCAAGTGGCCCTTAGATGTGCGCAGCTTGGGGCATCGCGATGCGATTACTCGAGACTCCGTCTCGTGCACACTTTGTGGTATGATCGAGCCCGCCCTAGACCCCGACTAAGTGATCGGGCTGGAGTAAGTCTATGTAAGAGTTTGAGATAGTCGGTAGTATGGTTGAGGCGACTTGTCTTTGAATATGGGGGTTCACCACCCATATCATTTGACTTGTGTGCGGACGATGAGGACCCATCTCAGTTGATCATCCGGCCTGGATGGGATGCCCCTCACGTACGATGCTTTCCGAGAATGTTCAGTGCTTGGCCTTGTCTGCTTAGACAAGTGGGTGCGGTTCTCGGCTCTCCATATGACTATGTCTTAACTGTACTTGCATACGCTAACCCCGGGTCCCGACATTGGCTAGGACGAATGGGTCGTCTGTGTGACCAAGATTCTTGAGATCCATGGTTGTCATTCCGTACAGCTGGTCGACCTTTACCCCATCTACATTCATGTTGACCCAACTGCACCGAAACAAAGGGACCTTACAAGTAGGTCCATAGTCAAGTTCCCATATCTCATCTATGTAACCATAGTATGTGTCCTTTGTACCATCCTCGTTTGTTGCATCAAAGCGGACACCACTGTTTTGGTTGGTGCTCTTCTTATCTTGGGAGACCGTGTAAAATGTATTCCCATTTATCTCGTACCCTTGGAAAGTCAATACAGTCTTAGACGGTGTCGCGGCCAGCAAGTAGAGTTGATTTCCAATAGTGGTGTCATGCATGAGACGTAATTGCAACCAAGTGCCAAAATTCTCCATGTGTTTGACTTGAATCCATTGGTCATCCTCCCCCGGGAACTTGGAGCGTAGAACATTCTTGTGTTCCTCGATATACGGTTGGACGAAGATAAAACTTTGTAGAACTGTGTAGTGTTCTTGAGTCAAAGAATGCCCGTCCTGAAATATCTTTGCTTTCTTTCCTAGCGTTCCTTTTCCACTCAGTCTCCCCTCATACCGCGATTCAGGAACACCAATCGGCTTAAGGTCAGGAATAAAGTCAACACAGAACTCAATGACCTCCTCTGTTCCATAGCCCTTGGAGATGCTTCCTTTTGGCCTTGCACGGTTACGAACATATTTCTTTAAAACTCCTATGAACCTCTCGAAGGGGAACATATTGTGTAGAAATAAAGTACCTAGAATGGCAATCTCGTCGACCAGGTGAACCAGCAGATGCGTCATAATATTGAAGAAGGACGGGGGGAACACCAACTCAAAACTGACGAGACATTGGACCACATCCTTCTGTAGCCTTTCCAGACTTTCATGATCGATTACCTTCTGAGATATTGCATTGAGAAATGCACATAGCTTCACAATGGGTACTCGAACATTTTCTGGTAGAAGCCCCCGCAATGCAACCAGAAGCAACTGCGTCATAATCACGTGGCAATCATGAGACTTGAGGTTCTGGAATTTTTTCTCTGCCATATTTATTATTCCCTTTATATTTGACGAGAAGCCTGTCGGGACCTTGATACTTCTAAGGCATTCAAAAAAGATTTCCTTCTCTGCTTTGGTAAGAGCGTAGCTGCTTAGACGCCCTTTATCAGTATGCCTGTGGTATGGGTCTTTCATACGTTGCTGGCCCTCCCGTGCTTCTGGTGTATCTTTTGACTTCCCATACACGCCCAGGAACCCTAGCAGGTTCACGCAAAGATTCTTCGTCACATGCATCACGTCGATTGAAGAACGGACCTCTAGGTCTACCCAATAGGGTAGCTCCCAAAATATAGATTTCTTCTTCCACATGGCCGCGTGTCCGGTAACGGCGTCTTTCGGAACAGATTGACTGCCAGGACCCTTTCCAAAGATTACTTCTAGGTCATTCACCATACCAAATGCATCAGCACCTTTAGGGAGCTTAGGCTTTTTCCGGTGATCTGCCTCACCGTTGAAATGCTTGCCTTTCTTTCTCACGATATGATTGGGCGGCAGAAATTGACGACACCCGAGGTACAAGACCTTCTTACATTTATCCAAATATATACCTTTAGTCTTATCTAAACAGTGCGTGCATGCATTGTATCCCTTGTTTGACTGTCCTGAAATGTTACTAAGAGCGGGCCAATCATTGATGGTTACGAAAAGCAACGCTCGCAGGTCAAATTCCTCCTGTTTGTCCTCATCCCACACGTGTACACCTGGTTTGGCCCACAGCTCCAAAAGTTCATCGACTAATGGCCTTAGGTACACATCAATGTCGTTGCCGGGTTGCCTCGGTCCTTGGATGAGCACTGACATCATGATGAACTTCCGCTTCATGCACAACCAAGGAGGAAGGTTGTAGATACATAGATTCACAGGCCAGGTGCTGTGACTGCAGCTCTGCTCTCCAAAAGGGTTCATGCCATCTGTACTTAGACCAAACCATAAGTTTCTTGCTTCATCTGTAAAGTCTGAGTGGCCTCTCTCGATTTTTCTCCACTGCGACCCATCAGCGGGGTGTCTCAACTTCCCGTCTTTCTTACGGTCTTCTTTGTGTCATCGCAGCAACCTGGCATGCTCCTTGTTTCTGAACAGACGTTTCAACCGGGGTATTATAGGAGCATACCACATAACCTTAGCAGGAACCCTCTTCCTCGGGGGCTCGTCATCTCCCTCAGCATCACCAGGGTCATCTTGTCTGATCTTGTACCGACTCGCAGTGCATACCGGGCATTTATCAATACTCTCGTACTTTTCACCGCGGTACAGGATGCAGTCATTAATGCATGCATGTATCTTCTGCACATCTAATCCTAGAGGGCAGATAACCTTCTTTGCTTCGTGTGTTGTCGCGGGAAATTCGTTATCCGGTGGAAGCTTCGACTTTATTATTTGCAGTAACTTCTCAAATCCGGTGTCAGAACAACCAAAATCTGCCTTCCATTTCAACAGTTCCAGTGTGGTACCGAGCTTTGTGCTGCCATCTTCGCAATTTGGGTACAAGGGCTTTTTGTGATCCTCTAGCATGGTCTCCAACTTCTCCTTCTCTTTTCCTGTTTCACAGTCTCGCTTTGCATCAGAGATGACCCGACCAAGACCATCAGCGATCTCATCCGATGCCCGTTGTTCTTCTTCATTGTCACCTCGAGGAGCTCCATCTTCTTCATTGTCTTCCATTGCAATGTCACCGAATTCTTCAGGGGACATAGGATAGCTATCATCATCCTCCTCTTCTTCATTGTCTTCCTGCCTAACCCCTCTTTCTCCGTGCTTGGACCAACAATAATATCCGGGAATGAAACCTCTCCGAAGCAGGTGGCCTTGAAGTGTTCTCGAGGAAGAGTACTCCGCCACGTTCCGACAGTCAATACAGGGACAAGGCATAAAATTATCCACTTTTTTTGCATTAGCCACATTGAGAAATCTATGCAGATTTGTAATAAACTCGGACCCGCGTCGATCGCTGTACATCCATCGCATCCGTGCTTCGATCTGCGTCATATAATTAACCATTACAATAACTTCGTGAATAGTGAAAAGACCACTATATATGCACACGTGCAGTATTTTTATATCAGTTACAGATGAAGAAGATAAGGTTGCTAACCTCGGCCGAGGATACGGTGTTCTGAGGACCTAAGTGTGGCTTGGACATTTCGTCGAACACCTGGTGTGCAATCAAAGGAAAAAAATTCTAGCACCCACCCCACCCCAACACAATCCTGAATTTTTTTAAGGCAAAATGACAAAGTGCTGGCTGGGGGCTTATATAGCCAGGGCAACAGTCCCGGTTTTTGCCAACAACCGGGACCAATGCCTCGCAGTGCGCCACGTGTTGGTCGCCAAAGCATTGGTCCCGGTTTGTAGCAACAACCGGGACCGTTGCCCCACTTGAACCAGGACCGTTGCCCCTGTACAGACGAACCGGGACAGTTGCGTGGCATCGGTCCCGGTTCTGAAATGAACCGGGAGCGATGCCATTTTTGGGCTGAACGAAAGGGGGGTCTGTCTACTAGTGTATAGTTCCGCTATAGATGCCCTAACGCTAGAAATCCATTTGTGGGAAGCCATTTCGTTCACGAAGCCCAAACCACACGATCCATCACAAGCTTACCACTCAACCAAGCTCACGCATGCACCAGCTTATGACAAAACGATCTATATGTATGACGCCATTGGCATCGATCATTTTCGCTAGCTAGTCTGTGATCGGATACTTAAATTAAGCAGCGGCGGCGATGGCGCACTCGACGTCGCCTGCGGCGGCGTCCTTCTCCGCGCCGACCCTGGCGGCCTTTACGGTCTGCTGCTTGTACGAGTACCGGGTGGCGACGAGCACGTAGAAGCCCAGGTTGGCGGCGCCGATGCCGGCGAGCAGCCAGTAGAAGAGGTCCAGCCTGCTCTGGCTTAAGTCCTTGCCGAACCACCCGTCCCGCCGCCCGCCGTGCGAGCTCACGTGGCTCGCCGCCGCGATGAGCAGGCTGCTCAGGAAGCTCCCGGCTCCGATCACGCTCAGGTACAGCCCGATGCCCAAGCTGCGCATCGTCTCCGGCACCTGGTCGTAGAAGTACTCCTGGAGCCCCACCAGCGCGAACCCGTCGCCGACCCCCATCAGCGCGAACTGCGGCACCAGCCAGAACACCGACATGGTGGCGGTGGAGTTCAGGCGGCGGCGCTCGACCACTGCCGCCACGGCCATGGCCAGCACAGCGAACGCCATGCCGATGCCAATGCGCCTGAGGACGCTGATCCCACGCTCGGCGCCCGTCGCGCGGCGCAGGCACGGCTCGAGCACCTTGTCGAAGAGCGCCACGGTGGCGATCATGGTCAGGGCGGCCAGCGCGAAGACGGAAGCCGGCGGGAGCACGAAGTGCGGGCCGAGGCGCCGGTCCATGACGCTGCCCTGCTTGATGAAGAAGGTGGACACCTGCGCCGCCGCGATGCCGAACGCGAGCGTGGCCACCCAGATGGGCACCATCGACACCACCAGCTTCGTCTCCTCCACCTGCGTCACCGTCGCCAGCCGCCACGCCCCGCGCCGCGCCTCGCCGTCATGCTCCACGATTGCCGCCTTGTCGAGACACCTGAGCTGGTCGGTGTGGCAGAGCAGCCTCCTCTTGCCGCCGCTCTCCTCGTACAGCTCGCGAGCGTCGGCTGGCAGCTGAAGGCGCCGCTTCATGACGGCGGCCACGGCAACCCTCAGCAGCGGCGTGAGCGGGCTGCCCTGCGGCACCCTGTACCGGTAGGACCGCCAGCCGGAGAGGTACACGACGAGGGAGCAGCCCATGACGGCGGCGAGGAGCACGGTGGCGGCGCCCCATCCGACCCGCTCCTGCACGTAGACCACGACGGTGACCCCGAGCAGGACACCCGAGCAGAGCGCGCAGTTCCACCAGTTAAAAAAGGACATCTTCTGCAGCCGCTCTCCAGCGTGGCCGTCGTCGAACTGGTCAGCGCCGAAGCTCTCGAGCGCCGGCTTGTGGCCGCCGGTGCCGACGGAGACCAGATAGATCCCGACGAAGAAGAGCGTCTCGTGGACCCGCGGCACGGAGGAGCCGGCGCCCGGCCTGAGGCCTGGCGCCAGCTGCGCCACGGCGAGCAGGACGAGGCCGAGGAGGTAGACGACGGTGGAGAGTAGGACGGTGCGGAAGCGGCCGAGGTATGCGTCGGCGAGGAAGCCGCCGAGGAGCGGCATGAGGGTGGTGACGCTCATCCAGTACTGGGCGTTCTCGGCGGCGAGCTTCATGTCCTGGTGCAGCACCTTGGTGAGGTAGATCATCAGGCTTGTCGCGATGCCGAAGTAGCTCAGCCGCTCGCTGAATTCGATCACTTCAAGATAGATGGATGCAACCAAGAAGAGAGTTTACACACTGCCATCAACCAAAGGAACAGAGAAAGAGAGATCTGGCAGGCAGTTTGAGGATCTTACGGATGATGAACATGGCGGCCTTCCAGGAGCCGGTGGCGGAGCGGAGGGGCGGGCGGCCGCGGTGGTCGACGGAGGAGTCGTCCACCCATTTCTCCCACTCCCCGTCATCGGCGCCGCTTAAACCCTGCTGCTTCCTCATCACCAAAACCAACCTATCCCCAAATCAATCAACTGAAGATCGAGGTGGTTTTCTTTCTATACTTCGATTATGGTTCTTGGTGTGAGGCTGGGAAGAAAAGAGGCCGGCCGGGTTATATAGCCGCGGGTGTGGGTGGGTGGGATATGGACAGAGAGGGGGAGGGAGGGAGGCAGGGGGAATTGGAGGAAGAAAGGCCGCGTCGCTGTTGACATATCATATGTGTGTGCACGCCCGCGAATCGAATGCACCAGCGGAGAGCCTCGTTTTTGTGATTTTTCTTGAATCCATCGAAAAAGTTCGTAGAGTTACTTCCTTCTGTGTTCATTCATTCCCTTAAGTGTGTCTCACCATTAAGGCATCGTATCGCCCTGTTTGGTAGAGATTTTCCGGCAGCAGATTTTTAGAAACCGTTTGAAGGTTCGCTTTTTGGTTCGTTCATACGTATATTTTTCGGCTGTGCTTTGGTGGAATCCGCATGTTTGAAGGTTCGCTCTTTAATGAAATCCTGTTTGTTTCGACTGTGAATTTCTAAAATCAGACAGACAAAGCTGGACCAAACAGGACCTTAATGTGGATGTGGATGCATCTTTTTTTATGGCTTGTACAATATCTTAATCAGCCTGTAGCATATTGTGGTTATGGGTTTTTAAGTACTCCATAGTATGATATGCATTAAATATGTGTCCAAAGCTCCAGAAGCTTGTATATCTCTAGCAGATTCCGTAAAACTTCATCAATACAATAGTCTTGTAAGATGAAGCTTGTTTTTAATCCGAATTAGACCTGGGCATTTTTTGGGCCGGGCCGGGCTGCCCATGGCCAGGTCTAATCCGAATAGGTTCGCTGAACATAACCTGGTCGTAAAAAAATTACAGGCAACCCACATATCGATCGCTAAGGAGCTATATCTACAGTGACAAATACGACCGCTTCTTCGTCTTATTTTTCTTCTCCTCCATGGCCGGTGCTACTCGCGGGGGCGATGGACACCGCCGCACAAGCTCGCATGCCATGATGCGGAGGCTGAAAACTCTAGTCGTCCCACCGTCGAGCCATGGTGCTCCAAGAAGGCACGCGACCACGGTTGCCTCTCCCAGAGCGACGGACGAAGCTCGTGGGCCGATTTCGACGAGCTCTAAGACAAGATTTTTACGCACATCAAGAGGTGTCGGAACGCAGCTATGGAGCTCAACGCTGTGAAGCGCGCACTGGGTGCCGAAGAAGAAGGTGCCACCTGATCGTCTCCTCAATGCCAAGGAGGAGCTCAACCTTGCCTACATGCTTAAAGTCCACCAAGAAGTACCATCTCGGTCCGATGAGTGACCGTTGGGTTTTAGTTTAATTTCCATCAATTTTCGTCTGCAACAATCTATGAACTAGTTTAAATTTCTAGCGCAAAGAATTTTTACAAATCACGTTTACGGGTTCTGTTCTGCCGAATTCTTCGTGTTTTCCAACTTTTTGGGAACCCTACAACAATTTTGCAGCACCAAATTTTAATGGGTTTGCTACAGATGCTCTTACACATGTACATTGCCCGAGCTAGGTGTAACTTGTTGAGGTGGGTGTGTGGGGGGGGGGGGAGGGGGTAAAAGCCCTCTCAAACAAAATTGCTTCCTTCACTTTTTCCGAGGGTAGAAATTCATTCCTCGCAACTGAACCCAAAAGCTAACATGTGGAAAATAATCATTATTTTTTTTAGTTTTTGTAAAATATATATTTTAATGTTAAGAGCCAAATCTATATTAAAACACTCCAACGCTCTTTTTTTATTAAATAAAGTGTCATATCAAAAATTTACATAAGGTGCACACTTTACATGCAATACATGGCTTAGGACATCTTCAACGCTAACCCATAACCGCTAAAAGGAACATACTATTTGTTCGTGGACCGTATTTAGACGTGTTCACGAACATGATACATGAGCTAGTCATTCAACCATAAACGTTAAATTCGAACAATAAAGGTGGGTCAGATGTACCGAGAGTTGAAAACACATGGGAGAAAAAGAAAAAAAAGCACCATGTGATTGGATGAGGTTGAAGATACTATGTCCGAACACTCTCTTAGCTCCTCCAAATTTGCTACTAATATGCAGGAATTCAAACACACCAATCGATCTGCGAATATTTAGGGGTCTCCATTAGATATCAAGGTTACTTCAAAGTAGTACAAATACCATGATCCAAACATATACGAAAGCTTTGAGATTTTTTTTTTTGAAGATGTCCTTAACACTAGAGTTGTCCTTGAAAGTACTCCCTCTTACTATATTATGGGACGAAGGAAGTAGTATTTAAGTAGCACAAGCAAACATGTAGTGAGTTCATAGATGTAACAAGTTCTTACAACTTACAAAATATAAAACCCTTTTTATATATTGGTAATCAATGTTAGCAAAATATTAACGGCACGTTTTCTAGAAGGTCCCCGTGTACAATTACATTTACGAGCCAAGCCAATGTAGTATATGCATGCCTGATAATTCATCCGAAATAGCTGACGCTGGATGAAATGAAAACGGCGATGGAGCGTCATGCTGCCCACCAAAGTCGTTGCTGACTTGTGCATGTGACAGTAGTACTGTAGTAGGACAGGAGCGTTGAGGTTTATGTTCATGAAAATATGAACCTGAAAATATTGGCTATGTGCCCCTAAAAATAAGGTGCCCTTTGCGCGGTGCGGCGGAGCACGTGTTTCATGCCTTTTACATGTTTTTTTGTCCAGCAGGGTCGCTCACGATCGATCAATCGAGTGGGTTGACGTACGTATACGCCCAAGTTTTCGTGTGCTACCACTACCAGACACCGGATCGACGGTGCGTCCTGCATGCCGTCCTCTTTGCCAATGCATGCTTCACTTGGCTTGAGATGAAGATGATGCAATACAATGTGATGTGGTGTGATGTGAAGTGAAGGTGCTGTGCATGATGCAATGTACTCTAGATCAGATAGATAGATAGATAGATAGATAGATATATCTAGCGGTTCGCGGCGTGTTTGGCCGACCGTCGTTTCATGCCTTGGTTTTGGTGATCTAGAAGACTACTTGAAGTAGAAGCCACCGTTCTAACTTCTAAGTTGGAGACGAGAGGGGTTTTCCCTAGGAACACGCATGTATGCATGCGGCTTGCAATGCATTGTGACAACCACGTCTGTTTTTCTTTTCTTTTGCGGGGAATCACGTCTGCTAAATTATTTATTTATTACTTAGTTGTTTTAGAGACTATTTTTTATGATGATGATGTATTTCGCACCTATTTCTTTACAACACAGAGGGATCTTATGCCGAGCCGTGTTAGTCACGTCTGCGGTGCCTAGTCGGGCGCAGGACAAGAAGGGGAATCACCACTGTCAATAGCGCCGCCTTTGACGTTTGTCAAAAAGGATCATCTGATGAGAAGTTTTTCTGGATCGAGTCATTCGGTGCAATACTTCATTAGAGCAACTCTACCAGATACGTCATATTGATTCGTTCCGTACAATAACTGACAATATGGTATACCGGGGCGAAAAAGAAACCAGAACAGATACCCATATCACCCATATCGGTTTGTACCACATTTTTTTGTGTTGAGCTGTAAAACTCGCCCGGCAACCCGCATATCCGCCCTTTTTCCTTTCTCATTTGCAGTTTGTAATTTCACCTATCCCACGAAAATTGATTGGCGCCCATGAAGTTTCCTTCGCGCCACCGAACAACGGTTGGGCGAAATGAAACGTTAGAGATCTTTTATTATCATAAATCATTTTTTATTTTAAAATGTGTGAATTTATGTATATCTTGGAACCTTGCTTCAGTGAACCTTCTAGAAAAGTTTAAAGATTTTGATGGAGATTCAAGATGGAGATTAGAAGTCACCCCTTCAATTAGGAGGGTACTATATTATGTTTTGTATTCAAATCAATCTATTCAATATGCTTGATCTACAAGCTAATACACGGATAGCTTTCTTAAGTAACTTTAAGATTCATGTAAACATTTAGAAAATGTGTACTGAAGCAAAACTATCTTTTTGTTATTTTATGAGCGGTCAAAAGTCAAATGGAAAACTGGTGATGGCCCTAACGACGATAGCTTTCGATCAATGACGAAAGTATGATGTCAATGTCAAATCATATCACATAAGGTGGTCAAAACTTGAGTGTGCACTACAAATCTATAATACAAAGGGTCAGCCGCGTGGTAGTGCTTAATATAAAAATAAGCACTTCGATCATCAGGAGCAGCCGGTAGTCTTGTTTCTCTTTTGCTGGAAAAGATGGTGGTATTATTCTGGGAATAGATCTCTCCTAGTTAGCCCATATCCGGGGGAAATCATGGTTGGTTTTACTGTTTGATGACAGGTGCCACCACGGCATAAGCACCTGAATACTAGTTTGTGGATGCCATTGATCTGACCAAGAGATGTAATCGATTCTGTAATGGGGTGATCATCATTAGTGTAAAGCAATGGTGGCATATGATCTTGTTGCCACTATTGTATTCCTAAGAACAGTGGAATCACTGTGCCACAAATTGTGGCCTGAATTTGCATTTCGGTTTGGCTGAATCGAAGTTTCCAGAGATTTTTTTTCCTTTCAAGTGTCTAAGTCAACGTCACGATCCTTTTGATGTCTAGCCCGTGTTAAAATTCACACAAATGTGGCAACAATAAAATTAAAAACCCATCAGTAGATCACGCGGTTAGCATCATCGACTCGGTTTTAAATAAATTCAAGGTCTAAGAAGTTGTTCCATGATGTTTTCTTCAAAACTAAATGACTTTCTGGGTGCTTCTATTTGTGGCCATTAATTAATTAAAGTGCATAACAGATGTGATCTACTGCTGATTAATCAGGAATTTAGCGTTGGCCAGCTATGACAGTGGAGATGATCAACGTAGCCAACCGTGCATGCATTGCATATTTGCATGGGATCCGAGTGTTCCGACAGCATCAAGTTGGACACAATCGGTGATGGCATGATGGACCAATGGATGGATGGAGGCCATAACTTTAGATTTTGCTTTACGCAGTAGTGCCTCCAACAAAACCAAATTTGGCACATGAAAGAAATGGGACGAAATCGACATGCCCAATGTAGCTTGTACCGATCGAGCTAGGGCCAGCACTTACAATTAGTGGGTGATAAGTCACAATGCAGACCGCGTCGTGCTTCGGGTGCGAAATCTTCCACACAAAAACACATAAAATATTCATTTCTCTTGTGCACCTAGTCAATTAACTCATCGATGATATCCATCTATGGGTGCTGATATGGCTGAGTACATCAAACGACCCAACCTTCAATAATTATTTACCTTTTCTTCGGTGAACTATATCTATTTGTAGCGTTGATATATCCTAATTTGATTAAATTGTGCATGAAAAAATCTTTTTCTTGGAGTACATAGAAAGCACTTAGAATTAGTGTGGTAAGTCATAATGCAGATTGTCGTGCTTCGGGTGCAAATTCTTCCACGCACAACGGTATATTATGTCTCTAAACTATTACACTGTTCAATCTTTCAGCCTTTTTCTAAGAATGATTTCTTAATATTCGCTTTACCTGTACCAAATAAAATGTTTTCTTTGGTAAGCTAATAAATAGTTATAAAATAAAATTATAAGATATATTTAGATAGGTAAATCACGGGCAGAATTTATAAACATTCATTTATACAATCACATTGGTATGAGCAGATAGATCATGAATTAACGTACTAAAATATTTATATCCTGTTGAAGCACACGGGCAATTATTCAGTATACAGGGAAAATGCAAGAGACAAATACTCCCTCCGTAAACTAATATAAGATTTTTTAAATCACTGCTTTAGTTATCTAAAATATTTTATATTAGTTTACAGAGGGAGTACTTTTGAAGGATTGACCCAAGGCATTGTGAGAGCAAGACATATACACATATCAGTAGGTGGGGTGTTGCAATCCATCCAAAGATATTGGATGCGTTCAACATCGATCATGACATGAGCCTCATCGTTCCAACGCGCGCCGGAACTACTGTCACTGTGGCCTTGGATACGCGTACGTTTGACCACTGATCAGATAGTGCAGGTGACAACTGACAAGGACCGTGAGGGCCTGTCACTAGCTAAATCTTTGCGTGGATAAGGAGGTACGAGGCCCATGCAGGTCCACGTGTCGACCGCTCGTTAGCTCTCGGTGCGGCTTACGTCGACGATCGGGCGGTCGAGGATCATCGATCGCCTGATCTGACGGTTCATCGTGATCCCCTGATCGATGCCCGGACGAGGATCGCACTATCTATCTACTGAATATATATGTTTTGCATGCTTATCTTGTGCAAAGTTAATCCGTGGGAGTAGCTTGGTAGGTCATGTCATGGTACAGCTTCAGGTAGGCCTAGCTAGATCGTCTCTTAAGTCAAATCCATGATACTGCTCCTGGATTTGGATTGGCATAATCGAACGTGGTGAAGATACGCTGTATATGACCGGACGATGGACAATGCGGCGCCACTCACACTCAAAACGCAGGGCAGGAACAGCTGGTGGCCATATCAAATTCCACTCGCCCGAGCCCCGATCGATCAGGATCGCGTGCATGCATCACAATATCACGTGTGTTTTGTCTTCTATATATGTATAGAAATAAAATAGTAATTTATATATACCATGTGCCTGGCTTTTCCGACATATGATTTCATTAAATGAAATCGGAAGGGTAGCCTTCTTATGTTTTAAAAAAAATGTGCCTGGCTTTTCCACCATAAAACAAAGAAAAACCCATGTCTAGATAGGTTTGAGATCCTCTGTCATAACAGCATCGCTCTTACAATCATCATCGCGTAGATCTTGACCTCACTTATCATTGGTTGTGTTGTTACAACAGAGGATCTTGACACGGCTAGACAAGCCAGAAGCGGAGAAGGTTGTCCACTGTTGTTACCACCCTTGGCATGCCAAGTTGATAATGTTTTGTGCAACATAGTACTCCCTTCGATCCATGTTAATGGATTTAAGTTTTTCTAAATACACATGCATTTAGTCTAAATACTTAACTAGATACATACGAATTTAGACAAAGTTGAGTCCATTAATATGAATCGGAGGTAATATATTTTTCTGTTGTTGTCGAAGAAAACACATTAGTAAATTTGTAGTGCAGCTTTGGGTGGCATGTTTTTCTTTTTCCTCTCTAGATAAAAAAGAAGAAGAAAAATTGATGTCTGGTCTCTAGATGAGGCATAAGCAGAGAACCATGTCCAGTCATCCAGTGCTACTACCACCCTTGACATGCAAAGTTGATTTTGCTTTGTTCAATATTTTCCGGCCCCTTGGATAAAACACATTACTTACTTAATTCTAGTGCAGCTTTGGGTGGTAGGTAGGCCAGCATAGGTCTGGATTAGATCTAGTCTGGATCTTCTGATGCTGTAGGCAGAAGATTAGTGCTAATTGCAAATGGATATGTAAATAAGTATGTTGGAAGGAATCGGTTCCTTGTGTTTTATGTTTCGTGGCATATGTGGCTGTGGCTGTGGGTAGCAGGGAATTTCCAGCCACAACTCCATGATGGGACACAGAATGATTAGCTCCAATTTCAGTGGGTAATATCCTGGTCAACCAGGGCATGGCTTATATACATCAGTCTTACTTTTAACCTGCATCTAGCTAGAGAGGAATTTTTTTAACACTAGCAGCACTAGTACTTGATTACCCTAACTGGTACACTAGATTGCACTAAACTAGACACAAGTTTTTTTATTTGGCCAGGTTCCCGTTGATTAGGACAGGCATATAGATTGTGGGATGAACCTTCTTTCCCATGATAGGCAAGGTACACTGATGGGAATATTTAACATTCAACCACATCCAATTAACAGCTGGAGTACCAAATTATCTATCCATGATAGGAGAGGAAGAGCACATATTGCTTTGGATATCTCACATGGAATTGGTTCCCCAAAGTGCGCATACCATCATCATCTTTGATTAATATTCCAGTGGTAATACTTATCTTGTTAATTACTAGTACTAGTTTATAGGGGTGCAGAAGAGAATAAACCATTCTTTCTTCTCTCTTTATTTTCTTGTACTTGGATAAACCCCTTTTGACTCTGGAATTGAACCATAGCAAGCATCCACTCTGTACTTGCTTAGCCACAAATGCATAAAACTGAGCACCAAGACAAAGGAGACAGGACATAGTATCATATAACATACAAAATCTGAATGAACCCTACCATCACAAAGTTCATTCATATTAATCATGACATAGGGGCCCCGGCGTCCACTTGTCGGCTCAACTGTGATGTTATTTTTTCCATTTTATACATCTTGATTTAATTTAAAATTTTCAGGAGTACGATTCACATAGCTTTAGCATGGTACCAAAGCTAACTTTCTCAAATTCAATAGCACATGATTGATGATTATTTACAAAGAGCAGATCATCATGGGACATTTTATTGATAAAGAGATCGCCATGGGACATGGCGAGATGTAGTGCTAGATTTGGATCGCGCAACAGATTTTGCCTGCAAAAGAGCAAGGGTTTAGATAACAGAAAAGAAAGCTATAGGCTGTAGCTGGTGACCGGACAGATTCTTGGAAGTGAACGGAACAGGATTCGGCAAACGTTGTGTGGACTGATGGCGAATCCGAGTAGACTCTACAGTTGACAAAGTCGTACTGCAAGCATCTCATCTACCCCTACCCATACCGGCCGAAAGGATTTGACCGCCATTTTGCCGCGGCGAAAGAGAACATATTCACCTTCCAGATGAGCAGCGGTTCGAGATGGCGACCTCGTAAGAAGTTGAACCGGCTGATATTTGCTGGAGCATTGTACGTGAAGGTTCCCCCCCAAATGATTATGTTCAAAGTTTGCAGTGGTATCATCAGTCAGGCTGATGTCTGATGTCTGAAAGACTGGGCATCTGAACAATCTTTTGCGATCCTACAGAAAAAAAGCGATGAAATGTTGCGGAATGGATCGGCCGAGCATGAAAAGATGGTATAAAGGCAGAAATGAAGGGACTGAAAGTTTAAAGGAGATTTAAGGCTGAATAGAAGCACGAGCTTCGCATGGACTCAGCTCTATGCGGCTGTGCTGGCAAATGGCAATGCAACGCTAAAGTAGATCATATATGCTAAAGCAGAACAGCGCAGGACCGATTCCATAGAATGCAACGAACTGCAATCCAGATACATCACACGAACAAACCGTCCAATCCGAATGCAGAACAGTATGGCTCAAGCCACAAGAGAATACACAAGCAGGATCATCGAAGAGGCTACAAAAGCATACAAAGAGGAACCAATGGGCTGCTTCTGAACGAACAATGTTCAAGACATGTCAATTGTAGGACAAAGATGTTCGGATGACGCCACAATTTTCCCATAATAACAAAATACAAGAGATATAATATCTCATTCTTGCTGTTCCGGTAACTCGGGCATAGAATGTTCTAGGAAAACCATATACCTGAAAGGAAACATGATATTGCTCTGAAACTGTAGTAAGTCTGACTGACAAAACAATGGTCTCTACCAAAAATTTGCAACTACACACAGTATCTACCAAGGAGGATTTCTTTCTAGCAGTATGAATTTTAATACAACCCCACCAGAATTACAGGCCAAAAGGAGTCAAAGGGACCCAACTAACACCTAGAGTGCCGTAAGATCCATGTGAGCATCCCTTTGCAGAATCACCACTTCTCTGTTCGCATCCTAGGTAGAACAGCACCCTTTCTTCGTGTTACCGGATGAATCGGCAACATTGATGGTGGTTCCTTGGGTCGGAGGTCCACTGCCAGCAGCCTCCTGGGCAGCGAGTGCCTTCTTGCTTATGATCTGATGGATGTCAGAAAGAATAGTCTGGAACGCCTTCTCGACGTTCAAGGCTTCCAGCGCTGAGGTCTCAAGGAAGGATAACCCTTCCTTCTCTGCTAGTGCCTGACCATCTTCCTCTGGAACTGACCTCAGATGGTTAAGATCAGACTTGTTTCCAATCATCATGATGACGATGTTGGAGTCAGCATGGTCGCGAAGCTCACGAAGCCACCTGTTGATGTTTTCAAATGTCTGCTTCTTTGTTATGTCATAGACCAAAAGTGCTCCCACAGCTCCCCTGTAGTAAGCACTTGTGATTGCACGGTACCTCTCTTGACCAGCAGTATCCCATATCTGAGCTTTAATGGTCTTGCCTTCTATCTGTAATCATACTCAAATAAGAAAACTAACAGAACTAAAATGGTAATTCACATAATTCATCAAAGAAATGGAACATGAAGCTGCACTTGCTAAACTAAACCTTGTCGAAGACATACACATGGCAGACGCATTATGCCAGAAAAAGTCAGTGCAACGATAATAGATCATGAGGTCTGATGATGCTAGAGGAGTAGCCTGAGTACATGATAAAATAAAAGAACTCCTAAACTTCAAAAGGTTAAAGTGCTCTTTAAAATGCCATAAATCAATGAAAGAACTAGTATAGATAAAAAGTCCACATTTCCAGTTGTAAACATCAAAAGCCTGATCCGTAAATGACGACAAATGCAGCGTTCAGAAGCTACCTAATGGAATCAGTCATTCAAATTCAAGTGACAGTGAAAATTAAAAATGCCCTGCATAACTAGAATTGCTGTCCCAGTTCATGAACATTTGTTCCACTGAAACTGGTCTTGTAGGTAATTTCCATACTATTTATAAACTAGCAAAACAAGTTGAAGTCGAAATTGCAAGTTTTCTTGTTCTTTCGGGGAAACACAATTACGATCAAACACAGATCTGATCTAAAAGTTGATAATACTTCCCCTGCAGAACCAATTCAGCCCATTTTCTCTGCTCAAGTCCAAGGGGACTCCAATAAAACAAATGGTACACACAACACAATGATGCAAAAGCAACCGGACCTGTACCAGCTACCAGCTAGACTAATCAACAGACAACACGTGCAAAAGCGACATGATGATCTTTCACACCTTACTCATCGCAGAAACTAGCTTAATTTGGAACGATCTACGTAGATCAGAACAAGTACATGCATCGCCGGGGTGCTAAACTAAAGCCGTGGATAGAAAGGGGGATAAAAAGGATCCCTAGATCGCGATCGCGGGAAGGGGAGGGATGATACCTGGAGGGTGCGGGTGGCGAACTCGACGCCGATGGTGGACTTGGACTCGAGGCAGAACTCGTTGCGGGTGAAGCGGGAGAGGATGTTGGACTTGCCGACGCCGGAGTCGCCGATGAGCACGATCTTGAAGAGGTAGTCGTACTCGTTGTCCACCCGGTGCGCCATCTCCGGCCTCCTCCGCCGCCGCCCGCCCGCCGACGCGGATCCTGCGACAACAGAGCGGCCGAGATCCGGATGGGGCGGGGATCAGTCGGTAGGTGAGGGGAGGGGACGAGATCGGGCGGGGCGCGGGATCCGACATGGGCGGAGGGATCGCCGCGAGAGAGAGCGAGCGGAGTGCGCGTACCTGGGGTGCGATTCGGGGCGGGGACTCGCCGGTGCGGGGGAGGCGGAAGGGGGGCGCGCCGGAGAAGGGGGGAGGTGTTGGAGGTGGTGGGTGGGGAGGATGGATGGTAACGGAAGCGAAACGAGAGGCGGAGTGGGGGCGGTGCTGGCCTGGTGGGTATACCACTACTACTACAGCGGGGCATGGAATGGAATGGAATGGAAAGGCCAAAACGGCGGTTGTTGTTGATTGATTGATTATTATTGATTGTTGATTAATCATTGATCTGTTTATGATAGCCATCTTCTGTTTGTTTTTTTTTTATAAAAAGCGCGTCCTCCTCACCGTTCGATGCGTGCACGGATCTCAAAGCAGTGAAGATGTGATACAGATAATAAGGATGAAAATGAAATAAAGTGTAACAACATGACAAAAAAAAATTTACCCTTCAAAAAAAACATGACAACATTTTTTTAAATAGCATCATTTAACAATAGGAAATTTAAGTATTGTATATTAGGATCTCTAGAACTTATATATTCAAAGGAAAACAAGGTGTATATGCATCGTCGTTTCTATATTTCTACTATGAACAGAGGCAATTTTGGATCAATACTTGAAAAAGTTTATAAGCAAATGACTAAAAATACTCACAAAAGCATAAACTATCATAAATGCTACTATAACCTTGAACAATCAAATTTTAGGTCGATCTGCTAATCCTGATGGATCAATAGTGTCTGATTTCCCATATATAGTTTCTATATGAGGTCAGCCCAAAAGATCCATTGACTTCAGAATTTTGGGTCGGAGCAATATCCCAATGGATAACATCAACCATTTCCATCTTGAAATAAATGAATATCAGAACAAATGAGAGAGTCATGTTATATTTGAATCTTGTTCACATCAAAACAAAAGGAACGCGATCACTTTTCTAACCAAACATACGTGCCAAGAACATTGGCTTTTGTCCCGCAAAAAAAAGAACACTGCCTTTTGTTTAGGGGTTCCACGGCATTGGCCAAGCCTCAAGCCGCCACCTAAGATACCTGGGCTTGACCCACTTCTTTCCCATTCCTTTATTATTTATTACGTTTATGGGTGGCAAAATATATGAAAAAAGAGTTCTTACATAAGCTGGAAAATTTACAACCAAATTTTAGACATGTGATGATTTTTGCATTCGATACAAATGGTCATGGAAATTGTTTTGATTTTTTTGGAACAATTTTTAGACACTGAAGTACATGGCACAAAAATTCATGCATCATTTCCAAAATTGCCATGCGTCCACGGCAAAAACATTTTACGCATCATGATTATTTTTTTAACTCAATCATGGCATCTTTATCAATTAAATCATGATGGTTTTGTTGTAGGTACATGGAAATTTAATTGTTTAGATTATGTTTTTGTATAGGAGGCATGGTAATTTCAATATTTGTACCATGGTAAAAATATTATTAAGATCATGACAAGTTTTTTTAGATAGCGCGGCTATTTCATTATTTACACCATGATAAAATTTTCATTTAGAGCGTGGCAATTTTATTATATACACTTGGTAAATTTATTTGACATAACAATTCCATTCTTTGTTTTTTTAGTATGAATAACATATGTTTCCCATGCGTCCATGGAAAATATACACAAACTGATTCTCATACCATGACAATTGTAGATAATTATTTTTTACTTGTTCTCACGGTAAAATTAGGTCTATTTTGCTCCTTAAATTCATGGAAATCTTGTACATGTATCTTCTTGGTTATGTGACAATTTTAATGTTTTAATAGTGCTTATATAAGAGCAAAGTTTTGTCCCTTTAGTTTTGGAGATTGTTGGACAAGAACAAAAGAGGAAATAATATTGTTTGTGAGCATAAAAAAGATATTTAGGTTCCTGAAGATTGAAGGATATGGGTAGAAGGTCAAAGAATAGCTCAAGGTAGCGAAGTTGTACCTTGGTGTCCAAACAATTGAAGAAGGACAACCCTTAAAAATATCCATGAGGAGGAAGGCGTTCCCGTAGAAAAACTCATCGAAGAGAAAGTTGGAGCTGGATGAAGACATAGTCTTTTTTTTGAGTCGTAAGAAAAACTGTACCATCAAGAGGGGTTAGTTAGTTGAGATCTAGGTCGAAGTGAATTTTCTCTACTCAACACAAAACCCAGAGATTTTTTTTCACGAGGATAAATCTCACTGAGAATTGAGCTTACATCTAGCTTTACGATCACCATCCATCTTTTTTATCGCGCGTAGGCGACTTGTTGAGAAGTAGTGTTCTATACAGTAGACGTACCACTTGGGTCGCGTCATCATAATCGTTTTTTTATCTTTATAGATGTTTGTGAAATAACTTGAAAACATGTTTTCTTAATTTTGGTGCTTCATCCTCCTATAGTTTGCCCGGATAAAACAATTTTTGAAGATTTTCAACAGTTTACTGCTTGAGGTCTACTAGAACTGAAAATCTTATGAAATAAAAAAGAAATGCACTTACATCTTAGTGACATACAGAGTAAAAGTAGTTTTGACGAAAGCGTGCGAGTGTGGCTTGCTTCGGAAAACACGTATGTTGTTTTGCAGCATCATTCAATCTTTTCTTATTGGATACCAATATCTAGCAAATGTTCTCTGGGATAGGTTGGCATTTGTGAATGTTCTGATGGCATTATTGGTTGCGAAAGGATGACAGTTTCTTTAGAAACACGTGACAATTTTTGCAAAAGAAGGAAAACAATTACCATCTTTCCACCACCTAAACTTGCCACCAAAAAAAACTTCGTTTGTCACCTACCTTACCCATATAGTGCCCCCTCCTCATTCCTCTCAGATAGTTATACTGTTTTTTAGCTAGAAACATTATTTCCATTAACTAGACCATGCATCAGATTCGTTGACAACTGAAACTGATACAAAGGCAAGACTATAGCCTAGCCAAAATATAATGACTGGAGCCATGCGATGTTTAATATTGTGAAAGCGCATGGGCAACAGAATTACATAACTTCCATCTTCTCCCTCTACGAAATCCTAGGTATCCTTACTATGGGATTTGTCGTGGCACACCATGTCAAGCACCAGGGTTTAAGCGGCGTCATCGAGGAGCACGAGGACGAGCAGCGGTGGGTGGACGACTCCTCCGTCGACCACCGTCGTCGCCCGCCCCTCTGTTCCGCCACTGGCTCGTGGAAGGCCGCCATGTTCATCATCCGTAAGCTCCTCAAACTGTCTTCCAGATCTCTCTTTCTCTCCGTCTCTATTCTTTTGGTTGGTTGATGGTAGTGTGTAAACGTTCTTCTTGGTTGAATATTGAAGTGATCGAGTACAACGAGCGGCTGAGCTACTTCGACATCGCCACCAGCCTCATGATCTACCTCACCAAGTTGTTGCGCCAGGACATAAAGCACACCGTTGAGAACGTCTACTACCGGATGAGCGTCACCGCCCTCATGCCGCTACTTGTTGGGTGAGCAGAAGATGTCTACTTCAACTAGTTGAACCAATGTCGATTTCTGGGGTGATCCTCAAGATCACGATCGTTTTTTAGGTACATGATTGGGGTGCCCCCACCATCATGCTCGCCTCCATTAAGGCAGAGCTAAACAAGAACTTCCAAGGGTGAAAGGAAAAATATGAATGTTTGAGGGGGGAGATTATATATTCCAGTCTAAACCCGCTAGGAAAAAAACTTCAAGCTTTTTATTCATGGTTGGGGGCGGTGGCCCCCCTATATGCAAGTAACTCTGAATTGTGCATCGTACACGCAACTCCATGGATCACGTATCATCGACCTCTGTGACCAGGCGAGGGAATTGCAGTTTTCACCAGGCTCAACTCACTTCGTTGCACAAACCACCAGGTTTACAAAAATTTTGCACTTTCCACCAGGTATATGTCTAATTCGTTGCAACCTAGATTAAATGACCACTAATCAACTTAGACAGAAAAACTGATAGTCGGGTCTCACATGATAAGCCGGACACAGACAATATAATTAAATTTTAATTATGTAACAATATCCCAATACATGAGAGCCTTCAGTACATGTTATATAAAAGAGAAGACCAAAACGGTGACCAAAATATGTTGAGTTGTGGTTATCCGTCATGTTTAACATCCAATGTTATGCCGTAATATAGCCACTACAAATATCGTTTCGAAACACCAAAATCTGGATGACTGGGCACCTGATTATACATGTGGGACCCGACCGTCAGTTTAGCTATCAACGTTGATTAGTGGTTATTTAATCTGGGTTGCAATGAATTACACATATACGTGGTGAAAAGTGCAAAAAAAAATATAAACCTGGTGGTTTGTGAAACGAAGTGAGGTGAGTGTAGTGGAAACTGCAACTTCCTCCGACCAGGCAGGCCAAGTGGAGCATCCGCACGCAAAGAGGAGAAACCATCCATCCATGATCCACACTGAACGCATCATCACCAGCCCAAGAAACACGCGCATGCATGGAACACGTGCTCTCTCTCTCATTTTGGGTGCATGCAAGAGTGAGAGTCAGAGCCAGCCCATAAAAAGAGACGCTCCCATTTTTGTTTTTCTCCTGGATTAATTTGGCTCCGCAAGTGATGGCTGGCTGGCGTACGTATCATGCATGCACGTTACTCCTACTCGTATTCTCCGGAATTAATACATACAGCCAGCCAGCCAGGCAGGTAATACGTACGCTCCTCCTGCTGTCACAGCTCGCATGCATGCATGCAGGTCAACACTGACGTTTTACTGGCAGAGTGACAAACATGGCACTTCACGTCAGCTGTTTCTTCCCAGTTTTGTGGAGAGAGATCCAACGGCGACGAGAGATCCCCGGAGTCAGCTGTTTCCGATGGACTTGCTGGTGTACGCTACCTCGCCTCGGCTCCTAGTAGTACATACGGTAAAAGTACACCACCTTCTTCCCGCAAAAGAAAAAAGTACACCACCTTCTAGAAGAGTGTACAGT
The DNA here is from genome assembly GCA_950022295.1 of Bromus sterilis. Taxonomy (NCBI): domain Eukaryota; kingdom Viridiplantae; phylum Streptophyta; class Magnoliopsida; order Poales; family Poaceae; genus Bromus; species Bromus sterilis. The sequence goes on from OX465595.1 coordinate 440,165,327, forward strand.
CAAAATTTTCTAACCTTCCTTGTAAATATGTAGTGTATTAAAAATGAAAAATGATACTCCCTCCGTTTTTATTTAGTCCGCATATTAGCTTTAGTTAAAGTCAAGATTTGTAAACTTTGATCAAAAATATTAATATATACAATAACAAATCAATGCCATTAGATTTATTATTGAATGTACTTTCACATCATATAGATTTGTTATAGTAAATATTTATATATATTTTTATAAATTTAATCAAACTTTACGAAGTTTGACTTTATTCAACTCTAATATGCAGAGTAAATAAAAACGGAGGGAATAAGTATCGAACGTCAGGACGGAAGCCCCTCTCACTAACGTTTTTTAACTAAAATTGCAAGCTACAAATATATTTTTTATCAAAAATCGCCTTCTTTGTAGAAAATTATCATATGCTTATACAATTAAAGTCGCCAACTACGCTTAATTAAAATTGCTAACCAAAACATTCAGTCCGCCTAGACGTTTGGTACTTATCAGGGTTCAAAAAAGAAGAAGATATCATACAGATATATTTGTGTGGTGAGAAGAGTGTTGTTGGATTATTCATCAAGGTATTATTTTTCCTAAATTCCCACGATATATAAAAGTGCATACGGACGGAGAGCAATCAAGACTGTCCCGCAAAAAATTAATTGAGATAATGCAAAAAAAAATCTTATTGAGATCACTTGGCACAAAATCGAAAATCTTAGCAAGAGATTGGCCATGGCATTAATTGGTCAAAGTAACGCCTCCTTCCTTAAGACTAGTGCAAAACGTGCGTTTTGCTCTGACTTCTACTCTACCGTATATACACCTTTTTTTGGAAAAAAATAATACTTTCTTTGATCCATAATAAGTATCGCTTATTTTGTACTAAGCTAGATTATTGTAAATCGGAGGGAGTAGTAATAATAATTCGTGCAACCGATTTGGTCGTCCACTCCTCCTCACAGTCAGTCACAAAGGACTCGACACTCGAGGAACAGGAGCTCCTTTCGTGGATTCGATTCACCCGTGCGCGCACGCACGCACATATCTCCTCTCCTTGCCCTCGCTTTCTTCCTCCATTTCCCCCTGCCTGCTTCGCTCCGTCAATCTCCCACTCACACGAGTAGCGCCGGCCGCCTATATAAACCCGAGCTTTTCCTCCCAGCCTCACACCAACCACACACCGGTGGACTACGTGCCGCGAATTTTAGAAAGAAAGAGAACCAGCTGTGACTGCGCTTTTATTAGCAAGGCATTAATTCGCTCCGGCGATGAGGAAGCACCAGGGTTTAAGCGGCGGCGGCCATGGAGCTGACGATGGGGACTGGGACAAGTGGGTGGATGACTCCTCCGTCGACCACCGCCGCCGCCCGCCCCTCCGCGCCTCCACCGGCTCATGGACCGCCGCCATGTTCATCATCCGTAAGCTCCTTCATTCATCTATCTACCTGCCAGATCTCTCTCTCTCTCTGTTCCTTTGGTTGGTTCATGGCACTCAGTGTGTACCTAAACCTTCTTCTTCTTCTTGTGCGGTTGAATCAAATCTTGCAGTGATCGAGTTCAGCGAGCGGCTGAGCTACTTCGGCATCGCCACCAGCCTCATGATCTACCTCACCAAGGTGCTGCACCAGGACATGAAGCACGCCGCCGAGAACGCCAACTACTGGATGAGCGTCACCACCCTCATGCCGCTCCTCGGCGGCTTCCTCGCCGACGCATACCTCGGCCGCTTCCGCGCCGTCCTCCTCTCCACCGTCGTCTACCTCCTCGGCCTCGGCCTCCTCGCCGTGGCCCAGCTGGCGCCGGGCCTCAGGCCGGACGGCGGATCCTCTGTGCCCCGGGTCCACGAGACGCTCTTCTTCGTCGGGATCTATTTGGTCTCCGTCGGCACCGGCGGCCACAAGCCGGCGCTCGAGAGCTTCGGCGGTGACCAGTTCGACGACGGCCACGCCGGGGAGCGGCTGCAGAAGATGTCCTTTTTTAACTGGTGGAACTGCGCGCTCTGCTCCGGGGTGCTCCTCGGGGTCACCGTCGTGGTGTACGTCCAGGAGCGGGTCGGGTGGGGCGCCGCCACCGTGCTCCTCGCCGCCGTCATGGGGTGCTCTCTTGTCGTGTTCCTCGCGGGGTGGCGGACCTACCGGTACAGGGTGCCGCAGGGCAGCCCGCTCACGCCGCTGCTGCGCGTCGCCGTGGCGGCCTTCATGAAGCGGCAACTTGAGCTGCCAGCCGACGCCCGCGAGCTATACGAGGAGGACGACGGCAAGAAGCGGCTGCTCTGCCACACCGACCAGCTCCGGTGTCTCGACAAGGCGGCGATCATGGAGCATGGCAGCGAGGAGCGGTGCGGGGCGTGGCGGCTGGCGACGGTCACCCAAGTGGAGGAGACGAAGCTTGTGGTGTCCATGGTGCCCATCTGGGTGGCCACGCTCCCGTTTGGCATCACGACGGCGCAGGTGTCAACCTTCTTCATCAAGCAGGGCAGCGTCATGGACCGGCGCCTCGGCCCGCACTTCGTGCTCCCGCCGGCGTCCATCTTCGCGCTGGCCGCCATCGCCATGATCGCCACCGTGGCGCTCTACGACAAGGTGCTGGAGCCGTGCCTGCGCCGCGCGAAGGGTGGAGAGCGCGGGATCAGCGTCCTCAGGCGCATCGGCGTCGGCATGGCGCTCGCCGTGGTGGCCATGGCCGTGTCCGCCCTCGTCGAGCGCCGCCGTCTCCACTCCACGGCCACCATGTCGGTGTTCTGGCTGGTGCCGCAGTTCGCGCTGATGGGGGTCGGCGACGGGTTCGCGCTGGTGGGTCTCCAGGAGTACTTCTACGACCAGGTGCCGGACACCATGCGCAGCCTGGGCATCGGGCTGTACCTGAGCGTGGTCGGCGCCGGGAGCTTCCTGAGCAGCCTGGTGATCGCGGCGGCGGACCACGTGAGCTCGCACGGCGGGCGGCGGGACGGGTGGTTCGGCAAGGACCTGAGCCGGAGCAGGCTGGACCTCTTCTACTGGCTGCTGGCGGCCATCTGCGCCGTCAACCTGGGCTTCTACTTGCTCGTCGCCGCCAGGTACTCGTACAAGCAGACCGTCAAGACCGGCAGGGTCGGCGCCGAGAAGGGCGGCGCCGGCGACGTCGAGTGCGCCATCGCCGCCGCCGCATAACCAAGTAGTGCTACTAGGTACTCGTAGGATCGTGGTTCGTCGTTGTCTGGAATCTGGCATGGGGGATTAGGATTTGTGTGTTGGTTTGTGAATTGTGATCGATCGTTGTGTTGCGGACAAATGTCTGGTCTGGTGTTGCATGTTGTGGAGTCTTGCAACAGTGCATGGGGCTTCTATTAGGAGTCTAGGATGCATTACTGTGGTAATACTTGTTGGTCATCTGAATTACAATCTCCCTAGGTGACATGCCCATGGCATGTCACTGGATCTCAATCGGTTGTGTACTGGCTCGAGAACAATCTGATGGGTGTGGTCGAGCACAAGAGCATAAACCCTGTGGGTTTGGATTGAACCATGCCCCATAATTCCTGCACTCTGCCAGGTGGTTCTCTGTTCATAAGTCATTAGCTAGCGAACGTAAAACAAAAAGGCAACAAACTTCAAAAACAGAATTAGGATATTGGGTGCGGCCAGCTTTTGTCTAAATCAGATGATGCCTCACACGTTGCTGCATTTTTTTTCTGCAATATAATTTAGTGAAATGTTTGGTTAAATGAAACATGAATATCTGAAATAATAAGTTTTGAACTGATATATGAATTTAATATAAGTATTATAATAAAATGAAATTTCTCATGCATGTTAGTGTGAGTTTTTATTATGCATAATGGCATATTGAGGTGGACCTTTTTTCATGCATGTTGAGAGAAATAAACTACTGGGGCTAGCTACTTAAATATGGAAGATGTGTCATGTTTAACCTTTCCTACTACATTGTTTGAGTTTTCTGAAATGACAAGGAATCGACAAGCGAATTTTAACCCCCTTCGCGGGAACGCGATGTGATGTACGAATCTCATAGCAGAGAAGAGAGACGCTCGTGCTAAAACAAAAAGAGTGTGGGTGCTATTCTAACAAAACATACGAGCCTATCACATTGGTCAGGGCCTCTAACCTTCACCTAGGGGACTAAAGTTTGAATATAAACTTCTTACCCTTTTTTTTCTTTTAAATCAAGGGTGATATTTTTTTGCAAAAAAATGTCTTGCATAGATGCGAAATTATCAACAAAACATTATACATAAAAATTATTTGCATTAGGTACTTGGTCATGAAAATTAGTTTTTGATTTTTTTACGATTTTAAACACTAAAAATCATGTCAATATTTTTCATACAACATTTCAAAAATTATCATGTGTCTACAACTAACATATTTTACGCATCATTGCATTTTTTCAACTAGACCATGTTATTTTTATTAATTTCCTGAGTTCCATATTAATCATTGCTGAAAGTTCTATTATGGATACCAGGCAATTTAATTATTTAGACCATGCCACAAAAATTTAGATAGCATGGAAATTTCAATGTTAAGATCATAAGAAAGTTTTTTGTATGTAGGATGACTATTTCATTATTTATTATGAATTTTTTTTCAGTTAGAGCATGATAATTTAATTATGTACACTATAGCAATTCTTATTTTTATATAATAACATATTTTTACCATATGTCCATGGCAAGATGGAGAAAATTGTGTTTCTCATACCATGGAAATTGTAGATAATTATTTTTACTTCTTCTCATTGTAAAATATTTTTTTATTATTTAAATCATGGAAATTTTATAATTGTATCTTCTTAGCTACATGCCAATTGTAATGTTGTAATACTATTTTTTATAGTTTTATGCGAAAACTGTTTTCTAAAACATGGATTTTTTTTGCGACTACTTTGCATCATTATTATACATGACATATTTGTTGATTGCAACTTTTTTCAAAAAACAATCAGGTAACTGTACCCTAGTCCATTTTTCCTTCATGAACCATATTTTGCTGGGCCAGTTGGTGGTTGCACAGAAACTCCACTGGAGTAAATAAAGCAAGAAAAAAATGAAACTAAAAATTCAAGAAAAAACAGCTTTGTGAGAAAAGTCCAACACACGGGAGCAAACTAATTGACGGGTTGCTCTTCGGGGGACCCGCAAAGGTTACTTTGGTGCGTTCAGAATCCATCCAGTGTCACATTTTAAGTGCATGCACAGAAAGTTAAATGATGGTTGCGCCCATGGCTGTGGTTGTGGCTGCACCAACGCCCGTGGCCCTGTGCATGTGGTTAGATCCGTGGCTGCACCTGGAAAAAAAAAGTTCATCAAAATTTATCAAAATACGACTTAGTTTTTAAGATCTCGATGCCAGGAATATAATGGTGAAAACGTTTCATAATTTTGATGAGCGATTTGATAGATAAATCTATCTATTATATACTAAAAGCAAAATTCGAGGCGCCACGTTAATCCACATCATCACAATTATATTGATGGTTGGATCTATAATTTATGGTTATGATTTAATGAGAAATTACAATTTTGTACCGATTGAGTCTGCTCTATGTACGTACGTTATAAAAAAAAGGTTCTGCACCGTGTATGCACGTTGAAATAAAATAGAAGTTTGAATTGGAGTTGGACTGTACAGATGCGTTCTTTCATTCCTCCCCTCTTCAGGCACGTATCTATTTTTTTCGAGACAAGACCACGTATCTATTTTATTGTACGTCGATATTAATGCCCGCAAAAAATAGGTAATCATCTATAGAGAATGTTAAGATAAATAGCATTTTTTTTGCAGGGAACGCGTAAGGCCGATACTGGGATGAGGGACAAAAATACATATATTTTATATATAAAGTATATATTATTATACGTACACATGAATACAAATCATGAACAAGTACATAAAATAATCAACCACGATTAAAAAAATAGCATGCACATTTTATTTATTATTAATAATTAGAGATTAAAAATATAACCTACATCATCTGTTTTAAATTAAATCTACTACACCCATCCATTAAATCAGCACTCTATTGGTACAAAAGGAAAAAAAAAAGAAACATTACAAGAAATTATAATATTTCTTAAGTGAAATGAAATAAATTCATCAAAATTTTGACTAACTATTTGATGAGAAAGGAGGAGTCTACATTGCAAATTTACCATGTCATATGCTTGAAATAAAAATGCTCGACGTACTCTATCGTAACTAAATTAAAGTTGGGACATAATCAGATACAATTGAACAAGACCCAGGAGATTAATCCCTTTCTAAGAAAAAATAGAATTAAGCTCTAGAAACACATTTTATAGACATTTGGAGCTCTAAATATTTTATGCAAAGAGCAGACATAAAAAAATACTATTACCTCCGATCCATATTAATGTACTCAATTTTTGGTAGATTCGTATGTATCTAGCTAAGTATTCAGACTAGATACATATGTATCTAGACAAACTTAAGTCCATTAATATGGATCGGAGGGAGTATAAAAATCCTTCATTCCAAAGAAGGTATACCAAGTGCAGTCACATGCATGTGAAAAAGTAAAATTATAAAACTACTATATATATATATACACACATAATAATAATAATAATAATAATTATTATTATTTGAAATATAAGAAAAATAAAGCATTGAGATGATAAATTATTTTAACCATTATTTGTGTTGTATATGGGTGTGGCAAATAAATTAACCTCAAATGTGTGTTTGATAGAATCTCCTTTTAATAGATGTTTGCGTATATAAACGGTTTCCTATTGCTAAAAAAATCTCTATGAAATTTAAAAAATGTTACACTAGGACGTGTCAGGATAGACATACTAGACTATTACATTTAAATCTCCAATCTTCTCAAAAATAAAAAACTTCACGTACTACCTCGCGCAGTTGGGAAGTAAATCCTCAAGGACTGCTAGAATATTAGGACGTGTCTAGAATATTAGGACGTGTCTGTGAAGACGTGCTACACTATTATAACAAATGAATTCAGTCATTGTTGTAACTACATTCTTAGATGGTAGGGACTAGGGAAGACGGGCTAAATTCCCCTATGTGTACACATGGATAGCTTTACAGAAAAAAAATCACACAATAATCATAATTACCAAGTAGCGCCATAATATTACGAACTCTTTATTGTACAATAACTACATTAAAATGAATTATTGAGGCTTTTTACCGAAACATTCCTATCAAGCTTGCACAAATTTCATATTGATGCAAGTAGTTATTAATCTCATGAGAGAATTTTCGCAAAAAAAAATCTCATGAGAGAAAAGTTAACACTAATGCGAGAAAAATAAATATGAATCAATTGTAGTATTAATTACAAGCGGAAGTCATGAACATCTAATTGTTCCATTGTACTGGATTAACTCGCAAACACATACATATCTATCTAATCCTACCTTACAACAAGGAACTGAGTGTTGAAAGATAAAATTAACAAGACTATAGTATTTGAGCTTGGTGACAAGATTATTTCTTCGCACAGTTGAGAGGGAGAGAGAGAGATTTATTCATATAAATTGTGACATACCATTGAGAATTATTTAAAATAAATCTCCATAGAAATTGGTAGATTTTTAGTTTAAAATCTTAAGATTCTTTTACACGCCATCTAGCAAAATTTCAATGCCCCTTGAAGTTTAATATGTGTCTTTTATAGGAAAGTCCTATTGTGACCCCGTGCTCATGTGATCCCGTATGAACAGTAAAAACGAAAAAAATAGTAAAAAAAATTCAAAAAAAAATGATTTTTTTTATAATAAACTTTGATGTTTTCTCTATATGCATGCAAACTTTCAGCAAGAACTAACATAGGATGGACGCGTGAGCAAAAAAACAAAATTTGATGTTCCAAAAGGTTTTCGAACTAACATAGGGATGACATCAATTTTGTTTTTTTGCCCACACGTTCACCCTACGTTATTTCTTGACAAAAATTTGCACGCATATAGAGAAAACATCAAAGTTTCTTTCAGAAATAATTCTGAGTTTTTTAAATTTTTTTACTATTTTTTTTGATTTTACTGTCCATCCTGGATCACATGATCCCGGGATCACAAACTCCGCGTCCTCTTTTATAGTATATAATCAAACACACTTTTATGTCAATTTCTAAGGTTTCTAAGAAAAAATAACTAGGATCATTACATAAAAACAATTTCAAAGTTCATTTTATTTATTAGCAACATGATCCTAGACACATATATAAAGTAATTATCAAAGTTACTCCTTATAAAATTTACCAAAGTGTAAAATATGATGTATCATGAAAGAGACACAAGCGAGTACAAAAATATGACATTTTTGATGCGTTAAAGATGTTGTTGTCGCATTTGCGAGGGCCATCCTTCTAGTTATTTTGAAAAACGGATCTACGAAAAAAAACAAAAACATCTAACTTTTCATTCTTACGCGCGTGATGGAAAAATAACTCAAAATTCTCTAATTACGATAAAGAAAATGCGTGTACATGTTACGTCACTTATAACACCGGGATAAAAAATAACATTTGCAAGATACTACTTATAACTTTTTTTAAAGGGAGGGGGGGGGGGGTACTTCTTCAAACCTAGATTGGCGGCACGTAGCGTCACTTGTAGAATGCACAAGATAGTTTTTTTTTTTGAGAGTAATGCACAAGATAGCTGCTGATACGAAGCGCCAGGACTATTTTGGTCTGTATGGAAACATGAGGAAGTCTCGCCTCTGGCGATACTCAACTTGGTTGGTTTGATTTGTTATGTTTGCTTGTAACGATTTTCTACAAGTGTTTCTGGTTATTTTTCTTTGTTTTTCATCGGTTTTCCTATGGGTTTCTTAGTTTTAAAAAAATTCGTAGTTTTGCACTGTTTTCTTCTATTTTTTTCTCGTTTCTTCATAAGTTTTTGTTTTTTTTCCTTAGCATTTTTCCTTTTTTCTTGTTAGCTTTCTTCGGGTTTCCAATTTTTTCTGTTTATTTCACGGTTTTACTTTTTTCTTTCTTTGGTTTGTCAACACATACCTATATTTTTCATACATATTATACTTTATAATACATTAGAAATATATTTACGTGTCTAATATTTTTCAAATATGTGATTAATATGTTTTGCTTAAGCATATGTTTTTATGTACTACAGTCTGAATTTTTCATATACATTGTATATTTTTTACACATGGTTAAATATATTATTAAATCCATGAGTAAATGTTTAAAAAAAAAATCTGATGTCTACATTTTGAGTAAAAATATGAACCATCTATATATACATGTTTAACTTTTTTTTAACATATATTTTGATACCTGATTTTTTGATACAGAATGTAAAAAAAATCGTATACACATGAAATATTTCTTGTACATGTTTCACATTTTTAAATACATTGTTCAAAAATTCAAACATATGTTTTGATGTGTATTTTTTCATATCAGTGTACATTTTCCGTATACATCATAACAATTTTTCTATACACGTTCAATTTTCAAAATTTAATGTATAAGATGTTTGTAATATAAATATTTAGAATATTTAGAAATCTAAAACAAAAGTACAAAAGAAAGCAAAAATTGGTAACCCCCTTGTAGCTGGTTTTGCTTTTGCTCTTCGAAGCCAAGTCGGTGGCTAGGGGCGGAGATGGCTCGCGTGCTCAGCCTCAGCGGTGGAGGAGGATCAACCTTCGTGAAGATGACTATTGTGGGTGCGTCAAGGTGGAGTATAGGATGTTGTTGGAGAAGGCAAAAACTATGGAACTATAAGGGTGGTGGTTTGGGTGGCAGAGGCATCACGGCGGGATGACGGGGATAGATTCGACGGATGCGGTCGTAGATCTGAAGGAGACGGCGGCAATGAAAACTGGTAGGCTGTGAGGGGCTGCTGGTAGGCGGGAGCAAGGGATGTTTGTTGGTTTGCAGCAACCGACCCAATTGTTGTATATGTGTAGTACTTGAGAGCATCTTCAACGTCAACCCTAAAACAGACGATGTATCCGCTCGTGAAATGATCTGAAGCAGACCGTCGATACTGATACGGGAGTCGGCCATCCAACCTCTTTCATAAGCATTCGCTCACACTTCAATTGAAATCAGGCATAGCCGGATAAACTCAGACGGAATTTATGCAAACCTAGATAAAATTTGCATAAACCAAACATATTTCATGCAAACCGAATGATTTTCATACAAAAACAAATGAAATACATGAGTGCTTTTAACCTAGTCTAAAACTACACATGCAGCCGTGATCGACGGGTCGTGAGCTCTCGAAATGAGAGTTGCTTCAGTTTTAGCTCTGGGCTCTCGACGATCAAGAAGTTTCAGTGCAGCTCTAGGGATTCCCATATATAAGGTGCGGGAGATAGATCGCCAGCACCAAGGTGCTTTATGTTCGGGGTATCGGGCAGTGAAGCTGCACTTTATCGACCCACATGACACACGAGCATCCCTGCAGGCCAACATCTGTCCATGATAGCCACGTTGTCGACACCCCGCTTTCACCGAGAGGCAGAAGCACGAAGGGTTGCCCATGTAGGTATTCCGTGAAAGCGTTCCGCGTTTTTATAGTCGGAGAATGTTGTTTGCCGTCGGTGGTTAAGGCGGCCTCGTGGTTGCCTGGCACGCAAGACGCGACACTGCTCCGTTGAGGAGAGTTGTTGTTCGCAGTCGTCATTTGTGCCGCATTCGCATCTACCTCGTTGAGGGGAGTTTTCGTATGTAATCGCATGTGTCAACTCTGCGACCGTGTTGTAGAACGTCCGCTGTTCTTGGCAGAAATAGGTCTCTATACCACAAGAGTCTAGAGCTCATCGTTATGGCAGAGGTCGAGGAAAGAAGGAACGGGAACGACTGGGGTCTGATGCGTTCACTTGTACGGTAAGGGCACGTGTAAAAAGTGGGTGTGGTCTAGGGAAGCGGAGCAATGCTAGACACCGAAGTGGTTTCCCGGCGACCATACATGTTTAATGCTGACAGTCGGACGGGCAAGGTAGCCGGTCTATCGCGTTTTTTCGATATTGAACGTGCGCATAATCTAGAGCTCTCAGTCAGTGCGTTGTTCCTGCATCCACTCTGAATAGACATCAATGCAGGAATTAGGAGCGTCTATGCTGGCCAGACATCATGTGCTAGCGACGAATATGAATATGCAACCACCTCTTCATACGAGAAGAAGTTTTTAGGCGCGGAGAAATTTGAGGTGAGTCTTGGGTGTTGGACGTGGTAGCGGTTTGGATGCCCACATAATCTCCGATGTACGTGAAAACGTACGCATAGACGAGGCCACGGGCAAATATCAACCTTTAGGGAAGGTTTAAAGTCCGTGCCAAAAATACCCTAATGCCTTGTTTTAGGGCTGCTAAAAAAATAGCAACTTCTTTTAGCTCCATCAAAACGTACAAGGCTAAAATTAAAAAAAAAACGTACAAGGCTCATAAGCCAACGGTCGACAAAAAAACACGAATCTCAAAGTGCACTCCCGAGGATCCCCCAATGGGGAGGTACGCGCCGATCGAATTAGCGGAAGAATCTTCTTCGGTTGAGCTGTCTCTTTCCCTGGCCTCGTCCCTGTCCCAAGATCCAACCCAAATGCACTGTACTCTATCGTTAGCTACGGATTTTTAAAGCCCGTACCTACCGTTGCTTGTGCTCTCTACAGCGCGGATCACTCACTCAGTGAAGTGAGCTAGCCACGCAGCGCAGCGCAGAGAGCGGAGCGGCGGAGGGGAGCCATGACCAAGTTCCGCAAGCACGAGCACCACCTGCGGCGCTGCTGCGGCGGCCTCGCGGCGTGCCTCCTCTTCCTCGTCGTCGCCGTCGCGCTCACCGCGCTCATCGTCTACCTCGCGCTCCGCCCCTCCAAGCCCTCCTTCTACCTGCAGGACCTGCAGCTCCGCTCCGTGCGCCTCGGGGACCCCTCCCTGTCCGCCACCGCGCAGGTCACGCTCGCCTCCCGCAACCCCAACGACCGCATCGGCGTGCTCTACCGCCGCCTCGACGTCTTCGTCACCTACCGCGACGAGCCCGTCACGGTGCCGGTGTCCCTGCCGCCCGCCTACCAGGGCCACCGGGACGTCACCATCTGGTCCCCCGTGCTGTCCGGGGAGTCCGTGCCCGTGGCCGGGTTCATCGCCGACGCCATGAAGCAGGACATCGCCGCCGGGTACGTGGCCCTGCAGGTCAAGGTGGACGGCCGCGTCAAGTGGAAGGTCGGCAGCTGGGTCTCCGGCAGCTACCACCTCTTCGTCAGCTGCCCTGCGGTGCTCGCCGCCGGCCCCGGCGGCATGCCGCTCGGCGGTGGCCCCAATGGCACCGCCGGCCGCGCCGTCGCGTCGCTCAAGTTCTCGCAGCCGACAGCGTGCACCGTCGGCACATGATGTAAATTACTACGTGGAAGAAATTACGTACTACTAGCTGTTTGGTTTTCTGCTTATGTCTCATGTAACGGGAGAATAAAATGTAGTTCAATTTTTGAATTAACAATTGCAATTTGTAGTTCTTCACCGTCGCATCTCATGATCTATCCATGTGCGTGGACAACAACGGGAATATGTAAGTTCTTCTGAATGATTTAAAATGTAAACGAGTGCAGCATAAAAGAGAATATACTATTCCACGAGGTCGACCTGGTCGATGATTGCACGTACGATCACACAACCAGTAGATCGATGGAGTTGCTAAGAAACAGCCACCTAATTAACAGCGCACGACGACAGGCAGCAGTGCCGTCACGTCGTGATCATTAATCTAGCAACTCCATGCAACGTAATCCAAAGACAAGGCCATAGGAAGAGTTCACTAACGGAATTAACAATGTTGCCGTCAACTAAAAAGACGGTAAAATGAAATTCATTTTACATGCTGTAATGGCCTGATGGCCAGTTTTTTTTGTTGCGATTCTGAAGAATCACGGTCTGTGGATCAAAATCGTAAAAGAACTCATCTCTACTCGGAATCACCTAGAATCAACCGAGAATTGTAGTGCAATCTAGAATCGAAATTTGACGATAGATTCTAACCAACCCTCAAAAATATATATTTCATTTTAAACTAGTACCCCTATTAGACCTGTAGCACTAGCTATAGCTATTTTCTATAGTTATAGTTGCGCCTGTGGCTGCACGCGAACTATGGCTGCGTCCGTGGCTTTGGTTGTGAGTAAACTTAAACGATGGTTGCACATGAACTAACACTATGGTTACGCGTGAAGCAAAACTGTGGCTCCAATTTTTTTTTCGAAACCTATCAACATGGAATCTATTTCTGATTATATGAACGCGAGGAATACAATGATGAAAATGGTTCGTGATTTGAATGAACGATTTAAGAGATAAAATATATTTAAAAAAGGATCTACGCAAAAAAACGTTAACTTTAACATCCTCATCCTCGCACGGGGTGAAAAAATGGCTCAAAACTCTCTAATTGCGACAATTAGCGCGCATATATTACACCACTGCCTCAAAAAACACAAAGGATACCCTCTAATGAGTGATTTCGCTTACTCGAGCCCAATAGGCGAAGAATGTTGTAGCCATAGGGCCCCCTATTCTTCAAGTAAGCCGAGAGAGCTATATCTCGCATGGAGCACTGGTTATGTTGGTTTGTGGGAAATGTAACTAGTATTTAAAAAATACTTTCCCCGTCCCAAATTAATTGATCAATCCGTATCTAGATAAATTTATGTCAAGTTCATCTAGATACTGGAGTATACTTATTTAGATACATTTGTATATAAATAAATTTACATCAATTAATTTGGAATGGAGGGAGTAGTTACAAGTTTTGGAATCCTTCCGTCCAGTTTTGGAAAAGGTCTAACATGTTTTCTTTCTTTTTTATTTTCTTTATTAGTACTGGTTTTACTGGGGTATTCTGTTTTTATTTTTTCTTCCATTATCATTTTTTCTTTATTTACATTTTATTGTCCCCTTTTTTATTATTAATTTTTCAAATACATGTCAACTTTTTAAATGCACATAAAAAAAATCGAATACATATTGAGATTTGTTTAGATACATGTTGTCAATTTTATAAACATGTATAGTATTTACCCCGAATACATGTTGAAACATTTGCCAAATACACATTGGATATTTTTTACATACATATTAAACACGTTTTAGATACAAGTTGAAAATTTTATAAATACACATTAAACATTTTTTAATAAATGTTTAACATTTTTTCAAATGTGCATTGACATTTTTCATGAACATTTCTTAAGTGCTTATGACTTTTTTTAAATAGTCCGAATATATTTTTATATGATATGAGAATTTTTTTAAAACTTCACCAACGAACTTTTAGAATTATTTGAATATTTTTAATATGTTGAACATATTTTTCAAACGTGTTAAAAAAATTAAAATATGATGAAAAAAATTATGAATGATACAAAAAAATTGCGAATTGTGTGATTGTTTTTTGTATTCTCTAGAACATATTTTAAAAAATCAGTACATATCTTTATTTGAATGGTGCAGATATATTTTTTCAATTTTCCCGAGCAAATTTTTATATTACATGAATATTTTATAATGAGTAGTGAAATTTCTATAATGTAAACTAAATTAATTTTTAAAAGTAATACTATTTACTTTAATATAGATAAATCGAATTTATAACTACAAAAAATATAAATAAAAGTGAAAGAAAAAAAACTACTCTTTTCATAGTAACTAGTAATAACTAACATAGTATTACTGGCCCAGACTACTAAGGGGATTCCCTGAGGCAGGCGAGCTACCATCTCATGATATGCAGGAAGTAGCCGCACCCTAAAGTAAGCAAAGAATAGAAATGCCAACTAGGCTGATACTTGAATTGTAAGGCTTGTGTAGTTGGGCTAGCGCCTACTCTTTTTTGAGGTGTGGCACCCCAATGTTCATCATGCATTTCTTCTGTAGAACACAATTAGTACTCTTTTCAAATTCAACCTAAAAAGATACATTCGTATTTTTCTCATCTAAATTCATTTGCAAGGAGAGATTCTCATTTCTACTACGACTATGATTAGATCAAAATTTGTGATTGCATGTTGATTAGGTGAACCGACTCAAACTAGAGATGGAACGTGCATCCATTGATACATGATGTTTGGTAGACAATTTTGGGATCAACCCCAAGAGTTTGAATTGCACCATGGGGTTCTTGAGTTAACATGATGGGGATCTTGAGTTTTGGCTAAAAATATTAGATAAAGAAAAAAAAATACTCATACCCCATCCCTCAAATTGGAAAGACTTATAAGATTTTTGACCACATGGCGAGCTAGCTCATAAGCACATTTAAGATTACCAATGATCCCAAATGTAAATGGTGTCATTAGTAAAGAAATTTTGCATATATCACAAATTCAACGATTTTCAAATATGACACACTAAATCCTCGTTTCAAATACACCACACAATTTTCGCACTTGTTCTAAATATTCTATTACAATTTAGGTGACTGTAGAAAAGACGAATTTCCATTTAATGGTGAGTTTCGTCCATATCGTTTAATTAAAAGTTAAAAAAAACACTAGGTGTTCATTATGCGTTTGGCCACCTACTTACGCTTTTCTAGCTTAGACGCAATTAGGCGTTTCATACACAATTATACAGATACGGCCAACAGAGAGCAGTTTGCTATCTAAAATAGTGCTAGAATGTAAACAAGAACAACAAGCAAGGAGCATGAACATTTAGCTCTATTGTAGAAGCAATAACAACAACTACTAGCACATCAAATCTTCACACAACAATAGAAAAACATCACTGCTACAGTAGAAAAGTAGCACTATAGTAGTAGTACAAACTACATCTAGTGATCTAGAGCACCAGTAACAACACTATAGCAGTACTAAAAGCTACATAGAGTATCAATGACAGTAGCATCACTACAACAGTGATAGGGACTTTCCCTGGAATAGCAGCAACAACACTATAGCAGTGTCTAGCGTTTTTCCTGACGCTTATGGGGAAAGCGAGGCGTTGAGCCAGCACCTTGCGCATAGGCGCGCATATGAGCTAGATTAGGCGCGCTTTTTTAACGTTTTAATACCTACTTGATCCACGATGGCATACTTTTGTCATTGGATGATCTTCGAGACAGAATCTAGCAAGACAGTCGTGGTTGTTACCGATGTTGATATACAAGTAGTTGTATATCTATTGGTTACAAAAAAATCATAATTATAACTCATTCTCTCAAAATACAATACTTACTGACATGTTTTCTATTATATTTAAAAATACCACTCATTAGAGTAGCAACACAAACAAATATAAGATATTATATCTATTATTGACTTCGACCGTGTGAAATGCACCCACACGGTGTTCATTGAAATAAATGTGATGTTTGTTGTTTTGTTTCACAGTCAGTGCCTTGTGGTATTTTATATTTTGTTTGAGTTTTTAATTATTCTATAAAGACAGAAGGAGAGGGAGAGAACCAAATCACATCTCCCCATGAATTAAATTTGGCAACTATATGTATGTATTTGGCTGCTTTAAATATCATGGCCAAAGAGGTTTCTAGAGTGTATGCTTGCCTTTAGGTGTAACTCGCATTGAAAAGATAATCAACGATCCACCGAATAGGAAATCATAAAATAATACAAAGTACAAATGAAGGGTTTGTCATGAATAGTGGTGTCAAGGTGTTTCGAAATGTACCAAACAAAGATACGATGAACTCATACATGGATTTCTATAACAGTGGGCGCCACCACATCTCTACTCCTAAATGCTCAGTTGGTACGTCGTCTTTTGAACATCTCCTCCCCGTCGAAGGAAACCCCTGTCTCTTCCGGTTTTTTCTATTTTCCTTCGTTCATCCCACCAAATCAGCAGATCTCTCAGATTCTTACTCTCCCCACGATTCGCACCGGCGCGTGGGAGTCGCGCCTTCCCAAATCCACGCACCCACGATCTCGTCGCCCAGCGCACCAGATTTGACGGTAATGTCCGGCAACGGCGGCTTCCTCGTGGGAATCTGGATACGTCTCGGGGGCCATCAACGGTGCCCGCCGTGGCCGACGACGGCGCCGTCCTCGCCACCATCGTCACCTTCAACCTCGCGCTCTTCGTGCTCAACTAGAACGGCCTCAGCGTCGTGGGCTGTTCCACCGTCACGCTGGGGATCGCCTCCCTGTCGCCCTTCGTACTCATGTCCGGCATCGCGCTGCCCAAGATCCGGCCGCACCGGTGGGGGGCACTGCCGGTGAGAAGGATTGGAAGCTCTTCTTCAACACCCTCTTCTGGAACCTCAACTACTGGGACAACTTCAACACCATGGCTGGCGAGGTGGAGAACCCAGGCAAGACGCTCCCCATGGCTCTGTCGATTCAAGGTAGGACCATCATCTCCTGATTGGTTAATTGATTGAATAACTGAACCAAATGACCACTGAAAGCAAACACCCATCTTTGTGATATTCTTATATGCATAATAGGAATAGTATGTACGTGATCTCACAATTGTATAGATCGGTCATTGTGTAGATGGTTAGTACGTAGTTCATATTTCTATTTCACGGTTCAGTTAATTATCCGCTCTTAAGTATTTGTTGCCCAATTAATTGTGAGCATCTAATTCCAAATTTTTTGTAATTCATTTAGCTATCTGTTTGTGTTAATATCTCAATCATTGTTAGTTGTTCAGCTCTGAATAAAATTAACCATATGGTCTAATTGATTGAGCATATGAACTTAAGAAGTAATATTTGTGTGTACTAATTATGATGGATTGAATCGTTTGCTTTCTTACATCGTTCACGACTATTGTTATTAGATATGTGTGTGTCACTTCTAGCCACGCAACAGTTGCTTCAGATTATGTGAAGGGATCCGGTTTGAGTTTTGCTGCTCCAGATTTCATACCTTCGTCAATTGCCAAATTAAAAATTGTCAAAGGTTTATCTATATCCATTTAAGTTATTTATGATAGTGCCTGATGCTTGATGTTTCAAATCAGCATTTCCTTCAAATGCGCAATATGCTATCTATTTGATACATTTTTTGCAGGGATATATTTGATACATTACAGGACACTGTCTTCAACAAGGAAGAGTATATCAGGAGTTCTCAAGGCAATCGAGAATCTTACCGAGGTATTCTAGAGTAGTTATTCTGGGGATGAAATTGAGCTAGATGAGCATGCCGCCATGACTATGCTTTCATAATTTAAGAAAGGTGCGCTGTTTTGGTTATTTTTTGTTTTCAACTTCTTATTTAGCATAGGCATTATGCTCAATTCGAAATAGCTTCAGTTGGTAGTACCCGCAACCTGCAGATTCCAGTTTTACTTATCTTGCCTTATTCAAAACTATTTTGACATGAAAGAGAAGGTGTACCAGAATAGCCTGGAGTATTTTGATCTATTATTTTTTCTTTTTCCTTATTTTTTTACTTTGAAGTTTGATTGCTTCCACTTATGCCAGATGTTATTGCCTGATTTCTTCTTAGGCGGAATAACTGTAGAAAATATTATCGAGTCGACGAGTCATATGTAGTGTTTGTGAATTATATGTTACTTGTTAACATTTTTATTTCTTGTTGATAAAAGAACATAAACTAAGAAGGGGCAGTATGGAGGATAGCGGTGTGCAGGGGCCAATGCAGAATCAGGCTCCGGCGCGTTGGAGCACCACTAGCGGAACTATGGATCATGGAGTTCAAAGAATGGTCTCATAAATAATGGTTATGGATCTTCTCTTTTGGAGGAATTCATGACCAATAAGACCCGATCTTTTGAGCTGGTAGATATTGCGGATCATGCGATCACGTTCATGTATTACTTCCTGTATGTCAATAGATTATAATTGTTGTATTTATGTGGGATCCTAACACGATTCTCTTTCTGCAGCTCGAATCGAGAATCTTACTGAGGTATTCCAGAGTAGTTATTCCGGGGATGAAATTGAGCTAAATGAGCATGGCGCCATGACTACATCCTCCTTTAATAAGTGGTTGATATATAGTCTTCAGACTTGCTTTCATAAATTAGGAAAGGTGCGTTGTTTTGGTTATTTTTTGTTTTCAAAATCTTATTTAGCATAGGGTTTATGGTTAATTTGAAATACCTTCAGTTAGTAGTACCCGCAACCTACAGCTTCCAGTTTTACTTATCTTGCCTTATTCAAAACTATTTTGACATGCGAGAGAAGGTATACCAGAATAACCTGGAGTATTTTGATCTATTCTTTTTTCTTTTGTCCTTATTTCTTACTTTGAAGTTTGATTGCTTCCACTTATGCCAGATGTGTTATTGCCTGATTTCTTTTTAGGCGGAATAACTATAGAAACTATTATCGAGTCATATGTAGAGTTTGTGAATTATATGTTACTTGTTAACATTTTTTTTGATAAAAGAACATAAACTAAGAAGGGGCAGCATGGAAGATAGCAGTGCGCAGGGGCCAATGCAGAATCAGGAATATTAAGAGTCCATCCCTTTTCTTCCTCCGTTTGAGTGTGAGAGAGGGAGCTAGCTAGGGCATGTGGAACCTTCATGGGGGAACTATGGATCATGGAATTCAGAGAATGGTCTAATAAATAATGGTTATGGATCTTCTCTGCTGGAGGAATTTATGACCAATAAGACCCGATCTTTTGAACTGGTAAATATTGTGGGTCATGTGATCGCGTTCATGGATGTCAACTGATTATAATTGTTCTATTTATGTGGGATGATAACACGGTTCTCCTTCCGCGGCTTGGATCACTACATGACTCACTTTATACGGCCGAAACTTGAAACAACTCCGCGGAAGAGAGCTACGCAGCGGTGATGGCACTTAGTATCACCGGCCAGTGTTTGGTTATGCGCATGGGTGCTGTTGGCTGCTTCAAGAGACATCTTTTCCGGTTAACACTTCGATTTTTGTGATCGTTCAAATACAACAAATGCATGCATGCATTCGTATGTGAAGACAGCAGACCGCACAGTAGCACGATCAAAGATGGTGAGGCGAAAGGGAAATATCATTTATATTTTTAAGGGAAACTAAAATTTCCAATTGTTATGCTTTGGATGAGCATTTCTATTCATGGTTTTGTTTTCCGGTAGCAACACACCGGTATTTAGCTAGACATACCAAGCATACTCACACACTCTACACTGTGTGTGAACTGTAGCACTTTGGTGGGTCGACCGGGTACGGCCACCACGACACCTGCGGGCAGGAGGCGCTCAATGTCGTCGTCGCCAACGTTGTCGGCATCGAGGCCGCCATTGCGCCCCCAGGTTGCCTCCCCTCATTCCTTTGTGGCGCTCAGCCTAGCTGAGCTCCCACCGTTACACCGATGGCTGTTCTCAGGCTTGAAATGTATCAATGCAGGGAGGAACGCATTGAAATGTATCAATGAAGGTCATATAGTTGTTTTTTACCCGAAGACTACCAATTGGCAAATTCTTGAATGGGTAGGCTCTTCGTTAACTATAGTTGATTAGAGTGCTTGTTTATTTGAAGTGGGAACCATCAGGTAATCTTAGTTCCTGATCAGAATAATTGAAGAAGTGGTTCGTGAATTTTGAGTTTATTTTCATTACTGATTCTCACCACTATATTTAAGATTTTCTGCTAATTCATAAGAACTAATGCTAATATGCACTATTGTGTTAAATCTGAATTTCATTAGTAAAGGATGGTAATATGCAGGGTCAAACGGTCAATGTAAGCCCCGAGGGCAGTGGCGAAGAGCCGGAAGACTGCGGGGCAAACAAACGACGTGGTGGCAGTAGTGCACGATGGCTCGCGGCGGGGCTTATGACCAATTCTTGTGTCGGTTGTGGATGATGGATTACCAGACCTGTAGTGGGCACCCATCCACAATATCTATCGTCATCCTGCCATACCATATTTTTTGTTTTTAATTATTTTCATATTGGAGTATTAGTGTTGATACTACAAACGAAGCATGTAAATTTTAACTTACCATGCATGACTAAATATTAAATTTTAAATACTACGGGAAGTTTTGTGCTAGAATCGAAGGAAAACTAAGCAATTGCAAACTGATCGTCTATTGTTGTGGTCAGGCTTATCAGGTATTAGAGTATGGGAAAGTTTCTTCTCAAGCGTGTGTCATTGATGATATTGCTTGGTAGGTAAGAGCTTCAATTTATTTTCTATTTGCATAACATTTCAATGGTCTCAACCCTGAACACATTTAATACCATTGGTGGTCGGGCATTATGTTTAGATGATATTTTCATTGTTGAAACGGCCATGTTCTGGTAGCTAGATTTGTGGCTACTCTTAGCTCTCAACTTGAGAATACATGGGTTGACCGAGCGATACAGGGAGCCCTTCTGCACCCTGAATACTCGTGATGACGCATTGCTTTGCCCGAGGTCACCAACCACATCCCGACGGGCCAACTACGTGGCCGATGCCAAGGGATAACGGGGATCCCTTTGCATCTTTGGTCGGATCCATGTGACCTTCATGCCAGATGTGTCGTGGAACTGATCATCTTCCCCTAGACTATTTCTGGTATACAAAATCATGAGCCTAGATACATAATGAAAAATCCATAGAGAGCTTAGGTGACTGCTACGTTTTGTTAATACATTTTTTTCAAAACTTTCTCTTGAAGTCTCATCGCACGGCCGATATATATTTTGTTTACATTCAAAACATTTTTCTAAATCCTTCACCCCCACCGAGGAATTGGTTGTTGTGAAGCCAGAGGAAAATTTGATTGCACATTTGTTCACATTATTGAGTGTGGGTTGTGGGGATATTGTGATCGTCACATGTCCTTGATTTCCTAGAGTCATGTTTGCCCTTCACGTGTACCATTCTTGTAGCAAACATCGCAAGCTCGACAATAATTCTTTGAAGTCGGAATAAATGCACACATAAGAAAGAAGGTACTTTGAGACGAAGGCACATATGATGACTAGACAAAGAAGTAGTGAAGGAATATGAAGACCATTATCAAACTTTACCTATTTGTGTTTCGGGTGGGGCTTACATGTGGTGAAATAGACATGATGATCACCGAGAATGGAGCGTAGTGGGAGAAACACATCAGAGTTTGTGTACGAAATTTAAAATCTGGGAAGAAAGAATAATTGGTTCAGTACTTGGTCCGCAAACTCCACTATGATTTTGTAAATAAATTATATGGGGTCCAATATGCACTTAGATTATTATTTTCAAATTATATTTGGTGGGCAATCATGTGCTAATGGAACTATCTTTAGTTTCTATATATTGTCATGAGATTTCAGTAAGAGCTTGTGCATATCCCGTTTTCATCTTCCAAAATTAGTATGTTTTTGCTACGCTTGCTTTGTCAAGAGAAGGACAAAGTTCAGCTCAAGGAAGAGTTATTTAAGAAACCTATGCCTAAAACATAAGCGATATCAATCCATAAAAATAACAAATGACAAGCATAATAAAAGATAGCTTATCATGTCATTGCGGAACGAGTGATGACACCAAATCTAGAGCAAGAAATATACCAAGATAGAATTGGGAGAAGGGAGAGCAAGATTTGTTTTGTTGGTGGGTATGAGGGATATGACGTGTATCTAAAAAATATAGAACCAATGAAGAAAGAAAAGATGATGTCGTGGAACTAATACTACCGAAGAGAAATTGTTACGTTGTTCCGTAAAAATGCATAGGCACTTAACTAGATTTGGGCATATCCGCAAAGGAAAAAGTATTCAAGTTTATGTTTATCGTACTATTAAACGGGCATTGAGTGTTTGTTTCAATAAAGAAGAACAAAATTTTCAAGTGCATCATAAATGTTATACTTACATATGTGGCCAGCTTCTCAAGGCCCCATGGATTGAATGTTAAAACTTCAGTTCACAGAGAAAGTTTGCATAGACAACAATTATGGATAATAATTTTTTTTGTTTTTAAAATGACTACAAATATTTCAATAGATGGTAAGGCTTGATTGATGAAGAACACCTAAATAAGGGTTTCTTCGTGGATTTCAATTATTACTGTTATATTTTGTATACATATGAATTATATTTATATATAAATCCAACAAAATATTTTAAAAGCCCGTAGCAACGCACGGGCACTCTACTAGTGTTACCAGATGGACACGTGGCACAAGTTTTACCTTGTTTTGGTCTTTTACAAACGTAATTATGTACTTAATTATATTTTGGTATTAATGAGTTTATATTTATAAGGGGACTAATAACATTTGCTGAGTGACTGCACATGTTTTAGTCCGCACGGATAAAATATGTGTAGATCATAGACTCTCCAAAATGATTATGACTTAAGATATGTGCAACAACGATGAGAAGCATTCTGTTTTATTTTGATTCTTGAGTTATAGGGATCACACACTATTAAGAGATGGCCAGAGGGGTTTGCAGTGGATTTTCTTAGTTCACAATCAACATATATATGGAACATGTTTCCTAATGGCCGAACTTTTCGTACATTTTATCGAACTTTTTGGATATTTTCTCAACGTTGAAGACCTAGTATTCTATCAGTTGATTGCTGAGTTGAGGAGTTGAAGAGCTCTATTTGTTATCGATGATATGAGTTGTTTATTTTAGTCTTTGTAGGTCACTTTTTGTATGTCCTTTTTTTTGTTCTAGAGACTATCATACTTTGGTTATGTCTTGCTTTATTTCTAGGTTGTTATGTCAAGTTGTAATTTGGGGAAGCTTAAGTATGCTGGCTTGACCTTTTGGATTTTGGTGATCTTGCATGATCGAGTAGCATCATTGATCTTTATATTGCTTAAGTTGATTCAGTTGGTGCTTTGAGTTCAAGGAAGTGGTAGGTTCTGGTATTTTTACAATAGTGATTGCTTGATTCTCTACTACTTATGTAAGGTTTCTCTTCTGTTCGAAGCGTTTCACTCTTCCACTTCGTCTATCATTTCCCACTTTGCGTTTTTTTTCCGCTACAGTTTTCCCTATCAATTTCCTTATCCACGAGCCCTCATAAAAACCGTAGACCGACAACGACCCACCTCTTGTATCCCTCGCCACTATCCTTAGACGTCATAATAAATCACATCTCCTTTCTCTAAAATAAATCACCGCCCCCTCCTCTGGCCCGCCCTAGTCGCCGCCCACACACTCGCAAGTGGACTCGATCACTCTCTCCAACTTAGCACTATTGGTTCTCCATCTTGCGGCCACAAATGATCCCTACACCTCCCACGAGAAGTTGTACACCCCTTTCAGCCATGTTTGGTAAGTCTAGTTTTTTCACATCTTGTCAATGATTCCAAGTTGCAACAGTTATCAGTTTGACTAATTTTACTCAGATCTGCTAGTTGAAAATTATGGTTACAGGCTTACAACTAATAGGCTACCCAGAAGGAGAAAAAGGAAATAATGTTCCCGAATTTTAAATTGCATTTTGACTAGTTTTACTTAGCGCCTCTAGTGATACCTTGTATCTTTTACCGAACTACAATTTGGATCTATATATCTATGTTTTCATATGTGTATTAGAATTTTAGCAATGATAATATAACACATATGAAGTTAATGTATGTTTAAGTTAATGTGGATCAAAGTATCTGACCACGTCATTGTGAGTTGTGTAAATTTGTTATTGAGTTGCAAACACTCAGCATATCTTCGTGGACGCTACTTTCCCAGTGATATTGTTTTTTATTTTTTGTTATAAAAATGTCATCTAATACCTATCAAGTTCAAAATGATGTGTTGTATAAAACAATGATCTATTATAAGCTCGCAGAGATAAAGTAATGCACATTCACTAGCTTTCTCCAAACAATGTATTTTTTTACCGCTTCACATTGTTCTTTGCAGAGTTTTGTGCGTGTAACCAAAATTTGCGGTAATTTAAGATCCATAAAGTTTGAGCGGGCATTTATAGAGATTTTGAAGTTGCAAAAAATGCACAACCAAAGATGTTTTCCTCGATTATGTATAAAGAAACTCCCCGGAGGGATGCTCTCTTATAATCAAAGTATCATACAACAATTGTTCTATTTTGCTTTTGGCTATTGTTAGTTTTTTGTGCAGACTTGGAGCATTACAAACTCTTAGTTGAACTATGTATTTTTGCTTGCAAAGAATCATTGCTAACTGGAAGAAACACATAGCAAGTGCTTATCATACACATGCATTATTATTCTCCAACAAAACACAACATTTTTTTCTCTCAATTTGTGCGTGGTATTTCTTTTTAAAAGGCATCATATGTCTAGAGTACTTTATTGTGGCTAGAAATTTGATCTTCGGGAAGATTTACTTGTAGTTGCCCATGAGGTACTTGTGATGGATTAAACTAAAGGTTAAAGCACTGGGGATTAGTTACAAAATTGGAATAAAGGTTAAAATGGGTAGTAGATGGTTCCAAAATCTAGGAACATGGTTGATGACTTGATGTTGAACCATTGCAATCTTATGTATCTGTTATGACACACGGACTATCTTTCGATTATTTTTTAGAGAAAAAACAGTTTAAATGAAATCAGGCTATCTAGTTTCCTTAAATGAAATAAAAACTTTAGCATCTACTCCTCTTTAATAAAAAAATAACGGTTTAAACCACGAACAATGCACTTGTAATCGCATCTCAAATTTGTGTATCAACAATCTTGATTTTCGACTACATGGTCATTAAATGCAGCTCGGCTTAGACAATAAAAACAGGTTCGGGTGTTGCTCTGCACAAAAGGCAACCTCATACGGAGGAGGTATAGCTTCTTCATGAAAAAGAAAGAGGAAAGAGGGATGGAGAAGGAATGAAGAAGAAATAGATGAGAGAAAACAATTGGAATAGGATCGACCAAGATATGATCACCCATGGCTATCTTCATTGGGTGAAAGAAAGTGTAAATGACAGTCTCAATATTTAAACATACACAAAAGCATGGGGCAGCATCAAGATCATACTCCATAGTACATGCCCTCGCAGCACATAGATGATGACACCAACCGTGGGATCGTGCCACGAATATCCTCGCGGACATGTTGGATATTTTTACCAGCCAGTGAGTGGCAGTGGCAGACTCCCCCAAGTCAAGTGGCCGGTTTATTATTTATTCCGGAAAAAGGTAAGAAGAGGTCGAGAGATAAGATAAGCCACGAGTGAAACGTATCATCATCGGTCGCCGGAATACGTCCACGTCCCTTTCGTCTTTCAACACCCCCGCGTCGCCGCGGTCCCTCCCATTCCACGCCCACCACCGTTCCGGGATCTTCTGTGCCGCCCTACGCAGCGATCGCCTGCCTGATGAATCAGCAGCTCAGCCACGACCTACGAGACTCCTCGTGTGTTCGCTCGCCGGCAGCGCAGGGGATCCCGGTGTGTGTATGCGCGCTAGGACGGTTCCACGTGGGCCATGAGGTGGTGCGCTGGTCGGTCTTATCTCGTGACTCATTTCAACGTGGGAATGGACGCGACAGCTCCCACCCACGTTATCTCTTCGGGGTGCGATTTTTGCTAATACCACCTCCTTCTGTTGAGATTAGTTTAGCCCCGAGGCCGTGCAGGTGCCTCCACTATCTTCAAATCAAACGCAGGTCCTGGTCTCCTCTAGGAGGGCAGAGCCTTGGCAATTGGCATGGCTGAGATTTTTGGCTTTTTGAACCATATACTCCATCCTATATTGTACTACGTATTAGCCAGCCAAGCACGTTCCTTTGAGATGGTGATTTTTAATAATATTATTTCTTCCATCCATATTAATTATTGTTGAAACAAATTTACCTACACGGAGGGAGTATAATACGATGCATGTACCATACATTTTCGGTATTGACATGCTAGATTCCACCTACTAATCAACAACAAAGATACACGAATGAGTTCATTTTTTTCACAAATACATAACTTAAGGACTTCAAAGAATCAGAATATTTTTCAAATTCTTGTTTAATTTTCATTATAAGTTTTACAAACGTTTCTCAAATTGGCTGAAATATGACTTAATTAATTGAAAATTTATGAGACTTTATGAATTACTCTCTCTGTCCAAAAAAAACTTGTTGAAAAATGGATAAAAAATGAATGTATCTAGAACTAAAATACATGTAGGTACAACCATTCCTCCGATAAGTATTTTTTGACGGGAAGAGTATAATTGTAACTTGTGTAAGAACAATGACTTTTTAAGTGATTGTATTAAATATTTACAAATTTATTTCAATATACTAAAATTATTTTAATGGGTGTGAATATTTATGAATTATTTTTCTATTGTTTTTAAAAGTACATGTATGAAGTGTTCTAGAAAATGATTATGTTAATTGAGGCTTGTCTAAAAAATCAAGGATGGGTTAAAATATAATTGAAATTGTGTGAATATCTATGATTTATATCTTTAAAATAGTTAGAAACAATGAAATGGATGGTAAAAAAATTCAAATGATTTTAAAATGACACATATATTATTGAAAACTTTGAATCATTTTTTAGGGAAACTTTTAGTCCAAACATACCTAAAATGACTCGACCTTTTTTGAACATTTTTCACAATTTGAATAATATTTTTATTGTGTTAAATCTTAGAATTATTATACATTTTTCATGTAATTTAGCGAACTATAATTATTTTGAATTTGTGTGTATCAATACGAAAATATAAAATGCCTAAACAAAAGGAATACAACATACACTGCATGCATCTATTCACACATGTTGGGATCGGATTGGTCAGGTGAAGAAGTCCTTTGTGGTATATCGGCGCATATTCTTAGAAGCTGCTTTCCGAAATGTGGAGTCAAAATGTCATGGTACGGAATAAAGGTCTCCCGGAAAAGTATATACCACATGCAATATCCTGTACTTATCTGCAATTTTCAACAAAGGCATGCACTGCCCTGCAAAAAGATACCAAGGCTTTGTGATAAACCTGCAATCCTATCACTCACCAGCACGACGCTCCCATCAAAGTTTATCCAAATCCTCTGCCCGTTGCCGGCGTCTCAGTGGGCAGCCGCACGCAGCTTTGCTCCTCACTGTCCAGGGCCCCTTCTTCTATAAGATGACCCGAGGCTTCTGTTTGCCGCGTACATACACATAGAACATCCAAGCCATAGCCACAGAGCGCCCAGCAACCAACCGGAGCAAAGCATCGATCCAAGAGGGAGACAAAACACACAGAGATGGAGAGAAGAAGAAGCCTCGCGCCGCTGCTGGCGATCTTCGGCGTGCTCGCCGTCGTCCTCGCAGCTCTTCCTCCCCTCGCCGAGTCCGGCAGCGGCCACCACCACCACCACGGCCATGGCCACCACTCCCATGTCCAAACCAGAGGTAAGCAGCTAAGCAAGACCTTCTTTGCGCTTCCTCCCGGTGCACCTTCCATGGTGGAACCGTGTGGCTGCTCGGATGAATCAACTTCTGTGTGCTAATTTGTCCCTGGGTTTGTTTACAGGGCACGGCGGAGCAGAGGGAGGGGAAGAGCAGGCGATGTCGGCGGCGGCGGCGGCGAAGGCGAGGGGGAGCGCGTGGCCGTGCTGCGACAGCTGCGGCGGGTGCACCAGGTCTAACCCGCCGCAGTGCCGGTGCATGGACGCGGCGCCCGCCGGGTGCCACCCGGCGTGCCGGGACTGCGTCAAGTCCGCCCTCGCCGTGCACCCGCCGGTGTACCAGTGCATGGACCGCGTCCCCAGCTTCTGCCAGCGGCGATGCAGCGGCGCCGTCGCCGCGCACTGACCAACCGCCAGCCCCACCTACCGCCACCGGCGACGGACGAATCTTGATGGCATCTCTGCCTCGCCAACCAACTAAGAAGCCAGCCACTCTTTTTTTTTTGTTAATTAGGCGCGGCTTGACTTGACTCTGTAACACGTATGTCTTCTTGTGTAAAGTGGATTATAAACAATCTGGACTTGGTTTTGTTTGCGCGACCCCGAGTCTCTTCTTCGGCTGCATCTTGTTTATTTCTTGAGAGTGGTTGTGAATTACGGAGTACTGTATTTAAGTAGATAATTATTGGAGTGTACAAGAACCACGGGAGGGTGAACCTGGACGCAGTCTGCCATCGTGCTCAAGGATGGAACTGGACTTGAAAGATGTTGCATTGCATTGACAGTGCTAGTGATCCGCATTTCGAGAGGATATCCGTCGCCTATTAAGTGGAGTACTTCAGTTTGCGGGTTGTTGCCGTTCACGATCGGATTAAAAATGCATCAATATTTGGTTTAACATGTCTTCCGTGAGGCATTATCCACCGATGAGCCCGACGAGTGGTTGAGTTGGTTAGATGGGTGGTTGTATCTCCAGCCCACCAGAGTTCAAATCCCAAATTCGACAATGATGCTCGCATTTTTCTGAATTTATTTCAGAACTTCTGGTGATGCGCTTTCAGTGGGAGGAGAGGTTCCCGTCTTTGAGGTGGTTGCTTCGAGGTTCCCGTCTTTGAGGTGGTGGCTTCGTTAATCTTAAGATGATGTAATCGGCTCATTATTGAGAATATGCTCATAGGGATAGGGTGTGCGTGTGTACGTCACAGGGGTGATTGTATACTCGTGTATTTGAGCGTCAGAGTTGTACTGTGTTTTTCAAAAAAAAAATACAAAAGAAAATATACATGGTGCAAGATGAAACAGATTCTAAGGCCACTACAACCTCATCGCAAGAGCTCAAAGCACCGAAGCCAACATCCACCGCAAAGTCATCACCAGCAAACCACCACGAGCCTAGGAGGAGGGCACTTCGCACTTGCTTTGTGTCGCAAATTGAACCCACATGACCAAACAAGGGACATACATGATTCATTTTTAACGCCGCAAAAGGCCACCCTTCATCCAGGCTCGATGGGTGCCGCACTGGCTGCCGACAGATTGGTCCCCCGGAACCCAGAACCATGGTGCCCAAACCGTAAGAGGAGAACCGACCAAAACAGAACCGCAAGCAACGAGTAACCACACCCACTAGCATCACCGCCGACATCAGACATGCATCGCAAGGGATGAGAGTCGCCGATCGAAGATGCATTGCCAGCACTAAGCTACTACTACCCCCACCGCCTAGCGGATACCAACTAACGCCTTCAGAAAGGAACACGACACCACGGTGTCGTCGTCGACCAAATCAAGGGGGCGCGCGTTTCACCCGAGCTCAACGAAGGGGGTGGCAGCGGAGGATCCTCACTGAATCCTTCAGGAAGGGGATCAGCACCCAAAGGTGTCGACTTCAATGTAGCTGCCAAGCCATCCAAGGGTTTTCCCAGATCCAAGCCCTCCCACCAGATCCATGGCACCAACACTCGAGGAAGAAGACCAACGCTGTCGGGAGTGGAGGTCGGTGCGTATCTGAGCATATCGACAAGAGGGCGCCTTCATGTGCCACGGTAGCCAGCGAGGGGCCACCGTCGCGCAACGAGGACCGCCACCCCGCGTCGTCCGCACGGCTGAGGGACGAGTCATCTGCACCCGCCGGAGGAGGAGGAGAAGGAGGTGTGGGGAAGGTGAGTGAAGGAGGCAGATAGGGTTCGTCCACTGAGTCACCTTGGAGGAGACGACCTATGCGCGCGCGCGCGGGGGGGGGGGGGGGTCCTTCCCGACGTGTTCTTCACCTCGTCGCCACAAGATGTTTATCAGACTATCATCACATAGCAACAAAAGAACCCCGAAACAACCTGCATATTGTAAATGACGAGATAGAAGGGTACTCTAGCATTGGTGATCTAGCTCAGTCAACCTTAATATCATCCATCAGAAAAATCTCTAAAACTAAGAGTTTGATAGAAGTCAGAGTCAGTGGTTCACTGTCATTTGAACAATAAATGCATCATCCTTTTGTCCTAGATTATAAATTGGGCACCGTACGTTATATTTACTCGTCTATACGAACCTTTTTCGAGGGCGTCAATATGAACTTAAGTGGTAGAGTGCCATGCATATCCATCTAACAAAAGATTTCTACCTTCCTTGAAACCTCCAATATTTCAGAAATGTTCCAAAATGGGATTATCCGCACATGTACCTAACTATGATCGCGTTTCATTTTCGAGGGAAGGAAAGAATTGCCATGAGTGTAAGCAGTATACTTCTCCTTTTTTGAGTGGAGTTTGATTAGTTTATTTTTTTTTCGTTTTGAACTAACTAGTGGAGTTTGAGCAGTACTCCTACGTAGTACCGTACTAGTAGTAGCACAAGGTAACTTGAAAATAAAAAAACCGGCACAAGCGTGCTGTGTTGTTTTACGGCTATGAAGAAGGCCCATATCCGTCTCTCTATCCTGAGGCCCATATAGAGCAAAAGCCAGCCCATCGCACCAACCTGGCGACGATAGCGCTCCGGTGCTCTCCTCATGCCCCGCGGCTGCTGCGGCGTGCGTAGTGAGTGTTTAGTACCACCTCGCCTAGCGAGGGGCATCGAGCGGGCAGAGCTCGCTATAAGAAGGGCACCAGGTGCTACCTAGCTCCATACTTACCTGGACGGGGTCTA
Source organism: Bromus sterilis (assembly GCA_950022295.1). NCBI lineage: Eukaryota > Viridiplantae > Streptophyta > Magnoliopsida > Poales > Poaceae > Bromus > Bromus sterilis. The sequence continues at coordinate 440,196,673 of OX465595.1, forward strand.
GGGGCGATCAAGAAGGCCCCTGGCTTAGATCAATGGCCCACATTGCACTTGGTGGGTGCGTTGGTTTACCATCTCCCCAAGTGGGAGAGTGGACGTCGTAATTTGTGGTAGAGGGGGTACGCGTTCGCGCGGCCCCTGCCAAGCTTGAAAATTAAATTTTGGTACCTGGCCAGCTCTTCAGCAGCCGAGAACGTTCCAAGTTTGTTAGTTAGCATAGGTCTCTTTGCCACGTGTATTGCACAATGGGCTGTGATACTTGCGGCATCATTATTTGAAATTAATAGAAAATATCAATTTGCAAGGAGAAAATGGGCGTTCATTTCATTTTATAATTGTTAGGCTGAACGTGCGCCAAGCTAAGCCTAGAAAGATGGCCATGGCGACGAGTGTCTGCCTCCCCTCGCTACTCGCAACCGGCGGGCGCGCCTCCATCTCGTGCTCCGCCCTTCCCCTCTGCCGACCTCGCCCACAGCGCAGACCCCAGCCTCTCGGCCGCGCCGCTGCGGGGATGGACGCCCTGCACGTGTCGTCGCGGGACGCGGAGCCGCTCCTCCACCCCGTGTCGGCCGCCGCCGCCACTGCTCACCGTCGGCTCCGCGTACGGCGCACGGCCCCAGTCCTCGCCGCCCCAAATTTAGCAAATCCATGTGCCTTCTATTCTGGGGCGAAATCTGGGCGCGGCGGTCTTTTGACGACATGGGCGGTGATGTGCAGGTGAGGACGCACGCGCAGGGCGCCGACGAGTCTGCCAAGGACGCCGGCGATGGCGCCGCCTCGGGGGCCGACTACTCGCTGGCGGCCATCATCCTCCCGTGAGCTCATATCCCTCGCATACTCCATAAGTTAGTGGCATTTAGACCTAGTACTCGGCATTTGGGGATAAATGCATTTCTAGCTCGATTCCACCTTCCAGATCGCGTGAATCAACCGTTTGGGGGTAGAACTGGACCTACTACTTCAGTGAATTGTGAAATTCGGGCTGTTGAATAGCGTGGAATTAACATGATATAGTACATTGCGAAGAATGCTCGACCTGATTTAACATGGTCGTCTGTTATGCTGCTGACTGCCAGGATTTTTTCCCCATGCTAAACTGTGATCCTTGTGTTTAAAGCGGTCTTACAAGTGGGTCGTATAGTTTTGGATATACTATTAGATTTCCATTCCATTTTGACTACATGCTATTGTTGCATCTGAGTTTGATCCAGTGTTACTTTCCGTAGCAATTCTGTTTGGTTTATCGATTGGAAGATAAAAAATATAGAGGCCTGATACAGTAGTTCATTGAGAATTCAGTACTGATGGACCATTGCTTGGAACTTAGGTTCGTATTCCCTGCATTGGGTGGTCTCCTTTTCGGCTATGACATTGGTGCAACTTCTGGAGCCACCATATCGGTGCACGTAAGTCCCAATTTGGTTGTTCCACAATTTCGTGTAGTTGATCCTTGCCCTCACATGGTTCCTTCCTCATTTTTCAGTCCGCTGAGCTCAGTGGCACCACCTGGTTCAACCTCACTTCCGTGCAGCTAGGGCTTGTGGTAAGCCGTTTGGGAGATCCCTGTGTTTTATAACCTTACGCCTCACATTCCTAATCATTGATCAAGAACATAGTTTTTACCATGTAATCAGGGAAACTGTTGTGCCTAATGAGTTTATTCTCATGTTACTTAGGCCAGTGGTTCACTTTATGGTGCTCTTGGTGGATCCATTCTCGCATACCGCATTGCAGATTTTCTAGGTGATTTGAAACGATAGAGTGCTTCAATATTCCTTACTATGTATTCTTGAAGATGAAGCGAAATAACTGCTACCACCCATCTTGTTGCAGGAAGAAGAATAGAATTGATCACAGCAGCTACATTATATATTTCTGGTGCTTTGGTCACTGGATTAGCTCCTAATTTTATAGTCCTGATCATAGGTCGTCTCCTTTACGGCGTTGGCATTGGTTTGGTGAGTAGCTGCATACACAACATATTTATGCAAATATTGTTTTTACCATGCTAAACCCCCCAAGAGGGGGAAACTGGGAGGAACACTAGGCAAATGAACCAATTTATGATCAACTAAAGACTATAATAGATTTGGCCCTGTTTGTTTGGGCTTTTGCTTTTGCAGCTTCTCCGTTTTGGCCAAGAAGCCATAAAAGCTCCAAAGCACCTATTTAGGAGCTTTTATGACTTTTGATGAATAATTATAACAATATTTAGCTCCAAAAGCCAGAAAAGCTCCAAAAGCACCTATTTAGGAGCTTTTATGGCTTTTGGCCAAAATGGAAAAGCTGCAAAAGCAGAAGCAAAAGCCCAAACAAAATCATAAAAGACTAAAAGAGTAATCCTGTTCTCTAGATTTCAGATTTTCAGTCATTCCACTGAACTACCATGATGCTCTGTTCCAGGCAATGCATGGTGCTCCCCTTTATATTGCAGAGACTTGTCCTTCACAAATACGTGGAACATTGATATCTTTGAAGGAGCTGTTTATTGTACTAGGAATACTGGTAAATATCTTCTCATATATTGCCTAAACAAAACTATATTGTCGTCCAACAAAATGTATGATCTGATGCCGGCTGAACATTTATTATTTTAACAATTTACAGGTTGGATACCTCGTAGGGAGCTATGAAATTGATGCTGTAGGAGGATGGCGGTACATGTTTGGTTTTAGTGCTCCACTGGCAGCTATAATGGCCGTTGGTATGTGGAGTCTACCACCTTCACCTAGATGGCTACTTCTCAGGGCAGTACAGGGAAAAGGCCCTGTGGAAGATAACAAAAAGAAGGCAATGAGTGCCCTGAGAAGACTGAAGGGTCCCTCAGCAAGTGAGAAGGTTTTAACAGATGAGATTGAAAGTAACCTTTCCTCAATAAGGGCTGCTTATGCAGATCAAGCTGAAGGAAGCATTTTTCAAGTATTCGAGGGTGCAAGCTTGAAGGCCTTCACTATTGGAGGAGGACTGGTTCTCTTCCAGCAGGTTTTGATCCTCTTCAGCACCACTAATACGCAGCTTAACTGAATTTAAAATCTGACCACCCTTTCCAGCATCCTTTTAATTTGAAATTCTCTGCCCATTTAAGATAAAACTCAAATGTCCTTTGCATATACTTTCTATTCTAAAATATTTATATCTTGTTGGCTTGAGAAGTTGAATCCACAATGGAAAATTTCCAGCATTATTTATTGTATTCACTTCATCCTAATTTGGACATTAATTAATTTATACATAGTACTTAGTAGTAGTTATCAAGTCAGCTAAAGTGCTAAATTTGTATTTGGCAGATAACAGGCCAGCCAAGTGTTCTATACTACGCAACCTCCATTCTGCAGGTACCTCAGTTTGCTTGGAGCTGTTCAATTGGTTCGTTTGATTTAGAACAGATGGAAGTAGGATCAATACAGCTTTTCGTATTGCTGCACAAAATATAATTTGTTTATGTCTGTCTTCTGTAGACTGCTGGCTTTACAGCCGCATCTGATGCTGCAAAAGTTTCAATTTTGATTGGGCTGTTCAAGGTAATACCACGGAGCTAGGTCATTAGCGTACTTCACTGGGCATAAAGTGTAATAGTTCAATCCTTTTGCAGTTTGTGATGACAGGTGTCGCGGTGCTTAAAGTGGACGATCTTGGAAGACGGCCATTAATGATAGGAGGTGTTACTGGAATTGTGAGTAACTTTACCCTTTCCTACATTGGTTAAGCTATATGTTTGCTATGGAAAATGTGACCCTCACTCCTCACCACCTATCTAAATGGATAGTCCTACTCTTACTAGGCATATATACTAACGATATGTATTCATATTATGAAGATAAATCTATAATTATGGTTAGAGGCTTAAAAAACCTTTGCAACTTCAGTAATTTTCATCAGACATCTAAACAGTTGTACATGTTGTATTATACTGATATAATTAGGTTCTGAAAGAGTAATCCTTATAGTTTCTTCCTGAACCTGGAAATGCAGACCGTTGCACTCTTCCTGCTAGCAGCTTACTACAAGGTTCTCAGTGGCTTCCCTTTTGTTGCTGTCGGTGCTTTACTTCTATACGTTGGCTCTTACCAGGTTGGTGCTTTACTTATGGATAGGGGTATATGAGTACCTGGTGGTACAAGAAATTAGAAATTGATGTGCCTCGTGTTTCAGGTGTCGTTTGGTCCAATAAGTTGGCTAATGGTCTCCGAGATCTTCCCACTCCGAACAAGGGGACGCGGGATCAGCCTTGCAGTGCTTACAAATTTCGGATCAAATGCGTTAGTGACATTCGCATTTTCACCCTTGCAGGTAATTATACCGGAATTGTTATCTCCTTGTCCTTCAAGTTCCAGGCTATTTGACTGGGATAACGTGTACTCCCTCTGTATCTAAAACCCCATCTTATATTAGTTTACGGATATATGTGGACAATAGAACAATCGTTTGACAGATGTCTGAAGAATCCGAACAGTGTCACCAACCAATTTAACCGTACCGCTCTCTTCATGTCTACAGGGATTCCTCGGACCGGCCAACGTCTTCCTTCTTTTCGCAGGCATATCGCTGCTTGCTCTCTTGTTTGTCATCCTCAACGTCCCAGAGACCAAAGGGCTGAGCCTGGAGGAGATCGAATCGAAGATCCTGAAGTGAGTGGAGATGCCTGCTGATATTCTCATTCTCTAGCCTCTTCCCTGGCCGCTCCGCGGATCGGATGAGAGCGTGTCACGCAGCGTTAGCGCAACCCCCTGTAAAGCTCTTCCTGCTGATTTTGCCTGTGTAGTTGATGTAACTGTACATGCATCTGTAGTTGTACAACAACTCATGACCACGCTTCACGACCTCTTTTCTGAATCATCTGTCATTCTCTGTTGATGCCTGTAATTCTGATGCTACTGTCAACAGTGTATGCATGTACTATGTATCTATGGGAAAGCCCAGTTACAAACTAGCTGCCACACTGGAAAGAAGTTTCAGCTGAAGAGGAGCTGCCGTTTCTCGTCAGGGGAGTGTGACGCCGACGTCCGCACCGTGGTGGCCGTGATCCCGGACGTCGACGGGAATGACACTCCGACGACAAAACTGTCAAACGCCTCGCTGTGCTCGAACAGCATCATGCTGCTTCCAAGATCCTCCGGCGACGTCTCCGGTGCCGGCGTGGCCCCTTCCAGCATCTGCACCACCTGCCTCATGCTGGGCCGCCTGAATGGGTCGGGGTGCGAGCAGAGCAGCCCGAGCTTGAGGACCAGCTCCAGATCGTCCTCGTCGCACTTGCCCATCCTCGGGTCCCTTGCCTCCGTGATCCTCCCGGCCTTCCAGTGCCCGAGGACGAGCTCCACCAGCCCCGGCGACGGCGGCGAGTCCTCGGAATCGTTGTGGTTGAACACCACGGGCCTCCGGCCGCACGCCACCTCCAGCAGGAAGGCGCCGAAGGCGAACACGTCGGAGCTCGTGGTGGCCTTGCCGGTCTTGCTCATCTCCGGCGCGATGTACCCGAGCGTGCCCACCACGCGCGTCGTCTGCGGGTCGCCGCCGTGGTCGTAGAGCCGCGCGAGCCCGAAGTCGCTCAGCTTGCCGTTCATGTCGTCGTCGAGCAGCACGTTGCCGGACTTGATGTCCCGGTGCACCACCACCTGCTCCCACCCCTCGTGCAGGTACAGCAGCCCCGCCGCCACGCCCCGCAAGATCTTGCCGCGCCGCTCCCAGCTCAGCCCCGGCGACGCGCCATGGCCGAACAGGTGTTGGTCCAGGCTGCCGTTGGGCATGTAGTCGTAGACGAGGAGCAGCTCGCCGCGCCGCCGGCAGTAGTGGAGGAGCTGCACCAGGTTGCGGTGGCGCAGCCGGCTCATGCTCACGATCTCCGACACGAACTCCCGCAGCCCCTGCCGCGACCCTTGCGACACCACCTTGACGGCGACCTCGGCGCCGGATCTCGGGAGCACGCCGTGGTACACGCGGCCGAAGCCTCCGGCGCCGATGAGGTCGCGGAAGCCATTGGTGGCGACGTGCAGGTCCTTGTAACTGATCCTGTGATGGCCGTACTCTACCTCCCAGTCTTCTTCCTCCTCGGCGAACTGCCGGCGCCGCCGCACGATGAGCGCTGCGACGGCCCCGGAGGCCATGAGCAGGACCACGACGGCCAGGACGAGCAGCGTCATGGGAAGTAGCAGCGGCGTGGTCCTTCTCTTGGATGGCGATGAAGATCCCGACGACGGGGGCCGCGGGAGTTTGGAGAGGTCGAGGTCCTGCGCGAGGCCGCCGCCGAGGCGGAAGCTCCACCCGAGAACGTAGTGCGAGCTCGCGGCGGCGCCGTTCGCCGCCGAGAATCCGACGTAGGTTTCTTCGGCCACGGCTGACGAGAGGTTGACGTGGTACGACAGGAGCGGGACGGCCGGCCTGGGCGCGCCCGCCGGCGACAACGTCACCTCGAGGCGCGCGGTGGCGCCGTCGTACTCGATCCACACCTGCAGAGGCGCGTCGCCACCGCCGGTCAGGCTGAGGTTCTCGAACCTCCTTCCACCGGACCCGTCGTCGTGCCAGTACCCGGCTGGGGTCAAGTTGACGGAGCGGAGGCCGTTGACGTCGACGCCGACGTGGTTCTCGTCCGGGTCGTCGAACTCGGCGTCCATGGCGGTGTCCAGCTCGACGGCGACGATCAGGCTGGTGCCGTTGCCCAGGCTGTCGGATGTGTTGAACAGGCCGAGGTACTTGCCGGCGACGGCGCCTGGGACAGCAACCGACGGCGCGAGTGCGAAGGCGATGCCGTGGCCGTGCGCGTCCGGGTACCGCGGCGCGATGGCGAGCACGAAGGTGGTGGAGAAGGAGGCGTCGCGGAAGCGGAGGGGTGCCGGGTGGAAGCCGTGGCCGAACGCCTCCTTGGTGTCGTTGGTGAGCCGCAGGAGGCCGGAGGGGGCGAGCACGGAGGCCGCGCCGGTGGTCGCCACGCTCCCGACGGCGAAGCCGGCGTACACGAACTCCTGTGCGCCGGCGGCGTCCAGAGCGAGCAGGAGTAGGAGCGAGAGCAGCGCGGCCAGTGCGATCGGCATGGCGACGACCCGCGCGGGCAATGGGAGCGGCGATGGAGCGTGCGCGCTCCCCCGCGGTGAGGCAGGGTAGGGTAGGGAAGCAGTGAGTCGTCGGGGGTGAAGTGGACGGCATTGGAGGGAAGCGCAGGTCAAGGTTGCCTCCGCCGAGCTGACAAGGATGGGGGAGATCATGGCCCGCCGGAGGTGTTGGAACTTGGAAACCAACGAACGAACGAACCAACCAACCATCGATTTTCATACTTGAGTGTATCTTTATGCATGATAGATACATCAATTTTAGGACAAATAATATGAATACTAAATACATCGGCACAAAAACGTTATCTCAGGTTGTATGAAAGTATGAAGATTCACATTTTTGGGCTGGTCTCATGGCGACAAAGAAAGACTTTTATCGCTTTGTGGTTTTCAAGATTAAGAACGGGTCGGAGATAAGATTTTGGGAGGATATATGGCTAGGAAATGCCACACACCGAGATCAATATCCGACCCTTTATAAAATTGTACGACATAAGGGAGATACGTTCACCACGGTAATGCAAGAGTCACCCCCTAATGTCGCATTTAGGAAGACTTAATCGGTCCTAGACTAGCGTCTTGGAATGCCTTGCTAGAACGGTTAGCGGTAGTGCAACTGTCACAAGGTCACGATGAGTTTTGATGGAATCTCAATAGGAATGGAAAATTCTCTGTGGATTCTATGTATAGGGCGCTTGTCCAACCTGAAATACCAGTCGATAATAATTATAAAATATGACAAATGAAGATACCTTTAAAGATTAAAGTCTTTGCATGATATCTTTGAAAATGTGTGATTCTAACGAAAGATAATCTTGTCAAGCGCAACTGGCAGGGGAGTAAGAAATGTGTTTCATGTGCTCATGATGAGACAATAAAACATCTATTCTTCACTTGTAAGGTTGCACGTTCTATTTGCTCAGCTATCCAAATGACTTTAAACTTATATCAACCCACATCCGTTGCTAATATATTTGGCAATTGGCTTAACGGGATAGATAATAAGCTTAAAATCATTCTTAGGGTAGGAGCGCTCGCCGTAATATGGTCGCTCTGGCTATGTAGAAATGACAAGATTTTTTTGGATAAAAATTTCACTTGTTTGCAGGTTCTCTATCGATGCACGAGCATTCTTCGTTCGTGGTCCATCTTACAACGGGTGGAATATCGAGGCCTTTTCATGGAGGCGTGTGCACGACTGGAAGCGGCGGCGAGGGATATTTTTATCCAACATGGGTGGCCACGTGATCTACGCATAAAGCTACCTTGAGTGGCGATAGTTCTTTCATTTGTAACTTGTCGTACGTTCTTTTGTTTTTTTTCTTTCGGTGACGTGCGGCTGTGTGTATCTTAGCTATGCAGAGGCCGGGTGTACTTGCTTAAAACTTTTAAGTAATAAAACCCTTTATCCAAAAAATCAATTTTATGACAAGTAATATGGATTGGAGAAAGTATTATTTTTCTTGTCGAAATGAAGAGTAGAGTAGAGAAACGTTTTGACAAAAAGAGTAGAGAAATGATGAAATCAATCCAAAGGGATTGAGTCAAGGGGATTTTTTAGGGTGAAGTATTCGGTGAAAACCTAAAAACTTGTGCACTGAACCGTTAGATCTCTGAGGAACGGGAGCCCCTATTGGGGTGGGCCCTTCCTCGTAAGGCCCCACCATCGGGTTATAAGGGCCCTCTTGCTATTCATATGTAAGACGTCGTCTTAGATTTTCTTTCTCAGAACGGTTTTCAAATGGTTATGTTCATGATCGATCTTCCAAGCCGTGTATCGATGGGAAAACGGGGTGTTAGAGCCCTCATTCGAAGGGAGTAGTTACATTTAGTATCCCTCTCCCTCAATTCTCGACATTCTATGATACCCCATGGTTGGTAGAACCAATTTGAGTTCGTATCACCGCGGAATAATTGTATTGTTTGGATCTGATCTATGTACTCAACAATTCATCTGATGATTTTAGATCGCCAAAGAACAAAGAAGGAATTTTTAGGATTTTATCAAAACCAATTTTTATCGGACACTTCGCCTCCTTTGAATTGAGAGCAAAAGATCTTGTAACTAAGAGCTTCTCCAGCCGCGCCCCCAAGCGGCCCCGGGACCACTTTTTACGTCCAAACCGGCGAAATTTCTTTCGCTCGCGCCCCCCAAGAGCCGAAATAGCGCCGGCGAACCCAAGAGGCCCCAGGTTTCTGGGGCCTCTTGGGGCGCCGGATGAAACTATAGCCTATCATGTGCTGACATGTGTCGTTTTTCCTCCAAAATAGCGCCGACACTTGTGCCCTGGACCAAATATGCGCCGGCTTGGAGGCCGCGACTGGGGGGCCGGCCGCCCCAAGCCGGTTTCGCCGTCCGAACGGCCCCCAAGCGGCGCTAAAATAGCGCCGAAACGCGGCTTGGGGGTCCGAACGGCTGAAAATGCTCTAAGAATTGCTGGTTGGGTATTCTTACATTTCGCCACTATAGAAAAAACCACCCTGCGTTTCATGATATTACATTTTTAACTTGCAATGTTTTTCCTTCTTCTTTGTCAAGATTTTTTTTCCCTTCTTCTTTGGCAATTGCCTTTTTTACGGGGTTTGGCAATTGGCAATTGGCATTTTCTCCTAGGCTAGGTGATGTACCACACGTACGTACATGGACGGAATACGGGCCATATACATGGATTGAATCGTCTCGATGGGAACAGATACAAGCGCCAAATACTGCAAGGACACATCACTTATTTTAAACGTTGATTGACGGCATTATTATTATTTTATTTTGTGAGAGTTGAAGGCAATAATTGTGGCACCTATGTATATGTCTCATTTTCACTTGACGATTTCGTTGACTTGTAATAGTATTATACCATAAGATACAGTATATGGAGTCATTTTCGTATATGTGTTTTGTCTAGGTCAAGTAAAACAAGTGTAGGAGCAAACGCGTCCTATTCAGCTGACAGCAACGTTCATGGTTGTTCCTTTTGCCTTTTTTCTTTTGAGAAAACAGTACATACGCAGCTGTTCCTTTTAGCTACCAAGTATATATGGATATGTGATCTATCTAGCGGCCAACTGAAATGGTTGATGACAAGACTTTTGTAGACCCTTATATCATTATGTAAGGGCTTAGATTATATTCAGAGGCATTTGTGTGTTCGAGTTCCAATGAGCTCATTTTTTTTAAATAAAAAAAAATCGCATCTCAAAAGTTTTGAAAAAGTCTACATGTCCATATAAATAGATACTACACGTGCATACATTTTTCACTCCAAAATACATTAACACACGAGCACTGATCGTGTAATAATCCAACAATTCACTTCATGCATCTTACAAAATTCGGTAGCTGTGAAGTATCATACAGATAGAGGGTGTTTGGTTGGGCTTCCTACCAGCTTTCCCTGCGTAGAAGCTGCCAGCCCAACCAAACAACCCCGCTGCGGCGTGGAAGCTGCCGCGCAGCTGCAATAATTTGTACATGACTTGGGAAGCTGGGCTGGAGCAGCTGCGGGCGTTTTCGAGGGTGTTTGGTTGGGCTTCCTACCAGCTTTCTCTGCGTAGAAGCTGCCAGCCCAACCAAACAACCCCGCTGCGGCGTGGAAGCTGCCGCGCAGCTGCAACAATTTGTACATGACTTGGGAAGCTGGGCTGGAGCAGCTGCGGGCGTTTTCACCAGCTTCTGAAAAATCCCACGCCCTTCCTAGCCTTGCTACTTCATCTTATTTACAAAAAAACTACCCTCCCATATAAACAAGGAGAACACCCCGTTTTCTTCCTCTCCCCATCCAGTTCTTCCCGCAGGGGTGGCGGCGCACACAAGCTGCGCGGACGGCGCTTGGGTTCTGGCCCGCCTCCACCACTCCGACGTCTTCCTCGCCACGCTCCCTACTCCGGCCCGCCTCCACCCGCTGGTCTCCTCCGGCTCCAGCCGCCCCTCCAGCCCGCGGCGGCTCCTCCGCCTCCTCTCGTCGGGCCGCCGTACCTCCGGCCTCGCGCGTCCTTGCCGGACAGGATGGTCTCCAGCTGGACGTGGAACGCGGCGGCCTTGCCTCTTCGCTCCGCGTCCGGCGGCGCAGCCCGAAAGGAGCCCGCTGCAGCTCCCTCTTTCTCTCCGCCGGCGGTTGCTCCGGCTGCTGCTGCTGCTCAAGCTCAGGCGGCAGCGGCGGCGGCGGCGAAGGCGCGGGAGGGGAGTAGGCGTTGAGCACAAGGCGGTGGAACCAGAAGGTGTATGAAAAATGTAAATTTGTTGGTATATATAAAAAATATCATTTTTTAATTACCTCCAACATTTAAAAAATAAGGGAATCATGTCTAAAACAGATTATTATTGATATATCAGTACACAAACATCATCTCATCATCTTAGGGTATTACATACATTTTACACGAAAGCTACAACTCAGACAACTAGTTTACCAAACAGCAATACTGCTCACAACAACTTTCATAACACAGTAGATTTTCCACAGCTTATAACCCATATCAGCTTTTCCATAGCTCACAGCCCAACCAAACACCCTCATAGCATCACTCAACAATAAATTTAGACCGCAGTTTTACACTGCCCGACTTTGCACCGTGTCACACCAGAGCCTCTGTTTCTTTTTGGAGTGCACTCTAGCTAAACCGTCTTGGAGGTCCAAGATTTGAGGGATCTTTTTGTTAACACAATCCCTCAGTTTCTTGATATATGTCGTTTTAGTAAGCTAAGCGAACTGCAAGTGGGTATGATGTGAACTTGATATACTGTGTTGCCACCAATATTTTTCTACTGCATGTTCATTCCCAAATCCCACAGCAATTAGCAAATAGTGACAATTATGGATTCACAATCATAATGCGAAAGAAATTTGATAAGAGTTACAATTTATTTCATGGTGTATTACAAGTGTATTAAGATACTCCCTCTGATCGGAAATACTTGTCTTCAAATGGATGTATCGGATACTATTTTAGTGCTAGATACATCCATTTGAAGACAAGTATTTTCGATTAGAGGGAGTATTATTTTCTAATTACAATTACATACTCGAAGTTTATGCGTCATATACCGGTATAAGTACTCCATAAGGGCATGGCCAACGCAAGGTGCTAACTTGAGACGCCATGATCAATTTCCTGCTCGATTGTCATTTAGGCCAGCCAATCTTTGCGTCACTTGTGACATCGATGCAAAAAAAAAGTGTCGAACGCTTGCCTTTTTTCTCCATTGATGAGATAAAACACTATGTACCCAACTGTCGATTAAGCGCCCATAATTAGCATCTATCATTGAAGCACATAACACTTCAATCGCTTTATTTTTATTTTTAAGCGTCTACATAAGCGTCTATCATTGAAGAAGCTTTAACTATAGTTAGGTTTGCAGTCAATTCATACTAGAGCCTCCAAAGTACCAACGCTGGCCTTGCGTACACCTTGTGAATAAAGAAGTACAACTGGTTTATGTAGGCAAATGTGCCAGCCACAACCTCCAACACAAGGTGCATAATTACTATAAAATACAATTGGCTTGAAGTTCAGACATCGTTCATCCAGTGTTTCTTCTCCATGAGTGCGACAACAACCATTAAGAGGATATCGAGGACAATTCCGGTGTCCATGCATTGGAGAGGGGAGATTCACGTGGATATTCATGACATGCCCGATCAATGGCATCATGAGATACTTATACCCGAAATTGAATAGAATTATCAAAATACAGACGAAATTGGATACGTAGAGAGTGAGCATCTTGAAGGTGGACTTGACATCCAAGTTCGAGTAGCATATGTGCAGGATGGAGAAATTAGTCCTATGGCTGTAGGTCCAAAGGAGACTGTTGTTGAGCCAGAAAGGCAAAAGCTTCATCAAAATTTTCACATCTTTCACCTTCATCGTTGTCGATGCTAACGCAAGGGTGTCAACCAAGATGACGGCTTTGTCGAGCCATCTATACATAATGGAAAAACTCTTAAGAAAATGAAAACATATTAAAACCGAAACAATGAACAAGCAAATATAATATATCTACTCTATCATCCATATAGGAGTAGTAAACTTCAAATTATGGGGAGCTTAGGTACCACTCCCCTTCACCTTATGTTAGGACAGGGGGCACTGCCCCCCCACCCCCACATGTCACCACACCAATATTTCAATAGGTGTTTACAGTTTAGTTCATGTATATTCTAATCATCATTTATATCATATACTCACATATACATGGTGTATTAAGATCTTATTTTCTAACTCAAATTAAATTCCCGATGTTACACCTTTATAATGACTTTCATGATATGAAATATACCAATGTAAGTACTTATATCATTGCGGTTAGATCATTGTACCTATTTCTCACTAGCGCCTCCAAAATGCTAGGGTAGGTCTTTCACCCAAAATTGTGTGAACGAAGAAGTCCACCTAGCCTATATAAGAAAATGTGTTGTTCACCCTGCAACACAAATTGTCTAACTAGCGAAAACATAGTTGGCTCAAACTCAACACCCTCATTCTTGTGACGCTTCTTATCCACAAGCATAGATATAACCATTTATATGATGTTTATGATAGTCTAATGCTCATGCATTGGAGCGGGGAGAGGCCACAGTGATTCTTAGTGCTAGGACTAACCTGTGGAAGCATGAGATACTCGTATGTGAAACTAGAGAGTATTGTTGAGATGTGTACGGAACTGGTGTGTACAGAGGGATCATTTCAAAGTTGGAGTTGACATCCAAGTTTGAGTAGCATGTCTACAGGATGGCGAAAGTAGTCTTCTAGCCATAGATCCCACAAATACTGTTGTCGAGCTAGAAGGGTAAGAGCCTCACTAGAAATTTCACATCTTCAACCTCGATCACTGTCAATGTTAATGCATGTGTCTCAACAAAGATGATGGCTTTGTTGAGACGCCATCATAAAGCGTGTAAGAACATGAAAATACAGTAAACTCAAACAATGAACAAGCAAATGCAATATACCTAGGGCGATGATGATTCAATAGTTGTTTAGGTTGGAGTACATGCATGTTATAATTATCATTTGTTTCATATAATCACATGTACATGGTGTATTGATCTTATTTTCTAAGTAAAATTACTTATCGATGTTTATGTCGTTATAATGAATTTTATGATATGCAATATATTAGTGCAATTATATTAGACACGCCTCATAAATGAAGAAGTCAATCTTGCCTATATAGGCAAATGCATCGTCAGTTACCTGCAACACAAGCTACAAAACTAGCAAAAACACGGTTGTCTTGAAGTTTGTGATGACCAAAAGTGTAGGTGATCTATCACAATCCTTTCAATAAGTAAGAGTGTCGAACCTAACGAGGAGCAGATGTGTTGACAAATGGTTTTGAGCAAGGTTTCACTATAATACTGCAAGGCAACTTTGAAGTGATTTTCGTGGTAGCAGAAAAATAAACAACAAGTAAACAAAAGCAAAAGCAATAAAGTGCATCAAGTGGCTCAATATTTTTAGCACAAAGGATAATGAAAGGGCATGTGCCCTTATGTTTGGTTTTGGTAATTGATGACAATCTTTATGGACTAATGGTTTCCTTGAGTTATACTTTAAGGTTTGTCCATAGGCAACGCTTGAAGATCGTATGGTAGCTTCAAGGTTGTAGGATGAAGATTACGTGTTGACCAAGGTGTTCTTCATGGAGCTATCCAACGATTGGTCAAGCTGACGCGTGCAAGTTCAACAAGAGCATCACGAAGATATCATATGCTTGGAGCTTGCCGACCATTTGGTGATAATGGTCTTGTGAAGATGTGCCTAAAAGAGGCTCACCCATAATGGAGTATGGGGGAGCAATCTACTAGTCTTAATCGAGTCGGCGGAATCAAGGAAGATGTTCCAACTTGAGGCGGGCATGATCGTCATCATCAAGCTCAAGTGGATTATGCGCAAGTCAAAGGTTTGACTAGTTAGGTGTCTAGTTTACCGGTCTCTTGGTAGTAGTTAGGAGACCGTGTTATAGGCTAGGCCGAGTCGTTCGTGGAGAGCTCAAACCTTCTGCATCCTTGGCATCATCTTTATTGGTTCTTGTTTGGCTTTTCTCCGTGTGATTTTTGGAGCTTGTGGTCTTCTTCATGACAAGCTCTTGTTCATCAAAAATGGATTTCATATGCGTCTTCTCTTATGTTTTTCGATGTGGGAGATTTGTCGGGTCGTCTCGGTTAGAGGTTTCACACCTCTATTTGTTTGAAATTTCTCCCTTGCCACTTCTTAATATTTCCAGTCGTGATTAGGCAGCTCTGTTCGTTAGCTTTCCATCAAGGTTGAGTTTGCCTCAATCGGAGTTCATTTGCAGAAGTTGTGGCTGTTCTGGTTTTCCTGGTGATGGCAGTTCCTGCCGGGCGGTTGTACCGGTCGGTTGGGCCGGTTGTACCGCCCTTGTCAGGGGACGGTACCACCGGGCTAGGTACCGGTCCAACCACCGGTCTGGGAGCCTTTCCCCTCTGATCTAGGTCGGTGGCGGGGCGGTGGCAGCACGGTTGTACCGGTAAATCCGGTACTACCGGTGCGAGGAGCGGTTGTACCGCTCGCCCTCCCCCTCCAGCGGCTAGGGTTTTGGGGAACGGTTGTACCGGCCCCCTTCCGGACCAACCACCGGGACAGTTCCATCTTCCTTCTGACTTGGGCCGGTGGCAGAGCGGTGGCGCCCCGGTTGTACCGGTAAATCCGGTACTACCGGTCGTCGGAGCGGTTGTACCGCCCTGCCTACTCTGCCACTAGCTAGGGTTCGAAAGAGTGTGGTTTTCTCTGGGTGGACCGGTTGTACCGGGGGTGCAGGCCGGTTGTACCGGTCTGTGCTTTTCTGTGCATAACGGTCAGATTTCGTGGGGACATATAAAAGGGGGTCTTCTTCCTCCTTTGTCACCACCGGTTTTGTGCAAGTTCTTCCCCCCATTGTTGAACTCTTTGATCTTGCTTACTCTCTTCCCCTCCTATGATTCTTGCTCCCTTTTGAGAGAAAAGAGAGAGGAGGTCTAGATCCACATTCTCCACCAAGCCATCTCTCCTCTAAGTGAGGGGAACCTTGTGGATCTAGATCTTGGAGTTCTTGGTGTTCTCCTTGTTCTTCCTCTCATATTCCTCCATATCTTTTGGTGCTTTGGTGGGATTTGAGAGTTGGGGACTTGAGAACTTCGTGTGCTCCTGCCATTGCATTTGGTGCATCGGTTTGAGTTCTCTCCGAGGATTCGCTGTAGTAAGTGAAGTTGAGAAGATAGCTACTCTTGAGTGCATTGGCACTCTAGAGCTTGTACCTCGTGGGTGCGTTGGCACCTAGAGGCTTGTTGTTGCGTAGCTCAATCATTGTGGTGGAAAGCTTCGGGACGCTACGGGAGCCTCCAATTCGGTTGTGGAGATTGCCCCGAGCATTTCTACGGGTTCGGTGACTGCCCCCAAGGGTTGCCATTTGTACGGGTTCGGTGACCGCCCTCAAGTGTCCTAATAGTGGAATCACGGCATCTTGCATTGGTAAGAGCGTGAGGAGAAATAGGGTGGCCCTAGTTGGCTTCGTGTGAGCATTGTGCTCCTCACCCTCTCCAAATGGAGACGTACTTCTCGCAAGAGAAGGAACTTCGGTAACAAATCCTTGTCACCATCGGCTCCACTTGCGGTCATCTCTACCCTTTCCTTGAGCAAGCTTATTACATTGTTTATCTTGTGTTTGCTCATATTATTGTACATTGATTGTCCCATAGGTTGTTCTTCCAGTCAACATATTTACTTGTGCACCTACTTTGTGATAGCCTTAGTGTTCTTGTTATATATCTTGCTATCACATAGTTGTTTATCTTGCTTAGTATAAGTTGTTGGTGCACATAGTTGAGCCTAGCTTATTTAGGTTTCTTGCTTGGCAAATTAAACTTTAAGTTTTATTCCGCATTTGTTCAAGCCGAAACCGTAATTATTTTAAGCGCCTATTCACCCCCCCTCTAGGCGACATCCACGTCCTTTCAGATAAGACGAAGGTTCTATTTATGAGGGCTAAAGCATTCCCGAGGACACACGAGAAGTTTCATCAAATAACTTTCACCATATCCCGCTGAATAACATTCATTGATTTGGGAAGTGTTGTGTGCGTGAACCTATGCTAGTGCACCGTCCCATCCAAGACAAACGCACACTTGCAATTAAACACCTTGCAAGCATCCGCAAATATAATAAAGTAATTAAGATAAATCTAAATGTAGCCATAAATTTTAGGATCCTACACTTCATTGTGCAAAAGTGTGAAAACTGGGGTTCAAGTTTCTGTCACTCCTGCAACCCACCATAAGCAAATTCAATACACGGTGCATTCCTCTAGGCTCATGAAAGGTGAAGTGCACATAACACCACAACTTAAATATCAAACCAACAATTTTTACTTCAACAAAATATGACTACTTGCAACAAGAATTTTCCCATGTCCTCAAGAACTAAACGAACTACTCACGAGACATAAAATAGATTATGATCAAAGGTGATAAATATATGATGAACAATTTGGTCACAACAAGGATTCAAGCATAACGCTCAATAGCATCAACCACACCAAGGCAATCAACACTATTAAAGTGATCTCAACGAGTAGCATGAAGTACAACCCTAATTGCATTGGTATGATAAGATGGGATGATGGTGCTGATGTTGGGGATGATATTGATGATGATCTCGATGATTCCCCGTGATGGTGACGGTGATGACGGTGACAATCTCCAACTTCATAAGGGAGTTTCCCTGACAGAATCTGGCTGCCGAAGAGGTCTTCTCTCTACTGGTTTCCACCTTGTAGCGGCGAAGGGATGGATAAACCCATCTCCCCCCGATGATTTTAGGTCGTGTAGGGTAAATAGGCCAAAGGGGAGCCATGGAGGTGGACCACCCCCCAGGCGGCCAGAGGGCGCGACTAGGGAGTTGGCCGCACCACCACGACGCTTGGTTGCCTTGTGGACCCCTCTTGGGGACCTTCTGGTGTCTGGCGTCTTTTCTTCCGAAAAGACTTCTCCCTAAATTCCATGTTGTTTGGAGCTTCAGAAGTATGCCACTTGATATGTGCTTTTCTAGCTGTTTCCTGACTCTAACAGTTGAACACCAGAAAACTGTAAATTGTGTAAAACAGAGCAAAACAACATAAGGGAGGCATTGTAACATGAAATATATCAACGGATAAGGATAACTTATAATACAAAATAGTGATGCAAAATGGACGACGTATTAGTTGGCCCTCGTCGATGCAACACTTCTTATCCATGCGATTAGAGACAACCATTTATATGATGTTGATGAGTAGTCCATTGCCCGTGTGTTGTGTTGAAGTGGGGAGGGGCCACACATAACTTTCATGATTGGGCGCCACAAGATACTCGAATGTGAAACTGAAGAGTAATTCAATACTAAAATATACTAAAACTAAGATTAAACAAATGAAAGCAGAGGGAATCAATATTGCCTCATCAAACTTTTCCCCTTGCGGTCGTTGGTGCGGTTGTACGCCCCCATGTAGGCATCGACGTTCGAAGAGACGTAGTTGTCATCGAAAGAGAACCCGTTAGAGTTGGAGAAGGAGTAGGATTGGCCGCTCATTATCCAGAGTAGATGGTCGTGATCCTTGGTGTGCCAGGCTTCCTTGGCCTTGGTCGCCGCCTCCTCCGCACCCTAGCACTTCGATTGCTCGATTGTGATCCAGAGCGCTTTGGCCTTCTTTCGGAGGAGCTTGTACGCATCCATCTTCACCATAATCAAGATCGGTGAAGAACAAACACCATGAGCGCGTCATTGGAATTGACAGGCGCGTAAACAGCGTGACCACCTCCATCGCCCTCTCCGTTTGCTGTCGCTTACGACGAGCCGACCATGCCTCCGATTCAGGTGTCCCCGTTCTAAGCAGTGCCGGCGCGGGCATGAGGCCCATCAGTGGTCGGATACTCCTTGCAGACATAGATCTAGATGGGGGCGACGTACCTCGATGAGGGTGTATCGCTCAATGATGCGTGTAGGCTCAGAGGGCCTGGCAACGTTTCTGGTGCTACATCCCCTGTGGGCGGAGGCGGCCCACTTCCGCATTGCTGATACGTCTCAAACGTATCAATAATTTATGCTCGTTCCATGCATGTTTTGCGTGATATTGCTATGATCTAGATACATTTTCATACACTTTTAACATATTTGGACTAACCTACTAACTCAGTGCACCCCAGTGCCAGTTCCTGTTTTTAGCTGTTTTTTATTTCAGTTTTCCCCCATATAAAAAGTGCTCAAAAAATCCGGGCCAGGAACCAGGGGGCCACCACCAGGCGGCCACCTGGCGCGGCCAGGGGCCTGGCCACACCAGGGGGGCGCCTGGACCCCTGGTGCCCCCCTGGCTACCCCCTTCTCCTATTTATTCTCCGTCATGGGGAAACTCCGAAGACAGAACCCTATTTCGCAATCTCGCCTCTGTTCCGCTGCCGCCGCGCTTCCAAGATCGGGAGCACCGTCAGGACCCTTCCCAGCACCCTGCCGGAGGAAGGATCGACCTCCGGGAGCTTCTCCTCCATCATGGACGCTTTCTGGATGTCCCGTGAGTAGTCTACCTTGGACCATGGGTCCGTGATCAGTAGATATGTGATGTTCTCCTCCCCTCTTTGTTCTTCATGGTTTAGACCTCGTGAGCTGCCCTACATGATCGAGACACATATGTAATTCTTCTGCTATTGCTATGCTGAGTTTGATGGGATCTGATGGATTATGAGATTATGTTCAGATCGTGATAGAGTAATATATTTGGTTTTTATCTCTTATATTTTTTGTTCCTAAGTAATTCTTGCATGTTCTCCGTTGCTGTTTATTGCTTTGGCCAAGTGGTAGGTGATGGCACGAGAGTTGACGGGTGTAGTCATCTCGCCCTTCGTTGGTGAGCCCCAAATGGAAGGCGTGATGTAGCACAACAACAAATTTCCCTCAGTAAAGATACCAAGGTTTGTCTCCAGTAGGACTCCAGAGATGATAAGTAGGTGTCAGCGGCGCAACTGACGTGGACCTGCACACAGACACAAATAACTTTGTTACCAACGAAGTTCAGAGAGGTTGTCAATCTCTCCGGTCTGGTTGTTCACAAAGGATCAAACACAAGGGATAATGATAGCAACTGAAAGTAAAAGCAGAAAAGTAAATGAGCGTGGAAACAGTAATGAGGATATGGACCGGGATACATGATGTTCACTAGTGATGTCTCTCTCCCAAAAGACGATAAAACTGCTATGCGAGGTAAACAAATTACAGAAGGGCAATTGACAGGATTATGAATGCACCGCAATGCTAACTATGCTACAAAAGAAAGGAAGAGGCTCAAAAGCACGGGCAGTATGCCAAAATAAGTAGACCGAAATCCAACTGCATCTACTACTAATCATCCACCTTGAGATATCTATCCATAACATCTCGCTGGTATTAAGTTGCGAGCCCCACCCAAAGTGTAAACCCAAAGCAACAGACAACTGCATTAAAAAGCACTTTGCGTAAAGTAAACAATCCTTGCAACCGCGGTTACAAGCACCGTTGTTTTCCCCCTTGTGGCAACAGCACATCCCCTAGACTCATGTTTCTGTCACTCAAGCATGTCATCGGGGGGCATGAACCCACAATCGAGCATAACGTTCCCTCTTGGGGTTACTACCTTCTACTTGGCCAAAGCAATAAACAGCAACGGAGAACTTGCAAGAATTACTTAGGAACAAAAATATAAGAGATAAAAACCAAATATATTACTCAATCAAAATCTGAACATAATCTCATAATCCATCAGATCCCATCAAACTCAACATAGCAACAGCAGAAAGATTACAAAAGTGCCTCGATCATGTAGGGCAGCTCACGAGGTCTAAACCATGAAGAATAAAGAGAGGAGGAGAACATCACATAGCTACTGATCACGGACCCATGGTCCAAGGAAAACTACTCACGAGATATCCGGGGAGCTTCCATGGTGGAGAGGAGACTCCCGGAGGTCGGTCCTCCCTCCGGCAGGGTGCCGGGAAGAGGTCTTCTGGTGCTCCCGATCTCGGAAGCGCGGCGGCGGCGGAACAGAGGAGAGATAGCGAAAAAGGGATCTCCCCAGGAAGTTTCTCGTGACGGAGAATATATAGGCGAAGGGGGGCAGCCAGAGGTGGACCAGGGGCCCCAGGCGCCCCCCTGGCGCGGCCAGTGGTGGGGCCGCGCCGGGTGGCCGCCTGGGCCGCCCCTGGCTCCCCCCTGGCGCGGCCAGGGGTGGGGCCGCGCCGGGTGGCCGCCTGGGCCACCCCTGGCTCCCCTCTGGCCCCACTCGGGCTCTTCGCGAAGCTTCCTATACGCTGATTTTTCCGATATTTTTCCCGGAATTTTTCTGGCACTTTTTATATGGGGGAAAACTGAAATAGAAAAACAACAGAAAACAGGAACTGACACTGTGGTGCACTGAGTTAATAGGTTAGTCCAAATATGATCAAAAGTGTATGAAAGTGTATCTAGATCATAGCAATATCACACAAAACATGCATGGAGCAAGCAGAAATTATAGATACGTTTTGGACGTATCAACATCCCCAAGCTTAATTCCTGCTCGTCCTCGAGTAGGTAAATGATAACGGCATAATTTCTGTGGTGACATGCTAGCAACCATATAAGAACTTTGAAAAGTAAAGCAATCAAGGTTAGAAACTCAATTCAAGTCATAACATGCAAGAGTCTATATTAGCATTGAAACAAGTAACAAAAGAACATTAGGTGCAAGAGCTCTCGCTGTCCGTGACTCGAATGTCTTCAAATGGTGTTTGCGTGCAAGAAGGGGGATAGGGAATACGACAAAAACAATTTATTTGTTGAGAACTCAACCTACTAAAGTTTCACACTCGGTCTTTTTTTGGAATCTTATCTTGACTCGTCCCCAGACCACTAGCCAGGTTGTAACAGCCCAGTTTTCACAAAAATTAAAATTTTTGTTTTCGGTGTGAATTGTTTGATTGTCTGATTTATTTGCGGTGTTTGCATCCCCGATTTATTGATCGGCAATTATTTTCTCCCCCTTATTCTCGTATCGGACGGAGACCGACGCTTGCCACCCTGACACTCGACCTTTGCGACACCGGGTTTCACCCGATCACCGTCGTGAAAACCGCACGAGACCAGCCGCAGCCAACGGAACGAAAAACCCTGTTTAATAGTTAAACGAGATATTTTTATAGCGCGCCGGAAAGTGTTCTCGGAACAGTTCCAGCACGAGGTGAACGCCGCCGGCTCGACGCATTGATCGCGCAGTTCGAAGTTTTACCCGAATCGGAGGTACTGCGGACCCCCGGTGGTCAGAAACGTGAGCACCGCGCGCGCGAGAGAAAAACCGGAGATGTTTTTGCAAACTGCCAGCCACGTGGGCTATATATAGACCACCCCACCACTTAGGGTTTCCCTAAGCCACTAGCCCCCCAGATCTAGAAAAACACCCCAATTTTCGTCCAAACCCTAAATTTCAGATCTGGATTTCTCCCAATCCGTCCTGGACCGTCAGATCCAAAGATCCGACGGCCCTGGGGATGCCACGTCACCCTTCCAATCTCCTCTCTCCCTCCAGCCGCCTCCCTGCCCGCGGGCTCATCTCCGCGCCGCCGCCTCCCGCAGCCAGCCGGCCGGCCACCGGAGCCGCCCCGGCCACCCCTCTCCTCTCTCCTCTCCTTCCCTCTCCTCCCTCGTCTCCCCTGACCCCTCCTCCTCCTTCCGCAGGTCACCGTCGTTGGAGAAGCGCCCCGCCCGCGCCATGGTGGAAGCCGGCCGACGAGCCGAGCTCCAAGCCGGCGGGATCCCGGCCAACCCCAGCGCCTCCTCGCCCCTCCGCCTCATCCACCCCGCCCGCGCACGCCCCTCTGGCCTCCCTCCAGCGCCCCACGCCGCGGCCTCCTCGCCGGCGGGAGCTAGCGCCGCCGCGCCCCTCCATGGCTCGGGAGCGAGCACGCCCGAGCGGCTCCTTCACCAACCGCCACGGCCACGTGGGCCACGGCCCAGGCCAGGCCTCCCTGGCCCAGGCGCCTCCAAGCCCAGGCCGCCGCCAGCCTCTTGGGCTTGGTCCATGGGTGAGCCAGCCCATCACCCTTTTTTTTATCCCGTCTATTTTTTTTCTTTTACCTCTGTAATTTTTTCTAAGTCTGAAATAAACTGCCGCTGATGCTATTTTGCGCTGTCGTTTGCGAGTAAACCGTAGCTCCGATGAACGTGCCCCCAAAACGGAAGTTGCTCAGTTTTGCGTGCTCTAGCATTCGTATGTAGAAAGTTTTTCCGTTTGAGCTCGTCTTGATTGTGTAAATGTGTGCTGAACAGGGCATCAGGCTGTTAAACTGCTACAAATTGCCATCATGTGCTGCTGTTATTATTTTGTTGCAACTTTGTGATTGTGACTCATCCATGAGGCCTATTTCATTGATTCTTTCTCCTATGTGTTAAGCATCATGTGTACTTCATTTCCATGCTTTAACTTGCCATGTTTGGGTGCTCTAGCTATATTAAATCTTGCTCCAAAGTGGTGATCCTGATGTTAATGTGCTGCTGTTGCTGAAACTGTTATTTTGTTGCAACTTCGGTCGACGATTGCATCGCTACCGTTTATCGGAATTGAGTGATTCCAATTGCATATTGTTAAGCATCATGTCTACTTTAATTATATGTATTGCTATGCCATGTTGCTGCACTGTTGCATATAGATTTACCCCTGTTTATACAGCTTGTGCCCGTAACTTGTTTTGCTTATATCTTTTTAACCGTAACTCCGTTTGGGGTGTTCTTTATATGTAACTTGATTAGTCTTTCGTGTACTTTGTGTTTGTGCTATTGTTTGCTGTTGATAACCAACCTAAAATATGGTTTAGGACAGAACAGTACCAAATCTTTTAATCATCGTGCGACACTTAGTGGATGCCATGTTTAGGTTGTGCCTCACTTAAATTGACTAGCATAGATAGTTTTTTTTGTGCTTGACCTCTTGACATGTTTGTGTGCTATGCCATGATTGCTTGAGTTTCCATGTTAACAACCTTGGTTGATCACCTGTAGCTAAGCAACTTGAACCACCGTAAACGTGCGGTATTCGTCGTGTGTGACCAATACCCTACTTAAATTGTTAGTAACCGTTCTCGACGATAGATCCGTATCGCGTTGCCGTGTCGAGTGATGTCTTCTTGATCTTGTGTTGCTCCGTAGTAATAGATGCTTGCTCGTTGATTGCTTTCCAGTGTTTATCGTCTTGTGTGCTTCCGCGGGTACCTCTCGGAGACGATGCGAGCATGCGATCGACTACACCTTCGGAACCCGACTTATCAACATGCAAGGACTATACATTACTTATGATCCATTCTATTTCAACCAGCGGTTTGCATGCTAGTATAGGTTAGGTTCGA
Source organism: Bromus sterilis (assembly GCA_950022295.1). NCBI lineage: Eukaryota > Viridiplantae > Streptophyta > Magnoliopsida > Poales > Poaceae > Bromus > Bromus sterilis. The sequence continues at coordinate 440,221,091 of OX465595.1, forward strand.
TGTTTGATCCTACCACATGTTTACAGCCTCTTTCAAACCGATACAGCCATGTCCCTTCCCAACAAACCTTGTACTGCTATGTTACTATTGCTCGTTGCTCAGCCCCTGCTTAGTATGCATGCTTAGGATGCTACGATGTTACCCTGTTACTCCTTGGTTTGGGATATCACATTATTATTATTGTTGTTGATGATATGATTATTATAAATGTTGACTATATTCGACGAAGGATGGAAGGTCTAGGCTATCCCGCCCCGACGCTTTGTTCCATTCGAGTCACCTAGGATCCGAGTTCCGGGTATTGGTTTTAAGACTGAGCGTGCCTAATCGCGTGTGGGGTTTTATGGGGTCCCCTCTTCTTACCTACCTAGCTTCAAACATTTCTAGAGGTGGCCCAAGCTGATTTACCATTTGAAACCGTGTGTGTGCTGGTCAGCTACCAGTAGTTTTCAAACAACTCGGGCCAGCGGAGACTTAGTTCCTCTGTTGGTCCACGCACTTGGTGAGCTAGGGAAGTCCCATGTTATATAGGCGAGACTAAACCCGACCTTGGCCATACGGAAGAGTCCGATCCGAGAGCGTGGCCAGCTTTTGGATTGGGTGTAGACTCCCCGGGGGCCACCCGGATCTGTTCGTTGTTAGTTAGAGGGACCTGTCATTTCAGATCTCTTGGAACTAAATCATAAAATGGTTGCCTATAATGGGTAGCAACTGAGAGAGATGGGCGAGCATGCGACGCCTCGTAATGAGCAGTTGGTACACCCCTGCAGGGTTAAATCTTTTCGAGAAGCCGTCTCCAAGGTTATGGACGACTTGAGACCTAATCCTTGTTCATAGACAACAACAACTGAGATAATCTTAATATAACTTGATCAACGTGTGTGTGCCTTGGCTGATTCTTCTTCGTCGGGATGCGAAGAGGAGGACAAGGATAGGATAGGTGTTATGTTTGCGTAGTAGGTGGATAGCAGACTTGTTGGAGGCGATTCCTCATCGTATGCTTGGCTTCTTACCTTACTCTCTAGATCGTTAGCCACTTCATAAATGCTAGTGCGGCAGCAACCTCACCACTTACCCCTTCCTTACCGTAAACTACTAGTTGTCCTAGAATGACGAGTGATGAAGTCCTTGCTGGGTCAGATGACCACTACAGATGGATGCTGAGTACCTCTGTACTCATGATACTACCCCCAAACTCTTTTCAGGGTTCTTGATCGACAACAGGTACGGTGATCGACGTTTCACGTGGAGACTCGACGACGACTAGTTAGGAGGATCCCGGCGGAGGGCCTGGACCCGTGTGGTTATGGGATCGTTGTTTTTCTCTTTGCCAGTAGGCATTTGATTGTAGTCTGTAGTCAGACATGTATCTTCCGCTGTTGTATTGTATATGAGGCAGTTGTATGCCGATTGTATGAGATGTTGTATCCTTGTATCTGTAATGTTGTGATATCATGTTGGAAATCCGGGGCATATGGCTTTGTCATATGTCGCGGTGGGACCGATATGTGCTTCGTCCCCGGATCTGGGTGGAAACACCTAGATCTGGAACAGTACCGCATAGCGGGCCTTACACAGGTACAAGTCAATTTGATCCACTCGTTTTTCAATATTTTGAGCACTCATGCAATGGATGAGCGTAAGCACGAGAGTTGACACTTAGGATGGCAAAGAGAGAAGTGCGGAGGAGGAAGACAAAAAGGATGAGAAAGACTCACATCAATGAGGACAATCATAGGCAAGAGATGCCAAATGATAGATATGATGTGAGGAGTAGGGATTGCCATGCAACGGATGCACATACGAGCTAGGAAGCTCTCCAATGGAACTAGTGGGGGTGCATCTAACTTGCTCGCTCATGAAGACCTAGAGCTCGTTTGAGGAGACTCATCCTTGGAATATGCAAGCCAAGTTCTATAGTGTGAAGGTCCCCACATAGCTATATGCATAATGATCATCTCTATGGAGTACAAGGATATAAAGGGAGTACTAGTGTGGATCTCTCAAAAGGATAGTAGTGTTGCCCCTTTCTCTCTTTTTCTTTCTTTTTTCTATTTTTTCTATTTTTTTCTATTTTTTTGTGGCCTCAATGGCTCTTTCTATTTAACTCTCATTTGTCCTCTTTGGGATCTTTTATTGTATCCACTTTGAGATCTTTTCCTCACTTAAGGGCAACACTCTATTTTACAAGAAGGTAAAGGAGATCTTTCACACTTTACAAGGTACTAAAAATCATAAAGAAAATGTAACTATCATGATGTATGCAATGTATGTCGCTGCCAGTGTAGCAGGAACATGTATGACATGAAGATCAAGTCATGAAGAGGTGGATGTTGCATGGCAATATATCTCGGAAAGGCTATGGAAATGCCTTGATAGGTAGGTATGGTGGCTGTTTTGAGGAAAGATATAAGGAGGTTTATGATGACAGAGCGTATCATGCCAAGGATTTGGATGTACCGGCGAAGGTGGACACCAACTCTCGGAGTGAGAAGAAGGCAATGTACGGCACGGGCGAGGCTAGCAAAATATGGGAAGGTGGAAGTGTCAACTTTCAATACTTACATTAGTCCGAAGAACTCATGCACTTATTATCGGTAACTCTCAATCTAAAAAGGAGATTCACAAAGAGACAAGTACCCCGAGGAGGAGTGTATGGGGGTTTGGTTATCCTTGCGCATCCTCGACTCATGGTACGTGAGTGTTCTCTAATATTCGATCCCTCCAAGATTAGTGATCCATCTAGTAGCTAGAGTTCTCAACTAGTTTTGTAGGTTTTGAAAATACACACGGATTGCCCAAAATACGACACCTATCACTAATAGGCTAGATCTCTTGACACCAAAAGTTCAAACATTACTCACAACAATACCTCAAAACTATTGCAAGTTACTACTAGAATTAAATAGCAACCTCAATTACCTACTTTCAAGACAAGACACAACTCAGTGCAACAACCAACTCTCTTTACCAAGATAAACATGAAAACTAAAAAGAGTTCCAGCAACAGACTAAACAAAAGCCAAGGCTCTTGCTAAAGACAAACTAAGACTAAAACTAAACATGGTAGTAGCTATGAAAAGATAACGAACACACAACAGCAAAAAGATAGGCAGGAAAAATCCTATGATGTGTTCTAGATTTTGAAAGTGCAGCGTGTTTCTCTCCCACACAAAGTAAGACGGGATCTAACTTGTTATGAACAGCAAGCAAAGCTAAAAAAAACTAAAAATAAAACCTAAGAGCGAGACGCTCCAAGCATAGCATATAACGCATGAAGTGATAAAAATATAGTGATACGAAGGACGAACTGATGATTGTTGATGGAGAAGGGGATGCACGGGGATGCATGGGGACGCATGTTAGACGCTTGAGTCTCCTTGAATATTTATTGGGGATACATGGGGGCATCCCCAAGCTTGAGCGCTTGACACTCCTGGATCTTCTTTCATCATCTTCCATCGCACACTTGAAAACTCCCTTCATACATAACTCATCATAAGCTGATTAGAGAGGTTAGTACCATTAATAAAATAATTTTTCCCCACTGGATATAAATATATTCTTGAAGATCTACTGTTTCTCAAGAGTGCCAAATAGTTTTTGCAAAGAAAAAGCAAGCTTAAGGTTTGCAATCATGATCTATGTGGTTTCTCTCTCTCCCATGATGTGATCTTTGTTGTGATCATAGGCTATGTTAATCTAGGGTGATCCCATGATGTTTCCCCTTCTTCTATGTATTGGATTTGATGTACTCACTTGATCCTATCTAGTATAATCCCCGAGACCAAGGTGACAGCGGTCTATTGGACATGGATTAGAAGAATATTATCATGAGTGATTTTCTCTTTTGTGTGTGGATTGAAGATTGAGAGTCTTTTGGTGCTTGTCTTTGACTATCCTTTAGATATGTTGTGGTGATTGTGGTACTCTCTTTGGATGGCCGCGGTGACATTGGGAAATCCATAGATTGAGAACTACGAACTTTGAGGTGTGCTTTTGTAGCCCTACATAATTCTCGTCCTCTCTTGACCACAAAGGTTTGACCTCCGAGTGCGTCTTCATTGCATGTTTTATGAGAAATATCATGTGATTAGACTATGTTAATGTTGTTGGGAGTTGCCACTAGTGAAAGTATGAAGCCTAGGCCTTGTTTCCACCATTGTTACACCGTTTGCACTCACTTTTGTTACTTGTTTCTTTGCTGCACTTTTTATTACAGATTTATATTACTTCTTTTTATCACACCTATCACCCATATTTTACCATCTCTTCGCCGAACTAGTGCACCTATACAACTCCTAGTTGTATTAGGTGTGTTGGGGACACAAGATACTTCTTGTATCTTAATTGCAGGGTTGTTTGAGAGAGACCATCTTCAACCTCTACTTCCCTGAGTTCGATAAACCTTAGGTCATCCACTTGAGGGAAATTGCTGCTGTCCTACAAACCTCTGCGCTTGGAGGCCCAACATAGTCTACAAGAATAGAACCGTGCGTAGACATCATGAACGCACCGCAATGCTAACTATGCTACAAAAGAAAGGAAGAGGCTCAAAAGCACGGGCAGTACGCCAAAATAAGTAGACCGAAATCCAACTGCATCTACTACTAATCATCCACCTTGAGATATCTATCCAGAACATCTCGCTGGTATTAAGTTGCGAGCCCCACCCAAAGTGTAAACCCAAAGCAACAGACAACTGCATTAAAAAGCACTTTGCGTAAATTAAACAATCCTTGCAACCGCGGTTACAAGCACCGTTGTTTTCCCCCTTGTGGCAACAACACATCCCCTAGACTCATGTTTCTGTCACTCAAGCGTGTCATCGGGGGGCATGAACCCACAATCGTGCATAACGTTCCCTCTTGGGGTTACTACCTACTACTTGGCCAAAGCAATAAACAGCAACGGAGAACATGCAAGAATTACTTAGGAACAAAAATATACGAGATAAAAACCAAATATATTACTCAATCACAATCTGAACATAATCTCATAATCCATCAGCTCCCATCAAACTCAGCATAGCAACAGCAGAAAGATTACAAAAGTGCCTCGATCATGTAGGGCAGCTCACGAGGTCTAAACCATGAAGAACAAAGAGGGGAGAAGAACATCACATAGCTACTGATCACAGACCCATGGTCCAAGGAAAACTACTCACGAGACATCCGGGGAGCATCCATGGTGGAGAGGAGACACCCGGAGGTCGGACCTCCCTCCGGCAGGGTGCCGGGAAGAGGTCTTCTGGTGCTCCCGATCTCGGAAGCGCGGTGGCGGCGGAATAGAGGAGAGATCGCGAAAAAGGGTTCTCCCCCGGAAGTTTCTCGTGAAGGAGAATATATAGGCGAAGGGGGCAGCCAGAGGTGGACCAGGGGCCCCAGGCGCCCCCTGGCACGGTCAGGGGTGGGGCCGCGCCGGGTGGCCGCCTGGGCCACCCCTGGCTCCCCTCTGGCCCCACTCGGGCTCTTCGCGAAGCTTCATGTACGCTGATTTTTCCTATATTTTTCCCGGAATTTTTCTGGCACTTTTTATATGGGGGGAAAACTGAAATAGAAAAACAGCAGAAAACAGGAACTGGCACTGTGGTGCACTGAGTTAATAGGTTAGTCCAAATATGATCAAAAGTGTATGAAAGTGTATCTAGATGATAGAAATATCACACAAAACATGCATGGAGCAAGCAGAAATTATAGATACGTTTTGGACGTATCAGTAGGTGGAAACTCCAAGAGGGAACGTTATGCTCGATTGTGGGTACATGCCCCCTGATGACACGCTTGAGTGACAGAAACATGAGTCTAGGGGATGTGCTTTGGCCACAAGGGGGAAAACAACGATGCTTGTAACCGCGGTTGCAAGGATTGTTTATTTTACGCAAAGTTCTTTGTAATGCAGTTGTCTGTTCCTTTGGGTTTACATTTTGGGTGGGGCTCGCAAATTAATACCAGCGAGATGTTCTGGATAGATATCTCAAGGTGGATGATGAGTAGTAGATGCAGATGGATTTTGGTCTACTTATTTCTGCGTACTGCCCATGCTTATGAGCCTCTTTCTTTCTTTTGTAGCATAGTTAGCATTGCGGTGCGTTTATAATCCTGTCAATTTCCCATCTGTAATTTGTTTACCTCGCATAGCAGTTTTATCGTCTTTTTGGAGAGAGACATCACTAGTGAACATCACGGGACCCCGATCCATATTCTCATCACTGTTTACAAGCTCAATTATTTTTCATTTGCTATCATTACCATTATCCCTTGTGTGTTTGACCCTTTGTAAACAACAAGGTCGGAGAGATTGACAACCTCTCTGAACTTCGTTGGGAGCAAAGTTAATTGTATTATGTGCAGGTCCAGGATAAGCAAGTGATTCTTTTCAGACGGGGCATCACTTGCCGAACCACCTAATTATCATCTCCGGAGTCCTACTGGTCGAACTCAACCTCGGTATCTTCACCGAGGGAAATTTGCTGTTATCCTACATCTCACCTTTCACTTGGGGTAACCAACGAAGGGCTAGAAGCCATTATCACTTCCACCCCATCAATTGCTCGAATCGCGACCGACGCAACACAATGATGAGGGCAATCTTCTCCACATTGCCAGGCTCCGCATCGCACAACAGGCTCTCCTAGTCGTCGAAGGCACGGGATCTGCCATCGAAGTCGGTGCTGTTGCCGTCGGACTCCATCGATCGAAAGGCGGAGGGGTCGGGGAGTGGAAGAGATGAAGAGTGGAGTGGACGAAGACTAGGGTCTAAGGGTTCTCTAGAGGGGATTATATGTGGGGTTGTCGTCGATATGTGACGTCAGATGCCATGGGATGGCTAAAGTGAAGGGAAGACGCGAGGGAGAGAATGTCGATGGTGCCGGAATCGGGTTGGGCACAAACACGGTGGAGGAAACCACGATGTACCCAGGTTCGGGGCTCTCCGGAGAGATAACACCCCTACTCCTGCTTGTCTCTTATATATCAATACTCTGGCTACAAGATCTGCTTCTCTATCTTCTCAGGGGAAGGTGAGCACCGCCGCCGTGGGCAAGGCTCTCTCCTGCCTCCCTGAGGAGCAACTGCTAGCAGTGAATGCACTGAGGGGAATGTGAGTAATGGTGTTCTAGAGCGGGTCGTCCCTCACGCAGGAGGGGTACCCTGGCTCTTATAGTGTGAGTCCAGGGTACTTCGGTAACTTCACTGCCGAATGGGCCCAGCTGTCATCCTCTAATCGGCCTGGGCCCACCGACTGCTCCTCTCCGGGTGATCCGGAGCCTACGAGCGGCGGCCCATACTGTAGACCCGTAGGGCCTAGGGATGAACAGTGGAGCTAGGAGGTGCGGTCTTGTCGCCCTGTCCGCGGAATCGGCGGAGAGGTCGACACCGTATCTCCACCAGATCTTCGACATGACTTGGCCTTCCTGCCACCCAGATATCTCGAGATATGGTATTTATGACCTCGTAATCATACCCCCGACTGGTGTCGGGGACGACTTCCTCCAAGGGTAATAGGTTGTTCCGATTGCGCCTGGGCCGACTGTTAGTTCTTGGTAAGGTCGATTGCTCTGGGCAATCGGCCTTCCAAGTGCCTATCTCGGCCCAGCTGCGGACCAACCGGACGATCATCTTGGTGAAGGAAGGGTGGACCGATTGCGCCTGGGCCGACTGCTGGCATTCGGTACGGCTGATTGCCTTGGAGCAATCGGCCGTACATCTGCCCAGCTCGGCCCAGCTGCGGCCCGATCGGTCCATCCTTGTCTTGAAAGGTTGCTTTCGCTTGGGTTAGCCTACCCGGGTACCAATCCCCCGACAGTAGCCCTAAAGCTGTAAAGGTCCCACGGTCATTTGACCGCGGGGCCTTTGCAGTTTTTAATCTCTCTCTTGATGTCCTCCGACTGCTATGGCCTCATCGAGTGCGTCATTCCGAGTTCGTCGACCGATTCGGAGATCACACTCGGCTGGCCAAATTTTCGTCCGATTGGATTTGATTCGCTCCCAATTCGTGTCTTCACTTTTTCAAGATAGACATCTTTCGCCGATTTCATTCCAACGGTTACCTCCGATTCTTCCGGGATGTGATCAATGAGCCGGGACCCACGACCCACGCGCGACTTGACATAACTGCAGGTCTTGACCCCCACGTCGCACGCCTCGCCTTTTGCGCCAGGATTCTTTGCGCTGGTTTGCCGGTTGCCCTTCCTGTGCCCTAGGCCACACCAAGCCACACAGCCGCAGTTGCATCCCACTCGCCTCCCCCGCCGCCTATATGAGCCACAGGGGAGGGCCTTCGCCTCTTCCTTCTCCCAAACTCCATCTACAACCTCCAGCTCTCGCTCCTCTGCGCCATTGCCGCTCCGCGCAAAGCTCTCTGCCGCTCCTACGACCGCGAACCTCTGCGTCTTGGATCTGCTCCGGCCACGGACCCGCGCTCTCCGCCGCCTCCGCCGCCTCCGCGGTAACTCCTCACCGCTGCTCTCGCGCTCCACATCCCTCTTCTCCTCTCTGCCCGCGAACGCCATGGCGCCACGGCGAGACGTCTCACAGGCGAGCCGCGGGTGCTGGAAAGGATCTCAGGCCACCGCCGGCGCCGTTCAGTCCCTGATTCGCGCCCGGAAGATGCCCACGGAGATCGAATGGCGCATTCCCGGCGCCGAGGTCGTGCCCAGCGTGCGTGCTGGCGAGAGGGTTGTATTCCTCTCTCACTTCGAGCGTGGATTCGGCCTTCCCGCCAGCGCCTTCTTCCGCGGGTTCCTCGACTTCCACCGATTGCAGCCTCACCACCTCGCAGCCAACTTCATCATGATTCTGTCCGGTTTCGTGACACTCTGCGAAGTATCTCGGCTGCCGTCCAAGCATTGCTCTCTGGAAGCGATTCTTCAATCTCCGAGCCCATAATGCTCGGACGGGAGCTGTGGTGCCCTCCACCATCGAAGGCGGCGACCCGACATACCCGACTGACATGACCGACTGCGGCAGTTGCCTTGTCGCAGCCGGCAAGCCGAAGTACAAGAGTCCCGAGATCGTCCAATCATGCAAAAATTGGCAGACCTCATTCTTCTATGTCAAGTCACCTGACCAAGGGACCGATCTCCTGAATCTGTCCGAGTTCTCCCTCGCCCGGCCGACTGACAAGCACCAGTGGTCACTGAAGCATGGCGTCGGAGATTGCGATGTCGATGCCCAGGTCGTCAGGGTCGCCCAGCTAGAGCAAGAAGGACTTCTCCCGACCGACCTGGTAGCCTCTTGGCTTCAAGCTCGGATTCTCCCCCTGCAGCGCCGAGTGCACCACCTGTGCCATATGTCGGGTCCTCGAGATCCCACTCGGCTCTGCATATGGTGGGTGAAGAAGCAAGACCTCTGCGCCAGGGTGAGGGCTATTACATCTAGCCCTTTGCCCGACCCTTTCCGCTTCGGGCTTGACTGCCTCACTCGCCAGCAGAGACCGCCTGTGGTATGCTCCGATTGCCCTCTTCTTCCGATCGCTTTTTCTCTTGGCTTTTCTGATTATTTTTATCTTCTTTCCAGCATTTTATCCAGTCCGACCTGATGGAAGACGGCCAGGAAGCTGGCGTGTATGCCCCTGACCGCGCGGAGGATGACCCCGCCGACTTTGAGTATAACAGCGAGGTTCCTTCCGCCGAGCCCGGTGATGATGAAGATGACGACGAGTCTTCCGGAGAATCCTCCGACTACATGGATGCCGACTTCGCTGATGCCGGAGCCGCCGACCCTCCGAGGACCGACATCCAACCGCCAGCTCAAGGGGGTACGCCTGACCCTTCCCTTGAGCAATTTTTGGCCGAATGGAGTGATGATGATAGTGTCTCAAAGGCTGATGGTTCTGATGCAGCTCCTCGCGCCAAACCTCTTAAGGTGCCGGCAAAGCGCACCTCGACCACCAGCTCCTCCGCTGATACTGCTCCCAGCAAGGTTGCTAAAGTCACGCCGAATGTCAGCAAAGGCAAACACCCTCAGGTGACGACCACCCGGAGGCCGACTTCTCAGGCGCCACTGGATGTCGCCCCGCTGAGATGCCGAATGCCCTCTGGAGCACCAAGAACAGTCGGGTATGCTTTTATCTCTACGCCTTGCACTTTACTGTCCCTCCTTATACTGACTCACTTTCTCTTTCTTCTTTCAGGGAACCGATTGGGCTTGACGACGTCGACGCTGGCATTCCTATTCGTGCCAGCGCTGTCATCTCTCCTGCCGCATCCGCCGCTGCCACTCACAAACGGCCGCCTGCTTCTCATCGCTCCTCCAAGGACGCCGAGCGCGCTGCAAAAAAGGCCCGCCTGGAGACGACTAAGAAGGCTTCTTCCTCTTCTGTTGCCTCCAAGACTTCCAAGAGCACAGCTGATCGGGGAGCTCCTGGCGGCAGAGGAACGCAATCGGTCGATCCGATTGCCCCATCTCCACCACGCCGCTCCGACCCGGTCTCCACTGTCGCGACTACACCTGCTCCGACTGCCACACTCGAGCCACCGATGGTGACAAGCCCGCCGCCAATCGTGGTGTCGGCGCCACCGACTGCCACAACTGTGCCACCGGTTGTTCCGCCCGTGCAACCGAAAACGACGACCTTGCCGCCAGTCGCAATTATCACCTCCGCTTCGGCTCATCCGACTGTGCCGCCACCACAACCGAGTATTTCTGGCCCTCAGGTGACGCCGATGTCACTAGTTATCCCCGTTGCTGCTTCCACCGCCGCTCAAGCTTTAGTGCCGACGCCGACCTCCTCTGCGTCGGAGATTCTTATGCGCTCGGTGGACCAGTTCCGGGCCGAGTATTCTCGCGCCCGTCATGTCGGCACCGAGCCTGACGCCTCGCATCGACCTCAAGACCCTGTGACGACTACTCTGAGTCGGGTGAATGAATTTGCCGATTCCCTTGCTCGGGACCTCCAACAACTCACCTCTCATCACATGGTGGATTCTTGACTTTCCTTTTATGTCTTTCCTTTGTTCAGGAGAGTTTTCTTCCGGTGGGTGCGCGCAAGCGCACCCACTGGGTGTAGTCCCCGAGATTCGGGCCGATTGGTTGCAATCGGTTCGGATCTTTCATACTTTTTGCTTTGTCTTTTGCCTTCCTCCAATCGGGAGACTTTTCCTCCGGTGGGTGCGCGCAAGCGCACCCACTGGGTGTAGTCCCCGAGATTCGGGCCGATTGGTTGCAATCGGTTCGGATCTTTCATACTTTTTGCTCTGTCTTTTGCCTTCCTCCAATCGGGAGACTTTTCTTCCGGTGGGTGCGCGCAAGCGCACCCACTGGGTGTAGTCCCCGAGATTCGGGCCGATTGGTTGCAATCGGTTCGGATCTTTCATACTTTTTGCTTTGTCTTTTGCCTTCTTCCAATCGGGAGACTTTTCCTCCGGTGGGTGCGCGCAAGCACACCCACTGGGTGTAGTCCCCGAGATTCGGGCCGATTGGTTGCAATCGGTTCGGATCTTTCATACTTTTTGCTTTGTCTTTTTCCTTCCTCCAACCGGGAGACTTTTCCTCCGGTGGGTGCGCACAAGCGAACCCACTGGGTGTAGTCCCCGAGATTCGGGCCGGTTGCATGCAATCGGTTTGGATCTTCTCTTGACTGTCGTATCTCTAAACTCCCTCTTGCTATTCCTCGCAGGCTGTTATGGAAGAAAGGCGCGGGGTCTTCGAAAAGCTTCTTGATGCTTACACTGCCAGCCTCCGAACTCTCGCCCAGGCCCAGCTGCAGGTCAACAATCAATCGGCCGAGATCACTAAACTGAGAGGTAACCTCTATACCATTTCTGTCTCCTCTCTGATTAACAATTACTTTTGCACTCATATCTTTTATGCTCTCCTCTAGCTTCTACTCCCATGATAGATGACCTTCAGGGCCGAATTGCTGAATTGACTGCAGAACTCAACCAACATGGCCCAGCACTCGCCAAAGCCAAGGAAGAAGCGACCCGACTGCGGGGGGTAGAAACTGATCTAAATCGGACTATCCAAGGCCTTCGCTCTGAGATGGCTGCCCTCGAAAGAAAACATCTGGCTGACATAGCTGCCGTGACGGCTACTGGCGATGGTCTCCTCGCCGAGCGAGATGCTGTCGTTGCCGCCCGAGAAGCCTTGCAAATCGAGAGGGAAGAAGCAATTGCCGCACGGGACTCCATTCGGCGGGACCGTGACGAACACGTCGCCAAGTTTGAAGAACTAGAGACACGCAGCTACGAAGAGACCACCCGACTGCGCCGCCGAGCTAAAGGCTTCTGCGAGACAATGACCGAGATGGACGTCCTCTTTAGCGGTGAGTGTTTCCTGCATCCAAGTACATTTTCCGATTGCTTTCCTCTTTTATCTTGTTGCTCATATTTCCTTTCGTGACACAGAAGCCTGGCCCGAATCCGAAGCAGCTGCCTACGCAGCCGTAGCCAAATCCCGAGCAGAAACCGTTGCTGCCGGAGGGACCTGCCAACTCGAAGATAACGTCTGGACCCGGCACGAATACCTGATTGGCACCGAAGCCCGCATTCCTGTTATCAAAGGAATTGCCTTATCATTCAAGCTCGGAATCTTGAAAATTGCTGAATCTCTGTGGTCACCGACTGAGCTCAAGGTCGGACTCCAAAAGATGAAACACGCCGCTGGCTCCTCCGCCGGAACCCACGATGCTGAAGCACGAGATGAAGAGGATTCTGACAAAGGAGAGGCTCCGAATGCTACCACGAAACAGACTCGGACTCTTCTGAAGGCCATCCCACGTCGGATCGACGTCTTGCTGAACTCTGCGGGTCGGACTGGCGCGGAAACTGCCCTCCAGACTGTGCTGAGCTGGTACCCTCAGGTGAAGCTCTCCCAACTTTACAGCCTCCGAGAAAATGCCTCCGACCTGCTGGAGAAGACTTATACCGAAGTAAATCGGCTAGCCAGCACTATGGTGAACTGGTTCTCTCCCTACGAGTACACTCCGTATCTCGACGAGGGAGGGAATCCGCTCGCTGCACCTTCAATCTCTGGCCTGGCCGAGGAGCTTTCTGATAGCGACTCATCTCAAACATCTCCGAGATCCAAGCATACTGGTGCCACATTTTCTGAAGCGCAATCGGATCCGACTGCTCCATCTTCTAGCTCCGTGCCTCCGACTTCCTGAGCCATGCCGCCAACTATGTTACTTGTTGTAGCTTGCCGATACTGGATCGGTTTTATCTTATTTTGTCTTCCGACTATCTGCTTGTAAGACATAATTTTAATTCTGTCGATACCCACTGGGTATGACCTCGATGTAATGAACCTATTCGGCCTTGGGCCTACTACTTTTGATGCAATCCGATTGCTTGGTCTTTGCTTTTACTTGTGCGATCAACTCTGCGTCTTTGTCGGTTTCCTTTATCGGCTGCACTTGGGGACGTCTACCATGTCGATCTTGCTGCCGTCATGCGGTCCGCAATCGGATCAACGGTAGCTTACCAGCCAAGGTTCGATAAGTTTTTCATTTTTTACACGACAAGATTTAACGCAAGGGATTCTGCGACAGTAGGCGCCGATTGCTCGCTACCGGGCTCGACGCCTTGGTTCGCGGCGCAATCGACGACTTCGTTTTATCGAATATGCCCTTAGTGGCGCGTTTTGAATTGTTTCCCGGGAATTTGTCCTGCCGGCTGCCTCAAATGCGACCCTTCTCAATGCCACAAACCATTTAGTGGTTTGCGCTTGAGCTGCGTGCCGAGTTGAGTGCCAGCCCGCAGTCCCCGTGCCTCGATGGCCTATTCGCTTGACCTCGTGGTCGGTCAGTCCCCGGGTGTGTTATACACGCCTCGGGTATGACTGAGCGTCGCCGATTGAGGCTAGCTCTTCGAATGAAATTATGCAAAGATAATCGAATGCTCATTTTCAGAGGCATGATAACTTTTACTGATTGTTTGCCGAATGGCTTACATAAGTTTCTGCCGCTCAGCTATAGAACGGACATAACAACTCGGCGTTCCGTGGCCGCTCCGTCTCTGCTCCTGATGTGTCCTTGTGCTTAGTGCCCTTGGTGCAGTCGATCAGATAATAGGAGTTGTTCTTGAGCGCTCTGCTGATGACAAATGGCCCTTCCCAAGGTGAGGATAGCTTGTGCTTCCCGTCTGACTTCTGGATTCGGCGTAGCACCATGTCTCCCTCTCGGAAAGCGAGAGGACGAATCTTCTTGCTGTGGTAGTGCCGCAACTTCTGCTGATAGACTGCTGACCTAGACAAGGCCAACAGACAAGCTTCTTCTTTGAGGTCGATGCCATCTTCTCGTGCCAATCTGGCCTCTTCTTCGGTGTATAGGGCATGCCGAGGTGAATCGAACTCGATGTCGGATGGGATGACTGCTTCTGAACCATACACCATGAAGAAAGGAGTGAATCCAGTCGACCTGTTTGGTGTGGTCCTCAGACTGAAAAATACTGCGGGGAGCTCCTCAATCCATGCTCCGGGTGCCCTCTCAAGTGGCTCTACCAATCTGGGCCTGATACCCGATAGGATTAGTCCATTTGCCCTTTCGACTTGATCATTTGATTGCGGGTGCGCCACAGATGAGATGCCAGATCAAGCCGAATGCCCTGCTCAGATGCATATCGAGCCAGTGCACCCTTCGCAAAATTTGTGCCGTTGTCGGTGATGATGCTATTAGGCACACCGTATCTGCACACAATGTCGGCCACAAATCGGACCGCAGTCGGACCATCCAACTTCTTGATCGGTCTGGCTTCAATCCACTTGGTAAACTTGTCCACTGCGACTAGAAGATGTGTCATGCCACTTCGAGCTCTCTTGAATGGTCCGACCATGTCCAAACCCCATACTGCAAACGGCCACGCTATTGGGATTGTCTTCAGTGCCGATGCCGGCTGATGACTTTTTGCCTTGAACCGCTGACAACCCTTGCAGTACTTCACCAAATTCTCAGCCGCTGCAAGCGCAGTCGGCCAATAGAAACCATGTCGGAAAGCTTTGCTGGCGATTGCCTTTGCTGATACATGATGAGCGCATTCACCTTGATGAATGTCTCTGAGCAGCTCCAAGCCTCTGTCCTCTTCTACACATCTCTGAAGGATACCAGTTGCACTCTTGCGCACTAACTCATTGTTGATTATTGTGTACGCCCAAGATCGGCGGCTGATTTGCCGTGACTCTGCTTCGTCTTCCGGGAGGATTCCGTCTTCTAGGAAATCTCTGATCGGCTGTGCCCATGATGGCGCGCTGACGACTGCCATTACCACTGCATTCTGGTGTGGGACTTCTTCTTGGATCACAGTTCCTTGGCCATTGGCCTCCTGGATCTCGGCCTCTTGGACATCTGTCATTTCTGCCTCTGCTTCTGAACTGCCGATTGCGGCGCCTGGCACGCATTCGGCAGCCCCTGGTGCCGACTTCTCGTCTGGAGCTGGAGCTTCATCATCGCAATCGGCAATTTCTGATGTCATTGGCTCTTCGGAGGTTGTGCCTTCTGGCGCAGCTTCTGCTTGCTTCGCTGTGGCTTTTCTCTTATCACATCCTTTGGCAGCCCCTGGATTGCAATCGGCAGCCCCTGGTGCTGTTGCTGAGATACCTTGGGCGCTGGATTGCTTCTTCACGGCCGCAGGTTTTGTCGGTTGAGCTTCTTTCGCCTTCTTCATAGCTTCAAGATCGGTTTGTGAGATAAAAATGGATTCAGACTCTGGGGACGATGTGATGGATGGCTTCTTAATGTGCTCCAACGACACACCTGGTGGGATAGCTTGCCTTGTTGAGACGAGCTTGGACAACGCATCTGTTGCCTTGTTGTTTGCTCTTGGCACATGATGGAACTCGCACCCTTCAAAATATCCGCTGATCTGCTGCACCAGAAAGCGATAGCTTGCCATGTTTGCATCCTTTGCATCCCAGGTGCCTGAGCATTGCTGTACAACCAGGTCAGAGTCACCAAAGCACTCAATATTCCGAATACCGATTTCCTTGGCGAGCTTGATACCATGCACAAGGGCTTCGTACTCGGCGACATTGTTTGATGCTGCAAAGTAAATCTGGAGCACATATTGCAGTTGATCTCCTCTTAATGAAGTGAGTACCACACCAGCCCCTAGGCCATTCTTCATCTTGGAGCCGTCAAAGTGCATTCGCCAGAAATCCGATCCTGGGAGCTGCGGCATGTACTGAGTTTCCGCCCAGTCCACCAGGAAATCGGCTAACGCTTGTGACTTGATTGCCGTTCTCGGCTCATACTGGATGCCATGGCTAGCGACTTCGATTGCCCATTTTGCCACTCTTCCGGTTGCATCTCTGCTTCCCATGATGTCGGCCAGCGGAGCCGAGCTGACGACTGTGATCAAGTGAGCTTGAAAGTATGGCTTCAACCTCTTGGCTGCCATGTACACTCCATAACACATCTTCTGATAGTGAGGGTAATTCTGCTTGGATGCCGAGAGCACTTCGCTGATGTAATATACTGGACGCTGAATTTGCCGCGCCTTGTCCTTTTCAGGCCGCTCCACCACCATAACTGCACTGATCACCCGATTGGTTGCCGCAATGTATAACATCATTGGCTCCTTCTCAATCGGGGCAGCCAAAATTGGTGCCGTGGAGAGCATGCGCTTGAGCTCTCGGAATGCTTCATTCGCTTGGGGGGTCCAGGTGAACTTCTCTGTCTTCTTCATCAACTGATACAACGAGATTGCTTTCTCACCCAGCCGACTGAGGAATCGGCTGAGCGATGCGAGGCAACCGGTGAACTTCTGTACTTGCTTCAGGGTCTTGGGCTGCTCCATGCGCTCTATTGCCGCTATCTTCTCGAGATTGCATTCGATTCCTCTCTCGGAAACGAGAAATCCCAAGAGTTTGCCGGCTTGGACTCCAAACACGCACTTCTCCGGGTTGAGCTTGATCTGATAAGTTCTTAAGTTTGCAAATGTTTCTCTGAGGTCATCTAACAGTGTGACTCCTTTTGCCGACTTCACCACTAGGTCGTCTACGTAGACGTGGAGATTTCTGCCGAGCTGAGAGTGTGTGCATCTATGAATTGTGCGTTGATAAGTGGCGCCTCCATTCTTCAAACCAAACGGCATAGTGATATAGCAATAAGCCCCGAAAGGGGTGATGAATGCAGTTTTTATCTGATCTTCCACATCAAGTTTGATCTGGTGATAGCCAGCAGTGGCGTCCAGGAAGGACAACAACTCGCAGCCGGCCGTAGAATCAATCAGTTGATCAATACGGGGCAGAGCAAACGGATCTTTCGGGCACGCCTTGTTCAGGCAAGTGTAATCTATACACATGCGCCAGGTCTTGTTCTTCTTCATGACGAGGACTAGATTTGCCAGCCACTCGGGGTAAAAAACTTCCATGATGAAACCTGCTGCTTGCAGCTTCGCAATCTCTTCGCCGATTGCCCTTCTCTTGTCTTTAGAAAAACGTCTCAGGGGTTGCTTGACTGGCTTCGAGCCTGGCCGAATGTGCAGCTTGTGCTCGGCGAGTTCTCTCGGAACACCAGCCATGTCTTGTGGAGACCATGCAAAGATGTCCCGATTCTCACAGAGGAACTCGACGAGCTCGCTTTCCTATTTATCGCTAAGTCCAGCTCCGACTACAACAAACTTGGTTGAGTCGGAGGGATCTAGAGCGATCTTCTTGCTGTCCTTGGCCGACTGAAAAGCCGATTCCTCATCTACTCTCTTTGCTGGGCCGGCTGGCAGTGGATTCTTGCTCTGCGCTTGCGCCATTGCAATCACCTTGTTGAGCTGACGTTTCTCCGTCTCGACCACTTGGGAATCAGCCAAACTGCTGCCAGCGGATGTGCACTCGAGGGACTTCCTGAAGTCCCCGGTGACAGTGATGACGCCGTTTGGCCCTGGGATCTTCATCTTGAGGTACGTCTGCTGTGCGTTGATCATGAACTTGGCGAATACGGCAATCCCAACAGAGCATGGTAAGGACTACTGAGGTCGGCGACTTCAAACCAAATCGGCTCTCTCCTGAAGTTTTCTTCCGTGCCAAATATAACATCTAGCCGAATGCGACCCATGGGGGTACAAGACAGTCCAGGAACAATTCCATGGAAAGTCGTCCGACTGCGCTCCAGGTCCCTCTCTGTGAGCCCTAGCTTGATCATTGTATCTCTGTACAGAATGTTGATTGTGCTTCCTCCATCAACGAGCACTCGGGAGAACTTGCATGAAAACCTTGGTCCTGCGAACAGAGCGTCCACCACCAGCGGATAGTTGCCCGGATTCGGCAAAATGGTGGGATGATCTGCTCTGTCCCAGGATATAGGACACTCGGACCAATGCATGAACTGGGGAATCGGTGGCATAGTGGCATTAACCTCCTGAGCTCGGTCTCTCCGACTGCCCTTGTCTGTCGACTCGCTGGTGAAAATCATGCAGGCGGCATCTTGCTGTGGGAACTGGTTCTGCTGCTGAGGCGGTCCTCTGTTCTGGGGTGGTGGTGGGGGTGGAGGTGGTAAAGCTTCTCCCTTCGCAATCCTTCTCACAAAATCGCACTGCCGAGTGGTGTGCACAGATGGACTGCCCGGCGTGCTATGCAACTTGCACGGCGCGTCCAGCATATCCTCGAACGTGTACTTGGGCTTCATCTGCCCCGGGGGTCTCACATTTGGTCTCATCTTCCGACTGCCTCCTGCAGCCGCTGGATCTTCTTCATTCTGGACAGCGGCCACCTGCCGACTGCCATACTGGGTATCGGGCTGTTCGTCCTTGCGCTTGCCATTGTTCTGCTGGTTGTGGTTGTTGTTGTTGCGGTTGTTCTCTCTTCTTTCCTTCCGACTAAGGCCTTGGTTCCCTGTGTCCGACTGCGGAGCCCCTGGTGAGTGGATTACACCTCTAACTCCGAGCTGGATAGGGCGCATCGCAGAATCGGACATAGCGAACGCATTTGCCACCTTCATGAGCTCGGCGAGCGACGTGAAGTCCTTGCGCAGCAGCTTGTGCTTCAACATTGAATCGGCCAGGCATCCATCTGTGAAGTACTGAATGGCCTGGATCTCATGGACTCCTTCGCATGATTCTTCAGCTTGATCCACCGAGATAAGTAATCTCGGAGGGGCTCGTCCTTGCCTTGCACACACAGAGCTAGCTGCCGCGGGAGGTTGGGCCTCTCATACGTGCTTGTGAAGTTGTGGATAAATGCACTCGTGAAATCCTCCCAGCAGTTCACGCTATCCTTGGGCAAACTATTCAACCACGTCCGAGCTGAACCCTGCAACATCAAAGGTGCATAGCGAACTGCTACACGCCGATTGCCTCCTGCAATGCGAACTGCCGTCAGGTAATCGGACAACCAGTCTTCAGGCTTCACCGACCCATTGTACTTGGGAGTGTCTCTTGGCAGCGTGAAGCCTGTGGGAAAATTCTCAGTCGGAATACGGTGACCAAAACACGATGGGCCAGCTTCTCCTTCTTCATCTTCCTGAGCCTACTTCTCCAGGAGCTCAATGCGATGCCTTGCATCGTTCTGGCCGATTTGGCGAGGGCCAAGTCGAGCGCTAATTGCTGGTCTTGGCGCCGATTGTTGTGGCATGTCATTGCGCCTGCTGTTGACAGCTGGCTCTTCCATTCTTCTGCTTGCTGCTGGGGATGGCCGATTGCTTCTAACCTTGCTCTCGTGCCGAGATGGGGCGGGTTGATGCCTGTTCTGGCGCGATGCGTTTGGTCGCTGGCTAGCTCCCTCATTCGGCCTCACAGTCCCTCTTGACACCCCAGGTTCTGCATTCTGATGATCCATTGCCACGAGCCTCTGCTCCTTTGCGGCTGCTATCAGCTCACGCATTCGGCGCGACTGCTCGCGTCGCTCATCTCCCTCCAGATCTTCCAACTCGAGGGCTATCTGCTCGGCCGCTCTCAGGTTCTTGTCCGGCGTGCTGTACGTCGGTCTCTGGACGAATATTGATTGCGCCGGTTGCTCCGGTTGCACCGGCCTCCTCGGACGCTCCGGTTGCTCGGCTCCCGACAGCTGCTGGTTGAGTGCCCTACCCCGGCTTCTCAGATCTTCCAGGACTGCGGGCTCAATCGGCCGGCGCGGTCCTGCATGCGCTGCATTGTATTCCCTTGTGATGGCTCCCAGCCTGCGCTCTTCTGCCAGCACTTGCTCAGCTCTGCGGGACAGAGCGAGCCGTGCCGTTTCCAGCTCTGTGTGCACTTGCTCCGGATCACCATTCCTGTTCACGGGTGTGTATAACACGTCCCGCAACGCACTGGTGCCGATTCGCTCTGCAGCGTCAGCTACCTCCTTAGCCTTTCTTGCTGCACTTGCTGGGTCGCGGTTGGTTGATGAGGATGCTCCCGCCATCATGACGGCGGCGTGCACTCGGCCCTCCTCTCTGCCGGGTGCTGCATTGCAGCCCCTGGTCGAGAGCGGGTCCGTTGCGCACAAGAAGATGCGAATCTCTCTGGGATACGCCTCGGGGTAGCTGCTGATGAAGAGGCGATGACTGCCGACCTGCAGCGACACACCGGGCGGCAGGGGTGCTCCAGCCCTGTACCGCGCCGAGTAGTCCACCACATAATCGATTGACCCACGCCTTAGAATCAGGCCAGAGGCATGGCTTCCGCCCGACACAGAGGAAAATCCCGTCCGGATCTTTACTCCAGTCGACGCCTCGGTCTGCCCCACGGTGGGCGCCAACTGTCGTCGATATGTGACGTCAGATGCCATGGGATGGCTAAAGTGAAGGGAAGACGCGAGGGAGAGAATGTCGATGGTGCCGGAATCGGGTTGGGCACAAACACGGTGGAGGACACCACGATGTACCCAGGTTCGGGGCTCTCCGGAGAGATAACACCCCTACTCCTGCTTGTCTCTTATATATCAATACTCTGGCTACAAGATCTGCTTCTCTATCTTCTCAGGGGAAGGTGAGCGCCGCCGCCGTGGGCAAGGCTCTCTCCTGCCTCCCTGAGGAGCAACTGCTAGCAGTGAATGCACTGAGGGGAATGTGAGTAATGGTGTTCTAGAGCGGTTCGTCCCTCACGCAGGAGGGGTACCCTGGCTCTTATAGTGTGAGTCCAGGGTACTTCGGTAACTTCACTGCCGAATGGGCCCAGCTGTCATCCTCTAATCGGCCTGGGCCCACCGACTGCTCCTCTCCGAGTGATCCGGAGCCTACGAGCGGCGGCCCATGCTGTAGACCCGTAGGGCCTAGGGATGAACAGTGGAGCTAGGAGGTGCGGTCTTGTCGCCCTGTCCGCGGAATCGGCGGAGAGGTCGACACCGTATCTCCACCAGATCTTCGACATGACTTGGCCTTCCTGCCACCCAGATATCTCGGGATATGGTATTTATGACCTCGTAATCATACCCCCGACTGGTGTCGGGGACGACTTCCTCCAAGGGTAATAGGTTGTTCCGATTGCGCCTGGGCCGACTGTTAGTTCTTGGTAAGGTCGATTGCTCTGGGCAATCGGCCTTCCAAGTGCCTATCTCGGCCCAGCTGCGGACCAACCGGACGATCATCTTGGTGAAGGAAGGGTGGACCGATTGCTCCTGGGCCGACTGCTGGCATTCGGTACGGCTGATTGCCTTGGAGCAATCGGCCGTACATCTGCCCAGCTCGGCCCAGCTGCGGCCCGATCGGTCCATCCTTGTCTTGAAAGGTTGCTTTCGCTTGGGTTAGCCTACCCGGGTACCAATCCCCCGACAGGGGTATTGGTGGGTCTGCATGATCCGTTCAACGTGATGGACGTGCCGGGACGTGCCCGGATCTCCCCATACCCGCTTCAGATTTGGACTAAATATGAAGGGTGCATATCACCCTAAACGTATAAGGCCATTGTGAAGAGCCAATTTAAACCACATTTTAGTGATCGGGTACTAAGAGGACCGTCCACCAGATTAGTTCGGAGAGCCCGATCGTAAAAGCTTTTACAGCTTTCCTTGAACCGTTTAACGTCCTACTACAAGGTATAGAGAGGAGTAGCGAGAGATTGAGGCGACGTTCAAACAGAGGGAGATGGGAGAGGTGTATTTTTCCTTATCATTACCACAGGGCAACTACTTTCTTTTTGCAGACTACATAAACCCCCTAACCTTCCAAGAAATTTCTCCAAATTTACATATTTCTAATTTCTAATGTAGGCTTCATCGCCTCGTTTTTCACTCGATCTACTGGTAGCTCACGAGAAATCGAGTAAATTGTTTTATTTGAAAATATTTTTCAACTAAAAGATATTTATGGATTTTTAAAAGTAATTATGAATTAAAAATCCATAAATTTTAAATACATTAATTTTGTTAGGAAATACACATGGATTTTAAACAATGTACACAAACATGTAAAAATGTTCGCAAATAAAAAATACTACTCCCTCCGACCAATATTAATGGGCACACACTTAGTATTGTACTAAGTGTGCCCATTAATATGGATCGGAGGTAGTACTAGAAGATTCACAGACTTCAAATGTTTATGAACTTTAAAAATATTCGTCAATTAGATAGATGATTTTGAGTTTAGATTATTCTACATGAATTTTAGAATATATTAACATTTTCTAAATTGTGATGAATTATTTTTTTCCAAAATAAATTAAAATAAATATAAACAAGATAAATAAATAAATTAATAAAATCTAATAAAACTGATAAAGAAAACAGATAAAAAACTAAACAATACCTTCTAGAATTTTCTCAAACCGGGAAAGCCAACGGATATTACACATAATTAACAACAACACATCTCCCCTTATAAATAGGGCCCGTAGCGATATCACAGCCTCCATGTGACAATAAGGCTCTTACTGGTGGCTAATGCGCGCTTCATCGAGCCGTTTTTCACTTGTTTATTGGTAGCCCAGGAAAATTTGAGTATCATCTTTATTTAAGTTTTTATTACATTAAAATATATTTTCGGATTTTAAAAAGATATCATGATTTTAAAAACAATAAATTTCAGAAAAACATTAAAATATTTAGGAAATACTCATGAATTATAAAAAATGTCCACCAACTTGTAAAATGTTCATAAACTTCAAATATTCATATGCTTTAAAAGATGTTTTTAAATTTAACTAAATCTTCATGTTTTTTAGATTATGTTTACGTGTTTTTGAATTGTGATTTTTTTTTACATAAATAGATGCGAAAAATAAAATAAATAAAAAGGAAAATAAATGAATAAAAACTATTAAAATAGATAAAGAAAACACACAAAAAAGCAAACAATACATTCTCAAACCGAAAAACCCACGGGTACTATGAATATATTTGTGTGTTTTACTCTTAACTGGCGGAGGTAGAGGGTGGCCAGGGTGGGCCCTGCTCCACCCTGAAATTTGGGAATTGCCATTATATAATAGTAGAAAAAAATCTACAAAACAAAACAAAAATTATATTTACTTGAAAAATTGTGTTGATGGCCCACCCTGATCTACTGGGATAGTTCCGCCACTTCTTGATTGATGACACATTTATTTATAAATGAGCAAATAGCAACATTCCATGAGGAGGCTCTAATTCTTGCTTCGTACTATCTCTGTATTAAAAATAATATTGTAGGTTAGTTTAGCTTGAAAATGTTTTATATTTTGATACGAAGGAAGTATCTTAGTAGACACAAACAACACATGAATGTGTGTCCTTATCCCATTGTTGGTGCACTTGGGCGATAGTTCATTTTTATATAGTATTCTGAATTATTTAACATGACTTTAGTTTAAGTTTAGTTTAATTTAAACTAAATCCATGTCAAGTAATTTGGATCAAAGAGAGTATAAACGCAGACGCTTACACATTCACTCAACACAAGCGTATTTTATCCTTTTGAATTTCTTTGAGAGATTGTGTTGATACATTATTTTAAGATTGACGAAGTTGTTATATTAGTTTACGTAGACCCGCAGTGGTCGGGGGTCGTCCTGGCCGCGCCGTGGCCGCCCAGCCACACCTCGATCGTCGGTGTAGCCTCCCGGGCTCGCCCCGGTAGCCGTTCGGCCATGCCTCGGTCACCCCCTTGGCAGCCCGGTCCCCATCGCCTCGCTCCGGTAGTGGCGGGAAAGAACTTTCACGGAGCCAAACGTTTTTGGTGCCTCTTGTAAAAATATAGAGAAAACTGCAAACGAATTCTTAAAGTGCCATATATACAAGCTGCAGGATGAGTTTTGGTATTATTTTGCGGGTTGAAAAAATATGGCGCATCTGGTTCGACACTTTTTAGAACATCGGTATGTCATACTAGTAGTTATTTTGCAATACAGGGGATATAGTGGCTCTGTTAGAGTTGCTTTGACAATTCATTTCATTTGATTCTCGAACTGGAAAAACGCCTCAAGAGCACCAAGTACCCTTAAGTACTCCCTCCGTCCCAGTTTACTAGGTCCGTAAGCAGCATAAGCATGTCCCTTTTTATAAGGCCTCGTCTTGGAAATTTGTGTGTATACGTCTTTTTTATTGGTTGCATGAGGAGTTATTTTTTGTTAGTCCCATTGCTAGGAAATAAATACACTGCATGCAAGTTTTTTCATTGGTTAAATGTGAAAACTAGCATATGAGAGAGTGCATTGAAAATGACATGAAGTGATTAATGTGAGCAAATTACTATGTGCCTTGGTATAAGAAATATGGTCTTTAGGCCTAATAAACCGGGACGAAGGGAGTATGTACGTAACTAGAAAAATATTTCACGCATTGCAGCGAAAATCTTTGTAAGAACTCTACAATTTAAATTCAAAAGGAATAAGATGTATATAAATAAAAGTTGATGCTATGAGTAAATGATTGACTATAATAATGAATGATGAGAACTTGCAACCATGGTAGATCGTTTAAAACCCAAATCCTGGCGCCACCCCTTGACTTCTTCCTATGTGAATAGACGACATGGCTCGATACGAGGCCCACTGATCCCAAAATCGTAGTACAGATATGTTGAGAGAATTTCACTCTCGCCTCACCACCTGCCTAGTACTTCGACCTTGACCCATCCATCCAGCCATCCTGACCATGACTGCCCTGGCTAGAGGAGGTCCCCGTGTAGTGTAGAGCTACAATGGTGACTGGTGAGGTCCCTCCCCCTTCCTTCCTACAAGTCAAGCCCGTTCCATTCACACATACCGGAGGGGTAGGCCTCTTGGCTCTTGACCAGCGGCCCGTACGGGTGTCGACGTTGTTGGTATGGTAGGGCTAACTGATCAAGCAAGATACAGGTATTCAAGGCGTCTTCTGCTGTGACCGCTGACTGACCGGAGAATATAGTCCATCCACACCGTGCTTGTACTTTGTGTTTGAGCTAATAATGAGCACTAGTTTGATCGATTCTAAGAAACGAATTTGTTTCAACTCGGATGCATGCTTTGTCCATGAGAAGATCATCATACTATATATGGCCTCGAACACAGTTGCAGGTCGTTCAGGATATCCATACAATCTTCCTCTCCCCTTCAACGGCGATACGGGCCGGAAGAGACAAAGAAGGTTCAACTTCTCAAGAATTTTTGAGTATGTTGAACCTTGGACCATTACCTTGTAGGTCAACTCGTAATGTGGTCAAGCAGTAGCGGCGCTAGAAAAAAGCTACACCCCAGTCAGGCTCTTAGAAACAGTAGCTACAGTATGTGAATAGTGGCTATAATTACTACAATTAACAAACAAAGATTAGGCACGCCCCAGGCAGCAGCCCGGCTTGCCTGGGGCCTGTCGCCGCCACTGAGGTCAAGGATGACATCTCATACAACAATGCTACACGTACAGGCTTCTACAGGAGGTTTACGGATTGATGACTGCTTAGTTCTCTTTGATTGGATTAGAGGAGCAAAACCGGCCCCCACCTGGATTGTATTAGGGGGGCAAAGTAAACGGAGGAAACAGCTCCGTAGAAGATCCGTAAAAACCTGTACGTTTAGCATTTTTCCATCTCATGGAAGCTCTCAGCACATGGTACCTACTCTACATCATCGGTATGCAAGTCCCATTTCCTAGGTGCTACGCTCACCTCCACAAACAAGATTGTACGAAAAACTTGGACCCCAAAGTTCGAATTCGGTGCTTGGCTTGTCATTCAAAATAAGATTTGGAATGTGGATCCTCTAGCTAGGTGTGGATGGTAAATTGAATGTGGAAGTAATGCCCGTGTCTTCAGCACTGCGTGCGTACGTGCGTGTGTGCGCGCGCGCTATTGAACTTTAACTATGTAAACTGTATTTGCAACGGTGCCATAAACCCCACGTATAGACGTATATCTACGGAGTATAGAAGAGGCTCGATGATAATATGTGTTGGAAATATGCCCTAGAGGCAATAATAAAATGTTATTATATATATATATATTTCTACGTTCGTAATTAATTTTTATATTTCTGTGCTATAATTGCAATGATCCTGAATGTGAGATTCAGAAGAAAACTCATTTGCATGTGTGGAAATGTAAACACCAAGAGTTCCTGGTTTAGCCTCTAAGACCAGCTCATGTGCTAACCGATGATTACGTTTTCTTAATCATGGACATTGTTCTTGTAACAAGGATGTCAGTACCAATGAGAACATATTGTTTGCAGAACAATGATGTTGAACCGACCCCAGTATTGAATGATATACTTAGAGATCACATCGTAACAACGTTATAAGTCATATCATGAAATGTTATCATATACGTAATTCCTTAGACCATGAGAGTATCGAGTTGCTTCACGCAGGAAGATGTACTTTGGTTCTTAGATGAATCCTCCCGTTACTGGGAAGTAGTAAAATAAGTTCTGGGTACATCAGATAGTGTGTCTAGTAATTGCGATAGTTCAAGACTAGAATTTGCTCCTTCACGATGAAGAAGATATTCACTTCGGGCCCACTCGGTATGACGGTATCCATTATAGTCTGGCCAGACGCATTGTGATTTAGTCACGGGGATACCGGAATAGAATAACGAGAAAAAGGGACAGACGAGCAAAGAGGATAACAAGTGGCTTGTGTTCAAGAAGTTGTTACACATGGGTGCCAAACTTCTCTCCTCTGACTTTGTCATATATCGCGAAGCAAAGGGAATGGTATATAACTAAACATAAATGTTCACTCGAAGTTTATTCGTGTATGTGCGGGATTCAACATGGGTGTCCATGGCTCCGCTGTTGATTATTGGTATTGACAAAAGGCTGTTGATCTGTGTCCGGAAGATGTTCTGAGTCATGTCCGCATTATACCGAACCTATTGGGTCACACACTTAACGAGTAGTAATCTGTTAGAGAACTAGGAGATGAAAAGAGAAAGGGTACCGAAATTGTTTTGGGTGGAACCGGAAGTGTTCTGGGTAGCACTAGAAGTGTTCTAAGTGGTGCCGAATGGTTTCAGAATATTCGAGAACAGTCTCGGATGATTCCGGAACATTCAAGAAGAGTCTTGAAGTGGTCACAAGACATCCGTGATAGTCTCGGAAGGTTTTGCAACATTCGGTAATAGTTGTGGAAAGGTTACGAAACATCGGGAAATTGTTCCGCGAGCTCCAAAAATGTTCTGGGAGGTTCCGGGAGGTTCCCGGGAGCTTATGAAAGTATCCGGAAGGTTATGGAACTCTCCGAGACGCGGAAACCGAAGCTAGGCCAAGTAGCAAGGTCCACAAGGTCGTAGGTCGGTGGGAAATAGACTTTCCTTGGGGGCCAGGGTCCCTGGCGTTTCCCCCCTAGACGCCGTAGTCCGCGGCGTTTCGTACTGGAATCCGTGTTGGACTCCTCCTGGTGGCCAAAACCGACTTTGGGGAGAACCCTCGCCCAAGTTTCAACCCCAGGCTTCCACTTATATATTCGTGGGCAGGGGTAGCCCCAAAGACACACCAGAAAAGCCCCAAGGCTGCCCCAGCTAAATCCCACGCGCCTCTAATTCTCTTCGGGCTAGATCGTTCTAGTCCGGACGCCGCTAGGCTCTTCTCCCTCTAGTTTCTCTCGGTGGCGTTTTTCTCTGGACGGCGGAGCGCTGCTGGATTGCTACATCGGGATGTGTGGATACCGGTAGAGGGATCATACCTTTGATCCTTATTCGAGGTCCTTATTCTTCGAGGTCCTTCTTCTTCCTCGGAGATCATGTTCGAGGGACTTGTTCGTGGGACTTGACCGGGACGGATCGCGGAACGGTTCGCGGGACAGATCACGCAACGGATCGTGGAACGGTACGCGGGATCGATATCCTCGCGGTTGGGAGGTCATTGAAATTCCTAGCTGCGGGGATCTGCACCAACGGTCTTCACCAACTCTACTTTCGCTACATCGGTTGGTGAGCCATGACCTAAAACCTTGTATGCAATCTTCATAGATGATCTTGGGTGATTGCTACGTAGGCCAAATTTTTTTGTTTTCTACTGCGTTTCCCAACAATATGGAGGTCCAAGCCTACAACCATCTGAATACTGAATAGGCCTGAAGTTTTAACGAACTAGAGCGGGAAAAGAGAATACGATGACAAAGCGTGCCACAAGGATATCGTAAAACACGAAAAGGGTGTATGTAGTGAACTGAATTGAGGGCAGAGACAAACTGACTCAAGTATGATAGGAGATAACTAGAGGAGTGACAAGCCTACCTTTATAAGAATAATTAGTTTTGTTACTAATGAGAAAAGGGTGTCTAAACGAAAAGAAATCATTAGTTATTCATTACGATTAACTCGATTCAATTACCAGAGTCCCGCGAGGATATGTAGCCCGAAGACGGCAAAAAAATGCGTTGATTTGCGTTAAACATTAGAGGGGCTCATTTAAGACTTAATTGAATGATTACTCAGCAGGAAAAGTGATTTTTTCCTCTCATTGAAATAGAGGTAGGCACTGGGTATAATAAGTAAATGGATCCTGATCGTTCAATCCTTTGATAACCAAGGTCAGCCTTTGCTAAAGGGAAATGATCACTATAAGTCAGGCTCAATAGATCTGAATCAATTTCAAATAGCGAGAATAAGAACTCTTGATCCCTCTCAACCTTTCTTTTAATTCGAGAATTTAGATAGATGTTTCCATAGTCATCCTTGAATATTTGCCTTCTCGATATTTTTTATTTCATTGTTCTATGATAAGTCTTTCTATATGAAAACTGGTTATCTATAATACCTAAATAGTTCATCCCCACTAACCTTTCTATCTTGACATGCAAGCTATCCACATCATCAAGTGGGTCCATCATGCAAAAACTAATTTCCACCAACTCTTCATGCACATGCTCCCATTAAGTCTCCATGCATCACAAATAAATATTTTAAAAATATTATGCACTTAGTTCCACGCTTGATAAACGATTTCTTTATAGAAAATCAAATTATAAGTTACCTCGCATGTTATTTTTCTATTCGATTTTTTTCTATGAATGCATATCTGTAGTTGCTATCATTGTCCAACTCTTCATGCACATGCTCCCATTTAATTCTCCATGCATAAAAAAATAAAAAAAAATTATGCACTTAGCTCCATGATTTATAAATGATTTCTTTATAGAAAATCAAATTATAAGTTACCTCACATGTTATTTTTCTATGTGGCAAATTTTCTATGAATGCACATTTGTAGTAGCTATCATTGTTTTAGGTTTAGTCAAGAGTGGAGATGTTTCCACTATCTCTACTCAACTTTTTTCGTCTCTTATCACCTCACCGATATATTGTCAAGGTAATAAATTAACAAAGCAAAACATCATACATATTTTTGGATTTTCATCAAATTATCTTAGATTTGTACTCTAAACAATATATTTTTTCAAAAAAGAATTTATAATCAAATTATTATATGTTTCATAACTTTTCTCATGTTTAAAAAAAATCAAAGTATTTGTTAATAGTTCCCGCAGCAACGCGCGGGGTATCATCTAGTTTACAATATACGATGATCCCTGTTTAGAATCCATGGCAGAATGGTTAAATCGCATGTTGTTTAGAAGTATCATTTTCAACGACTAGAAACATTTCTATACTATATGATGGCTAAGTCGAGGGCAGACACTACATGTCAAGAAGAGCTAGTGGAGGACGCAACTTTTTGGCTCTGGGGTGCACGTGCTCTCTAATGAACAATAAAATCAAAACAAATGGTAAAAATATTCAAAAAATTCTGTTTTTTTATGTTTGTATTAGTGTGGCAAGTGTGCTTGGAAATTTGGACGCCATATGGCGCAGTAGTGGTTCGTCAGTGAATAAAATAAAATCAAGTGTGACATTTTGCTACATTTTGAGGCAACGTTTGGCGTTCGGTTTTTCTTTTTTTGCACAGGTCAAACCGCTTAAGTTTTACACCTGAAAATTTGCATGTACCGCTCGATTGTGACAATGAACACATATAATTTTTTTGCCACTTTTTTAACATTTATCAAATTCATTTTTAACATGCAGGAGCACGTGCACCCTAGAGCCGAATTGAATATCCCACCCTATTTACCGGGAACGAAGAAAGGAACCATCAGCTCTTCCAATATCTTATCACAATAGGTTGTTGGTCTGGCTCATTGCGCATGTAGCTAGCTGGGTTGTCTAGTCTCTAGTGCTTGCCCTAGCTTGGCAACAGCGAGGGAACATTTTTGCACTGTAAGGACTCATTTGGTTGTTGGGGGTGACCAACCCTGGGCAGTAAACTCGTACGGGGAATTTCCCTGCGCACAAGGGATCCTCTTCCACCATGAAAAAAAATTGGTGTTGCCATTTGGAGAACAAAAAGAAGGGAATGGAAGGGAGACGCCCAGGGGAGAGGTTGGAGAGGGAAAGGAGGGAGAAGGAAGACCAGCGAAGAAGGGTTGATTGCCGAAGATTGCTAGGCCGAGGCGTCGCACCCAGCGCGTTGGCTCCTCCTTGTCGCGCGAGAGAGAGCAAGCAAGGCTACGATTTCTTCCTCGACCTCTCGACTAGGGGCCGGTGGTTCTCTTGGAGAAAGGCCGTGTAAAGATTGGTGTTCATTTTGATACGCGGAAAAGGCCGGAATTCTTCCGGGATCCCCTACTCCTCCGGAAGTGTGCTGAGTTCTGAGTTGCATGAAAAGCATAGTGTTTTTAATGTTGACAGCACACGCAAAATACAGTGTGCTTTACCTTTAGACTACCCATAAGGCTGGCCCCAATGGGGAGTAACTTAGCAGTAACATAGAGTCCAACTCAGCATTTTTGCTTATGTGGCAATGATTTAATAAGAAGAGAGATGGTTGTAGTAACTTAGCTAGTTACTAGCTCTTTGAGTAACATCACACATACCAAGACAATATGAGTCTATAATCTAATAAATGAAGTCTTATATGACACTACATATATGTTACTACCCATTGTAGAGGTAGTAACATAGACTCGAAATCCGTGTATGTTACTAGTCTAAGTTACTCCCCATTGTGACCAGTCTAACTACCCATAGTGGGAGTAACATCACTAGTAACATCACACTTATCTATGCAAAATAGATGATGTGGCAAGTAGTTAATGAGGAAAGAGAAGGATGTGGTAACTTAGGTAGTTATTTGCTCTTTGAGTAACATCACACATACCAATACAATATGAGTCTATAACACAATAAATGAAGTGTTGTATGACACCACATCTATGTTACTCCTCACTATAGAGGTAGTAACATAGACTAGTAACAACGCGATGTTACTAGTCGAAGTTACTCCCCACTATGGCTAGTCTAATGGAAGTAACATAACATTACACATATCTATGCAAAATAACTGATGTGGCAAGCAATTAATGAAGAAAGAGAGTCATGTGGTAACTTAGATAATTACTTGCTCTTTGAGTAACATCACACATATCAAAACAATATGAGTCTATAATGTAATAAATGAAGTTACTAGTTGATGTTACTTCCACTATAGAGCTAGTAACATAGACTAGTAACATACCGATGTTTAGTTGATGTTACTCCCCACTATGGGTAGTCTTAAGCAGAAATGTAGAGTACACATTAATTGAAGACCGTGTGTGTCACTATACAGAATTTCATTAGTAGGCGGAAATTGATTGAAAACAAGTCAAGATCGTCGACATAAATAGAGAATAAAATTATTTTTAATGTACAGTTTGTCATTGAATACCCAGTCACTCACTAGAAACCAAATCATTGAACACTCGATGACTCACTAGCTAGAAAACAAATCACTTTTCCAACTGACTCCGGACTCTCCCACACCACACCCACACTCCCCCGTCCCCGTCGGCTCGTCGAAGCCAACCTCGACTCGCCGGCAGCCAACGCCGTCCACGCCCCTACCCTGCCGCCACCGTCACTCCGCTTCCCCCGCTCGCGTCGATCGGCGCCATGCTTCTGCGGCGGCTGGCCGCGGTAATCTCGCTGCTCCTCTTCTCTCGGGACGTCGCCCGCGCCCAAGAGTTCGTGTACGCCCCCTTTGCCGCCGGAAGCGTGGCGACCACCGGCGCGGCCGTGGTCACCCCCTCCGGCATCCTCCAGCTCACCAACGACACCAAGGAGACCCTCGGCCACGGCTTCCACCCGACGCCCCTCCGCTTCCGGGACGCCGCCACCGGCGCGCCCGTCTCCTTCTCCACCACCTTCGTGGTCGCCATCGCGCCGCGGTACCCGGACGCCTACGGCCACGGCCTCACCTTCGTGCTCGCGCCGTCGATCGACATCCCCGGCGCCGTCGTGGGCAAGTACCTCGGTCTGTTCAACACGTCGGACAGCCTTGGCAACGGCACGAGCCAGATCGTGGCCGTAGAGCTCGACACGGTCATGGACGCGGAGTTCCAGGACGTCGACGACAACCACGTGGGCGTCGACGTCAACAGCCTACACTCCATCTGCTCGAACCCGGCCGGGTACTGGCACGACGACGGCTCCGGCGGGAGGACGTTCGACAAAATCAGCCTGACCGGCGGCGGCGACGCGCCTCTGCAGGTGTGGATCGAGTACGACGGCGACAGCATGCGCCTCGAGGTGACGATGTCGCCGATGGGCGCGTCGAGGCCGGTCCTCCCGCTCGTGCCGTGCCACGTCAACCTCTCGTCGGCCCTGACCGATGACACCTACGTCGGATTCTCGGCGGCGAACGGCGCCGCCATGAGCTCGCATTACATTCTTGGCTGGAGCTTTCGCCTCGGCGGCGGCCCCGCGCCAGACCTCGACCTCTCCAATCTCCCGAAGCCCCCGTCGTCGAGATCACCAAAGAGGAGGATGTCTCTTATGCTCCTGCTGCCACTACTCGCTCTAGGAGTCCTGCTCCTGCTCCTGGTATCGGTGGCCATCGTGGTGCTCATTGTGCGGCGACGGCGGCGGCAGCGCCGGCAGTTCGCCGAGGAGGAGGAAGACTGGGAGATGATAGACTACAGCCCTCACAGGATCAGCTACAAGGACCTGCACGACGCCACCAATGGCTTCCGCGACGTCATCGGCGTGGGCGGCTTTGGCCGCGTGTACCACGGCGTACTCCCGAGGTCCGGCGTCGAGGTCGCCGTGAAGAAGGTGTCCCACGGGTCGCAGCAGGGGCTGCGGGAGTTCGTGTCGGAGATCGCGAGCATGAGGCGGCTGCGGCACCGCAACCTGGTCCAGCTCCTGGGCTACTGCCGGCGGCGCGGCGAGCTGGTGCTCGTGTACGACTACATGCCCAACGGCAGCCTGGACCGGCATCTGTTTGGCCATGGCGCGTCGCCGGGGCTGAGCTGGGAGCAGCGCGCCAAGATCGTGCGGGGCGTCGCCGCCGGGCTGCTGTACCTGCACGAGGGGTGGGAGCAGGTGGTGGTGCACCGGGACATCAAGTCCGGCAACGTGCTGCTCGACGCCGACATGAACGCCAAGCTCAGCGACTTCGGCTTCGCGCGGCTTTACGACCACGGCGGCGACCCGCACGCCACGCACGTGGTGGGCACGCTCGGGTACATCGCGCCAGAGATGAGCAAGACCGGCAAGGCCACCACGAGTTCCGACGTGTTCGCCTTCGGAGCCT
The DNA here is from genome assembly GCA_950022295.1 of Bromus sterilis. Lineage (NCBI taxonomy): Eukaryota > Viridiplantae > Streptophyta > Magnoliopsida > Poales > Poaceae > Bromus > Bromus sterilis. Next base: position 440,254,905 of record OX465595.1, read on the forward strand.
TCCTGCTGGAGGTAGCGTGCGGCCGGAGGCCCGTGGTGTTCACCGTGGACGCCGATGGTGACTCGCCGTCGTCGGCGGGGCTCGTCGAGCTCGTCCTCCGGCGCTGGAAGGCCGGGAGGATCACGGAGGCCCGGGACCCGAGGATGGGCGAGTGCGACGAGGACGACCTGGTGCTGGTCCTCAAGCTGGGGCTGCTCTGCTCGCACCCTGACCCGGCGCGCCGGCCGGGCATGAGGCAGGTGGTGCAGATGCTGGAAGGCGCAGTGCCGGCGCCGGAGATGTCGCCCGAGGACATCGGCGAGAGCATGAAGCTGTTTGAGCACCACGAGGCGTTCGACGAGTTCGTCGGGATGTCATTCCCGTCGACGTCCGAGGTCACCACCGGCACGACACAGCCGCCATCCTCGACCGGTAGCCGTCCTCGTAGCGATTTCCTTTCGAGCTAGATTAGCGAGTACTTCCTCCATAATAAAATGTAAGACGTTTTTATGTCCTATGCAAAACCAAGAAACATCTTACATTTTGTTACAGAGGAAGTAGCCAAGTAATACAGTATGTTGTGAAAATTTAAACTTGTGCAAACATCTGAACTGAGAAGAGATTTCTGTCATCAGAATTAGGACAAACGGATGCGCCTGTCAAGTATAATTTGATATTTTCTATAAATGTCCAAGTGAGCTTTTGTGTGTGTGTGTGCGCGCGCGCGCGCGCGTGTTTTCACAATAAAAATACTACAATGAGTGAACCTTTTGTGCACCTTTGTTTTGCATATGACTCAAGAATGAATGTTTTTGCATCAAAAGTTGCAAGAAACTGAAGTTTGCAATATGAGTATATGTGACTTTGTTTTTCACATTCTCAAGAAAAATACTTTGTTTTCACGTAAATGTATAATTGCTTATTTTGGCCTCCAAGACTTGCTCAAGCAATGGACCTTCATTTACAACATGCTATCCAAGATCATATATCCATTAAAAAAAGGTTTCATCATTACAGAAGTTCTAACCGCTAAGTATAGAAGAATAATTTACACCATGGCGTAAGCTCCAAATTTAAACTATTTTTCGTACATAAGTAAACTATCACAACTTATCCACTTCAGAATACTTTGATACAGACAATTACTAATTTACTCTATAATCTGTCATTATTTAAAAATAGAATTGGGTAGATAAAACCAACCTCATCCATTACAATTATGTGGACATAATACGCAAAATAAATAATGTCCCCTTATAAATGAAGCTCTTTGACATTTTATACCAGCAACGATAATACATCTCAAACTACAGGTACCATTCAATAGAAGTGACCTTCTATCATAAGACGCAGTTTCAAACTGAATATGAAAACTCTCCTTAAAAACTGAAAGTAGCCAATAACACAAGGACAAAAAAAGTGCTTCAATAAGATGAACCCAGTAGCACCTTGATGCTCGCAGGGAATATCATGGCCGAAAAATTAATGATGGTGTCGTTAAGGTGCAGAGGCCCTGAGAGAGCTCCATATTCGCCAAGCTCTACGCCGAAGATTGTGGTGATGATTGTGCCAGGATCGTTGCAATGATCTATCAATTACATATCGAAGTTTTGGAGCTCCATCAACCAACCAAAATTACTCCATGATCGAATTCCTGCTGGCACCACTGATTCAGTTGACAAACCAATGAGTAACAGGTATCAAACCCTCAATGGAAAAAGAACACCGACTTATAACATGTGTGCAACCAAAAAAAAAAAAAAACGACAAGATGGGGCCGCTCTTGATCAGTAATTATGATGACAAAAATAACTGAAGTTGCTATAACTGAAATAAATGCAGCAAATAAACTCACCATGCATCATATATGTGCCAGATTAAGCATCTGCAACCGCAATTACTAGTGAGAGTCTGAGACGACGACAAAACGTCTTTCAAAGAATTAAAATTAAATCATAACACACATTCATGGAAACTTTGGCTTGTGCCATGAGTGAACTAAGCTAAACTTAAACAAAAATAAAATAAAACCTCTCTCTAAACATCACACGTATAACCCAAAACCTATTTGTAGGCTGTAGTGAAGAAGACTGATATGAAATTGAGAATATACTTTCATCAGTTGAATACTTTGCAATATATATTTTACAAAGTTTTGCACTACATGACAGGGTAAAGCAAGAAAATGCATCAGTTCAAATAAAATCAATTGTAGCGCAGTCATCATTTCTTATATCTAGTTTCCATTTGGAAGTAAGAGACAAGTCTGTCTGCTAATTTGGTGAGTTGGATGGCAAAAGCATCAGCTTGATATGGTGCAGATAGGGTAAATTTTTCCTCTGAATCTTGTAAAGAGGAGCAATGTAAACACATGAATTAGCTTGGACAGAATCGATCATAATTTGGCGCAACAGTTGCGTATGTTTTTCCTTTTCCATAGTAAAAGAAAAGGTTTGCAGGTTAATTCGGTGAGCTAGGTGATGGAGACATCAATCTAGTGTGAGATAAAGATACACATAAATATGGTGTGAGACATTGATTGTCCCCTAAATTTTACAGTACAAAGTGAAACAGAGCAAACACATAAGTCACATTATATTTGGGATGGCATAGTCTTCATACTGATTGCTACTTCTAATTCTCTTATGAAAGCGACAAAAGGGTTTCATATACAGATCCGGCTAGGTAGGCGACAAAAGAGCCCGATGGAGGACATGAATATACTCAATCGTAGTTTAAGTATTTAAATTGGGCTAGTGTACTTGCTAGTTGCGTGCATCCTAATTATCATGTAGAAGCATGGGGGAAACATGGCTGGAAAGCATTTGAAGAACAGAGACACGTGATTTCTTGTTCTGCTCTTGTGGTTCTATTTTCTAATAGTGGAGTTTAGAAGTCTGAATTAATGTTTTTTCTAAGAGCTATTGGGTGTTATGTCTCCCTTTATCTCATGCATTTATTTCCATGGATAACATCAAGTTTGACCTAGACAGTTCTGCGAGACCTATAAAACTGGGAAAAGTGACTGCATACTTGACTCTTACCCAATGTATGAAAGCATCCTTCTCATCATGTGGACCCAAGGTATTTAGATGGGTTGTCGAATTTGTCCTGCTGGTTTCTTATCAGCATTAGTCTTGGCGCGGAAAAGGAAAACAAAAAACAAAATGAGTAAATCTGTAGCTAAAACTGAACTTAAATTAACTCAGGGCATGAATCCGCTTTAAGATAAAAAATCTAATTCTGTTATGACTAATGTTCAGGACCTTGTAACTATTGAAAACATAAGAAAAAAAGCAGGGGATTTTCTTCATACTACTTGTCAGAATAGTGTGATTGCAAAATTCTGGACTCACATGAAGTAATCTACTCTATGAAAAAACTTATAGTTGTTGCTGAATAGATGAAAACATACATTAGCTTGCATTAGTACATGTAAATGAAGCTGAAGAATTTATAAACCCAATCCCTCTGCTATATATACAGAAAAAATATGTTCATATATCACAATCATATACCAATGATCAAACGAAAATAGACAGATCATTTTGAAGCATAAACCAACACAAATCCAACATGAAACTTAATAGACAATAGCATCAATGTCAAGAAAAAGGGGGAAGATAGAGGGGGCAGATTGCCTCATCTTGTTCTAGGAGGGATTGGAGTCGTAGGAGCTTGTTGCCGTTGCTTGAGGAGATGCGGATCTCTTTTCCACGCGGTGTCAGCGGCGACCGATGCATCATGTGAAGATTGGAATGGCTGGACAGGAGAAAGGCGAGAGAGGAGGCCCGTGGAGCTTGGTAGAGTTCTGATACGGCGGGGGTCGAGAGCGGCAGCGACAGCATCCGGCGTCGTGGGATGGAGAGCACCGGGATCCGAGGAAGACAGGGAAGCGGGGGCGGTGCCCAGTCGAGCTCTGCTACGGCGGCACCATTCTTCACGTGGGAACCCTAACGAACAAGAAAAAGATTTTTTTTAGGGGAACGAACAAAAAATTTTTAGGGGAACGAACAAAAAAGAGATGGGGGTGGGCGTCGGGCTCTCCCAGCCCACCTAGCGCTGACCAGGTCAAAATTGAATCGATAGAAGCCAATCCATACGTGAATCGCTCCTGGGAGTTTTTGCCCCAGGGGGATTAGTAATATAGAAGATTAGTCATCTATCCAAAAAAACTATTCCACAACGTATTATAAAGCAATAATTCATACAGAAAAAAACTCACCACCAACGTGATCAACAATAATTCATATTAGTCACCTAGACTAGCCAGGTATCATCAATAAATATCACCCAAAGGCTAAATTTTCAATGACCAAGAACTCCACATTTTGAACAATTTGGCATTTCCACATTGATTCGAGTGCGCTCTTCCTGTTTGGATTGACTTCTCGCTCTACAGGCGCTTTGCCAATCCGCACCATGCAATGTTCAGTATGGAGTTTTTAAAATACATGTAACAAGCATTTTTTATATGCCAAAATTATCTTTGCATAAAAGTACAGAAACATGATACATGGAATAGTTCAGTGAAAAAATCAAATTGATACTTGCACAGCTAATCGTTGTTTTGTATGGAAGTTCAAGGATATATATTTTTACATTAGCAAACAGTTCAGGGATATTATTTTTACATTAGCAAACAGTTCAAGGATATATACTTACACTTCATCCAACGAATCAAATGATGTGCCTACGGAGGGGTTCACCACATTGCAATCCCTTTTTGAGATTTAAGCCCTCATTGACAATTCAAGCGCCCTCTTCCGGTTTAGGTTTATCTCCTGTTTGACGGGCGCCTTGCCAACCCTGACCCTGAAAAAACATTATGCACTTTGTTGATGAGCGGCACTGGCAAAGAGTGGATAGACGAGTATGCGGTGCTTGAACAAGCATCAGTTTATCTTACTACAAAACAGGACGGCTTCATTCGGAAAAAAAAATGAGAAATCAGATATAAACGAACCCTGCAAAAAGCGCAAGGCTGAATCAATCCATGCACCCTGCATATTTGTAAGTATAATCACATGGTTCTAGTCACAACGTCCCATTTTTGTTCCTGTAACTAATTTAATAGGTTACCCAGTTTATGTTATGGACCGTGGTAACAAATTGGTGCTAATATATTTAATCCATCCCTACTAATCATAAAATTCGCAAGCCGTGATCTCTTGAAACAGTGAACTAAGAACCATGGTAATTTTTCCCTAGTACAGTATAAGTTACTAATCTAGTTACAGAATATAACACTGTAACAGGGATGAGCGTGCTGGATAGATCACATGCGTGGGAGGAACTGCAACCAACGTGTGCCAATCCACGTGCTAGTACACGACGTGTGCCTTCTTTTTTTTTTTGAGCGGGAAAAAACTTTACTGCACCAAGTTCAATACCCTAGGACACAGACCGGGTCATGTGGGTTAGAGAGCCACACATGCCTACCGGCGCTAGAGAAGAAGCAAACTTAACAACTTTATAGGCCTACCTAATGGTGGTCTTTTTATAAAAACAAAATTACAAAACTGAAAAACTGGTAAAATAGCCTTAATCTCCTTCACGATCGTTGCATTACGCCCTTCCGAGCCTTCCAAGATATTCTTCACCACACTCTTCTCCTCACAACAAATAACAATTTGTTGTAGCAGCAAAACACGACGTGTGCCTGTAGTAGTACAAGGCAAGGCGGACCAGCCCATGACTTTTCCACCGCCCACGAGCGAATTCGCACAACATGTGTTCGGTTTGTCTACGCCTACGAGAACTAGCCCCTAAATATAGCTCTGCGGGTCGGGGGAACAGCGAATTGACATGAGATAATAGCGATGCGCCCGAGGACGGTCAGGATAAAGGGATACCAGTAGCTCGTCCTACAAAATTTTACTTCCCATATTTCCCTCCCTTTTTGGCTAGTAGTAATTTTAGGGTCCGGGTTAGATTCTTGTCCCTCAACTTTGTTCTGTGATCTTCGAAGCTGCTAGCATCATTCCTTCCCTCCTTCCTCTATATAAAGGGTCCAACAGGACACGACTGAATCACGCACACCAAGCTCCTTCTCCTCTCCCCTTCGGACAAACAGCAAGCGTGCTTCCTCTCAAAAGAAAAGGAAAAAGCCAGCGTGCTGCTCACCTCCCAGAACCAAGCTCCACCATCTTCTTCTCCCTTCGACATGGCAATTTCAAGCTATACCTCAAGATCGCGCTCGCGAGCCAGCCCCTCTACGGCGTTCAACAACGACCTATTAGAGCTGGCGTTCTCTTACCTACCTAACCGCGGGGCCGCGGCGGCCGTCACGCAGGAATGGCTTCGGGCCAAGCGCGGCTTCCGGGGCAGTTTATCCCTAAATAACTGCTACGCGGCAGACTCGGGCCGCACCCTGAGAACGTTCCCATTCCTCCAGGCCCTAAAGGTGAAGGGCAAAACGCACTTCGTCGACTTCGGCGCGTTTCCGCCCAAATGGGGCGCCCCGCGAAACCACGGATCGAAGCCGCCATAGAGCTAAGGCCGCAGCTCAAGAAGATCACGTTCAAACGCATGGTGGTCACTGACCACTGCCTAGAGCTGATCGCCAATAACTTGAAGCACATAGAGCTCCTGCGCCTTGTCCTCTTCGACAGCTTCGGCACCGTCGGGCTCGCTCAAATCGCGAAAGGTTGCAGGTGAGAGAAATTTTACGACGGTCCAAAATTCAAACAAACCTAGAACTTTAGGGGGCCTAGAACTTTAAATTGTTATGATCTAACGAGTGACAAAACTATTACCCCTACTTCCTTCGTTTGGGCCGGGGTTTATTAGACTGTCCCTACTTATTTACAATATATATAATAGGTGTCACAATTCCTTTCTAGCGGAGATAGTACTCGCTATAGTGATTCACAAGAGAGATGTCGGGTTGTCATTTCCGCAAAGCGGGAGCATATGGTCCTATGTGCCAAATTAATTTTCTATCTTGTGCATCACTATAACGAGTACTATCTCCACTAGAAAGGAATTGTGACTGTCGGGGGATTGGTACCCGGGTAGGCTGACCCAAGCGGAAGCAAGCTTTCAAGACAAGGATGGACCAATTGGGCTGCAGCTGGGCCGAGCTGGGCAGAGGTACGGCCGATTGCTCCAAGGCAATCGACCATACCAAATGCCAGCAGTCGGCCCAGGCGCAATCGGTCCACCCTTCCTTCACCAAAGACGATCATCCGATTGGTCCGCAGCTGGACCGAGGCCGATTCCTAGAAGGCCGATTGCCCAGAGCAATCGACCCTACCAGGAACGACCTGTCGGTCCAGGCGCAATCGGAGCAACCTACCACCCAGTCGGGGATATGATTACGAGGTCATAAATACCATATCCCGAGATATCCGGGTGGCAGGAAGGCCAGGTCACGTCGAGGATTTGCTGGAGATACGGTGTCGACCTCCCCGCCGATTCCGCGGACAGGCCGACAAGACAGCACCCCCTAGCTCCACTGTTCACTCCTAGGTTCTACGAGGTAGCGGCATGGGCCGCCGCTCGTAGGCTCCGGGTCACCCGGAGAGGAGCAGTCGGTGGGCCCAGGCCGATTAGAGGATGACGGCTGGGCCCATTCGGCAATGAAGTTACCATAGTACCCTGGACTCACACTATAAGAGCCAGGGTACCCCCTCCTGCGCGAGGGACGCTACACCTTAGATCTCATTAACTCAGTTCCCCCTCAGTTCATTTACTGCTTGTAGCCACTCCTCAGTGAAGCAGGAGAGGACCTTGCCCATGGCGGCGGTGTTCTTCTTCCCCTGAGAAGATAGAAGAGAAGTTATTGTAGCCCCTTCGTTGATATACAAGAGACAAGCAGGAGTAGGGGTGTTATCTCTCCGGAGAGCCCCGAACCTGGGTACATCGTGGTGTCTTCACCGTGCTTGTGCCCAACCCGATTCCGGCACCATCGACATTCTCTCCCTCGTGTCTTCCCCTCACTTTAGCCATCCCCATGGCATCTGCCGTCACATATCGACGACAGTTGGCGCCCACCGTGGGGCCGACCGAGGCGTCGACTGGAGTCAAGATCCGAACGAGATTTTCCTCTGCATCAGGCGGCAGCCACGCCTCCGGCCTGATTCTAAGGCGTGGGGCAATCGATTATGTAGTGGACTACTCGGCGCGGTACAGGGCTGGAGCACCCTTGCCACCCGGAGTGTCGCTGCAGGTGGGAAGTCATCGCCTCTTCATTGGTAGCTTCCCTGAGGCGTATCCCAGAGACATCCGCATCTTCTCGTGTGCTACAGACCCGCTCTCGACCAGGGGCTGCGATGCAGCGCCTGGCCAAGAGGAGGGCCGACTGCACGCCGCTGTCATGATGGCGGGAGCATCCTCATCGACCAACCGTTATCCGGCAAGCGCAACAAGGAAGGCCAAGGAAGTAGCTGATGCGGCAGAGCGAATCGGCACCAGTGCGTTGCGGGATGTGTTATACACACCCGTGAACAGGAATGGTGATCCGGAGCAGGTGCATACGGAGCTGGAAACAGCACGGCTCGCTCTGGCTCGCAGGGCTGAGCAAGTGCTAGCAGAAGAGCGTCGGCTGGGGGCCATCACAAGGGAGTATAATGCAGCACATGTAGGACCGCGCCGGCCGATTGAGCCCGCAGTCCTGGAAGACCTGAGAAGCCGAGGAAGAGCAGTCAACCAGCAGCTATCAGGGGCTGAGCAGCCGGAGCGTCCGAGAAGGCCGGTGCAACCGGAGCAACCAGCGCAGTCGGCATTCATCCAGAGGCCAGCATATAGCACACCGGACAAGAACTTGAGAGCAGCCGAGCAGATAGCGCTCGAGCTGGAAGAGTTGGAAGGAGATGAGCGGCGCGAACAGTCGCGCCGAATGCGTGAGCTGATAGCGGCCGCAAAAGAGCAGAGGCTTGTAGCAATGGGCAATCAAAATGCTGAACCAGAGGCATCAAGAGGAACTGTGAGGCCGAATGCATCGCGCCAGAACAGGCATCAACCTGCACCATCTCGGCACGACAGCAAGGTCAGAAGCAATCGGCCACCTCTAGCAGCAAGCAGAAGAATGGAAGAGCCGGCTGTTAACAGCAGGCGCCATGATATGCCGCAGCAATCGGTGCCAAGACCAGCAATCAGCACCCGACTTGGCCCTCGCCAAATCGGCCAGAACGACACAAGGCATCGCATTGAGCTCCTGGAGAAGGAGGCTCAGGAAGATGAAGAAGGAGAAGCTGGCCCATCATGTTTCGGTCATCGCATTCGGACGGAGAGATTCCCCAAAGGCTTCACGTTGCCGAGAGACACTCCTAAGTACAATGGCTCGGTGAAACCGGAAGATTGGCTGTCCGATTACCTGACGGCAGTCCGCATTGCAGGAGGCAATCGGCGTGTAGCAGTCCGCTATGCACCTCTCATGCTGCAGGGCTCAGCGCGGACGTGGTTGAACAGTTTGCCCAAGGACAGTGTGAATTGCTGGGAGGATTTCACGACCGCATTCATCCACAACTTCACAAGCACGTATGAGAGGCCCAACCTCCCGCGGCAGTTAGCTTTGTGTGTGAAAGGCAAGGACGAGCCCCTCCGAGATTACTTATCTCGGTGGATCAAGCTGAAGAATTCATGCGAAGGAGTCCATGAGATCCAGGCCATTCAGTATTTTACTGATGGATGCCTGGCTGATTCAATGTTGAAGCACAAGTTGCTCCGCAAAGACTTCACGTCGCTCGCCGAGCTCATGAAGGTGGCAAATGCGTTCGCTATGTCCGATTCTGCGATGCGCCCTATCCAACTCGGAGTTGGAGGTGTGATCCAGTCACCAGGGGCTCCGCAGTCGGACACAGGGAACCAAGGCCTCAGTCGGAAGGAGAGAAGAGAGAACAATCGCAACAACAACAACAACCAGCAGAACAACGACAAGCGCAAGGACGAACAGCCTGATACTCAGTATGGCAGTCGGCAGGTGGCCGCTGTTTAGAATAAGGAAGATCCAGCGGCTGCAGGAGGCAGTCGGAAGATGAGACCAAATGTGAGACCCCCAGGGCAGATGAAGCCCAAGTACACGTTCGAGGATATGTTGGACGCACCATGCAAGTTGCACAGCACGCCTGGGAGGCCGTCTGCGCACACCACTCGGCAGTGTGACTTCGTGAGAAGGATTGCAAAGGGAGAAGCTTTACCACCACCACCACCACCACCACCACCACCCCAGAACAGAGGACCACCTCAGCAGCAGAACCAGTACCCGCAGCAGGATGCGGCTTACATGATTTTTACCAGCGAGTCCACAGACAAGGGCAGTCGGAGAGCCCGAGCCCAAGAAGTTAATGCCATTATGCCGCCGATTCCCCAATTCATGCACTGGACCGAGTGTCCGATATCCTGGGACAGAGCAGATCATCCCACCATTTTGCCGAATCCAGGCAACTATCCGCTGGTGGTGGACGCTCTGGTCGCAGGACCAAGATTTTCATGCAAGTTTTCTAGAGTGCTAGTTGATGGAGGAAGCACAATCAACATTCTGTACAGAGATACAATGCTCAAGCTAGGGCTCACAGAGTGGGACCTGGAGCGCAGTCGGACGACATTCCATGGGATTGTTCCTGGGCTGTCTTGCACCCCCATGGGTCGCATTCGGCTGGATGTCATATTTGGCACGGAAGAAAATTTTAGGAGAGAGCCGATTTGGTTTGAGGTGGCCGACCTCAGCAGTCCTTACCATGCTCTATTGGGGTTACCAGCATTTGCCAAATTCATGATCAATGCACAGCAGACATACCTGAAGATGAAGATCCCGGGGCCAAACGGCATCATCACAGTCACCGGAGACTTCAGGAAGTCCCTCGAGTGCACATCTGCTGTCAGCAGTTTGGCTGAATCTCTAGTGGTGGAGACGGAGAAGCGCCAGCTCGGCAAAGTCATTGCAATGGCGCAAGCACGAAGCAAAAATCCACTTCCGGTTGGCCCAGCAAAGAGAGTAGATGAGGAATCGGCTTTTCAGTCGGCCAAGGACAGCAAGAAGATCGCTCTAGATCCCTCTGACTCAACCAAGTTCGTTGTAGTCGGAGCTGGACTTAGCGATAAATAGGAAAGCGAGCTCGTCGAGTTTCTCCGTGAGAATCGGGACATCTTTGCATGGTCTCCATAAGACATGCCTGGTGTTCCGAGAGAACTCGCCGAGCACAAGCTGCACATTCGGCCAGGCTCGAAGCCGGTCAAGCAACCCCTGAGACGTTTTTCTGAGGACAAGAGAAGGGCAATCGGCGAAGAGATTGCGAAGCTGCAAGCGGCAGGTTTCATCATGGAAGTGTTTTACCCCGAGTGGCTGGCGAATCCAGTCCTCGTCATGAAGAAGAACAAGACTTGGCGTATGTGTATAGATTATACTTGCCTGAACAAGGCATGCCCGAAAGATCCGTTTGCTCTGCCCCGTATTGATCAAGTGATTGATTCTACGGCCGGCTGCGAGCTGTTGTCCTTTCTGGATGCTACTGCTGGATATCACCAGATCAAGTTGGCTGTGGAAGATCAGATCAAAACTGCATTCATAACCCCTTTTAGGGCCTATTGTTATATCACCATGCCTTTTGGTCTGAAGAATGGAGGAGCCACTTATCAGCGCACGATTCAGAGGTGCACACATTCTCAGCTCGGCAGGAATCTCCATGTGTACATGGACGATTTGGTGGTGAAGTCGGCAAAGGGGATCACATTGCTAGATGATCTCAGAGAAACATTCGCGAATTTGAGAACTTATCAGATCAAGCTCAACCCGGAGAAGTATGTGTTTGGAGTCCAAGCTGGCAAGCTTTTGGGGTTTCTCGTTTCCGAGAGAGGAATCGAATGCAACCCCGAGAAGATAGCCGCAATAGAGCGCATGGAGCAGCCCAAAACCCTGAAGCAAGTGCAGAAATTCACCGGTTGCCTCGCATCTCTCAGCCGATTCCTCAGTCGGCTGGGTGAAAAGGCAATCCCATTGTACCAGTTGATGAAGAAGACCGAGAAGTTCACGTGGACCCCTCAAGCAAACGAAGCATTCTGAGAACTCAAGCGCATGCTCTCCACGGCACCAATCCTGGCTGCCCCGAGTGAGAAGGAGCCAATGATGTTATACATTGCGGCAACCAATCGGGTGATCAGTGCAGTCATGGTGGTGGAGCGGCCCGAGAAGGACAAGGCACGGAAAATCCAGCGTCCAGTGTACTACATACGCGAAGTGCTCTCGGCATCCAAGCAGAACTACCCTCACTATCAGAAGATGTGCTATGGAGTGTACATGGCAGCCAAGAGATTGAAGCCGTACTTTCAAGCTCACCTGATCACAGTTGTCAGCTCGGCTCCATTGGCCGACATCATGAGAAGCAGAGATGCAACCGGAAGAGTGGCAAAATGGGCAATTGAAGTCGCTAGTCACGGTATCCAGTATGAACCTAGGACTGCAATCAAGTCGCAAGCATTGGCCGATTTCCTGGTGGATTGGGCTGAAACTCAGTACATGCCGCAGCTCCCAATGTCGGATTGCTGGCGAATGCACTTTGATGGCTCCAAGATGAAGAATGGCCTAGGGGCTGGGGTGGTACTCACTTCCCCAAGAGGAGATCAGTTGCAGTATGTGCTTCAGATTCACTTCGCAGCATCAAACAATGTCACCGAGTACGAAGCCCTTGTGCATGGTATCAAGCTTGCCAAGGAAATTGGTATTCGAAACATCGAGTGCTTTGGTGATTCCGACCTGGTGGTACAGCAGTGCTCGGGCACCTGGGATGCAAAAGATGCTAACATGGCAAGCTATCGATTCCTAGTGCAGCAGATCAGCGAATATTTTGAAGGTTGCGAGTTCCATCATGTGCCGAGAGCAAACAACGAGGCAGCAGATGCATTGTCCAAGCTAGGCTCCACAAGGCAATCAATCCCACCAGGCGTATCTCTGGAGCATATCAAGAAGCCATCTATCATTCCATCCCTAGAGTCCGAGTCCATTTTTATCTCGGAGACCGATCTTGAAGCACTAAGAAAGGCAAAAGAAGTTCAACCGGCCAAACCTGCAACCGTGAAGAAGCAGTCCAGCGCCCAGGGTGTCTCGGCAATAGCACCAGGGGCTGCCGATTGCGAGCCAGGGGCTGCAGAGGAGAAGAAGAAGAAGAGCAAAGGGAAGCAAGCAGAGGCTGCACTAGAAGGCACAACCTCTGAAGAGCCAATGACATCAGAAATTGCCGAGTGCAATGATGAAGCTCCAGCTCCAGATGAGAAGTCGGCACCAGGCGCCGCAGTCGGCATTTCAGAAGCAGAGATAGAAATGACAGACGTCCAAGTGGCCAAGATCGAGGAGGCCAGTGTTCAAGAGGCCGAGATCCAAGAGGAAGTCCCACCTCAGCATGCGGCCGTAATGGTGGTCGTCAGTGCGCCGTCATGGGAACAACCGATTAGAGATTTCTTAGCAGATGGGATCCTCACACCAGATTTAGCAGAGTCCAGACAGATCAGCCGCCGATCTTGGGCATATACAATAATCAACAATGAGCTGGTGCGCAAGAGTGCAACTGGTATCCTCCAGAGGTGTGTTGAAGAGGACAGAGGCTTGGAGCTGCTCAGAGACATCCATCAAGGTGAATGTGGTCATCACGCGTCAGCAAAGGCAATCGCCAACAAAGCTTTCCGACATGGTTTCTACTGGCCAATTGCACTTGCAGCGGCTGAGAATTTGGTGAAGCACTGCAAGGGATGTCAGCGATTCAAGGCAAGGAGTCATCAGCCAGCATCGGCACTGAAGACCATCCCAATAGCTTGGCCTTTTGCAGTTTGGGGTTTGGATATGGTTGGACCATTCAAGAGAGCTCGAAGTGGCATGACACATCTCCTAGTGGCAGTCGACAAGTTTACCAAGTGGATTGAAGCAAGACCAATCAAGAAGTTGGATGGGCCGACTGCGGTTCGGTTTGTGGCCGACATCGTATGCAGATACGGTGTACCTAACAGCATCATCACCGACAACGTCACAAACTTTGCAAAGGGGGCGCTGGCCCGATATGCATCTCAGCAAGGCATTCGGCTCGATCTGGCATCTGTGGCACACCCACAGTCCAATGGTCAAGTCGAAAGGGCAAATGGACTAATCCTATCGGGTATCAGGCCCAGATTGGTAGAGCCACTTGAGAGGGCACCCGGAGCATGGATTGACGAGCTTCCGGCAATACTGTTCAGCTTGAGGACCACTCTAAACAGGTCGACTGGACTCACTCCTTTCTTCCTGGTGTATGGCTCAGAAGCAGTCATCCCTTCCGACATTGAGTTTGATTCACCTCGGCACGCCCTATACACAGAAGAAGAAGCAAGATTGGCAAGAGAAGACGGCATCGACCTCAAAGAAGAAGCTTGTCTGTTGGCCTTGTCTAGGTCAGCAGTCTATCAACAGAAGTTGCGGCACTACCACAGCAAGAAGATTCGTCCTCTCGCTTTCCGAGAGGGAGACATGGTGCTACGCCGAATCCAGAAGTCAGAGGGGCAGCACAAGCTATCCTCACCTTGGGAAGGGCCATTTGTTGTCAGCAGAGCGCTCAAGAACAACTCCTATTATCTGATCGACTGCACCAAGGGCACTCGGCACAAGGACACGTCAGGAGCAGAGACGGAGCGGCCGTGGAACGCCGAGTTGTTGTGTCCGTTCTATAGTTGAGCGGCAGAAATTTATGTAAGCCATTCGGCAAACAATCAGTAAAAGTTATCATGTCTCTGAAAATGAGCATTCGAGTACTTTTGTATAATTTCATTCGAAGAGCTAGCCTCAATCGACAACGCCCAGTCATACCCGAGATGTGCGTAGCACACCCGGGGACTGGCCGACCGCGAGGTCAAGTAAATAAGCCATCGAGGCACGGGGACTGCAGGCTGGCCTTCAATCGAATACTTAGCTCGAGCGCAAACCACTAAAAGGTTTGTGGCATTGAGAAGGGTGGCGATTGAGGCAGTCGGTAGTACAAATCCCCGGGAAACAATTTGAAAGAGGCCACCAAGGGCACAGTCGACAGGACAAAGTCACCGATTGCGCCGCAAATCAGGACATCGGACCTTGTAGCGAGCAATCGGCGCCTGCTATTGCAGAATCCTTTGCGGTAAAAATCTTGTCGTGTAAAAAATGAAAACTTATCGAACCTTGGCTGGATGTCTACTGTTGATCCGATTGCAGACCGCATGACGGCAGCAAGGTCGACACAGCAGACATCCCCAAGTGCAGCCGATAAAGGAAACCGACAAAGACGCAAAGTTGATCGCACATGCAAAAGTAAAAAACAAGCAATCGAATTGCATCAAAAGTAATAGGCCCAAGGCCGAATAAGGTCATTACATCCAAGTCACACCCAGTAGGTGTCGACAGAATTAAAAATATGTCTTACAAGCGGACAGTCGGAATACAAATTAAAGATAACATAGCTTAAGCAGTCGGAGGCACTGAGCTAGAAGGTGGAGCAGCCGGGTCCGATTGAGCTTCAGAAGTTGCAGCACCAGTCTGTTTAGACTTCGGAGACGTCTGAGATGAGCCGCTATCGGAGAGCTCCTCGGCCAGGCCAGAGATGGTAGAGGCAGGGAGCGGATTCCCTCCCTGGTCGAGATACGGAGTATACTCGTAGGGAGAAAACCAATTCACCATAGTGCTGGCTAGCCGATTGACTTCGACGTAGGTCTTCTCAAGAAGGTCAGAGGCATTGTCTCGAAGGCTGTACAACTGGGAGAGCTTCACTTGAGGGTACCAAGTCAGCACAGTCTGAAGAGCGGTCTCCGCACCAGTCCGACCGGCAGAATTCAGCAGAACGTCGATCCGACGTGGGATAGCCTTAAGGAGAGTCCGAGTCTGCTCAGTGGTGGAATTCGGAGTGTCCCCTTGGTCAGAATCCTCTTCATCCTGAATGTCTTCCTTACGGGTCTCGGCGGAGGAGTCGGCAGCATTCTTCATCTTCTGGAGTCCGGCCTTGAGCTCAGTCGGCGACCACAGTGCTTCAGCAATCTTTAGAATTCCGAGCTTGAAGGATAGGGCAACTCCCTGGATAATAGGAATGCGGGCTTGGGTGCCGATCAGATATTCATGCCGGGTCCAGACGTTATCTGCACGGTCACAGGTCCCTCCAGCGGCGATGGTATCCTCTCGGGACTTGGCGACAGCTGCGTAGGCAGCCGCTTCAGATTCGGGCCAAGCTTCTGCGTCAAGAAGGAAGAGCATAAGTAATAAGATAAGAGAAGAAAGCAACCGGAAGGTGCACTCGGCAACAAGGAAGACTCACGACCAAGGAGGACGTCCATTTCGTTCAGTGTATCACAGAAGCCCTTGGCTCGGCGGCGCATTCGGGTGGTCTCCTCATAGCTGCGCTTCTCCAGTTCTTCGAACTTGGCGACGAGCTCATCACGATCTTGGTGAATGGAGTCTCGGGCAGCAATTGCTTCATCCCTCTCAGCTTGCAGAGCACCTCGGGCGGCGACGACAGCATCCCGTTTAGCAAGAAGTCCATCACCAGTAGCCGTCACTGCGGCTATGTCGGCAAGATGTTTCTTCTCAAGAGCAGCCATTTCAGATTGGAGGCCTTGAATAGTCCGATTCAAATCTTTCTCTATCCCCTGCAGCCGAGTTACTTCTCCGGTGGCTTTGTCAAGAGCTGGACCTTGTTGGCTAAGTTCTGCAGTCAATTCAGCAATTCGGCCTTGAAGATCATCTACCATAGGAATAGAAGCTAGAAGAGAGCGCGAAGATTTGAGTACCAGAGCAGTTGTCAAATGAAGAAAAGACAGCGGTGAGATAGAGGATACCTCTTAGTTTAGTGATTTCAGCCGATTGGTTATTGACCTGCAGCTGGGCCTGGGCGAGGGTTCGAAGGCTAGCAGTATAAGCTTCCAGGAGTTTTTCAAAGACATCTCGTTTCTCTTCCATGGCAGCCTGAGAAGAACAGCAAGACGGGGTCAGACATAAAGCAACAGTGAAAAAGATCCGAACCGATTGTGACCAATCGGCCCGAATCTCGGGGACTACACCCACTGGGCGCGCTTGCGCGCACCCACCGGAAGAAAGTCTACCGATTGAGGAAGGAAAACAATAAAGCAAAAAACGCTAAAGATCCAAACCGATTGTAACCAATCGGCCCGAATCTCGGGGACTACACCCAGTGGGTGCGCTTGCGCGCACCCACCGGAAGAAAGTCTACCGATTGAGGAAGGCAAGTGATAAAGCAAAAAATGCTAAAGATCCGAACCGATTGTAACCAATCGGCCTGAATCTCGGGGACTACACCCAGTGGGTGCGCTTGCGCGCACCCACCGGAAGAAAAATTGCCGAAGTAAAAGAGAGGTACAGAAGGAAAAGTTAAGGAGTTTACCGTATGGTGAGAGGTTAGCTGTTGAAGGTCCCGAGCAAGGGCATCGGCGAATTCGTTCACCCGGCTCAGAGCGCTCGTTACGGGGTCCCGAGGACGATGCGGAGCATCAGGCTCAGCGCCGACATGACGGGCGCGAGAGTACTCGGCTCGGAATTGATCCACCGAGCGCATAAGAATCTCTGAGGGAGAAGAAATCGGCAGTGGCACTGAAGTGGGAACGATGGTGAAAGTTGCAGTGGTGAGGACTGGTGGCACGGATGTTGGTGAAGGGCCGGAGGCACCCGATTGCGGCGGCGGCGCAACCGGGCGAGTCGGAGCAGAGGTGGTAGCGATGACTGGCGGCGAGATCGTCGTAGTCGGTGGGTCAGATAGTACAGCCGGTGGAACTATGGAGGCAACCGGTGGTGCCGACACCAAAATCGGCGATGGGGTCGTCACCATCAGCGTATCAGATGCGGTCATTGCAGCAGGGGAAGTTGCGGCAGGCGAAGCCGGGTTGGAGCGGCGCGGTGGAGACGGGGCAATCGGGTCAACCGGTTGCGTTCCTCCACCACCAGGAGCCACCCGGTCCGCTGCGCCCTTGAGAGTTTGGGAGGCAAGGGTGGAAGAAGAGGTCTTCGAATTCGCCGCAAGACGGGCCTTCTTGGCAGCGCGCTCGGCGTCCTTGGAGGAGCGATGAGCGGGTACCGGCCGCTTGTGGACGGCAGCAGCAGAAGCAGCGGGCGAGATGACGGGGCTGGCACGGACGGGAATCTCGGTGTCAACGTCATCAAGCCCAATCGGCTCCCTGAAAGAAGAAAGGGAGAAGAATCAGTAGAAGCAAAGATAGTGAAGTAGGAGGCATAAAGATAAAAGCATACCCGATTGTCCTGGGTGCGCCAGTGGGCATTCGGCAGCGAAGCGGAGCGACGTTCAGCGGCGCCTGGACGGTCGGCCTCCGAGTTGTCATCTCTTGGACGTGTTTGCCCTTGCTGGCAGTCGGCTTGGCCTTGGCAACCTGGCTGGGAGCCACACCAGAGGAGGGGCCGACGGCCGAGGTGCGCTTGGCTGGCACCTTTGGAGGCTTGGCTCGAGGAGCTGCATCGGAACCATCACCCTTTGAGACACTATCATCATCACTCCATTCAGCCAAAAATTGCTCAAGGGAAGGGTCAAGCGTACCCCCTTGAGCTGGCGGCCGAGTGTTGGTCTTCGGAGACTTGGCGCGCTCGGCGTCATCATCATCGGCATCCATGGGGTCGGAGGATTCTCCGGAAGACTCGTCATCGTCTTCATCATCCCCACTGGACTCGGCGGAAGGAGTCTCGCCGTTATACTCGAGGTCGGTGGGGTCCTCTTCCGTGCGATCAGGGGCATACACGCCAGCTTCCTGGCCGTCTTCCATGAGGTCGGACTGAATAAAGTGCTGAGAAGGAGGTATAAGCAATCGGAGCAATCGGAAGAGAAAGCAATCGGAAGAGCATGGAATCGGAAGAAAAAGTAATCGGAGCATACCACAGGCGGCTTTCGCTGGCGAATGAGATAATCAAGCCCGAAGCGGAAGGGGTCAGGCAATGCGCTAGATGTGATGGCCTTCACTCGGGCGCAAAGATCTTCTGTCTTCACCTGCCACGTGCAGAGCCGAGTGGGATCTCGAGGTCCCGACACGTCGCAGAGGCGGTGCACTCGGCGCTGCAGGGGAAGAATCCGAGCGTGAAGCCAAGCAGCTACCAAGTCGGTTGGGAGGAGTCCCTCCTGCTCCAGCTGGGTGACCCTGGCAGCCTGGGCATCGACATCGCAATCTCCGACGCCGTGCTTCAGCGACCATTGATGCTTCTCAACCGGCCGGGCGAGAGAGAACTTGGGCAGGTTGAGGAGATCGGGGCTATTGTCAGGTGATTTGACGTAGAAGAACGAGGTCTGCCAATTCTTGCAGGATTGGACGATCTCGGGGCTCGTGTATTTTGACTTGTCGGCTGCGACAAGGCAACTGCCGCAGTCGGTCATGTCAGTCGGATACGTTGGCTTGCCGCCTTCGATGGTGGCGGCCACCACAGCACCCGTCCGAGCATTGTGAGCTCGGAGGTTGAAGAAGCGCTTCCAAAGGGCGACGCTTGGACGGCAGCCGAGGTACCCTTCACAGAGCGTCACGAACCCGGAAAGGATCATGATGAAATTAGCTATGAGATGGTGGGGTTGCAGTCGGTGGAAGTCAAGAAATCCGCGGAAGAAGGCGCTAGCGGGAAGGCCGAATCCACGCTCGAAGTGAGCGAGGAACACGACCCTCTCGCCAGCGCGTGCGCTAGGCACGACGTCGGCCCTGCCAGGGATGCGCCACTCGATTTCCGCAGGCATTTTCCGGGCGCGGATCAGAGACTCGACGGCGGCGGCGGTGGCCTGAGAGCCCTTCCAGCACCCGCGGCTCGCCTGCGACACATCTCGTCGCGGCGCCATGGTCTTCGCAGGCGAGGAGCAGAGAAGAGAAAAGAGGGAGGCGGAGCACGAGAGCAGAGTGTTGGGTAACGAGACAGAAAACGAAAATTTTCCGCACTACGAACACGCCCAGGATCACTATGGAGATGCATACAAGGTTTTTGATCTGATCATTACCGACTCGTAGCGCAGCGGAAGTAGAGTCGATGAAGATCGGCGGTGCAGACCCCCGCAGCTAGGATTTACAACCTCCCAACCGCGAGGATGTTCCCCTCCGTATGCTCCCCGGACAGCCCTTCGGGAGGCACACTCAGAATCTTGGACAATCACTCGGACAGCCCTTCGGGAGGCACACCTGAACTAAGATCGAAACTACGACCTCTCTACCAGGTTGCACACATACGGTGTCAGCTATCCGGCAGGGCTTCGCCGTCCAGAACTAGTTCCTGCCGGAACCCAGACAGCCTTTCGGCTCTACGAAACTATTTCGTGGGAGGGAGATAAGAAAGCCAGATCATGCATGGCATTTTTATGAGAGTTAGATCTAGTGTGGAGAGCCCCTCTCCACCTCTATTTATAGGAAAAGGCAAGGGGTAGGGTGCCACTTGAAAAACCCAAAATGTCCAAGCTTTATGTCTCACATAAAGGGCAAAATGGGGAGGTAAGTGGAGCTCCATGGAGGAGCTCTCCTTGGCCGGCCACCCCTTGTGGGACCCCCAAAAAAGGGGTTCCCACCCTTCCATGTCATCTCCTAGATCTTTTGGGAAAAGCCCCAAAAGGTGGCTTTCCAAAAAGCAACCAAATAGTGTTTCCACTATTCATGAAACCAATTATTTTCGCGTCCGAAAAACCCGAAAAAATTTCTTTAGGCCCAGAACATTTCCAGCACCCCCCAGAATAATTTTGGACGTGTTCCGAAACATTTCCGGATCAAGGATTTTCATCAGCGAAAAGTAACCAACGCATTTCCGGCAGCTCCGAAACAACTTTTCGGCTTTCTCTCTCTCGGAACTTTTCCGCCGTCTTCGAAACTTTTTCTGTGACTTTATCTCAGACTCCCTATCTAGTATTCAACAGATAGATGACCCTTAAGCGTGTGACCCTGTAGGTTCGATGAAGTATAGACATGACCCAGAACACTTTCCGATCAATGATCAATAGCGGAACCGTGGACATCCATATTGATCCCTATACCCATACGAATGAATATTCGAGTGAACCTGTAGTTGCCGTGTGCTATTCTTGTTGCTTCGCGATATGTTACAAATACCCGAGGTGAGACTTATCAGCATCCCCGTGAATCAACAATCTTGTCCACTATGCCAGTTACCTCGTTACCAGTTTTGTTCTCTTTTCTCGTTTCCGTGTTACGGCATCCCTGTGATCAAATCACATTGTGTCTGGCCAGACGATGATGGATACTGTAACATCGAGAGGGCCCAAAGAATATCTATCCATCGTCGGATGAGCAAATCCCAATCTTGAGCTATCTCGTTCCTTGTCATACTTTTCCGTGAACCCGTAAGCCGCCGTAATAGCCACCCAGTTACGGATGACGTTTAACAAACCCCAAAGTTCACGAAGCAAGAATGAAGGAACTCGATGCTCTCATGGTCTAAGGAATTATGCACACATTATCTTTCTTTGTGTTATTAACCATTTACTTGTGACGAATGTATCTCATAGCATAACATCAATTCGGGTCGATTCAACACAAGTGTTCTTCTAACATTGTGCCCATAAAGTTGCCGACATACTCATGCCCATGATCAGGAAAACAGGACCATCATGCAACACTTAAGCCAGTCATAGAGGCATGACTAGGAACACATTTTACTGCTTAATATACCACACGTGCAAATGAGTTTCCCTCTAAGCTTCGTGGTTATGGAAGACTCGAGAATCATTGCAGTTATAGCATGGAACATAAACTTTAATTACAAACTTGGAGATACAAAATAACTATTATTACTGCCTCTAGGGCATATCTCCTACAGACTCCCACTTGCACTAGAGTCATAATCTAGTTACATGGCTTCCCTAACACCAATGGCTATTCGGTGTTGCTCATGCTTTGCTCGTGGTAGAGGCTTTGTCATCGGGTCTGACACATTCAGATCCGTGTGAACTTTGCGTACTTTCACTAAACCCTCTTCGACATGATATCGAATGAGTTTATATTTGCGTTCAATATGTCTTGTCTTATGGTGAGAACATGGCTCCCTTGCCTGAGCCACGGCGCCACTATTATCACAATAGATTTCCACCGGGTCCAGAGCACTTGGAACCACACCAAGGTCTTCAAGAAACTGCTTGATCCATACCGCCTCCTTGGAGGCTTCTGAAGCTGCAACATATTCCGCCTCTGTCGTAGAATCCGCCACAGTCTTTTGTTTGGAACTTTTCCAGTCAACTGCGCCACCGTTCAATATGAAAACATAGCCTGATTGAGATTTGAAGTCATCTGGGTCAGTCATGAAGCCAGCATCAGTGTAACCACTTACAATGAGCTCTTCATCACCTCCGTACACAAGGAGCAAGTCCTTGGTCCTTCTGAGGTACTTAAGAATATTTTTGACTGCGGCCCAGTGTTCCAATCCTGGATCACTTTGGTACCTGCTGCTAACACTTAGCGCATAGGAAACATCTGGTCTTGTACATAGCATGGCATACATAATTGAACCAACTGCCGAAGCATATGGAACATCATTCATTTGTACTCGCTCATCGAGAGTCCGAGGACACTGATTCTTGCTCAGTACTGTGCCAGGTGACATGGGGAGTAGGCCTTTCTTGGAGTTCTCCATGTTGAACCTTTTCAACACCTTGTCAATGTATGTGCTTTGGCTAAGCGCTATTAGGCGTTTTGATCTATCTCTATAGATTCTGATGCCCAATACGTATGCCGCTTCGCCTAAGTCTTTCATTGAAAAACTCTTCTTCAATGAGTCTTTTATTTCGCTAAGGAAATTCACGTTATTTCCAATCAACAATATGTCATCCACATATAAGATTAGAAATGCTTTTGCGCTCCCACTAAACTTCTTGTAAACACAAGATTCTTCATCATTCCTGATGAATCCAAACTCTTTGACCACTTCATCAAAACGAATGTTCCAACTCCTTGATGCTTGCTTCAGACCATAAATGGCCTTCTGAAGTTTGCATACCTTTCCAGCATCCTTAGAAATGACAAAACCTTCAGGCTGTATCATGTATACATCTTCTTTGAGATTTCCATTTAGGAAAGCCGTTTTGACATCCATCTGCCATATTTCATAATCGAAATAAGCAGCAATTGCTAGTAATATCCGTACAGACTTAAGCATAGCTACGGGCGAGAAAGTCTCGTCATAGTCCACTCCTGGAACTTGCGTGAATCCTTTCGCGACAAGTCTAGCTTTATGGATAGTAATGTTACCATCCGCGTCTGACTTTCTTTTGAAAATCCATTTACAACCAATGGGCTTCACGCCTTCTGGAAGTTCTACCAAGTTCCAAACTTGATTTTCGTACATGGATTCCATTTCGGATTTCATGGCTTTATGCCATTCCCTCGAGTTGGGCCCCGCCATTGCTTCCTTGTAGTGCACAGGTTCATCGTCTTCAAGGATGAAGATTTCGTTATGAAACCACTCAGGTGGCACGATGGTCCTACCTGATCTGCGCGGTTCAGTCACATACTTGTCTGAAGTTTCCGCATCACATGCAACAACTGCCGGCTCGGTTGTATGGATAATTTGCGGAATTTCTTCCGGTTCCTTGGCCATATTAACGGTTGCCGAAGATTCAATAATCTCATCAAGTAGTACTGTCCTTCCACTCACCTCTTTAGTGAGAAACTCTTTTTCAAGAAATTGTCCATTTCTGGCAACAAACACTTTGTTATCGGACGGGTGGTAGAAGGAATACCCAATTGTTTTTATTGGATAACTTACAAAGTAACATTTGTCTGATCTGGGATCGAGTTTGGTAGGTTGTAAACGTTTCACGTATACCTCACAACCCCAAATCCTGAGATGCGACAAACCGGGTTTCTTCCCGTGCCATAACTCGTATGGTGTCGTCTCAACAGACTTAGACGGTGCTCTATTTAATGTGTAAGCGGCAGTTTCTAGTGCGTGACCCCAAAAGGATATCGGCAGATCTGTAAGAGACATCATCGACCTTACCATGTCTAACAGGGTTCGGTTACGTCGTTCCGACACTCCATTTCGCTGTGGAGTTCCGGGAGGCGTAAGCTGTGAAACGATTCCACGGTCACTCAGATGTTGGCTAAACTCATGACTAAGGTATTCGCCCCCACGATCTGATCGCAGAAACTTAATCCTTTTGTTACGATGATTTTCTACCTCATTCTGAAATTCTTTGAACTTTTCAAAGGTTTCTGACTTATGCTTCATCAAGTAGATATATCCATACCTACTTAAATCGTCAGTAAAAGTCACGAAGTAGAAATACCCACCCCGTGCGGTTGTGCTCATTGGACCACATACATCACTATGTATTATTTCCAACAATTCATTCGCCCGTTTAGGATGACCCATGAACGGCGTCTTGGTCATTTTCCCCATTAAGCAAGCCTCACATGTGTCAAATGATTCAAAATCAAATGATGGTAAAACTCCATCTTTGTGGAGTCTTTGCATGCGTTTCTTTCCGATGTGGCCAAGACGACAGTGCCACAAATAAGTGGTGGTGGTTTCAGCCTTCTTAAGGCGTTTAGCATTTACGTTAAAGACATCTTTTCCACATTCAAGATTTAGTATGAAAAGGCCCCCAACAATGGGTGCAAATCCATAAAACATATCCATACAATAAAGTGAACAACCATTGTTCTCAGACTTGTAGGAATACCCATCGTGTACCAAACATGATCCAGAGATAATGTTTCTACACAATGCCGGAACAAAATAACAGTTACTTAGTTCTAAGATAAATCCTGAAGGGAGACGTAGAGGCATCATGCCGACGGCTTGAGCTGCGATCCCAGCGCCGTTGCCGACGCGCATGATGACTTCATTCTTTGCTAGCTTGCGGACCTTCTGAAGCCCCTGTATCGAGTTGCAAATGTGAGCAACCGATCCGGTATCAAATACCCAAGACTTAGAATTTTCGCTAGCAAGCAAAACGTCAATGACATTAACATGTATTACAGTTATACCTTTTCCGGTGTTTCCGGACTTCTTATCTGCCAGGTACTTCTTGCAGTTTCTCTTCCAGTGTCCTGTGCCCTTGCAGTAGAAGCACTCAGTTTCAGTCTTGGCTCCGCCCTTAGAGTTGCTTTGGGAGACGGTCTTACCGGCGCCCTTGCCCTTCTTGGACTTGCCTTTCTTTTTGAAACTGGCGGTTTTATTCACAAGCAACACTTGCTTGCGATTTTTCCGCAGTCCTCCTTCCGCAGTTTTCAGCATGGCGAGCACCTCATTCGGTGTCTTCTCCATCCCATTCATGTTGTAGTTCATGATAAAACCGTCGTAAGACGGGGGGAGTGAAGCAAGCAACATGTCCATCATATGGGCTGGTGGAATTGGAAATTCCAGGGTTTTAAGCCTTTCAGCGTAGCCAATCATATTGACCACGTGTTCGCCAACTGAACTGCCCTCAGCCATCTTGCAATCCATCATGGTCTTTGTTATATCATAACGTTCAGACCGTGCATTTTGCTTGTACAGAGCATCCAATTCCCGGATCATATTACGGGCGTCATGGAATTCAAAACGTTTTTGAAGCTCTGGACTCATGCAAGCTAGCATGAGGCACTGCACTAAGTTGTAGTCATCTTCCTTAGTGGCCCAGACATTTTGTTCATCTTCCGGGGCAGTCTCCACCGGTTTAGCTGGAAGAGTCGTGTCAAGCACATACACTTTCTTAGCGCTCCTGAGGACAATCCTCAGGGTACGGACCCAGTCCGCATAGTTGTTTCCATTTGCAGCTAACTTCTCTTTCTCTAACATTGGGCCTAAGCTGAACGGTGTGTTGCGAGCCATGAGATCTACAACGGTAAACACAAGTTTCATTTAGATTTTGTTCATAATTAATTTGCACTAGAGAATAAACAATTTTATTCTAAGGTGCGCTCCCACTCAAATCAATATCTCTCATAATTGATTGTGAGTGATTCAAGATCCGTATTTCAATTTGACGTCATTGACGGGTTCATCACTGATGACGTCATTTTCAATCGGTAGGCCAACTTGCCAATCACATCTCTATGTGACTTTTGTCCATCTTTCGATGCATGTGTTCCGAGCTCAGGACTGTCCTGCCTGAACGTCAAGTCAACCAAGTGATCTTGCAGTGAGGTCTAACCTTCACCCGCCTTACACCTCTCAAATCGTTCGTGCTCATGTGTACATGGCGCACCCCGAAAAGATACGTGTTGTAGACGGTGCTACACTTGGGAGAACACAAACTACTTGATATTTTTAAGTGAGAGATCACCCTGATAAATAGCGACTACCGCGCAATCAAAAAGGGTGCATCATAAGGGATAAACAACTCAGGCAATTCATAATAGCATGATATGGTATAGCCCTTTCTGACGGAGAATTCTTTTATTTCTTCGTCTTCAGCATTTGTGTCGGTGTTCACCTTCCGAAGATTTCCACCACCTTGTCGATGTACCAGATAATATTGCTATCTCTATAGCTAATAAAATTAGTGCATTATATAAGGTTGACACGCAGGTCATTAAAATGGCAATCATATGGCTCCAGCCATCATGCTGAATCATGACACGCAGGTCATGTTAATTAATTTACATTATATAGTCATCTCATACATAATCAAATTAATATGAGAACTGCTATACCACATCACATGCCATCCTGCAAAACCAAGTTAGACGCCTCTAATCGGTTTATGCAAGATTTTATTTTACGTGGCTTCTAAGGTTTGTCTTAAACTGCAGATACCAACGTTTATTTTCAAGTATGATTATTCAAGTCGCTAGATTAACTTTGCGGGGTGTATGAAGAACGAGATAATAAAATCTCGAACCTCATACTGAACTTCGTCATACGCGTGACCCCCGTGCAGATCATATCTGCATTGCCCTTTAGTCTGTGAAATTTCATCTTTCTTTAACTATGGTGGAATTCAATGAACTGATAGCACTTCGTTGATCAATCAGGATCGCGGATTGCCAGAACTTTGAAACTACACCATGCCGTTAATCAAGATCAGAAATACGCAAATTCCAGGGAAGCAACAAGAACATCGGGTAACAGATTTCATCTGCTACTCGCATAAATAATTATTAGCAATAGATCTCATCTACTACAAAATTATATTATGCAATACCCATACATCTCTTATGTATTCTAGATCGTGACCTGCATCTACGCATAGCACGGCTCTTGATGCCACTGTTGGGTAACGAGACAGAAAACGAAAATTTTCCGCACTACGAACACGCCCAGGATCACTATGGAGATGCATACAAGGTTTTTGATCTGATCATTACCGACTCGTAGCGCAGCGGAAGTAGAGTCGATGAAGATCGGCGGTGCAGACCCCCGCAGCTAGGATTTACAACCTCCCAACCGCGAGGATGTTCCCCTCCGTATGCTCCCCGGACAGCCCTTCGGGAGGCACACTCAGAATCTTGGACAATCACTCGGACAGCCCTTCGGGAGGCACACCTGAACTAAGATCGAAACTACGACCTCTCTACCAGGTTGCACACATACGGTGTCAGCTATCCGGCAGGGCTTCGCCGTCCAGAACTAGTTCCTGCCGGAACCCAGACAGCCTTTCGGCTCTACGAAACTATTTCGTGGGAGGGAGATAAGAAAGCCAGATCATGCATGGCATTTTTATGAGAGTTAGATCTAGTGTGGAGAGCCCCTCTCCACCTCTATTTATAGGAAAAGGCAAGGGGTAGGGTGCCACTTGAAAAACCCAAAATGTCCAAGCTTTATGTCTCACATAAAGGGCAAAATGGGGAGGTAAGTGGAGCTCCATGGAGGAGCTCTCCTTGGCCGGCCACCCCTTGTGGGACCCCCAAAAAAGGGGTTCCCACCCTTCCATGTCATCTCCTAGATCTTTTGGGAAAAGCCCCAAAAGGTGGCTTTCCAAAAAGCAACCAAATAGTGTTTCCACTATTCATGAAACCAATTATTTTCGCGTCCGAAAAACCCGAAAAAATTTCTTTAGGCCCAGAACATTTCCAGCACCCCCCAGAATAATTTTGGACGTGTTCCGAAACATTTCCGGATCAAGGATTTTCATCAGCGAAAAGTAACCAACGCATTTCCGGCAGCTCCGAAACAACTTTTCGGCTTTCTCTCTCTCGGAACTTTTCCGCCGTCTTCGAAACTTTTTCTGTGACTTTATCTCAGACTCCCTATCTAGTATTCAACAGATAGATGACCCTTAAGCGTGTGACCCTGTAGGTTCGATGAAGTATAGACATGACCCAGAACACTTTCCGATCAATGATCAATAGCGGAACCGTGGACATCCATATTGATCCCTATACCCATACGAATGAATATTCGAGTGAACCTGTAGTTGCCGTGTGCTATTCTTGTTGCTTCGCGATATGTTACAAATACCCGAGGTGAGACTTATCAGCATCCCCGTGAATCAACAATCTTGTCCACTATGCCAGTTACCTCGTTACCAGTTTTGTTCTCTTTTCTCGTTTCCGTGTTACGGCATCCCTGTGATCAAATCACATTGTGTCTGGCCAGACGATGATGGATACCGTAACATCGAGAGGGCCCAAAGAATATCTATCCATCGTCGGATGAGCAAATCCCAATCTTGAGCTATCTCGTTCCTTGTCATACTTTTCCGTGAACCCGTAAGCCGCCGTAATAGCCACCCAGTTACGGATGACGTTTAACAAACCCCAAAGTTCACGAAGCAAGAATGAAGGAACTCGATGCTCTCATGGTCTAAGGAATTATGCACACATTATCTTTCTTTGTGTTATTAACCATTTACTTGTGACGAATGTATCTCATAGCATAACATCAATTCGGGTCGATTCAACACAAGTGTTCTTCTAACATTGTGCCCATAAAGTTGCCGACATACTCATGCCCATGATCAGGAAAACAGGACCATCATGCAACACTTAAGCCAGTCATAGAGGCATGACTAGGAACACATTTTACTGCTTAATATACCACACGTGCAAATGAGTTTCCCTCTAAGCTTCGTGGTTATGGAAGACTCGAGAATCATTGCAGTTATAGCATGGAACATAAACTTTAATTACAAACTTGGAGATACAAAATAACTATTATTACTGCCTCTAGGGCATATCTCCTACACAGAGGCGCAGAGTTGCCGCGGCGGCGGCGGAAGCAGCGGAGAGCACGAGCCCGTGGCCGGAGCAAGCGCAAGATGCAGAGGCCGGCGGCAGAAAGATTCGCGTGGAGTGGCGATGGCGCAGAGGAGAGAAGGCTGGAGGTCGAAGGAGGCGTTTGGGAGAAGGAAGAGGCGAAGCCCCCCCCGGTGGCTTATATGGGCGGCGGGGGAGGGGAGTGGGATGATCCTGCGACTGTGTGGCCCGGTGTGGCCTAGGGCACAGGGAGGCCAACCGGCAGACCAGCGCAAAGGATCCCGGCGCAAAAGGCGAGGCGTGCGACGTGGGGGTCAGGCCCTGCAGTTATGTCACGTCGCGCGTGGGTCGTGGGTCCCAGTTCATTGATCACGTCGCGGGCAAATCGGAGGTAACCGTTGGAGGGAAATCGGCGAAAGATATCTTTCTCAAAAAGTGAAGACATAAATCGAGGGGGAACCAAGTCCAACCGGATGGAAATTCGGTCAGCCGAGTGTGATCTCCGAGTCGGCCGATGAACTCGGAATGACGCACTCGAAGAGGCCATAGCAATCGGAGAACGTCAAGGCAGAGATTAAAAAACTGCAAAGGCCCCGCGGTCAAGTGACCGTGGGACCTTTACAGCTTTAGGGGCTACTGTCGGGGGATTGGTACCCGGGTAGGCTGACCCAAGCGGAAGCAAGCTTTCAAGACAAGGATGGACCAATTGGGCTGTAGCTGGGCCGAGCTGGGCAGAGGTACAGCCGATTGCTCCAAGGCAATCGACCATACCAAATGCCAGCAGTCGGCCCAGGCGCAATCGGTCCACCCTTCCTTCACCAAAGACAATCATCCGATTGGTCCGCAGCTGGACCGAGGCCGATTCCTAGAAGGCCGATTGCCCAGAGCAATCGACCCTACCAGGAACCACCTGTCGGTCCAGGCGCAATCGGAGCAACCTACCACCCAGTCGGGGATATGATTACGAGGTCATAACCGAGATATCCGGGTGGCAGGAAGGCCAGGTCACGTCGAGGATTTGCTGGAGATACGGTGTCGACCTCCCCGCCGATTCTGCGGACAGGCCGACAAGACCGCACCCCCTAGCTCCACTGTTCACTCCTAGGTTCTACGAGGTAGCAGCATGGGCCGCCGCTCGTAGGCTCCGGGTCACCCGGAGAGGAGCAGTCGGTGGGCCCAGGCCGATTAGAGGATGACGGCTGGGCCCATTCGGCAATGAAGTTACCATAGTACCCTGGACTCACACTATAAGAGCCAGGGTACCCCCTCCTGCGCGAGGGACGCTACACCTTAGATCTCATTAACTCACTTCCCCCTCAGTTCATTTACTGCCTGTAGCCACTCCTCAGGGAAGCAGGAGAGGACCTTGCCCATGGCGGCGGTGTTCTCCTTCCCCTGAGAAGATAGAAGAGCAGTTATTGTAGCCCCTTCGTTGATATACAAGAGACAAGCAGGAGTAGGGGTGTTATCTCTCCGAAGAGCCCCGAACCTGGGTACATCATGGTGTCTTCACCGTGCTTGTGCCCAACCCGATTCCGGCACCATCGACATTCTCTCCCTCGTGTCTTCCCCTCACTTTAGCCATCCCCATGACATCTGCCGTCACATATCGACGACAGTGACACTTATAATATAAATAAGTAGGGACGGTCTAATAAACCCCGGCCCAAACGAATGGAGTATGGGTATTAGTTTTGTCAGCCGTTAGATCATAACAACTTAAAGTTCTAAGTCTCCTATAATTCTAGGTTTGTTTGGACTTTGGACCATCATAAAATTTCTCTCACCTGCAACCTTTCGTGATTTGAGCGAGCCTAGCGGTGCTAAAGTTGTCACAGAGGACAAGGCGCAGGACCTGTAGGTGCTTCGAGTTATTGGCGATCAGCTCTAGGCAGTGGTCAGTGGCCACCATGCGCTTGACCGTGATCTTCTTGAGCTGCGGCCTCAGTTGTATGGCTTCTTTGATCCATGATGGTTTCGCGGGGGGGGGGGGGGGGCGGGGGGGGGGGGCAGTTGGGCGGAAATGCGCCGAAGTCGCCGAAGCGCGTTTTGTCATTTACCTTTAGGCCCTGGAAGAAGGAGAACGTTCTCAGGGTGTGGCTCGAGTCTGCCTTGTAGCAGTTATTTAGGGACAAACTGCCCCGGGAGCCACACCCGGCTCAAAGCCACTCCCGCGAGACGGCCGCCGCGGCACCGCGGTCGGCGTTAGTTAGGTAAGAGAACGTCAACCGTAATAGGTCGTTATTGAACGCCGCAGACGGGCTGGCTCGCGAGCGCGAGATTGAGTTATAGCTTGAACTTGCCATGTCGAAGGGAGAAGAAGATGGTGGAGTTTGGTTCTGAAAGGTGAGAGCAGCACGCTGGCTTTTTCCTTTTGTTTTAAGAAAAATCACGCTTTTTGTTTGTCCTAAGGGGGCTGGGAGAAGGAGTTTAGTGTGGTGATGTAGTTGTGTCCTGCTACGCCCTTAGGGCACCCACAATGTAGTATTTCACTGCCCTAAAGCTGCCTCTAAGCTGTTAGCTACCGGCGCTATACACTGCAATGCTTGCCTCCAAGCTAAAAACCGTTAGCGACGCCTTCAAGCTTAGAGGCAGCCTCTAACTCTTCTCTATGATTAAAATATTTTCATGGCCCTACTTGTCAGTCAAAAAGCAGACACATATGTCCATGCATAAAGGCTGGCCCATCAGAAAAACATATTGTTTTACTTTTGATGTGACGTGCATGTTAAAAGCTGTGGCAACGCCATACACTGCAAGTTTTCTAACTAAGTTTAGACGCAGTGGAGCCCACCTTAGAGGCAGCGGAGGTGCTCTTCTGAGGAAGGAGGAAAGTGAAATTAATGACGCTAGCAGCTGGGGGGGGGGGGGGGGGTGTGCGCGTGCTTGCAGGAGTGCCTCGTCGTCAGATCCGTCGAGCTATAGGTTGCAGCAGAAGAAATTTTTCAGTGAACTCGTATAAACAGAAATAAAAGGGGACCCAGCGGGGAGATGCTCACCGGTGAAAATTCTTGTGCAGTAGGATGGTCGCCGTCATCGGAGCATTGCCTCTAGGCCACCGATTTGAGGACGTCCTCTTTGAAGAGATAGCCGCGTCCTCGAGGGGGCAGCCGCGCGAGCTGTCCTTCGTCCTCCGCTCTGCGTGAGATCGCGTCCGGGACGACGGGGAGGCGGCCACGCGCGTACCTCGGTGTGTGGGCGAGCGAGCGGGCTGAGAGGAGGGCGGAGGCGGCCGCCGAGGTTCGCTCGCGGCCCTGCGCGATCCGCCGCTCGCACGCTGCCGCCTGTCCCGGCGCAGAACCGCGGCCGCGGGTCCTCCCGCCCCTTCGCCCCGGGCCGGCCGCCGTCGCTGGCGGATGCGGAGGCGGCTCCTGCTCTGCTGTCGGCGGTGGGTTCGGGAAGGTGAGACTGGGTGGGGACTTGGGAGGGGAGGTGTGTGTGTGTGGAGTGGGGCCACGGGAGAGAATGTATAGAGCGGAGTGGGGTTCGAATCTGAATAATGTGTCTTTGTCGAGCTGCAGAGGTGTCGAGATGGCGTGGTTCATGCAACGAGTGATGAGCATCAAGGTATCCTGTGCAACGACCCAACTCATACAGAACGTAGAGAACGTATCCTGTGCAATGTATCATGTGCAACGACCCCAACTCATGCACCAGGTGCACCAATGATCCATGAGCCATCAGATTAAAAGTGAAGGGACAAGATTTACATATGAGCTCGGCTGCTGGTACATTTACAAAGTAGACTTCGTAGTGCAGCTGAAACATAAAAATCGCACTTCCAAAGCACTTTTACTGCTGAACCAGTTAGCTATGGTCAGCAAAAAATTGCCTCGTAGCATATCTCAATCTCCGTCTGCTGTATTACTGGATATTCCATCCGTTTTCAATACATAAAAACAGATTTTCTTCCGAGCTGCGAGCAGCTCGGACGAACACTATCAATCAGGTTCTCCATCCGAGTTGTGCGCAGCTCGGACGAGAACTTAGAAAACTAATAATAAGTGCTCACCAACGCCCCAAAGGCTTGAGGAAGCACAACATCATCTGCATTGAGGACCTTGTATACAAGATCTTCAATAGAAAAAAATTCTAAGTATTCTCAAGCCTAAAGAGGCTTGGGAGCTGCTTAAAGCTATAAAAGCAGGTTTTCTTCCGAGCTGCGAGCAGCTCGGACGAACACTATCAATCAGGTTCTCCATCCGAGCTGTGCGCAGCTCGGACGAGAACTTAGAAAACTAATGACAAGTTCTCACCAACGCCCCAAAGGCTTGAGGAAGCACAACATCATCTGCATTGAGGACCTTGTATACAAGATCTTCAATAGAAAAAAATTCTAAGTATTCTCAAGCCTAAAGAGGCTTGGGGGCTGCTTAAAGCTATAAAAGCAGGTTTTCTTCCGAGCTGTGAGCAGCTCGGACGAACACTATCAATCAGGTTCTTCATCCGAGCTGTGCGCAGCTCGGGCGAGAACTTAGAAAACTAATGTTAAGTGCTCACCAACGCCCCAAAGGCTTGAGGAAGCACAACATCATCTGCATTGAGGACCTTGTATACAAGATCTTCAATAGAAAAAATTTCTAAGTATTCTCAAGCCTAAAGAGGCTTGGGGGCTGCTTAAAGCTATAAAAGCAGGTTTTCTTCCGAGCTGTGCGCAGCTCGGACGAGAACTTAGAAAACTAATGTTAAGTGCTCACCAACGCCCCAAAGGCTTGAGGAAGCACAACATCATCTGCATTGAGGACCTTGTATACAAGATCTTCAATAGAAAACATGTGTAAGTATTCTCAAGCCTCAGGAGGCTTGGGGGATGCTTAAAGCTATAAAAACAGGTTTTCTTCCGAGTTGCGAGCAGCTCGGACGAACACTATCAATCAAGGTTTTCCATCCGAGCTGTGCGCAGCTCGGACGAGAACTTAGAAAACTAATGTTAAGTACTCACCAACGCCCCAAAGGCTTGAGGAAGCACAACATCATCTGTATTGAGGACCTTGTATACAAGATCTTCAATAGAAAAAATTTCTAAGTATTCTCAAGCCTCAGGAGGCTTGGGGGATGCTTAAAGCTATAAAAACAGGTTTTCTTCCGAGCTGCGAGCAGCTCGGACGAACACTATCAATCAGGTTTTCCATCCGAGCTGTGCGCAGCTCGGACGAGAACTTAGAAAACTAATGTTAAGTACTCACCAACGCCCCAAAGGCTTGAGGAAGCACAACATCATCTGCATTGAGAACCTTGTATACAAGATCTTCAATAGAAAAAATTTCTAAGTATTCTCAAGCCTCAGGAGGCTTGGGGGATGCTTAAAGCTATAAAAACAGGTTTTCTTCCGAGCTGCGAGCAGCTCGGACGAACACTATCAATCAGGTTTTCCATCCGAGATGTGCGCAGCTCGGACGAGAACTTAGAAAACTAATGTTAAGTACTCACCAACGCCTCAAAGGCTTGAGGAAGCACAACATCATCTGCATTGAGGACCTTGTATACAAGACCTTCAATAGGAAATTTTTAAGTACTCTCAAGCCTAAAGAGGTTGGGAGGCTGCTTAAAGTCATAAAAACTTCGAACCTTCACAAAGGCAAGTCGGAAGAAAAATTCATTCCAAGCAGAGAAACAGAGCACAAGTTCATCACCCAAACGACGGAGCGTCACGACACAACCACAAAGTGCACCTTATTACAAACCCACTCGGCATACCGAGACAAATATCAAGCAACTGTTTTTTAAGACAATCCATTCATTCCTCGCCCGCCTCGTCCGACTCACTGGTTAAACCAGTTGACTCAACGAAGAAATCAAGATCGGGCATCAGTGCGATTCGTCTAGCAGTCTCAGCATAGCGTGGCAAGAAGGAGGTGCAGCTTGGACCTTCTTTCGGATCTCCACCACCAACTCGCTCAAGATTATGGACCCGCTCCGGAAAATGTGCCTTGGTCAAAGCCAGTGCATAATTCGCACCGCTCCGCGCCGCTGAGCGTTTCCACCGAGCCACCTGGTGTGGAGCCTCCTGCAGAACGGGTACAACAGTATCCAACTTCACTCTGCTCTCTTCTTCAGGCGACAACTTGCTCTTCAAAGCCAGAGTAGCACCCATAACCTCCTCAGCAAATTTCTTCGCCTTGGCGCACCTCATGGTCAGCAACCCCCGAGCCAAAGCAAATTCTATGGTAATTGGAGAATAGTTATCTCTCTTCATGATTTCAGCAAAGTCAGCCATGCGCGCCCGCTCGGCATCTGGATCTGTACCATACGCTGCACCAATAGAGAAGACAGGTAAATAATCTAAGAACGGACCACAACTCCTTAGCACAGCTCGGACAGTAAAATACTCACCAGACAAGGTCTCACTGAAAACGGCGAACCGCCCAGCGCAATACTCTTCAGTTGCCTTCACTGCTTTCCGAGTGGTTTCCAACTCGGCTTCATGTTTCTTCGCATCCTCGGCACGCAGCTCGGAAAGCTTTTCCAAGTCAGACTCCAGCCTGGAGATGCAAGCTTCATTCTCCTTCACTGCCTGCTTATAGTAATGGAGACTGGTCTCCAACGCTTTGTGAGCCTTGGCTCTCTTCTCAACCTGGTCTATTTCCTTCTTCATCTTAGCCACAAAATCATCGTTCTCCTTTACTTTTGCGTCAAAGGCCTTCTTCGCCGCATCTGCAAGCAAAACGTCAGACGCAAGAACAACAGGAAGAACGATGGCAGTTTGGACACTCAAGAACTGTTACCATTATCCTCAGCATGCTGTTTCTTCAGTTTGTCATGCTCTTTAAGAAGCGCTTCGTATGCACTTTTGGTGGCATCACTTTCCCCCTGCAACTTCACGAAGGCCGACCCAAGCTTGCATGCCTCCTACGAAGACAGGAGGAATAGCATAATCAAAATAAAAACCTCCTATCAAAAGACTCTGAATAACTCCACAAAGTTACTCGGAGCCTTGGGGGCTACACCCAGCGGGTACACTAAGAAGTGCTCCCACTGGAAGTTCATCAAAATAAAAACCTCCTATCAAAAGACTCCGAATAACTCCACAAAGTTACTCGGAGCCTTGGGGGCTACACCCAGCGGGTGCACTAAAAAGTGCTCCCACTGGAAGTTCATCAAAATGCAAACCTCCTACCAAAAGACTCCGAATAACTTCGCAAAGCTACTCAGAGCCCTGGGGGCTACACCCAGCGGGTAGGAAAACTTACGTAAGTACTTACGTGCATGTTGGACTTCACCAACTCAGCCTCAGACGCCAGCTCCCGCAGCCGCAACTCAAACTGAGTCGCCTTGACCAAAGACTCCTTCAATCCGCTAATGACAACACTCTCCACTGGGGCCCCGACGGGGATGGCCCCCGAACTAGCAGGCTCCCTCCCCCGAACAGCCGCCGAGGCGACAGGGGTTCCCTTGACAACCTCCCCAGCTGGAGCATCGGGTGCGGCAGCTCGGGAACCAGACCCTGAGGCTACCGTTCCCTCAGGAGCAGTCACCTCAAGAGGATCAACAGCAGGGTCAACATCCATGTCTGCAACAGAAACAACAAACAGTTAAAAGCGAAAGACGACAACAACAAACGCCTCAACAAAGAAAACAACGACGAATTCTCACCAACAGTCGCATTATCTTCTGGAATAGCGCCCATCCCAGGAAAATCAGTCACCTCACAAGTGCTAGCGTCCTCCATAGCTTCAGCCTCGGGATCCTCCTCGATCCAGGGCAACGTCTCGGAACCACTCGGACGAACACTGCAAAAAGAATAGCTAAAGATGAGTCTGAGAAACTAACAGGGCCTTGAAGGCACGCGTTAAGCAACAGCATTACGGGTGCACGGTCTTCAAGAGACGCCTCGAGGGAGCAACCCTGGCCGAACTAGATCCAGCCCCCTTGGCCCTTTCAGCAGCAGCACCTCCTGCGGGATTAGCCTCTCGACCCCCAAGAGTGACAAGTTTCTTCTTCTTCATGGGCGCTACCTTCCCAGAGCTGAAGCCCAAGGGAGGAAGCTTCCCGCCGTCTTCCTCACCACTCGGAGTATGAGCCCTCTTTCGGGTCCGAGTAAGCCCCTCCCGCGCCGACTCGCGATCCTGGTTGTTCTTCGAGCGCTGCTCGGACGCTGCTTGAGACCGAGCCACCTCGGACTCCAGCTCCTCTCCCACCTCAACTCCGACCCCCGCGCCAGCAGTACTATCTTCGTCTTCCTCGGCAGGATGCTGCGGAGCCAGAGGAATAGGGCAGCGGAACTGGGTAAAATCCTAAGCAACAAAACAAAGAGGTCCGAGTTAAAGCCAACAAAGGAAACACATTCAAGAAATGTACAACTCGGCATACCAAGGTGGGAGGATTGTCGACGCCAAGGGGCCTCACTCGGCCAGTTGCCTGAAGCTCCTGAGTCACGCTTGTTATTATCTTCATCTGAAGTTCAAACTCATCCAAGGGCATCTCGGTGTTACTGTAACGGGTGTCGTCCTGCAACCCGGAGTACGTCCACATCCCCCGAGCTCGGGCCTGGAGCGGCTGGATCTTCTGAATCACGAAAGCAGCTATCAGATCTATGGCATCCAAACCATTCTTCTTCAACCTGATGACTTCACGCATCAGGGGGAGCACTTGCTCCTTATCAGCATTGGTGAGCCGGGGGTTCCAGCCCTGAGAGTTAGTCAGCCTAACGTCTGAGTAAGGAGGCAAGGTACGCACCCCCGTTCCCTCGGCCACTTTGCAGTAAAACCAGCTATTCTGCCAGTTCTTGACAGAATCAGGAACACAAGAAGCAAAATACTGCACTCCTTGCTTTTTGGCCAAAAACAGACCGCCACAAAGATGATTAAACTCCACGTCGCCGCCCTCCCCAGACTTTTTCGCCTTCTGAGGCTTGATGGCGTATATGCTACGGAAGAGATGCCAATGGGGCTCTATGCCTAAAAAGCCCTCGCAAAGAGTGAAAAAGCTGGAGAGAAGGGTAACCGCGTTGGGAACGACGTGATGAAGCTGAGCGCCCGTAAAAGCCAAGAAGTCCAAGAAGAAGGGATGTGGGGGAAGAGAAAATCCGCGATCCACATGCGAAAGTAATATTACCCTCTCACCATCCCGCGGTGCGGGCTCGTCTTCCCCCGCCGCGGGAAGACGGCAACCCTCCCGGGGAACCAGGCCGGCGTCCTGGTACCCCAGCAGCATGTCTTCCGTCACAATCGAAGGCAGCCACTCCCCCGCAGACATGGTCACGGCGGCGGAAGAAGGGCAGTACGAATGACGACCTCCCAGGTTGGACCTCGAGCGGCCGGCGAAGATGTCTCGACGACGAGATTCAGCAGGCAGAGGAAGAAGCGGAGCAGGAGAGAGAAGCGGGAACGGCCGCGCGGGGAAAATGAGTGGAGATCTTCCAAACCGCAAGGCAGAGGCCCCCTTTTATAGCTCAAGATAGCAACCGCCTCGCGTCAGATCCGCACCCCACTAATGGGCTTGCCGGTTGCTCTTCCCCATAAAAACTGCCCCACTTCCCCCGCGGACAGTTAATTATTATTACCCTATGAAACCGCCGCGGGAATCGAGGAGACGAACCCAAACAGTGCGCCCACTCATCTGGGTAAGAATATTCTCTGACAAGATAAGATCTTTTGGGGAAAATCAAAATCTGTTTTCAACCCGAAGTTTGGAATCGACACCAACTACTCGGAAGATGCGAAGCACAACGCACATCGATCAAACTCTCTGAGTACGCCATCACTCGAAAGAAATCGCAAAGCTCCCGCAACGTCCAAGTAATCTGCCACTCGGAGGCACCACGAAGAGAACCACTCGAAGGTTCCCCGCGAAACGAAGAATCTCGCACACGGTTACTCAGGTAGAAATCCGAGCAACTAGCTCGCTGGTGGCCCGTCTCTGACGTAGAATGCCAGGCCACCAGTAAGACCCGGTGCAGGGGGTAAAGAATCAATGTCCCACGTGGCATGGCCCAGGACTCGGCACGATGTCCTAGGGCATTGAACTTTACAAATTTGGTTCATATGGAGTTTAAGGCCTTTTTACTCCGAGACACGCCTTCCGAGGCCTCAGTCCACCTCCTCCGAGAGACGTTTGAGTGTCGCCAAATTTTTCCGCTAACCTGCCCAACTTACGCTCGAGGGAAAAGTTCGAACATCAATAAAGCCCTTCCGGGCCTCTTACTGAATTCAATCTTCACATTCCTCAGAAAGACTAACAAACGTTTGTCACCTCACTTACGAGCACCCGAAAGCGCTTGGGGCTACTGTCGTGGTAATACTAAAGGCATACCCCTAAGCGAGGGAAACCCAGGGGTATCCTTAAGCCCCGGGTTTCCCCAAATCACATCAAGCAAAACACGAAGCATTGGCGATCTCCGAGTAACATGTTACTCGGGGACCAGGAGTCGTTTCCAAGTAAGCGACTACTCGGAAGCGTAGCAAGATCCGAGTAGACCGATACTCGGAAGTAGTCGGCGAGGCCCCCCTACTCGGAAGATGGGAAACGCAACGGACGGGAGGCATTTAATGCTGCAGGCGTTTTCCTCCTCTTTTATTAGTAGTAATTGGCAGACCATTTTGTATTTAAGTACGTATTTAATCCTGTAATTAAGACCCATTTAAGCCAAGGTATTAAGGAGGCAGGGGCGCACTCTATATAAGCCACCCCTCCCCTTTGGCATGGGCACGCGCACACTTTTCCCCTTCTCAGTATTCTGAAGAAAGAACACCCCAGTAAGCCTGGGACAGGACTAAGGTTTTTATCTCCAAGGAGAGGCCTAACCTGTATAATCCTCTTGCGTCAACCCACTCTACGTACATATTCATTTAGCTCCCTTCATACCCCTATACTCATTGTCTGATTTACAACCACGACACTACCCCTTTCCCCTACGAAGCTACCCAAGAACGCTTTTGATCCCATTATATCATCCTACCAAAAATTCCTACAAGGTTGGATTGCCTCCCTCCTCATAAAAGGCGACAGATATACATACATTAACTTGGTCCTAGACTCGCTAGTAGTTTATTTTATGTCAGTTTTTCTTCTTCCCCTAAAAACAATCAAAAGACTAGACTCCCTCAGGCGAGCCTTTTTCTGGACAAATGAAAACACTTGCACTGGGGCACAATGCCTCATTGCTTGGACAGATGTTTGTAAACCTAAACAACACGGAGGCCTGGGCTTAAAAAATTTACACATCCAAAATAATTGCCTCCTCATGAAAATTGCACACAAACTACTTCAAAACCACAATCTACCCTGGATCTCTTGGTTCCACAGCAGGTACTCACACAACATAGCCCTCCCTTCTTATAGACCACTTTTCTTTGGAAAATTGTAAACAAACAACTCCTCAAATTTAGATAAATATCTGTTGTCCTAACAAACAATGGCCTTTCTACATTCTTCTAGCATGAAAGGTGGATCACAAACACACCCCTAAAGCTCATGTTCCCAAACCTATTGTCACACTCTTTGCATGATCTGGTCTTAGTGGCTGATATTAGGGAAGTTGGTTTACAAGCTAACCTTAGGTACCGTCTTACCTTGCCTAACTCTACAGAGTTGGAAGTTTTGTTGCTTGTATTGCAGGGTTATCGTCCCTTCCAGTCGGAAGATGAAAGGTTTCTCACTAACGGCATGCATTTTTCTACTCACCTTGCCTACGCTCTAACCATGCAGGAATTAGCACGAGACCCAAACGAGTCGTTCATATGGACCTCCAAGGTCCCCTTCAAGGTCAAGATATTTTCCTGGATTCTCTTCAGAGATCGTTTGAACACCAAAGGAAATCTTCTTCGCAAGACAATTGTAGACTCGGCCTCCTGTCCATCATGCAATAACCCCTTCGAGGACGTTGATCACCTCACCACTCGATGCTCCCACGCCGTTCAAGTGTGGCAAGACCTCAAGATGCCGGTTCATGGGCGGACCTAGAAACTATTCTGAGTGGGGGCAAACTATAGGAGTGGGGGCACACTTTGTACGAATTTACATAGTTTTGGTAATTTTATCTAAAATTTCAAAGGAGATCTATTGAAAATTCAAATTTTGAGTGGGGTCCTAGGCTCCCACTCCCATGAACGTGGGTCCGCCCCTGTGCCGGTTCGTACCTCCCTACAACAAATCTGGACGCTCTTGCTCTCCCCGGTCTATGCTCCAAAGTTTGGAACTCAGTGGCGCTCTCTATTCTTTGGAAACTTTGGGATGCAAGAAACTCTATTACGTTTCAAAACCTCCCCCTCTCCTCCAAATACATTATTAAGAATGTAGTGCAAGATCCCTCTCTGTGGATTTTCCGTTTCAATAATGTAACTCAAAGGGACGCAGCCAGGTCCTGGCTTGCCTACCTAAATTCCCTCCCCGGACTGATGTAACACCTTTGATTGGAAATATATTCAGGTGGGGACTCCCCCCCCCCCCCCCCCCCGGTTGACCGTTCAAAAAACCCTTCATGTGGGCATCCTATACTGATCAAGATATTTCAGTTCAATTGGATCGCTTGCTTTTCCGATCCGTCCAATATATTTCTGCATCTAGCTTGTTTCCAGTCTAAAGCAAAATCACATATTCTCACGGCAACGAGCTCACTCAATGCCTCACGCATTCTTTCTTTTCCAGACGTACTAGCGATACATTTCTAGCCAGGGAATTAATTGTGAAGCTTTTTTACGTAGGAGGAAAGTTGACTGAAATATGATTTGAGCTACAACTCATTCAACATTCAATCAAAACAAATATTCAACTAATAAGTTTTATTGAATCAGATTGAACCGAAAGAGATAAAAGGAAGAAAAAATAATCAAAAACAGGAAGTTTAGGAACTAAAATATGGGTCAATTAAGGGCTAAATAAAAGTTATAGCCGGCTATTAGCGGTGTTTCTCATTTAACCTACAAATGGCATAATCGTAGTCGGATGTCTCCCAAAAGTCTATAGCTGAGCTATAACCGACTATTTAAAACAGTGATTTTCTTTCGTAAAGTTGAGCTGGTCAATTAGAAAAAAAAATATGTAGTTGTACTTTATGGGCATCATAAACCATGTTTTTAGTAAAAGAAGGAGGAGAAACTAAAAGAAGATGACTTTTAATATTCTTGTGTGGAAACACTGTACATAACACATCTTTAGAGCTACATCTACTATGTAATGAATCAGATTTGCAAGAGAGTGACCTGACCCACTCCATCATGTCAGCTTTATGAAATCACTTTTTGTATGAGTGGATTATATTTTGTCAACAGTGGAATCAGGTTTGGGAAGGTGAGACTGGATGGGGACTTGGGAAGGTGGGTGGGTGGAGTGGGATCGGGAGATGTGTGGAGGAGTGGGCGGCTACGGGAGAGAATGTATAGAGGGGAGTGGGGTTCGAATTTGAATAATGTGTCTTTGTTGAGCTGCAGAGGTGTCGAGATGGTGTGGTTCATGCAACGAGAGAGAATGGAGAGGTGGGGTTGGAATTAGGGTTTGCAGTGAGTATCTTGCAGGCCATCTTGATACAAAATTAACTGAATAATGTGTCTTGTCGAGCTGCAGAGGCAGCGATAATATGCCGAGATGGTGTCATTCGTGCAACGAGTGGTGAGCGTAAGCGGCAAGGTCTACGTGTCTGTATCACATCAGAGAGCTCACCATATCGTGTGAGAAAATTAAAGATACACTTCACGACTGTCTTGCAGAAAAATATACCCCAGGATAAAGTGAAATTACAGAATAATTAGCATACGTGCACGGATGTTTGTAGTGGCATACACATCTACATATAAATGATTTGTTAGCCCCGACAAAAATATATATTTGTTAGGCAACTTCAAATTAGCTAATATATGAATATGTATTAGGCATGAAGTTGGAGGCGTTTGACGAATTCGTCGGACTGTCGTTCCCGTCGATGTCCAAGGTCACCACCGGCACAACGCAGCCGTCATCCTCGAACGGTAGCCGTCCACGTAGCGATTTCCATTTGAGCTAGATTAGCAAGTACTTCCTCGGTAACAAAATGTAAGACGTTTTTATGCCCTAAACGTCTTGCATTTTGGTACGGAGGAAGTAGCCGAATACTGGACACGGCTAATCTGCAATTGGGGGTATCTGCATCTGATATCCTGTACGCTAGTCCGTCCGTGGAGATACGTGAGTATGGTTCTGACAGGATTATAGAACGAGTGAATAGACGGATATACGTGCGGGAACAGTACCGTACGTAACTTCGCGCTTAGTGTCAGTTAACGGAGAGTATCTGATCCGTTGCTCAGAAATTGATTTCGAGGCTGTACCAGCGTACATGTTGGTGTGGACAGCCGTTACTACGCGACGGTTCCGTCAGGATTTAAATAAATGTCGCCAGTTGACACGTGTCGGACGCGTCGTCGTCATCGTCCCCAATCCCCCCACGCCTTGTCTGCATGCATCAACCATTTGGATTAGTCATGCCTGGAACGAATGTGCGCATAATGACATTGCTTTGACAGCGTGCAGAGCTGTAGACATTCACAATGTGAACGAGACGGACCACATTTTCTAAAACGCATTGAGCTTGGCTACGAGTTCTGAGACTACAAATGCTCACATTGCGGTGACAGTGTCCAAGGCCGTCAGTGTCAAGTAGACCATACTTCATAAATACACACTAAGCATTTTGGATGCGGGTTAGGGGATACACAGGCTTGTAGGTCAAGCCTAACCATTACATCCACAGCACCTAATCTCCCATTACATCCATTGAGTCAATGCCGTACCTACATGGCCATTGCTCAACAAGGTCCAAAAGTCAAGCTTACAAAATTAGGATAAGTGGGTGCCTACACCTTAAAACACACGCTACCACTATGACGCTGCGATTACATCGCCTACAGATGCAGCTATTAGTGCATCCTAAAACCAACAGATCCAGCTAGTAGTTCATCCTAAAAGCTGCTCTTCGCGCTGTACATCAACAGGACTACAACGCGCAGCAGCATGGCGGCCATTAAATTGAGCACGCGACCATCAATTTGGCGATGGCAAGGTACTGTGTCGACGGGGGAGTTTTTTTTGTGTGTGTGTGTTTTCACAATAAAAATACTACAATAAGTGAACCTTTTGTGCACCTTTGTTTTGCATATAACTCAAGAATGAATGTTTTTGCATCAAAAGTTGCAAGAAACTGAAGTATGCAATATGAGTATATGTGACTTTGTTTTTCACATTCTCTAGAAAAAAACTTTGTTTTTCACGTAAATGTATAATTGCTTATTTTGGCCTCCAAGAATTGCTCGAGCAATGGTACCCTAGAAAAGAA
Organism: Bromus sterilis; assembly: GCA_950022295.1. Taxonomy (NCBI): domain Eukaryota; kingdom Viridiplantae; phylum Streptophyta; class Magnoliopsida; order Poales; family Poaceae; genus Bromus; species Bromus sterilis. The sequence continues at coordinate 440,299,156 of OX465595.1, forward strand.
AGTAGTTCCGAGATAACGGCACCGTGGCTGCTGGATCGCACGTCAGGACCTCTCCATTGGCAGAAACTGTGTAGGTTTCGGGGTCGACCTCGATTTTCGGAAGCGCGTCGTTGAGCTTCATGTCCAGCTTTGTTAAACCGCAGACACCGCCAACAGCTTCCACCCTCTTCGCTAGTTTGTACTCTGATGCAACACCAGCCTCTTTAGCAGCCTGCAATCATTTGAGAGATTATGCAGCAGCCATTGTCAATTACTCAAAGACCATATCATTAGATTGATATCTTCATTTCACTACAGATATCACTATAAATATCTGTATTAAGCTTTGCCAAAAATACTTTCATGTTACTGTACTTTGGAGTAGCTTTCAGTATGTGATAACTAGATTTAATGGTGGAAGTCATATCCTGTTGACTTTGAAGTACATATCACATTTCCCCCCTTCATTTACTTGGTATCGAACATTACCGATCATCCTAAATTCGTTAGAAAAGTCAAAAGTTAGGCTAACCTTGCTCACGAATGCAATCGATTGAGCACTCCCGGCCTTTCCAAATGCACCAAACATAGGTCGCATCATAACCTGCATCAAGCCATCAAGAATGCACCATTCTGCGCTATAAGTTAGTAGTACTAACTACAAGAAGACTGTGCAGGAGACATCAACAAAAGAAGGAAAAATGATCTGTCAGCACATTTCAGTTTCTGCATCTAACATAGCAATTTTTGTAGTTTACCACATATATACCATCATAATTTAACAATGACAGACCAGATATCACCGCGACCATCCCCACGGTCAAAAGGAAAGCACAAGCTTGCTGACCTAGATCTGTGGGTCAATTGGGTTGTTGAACCCTATATGGTCCAATTTGTAATAGCTCACAGCCTCACAGGGCCAAGGTAGGGTGTGTATTCTTTGGTATGTGGAGTGTTTTATTGATATTTTAGGCCACCAAGTTCACCCCATAGTTTTGTAAACCCTTTATCTTCTATTGCTGAAAAGACACGCAGATCTTCTGCGCGTCCTTGAAAAAACAAGTGGGTAACTACGGCAGAAGAGCTAGAGTAAAAGAGAGCATGTTTTTATCAATTTCAATTGCACATGAAGCAAGGCTTTTCTTGCACCAACATCAGTGATGCTCTGAGCAAACTTGGCTATCAATGTCAACTTGGTCATAATTGGTAAGCTAGCTATTTTCATGTAGGCTAAATGGAAATATAATGACTGGATTAAAGAAAGACTTTCTTCTTCAAAGGATCTCAGAGAAAGATTCCATACAGGTTCAGGTGTTGGAATGCTAGCATTCGGATCACCCATATTGGCCCACGCAATTGCACCACCTTTTATAATCAATTCTGGCTTTGCACCAAAGAAAGCAGGTTTCCAAAGAACTAGATCAGCTAACTTTCCCTCCTGCCAAAAGCACGTAGAGATAAAAATTAAAACGGAAAAATGATTCAAAAGTAAGGATCAGTTAGCCCTTGAATTGACATATTCAGATATAAAAAAAAATCCTTCGCCAGAATGTCAGTGGGTGTAATACCAAACAGCAATATTCTGAGTTGCCCCTATACAGAACATTCTTAAGGAGCTACAGTGAAATTACATATGTTGCTATCAGGCATATTAACAAATTAGATGGTACTCCCTCCGTTTCTTTTTACTCCGCGTACAAGATTTGTGTCAAGTCAAACCCTATAAAGTTTGACCAAATTTATATAAAAAAGCATCAACATCTACAATACAAAATAAATTAGTATGAAACTACATTCCATAACGAATCTAATGTTATTGCTTTGGTATTGTTAATGTTGATACTTTTTCTATAAGTTTGGTTAAACTATAGATACTTACTTTGAACAAAACTTATATGCAGACTAAAAAGAAACGGAGGGAGTACTACATTATATTATCGTGAACTTATATCAAGCATATTATACAAAGAACATAACCCTTTTCTTAGCTGCCAAATTTCACGGTGTTGGACAGCACTGCCTACTTATGTTGTCTACTGAATATGAAGTGTTTATAATGGAAGAAAATCTGAAAGTGTTCTAGGGGTACATACCTCCACAGAACCAACAAAATCAGAGAAGCCGCTTACTATAGCAGGATTTATGGTGTATTTTGCTATGTATCTTCTTATGCGGAAGTTGTCATTATCCTTGGTAGGATAAGAGTCACCAGGCCCAGGTAACCTACCTCTTTGGACTTTCATCTTGTTTGCAGTTTGCCATGTTCGGATAATCACCTGAAAAATGTTTGTTTCAACAAATGTATATATAAACAAATCAAGTTCGAAACGGCTGCTGGTTACTAGAGCTCAGACATCTATCTAGATGTATAAGTATATCTGTTCAAGTCTCTCAAATAACTCTTTTTCCATCATGGCTTATCCGAGAAAGGCAAAAGACCCATTTCATTAAAACAATTAATGTATGATACTTATAAGCTTATAGACAGGAAAAAGCACCGGTGAACAAGCTCTAACAATGTTCAGTGCAACGCAAGATGCAACAATAGTTTCTCTCCAGTGACTTGATTTGTTTATATACAGAAATTACCACATTGCCTAGTTACATTCTGATGAAATCAGCACATGAAATGAATAAATACAATCCTGTGTAGAGAATAAGAGTAATGATGTAGAATAATTTACTTTAACTGAAAACAGAGGGAAATTATGACTTTTAATCTGCAAATAATATTTGAATCGTCACACGGTTATTATGAATAGCAGACATTTGAGAAACTGGCATCAGCCCTAAGATGCATTAAAGCACACTCCCAAAAACTCTGGCTCCATCAAACTGTTATTTTCCTGATAACTGTGGAGTTGACACAGGCAAAACCTTTAGTTAGTCTCTTACGCGTAATAGAGGTTGAGACCAGGCCATCTATAACTGCCACAAGCTGATGTAGCATGCATCGGATTGATTGGATTCATGTAACTCTGAGATTGCAAAAAAAAAAGATGTTTGCCCATGCGTGCCTGTCACCCACTGGACTGATGTTTGTTATAAATCGATACCGTTGATTTTCATCTTCAAGATTAAAAAAAGCTTGGTAAATGGGCCATCTAATTCGTCCCACGTTCATCATGAACTAGACATACACCGTAGGCTATAGCTGCCAACTCATGTGCATTGACCTAGTTCCTGACTCCATTCACCTGACAGATTACCACGTGTATGATATTGATGGTAAAGACAACCAATTCAACAAACATCACAAATGAGCCAATCACATACTGATGCAGCTGTGGTTTCTACTTCACTGTTTAACTAATTTACGGTTTGTATGAGCATGAATGTAGGATGCAAGTCACGTCTTTGAATACATGTTATGAAGATCATCAGAACCAACTAACCAATCTGCGACCAACCAACGTAACATGAGATGTGAAAAAATTTCACAATGAAAAAAGGATAAGGGTATGTAACAGACCTCTCCAATGCGACCCATGGCCTGTGAATCAGATGATATGATACTGATTGCCCCCATGTCATGCAAGATGTCCTCAGCCGCAATTGTTTCTGCTCGAATTCTTGACTCCGCAAATGCTACATCTTCCGGGATGTTTTTATCAAGGTGGTGACAAACCATCTACAGGAGAACCACAATATATGACGACCAAATTCTCAAGTAATGTTCATAGCATTGGCATGAGACAATTGTTTACCAGCATATCAAGGTGCTCATCAACAGTGTTAGAAGTAAATGGCCGGGTTGGGTTTGTTGAAGAAGGCAACACATTTTTCACCCCACATACTTTAATGATGTCTGGGGCGTGACCACCACCTGCACCTTCGCTGTTTACAATACAATAAGAACACAAGCACCATTAGAAATTGCCCGGTAAATTTTTGTCACACCCAAAATATTTGAATTCTACAACATGACCAAAGAGTATTTTAGAAGGGGGATTGTGAGTTATAATCGGGCTGGATGGACTCGGATCTTAAGGTTCAAACTTGGTACAGGATAGATGGGCAACATAATTGGGTTTTTGCCCATAGCTGGGTCTCGATTGCGAGTCTTTAGGCTGTGGGTTTCCCAATTATGTTGCTTCGCATTTGTCCCCTTTCCCTCTGTATCCCTGTTTCTTGTTGGAACTTGTTCGGAACTGAGGTTATTTCCGTTTTGAATATAATGGGAAGGGGCATATGCCCGGTTCTAAAAAAGAAGGGGGGTTGTGAGTTATAATCCTTTAAATGTCAACTCATTTTCCATATTTAATTTCCCACTAAAAGAACTTGGCCCGCATTTTCAATTACCAGATTTCTCAACACTTGTGACAGGGTAGTTTCTATGGCATCACAGAAATCAGAGCATTTCTCTGCATACAACCCATATACAAGTAACGTAGAAAAAATGTCACACCTAAATACATCAATGCTCCATACCTGTGATATGTATGTATGGTCCTATCTTTAAAAGCTGCAATTGAATGCTCCACACAACCTGCTTCATTTAAGGTATCCGTGTGGATATTAACCTGTCGAATTTAGATGAGCATCACCAGAATAGAAGTACGCAGTTATATCAGCATGATAGGATGATAATACAAGATAGCTTACTTGGATATCAAAAGCTTCTGCAACAGATAAACAGTTATCTATGGCAGCTGGGGTGCTTCCCCAATCTTCATGCAGCTTCAAACCCATTGCTCCTGCCTTAATGATCTCAGATAATCCTTCAGGTTTTGCTGTATTTCCCTGCACAGTATCTCGACGGTTGAGTGACGATGGAATCACTTTGCTGTATTCACTTCCCAGACTTAGGCCTACATTTGGATTCATTCTAACTAATAAATTCGAGTTTCCATGATCTATGGGAACCAGTCAACTAAGATATTAGTACCAGCAGTTCATCCTATCCAACACATTGCCTTTCTGGTTGCAAGACCTTGGATAACAGTCTCCAGTGTTTTCTCCACATATCATAGAAATAATATGTAGGAAATGCTAACTATGCAGCTCTGAAATGGTAGGGATTGAAATATTGATGTATGTTTTGTTAGCTGTATTCCACCCTAGAAACCATCTATTTATTTCACAAATAAAGAAGACCGGTATAAGGCTAAACAGATTTAGCCTTTGTGTTGAACTTTTAGTTAGTGTTCATAACATATATACCTTTCCTGTGAATCCCACATTGATTGGAAATTCATCGGTGGACTGCAACATTAGTTTCATTTGAGACGGTGCAGGAGTACAAGTTGTGGCACAAGTTCCATGTGCTGGTCCTGTTCCACCTCCCACCAATGTTGTTATGCCTACAAATAAATGTGGAGAAGATTTAATGACCTCATCATTTATCAATGGGTAATCCTTACCACAATATACAAGACAAATTAGCCATCTCGTCAAAGAATAGAAAGAGATAAAAGCTCAAATCTTACACAGGAAGCTGATCTTCCAAACATGCATTTGAATATTGAATAGAAACTCTTTTGTATGTGTAATTATTCTATTTAACCATCAGGTGTACTTATAGAAAACACTAGTTCGCCAGAATGTTTTGTCGGTGTCAGTACCCATATTTTTAGAAATTCTATGGAAATTTCAAGATAGTACATTCTTAAAGAGATGTGATTCTGTCCCTTGTCTTTGGTAACCAGCAGGTCTGTAGCAACTAGCAGGGAATACATTACAGGGATTCTCAGGTCATTCCAAGAAAAGCCCCAAGTCTGGCAAAAAAAATTTATTACTATATATAACACTAAGAGAAACACACGCTGCTGTGGGCTTAGATCTGGTATCATGCAGGACTGGGCTTGAATCTCCCGTCCTGTTCTTATTTTTTCCTTCATAAAATTCAACTTTGGAAATTCGTTTTTGTCGGACGTACCTGAATTCTTTTTCTTTTAAAACTGACATTTCCCCCCTCGGTAACAACTAAACAAGTGCAAAGACTAAGGAACCTTACCACTTGCAATTGACTCATTTATCAGCTGAGGGCATATGAAGTGAACATGGCAATCTATACCACCAGCAGTTATAATCATGCCTTGAGCAGCAATAACTTCTGTGTTCACCTGCGAATGATTTCAAGCATGAATTTCTTTAAAATATACGCATCTTGTTTCGTAAATCAATCTAACAGGTGCAGGTATTGTTACCCCGACAATCATGTTGCTATGCACGCCGTCCATGACATCAGGGTTTCCAGCTTTCCCAATGGCAATAATAAGTCCATCTTTTATACCAATATCAGCCTTGTATATTCCTGTATAGTCAATCACGACAGCATTTGTTATAACTGTATCCAGGGAGGCAGATGCTGGATACCCTGCAGATTGTCCCATTCCATCACGCAGAACTTTTCCGCCTCCAAATATGCACTCATCACCATAAACAGCAAAGTCCTTTTCAATCTCCGCAAAAAGATCGGTGTCACCAAGCCTAATCTTATCACCAGTTGTAGGTCCATACATGCTAGAATATTTCTCATGATCAACACTGCAGTCAAATGTACCGTCACCAATAAGACCTTCGCTGCAACCAAAGTTCAAAGGTAAACATCCAATCCATAATAAATTCAACATGTTGGATTTCTCCTCTAGCATTAGTTAGATGTGAAGGAAACAACCTTGCATCCGGATAATCTTCATGTCCAAAACCATTCTCGGTAATCTTTTGTATTACCACATTAAGCTGAGAACTGTCAACAGCACCATCAGCAATGCCATTTCCACCTCTGATTACTTTATGACCACCAATGCTTACAAGTGTAACCCTTTTTGAATCCCCTGGCTGAAACAAATAAATAAGAAATCAGATTCCAGAGAATTTTAGAAGTAGGATGTGCGGAATATTTGTGAATAAATAGTATCCCTAGTACTTGAAATGTATGGTTAGACAATACTGAGCAGAAAATGCCAAAGGATGGATCGAATAAAAGAACCTCAAAGCGAACAGCTGTTCCAGCAGGTATATTCAGTCTCATGCCATAGGCTCTTCGTCTATCAAAAACCAGGTATGGATTGGCCTCTATAAAGTGGTAATGGCTCCCGATCTGCAAAACACAATTTGGATTATTTTTTCTCATGAACTACAACTTATAATAGCATCATAATCTAAAAGGGTGGTATGGCCCCATCAAAATCATGAGATTCTTGAATGTGATGCAAAATGAACATATTATGCAAAGGATATGGATAGAAAAGGCAATTGGATCATAACAATAGTATGTAAAAGGGAGAAATGTAACTTTAACCTGAAAAAGAACAATAAAATATTTAGGCAAACTCAAGAAAAGGAACCACAGCATGCAACAGACATTTCAACTAGAGTAACAGCTTAGCTTGCACCCATTAAGATCAGCATGTCTATATTAACGCATAAATTTGAGCAACATAATTATCGAAAGAATGTTCATGAAATTAATTTCCCAAAAAGGACTTTAGGAACATAAGTTCTAGTGTTAGATAGAGCTAGGGATACATGTTTGGATCAGAACGCCCCACATTTTAGTTCTTTTGCTTGATCAATAATGTAAATGTCATGTGTACAAAGTGACAGAACCAAGTAAATGGAAGTGAGCCACCAAGTAAGTGGGATGAGTCAGTGGATTGGCCCAGTTGTCTCCCTAGTATCTAGAGGCATTCAGCTAACTCCGTCACCTAAGCTGTTAGCTCATAACACATACATGTTCAACCTCACGTGGTGTGGAGGATATCTGTTCACTGCCTTTAGTATTGTTAGAACTTACAAGTAACAACATTATTACACGGCTGCCGGTTCAGCACCATGTCATGCTACACATGACATTATCAAGGGATGGCAGGAGTGATCTTGTTAAATGAATAGCACAAACACAGTTGCACCACAAGAAGTGGCATTAAATCTCAGGCCCAATTATGAAAATAAGTCAGGGGCAGAGATCCATCAAATGAAAAATTCATACAGAATAAGAAGTTATTTGTAAACTTGCAGTCAGGACCCCAAACGTAAAACATCCACATGTGATTACCTGAATAGGCCTGTCTGCCTTGTTAACAACCTTCAGAGTTAAAGCCCTGCGATGAAGGTTCAGGATTATGCGTCCAGAGCAGAAATGTACTTCACCAGGATACTCGTCAACATCACTCCCAGAAAACTTTTCAAGTGAAGGTACTGCAGCAATTAAATAATTTGTGTACAGTTACCCTTTTTGCTTCGTAATTTTCCTCAACTCATAACTCAAATCAACTTTCCAGAAGATTACCACTAACTCCATAAATACAGTATTGTAAGAGCTGTACAAAGCATGCGATTTGAAATATAAAATTTTATTAGTAAACCAAGTGTGTTGATCAGCATTGACAACCTGGAAGATAAGAACCATGCAGAGCTAGCTCCAAGTTTCCATCATCAGAAGAAATAGGGTCGTGTACAGTAATTAGTTTTGTTCCATCCATAAATGTTCCTTCAACCTATAAAAATTGTTATAATTGCGTTTATTTTGGAACATTATGGTAACAAGCATAATTCTCAAGCATACTGTTGTAAAGTTAGTATCTGGGATTCTGGGTCTAATTAGAGCCTGTATTATTGTCTAGTTGTAACCTTAGTACTATAAATAAAGGGTGGCTAGTGAGAGGCAGACAATCTAATCTGCATAATCCAGGATACTTGCCAGGAAGCTTCCAAGAGAGCTTATCTTGGATCAAAGAGAGTTCAAGGTACCTCCTAAGGTGATTGGCTGTACTACAGACATTGTGTGGGCAAGTTGGACCCGTGAAGTGTATTTTATATTACTATGCATCTCATCACAAGAGCCATCTACATATATTTTTTGGGTTCCAGTTGAGACCTTCATGTGTATGGACATGACATAACAAGTGTTTGGCACATCCGTATCGCTGTCCTGTATGCATCAGGTGACTTAGAATCTCATTGCAATCTAGATTTTACTGTGTTCTACAAGCATAGAAACATCCTACCATATTAGTAATCTATGTAGATGACAACTGTGACCAGTGCAGATGATACTGAAGAAATCAACTGCTTGAAAAAATAAGGCTTTGGGGCACTTGTGGTGAGAGACTTTAGGAACCTTCGATACTCCCTAGTGATTAATATTGTCCCCTTTCTTTGAGGGTACAGGCGTATGTCCTTGTGCATCAGTGAGATGTTCTGAATCGAGGGACTATTGTCTGAGGCTCTGATCTTCACGTATTGAAGAATAACCCCTAGTTTTAAAATAGGCTTACAGCCACAACCGACACTGCCAAAAATCCAGTACAACGTGATCATACTTAGAATATTGGGATTAATAAGTTACTCCTTCAGTCCCATAATATCAGATCATTTTGCAAGTTACTTATATTATGGGATGGAGGGAGTATTTATCAACGCGAAGCTTCTTGCAAAACAAGAGAGGACAAGCTGGGCAGCAGGATGTGGAAGTTGGAGTACTTCAAACAGTGGGCTGTCATCTCTGTTCAAAATCGTCTGTGCACTTGAGTAGTAGTACATGCACAAGCCAGAGTTTCAGATGGCATTTTTGAACTGGACGGGGTTTCCCCAACCTGTTTCTGAACAGGCCTAGTTGCAATCTTAGCATTATAAATGAAGGTGTGGCATCCTGAGAGACACACAGTTATTTCCGGAATCCTTACAAACCAAAGTTCTAGAACTGAGCGAGGAAATCGATCGATATCATATAGCACGAGCAAAGAAATAACCTGTACAGTGTCCAAAAGGTATGGAACGGCTGGAAGAACTTGTCTCCTGATAGGCAAAAAAAGGCACGACTCTCAGACGCAAACAAAGATTTGAGCAACTACTAGTATAATTAATGCAAGAATTAAATCAGAGGCACTAGCTTGTGCATAGCTTACGAATGTGAAATGAGAAATAATGATAAATCTCCTATTCATTCTTCAATGAGGAGAAGGCTTTGCTGGAATTCTGTTGTGTTTATTAATAACAGGTGCATTCCTGGTACAGTCAGCTTCCACTAAATCAGCCAACATAATTTTTAGTCAAGAGATCACCGAAGACAATGTACTGTTTTTCCATTTATCTGATTTCTAATTTGCATTTTTTGAAATACGCATAATACTGAAATGTGAAGTTTTTGGACAGGGTGTCAAGAGGTCAGTCACTATACTCAACATGCAAACTAACCTGCCCAACATCTGTTTCCCCAGGTCCATCAGGTCCGTCACGGTTTTGTCCCCATCGCGAACGAACTCGAGAATCTGTGTCAAAAAGCACATGAATGTTTAATTCAAGCATGTTACCGCAAAATGGCCAGAGCTAGAGCAACTGTACACCATGCAGCAACATGGTCTTTTCGGTTTCAATTTAAACAAAATTTGAACATTCCTTGGGCTCAAGCTACATGCGTATGAATCAACTTGTTGCAGGGGGGAAGCGCAATCAGTGGGTGAAAATCGACGGCATCCTCACCTGGGCGGCGATGAGGGCGATGGCCTCCGTGTAGTTGAGCCGGAGGCCGCGGGCGAGGCGCTTCTGCGCCAAGAAGCCGGCGCTGTGCAGCGCCAACTTCTCCACCTCCCTCGGCACCAGCTTCATCGCTCACCAGTCACCACAGGAGCAGATTCAGAGCTGAACCCCTCGAAACCTCTGGGAAAATTCAGAGCAGCCAAAGCAAAACCCGCAGCCGAGTGGGTGTGTCTGGATGGATTGGAATGCCTGACACAATTAACATGGATAATAATAGGGACTCGATTGCTCGCACCGGGTGAGTGGCATGGCAAGGAACAATCGAACTAGGCAACAGCGTGGGAGAGGTCAACCAACCTGGGCGGGCGAGCGGGCGGGTCTCCGGCTCCGGCGACCTTCGCCCCGCGACTGACCGGCGGAGGAAGACGGCGCCGCTTGTTCCGCTGGAACGGGCCTCCTGGCGTTGGCGGGGGAGAGGGCTCGGCGCGCGGCCGCGCCGGAATCGGGGGAGCCGGCGGAGGAGGGAGCAGAGCAGAGTGGAGAGAGAGGTCGTCGCGAGCTGGCGATGGGTTTTGATTGGTGGGCCGGCTGGATTTTCTGTCTTCTTTGGTGATGCCGTCGGTGGGCCCGCCGCCGCGCGCGTCGGGGAATCTGGCTGGAACGGATCAATCAAGCGAGCGACTTAACTGATATCAGCTTTATGTTATATCCTCCGGAATAGTCACTAGAAGATAGAAAAAAAATAACAACTCACAAAAAAAAATGAAATCCATATAGTTGTACTAAGTGTGTGCCCATTAATATGGGTCGAAGGAAGTAACATAAAGTTGATATCAGTTAATCGACAGCAAGGGGTGGTACCTATATCTTTTAGACTGCGGACAATCTGTATCGTACGATGTTTCCCAGATATTATACAAGGTGGAAGAAGAAGAGCTCAAGAGGAACATGTTTTGTTCGTTGATGCCCATCGGATCTAATCCTTCATCCTTTTTGTTTGAAATTAATCTAATATTCTATATATCTGTGTCGATGCTCGGCTATTTTGTTTGTTTGTACACTTTTTTTTTGCTATAATTTTCTTACATCTAATTGCAAGAATTATTTTTGTAATACTTGGTTATCACATTTTGAGTTTTTTAATTGTTAGATTTGTAAAATACTATATTTTCACGTTTAAGAGCTTTTAGTTGTCAGTTTTTGTAAATATTTGGTTGTCACATTCAATTTTTCTCAGTCGTTTTAATTGTAACAAAAAAATGGCAACTAAATTAACTTTTATCAAGTAAGTAGAACAACAACGTGACAAGTAGTAATGAGAAAAAAGTTTATCAAAACATATTGATATGAGATCTAGTTTTAAAGATCTCGTCGCAAGAAAACTAATGCTACAAACGAATCGTTAATTAAGTTAACGGTTTATGAGATAAAACTTTTACAAAAATCAAAATTGAAAAAGAGGACCTGTAGAGAAGAATAACAACTCACAATAAAGAATGAACGATGTAACATAAAGTTGATATCAGTTAATCGACAGCAGGATATGGTACCTACATCTTTCAGACTGCAGACGAATCTGTACGTACGATGATTCTGAGATATTACAAAAGGTGGAAGAAGAAGAGCTCAAGAGGAACCTGTTCTGTTCGTTGATGTCCATCTGATCTAATCTTTCATCATTTTTGTTTGAGAGGAATCTAATCATCTATCTACCTGTATCGATGCTCGGTTATTTTGTTTGTTTGTACGATTGGCCAGTCTGTTTGTTGTAGAACATTTTCTGCTTTCCTTTATTGATGCACGTTACTTTTGGAGATGTGGTGAGGATTTTTTTTCTAACGAAATTGTTATTTGCCAAACCAAAAAGAATTCGTTTCATTACTAGACGACTCATGAAGCCCTTGCTAATCTTAGGTTTCTGCGCTTATTCCGTTGCTATCCACTTAAAAGTCTCGAGGTAGTGGAGGTTCCAATCTTGAACGTGCTAAGCCACCTGTGATTTGTAACTAGATAATGCTTGCAAAGTTATTGTACCATGAGGTTTGACAGTAAATTTGGATGAAAACCCAAAGCGTTTTTACAAGCATTCGAGCCAACAAACCTTGATTATGTAGAGGTGATTTACAGTCACATTATTAACCAATTCATCCTTTTCTTATTGTTATCAAAAATAAAATATTTTTTTGTAAATTTTAACTAAAATACGGGGAATACAAATCACATCATACGGATCCATCAACCACAATTATCATACATAAAAAAGGTAAATGTTATTTTCAAAATGGGAAATTTTTAAATTGTTGGGCTGAAATTTTGTTTTCTCTAAGCAGTCTGCAAATCCTAATATTTTCGAACAACAATTTACACGTTTGTGCAGAACACATATAAGAACCAATGGATTTTTTCATAACATTAAAATGCGTTTTTTGGAAATTTTAAAATAAAGTCTTCCTTGGAGCCCGAGCTCCAAAAGTCTGCACTTTCTATGTCTCTCGAAATCACTAATTGAAAGGTAATCTTCATGGAATTCACACTCGTCCATGTTCTGAGAGCGACAAGTATCGTGTTGTGGTATGTTTCAGGTTTTTTTAGTTTCCTTCGCGTTTGACACGTGTCGAGTGAAGGGGATTTCTCCTGTTTCCGGTTTTCCAATCATGTACTTAGCTACAACCACGGGCGCAGTCATAAGTATGACCACAACCGTAGGGAGCATCCACAATTCGCGTGCAGCCACACACGCGACCACAGCTCGTGCGTAGCTACAATTTTTGCTTTGCACGGGTGCACCCAGGAACGCGACACGTGGTTGCTTCTGGACACACCGAAATTAACCTCGACGGGTGCAGTCAAGAGGTACGCTTTAATCAGTTGCTCTCTATGTCTGCACATGTTATCGGAAATACTCCCTCCGCTGGAAATACTTGTTAAAAAATGATACACATGAATGTATCTAGAATTAAAATACTCCCCTCTTTATTTTTCATGGATTAGACCTTGTGAGCTGCCCTACATGCTCAAGGCACATATGTAATTCTTTCTGTTGTTGCTATGCTGAGTTTGCTGAGATTTGATGGATTATGAGATTATGTTCAGTTTGTGATTGAGTAATATATTTGGTTTTTATCTTTTATATTTTTGTTCTTGAGTAATTATTGCATGTTCTCCGTTGTTGTTTATTGCATTCGCCAAGTAGTAGGTAGTGACCCCAAGAGGGAACGTTATGCTCGATTGTGGGTTCATGCCCCCTGATGACTAGCTTGAGTGACAGAAACATGAGTCTATGGGATGTGTTGTTGCCACAAGGGGGAAAACAACGGTGCTTGTAACCGCGGTTGTAAGGATTGTTTACTTAACGCAAAGTTCTTTTAATGCAGTTGTCTGTTGCTTTGGGTTTACACTTTGGGTGTGGCTCGCAACTTAATACCAGCGAGATGTTCTGGATAGATATCTCAAGGTGGATGATTAATAGTAGATACAGTTGGATTTCGGTCTACTTATTTTGGCGTATTGACCATGCTTTTGAGCCTCTTCATTTCTTTGTAGCATAGTTAGCATTGCGGTGCGTTTTTAATCCTGTCAATTGCCCAACTGTGATTTGTTTACCTCGCATAGCAGTTTTATCGTCTTTTGGGAGAGAGACATCACTAGTGAACATCATGGGACCCCGATCCATATTCTTATCACTGTTTACACGCTCAATTTATTTCCTGCTTTTACTTTCTAGTTGCAGTCACTATTATCCTTTATCCCTTGCGTTTGATTCTTTGTAAACAAAAAGGCAGGAGATATTGACACCCTCTCTGAACTTCGTTGGGAGCAAAGTTATTTGTATTGTGTGCAGGTTCGCGTCAATTGCGCCGTTGACACCTACTTGTAGGTTTCGGAGTCCTACGGGAGACAAACCCTATCCTCTACGTTAGGGAAATTTGCTGATGATGGCGTGGAAGTGGTAATGGATTCTCGCCCTTCGTTGGTTACCCCAAGTGGAAGGTGAGATGTAGGATAGCATCAAATTTCCCCTATGTAGAGGATAGGGTTTGTCTCCCGTAGGACTCCGACGATGATAAGTAGGTGGTTCGGCAGGTGATGCGTCGTCTGAAAAGAATCACTTGCTTCTCCTAGACCTGCACACAATACAATTAACTTTGCTCCCAACGAAGTTTAGAGAGGTTGTCAATCTCTCCGGTCTTGTTGTTTACAAAGGATCGAACACAAAGGGATAATGATAATGATAGCAACTGAAAGTAAATACTGAAAAGTAAATGAGTGTGTAACAATGATGAGAATATGGATCGGAGTCCCGTGATGTTCACTAGTGATGTCTCTCTCCCAAAAGACGATAAGATTGCTATGTGAGGTAAACAAATTACAGACAGGCAATTGACAGGATTATAAATGCACCGCAATGCTAACTATGCTACAAAAGAAAGGAAGATGCTCAAAAGCATGGACAGTACGCCAAAATAAGTAGACCAAAAGCCATTGCATCTACTACTAATCATCCACCTTGAGATATCTATCCAGAACATCTCGATGGTATCAAGTTGTGAGCCCCACCCAAAGTATAAACCCAAAGCAACAGAAAACTGCATTAAAAAGAACTTTGCGTAAAGTAAACAATCCTTGCAACCGCGGTTACAAGCACCGTTGTTTTTCCCCCTTGTGGCCACAACACATCCCCTAAACTCGTGTTTCTGTCACTCAAGTGTGTCATCAGCGGGCATGTACCCACAATCGAGCATAATGTTCCCTCTTGGAGTCACTACCTACCACTTGTCCAAAGCAATAAATAGCAACGGAGAACATGCAAGAATTACTTCGGAACAAAAATACAAAAGATAAGAACCAATTATATTACTCTATCACAATCTGAACATAATCTCATAATCCATCAGATCCCATCAAACTCAACATGGCAAAAGCAGAAAGAATTACATATGTGCCTCGATCATGTAGGGCAGCTCACGAGGGCTAAACATTGAAGATCAAAGAGGGGAGGAGAACATCACATAGCTACTGATCATGGACCCATGGTCCAAGGTAGACTACTCACGACACATCCGGGGAGCGTCCATGGTGGAGAAGAAGCTCCCGGAGGTTGCTCCTCCCTCCGGCAGGGTGCAGGGAAGGGTCCTGACGGTCTCCCGATCTTGGAAGCGCGACGGAGGCGGAACAGAGGTGAGATCGCGAATTAGGGTTCTTTTTTCGGAGTTTCCCCGTGACGGAGATTAAATAGGCGAAGGGGGCAGCTAGAGGGCCCACCAGGGGCCCAGGCG
This sequence comes from Bromus sterilis, assembly GCA_950022295.1. Classification (NCBI taxonomy): domain Eukaryota; kingdom Viridiplantae; phylum Streptophyta; class Magnoliopsida; order Poales; family Poaceae; genus Bromus; species Bromus sterilis. The sequence goes on from OX465595.1 coordinate 440,314,836, forward strand.
CGCCAGGTGGCCGCCTGGGGCCCTGATGGGTGGCCCTTTGCCCTCCTTCGGGCTTCTGGAGTCTTCCGACACGCTGATTTTTTATCTGTTATTTCCCGGATTTTTGGAGCATTTTTTATATGGGGAAAAACTGAAATAAAAAAACAGCAGAAAACAGTAACTGGCACTGGGGTGCACTGAGTTAGTAGGTTAGTCCAAATATGATCATAGCAATATCACACAAAACATGCATGGAACGAGTAGAAATTATCGATACGTTTGAGACGTATCAACATCCCCAAGCTTAATTCCTGCTCGTCCTCGAGTAGGTAAATGATAACAAACATAATTTCTGTGGTGACATGCTAGCGACCATATAAGAACTTTGAAAAGTAAAGCAGTTGAGATATGTAATTCAATTCAAGTCATAACATGAAAGAGTCTATATTAGCATTGAAACAAGTAACATATGAACATTAGGTGCAAGAGCTCTCGATGTCCGTGACTCGAATGTCTTCAAATGGTGTTTGCGTGCAAGAAAGGGGATAGGGAATACGAGAGAAAAAAAATTAGTTGAGAACTCAATCTACTAAAGTTTCACACTTGGTCTTCCTTGGAATCTTATCTTGACTCGTCCCCAGACCACTAGCCAGGTACAAGTCAATTTGATCCACTCCTTTTTGATATTTTGAGCACTCATGCAATGGATGAGCATAAGCACGAAAGTTGACACATAGGATGGCAAAGAGAGAATATGTTGGAGGAGGAAGTCAAAAAGGGTGATAAAGGCTCACATCAATGAGGACAATCATAGGCGAGAGGGTCAAATGATAGATATGATGTGAGGAGTAGGGATTGCCATGCAACGGATGCACATATGAGCTGAAGAGCTCTCCAATGGAACTAGTGGGGATGCATTTAACTTGCTCCCTCATGAAGACCTAGAGCTCTTTTGAGGAGACTCATCCTTGGAATATGCAAGCTAAGTTCTATAGTATGAAGGTCCCCACATAGCTATATGCATGATCATCTCTATGGAGTACAAGGATAAGAGGGAGTACTAGTGTGGATCTTTCAAAAGGATAGTAATGTTGCCCCTTTCTCTTTTTTTTTCTTTTTCTCTTTTTTTTTTGGTGGCCTCAATGGATCTTTCTATTTAACTCTCATTTGTCCTCTTTGGGATCTTTTATTTTGTCACTTAAGGGTAACACTCTAATTTACAAGAGGGTATAGAAGATCTTTCACACTTTACAAGGTACTCAAATCATAAAGAATATGTAGCTATCATGATGTATGCAATGTATGCCGCTGCCAGTGTAGCAGGAACATGTATGACATGAAGATCAAGTCATGAAGAGGTGGATGTTGCATGGCAATATATCTCGGAAAGGCTATGGAAATGCTTTGATAGGTAGGTATGGTGGCTGTTTTGAGGAAAGATATAGGGAGGTTTATGATGATAGAGCGTATCATGCCAAGGGTTTGGATGTACCGGCGAAGGTGGACGACAACTCTCGGAGTGAGAAGGAGGCAATGCACGACACAGGAGAGGCTAGAAAATATGAGGAGGTGGAAGTGTCAACTTTCAATACTCACATTAGTCCGAAGAACTCATGCACTTATTATCGGTAACTCTCAATCTAATGAGGAGGTTCACAAAGAGACGAGTACCCCGAGGAGGAGTGTATGGGGGTTTGGTTATCCTTGCGCATCATCGACTCATGGTACGTGAGTGTACTCTAATATCCGACCCCTCAGAAGAGTAATGATCCATCTAGTAGCTAGAGTTCTCAACTAGTTTTGTAGGTTTTGAAAATAAACACAGATTGCCCAAAATACGACACCTATCACTAATAGGCTAGAGCTCTTGACACCAAAAGTTCAAACATTACTCACATCAATACGTCAAAACTATTGCAAGTTACTACTAAAATTAAATAGCAACCTCAAATACCTACTTCTCAAAACAAGATACAACTCGGTGCAACAACCAACTCTCTTAACAAGATAAACATGAAAACTAAATAGAGTTCCAGCGACAAACTAAACAAAATCCAAGGCTCTTGCTAAAAAAACTAAAACTAAAACTAAACATGGCAGTAGCTACGAAAAGATAAAGAACACACAACAGCAAAAAGATAGGCATGAAGGAATCCTATGATGTGTTCTAGATTTTGAAAGTGGAGCGTGTTTCTCTCCCACACAAAGTAAGACGGGATTTAACTTGTTATGAACAACAAGCAAAGCTGAAGAAAACAAAAAAAATAAACCTAAGAGCGAGACGCTCCAAGCATAGCACATAACGCATGAAGTGATAAAAATATAGTGAGACGAAGGACGAACTGATGATTGTTGATGGAGAAGGGGTTGCACGGGGGCATCCCCAAGCTTAGACGCTTGAGTCTCCTTGAATATTTATTGGCGATGCATGGGGGCATCCCCAAGCTTGAGCGCTTGACACTCCCAAATATTCTTTCATCATCCTCCATCGCACACTTGAAAACTCCCTTCATACACAACTCATCATAAGCTGATTAGAGATGTTAGTACCCTTAATAAATAATTTTTCCCCACTGGATATAAAGATATTCTTGAAGAGCTACTGTTTCTCAAGATTTCCAAAAGGTTTTTGCAAAGAAAAAGCAATCTTAAGGTTTGCAAAAGTTAGGAGAGACAAAATGTGGCAGAATCTGTGAAAAACAGAACAGCAGGTAGTAAAGAATTTTTTAGGGGCACTTGTGCAACTCAAATCAAAAAACTCAGAACATATGAAAGTTCCGTGATTGAGCACGCTGTGTAAAAAATACAGCTCAAAAAGATGAACTGGTGATTTATTCTGATTTTTTCCGTCAGGAGGACAGAATCTGTTTTCTGGACAGCATGTCACAACTTTCACTTCCCTTGTCGTATGAGGCTATACTTGGCACAAAGCTTGAAAAATAAAGATACAATGATGTTGCTACAGTAGTAACAATCATCAAGACCACTAAAAACAGAAGTAAAAACATCTTGGGTTGCCTCCCAACAAGCGCTTTCTTTTACGCCTTTAAGCTAGGCATAAGGCAAAAGAAGAATCAAGTTTTATCAAGAGAAAGAGAATAGCTTGCCGTGTAACGGACTCAAAAGGTAACTTAATTTTCTTTCTAGGGAAGTGTTCCATCCCATTTTTGAGAGGAAATTGAAATTTTATATTCCCCTCTTTCATGTCAATAACAGCGCCAACGGTGCGAAGAAAAGGACGTCCCAAAATAATTGGACATAAAGGTTCACACTCTATATCCATAATAATAAAATCAACGGGGACATAGTTGTCATTGACAATGATAAGAACATCGTCGGTCTTCCCCAAAGGTTTCTTTACGGAAAATCAACAAGTCAAACACCAAAAGAACATGAATCAAAAGGTTTCAATTCAAACATATCATACATTCTTTTGGGCATGACGGAGGTATTAGCTCCAACGTCACATAAAGCATAGCAAGAGAAGTTATTTAATTTAATTTTGATCATAGGGTCCCAACCATCATCTAGCTTCCTAGGTATGGATGCTTCTATCCTAAGCTTCTCCTTCCTAGCTTTGATGAGAGCATTTGTGATATGCTCCGTGAAGGCAGGATTAAGTGTGCTAGTGTGGGGGTCTCTAGACATTTTATGTAATAAGCTGATAACTTCTGAGAGGGTGCAACTATCAAAATCAATATCACTACTATCAAAGGTGGTAGTAGTGTCATCTAAGCTCACTTGTTTGAAACCCTCTATGTTCATAGGGGTTTTCTCTTCTATGGTTGAGGTATTAGCATCACCATTAATAGGTCCAGTGGGACTAGGAGTGTATTGGTGCTAATAGTTTCAGTGTCCTCAACAATTTGGATAGTGGCAACAGTGTGGTGTGTACGAAGGCTCTTAATTCTATCCTCTTCCTCTTTTTCTCTAGCCCATTTTTCTTTAAGTTTAGCCATCATCCTAATATTTTCATTAATTTGTAACTGGATAGCATTAATAGGGGCGGCCGTGCTCTCCTCAAGGGGAGAGGTTCTAATTTTTAACATCTCAACATGAAGGGATAAGCTGTCTACCTTCAAACAAAGATTATCTAATTTTTCTTCCACATTCTTGTTGAAGGATTTTTGGGTAGTGATAAAGTCTTGATACGTCCCAAACGTATCTATAATTTTTGCTTGCTCCATGCCTCTTTTGTGTGATATTGCTATGATATTGATGAACTTCCATACACTTTTGATCATATTTGGACTAACCTATTAACTCAGTGCACCCCAGCGCCAATTTTTGTTTTCTGCTGTTTTTGTATTTCAGGTTTTCCCATTATTAAAAGTGCTCAGAAAATTCCAGGAAAAATATATGAAAAATCAACGTTCCAGAAGCTTCCTTACGCCCGAAGGGGGGTCAGAGGGCCCCCACCTGGTGCCTAGGCGGCCAGTGGGCGCGGCCTAGGGGGTGGCCGCACCAGGAGTCCGCCTAGTGATGAGGACATCCCTACTACCCTTGCACCTCCAACACCTAATGAAGAACCAATGATGAGTAAGTCCAATGAAATCTGAATTGGACCTATTACAAGAGCTCGTGCAAAGCTACTAGAACAACAGGTGAACTTATTCCTCATAGAATCTGATGTTTTACTTCGTGAGGATTTTATACTGCCTAAGTCCTCGTATATATGTGTTATCAGGTACCAAGGAGTTATATAAGAGGAAGAGAAGGAACAAGGGCAAGTTGCACGAGGAGAGAGTCGCGAGAAGATGAAGCAAAAAGAGGAAGTGCTGAAGACGTCGAACGACCGGATTGCAAGTCGGACCGTCCGACTTATGACGCCAAACATCAGTAGCATTTACGACTTAGGTCGGACCGTCCGAGTTACAGGCCGGACCGGCCGTCCTGAGGCCGGACCGTCCGAGCTACAGGTCGGACCGTCCGACCTGTCCGATGCCTGCGCGCAGAATTAAGGACTGCGGCCCATGTATCCCCGTTTGGACACCCTAGCCTATAAATATAGGACCCCCTACGTGATTTTAGGTTAGACCACGTTTAGATAAACCCTAGTTCTTGAGAATAGCTCCAAGCTTTCATCTTGAATCATATACTTCAATTCGTATCGATCTGAAGTGTTGCTACTGCAAGTTTTGTGTGATCTGTTGTTCCACTGGGAATTAGTAGATTGCAAATTACCGTCTCGTGGTCGACGGCTACGTTGCGCAAGTGTGTGAAGTTGTGAATATCCAAAGGGTAGAGAGCTGTCGCATTGGTAACAGGGATCTAGCGAGGAGAGTTCATCGGCTACATACAAGTTATCTATCATCGCCCCCATATTCACCGTCCGCTTACTGAGAAGATCGGGCCACCCCATATCATCTTGGTATCAGATTTCCAGTGTTCCCTCGGTAAGCATCCACCAAATCCCCCGTAGATCGTTTGTTTCGTCCTATCCAGAAAAAGGCATACAAAAATATTAGGGTTTAGTGTTTTTGCCATAACCTAGAGTGCATCTTTTCCAAGTTTTAGTTGCTGATCGTCGTCCAGTTTGCATATCTTGTTTTTCATCGAGTCTTCGTTTTCCTATAATTGTGTCTCACAAGTCGGAGTGTCTTTGTCGTGTTAGATTGGTTTGTGTCGAGTTCGTTTGTTTTCGTTGTCTTTTATCCCTCAGATTGTGTCTCCGTTTGTTCGCCATAGTTAGCCTTTCTTTGGTGTAGCACTTTCCTATTGAGACTAGCATATCCTTGCTCTTCGGGCTGGTCCTATAGGTTTTGAAGTGCATCAAGTGGTTTGTGCAAAGTTGAGTTGGGTTGCTGTTTACTTCACATTGAGTCAGAAAATTAAAAAAAAAGAGAACGAGAAAAGAGGAAAATATTCAAAAAAAAAGGAAAGAGTTGAGCAAAAAGCCTAGCAAAAAGAGACAGAAAAGGCAAAGTTGATTACATATTTGTGCAGCCTTGAGTTCCTTTTCTACCACGTTCATAGCACTAGTAGATTGAGCAATCTTGTGCCCGTACACTTTGAGCTTTTGCTAGAATTTATCTCTTGTGCAATTGCAACACGAGCATTACTCCGCCACACATATTGTGCGCTCAATTTCATAGTTGCTTTTGCCCAGTTGTTCTCCACCGCGTGTGTTCCCGTAGAACTTCTTGGCATACGATCAGCACTAGGATTTGTGAATTGGTGTAGTTAGGGTGCCATACCTATAGCCCCACCACATATATCCTGCTTTGTCGTGTGTTCACTCTTTTACTCGGGTATTCACTTCATCACATCCGTGCACTAGTCCTCCATCCGAATGGGTACGCATTACTATTCACTTTGGAACGGTAAGATTCACCTTTTTTTGTCAGTTTTGAGTGAGTTGTGAGTGTCCACCAAAAGATTTTGATTTAGTGCACTAACCTACTAATCATGTCTCAAAGTGGTTTTGATGTGATGCAGAAACAGGACAAGGATGCGTCAGTTACATGGGAGGCATATGAAGGTCTCCGTGATCACTTGACTGGGCTGTTGACTAAATCCGCTGATGCGATTGATTCAAATGCTCAAGCGGTCCAACTGAAAGTGGACGCGACTGAAGCTGCAGTCACCACTATGCAACAACAACTTGCTGCTATACAGCAGAGTCTACAGCAAATGACAACATCTGTCACTGGCATACAAGCTATTGTACAACGCCAACCTGACACTAAGGAAGATGATGGTAGTGTCCATGGCGACAATGCTGATTTGAGGGGCAATCAAGGCCGTGGGCGTGCTCAAGGGCCGGTTCGTCAACCTCCACTTGGTTTTGGTGCGCGCCGTCTACCCATTCAGGAAGAAGATGTCTTGAGCAAGCCCAAGTTTAACATCCCCAAATTTGAAGGTTCCACGGATTTGGAAGAATACCTCACATGGGAGCTTAAGATGGAAAAATTATGGCGTTTGCATGATTATTCGGAGGACAAGAAGATCAAGATTGCTTCTTTCGAGTTTGACGGGTATGCCTTGCGTTGGTGGGAGAGTGTGTTGACCGAGATACAAGAGACCGATGGGCAGCCTATTCGTACATGGCGTGACATGAAGGCGACCATGAAAGCTCGGTTTGTTCCCACAAATTACTTACGGACAGTTTTTGATAAATTGCAACAATTGAAGCAAGGTACTATGCCGTTGATGCCTACTATATGGAGATGGAGATGTTGCTGCAGCGTGCACGAGTTCGTGAAGAGGTTGAGATGACTATGCAACGTTTTTTCCATGGGCTGAAATTTAACATCAAAAGTATTGTGCGGCATCACCAATACTATAATATGAATGATCTATTGCATCTTGCAAGGGAGGCGGAATCACAGCTTGCAGAAGAGGCACAACTGAAGGCCAAATACACATCCTCTAGCAGATTTTCTCCATGGACACAGTCTGCCGCGCCTATGGAGAACTATGGTGCCAATACTCGTGCTTCTTCTCCACTTTCCAAGCCAGCCTCCAATGGTTCTATGGCCAAGAAGCCGGCTGCTCCTGCCGCTAGTGCAGGCTCCAACATGTCTACAGCTCGCAATCGCGAGATGACTTGTCACTCTTGCGGTAATCCAGGCCACTTCAAGAGAGATTGCCCGAACCGAAAGGTCATGTTCATTAATGAAGAAACCGGCGAGTATGAAACCGGTGATGATGAAGACCCAGCCGCGTTTGATGATGAAGGATACAGCAGTGACGAAGGCATGGATGCTTTTCCGTCTCCTGCTCCTACTATTGTTGTGTCACAACGTGCTCTCACTGTGCAGCCACATGCTGATTCTCAGCGCTGTAATCTGTTTCAGACCAAGGAATTAGTTGGTCCCAACAAAGCTTGCAAAGTGATCATCGATGGAGGTAGCTGCCGCAACCTCGCAAGCAAGGAGTTATGTGCCAAGCTGAATCTGAAATACTTACTTCACCCAAATCCATATTATGTCCAATGGTTGAGTGACAGTGGTGAGATGAAGGTGAATCATATGGTGCGCGTGAATTTTGAGATAGGCCAATACCAGGATTCCATTGATTTTGATGTGGTGCCTATGACAGTTTGCCATCTTCTATTGGGTCGACCGTGGTTATATGATCGCCATGTGCAACACAATGGCCGAGCCAATACATATCACTTAGAGTTAAAGGGCAAGAAAGTTACTCTCCATCCTATGTCTCCACAACAAATTGTGAATGAGTCTCGTCAGAAAGTTGAGGTTAATTTAGGACCCACACGAGAGAATAATGTAATAGATGTGCGTGATTCTATAACGAAAAGTGCGAGAGAGAGTCTAGTTTGATTATATTAGCCACCAAAGAAGACATGAGAGAATTTAGTGAGGACCCTACAGCCATGCCACTTGTGCTTATGTACAAAGGCGAGGTCTTGCTTTCTAACGATAATCATCCTCTTTCTCCTGGTGTGTCTAATGTTTTGCAGGAATTTGATGATGTGTTTCCGGCGGAGGTACCAACGGGATTGCCACAATTACGTGGTATTGAGCACCAAATTGATCTTATACCGGGTGCTACACTTCCCAACCGGGCACCATACAGGACCAATCCCCAAGAGACGAAGGAGATTCAACAACAAGTACAAGCACTTCTGGATAAAGGGTATATTCGTGTCAGTCTTAGCCCTTGTGTTGTGCCTGTTATTTTGGTTCCTAAGAAAGATGGTACATGACGTATGTGTGTAGATTGTAGAGCTATAAATAATATCACTATTCGATATCGCCATCCTATTCCATGTTTAGAGGATATGCTTGATGAATTGAGTGGTGCTGCTATTTTCTCTAAAATTGATTTGCGTAGTGCATACCATCAAATTAGGATGAAAGAAGGGGATGAATGAAAAACTGCTTTCAAAACTAAGTTTGGTTTATATGAGTGGTTAGTGATGCCTTTTGGTCTTACTAATGCTCCTAGTACTTTCATGAGATTAATGAACCATGTTTTGAGAGAGTTTATTGGTCGTTTTGTGGTTGTGTATTTTGATGATATACTTATTTACAGCCGCACTGAATTTGAGCATGCTGATCATATTAGACAAGTTTTGCAAGTGTTGCATGATGCTAAATTATATGCTAATCTTGAGAAGTGCACATTTGCAAAAGATAAGGTCATATTTCTGGGATATGTTGTCTCTAAGCATGGGGTAGAAGTAGATTATTCTAAAATTGAGGCAATTCAAAATTGGCCTACTCCCATGAATGTTAGCCAAGTACGAAGTTTTCACGGTCTTGCTGGTTTTTATAGACGTTTTGTGAAAGACTTTAGTACTATTGCTGCACCTTTGAATGAATTGACTAAGAAAGGTGTACCTTTTGTTTGGGGTGTTGCCCAAGACCTTGCATTTCATGAGCTGAAACGTTTTCTTACTTCTGCACCATTACTTGCATTACCTGATTTTGCTAAGCAATTTGAAGTTGAATGTGATGCTAGTGGTATAGGCATTGGTGGTGTGTTGATGCAAGAAGGTAGACCTATTGCTTATTTCAGTGAGAAACTTTCTGGTGCTAGATTGAACTACCCTGTTTATGACAAAGAATTGTATGCACTTGTTCGAGTTCTTGAGGTTTGGCAACATTATTTGTGGCCAAAAGAATTTATCATACATTCTGATCATGAAGCTTTGAAATACTTGAAGGCGCAATCTAACTTGCATAGGCGATTAGCTAAATGGGTTGAGTTCATTGAGTCTTTTCCCTACATTATTAAACATAAGAAAGGGAAAGATAATGTTGTTGCTGATGCTCTATCTAGGAAGAACATGTTATTGACACATCTTGATGTTAAAATTCCTGGTTTAGAGAGCTTGTGTGATTTATATGCAACTGATCCTGATTTTGCTGAACCATATCGTTTGTGTGTGCTTCGAAACGCATGGGACAAGTTCCACATACATGATAGATTTCTGCTTCGTGCTAACAAACTTTGTGTTCCAGAATCGTCTGTACGTTTGCTTTTGTTGCAGGAATCACATGCTGGAGGCTTGATGGGTCACTTTGGGCGTGAGAAGACGCTACTTATGCTTGCTGATCATTTTTATTGGCCCAGGATGAGGCGTGATGTGGACAGGTTTGTTCGCCGTTGCATTGTATGCAACACATCAAAGTCCAAGTTGAAGCCTCATGGTTTGTATACTCCACTATCGGCTCCTACCACACCTTGGGAAGATATTAGTATGGATTTTGTGTTAGGATTGCCACGTACTAAACATGGTCACGATAGTATATTTGTGGTAGTAGATAGATTTTCTAAGATGGCACACTTTATTGCATGCCACAAGAGCGACGATGCGTCGCATGTCGCTAATCTGTTTTTCAGGGAGATTGTACGTTTGCATGGAGTGCCCAAGACAATTGTTTCTGACAGGGATGTGAAATTTGTGAGCTACTTCTGGAAGACACTTTGGGGATTGCTAGGAACAAAGTTGATGTTCATCACTACATGTCATCCTCAAACTGATGGTCAAACGGAGGTGGTGAATAGAACATTGTCACAATTGTTGCGCACTATGATCAAGAAAAATCTGCGTGAATGGGAGGACTGTTTGCCACATGTTGAGTTTGCTTATAACAGGGCAGTACACACTACTACTCAGCTTTGTCCTTTTGAGGTGGTGTATGGTTTTAAGCCTATTACGCCATTTGATTTGTTGCCTCTTCCATTGCAGGAAAGAGTTAATATGGAGGCATCCAAAAGAGAAGATTCATGAGAAAACTCGAGAGGCTATTGAGAAGCAAGGCAAGAACGTTGCTGCTGCACGGAACCAGTCACGGAAGGAAGTTCTTTTTCAGCCTGGAGATAAGGTTTGGGTGCATTTTCGCAAGGACAGGTTTCCAGCGATGCGGAATTCCAAGTTGAAGCCACGTGGTGCTGGTCCTTACAAAGTGTTAGCCAAGATCAATGACAATGCCTACTCGATCGATATTCCCATTGTTGAGTTTGGAGGTGCTAGCAACAGTTTCAACGTTGCTGATTTGTCACCCTACGATGGAGATGACCTTGGAGCGTCGAGGTCGACGCCTTTTGAAGGGGGGGGGAGATGATGAGGACATCCCTACTACCCTTGCACCTCCAACACCTAATGAAGAACCAATGATGAGTAAGTCCAATGAAATCAGAATTGGACCTATTACAAGAGCTCGTGCAAAGCTACTAGAACAACAGGTGAACTTATTCCTCATAGAATCTGATGTTTTACTTCGTGAGGATTTTATACTGCCTAAGTCCTCGTATATATGTGTTATCAGGTACCAAGGAGTTATACAAGAGGAAGAGAAGGAACAAGGGCAAGTTGCACGAGGAGAGAGTCGCGAGAAGATGAAGCAAAAAGAGGAAGTGTTGAAGACGTCGGACGACCGGATTGCAAGTCGGACCGTCCGACCTTGGCCCGGACCGTCCGAGTACCAAGCCGGACCGTCCGACTTATGACGCCAAACATCAGTAGCATTTACAGCTTAGGTCGGACCGTCCGAGTTACAGGCCGGACCGTCCGTCCTGAGGCCAGACCGTCCGAGCTACAGGTCGGACCGTCCGACCTGCCCGATGCCTGCGCGCAGAATTAAGGGCTGCGGCCCATGTATCCCCGTTTGGACACCCTAGCCTATAAATATAGGACCCCCTACGTGATTTTAGGTTAGACCACGTTTAGATAAACCCTAGTTCTTGAGAATAGCTCCAAGCTTTCATCTTGAATCATATACTTCAATTCGTATCGATCTGAAGTGTTGCTACTGCAAGTTTTGTGTGATCTGTTGTTCCACTGGGAATTAGTAGATTGAAAATTACCGTCTCGTGGTCGACGGCTACTTTGCGCAAGTGTGTGAAGTTGTGAATATCCAAAGGTTAGAGAGCTGTCGCATTGGCAACAGGGATCTAGCGAGGAGAGTTCATCGGCTACATACAAGTTATCTATCATCGCCCCATATTCACCGTCCGCTTACTGAGAAGATCGGGCCACCCCATATCACCTAGACTCCTAGTGGCCCCCCTGGCTGCCCCCCTTGGCCCTTATTTTTACTCGCGTCGCGAAAACCCTAATTCAGGACCCCTTTTCTCCAGAAGCAATTCCGATCTCCGCCGCCATCGCCGACAAGCTTCGGGGGACCAGAATTATTGTGTCGGCACCCTGCCGGGACGGGGAAGCACCCCCGGATTCATCTCCATCGACTTTGCTTCCTCCCTCCATGATGCGGGAGTAGTTCTTCCCCGGGGCTGGGGTTTCTACCAGTAGCTATGTGGTCTTCTCTCTCTCCCATGATGTGATCTTGATTGTGATCTAGGCTATGTTAATCTAGGATGATCCCATGATGTTTCCCCTTCTTCTATGTATTGGATTGATGTACTTACTTGATCTTATCTAGTATAAGCCCCGAGACCATGGTGACAGCGGTCTATTGGACATGGGTTAGAAGAATTTTTTCATGAGTGATTTCCTCTTTTGTGTGTGGATTGAAGATTGAGAGTCTCTTGGTGCTTGTCTTTGACTATCCTTTAGATATGTTGTGGTGATTGTGGTACTCTCTTTGGATGGCCGCGGTGACATTGGGAGATCCATAGATGAGAACTACGAACTCTGAGGTGTGATTTTTTAGCCCTTCACAATTCTTGTCCTCTCTTGACCACAAAGTAATGACCTCCGAGTACGTCTCCATTGCATGTTTTATGGGGAATATCATGTGATTAGACTATGTTAATGTTGTTGGGAGTTGCCACTAGTGAAAGTATGAAGCTTAGGCCTTGTTTCCACCATTGGAATACCGTGTGTGCTCACGTTTACCACTTGTTTCTTTGCTGCACTTTTTATTACAGATTTATATTACTTCGTTTTGCCACACCTATCACCTATATTTTACCATCTCTTCGTCGAACTAGTGCACCTATACAACTCCTAGTTGTATTAGGTGTGTTGGGGACACAAGAGACTTCTTGTATCTTAATTGCAGGGTTGCTCGAGAGAGACCATCTTCAACCTCTACTTCCCTGAGTTCGATAAACCTTAGGTCATCCACTTGAGGGAAATTGCTGCTGTCCTACAAACCTCTGTGCTTGGAGGCCCAACATAGTCTACAAGAATAGAAGCGTGCGTAGACATCAAGTCTCTCAGCATATTTTGTAATTCAGAAGTGGGGTTCTTGTTGCTAGGGTAAGTGTTCTTGTTCCCACAAGTGGATGGAAACGGTTGATGTGCGAGGTAATGATAGTGATTTCTCGCCCTTCGTTGGTGAGCCCCAAGTGGAAGGCGTGATGTAGCACAGCAGCAAATTTCCCTTAGTAAAGATACCAAGGTTTGTCTCCAGTAGGACTCCAGAGATGATAAGTAGGTGTCAGCGGCGCTACTGACGCGGACCTGCACACAGACACAAATAACTTTGTTCCCAACGAAGTTCAGAGAGGTTGTCAATCTCTCCGGTCTTGTTGTTCACAAAGGATCAAACACAAAAGGATAATGATAGCAACTGAAAGTAAAAGCAGAAAAGTAAATGAGCGTGTAAACAGTGATGAGGATATGGACCGGAATACTTGATGTTCACTAGTGATGTCTCTCTCCCAAAAGACGATAAAACTTCTATGCGAGTTGAACAAATTACAGAAAGGCAATTGACAGGATTATGAACGCACCGCAATGCTAACTATGCTACAAAAGAAAGGAAGAGGCTCAAAAGCACGGGCAGTACGCCAAAATAAGTAGACCGAAATCCAACTGCATCTACTACTAATCATCCACCTTGAGATATCTATCCAGAACATCTCGCTGGTATTAAGTTGCGAGCCCCACCCAAAGTGTAAACCCAAAGCAACAGACAACTGCATTAAAAAGCGCTTTGCGTAAAGTAAACAATCCTTGCAACCGCGGTTACAAGCACCGTTGTTTTCCCCCTTGTGGCAACAACACATCCCCTAGACTCATGTTTCTGTCACTCAAGTGTGTCATCGTGGGGCATGAACCCACAATCGAGCATAACGTTCCCTCTTGGGGTTACTACCTACTACTTGGCCAAAGCAATAAACAGCAACGGAGAACATGCAAGAATTACTTAGGAACAAAAATATAAGAGATAAGAGCCAAATATATTACTCAATCACAATCTGAACATAATCTCATAATCCATCAGATCCCATCAAACTCAGCATAGCAATAGCAGAAAGATTACAAAAGTGCCTCGATCATGTAGGGCAGCTCACGAGGTCTAAACCATGAAGAACAAAGAGGGGAGGAGAACATCACATAGCTACTGATCACGGACCCATGGTCCAAGGAAAACTACTCACAAGACATCCGGGAAGCATCCATGGTGGAGAGGAGACTCCCGGAGGTCAACCCTCCCTCCGGCAGAAAATAGGGTTCTCTTTTCGGAAGTTTCCCGTGACGGAGAATATATAGGCGAAGGGGGGCAGCCAGGGGGGCCACCAGGGGTCCAGGCGCCCCCCTGGCGCGGCCAAGCCCTAGGGCGCGCCACCAGGGCGCCTGGGCCCCTGGTGGTGGCCCTCTGGCCCCACCCAGGTTCTTCCGGAAGGTTCCTTCACGCTGATTTTTTATCTGAATTTTCCCGAATTTTTGGAGCACTTTTTATATGGGGGAAAACTGGAATAGAAAAACAGCAGAAAACAGGAACTGGCACTGCGGTGCACTGAGTTAATAGGTTAGTACAAATATGATCAAAAGTGTATGAAAGTGTATCTAGATCATAGCAATATCACACAAAACATGCATGGAGCAAGCAGAAATTATAGATACGTTTTGGACGTATCAACATCCCCAAGCTTAATTCCTGCTCGTCCTCGACTAGGTAAATGATAACAGCATTTTCTGTGGTGACATGCTAGCAACCATATAAGAACTTTGAAAAGTAAAGCAATCAAGGTTAGAAATTCAATTCAAGTCATAACATGCAAGAGTCTATATTAGCATTGAAACAAGTAACAAAAGAACATTAGGTGCAAGAGCTCTCGCTGTCCGTGACTCGAATGTCTCCAAATGGTGTTTGCGTGCAAGAAGGGGGATAGGGAATACGAGAAAAACAATTTATTTGTTGAGAACTCAATCTACTAAAGTTTCACACTTGGTCTTTTTCTGGAATCTTATCTTGACTCGTCCCCAGACCACTAGCCAGGTACAAGTCAATTTGATCCACTACTTTTTCAATATTTTGAGCACTCATGCAATGGATGAGCGTAAGCACGAGAGTTGACACTTGGGATGGCAAAGAGAGGAGTATGGAGGAGGAAGACAAAAAGGAGGAGAAAGGCTCACATCAATGAGTACAATCATAGGCAAGAGATGCCAAATGATAGATATGACGTGAGGAGTAGGGATTTCCATGCAACGGATGCACATACGAGCTAGGAAGCTCTCCAACGGAACTAGTGGGGGTGCATCTAACTTGCTCGCTCATGAAGACCTAGAGCTCGTTTGAGGAGGCTCATCCTTGGAATATGCAAGCCAAGTTCTATAGTGTGAAGGTCCCCACATAGCTATATGCATAATGATCATCTCTATGGAGTACAAGGATATAAAGGGAGTACTAGTGTGGATCCCTCAAAAGGATAGTAGTGTTGCCCCTTTCTCTCTTTTTATTTCTCTTTTCTCTTTATTTTTTTTATTGTGGCCTCAATGGCTCTTTCTATTTAACTCTCATTTGTCCTCTTTGGGATCTTTTATTGTGTCCACTTTGGGATCTTTTCCTCACTTAAGGGCAACACTCTATTTTACAAGAAGGTAAAGGAGATCTTTTCACACTTTACAAGGTACTCAAAATCATAAAGAAGATGTAACTAACATGATGTATGCAATGTATGTCGCTGCCAGTGTAGCAGGAACATGTATGACATGAAGATCAAGTCATGAAGAGGTGGATGTTTCATGGCAATGTATCTCGGAAAGGCTATGGAAATGCCTTGATAGGTAGGTATGGTGGCTGTTTTGAGGAAAGATATAAGGAGGTTTATGATGACAGAGCGTATCATGCCAAGGGTTTGGATGTACCGGCGAAGGTGGACACCAACTCTCGGAGTGACAAGAAGGCCATGCACGGCACGGGAGAGGCTAGAAAAATATGGGAAGGTGGAAGTGTCAACTTTCAATATTTACATCAGTCCGAAGAACTCATGCACTTATTATCGGTAACTCTCAATCTAATAAGGAGGTTCACAAAGAGACAAGTACCCCGAGGAGGAGTGTATGGGGGTTTGGTTATCCTTGCGCATCCTCGACTCATGGTACGTGAGTGTACTCTAATATTCGATCCCTTCAAAGATTACTGATCCATCTAGTAGCTAGAGTTCTCAACTAGTTTTGTAGGTTTTGCAGGTGTGGCAGATTTTTTTTTAATTTTTGATATAAGACACAAAGATGGAAACAGAAAGGTAAACTAACAAGACTAAAAAGTAAAGGTAAAAGATAGTGGGCAACTCCCCTATCTTATCACACGGAGTCCCCGACAACGGCGCCAGAAATTTTCTTGATGGCGTGGAAGTGGTAATGGCTTCTCGCCCTTCGTTGGTTACCCCAAGTGGAAGGTGAGATGTAGGTTTGTCTCCCGTAGGAATCTGGCGATGATAAGTAGGTAGTTCGACAAGTGATGCATCGTCTAAAAAGAATCACTTGCTTCTCCTAGACCTGCACACAATACAATTAACTTTGCTCCCAAGGAAGTTCACAGAGGTTGTCAATCTCTCCGGTCTTGTTGTTTAAAAAGGATCAAACACAAAGGGATAATGATAATGATAGCAACTGAAAGTAAATACTGAAAAGTAAATGAGTGTGTAACGATGATGAGAATATGGACCAGAGTCCCATGATGTTCACTAGTGATGTCTCTCTCCCATAAGACGATAAGATTGCTATGCGAGGTAAAAAAATTACAGATAAGCAATTGACTGGATTATAAACGCACCGCAACGCTAACTATGCTACAAAAGAAAGGAAGAGGCTCAAAAGCATGGGTAGTACGCCAAAATAAGTAGACCAAAATCCATTGTATCTACTACTAATCATCCACCTTGAGATATCTATCCAGAACATCTCGCCGGTATCAAGTTGCGAGCCCCACCCAAAGTATAAACCCAAAGCAACAGACAACTGCATTAAAAAGAACTTTGCGTAAAGTAAACAATCCTTGCAACCGCGGTTACAAGCACCGTTGTTTTCCCCCTTGTGGCCACAACACATCCCCTAGACTCATGTTTCTGTCACTCAAGTGTGTCATCAGGGGGCATGTACCCACAATCGATCATAATGATCCCTCTTGGAGTCACTACCTACCACTTGGCCAAAGCAATAAATAGCAACGGAGAACATGCAAGAATTACTTCGGAACAAAACTACAAAAGATAAGAACCAATTATATTATTCTATCACAATCTGAACATAATCTCATAATCCATCAGATCCCATCAAACTCTACATAGCGAAAGCAGAAAGAATTACATATGTGCCTCGATCATGTAGGGCAGCTCACGAGGGCTAAACATTGAAGATCAAAGAGGGGAGGAGAACATCACATAGCTACTGATCACGGACCCATGGTCCAAGGTAGACTACTCACGACACATCCGGGGAGCGTCCATGGTGGAGGAGATGCTCCCGGAAGTCGATCCTCCCTCCGGCAGGGTGCCGGGAAGGGTCCTGACGGTTTTCCCGATCTTGGAAGCGCTGTGGCGGCGGAACAGAGCCGAGATCGTGAATTAGGGTTCTTTTTTCAGAGTTTCCCCGTGACGGAGATTAAATAGGCGAAGGGGGGCAGCCAGAGGGCCCACCAGGGGCCTAGGCGCCCCCCCTGGCGCGGCCAGGCCCCTAGTCGCACCAGGTGGCCGCCTGGGGCCCTGGTGGGTAGCCCCTGGCCCTCCTTCGGGCTTCTGGAGTCTTCCGACACGCTGATTTTTTATCTGATTTTTCCTGGATTTTTGGAGCATTTTTTATATGGGGAAAAACTGAAATAGAAAAACAGTAGAAAACAGAAACTGGCACTGGGGTGCACCGAGTTAGTAGCTTAGTCCAAATATGATCGAACGTGTATGAAAGTGTATCTAGATCATAGCAATATCACACAAAACATGCATGGAACGAGCAGAAATTATCGATACGTTTGAGACGTCTCAGCAACTATCCTACATCTCACCTTCCACTTGGGGTAACCAACGATGGGCGAGAAGCCATTATCATCTCTTGCACATCAGCGGGCTGACACGGCCAGTGGTGGGTACTAGAGCCACGGCTGGTTGCCCTCCTCGATGTGCGCGAGGACGAAGGGTAGGGTGAGCCTGATACGTCCAAAAAGCATCACTATTTTATATCGTAATTGTTGGGAAACGTAGTAGAAAACAAAAAAATTCGGCCTACGAATCAAGAACCCAAGATCATCCAAGAAAATTGCATACAAGGTTTTAGGTCATGGCTCACCAACCGATGTAGCGGAAGTAGAGTTGGTGAAGACCGTCGGTGCAGATCCCCGCAGCTAGGAATTTCAATGACCTCCCAACCGCGAGGATATCGATCCCTCGAACCGTCCCGCGATCTAGTCCCACGGACAAGTCTCACGAACAAGCTCCTCGAAGAAGGGTCGAAGGTACGACCCCTCCATTAGTATCCACACATCCCGTAGCAGCAATCCAGCAGCGCTCCGCCGTCCAGAGATGAACGCCACCGAGAAAACTAGAGGGAGAAAACCCTAACGGATTCCGATCTAGAACATCGTCTAAACCGGGGTCTAATTGTGGAGCAACGGGGTTTAGATGAGGGAGGGTGGCGCATAGGCCTTGGGGACAAGTTATGTTGCGCCCCCACCCCTCCCCCACATTATATAGGTGGCCAAGAGGCCCTTGGGGCGCAATAAGGGGGGTGTGGAGTCCAACTTGGAGTCCCAAACCTCCCAAACCTTCCCACCGGAAACCTGCCATATTCGAGAGTTGGACTTCCCACCTGGAGGGGGATTCCTTCCCCTTGGTGCGCCCCCACCCCTTGGCCGGCCAGGGCAGCCTAGGTGGCTTGCCCCCCAAGGCTAGGGGCGCAGGGGAGTGGGTGGTACTGCCCGGAACCTTCCATGACCTTCTAGAAGCTTCCAGGACCTTCCGGGACATACCGGGGCCGTTTCGGGACATCCCGGACACTTCTGGAGCACTTCCAGGACCTTCCGAGACCGTTCTCGGACGTTCCGAAGCCATCCGGATAGTTTCCAAGACCATCCGAGTTACATTTTAAGCCACCCGATGACCGCGAAGGTTGTCGGGACGCCCAGCGATTATCCGGAAACTATTCCGGTTGATCCAGGACTTCCCCAGTACCATTCTCATATGTTTCGGAACCACCTGGGACTACTCCAGAGTGATCCGGACATAACCTTAAATACCCAGAACTACTTCTGGTGCCCTTATGAACAATTCCATAAATCTCCGGAACTACTTCCGGTACCCGTATGAACTATTCTGCTTTGCTTCCACTAAACCTTCTACCATACTAGTATTCTAACAGACTACTGCTCGTTAAGTGTGTGACCCAATAGGGTCGGTATAATGCGGACATGACTCAGAACATCTTCCGGACATAGGTCAACAGCCTTTCGTCAATAGCCAATATTCAACAGCGGAGCCATGGACACCCATGTTGACTCCCGCACATACACGAAGAAACTTCGAGTGAACCATTATGTTTATTCATGTACCATTCCCTTTGCTTCGCGATATATGATAAAGTTAGAGGAGAGAAGTTTGGCACCCATGTGTAACAACTTTTGAACACAAGCCACTCGTTATCCTCTTTGCTCGTTTGTCCCTTTTCTCGTTATCGTATTCTGGTATCCCCGTGGCTGAATCACAATGCGTCTGGCCAGACTATAATGGATACCGTCATACCGAGTGGGCCCGAAGTGAATATCTTCTTCATCGTGAAGGAGCAAATCCCATTCTTGAACTATCACAGTCACTAGCCACACCATCTGACATACCCAGAACTTATTTTACTACTTCCCATTTACGGGAGGATTCATCTAAGAACCAAAGCATGTCTTCCTGTGTGAAGCAACTCGATACTCTCATGGTCTAAGGAATTACGTATATGATAACATTTCATGATATGACTTATAACGTAGTTACGATGTGATCTCTAAGTATATCATTCAATACTGGGGTCGGTTCAACATCATTGTTCTGCTAACAATATGTTCCCATTGCTACTGACATCCTTGTTACAAGAACAATGTCCATGATTAAGAAAACGTAATCATCAGTTAGCACATGAGCTGGTCTTAGAGGCTAAACCAGGAACTCTTGGTGTTTACATTTCCACACATGCAAATGAGTTTTCTTCTGAATCTCACAGTCAGGGTCATTGCAATTATAGCACAGAAATATAAACATTAATTACGAACGTGGAAATATATATAATAACATTTTATTATTGCCTCTAGGGCATATTTCCAACAGTCTCCCACTTGCACTAGAGTCAATAATATTATCAGTGCTTGAGCATTTTACACCTATGGCATACCGGTGTAATACATGCTTCATTTGTGGTATAGACTTCATCATCGGATCTGATGTTTCAGGCCCGTTTGTATCTTGCATATCTTCGCGTTTTCACGCTATCATAAAATTCACTAATTTTATCAGTTTAGCTTTGTATATGTTTGAATCATTTGGTAGGACCTTGGTTCCTTAGAATAAGTCATGAAATCATTCATCAATGTTCCATGAGCTTCAAGCATCTAGGAAACCATACCATGTTCGTAAATGAACTGATGATTCAAAATACCCTCCCTTGTTACTTCTTTAAGCAACAATATACTCAGCCTCTGTTATAGAATTCGCCACAGTATCTAACTTTAACACAGTTCCTTCATACTGTGCCACCCTTATGTGTGAAACACACAATCCCAATTAAAATCGAAAATTGGTCGGAGTAAGTATGAAGACTGAATTGGTGTAACTGTTTACATCAAAATTCAGCTGGTGTAACTTGTTACAACGAGCTCTTCATTATCTCCATTTTCCGAGAAACATATCTTATCTATCATAAGTTTAACTTTTCACTGTTTGTCCAATGATCATCATATTGATCACTTTGGTATCTTGCTCACAACCTTTTGGAACGCCGGACATATCTGGTCATTTTACATATTATGGTGTACATGATTAATCCAAACACATAGGTGAGTGAAAACCAATTCATGTGTTTTGCTTATCTGTGTTCATGAACACCGATTTCCGAAAACAACTTTTCACCATGACCTCGGCAAGAACATCCTTCTTGGCGTATTCATACTAAACTACTTTAGTATCATGTCAACATGTAATGTTGGCTTTAGCATGATCAGACACTTACTATCTACATAGATCATTGTGCTCAATACTAATGCTATATTAGCCCAAGTACTTCAGCTGAAAACTGTTTCCAATAAAGTCCTTATTCGTGTCAAGAAATCTATATCATTTCTAATCAACAATATTTCATCTACATAAGGTTTTAGAAATATTATTTAGCTCCCACTTACTTTCTTGAATATTCAAGCATCTTCGTTATTCCTGATGAAAACAAACTCTTTTGGCAATTTCATCACAACGAAAATTCCAACTCCATTATGCTAGCTTCAGTCCATCACTGGATATCCAAGGCTTGCATCTATTTTAGCATCCTTTGAATCGACAAAACATTCCGGTCGTATCACGTGTACGTACTTTTTTTTATATTTCCATGTAGGAACTTTGTTTTGACGTTCATTCTACCATATCCTATAAATGAGATATGTAGTAATTGCTAGTATAACCCGAACTGACTAAAGCATTTCTACGGTCGACACTATTTCTCCGTAGTCAACTTTTGAACTTGCTAGAAAACAATTTTCCAACGAGTTGAGCTTTATGGATAAAACAATTTCATCTGAATCAATTATAGATCCATATATATTCTTCAGACTTTTAGTCTGTCGGAGGGTCTACCAAGTTCAAAACTTGACTTACTTCCATGGATACTATCTCGGATTATTTGGCATTTAGCCAAATCCCGGAGTCAGGGCCCATCAACGCTTCTTTGTATATCACAGGTTTATCATTGTCGAACAACAATATCTCGTTTTACATATCATGAATGTTTGTACAATTTTTGTCTAACCTGTGTGGTTCAGCTGCGCACTTCTCTGAAGATTCAACAATCTTTGACAAGTTGCACTGTCCTCCCACTCACTCTTTTGTAAGAAAACTATTTTTCTTCAAAACACATTGTTCTTAACAGCAAACAGTTTTGCCTTTTGTGTAGTGATAGAGGAATACCAAAACTTTTGGCATAACCTTAACAAAGTGGCACTTATCTGATTTGGGGTTTTGAGTATGTCAAACATATGCATCATATACCCAAATTTTAAGAAACGACAACATGGTTTTAACAGTCCATACCACATCTAATATGGTGTCATTTCAATAGATTTGATGGTGCTCTTTTCAGTGTAAAAGCCGTAGTCACTAACGCATAACTTTAATAAGTATAATGGCAAATTGATAAACGTCATATTTGATCTTACCGTGTCATACATGGCTTAATTACATCTCTCGAACACTTTACTCATAGTGGTGTTCCAGGAGACGCAAGTTATGACACTTCTTCACAACTCATCAGACTTTCGCTAAACTTGTAACTCAAATATTACTTTCTACAATCTAATTTGCAGAAGCTTTATTTTCTCATTACAATGAATTTCTATTTCACTCTAAAATTCCTTGAACATTTCAAAGATTTCAGACGTATGTCTCTATTGAACAGATATCTACATATCTACTTCAACTCATGAGTGAAGATAGGGAATCCACTGCACACAACTACACTTATTGGACTACACACATCATCATGTATGATTACCAATGGTTTAGTTGCCCGTTCATGTATGGCCTATCAACGGTGTTTTAGTCACATTACTTCGAGACAAAGATCGCAAGCGTCAAGTGATTCATAATCATATGACTTGAAAGTCCATCACTTATGGAAATTCTTCATGCATGTTATGTCACTTGTGATAAACGGCAGTGCCACATCTATGTGGTATTTCTGTCAGTCTTGCGACGTTTAGCGTCAGTGTTATGGATGTTTAGTATTATTATCAAGATTAATAACATACAACCTATTCATAATGGAAGTATGGTCTTTACGTTATTCATAGCTTTGAACAAATCTCTTGCAACAAACATGATTCAAAATGATGTTTTGCAACAAGGCTAAAGTGTAGTAACAATTTACTCATCTCTAAAATGAATTATGAAGATAATCATAGAGTCAACACACGGTATAGTAAACCTTTTACTGTGTTCCCGAGGGTGTCAAAACTCATCATTAGCTAGTCATAAAGGCCATACTATTTCTTGCATCGAGTTGCAACAATATGCAATCGATGTGATATTCCGGTGATCAACAGTTTAATCACAATATACAGAATCCACAATTAACTGCTTAATCATGATTCCCAAGAATTACATCTCTTGACCAACAATGAATTCATCTATAACTCCGTATGACTTTCATTTCTGAGCAGGTTATTCCAGTCTTCTTTCGTTTTGCCTTTATACGTATCATAGTTCTATTTCCAATGTCACTCCTACTCACAAAAGATCACACATGATCAAGGGTGGCGCAGGCCATGGACTTTCCGGTGTGTAAGTCTTACTAACACCCCATGGAACTTCCTTTCCCTTAATCCTCATCATCATATGTTCAGTGTTCTTCTGGATCCCACACTTATCAATTTCGTTAGAGCATAATGAACATTTTCACTAATGCTTACAATCAGACATTGTACTAGATATCTTATATCTTACATCAATTGTCTTCTCACTGAAAACAATTTTTCAGTTCCATGAATATAACATAACAATCCCAAACGTTTCGAAGTTCGGGTTTCATGGTGATTACGACAATACACTTAGTTGTGGTGGAATTCTAGCCTTTTGGATTATGGACGTAAGTCACATCATCCATAGCATTAGCGGGAGAGCATCAAAAATTTGCGATAGGACAAGCTCCTTCTCGACACTATTGAGGATAGTCCTCACAATACGGTACCAATCGTAAAGTTTTTACCAGACAATACAGTTAATCAAAATCAATTGGGAAGGTGGTAACGCGAGCCATTATTCTACAACGATAATGCAAATACTAAGACTTTGTTCATAATTAAGTTGCACTTGTGATTAATAAATTTAATTACTAAGTGCGCTCCCACTCAGAACAATATCTCTCGTAATTGATGCTGGAGTGATTCAAGATCCAACCCAATCGTCCGCCATTGATGTGACATCACTGATGACTTAGACTGGACCGGTAGGCCAACTTGCCAATCACGCCAAAGGTGATTCTTGTTCATCTTTCGATGGGCGTGTTCCGGTAGCAAACTTTTATCCAAACCGTCAAGACAACCAAGTGTAATGCGCTGTGTGTTCTTTTAACACACCCGCCTTTTATGCGTCACACCGTGTGCACCCATGTGACATGACCTGCTCCGGTGTGAAACATAGTATAGACGGTGCTACAGTTGAAGAACACTATCAACTTGATATTGTTTTGCGAGAGATCACCCTAATAAAACACGACTACCGCGCATCAAACAAGGGTGCATCAAAGGGATAAACATCACAGGCAGTTCATAAAATTATGTGATATAGTATAGCCCTTTGCTTCGTGAAGTCTTCATTGTCTTCACGTCGTCGTGGTTGAAGTCACCGTGTCCACCAACTTTGTCCTTGGCGCCGGGAACATCACCACGGCTTCCGGCATGTGCGTCGGGGTCCACCTCCGCATTGTAGATCATCACCTTGCATCTATCTATTGCTTTGCCTCGAGCTAATAAACAGTTCTGGCACGTAGGCCATAATTAAGTGACAATCATATGACTCCAGTCATCATGTCGTACCACGACACGCAGGTCGCGAATAAATATTACATAACATATATCATCTCATACAAACACATTGCAAATCTTGAAGGCTATACCACATCACATGCATACTCTACAAAAACAAGTTAGATCGCTATCTACACGGGTTGTTGCAAATTTTATCGTGGTTGATTAGCAGGTTACATGCAAACGTTGTTCCCTATACAAACCAAACACGATACTTCAATGTTGCTAGTTTAACGTTCGGGGTGCGTGTATGAGAATTGAATGGGGAGCACCGAAGACGGAGGTGAGGAGACCTACCAGGAAGCCAGGAGGGTGCCTGGCGCGGCCCCCCTCCTGGCCACGCTAGGCACCCTCCTGGATGCCTGGTGGCCCCCCTCGATGCCCCCTCTCGCCTATAAGACCCCCCTGGGGTGAAAACCCTAGAAATAGAGGAGTTTTCGTGTTTCGCCGCCGCCACGGGGCGGAAACCTACAGAGGAGAAAAGCCATCTCCGATGGGCAGATTCCGCCGGCGAGATCACCTCCCGGAAGGGGATATCGTCGCCATCATCATCATCATCGTCACGGGCATCATCGAGATAATCATCAACATCATCCCCAACATCAGCACCATCTCCATCTCCATCCCATCTCATCTCACAATTGCAACTTGTGTTGTAATCTGTACTATCTATCCTCTCTACTCTGTTGGTGTTGATTACTACTTTGTGGTGAATTCTATTGAGTTTTGTTGGAGAAATATCATTGTGTCCAGATTGTTTGCCACCCATCTATCACCTCTGATCATGATCTCTTTTATGTCTTGTGAGTAGTTACTTTAGTTCTTGAGAACATGGGAGAAGTCTAGTTGTTAGTAGTCATATGATGTTGAAGTATTATGTGTTGTTTGATACTTAAGTTGTGTTGTTATTTCTCTAGTGGTGTTATGTGAGTCGAACACTTAACACTTCACCTTTAATGGGCCTAGAGGAATACATTATGCACAAAGGATGCTTATGGTGGGTTGCCGGAGTGACAGAAACTTTAACCCCGGTTCGCACACTTTTGCACAAGGGAGTTATGGATCCTTGATCGTAATGCTGTGGTTATGCTTATGCCTTAATTACTACCTTGTATTTGCGAATGCTTGCAAGGTGTGTAATCATAAGAGTACACTTATCTTAGTCTAGAAGGTGTACTAGCATTGATCCACCCACCAACACTTATCAACACAATACATATTACTTGGCGGAGTATGGTGAAAGTAACTTGGCTATCTCTCCCGTGTGTTCTCGAGAACGCTTTAGCTTTTATAAGTTTAGTTCCTAGGCTTATCCTTGTGAAAGGATTGGGCCACTTGCTACTCCTCAGTTACCCTGTTTACTTTGCTTGTCTTTTACTTTTTTGTTGCTTAAACCAAAAACCCCTAAATATTTACCTTTGAGTGTGTGCAGCCTTTCCTTATCCAGTGTCACTTGTCAATACCTTCTGCTCCTCGTTGGGATCGACATCCTTATTTATTGAAAAGCTAAAATTGACCCCCTAGACTTGTGGGTCATCAAGAATCGTTTATTGGCGCGGTTGATATGGGAGGCAACCCAATTAAACCTATCAACTTCACCGCCATCAACGAGCTTTTCTGGCGTCGTTGCCGGGGAGTGTAGCGCTATTGGTAAGTGAAGCCGGTAAGGAAATCTTTATTTTCTGTTGTTACTTTCAGTCCTTATGGACTCTGCTACTGTTGGTTCGTTGCTGGTAAGGAGCCGCCCCACGACTGTGGTGGTCACTCCTACCCCTACTGAAATTGTGCCTTATAAAATACCACCTGGTATTATTGATCATGTCTTGTCTAATCGTTATACAGGAGAAGAACATCCGGGAGAACACCTGCTATACTCCCTCCGTTTCTTTTTACTTCGCATATAAAGTTTGGTCAAAGTCAATCTTTATAAAGTTTGATCAACTATATCAAAAAATCTATCAACATTCACAATATGAAACAATTATCAATAGATTTATCATGAAATTAATTTTCATATTATATAACTTTGATATTGTAAATATTGATACTTTTTAATATAAACTTGGTCAAACTTTATAAAAATTGACTTTGACCAAACCTTATATGCGGAGTAAAAAGAAACGGAGGGATTATTTATCACGATTATGTTCTTTATTTAAGCTTGCAGGTGTGACGATGGAGTTCGTCATGAAGAGACTATTCTCCATATCACTCAAAGATAAAGCTTCAGATTGGTATAAACTACTCGATAACTCTGATCTGCTTGAATGGACAGAGCTTATGTCTCTCTTTTATGCAAAGTTTTATCCTCTTCGTGAAATTCACCAAGACAGGAACTACATCTACAACTTTTGGTCTCGCGACGGAGAGAGCATCGCTCAAGCTTGGGGGAGACTAAAGTCCCTGATGCTCAAATGCCCAAACCATGAGCTCCCCAAGGAAATTATACTTACACATTTTTATGCCAGGCTTTCTCGTCAGGACAAGGAGATGTTGGATGCCTCCTCTAGCGGGGTATTCCAGACCAGAAGTATGGAAGAAAAATGGGATCTTATAGAAAGGATCCAGAAGAACACTGAATACTGGGAAATTGATAAAGGTATTTTAAACAAAAACGGAAGGACCACTGACGAACCTGAGGACATGATCAAGGTCAAGCCTCAAGTTGCAATGGTCAAGGATCTGGTAACCAGTGATATTAAAGAATCCACTATTAGTTTTTGTGTTGTTTCCACTAACATTGTCACAACCAAGAACAGAGGCCCAATTTCAGGTACACCAGTTGTATCTGTCAAAATAGGAGATCATAATTACTATGGGCTATGTGATTTGGGATCTAGCGTCAGAGCTATTCCCTTCACACTTTATCAAGAGATCATGCACGAGATTCAGCCGTGTGAGATCGAGGACATTGATGTCACGATTCATCTTGCAAATAGACAAACGATCTCTCCAGTTGGGATTGTGAGAGATGTTGAAGTACTCTGCGGGAAGGTAAAATATCCTACTGACTTTCTTGTGCTTGGTTCAGTGCAAGATAGTTTTTGCCCTATTATCTTTGGTAGGCCCTTCCTCAGCACCTGTGTAGCTATAATAGATTGCAAGAAAGGTAAAGTTTCTGTTGAATTCAACGATGAGCCGTATGAATTTAATTTTTCTAAGTTTTCTAAGCAGCCTCGTGGTACTGACTTGTCAAGTAATGACAAAATTATTGAAGAAATTGCCTCTATTGCTATTCCTCCTAATGATACTTTGCAGCAATTTATGGAAGACCACGAAAATGACATACATATGCAGGAGAGGGATGAACTAGAAGACATATTTTTAAGACAAACTCCTATCCTGAAGCACAACCTCCCGGTTGAACCTTTAGGAATCCTCTCGCAACCAAAAGAAGACCCGGTGTTTGATCTAAAACCACTACCCGATACGCTCAAGTATGCTTATTTAGATGAAAAGAAAGTATATCATGTTATTATCAATTCTAACCTTTCAGGGTACGAAGAAGAGCGATTATTGGAGACACTCCGCAGACACCGAGGTGCTATTGGCTATACTCTTGATGATCTCAAGGGTATTAGTCCATCCATTTGCCAACATACTATCAATCTCGAGCCCGATGCTAAACCAATTGTTGGTCATCAACGACGGTTGAACCCAAAGATGAAGGACGTGGTTAGGACGGAGGTTCTCAAACTTCTAGCTGCAGGTATCATCTATCCTATAGCTGATAGTAAGTGGGTAAGTCCTGTTCATTGTGTTCCTAAGAAAGGAGGTATAACTGTTGTTCCTAATGATAAAAATGAACTAATACCTCAGAGGACTATTATTGGATATGTGTATTGATTTCAGGAAGTTGAACAAGGCCACCAGGAAGGACCACTATCCTCTGCCCTTTATTGATCAGATGCTCGAGAGGCTGTCTAAAAACACCCACTTCTGCTATCTTGATGGGTATTCTGTCTTCTCCCAGATCCACGTTAACACCACGGATCAAGAGAAGACCACCTTTACGTGTCCTTACGGTACTTATGCTTATAGGTGTATGCCTTTTGGTTTGTGTAATGCACCTGCTACTTTTCAGAGGTGCATGTCTGCAATATTTCATGGTTTCTTTGAGAAGATTGTAGAAGTTTTCATGGACGACTTTTCCGTCTATGGAAACTCCTTTGACCACTGTCTCCACAATCTTAATAAAGTTTTGCAGAAATGTGAAGAAACTAATTTGGTGCTCAATTGGTAGAAATGCCATTTCATGGTTAACGAAGGGATAGTTCTTGGACGCAAGATTTCCGAAAGGGGAATTGAAGTGGACAAGGTGAAAATTGAAGCTATTGAAAGGATGCCCTATCCAAGGGATATCAAAGGTATTCGTAGTTTTCTAGGTCATGCTGGTTTCTATAGAAGATTTATCAAGGACTTTTCTAAGACCTCAAGACCCCTTACCAATATTCTCCAGAAGGATTCTCCTTTTGTATTTGATGAAGATCGTAAGGAAGCTTTTGAAGTTCTTAAGAAAGCCTTGATAACCGCTCCTATAGTACAACCACCTGACTGGAATTTTCCCTTTGAAATTATGTGTGATGCTAGTGATTTTGCTGTTGGAGCTGTTTTAGGACAAAGGGTTGACAAGAAGTTGAATGTCATCCACTATGCCAGCAAGACACTTGATAGTGCTCAAAAGAATTATGCTACTACCGAGAAGGAATTCTTGGCAGTGGTGTTTGCTTGTGATAAGTTTAGACCGTATATTGTTGATTCTAAAGTTATTATTCATACTGACCATGCTGCCATTAAGTATCTTATGCAGAAAAAGGACGCCAAACCAAGACTCATTAGATGGGTACTTATTCTTCAAGAATTTGATTTGCAGATTGTCGATAGAAAAGGAGAAGACAATATAGTGGCGGATAATCTTTCAAGGATGGAAGATATCCCGCACGATCCTATTCCAGTCAATGACAATTTTCTAGATGAACAACTTGTTGTTGTAAAAGTAAAATCTCATTCCGACCCTTGGTTTGCAGATTATGCTAATTTTATCGTTGCAAAGTTTTTGCCTCCAGGTTTTACATTTCAGCAGAGGAAGAAATTCTTCACGGATTTGAGGCACTACTTTTGGGATGATCCACATCTTTTCAAAGAGGGTCCGGATGGGATCGTGAGAAGATGTATACCAGAGCACGAGCAGCAGGACGTTCTTCGACAATGTCACGATAGTCCCTATGGAGGACATCATGCCGGTGAAAGGACCACACATAAAGTTTTACAATCAGGTTTTTATTGGCCTACTCTTTTTAAGGACGCCCGAAGGTACGTTCTATCTTGTGATAAGTGTCAGAGAGTTGGTAACATTAGCAGGAGAAATGAGATGCCTATGAATTACTCACTAGTGATCGAACCTTTCGATTGCTGGGGTTTTGATTTTATGGGTCCTTTTCCTCCTTCACACAAGTACACACACATCTTAGTTGATGTTGATTATGTAACCAAGTGGGTTGAAGCAATCCCCACTGAGAGTGCTAATCACAAGACATCTTTGAAAATGCTCAAGGATGTAATTTTTCCTAGGTTTGGAGTACCAAGTTACCTCATGACAGATGGAGGGTCACACTTCATGCATGGAGCTTTTAGGAAAGCTCTAGCCAAGTACGATGTCAATCATAGGATTGCATCAACGTACCACCCTCAAACTAGTGGGCAAGTTGAGCTCACCAATAGGGAGATCAAGTTGATCTTACAAAAGACAGTAAACAGTTCTACAAAGGACTGGTCAAAGAAGTTAGGAGATGCTTTGTGGGCGTATAGAACTGCTTACAAAAACCCCATGGGCATGTCTCCGTATAAAATGGTCTATGGCAAGGCTTTCCATTTACCATTAGAGTTGGAGCACAAGGCTTTCTGGGCTGTCAGAGAGCTAAATGCTGACCCAAAGTTAGCTGGTGAAAAGCGTCTCATGAACTTGACTTATCTAGATGAGTGGAGGAGTGAAGCTTACGAGAGCGCTAAAATGTTCAAGGAAAAGGTAAAGAAGTGGCACGATAAAAGAATTCTGAAACGTGAATTCAATGTTGGTGATAAAGTTTTGTTGTTTAGATCTCTTTTCAGGTTTTCTCCAGGTAAACTACTTTCCAGATGGGAAGGACCTTTTCTTATTGAAGAAGTATATCGGTCTGGTGCAATCAAGATCAACAATTTCGAAGGCACCAAACCTCAAGTTGTGAATGGACAAAGACTCAAACATTATATGGCAGGAGATCCAATCAATGTGGATGTAAACATGATATATATAAGAACTCATGAAGAGCATGTTGCAGCCCAGTTTCAACCTCCGGCAGGAGCATAATAAGAAAAGGTATGTATTACGGTAAGGAAACATCGCGAACGTCAATAAAAGTTTACTTTTCAAAGTTTTTGCGAAATTAGGAAAATTCCAAGCCCGAGTGGAGCCGGAGAGGAACTCCAGGGGGGCCAGGAGGCCTCCTGGCGCGCCCCCCCTCCTGGCCGCGCCAAGCACCCTCCTGGGTGCCCTGGACTGCGACTCCACCTAGGCTTGAAACCTTCCTTTTGTTGCGGAAATTTTTGCTATATATTTGCCCGGATAGTCCCGGCACCGTATCTCTCGATTTCGCGTGTTTTCTTTCTCGGTCTGTTTCTGCTAGGAAAACTTTCAGCAGATCTAGGTGCCATGGCTTCCCCAAGTTCCCCCAAGGACAAGTTCGTCGTCAACGTCATCAACCCTTACCTCGCTAAGGTGAGGAAGCACCCCCAGTTCCTTTGTGTGGAGGAGGATGTTCTCCACAAGGAAGATCTGAAGGGACCTGCCAAGGAAGGGAGCACCAAGGAGCGGCTGAAGGAGATGGAACATGAGGTCTTCAAGTTCAAGAAGATGGTGGAACGCGGTGTTGAAGCTAACTTCGACATCATGCACGAGATCGAGGCTTCCCACAAGAAGGAGATGAAGGAGATGTGGTCAAGTTTGTCCGCATTAGAAGAAAAAGTTTATGAACTCCAAGCACAGATCTATGTGAAGGGTTCGTTGCATAGAAAACAAAATTTTTCCTACGATTGCAACTGCCAAGATCACATCTAGGAGATAACTTGTAACGGTTTGAGAAGGACTCACCCTCGAAGACCAAAAAGCTTTAACGAGAACGATTCTCGTGGGTGATGTAGTCGATCACTTGCCGACCTCAAGGTCGTGATGAAGATGGGCGCCACAAACGGGCAGCGCCTCCGTAATCGGTCACACGTACGGATCAGCGACGACCTCCGCCCCTTGCTCCAGTTGGGCAGCGGAAGTAGTGGATCCTCGGGAACTCCAGCAGCACTACAACATAGTGGTGGTGGTGGTAGAGAAGATCTTGAGCAGGGCTTCGCCTAAGCACCGTACTCGTGAAACTGGATCAGCTAGCAAGGGGAGGAAGATGCCAACCAAAGGGCATATGAGAGATGGAGGAATTGGTGTGTAGAGGGGTCTCCACCCATCTATATATAGGAGGGGGAGGCAGCCCCCAAGGGGTAGCACGCCCCAAGAGGTGCCCCCACCTCTCCCCTCATCATGTGGGTGGACTCCCCACTCACAAAAACAAAGGGTCACACATTATTCCCATAACTTCCATAATTCTCCACTCAAAATTCCAAGAGTTTATCACATTAAAACACTTTTAATTATCTTGTTTAATGTCACTCAAATTAATGAACACTTCATTCAATGAGTACTTCATTGATGAACACTTCATTCAATGAACACATTAACAATTATCCCCTTGCACTATTTTGATATACCGAAACTATTCCAGCAGTTTTATCAAAACAGTCCATGTGCTGTCCAGTATATTCTCTGGCGTTCCGTATCCACTCAAACGCGTCAACGAATCCTTAAGTGTGTCACCCTACGGTTCGTGAATAAAATGGACATGACAGAGACTCTTCTCTGATCAATAATCATCAGCGGGATCTGGAGATCCATGATGACTCCCACTTACTCAACGATGAACTAGTGATCGTGTGAACCAAAACTCCGTAACCAATTCCTTTTGTCTCGCGATATTTTACTTGTCCGAGATCCGATCATTTGGTATCATCCATACCTAGTTCGATCTCGTTACCGACAAGTACTCTTTACTCGTTCCGTGATATAACATCCTCGTGAGCCAGTCACGTGCTTGCAAGCGATGTCAATGTGATATCACCGAGAGGGCCCAGAGTATATCTCTCCGTCATCTGGATGGACAAATCCCACTCTTGATCCACGAGCCTCAACTAACACTTTCCAAGTACCCAACGACACCTTTATAATCACCCTGTTACGGTGTGACGTTTGATGGAATCAAAGTACTCTTCCGGTGTCAGTGATTGACGTGATCTCATGGTCTAAGGATTAGGGTTACTTCGTGAAAGTTTGATACAGCAATAGAAACTTGATGACATGATCGTATTGCTATAACTACTGTGGGTGTATGTTCATCACATCATTCTCCAATGACATGACCTTGTTATTAACAACATCCAATGTTCATGATCAGGAAACCTTGATCATCCGTTAATCAACAAGCTAGTATAAAGAGAGGCATTACTAGGAACCTTTTATCTGTTTATTAAACACACATGTATTAACGTTTCCGGTTAACACAATTATAGCATGAAAATAAACATTTATCATAAACATGGC
The DNA here is from genome assembly GCA_950022295.1 of Bromus sterilis. Lineage (NCBI taxonomy): Eukaryota > Viridiplantae > Streptophyta > Magnoliopsida > Poales > Poaceae > Bromus > Bromus sterilis. The sequence goes on from OX465595.1 coordinate 440,348,358, forward strand.
ATAAGATAATAACCACTTTATTATTGCCTCTCGGGCATATTCCCTTCCAAAGCACGTAAGGATATCTTTACTATTGTCCAATGATCATCTTATGAATCATTCTGGTATATGCTCATAACATTTAAAGCATAGGACATTCTTGGAATTGTACATATCATGGTGTACATGATTGATCAAATCATTCATGTGATTTTACTCACCAAGTGTCAAAACACTTGAATCTCGCTTCAACCTTTTCCATGCGGCAAGAACTTTTCTCGTCGTTTCCATATTGAACTTATTCAATATTTCATATATGTACTTCGGCCCAACCATATTAGCACCTCAATCTATCTATATAGACCATATTAGCCCAATATACTGGTTTTGCCCAAATCTTCCATTAAAATCAAATTTTCAATGAAACTTCACCCGTGTCAATAAAATATACATCATTCCCAATCAACAATATGTCTTCTACATAATGTATTAGAAATATGTCTCAGCGCTCCCACTTAATTTCTTGCAAAAGCAAGCATCTTCACCGTCTCTGATGAAACTAAACGTTTTAACAATTTCATCATGATGAAGATTCCAACTCCGTGAATTCTTATTTCAACCATTGAAATTTGCATGCTATTTTAGCATCCTTTGAATTAACAGAACCCTTTGGACCGTGTCCTGTACACGTCTTAGGTAACCATTCTATTAGAAGAACGTTGTTCTGTTTGTTCAACTACCATATACCAAAACTAGCATATGTAGTGGTTGCTACAATAATCCGTCCAGACTAAATATCGTTATGAAAGATCAAATCTTGTCATAGCCAACTCTTTGAACATAATCGTAAACCATTTTAACGATATGTCGAATATTTCATAGATGTGAGAACATCCACGTCTGTTTCTTTATAGATCCAAACACGGTATCTAGAGGGTCTTCCAAGTTCAGAAACTTGGTTTCTCGTGTATGGAACTATCACGGATTTTATAGCTTCTAGCCATTTTGACGGAGTCAGGGCCCATCATCGCTTCTTTGCATGTAGTCGGTCCATTATTATCAAATAACAATGATTCAACCTCAAATCTTACTATTTGATCGATTATCCGAACTACGCAGTTCAATAGGAACTTAGATCGCCGTGACCACAACCTTTGGGACACGGGAGCCAAGAGCATTGCGGCCGCTTCCGGGACACTTTCCGGCGCTGCGCCACTTAGCACATAAAGCTTAGGTTCAACAACCTAATCGAAGTTCTACTCTCCTCCCACTTAACTTTTCGAAAAAATTCCTTCTCAAGAAACTTGATGCTCTTAGCCACAAAAAAACTTTTGTCTTTAGTGTTCTGGAGGAATACCCAACGGTTACTTTGGGATAACCTACAAAGACGTACTTTATCCGACTTTGGTTGTAAACATTTTACATATGCCTTGCATACCAAAATTTAAGAAAAGACAAATTGGGTTTTATCCCATTCCATAACTTATATGGTGTCATTTCAACGGATCTCGATGGCGCTCTTTTCAGTGAAAAGCGGTAGTCTCTAAAGCTTAATCCTTAAAATATAATGGCAATTTTATAAATAACACCTTTGATCCTTACCATGTCAAACAAGGTTTGATTACATCTCTCGAACACTCCATACTCCTATGGTGTTTCGGGAAATGCAAGTTTTGGAACGATTCCTAAACTCTCAGGCATTTGCTAAACTTTTAACTCAAAAATCTTCTTTTATGATCCAATCATAAACTCTTATTTTCTCGTTACAATGATTTTCACTTCATCTTGAAATTTATTTGAACATTTTCAAACATTTCATACTTCTTCCTTATCAAGTAAATATACACATATATTCACTCAAATCCTCGGTTAAAGTATATGAAGTTATAAGACCCACCACACACGGCTACACATAATGAACTATACACATCAACATGTATAATGTCCAATAAGTTAGTCGTCCGTCCTTCTTTGGCCTATGAACGGAGTTTCAATCATTTCTAGGAAATTCTTACAAGCGTCAGTTGATTCAAAATCAAAAGACTCCAAAATTCCACCAACATGGAGTTTCTTCATGTTATCTTTCCAATATGATTTAAACGGTGTTTCAATCATCTCTAGAAATTTCTCACAACCGTCAATTGATTCAAAATCAAAAGACTCCAAAATTCCATCACCATGGAGTTTCTTCATGTGTTTCTTTCCAATATGATTCAAACGGTGGTGTCACTCATAAGTGATCTTCTAATCATTTGTCTTGCGACATGTTTAGCATCAGTTATTATGGATGTGATTTCTCCAACAAGATTTATAGAGTTCATCCATCTTCTATGAATATGGTGATAATTTGAACAACTATTGTTCGTATAACACCAGAACAGAATAACAATTATTCAAATAAATCTTGAAGGCTAGGTTTAATTCCAACGATAAACACTTTATTTTGTTCTTGATGAGAATCATCCCATATTCATTTGCTAGTTACTCAGGCCATTGCAACTCTTGTATTGCGTTGTTCCGTATGACACTTCATACCAACCAATCAGTATCCAATACTCAAGAATCACACTGTTTAACAAGCAATGAATATACCCATAACATGTATATCATCTATATACCCGAGCTGGACATTTCCAGTCTTTTCCTTTTTCTTTTCGCCAAAATATTTTTCAGATCCTCTTTCAGCAATTCCTTTCCTTTTTAGAAGAATTTATCAACATCACTTGTGGCACCATTCATATGACACATAATCCAAAGTGTGTTAGTCAAATACTAACACCCTTTGATTCTCACTTTGATGTAGATCACCGTCATCAAATGTTTGGTGTTCTTCCAAATTCCATTCTTTAGTAATCTTATAGTGTAGTAAATATTTTACCTACATCTTCCATTCATCCTATCATGACAACTTTCATGACAGAACTACCATAGCTCATAGGGACAAACTGTGAGTACAATATTAGTTCCCAAAACCTTTTTGGGAGATTAGGACACATAGTGTCTCCAACCTTCACAAATTCTCATACAATATGAGAACATGTTTCTCACTAAATTTTACTCTATCACATTGCAACTAAACATTGTTTCAGATATCGCTATATCTTCCACACATGATAGTTTCTGAAACAATCATTATGCTCCTAGATAACCTTGATAATAACAAACAACATTTGAATATCAAGGATCATGGAGGCAAGTGTGATACTTAGACACTAACACTGGAATTGTTACTCTCGATTTAATACACATTATTAAACTTCATGGAGCAAGCAAGGTTTGCTAAAGTTTGCAATAAGATTTTAAACTTTAGATTGACATTCAAACAATACGGTACCAGTCCGTAAAGTTAAATATCCAGAATTCTATAGTTCTATTATCTCAATTATAGCTAAGCGCAAAGGTAGTAAACAAATGCCAATGACTACAACGAACTATGCAAATTCACTTTGATTTAGTTCATGATAAAATGAGTTCATCTAACTCCCACTCAAAAACAACATCCCTCGAGTCGTCTTTGGTGATTACACGAACCAAATTCACTACACCACGACCGATCATCACGTGAGGCGGTGTAGCTGCAATGGCGAGCATCTCAATATGGTTCATCATATCATCCATATGACTCGTGCTTAACCTTTCGGTCCATGTTCCGAGGCCATGTCTGTACATGCTAGGCTCGCCAAGTAGAACCTTAGTATTTGCATGTGTTTCAAGGCCATGTCTGTACATGCTAGGCTTGAAAACACCCGTTGTATGCGAACGTAGAGTCTATCACACCCGATCATCACGTGGTGTCTCGAAACGACGAACTTTCTTAACGGTGCATACTAAGGAAGAACATATAATTATCTTGATATTAAGTGAGAGGGATCATCTTATAATGCTACCGAAGCGATCATGATCGTAACTAAGCAAAATAAGATGCATAAAAGGATAAACATCACATGCATGGATAATGTGATATGATATGGTCCTTCTCGCATTAGATCTCCATCTTGTGCGTCTTGGTATGATCTCCATCATGCCACCGGCGCGGCACCAAGGTCCATGGCGCCACCACCATGGTCGTCCTTCTCCATTACAATATATCTCATGGATATATCTACAGCACGCAGGCCTTAAAAAGGAAAAACACAACCATATGGCTCCTGCCGGTTGATTACAATAAATCTCATTTCATACAACAATTTTGTAACAATGACCATATCACATCACATGCCCTGCAAAAACAAGTTAGACGCTTCTAAATTATCTTTGCAAATTTTACGTGGTTTTGGGCTTCCTAGGAAAGAACCGATCTTACCTACGGACAAGAACCACAACGTTGATTCGCTAGTTGTTTCTTTTCGTCCCTTTCCAGGGCCCTCCGTTGCAAATGCCATATCACTAATGTTAGAGAAACTGACACCCCCAAAGCCACTTTATACGGTACAAGCCGTATGTCAAGCGTGACACGCAATCTGCGCTTAGGGCCGCTTCAATCCAACATTGCCGCAATATGAACAAGTGCACAAAAGAGGGTAACAACTAGAGGATCAACGCCCACATCTCTATGTGTTCTAACCGTACAAAGCATCTACGCATAGACGAGGCTCTGGTACCACTGAAGGGTTCGTTGCAAAGAAAACAAAAATTTTCCTACGATTGCAACTGCCAAGATCACATCTAGGAGATAACTTGTAACGGTTTGAGAAGGACTCACCCTCGAAGACCAAAAAGCTTTAACGAGAACGATTCTCGTGGGTGATGTAGTCGATCACTTGCCGACCTCAAGGTCGTGATGAAGATGGGCGCCACAAACGGGCAGCGCCTCCGTAATCGATCACACGTACGGATCAGCGACGACCTCCGCCCCTTGCTCCAGTTGGGCAGCGGAAGTAGTGGATCCTCGGGAACTCCAGCAGCACTACAACATAGTGGTGGTGGTGGTAGAGAAGATCTTGAGCAGGGCTTCGCCTAAGCACCGTACTCGTGAAACTGGATCAGCTAGCAAGGGGAGGAAGATGCCAACCAAAGGGCATATGAGAGATGGAGGAATTGGTGTGTAGAGGGGTCTCCACCCATCTATATATAGGAGGGGGAGGCAGCCCCCAAGGGGTAGCACGCCCCAAGAGGTGCCCCCACCTCTCCCCTCATCATGTGGGTGGACTCCCCACTCACAAAAACAAAGGGTCACACATTATTCCCATAACTTCCATAATTCTCCACTCAAAATTCCAAGAGTTTATCACATTAAAACACTTTTAATTATCTTGTTTAATGTCACTCAAATTAATGAACACTTCATTCAATGAGTACTTCATTGATGAACACTTCATTCAATGAACACATTAACAATTATCCCCTTGCACTATTTTGATATACCGAAACTATTCCAGCAGTTTTATCAAAACAGTCCATGTGCTGTCCAGTATATTCTCTGGCGTTCCGTATCCACTCAAACGCGTCAACGAATCCTTAAGTGTGTCACCCTACGGTTCGTGAATAAAATGGACATGACAGAGACTCTTCTCTGATCAATAATCATCAGCGGGATCTGGAGATCCATGATGACTCCCACTTACTCAACGATGAACTAGTGATCGTGTGAACCAAAACTCCGTAACCAATTCCTTTTGTCTCGCGATATTTTACTTGTCCGAGATCCGATCATTTGGTATCATCCATACCTAGTTCGATCTCGTTACCGACAAGTACTCTTTACTCGTTCCGTGATATAACATCCTCGTGAGCCAGTCACGTGCTTGCAAGCGATGTCAATGTGATATCACCGAGAGGGCCCAGAGTATATCTCTCCGTCATCTGGATGGACAAATCCCACTCTTGATCCACGAGCCTCAACTAACACTTTCCAAGTACCCAACGACACCTTTATAATCACCCTGTTACGGTGTGACGTTTGATGGAATCAAAGTACTCTTCCGGTGTCAGTGATTGACGTGATCTCATGGTCTAAGGATTAGGGTTACTTCGTGAAAGTTTGATACAGCAATAGAAACTTGATGACATGATCGTATTGCTATAACTACTGTGGGTGTATGTTCATCACATCATTCTCCAATGACATGACCTTGTTATTAACAACATCCAATGTTCATGATCAGGAAACCTTGATCATCCGTTAATCAACAAGCTAGTATAAAGAGAGGCATTACTAGGAACCTTTTATCTGTTTATTAAACACACATGTATTAACGTTTCCGGTTAACACAATTATAGCATGAAAATAAACATTTATCATAAACATGGCATAAGATAATAACCACTTTATTATTGCCTCTCGGGCATATTCCCTTCACTATGATCTGCAGAACCAGAACTGTGAGTATGAACTAAAGTTTCTGCGCATAGGTTTAGGTGCTGAGTGTAGGATCTTGGAGACGGGAATGTCCTTCGAGACTGGAGAACAATTACCATGGAAGCGCTTCTCCAAGGAGTACGTGACTGAGAAGAACAAGAATGAGGAGTAAATCTCCTCGTGTAATGGCATCCCCTTAGCTTGTTCCAAGCTTGGGGGAGTGCTGGGTATATTTATCTTTATATTTGTCTTTAGGAGTCAAGTAGAGTCGTATCATGTCTAGGGAAGTTACTTTATGAAATAGGTGTTGCTTTGAGGTCTATCACTACTTTTGTGGAGAGCTTTGTATCCGTGAGTGTGGGGTCGTCTATGAAGAAATATTAATGAGAAGTCTATTGGTTTCTTCGCTGCACTCGGTATTCTCTTCACGCAATCGACATTATGAGCGGATTCTTGATGGCTTCTCGCCCTTCGTTGGTGAGCCCCAAGTGGAAGGCGTGATGTAGCGCAACAACAAGTTTCCCTCAGTGAAAATAGTATCGTGATATTTTTCAATCAAAGAAGCAATCTCATAGGCACCTTTAAAAGCAACAAACTCTTCAATCTTATCAACATCAAAGTAATCATAAACACCTTTAGCATAAGAAGATAAGATCTCATTTTCATTAAACTCACATTGGAAAGGGAGGTGTTTATGATCTATATTAGAACAGCAAGTAAAATCATAAATGTGGCACAAAAGTTTAGCATGGCAATAAGAAACATGTATTTGATCCCATAAGTGTTTCCCTTTCTGAGATAGGCGGTGCCGCGTATAATGAGCATGCTCTTCCAATGATTTTCCCTCAACCAAGTCGGTTGGGTTTTTAGCGCGAGCACAAATTGATCGAAGACGATCCAAGTGAAACATGTCCATCCTACCATATTTGGGTGGTTCATCACCCATGGTGAGGATAGCATAAATAGGCAAAGCAAGACAAAGGCAAAAGGTAGCAACTATTTTTGTGGTTTTTCATAAAGGACACTGAGATAAAAACCGAAAGGTAAACTAACAAGACTAAAAAACAAAGGTAAAGGGTAGTGTGCAACTCCCATATCTTAGCACTCGGAGTCCCCGGCAACGGCGCCATAAATTCGCTTGATGGCTTCTCGCCCTTCGTTGGTGAGCCCCAAGTGGAAGGCGTGATGTAGCGCAACAGCAAGTTTTCCTCAGTGAAGATACCAAGGTTAGTCTCCAGTAGGACTCCAGAGATGATAAGTAGGTGTCAGCTGCGCAACTGACGTGGACCTGCACACAGACACAGATAACTTTGTTCCCAACGAAGTTCAGAGAGGTTGTCAATCTCTCCGGTCTTGTTGTTCACAAAGGGTAAAACACAAAGGATAATGATAGCAACTGAAAGTAAAAAGCAGGAAAGTAAATAAGCGTGGAAACAGTAATAAGGATATGGACCGGGATACGTGATGTTCGCTAGTGATGTCTCTCTCCCAAAAGACGATAAAACTGCTATGCGAGGTAAACAAATTACAGAAGGGCAATTGACAGGATTATGAACGCACCGCAATGCTAACTATGCTACAAAAGAAAGGAAGAGGCTCAAAAGCACAGGTAGTACGCCAAAATAAGTAGACCGTAATCCAACTGCATCTACTACTAATCATCCACCTTGAGATATGTATCCAGAACATCTCGCTGGTATTAAGTTGCGAGCCCCACCCAAAGTGTAAACCCAAAGCAACAGACAACTGCATTAAAAAGAACTTTGTGTAAAGTAAACAATCCTTGCAACCGCGGTTACAAGCACCGTTGTTTTCCCCCTTGTGGCAACAGCACATCCCCTAGACTCATGTTTCTGTCACTCAAGCGTGTCATCGGGGGGCATGAACCCACAATCGAGCATAACGTTCCCTCTTGGAGTGACTACCTACTACTTGGCCAAAGCAATAAACAGCAACGGAGAACGTGCAAGAATTACTTAGGAACAAAAATATAAGAGATAAAAACCAAATATATTACTCTATCACAATCTGAACATAATCTCATAATCCATCAGATCCCATCAAACTCAGCATAGCAATAATAGAAAGATTACAAAAGTGCCTCGATCATGTAGGGCAGCTCACGAGGTCTAAACCATGAAGAACAAAGAGGGGAGGAGAACATCACATAGCTAATGATCACGGACCCATGGTCCAAGGAAAACTACACACGAGACATCCGGGGAGCATCCTTGGTGGAGAGGGGACTCCCGGAGGTCGACCCTCCCTCCGGCAGGGTGCCGGGAAGAGGTCTTCTGGTGCTCCCGATCTCGGAAGCGCGGTGGCGGCGGAACAGAGGCGAGTTTGGGAAATAGGGTTCTGTCTTCGGAGTTTCCCCGTGACGGAGAATAAATAGGCAAAGGGGGGCAGCCAGAGGTGGACCAGGGGCCCAGGCGCCCACCTGGCACGGCCAGGGGTGGGGCCGCGCCGGGTGGCCTCCTGGGCCCCCTGGCTCCCCTCTGGCCCCACTCGGGCTCTTCGCGAAGCTTCCTGTACGCTTATTTTTCCTGTATTTTTTCCTGAATTTTTCTGGCACTTTTTATATGGGGGAAAACTGAAATAGAAAAACAGCAGAAAACAGGAACTGGCACTGGGGTGCATTGAGTTAATAGGTTAGTCCAAATATGATCAAAAGTGTATGAAAGTGTATCTAGATCATAGCAATATCACACAAAACATGCATGGAGCAAGCAGAAATTATAGAAACGTTTTGGACGTATCAACATCCCCAAGCTTAATTCCTGCTCGTCCTCGAGTAGGTAAATGATAACAGCATAATTTCTGTGGTGACATGCTAGCAACCATATAAGAACTTTGAAAAGTAAAGAAATCAAGGTTAGAGATTCAATTCAAGTCATAACATGCAAGAGTCTATATTAGCATTGAAATAAGTAACAAAATAACATTAGGTGCAAGAGCTCTCGCTGTCCGTGACTCGAATGTCTCCAAATGGTGTTTGCGTGCAAGAAGGGGGATAGGGAATACGAGAAAAAATATTTTTGTATTGAGAACTCAATCTACTGTAGTTTCACACTTGGTCCTCTTTGGAATCTTATCTTGACTCATCCCCAGACCACTAGCCAGGTACAAGTCAATTTGATCCACTCCTTTTCGATATTTTAAGCACTCATGCAATGGATGAGCGTAAGCACGAGAGTTGACACTTAGGATGGCAAAGAGAGAAGTGCAGAGGAGGAAGAGAAAAAGGATGAGAAAGGCTCACATCAATGAGGACAATCATAGGCAAGAGATACCAAATGATAGAAATGATGTGAGGAGTAGGGATTGCCATGCAACGGATGCACATACGAGCTAAGAATCTATCCAATGGAACTAGTGGGGGTGCATCTAACTTGCTCGCTCATGAAGACCTATAGCTCGTTTGAGGAGGCTCATCCTTGGAATATGCAAGCCAAGTTCTATAGTGTGAAGGTCCCCACATAGCTATATGCATAATGATCATCTCTATGGAGTACAAGGATATAAAGGGAGTACTAGTGTGGATCTCTCAAAAGGATAGTAGTGTTGCCCCTTTCTCTCTTTTTATTTCTTTTTCTCTTTTTTCTATTTTTTTTATTTTTTTTGTGGCCTCAATGGCTCTTTCTATTTAACTCTCATTTGTCCTCTTTGGGATCTTTTATTGTGTCCACTTTGGGATCTTTTCCTCACTTAAGGGCAACACTCTATTTTACAAGAAGGTAAAGCAGATCTTTCACACATTACAAGGTACTCAAAATCATAAATAAGATGTAACTATCATGATGTATGCAATGTATGTCGCTGCCGGTGTAGCAGGAACATGTATGACATGAAGATCAAGTCATGAAGAGGTGGATGTTGCATGGCAATATAACTCGGAAAGGCTATGGAAATGCCTTGATAGGTAGGTATGGTGGCTGTTTTCAGGAAAGATATAAGGAGGCTTATGGTGACAGAGCGTATCATGCCAAGGGTTTGGATGTACCGGCGAAGGTTGAGGCCAACTCTCGGAATGAGAAGAAGGCAATGCACGGCACGGGAGAGGCTAGCAAAATATGGGAAGGTGGAAGTGTCAACTTTCAATACTTACATTAGTCCGAAGAACTCATGCACTTATTATTGGTAACTCTCAATCTAATAAGGAGGTTCACAAAGAGACAAGTACCCCGAGGAGGAGTGTATGGGGGTTTGGTTATCCTTGCGCATCCTCGACTCATGGTACGTGAGTGTTCTCTGATATCCGATCCCTCCAAAGATTAGTGATCCATCTAGTAGCTAGAGTTCTGAACTAGTTTTGTAGGTTTTGAAAATACACACGGATTTCCCAAATTACGACACCTATCACTAATAGGCTAGAGCTCTTGACACCAAAAGTTCAAACATTACTCGCATCAATACCTCAAAACTATTGCAAGTTACTACTAGAATTAAATAGCAACCTCAATTACCTACTTTCAAGACAAGACACAACTCAGTGCAACAACCAACTCTCTTTAACAAGATAAACATGAAAACTAAAAAGAGTTCCAGCAACAAACTAAATAAAAGCCAAGGCTCTTGCTAAACACAAACTAAGACTAAGACTAAACATGGCAATAGCTATGAAAAGATAAAGAACACACAACAACAGAAAGATAAGCAGGAAAAATCCTATGATGTGTTCTAGAATTTGAAAGTGGAGCGTGTTTCTCTCCCACACAAAGTAAGACGGGATCTAACTTGTTATGAACAGAAAGCAAAGCTAAAGAAAACTAAAAATAAAACCTAAGAGCGAGACACTCCAAGCATAGCACATAACGCATGAAGTGATAAAAATATAGTGAGACGAAGGACGAACTTATGATTGTTGATGGAGAAGGGGATGCACGGGGGCGTCCCCAAGCTTAGACGCTTGAGTCTCCTGGAATATTTGTTGGGGATGCATGGGGGCATCCCCAAGCTTGAGCGCTTGACACTCCTGGATCTTCTTTCATCATCTTCATCGCACACTTGAAAACTCCCTTCATACATAACTCATCATAAGCTGATTAGAGAGGTTAGTACCCTTAATAAAATAATTTTTCCCCACTGGATATAAAGATATTCCTGAAGACCTACTGTTTCTCAAGAGTGCCAAAAAAATTTTGCAAAGAAAAAGCAAGCTTAAGGTTTGCAAAAGTTAGGAGAGACAAAACGTGGCAGAATCTGTGAAAAACAGAACAGCAGGTAGTAAAGAATTTTTTAGGGGCAATTCTGCAACTCAAATCAAAAAACTCGGAACATACGGAAGCTCCATAATTTTATAGAGCATACTGTGTAAAAATTTCAGCTCAAAAATATGAACTGGGATTTTTCTGGTCACGAGGACAGAATCTGTTTTCTGGACAGCATGTCACAACTTTTACTTCCCTTGCCGTAAGAGGCTATAACTTGACACAAAGCTGAAAAATAAAGATACAATGATGTTGCTACAGTAGTAACAATCATCAAGACACAACAAAAGCAAAAAGAAAAACCTAAATTCGTTGCGGGCTGCCTCCTGAAAGCGCTTCTTTAAAGCCATTAGCTAGGCTTAAAGATTGTAGAAGGTGCTCTCATAAGAATAAGAATTTGAAGCAAAAGAGAGCATCAAGAAACAAATATGAAACACATTTAAGCCTAACCCACTTCCTATGCATAGGAATCTTGTAAGAAAATAAGTCAAAGAAGCACAAAGTCACATGCATAGAAAGGTGGAACAGGAACATCTTCAAAACTTTCAACATAAAGAGAGGAGTTTTAGTAATATGGAAGTTTCTACAACCAAACTTCCCTCTCTCAAAATAATTTTCAGTAGTATCATGAACAACATCAAGAATATAACTATCACATAAATCATGTTGTTCATGAACTGCAAGCACACGTGTATAGTTTTCAACACGGTCTTTAGGATTATAAGATAAATGCAACCCATCACATTGAGCCTTGATAATAGCAAAGTTCTCCAGAGTTGGAGATTTCAAAAGGATAATAGGACAATCAAGTGTGGGTGCAATAGCAACAATTTCATGCTTAACATAAGGAACTATAGAGAGTTCATTTTTGTCAGCATCATCCATAGTGGCAACTTGGCCATCAACAAAGCAAGTATCAAAATTTTCAGAAAGGGATATTTCAAGTGAGTCCTCGGAATCATGGGATTCCTCCTCAATGCAATCATTGGCCTCTTCTTGGGCAGCAAACATTTTATTTTTAAAATCCTCAATATAAGAATTGGAAGTATAATTCTCGAAGCAATAAGCAAGAACTGCAAAGTTTTCAGACTCGAAAATAGTATCGTGATATTTTTCAATCAAAGAAGCAATCTCATAGGCACCTTTAAAAGCAACAAACTCTTCAATCTTATCAACATCAAAGTAATCATAAACACCTTTAGCATAAGAAGATAAGATCTCATTTTCATTAAACTCACATTGGAAAGGGAGGTGTTTATGATCTATATTAGAACAGCAAGTAAAATCATAAATGTGGCACAAAAGTTTAGCATGGCAATAAGAAACATGTATTTGATCCCATAAGTGTTTCCCTTTCTGAGATAGGCGGTGCCGCGTATAATGAGCATGCTCTTCCAATGATTTTCCCTCAACCAAGTCGGTTGGGTTTTTAGCGCGAGCACAAATTGATCGAAGACGATCCAAGTGAAACATGTCCATCCTACCATATTTGGGTGGTTCATCACCCATGGTGAGGATAGCATAAATAGGCAAAGCAAGACAAAGGCAAAAGGTAGCAACTATTTTTGTGGTTTTTCATAAAGGACACTGAGATAAAAACCGAAAGGTAAACTAACAAGACTAAAAAACAAAGGTAAAGGGTAGTGTGCAACTCCCATATCTTAGCACTCGGAGTCCCCGGCAACGGCGCCATAAATTCGCTTGATGGCTTCTCGCCCTTCGTTGGTGAGCCCCAAGTGGAAGGCGTGATGTAGCGCAACAGCAAGTTTTCCTCAGTGAAGATACCAAGGTTAGTCTCCAGTAGGACTCCAGAGATGATAAGTAGGTGTCAGCTGCGCAACTGACGTGGACCTGCACACAGACACAGATAACTTTGTTCCCAACGAAGTTCAGAGAGGTTGTCAATCTCTCCGGTCTTGTTGTTCACAAAGGGTAAAACACAAAGGATAATGATAGCAACTGAAAGTAAAAAGCAGGAAAGTAAATAAGCGTGGAAACAGTAATAAGGATATGGACCGGGATACGTGATGTTCGCTAGTGATGTCTCTCTCCCAAAAGACGATAAAACTGCTATGCGAGGTAAACAAATTACAGAAGGGCAATTGACAGGATTATGAACGCACCGCAATGCTAACTATGCTACAAAAGAAAGGAAGAGGATCAAAAGCACGGGCAGTACGCCAAAATAAGTAGACCGTAATCCAACTGCATCTACTACTAATCATCCACCTTGAGATATCTATCCAGAACATCTCGCTGGTATTAAGTTGCGAGCCCCACCCAAAGTATAAACCTAAAGCAACAGACAACTGCATTAAAAAGAACTTTGCGTAAAGTAAACAATCCTTGCAACCGCGGTTACAAGCACCGTTGTTTTCCCCCTTGTGGCAACAACACATCCCCTAGACTCATGTTTCTGTCACTCAAGCGTGTCATCGGGAGGCATGAACCCACAATCGAGCATAACGTTCCCTCTTGGAGTGACTACCTACTACTTGGCCAAAGCAATAAACAGCAACGGAGAACATGCAAGAATTACTTAGGAACAAAAATATAAGAGATAAAAACCAAATATATTACTCTATCACAATCTGAACATAATCTCATAATCCATCAGATCCCATCAAACTCAGCATAGCAATAGCAGAAAGATTACAAAAGTGCCTCGATCATGTAGGGCAGCTCACGAGGTCTAAACCATGAAGAACAAAGAGGGGAGGAGAACATCACATATCTACTGATCACGGACCCATGGTCCAAGGAAAACTACTCACGAGATATCCGGGGAGCATCCATGGTGGAGAGGAGACTCCCGGAGGTCGGCCCTCCCTCCGGTAGGGTGCCGGGAAGAGGTCTTCTGGTGCTCCCGATCTCGGAAGCGCGGCGGCGGCGGAACAGAGGCGAGTTTGCGAAATAGGGTTCTGTCTTCGGAGTTTCCCCGTGACGGAGAATAAATAGGCGAAGGGGGGCAGCCAGAGGTGGACCAGGGGCCCCAGGCGCCCCCTGGTGCGTCCAGGGGTGGGGCCGCGCCGGGTGGCCCCTGGGCCCCCCTGGCTCCCCTCTGGCCCCACTCGGGCTCTTCGCGAAGCTTCCTGTACGCTGATTTTTCCTGTATTTTTCCCGGAATTTTTCTGGCACTTTTTATATGGGGGAAAACTGAAATAGAAAAACAGCAGAAAACAGGAACTGGCACTGGGGTGCATTGAGTTAATAAGTTAGTCCAAATATGATCAAAAGTGTATGAAAGTGTATCTAGATCATAGCAATATCACACAAAACATGCATGGAGCAAGCAGAAATTATAGATACGTTTTGGACGTATCACTTCATTGTTGTTTATTGCTTTGGCCAAGTAGTAGGTAGTGACTCCAAGAGGGGGCGTTATGCATGATTGTGGGTCCCCCCGATGACTAGCTTGAGTGACAGAAACATGAGTCTAGGGGATATGTGATGTTGCCACAAGGGGGAAAACAACGGTGCTTGTACTTGCGGGTGCAAGGATTGTTTACTTTACGCAAAGTTCTTTAATGCAGTTGTCTGTTGCTTTGAGTTTACACTTTGGGTGGGAGTCGCAACTTAATACCAGCGAGCTGTTCTGGATAGATATCTCAAGGTGGATGATTAGTAGGTAGATACAGATGGATTTCGGTCTACTTGTCTTGGCATACCGCCCATGCTTTTGAGCCTTTTCCTTTCTTTATAGCATAATTAGCATTGGTTTGCGCACATAATCCTTTCAATTTCCCAGCTGTAATTTGTTTACCTCGCATGGCTATTTTATCGACTTTTGGGAGAGAGACATCACTAGTGAACATCATGGGACCCCGGTCCATATTTCCAATACTGTTTACACCCGCTATCAATTTACTGCTTTATTTACTTTTCCGTAGCTATCACTATCATTATTATCCCGTGCGTTTTATCCTTTGTAAACAACAAGGCCGGAGGGATTGACAACCTCTTTGTACTCGTTGGGAGCAAAGTTATCTGGTGTGTGTGCAGGTCCAGGTAAAGTAAGCAAACTCGGTTGTGAACGGCGCCATTGTTCACTTTGCCACCTACTTGTCGACGTTGGAGTCCTACTGGTTCGATCTCAACCTTGGTATCTTCGCCAAGGGAAATTTGCTGCTGTCTACATCTCAACCTTACACTTTGGGTAACCAACGAGGGGCGAGAAGTAAAATCTCGCGACATCAGCGCCCCACCACAGTGTCCGTCCATTGCAGTTATTGCGGCCCGACGTCGGCTGGAGGTCGTTCGTGGACGCCATCGCCTCCTCGCGGAGGCGCTGGAAGTAGGCCGTCCACCGGGGCACGTTGCCCGGCGTGTTCGCCGGATATTTACGCTCCTCCTCCGTCATGTCCTCGTGGACGACCTCAACCTCCATGGCGAAGGCGGCGTACTCCGAGGGTGGCACCGGCGGCACATGAACGCCGCCGTTACTCAGAACCCAGTTGTGCGGGGGGCGCATGTCAGGAGGGCATGCCCGCCTGAGCAAGCAACGCTGCCTCCCACAACTGGAGCGTGCGACGGCCGAAGCCGTTGCGCGCCGCGCCGTCGCCGAGGTAGCGTTCGCCCATGGTGGTCGCAGGCGAGGAGAAGAGGTGTAGCGGCGAGGAGAAGAGATGCAGGCGAGGAGAGGATAGGAGATGCATGCGAGTGTGCAGCGAGCTATGACGAGGCTCGGCTTTTATAGCGGCGGGTGGGCGGGAGGGGTGTGGACGCGCGGTGCGATCGGGCGTGAACACGCGGCGGCGCGGCCATTAAAGAGCCCCTGTGCCGATTTGACTGGACGCCGGTCGGTGGTCGATTGGACTCCTCGGCATTGATTCGCCTGCGCCATCGCAGGCGCGGGGAAAGCGAGGCGGGGTAGACGACGACAGGCGGGTCCGCTCGGCGTGGCGCGCGCGAAAGCGCGGGGCGGTTTCCCTTTCGCGCCAGTTTCTGTCGTCCGGCACCCCCCCCCCCCCCCCCCCCGGCGACCCCAGCGCGCTGGGTTCGGCTTGAGATCGCCGGATCCAGTTTCGGCACAATCCAGTGCTAATTGGGCTGCTGAAGGCGCGGCTGGGTGAATTTTCTCCATCCAGCGCAAATAGCGCCGCCTTGGGGGGGGGGGCTGTTGGGGCCGCGGCTGGAGATGCTATAACATTTTATACATACAGGAGCACAACTACTATAAGTAATTAATAGCCAATACCTTAACTTGCTTCTGCTGAGTAGAGCTATTTCAAACATAGTACTGGACTCTGAAGACATTAACAAAACTGCTAACCGAAAATGAAAGAAGATCAAAAACTGCAAAATTATGCACACATTATTTAGAAGACCCAAGGATCTCGACTAAATGCACACAAGAAAGAGTCGGCACACAGATACCTGTCAAAGTGCTGACCAATTCCTCAAGTTCGGTAAGTTTTTGTCAAGATCTTTCCTTATTTATTCGTACAACACAAATGAAAAAGGAAAATACAAATGTGCATCCGTATTGCAGTACACACATAATTTTAGGTCCACACTAGTGAAGTATTCTCAGGTTAACTAGCTTCTGGGTTGGTACCCGTCAATGGATTTTTTATTTTATTTTTATGTTTACGAGGAACAAACTATTATCTTCACGGATGACGCGGATCCATCCACAAGTCGCTCCTTAACCCGACGTCGGCTAGCTTCGTTTTCTTGGGATCTCCTTTCAAGATCGAAGTCATTGCAGTACTTGCAGTACTTGCATGGGCTTCGTTCACCCCGCAACTCGATAATCTCCAAGACCACAGCTCGGTCCATGACAAGCCTTATGTAGTCATTCACCTTATCTTCGTCCTCGAGCCCGGACATCGCCAGCATCTTCAAGTTTATGTGCTTGAAATCCTCGGATGGTTTCCACAACACGTTAGTCTTCTCGAGAAAGCCGTCCGGCTCGACCATTGTGTCTTCAATTGAATGTCGATCACGAGATAACTTCATGCATGGACATAGAAAAAAAACATGATAAGGTTTAAATCGCCACCACCTTCTTCGTGAAAACATAGCAACAATCGCAGTTACACGTCCTTGCGATTTACTACAACAAGCTCAACTCTAGCATCTTACATTCTTAATAAGTTGGTCCCAATTATGTCAATATGCAAAGTGTTCACCTCAACAACCACACTAAGTCATGCATTAAAGTTATTTTCCCACTAGACCATGCAAAATATGCCACATAAGTGAGCTCCCATTAACTCCGCATATGCATTCAACCTATCACAAATAAATAATAATCTTTTTATGAACCCAGATTTATAAACAAAATATTTATAGAAAATCAAATTGTGGGTTACCTCACAATTTTATTTTCTATGTATAATTTTTTTATGAATGCACATATGTAATGTGTATCATCGTTTTATGTTTAGTCATGAGTGATGTCTTCACTGTCTCTATATTCAACGTTATTTTCGTCTCATATCATCTCGCCGATATATTTTCAAAGTAATAAATTAATAAAACAAAAAACACACCCATTTCTTGATTTATCATCAAATTTTCTTAGATTTTTTACTCTAAACAAAAAAAAGGTAAAAAAGAATTTATAATTAAATTATATTACATTTCATAAGTTTTTTCATATTTTAAAACATTAAATTATTTGTTAATAGTTCCCGCAACAAAACGCGAGGTATCGTCTAATTTAAGTAAGTTTAGGCCTTCTGCAGAGCCTTGGAAGATTTTCCTGAACTAAATCCTACATAATGTAAAAAGACATGTGAATATGCTTGGAGGATCCATACGAAATTGTAATCCTCTCCCCAAAATTCAAATGGAAAATCGGAACGTCAGTTTGCATTGCACCATGATTAATCACATGCAACTATGCAAGCCATACGTTCCCTATATCAATTATAACGTTAAGGGGACTGAACCATCCTGCTTCTAATATGTGTTGTAGATTAAAGTTTGCGAGTGATTGAAAATCAGATCAACTTTTTGGTATGTTGTTAATGCTTATTATGAAAAATTTCGGTCAAAATAGTGCTGAATATTAATTTCTGAAACATGTAATAGTAGAAACGAGTCATATCATGGGGATTAAATCTTCGACAGGTTAAGCAATGTGAAGTCTGTCCATAAAAAGAAGAAGGTGAAGTCATGCATACACTGAAATTGTTGAGTGCAGGTGCAGCTTCAAGGATAAACAGGGTCCAGATCAGATCACACTCAGGGAAGATATTGGAAAGCTCCACGCTAGTCAGGTTTGTGAACACCCAGAAATTAGGCTTTCGCCCCGCTTTATATATAAAGCACCAACCACAAATCCAAGCATTCACTACAACAGTTCAGAATAAAGCTGGGGCAACAGCACAACAAGGCCCAAATAACATCTAGGGGAAACACCCACAACATGAGAAGGAAGGGTCACACACACACCAACGAAGCCTCAGATGAGGTCACAGCATCATGTCGCCACCATGGAAGGTGAAGTCAAGCGTCGGCCCGCGCACGTCAGGGCGTCGGTCGCCCGGAGGATGAGCTCTCTATCCCTGCGTCGGGATAGGAGGTGCCACTGCTGCAGGAAGGCAAGAAGATTGAAAATCATGTCAGACGCCCGCCATAAGAAAACACGCTCGATAACCATCTTATTCCTAGTGTTCCATAGCGTCCAGGCCAAGGCCGCGAAAAGCAGCCAGAAAATGTGACGCCTCCTGTTAGGCTGGTTGGCCCGCCTCTGGAGGAACTCCGACAGGTCCGCCGCCTCCCAGTCCGGCCCCAGGGCTTCCCGCATAAAGTTCCACATAAACCTGGCAGCCACACAGGAGAAGAATATTACGGTTCCGTTCTCAGGAACCCCGCACAGGGGACAGATCCCGTTACCAGGGTCGTGCCGCTTCAGTACCTCAGTACCAGAAGGCAATCGATCCCGAAGGAGCTGCCAAACGAAGATCTTAATCTTCAGAGGGATAGGGGCCTTCCATAGATGATCCACCCAGGGCAGGTTCGGCGCGCGACAGAGCGCGCGATAGCTCGAGCCCACCGAGTATTGCCCCGACGGGGCTAGGTGCCAGGAGAAGCAATCCGGTCGCGATGGGCGGGCCACCGGGAGGAGGGCCAGCAGGGCGTCCCAGGACGCCCGATCTAAAGGGCCAAAGGTGCGCCGGAACGCGAGGTGCCATCTGCCATTAGCACCTACCGCGGCAACCAGAATATCTGGGTCCGCGCAAATCGCAAAGAGACCCGGAAAGGTCACACTCAAGGGAGTACCGTCTAGCCAAGGGTCCCGCCAGAACATAGTGTCTGCCCCATCCCCCACCGAGACAGACAAGCCTAAACGGATCTCATGCTTAATCGACTGGATGGCCCGCCAAAATTGGGATCCAACCATAGTCGGACACGCTAAGAGCGGGCGGCCCCGCAGGTACTTAGCCTTGAGCAGCCGGAGCCATAGGCCACCATCCCCTGCGAGGATGCGCCAGACCCACCTCAACATCAACACAACATTCATGTGCCGCGAGTTGGTAACCCCCAAACCACCACACAGTTTAGGGAGACATATCTCTGCCCATTTCACCATGTGGTATTTCTGACGGCCATCCGCCCCCTGCCAAAAGAAGTGTGCCAACTCGCGGTCAAAAGCCGCGTGAACACCTTCCGGGAGAAGGAAGAGCCCCATCTGGTACATGGGCAAGCTGGAGAGGCACGCGTCAATCAAAACGGTCTTACTCCCCTTGGAGGTGAACCTTCCACGCCACGGCTCCGAACGCGAGGCGACCCGACCCATAACCGGGTCAAAGTCCTTAACCTGGAGGCAAGAACCAGACAGCGGCATCCCTAGATAAGAGATGGGGAAGGAGGACAGCCTACAGTTAAGGTTGTCCGCGATCCGCTGTTGTTCCTCCTCTGGGAACCCAAGCACTACAACTTCACTTTTGTCGAAGTTGATCTTAAGGCCCGACATGGCCTCAAAACAGAGGAGAAGGAACTTGAGGTTGATAAGGTCTAGGTCAGACCCCTCAACCATCACCAAAGTGTCATCCGCGTATTGGAGATGAGTGACACCACTCCCAGGGATGAGGTGGCCCACGACGCCATGGATGTGGCCAGCCGCCCTAGCCTTATCAAGAATGGTGGCCAGGGCGTCGACCGCAAGGTTAAACAACAGGGGTGAAATCGGATCGCCTTGCCTAACCCCGCGAGAGGAGCGAAAATAAGGACCGATGACCCCGTTGATATTGATGGTCGTGGAGCCCGAACGGACGAGCTGCATCACCCGGCTCGCCCACCGATCATCAAACCCCCTGCGCTCCATGACGAGCCTCAAGAACGACCAGTCGAGGCGATCGTATGCCTTCTGGAAGTCCAATTTGAGGAAAACCCCGCGCTGACGCTTGTTCCTGACCTCATGGACAACCTCGTGAAGGGCCAATATCCCATCATGAATATACTGCCCCTTCATGAAGGCAGACTAGAGGGGTTGCGAGATCCGACCCGCAACCGGGGCAAGCCGGGAAGCACACACCTTAGCAAACAGGCGCTCGACCACGTTTATAACCATAATGGGACGGAAGAGCCTAATCTCCGCCGCCCCAGCCACCTTAGGGATAAGTGTGATCACCCCGTAGTTAAGCCTGGCCAAGTCCAGGGTACCAATGTAAAATTCCTGAAACATGGGCATAATGACTCCTTTAACCACAGGCCAAAACCGCTGGAAAAAGGAGACGGGCAGTCCATCCGGCCCAGGGGCCGAGGACGTTTTCATTCCATCCAAAGCCGCACGAACTTCGTTCGAGGTGAATGGGGTGAGCAGGGCCGCATTCTCCGCCAGCGTCACCTGGTCCGCCAGAGGCCAAAAGTCGTCCGCCAGGGAGATGCCTGGGCGGGGCTCGGCAGAGAAAAGCTCCTTGTAGAAGGAGTAGACATGGGCAGAGATCCCAGGGGCGTCCTCTATTAGGATGCCCTCGGCCCACAGGCACGGGATCGAGCACCGCCGCCGACGCCCGTTCGCTATTGCCTGGAAGTAGGCAGTATTCGAGTCCCCGTGGAGGAGCCAATTCTGCCCCCCGCGGCGGCGCCAAAACAGCTCCTCGCCCTTGAAGATCTCCATCAGGGAGGCTTCGAGCGCGTAGCGTTGTAGCCATTCGTCAGCGGAGAGGCCAACGGAATCAGCTTCCAAATCCAAGACATGAATCTGGTCCAGCAGGGCTCCTTTACGAGCTTTAAGCTCCGCCCCCAGATTGGCCCCCCATCCGCGCATGAACTAGCGCACCAGCTTAGAGCAATGATGCCAAAGGTCAACCGCGCAGAATAGGCGAGGCGGGGACCTGGCCGCCGCGCACCACCGCTCGCGTACACCCTCAATAAAGCCGGGTTGGAGCAGCCAGAACTCCTCAAAGCGGAACCGACACGACGGGGGAAGCGACCCCTCACCCGAACTAAGGAGGAGGGGGGAGTGATCTGACCCGATCCGCGTGACCAGCCTAAGCGAACAGAGAGGGAAGGCAACCTCCCACTCCGACGCAACTAGAACCCGATCCAGGACACTACGGATCGGGTTCGTCTGGTTATTACACCACGTAAACCGCCCTCCCACTCTGTCGATTTCCCGGAGAGCGAGCCTGGCAATACACTCATTGAAAGCCCGCATCCTAGGGGCGTCAATGAGGTCAGAGCTCTTTTCGGAGGCATCCCGAATGAGGTTAAAGTCTCCCGCGAGCACCACCGGCACGGGGCACCTGGCCACCTTCGCCTCAAGCTCGGCCAGGAAGCCAGCGGACCGGCTATGGTCGGCAGGACCATAGACAGTAATGACCTCCCATCTAAAGCAGGAGGCCCGAACGGTGAGAATCATACTAAGATAGAACTCACCCCGATCCATATCCTCGACCTCAAACATATCCTCGCGGGCTCCCAACAGGATGTCGCCCGAGCGACCGGACGCAGGCAGCCACTGCCAAGCGAATTTATGGGGGCTCAGCCCCTCCAACTCAAGGATGGAAAAGTCCTGCCGTATCGTCTCTTGGATAGCAACCAGATCGATGGCCTCCTCACGCAAATAGTTGATCAGCTGGCGGCGGCGGCCAAGCTGACCAAACCCCCGAATATTCCAGCATAAGAGCTTCATCCGGGCACCCGCGAGGCCCCCTTACGCGAGGCCGAGCGACCCCTACCATCGGTCGAGGGGTGGGACGAACACGAACGCGTATGCCTCCGACCAACATAGTCAGGAGAGCGTGCACAAGACTCAGCCATCTCCGGCACGGGCAGGTTTGTGAACATAGATTTGGGTTAAACCAGAACATCCAAAGCAGCTCACTGCTATGTTGCTATGTTCACAAACATAGCAGTGAGCTCATAGCAACATAGCAGTGAGCTGCTTTGGATGTTTCGGTTTAACCCAAATCTGCGGCAAGAAGAACACAATAGATAGCTAATATTTTGTAAAGAAGAAGAAGAAGAAGAAGAAGAAGAATATAGTGCAAGATACATCCTGAACGACAAGTAATTCCGGTTTAAGGGAGCAGGCAGGATATATTCAGAAGCATGAGAAACTGAAGCTTACCATTTGGGTGCCGAAATCGAGACACAACTTGGACAGGTTGGTGGCAGTCGTTGAGAAGCAGTCACTGATGGCCAATGGAGCCTGCCAGGGCCTGGCATGGCAAAAGAGGCTCACATCGGCGAGCTCTGGGACGTAGCCCAAGTGCACCGGAGGGTTCTCGAAGCGCCAATACTGGTACCACACTTGCCTGAGCTTGGGGACAGAGATGAGGTCGATCCGCGTGGTGCTGAAGCAGATGAAGCGGAGCACCCGGATCCCAGAGCGCGGCGTGTCAATCTTTAGCGCCGAGTTCCCGACCATCTCGCAGTACGTCAGGTCGAGCCGCTCGATCCTTTCCAGGCGTTAATGAGGTCGTACACGTCGGAATGCCCAAAATTGATATCTCCCAGGGTCAGCGTGGTGAGCCACCGGAAGGCGACGGGAAAGTCACGGGAGAAGGACATGAAGACCTGCCCAAACATGGTCTGGTACTGGCCGGGTGAGCATGTATTAAACTCCAGGTGTTGGATGGATCTCACCGCGGCTGGCGAAGTCCTCGACGGCGCGGCCGATGTCGCTCATGGTGCCAGGGCCGGTCAGGAAGAATGTGAGGACGAGGGTCTTGATGGCGCGACTGCTCCGGCAGTCGCACCCGCACCCAGCCAGCAGCGTCTGTAACGCGTCCGTGAACATCAAATCGTGGTCGAAGTCCGCGTAGTGGAAGTGCAGGCGCGAGAGCTGGTGCAGGAGGTGCCGCCACCGCGTGGAGGCCACGCTGGCGCGGACGGCCGAGGGTAGGTCGAGGCGCTCGAGGATGTCGATGCGGAGGTGGTCGGGCAGCTCGCTGATTATGTCGACGTCCTCGTGGCCTTGGCCTTGGCCGGCGTCGAGCTTGAGCGGCGACGATTCCATTTCCATGAATGGACGGCACGGCGGGGCTTGTGCTCGATCGATCCCTTTCCCTCCGGAGACGATGAGCAGTAGGTGAGGAGGCACACAAGGAAGGATATGAGATTCACGACCACCACATACGCTTAAATAGCCACTTGTGTCTCGGATATCCATCGTTGCAAATTCGGTTTTCTGGGATGCGCTCTCACAAGATGCCCAAGCACTAGCCAATGGAATTACTTTTGTATAGGAACTACGTGTTGGGTTGCATAGCCGTCTTGGCAGGATCAGATTCTCTCTGTCAGTTCAGTTGTCACTTCCAATCATAGTTGGAAACTGTGGAAATGCGCATCACATTCGCGCAAACTGGGTTTCCATGTGCGCCCAAAGCGAACCCCTTCAGGACATGATTACTGCATCAATCCGGCGACAAGGACCCTTAAAATTCTCTCAGGCTAGCTCTGTCTCTCGCTAATCCTATGTGTGCGGTTTTTTATCCTCCAAACTTTCCAATCCCTTTTCCACTTGCCGGAGTAGTCACTAGAAGATAGAAAAGAATAACAACTCACAAGAAAGAATGATAGATGTAACATAAAGCTGATATCAGTTAATCGACAGCAGTGTATGGTACCTACAATTTTCAGACTGCGGACGAATCTATACGTACGACGATTCCCAGATATTATAAAAGGTGAAAGAAGAAGAGCTCAAGAGGAATCTGTTCTGTTTGTTGATGCTCATATCTAATCCTTCATCCTTTTTGTTTGAGAGGAATCTAATTATCTATTTACCCGTATCGATGCTCAGCTATTTTGTTTGTTTGTATGATTGGCCGGTCAGTTTGATGAGAACATTTTCTGCTTTCCTTTATTGATGCACGTTACTTTTGGAGATGTGGTGAGGATTTATTTTTCTAACGAAATTGTTATTTGCCAAACCAAATAAATTTCGTTTCATTACAGGACGACTCATGAAGCCCTTGCTAATCTCAGTTTTCAATTTGGTTGTAATAATAAAAGTATGTTATTTGAGACTATATTTATTTGGACTTGTAAAACTATTTATTTTTTGTATTGAACTTGTTATTTAAGACTATATTTGATGAAATATTTAATAAATTGTGTATATTTGGGCGCGGACGCGCGAACAACGTCCAAATGCGCCGATGTGTTGGCTAAAGCGACCACAGAAGCGCGAACGCGTGCGGACAACAACGCTTCAGCCGACGCAAAAAGGACTAAATCCGAACAAATCATGCGTCCATTTGCGTCGGCGCGTTGGAGTTGCCGTTTGGCTAGCTTTGGATTCAACCAAGAGAAAAAGAGCTACTACGGTCTACGGCGCCTGAGCAGAACAACGACAAACCGACCTCCTCCCATGGACATGGTCCATGGACCACCTTAGCTAGGGTCTCAACTCCAAAGAAAGAGATCCCTAAACAAAAGCGAACCCCACAGGATATGATTGCTACATCAATCCGGCGACAGGAACGCTTAAAATTCTCTCGGCTAGCTCTGTCTCTCGCTAACCCCATGTGTGCGGTTGCTCCTCCTCCAAACTTTCCAATCCCTTTTCCACTTGCCGGAGTAGTCATTAGAAGATAGAAAAGAATAACAACTCACAAGAAAGAATGAACGATGTAACATAAAGCTGATATCAGTTAATCGACAACAGTGTATGGTACCTATAACTTTCAGACTGCGGGCGAATCTGTACGTACGATGATTCCCAGATATTATAAAAGGTGAAAGAAGAATATCTCAAGAGGAACCTATTCTGTTCGTTGATGCCCATCTCATCTAATCCTTCATCCTTTTTGTTTGAGAGGAATCTAATCATCTATCTACCCGGTATTCATGGTCGGCTATTTTGTTTGTTTGTACAATTAATTGGCCCTATGTTGATGTATAACATTTTCTGATTTTTTTATTGGTGCACTTTACTTTTGGAGATGTGGTGAGGATTTTTTTTTCTAACGAAATTGTTATTTACCAAACGAAAGAAATTTCGTTTCATTACCAAACGACTCATGAAGCCCTGCTAATCTCAGTTTCCTTCACTAATTCCGTTGCTATCCACTTAAAAGTCTCGGGCTAGTGGAGGTTTCAATCTTGAACCTGCTAAGCCACCTGTGAACTGTGATTTGTACCATGAGGTTTGGCAGTGAATTTGGATGAAAAACCAAAGAGTTTGAACAAGCATTCGAGCCAATAATCCTTGATTATGTAGATTTACAGGCACATTAACCAACTCATCCGCGAAAAGCGAACCCAGCAGGACATGATTACTGCATCAATCCAGCGACATGGACGCTTAAAATTCTCTCAGGCTAGCTCTGTCTCTCGCTAACCCCATGTGTGCGGTTTCTCATCCTCCAAACTTTCCAGTCCCTTTTCCACTTGCCGGAGTAGTCACTAGAAGATAGAAAAGAATAACAACTCACAAGAAAGAATGAACGATGTAACATAAAGCTGATATCAGTTAATCGACGGCAGGGTATGGTACCTACATCTTCTAGACTGCGGACGAAGATGTACGTACGATGATTCCCAGATATTATAAAAGGTGGAAGAAGAAGAAGAGCTCAAGAGGAACTTGTTCTTTTCGTTGATGCCCATCTGATCTAATCCTTCATCCTTTTTGTTTTAGAGGAATCTAATCATCTATCTATCCGGTATTCATGCTCGGCTATTTTGTTTGTTTGTGCGATTAATTGGCCCTATGTTGATGTAGAACATTTTCTGCATTTTTTATTGGTGCACTTTACTTTTGGAGATGTGGTGAGGATTTTTTTCTAACGAAATTGTTATTTACCAAACGAAAGAAATTTCGTTTTATTTCCAAACGACTCATGAAGCCCTGCTAATACCAGTTTCTTGCACTAATTCCGCTGTTGTGCACTTAAAAGTATCGGGCTAGTGGAGGTTCTAATCTTGAACGTGCTAAGCCACATGTGAACTGTGATTTGTACCATGAGGTTTGGCAGTGAATTTGGATGAAAAACCAAAGCGTTTGAACAAGCATTCGAGCCAACAATCCTTGATTATCTAGATTTACAGGCACATTAACCAACTCATCCGCGAAAAGCGAACCGAACATGATTACTGATACGTCCAAAACGTATCTATAATTTCTGTTTGCTCCATGCTTGTTTTGTGTGATATTGCTATGTTTTTGATACACTTTCATATCTTTTTATAACATATTTTGGAACTAACCTATTAATGGTTGCAAGAGTGCACAAGTTCTTGTTTTTGTACTTTATGTGTAGGAATTACTTGGATAAAGGAAAAATCACAAAAAGGAGCCTTGTAGAAGTTGGACTCTAACTTTTCCGAAATCTGTCCCCACCAGACAGGTTTTAAAGATCGCCTCGGAAACGCTAGAAGACGGTCTCAAACGGAAAAAACTTAAAACTACAAAGTTGTAGGGAATTTTTTTCCGGTGGATTTAGACATAAAATTCGGCCCAATCGGAGTTCGGATGCTTCCAGAAACCCCGAAATACAGAAGACGTAATCTGGATGACGGGAATCCGAGAGTCTATATAAAGAGGAAACCTAGGTCAAAAGGCACCACGAAATTTCCTCCCCCTTGGCAGCCGTCTTGAGTGGGAGATCAATCTCCACAGCAGCACCATCTCCAAGGAAGAAGAAGCGGCCAAGGGCCGCTGCCCCCAAGGGCCAGGGCCGTGGCTGTGGGCGCCGCCGTCGCCGTCTCCTTCATCTCCTCCGGGCTGCACCTCTCCATCAACAACTCTCC
Organism: Bromus sterilis; assembly: GCA_950022295.1. Classification (NCBI taxonomy): domain Eukaryota; kingdom Viridiplantae; phylum Streptophyta; class Magnoliopsida; order Poales; family Poaceae; genus Bromus; species Bromus sterilis. Next base: position 440,376,006 of record OX465595.1, read on the forward strand.
CTCTCACCATGCCCATGTGTGAGTAGTTCCCCTCGGGGCTGAGGTTTCTACCAGTAGCTATGTGTTCTTCTCTCTCTCCCATGATGTGATCTTCATTGTGATCATAGACTATGTTAATCTAGGGTGATCCCATGATATTTCCCCTTCCTCTATGTATTGGATATATGTACTCACTTGATCTTATCTAGTATAATCCCCGAGACCATGGTGACAGCGGTCTATTGGACATGGGTTAGAAGAATAATATCATGAGTGATTTCCTCTTTTGTGTGTGGATTGAAGATTGAGAGTCTTTTGGTGCTTGTCTTTGACTATCCTTTACATATGTTGTGGTGATTGTGGTACTCTCTTTGGATGGTCGCGGTGACATTGAAAAATCCATAAATTGAGAACTATGAGCTTTGAGATGTGCTTTTGTAGCCCTACATAATTCTCGTCCTCTCTTGACCACAAAGGAATAACCTCCGAGTGCGTCTCCATTGCATGTTTTATGGAAAATTTCATGTGATTAGACTATGTTAATATTTTTGGGAATTGCCACTAGTGAAAGTATGAACCCTAGGCCTTGTTTCCACCATTGCAATATCGTTTGTGCTCACGTTTACCACTTGTTTCCTTGCTGCACTTTTTATTACAGATTTATATTACTTCGTTTTGCCACACCTATCACCTATATTTTACCATCTCTTCGCCGAATTAGTGCACCTATACAACTCCTAGTTGTATTAGGTGTGTTGGGGACACAAGAGACTTCTTGTATCTTAATTGCAGGGTTGCTTGAGAGAGACCATCTTCAACCTCTACTTCCCTGAGTTCGATAAACCTTAGGTCATCCACTTGAGGGAAATTGCTGCTGTCCTACAAACCTCTGCGCTTGGAGGCCCAACATAGTCTACAAGAATAGAAGCGTGCGTAGACATCAAGCTATTTCTGGCGCCGTTGCCGGGGAGGTAAGTGCTTGAAGGTATATCTTTAGATTCTGCAATTAAATCTTTTCGTTTCTTGTTTTTATTTTCACTAGTTAGGTTTATGGAAAACTGCAATCTTAGTTCGCTGCTTCGGGGAGACCGCTTTGCCACACTTGTGGTAGAGAAGTCTCCGCCACCTACTGAATGTATCCCGTTCCAAATACCACTTGGGATAGTTGATATAATTATTAATGATTGTTATGATGGGACAGTCAATCCTAGTATTCATTTGTTGAAACTTACAGAACTTTGTGAGTTATTTAAGATTTCAGGTTTGACAAGAGGTGAAGTCATGAATAAATTATTTGCCTTGTCACTGAAAGGAAAATCATTGGAATGGTATAGGCTACTAGATGATTCTCACCTACGGGATTGGGAAGAGATCCAGTCTCTCTTTTACTCCAAGTTTTATCCTCTTCATGAAGTCCATGAGAATAGGAATTATATTTATAATTTCTATCCTCATGACGGAGAGAGCATAGCTCAAGCTTGGGGGAGACTGAAAACTTTGATGCTAAAATGTCCTAACCATGGGCTCCCCAAAGATATGATTATTACTAATTTCTATGCAAGGCTATCTCGACAGGATAAAGACTTGCTCGATGCTTCCTCGATGGGTTCTTTCACAAACGAAAAGATTGATGCTAAATGGGAACTCCTTGAAAGAATCCAACACAATATTGAAGATTGGGAGATCGACAAAGGTAAAGAGTCAGGTATAATTTATGAGTATGATTGCATTAAGTCCTTTGTTGAAACTGCAAGTTTTAATAAATTTAGTGCTAAGTTTGGGCTAGATTCTCAACTCCTTGTTGATTCCCTCAAATCTTTTGCTTCACATCTTAATATGCCTAAGGAGAATTGGATCAAGCATCATGAACCTTTTAAAGAGATTTGCAAAGAAAATGAAATTGTTAATGATGATTGCAATATGCATGATCCAATTCCTGAAAATGAAGTTTTATATAAGCATGTTAATTTTTGTGGAGTGGATAGACCTTGTGAAAGGCCTATGATTGAAGAAGAGAAGTATTGTAAGCAACATAAGCATGAAAGAACAATCACTTGGATTAGAGATTTAAATGAAATTGCTAGAGAATTGTGTGACCTTTGTCCTTTTACTTGTGAACTTTGCTGCATAAAGGGTCACTTCAATTTTCAATGCATCTACTTTCAAAACATAACTGTTAGCCAGTTGTGTGATGACATGATCACCCCTGATCTTTATGATGAGCTTATGTTATTTTTGATGTGTGAAGAGTTATCAGAAAAGACTTCTTGGCTAGATGGTCATGCTTTGGGAATAAATAACACTTTGCAGAAATGCCATCTCTGTTGTGTTGTTAATTGCCATGAGAATGACTACATAAGTAAGATTAGAAAGGAGGGAACTCTACCAAAGTATAAAAATGTCTCTTATATTTCTACTAAAAAAAAGGAGAGTTTGTCCCAAGTTTCCCCTATTGTTTCTAATGATAAACCAGGATATGTGGAGAAACTTCCCCTCCAACCACTCCTTCCTAAGGTGAAGAAGAAGAAAAAGAAGAGGAGGAGGAAGAGGAGCAGGAAGGAAGAAGAATGGGTAACAACCTGGCCTGAGCATATTCCTCGCATCGATTTTTGTCCTAATGGACAGAAATTTATGGAGGATGGTGAGCTTGATTGCATTCATTATTATCTTGAAGATAAGTCTGTAGGTACTATTGAAGATGATTTTGATTATGATATGCATGTTACTTTTTGTGATTGGGAAAATGATGATAATGCTACTTATGACCTTGAAAATCTCTTTGGTACCAACTCTGAGAGTGATGATATGGAAAGCTCCAAGCTTGGGGATGATAGGATTGCAAGTCCTTTACCCATTAGTGATGTGGTAATTGATAATTCTTTTGCTAGTAAGAATAAAGACAACATGTTTACAAATATAGTTTCTAGCAATGATAATGCTCTTATCTACTATGATGATGTTATAACTCCTATTTTTAGTGATTATAAAAGTACCTATGACATAAGGAGAAATTATCCTTATGAAACTTGTCATGATCATGGAGGGAATTACTCCCTTGTTGAACACCATCTTCCTAATACACAATTAATCTATAGTGTTCAAGTTATTTATGATAGTCCTACTCCCACTATTACCAATCAGAAAGATTATGCTTATGTGGAGAGTAAGAGTACCCTTTTGCATGTGGATCATGGTAACAATTTTTTATGTGATACTTATATTGTTGACTTTATTCATGATCCCACTGAAAATTATTATGAGAAAGGAACACATTCTTATAGATATTTCAATAATGTCAAATTCCCTCTCTTTATGTTAAAGGTTTTGAAGTTGCACTTATTTTGCCTTCCTATGCTAATATCTTTATGCTTCAATGAATTATTTCTCTACAAGATCCCTTTGCATAGGAAGCATGTTAGACTTAAATGTGTTTGGTATTTGCTTCTAGATGCTCTCTTTTGTTCTTCAACTCTTATTCCTTATTCCTATGAGAGCATCATTAAAAATCTTAAGCCTATCTTTATGGCTATAAAGAAAGAGCTCTAGGGAGACAACTCTTGTTATCTTTAGTTTGAGTTTTTACTTTCAGTTTTTAGTGGTCTTGATGATTGTTACTACTGTAGCAACATCATTGTATCTTTATTTTCAATCTTTGTGCCAAGTCTAGCCTCCGATTGCAAGAAAGTTCAAAAGTTGTGACATGCTGTCCAGAAAACAAATTCTGTCCTTGGACAGAAAAAATAGCATAAAATCACCAGATCATCTTTTTGATCTAATTTTTTTTGAAAGCGTGCTCCATACAATTGACTTTCGGGCGTCTGTTCTGAGTTTTTTGATTCGAGTTGCAGAAGTACTCCTAAAAAATTCTTTACTACCTGCTGTTCTGTTTTTCACAGATTCTGCCACGTTTTGTCTCTCCTAACTTTTGCAAACCTTAAGCTTGCTTTTTCTTTGCAAAAACTTTTTGGCAATCTTGAGAAACAGTAGCTCTTCAAGAATATCTTTATATCCAGTGGGTAAAAATTATTTATTAAGGGTACTAACCTCTCTAATCAGCTTATGATGAGTTGTGTATGAAGGGAGTTTTCAAGTGTGCGATGGAAGATGATGAAAGAAGATCCAGGAGTGTCAAGCGCTCAAGCTTGGGGATGCCCCCATGCATCCCCAATAAATATTCAAGGAGACTCAAGCGTCTAAGCTTGGGGATGCCCCCGTGCATCCCCTTCTCCATCAACAATCATCAGTTCGTCCTTCGTCTCACTATATTTTTATCACTTCATGCGTTATGTGCTATGCTTGGAGCGTCTCGCTCTTAGGATTTATTTTTAGTTTTATTTAGCTTTGCTTGCTGTTCATAACAAGTTAGATCCTGTCTTACTTTGTGTGGGAGAGAAACACGCTCCACTTTCAAAATCTAGAACACATCATAGGATTCTTCATGCCTATCTTTTTGCTGTTGTGTGTTCTTTATCTTTTCGTAGCTACTGCCATGTTTAGTTTTAGTTTTAGTTTGTCTTTAGCAAGAGCCTTGGCTTTTGTTTAGTTTGTTGCTGGAACTCTCTTTATTTTTCATGTTTATCTTGTTAAGAGAGTTGGTTGTTGCACTGAGTTGCGTCTTGTCTTGAGAGTAGGTAATTGAGGTTGCTATTTAATTTTAGTAGTAACTTGCAATAGTTTTGAGGTATTGATGTGAGTAATATCTGAACTTTTGGTGTCAAGAGCTCTAGCCTATTAGTGATAGGTGTCGTATTTTGGGCAATCCGTGTGTATTTTCAAAACCTACAAAAACTAGTTGAGAACTCTAACTACTAGATGGATCACTAATCTTTGGAGGGATCGAATATTAGAGTACACTCACGTACCATGAGTCGAGGATGCGCAAGGATAACCAAAACCCCATACACTCCTCCTCGGGGTACTTGTCTCTTTGTGAACCTCCTTATTAGATTGAGAGTTACCGATAATAAGTGCATGAGTTCTTCGGACTAATGTAAGTATTGAAAGTTGACACTTCCACCTTCCCATATTTTGCTAGCCTCTCCCGTGCCGTGCATTGCCTTCTTCTCACTCCGAGAGTTGGTGTCCACCTTCGCCGGTACATCCAAACCCTTGGCATGATACGCTCTGTCATCATAAGCCTCCTTATATCTTTCCTCAAAACAGCCACCATACCTACCTATCAAGGCATTTTCATAGCCTTTCTGAGATATATTGCCATGCAACATCCACCTCTTCATGACTTGATCTTCATGTCTTACATGTTCCTGCTACATTGGCAGACGCATACATTGCATCCATCATGATAGTTACATCTTCTTTATGATTTTGAGTACCTTGTAAAGTGTGAAAGATCTCCTTTACCTTCTTGTAAAATAGAGTGTTGCCCTTAAGTGAGGAAAAGATCCCAAAGTGGACACAATAAAAGATCCCAAAGAGGACAAATGAGAGCTAAATAGAAAGAGCCATTGAGGCCACAAAAAATAGAAAAAAATAGAAAAAAGAGAAAAAGAAATAAAAAGAGAGAAAGGGGCAACACTACTATCCTTTTGAGAGATCCACACTACTACTCCCTTTATATCCTTGTACTCCATAGAGATGATCATTATGCATATAGCTATGTGGGGACCTTCACACTATAGAACTTGGTTTGCATATTCCAAGGATGAGCCTCCTCAAACGAGCTCTAGGTCTTCATGAGCGAGCGAGTTAGATGCACCCCACTAGTTCCATTGGAGAGCTTCCTAGCTCATATGTGCATCCGTTGCATGGCAATCCCTACTCCTCACATCATATCTATCATTTGGCATCTCTTGCATATGATTGTCCTCATTGATGTGAGCCTTTCTCATTCTTTTTTGTCTTCCTCCTCCTCCTCCGTACTTCTCTCTTTGCCATCATAAGTGTCAACTCTCGTGCTTACGCTCATCCATTGCATGAGTGCTCAAAATATTGAAAAAGGAGTGGATCAAATTGACTTGTACCTGGCTAGTGGTCTGGGGACGAGTCAAAATAAAATTCCAGAAAAAGACCAAGTGTGAAACTTTAGTAGATTGAGTTCTCAACAAATAAATATTTTTCTCGTATTCCCTATCCCCCTTTTTGCACGCAAACACCATTTGGAGACATTCGAGTCACGGACAGCGAGAGCTCTTGCACCTAATGTTCTTTTGTTACTTGTTTCAATGCTAATATAGACTCTTGCATGTTATGACTTGAATTCAATCTTTAACCTTGATTGCTTTACTTTTAAAAGTTCTTATATGGTTGTTAGCATGTCACCACAGAAATTATGCTGTTATCATTTACCTACTCGAGGACGAGCAGGAATTAAGCTTGGGATGTTGATACGTCCAAAACGTATCTATAATTTCTGTTTGCTCCATGCATGTTTTGTGTGATATTGCTATGCTTTTGATACACTTTCATATCTTTTTATAACATATTTTGGAACTAACCTATTAATGGTTGCAAGAGTGCACAAGTTCTTGTTTTTGTACTTTATGTGTAGGAATTACTTGGATAAAGGAAAAATCACAAAAAGGAGCCTTGTAGGAGTTGGACTGAAACTTTCCCGAAATCTGTCCCCACCAGACAGGTTTTAAAGATCGCCTTGGAAATGCTAGAAGACGGCCTCAAACGGAAAAACTTAAAACTAAAAAGTTGTAAGGAATTTTTTTCCGGTGGAATTAGACGTAAAATTCAGCCAAATCGGAGTTCGGATGCTTCCAGAAACCCCGAAATAAAGAAGACGTAATCTGGATGACGGGAATCCGAGAGTCTATATAAAGAGAGGAAACCACGAAATTTCCTCCTCCTTGGCAGCCGTCTTGAGGGGGAGATCAATCTCCACAGCAGCACCATCTCCAAGGAAGAAGAAGGGGCCAAGGGCCGCTGCCCCCAAGGGTCGTGGCCGTGGGCGCCGCCGCCGCCGTGGCCGCCGCCGTCACCGTCTCCTTCATCTCCTCCGAGCTGCACCTCTCCATCAACAACTCTCCCTCTCACCATGTCCATGTGTGAGTAGTTCCCCTTGGGGCTACTGGTAGAAACCAGTAGCTATGTGTTCTTCTCTCTTTCCCATGATGTGATCTTCGTTGTGATCATAGGCTATGTTAATCTAGGGTGATCCCATGATATTTCCCCTTCCTCTATGTATTGATTGATGTACTCACTTGATCTTATCTAGTATAATCCCCGAGACCATGGTGACAGCGGTCTATTGGACATGGGTTAGAAGAATAATATCATGAGTGATTTCCTCTTTTGTGTGTGGATTGAAGATTGAGAGTCTTTTGGTGCTTGTCTTTGACTATCCTTTACATATGTTGTGGTGATTGTGGTACTCTCTTTGGATGGCCGCGGTGACATTGGAAAATCCAAAAATTGAGAACTATGAGCTTTGAGCTGTGCTTTTGTAGCCCTACATAATTCTCGTCCTCTCTTGACCACAAAGGAATAACCTCCGAGTGCGCTTTTGTAGCCCTACATAATTCTCGTCCTCTCTTGACCACAAAGGAATGACCTCCGAGTGCGTCTCCATTGCATGTTTTATGGAAAATTTCATGTGATTAGACTATGTTAATATTGTTGGGAATTTCCACTAGTGAAAGTATGAATCCTAGGCCTTGTTTCCACCATTGCAATATCGTTTGTGCTCACGTTTACCACTTGTTTCCTTGCTGCACTTTTTATTACAGATTTATATTACTTCGTTTTGCCACACCTATCACCTATATTTTACCATCTCTTCGCCGAACTAGTGCACCTATACAACTCCTAGTTGTATTAGGTGTGTTGGGGACACAAGAGACTTCTTGTATCTTAATTGCAGGGTTGCTTGAGAGAGACCATCTTCAACCTCTACTTCCCTGAGTTCGATAAACCTTAGGTCATCCACTTGAGGGAAATTGCTGCTGTCCTACAAACCTCTGCGCTTGGAGGCCCAACATAGTTTACAAGAATAGAAGCGTGCGTAGACATCAATTACTGCATCAATCCGGCGACATGGACGCTTAAAATTCTCTCAGGCTAGCTCTGTCTCTCGCTAACCCCATGTGTGCGGTTGCTCATCCTCCAAACTTTCCAATCCCTTTTTCACTTGCCGGAGTAGTCGTAAGAAGATAGAAAAGAATAACAACTCACAAGAAAAAATGAACGATGTAACATAAAGCTGATATCAGTTAATCGACAGCAGTGTATGGTACCTAAAACTTTCAGACTGCGGACGAATCTATACGTACGATGATTTTCAGATATTATAAAAGGTGGAAGAAGAAGAGTTCAAGAGGAACATGTTCTGTTGGTTGATGCCCATCTGATCTAATCCTTCATCCTTTTTGTTTGAGAGGAATCTAATCATCTATCTATCCGGTATTCATGCTCGGCTATTTTGTTTGTTTGTAATATTAATTGGCCCTATATTGATGTAGAACATTTTCTGCTCTTTTCATTGGTGCACTTTACTTTTGAAGATGTGGTGAGGATTTTTTTTCTAACAGAATTGTTATTTACCAAACCAAAGAAATTTGGTTTCATTACTAAACGACTCATGAAACCCTGCTAATCTCAATTTCCTACACTAACTCCGCTGATGTCCACTTAAAAGTCACGGGGTAGTGGAGGTTTCAATCTCGAACCTGCTAAGCCACCTGTGAACTGTGATTTGTACCATGAGGTTTGGCAATGAATTTGGACGAAAAACCAAACCGTTTGAACAAGCATTCGAGCCAACAATCCTTGATTATGTAGATTTACAGGCACATTAACCAACTCATCCGCGAAAAGCGAACCCTGCATCACATGATTACTGCATCAATCCTGCGACAGGGACGCTTAAAATTCTCTCAGGCTAGCTCTGTCTCTCGCTAACCCCATGTGTGCGGTTTCTCATCATCCAAACTTTCCAATCCCTTTTCCACTTGCCGGAGTAGTCACTAGAAGATAGAAAAGAATAACAACTCACAAGAAATAATGAACGATGTTACATAAAGCTGATATCAGTTAATCGACAACACGGTATGGTATCTACATCTTCCAGACTGCGGACGAATCTGTACATACGATGATTCCCAGATATTATAAAAGGTGGAATAAGAAGAGCTCAAGAGGAACCTGTTCTGTTCGTTGATGCCCATCTGATCTAATCCTTCATCCTTTTTGTTTGAGAGGAATCTAATCATCTATCTACCCGGTATTCATGCTCGGCTATTTTGTTTGTTTGTACGATTAATTGTCCCAATGTTGATGTACAACATTTTCTGCTTTTTTTATTGGTGTACTTTACTTTTGGAGATGTGGTGAGGAATTTTTTTCTAACGTTATTTATCAAACCAAAGAAATTTTGTTTTATCACCAAACGACTCACGAAGCCCTGCTAATCTCAGTTTTCTGCACTAATTCCGTTGTTGTCCACTTAAAAGTCTCGGGGTAGTGGAGGTTTAAATTTTGAACGTGCTAAGCCACCTATGAACTGTGATTTGTACCATGAGGTTTGGCAGTGAATTTGGATGAAAAACCAAAGCGTTTGAACAAGCATTCGAGCCAAGAATCCTTGATTATGTAAATTTACAGGCACATTAACCAACTCATCCGCGAAAAGCGAACCCTGCAGGACATGATTACTGCATCAATCATGCGACAGGGACGCTTAAAATTCTTTCATGCTAGCTCTGTCTCTCGCTAACCCCATGTGTGCGGTTTCTCATCCTCCAAACTTTCCAGTCCCTTTTCCACTTGCCGGAGTAGTCACTAGAAGATAGAAAAGAATAACAACTCACAAAAAATAATGAACGATGTTACATAAAGCTGATATCAGTTAATCGACAACACGGTATGGTATCTACATCTTCTAGACTGCGGACGAATCTGTACATACGATGATTCCCAGATATTATAAAAGGTGGAAGAAGAAGAGCTCAAGAGGAACCTGTTCTGTTCGTTGATGCCCATCTGATCTAATCTTTTATCCTTTTTGTTTGAAAGGAATCTAATCATCTATCTACCCGGTATTCATGCTCGGCTATTTTGTTTGTTTGTACGATTAATTGGCCCTATGTTGATGTACACCATTTTCTGCTTTTTTTATTGGTGCACTTTACTTTTGGAGATGTGGTGAGGAATTTTTTTCTAACGAAATTGTTATTTACCAAACCAAAGAAATTTCGTTTTATCACCAAACGACTCACGAAACCCTACTAATCTCAGTTTTCTGCACTAATTCCTTTGTTGTCCACTTAAAAGTCTCGTGCTAGTGGAGGTTCCAATCTTGAACGTGCTAAGCCAGATGTGAACTATGATTTGTACCATGAGGTTTGGCAGTGAATTTGGATGAAAAACCAAAGCGTTTGAACAAGCATTCGAGCCAACAATCCTTGATTATATAGATTTACAGGCACATTAACCAACTAATCCGCGAAAAGCGAACCGGACATGATTACTGCATCAATCCGGTGACAGGGACGCTTAAAATTCTCTCGGGCTAGCTCTGTCGCTCGCTAAGCCCATATGTGCGGTTTCTCATCCTCCAAACTTTCCAATCCCTTTTCCACTTGCCGGAGTAGTCACTAGAAGATAGAAAAGAATAACAACTCACAAGAAAGAATGAACGATGTAACATAAAGTTGATATCAGTTAATCGACACCAGGGTATAGTACCTACATCTTTCAGACTGCGGACGAATCTGTATGTACGGTGATTCCCAGATATTATAAAAGGTGGAAGAAGAAGAGCTCAAGAAGGACCTTGTTCTGTTCGTTAATGCCCATCTGATCTAATCATTTATCCTTTTTGTTTGAGAGGAATCTAATCATCTATCTACCCGATATTCATGCTCAGCTATTTTGTTTGTTTGTACGATTAATTGGCCCTATGTTGATACAGAACATTTTCTGCTTTTTTTTATTGGTGCACTTTACTTTTGGAGATGTGGCGAGGATTTTTTTTCTAACGAAATTGTTATTTAGCAAAGCAAAGAAATTTCGTTTCATTACCAAACGACTCATGAAGCCCTGCTAATCTCAATTTCCTGCACTAATTCCGCCGCTATCCACTTAAAAGTCTCGGGCTAGTGAAGGTTCCAATCTTGAATGTGCTAAGCCACCTGTGAACTATGATTTGTACCTTGAGGTTTAGCAGTGAATTTGGATGAAAAACCAAAGCGTTTGAACAAGCATTTGAGCCAACAATCCTTGATTATGTAGATTTACAGGCACATTAACCAACTCATCCGCGAAAAGCAAACCCTGCAGGACATGAATACTGCATCAATCCGGCGACAGGGACGCTTAAAATTCTCTCAGGCTAGCTCTATCTCTCGCTAACCCCATGTGTGCGGTTTCTCATCCTCCAAAATTTCCAATCCCTTTTCCACTTGCCGGAGTCATCACTACAAGATAGAAGGGTTTGACGACGGAGCGGCGCCAAAGCTAAGCATTGTCGTGCGGTGGCTACCTAAACAAAGCTAGCCATGCCAGGTTACCAGCGCGTGATAAAAAAATGAAAAGGAGGAGTAACGATGAGCATGCATGCAGCGCATTAGTCAAGGCCTAGTGCTAGCTTTGCATTTTTCTAAATTTTAAATTTTTTTATCTTTCAAACCGTTAATTCAATTGAAAATCCGTTTGTTTCATTAGTTTGCTCGCGATGATATCTTCAAAATGAGATCCCATGTTAATATGTTTTGACAAACTTTTTTGATCACTATTTGCCACATTACTGTTACGTACTTACCTGATAAAAATTGACTTAGTTGCCATATTACACCTAGTTGCACGAATTATTTTTTATGCTTGCCAAAAAAATTACACCTAATTGCAACAATTATTTTTTGTGCTTGTCAGAAAAATTTGATCATCGGGTAGTAGCAACAAAAAAATTACACCTAATTGCAAGAATTATTTTTGTAATAGTTGGTTATCACATTTTGAGTTTTTCAATTGTTAGATTTGTGAAATATCACATTTTCACATTTTAGAGTTTTTAGTTACCAGTTTTTATAAATACTTGGTTTTCACGTTCAATTTTTCTCAGTCGTTCGAATTGTGACAAAAAAATATGGCAACTAAGTTAACTTTTAACAGGTAAGTAGAACAATAATGTGGCAAGTAGTAATGCAAACAACTAATGGTACGAACGGATCGTTAATTGAGTTACCGGTTTATGAGATAAAACTTTTACAAAATTAAAATTGGAAAAGCTGACACGTACAAAGGCTGGTCCGAGCCGCCGCATGGACGCGCAACCCTGCGGCGAAGCATTGTATCATTTCCTAAGATAAAAAAGTATAACAACTCACAAGAAAGAATGAATGATGTAACATAAAGCTGATATCAGTTAATCGACATAAGGGTATGGTACCTACATCTTCTAGACTGCGGACGAATCTGTACGTACGATGATTCTCAGATATTATAAAAGGTGGAAGAAGAAGAGCTCAAGAGTAACCTGTTCTGTTCGTTGATGCCCATCTGATCTAATCCTTCATCTTTTTTTGTTTGAAAGGAATCCAATCATCTATCTACCCGTATCGATGCTTGGCTATTTTGTTTGTTTGTACGATTGGCCAGTCTGTTTGCTGTAGAACATTTTCTGCTTTCCTTTATTGATGCACGTTACTTTTGGAGATGTGGTGAGGAAAAAATTTCTAACGAAATTGTTATTTGCCAAACCAAAGAAATTTCGTTTCATTACCGGACGACTCATGGATCCTTTGCTAATCTCAGTTTTCTGCGCTTATTCCGCAGTTGTCCACTTAAAAGTCTCGGGCTAGTGGAGGTTCCAATCTTGAACGTGCTAAGCCACCTGTGACTAGATAATGGTTGTGAAGTTGTTGTACCATGAGGTTTGGCAGTAAATTTGGATGAAAACCCAAAGCGTTTGAACAAGCTTTCGAGCCAACAAACCTTAATTGTGTAGAGGTGATTTAATTGTTATAAAAAATAAAATAATATTTTTGTAAATTTTAACTTAAATATGGGGAATACAAATCACATCATACGGATCCATCAACCACAATTATCGTACAGAAAAAAGATAAATGTTATTTTCAAAATGGGCATTTTTTTTAATTGTTGTGCTACAATTTTGTTTCCTTTAAGCAGTCTGCAAATCATAATATTTTCAAACGACAATTTACATGTTTGTGCAGAACACATATAAGAATCACTGTTTTTTTGGATTTTTTAAAAATATTAAAATACGGTTTTTGGAAATTTTAAAACAAAGACATCCTTGGAGCCCGAGTTCCAAAAGTCTTTACTTCTTATGTCTCCCGAAATCACTAATTGGAAGGTACTCTTCGCGGAGTTCACACTCGTCCGCGCTCCGAGAGCCACAAGTATCGTGTTGTCGTAAGTTTGTGTTTTTTTAGTTTACTTCGCTTTGGACACGTGTCGAGTGGAGGAGATTTTCCCTGTTTCCGGTTTTCTAATCATGTACTCAGCTACAACCACGGGCGCAGCCATAAGCATGACCACAACCATATGACACATCCAAAATTCGCGCACAGCCACAGACATGACCACAGTTCGCACGTTGCTACAATTTTTGCTTTGCACGGATGCATCCAGAGTGTGACACGTGGCGGCTTCTAGACACACCGAAAGTAACCTCGACGGGCGCTGTCAAGAGGTACACTTTAATTAGTTGATCTCTATGTCTGCACTTGTTATCGGAAATACTCCCTCCGTCCGAAAATACTTGTTAAAAATGATAAATTTGAATGTATTTCAAATTAAAATACATTTAGGTATATCCATTTTTTCGATAAGTATTTTTGAATGGAGGAAATACTAAACACGTACTTACGTGTATATCACCTTAAATCACTAGCTTTTGCAGATTAAATTATTTTATGGTGTTTGTTTGGTCACCTCCTGTCGCGCTCGTCGATGGATCTTGTTCCATCCACTAGATAGATAGATAGATGGATGCAACTACACAGCTACGCTGCATAGGTGTTCTCCCTTGTGGCGGCTTCCCCATCCTTCTGCACGTGCATGCATGCATGCAAAAGATCCCTCGAGATTTGTTTTTTATTTATTTTATCTACTAAACTGTTAATTCAATTGATGATCATTTTTCATCATTAGCTTTCTCACGACGAGATCTTCAAAACTAGATCCCATGTTGACATCTTCAAAACTACATGTCAAGACCCCTCTGAGGACCTTGCCCTCGTGAGGGCCCTGTCTTTGAAGGCAGCATGGCCGAGGCCCCTTGAGGCCGAGTGCCCCTCATGAGCATCGCCCCAGTGATTTTAAAGTGTGAAGACCTCCGCCAGGAGGAGAAGTGTGTGTAACCTTTCTTCGTGTCCAAGCTATGCCAAGCTATGTGGAGCACTTCGATGCAAGACCTGCAAGATGGAGCCAAGTCGGAACCAACCTCTGCCAAGGCCGTTTAGCTTTAGCAGAAGCGGGTAGATTTATTCAGGATAAGAGCAGGATTTGTCCCATCCATAATTGTCTTTATGTGGCAACCCTTCCCACCGAGTTGTGGGGAAAGAGGACCATGCCGCCTATATAAGTGAGAGCTAGGGCACCATAGAAGGGGATCGACCATTTCAAATCTCACAACTTGTAGCTCACCATTATCATCTCCATCGGAGCAATCCCATACATGTAGGCTTTTACACCTACATGGTAGCCTGAATCTGGGTAGCTCCCTATGTTTGGTTGTGTTGTTTGTGTCGTGTTCGAACTAGGGTTTTGGAGATTTCCCTTGTACAAATCTCTCTGATACCCACTACTGCCTCTATCTCTGAAACATTGTTCACGACCACCTCCCCTCCCTTTCGGATATCACCTTCGTCCTAGCCAACACTTGACACACCACATTCTTTTGGCTCGATTTGTGGCTCCTCAACCAATATTGTTGACTTCTCTCTATGGATTCACCGTTTTAGAGACCCCATTTGTAAAGACACCGCCATTTATTGATGGAATTACCTCTCTTCTCGTCCCATGCCTTGATGTAACATCACATTGTTCAAAAAAAACATGCATACATAATAGTGAACCTCGACCAAAAGTAAATGTTTACCTAATAATAAAGGGAGGTGGTTTTCTTAGTCCATCATGACATTTTGCAAAAAAGTCCTTCCCATTTTTCTTAATAAACTCGCAGTTCAGTGTGTACAGAAAAAAAAAAGATTCGCTGGTCTGTTGGGCCTTTTGTGTTGCTCTCCCTCGCCCATTCGCTCCACTGGGTCTTTCTTCGTCCGTTTATCCATCGCTGGCCTTTACCTCTCGCTCCCGAGTGACCCATTTAAGGTTTCAGGCAAACCAGTTGTATATAGAAGGCAAAAATAATTTGCTTGTTTTTTTTTGCATTTTGAAAGATGTTCTCTAATTTTCAAAAATATTTCATGCTATGTAAATGTTTGTGTAGTTTAAAAAAGTGTTCACTATCTCCGATGTGCGAGCACGAAAAAATAGGTTTTAGCTTTTTTTTTGCCTTTTGAAAGATGTTCTCTAATTTTTGAAAATCTTTCATACTATTTAAATTTTTGTTTAGTTTTAAGAAAAGTTTTCACGAATTTAATAATGTTCATATAATTTTAAAATATTCACCCTTTCTCAAAACAAAATTTATGTCATTCAAAATAGTATTCACATGCTTAAATATATATTCATATTTCAAAAATAACATTCTTTTTACAAAAGTTCATGCGATTTGAAAAGTGTTGATGTCTTTAAAAATATATTAATGCATTTGAAATAAATAACTAAATAAATATGTATACAAATTAAAAATAAGTGGGTGCATGATGGATCATGTACGCCGTAGTTCGGGAAGTATAGACACCACGTTTAACTCAACGAGATTAGTTTTCACCTTTCCGTACGTGTGTACAATAAAAAATCCAACGATCAACTCGACTAAGACCGTGTTGTGTTATGTGCCACCAAGAAAAAACAAGTTTTAGTTTTTTGTGCATTTTGAAAGATGTTCTTTATTTTTAAAAAATCTTTCATGCTCTTTAAATGTTTGTGTAGTTTAAAAAAAGTGTTCACGTATTTAAATAATGTTCATATAATTTTAAAAATATTCACCCTTTCTCAAAACAGTATTCGCATGCTTAAATATATATTCATATTTCAAAAAAATCATTCTCTTTAAAAAAAGTCCATGCGATTTGATTTTTTTATGTCTTTTAAGAATAATATTGATGCATTTAAAACAAATAAATATACAATTTAAAAATAAGTGGGTGTATGATGGATGATGTACGTCGTAGCTCGGGAAGCACGAACATCACGTCTAACTCAACGAGATTAACTTTCAAACTACTAGACATTCACTTGCAACGACATGGTTCAATGACAGGTGTGCGTGGGGTGGTCGAGATTATCACATTGATATTCATCACATCGAACGTATTATTACTAGGTGCACACCGCGACCAGACCATTCAAGGCAAGGAGGATAAACAACAACACAATTCATACGCTATGTTAAAATATATAATGTAGAAAAACGAAGTGGTTTTGAGTCAAGCTTATTATCATGGAAGCATGTGATTTTTTTCTCCCGTTGAAACGCACGGACATGATTGCTAGTGTTCAAAAAAGAAACTATACACGTTATCTTGGATAATATCATGGACAAGACACGGGATATCATGGACGCCACACATCGATCTTCACAAGTCAATATCCTCATCTTGTGAAAATAGGCTTTCGCCCTGCTATAACGGTATAGCAAACACACGATACAACGAGCCAGCTGGGATCACAGCACATCCAAGCGGTGGGGAAGGGGGTATCCCCGAAGCCCTTCAGGAAGGGATAGGGCGCCCTCAGGCGTCACTGCTTCAGGGCCGAACACGCCGACGGGGATTTCTCCCGCCCCCGACACCACCACCCCCGATGATCAAGAGTGCTCCACCGAACTCAACGCCCACCACCTTGCGCCACCACGGTTTTGACGCCACCCTCGCCGCCTCACTGCGGGCACCTACACGTGGCCGGGGAGAGGAAGAGACGATATCGAACTCGGGGGAAAGTAGCATCATTGCTGCGCGGGAGGGACCAACCTCCACCATCATCTACGTGGTAGCCGACCGAACGGAGAAACATGGACAAACCAGGCCCCTACTGGCCCGGACGGGCCTGAGCAGGCCCGCAAAGTCCCCGTCGTCACGTTGCAGCAAGGACGGCTGCACCACCGCCACCACCCGAGAGCACGCCAACCAATCTCTGCCACCGGCGGCGGCAGGAGGGGGAGGGGGTTGGAGGAGAGGGGAACCTAGGGTTCGCCCGTCGCCCGCGGGGGGGGGGGGGGGAGCGAGCGAATGAGAGGAGGGGGGGGTCCATATCCTCATCTTTACAACGGTTGTGACTGAAAACACATAATAATATAGGCCGGAATTCTGTCCGAAGCGAGCAGCAGCATGACCAAATGCGCCCTTGATCAAATGATGTTTGTTGTTTAGGTGAGAGCATCTCCAGCCGCGTCCCCAAGAGACTCCCAAGGCGGCGCTATTCGCCCCGGATGGACGGATTCCGCCCAGCCGCGCCCCCAAGGGCCCAAATAGCGCTGGATTGGGCCAAAATTGAGTCCAGCGATACCAAGCCAACCCGGCGCCCTGGGGGTCGCTTGGGGCGCCGGATGAAACAAAACGACGCGAAAGAGAGAAAACACGTGCGCGGTTTCGCGCGCGCCACGCGCCGGCCCCACTTGTCGACGTGTGAACACGCTGCATCGTCATCCTCCCGCCTCGGCTTCCCCGCGCCTGCCGCCGCCGCAGAGCATCAATGCGACGCTGATGTCCAGTCCAATCGCCGACTGTTGGGATACGGGGCAGAAAACACAAATTTTTCACACCTACGGTACCCGAACCCAAGATCTATGCTATGGCGATGTAAAGTAACGGAGGGAATCGGTGTTCATACCTTTGAAGACCGAAAGAGGGAAACGTTCTTACGAACGTGGTTGGCGTAGACTCAGAACTACGACCTCCCTGTCGTGTAGAAGACCACCACCGGCGAGGATGACTCCCGGTAAACCTCCAGCGACGAAGTAGCACCACAGGTGTAGTACCTCGAAGAGATTATACACGTACGGTACAATTGATTTTCTCCCAGGCCCCGAACCAGGCGAGCAGAGGAAGAAAGATGGCTACGGATCCCGACTCCAGCAGAGCGACGGCCTGCCTTATGGTGGAGAACTCTAATCCTGGTGCAGACTCAAAACAAGGGTAGTCCACTTCCGGGAAGAAGAAGGAAGAAAGAAGGAGATTTGGTGTGTTGGGAAAAAGGGGGGTCTACCCCTGCTTATATAGGCCAAGGGGGGGTGTGATCCTCCTCCCCTCCCCCATGTGGGAGTAAACCCCCACGTGGGGGGGAGGTGCGCCGACCAAGAGGGGGGATGGGCCCCACCCTTGGCGCCAAGCCCAAGGGGGGAACCCCCTCCTCCCCTAATGGGCCCCATGGGCCCATATAGCCTTTTTCCCATTTTTTTAATTTTTTTAATATATTTTATTTAATTCAGATAATTAAATAATAAAAACATTATTAAAACAATTAAACTTTATTTTGAACTATTCAAAATGTCCGGAAACCATTCCGTCCTCCTCCGGAACTATTCCGGTGATTTCTCCTATTTCACTGATTGATCCCGTAACTGTCCTATGCATCGATTGCCCTTAAGTGTAACACCCTAACGGTCCGGGAAACAGCAGACATGGTCGAGACTCTTCTCATTGACCAATGACTAGTCAGTTGGACCTGGTTACAATCCTTGATAGCCACTGCGCTTCCATCGAATGAACTTCGATCGCTTTTGGAAACCGTTAACGATACGACGTAATCCCTTTGTGCTGCGGTACTTTGTTTGTCCGAGGTTTGATCGTCGGTATCCTACATACCGTGTTCACATCTCGTTCCACAACAAACAACTTCTCTCGTCCATGATCATTGCATCTCTTGTGACCTAGTCACGTCCTTGCAAGGTGTTGATGCAATATCACCGAGTGGGCCCAGAGTACCTGTCCTGTCACAAGGACTGACAAATCCCGCTCTGATCTATTAACATACTCATCAACCGTCTATTTCGGAATACCCAAAGTGCTCCGTTATAGCCAGCATATTTTAGTCAGGCGGTGGGATACAAATCAAAGTCTCCGCATAGATCGTGATTACGTATGATCATTACGGTCTAAGGACTAAGCCATACGTTACAAAGTCATAGCAACGCTGAACTATGTGACTCGATCACATTGCAATACTTTAGGTGGGTGTACGTCCATCACATCATTCCCCTTAATGATATGACCTCATTGTCAATGGACTTAAGTGTCGCCTTGATCAGGAAAGCTTGATCAATCAATTGCCCAATGAGATAGTTTACCCGAGTTAAACTACGGACCATGTTTTATACTACACCTGTATTAGTATTTCCAAGTAATACAGTTATAGCACAGTATAAAACGTATTATGAACAAAACAGATATGTGACAAATATCTTTATTAATTTGTCTCTAGGGCACATATCCAACAGTCTCCCACTTGCAGTAGAGTACAAATTACACTAGTTTACATCAGGTATGTATCTAACACCAATGGTCTCTCGGTGTTCTTCAAACTTGCCCTGTGGAAGAGGTTTAGTCATCGGGTCTGCTGCGTTCAGATCCGTATGTATCTTGTGAATCCTAGTGTGTCCATCCCTGACGTAGTCTCGCGTCACATGGAACTTTCGGAGGATGTGCTTGGCTGTAGAGTGAGTTCTTGGATCCTTCGCGTTAGCAATGGCACCCGTGTTATCGCAGAAGATCCCCACGGGGTCAGTGCAACTGGGAAAGACGCCAAGCTCGATCACGAACTTCTTCAGCCACAACGCCTCGTTTGACGCTTCGCAAGCGGCAATATACTCCGACTCCATTGTAGATTGAGCGACGACTGACTGTTTGCCGCTCCTCCAGCTAATAGCGCCACCGTTCAACATGAAAACATATCCGGTCTGGGATTTCGAGTCATCTAGATCTGAGCCGAGGCTTGCGTCAACGTAACCTTTTACGGTGAGCTCCTCATCAACTCCTCCATAAACGAGAAAGAGATCCTTGGTTCTTCTTAAGTACTTAAGGATGTTCTTTACTGCTGTCCAGTGAGCCATTCCCGGGTTACTCTGGTAGCGATTAGTCATACTAATGGCCAACCCTAAATCCGGTCTAGTACATAACATAGACTACATGAGAGAACCTATGGCTGAGGCATAGGGCTTTGAGGACATCTCCTCTTTCTCTTTTGCTGTGGTTGGGCATTGAGTCACGCTTAATTTGACACCTTTTATAACTGGCAAGAGACCTCTCTTGGAGTCATCCATTTTGAACCTTTTCAATATCTTGTCAATATAAGTGTTCTGACTCAAGGCCAACCGTCGATTAGGTCTCTCTCTATAGATCTTAATCCCCAATATGTACGCAGCTTCACCTAGGTCCTTCATGGAAAATTGTCCATTCAGATATTCCTTCACTTCCTCTAAGAATTTCTTATCGTTCCCTATTAGTAATATGTCATATACATATAACACAAGGAATGCTACAGAGCTCCCACTCAGTTTCTTATAGACGCAGAACTCTTCGACGTTTTGGACAAATCCAAAAGCTTTAATGGCCTCATCAAATCGAAGATTCCAGCTCCGAGATGCTTGCTTCAACCCATAGATGGACCGTTGAAGCTTGCAAACCTTACCAGCGTTCCTTGGATCGACAAACCCCTCTGGTTGCATCATATACAACTCTTCCTCAATGTTGCAATTTAGGAATGCAGTTTTCACATCCATCTGCCATATCTCGTAATCATGATATGCAGCTATTGCTAGTAGGATCCGAATAGACTTTATCATCGCTACAGGAGAGAACGTCTCCTCGTAGTCAACTCCTTGAATTTGTCGGAAACCCTTCGCGACAAGTCGAGCTTTGTAGACACATACGTTTCCGTCTGCGTCAGTCTTTTTCTTGAAAAACCATTTATTCTCGACGGCCTTGCGGTCCTCGGGAATATCCACCAAAGTCCATACTTTGTTGGTGTACATGGAGTCTATTTCGGATTTCATGGCTTCAAGCCATTTCTCGGACTCGGGTCCCTCCATTGCTTCTTTGTAACTTGTAGGTTCATCCGACTCATCAACCGAGATTGCATTCACAAGCTGTTCGTAAAACTCAGTAGGTTGACGGACTCTTGATGACCTACGGGGCATAAAAGGTTCCTCTTCATTCTCATCATGATCATCATTAATGTCATGATCGTTATGAATGTCGTTCTGGCCATTCTCTTCAGCTCCCACTGTGGAAGATGGTTCCAGAACAATTTCCGTAGCCGTTTCTTCCAATTGGAGTGATTGGTCAGTCACTTCATCGAGGTCTATTTTCCTCCCACTCAACTCTTTCGCGAGAAACTCCTTCTCAAGAAAGTGTCCCGTCTTGGCAACAAACGTTTTGCTGTCAGACTTGTTGTAGAAGGTGTATCCACAAGTTTCCTTGGGATAGCCCACAAAGATGCACTTATCCGCCTTGGATTCAAGTTTGTCAGGCTGTAGTTTCCTAACATAAGCCTCACAGCCCCAAATCTTCAGGTGAGACAAATCAGGTTTTGTGCCATGCCATTCTTCAAATGGTGTTGTCTTTACGGATTTGGATTGTGCCCTATTAAGAATATGAACGGCAGTTTCTAATGCATACCCCCAGAATGACACAGGCAAATCAGTATGAGACATCATCGATCGTACACTATCCAATAGGGCTCGATTACGTCGCTCAAACACACCGTTTCTCTGAGGTGTGCCTGCCGGCGTAAGCTGTGGTACTATGCCACAAGACTTCAGATGATTTCCAAACTCGTGACTCAAATACTCGCCACCTCGATCCGATCGAAGGTGCTTGATTTTTCTTCCGAGTTGATTTTCGACCTCATTCTGAAATTCCTTGAACTTTTCAAAGGTTTCAGACTTGTGCTTCATCAAGTAAATATACCCATATCTTCTCAAGTCATCAGTAAAGGTCACGAAGTAACGAAGACCATTGCGAGTGGGGACGTTCATGGGTCCACATACATCCGAGTGTATGATCCCCAATAAGACATCCGCACGCTCCATTACGCCATTGAATGGAGTCCTTGTCATTTTGCCCGTGAGGCATTGTTCACATGTATCAAGGGATCCAAAATCCAATGACTCAAGAAGTCCATCCTTATGGAGCTTCTCCATGCGTTTTATACCAATATGACCAAGTCGGCAATGCCACATCATCATGTGATCTTCATCATTCTTCAATCTTTTGGCCTCAATATTGTTAATGTGACACACGTCACCATCGAGATCAAGTACGAATAAACCATGCAACTCCGGTGCGTGAACATAAAACATTTCATCCTTATAAATCGAACAACCAATTGTATCAGACTTAAAAGAATACTGGTCTCGCTTCAAGCAAGAGCCACTAACGATGTTCACACTCAACGCGGGTACATAGTAGCAATTATTCAGAACTAAAACCAATCCCGAAGGGAGACTAAGATGCTTCGTGCCGACCGGCAAGACCTCAATCCGACAGCCATTCCCCACGCGCATCGTCACTTCATCTTTGAGCAAGCGTCTCCTATTCCTTAGTCCCTGAATGGAATTAGAAATATGAGCGACAGATCCTGTATCAAATATCCAGGATGTGTTCCCAGCGCTTGTCAAGAGAAGATCAACAATATGTATATCAAATATACCTTCGTCTCTCTTGGCGACCTTGCCAGCCTTCTTGTCCTTTAGGTACTTGGGACAGTTGCGTTTCCAGTGACCTTCACCCTTGCAGTAGAAGCACTCCACTCCGAGTTTAGGCTTGGGTGCCTTGGGAGGAGCGGCAACTGACTTGCCATCCCTCTTGGGGCCACCTCTCTTGGCCTTCTCCCGCCTACTTGACTTCTTGAAGTCAATGGTCTTGTTGACCATGAAGACGGCGTGCTCCTTCTTGATCTCAACCTCAGCGCTCTTCAGCATGGCGAACAACTCAGAAGGGGTTTTGGTCATCCCCTGCATGTTGTAGTTCAGCACAAAGCCTTTGTAGCTAGGGGGAAGCGACTGAAACACCCTATCAACAGCAAGTTCATCTGGAATCTGGCATTCCAGAGCATTCAAGCGCTGAACGTAGCCAGACATTTTTACTACGTGCTCACTCACGCTGCCGTGCTCGTCCATCTTTGCTGAGAAGAAGGCTTCAGAAGCCTCGTACCGTTCAGCCCTGGCTTGAGGTGCGAAGACCTCCTTGAGGTCAGTGATAATCTCATATGCACCCATCCTCTCGAAGCGTTTCTGCAGCTCAGCCTCCATGGAGTAGAGCATGCCACTCTGGACAAGGTTGTAATCATCAGTCCTGGAGAGATAGACATTCTTCTCGTCTTGACTGGCATCATCTGCTGGTGCGTCACCTAACGCGTCCTCTAGTACGTATGCCATTTTGAGGGGAACGAGGAGAATCCTTAGGGTGCGGAACCAGTTGGTGAAGTTTGTCCCATCTGTTTTTAGCTTATCTTTCTCTAGGAATGATCCTAAGTTGAACGAGGGGCGAGGTGCTGCCATCTACAAGGTTGATTCACAAGGATACATACTTAGACTTTTGTTCATAATGTGGAGTTTCAATTTAATCTCAAAATTCTAGAAAGCTCCCACTTAGATAAACACCTCTCAATTTAACCAAGTGATTACACAATCCCAGCCCCCATACCTCCCCCGATAGTTACGGCTTTCAGTATGCGAACCAGGTAGGCCTCTAAGCCAATCACATCAGACATGTGACTCGTGCTCGACCTTTCGGTCTTCTGTGTTCCAGGCCCGCATCTACATACGTCAAGCCTGCCAATCGAACCTTGATGTTAGCTGTTCAGCAAGGCCATATCTGCATATGCCAGGCTTGCCGAACCCAACCTCATGCGAACTCCGTTTAATATGTAGGACAACTCCGGTATGTACGGAGCATCAAGCCATATGGGAGAACCTTCCAGGCGGTGCCCACCAAGGGAGAACGCAATGTTGGTATTGTGAGAGATGGTCCTGTTTCGTGCTACCGTCGATATATCTAGCATACTAGCATAAAACAGGAAGTAAAACTGTAAATCATACAACCTATGATCCCCCTTCAGGCAAAGCAAAGTTAAACGCCTTTCTACTTTAGCTTGTGCAAGTTTTACGTGGCTGCTAGGGGTTTCGAGAGAGAGAACCGTTTCTATCCTGTGAAAAACATGCCACAACACCGTCTCCCATCCGTCTCTATTACACCCCTATCGGGGCCCTCCGTTGCAAACATCTTTGCATCGCTAATGCAGAGAGACAGACACCCCCCCAGCCACTTTATATGGTACAAGCCATATGTCAAGCGTGGAACCAGTCTCGCGTAAACGCGTAAGGTCGGTCGGGGGCCGCTTCATCAAACATTGCCGCAACGCTAAATGAGTACACGTGGGAGGGTAACGAATGAAGATTCGATGCCCACATCCTAGATGTGTTCTATCCGTACAAAACATCTACGCATAGCTAGCTCATGATACCACTATTGGGACACGGGGCAGAAAACACAAATTTTTCACACCTACGGTACCCGAACCCAAGATCTATGCTATGGCGATGTAAAGTAACGGAGGGAATCGGTGTTCATACCTTTGAAGACCGAAAGAGGGAAACATTCTTACGAACGTGGTTGGCGTAGACTCAGAACTACGACCTCCCTGTCGTGTAGAAGACCACCACCGGCGAGGATGACTCCCGGTAAACCTCCAGCGACGAAGTAGCACCACAGGTGTAGTGCCTCGAAGAGATTATACACGTACGGTACAATCGATGTTCCTCCCGGGCCCCGAACCAGGCGAGCAGCGGAAGAAAGATGGCTACGGATCCCGACTCCAGCAGAGCGATGACCTGCCTTATGGTGGAGAACTCCAATCCTGGTGCAGACTCCAAACAAGGGGAGTCCACTTCCGGGAAGAAGAAGGAAGAAAGAAGGAGATTTGGTGTGCTGGGAAAAAGGGGGGTCTACCCCTCCTTATATAGGCCAAGGGGGGTGTGATCCTCCTCCCCTCCCCCCTGTGGGACTAAACCCCCACGTGGGGCGAGGTGCGCCGACCAAGAGGGGGGGATGGGCCCCACCCTTGGCGCCAAGCCCAAGGGGGGGAACCCCCTCCTCCCCTAATGGGCCCCATGGGCCCATATAGCCTTTTTCCCATTTTTTTAATTTTTAATATGTTTTAAATATTTAATTCAGATAATTAAATAATAAAAACATTATTAAAACAATTAAACTTTATTTTGAACTATTCAAAATGTCCGGAAACCATTCCGTCCTCCTCCGAAACTATTCCGGTGATTTCTCCTATTTCACCGATTGATCCCGTAACTGTCCTATGCATCGATTGCCCTTAAGTGTAACACCCTAACGGTCCGGGAAAACAGCAGACATGGTCGAGACTCTTCTCATTGACCAATGACTAGTCAGTTGGACCTGGTTACAATCCTTGACAGCCCCTGCGCTTCCATCGAATGAACTTCGATCGCTTTTGGAAACCGTTAACGATACGACGTAATCCCTTTGTGCTGCGGTACTTTGTTTGTCCGAGGTTTGATCGTCGGTATCCTACATACCGTGTTCACATCTCGTTTCACAACAAACAACTTCTCTCGTCCATGATCATTACATCTCTTGTGACCTAGTCACGTCCTTGCAAGGTGTTGATGCAATATCACCGAGTGGGCCCAGAGTACCTGTCCTGTCACAAGGACTGACAAATCCCTCTCTGATCTATTAACATACTCATCAACCATCTATTTCGGAATACCCAAAGTGCTCCGTTATAGCCAGCATATTTCAGTCAGGCGGTGGGATACAAATCAAAGTCTCCTCATAGATCGTGATTACGTATGATCATTACGGTCTAAGGACTAAGCCATACGTTACAAAGTCATAGCAACGCTGAACTATGTGACTCGATCACATTGCAATACTTTAGGTGGATATACGTCCATCACATCATTCCCCTTAATGATATGACCTCATTGTCAATGGACTTAAGTGTCGCCATGATCAAGAAAGCTTGATCAATCAATTGCCCAATGAGATAGTTTACCCGAGTTAAACTACGGACC
The DNA here is from genome assembly GCA_950022295.1 of Bromus sterilis. Taxonomy (NCBI): domain Eukaryota; kingdom Viridiplantae; phylum Streptophyta; class Magnoliopsida; order Poales; family Poaceae; genus Bromus; species Bromus sterilis. The sequence goes on from OX465595.1 coordinate 440,402,095, forward strand.
ATGTTTTATACTACACCTGTATTAGTATTTCCAAGTAATACAGTTATAGCACAGTATAAAACGTATTATGAACAAAACGGATATGTGACAAATATCTTTATTAATTTGTCTCTAGGGCACATATCCAACACCGACAGGGGAATCAATGCGGCGCGTTGAGTAGCCCAACGGTCCGATGACCGCGCCACCGCGTGTCCCGCCCCGGTGAGGCCGCCCTTTCGCGTTCCCCCGCTATTTAAAGGGCTCGCCGGTGAACACGCCGCACACACTCGCTCCTCCTCGTCTGCTCCTCTGTTCTCGCGGCCATCTCCTCCTCCTACCACCTCGCCGACGGCCATGGACAACCTTGCGCGGAACGGATTCCAGCGCTGCAGCCTGCTGCAGATGGAGGCCATCCTCCTCGCGCAGGCCGGCTATCCGTGCCCGCCGGACTCCAGGACACCCCACGACTGGGTGATGTCCAACGGCGGCGTCCCGGTGCCGCCAGCGCCAAAGGAGGGCACCGTCGCCTTTGAGCTGGAGGTGGAGGCCGCCCGCGCCCAGATGACGCTGGAGGAGCGCGCCAACCCGGCGAACGCGGCGGGCAACACCGCCGAATGGGCCGCCTACTTCCAGCACCGTCGGGCCGTGACGATCGCCTCACGCCTGTGGCCGACCGGTACAACCGCGACGGCCGCCGGCGGTGGTGGAGCGCGGGGGGGGGGGGGGCACCCTTGAGTGGGTGCTCCAGTACATCGACAACGGCAATGTGTCGCGGCTCCAGTACCCTCCGATGGGGTACGGTGCCGCGCCGCTCCTACAGCCGCAGTACGCCTTTGTGGGCGACGCTCCCGCGTGACGGCGATGGGGCAACATCGTCGTTGTCCGGCGGCTCTGCGTCGCGCTCCACCGGCTCCCATTCCTCGGGGCCGGCCTACTCCTCGCCGCAGCTCGCCCCGGTCAAGACCGAGGTGAAAACTGAGGTCAAGACCGAGCCGCTTGGCCGCCGGACGCGCGCTGGCGGCGTCGTCATCGACGGCCCATCTTCAGCCGCGCCTCAGCGCCGAGGCTTCCTCTCTCGCCTCGGCGGCAAGATGAAGAAGGAGAAGGAGGCCGTCCCGCCTCCGCCGCCCCTCGCCGGCCGCCGGCCGCCGACGAGGACGAGGAGTACGACGCCGGTCTCGAGTGGGCCAAGAAGGACTACCTCAGCCAGGTGGAGGCGCAGCACAAGGCCTGAAACCTCGCCGAGGCCAAGAAGCGCGCCGAGGCGGCGAAGATCCGGCCGGCGGCGCAGGGTGAGGGCAGCAGCAAGGCGAAGGGCGACAGCAGCCGCAACAAGTGGGCACCATCGGCGCCGCCTACTCCGGAGTTCATCGTGCTGGACGGCACCGACGACGAGGAGGAAGGGGCCGCTCGGCGGCGGCACGTGCAGTGCACAGGCCGCCGTGAAACGCGAGCCCAAGGGCGACGACGGCGGGGCCGCTGGAGGAGGCGGCGGGGAGCTCAACTTCGACCAATTGCATTCTTTTTTGCTTTTCAGTAGTTTTTTTTTTAACTTGAGGAGCCGCCTCGGGGTCGCGGCTATGAGCCGGCCAACACCCAGCGTTTTCGCCGCCCAGATGTCCTCCAAGCGGCGCTAAAATAGGGCCGAAAAATAGCTTCGGAGGCCGAACGGCTGGAGATGCTCTGGGAGGCAAGATGCAGGACCTGACCTGTTGCGATCAAGATTGGAGTGCCAACATGGCTAGCTTCTACACTGGACGGAAGACTGAACAGCAGCAGCAGAACAAGAGAAGAGAAGAGAAACTGAAACCATCAAGGGCGGCTGTATCACTCTGGACTCTGATGCTCGACCAACAATCAATCAATCCCCATCGCTCTTGATCGTAATTGCATTGCAGCAACTCCTCCGAATTCATGGGTGTAGAACTAGAAACGCGTGATTGCTTGATCCTCACTCAGCTGCCATTGGCGCCCGTCAGTAGGCATCGGCGGCAGCTGCGGCCAATGATCCACACATATAAACGCGCCTGAGCCCGGCCCCGATCGCCACTGCCCACCCCCTTAATTGCCTCCACTCCACCTCAAGCACAGCTTCCGAATTTCAAAACTCCAAGCCAAGCACCACCACTCTCCCCCTCCCCCTCCTCCGGCATGTCCTCCCCCTCCCCGCCCGCCGTCCTCGTGGTCTCTCTGCCGCCGACGCCGTCCCCGCCAGCCTCGGCCTCGCACGCCATCACCCGGTCGGCGCTCATCGTCCTCGGGATCATCTGCTTCGTCGCCGCCGCGTCGCTCGCCATCAACTACCTCCTCCGCCGCCACGCATCCCGCCGAAGCGCCTACCCGGAGGTCATCCCCGTCACGCACCCGCTCCCTGCTCCGGCGCCGCTCCCACTCCCGCTCCCGCGCTCGGGGCCGGCTCCGGCCCGCTGGGCCCCCGCGGCGCTCGCGGCGGCCGACTGCATCGTCTGCCTCTCCGACATCGTCCCCAGAGCCGAGGCCCGGCTGGCGTGCAGGCACAGGTTCCACCGGACCTGCATCGACGAGTGGGTCCGCAGCTCGCCCGCCTCGCCGACCTGCCCCCTCTGCCGCGCCGCCGTCCAGCCCCCGCGCCCCGCCGACGCTGTGGGCCCGAGGAGGACCGCGCGCCGCTCGTCCGCCGCGGGTGACCGCCGCCGCGTGCGCGTGGACGCGTCGGGCGAGGCGCCGCCGGGCTGTTCGCGCGTGCCGGTGGTCTGAGGCCTTTCGTCTCGTCCCCAACCCCAACAGCTTCGCTTCAGTGAGGTTTCGGTTAAGCGCAGCCATGGACGGCTTGGATCGAAGCAGGCGTGAAGAAACGGCTGAGATGGTTTTTAATTCAATTGTTCAAATTGCTAGTTACTCCTATATTCCATATTATACATAGAGTATATGCTAGTGAACTATTAGTTACTCCAGATATATCCAGTTACCATGTAGCTAGGAGTAGTATATATACATATACTGATGCAAAATTTCTTTCGATAGATAAAGCATGTAGCAATTTCATGATTGGGAAAACTGAAATCGTCTAATCTTTTACATCAATTTTGAAGCTCTACAACCTTAATATCTCATGCTTGGATTGAATTGTAAAGGGCAGAAATGGACGACTGGGATTGAATCATACCTGAAGAAATGGCTGAGAAAGAAAGCTTGGTTTTGATTTATTTTTTCTTTCCTTTTCCTATATAGTAATCCCTCTGTTTTCAAACAAGTATCATAGATTTGTTTAAATATAAATATATATTTATGCATTTACGACACTTATTTTGAAACAAAGGAACCGAGGAGGTCTATACATGTATACATATGTATATACATACATATAGATGCAAAGTTCAATTTTCTAGATATATAATCATGTAGCAATTTCACCACTGGAAATGTTGGAATCATGCTTTCTTCTGTTAACAAAGTTGCGCTTGTTGGGTAATTTTCTCCCGAAGAACCAATAAGTGATTGGATGGTTAGTAGAGGCGGCGATATCTCGTCACAACACGGATCGAATCACAGTGCAAGGTGACATTTGTCTTTATAATGAATGTATGTAATGATTTCGTGAGTCTTGAAACTCAACTTCTATCCGTTTTTCAGTAAGCGATATGTGTATTGGCACACATGTGTATGCCTATGTTGTTTATAAGAAAAAAACTCTAAATATTTAACACCATGGTCACCGAGCATGAGGGGTATTGGTTAGGTACTGCCAAAAAATTTTGAGACCATCAAATATTTGTGCATGAACGACCATTGGAGCCCCTCACGTGAAGGTTGATGGACTAACGATTCCAAACAATGAAACGGTAAGGGAAATGAGACCCAAACAGATGGTATCGTCTCAAAAGAAGATCTTTATAGTTGTAGAAGGACATCCAGGGCATTTTGTAAGGTGTCCGATCTTGTACATAAGATGATCTTCCATGTTATTAGTGACAATTTGTTCTCTATCCAAATAAAATGCATCGAGAACCGGAAACGGGTGATGAACGACATATCAAAGATTTTTCATGGTAACTTTGATAGAATTTGATTTGGTAAAAAAAGATGGAAGGGAAATGGATAGACGAGGTAGGGGATTTTCAAATGCTAGTATTAGATGAATGAGAGCCGACCGTGTGTATAAATGAAGGTGTCGTCGTTTGGGTTTTTTAGTTGGAGATGCTCTAACTATGTAACGGCTAAGCTATCTCAAAAATCAAATAAAAGTATAGAGTACATATATCTACTGTATTTGTAAGAAAAGGTCTCAAAAGAACAGTTTCTAAACTACTATATGAAAAAAAAAACAGATTGACTTGACCCGTTTCCTCCAATTTTTGTTGTTGTTGTTTTTGAACCCTCTCCTCCTTCAATCCGGCCCAAAGGAATCCCCCCTCGCAGAGCTACCACCAGTCTACCGCCGCCGCGTGCTAGGGCTCCCGCCGTGCCGCTCCCTCAGCGCCACTGCCGACGGCTCACTTCCCCGAATCCTCCGCCGTCGCCGTTTCCCGTTCCGCTTCCTCCCGCCCCCCGCCCCCCGCCCCGTCGTCCGCGTCCTGCTTCGAGGTGAGCCCCATCCTCCCCCCCCCCCCCCCCCCCCTTTTCCTCTTTCCCCCCTTGTCCCTATACCCCAGGACAACAGCATCCAGCTCTCTAAGCTCCGGCCGCGGCTCCTCGATGCCCTTCCGGCCGCCGCCCCACGGCGTGCTCCCTTCCTATTCGTTTGCGCTGCACGTTATTTACACTGTCGCGATTGAACCCCCCCTGATCAGTTTCGGCTCTGGGAGACAATTCTCGCCACTAGCTCGAGTCTGTGCTCGATTGAGAGCTCACCATGTAGTCTAGCGCAAGATGGTTAGCGATATACTACTATGATCTAATTTGAGACCTCTATGCCCTGATGCCTTTCTTCTGTCCATCTCCTAAGGTTTCTGAATTTTCCATGGCGCTTGTGGTGATGTGTGGGCAGCCGTGCAGCGGCAAGTCAGAGGCTGCAGCTTGTCTCGCTGCGGCGCTTCGCTCCTCGGTGCCAGACGTCACTGTCCGCGTCATCGACGAGTCCTCGCTCCATCTTGGACGCAATGAAAGCTACAAAGGTATTGCCAGTTTTTAGTCTGCATCTTTTCTCTCTATGCCACTATTCATTTTTAATGGTCTTCTACCATCCTCTTACTTCTGCCTACCAATTTTGTGCTTTTATTTCTTAGATATGGTTGTGGAGAAAAACTTAAGAGGAGTTCTGAGATCAGAAGTTGATAGGTCTGTGTCACGGGATGGCATAATCATCGTGGATTCTTTGAACAATATTAAGGTGAGGGCATTATTAATTCCTTTGTTCTGTTGCTGCAACCGGCAATCACTACTCCATTCCCAGTTAGTAATAGAAGATAAAAGTAGTATGTGGTTATCATCTTTATGTATGTTATTATTGTTATACTTGCCACAGTGTGGTCAGGAAAAAAACTTAACAAAATTGTGGCTCCTCCCTTTGCTTTAATTTTCTGGACCACTCAGTTTGATAATTACAAGCTCATGTTCACCGTTTTACTCTTTTTTTGTTATACTTGGCACAGTGTGGTCAGGGAATTTTTTTTCAAAATCGTGGCTCCTCCCTTTGCTTTAATTTTTTGAACCACTCAAGTTTTTGAATTACAAGCTCAAGCTCACCGTTTTACATAATAAAAAATGTCAATATGCCTTCAGCTTTTTGGTTGTTTTGTGAGCAGTATAAAGCGCAATATGAACTTATAGGATGCCAATTTAGAGTAAACGTTCGCTTAGGGATATGGCAAGCACGAATGTTTTTTATGGCAACCGATGTAGACGTGGATGGCAACTGCAGTGTATAACACATGGCAACTCGCTGTAGCTTTTTCCTTCGGTTGCCACCCGTATCTACAGCGATTGCCATGCAAAACGTTCGCTCTTGCCATGTCTGGGAGTGAACGTTCACTCCCTATGATTACCCAACTTATATTGTTCAACTTGGGCTGTGCTCTTTTAAAATTGTGATGATTTTCACCTATAATATGCAGGGGTACCGGTATGAGTTGTGGTGTCTTGCGCGTGCTTCGGGAATAAGATATTGTGTGGTAGGCACTTGATCTCTTGTTTATTGTCTGTTACATTCATTTTAGAAAGGACAGGTTTACAGTAATATGAGCATAACACAAATGAAGCCAATCATGATGAGACGGTATCATGTGTTCTCTAAATATTGTTGTTGGTTAGCTAGCAATAGAAATCAGGTAGAAAAGCAATCTGGAGACAATTAGATAATCATAAATGCCACATAAGAAGAGGTAACATGAGTAACTTGATGTGATTCATGACTAGTGAGTGGGGAAGACCCACCAGCATTAAAATGTCAATTCAGAAATTAGGTACAACATGGAAAATTGGAAGGTAGGGAATTTCCATGTGAGCTGGATTCAGTTCTTTCCGCAGTTCTGGTTACCATGTGTTAGCATATATTCTTTCTTTCTATATGAGAAACTACCTTTTTAGTCAGACCTTAAAAAATAAGATAGCATTACCAAAGTGATCTTACTAAAGTATTTTTTTTACCTGATTCCTTTGAAGAGAGTGCATGTAGAAATCATTGGTGAGTTCACTACGCTTTTGCGCCATATATTGTAAATGTTATAATAGAAAGGGATTTCCATCATACTTCATCTTTTATGTTTCAGTTCTTTTGTGATACAGAAGTGGACCATTGTAGGGATTGGAACGTCAACCGTCAGGAGAAAGGAGAACCCTCATATGATAGTGATATGTAAGATATTTCTCTTGTGGCTCCTGTGGACCTGTTTGCAAAGTGAAATACTCCCTCCGTTTCTAAATATAAGCCCTTTTAGATATTTCAATACGAACTACATACGGATGTATATAGATGTATTTTAGAGTGTAGGATTCACTCGTTTTACTCCGTATATAGTTCATATTAGAATCTCTTAAAAGGCTTATATTTAGCAACGGAGGGAGTACCTTTTATGAGTGAGGTAGATGCTGCACAGTTATTTTGTTTGATCTGATTTCTTGTTTACAATCACTGAATTATTTGATAGGTTATGGAAGCTTTGTTATTGTGCCGGGTTTATGGGGAAAATAATGGACTCTTTGTCTCCTTCAGTTTATTGAGCAGGCAGGTGCCATTGCTCTCATGATTTCTTTTGTTTTCACAGATTTGAAGATCTGGTAAGGAGATTTGAGAGGCCTGATAGGCGTAGTCGCTGGGATTCCCCTCTTTTTGAATTGTTTCCATCTAGAGGTAATCAAACAGTTTTTGTTTTGTCTAATTATTTTATTTTCATGGCATGTGTGATCTGAATCAGTACTAATCTCGCTGACCTTGCCATATGACTTGCTTGCATAGTAATGGTGTGCTAATTATTTAAGTGGGACCAAATTAGTTGAAAACCAAGTGTTGCTCTGAGCACAACACCTTATGCACTACTCGCCGTAGAAATGTTCTGTAAACCCTGCTGCTTCAACCTTGTAGAAAAGGCCATGCTCATGTGATTGGTTGATTACTTAATTATAGCAAGGCAGGAAATTGCTGGCTTCCTTTAACAATTCTTTCTATCCAGTTTTATATTGGTTACGCGAGAATTAGCACCACCCATGAAATGGTTACTATACTTGCCTAATTCCCGCCCTCTTTTTTACTTTCTTAATTGACTCATTATCCCATTTGATCAATCTGCTTTGTCTCTGTTTTCAATAGAGGAAATTGTGGAATCGTCCCCTGTTATTGCTGAGGCTGTATCATATTTGACTAAGAAAGTGGATTCAAAAACAAGAGATGTAAAAGTTCTCCAGCCTACAATAGCCACTCAATCTGTAAGTATAAAATGTTTTTCTAACAAAGAAATTCTTTGGTACTCATTTATTGCCTGCATGAATTTGTTGTGGTGCTATATATTGCAGCCCAATACACAAACTTATTATGCAAATGTGTTTGGTTCTTATGCTTTTTTTCCACGTTACACCATCAGTACATTTGTTTCTTACTCAGCTGGGTTATAGCCCAACTATGGCCTATCCAGGATTTTCTGTGCTAGTGTTGGCTTAGCTGTTCGCTTTAACCTGAATAATCTTAACTTTTGATTGTTAGTTTCCTAGACAACACCCACTAAAATCTGTAGTAGTTATGAAAGTGCTGTTCGTGTGATTCTTGCCCACGAGAGTGAGCTGATTTGTCTCTCCCTGTGCAGCTAGTTTTCTAGCCATGCCAGGGGTGCCTCGAAGAAATTTTGGTTGCTCCAAATGCAGAACTGTGCCGGGCTATGCTAGGGGATTTTTTTGCTTGGACTTGAGATGTACCATATCTCAAAGAAATCTATAATACCTAAATAGTTCATCCCCACTAACTTATCTCTCTTGACATGCAAGCTATCCACATCATCAAGTAGGTCCATCATGCAAAATAATCCACTAACTATGCATGCACATGCTTCCATTAATTACATGCAAATTCAACCTAAATAAATAATAACTTTTTGTGCACTTAGCGTCACAATTTATAAGAGACTTTTTTATAAAAAAAACAAATTATGATTTATCTCATATTTTATTTTTCTATGCACATCTATAATTGATATTATTGCTTTAGGCTTAGACAATAGTGGAGATGTCTCCACTATCTCTACTCAACATTATTTTCATCTCATATAGTCTCACCATATATTAAGCTAATAAATTAACAAAACAAAAATCATACTCATTTTTTTGGGTTTTCATCAAATTTCTTACATTTTTGCTCTAAACAGTATTGATTTTAAAAAATAATTTATAATCAAATTATATTACACTTAATAATTTTTCTCATGTTTCGAAAAAAGAATCTTATATTTTTTCTCTGAAAAATTCCCGCAGCAAAGCGCGGGATATCATCTAGTTCTGTTAAAATCTGAATACCCCCATGATGCAAATGCAAAAACAATTGAAGTTTTTTCTGATATTGTGCAAACATTTTCTTTACAGCCAGCAATGACGTTCTATTTATCGTAGTTCCTGTAAATTTAAACAAGTCCTGACGTGATAACATTTTAGGCACGGACTACTGAGGGTAATTCCCTCTACGAGATGGACAAAGCAACACAGGTAATTGCAGTTTACCTGGTTGATGATTCATACGCCTAGGAAATGTGGCAACCATTTTTAGTAGGAACTGCAAACCTGTGATGTGAACTGTACTTTGCAGGAGGTGGTCAGTGCAATTGTTGAGGCACAGTCTGGTGGTCTTGGGCTTGCCATGAATAAGATTTCTCTTGGGCCCAACTTACCGACTATATCCTTCACTGTTTGAGCAATATTCTATAGCAAGTTATATTATTGCAAGAGTTGTAAACTAAAACACCCGTCTTTGCCGTAGGCTCTGTTGTATATGTACAACTTCCTAGTGCAGAATAGCCTCCAGATATCATACATGTCATGCATTCTTTTTCAAACTTGCAAATGACTTCCTTCAAACATCAATCAAGCAGACCAATCTATAATTGGATTGACCTTTTTATTTTATTTTTGCTATAAGATGAATATCTAAGCATGTACTACTAATCAAGTGAAAGAAACTTCCACCATCTTCATATGTTACCATTGTGTTGTGAGATCCTTAACTGACTGTTACATCAATCTTCGAAGATCGGTTGGCCTGCCTGAGCTACGGGGCCTCCGACGCACTTTCATCAAACTGGCAGGGCAGTACAGCTTGAGTGGGCCACCCCCACCAACAGATGCTGACAGCGCGAAGAGGATGTTTGTTGACTACTTGAACCGAGAAATTGGTGGGTGATGATTCTCCCATCTCCGATGAGTAACCCTTGCCTATGATGTACTTCCCAGTGAGCAAAGTGCAGGTGCTGGTATCATGTTTTCTCCTGCCGTGCTCTTCATCTGGCTTCTTTCGGGGGTGTCCAAAGAATTATTTGCCTCGCATGAGCTTCGTCACAAGTGTTCAGAAATGTCTTGCTGCTGTGTAATTCTATAGCTCTTGTACCACCGAATAGCTCGAAAACTACATGATTTGAAATTATTTCTGTAACGGTTGCAACTCATTACAACTTATTTGAAAACTGGCTGCAGATCTTGTGTTTTTTGTTCTGCTTACCTCCAGGCTGTGACAAACATATTTTAAAATTATTTGAGATAATATCTTCAGCTACCGCCTTCTTCTGTTGATAATGTGAGGCCTGACATAAAAATCTGCTGTTGATTATGTCGTACAGAAATGTTAAAAACAAAAAGAAAGCTGAAACAGAACAAAACTGCTACAGACTTGCAGGATATTGCGAGCAATTCTCTTATACTCTTGTCCATCAAAATATCACAGGCATCGAGCTACATGGAAATATATCACAAGCAATCTCTTGACAAAGATAGTAAAAAACATACTCCAATCTGTAAATACCTCAAGCACATAAGCATGACTAACGGACAAAACTAGCACCAAAAGATAGCAAGTACATTAAGTTCTGAAGCACATCACAAAAAGCAGTATATCCTTTTGCTTGGAAAAACACTTTCTTTTTCCTTTCTTTCAAATCACCACTACAGTTTCAAAGATATGACAAGCAATTCTCTTCCACTTTTTTCCATCAAAAGACACTTTAAATTCTAAATCACACAATAAGAAGCACCTATGTCCCTTTGGCTACTTGGAAAACTTCCTTTTTCCTTTCTTGCTTCCAGATAACTGCTACATGGAAATATATCACAAGCAATTTTCTTCTACTTTTTCCACCATACTCCATTAATTTACAGGTTTATCCAAGTTAGAACAAACTCATTCACCCACAGGCGGGATTTTCACTGCATTGTTGGACTCGTCTTCGTCATCATCGTCCTGGATTCCTCGGGAAGCGCCTTGGATCATCTCATCATCAACTCCTGCAAACAAAATTTCATGTTTAGCCCTCAACATTACCCAAGGACAACCCGTAGCAAGGAGAATATGTACCTTCAATGAAGGACTCGAATTCATCGCCCGGTCCTGCCGATGAGGTCCAGTTGGATGGTTGACTAATCTCCATCCAGTTTGGCTGCTCCGCGGGTCCCGAGAAGAGTGCAGATCTATCCACCACCCAGTCATCAACTATGTCTATGTAGTCTACCGACATTGGATCGAATGCCTTCACCTTGCATTGTTGCCTATGTACAGAGATATAAATCAAATCACTTGTTGCATCCATTGCTAGTTTTTGTTTTTATTTTGCTTCGAAATAACATGCCGTCGATTAACAATTGGTGGTAACAACATTCTATGCAACGAGGATATGGTAACCTGTTTTGTAGCCGTAGATTGCATTGAACAAAAGTGAGATGATGCATCCGCTGGCGTTCAAAAATATTCATTCTTTGGTCATGGAGTTGTTCGAAAGGAATTCGCGTCCGATCACACCCTTTGGCACTGCAGGTCTGACTGAGGATACGTACTGCCAGACGTGTTAAATTCGGGCAAGCTCCGCCATACATATACCACCACTCAGCTGCAAGATAATATAACATGTTAAGATGAAAGCATCATCAAACACGGTTGATGCTTTAACAAATGAAGTGCGGAAGGTTGATACAGAAACCTCATGCTTACAAGAGTGCTATAAATAATTAGTCAATGGAATAAGTGAGTTCAAGACAAACGGTGTAGTACTAACCAGGAGGTAAAGTACGCCGGGCTCGGATAGCCATTTGCCTACGAAAATCCCCAACTGCCTCGCTCCGATACATGTTAAGCTCCTTCTGAATCTTATCTTGGATTTTGACATCGGACACAAGTTTTTCTATGCAGTCTAGCATTCCTGAGAAAATCTCATTCGATATGTTGTCTCCAATTCCATCAAAAAACAGTGGATTTAGGAAGAAACCAGCTGAATGAAGCGGCCGAGGCATGTGCTTGTCCCATCTCTGGTCAATAATGTTCCAGTAAGGCATATAGTCGCTCTTCTTCACCAGCTCTTTCTTGATTGCTGCTTTGGCTTTGTATAATCCAGCATAAACATACCCCATAGCAGGTCTCTTGTTGCTGCCTACCAGCTTAAGAAGATGCACAAGTGGTTCGGTGGCACGAACGACTAAGGCACATGAAGACCAAAATTGCAAATTGCTAACAATATTGCTCACTTCTATCCCTCCGGGTATCTTTGGCAGCAGGCAGTGCATCCATTCATCTGAACTGACCATGGCTTGCAAATCCTCCTTCAGACTGTACATGTTTTTCAGCGTCACGAAGTTCATAGCCGCACGAGTCTCTGCAGGAACCAGCAGATCCTTCCCCTGCAGATGTTTCTTCATCAAACTCAACGCAAGCGCGCTGTTGTACAAAAACCCAGTGATGGTCTTTGCATTGCTAATGATCTCACTAACTGCCATCGCCTTGCTGAAATCTTCGAGCATACCATCGATGCACCAGAAAGTGCATGGAGACCAGAACAATGTAGGAAATGTTTCACCTAGCTTTCTCCCTGCCGCTGCATAAATCTCAGAGTTCTTTGTGATCACTTGGACGACATTTTTCTCTCCGACTTCCTCAACAACACTCTTCAGCAGCTCAAACAGCGCATCTGATGATGTGACAATATCCGTCGCGTCGACCGATTTCAGAAACATGGTACCTTCCGGGCAATACACTGAAAAGGTCATCAAGGTCCTGCCCTCGTCAGTCGTCCACTCATCGGACAGCAGCGAGCACCCAGTGCGGGCCCATGACCCCTTGTAGAACTCCAACTGAGCCGTCACCTCGTCCAGCGACTTCTTCAGAACACAGCCGCGGAAGTCATGGTACGAGAGCACCTCGGGCCTCCCTCCCATGGAGGCAATCGCGTCGACCATCGGTTGGAAATGGGTGGAGTTGACCACCTCCAACGGCACGCCAGCGTCGTACAGGAACCTCCCAACCGCCATGCAAACCTGCTCCTTGTCGGTGAAAGCAGCCTGATCGACACGCCTCGATGAGAGCGGCGCCGTAACAGCATCGAGCGCCATGACGATCTGGTGAGGAGGCTGCGTCTGGGAAGCAGGAGTAGCAGGGTGATAAGGCTGCTGCTGGGTAGCAGCATCACCGGCTGGAGCAGGAGCCCGCCTCACCGCCAGCGCCTTCTTCCTCCTCTTGGGAGCGCCGCCGTCGCCGCTCCACCCAGTGGTCTCCGAGGGCGCGCGCGGGGCCTGGTTGAGCGGGAGGACGTGGACGGGGCTGGCTAAGTCGGCCGCGCCGTTGGGCGAGGCGGCCACGGCGACCATGGCGGCGGCGAGGGCGCGCTTGCGCAGCTTCTTGGCGGCGACCTCGTCGAGGCTGCGGTGCATCTGGGCCTCGACGTCGGCGGGGACGTCGGGGCAGCAGCAGGCGTTGCCGGGGCGGCGGGCGAGGTGCTCCTTGAAGCGGTGGATGCCGCCGCCGAGGAAGTGCTTGCCGCAGTAGACGCACTTGAGCCTGTCCCGGCCGGCCTGGCGCACCATGAGGCAGTGCTTCCACGCGGGGTCGTGCTTCTGCGCCCCTATGGGCAGCACAACCTCCAGCCCATCCTCCGCCGCCGCGTCGTCGTCCTCGGCCTCGGCCTCGGCCTCCTCCGCCTCGTCCCTGGCCACCGCCAGCGCCACCGCGTCCGCCTCCGGCTCCGGGGTCGTCATCCCGCGCTGCACCGGCCATCAGCAGTAGCCCTCTCAGTCACCGAGGAAATAATCCCCAAAGAAATTAAACCAGGCGAACCAAGGTAGGGGGAGAAGAGGAGAGGGGAAAAGAAAACTCACCGGGTTTATTTGTTTTTTCTGTCGGTGAATCGGCCGGGCGGCCGGCCGCCACGGAATCGGCGGAAGAAATCCGGGGCGGAGCGGGGCGGGGCGAGATGCGGAAGAGAAGAAAACCAGCCAGGGGAGGAGGAGGAACGGAGCGGTTCGGTTCTGATGGGTGGGTCTCATGAGCCTAGGGTTAATCATCCTCTCGCGGCGTTGGTTGGTGGTTCGGCTAGGTGGGCCGATGTCACCACAAGCCCATCGTGTTCTTGGGCCGGTTTGTTCGAGGACGACCAAAAAAAAAAACTCCCGGTTTTCTCCTCTGCATCCTCCATTTTTCTCTCTCTCTCTTCAGAATACATATTTCTTTCACTGCAAAGTTCATATGCGCTGTATGCCGTCACCGGTAGGTAGGCAATAGGCGGCACAGGGTAGCAAGCAATTGGAGGGCAAATTTCCCCTCCTGTCCCCCATTTTAGCACTTTTAGGGGATAGTTACATAGGCTTAATACTAGTACTACCACTCTAGTCTTCACACCAACAGCTACCAGTTAGTACCACCAGTCTAGTCTAACGAACCAAAGAGGAGCACCTGGATCCATCTACACATCATACCAAACACATCGGGGCGCTCCAGGTTCGGGTCGGTCATGTTGGCAACAACAACAAAAACTGAATGGTCACAGGGTCATCACGGGTAAGCTGGTGCAGCGGTGACGGCATACACCGAAGGCACAGCCGTATTCTCAGCCTGAGTGGTCGCTGGGGCGCCCGCATAGGAGTAGGCCGCCGGTGCTGCGCCCTCGCTGCCTGGAGCATAGCCATAGTGCTTGACAAGTTGCAGGTTCGTCGCGGCTGCTTCATGGGGCGCACCGTAGGCAGCTCTGCTGCACACACAAAGGGAAGAGCCAAAGGCACAATCAATTATCTGTGCCTTGCAGGGAAAAAACATGAATAAATGGTGCCTTCCAACACATAAAGTACGTATGTATCTACATTGTCCCTGCAAGTAATTCATTTTCAGAACTATCTAGACTAGCTGAACGGTGCAGTTTTGAGACATCCACGAGCCGGCAAAAATAGCTTTGCACAGTAGCAGATATTAAGAAAGAGAAAAAGTACTAGGACCAATCAGACGGCGGCTATCATACATACCTCCCAGAAGTATTTTCCTGGTAATGAGATTTCACAGCATCGTATCTGTATGGATCACTCCGGTTAGCAGCATAGTAGGGATCAGAGGAATAGGCCGGGCCTGTAACATGTTGTGCCACAGGGTATTGTGCTTGCGCATAGCCAACTTGCAAAGGAGGCGCTTGGATGTAGGGGTAGGTGGCAGGCGATGGACCATATGCTGCATAAGCCGGTTGATACGGATGCCCGGTTGTGGTCGCATAGTAGGCGGGCACGGTGTATTGAGCAGGAAGGTGAGAATCTGGGCGTGCATAAGGTTCATTTGGCACCAGATGAGCAGCTGGGGTAGAAACATAGGCGCCTGGGTGATGCACATAAGCAGCTGCCTGTGTTGGGTATGAAGCTGAAGGAGGCAAGTAAGCAGCAGAGGGAGCAGGATGCCTGTTGTCAACATAATGCGGGGGTGGTGCCTCTGGCATTACAATAATTGGACGGAACAATGCTCTTAGTTTCTCAACCTGCAACAGAATACCAACAAAAATGAGAATGGAATGCAGGTAATTATATGGTATAGTTCACGGCTAAACACTGGTAAAATTAAGATAGAACGGACAGATGGAGGATAAAGGCGTTATTCCTGTCTATTCCAACTAATTGATACACCGATGTGAATGGTCCATACAGTAATAGAAAGAAGAACTTGCTCCCATTATACCCACTTTTTCCATCTCTATACCATGTTTATATTTTCCCAGGACGAATAAATAATTTAATTACCAAACAGCTTAAATAGGAGTACAATTAGAAACCCTACGGGTGTAGGGTGCTGTCATACTAGAGAATATCTGAGCTCTACAAAATAAATGGCTAAGATGTACAAAAGCATCGAAAAGATAGACATCCATTCTCAAAGTTAAATCATAGACCGTATATAAGAGAGAATGAATGTTCATATATACAAGAAAGATTTAGCACAATTCATTTCACCTCTCCTCAAGTACATAACATCAACAAACACTGATTCCCACTTACTTGTGCAGAGGTAAGTTCTGGCCAGAATTTCCCACGTGAATAATTCTCATTTATGGCACTTCTTACGCTACTCTCCGGGATAGGCATGAAATCACTAACAATCGAAAATTTGACCTGCACATATAAGAACACTGAACATTCAATTTATGAACAAAAATAATGTACAGCTACTATATGATTGCTGTATGTCATTGGAAACTAAAGAGCATAATATGAGCAGAGATGAACCGAAATTTCAGAAAATAAAAATAGTCAGGACTCCTTTGATAAGGGGCTTACAAAATACGTATCATTCATAGCAGTGGAAATGAGTTCTCACCAAGAGAGTTTTGACTGGCTTTTCCAACCCCCAATTCTCACCACAGAATGAAAGTATTAAAAGAACTATTTACTTTCCTCCTTAATTTGGATGTTATGGTCCAAGACCCAAAAAGAAAATGAGAGAGAAGAGAGCTTCACTGAATAATCAAAGGGGCCTTATGATCATTTGAAGAAAAGCAGCAATACAAGATGTTGCAACACCAACAGACTCGTGCAACCGCCATTAGTCCTAGCAGAAGAAGCTAACTCACCCACCATCCTATTGCACACTATCTTGATTTTAGAAACACATATATCTAGCAGAAGGTATTGAAGCAACAAGAGCAGTGGGTGCGGCTGGCGGACCAATGTTCGGCTCTGTCACAAATGCCAGCATATATTCTTCACTTGTACATTTGGTGAAAACACTTCTTAAAATGCCCTGTTTCCTACTTGTATATCCTTGAAAACAACAGAACCGGGCCTAACAAAGGTGCAAAATTGAGGAGGATCTACCACCATAAAGACTTGGGGCCTGGTGATTCGCCACTGAGAAATGTGGCGACAGGACCATGAATCGCGAGGGGAACGGGGAGGGTACCTGGGCAGGGTAGCGGCCCTGGAAGGCGGCGGGCTCGAGGGCGAGGCCGCCGTCGGAATCGGCGCGGTAGGGGCCGTAGAGGTACTTGGCGGTGAAGTCGTAGAGGAAGAGCGCGGCGCCGCGCCTGATCCGGGAGACGGTGTCCATCCTCCCCCGCGGCAGGCCCATCACCCTGTAGCTGAAGCACTCGGGCCTGGTCTCACCGCTGCACATGAAGATGTACCCCGCCAGCGGCGACCCGTTGTCCGCCGCCGCCGTCTGAGTCCGCGGGCCCTTGCTCACTGGCGAGGAGGCCGGCGGCGGGGAGGGGTCCTCCTTCGCCATGGGAGCGGGGGAGCCGGGGAGAGCGAGCTAGGGCTTCCGCCGTTCCTTTCCGAGTGGAGGAGTTTGGGGGAAGCAGGTGACGGCGAGTCGAGAAGCGCTTGACTAAATTGACGCGTGTCACTCGCCTGAGGAAAAAATGGTACTCCCCATCCAAATTAATCAACGCACACTTAGTACCCCTCCATTCAACATTGTAGTGCGTCCATGGTTATCGAGATTTAAGTTTGACCATAAATTAGACCAACTACGTCGGAAGCAAAAATTATACCAGTGAATTTGTATTCGAAAGAAGTTTTCGATGATATAATTTTTATTCCCGCCGTAGTTGGTCTCGTTGGTCTAATTTATGGTCAAAGTTGAATCTCGGTAACCGCGGACGCACTATACATTGTGAAATGGAGGGAGTACAACTTTGTACTAGAGTTGTACTAAGTGTGTGTCAATTAATATGAATCGGAGGGAGTACTACTATTGGAACCTGTTTTGTAAAAAAAATTAATCAAAAAAGACATTTTTTATGTTTCAAAAATCCTGAAAAAAATACACAAGTAAATACATAGGGATGTATGCTGAATTTTTGGAAAGTTCAACAATAAAATATGTTTGCGTGTGAGCAGCATCATCATCATCAACAACAACACCACCAACAACAACAACAAAGCCTGTCGATCCCAAACAAGTTGGGGTAGGCTAGAGCTGAAACCCAAAAGATATCGTAACCAAATCACGGTTCTGGCACATGGATAGCTAACTTCCACGCACCCCTGTCCAGAACTAGATCTTTGTTGATAACTCAGTTCTTCGGATCTCTCTTCACGGACTCCTCCCAAGTTAAGTTTAACCTCCTCTGACCTCTCTCATTATCAGCAAGCCTTAACCGCTCGGTATGTATGTGAGCCACACACACAATTTTTTTTGTTGCATTTCCCTAAAAAAGAATTATCGCATCACACCGAAACGGATTTCATCATTATGCATGTGTGTATTTCTTTTGGATTTTTTCAAACTCAAAATGATGAAGTAAATATTCCAATATTTTAAGCCAGGGAACGAAATTTCCACACTTGGTACTCGGACACTATCATACCATCATGTACTCACTCCTTGCCAAATATAGTGAATACTCCCTCCGTTTCACAATAGATGACTTTCAAATAAATGTATCTAGACTATATTTAATTCAAGATAAATCTATTTGTAAGTCATTTAATTTGAAACGGAGGGAGTATAATATTTTTAGAAGACAACTTATTTGTAAACTTTGACCAAATTTGTAGGTAAAATATGAACATTTCCAACACCAAATTATAGTGAATATAGTATTTTTAGAAGACAACTAATTTGTAAACTATCACCAATTTATAGGTAAAATATGAACAATTCCGACACCAAATATATATTTTATGATGAATCTAATGATATTGGTTTAGTAGTGCAAGTTGATAATTTTTTATGTAAACTTGGGTCAAAATTTACAAAAGTTATTATATTAAAGCTCTAATTTGGCAACAGAGTTTATTTAAGAAGCTGATGTAGTGATGATGCTCCAGGCCTCCGTGGCCACATTATTTCTTATTGCTATTCACAACTCAAAAGAGGAGTCAAGCTTTGACGATACAACGTTCCGATTCAAAATTAAAAAGAAAACATTACAACGCCGGCGGTCATCACCCTGCCGCTTACATCGGATGTCTGGCAAGTTGGTGATCGAAGCTGATGACAAATGTGCGGATCTCCATGGGCGCCAGCTCGACAACAAGCTTGGAGGGGTCCACGGGTCCTCCGCGAACCACATTTTCCTTTGGGGGAGGCCCAGCCACCTTCCATTTCAGCCTCTTCTTCTCCATGGCGGCACGCTCCTGATTCGCCGATAGGTTTGTCTCGATGATCTTGCCAATCTGGAGCGCATGGGGATTGGAAAGGGAGTGAGAATATGCATCAGGATCCAATCAGATAAACAAAGAGTTAGAATTCATGGAGATTACCTTTTTATCTCGGAATACCCTCTTGAGGTCAACACTCGCCGAAGTTGAAAGATCCTTATCCTCTCCAGCCTATATGCACAACACAATATTTACAAAAGGTGCGAAACTGAATCGGATTGAAGCAAAGGGCAGTAAAGGATCAAAATATGAGACCTCGTATAGGTGAGCCAACCGAAGAAGAACACTCCCATCTTCAATTTCCTGTACAATGCATTGGTGTTTTTGATATTCTGTGGTGTGGATAACATTTGCTGCAGGCTGGTCTTACTTAAAAACTAGCTTGTTGCAGAAAATTAGTAGAAAAACATGGTACACTACTGAGTCATCAGATCAACAATCTCTTGTTCAGTCCATACAGATTTTATTTTATTTTGCTTCTTATGGGCATATGATACTAATGGTCCATCCTCCATATACAGGACATACCTCAAGAGTAAGCAACGCGACATTTTCAGGAAAGCTGTAAGTTGGATCCATTGCAGAGAATGACGAAACGTGCGAATTCACCCAGTTACCTCCATCCTGAAAAGAACGAGTAGGGGGGATGTTCAATAAGACGAGAATAACCGTCTGATCAATCATGAGTGCAACAAAATTTATACTGTACCTGCTCTGAGAACGCAAGAAGAAGAGGGGAGTACAGTTCCTGACCAAATTTACGACGCCACCTAGCTCCGTCTCCTTGTGGGTCAATTTTGAGATAGTATTTCCCTTCAATCTGTCGATATTGTGATAGGTTGCTTTATATGATGTTCCCGCACAACATTGTTTGCTTGTAAATAATAGAATAAATTGATATGCTATGCTACATCAAACATATCTTCAGTATATATGCCAACATTTGGTTTTGAATTTCCATCCAAAGCACATGGCCAGAAAGATATTGATTTACTTACAACTAGTCCTTCACATTCATCATCGATACAGACTTTTTCATCTAATGCTTCCGCAACACCACGACCATCATCATTGAGTAGCCTCCTACACAAGGAATAAGAACTATTTAACCAAGCAGAGGTAGAAAAAGGAAAGTGCTAAAGTATGAAAGAAGCAAGAAAATACTGTGCAACTGTGATCCATGGCATGTACCTGTGTAGCATTAGCTCTATTTGTCCATCCTTTATGCTCGAACCTCCAACAGACCTGTCTACGAGTACAGACAACTCTTTGCTGCCATCTTCCACATAAATTCCAAGATTAATCTGAAAATAAATACAAAACTATCAATCTGCGTATAAATCAGCCCCATCACAATCTACAAGCAAAACTACAGAATAATTTTCAACTTTTGGATCCTTAACAATTCAACTTCACACAATTCCCAATTTCTTCAAGTATTGAACAAAGTATGAATAACCTGGCTCTGAACATTTTAAATTATCGGCCTTCCATAATCACCAATAGTCTCTCGCCTACCATAGTTTCCCAAATACAACTAAATCTTAACTTCTTATGCCGTCAATTGTTTTTATTAGATCAACTTCCTAGATCACCATTTTCGCAAAAAAAAAAACTTCCTATATCACCATCTCATATGTCACCAATTGCAGAAACGGAGTCATATGTCATTAAATGACAAAAATTGTGTGCACTTTTGGGCTGCGAGATGATATCATTTTATCTAAGCTACAAATTACATCACTACATGTAGAGATCAGGTCTTATTCTTAGGGTGCTAAATGAGTAAAGGGAGTTGCTTTAGATGTCATTAAATGTCTGTTGCCATCTACCAAAAACATATAAATTACAAAGTAAGCTTCTAACTATTTTCACATGTTGATGAAAGAATCCATTTCTTGATGATACTACTAAGCTTCCTTGTTTAAAATATAATAGAAAAAACAAGAGCTCACAGGATAATAGTTTCCAGCAATAGGTTGGTTTACTTCAATCTTCCACTCCTCGCGATAATCCCGTACCTGGAAGAAAAAAGGCTATCTTATATAAAACTGTACTAAAATAAGTATGACATCATTGTGTACCATTACAACACTCATTTTATGTTGCAGTTATCTCTATAGCATTGCTAATTTCTTCCCCCTTTCAAAACTAGCACATCAATCATTAATACAATAATAATGTGTGAACTATTTTTTGCGTTCGCTGCATTTACTAGAAAGACAATAGACATGTTTTGCCTGGGGAAAGGGTTAGGTGCTAGTGCTAGTGATCATACCCGTTTGATGAAATCACGTCCACTGGAATCCGTATAGAATGTTTTGTTTGTTGACATGCTGGTAATGATTTCAGTTGATAGTTCTTTTCCATTTTCATCATCTACTGGTATTGGTCCAACCTACGAATAAAAACAATTATTCATTAGATGTTAGAAATATGCAATGGCAGAACAGAAACAAGACAAACGAATTATCATGCAAAATGTGAAGAAAACAATGCAAGGTGCAATTTGTTGACATAGCACTCACTATGAACTCTGTTTCCACATAGTCCTTTCCCTTGTAAACTCTAGTGATCTGTACAAAGATAAGAAAAGTGAAAAACTACATCAATTATCAAGAATACAAAAAATATTTTTAGTCGGTTAACAAGGAATGGAAATACAGAATAAAGTCCATTTCACCAAAATATATACATATTAATATTTTCCTGATCTAATCATAGGTGAACCGCATATGCCATACAAAAATATGTTGAATGTACAGTAGCAAGATTGAGTCTAAGGTGTATACTAATTCAGAATGAGTAGTGTTACAATCAAAATTTCCAAACGAATAGCATCACTGTTGATGTAGCGACAAATGTGCTAAAATTCGTTGAGAACCTCAAGGTCTGGAACAAAGAGGAAGCAAGTAAATCTTGAGTGGTGGTTCAGAAAAACAGTATTCATAAGATTAACCTGATATATCCATGAATTAATCTGCTGATGCACTTCATCCAATATGGGCCCACGCAGAATCGTAGGAGGAACCTTGAAGTAGGAAACATAAATTCATGTCAGACCGATAATGCACCTTTTTTTAAAGATCATTTTGATCCATTGAGTATTTTAGAGATACTTTGATCCCTTCTTCATACCTGACCATCACTTTTGATAGGAACGACGCCATTCGGGCGAAATATGTATGCTCCAGAAGCCTACAGTACAGGAAAAAGCAAACAAATGCCAGTATAAGTCATTGTTACTTTTGAGGTAAAATGGATCATTTGTAGAATCCCTAGTGCACCTGAGGATCATCTCCGTGTCCATCTTGTCCTATGTAATACTTGTACTTCTGCTCGAAATTTTCTTCAACCTTGAAATATGTTTAATGGTTCTTGAGTACAAGTGATTCTAGATATCAAGCAAAACTAAAAGCGAAATTCAATATAAAAAATAAAAAATAAAAAATATCAATACCACAATGGATATATGAGCTGCTATGGAAGATAACCCTGGGTAATCTTAGTATACAACTTTTCTATTTAAATTGAAAGCAAGGCAAGAGGTAAAACTGTTTCAGATTGAAAACAATGCTGGGCAATTGGCAAATTACCCGAGTCTTGCTATCAGAGTACCGGGATAGTGCTCCAGCTGCATCATATTGAAGTTTCAAATTCCCTTGCCCAACTTGCAGATTCTTACTTCCCTGAGAGTTTAGAGTGGATGTGGAAGAGATAGATGCTGAAATGTATATGATGCAATAGAAAAATTGTCAAACTTTTGAGTAATCCTTTCTATTTTAGTGCATCAAGATAAAAAATATATGAATTCACCTGATCTCTTTCCGCTAGAAATAAAGTAAGTGTTAAAACCAAGTGCTGGTGCCGAAGCAGGAAAAGCAACCCAAAACTTAGGTTTCGCAGCAGGCGATGTACCCAAGTAAGCCTTGACATGTTTGTCCCGTAGGTACGATGATGCATTAGCTATAGGCACAAGTTGTGATTCAATTTCTCTTCCCTCAGAATCATGAACAACAATTGAGTCACTCATGACCTGTTAATTTTACAAAGAAGCACAATTAGTTTTCATTCTACAACACAGGAGCCTCATAGTAGTGGTGATGACACTATTCATAAGCATGTATTATTCATATACAAAGTGGATGGATATATGAATGAGAATTAATATATATATATATATATATATATATATATATATATATATAATATTCAGGGAAAGAAAATTGCATACCGGAATGCGGAGGACATCCTCTCGTTTCCATCCAAGAGAGTTGTACACAAGAACAACCTTGTAACAAAAGGTTGAAAACAACATATTAGATGTTACACGGGTTTACTTTCCATGAAAGTAACATGGATTAATTAAAATGTATACAGATTTTATCTTTAAAAGAGCTATGAATGAGTTAAGAACAGAACTCACCAAGCTTTTTCCTTGAGAAAAGTTGATCTCGGAAGGGGGGCAATAAGTAATGTTCAGGAGAGGGCACTGGAAAAGAGAGATCAGTAAATAGTAAATACTAAGTCATTTTTAACTAAAAGGGGAAATTTGTTACAGAAAACCTGCAAACCAACCTGCCCAAAATGTGTCGCTGGGGACGAACAACGAGAATTTGAGCCTGACTCACTTAAGCAAGCGAGAGAAGTCGAAACTAGTTCCTCCGCCTGAAAAAGAATAAAACAAAATCAACCCATCGAATCTCAAAAGAAATCATCAAATATGAATTACAAATTTCCTCGAGAAGTTACTTTCTTATAGCCAATTGCTAATCTCTTTGCATAATCATTTGCAACGTGTTGCTTCTCTGTTCCTGTAACAGCATCATGGTGCTGGGCAAGAGCTAGAGCATCTCCTAAACTATCTGTTGTGGAACCTGACTTGCTTTTCCCAATGAAGAACTCCAGCTGCCTAGCTGCCTGAAGGTGAAAACATATTGACCTTTAAGCACGAACGCCACCAAGTGACCACGACATTATATCATATGGTGTTGGACATCTGGAGGACAACGTTGAAAGAGTAGGTAAAACTACCAAGTAATATCCACTCATCTCGCGGACATATCGTTTTAAGGCGGGTCTGCTTGTGAAGTAACCTGTCCAGTATGCATTGGGGTTATCTGCATATCTGATCAAAGAAACACAGCCATATGAATGTAAAGAAAAAAAAGTACAAAAGCAAAGTTAATTGTACTGGTTATGAATATAACATAGAACATACGGAAAGAAATCATTTGTCTTGAGAGGCCATGGCTCATTTGCAGAAAATTTTGCATCAGTGTAAATGGAAGGTGTGGAGTACAGAGCATTCACACGGCCATCCTGAGGAATGGTCAAACAGAACAAACATAATGAGCTATATGTATTTTAGATGAAACTAGGACAATGCCCGTGCTTTGCAACGGAAGATAAATATTTTTACGTTTGCCCGTGATATACCTTCCCACAATAATGTGATCGTCGTGCAATAAATGCTAATAAAATCCTGCCCGTGATTTACCTTTGTTAAAAAAAATTATGTTTGTTAAAAATTGAAAGGACATTAATTAGCATTTATTAGAGATTGATTCAAATTGGATGATCTGGGAAGGAAAGTGGGACAAGAGTTGGACGAAAGATGGGGTGAATGACAGAACGCTACGTTCTTTTTAAGTAGTAGAGATTTCAGCACTATTTACTTATTTACCAATTTAAAATGCTCAAAATGAATCAACTTGCATCAATAGCAAGAAAATGATGGCATGGGTAATTTCTTATTCATTTATGTCCTTATCTAATTAAATGACACAAGAAAAGAAAAACAAATGCATCCTGTGACATGTTCCCATATATTAGTGTGAGAAGACTGAAACATTTCAAATGTATCACATGATCCATAACTGAAGCAATCATGATGGTGATAGCTCACGAGATATCTGTTATTGTAAGTTTGTGTATAGCTACGAAGTTACTAGAGAAATACGCTCTCTGATTCACAATACAAGTAGTTTAGGACATTTAAGGTCTTCAAAGTACCACTTTGACTAAATTATTAAATATGTTGTTTCGAACAAACATAACTCTATATCTCGAAAATATATGTCATGAAAATACAGTAATAACAATTTGATATTGTTCGCGTTATTGCAGGTCATCCTTTACCTTGTTCACATAATGAATTAGTTTGTCCATCTGTCTGAACCAACTTTCTGCGTATTGATATTTGAAGTCTGTTCCCATCGTAAACATGATATGGTTTGTCCTTGTGATATTTGCCTACAGAAAGAAAAGATTTAGTGAGTATAAATTATGATGAACACATGTACTATTGAATACAACTGCGACTTTCATAATGGGCTTTAAATAACGAAAAATATATTTGTAGAAGGGTCTGTATTTGGCTTGTCGGCAGAACCACATAGGCGCTATCCGATCGGCCTCACTATCATATTTTCCACCAGCCGCACGACTTGCTCCAGGTTCTTCCCCACTGCTGGCCGCACGCGACTTTTGGAGA
The DNA here is from genome assembly GCA_950022295.1 of Bromus sterilis. NCBI lineage: Eukaryota > Viridiplantae > Streptophyta > Magnoliopsida > Poales > Poaceae > Bromus > Bromus sterilis. The sequence continues at coordinate 440,427,569 of OX465595.1, forward strand.
TTACAACCACCACCCACGGATTCGCTCGTGCACCTGAAGGCACACTGGTGCTCAGCCATTCGGCGGGCGCTAGTTTAGGACAGACAGTCTTACCTGTCAGTACGTTTCTGTTGCATCGTCTAAATAATAGCCTTTCAGCATGAAATACTACGGTTGAAGTAACATAGAAATCTGAAGCTGCATTTTCAGTATTAGTTATGAACTTGTGACTGCAACCCAGATAGCTCTTCCAATTAAGCAAGAAATTTGTTGTAGACCAATGGATTTTCATCCAATGTATATAACTGGGAAAAGATATATGGCAGCGTAAAAGTATGAACATACATGACACCATAATGTACCTGTGCCAGTGCTGCAGCAACAAAATCATTCACCCGTTGTTCAACATTGTAATCGAAAAGAAGGGGATCATCCTACATAGACAAAAGTAATGAAGAATTCGTTCATTCCTGGTGTTTATTAAATCGACATATCTGAAGTTCTCATCAGTTTACCTGGACAACAGGGGAAGTATCATCGACTTCAAAATAAAACTCACCCGGCGGTGGTTCATAATTTTTTGGGAAGATGCCAGCAAAAATCTGAAAGAAAACCAGCAGATATCCACCATTACATATGAAACATGGTTTACCAAATTTTAAGATCTTCAAAGTGATTGTACTCTGAGAAAACTGGCAGGAGTACTGCCTATTCAATAACAATAAAGGAACTGTTGCAAAAAAAATGGTCATGGTTTTTATTTGGAACATGCCACCTCAGTATGGTGCAGACCACTCGCAGCGAGAAATACTGTTAAGACCACATGGGTGTGTCGCAGTGGAGGTCTAGGGTAGATCATCAAAATGATTCACAACACTTACATGGTTACATTACGGAAAAGGGAAGTGGTACTTACATCAGCTGATGAACCAAGGGTCTTGGAGCCCCTCCATACAACCTCAAGTTCTTTTGTCCCCTTCCTCGTGTCACGATCTTGGTAATCAATACGGAAAAAATATAAGGCATCAAATCCTACCTGAAAGAGTGAAATGTGTTACACTAGTATACTCCTTATGCACACTAGCCATACATGGCTGTGAGATTGGGACAAGGTTGTACTGTATCAAGAGCAAAAGATGGATCTTGTAGAGAGAACAGAAATAACAGAGAACAAACAATCATGGCAAGAGAGAAAAATTTTGGGGAAATGGACGCACATTATTTAAGTATAACCTTGAACAAGGACAGTGGATTATCACTCCCTCACAAACTTTCAAATAATTTGCCTTGGGTCAATCACTTCACTCTTGAGAGCATAGCTCTTGGAACTCCTATTATGCATGCTCCATGTACCAACATTACTACATTTCAACGTTTAGCTGTTACTGTATCCAGGAAGTTCATAGCAGCTATTATTACTGTATTCAGGAAGTTCATAGCAGCTATAACGAGTGATGACAGGTAAGCTATCATAATGGTACAGCTATGCCTAGTGTGAAAATCATCTTGTCATGCAAATGAGATGTACACAGAAGTAACAGTGGCCCATATAAGAATTTCTGGCATTAGTTTTTTCCTGTGAAGCGTCAAAATCTGAAAGCATAACATAAAATGGATACACTGATTTACTTCTGCACTGAGGAGGTAAGCCTGAACAGCAGAGTGCCCAAACGGATCAATCTGCCAGCCAATCCTCGGAATCTGACCAAACTCCTCCTTGATGAACCTGTGGCCCAGCGTAGTTTGGTCGATCATGTCAATGTAGTGCACAGTCGCCTCGTCGTGCATGCACATACCCCCATTTCTGCAACATCACAAGGAGTAACATGTCATCAATCAGATATAGAACAGAGGTATGGTTGCTGATGCAACCTACAAAGGAAGCTTTGAAGAGACGGCGTACATGAATTCCAGCCGTCCGGAGCTGATGAGCCCCTTCACTGTATCCTTGATAACGTCGTTCTGCTGCCTCCACCATCTCTGGAAAAACGCCTGCAACCAACCATTCAGAAGCGGTTACTGAAGAAAAATCACAGCATCGAACCCGAAACTGAACCCACATTGTAACACCATCCATTCCATTTTGGATGTAGAACTGCTGTTCTAGCACCAATTCTTGAAACGGACAGGAGGGGATAGAGTTCATACAGTACTCTGACAAACATGAAACGGGTGTACAGCAACAGACCGGTTACAGTTTCCAGGTAAACTGCAGTACATTGCTCTGCAACCTCCCAATTCCACGGCTCCAAACTTCTAAGATTGCATTTCTTTTACTGTTTCTTTTTACGCTCGTGAACATTGACAATTTCTGAAATTATGCGTTGCTTATCATACAGCTCCAAGCTTCTCAGGTTGTATTTTTTTAGTTCAGGTAACTGTAGTACATTCTCTAACCACTACCTCCCAATTATACAACTAAGCTTCTCAGATTGCTGGCGGACATGAAAATTCTTCCTCACCTGCTCGACGTAGATGAACTTGCGGTTCTCGTCCTTGAGCAGCGCCGGCACTAGTGAATCCAACACGTTCTGAACGCACGCACCCTGCGACCACAGACCAAAATTCCGCTTCAGCGCTAGATATCCAAAGTCGACGGAGACCGGAAATGTAAATCTAGAGGAAACGAGGGCGACAAATCTGGGGGAAAGAGGGGAGGGAATTTGAAAACCCCGGCGAACTCGAGGGAAGTTGGAGCGGCGGACAGAATTGGACCTGGATGGAGTTGTTGGATCCGACGTAGTACTGGTCGACGGTCTTGAGCCAGCCGACGTCGTCGTGGGTGTGGGGTACGACGTGCACGTTCAGCTTCCCCGCCACCACGCCCGCCGACGTGTTGTAGGGGATGTACACCGCCCCGCCGCCGCCTGGCCCGAGCAGGACGGCGGCGCCGGCGGCGAGGAGGAGGAGGAGGGCGAGCCGGACGGGGCCCATGGCGGGGCGGCGCCGGTGCCCGGGGAGAGCAGGATGGGGAGGGGTGCGGTGGCGGTCGTCGGGTTGCGAGAGTGACACTGGTGAGTTCCCCGGCCGGCGGGCGTAGTCGACTAGCTAAGAACAGAGGAGAGTGGGGAGGCCGAGGAGCGTAGGTGCCACGTCGCTGTGCCACGACGGCTTCTGTTGCATTTATCCGGTAGAGCATATTTCAGCGAGGTCCTCCTGTTTTCTCTCCATTTACAGTCATCTCCTTTTGGCCTTTCTTTCTGATCATTCGTGTTTCTTTTTCGTCCTGACAAGGACATTTATACTATTGTTACACTACTACATCCCCGCAACCACGCATCCTTATATTTAAGCGTTAGAAATATAAAAACCCATCGATAGAGCTTGGACATGTTAATTTACTACAAGTATATCCCGCGCGTTGCTGAGGGAATTGCTATGAAAACTATATGCATAAATTAAAAGTATAAAAGTATGATACATTAAGTTGTACTAGTAAGTTACACGTGCCTTGCACGTGATAGTGAAAGTGACAAGATATCATTATACCACATTATAAGAAACAAACATATACATTTAGAATCATAAACGAATAAAATTTAAGATCATCACCTATCTCATTCAAAATCAAACTGTAACGACATAATATTTGATGAAAACTTGTGTGAAATACATAAAAACAGTTGACTAATCCTTTTGCAAAGAAAGTTGGACTTTAGGAAGATGTTGTATTAGCTTTGAATCAAAACAAAATAAAATAAAATAAAAATAGATATCAATCCTTTTCAAAGAAAAGCACATGGGAGAAATAAACTATGGAAGTGTCTAGAACAAATGAGAAGTGTATGTGGAACATACATGAATGATTATTCTTTAACAGAGAAACACTTGAAGAACTAAAATATGGAAGAGTCTAGAAAGAAGGAGAAGTGTCTTTGTTTCCAGGTTTGTGCATAAGCAGAAGTGTAGAACCTTCTGGATTGATACACATGGCAAAATCTAACGTGATGGAGAGAATATCCAACGGTAAAGACTACTCGGATTTGCCACATCTCAACCATGGGATCGACTTCATCCAACGATCGATATTCAAAGTTATTCCTACACTATATAGTGGTATAGATAAGTGAAGATGTGAATTTTGTTTTAAAATAATACACTATTTTTAGTAAATTACAAAAATAATACTACCTCCGATCCATATTAATGGGCACACACTTATTACAACATTATACTAGATTTGTACTAAGTGTGTGCCAATTAATATGGGTCGGAGGGAGTACACGTTTTTAAAAATTTACAGAAATAATACACCGTCGGCCAGGCCTAGGCCGATTGGGCCCAGTCGGCCAGGCCCAGGCCGACTGGACTCTTTCCCTAGCTGTTGTCGGCCGTTGGCGCCATGCAGTCGGCCGCGCCCAGGCCGACTGGCCCACTCGGCCCAGCCTAGGCCGACTGGCCGGCCACCTTTTCTCAAGCTTTTTTTTAGAAAAAATAATACATTTAGAAAAAAAAATACAGAAATAATTCAACATTTATAAATAATGCAAGTATTAAAAAAACTGCACCATTTAGAAATAATACAATTATTAAAAAAACTGCACCATTTAGAAAAATTACAATTATTAAAAATTTTGCACCATTTTGAATAATACAAATATTAAAAAAAGCTGCACTATTTTGAAATAATAAAAATATTAATTGTTTTACTCCATTTTAAAATAATACATTTATAAATAAAATTTTCAGAAATATTTTCTTAATAATTGTATTATTTCTCAACGGTTCATTATTTCTGCAATTTTTATCTTTTTCTGTACACCACATATGAAATGATAATGTTATAATAGATATGTATTATGTGTGTGTATGTTTGTTCACAAATTTTTTTGGATTTTTTGGGATACATACAGTTTATATTTTAAAATTAGTTGCTTTTTCTCAAATTGTTAGTTTTAAAATGTTAACATACTCTAAAACAATTGTTAATGTACTTCATAAAATGTTGATAGCATTAAAATATGTAAGTAACTTAAAATCATGTTTCTAAAAAATGCCAGTGACATTTACAAAAATTTACACGGTGTGCAAAAAATATACTGCAGTTTTAAAAATGTTTATAGCATTAAAAAATATGTTTGTTAAAAAAGTACGTGCTATATTAAAATTGTTAATCATGCATTTTAAAATGTTAGAATTATATATAAATATTGTATTTTATGTATACGATAAATGTATGAAATCTGTAAAGAAAGTAGACATTAAACATAAACTGAAATAAATGCTGATCACACACTTAAAAATATTGAATGTGGATGAAAAATATTACTAATATATACAGATTTTTTTTAATAATTGTATTATTTCGAAATGGTAGATTATTTCTGCAAATTTTATTTATGAATTAATTATTTAAAAATATTACAAATTTATACAGAATATATTTTTATTATTTCAAAATGGTGCAGTTTTCTTTAATATTTGTATTATTTCAAAATGATGCAGTTTTTTTAATAATTGTATTATTTATAAATGGTGCAATTTTTTTAATACTTGCATTATTTCTAAATGTTCATTATTTCTACAATTTGTTTATTAAATGTATTATTTTTTCCAAAAAAAATCTTGGGAAAAGGTGGTTGGCCAGTCGGCCTGGGCGGGGCCGACTGCGCATGGCGCCAGCGGCCGACAGTTAGGGAAAGAGTCCAGTCGGCCTGGGCCTGGCCGACTGGGCCCAATCGGCCTTGGTCTAGCCGACGGTGTATTATTTCTGAAATTTTTCAAAAACGTGTATTATTTTTGTAATTTACTAAAAAATGTATTATTTATTTATTTATTCCTGAAGATGCAACAGAAACATGTGTGTATTTTTTTTAGGGTGGACAATAAAATGACTAAAATATGGTTGATATGGAGATTGCATATAGAGATTAATAAATATATTATTTGAGATGAGATGAACAAATGATTGGCTAAGAAATGAATGATGTGGATAGCTTGCATGTGAAAAGAGACAATTTAAATGACTTAAGTGGGTGACATGGATAATTGATTGGCTAAGAGAATAGATGATGTGGATAGATTGCATGTTGAGATAGACTCATTAAATGATCTATAGTGAGCTTTTGTTTTATAAGAAGTATAGATTTATCGGGGACTTTTTCGTTTTTTAAACTTATTATATTGTGCATGAGAATATGATGAAGAAAAAATCAGTTGGGTTTGCATTGCTTGGGGTGAAGGACCTAAGGTGTATTAGAAGGGCGAAGATTTAAGCATGATCATGGAGACAAAGGCAAGCTACTAGACGTGATGTAATTGCTAATCCGTTTGATTTTGTATGTGATGTGAAACTTTGTGCTTAGAATGTAGCATACAGTTGAAGACTATTTATGATGATGCTTTGAATGTAGATTGATATTTTAAATGTGAATTGTGTTGTGTACCATATGTGTGTTTGGAATTATGTTTTGAATGCTTTTGTTTAATGGTCTTATTTGTAAGTCTTGAATTTTGGGGGAAAACTACTATGCTCAGATTCAAACCGCACACTATTTGCATTCTTCGTCTCTGTGCACTGTGTTTATCATTGCACATTGTTTTATCGTTTGGTTAGCGATGTGCAATGTGTGTACCATCACGTTGAGATGGCATAACAACTGTAAAAAAAACCTTTGAGATGGCATAACTATGTTTCATGACACTCGTATCGCAATATGGTTGGTATAGAAACCATGCGTGATCCATATTTTTTACCATGTGCGACCGCTCGTTTTGCACTACTATAAATAAGTTTACTGATAATTAGTACACCATCAATTAAACAAGCTATTGGAGGTCATGGAAGACATTTTCATGAAGGGTGGGGTCCAAAAGGATCACAATGACGGTACTGGTACATGTGCTTTTACTTGGGTTTATGCCTCATATGGGTAAAACCCCTCATTCATGTATATGGGGTTTTATTTATTGACGAAAGAATTACAATGTGGTGGTTTTGATCTAAAAACATTTAGTTTATGGGCTTTTGCCTTTATAAACTAGATGGTGCTTGACAAATGGTCACCTCCCTTTTTATAGGTCGATTGCTCCGTGAGTTGTATGAGAGGAAGGGGAGAGGGCTTTAAGCACAACTCTCTCCTTGCTCTCTCTCTGGTGGGTGAAGTGAAGTAAATGCGATCGTTCCCTCAAGCAGGAGGGATCCCTGGGGCTCTTATAGGGCGAGCCCAGGGTAGTACAATAATCTCCGGTTGGTCCAGGGCCCAGCTGTAAGCCTCTGGAGAGCTGTTGGGTCCCGCCGACTGCGCCCTTTACGGGTGTCAGGTGGAGGAAAGTTGTAGCCCTACTTTGTCTTGGAATCTTGCTATGTAGATCTGGAGAGCTCTACGTCTAGCCTTGCGGATGCCTTAGCGCCTTATCGCCTCCACCGCCCTGTCAGCTGATGTGTCGAGGGAACATCATGCGTCTGACAGGTCAGCATGGTAATGTTCTGTCTGCCACGCGGATCTGTATGGATCACCTATTGATGACCTCGGTCCCGGTGCGCCCATCCGGCCCAAGGTCAACTCTCGTGATTGGCTCGGATGGTGTTGTATCTTTATGGGCCGAATGAATTTAGGTGAGGCCGATTGCTCTCTCCCAGAGCAATCTGCTTCTGACCTAATCAGCTCGGCCCTCTGAAGATCGATCTTGTGTTACTTGGTCTTCTTTTAGATCGTCGGTCTTCAGGTCGGCCTTGATCAGATCGACCTTCTTCCGAATGGCGGTCTTCATGTCGGCCCGGATTAGCTCGGCCTCGCTTAGATCAGATGATCATTAGATCGGTGATCTTTTGTCTTGAAAGGTTATTGCGCTTGGGTGGCCCTACCCGGGGGTCATTCCCACGACACTCATTGATGAGCCCCTTAACCATATGCGTGATGGGACTACAATTTTACTCATAGAAGATGAGACATTTTACAAACTTACTCAAATCAATACTATGACCTATAGGAGATATCTTGAGTTGGATTTTTTTAAAGAGTGAGATCATCCCTTTATGAGGGACCTCCACCACTATTTGGACGCCGGGGGTTGGCAAATGCTTCCTTCATGACTGATCAACGGATCCGACAATTGTTATGGTGGATGGCAGGGTGAGAGTGGTGGTTTGACGATGTCTCGAGCTATAGGAAAAGGGCTTGGACCAGTAGGTCTTTGGGGGTATGGCAAGTCTGTTTTTATGGAAGTTAGAGTGATTCTCAAACTTTGTACATTTTGAATGGAGGGTTAGCGGACCATTGGTCAACCGGTGCGAATTCGAGCATTCAACCGATTAGATCTACTCTCAATGCACGAAGGGTTAAAGATACACAAAGGAAAAATTAGATGGGTCTAGGGCATCCGGTCCGACATAGTGAATGTTCAAACTTCCCTAAGTGTTTCTTCAATTCAGTGCTGGCTTATAAGATTTTGAGCATCTGAACTAATCTAGACATTTTAAATGTGTGCTATTGGATGTTTGAATTGTTCGATCCGAATATTTACGAAGATCTTGGTGTGTTGTAGTTGCCCTCAGTTGCTTGGTTACATGAGTAAAAAAAAAGGAGGGAAAAGCTTTTTACAGGGGGTAAAAAAGGGAGAAAACAGTTATAGGCCGCCGGCTCAGGGCCCGCGGTGGCCAGGTGGTCTTGGGCCGATACACGCAGGAGAGAGAGAGAACTCCCAAAAACCCTTTGCCCAGCCCGTTCCCCTCCCCAAAAAACCCAAACCCCACAAATCCCCATCCCGGCTGACCGCCGCTGCAGCCGCCGCCGCCGCCGCCGTCATGAATCCGGCAAGCGCGGAGGCAGAAGCTTCCAAGAAGTCCCGGCACAAGGACAAGAAGGAAAAGAAAAAGAAGCGTAAAGACCCCGCGGTGCACCACGGCGGCGAGGCCTCGACGGCCGAGGAGGAAGTCGTCCACAAGAAGAAGCGGAAGCACAAGAAAGAGGAGGAGAAGGCGAATCCGAAGCAGAGGCCAACGGTGAGCATCGCCGTCGCCGGCTCCATCGTCGACAACGCCCAGTCACTCGAGCTCGCCACTCTCGTCAGTAACCCCATCCCCTGTTACCTCCCCTGCACCTTGCATTTCCTGCACCAGGGATGCTTATAAGAGCGCGCCTCTCCTGTTTCAGCTGGCCGGCCAGATAGCCCGCGCGGCAGCAGTGTTCCGCATCGACGAGATCGTCGTCTTCGACAGCAGTCCACCTGAGGAGAACGGCGGCGGCGGCGCCCAAGACGAAGAGGAGAGCGGTGCGCGGTTCCTCGTTCGCATACTGGAGTACCTGGAAACGCCACAGTACCTGCGCCGCCGTCTCTTCCCGATGCACAAGAACTTTAAATATGTGGTGAGAATCGTTAAGGTGCTGGTGGCTGCCTGATAAGTGGGGATTTCTTGAGGTTGCTGACTTCGCCGTGCCGCTTCTGGTATGCAGGGGCTGCTTCCGCCGCTGGATGCGCCGCACCATGTGCGCAAGCATGAGTGGTCTGAATTTCGCGAAGGTGATATAGATATCTCTCTCTTGTGCTGTCATTGGTCTCAGTTTTGGTTGCTGTGGTCACATTATCAAATGGAGTTTCAGTTTATTCAAAGAGCACTTCAATATTAAAAAATGAATTTGGCAACTTATCGTGTATTCTTGTGATCTATGACCAGTTAACCACAGCAAGCATTTCATTTCATAAATTAGGGTGCGGTCATGCAAGTCTTGCACTTGTTCTTTTTGTCATAACATGGACACCTTTATTCCAGTGTTCGACTGTTACTTTATTGCATTTTGAACTCTATTAGCCATGTCATCGAGGGAATACTTTGTTTGGCTTTTGTTCTGGTAATTCTTAAGAGCTGCTTGAGCTGTTGATGATACTCGGTGACATGGTTATGTGTATGGAATTATTTGCTTCAGCAAATGCTGCTTCTGTTATTTATCACTTTTGTTATGGATCAACTATGTTGTATCGAATGAGGTTCTATTACGTCTCATATTGTACATGATGCTTACAGTATACTGAACTTCGACAGGTGTAACATTGGGTGGGGATCGTTCAAAGGGTACACCTGTCGATGTTGGGTTAAGTCAGGTATGTATGGTACTCTTATATGATTATTTAATTCTCATGCACATGTCTGAGATTATTTTTTGTTGAAATTGAATCATTATCTAAGCTTGATGTATTATGTAAGCATGCAATTCTTGGTTGTGTGCTTAGAGTGAACTGATTTCACGATTTGTACCATTTTAGCAAAGTAGCGGATAATTTGACAGAAACAATACACCTAACATTCATAAAAGTTATGGCCATCCTTTAAGTACTACTTCATGCCAACAAACAACCGGTCTGTGAATGTAGCAAGCCTATTTTATTACAAGCAATCACATTTCGGGAGAAGTGACTAGATATACACAAGAATTGGCAAGCAAGTGCTGGGATCAAATATTATACAATGCACACCACAGGCAACGTGCACACAGCCACACAGCTACTCTTCATGGCAGTTCACGCAACCTGCAATTGAAAGCCTGCTGCCATCGCTCCACCTCCGTCTTTATATCGTTTGCCACAGACTGGGAATCCTTGCTTCACCCCCTGGAACACCCTGCTGTTATGCTCCTACCATGGACCAAACATTGAGGGCAACCATGGAGCCAATATCTTCCTTTTGCTCTTAGATCTGCTCTCCTTGGCCTCCGATTCTTCAGAGAGTCTGTCACAATGGGGATGCCAGAGCCGTAGCCGTAGCCAGCTCAACTTAGGGTGAGAACCCAAAATTATACTTTGATAATTTACTGTGTTCTGACTGTTTTACATACCATTTATTGTGTTTGACTGTTTTTAAATTAGAGTGTTCCTATAAAATTGTTTTTGTATGAAATGTTGGAAAATGATGATGTAATAGCTGTTGGGTCAAGCACAGTGACGCATGGGAGAACCACGTTAGGAGTCGCCCCATTATCAATTAATATGAAGGAGATAAGTATAATATGCTATTTAGTTAGTAAGCATATCTGTTTGTTTAGGCAAGTGATAAGTTTAAATAGGAAGATGATGATATGGTTCGTTAAGAAACTTTGGATTCTGTTCTTTGGTGCCAAATCAAGTCTTCCTTGTAAAAGGGACACCATGTGTGGATTTACCCCATATGGATTATCCCCCTGTCGTCATGGCCCATGGCAGACCCATGACAGAACATATGATTCTGTTGCTTCATGTTCCAATCCAAATGTATGCATGCCTTCCTTTGTACGACACTTGATTTGTTATCATATTAGACAAAATGCCAGAATGCATACCGTCCCATCCACAGTGCTACACTTAACTTGCCTCTACACAAATATCTGACCATCTTGATCTAATGGTTTTGTAATTAATTCTAGTTATCACAATTCTGCAGAACGTTCTGGTTGAGCAAATCCTAGAACAAGGAAAAAGAGTAACCGTAGCCATGGGAACTAACAGAGACCTTACATCAGGTAAACAACCGTTTCATTTACTCAAGGCAATACACATGGTTATATTGATGTTCTGTTGGTAATACTTGTAGAATTTAGGAATCTTTTGTGTAATATAGATATCGTGTTTAAGTACCCCTAGTAGTGGTTTGCACAATTTTCCATATATTAATTTTCAGCTCTCTACATATCCTCATTGCACCACTTGGGTCAGTCACATTCCATTTTACACATGTATCGATGAGCCACATCCATTTCAGTTTTCAGTGGCCAAATATATTATCTGGACTCCATTTTATTATACCTGTGGTCTACCTGTGGCACACATCTCTCTGTTCTCATCTAGCTCTGTATTGAGTAACTTGAACTGTACTTATGTCATTTTGCCATTTGATTGTAACTTTTGTCTGTACATCTAGCTTGTGCGAGGAAAGTCGTTCCTCCGTCCTCACCTTGCGAAGAAATGGGATCATATTGGGGCTATAAAGTCCGCTACGCTTCAAATTTAAGTGGTGTTATCAACGATTCACCATACAAGGTACTGCTTGCAAGGCTGTCATAATGCAAATGTAGACATATTTATTTTATCATTACTTACTATTTTCACCACTTCTAGGAAGGATATGATCATATCATTGGCACTTCAGAGCATGGCGAAACCATTATTTCATCTGAGCTAATCTTACCTTCATTTAGGTATTTGGACCACCTTCTTGAGAATAATAAAAAAATAGATTTGGTTGTCTGAATGTGTAAATTTCTTCTTCCTAGATGATATGGTGTTAGGATTAATGAAGCTTATTTTTGCCAACTCATAGAATTTTGAATTGTAACTGGAAATGTCATAAACTATAACAGTGAAACAAATCGAATGACACACAATTTGAACTTTTGTTTGCTTTAATTGGATTATCTGGGAGAAGTTATACAAAGGCACCAGTTTGCTGATACATCACCATGGCTGGATTCTTCTTGAGCACAGCAACAATGAACATTTTTTTGGCTTTATCATTTCATAAGCAGACAACATTTTGACCAAGACAATGATGATTGATGATCATTCGCTTGGAATAATGAACTAATACATGTTAGTAAAACATTTATATATTGATTCTTGGTTTGTATCCAGGGTTTATTAAACTGGTGGTTACTGCCTTTAAAAGACCACAACACCCTCTACCATTTTTAGAGCGGGTCTTATTGACTATATAAGCACCCCTAAACTGCACAAGGCATATAATTGTTTTGTGTGATATGTTAATTCTGAAATAATTAAACTCAAAAGCTTCAAACCCTGAACTGTTTTTAGCCTAGTTAGCATGGACTCGCCAGATTCCGATTTTTTCTCTTCTGGTTCCCAAGATCTGAAACCCTGGTAGGACTCACATGGTTCCACACTCCAAATCTACCAGTAAGCTTAGAATCTGCTACATCTATGAAACAACTATCGTGGGAATTTGTGGCTTTGTGCTGTTAGTTATTCGCTCTTCATTGCACAGGCACCTTTTAATTGCATTTGGTGGACTCGCTGGTCTGGAAGAAAGCATCGAAGAGGACCCTAATCTGAATGTATGGTTGCAAATTACAATTTCCTATATTTTTTCTGATATTTACTTTTGTCGTCACAACCGTCTTACTATATTATTGTCCTATCATATTGTGCAACCTGATCACTTGTATGATACAGCAGTTAGGAATTATCCAGCATTTTAAAAAATGGTTGAATAAAAGTACTAAAAAATTATCTCCATCGGATGATAATGCGATCTGATTCGGTAGCTGAAAACATTAATCTGTATGTGGAGTTGTGGCTCATTTCCATAATCATCAATTAGTGTCTTTACTATTGTTGTTCTTGGTAGTAAAGTGACTTATTCGTCTGATAGGGCAAAGGTGCAAATGATGTATTCGCATCGTATTTTAATACATGCCCCAACCAAGGTAGCAGAACAATAAGGACAGAGGTACGTGCCACTCGAGAGATTGTAAGGTTATTCTTTATGTAGGATTTTTGTTGTGCCGAGAGAGTAAGCAAAGCATTTTCAGGAGGCACTTCTCATATCCCTTCAATACTTCCAAGACCCCATCAGGAGAGCAGGGACAGCGAATTAGAAGGCTGTATGCAGACATGCACAAATCCAACGCCGCGTCTATGGAAGGATTGTTTCTGATGCTTGGAATGGACATGGAATGCTGGTGGTCATGTCATGTCGAAGATGCACCTTGGGTTTGTTTTCTCCTCGAATCAAGCACCGTAAATGGTACTTCACTGGCAATGGAAAAGAGGAGCTGTGAGAATAGATGATAGCTGTAACTTCTTTTTCTGAAACAGGCAAGACACATTTTCATTAACTAAGAAGAGGATTGCCTGATTAATTGGAGGGAAACCGGGCAAAAGCCAAAAACCAAGAAAGCTTGAACATTGATGTTAGCATTGGTAGAGTATTATTTTAGTGAATCATTGATAGAGTTGAGAAGGAGGTAAGTGCCACACAAAAAAGGTGAAGCATTTATATGCGGAGTGGAAAAGAGTGTTCAGATAGGGAGCACGATTACCAGTGACTTGTTTTCTTTGCTCTAAGTTGCCTAAAATCGTCGATTTGTTTTCTTTGATCTAAGTTCCCTAAAATTTGTTGTATGCGACTATCGCGGTGTTTGTGGTTGCAATTACTGTCTGGTCCGTTTTGTTTTCATTCATGGTTGGATTCCTTTTTCTTTTCGTTTACTAGTGCAGAACGATTGAACAACTCAGTTCTGTTTGGATGTAATTCATTTTTTTGCGGGGATGTTTGGATGTAATTTACGGGTGTACTATCTATGATGTATCGCCTATTTACTTTTCACACCTGGCAGCGTTATACCACCCGCCTATTTACTTTTCGTTTCCCAGTTTGGACTCCAAACGTGGAGGACCAATTTTCTGGCTCCATGAAAATTGTACTGTAAAGCCCTCCGCTCCAAGAATTCAGCTCCGTGTAGTTGTACTGTTTGGCGCGGCTCCTCCCGCTCGTGGAGCAGAGTTGTGGAATGGAGGAGATACGAACAGGCTCTAATTATGGCCCTCTAGAACCAAACTCGAATTGGCCATTTTATGATGCGGAATCCAAATTTAAGATAAATTGTACTACTACTTCTCCTTGCACAGCGGGCCTTCTATCACGATCTGCTGACAACATGTGTAACAAACACCAACTAAAATTACACATGAACCAAGGGCAACATGGATCAAAATGTGGCTGGTTTATCATGCTTGATCTAGGGTATCACTTATTGCATCAATGCTTTTTCACTTTTTTTTGTAGCTCGCAAATCAATGTATTTTCTCATGAAATTTTACGCACATGTAGTATACATCCATATGTCAATGTGGATTTGTCTTTAGATTTTTTTTGAAACTGAAATGTGATACTTTTAACGTTTTTTAAAAAGGGCTTCATATAGCGCGAGCACCAAAATGCTGCACTCAACTTCAGAAAACTTCTTCTATAATCATTTTACCCTTTGTCCATAATTGCTGCCCTTTTCCTTCTCCACATCACATCACATGACACTTCTTCATTGATACCTCTAACCTTCATAAAGATGCATTTGTTTACTGCTGCCCTTTTCTTTTTCCACAGCATGTATCACTTTTGCCACTTAATAATCCCTCCACCCTTTCATAAAGATGCATATGTAATATGTTGCTGCTGCAAGTACAGTACAAGGCCTCTTCGAAATTATAGTCCGAAATGACTCACCGAGCATTAGCTAGTCGCCGAGTACTATTTTTTGTCAAGAATGTCCAGAAAGCATTCGAGTCACAAAGTTGGAAGTATTGAAACCCTTTTTTCTTTAGAAATATAAACATGCTTTAGTTTTTAACTAAGCAATTGGTGCATTTTTTTCACTGATCGTGGTAGAAGCGGTTTCGTTCAATGCATTTCTAATAGTTTGGAATAATTTCACCCAATATGCGGTACAATATTTTTATTTAATCCAAGGCGAATTATGATTGAAGTATGTCCGTTTTTTATGTTGTCACATATGTACGAGAAATTATCATGAAATTCTTGACCCTTGACCTGGAAGGCTGGAAGTGAAGCACTTCGAACTTCCTACTTCCTTTTCTGTAGGAAGATGAACAACCCTGATTTCTTTAAGCTAACAATCCTGAAATTAGGAAGATGAACAACCCTGAAATGAGTAATACTACTAGTGCACATGCCTTTTCATTTGTGTTGAGGCAATGTTTACGTGGATGCTTCAAATCTACGCCTATTTGCTTTTGTATACAGGCGTCATGCATTCTAATAGGTATACAAGCACCTTGGAACTGATAAAATACCTACTTTGTGCCAATTACTGAGTCTTGCAAAGCGTAATTTTTTTGCTGTTGTGAAGTAGTATGATGTAACCAACTTGTTAGACCTAAAAAGTGTTATTTTCATTATTTTACCTTGATTAAAGTGAGCGACTAGTGTGGCATCCACATAGTGAAACATAAGTAAAATATTATTTGCCATAAGTGGATACCTATGAGTCATATCTGAACAGACCTGATGACATCGAAAGTTTGATGAGGTGTCATGATGGTGAAGGTTTGATGAAGTGCCCTGATAGAGAAGCTGTAGTATTTAAGAAAAAACATCTGTGAAGTTCTAACAAACGGGAGCAATGGGCAAGGCATCACCTTATGCTGTTTCATTTCTCGTCAGGTTTATCTATGGGGTTATGCAGATACTCACCAAAGTAGCTTTCAACCAAGGTACAAGTACGTACGTTCTTGTTTTCTACAGGCATGTGATAGCTACAATGTTGTTACTGCCCGTTGCTTTTGCAACTGAAAGGTATGTGGATTTTTGGCTGATTCTTTGTCTGAATATTCATTTCATCTAGGAAGCCTGCACTAAGATTTTTTTTTTGTAGGAAAACCGCCCCACAACTCTCATACAAAGTTTGTCTGAAGCTATTTGTGCATGCATTATATGGGTAGGTCAAAGTACAAGGCAAACGTGTTGTCTATACTTAATCATCTTGTTTATCACCGCTAGATAAAAATGTACTAGTATTTGCCATGATGTATTCTCATACAAATGTATTTCACAAGTGTATTCATCTCAGGAGATGACTTGGAGTTGTTAGAAATCTATCTAGTACCATAATTGTTTCATTCAGTTAGTTATCCATATTTTATATGTTTGAAGTTCTTTTATGTGTTTCAATGTGTATCCTTGCGATATTAATAATTACTTTATTTTCTTTGGTTCCTTCCTCGATCATGTTGATGTAGTATACCCATCACCTTCATCAATTGCAAGTCAGCCTTTCCGACATAGACTTAGTTATATCATATTTAATCTATATTTAAAATTGTTCCTTTTTGCGGGAAGTAGCTATTTAGTTAGGTTAATTGGTTACTTTTGAATTTTTTTATTACGACAAGCTTCATGGAAGGGCAACAACACCATTTTTTGGATAATTTACGAAAGCCAATGCATAAACTCAAGATGTTAGGTTATGGTACCATATCAAGCTTCACACACTAGTCAACGCAACAAAAAGTTCAAACCGATAAAAAAAACTAGGAAATCCACACGCACACTTCAGCAATGCAAAGCTAAGAATTATGTAATTGTTATTTGTAGAATCGTACCAATTTTTCTCTTACAATTGACCTCGATATTTCTTACTTATCCTTATCTTTATAAATGGTACACCTATTATTTTCTAAATATACAAATATTTTACTAATATCCTTCATTTGTTTCATTTCCTTAGGGTGTCTGCTTCTCTAAACATATCATTTGTTGGCCTCGATTATGCTTCAGCAACTTCTGCTACCGCAGTACAAAATCTTCAACCAGTGTTAACTTTCTTTTTGGCTCTTCTGTTGGGGTATGTGTTTTACTGACGAATGCATTACTTGCTTGAAGACTAGAACATTTCCCTTGTGACAACTAAAATTTAAATATGTAGTAAATCTAAGATCAATAATTCTTCATTTGAGATATCCATACGTAAATAGCACAAATATGTCATATATAGATGAAAAGCTTGCATACATGCCTGATTATGAGAATAAGGCCGAAGTTTGTGATGGGCATAGTTGACATTGGAATTTAGAGATGTTTACAACTGAACAAAGTGGTTAAATTGTGATGTTTATAACCCTTCATAATAAGATAACATGATAGAAAATTATTTCTTATGCGATGAAAACTAAAAAATGTTCAAAGACAGAAACATGTTCTATTTATAGCAGGATCATCTCAGGCCCTACCAAACCCAACCAGGCCCAAGCTTGCCTCACCCTCTTTACTTTGTAGCCGGAAAGTGAAGGGGAGGCCCTAGCTTGGCTAGCCCAGATTAGGCAAGCTAGTGGCCTAGTCAAGCACTCAAGCCCAATTGCAAAAAGAGCGGATTATATCACTATTTGAACTATATGTGCACCTAAAAAAAAAGTTGAACTATATGAGCAACGGCTGCTTCTATCAAACTTTAGATAAAGGGTGGAGATACCACCTTTGAGCGATAACTTTTTCTCTCATTAACTTTGCTGCGATAAAATAATTACAGAGATTTATAGTAGGAGTGCTAATCAATTGCAATTGTTCATGTTCATGTGAAATCTAGATAGCACCCGTCACTTCTCCGGCCTCATCAAGTAAACTAAAACCACGATAAGTATGATGGAACGAAGGGAATACATAATAGCACCATACGAGTACGTGATACTTTATACCATACCCATTGTAGCGCAGGAATGGTTTGAAGAGCGTTTAGAGCAGGTTCGATACAACTAGACAACTCGATTCGAAGGAAAGAAAAAGCTTGAGGTCAAAGCGACAAGTTTTTTCAATCCCAAGCGGGCAAAAAGTGAAATTGAGATTTACGAGCAGCGGCTAGTCCATGGATCCCATTTTGATGACATGGCCACATGGGACATGATCTGTTAGGTTTTTGGAATGGTGCCTTGGTAAAAAATCCATGGCGTTTTGATAGCGGAACTGATCGCCCGGTCCCATTCATCAGGACCACGTGGCAAGAAAATCAACCCCGTTACGTTTAATCGTTATGAAATTTGAGACCCACATATCAAGATAAAAAATAATATATTATTTTTGCAAAAGTATACTTAAAAACATTATTTTTTTACCAAATATATCTCTAAAATAAATAAAAAACACAGGCATCTCTCTCCTCATTGTCTCTCTCCCCACAGAAAAAGAATTATTGTTTGAAGTTAGTAAAAAATATCTGTGCTAAAATAAAATGTATCACCGTACATTGTGTAACGTGAACCATTAGTTGGGTAAACATACTTTTGTGTAGATACGAGTTCTTTGATGAACTTGGTGTGGTAATGATAGTGGGATCGACTGAGAAATTAGTTATTTTCACAAATAAAAAGGAAAAATAAGTTCAACTTGTCTTGCATAAAACTTGAACTTTCATGATCATAATCCCGTGAATCAGTGAGAGATTTGTTATTCTACTTGTGGCAGAATGGAGACTTTGAAACTAAAGAGCTTCCATGGGATTGTTAAAGTTTCTGGTATAGTGCTTTGTGCTGCTGGTGTTACCGTGCTAGCGCTGTACCAAGGACCTGAGCTCAAATCCATCATCTATCACCCTCTTTTCCATCACACAAGTCGAGTTGATACTCATCCCTCAAGTAGCTGGATACTGGGAATTCTCCTGCAGTCTCTTGCGACTCTACTGTTTGCGCTTTGGACAGTGTTTCAGGTATGCATCTTGCTCTGTCCGCACATTCAGGTGTGTGTGTGTGCACATGTTCAGAAGCTTATTTATTCACCCTAAATTTAGCTTGCATATTGCTTTCTTTCTAGGGCCCTTTGTTGGAGGAGTATCCGTCGATGCTGCTTAACATGACCCTGCAGATTGTCTTTGCGACTGTTCAATCCTTTTTCATGGCTCTTGTGATGGAGAGAGATTTTTCGAGATGGAAGCTGAGGTTGGATGTAGGTCTTGTCGCGATCGTCTATTCTGTAAGTACATATAAGAATCCCCTCAACAGAAGCAAACCATGGATTGATTTGAAGACTGTTTTTCAAATCCTGACCTCTGAAATTACCTTTACATCGCAGGGCGTAGTTGTCTCGGCATTTTCAAATTACCTGCTGGTCTGGGTGATTGACAAGTGCGGCCCGGTGTTCCTGGCCATGACAGTGCCCCTAACTTTCGTCATCACCATAATTCTGTCACTTCTCATAGGAGAATCAGTCACCCTTGGAAGGTGCATTGCCTTCACCCACTTTTGCTTGTTAGGCAGATGAACTAGACCACATCATCATCTTCTTGAAATTTCTTTTCTGATGAACAGTGTGATAAGTGGCGCGCTGATGGTTGGCGGCCTGTACAATGTTCTCTGGGCGAAGAGAATAGAGCAGGTAGCTCTCGGAATGCAAGGGGAGAGGGAAGCAACTGCTGCAAGCTTTGAATTGGAGGACCAAGAAAGCGGCGCACCCATTCCATTAACGCAAGATTCGATCAAGACAATAGCTGATGTGGAAGAGAAAAACCCATATGAGGGGAAATAGCACATATGCACAAAAATTGCTTTGAATCATGACGCAAATCGGCGACCCACAATCTTCGTGCCCCTGCCACTGCGTGCCATAAATCCGCTTCCTTCTGAGAACACACCTAGATGAGACGGGTGCAGTTCATCTTCCAGATGGCCTTGACGATGAGTTTTGATATTGGAAGGTTCAAAAACTACTTGCTCATGAGAATCCCCTATCATTTTAGGAGTTAGGGCACTCCAAAACGGATAACCAACCGATGTTCACACATGTACGGTTGCCTTTATTTATTCTCTATCCGGTTGTCCACCTTTTTTAGGTCATTTTTCTTTGGACATTAAATAATTCAAACATAAATTGAAAATTTCAATTAAAAAAAATCAATATTTTAAATGAAACTTCGTTACATCATCTGGCAACGATGTGTTTTCCTTAAAATGAACAATGAAATCATAATAAACATGCCCTGTGTCATTTCAGAAACACTTGTGTGTCGACCAGTTCTTTTGGTCGATTCTGGCAGCTTCTTCCAGAATCTAGAATTCGTATTTGTTTAATAATCCTAGCTAATTAAACCCTAACTAGGTAGGATTGTCACAAAATGTGAGATCAAGATTCTAGAAGAAGCTGAGAAAAAGAACGATTCTCTCAGAATTGACCAAAAGAACTGACCCAGGAATGAATGGTGTCTGCATGGGGGTGGTTAATTGGGAGGCATATGACAAGGTTGGGCGACGGAGGACCAACAAGGCCCGAGCAGCGTCCCAAGAGCGTCCATGTGGGATGATGTCTGTGTGAGGCCAGGCTATAAGGCCAACATGGCGGACAATCCGAACTCCCCTACACACCTCCTTGATTTGGGAGTTGGAGGTGTTCGGGCTAGGGATGGTTTCGATCGAACGTTTTGGTTCGGTCGTTCCTACCTTCGTACCGAACAATTTCGTTCTACCCTCTAGCCACGGTCCTGACGTTTTAAAATTATTTGACGTGTTTTGCTAAAACCAGAAGCTAATTTTTTTTGTGGAAAACGAGAGGAATGGATGTCGTTTGGGTCCCCACCGGAAAATAATCCTATACGACCTGGGTCGTATGCTTCACATCCGAGACCAACTTCATTAAAAGGCGCGTGGCACTTTGAATTTGAAAGCCTAAATTTTCTAATTACCCACCGAAATCCCAACTAGCACCCACCATTACCTTCGAGTTCAGAGCTCGTGAGGCCTACTGCCGCTGCATGCAATGCCTCCTGGTGTTGCTTCGTCCTCACTAGAGCGCGCGAGCCCTCGCCGGTCGCCGGTGCAGCCACACTTCTAGACGCCGATGCGATTCCCTTCTTTCTCACAACCTCCCGGCCGCTCATCCATACTACTCGACGCCGGCGCAATTAGGTGTTGGGATACAGGGCAGAAAACACAAATTTTTCATACCTACGGTACCCGAACCCAAGATCTATGCTATGGCGATGTAAAGTAACGGAGGGAATCGGTGTTCATACCTTTGAAGACCGAAAGAGGGAAACGTTCTTGCGAACGTGGCTGGCGTAGACTCGGAACTACGACCTCCCTGTCGTGTAGAAGACCACCACCAGCGAGGATGACTCCCGGTAAACCTCCAGCGACGAAGTAGCACCACAGGTGTAGTGCCTCGAAGAGATTATACACGTACGGTACAATCGATGTTCCTCCCGGGCCCCGAACCAGGCGAGCAGCGGAAGAAAGACGGCTACGGATCCCGACTCCAGCAGAACGACGGCCTGCCTTATGGTGGAGAACTCCAATCCAGGTCCAGACTCCAAACAAGGGGAGTCCACTTCCGGGAAGGAGAAGGAGGAAGAAGGAGATATTGGTGTGTTGGAAAAAGGGGGGGTCTACCCCTCCTTATATAGGCCAAGGGGGGGTGCCATCCTCCTCCCCTCCCCCATGTGGGACTAAACTCCCAAGGGGGGGGGAGTGCGCCGGCCAAGGGGGGTGGTGAGCCCCACCCTTGGCGCCAAGCCCAAGGAGGGAGACCCCCTCCTCCCTTAATGGGCTCCATGGGCCCATTTAGCATTTTCCCCATTATTTAATTCATATAATTAAATAATAAAAGATTATTAAAACAATTAAACTTTATTTTGAACTATTCAAAATGTCCGGAAACCATTCCGTCCTCCTCTGGAACTATTCCGGTGATTCCTCCTATTTCACCGATTGATCCCGTAACTGTCCTATGCATCGATTGCCCTTAAGTGTAACACCCTAACGGTCCGGGAAACAACAGACATGGTCGAGACTCTTCTCATTGACCAATGACTAGTCAGTTGGACCTGGTTACAATCCTTGACAGCCCCTGCGCTTCCATCGAATGAACTTCGATCGCTTTTGGAAACCGTTAGCGATACGACGTAATCCCTTTGTGCTGCGGTACTTTGTTTGTCCGAGGTTTGATCGTCGGTATCCTACATACCGTGTTCACATCTCATTCACAACAAACAACTTCTCTCGTCCATGATCATTGCATCTCTTGTGACCTAGTCACGTCCTTGCAAGGTGTTGATGCAATATCACCGAGTGGGCCCAGAGTACCTGTCATGTCACAAGGACTGGCAAATCCCGCTCTGATCTATTAACATACTCATCAACCATCTATTTCGGAATACCCAAAGTGCACCGTTATAGCCAGCATATTTCAGTCAGGCGGTGGGATACAAATCAAAGTCTCCTCATAGATGACAATTACGTATGATCGTTACGGTCTAAGGACTAAGCCATACGTTACAAAGTCATAGCAACGCTAAACTATGTGACTCGATCACATTGCAATACTTTAGGTGGGTGTACGTCCATCACATCATTCCCCTTAACAATATGACCTCATTGTCAATGGACTTAAGTTCCTCCATGATCAGGAAAGCTTGATCAATCAATTGCCCAATGAGATAGTTTACCCGAGTTAAACTACGGACCATGTTTTATACTACACCTGTATTAGTATTTCCAAGTAATACAGTTATAGCACAATATAAAACGTATTATGAACAAAATGGATATGTGACAAATATCTTTATTAATTTGTCTCTAGGGCACATATCCAACAGTCTCCCACTTGCACTAGAGTACAAATTACACTAGTTTACATCAGGTATGTATCTAATACCAATGGTCTCTCGGTGTTCTTCAAACTTGCCCTGTGGAAGAGTTTTAGTCATCGGGTCTGCTGCGTTCAGATCCGTATGTATCTTGTGAATCCTAGTGTGTCCATCCCTGACGTAGTCTCGCGTCACATGGAACTTTCGGAGGATGTGCTTGGTTGTAGAGTGAGTTCTTGGCTCCTTCGCGTTAGCAATGTCACCCGTGTTGTCGCAGAAGATTCCCACGGGGTCAGTGCAGCTGGGAAAGACGCCAAGCTCGATCACGAACTTCTTCAGCCACAGCGCCTCGTTAGACGCTTCGCAAGCGGCAATATACTCCGACTCCATTGTAGATTGGGCGACGACTGACTGTTTGCCGCTCCTCCAGCTAATTGCGCCACCGTTCAACATGAAAACATATCCCGTCTAGGATTTCGAGTCATCTAGATCTGAGCCGAGGCTTGCGTCAACGTAACCCTTTACGATGAGCTCCTCATCAACTCCTCCATAAACGAGAAAGAGATCCTTGGTTCTTCTCAAGTACTTAAGGATGTTCTTTACTGCTGTCCAGTGAGCCATTCCCGGGTTACTCTGGTAGCGATTAGTCATACTAATGGCCAACGCTAAATCCGGTCTGGTACATAACATAGCATACATGAGAGAACCTATGGCTGAGGCATAGGGCTTTGAGGACATCTCCTCCTTCTCTTTTGCCGTGGTTGGGCATTTAGTCATGCTTAATTTGACACCTTTTATAACTGGCAAGAGGCCTCTCTTGGAGTTACCCATTTCAATATCTTGTCAATATAAGTGCTCTGACTCAAGGCCAACCGTCGATTAGGTCTATCTCTATAGATCTTAATCCCCAATATGTACGCAGCTTCACCTAGGTCCTTCATGGAAAATTGTCCATTCAGATATTCCTTCACTTCCTCTAAGAATTTCTTATCGTTCCCTATTAGTAATATGTCATCTACATATAACACAAGGAATGCTACAGAGCTCCCACTCAGTTTCTTATAGACGCAGAACTCTTCGACGTTTTGGACAAATCCAAAAGCTTTAATGACCTCATCAAATCGAAGATTCCAGCTCCGAGATGCTTGCTTCAACCCATAGATGGACCGTTGAAGCTTGCACACCTTACCAGCGTTCCTTGGATCGACAAACCCCTCTGGTTGCATCATATACAACTCTTCCTCAATGTTGCCATTTAGGAATGCAGTTTTCACATCCATCTGCCATATCTCGTAATCATGATATGCAGCTATTGCTAGTAGGATCCGAATAGACTTTATCATCGCTACAGGAGAGAACGTCTCCTCGTAGTCAACTCCTTGAATTTGTCGGAACCCCTTCGCGACAAGTCGAGCTTTGTAGATAGATACGTTTCCGTCTGCGTCAGTCTTTTTCTTGAAAATTCATTTATTCTCGACGGCCTTGCGGTCCTCGGGAATATCCACCAAAGTCCATACTTTGTTGGTGTACATGGAGTCTATTTAGGATTTCATGGCTTCAAGCCATTTCTCGGACTCGGGTCCCTCCATTGCTTCTTTGTAACTTGTAGGTTCATCCGACTCATCAGCCGAGATTGCATTCACAAGCTGTCCGTAAAACTCAGTAGGTTGACGGACTCTTGATGACCTACGGGGCATAAAAGGTTCCTCTTCATTCTCATCATGATCATCATCAATGTCATGATCGTTATGAATGTCGTTCTGGCCATTCTCTTCAGCTCCCACTGTGGAAGATGGTTCCGGAACAATTTCCGTAGTCGTTTCTTCCAATTGGAGTGATTGGTCAGTCACTTCATCGAGGTCTATTTTCCTCCCACTCAACTCTTTCGCGAGAAACTCCTTCTCAAGAAAGTGTCCCGTCTTGGCAACAAACGTTTTGCTGTCAGACTTGTTGTAGAAGGTGTATCCACAAGTTTCCTTGGGATAGCCCACAAAGATGCACTTATCTGCCTTGGATTCAAGTTTGTCAGGCTGTAGTTTCATAACATAAGCCTCACAACCCCAAATCTTCAGGTGAGACAACTTAGGTTTCGTGCCATGCCATTCTTAAAATGGTGTTGTCTTTACGGATTTGGATGGTGCCCTATTAAGAATATGAGCGGCAATTTCTAATGCATACACCCAGAATGACACAGGCAAATCAGTATGAGACATCATCGATCGTACGCTATCCAATAGGGTTCGATTACGTCGCTCAGCCACACCGTTTCTCTGAGGTGTGCCTGCCGGCGTAAGTTGTGGTACTATGCCACAAGACTTCAGATGATTGCCAAACTCGTGACTCAAATACTCGCCACCTCGATCCGATCGAAGGCGCTTGATTTTCTTTCCGAATTGATTTTTGACCTCATTCTGAAATTCCTTGAACTTTTCAAAGGTTTCAAACTTGTGCTTCATCAAGTAAATATACCCATATCTTCTCAAGTCATCAGTAAAGGTCACGAAGTAACGAAGACCATTGCGAGTGGGGACGTTCATGGGTCCACATACATCCGTGTGTATGATCCCCAACAAGTCATCCGCACGCTCCATTATCCCATTGAATGGAATCCTTGTCATTTTTCCCATGAGGCATGGTTCACATGTATCAAGGGATCCAAAATCCAATGACTTAAGAAGTCCATCTTTATGGAGCTTCTCCATGCGCTTTATACCAATATGACCAAGTCGGCAATGCCACATCTTCATGTGATCTTCACCATTCTTCAATCTTTTGGCCTCAATATTGTTAATGTGACACACGTCACCATCGAGACCAAGTACGAATAAACCATGCAACTCCGGTGCG
Organism: Bromus sterilis; assembly: GCA_950022295.1. Taxonomy (NCBI): domain Eukaryota; kingdom Viridiplantae; phylum Streptophyta; class Magnoliopsida; order Poales; family Poaceae; genus Bromus; species Bromus sterilis. Next base: position 440,453,401 of record OX465595.1, read on the forward strand.
TGAACATAAAACATTTCATCCTTATAAATCGAACAACCAATTGTATCAGACTTAAAAGAATAGCGGTCTCGCTTCAAGCAAGAGCCACTAACGATATTCACACTCAACACGGGTACATAGTAGCAATTATTCAGAACTAAAACCAATCCCGAAGGGAGACTAAGATGCTTCGTGCCGACTGCCAAGACTTCAATTTGACAGCCATTCCTCGCGCGCATCGTCACTTCATCCTTGAGCAAGCGTCTCCTATTCCTTAGTCCCTGAACGGAATTAGAAATACGAGCGACAGATCCTGTATCAAGTATCCAGGATGTGTTCCCGGCGCTTGTCAAGAGAAGATCAACAATATGTATATCAAATATACCTTCGTCTCTCTTGGCGACCTTGCCAACCTTCTTGTCCTTTAGGTACTTGGGGAAGTTGCGTTTCCAGTGACCTTCACCCTTGCAGTAGAAGCACTCCACTCCGGGTTTAGGCTTGGGTGCCTTGGGACGAGCGGCAACTGACTTTCCATCCCTCTTGGGGCCACCTCTCTTGGCCTTCTCCCGCCTGCTTGACTTCTTGAAGTCAGTGGTCTTGTTGACCATGAAGACGGCGTGCTCCTTCTTGATCTCAACCTCGGCGCTCTTCAGCATGGCGAACAACTCATAAGGGGTTTTGGTCATCCCCTGCATGTTGTAGTTCAGCACAAAGCCTTTGTAGCTAGGGGGAAGCGACTGCAACACCCTATCAACAGCAAGTTCATCTGGAATCTGGCCTTCCAGAGCATTCAAGCGCTGAACGTAGCCAGACATTTTGACTACGTGCTCACTCATACTGCCGTGCTCATCCATCTTTGCTGAGAAGAAGGCTTCAGAAGCCTCGTACCGTTCAGCCCTGGCTTGAGGTGCGAAGACCGCCTTGAGGTCGGTGATAATCTCATATGCACCTATCCTCTCAAAGCATTTCTGCAGCTCAGCCTCCATGGAGTAGAGCATGCCACTCTGGACAAGGTTGTAATCATCAGTCCTGGAGAGATAGACATTCTTCTCGTCCTGACTGGCATCATCTGCTGGTGCATCACCTAACGCGCCCTCTATTACGTATGCCATCTTGAGGGGAACGAGGAGAATCCTCAGGGTGCGGAACCAGTTGGTGAAGTTTGTCCCATCTGTTTTTAGCTTATCTTTCTCTAGAAATGATCCTAAGTTGAACGAGGGGCGAGGTGCTGCCATCTACAAGGTTGATTCACAAGGATACATATTTAGACTTTTGTTCATAATGTGGAGTTTCAATTTAATCTCACAATTCTAGAAAGATCCCACTTAGATAAACACCTCTTAATTTAACTAAGTGATTAAACAATCCCAGCCCCCATACCCCCCCCCCCCGATCGTCACAGCCATCAGTATGCGAACCAGGTAGGCCTCTAAGCCAATCACATCAGGCATGTGACTCGTGCTCGACCTTTCGGTCTTCTGTGTTCCAGGCCCGCATCTACATACGTCAAGCCTGCCAATCGAACCTTGATGTTAGCTGTTCAGCAAGGCCATATCTGCATATGCCAGGCTTGCCGAACCCAACCTCATGCGAACTCCGTTGAATATGTAGGACAACTCCGGTATGTACGGAGCATCAAGCCATATGGGAGAACCTTCCAGGCGGTGCCCACCAAGGGAGAACACAATGTTAGTATTGTGAGAGATGGTCCTGTTTCGTGCTACCGTCGATATATCTAGCATACTAGCATAAAACAAGAAGTAAAACTATAAATCATACAACCTATGACCCCCCTTCATGCAAAGCAAAGTTAAACGCCTTTCTACTTTAGCTTGTACAAGTTTTACGTGGCTGCTAGGGGTTTCGAGAGAGATAACCGTTTCTATCCTGCGAAAAACATGCCACAACACCGTCTCCCATCCGTCTCTATTACACCCCTGTCGGGGCCCTCCGTTGCAAACATCTTCGCATCGCTAATGCAGAGAGACAGACACCCCCCAGCCACTTTATATGGTACAAGCCATATGTCAAGCGTGGAACCAGTCTCGCGTAAACGCGTAAGGTCGGTCGGGGGCCGCTTCATCAAACATTGCCGCAACGCTAAATGAGTACACATGGGAGGGTAACGAATGAAGATTCGATGCCCACATCCTAGATGTGTTCTACCCGTACAATACATCTACGCATAGCTAGCTCATGATACCACTGTTGGGATACGGGGCAGAAAACACAAAATTTTCATACCTACGGTACCCGAACCCAAGATCTATGCTATGGCGATGTAAAGTAACGGAGGGAATCAGTGTTCATACCTTTGAAGACCGAAAGAGGGAAACGTTCTTGCGAACGTGGCTGGCGTAGACTCGGAACTACGATCTCCCTGTCGTGTAGAAGACCACCACCAACGAGGATGACTCCCGGTAAACCTCCAGCGACGAAGTAGCACCACAGGCGTAGTGCCTCGAAGAGATTATACACATACGGTACAATCGATGTTCCTCCCGGGCCCCGAACCAGGCGAGCAGCGGAAGAAAGACGGCTACGGATCCCGACTCCAGCAGAACGACGGCCTGCCTTATGGTGGAGAACTCCAATCCAGGTGCAGACTGCAAACAAGGGGAGTCCGTTTCCGGGAAGGAGAAGGAGGAAGAAGGAGATATTGGTGTGTTGGAAAAAGGGGGGTCTACCCCTCCTTATATAGGCCAAGGGGGGGGGTGCCATCCTCCTCCCCTTCCCCATGTGGGACTAAACTCCCAAGGGGGGGAGTGCGCCGGCCAAGGGGGGTGGTGGGCCCCACCCTTGGCGCCAAGCCCAAGGGGGGAGACCCCCTCCTCCCTTAATGGGCCCCATGGGCCCATTTAGTCTTTTTCCTATTTTTTAATTTATTTAATATGTTTTTAAATATTTAATTCAGATAATTAAATAATAAAACATTATTAAAACAATTAAACTTTATTTTGAACTATTCAAAATGTCCGGAAACCATTCCGTCCTCCTCCGGAACTATTCCGGCGATTCCTCCTATTTCACCGATTGATCCCGTAACTGTCCTATGCATCGATTGCCCTTAAGTGTAACACCCTAACGGTCCGGGAAACAACAGGCATGGTCGAGACTCTTCTCATTGACCAATGACTAGTCAGTTGGACATGGTTACAATCCTTGACAGCCCCTGCGCTTCCATCGAATGAACTTCGATCGCTTTTGGAAACGTTAACGATACGACGTAATCCCTTTGTGCTGCGGTACTTTGTTTGTCCGAGGTTTGATCGTCGGTATCCTACATACCGTGTTCACATCTCGTTCACAACAAACAACTTCTCTCGTCCATGATCATTGCATCTTTTGTGACCTAGTCACGTCCTTGCAAGGTGTTGATGCAATATCACCGAGTGGGCCCAGAGGACCTGTCCTGTGACAAGGAGTGACAAATCCCGCTCTGATCTATGAACATACTCATCAACCATCTATTTCGGAATACCCAAAGTGCGCCGTTATGGCCAGCATATTTCAGTCAGGCGGTGGGATACAAATCACAGTCTCCTCATAGATGAAAATTACGTATGATCGTTACGGTCTAAGGACTAAGCCATACGTTACAAAGTCATAGCAACGCTGAACTATGTGACTCGATCACATTGCAATACTTTAGGTGGGTGTACGTCCATCACACCATTCCTCTTAACGATATGACATCATTGTCAATGGACTTAAGTGTCGCCATGATCAGGAAAGCTTGATCAATCAGTTGCCCAATGAGATAATTTACCCGAGTTAAACTACGGACCATGTTTTATACTACACCTGTATTAGTATTTCCAAGTAATACAGTTATAGCACAGTATAAAACGTATTATGAACAAAACGAATATGTGAAAAATATCTTTATTAATTTGTCTCTAGGGCACATATTCAACATTAGGTAGGTCACCCTCGCCGTTCACGATCACTCTTCTCAACGCCGGCGGATCTCCGCTGCTCGCCGCAGATGTCGCGAACCCTCGTTTCGACTGAAGGAGTGCGGTAAAATCCACCTAGTCCGGCAAGTTGACAATGGACTTGGTTGGTTGACAGTTGACGCCGTCCTTTGGTCGTCGCTCCGGCGTCTTGCGACAATGGCGCCGTCCTCAAGAACGAACTGGCAGTTCTCAGAAACGAGATTTGATCGGGAAGAAGGTGCCTAGATGCTTTGAGATTCGTAACTGCCAGGTGTCGTTCAACGGGATTGGTCTACATATCAGAAGCCTACGACCCAGGTCGTATAGGATTATTTTCCGAGGAAGATGGCAACCGGAGAAATGGCAGACAAGTGCATGAAGAAGATGAAACGACTCCACTCGATCCGGTGGTGAGTGGTGACCGATGGCGGTGGGACTCTCACGCGAGCCACCAGGAGATAGATGGATCGCTAAAACTCTTGTGCACCTATCCAGTCCAGTCCAGCAGCAGCAGCCACTAAGAGTGCGTGCGTGCGTGCGTGTAGGTGCAGGTGAAAAAGACATGGCATCAGAAAAACGCACCAACGACGGACGAGAACACAAACAAATTCGGCGACAGCGACAGAGATATGCGTCTCCCACCAGAGTTCATAAATAACTTCATCTCGTCTTGGTTCCAAGTTGATCGCCGGCCGGTCCGGAAGCTCGCCCGTCCGCCGGAGACGATGGGGATGATAGTGCAAGGTGATCAAGATTCCTTCTTCTCCTGAAAATTGCCAAGTGTGTGTACGTACGTTTGTCTAATAACTTACTGAAGTGGCTGCTGCTAGCTGGTTGGCTGGCTGGATAGGTAGGTGCACAAGCTTTTCACAAGATACTTTTAGCAGTGGTGCTCTCCTAGCTGACACCTCCTCCCAAAAAGAAAAGAGCGGGTAGCTGATCCCTCCCAGCGAGAGCGAGGCGGCGACACTCGCCGGAGAAGACGCACCATTCTCGCCATCCCCCGCGCCTCCACCAAGAATCTCTCCGGGTAGCTACTTCAACTGAATCGATTCTGGTACGTACGGTTGGATGTTCAATAATTCATGATGAATCTCTTCACTTGTTGGTTTGATTTAGAGTTGATCGAGTGAGTGGATTGATTTAAGTAGGCAAGAGTTGAGATTCTGGATCATAAATAACTTGGATTCAGTCTTGGTTAATTGGTGGTTTTCAGCAAATTTGAGCTCCCGTGAAAAGCATCATCTGCAGATCACAAAGGTCTTTTTTTGGGGGAAACATCTGAACTGAACAACAAACTATACTTGATGTTTTTGTTAAGAGTTTATATATTGCTAGGCAAATCTTTATGTTCTGAATCTACACTTGTGCTGGATCCACCAAGTTTCTTCTTGTCATGGGTGCTACTAGCTTGTTCTGAATCTGAACATAACCCGATCAAATTTGTATTTATTTTTTTGTGTATAGTTCGTTTGGTATACAGTCATGCATAGGTTTCCTTTGAACAACATCGTATATTTGTCTCGTGTTTCTTATAAGCAGCCCGATCTTGGGGTCCAGAGAAGGGAGGGTGCCCGGGGAGACAGACATCGGACGCTTTGCTTGGGCTCTGCATCATGTGCTTGTTGCTGATGGCAAACTCTGCAATCAACCACAAAAATTATTATAAAAAAGGCAGGCAAATTACAACTGTGATCGAGCTGCTTATTTTTTTTGGATAAAGGGCAAAGCGTCCGATGTCTGTCTCCCCGGGCACCCTCCCTTCTCTGGACCCCAAGGTTGGGCTGACCTTCCAGATGGCGTGCTTCACTCCATTGTCGCTCGGCTGGGCTCTTTTCGAGACCTTCTTGGGTTCGCCGCAACATACATGCCCCTCTTGGCGTGCTGCCTTCTCCTCACACCCATCCAAATCTTTGTTGCGCGAGAAATTGCCCCCTCTCCTCATCCAGCCACATGTTGGTGTACAGGGTCCTCTTCTTCCTTGTACCGGTGGTTCGTGTGAGCTATACACATGTAAGGTCATTGATCCAGCCAACCAATTTCTTGCATGAGCCCAGAACTATGGGGAGGGATGAGCAACATCAAGTACCATGCTTGTGTAGCTGAAACTGAAACTTGGGATCTCTATGGGTTGTGCGGCTGGGGGAGTCCGGTGCGGCATAAACCACCCATCAACCTCAGTTCCTCAAAGCTATGGGAATTGTCAACGTCGCCACTGTGGCTGTACCCAAGCATGATTTAGTAACAAGAATTCTACCTGCAGTTGGTTTTGCAGTGGCAGTAGAGCACCCAAGTGAGTCAGTTGGTTTTCTCAAAATATACTCTGAACCTGCTGGAGTATAACTTTTCCACACTTGACTGTTTACTATTGTATTTAGTGGTGTACTAGCTGTATCCGTATAATAATTGAATAATAGAGCAATCTAAACCTGATTTCTTTCTGGCTATTGGGTGCTCAACTTATCAGATGAAATTTTGGACAAATGAAGATACATTTCACAATCTACTGCATAATGTTTGGCAATTGAAGCAAGGCGATAACACATGATAACAAATTTATCATTTTATTACAGCACAAACAATAGCATACAGAGGCAAACTATCTCTATCCGAGGGAACCAAAGCCACAAGGCAAAACTGCCCACCTGAAGGCTAACCAAACATTCAATGCCAGGTTTATGTATTTGCCCTCTGAATGAAACCTACTACTACAGACTTGCTGTCCAGAAGAAACGCCAGCACTTGGATACTGGATAACAGCCACACAACAACTACTTCAGCTTATCATTCAAAGCACAGAGTTCAGAGAATGAGCTGCAGAGAAACAAAATACCGCGCCGTTAAGCTGCAACCAAAAACACCAGTACATGTTACATATGCAGAGAAACAAAATACTACGGAAATAAAACAAATTAATTATAAATTGCTAACGAATAGCCAATGGGTTTCATGTATAGTCAACATCTGAATTTATTTCAAGCCAAGTGAAGCATTGCTTTCCAGTTCAGAGAATATGTGATCAAACTTGCTGTACTTTTTGGTGCATGCAGTTAAGTAACCTCCAGCTAGCTGTGAATCTTGCCAAGAAAGCTAATCTCCAAGTTTCATGAAAACTAATCATACATCCAAGTTCTCCAAGATACCCTGATCAGGTGACACAAGCTTCACAAAGCCGGAGAAGGCATCAACAGCACGCCAAACTTCAAGAAATGTTTTATTTTGTACTTGCCTATTTCATTTGATGTGTAGAGAGACTAACCGCTATTTTTGCTACTCTGAATTGCAGGTTGTGCACAGATTTTAGTACTGTAACTATATTCACAAACAAAGGACAAGGAAGCACAGAGTTAGCTCCAGACCTGGAATGAGCCTTCAGCAGGCAGGCCGCGTTGGGGTGGAGGAGCACCGGGGGCAGCAGCGGTGGGATGACAGAGACCCTGTCGGCAGCATCTGGATGGCGGTGGACTGGGAGCGCCAAGCTGCGTGTGGAGAAGCATTGGCTGCAGCGAAGTGTGATCGGGATCTGATTCTCTTTCCTTAATTAGATTTACCATCACGATTAAAATTCGGAAGGACAAATATACCACTAATAGGGAATCACCAATATGTGTTTGAGCCAAAATCTGTCTGAACCATACTGGCCATTGGATCATCTTAATACTACACATTATATTTTTGTAGTAGGATGTACCACAAAAAATCTCTAGATCATGGCTTAAGTATCACCAGTAGTCTTTGCAGGAACATGCTCCATCCTTGAAATGGTGAAACCGAATCCGGTCTCTAACGATGATCTCAACACCATACAACTCTGATATGAGCTTGCTGATAGTATGGCAGTCTTTGCACACTCTCAAGTTCTTCAGAATCCGAATAGGTGCACCGGCTGTCACCTTGAGCAAACCAAACGATATGGCTAGCCGCTCGCTGTGCAAACGTAGGGCGGCGCCCTTGGTATGATCCATGCCAGCAACCATACGAGCCTCTGATAAGTCTGGCTTGTATCCAGATGATGCGAGCCTCTGCTCGATCTCATCCAGCTTCGCGTATATCTCCTCTGATCGAGGGTGAGACGTGTCGCCTGCGACAAACTGATGAACCAAGCCATCCATTTCAATGGAGCTGAACCCTGGCTCCTTTTTGAGACCCTCGTCGCTCATCAACCGCCGGACCATGCCCACATCATTCCACTTCTGCGCGGATGCGTAGACCCTCGAGAGCAGGACGTAGACACCGCTGACAGCATCATCCGGAACATCGAGTGCCAGCTTGGCCATGGCCTCGCTGAGCTCTAACCCGGCATTCTGCTTGCAACATGCGTCAAGTAGGCTCCTCCAGATGATGGCATCGGGCCGGCAGTTCATGCCAGACACGACATCCAGAGCCTCTTCGATGAAGCCAGCTCGTGCCAATATGTCCACCATGCACCCGTAGTGCTCGATCCTTGGCCTGATCCTGTACTCACTGACCATCATCTCGAAGTATCTTCTGCCTTCCTCCACCATCCCACCATGGTTGCACGCGCTAAGAACCGCGACGAAGGTGATCGCGTTCGGCACAACATTCTCCACCCGCGTCATCCGGTCAAACAGCTCCACGGACTCACGCACACATCCATGGTTGGCGAGCGTGAGGATGGCCACGTTCCACGACGTGATGTCCCGCTCGGGCATCCGGTCGAACACCTGCCGCGCAAGTTCGACGGCCCCGCACTTGCCGTAGAGGTCGACGAGCGAGTTGTTGATGAGCACGTCGCGGGACACGTCGCCGTGGCCACCGAGCTCGCGCAGCAGCAGCGCGTGCGCGTAGACCCCGAGTGAGAGCGCGCCGGCGCCGGCGCACGCGCCGAGGACGCTCTGCACGGTGTAGGCGTCGGGCGCGAGGTCCGTGTCCCGCTGCATCTCCCGGAAGAGGTCGAGCGCGCCGAGGTGGTCGCCGTTGCCGGCGAGGGCGTCGATGGCGGTGTTCCAGGAGACGAGGGACTTGGATGGGACGCCGCGGAAGAGCGCGAGCGCGGCGTCGGGGAGCCCGCAGGAGGCGTAGAGGTGGAGGAGGGAGTTGGCGACGACGGTGTGGGCCGGGGCGAGCCCGAGCTTGGCCGCTAGCGCGTGCAGCTGGCGGCCCTCCGGGAGCGCGGAGAGGAAGGAGGCTGCGGAGAGCGCCGCCGGGAGGGAGAAGTGCGGGGGCGGCGGGGACGGGGAGGAGTGGAGGGAGCGGAAGAGGAGGAGCGCGCGGTGGGCGAGGTCCGCGCGGCGGGAGCGCGCGAGCGAGCGGAGGAGCTGGACGGAGGAGGAGGAGCTGGGGTGAGAGGAGGTGGATGGGAGCGTCGCGGCGGCGAGGGAGGGGAGCATCGTTGGCGTCGCGGCGGCGAGGCCGAGTCGGGCATGGCGACGGCGGAGGCAGATGATGAGGTGAGGATATGGTGGTGGTTTGTGTGGACGGCAGCGCGGGTTGAATTGGCTCCAAACTGACCAACTGTCAAATTGAAGATTGACCAACGTCTCTACTTCTATAAAATAAAAGAAAAAAAGTTACCCCTCAAAATAAAGTTTGTAGGTCGATCTTCAATTTGACCAGAAACGAAATTTTTTCGACTCTTCCTCGCTCTTGAAGGACGCAAGCTTGAACGATATGCTATATTTCAAAGTTCAAATGAAAACATAAGATACAAATGGCCCCAAATGCAAGACATTGATAAGATAGAATACCACGGAGTGCAAATTGTTGAGATACAACATCACGGAGTTCAAATTTTTAAGATACAGCATCACAGACCATCTTTAGATGAAGACGTCTCACCTTTAGACGAACAAACATGTTTTGGAGCTTAAGGATCGTTCTGAATTCTTCAGGCATTTGCATCACTGTAGTTTTATTGCCTAGGTCGATCAGCTTGATGCCATTTTCATACCAATCGTCTTTGGACAAACCCAAAATTCACCATATGCCATTTTCATCTTTGCTTTGGTATATCACGATATGCCAGTTTCATCTGCATTCACTGATGAAGGTCCAAGACACCCCGTGTAAACATTCTAGCGTGGAAACCGTTGTATTACATCAAATTGTTCGCCCACGCGATATGGTAGGTGTCATTCGATAGTGAAGATGCATATTAAGGGGCACCTAATTCGCCAAAGATGTTGATCCCTACTACACATTTCATTCAACTTGTATAGCTGCTGAGCATCGTGGTCTCTATATGGTAGATAATCTACACACGAGTTGGTCAAGTGTTACGTTGCCCAACAGGGAAATATGTCTTTGCAAGTGGTACAAAATCCTACAAACCTGATTATAGTAGAGTGTGTCAATCTCGTTGATGAAGCCCTTGTACAAAGTTTTTGACTTGCCTCCGGAGATTCTCACATTGTCCCACAAGTACGCTATGTGGGGTGTCGAGATAAATCATCATCTTCGTCTGAATATTGAAAGGGTGGGAGCACAAAGTCCCATGGATACGGTGCATCTCTTTCAGGACGTCCTGCAAGCAACTGTGACCACATCCACACCGTGAGACCCCATACACATATGCCCATAGATGGTTTCTTTGAGGTTTTCCTACAAGCTTAGTCCTTTTGCAAGTAAAAAAATTCATGACTAGAATGACACAAAACATAATAATGTAAATTAATTGCAAAGTCTTATTACATATTACTTGTCGGTATAAGAACGCCAAACCATCAGATCCCCTGCTATACTAAAATCCCATTCCCTCGGAAAGTCAAGATAGATTCATAGGGCAAGGTCACCATAGCAGCCTGTAAAAAACCACCTGAGATATGAGATACCACGGATAAGACCACACGTAATACTCCACCGTCGCGTCAGGGGCATTAGGCGAAACTCCTGACCTATCTCTGTTACCAGCCACTTGAAAGGGACTCCGGATGTCCGATTCTCCTTCTTCCCTTCGTTAGGGATAGAGGGGGAGCAACCACCGATGAGACCGATAACCCTCTCACGCCAGTTTCTTTTAACAGTTCGTCCAATGAGAGGATGCTCGTCTCGCCACAAGGGAGGTGGAAACTGTGTGTCTCCGACCACCAGCGATCAACCAAGGCTGAGAGAGCTGCATGATTAAGCGTCGGCGGAGGACGCCTGAGGTGAAGCACATAATGTAAAGGGCCAACTCTTCAGAAGTAAGGCTCGAACCGAGGATCCCATGCCAATGCCTGTGAGTGACCCCACATTCGGAGGTGGTCCAACATCTGCAACAAAATTCACAAATTCATCACTATCTACAATGCTAGAAAAACATGAAATTAACGTTTGATTTTCTTATTATCACTCCATTCCCGAGAAAAAAGGCATGATGTTGCTTGTCGTGCACGGGGTCAAACTCGGGATACCTGCACTCGTTGGGCTCCTCATGACCGGCCATCCTAACACATTACAGTAGAATCAAAATTATCTATCATACACATTCACTATCTATCAATACACATACATAAAACAAGAAAAATAAAAAAATCCAAATTCATACATATCAACATACAACAATTCTATCATATCCACCATATGCTATCACAACCATATATACACCTAAGAATAACAATATTCATAACCACACACTAACCCTAACCACATCCTAATTCATAACCATGTTCATAACCCTAAAAATAACATTAACTAGTATACTAACCCTAACCACAATCATATCTATCTAACTTATTCATACAACTTCACCCAACTAATCCATAAAAATACTTAACTTATTCACCTTTTTTGACTCACAATTTGGTCACACCTAGTAAAGAATAATGCGACAAAACGAGAAGGTATTGGAAAAAAAAATAACTGGGGGGGGGGGGTGAAGGACATTACCGTGCTCTTTGATTTCCCTCCAAGACCCGGCAAAACAGTGTTCAAACGAAGGAGATCCAAGGAGGGGATTGGAGAAGAAGACAAAGAGGTGTTTGCCTCTATTCTCATCCGAGGGGGAAGAAAGAAACGGCTACCGCCACAACCCTTGGCGGTAGCCACTTATCTGACGTGGCAGCACCGTTATGGTGACAGATTGTTGACCGGTCGTTATTGCTAGGGGCTATGGCGGTCGCGTGTCTTAGGCTACCGCGATGGTCGACGGTGATAGCAAAAAGGTCAGATCGTGGATTGTTTTTGAAACGGGTCAAATGTCGAATTTCTTCAGCAAAAGGGTCAAAATAGTAATTTTTGCTAGTAAAGGGCCTTTGTGTAGGTTTTCATGATTGTCTAGTCCTCTAGACTAGAACCTGTAGGTGTTATCCATGTTGCTTCCCCCAACACATGTATACTGAAAATTCAAAATAAAAAGGGTAAAATTATGCATTAGAGTGTGGTTTTTGAAATGTCACATCAATTAAGAAAACAAAAAAAGGTGGCATGGTGGCTTATATGTGTGGTGAAAGTTGATTGTTAGGCTTGAAAATAGAACATAACACCCATGGTCCATTCATTAGAGAGCCATGCAGTGTGAGGGCGGCAATCTTAGGAAAGACTGGATTTATCATCAAACAATATGCAGCTAGAATGCTCAAAGCTGTAACATACCTGCAAAATATCAATGTAGAATTATCTAGTGAAACTGAACCATCCCTGCTCTAAGTTTGAAGGCTCGAAGTGTGTACAAAGTACAAACCGGTGGGTGGTTTTCCGTAGCCGGCTGGAAGGCGAGGTGATGTGCTTGGGTGAGTGCCTGAGTGGTGCAAGTGCAGGGATGAGGGTAGGAGGAGAGCAACCTTGCAGTGCACAGTTGGTAAAGCTGAGTCAGGTTGGAATGGACGGGGCATGCCCATGCAATGTCCTGAGCTTCCGTTGGTTGAGAACCACGAGATGCCCTGTCCAGCTCCGGCTCCGGCAGGTACCATCTACAGTAGCTAGTTGGATTGCCGTAGGTACGTAGCTACTAGATGAATCCAGCAGGCAGGCCGCTTGCTCCTGTAGCTAGCCTTTGATGCGGAAAAGAAGGAGCGACGTGAGGTGAAGTGAGGCGACTGGGCGCTAGGCCGTAGGCGCCTCCACCAGCACTCCATTATTAATTCTGTTCCAGGCAGGATCACGCATGCACTTTCCGCTTGCTAGCTCCATTGAAGCAGCAGCAGCAGCAGGCAAAACAAAATATTTCAGCCACACAAGGTTTGACAAACCGCCTAGCTACTCCCTACTACTACTATGGGTTATGGAGTTGTGATCCTCCAGAAAAACGGTACTCAGTAATGAACTAATACGAACCGAGCCAAATTGGCAAGCCCTCTCCTCGCTCACAAATGGTACTCAGTGAAGCACGAGAAAGAGATTCTGCAACCACAGACAGACATGAGACATTGATCCATCTCACGGCGAAAACAGTGTCACTCCAGTCCTCTCCTCCCGGCCCTGCCGCCACCCTTGCTCGCTCACGAGTCACCGTGTCCCTTGCTCCTCCTCCGCCGTCTCCTCTCTGCTCCCACCCACACAAAGCGGTCCGGTGCAGCGTCCATGTCGGGGGTGAGCGCCGCGCATGGCGTGCTGGGGAAGCTCGGGGACCTGCTCGCCGGCAAGTTCGGCCAGATACGAGGCGACATGGTGTCCCTCCAGGACGAGCATGCACGCTGCACTCCAAGAGTACACCATGCAGGAAGACCCTGGCGTCCAGGTGAAGGCTGCTCAGGGAGCTCACCTACGACACAGAGGACTGCATCCACAAGTTCATCCGCCACCTCGGCAAACCCAACCGTCATGGTGGTTTCAAGGCATTCTTCCACAACACCGCTCGCTCCCTCAAGACTCTCAAATCCCGCTGCGGGATCGCCAACCAGATCGATGAGCTCAAGGCCCGGATCAAGCATGTCAAGGATAGTTACAAGCTGGGTAATCCTTCCGAGACTGGGCATGCGGCGGCCGTGGATCCTCGTCTGTCTGCCATGTTTGCCGAGGAGGCACACCTTGTGGGTATGGAGGGTCCAAGAGATGATCTTGTTAACTGGATCTTGCAAGAGGGAAACAAGGACCGCAAGCGCAAGGTGCTGTCCATTGTTGGATTTGGTGGATTGGGAAAGACAACGTTAGCAAATGAGGTCTACCGCAAGCTTATAGAGAATTTCAGATATCAGGCTTTCGTATCGGTCTCACAAAAGCCAGTTATAAAAAAGATCATCCAAGATGTGATCTACAAATTGCCTTGCCCCCATGGATTCAGAGAAGATATTGATATTTGGGACGAAGCAACATCCATTGCAAAGCTAAGAGAATTGCTACAAGATAAGAGGTAACTTGATGATAGCTTACATTGTCTTTATAAAGTAAGCTATATTTTTTTTTAAAAAGATGCATCATATAGATAGGTCTCCAGCAGATATAGGTTCTTGTTCTGTTTGTTGCATCATGAACCATTCAAAAGTGCATAACAGAAAAACCTAGCATATATAGACATGTTCAGTGATAGCTTTAGCATTGAACAACCAAGGATAGCATAGGGCACTGCAAGTTAGCTTACAAACGGTTCAAAAGGATAGAAAACACAAGAACAGAGGAAGCCTTTTGGTGATGCGCCTAAATGGGCTGCAACACACAGCTAGAACAACAAATAAAACAATTCTTAGGTATGGCTCTGGCAGCAAGGCAAGTTGCACCTGTGAGACAATAGTAATTAATGTATTACATTCTTAAGAGACATCACATTTAGGATATAGACAACGAGATATGCATGAGTTTGCATCAAGATTTCACAATTTATGAAACTATCAAAATTTAAAGTACAATATCTGCTTGATCCATTGCATAGTTATATGGGGCTTAATCAAACACAAGCTGAACATGAATGGTAATTGGCCAAAATCATAATATTAAAATTTAAGTACACCAACAACCAAAGAACCGGTTAACCATTGAGAAAGTGTTTTGTCAAACATAATTAGTTATGTCCAGTTAGAAAGCTCTGAAAACATGTATGATGGGGTTGCGATATAGGAACTATTAATAAATATGTAGATGCATGCAAGTTTGATGTCTTTCTGAAAACACAAAGGCACTTTTATCTTCTATTTTCTCTTTTTAATCTTGTCACGGAAAATAATATATAGTCAGGAGATTGAATTAACCTTGACCTTGAGATTACTTGACGGCAACAAATTATCAATAATTTTGATTAATTAGAATTTTGCACTCCAAACGGCTACATATAGACAATAGATAAGAACCTTGTTAGATTTAGAAAGAGTATTAAGCATAGAAGGGGGAAGAAGTGAAATTCGTACTCAGCTCATACACGAGGAAGGGAATCAGGGGAAATGAAGACTTTGACATAATACAATAGTATCAACTGCAACATAAGAGTTTCAGGAAAACATACCTTGATTATCTGCATTTTGGATCCAGCTACCAGTAATGAGCTTTGGTAAGAGTAGATTTTCTGTGTTGATAAAGTTGCAATTCCTCCTTCTAGCACCCATCACCACTGCCAAAACGACCAGGCAATAAAATCTCAACTCTAAAAGCATGCTAAGGTGCCAATGATGCATGGAATCATTATTATGAAAAGTTACACTGTACATCTATGTGGAAAAACATAAATGAAACCAAGATAGCTGCTTCATTATGGAGATTTTGCTGTAAAAAACTATTACGAAAAATTAGTATCTCACAATCAAAGTAAGGTAAAATTTGAGCAAGGTAACTTTCATGTGGTAATCAACGTATATAGGCAACACTGGTACTGTTTTGTACCTACAACTGGGTCCTATATCGTAAGACTCATCATTTTCCAACTCTTTTTGCTGAAGTACTAATGACGGAGAGTCATTTCTCAGGTCGTCAAAATCATCAAATATAAAAATATAATAAATATGTACTTAGGGAAATGCATATCTATGTACTTATTCAGATCAGACATCAAATAAAAGCACCTGATATGTTTTCCTCATAAGAAATTGCCAGTCATGCCCATCAACGATCTCACATGCTGTATCACTGAAATAGATTCAGCATCACAAAGGATTCCTTGTAAAATTTGGATCTGCAATAGGAAAAATAAATACATAAATACATAAGAAAGCTACAAAACGTAAAACACAACAAATAATCCTCCATTGCATGAATTAAAAACATGCAGCAAGCAACAGATAAAAGCTTATGCTTGGCATATGGTGTTATTTTTGTAATAGAAATGTTCACTTTTCTTTCTTTTCAAGGTTGCCAATGTTGTTAATTTCACAGGAGAACACATAGGGTACGGGTCTTACCCTTCTGACAGTGTAAGCTTCACTGGAAATATTCATTTGCATGTCAAGATAATAAGAAAAGCATTCCTATTTCCGCAGATTAACATCAGCAAAGTATCTATCACCAACATGAGAAAAGTGGGGAAAAGATTACAAAATTCAAATACATACGATTATTAATTAAGAACAATCAAAGCTGATAATAGCCATTCCTACCAGAACAAAATCTGGAGCTGAACAGCCAAATTAACTCTCTATTTCCTTAGCTGCTCCAACAGGCTTCTATGCATCTGTAACTAGACTTTGATATCTGGTTATAGTTAATTTTTTAATGAAGTAGGTATGCATGAGTACATATATAGGCGATCAGCACCATGCACTTATTAAATACTCTTAACTAAATTTCTTATCATAATTGCTTGACTTCATTTTCTAATATATCTTTTAGGTATATGGTCATAATTGATGATATATGGGGCACACAAGCATGGAACACTATCAAGTGTGCTTTCCCGGAGAATAACTGTTCTAGCATAATGATAACCAGTACACGCATTATGGATGTGGCAAGGTCATGTTGTCCAAGTGGTGATGACCGTGTGTATGAAATGGAAGCCTTAAGTGACATTCACTCCAAAAGATTGTTTTTCAAGAGAATTTTTCGCTCTAAGGAAGTGTGCCCTGATGATCTGCAAGAAGTTTCAAATACAATATTGAAGAAATGTGAAGGCCTCCCATTGGCAATCATTAGCATATCGAGTTTGTTAGCAAACCGACCATGTACCAAGGAGGAGTGGCAGAAGATCATAAAATCAATTGGTTCTGAACTGCAGAAAACTAAGAGTCTAGAGGGCATTAGTAGCATATTATCTCTGAGCTATAATGATCTTGCACCTAATCTGAGGACATGCTTGTTGTATCTGAGTTTGTTTCCTGAAGACCATGTGATTGATCGAATTATGCTAGTGAGGAGATGGATAGCAGAAGGCTTTATCTCCGAAGAACATGGCCTGAGCAAGGAAGAGGTTGCCGAGCGTTGCTTCTATGAGCTTATCAACAAATGCATGGTCCAACCAGTGGACATTGGCTATGATGGAAAGATTCGAGCCTGTCGGCTCCATGATATTATGCTAGAAATACTTATTTCAAAATCAGCTGAAGATAATTTCACCACAGTGATAGGTGGAGGTCAAACTAATTTGGAAAATCGCCCGGGTTTTATTCGGCGGCTAGCAATCCACCACATTGACAAGAAACTTGCATCTGAATTAGCAAATGAAGATCTAAGCCATGTTCGAACTTTGATAGTGATGCCATCATGTTGCATCACACACTTGCCCAGTCTTTATCAGTTCAAAGCATTACGTGTGCTGGATTTTGAAGGTTGTGTTGGACTAAAGGACTATGATATGAATGGCTTGACCAAATTATTCCAGCTTCAGTACCTCAGTTTCAGAAACACACGTATATTAAGGATACCATCAGGGATCGTGGGGCTTAGTAATCTAGTTACCCTAGATCTTTGGAACACACTTGTGCAAAAGTGGCCTGCTGGACTTTTTCGTTTGACGAAATTAGAACACCTAATCGGATGCAGTTGTGCACTACAAAATGGGATTGGGAAAATGAGAAGCTTACGGCTGCTGTCAGGCTTTGTTATTACCTTGAGTAAAACAGACCCATTGGAGGATCTTGGGAACGTAACAAGTTTGGAGGAACTCCGGGTGACTCTCACGGCTGCACACCATGGTAATGAATCTCATGGTAATGAATCTTTGGAGGAGGAAAAGAGATTATGTGAGGAAAAGAGACGTTTTGAGGCGTTCCTCTCCTCACTGTGCAAGCTTGGTGATGAATCTCAGGGCTGCAAACTCCGCTCTTTGGACATAGATGCGTTTGGTGCTACCCTTGACTTCTTAGATTCTTGGTCCCCTCAGCCATATTCTCTTCAAAGATTTTGGGCGCCCAACCATGATACACTCACAAAGTTTCCAAAGTGGATTACACCAGCACTGACCAACCTTGCTGACCTGAGCATCTGCTTCACTGAACTGGCAGAAGATGGGCTGGTTACTCTTGGGCAGCTCCCATCCTTGCTTCGCCTGGAGCTATGGGTAAAAGAGAAGTTTATCGGTACAGTCCAAGGCGCCTCTTTCCCTAATCTGAAGGTGTTTCACTTTGGATTTAGAAATGAACAAGCATATATTTCATTCGTGAAAGGGTCTGTGCCCAAGCTTGAGGATCTTAGAATGCCGTTCAGTGTGTTGGCAGCAAAAGCTAATGACTTTTATTCCTGGCTTTGAGCATCTCACATGCCTCAAACGATCTGAGATATGGCTTAGTAGTAAGGGCGCGACAACTTCAGAAAGGGAGGCTGCAGCTGCCGCGATCAGGAATGAAGCTGGTGTTAATCCCAACCATCCTGCAGTTAAAATTTGGAAACCAGAGGAAGATGGCGACATCGAGGATTAAATTGGGACCCATCACCAACTGGAAGAGGTACTAATACATAATCTAACCATTCACCCTTTTTTGTGTGTGCAAAGTTACATTCTTCTTGAGACAAGGTTTTTAGTTTCTACAGTTTCAGCAATCACCGGCAGGAAAGACCCCAGCCATAAAAAGCTCAGATTTAAACTTGTAGCTACAACAGCTAGTTCATGTGCTGCTTTGTTACTCTCCCTACCAATCTTAACAAACCTTAAACTGCTTGCAACTTCTTCAAAGAGAAGCCACAGCCTGGACTTGCCAAAGTTTCCCTTCTATAGTATACTTGAACCACATTTGCAGTCAGTGGCTAAAAATTACCCTTAAAAACCCATTTTCAAGGCATACCAAAATTAAGCTATGTTGCATAACTAATAAAAACTAAAAACACAATATTCAATGACAACATTTGTTTATTGATCGATCAACAAATAAAGCAAGACGTATGAAACGATAAGTCACCCAGGGTGAAGCATAAGAATTCTTCACCCCAGTCAGCTTGTGCTCCCATGTCCAAAACCACACCCGTAAGAAACTGAACTTTTGTGAGGTAATATTATAGTTGAATGAGGAACTGAACCTGCACTAAATCAACCGTAGTGCAAGGTAATCTTACAGTTTGCATGTGAGTCAATTACTTCCTGTAGGAGAGCAACCCTCCTAGCGCCTCTTGTTGTAATTTTATGGCTAATCAGGTAATCTTACAATAGTGAGGGGCTCTTTATTTTTTTTCAGATATAAAGTCTGTCTTTCTATGGTTCAGGTATTTTTCCTTAGATATATTGCTATTTATAGTGGACTGAGGTTCTCTACAAAAAAACAAATATGGTACGTAATTGATTTAAGTAATACTCATGTAAAAAAAGCTATCCTTAAGATTACAAGTAAAATTTGTTTGGACACAACTGAATGCCACTTATCACTAAGTAACCAGCAGCATGATTTTTTTCAGAAATCACTATTACAAAATTGAATGCTACCAAACTTGCAAGTTGACTACTGTCAAACCTGATCTTGAAGCAGCTTAATTTGGAGGTGACCATAGATTTTACACCAACTTCATCTGTTCAGCAATCTCTGCAGCGACTGAAATATTCTTATCCATGGGCTGGAAGCAACACAGTATGCTATTAATAGTACTATAGCCTTTGGTTCACTTTTCTTCTCACAAAACCTGAATTTTGCTACTGGTCATTAGTAAAAGAAGGTCTGAATTTGAATTGCACATTACTCTTACTACCAACCATAAATATGAAGACATGGCTCTTTATCCCTCGTACATTAACCGTCATCCACTTGAATACATACTGAAAAACAGAATATTTTTAGTACTAGAAAGTATACCAACAAACAGGTAGAAGCCCCCATCACAGAAGCATATATAACACTTTAGGACTAATAGGCTGGACTGCCCTGAACTGGAAATAATAATATAATGCCAAAATCAAAGATATCACAGAGGGATTTTGGATGTGCCAAATTCATTAAAATCACAGAAACCTGTAACATGCTAGCTGTAGGTGAATCAAAAGTATAGCGAGAAACAAGACAAAAAGCCAAATTCTGTAACTATTGTTTTAATGCACACTAACCATGTCCTTTACCAAACTGTGCCAGATACAATGGTGGGAGTCGTTGTATTGAACTAGTCTGTCTCTAGCAACTATTTGCGACATTGTCTAAGTCAAACCAGTCAGACACCTTAGAGTGTCATCAAAATGAAACATGGAAGTATCTTAAGTCCCTTCAATATGGATTTTTAATACTACTAGAAGTTGTGCTACTAAACTTCATCGCTTTATGATAAAACAAGGGGATCAAGAATTGGAGGTAAATCATGTTGTAAGTGAAGACCCGAAGTAATTGACTTTCATGATTTGCTTGCAAAGAAAATTAGTGTGAAGAAGCACTCCCCATAATTTGTCAGGCACACACAATTGTAAGGGAAAAATGACAAAACCACCCGTAATATAGATGAATCGATAATAAATGGAACTAAATTAAAACATATCAAATCTAGTTGTACAATGGTTGAAAACACGGGGAAGAAGAAACAAAACATATTCAAATGGATAGCTCAGCAAGTTAGGAACATAGGTTAATGTGAACAAACTCAACATCTTACAGTATATAAGAATCTCAAGCAAAAAAAATCGTGTGGATCTTCGTAACTCTCATGGTTACGGAATAAACTAATTGATGGGGCCTAGCTAGACTCACATGATTATTTGCCAAAAAATAGAACATTACAATCCGGTTTGCGCAACAAAAAACAAAAAAGCAATAACCTGAATGAACAATTATATATTTATCCTTTTTTTGCGAAACACACCAAATATTTACGTGTCGATATGTTAGAGCAGAATTGGAGTGAACAGAGTTAAGGTGGCGCATCTTGCAGCCAACACAACAGCAGAGGCAGGGTATTGGGTAGGCAGACTAACAATCATTGCAAAAACAATAGAAAATCGGAACAAGAACCTCTAGGTAGCTATTTCTATATGTCACACAACCCCTTTTATACCACGCGTGCAGACACATTCAACCAGATCAGCATTGTCCGAAGCGCTGCAGGAGAGGTCGTAGTGGCTGAGCATGGCTGACGAGACCAGATTGAGGGCAGATTAAATCAAAGAATCTGCAAAGATTAATAGGCTGGGTGAGGGTCAGCGTCCACCTCATGGCCACTGAAATAAATCTAACACGAATTTGCAGCTTACGTGGGTGTCTATGTCCACAAACTTAAGGTTTCTAACCACCCATATAAGAAATATAGCGTATGGTACCAAGTCATTCATCATTCGCCTTAAGGACAATGGAGTAGGAGTTCTCTCCACAAAAAAACAGTGCAACCTCCATTCAGAAAGGGAACGGGTAATTAAGCACACTCCAATTAAATTTTATTCTTACCTTATTTCCATGAGAAAAATAATAATTAGGTAGGCCCAGTCTAGTTGATCCAGAACAGTGGAGCTCCAAGGAAGAAAGAAGAATAATTCATTTAAAACAGAGAAGAAACATCGCTATGCCTTTTGGCTAGAACGAAGAAGATAGGACCCGTCCTTGGCATCTGCATCAGTGCCCTTCGAGTTCTTCTCCAACTTTTTATTTGTATCGGTATCAGTTTATCTACCATTGATTTCAGAATTCTTTCTTCCAACTCGTAGACCTCCCAGCGCATCGCAATACTTGCCACCTGAGGTTGCTATGAAACTTAGGCGTTGGTCCCACAAGTAAAAAGAAATAGTAGCTGCCTCCTTAGTTTGTCAACCTCAAGAATATCAATAACTGCCCCTTTCTGATTTCCTTCTCCAGTAGATTCTTTAGCGACTCCTGAAGATGAATGCTCCAATAATCAGAATATTACTTTCGGTGGAACTTTCCCTTTTTTCTACATAACTAGTAAGCGTGACAATGGATTCTTAACAAATCACTAGATAAAAATAGTAAAATAAATTTACCGTGAAATCGACCTTGTCTGTCTGCATTGCAAGATATCTTCCAACTCTATACTATGTTTCTTCTAACCTCAAGGATATTCATGTTGCCATGAAAAGAGCCTGTAATTGGCCTTCTCTCTGAATTTTGATGGAGCGCATTCAGTACTTGAGTGAACAAGAGTTGGGCAGAATCAACCACCTGACCTGAGACATTGACTATTAGCATCACACAGTAATTCCGTCGCAAGTGAGCTAACAGAATAAAACATACTGCCTCATTGGCCACTTGCGCTACCCATTCCTGATGCTGGGAAAGTAAAGTCAAGTTTCTATGGATGCAAATAGACTGAGTGAGCCTTGATTGATGCATATCGGAGGCAAGCAACCATTTCACGAAACTGAAATGCAAACATTTAAAAGACACGGTCTTTGCCAAATTGACAAAGTAGAATGGAGAGCCGGGGTCGCCGCCCCTTTGCGCCTTGCCGAACCGAGGGAGGAGCTGGAGGGTGCGCCGGCTCTGGCAGAAGGAGAAGCCGAGGGAGGATCTGGGTAGTATGGAAGGGTGGTCGCTGGCTTGCCGCGTGCACGGGGCCGTCGTTCGTCGTGGGCCGCCCGCCGCCCCGTACGGCACCGGCGGGTGGGTAGGTTTCCTCTGCCACTCTTTCTCGTTTTCTCTGGTCAAGGAAGGAACGACTTTTTTTTTAGGCTTACCAAGGAAGAACGACGAGGGCTGCTAGTAGTTGTCGTATTGGGCGGGCTAAAAAAAATTTCAGGTCCACTAAAGGTAGGGGTCGCCCCTCCTGTCTTACTTCAAACAAAAATAATAAAAGGATGAAGATCCATTCAGGTCCACTAAAACTGAAACTATCCTCTGCTTTGGTGGTACATCCCAGATTTTTCTCATTTCCTCTCCCAGAGCTCTAGCTTTTGTACATGCAACTGTGGCATGAAAGCTAGTTTCAGTAGTTTCCAGATTTCTGTGAAACTTATTTCTCATGGTTGCTAGATTATCACAGACCGAAGATTCTCACCTTGTAAGGCAGTTAGGCACCTGTGCTTGCCAGATCAAATTCCATACATTTCTTGGCCCATCATTAGCAGAACTAGAACTTGGCAGATTATGGATTTTGTTAGCCAGATTGTAGGCCAGCTTCTAATAACATGCCAAATTTACCAACATTTTTTTTAATGCATGTTGGGACATTTTGGGTATAACAATGGTTGTGAAAATCATTTATTTATGGATGTGGAAATAAGATGAACCTGGATATGTAAAGTCAATAGGAGTAGATGTAGCATTGACAAGAGAGAAAATATATGAAGAAGGCAATTAGCTAGCTAGTTTAAGGACCCTACATTTTGGTGTACGCACGATCGGTCCAACTCTAAATTCTATTGAAGCAAGCACATTTCATCATTAATCTAAGAACATCAATCGTCTATCCAACCATCAGGACTATGCATCCATTAATTCTAACACCCACTAATTCCATCCTCTTATTATCAAGTTATCTAGATATGACTACATGTGATTAATCTATGCAGATATTAACCTCTCACAACATATACTTGTTGTTGACCAATTCTAATTTCAGTGAGATTGACTCATCGCAGTTTAAAAGACCGGCTGCTTTCTCCGGTAGATAGAGAAGAACGTCACCGCATTTTAATTTTCCCCACCAAAATACTACATGTTCATCCCGAACTGCTTCTGGTTTTCTCAGACTGACATGCATGTTCTACTGTTTTCCTTTTTTCCAGTCCAGGATATGGTGTGCGGCTGGCTTGCAAAGAAGTTGAACGCTAAAACTGAAACTGCGTGACTTCCCCAAAAATAAGTACTCCTATATTATTTCAGCGGTATTGTACTGTGAAGATGCTACTGTTGCCACATCCACTGTATGCCCCAAAAATAAGTACTCCTATATTATTTCAGCGGTATTGTACTGTGAAGATGCTACTGTTGCCACATCCACTGTATGTTTGCATCTAGGGTTGTTATTATTCAAAAAATGTTGAGCACTTGTAAGACGTACCTATATATATATATGTGTGTGCTGCTGTTGCCTCTGCTTCTCTAGCATAAAGTTTGTTGACATATTCTTCCTGTACTCATCTCTGAAGGAGAGAAGAGCAGAAATATTCAGTGAGATGCCCTCCTCAACCTAGGGTATCTTAGATGTATTATATAAACATATTAAAAATAATAAACTAGTATATATACTACCACATGGAAATATATATACAAAGTGGGTGTAACTACACCTGATAGTAGCGACGATTTTCCCTATATAATATCCATTCATTTATTTATTTCCAACCGATCGATCCTATGTAGGGAGCGATGAGTCATTCCTGAATGGTCGCTTACAAAAAGCAATCACCTACATGACAACTCAAAAGATTGATGATATGATATTTAAGGATATTCTTAAAAAATCAAATAAATAAACGAACCATGAAATATTCTAGGCTCATTTTGGAGACCAAAAATTCGGAAATTCGAACATGGTGACACTAAAATTGGGATAAAAAAATTAAATACCAAAAGTTAATATTAAAATAATAGAGTAGTTTGATGTTTAGAAAAAATAATTCTCATTCATAAATAAAAATAATCAAGAAATTAAAATTAAAATAATAGAGTAGTCAGATATTTATTTAATTATTCTTTTTTTCTTATTTATTCAAAAAGAAGAAGTTTAAATTAAATAACATAGCAATTTCATGTGTATAAAAAAATAGGACAGCTTCTCATTTCTAAATTCCAAAAAAAATATTAAATTGAAAGAGAGTAGTTCAATGTTTACAAATGAATTCGTTTTTTCTCATTTCTAAAGAACTAAAAACCAAAAAGTTCATATTTGAAATATAAGAGTAGTTCGATGTTTACTTAAACATGTTTTTTCCGTTTCTAAAAAATAAAACCATGAAATTTAAAGTAAAATAACAAATCAATTGGATTTTTAATTTAAAAATATAAGGTTTTATCATTTATTGAAATAAACACAAGAACTTCATAATTAAAATTACCGGAGAAAGAATGAATTACATTTTAAGAGGAAACCAAGAATTTCAAATTTTAAATAAACTAAGAAGTCATATTGAATTAACAACATAAGATCATTAATATTTTGAAATAAAAAGTAATTCATACTAAAATTGTGAAATAAAATTAAGTTCGACTTATATATTGAAATATATTACCAATCAAATTAAAAGCATTCAATGAAGAATTTCAAATTAAACTACATAGTGTAGTTTGATGTTTAATAATAAAATGGATTTTGTAGTTTCATCAAAGAATAAATACAAGAAGTTAAAACTAAAATAACCTAAAATGATGAATGATATTTTAAAATAAAAAAGATTTTAAATTTCAATTTAATTAAATATTTAAAAGTGAAAGTAAAATAGAGGTTATAATTAAAATAATGGAGTTGTTATTTTTTTATTAAACTTTTGGATTTGTCATTCTTAAAATAAAATTAATCAGTTCAAGTTAGAATTAAAAAGAAGGTGAGGAGGACGCTTTGAAAAATAAATCCAATTAGAATTATAACAAAACCAAAAAACAGAAATTGAAATAAACTAAGAAATATAAATTCAAATAACTACAACGATGATGAATTGGATTTTCAAAATGAAACGTAGAATTTCATATCCAAATAATAGAGCACTTCAATGTTTATTGAAAAATCGGTTTTTGTATTTAAAAAAATCAAACTCAGAAGTTAAAATTAAAATGAATAAAAGGAACCAACTCTAACAATAACTGTAAGAAATACAAAATAATATAAAACCAAGAAGTTAAACTTAAAATGATTGAAAATTGATAAATCAGATTTTAATAATAAAACCAAGAAGATCAAATCAAATAATCGTCCAATTCAATGTTTATTACAGGTATTGGATTTTCACTTTTCCAAAGAAGCAATAAGTTCAAACTAAAATCATAAAGGCATTTGATGTTTAAAAAAATGGATTTACATTTATAAACAATGACTTTTTTGGGAAAAATATCTAAGTCGAAAGTAGCTATTATTCATAAGCTTTCTAATGGTATGTGGTACACGTTATTTCGGTAAATGGTTCAACAATTTGGTATAGACCAATCATAATGAGTTTGTCGTATTTCAAAATGATATTAAACTATCAATTTAAAAAAAACTGACAAAGTTGCTCATTTTCAATAGATTTCAAACGGTGTATCATTACCTCAATTCCGAGGAAAAATTGATGTGTTAAGGCCAAAAAAACAACATATAAGCACTTCAATTTACAACACATGCATGCTCCCAAAGTTTAAAATCTGCATAGAATGTGTTTTGGGCACTCTTTTTTCGTCATGAACGCAACAGAAACGATCTCACCACTTTCTAAATTAATCTAAAACCATTCAGAAATAGAGTAAACTTTCTACATGAAAAATTTCTACGTATTTCATAGTTTTCTACCCGTATATCAGTTGCCCCATTCTGAGAAAGTGTTGTGCAAAAAAAAGTTTCACATTTGCACTAGTTTTGTCAATGATGTATCATTCGATACATTCCATTGAACCGTTTAGAAACTAAAGAAAAAATATGATCTGTTTCAAACTTTCGCTATTTTTCAATTTACTCTTACTTATTTTTTAATTATAAAATCTTTATACATGAAAACGGAGCGCATTTGCATAAGCTTTCCAACACCATATCATTTGCATAATTATGATAAAATATCCAGGAATTAGCTAAAAAATACGGTCTCAGCCATACAATAAACAAATTCAACATTTTTTAAATTCCTGTTAACCCATCCAGAATTTGGGAAAACTTTCTACATGAAAAATATAAGCATTTGCAACATATTTCGAATGTCATATTATTTTCCTTGTTCCAATAACCCATTTGAAAATGAAGTCAACAATACAATTCACGTTTCCCGTGACAAAAATAGACGGAAGTTCAAATAGACGTGTCCCAAACTTCCGTCTAAAACGTTTTATACAGAGGAAATATATTGATATTGATATCTCTTCTTAGTTTATGCCGGGGTGGCTAGGAGGCAGCTGAGGGCACTTGCACCTCCCGTGCCTCTGCGTGTGGGTCTGCATGTTGTATTTGTCTCTGTTTTTTATTTTGTTGTGTGGAACCAATGCTAAGTTAACAGGAAATAACAACTGTACACATGTTCGAGTATTTTATTAGCAGGTGTAGCAAGAGCAACTAATTTATAGAGAAGATCACCAGACGTGGTCAACAAATCTATCAAAATATAAACTTGGTGTGACTTAAAGTTAGATGATTGTAAAAAATCAAACACATGTATCACATCCACACAAGAATTAAGTGTCAAGGCAGGATGAACTCGCATCCAAAATCCATGTGCTTCTTGGATTTTTTTTCTCTTCTTACAAACAGTGAAAAATTTCACTGTCCTCCTTTGCGCCTACTGTCCTCCTGCGCAATGGAACCCACACGGTTCGGGGCATGGCGGCTTCATCCTTGACCTCGCCTACGGGGTCAGGTTTTCCCTCGACGGCACGGGGCGTCCTCATACATGGAAACAATGCACTACCACAATGTGCGGTGTCTCCTCGGTAGCAAGCGGCACAAAAATCATACATGATGTCGCTTTTCAAGCACCGGCCAGAGGGGGAGTTCGTCCCGACCATAGAGCACCAGGGGAAGGGTTCATCTCCGCTCCTATATGTGAGACCCCTCCAAACACAACGGTTCGCCTGGATCCCCGCCTCTCAGCTCTAGACACTTTGATTGAACATCTTCTTAAACAACTGACTGTGCCCATCATCACGGCGTGTCCTCCGCCCCCCCCCCCCCTCCCCGGCACTACCTTCCAGAGTTACATGAGTTCGATGATGGTTGTGAAGCGGATCTACAATTCAGTTATTCCCGTCTTGGCTATAGTATTTGTATTTTTATTAGCCGTTTGTGCATTTGTATTTTACATTAGCACCACTTGACTCATGTCCAGTAAAAATCACATGTGGTGGGTACGGTTATAAATCGGGCGCTGCGGAGCGCACCATTTCATCTAGTATTTATCAACAAGGTAAGCAACAAATTGTTGGAGATGCTACTGTGCCAAGAGCTATGTAACAGACCACATCAGTCGCTGGAGTGTGGACCACAAGCACATTTTATAATCCGGGTGCAATCTGCATATGTGGGCGAGCGCATGGATGGGAGGCTATCCACATGGGAGGATAAGATATGCCATGCGGCGCCACCGCAGTGGCCGGCAGGAATCACCCAGTTGGCTGGAGATAGAGATAATCCGGCCATCTCAGCCCGGCATCCTGACCAAGGCTCCCCGCCGTTTGCACCTTAACCTCACCCTCGCCATCTACTTACGTACTTTTGCTGGCCGGAGCCACACGACCACCAGGAGAGCTAGCTAGTACCGACAAACAGCACGAGAGCTCGCCGTCCCGATGGCAAGCACCAACATGGCGTCGGCCACCTCCAGATTCATGCTGGCGGCGGGCATCCCCACCAATGGCGGCGTGAGCAACCGCGTCAGCTTCCTCCCGTCCAACCGGCTCGGCTGCAAGCTCGTGGCCCGCGCCGAGGAGGAGCCCGCCGCGCCGGCCGAGCCAGCGCCTGCGGCGGAGGAGAAACCGGAAGCCGCCGTGGCCACCAAAGCGGCCGCGAAGCCCAAGCCGCCGCCGAGGGGACCCAAGAGGGGGAGCAAGGTACGTGCACTCATTCCTTCGTTAACAACTAAACATGGCACGAGATTCTTTGCGAACCAGGGCAATCTTGGCTCAACTCTTTGCATGAAATGAAATGATCAGGTGAAGATTCTGAGGAGGGAGTCCTACTGGTACAACGGGACCGGCTCCGTCGTCACCGTCGATCAGGTAACCAACGCCTTCGTCCCAATCTCCGCTTCTTGCAATGGAATCAATGGTGATCTCTGAATTTGATCACCAATAATAATGCATGCATGGTGCGTGGTGCAGGACCCCAACACCCGCTACCCGGTGGTGGTGCGTTTCGCCAAGGTGAACTACGCCGGCGTGTCGACCAACAACTACGCCCTGGACGAGATCAAGGAGGTTGCTTAAGAGCGCGTGCTCCGTCCAATGTTTGTATTGGTAGAGCTCCTCAAGTGACTGTGTGAAATGTTGTTAGCCTCACAAATCTTATGTGTATTATATGTATTTTGCCTGATTCCTCATGGACGTCATAAATCTCCCGTTGCTTAAAATGGTGATTGTATTCATGTTCACTTTTGTGCATGCACATCAGTAGTTCCTTCTGTTTGTTTTGTTTGGTGTTCAAAAGATCGGCTCCTCATGTTACCAAGAGGCTAGCTCCAGAACAATACAGCATGCACAGAACAAGGTTCATAAAAATAAAAATAAAAGACATCAATTTAGAGCAAACTTTTGCTCAGGAACATGACAAGCGCGAATGTTTTTTTAGGGCAACCGATGTAGACGCGGATGGCAACTGTAGTGTATAGCACATGACAATTCGATGTGCCTTTTTCTTTCGGTTACCACGCGCGTGCTGGCAGTTGCCCCCCGTATCTACAACGATTGACATGCAAAACGTTCGCTTTTGCCATGTCCGGGAGCGAACGTTCGCTCCCTATGATTACCCATAAAAAATATATCCGGTTGATTACTAATTTCGGCGGCGGCCACGACCCTTGGGGAGATGGTGCTGCTGTGGAGATTGATCTCCCCTCAAGACTGCTGCCAAGGGGGAGGAAATTTCGTGGTGTCCTTTGACCTAGGTTTCCTCTTTTTATATAGACTCTCGGATTCCCGTCATCCAGATTACGTCTTTGATATTTCGGGGCCACAGGAAGCATACGAACTCCGATTGAGACGATTTTTTTTTCAGATCCATCGGAAAATAAATTTGTCTACAACTTTGTAGTTTTAAATATTTCCGTTTGAGTTCGTCTTCTGGCGTTTCTGATGCAATCTTTAAAACTTGTCTGGTGGGGACAGATTTCAGGAGAGTTGCCCAAAATATGACACCTATCACTAATAGGCTCAAGCTCTTGGCACCTTGATGTCCAAACATTACTCTAATCAATACCTCAAAACTATTGCATGTTACTACTACACTTATAATAGCAACCTTAATTACCTACTCATGCAAGACACACAACTCAGTGCAACAAGCCAACTCTCTAAACAAGATAAACATGAAGACTCAAGAGACTTCATAGAACATCCTAAACAAAAGCTTTTAAAAGGATAAACATGAAAACTAAGAGTTAAGCATGACAGCAGATATGAAAAGATAAAGAACACACACAAAAATAAAGATAAGCATGCAAGCCTATGTTGTGTTCTACGGTGGAGTGGAGCGTGTTTCTCTCCCAAATAATGAAGGCTAGGATCCAACTTGTTATGAACAGCAAGCAAAACTAAAACAAACTAAAAATTAAAGAGCGAGACGCTCCAAGCCTAGCACATAACATATGAAGCGATAAAATATAGCATGGAGAAGGACGAACTGATAATTGTTGATGGAGAAGGGGATGCACGGGGGCATTCCCAAGCTTAGACGCTTGAGTCTCCTTGGATATTTCTTGGGGGTGCATGGAAGCATCCCCAAGCTTGAGCGCTTGACACTCCCAAATCTTCTTTCATCATCTTCCTTCGTATACTTGAAAACTCCCTTCATACGAAACTCATCATAAGCTGATTAGAGTGATTAGTACACATGATAAAATAATTTTTCTATACTGCAAATAAAGATACTCTTGAAGAGCTACTGTTTCTCAAGATTGCCAAAATGTTTTTTCAAAGAAAAATCAAGCTTAAGGTTTGCAAAATGAAGAAAATGCAAAACGTGGCAGAATCTGTAAAAAACAGACCAGTATGTAGTAAATAATTTTTTTGGCCACTTCTGCAACTCAAATAAAAAAAACTCAGAACAGATGCACGAAATAGAGCATGTTGTCAAAAAAATTCAGATCAAAAAGATGATCTGGTGATTTTAGCCGAATTTTTCCGTCAAGGGGACATAATCTATTTCTGGACAACATGTCACAACTTTTGAACTTTCTTGCAATCGGAGGCTAAAACTTGGCACAAAGCTTGAAAATAAAGATACAACGATGTTGCTACAGTAGTAACAAGCACCAAGACCACTAAAACTGAAAGTAGAAACATCTTAGGTTGCCTCCCAACAAGAGATTTCTTTTATGCCTTTTAGCTAGGCATGATACAAGAAAATCAAGTTTTATCAATATCAAAAGAATAGCTTGCCCGTGTAACGGACTCATAAGGTAACTTGATTTTCTTTCGAGGGAAGTATTTCATTCTTTTTTAAGGGGCAACTGAAATCTAATGGTCTCCTTTTTCATGTCAATGATAGCACCAACAGTGCGAAGAAAAGGACGTCCCAAAATAATTGGACATGAAGGATCACATTCAATGTCCATAACGAGAAAATCAACAGAAACATAATTATCATTGACAATAATGAGCACATCATCAATTCTTCCTAAAGGTTTATTTACGGAAGAATCAACAAGTCAAACACCAAAAGAACAAGTATCAAAATATTTTAAATTAAGCATATCATACATTCTTTTGGGCATAATGGAGGCACTAGCTCAAACATCACATAAAGCATAGCAAGATAATTTATTTAATTTGATTTGACCATGGGATCCCAACCATCTTCTAGCTTCCTAGGGATAGAAGTCTCAAGTTTGAGCTTCTGCTCCCTAGCTTTGATAAGAGCATTGGTAATATGCTCAGTAAAGGCAATGTTAAGTGTGCTAGTGTGGGGGTCTTTAGCATTCTTTGTAAAAAGGTGATAACTTCTGAGAGACTACACTTATCAAAATCAAGATCACTACCATTAATTAAAGTGGTGGTGATGTCATCTAAGCTCATAGGTTTGGTAGTCTTTAGATTGATAGGAGCTTCTTGTCCTAAAGTTGAGGTATTAGCATCACCATTAATAGGTCCAATGTGACTAGGGATGTGATGGGTGCTAAAAGTTTTGAGGTCCTCAACATGTATAGTGGAGATAGCAGTGTGTGTAGGAAGACTCTTAATTCTATCTTCCTTTTCTCTAGCCCATCTATCTTTAAGTTTGGCTAGCATTATAATATTCTCATTAATTTGGACTTGGATAACATTCATGGGTGTAGTTTTCCTCTCTTCAAGGGGAGAAGTCCTAATCTTAAGCAATTCTACCTCATGAGCTATATTATCAACCTTCGAAGAGAGGCTATCAAGTTTTTATAATTTCTTTTCCACACTCTTGTTGAAGGCTTTTTGAGAAGTAATAAAGTCCTTAAGCATGCTCTCTATTTCAGAAGTGGAGTTTTTGGTGCTAGGATAAGTGTTGTTGTTCCCATATTTGGATGGGAACGGTCTAGGATTGCTACCAAAATTACTCCTATAAGCATTATTATTAAAATTGTTCTTAGAAATAAAATTAACATCAACTTGATCTTGAGCAACCAAAGAATTTAAAGGAACATTATGAGGATCAATAGGAGCTTGCTTAGTAAGTAAAGACATAATCAAGTCAACTTTTTCATTTAGGGAGGAGATTTTCTCGACAGAGTTTATCTTCCTACCTGTTGGAGATCTTTCGGTGTGCCATTGGGAATAGTTTGTCATCATCTCATCTAATAATTTTGTGACAGCACCAAGTGTTGTTGACATAAAAGTTCCTCCCGCGGCCGAGTCTAACAGATTCCGCGAGGTAAAGTTCAAGCCTGCATAAAAAGTTTGGATAACCATCGAAGTAGTCAAACCATGTGTAGGGCAGTTTTTAACAAGAGATTTCATGCGTTCCCAAGCTTGGACAACGTCTTCATTATCCAATTGCTTAAAATTCATAATATTACTTCTCAATTGGATAATCTTAGCAGGTGGGTAGTACTTCGCAATAAAAGCATCCTTGCACTTATCCCAAGAATCTATGCTATTCCTAGGCAAGGATTGAAACCAAAATTTAGCTCCTCCTCTCAAGGAGAAAGGAAAAAAGTTTAAGCTTAACAATATCACCTTCTACTTCTTTATACTTTTGCATATCACATAGTTCAAAAAAATTATTCAAGTGTAAAGCAGCAGCATCTCCAGCACCTGAGAATTGTTCTTTCATAACAAGATTTAGTAAAGCAGGCTTAATTTCATAAGAAGATGTTGAAGTGGCAGGTGTAGCAATAGGAGTGCTGATACGTCTCAAACGTATCGATAATTTCTGCTCGCTCCATGCATGTTTTGTGTGATATTGCTATGATCTAGATACACTTTCATACACTTTTTATCATATTTGGACTAACCTACTGACTCAGTGCACCCCAGTGCCAGTTCCTGTTTTCTGCAGTTTTTCTATTTCAGTTTTCCCCATATAAAAAGTGCTCAAAAAATCCGGGAAAAATCAGATAAAAAATGAGTGTGTTGGAAGACTCTAGAAGCCCGAAGGAGGGCCAGGGGCTCACCACCAGGCGGCCACCTGGCGCGGCCAGGGGCCTGGTCGCGCCAGGGGGGGGGGGGGCCTGGACCCCTGGTGGCCCCCCTGGCTGCCCCCCTTCGCCTATTTATTCTACGTCACGGGAAAACTCCGAGGACATAACCCTATTTCGCATACTCGCCTCTGTTCCACCGCCGCCGCGCTTCCAAGATCGGGAGCACCGTCAGGACCCTTCCCAGCACCCTGCCGGAGGGAGGTTCGACCTCCAGGAGCTTCTCCTCCACCACGGACGCTTCCCAGATGTGCCGTGAGTAGTTTTCCTTGGACCATGGGTCCGTGATCAGTAGCTATGTGATTTTCTCCTCCCCTCTTTGTTCTTCATGGTTTAGACCTCGTGAGCTTCCCTACATGATCGAGGCACATATGTAATTCTTCTGCTTTGGCTATGCTGAGTTTGATGGGATCTGATGGATTATGAGATTCTGTTCAGTTCGTGCTAGAGTAATATATTTGGTTCTTATCTCTTATATTTTCATTCCTAAGTAATTCTTGCATGTTCTCCATTGTTGTTTATTGCTTTGGCCAAGTAGTAGGTAGTGACTCCAAGAGGGAATGTTATGCTCGATTGTGGGTACATGCCCCCTGATGACACGCTTGAGTGACAGAAACATGAGTCTAGGGGATGTGTTGTGGCCACAAGGGGAAAAACAACGGTGCTTGTAACCGCGGTTGCAAGGATTGTTTACTTTACGCAAAGTTCTTTTTAATGCAGTTGTTTGTTGCTTTGGGTTTACACTTTTGTTGGGGCTCGCAACTTAATACCAGCGAGATGTTCTGGATAGATATCTCAAGGTAGATGATTAGTAGTAGATGCAGATGGATTTCAGTCTACGAATTTGGGCGTACTGCCCATGCTTATCAGCCTCTTCCTTTCTTTTGTAGCATAGTTAGCATTGCGGTGCGTTTATAATCCCGTCAATTGCCCGTCTGTAATTTGTTTACCTCGCATAGCAATTTTATCGTCTTTTGGAGAGAGACGTTACTAGTGAACATCACGGGACCCCGGTCCATATCCTCATCATTGTTTACAAGCTTATTTCCTTTTCAGTATTTACTTTCAGTTGCTATCATTATCATTATCCCTTGTGTGTTTGATACTTTGTAAACAACAAGACCGGAGAGATTGACAACCTCTCTGAACATCGTTGGGAGAAAAGTTAATTGTATTGTGTGCAGGTCCAGGAGAAGCAAGTGGTTCTTTTCAGACGGCGCATCACTTGCTGATCCACCTACTTATCATCTCTGGAGTCCTACTGGAGACAAACCCTATCCTCTACATAGGGGAAATTTGCTGCTATCCTACATCTTACCTTTCACTTGGGATAACCAACGAAGGGCGAGAAGCCATTACCACTTCCACGCCATCAAGTGCAGATAAAGTCATTGTTGTTGTGACTAGTGAAGTCACACAACTTAGTGTTTTCAGTGGAACCCATAATGGTATCAGCAAGCAAAAACAAGATAAAGAATTTTTTGTGGTTTTTGATAAAGGACACTAAGATAAAAACGATAAAGTAAAGTAACAAGAGTAAAAAGCAAAGGTAAAAGATTGACTCCAACTCCCCTATCTTGAAGAGTGGAGTCCCAGGCAACGGTGCCAGAAATTTGCTTGATGCTAGCGAGGAGGTAATAGCTCTCGCCCTTCATTGTTTACCACAAGTGGAAGGTTGAGATGTAGCGTAGCGGCAAATTTTCCCTTCGCAAAGATACCAATGTTGAGGTCGAACAGTAGGACTCCAAGGTCGACAAGTAGGTGGTTCGGAAAGTGAGGCGCAGTTTGATGATAATCATTTGCTTTAACTGAACCTGCACACACAGATAACTTTTCTCCCAATGAAGTTCAGAGAGATTGTCAATCTCTCCGGCCTTCTTGTTTACAAAGGATTAAACGCAAGGGTAGATAGTAGTGATAAATGCAACAGAAAGTAAAAGCGATAAATAAAGTGGAGGTGTAAACAATGGTGGTGATATGGACCTGGGTCCCATGATGTTCAGTAGTGATGTATCTCTCCCAAAAGACGATAAACAGCTAAGTCGGGTGAACAAATTACAGCTGGGCAATTGACAGAATTATAAATGCACCACAATGCTGCCACTTGAAAGTAAAGAGGATCAAAAGTATGGGCAATACGCCAAGACAAGTAGACCGAAATCTATATGCATCTACTTCTAATCATCCACCTTGAGATATCTATCCAGAACGTCTCGCTAGTATTAAGTTGCGAGCCTGCCCAAAGTGTAAAGTCAAAGAAACAGACAATTGCATTAACAATCTATGCGTAAGGTAAACAATTCTTGCAACCGCGCTTACAAGCACCGTTGTTTTCTCCCTGGTGGCAACATCACATCCCCTAGTCTCATGTTTTTGTCACTCAAGCTAGACATCGGGGGGCATGAACCCACAATCATGCATAACGCTCCCTCTTGGAGTCAGTATCTACTACTTTGTTAAACAATAAAAAGCAACGGAGAACATGCAAGAATTACTCAAGAACAAAATATAAAAGGTAAACCAAATATATAACTCATCACGATCTGAACATAATCTCATAATCCATCGGATCCCAGCAAACACAGCATAGCAATATCAGGAAAATTACATAGGTGACTTGATCATGTAGGGCAGCTCACAAGGTCTAAACATTGAAGAATAAAGATGGAGAGAAGACATCACATAACTACTGATCATGGACCCATGGTCCAAGGTAGACTACTCATGGCACATCCGACAGGCGTCCATGGTGATGGAGAGGTCCCCGGAGGCCAATCCTCCCTTCGGCAGGGTGCAGGGAAGAGGTCTTCTAGCGCTCCCGATCTTGGAAGCGTTGCGGCGGTACAACGAAGAGGTAATTCGCGATGCGGGATCCTCCTCGAGGGTTTCTGCGACGAGGGGTAAAAATAGGCCGAAGGGGTGCACCAGAGGTGGGGCCCATCTCCCAGGCGCCCTGGTGGCGCGACCAGGGGTGGGGTCGCGCCACCTGGACACCTGGGAAGGGGGTGGCCCCCCTCCGGCTCTCCTTCGGTGGCTCCGGAAGCTTCCTTGACGCTGATTTTTATTCTGATTTTTTCGGATTTTTTCTGGCATTTTATCTCTAGCCTACCCCAACTTGTTTGGGACAGACAGACTTTGTTGTTGTTTTTGGTGTTGTTGTTGTTGTTGTTTTCTGGCATTTTATATTGGGGAAAATTACTGCAACTAAAGACATCAGCAGACAAGAACTGGCACTGGGTGCACTGAGTTAGTAGGTTAGTCTAAATATGTATAAAATGATATGAAAGTGTAGCAAAATATTTAACAATGTCACATAAAAGTGCATGAAACAAGCTGAAATTATAGATACGTTTGAGACGTATCAACCAGCGGGCGAGGGTCCTCCAGCGATCTCGACGGAAACCCTAGCCGACGGTGCGGAAGCGATCGCCGTGTCGCGTTCATCGCACGAGCGCGTCATTGTCCTCAGTGTGTGTGTGTCAATAATAAACTGACACACACACACACACACACACCATATAGTGGACATACATGCCTTGGACACACAAGTCTTCCACAGACTCGACCTGGGTGCGCCCACGCCGGTCGCCACCGTACGAACTCAACATGGCGCGCACACGACGGTCGCCACTTGTGCATGTCAAGGTTTATTCCATCAATGCCGACCAGGATCTTCTCTTCGATCCCCCTTCCACTGGAACTCTGGGCTTAAGTAGTTTTCTAGATGCAGGGTGTGAAGCGAGTGGATGGGCGCCTCACTCGCTTCGGTTCTTGGGCTGGGCCGCCTTGCTGGTCTGATAGCTTCGGGCCCATGACATTCCTCCCTCCTTCAACAACGGCTTGTCCCTAGATGCAGAACAGGGGTCCTAGAAGCGTCGAACAAGAGCGCAAACAGTTCAAACTGGAGCCCCGCAATCCCTCAAGCAATGGTGATCAAGGTTGATGGCGATATGTCTAATGATGGCAAGGTGGGTGCGGCTGCTGCGGTTTGTAGGATCGTAACAGAGTGTACCTTGGATCGTCAACTCTAGTAATCAAGGGGATGAAGAACCCTACCACGCTTGAAGCAATTGCTATCCGAGAAGGCCAGACTCTAGCAGAAGATCTTGGCCTAAGAAATATCATGGTCTCGACGGATTGCAAACCTTTGATTGCTGACATAGCGGGGGGGTAAAGGTGGCCACCATAGTGTTATCATCAAGGAGATAAAGGTTAGAAAGAAAAATTTTAGTGCTTGTCATTTTATGTACGAAAGTAGAGTTTCAAATGTGGATGCCCACAATCTCTCGAAATTTTTGGCTGGATTATCTCAGGGTCGCCACCTGTGGCTGGTTAGTCCCCATGACCCACTTTGTATTTCCCATATTGTGAATCAATAAAGTGGGGCATGGTTTATTCTAAAAAAATGGGTTGTCCCCAAGCCAGAGCTCTAGGAAAGCGAGCTCGCAAAGCTAGCTCATTCTCCCAAGTCGCCAAGGACGCCGATAGTGCTGACCATTTGGTCAAGACTTCATCATAGTAGACCGACATCTTCTCGCGCGACGTCGATCCAACACCTCTTCTGGAACTTGGAATGATTGGCTTGTGTCATCCAGTTGAGGAAGTTCATCGTGCACTGGGGTTGACGGAGGGGTGCCTGCCTTGAGCTGCGATACATGAAAAACCGGATGTATTTTTGCACCTGGCGGAAGCTGCAAACGGTAAGATTGTTCTCCCATCGGTTCTAGCACCTGGTAAGGTCCAAAGTAGCGAAACACTAGCTTAGCATTTGCTCGATGTCCCAAGGATGTCTGTATATATGGTTGGACTCACATATATGCCCGATCTCCACGAACAAATGAGCGTTGGATCCTTTTGTGATCTACAAATGATTTCATCTGTTGTTGAGCCCTGTGCAGATGTTGGCGTAGTAGATCTGTCATCAGCCAACGATCACACAACCATCCTTGCAAATTAGTAACGCCAGACACAGATGTATCCACAATGCCAAAGTGTCGAGGTGGGTGGTCGTACAACGCTTGAAATGGGGATGTTTTAATGGAGTTGTGGTATGAAGTATTGTACCAGAATTCCACGAGCGGCAGCCACTGACTCCACTTGCTAGGACATGAACTAATAAAACAATGGAGGTACGCCTCATAGCATTGATTCACGCGCTCCGTTTCTCCATCAGTTTGCGGGTGTCTCATAGTGCTTATAAATCGCTATATACGTCAGAAGGAGTACAGAATGTTGAGGAGGTCTTACGCCATGTTCCTGTGAAGGTCACATCAGAGATGGATTCTACTCTTCTGGCGCCGTACTCTGAAGCGGAGGTGAAGCAAGCACTGTTTCAAATGTTTCCTACAAAGTCACCTGGGTCAGATGGATTTCCAGCGCATTTCTTCCAGAGGCACTGGGAACTATGCGGCAAGGAAGTTACTGATATTGTCTTGAGGATTGTCAGAGGAGAAGAGTCCCCCGAATGCATTAACGACACAATCCTAGTCCTAATTCCAAAGGTACCTAATCCTGAGGACTTCTCACAGTTCCGTCCCATTAGTTTATGTAATGTCTTATATAAAATCGCATCAAAGGTGGTTTCCAATAGATTGAAAGTGATCCTTCCAGACATCATCTCTGAAGAGCAATCAACCTTTGTTCCTGGGAGATTAATTACTGACAATATTATCTCTTCTTATGAATGCCTACACTTCATGAAGAGAAATAAGTCCAAACAGAACGGGGTGTGTGCTCTCAAATTGGATATGATGAAAGCCTATGTTAGATTGGAGTGGAGTTATCTGGAATCAATCATGTTGAAACTGGGCTTTAATCCAAGGTGGGTGCAAATTGTGATGGCAATGGTGACATCAGTTTCTTTCTCGGTTCAGTTCAATGGTGAGAGACTGGAATCTTTTAAGCCTAGCAGAGGCGTTCGACAGGGAGATCCAATTTCCCCATATCTCTTCTTATTAGCAGCAGAGGGCCTCTCGTACCTCCTCAAATCTGATTTTTGGTCATCGCAAATCATTGGAGTAAAGGTGGCTGCAACAGCTCCGGCTGTGAACCACCTCCTTTTGCGGATGACAGCCTGCTGTTTTTGAAATCGAGTTCAGATGGGGCTAATGCGGTGTCAAATCTGTTGGAAGTTTATAGTGCGGCTTCGGGCCAAAAGGTTAACAGAAACAAGTCATCCATACACTTCAGCAAAGGGTGTCCTCAGAACCTTCGAGATGAGATGAAGCAAATTCTCCAAGTCCAAAATGAATCTCTGTCTGGAAAGTATCTAGGGCTACCATCATATGTGGGTCAAAACAAAAACGGAACTTTTAAATACCTCAAAGATAGGGTGTGGGGGAAAGTGAAAGGATGGTTGGAAAAAATTCTCTCTTATGGGGGGAAAGAGGTCCTTATTAAATCTGTAGCTCAGTCTATTCCGGTTTTCTCCGTGTCATGTTTTAGACTGCCGAGAGGAGTTTGCGAAAATATCACAAGCATCATAAGGCAATTCTGGTGGGGCTGCAAAAACGGAAAACGATCCCCGGCCTGGTTATCTTGGGATGTCCTAACACAGCCAAAGAGTCTCGGGGGTCTTGGTTTCCGAGATATGGAGATGTTCAATCTCGCTCTTCTGGCCAGGCAGGCGTGGAGAATTTTAACGGGACTGTCCTCCTTAAGCGCAAGACTCTTGAAAGCTGTCTACTTTCCAACATCCGATATTCTGAATGCAGAACTGGGACCCCATCCGTCTCAGATTTGGCGAGCTGTCTTGGACAGGAGAGACCTGCTGTGGCAGGGCCTAATCAGACGCATCGGTGATGGGGAAACGACTAACGTATGGGAGGATAATTGGCTCCCACGAGACAATCTGAAGAGGCCAGTAGCGTCCTTAATGGTGACCCCCCCGCAACGGGCAACTGAGCTCATCGATACCACCAACGCTAGGTGGAATGAAACTCTTGTGCGACAATGTTTTGTACTGGTGGACTACGAGGCTATCCTGTCCATACCGATTTGTACGAAGAAGGTCGCCGATTCTTGGGCGTGGAGTGGTGAACGGGATGGGAAATTCTCAGTGCGCTCAGCATACAAACTCTTCATGCATACCAAGCGCTCAAGAGAAGGCATGCTGGAAGGGAGAGAAGAAACTTCCCACACATCAAATAATGGCTCTTGCTGGGAGGATATCTGGAAAATGAATGCTCCATCGAAGGTGAAGAATTTTCTCTGGAGATTATCGAAGCTTTCAATTCCCACCACGGACATGCTCCATCATCGCAACATGGCTGGGTCGCCACAGTGCAAATTGTGTGGAAGGGAGGATCATTGGAGACATGCCTTGTTGGAATGTCCGATGGCGGCGAGCGTCTGGTCCCTGCTACCAGAGGAGATTTCTGATCCCGTCCATGATCTGAGAAGTAATGACACAGCAGCGTGGTTACAGAACCTGTTTGACATGCTGGAGAAAGATGAGTCTCAAAAGATGGCAGTGAAACTATGGGCCATCTGGTACGCGCGGCGACAAGCAATACACGAGGAAGTATTCCAAAGCCCCTACTTCACCCACGAGTTCATATTGCGGTTCTTGAGAGACTTGGAAAATTCCCGGCCTGTCACCCCAAGCCGGCCGATCATCTCCCTCCCTCGGTCACACAGGTGGATCCCCCCTCCAATGAATCAAGTGAAGTTGAATGTGGACGCAGCGGTGAACCATGAAGGGCGTTGTGGTACAGCGGCAGCAATATGCAGAGACTCGAACGGTGTTTTCCTTGGTGCATCTGTGTTGTTCATTCCGCACATTAATGACCCTCCGACTCTTGAAGCTTTGGCGATCCGTGAAGCGCAAGCTCTTGCAAAAGATTTGCAGGTCTCGAACATCTTCATAGCTTTGGACTGCAAAGTTGTGGTAGAGGACATCAAGACACAAGCTTCACCAACCTACGGCGCCATTCTACATGAAATCATAGAGTACAAAGCTAGTTTTACTTCTTGTTCTATTAATTTTAAAAGTAGAAGCTCGAACTACGAGGCACACAATCTTGCGAAACATGGTTTAAATCTGGGTACTGGCCGCCATACTTGGTGGGGTAGCCCGGATGGACTTGGTTTCGTCCCTGTAAACGTGGTGACGGTTTAATAAAGGTTTAGGTTATACTCAAAAAAAAAGCAGCCGTTTGATGTAAAATAGATGGTGGATGTTGTGCCTAAGTCAGCGGGAGACTTGCCTTCACAACATCAACGAATCTGAATCCTTAGACGCGGCCATGCGAACAACTATCCCAATCGACGAACAGTGGCGTGAATGCCAGAGAGCGTCCGCCCACAGTTCCCGCATGCAAGGTTAGCAGAATTGTACTGTACGTTGCATGTCTTCATTTTGCCCCACCCGGACTTGACCCTTGTAACGCAGTAACCCATCTTCCAACCTGAATTGCTTGACTGATTGATCTTGTTTGTTCAGTTTATCAATGATGGCTTGAGCTGTAGGATCCTGAGCATACCCTTGTCGCACATCATTTAACCATTCTGGAGTACCCATGGTCATTGCTAGGATTTCCCCAACAGATATAGCAGGGTGTCGTGAGAGTGCGTCTGCCGCCTGATTAGCCACCCCTTTCTTGTACCCAATAGTGCACTGCAGTCCAAACCGAGTTTGCGGCTCACGCTCCCCCGCCGCCGCCCCCGCCACCGCCACCGCCTCCGTCAACGCCATGGTATGAGCTACTTCCTCCGCCATCGCCTCCACCGACGACATCGACGCCTAGGTGCGTGAGGTTATATATGACCTTGTCGGGACGCGCTGGAACATTCCAGAGCGACCCGTCGGAGCTACTCCCTCCTCCTTCCGCCTCCACCGCCGCTGCAGCAGGGCTACTGGCCGCCCAACGTGTCGTGATCGCCGCCAGCCTTCATCGACCTCAGCAGGGGCGATGATGGCGACGTTGAGGACGACTAGGCGGCCCATCGACGCCGCAGGAGCGACCGGCGG
The DNA here is from genome assembly GCA_950022295.1 of Bromus sterilis. NCBI lineage: Eukaryota > Viridiplantae > Streptophyta > Magnoliopsida > Poales > Poaceae > Bromus > Bromus sterilis. The sequence goes on from OX465595.1 coordinate 440,495,864, forward strand.
CGAGCTAGGGTTTAGGGAGGCATTTTGCCATTAAAAAAATGTATAATTATGGACATTTTTATTCGAATGTTGCGACCCAAATATGCGTCCTTTTCGCACAGCTGGGGACTCGGTGATCCAAACGGACACAGGGAGGATATTTAGTCCGCCTGGCCGACTAAACGGACAAAAGGCGGATCAAATCGAGGTCAGTTTGGGTCGCACCCTTGGAGTTGATCTGAAAGCACAATTGAGTGTGAGACCTGTGCTTTAAAAGGCATATGTCCTCCTCTCGTGCGGATATTCCTCTACCGCTGCCCTATATTGGCTTTGTTTTACTTTTTTATTTTTGTTGTTTTTGTAAAGAAACATAGAATAAGTAGGCATCTGTGATTTTAAGGTAAATTTTTTTATAGCAAAGTTAGAATAGGTCTTCCAATATAAGAGGCCAAACTTCGGCAAATCTCAAACGGCTCACGAGAGCGCACGCACCAACTAACTAGGAAAATCAAAATAAATATCATCAAAGTTTGACCGATTCGATATGAAAAGTAATTTCTAAACCTGCTAAATTTGGAATAAGCCTGTCACCCAGAAAGTAACCAGTGGCATCGATACATCTAATTCACAAAAATTCAGTTGCAAGAGTCCCTCTTTTGCCCTTATTCTGCTACTAGAACTTCTATGGTCAACTCCAATATCATTTTGGAAACCATTCCAAATGAAATGAACGAGCCTCTGGGGAAGAAACCAATAAATCAAGTTCTCATTGGTTTCTGTGCATATTCACAACTTTGAAAAGAACTTCATGATATCCCAGTTTTTCATATTATTTTTGAAAGCAAACATGCCGTAGGCACAAAGCAGACAAAATATATAGAAGAAAGGAGCATGAATTGTTGATAAACTCATGAACTATCAATTAAAGATAATTACTCTTTTCTTTTCAAGTCCTTGAAATTTTCACCATAAGGGGGGATTCTCAAGTAGATTTACTTTATGTTTAATTCATTGTCTGGCTTCGAATAATTAACTTTCCTATATCATTACATGACCAATGGATTACAAAGACTTATGTATAAGAAACTCTTAAACCGACTACGACTAGGACTCTTTATTAACAGACTTGGATATGGTGGGGTACCTTCTCAGGGACAAAACCCCTACCATATTCAAATCTGACTCTCTAATAGCTAATCTTGCCTAGTCTCCTATCCTTCCCCTGGTACTCTTGACTACACATAACACCCTGTTACCAGAGTGGGACCCTAATAATGTTGACGTAGCTTGGTGCATCAAACCTTTGCTCGGCAATTGATGGGTAGAAAAATAAATTGTCGACGCGACAGTCATCCGGAAGTGGGCCTATGACCACCCTATATTATGGCCATTCATTATGATTTCAAAAGTAAGCCCGATACTTTAAGTATATAGATCAATCACCTGCATGTGCGCATCCTATACTGATCAAGACATTTGAGTTCAATTAGGTCACTAGCTTTTCCGATCCATCCACTATATATGTCTGTATCTAGCTTGTTTTCAGTCTAAAGCAAAATCCCATATCTCACGGCAACGAGTTCACTTAATTCCTCAAGCATTCTTTCTTTCCCATACGGACGATACATGTCTAGCAAGGAAATTAATTGTGAAGCTTTTTTTTTCGTAGGAGTATCTACAAAATTAAACAGTGGAAACGATGAAAAACATGCACATAATGACCCAAAAATTCTCTTCAGATTTCTTTTTGCACACACAGAAAATAAACAGCTTTCTTTTTGTGAATATCAAAAAAATAAACGGCTTTCTTTTTGCGTACAACTAATATAAGACATACTCAGCTTTCAACAGGTGAGAAGCATACTTACATGACATTAGGCTAAGGAAAGATGAAATGATGGAGATCCTCAGAAACACTGATAATTTTTTATGTGTTACCGTATCATGCACCCATGATCCCAAGTGTCTTCTATTGATCAAGGCAATTGTACAAATATATTTTGCCTAACCTAATTTGCCTAGCCAGTGAACTTGCTCAGGTTTGCCTTCATCGATCCACCGACGTTATTCTTGTGCAGTATTCGATGCTTGTTGCGATAGCGACAACCATGGAAGCTGACACAGCACTAACATTTGACAGAACAATTAGCTAGATTTCCTTTCAGATTCGATTCCAATGAAAGACAGTTTCTTGAAAATGACATATGATGCCATCAGAACCAATCTTTTGACAGATAGATTCTTGTAAGTTCATCGAGTTTATGGTGAATACTAATTACGTGCAAAAAAAACCATGGCCAATCATAGTGCGCCGCGTGAGCACGATGCCGGATTTTGGGGGCAGGGGATTGGTAGGGTTCTAGCAGTTGGGTGATCAAGGTTGGATCGGTTGGATGTTAGGAGTTGATGAATGCGCATCATATTTATGTGTTTTGTTCATGTGTAGATGCAGACCTGGGTGGTGCGGATTAGGGTTTTTTATCTGAGGAAAGCTTGTATTTTTGTTGGATTTTGTATCCGGAGGATCAATGTGAATGTAAAGATTAAAATTTTGTTTTAGATATCGTGGTATTGATTATATCATTAATTTACATAAGTGATGTAAATCTTAAATTTAGAACAAGGAATTGCTGCCATGTCTTGTTGATGATCATGTCCTGTTTTGCCATGTTTTCATGCAGTGTGCGATGCAGCAATGGGAATTGGAGAGGCAAATGTTTTCTTCACACTGGAAATTGAGCACAATGGCATCTTCACTGGACCAAGCAGTAACCTGGAGTACACATGCCCTACTGTGGAAATCTTGGATTTTTGCAATGCCTCATGTTTCTCTTATTCAGTTATAGATCACCTAAAATGGATTGGCTATCCTGTGGAACAACACAACATATACTGGTGCAGGCATGGGCATAGCATATCAGATGGTTTGATCGAAATAAAAGGAGATGATGAAGTACAACAGATGATCAAATCAAGTTCAGAGCACAAGGTCCTACAAGTAATGATTGATCATTCTAATTTCATAAAAGTGTGCAGAGATGATGTAATTTACAATGGATGGCCAACACTGCCAGCAGTACTTAGCCCTAGAAAAATGCCCAGCAGTTCCACATGTAGTGTAGTTGCAGCTTCTTGCAGCACAATTGTGCCTTTTACTGATGGAGATGTGGAAGAAGAAGTTGAGCAAAGAGAAGAAGTTCAGGGGGAGGAAAATGTAGAGACAGAGACAGATTCAGATTTCAGTGATGGTGATTATGAGATAGAAGAGGGTGATGATGGTCTGTTTGATGATAATATAGATTATGATGTGCATGAACTAATTGCAGAGGAGGAGGTGGATATGGAACCTGAATATGTTCTTGAAGATGAGGACTTGGACCTGTCAAAAGAAGAAGAGGACAAACTGAAGTACAAATTCAGAGCTTTTAATGCAAAAGTGGACATGAAATCACCTATCTTCAAAGTCGGCATGGTTTTTACTGATGTGAATGAACTAAGAAATGCTTTGACTGCATACTCAGTGAGGAATAGAGTCCAGGTGAAGAAGATCAAGAATGAAAAAACTAGGTTGGATGATATATGTGTTAAAGGTTGTCCCTGGTTGCTGAAAGGTGGAAAAGACAATAGAACTGGAGGTTTTGTAATAAAAACCTATAATGCAGAGAACATATGCCAGAAGAAATGGAAGTTGAGGTCTCTCACAACAAAATTCCTCACAAAGTTTTTCATGGAGGAATTCAGAGATGACCAGAAGATGACACTGAGAACATTTGCCAGAAAAGTTACAAAGGAATTCAATATGACACCAAATAGATGGAAGCTTTCTAGAGCCAGGAAAGAAGCTCTAAAGCAGATACATGGTGATGAACATGAATAGTTCAACAAACTACATGACTATGGGCATGAATTAAGAAATGCTAACCCAGGATCAACATTTCTTTTGTCTACTGCACTTGTGAAAGACAAAGAATTTCCAATGGGCAGGAATTGTTTGAAACAACTGTACTGGTCATATGATGCATGTAAGAGAGGCTGGCTAAAAGGTTGCAGGCCCATTATTTTCATTGATGGATGTCACATGAAGACCAGATATAAAGGAGTCCTTCTTATTGCTGTGGGCATATATCCCAATGATTGTATCTACCCTATTGCTATGGCATGGGTAGAAGTGGAATGCACAAGCTCTTGGGTGTGGTTCTTAACTACTTTGAGAGATGACCTTAATATCATAAACACTGCACCATTTACAGTTATGAGTGACAAGCAAAAGGGGTTAATCAATGCAGTGAATAAAGTATGGCCAGATTCAGAGCATAGGTTTTGTGTGAGGCATTTATACCAGAATTTTCATGATAAGCACAAAGGAGAGGTCCTTAAGCAGGACTTGTGGGCCATTGCTAGATCCACACATGTTGTAAGGTGGAGAGAAAATTGTGAGAAGATGGATAGTCATTGTAGTGCTGCATTTCACTGGACTGAAAGAATGGATGTGAAGACTTGGGTTAAAGCTTTTTTCAGTGTTTTTAGCAAGTGTGACATATTACTAAACAATAACTCTGAAGTATTTAACAGGTGCCCTGTTTTCCTTTGCCCTGTTTCTTAAATTGAATTCTTTGTCATGTTTCTGTTTATGTAATTGAATTCCTTTGTCCTGTTTATGTAATTGACTTCATCTGCCCTGTTTTCAATAGCTATACTGGATGCAAGAGAAATGCCAGTCCTTTCTATGCTGGAAAATATATTCTACAAGTTAATGCATAGAATGATGATCAAGCAAAGAGAGGTAGTGGAAAAATGGACAAGAGATAGGGTGTGTCCAAAGATTCTGAAGAAACTGGATAAAAATGCAGAGTTTGCAGCTAACTGTCATGTATATGGAGCAGGACCAGAACTATTCAGGGTTCTATCTCGGAACTCCAGCTACGATGTTGATCTCAGCTTGCATACTTGTGACTGTAGGAGGTGGTAGCTCTCAGGCATTCCTTGTGGCCATGCAATTGCATGCATGAGAGAGGAGAGAATTGATCCACAGACCATGGTACATGATTGCTGCATTGTCCATACTTATCTCAAAGCTTATGGATACACAATGCCCCTTTGAGAGACCCCAAACAGTGGGAGAAGGTCAATGAAAACACAGTGCACCCACCCATGTTCACTAAGCAATTGGGGAGGCCCAAGAAAAGCATAAAGAAAAACCAGAGGAGAAGGTTAAAGATGGTGTTAAGCACTTGAAAAAAAAAGGAGTGACCATGCACTGCTCATTTTGTGGGAAACCTGACCATAATATAAAGGGGCACTACAAATGTATGCAAGAACAACATGAAGGAGGTTTTGAGATGGATGAAAATTTGGATGACCAACTTTTCTTCAGGTTATTTAATTCTTTGTTTAATTCAGTTAACTATAATTCGGTGCAATGGTTTTCCTAACCATAATTCCTTGTGCAGAACATCTTTCCTCATCTGGAAAATCCTGATCTGGACCCAAGTCATCAACCTGATGCAATGGTTTTCACAATGACACAGAGGCAACACTCCTTCACGGCTCCTCGGAGGAATCATGGTCCATTGCCAGAGCAGTCATCATTTGTTGCAGCTGCTGGTGCTGCAATTCCTCAGCCTGTGGTTGTAACAACAGAGATGAACACTGGCAGGGCTACAAGAAGAAATGAAAGAGGAGAAGCATCTGAACCAGGTGGCAGAGGTAAAAGTCAGCGAGGTGGAGGAGTAAGATCTTCAGGGCAAGTCAGAGGAAGAGGTGCTGGCAGGGGTACGCATTACTTGTTGTTTGGAGATGACAATGCAAGACAAATCCCAGATCTTAATGCAACAACAATCCCAAATCTTAATGCAACAGTAGATGATATGGTTGTGTCCCAAAATGCACCTACTATATGAAGTTTGGCAAAAGTGTTAAAGTTCATGGATGAACTATAATTTGTAATGGGTAGCTGAATCAGTTCATGAATAAACTTTTGTAATGTGAGACTTGAAGTTGCTACACATATGGATGAAAATGCTTTTGTAATGTGATCCCAAATCTTAATGCTAAATCTTGGAGATCCATATGGAGTTTCATATGCAATGCAATCTCTGAACTTTCTGTACTTTCATATGGAGTTTCATATGCAACACTTCTGTTGTGCCTCTACACAATCATGCCAGAATCATTTCAACGTTGCACATTTAAAGAAATGATCACTTCAACACAAATGGTTGCAATGCCAGATCACATATTTCATTTAAAAGCATAGGTTTGCATACAAGCTCAATTCAGAGCACTACTAACTGACACATACAAACTCAGATCAGTACCATTTTCCCTACCACTAAACCTAGCACAAAAACAATGAAAACAAACATCACATTCATATATTTTCCCTTCGGTGCATCTATCTCTGTATTCTTCTCTTTCAGTTGTGCTTGCAGGGTCAGAATCATCATATCTTCACGCACTTGGGCTACTACAGTTGGACCCACAATTGCTTGAGCTTGACCCTTTAGTCTCCAGACCTCATCACGCAAATCACCAATCAACTCACTAAAGAACTGCGGCAATGGACCATCATGCCATTCAACATAGCCACATCCACCATTCTGTTCATTTGACCAACATAAATATTTCAGAGAAGAGGAGCACAAATGAGAAGAAAATCAAACAAGACTGACCATCACCTTTGCATCCACGCAGGCATAGTACCTCCTGCCAGGGTTTTGACGGCTCCAGGAGATCCATCTTGGAGCCTTCCGCCGCGGATTGCAATTGCCGATTTGGACGGCTCCTATGCCATTGCATCCTCCCTGTACGGCACCGGCGACCGAGTCTCCGATTGCCTTCTTCCGGTGGCTCCACGGAACCCAGGAGCAGAAGAAGCCCACGACATCATGATACGTCCCAAACGTATCTATAATTTCTGCTTGCTCCATGCATGTTTTTTGTGACTTTGCCATGTTTTGCTTGAACTTTCATACACTTTTTTTTATCATATTTGGACTAACCTATTAACTCAGTGCACCCATTTGCCAGTTCATGTTTTTCTCCTGTTTTTGTATTTCAGGTTTTCCGTCCATTAAAAGTGCCCAATAAATCCCGGAAAAATTATATAAAAAATCAGTGTCACGGAAGCTTCGGAATAACCAAGATATGGCAGGAGAGCCACCACCGGGGGCCCAGGAGGGTCCCTGGCGCGGCCCCACCCTAGGCCGCGCCACGAGGCCTCCTGGCTTCCTGGTGGCCCCCCTCGGTGCCCCCTTCGCCTATATTTACCCCCCGTGACGAAAACCCCTAATATCGATCTGCTATTCCCGTTCTCCTCTCTTTTCTGCCGCCACCGCCGTTTCAAGATCGGGGCTGCCAGGAGAAGCTACCCCGGCACCCGACCGGAAGGAGGAATCCCCTCCGGGAGACCATCCATAGCCATGGACGCCTCCCGGATGTGCCGTGAGTAGTCCCCCTTAGACCATGGGTCCGTGACGAGTAGCTGATGTCTACGCACACTTCTATTCTTGTAGACTATGTTGGGCCTCCAAGCGCAGAGGTTTGTAGGACAGCAACAATTTCCCTCAAGTGGATGACCTAAGGTTTATCGAACTCAGGGAAGTAGAGGTTGAAGATGGTCTCTCTCAAGCAACCCTGCAATTAAGATACAAGAAGTCTCTTGTGTCCCCAACACACCTAATACAACTAGGAGTTGTATAGGTGCACTAGTTCGGCGAAGAGATGGTAAAATACGAGTGATAGGTGTGGCAAAACAAAGTAATATAAATCTGTAATAAAAAGTGCACCAAGGAAACAAGTGGTAAACGTGAGCACAAAAGGTATTGCAATGGTGGAAACAAGGCCTAGTCTTCATACTTTCACTAGTGGCAACTCTAAACAACATTAACATAGTCTAATCACATGATATTTCCATAAAACATGCAATGGAGACGTACTCGGAGGTCATTCCTTTGTGGTCAAGAGAGGACGAGAATTGTGTAGGGCTACAAAAGCACACCTCAGAGTTCGTAGTTCTCAATCTATGGATTTCCCAATGTCACCGCGGCCATCCAAAGAGAGTACCACAATCACCACAACATATCTAAAGGATAGTCAAAGACAAGCACCAAGAGACTCTCAATCTTCAATGAACACACAAAAGAGGAAATCACTCATGATAATATTCTTCTAACTCAAGTCCAATAGACCGCTGTCACCATGGTCTCGGGGATTATACTAGATAAGATCAAGTGAGTACATCAATCCAATACATAGAGGAAGGGGAAATATCATGGGATCACCCTAGATTAACATAGCCTATGATCACAACGAAGATCACATCATGGGAGGGAGAGAAGAACACATAGCTACTGGTAGAAACCTCAGCCCCGAGGGAGAACTACTCCCGCTTCATGGATGGAGGAAGCAACGTCGATGGAGATGAATCCGGGGGCACTTCCTCGTCCCGGCAGGGTGCCGGCATAGGAATTCTGGTCCCCCGAAACTTGGTGGCGATGGCGGCGGAGATCGGAATTGCCTCTGGAGAAAAGGGTTCTGGAATCAGGGTTTTCGCGACGCGAGTAAAAATAAGGGCCAAGGGGGGCCACCAGGGGAGGTCCCAGTCGCCCAGGCGGCCTGGTGGCGCGGCCTACCCCTAGGCCGCGCGGGGTGGCCGCCTCGGTGACTGGTGGCCCCCTCCGGCTCTCCTTCGGTGATTTTGGAAGGTTCCGTCACGCTGATTTTTTATCTGATTTTCCCAAATTTTTGGAGCACTTTTTATATGGGGGAAAACTGAAATAGAAAAACAGCAGAAAACAGGAACTGGCACTGTGGTGCACTGAGTTAATAGGTTAGTCCAAATATGATCAAAAGTGTATGAAAGTGTATCTAGATCATAGCAATATCACACAAAACATGCATGGAGCAAGCAGAAATTATAGATACGTTTTGGACGTATCAACATCCCCAAGCTTAATTCCTGCTGTCCTCGAGTAGGTAAATGATAACAGCATAATTTCTGTGGTGACATGCTAGCAACCATATAAGAACTTTGAAAAGTAAAGCAATCAAGGTTAGAGATTCAATTCAAGTCATAACATGCAAGAGTCTATATTAGCATTGAAACAAGTAACAAAAGAACATTAGGTGCAAGAGCTCTCGCTGTCCGTGACTCAAATGTCTCCAAATGGTGTTTGCGTGCAAGAAAGGGGATAGGGATATATGAGAAAAAAAGTATTTTTGTTGAGAATTCAATCTACTAAAGTTTCACACTCGGTCTTCTTTGGAATCTTATCTTGACTCGTCCCCAGACCACTAGCTAGGTACAAGTCAATTTGATCCACTCCTTTTTCTCTTTTTTCTATTTTTTGTATTTTTTGTATTTTTTGTGTGGCCTTAATGGCTCTTTATATTTAACTCTCATTTGTCCTCTTTGGGATCTTTTATTGTGTCCACTTTGGGATCTTTTCCTCACTTAAGGGCAACACCCTATTTTACAAGAAGGTGTAGGAGATCTTTCATACTTTATAAGGTACTCAAAATCATAAAGAAGATGTAGCTATTATGATGTATGCAATGTATGTCTCTGCCAGTGTAGCAGGAACATGTATGACATGAAGATCAAGTCATGAAGAGGTGGATGTTGCATGGCAATATATCTCGGAAAGGCTATGGAAATGCCTTGATAGGTAGGTATGGTGGCTGTTTTGAGGAAATATATAAGGAGGTTTATGATGACAGAGCGTATCATGCCAAGGGTTTGGATGTATCGGCGAAGGTGGACGCCAACTCTCGGAGTGAGAAGAAAGCAATGCACGGCACATGAGAGGCTAGCAAATATGAGGAGGTGGAAGTGTCAACTTTCAATACTTACATTAGTCCGAAGAACTCATGCACTTATTATCGGTAACTCTCAATCTAGTAAGGAGGTTCACAAAGAGACAAGTACCCCGAGGAGGAGTGTATGGGGGTTTGGTTATCCTTGCGCATCCTCGACTCATGGTACGTGAGTGTACTCTAATATCCGACCCCTCAGAAGAGTAGTGATCCATCTAGTAGCTAGAGTTCTCAACTAGTTTTGTAGGTTTTGAAAATAAACACGGATTGCCCAAAATACGACACCTATCACTAATAGGCTAGAGCTCTTGACACCAAAAGTTCATACATTACTCACATCAATACCTCAAAATTATTCCAAGTTACTACTAAAATTAAATAGCAACCTCAATTACCTACTTTCAAGACAAGACACAACTCAGTGCAACAACCAACTCTCTTAACAAGATAAACATGAAAACTAAAAAGAGTTCCAGCAACAAACTAAACAAAAGCCAAGGCTCTTGCTAAATACAAACTAAAGCTAAAACTAAACATGGTAGTAGCTACGAAAAGGTAAAGAACACACAACAGAGAAAGATAGGCATGAAAAATTCTATGATGTGTTCTAGATTTTGAAAGTGGAGCGTGTTTCTCTCCCACACAAAGTAAGATGGGGTCTAACTTGTTATGACCAGCAAGCAAAACTAAAGAAAAATAAAACCTAAGAGCGAGACGCTCCAAGCATAGCACATAACGCATGAAGTGATAAAAATATAGTGAGATGAAGGACGAACTGATGATTGTTGATGGAGAAGGGGATGCACGGGGTCATCCCCAAGCTTATACGCTTGAGTCTCCTTGAATATTTATTGGGGATGCATGGGGGCATCCCCAAGCTTGAGCGCTTGACACTCCTGGATCTTCTTTCATCATCTTCCATCGCACACTTGAAAACTCCCTTCATACACAACTCATCATAAGCTGATTAGAGAGGTTAGTACCCTTAATAAATAATTTTTACCCACTGGATATAAAGATATTTTTGAAGAGCTACTGTTTCTCAAGATTGCCAAAAAGTTTTTGCAAAGAAAATGCAAGCTTAAGGTTTGCAAAAGTTAGGAGAGATAAAACGTGGCAGAATCTGTGAAAAACAGAACAGCAGGTAGTAAGGAATTTTTTAGGGGTACTTCTGCAACTCGAATCAAAAAACTCAGAACAGACGCTCGAAAGTCAATTGTATGGAGCACGTTGTCAAAAAATCAGATCAAAAAGATGATCTGGTGATTTTAGGCTAATTTTTCCGTCCAAGGACAGAATCTGTTTTCTGGACAGCATGTCAGAACTTTTGAACTTTCTTGCAATCGGAGGCTAGACTTGGCACAAAGATTGAAAATAAAGATACAATGATGTTGCTACAGTAGTAACAATCATCAAGACCACTAAAAACTGAAAGTAAAAACTCAAACTAAAGATAACAAGGGTTGTCTCCCTAGAGCTCTTTCTTTATAGCCATAAAGATAGGCTTAAGATTTTTAATGATAGGAATAAGGAATAAGAGTTGAAGAACAAAAGAGAGCATCAAGAAGCAAATACCAAACACATTTAAGTCTAACATGCTTCCTATGCAAAGGGATCTTGTAGAGAAATAACTCATTGAAGCATAAAGATATTAGCATAGGAAGGCAAAATAAGTGCAACTTCAAAACCTTTAACATAAAAAGAGGGAATTTGACATTATTGAAATATCTATAAGAATGTTTTCCCTTCTCATAATAATTTTCAGTGGGATCATGAATAAACTCAATAATATAAGTATCACATAAAAAATTGTTACCATGATCCACATGCAAAAGGGTACTCTTACTCTCCACATAAGCATAATCTTTCTCAATGGTAATAGTGGGAGTAGGACTATCATAAACAACTTGAACACTATAGATTAATTGTGTATTAGGAAGATGGTGTTCAACAAGGGAGTAACTCCCTCCATGATCATGACAAGTTTGATAAGGATAATTTCTCCTTATGTCATAGGTACCTTTATAATCACTAAAAATAGGAGTTATAACATCATCATAGTAGATAAGAGCATTATAATTGCTAGAAACTATATTTGTAAACATGTTGTCTTTATTCTTACTAGCAAAAGAATTATCAATTACCACATCACTAATGGGTAAAGGACTTGCAATCCTATCATCCCCAAGCTTGGAGCTTTCCATATCATCACTCTCAGAGTTGGTACCAAAGAGATTTTCAAGGTCATAAGTAGCATTATCATCATTTTCCCAATCACAAAAAGTAACATGCATATCATAATCAAAATCATCTTCAATAGTACCTACAGACTTATCTTCAAGATAATAATGAATGCAATCAAGCTCACCATCCTCCGTAAATTTCTGTCCGTTAGGATAAAAATCGATGCGAGGAATATGCTCAGGCCAGGTTGTTACCCATTCTTCTTCCTTCCTGCTCCTCTTCCTCCTCCTCTTCTTTTTCTTCTTCTTCACCTTAGGAAGGAGTGGTTGGAGGGGAAGTTTCTCCACATATCCTGGTTTATCATTAGAAACAATAGGGGAAACTTGGGAGAAACTCTCCTTTTTTTTAGTAGAAATATAAGAGACATTTTTATACTTTGGTAGAGTTCCCTCCTTTCTAATCTTACTTATGTAATCATTCTCATGAAATTAACAACACAATAGAGATGGCATTTCTGCAAAGTGTTATTTATTCCCAAAGCATGACCATCTAGCCAAGAAGTCTTTTCTGATAACTCTTCACACATCAAAAATAACATAAGCTCATCATAAAGATCAGGGGTGATCATGTCATCACACAACTGGCTAACAATTATGTTTTGAAATTACATGCACTGAAAATTGAAGTGACCCTTTATGCAGCAAAGTTCACAAGTAAAAGGACAAAGGTCACACAATTCTCTAGAAATTTCATTAAAATCTCTAACCCAAGTAATTGTTCTTTCATGCTTATGTTTCTTACAATACTTCTCTTCTTCAATCATAGGCCTTTCACAAGGTCTATCCACTCCACAAAAATTAACATGCTTATATAAAACTTCATTTTCAGGAATTGGATCATGCATGTTGCAATCATCATTAACAATTTCATTTTCTTTACAAATCTCTTTAAAAGGTTCATGATGCTTGATACGTCCAAAACGTATCTATAATTTCTGCTTGCTCCATGCATGTTTTGTGTGATATTGCTATGATCTAGATACACTTTCATATACTTTTGATCATATTTGGACTAACCTATTAACTCAGTGCACCCCAGTGCCAGTTCCTGTTTTCTGCTGTTTTTCTATTTCAGTTTTCCCCCATATAAAAAGTGCCAGAAAAATTCGGGAAAATTCAGATAAAAAATCAGCGTGAAAGAAGCTTCGTGAAGAGACCTGGAGGGGCCAGAGGGGAGCCAAGGGGGCCCAGGCGGCCACCCGGCGCGGCCCCACCCCTGGCCGCGCCAGGGGGGCGCCTGGGGCCCCTGGTCTACCTCTGGCTGCCCCCCCTTCGCCTATTTATTCTCCGTCACGAGGAAACTCCAAAAAGAGAACCCTATTTCGCAAACTCGCCTCTGTTCCGCCGCCGCCGCGCTTCCGAGATCGGGAGCACCAGAAGACCTCTTCCCGGCACCCTTCCGGAGGGAGGATTGACCTCCGGGAGTCTCCTCTCCACCATGGATGCTCCCCCGATGTCTCATGAGTAGTTTTCCTTGGACCATGGGTCCGTGATCAGTAGCTATGTGATGTTATCCTCCCCTCTTTGATCTTCATTGTTTAGACCTCGTGAGCTGCCCTACATGATCGAGGCACCTTTGTAATATTTCTGTTGTTGCTATGCTGAGTTTGATGGGATCTGATGGATTATGAGATTATGTTCAGATTGTGATAGAGTAATATATTTGGTTTTTATCTCTTATATTTTTGTTCCTAAGTAATTCTTGCATGTTCTCCGTTACTGTTTATTGCTTTGGCCAAGTAGTAGGTAGTGACTCCAAGACGGAACGTTGTGCTCGATTGTGGGTTCATGCCCCCCGATGACACGCTTGAGTGACAGAAACATGAGTCTAGGGGATGTGTTGTTGCCACAAGGGGGAAAACAACGGTGCTTGTAACCGCGGTTACAAGGATTGTTTACTTTACGCAAAGTGCTTTTTAATGCAGTTGTCTGTTGCTTTGGGTTTACACTTTGGGTGGGGCTCGAACCTTAATACCAGCGAGATGTTCTGGATAGATATCTCAAGGTGGATGATTAGTAGTAGATGCAGTTGGATTTCGGTCTACTTATTTTGGCGTACTTCCTGTGCTTTTGAACCTCTTCCTTTCTTTTGTAGCATAGTTAGCATTGCGGTGCGTTCATAATCCTGTCAATTGCCCTTCTGTAATTTGTTTACCTCGCATAGCAGTTTTATCGTCTTTTGGGAGAGAGACATCACTAGTGAACATCACGTATCCCGGTCCATATCCTTATCACTGTTTCCACGCTATCTTTACTTTATTGCTTTTACTTGCTATCATTATCCCTTGTGTTTTACCCTTTGTAAACAACAAGACTGGAGAGATTGACAACCTCTCTGAACTTCGTTGGGAACAAAGTTATTTGTGTCTGTGTGCAGGTCCACGTCAGTCGCGCCACTGACACCTACTTATCATCTCTGGAGTCCTACTGGAGACAAACCTTGGTATCTTTACCGAGGGAAACTTGCTGGTGCGCTACATCTCCACCTTCCACTTGGGGTAACCAACGAAGGGCGAGAAGCCATCAATGCTTGATCCAATTCTCCTTAGGCATATTAAGATGTGAAGCAAAAGATTTGAGGAAATCAACAAGGAGTTGAGAATCAAGCCCAAACTTAGCACTAAATTTATTAAAACTTGCAGTTTCAACAAAGGACTTAATGCAATCATACTCATAAATTATACCTGACTCTTTACCTTTGTCGATCTCCCAACCTTCAGTATTGTGTTGGATTCTTTCAAGGAGTTCCCATTTAGCATCAATCTTTTCGTTTGTGAAAGAACCCATCGAGGAAGCATCGAGCAAGTCTTTATCCTCTCGAGATAGCCTTGCATAGAAATTAGTAATAATCATATCTTTGGGGAGCCCATGGTTAGGACATTTTAGCATCAAAGTTTTCAGTCTCCCCCAAGCTTGAGCTATGCTCTCTCCGTCATGAGGATAGAAATTATAAATATAATTCCTATTCTCATGGACTTCATGAAGAGGATAAAACTTGGAGTAAAAGAGAGACTGGATCTCTTCCCAATCCCGTAGGTGAGAATCATCTAGTAGCCTATACCATTCCAATGCTTTTCCTTTCAGTGACAAGGCAAATAATTTCTTCATGACTTCACCTCTTGTCAAACCTGAAATCTTAAATAACTCACAAAGTTCTGTAAGTTTCAACAAATGAATACTAGGATTGACTGTCCCATCATAACAATCATTAATAATTATATCAACTATCCCAAGTGGTATTTGGAACGGGATACATTCAGTAGTAGTAACTTGCAATAGTTGTGAGGTATTGACTGGAGTAATGTTTGAACTTTTGGTGTCAAGAGCTCGAGCCTATTAGTGATAGATGTCGTGTTTTGGGCAATCCGTGTGATTTTCGAAAACCAAAACCCCTGTTGAGAACTCTAGCTACTAGATGGATCACTAACCTCTGGAGGGTTCGAATATTAGAGTACACTCACGTACCATGAGTCGAGGATGCGCAAGGATAACCAAACCCCCATACACTCCTCCTCGGGGTACTTGTCTCTGTGCGAACCTCCTGATTAGATTGAGAGTTACCGATAATAAGTGCATGAGTTCTTCGGACTAATGTGAGTATTCGAAAGTTGACACTTCCACCTTCCCATATTTTTCTAGCCTCTCTTGTGCCATGCATTGCCTCCTTCTCACTCCGAGAGTTGGCATCCACCTTCGCCGGTACATCCAAACCCTTGGCACAATACACTTTGTCATCATAAACCTCCTTATATCTTTCCTCAAAACAGCCACCATACCTACCTATCAAGGCATTTCCATAGCCTTTCTGAGATACATTGCCATGCAACATCCATCTCCTCATGACTTGATCTTCATGTCATACATGCCACTTTCTTGATCGATGAGCCGCATGCTAGTTGGGCCTTGCCCTAATCATTGCTACATGACGCGCTAGTATCATTGCATATCCTGCTACCCTGGCAGAGGCATACATTTGCATCATGATAGTTAAATTTTCTTTATGTGAGTACCTTTGTAAAGTGTGAAAGATATCCTATATTCTTGTAAAATATAGAGTGTTTCCCCTAAAGTGAGGAAAAGATCCCAAAGAGGACAAAATTAAAAGATCCCAAAGAGGACAAATGAGAGAAATAGAAAGAGCCATTGAGGCCACCAAAAAAATACAAAAAATAGAAAAAAGAGAAAAAATAAAAATAAAAAGAGAGAAGGGGGCACACTACTATTCCTTTTGAAGAGATCCACTAGTACTTCATCCTCTATCCCTTGTACTCCATAGAGATCATCATACATGCATATAGCTATGTGGGGACCCTTCACGCTATAAAACTTGGCTTGTATATTCCAATGATGAGCCTCCTCAAACGAGTTCTAGGTCTTCTTGAGCAAGCAAGTTGGATGCACCCCCACTAGTTCCCTTGGAGAGCTTTTAGCTCACATGTGCATCCATTGCATGGCAATCCCTACTCCTCACATCATATCTATCATATGGCCTTCTCTCGCCTATGATTGTCCTCATTGATGTGAGCCTTTCACACCTTTTTGTCCTCCTCCTCCACCTTCTTTCTGTTTCGCCTTTTAGGTGTCAACTTTCTTGCTCACGCTCATCCATTGCATGAGTGCTCAAAATATCGAAAGGGAGTGGATCAAATTGACTTGTACCTGACTAGTGGTCTGGGGACGAGTCAAGATAAGAATCCAAAGGAGACTAAGTGTGAAACTTTAGTAGATAGTGGTTCTCAACAATTATTTTTTATCTCGTATTCCCTATCCCCTTTCTTGCACGCAAACACCATCTGGAGACATTCGAGTCACGGACAGCGAGAGCTCTTGCACCTTTTGTTCTTGTGTTACTTGTGTCAATGCTAATATAGACTCTTGCTTGTTAAGACTTGAATTGAATTGCATGCTTTGATTGCTTTACTTAAAAGTCCTTATATGGTTGTGTGGCATGTCACCATAGAAATTATGATTGTTATCATTTACCTACTCGAGGACGAGCAGAAATTAAGCTTGGGAATGTTGATACGTCCCAAACTTATCTATAATTTCTGGTTGCTCTATGCATGTTTTGTGTGACTTTGCCATGTTTTGCTTGAACTTTCATACACTTTTTATCATATTTGTACTAACCTATTAACTCAGTGCACCCAGTTTTCAGTTCCTGTTTTTCTGCTGTTTTTGTAATTCAGGTTTTCCGGCCATTAAAAGTGCCCAATAAATCCCGGAAAAATTATATAAAAAGGCAGCGTCACGGAAGCTTCCGGAATAACCAAGATATGGCAGGAGAGCCACCACCGGGGGCCCAGGAGGGTCCCTGGCGCGGCCCCACCCTAGGTCGCGCCACGAGGCCTCCTGGCTTCCTGGTGGCCCCCCTCGGTGCCCCCCTTCGCCTATATTTACCCCCCGTGATGAAAACCCCTAATATCGATCTTCTATTCCCGTTCTCCTCTCTGTTGCGCCGCCACCGCCGTTTCAAGATTGGGGCTGCCAGGAGAAGCTGCCCCGGCACCCTGCCGGAAGGAGGAATCCCCTCCGGGAGACCATCCATAACCATGGACGCCTCCCGGATGTGCCGTGAGTAGTCCCCCTTGGACCATGGGTCCGTGACCAGTAGCTATGTGATGTACCTCTCCCTTCTTTGTGCTTCCACTTTCGAGACCTCGTGAGCTGCCTCACATGATCGAGGCACTTTTGAGTTTTCTATGTTGCTATGCTGAGTTTGCTGGGATCTGATGGATTATGAGATTATGTTCAGATTGTGATGAGTAATATATTTGGTTCTCTTTTATATTTGTGTTCTTTAGTAATTCTTGCATGTTCTCCGTTGCCGTATTTTACTTTGGTCAAATGATTTGTTGCAACTCCAAGAGGGAGCGTTATGCTTGATTGTGGGTTCAGCCCCTTGATGTCTAGCTTGAGTGACAGAAACATGAGACTAGGGGATGTGTTGTTTCCACCAGGGACAAAATAACGGTGCTTGTACTTGCGGGTGCAAGGATTGTTTACTTTACGCATGGTTATTTTAATGCAGTTGTCTGTTGCTTTGAGTTTACACTTTGGGTGGGATTCGCAACTTAATACCAGCGAGATGTTCTGGATAGATATCTCAAGGTGGATGATTCGTAGTAGATGCAGATGGATTTCGGTCTACTTACCTTGGCGTACTGCCAATTGCTTTTGAGCCTCTTCCTTTCTTTTATAGCATAGTTAGCATTGCGGTGCGTTTATAATCCTGTCAATTGCCCAGCTGTGATTTGTTTACCTCGCTAGCACTTTTATCGTCTTTTGGTAGAGATTCATTACTAGTGAACATCACGGGACCCCGGTCCATATTCACATCATTGTTTACACTTTCAATTTACTTTCAGTTGCCACTATTATTATCTCTTGCGTTGATCCTTTGTAAACAGCAAGGCCGAAGGATGATAACTCCTCTGTACCCGTTGGGAGCAAAGTTATTTGTTGTGTGTGTAGGTCCAGGCGAAGTTAGCAACCTCGGCGCCACTGTTCACTTTACCACCTTCTTGTATCTCTGTGAGTCCAACGGGAGACAAACTCTATCCTCTACATAGAGGAAATTCTGCTGCTACTCTACATCTCACCTTCCACTTGGGGTAACCAACGAGGAGCGAGAGAAGTATCTTCCTTGCTAGCATCACATCACCGCCGCCGCCGTGCACCGCCGCCCAGCTCTGCAAATTGCCGCCGCCGCCGAGAGTAACCCAGGGGCTAGGGATTTGGTCGCAGCAACAAGAAAATGGGGAACATGGGAGAGAAACTGAGGCTCGGACTGCGTTGTACGAGTAATAAAGGCCTAGGGGGGTTTTCGCATAAATTCCAGGCGACCGCCTCGCCCCACCGTGCCATCGTGGCGCCACGCGACGCATTTTGATTGGCCTTGGGTTTTTTGCTCGCGCATCGTAAGTTATTGGGTGGCGGAGTAGCGTTCCGCAAGTTTTGGACCAAAACATGACGGGTCGCGCAAGTTTATGGGCCTCCGGTGCCTTTACCTCATAAATTATCATACAAGTACTTTAATGGGTTGTATGTAAGTCATCCAATAAAAATAAGAAAGTTAATATGGTTGCTCTCTATTCTATCTTAGAACTTGTGTAAGATGTGTTGGTTAATCTACATACAACTTTGCTCTCACACCTCATTTATTGTATTACACATCATCATTTTATTCTAAGCTCAGGGAAAACTGCTGTCCTTATGAACCGCGCTCGTAAAAAAGTCCCAACAATGGTTATCAAGCTCGATTTCTCAAAAGCTTCCGACTTGTTTGTTGATCGTCCCTTATTGACCTGGTACAAATTAGGGGTTTCTCCCCCATGTGGTTAGCATGGATACAAAATCTACTAAACTCAGGGAAAACTGATGTCCTTATGAATGGAACCCCGGTTCCTTGGATCTCATGCAAACGCGGGCTTAGGCAGCGAGACCCACTCTCTCCTTTCCTTTTTATCATCATCTCCGACGTAATTCAACGTATGCTCAACCATGCCTCTGAGCTGCAACAGATTGCACACCCAATTAATAATGAACTACACTGCCCCGTCCTCCAGTACGCAGATGACACATTAATTATTCTTAAATCAGACTCACAAGCCGCCGCAAACCTAAAATGCATCCTCACGGACTTTTCAGCGGCAATTGGCCTCTGTATTAACTACTCCAAGACTACACTTGTACCCCTTAACATTGACGATCAACTAGCCGCAGACATTGCCCTCACCCTAGGTACGGAACTGGCGGCCTTCCCACAAAAATACCTTGTCCTCCCACTTTCGCCCCATAAGTTATCGCCAAACGCCTTCCAACCAGTTATCGACAGATGTGACACCTATCTTGCCGGATGGTGTGCCTTCCTTCTCTCCAAGGGTGGACGTCTCACCCTTCTATCCGCGGTTCTTGACAGTCTCCCAACCTATTTCATGTTATATTTCACACTACCAAAAAGTGTCCTGGAAGAAATTGATAAGCGTAGGAGAATTTTTTTCTTGTCTAATGATGACTCTTTCTGAGGGGCTAAGTGTCTGGTTGCGTGGGATAGGGTCTGTATGCCCAAGAAAGCGGGTGGTCTCGGTGTCAAAAACTTAAAAGCACAATTTTTTTGCCTTATGTTGAAATTTGCTTTCAAATTCATGCACTCCCCCATACTGCCCTGGAAAGAGTGGATCCTCAATCACTCACCACTTCATATAGGACTAGGTAAAAACGCCTCTTTCCTTGGCAAATCAATTTATAAACACCTGCATTCACTCAGAGAAATATCCCAAGTTACCATTAGGGATGGAACTGCTACTTTCTTTTGTCTTGATAGGTGGATTCTTCCTGAGCCCCTATGTTTGGCCTATCCTGCTCTGTTCACCCACCATACACGACAAAATGCTAGGGTAGATACTATTATGATGGATGGAATCGATTTGGGCTTGCGTAGCCGGCTAACCCAAACGGCCTCACGTGAATTGGTCTCACTAAGATTGTTGTTGCAGGATGTGGCTCTCTCTGATGCTCCCGATGTGAGGTCGCTGCTAAATGGATCCCCCTTCTCCACCAAAGGTGCCTACGACGCCCTTGCGTCCCAGCTTGCAGACCCACACCTCACACATATTTGGGACAGCCAAGTCCCAAGTAGGGTGCGAGTCTTCGGTTGGGTCTTCTATCTGGATAGGCTCAACACAAGGGCAAATCTTCATCGCAAGACCATCATTGCATCTTCTGCATGCCCACGCTGCACCGCCGCTCCGGAAGATCGAGGACACCTCTTCTTTACATGCCCGGCTTCACAAGGCATTTGGGATGCTATTGGCGTCACACCGCTCCATACCCCCTTGATGAAATGGACAAGGTTTTGTAGCATTTGCAGGTGCGAAGGTCATAACTCATAAGCGTGATGACGCTTGGTCCATAACGGTGTAGATCGTAGCATCTCCGTTTGTACAGTAGTGATTAACTGATGGAACTTATTGTTTCTAAAAAACAAACTGATGGAACTTATTGACGGCGTCCTACGCGTGGGTTCAGGAACATATTTTCTTTTTGAGGGAAGACCGTGATGGCTAGCTTTATTAACTCAATAAAAAGTTTACATCATCTGCTAGTTTGCCCAAGAGGAAACTAGTAGGATCACCATCCCAAATATTCAAAATGAATTGTGATAACTAAACTGAGCAAGCTCATGAGCAACATTATCTGACTTTGCTCTAAAACAGTGTAAAAAATTAACCTTCCCAATTATAGTATAGCAAGATCAATAATTTCTGTGTATATGGCTGCTGTCGCATCCCACCATTGATGAGCTCCAGTGCAACAACTAATCACCGTGTGGAATTTCTGCTTGCTCTGTAAGTGTCCTGCTAGAAAATACAATTTCTTGGATACAGGGGAAGTTCGGTACTGTTCTGGTGTACATTTCTTGTCATAACAACCTCAATCAATTCAAAGAATTTCTCAACGGTGCGCCATACCATAGCTGTTCCAAATATCGCACAACATACCTCTGAAGTCTACTAGCATCATCAGAACAGGGTGCATACGTAGAAAGTAACAGTAACTCGACGTGACGGAGTTCTGGCTGCAAACGGCGATCCACAGTATCCATCCGTAAAAAAATGATCCACAGTATCATCCGTCTGCTCTCGGGAGTGTTCCTCGGGGGCGTCTACTCTCGGGAGGAGGTGATCTCCTTTGGCGGCATACCGGAAACGAGGGCGACGGAGATACGCTCTAGTGCCCGGCTGCGCGCCCAAATCAACGCCGACGACACCCAGCTGGTTCGAGCTCAGAAGAGAGCTCACGACCGCGACGAGTTTACCTCAGGTACCCGCTTGGCTTCGAAGTTTACGGTTGCTTCATTTTCTGATGATGTTTTTGTTACACGGGCTGAGAGGTTAGGGGTGTCGCTAGGATGTAGTCCTAGGCACATAGGTTGTTCGATAGATAATATTAAGGAAGTTGATCTTAAGCGAACGCTAGTGATGCTCAAAAAAAATGAAGACGAATTGAAAGACAAATTAGATTCTGAAGGAGCGGAAGCTTTTGAATCTGCTCTTGAGCTTACTTCGGATTTGGCGGACATGGACAATGACTGTCTTGAGGGTCAAGAGGACCTAGACTTGCCGGTCACAAAGAATAAGAGGGTTTATTCTAGGAAGGTTTATGGCGTGTCCGCAGTGCGTCGTAGTATTCGCATAAAATTAAAATCCAGCAGGAGATGAAAGGGTGTTTTTGGAACAGTGGGGGTTTTAGAGATTCGGCAAAACACTTGATGGTTTCTGAAACGTTTCGGGATTTTAAGCTTGATTTTTTTGCTGTCATAGAAACGGGCCGAGATAATTTCACTGCACCTTTCCTTCGCAATCTAGCGGGAGGGTTAGATGTCATATGGTATTGCCTACCTCCACAAGGGAGGTCGGGCGGTATTTTGGTGGGATTTAATAACCTCACAGTCATTGTGAAAAAGGTAGTGCCCGGAGACAGATGCGTCAAGTTTCATCTCGTCTCCAACTCTGACAAGTTCGAATGGGTTTTAGTGGTGGTTTATGGTGCGGCGCAGGATGCCCAAAAAGGGGAATTTTTGGCCGAGCTGGTCCGAATATGTGAGGATGAAACGTTACCGATGATGGTGGGAGGGGATTTTAACATTGTCAGAAGACAAAATGAAAAGAACAATGACAATTTCAATGAGAGGTGGCCATTTATCTTCAATGCAATTATTGAGAGTCTGGACCTTCGAGAAATAGATCTATCGGGCAGACAATATACTTGGGCCAATCGTAGACCGTCTCCGACTTTTGAAAAACTGGACATAATTCTTACTAGCATTTCGTGGGAACAAAAATTTCCTTTAGTGAGCGTAAGAGCCCTTACTAGAGCCAATTCGGATCATACGCCGTTGCTTATCGACTCAGGTGAACAAGCTCACCTGGGTAATAAAGCTTATTTTTCCTTCGAGTTATCGTGGTTCAACAAAGAAGGGTTTTATGAGATGGTAGCTCATGAGTGGGCTTCCAAATCATTTTGCAGCACGCCGATTCAAGTTTGGCAAAGCAAGATCAGACATCTTCGTGCTTTTCTTCGGGGTTGGGCTAAGAATATGAGTTCCATTTATAAGAAGGAGAAAGAAAGATTGATCAATCTTATAGACTCGCTGGATATAAAAGCTGAAACCACACCTTTAGATACTTCTGACAGGACAGTCTTAAATGATGCTAAATTGAGTCTAGCTACTCTTATGAGAGATGAGGAGGCAAAATGGGCTAGGCGTGCAAAGGTTAAGCATATTCAGGAAGGAGGTAACAACACTAAATATTTCCATCTCATTGCTAACGGCAAGCATAGAAAAAAAAAAGAATTTTTCAGCTTGAGCAAGATGAAGGCACTATAGTTGGGCAAGAGAACATCAAGAACTATATAACGACTTATTACAAATCTTTGTTCGGGAAACCAGCCACAAACCATGTCTCACTAGTCGAGACTAATAATCATGACATTCCTCAAATCTCAACTGAGGAAAACGAGATTCTCACGACCGACTTCATAGAGAAGGAGGTTTATGAGGCGATTATGCAGATGGAGAAGAACAAAGCGCCAGGACCAGACGGGTTTCCAGCTGAGTTCTACCAGAAGTGTTGGAACATTATTAGAGGTGACTTAATGAATCTGTTTGGGAGTTTTCAAAAGGGGGAATTACCATTACACCAGTTAAATTATGGGAACATCATCCTTCTGCCTAAAAAGGAGAATGCTGTTATGATACAACAGTACCGCCCTATTTGTCTCTTAAATGTGAGCTTCAAAATTTTTACCAAAGTAGGTACGAATAGGATCGCTAAAGTGGCAAGCAAAGTCATCAGGCCAACTCAAACGGCTTTCATGCAAGGGAGACACATCCTAGAGGGAGTGTTGATTTTGCATGAGACTATTCATGAACTTCATAGAAAGAAGATGGATGGGGTTCTTCTAAAAATTGATTTTGAAAAAGCGTACGATAAAGTTCATTGGCCTTTCCTGCAACAAGTGCTGCGAATGAAAGGTTTTGATCCGAAATGGTGTAATTGGATTGAGAACTTTGTCTCTCAGGGAAGTGTGGGTATTAAAGTAAATGATGACTTAGGTCATTACTTTCGGACATATAAGGGCTTGAGACAAGGGGACCCTCTGTCTCCGATTCTGTTTAACATTGTAGCTGATATGCTAGCCATTATGATAGCGAGAGCCAAGGAAGATGGGCAGGTTGAGGGTTTGATACCACACCTAATAGATGGGGGGTATCAATTCTGCAATATGCGGATGATACAATTATTTTCATGCAACACAACTTAGAAAAAGCCCTTAATATGAAACTTATTCTGTGCATCTTTGAGCAATTATCAGGTTTAAAGATTAATTTCCACAAAAGTGAACTTTTCTGTTTCGGGAAAGCCAAAGATGCGGAGGATCAATATAAGATTTTGTTTGGGTGTGAGTCAGGAACATACCCGTTCAAATATTTGGGTATTCCAATCCATTTTAGAAAGCTAACAAATGGAGAATGGAAGGCAGTAGAGGACAGGTTTGAGAAGAAGATGGCTAGCTGGGTAGGGAAATTGCTATCTTATGGGGATCGTCTCATTCTTATCAACTCAGTGTTGTCAAGTCTACCCATGTTTATGTTATCTTTCTTTGACGTACCCATAGGGGTGCGCAAAAGATTAGATTTTTTTCGGTCTAGGTTTTTTTGGCAAAGTGATGGTCACAAAAGAAAATATAGACTATCTAAGTGGGATATTATTTGTCGACCAAGGGAGCAAGGGGGCTTAGGTATTGAGGTGCTCGAAATCAAAAATAGATGTTTACTAAGCAAATGGTTGTTCAAACTTCTTAATGATGAAACAGGGGTTTGGAAAGAATTAATTGATAACAAGTATCTTCATTCCAAATCACTATCTCAAGTTAATAGTAAACCGACTGATTCACACTTTTGGAAGGGAATCATGAAGCTAAAGGATGACTTTTTTAAACGTGGATCGTTTAGTGTGGGAAATGGGGAAGCTACTCGTTTTTGGGAAGATACCTGGCTAGGGGACAAGCCTCTATCATGGCAATATTCTTCTCTCTACAGTATTGTCCATCGAAAAGGAGTTTCGGTGGCCGATGTATTAACTAATTCACCACCTCTAAACCAAAGTTTTAGAAGAGTTTTGACGGGTAATAGGTGGGATAGATGGCTTCACTTAGTTCACAGACTTATGCATGTTAACCTCACAAATCAAAAGGATAGGTACAAGTGGGGTCTAACTAGGTCCGGGTTATTTACGGTTAAATCCTTATATATTGGTTTCATGAGTGGTCACACGCGATTCCTTCGTAAATATATTTGGAAGATCAAAGTTCCACTTAAGATAAGGATTTTTATGTGGTTCCTTTACCGTAAGGAAATTCTCACTAAGGACAATCTGGTAAGACGTCGGTGGAATGGATGTAAGAAATGTTGCTTTTGTGATCAAGAGGAAACAATACAACATTTATTTTTGGACTGCCCCCTTGCTAAAATGGTTTGGCGTATTGTACATATGGCTTTTAATATTACCCCACCAAACAATATAGATTTTTTGTTTGGCAATTGGTTGAGGGGTGTATCTAAGTTGGAGAAGGTTCAAATCCGAGTTGGAGTTTGCGCTTTACTCTGGGCCATGTGGAATATCCGTAATGAATATATATTTAATAGAGCAAAATCATCTTCTTTCATGCAGGTTATCCACAAGGCTACTCATTGGATCCGTATGTGGTCTTACCTACTGTCGACGGACAAGCGAAGTGCAATGGATTTTGGGTGCAGCCGCCTGGAATCGGTCGCGTCGGATCTATATGCCCAGTTCAGCTGGCGTTCTGAGCGTAGAATAGCATGATGTTGCTGAGACATTTTTTGTTTCACTTAGTTTTTAGGTGGCTGATTTTTGTCGCAACTTTGTGCGACCCATGATGTAATAAGCGAAAGACTTTCAATAAAATAAATAAAGGCCGCATGCATCAATCGATGCAGAGGCTGGGATTGCCCCTTTTCGAAAAAAAGTATCATCCGTCTGCGGGTACAGTGACCGTCCGTGATGAACAGTTGGCATCGGGACGGCACCGTTTGTTTACCAACATTTCTGTGGATAGGGCGTTGGTACTAGGAAATCAGAAAGGGATCGGGCAACCCTAGAACACGCAGGAGACGCGAGACGGCGGCGGCGGCGGTGGAGTTTCTCTTAGACCCCATTGATAGGTAACTTCAAAATCGATGCGAAGTAGCGCATTTTTTTTTTGTCCTTCATTCAGCTGCATGCGGTATCCGATTTCTCTTTGGGGCATGGGTTTTATAGGGTTCAGATTTTCGATGAGCGTGATCTGCAGACATTGTCCTCTGGGCGCTCTGCTCCGTTGGAGAAATCCATCCGTCAATCTCTAAACACTGACGACATGGGGGACAATGAGGAACTTGGAGTGTTGCGGGCGAGCAGCAACGAAAAGGGGGCGGATCAGTTGGCAGTTATCCAGGGCCAGGAAGATAGTGAGGGAGCAGTATCAATGCACTCGACCGGGAAAGTTGATCCAAATGGTCCAGGGTGGACTAGAAGGTATTGAAAACAACTACAGTAGTACTAAATTCCCTACTTGCAAGACTCTGCTTATTACTGAATCTGTGTTCGAACATCTGTTTTGAGACCAATTCATGCGAGTTCAATTTTGAATACGGAACATGAATTAGAAATTTCGATTATAGTTAAACATACATCTTGGATGAGTAGCACGCCCGCGGCCATATTGAAATTCAGTATGAAATTGTAGTGTATATCTCGTAGAATCCTTGATTCCACATATGCTGATATTGGTGCGTAACTGTGGACTGTGGAACCGTAAATTAGCACTGGCTAGACATGTTGGTTGCAGGTGAGGCTTGTAGATTTTGAAGACATTGCTGCGGATTGCTTACTGTCATACTAGAAGTTAGTCCTGCCTTACCAAGGTGGTGGGCTAGCAGTCTCAAATATTGTAAGTTTAACTAAGATAGTGGTAGTACCAACAGTCTTACCAAATTTACTAGCTCATGGTAAACAACAGCCTTGAGAATGATAATAGTCGTATGGACTGTAGAAGGCATTATATGAATTACCAAGATGTTGGTCTGGCAGTCTTGTATATTTAAATTTTTACTATGACAGCGATATTTAATCGTCGTGATTTTACTATCTCCTGATCCTGAAAATGATATATTGTTTTCTGCAGATCTTTGTACACTAGGGATTGTTGGTTCAGTTATCTTAGAGTTTGTTTCTCTAAACAACGGTCTGTTCCTTTTCAGGATCAGGATTGGTAAGCAACCGCCGGATAGAGCACCTTGCCCTCAAAGAGTGTGTGCTCTGGAAAAAACAATCAGAGGGTATGCAGAAAAACTAGGTGATCATGTTGTCGAACCAAGTTTGGGTCTAACCTTCGACTCACTGGGGGAGGCGTACGACTTTTACAACCTGTATTCCTGGGAACATGGTTTTGGTATTAGATACGGGAAAAGCAGGCTGAATGCAGAGAAGACAAAGTGTATGCAAGAAATAGTGTGTGGATGCTCGGTGAGTATGATCTTGCTGAACTAGTTGATGTTTTTTAATTACATAGTGTAAATTTATCGGTTTGATGTAAACATTTTCATCTCATAACATATGAACATCATTTAACGAATGATATTCGCATGCTGCTGTTTTTCAGGGTAAGCCCACCACTGAAAATAGTCGCTCGTGTCGCTGTGAGTGCCCAGCGCTGATAAGGCTGCTGCGAACAGTGGATAATGGATGGTACATAGCAGAGCATAGGCTGCAGCACAACCACTCGTTAACCCCTACGTATGGAGAAATGGTTCACTGGCCTTCTCACAAACACATAGATTTGTACACTAAAGATCTTGTTAAGCAGCTGAGGCAAAACAACATCAACCTCAACAAAGTTTACAGCATTATAGGTAGTTTTTTTGGTGACATGAGCAAGGTGCCGTTTACGAAAAGAACACCAAGGAGTCTGTGTGGGAAAATAAACAAGGATCAGGCGGACGATGATGTACGGAAAACAATTGATGTTTTTAATGAGATAGGAGCAAGAGACACAGATTTTATTTTTAGGGTACAACTAGATTCGGAAAGCAAGATAAAAAAACCTGATGTGGAGCAATCATGGCAGTCGGAATCAGTACATTTATTTTGGTGATGTGGTGACCTTTGATACAACATACAGGACCAACTTGTATGACATGCCGTTTGGGCTTTTTGTAGGAGTTAATAATCATTTTCAGAGCATAATACTGGCTGGTGTATTATTGAGGGATGAGCAGGTAGAAAGTTTTGAGTGGGTCTTTACAGAATTTATTCGAATGATGGGAGGGAAGGCACCGGTAACAATTCTTACAGGTTAGTAGGCATAGCTCTAATTTGCATTATTTATGTTTGAGTTGTCTTTTTTCTTTGCGACTATTGATCTTTTAGTATGATATGTGGATTTGCTAATGTTTTATTTGTTGTACCTGTGTCTTACAGATCAGAATAGAGCGATGGAGGTTGCACTAAGCAAGACAATGCCCAACACAGCTCACAGATGGTGTAAGTGGCACATTCTGAAGAAGGCGAAGGAGTGCCTAGGCCCATTATACACAAGAAATAATGAGTTTAGAGCTGAGTTCCACAAAGTAGTGGATCACATGCTAACAACAGATGAGTTTGAGACAGCATGGGAGCAACTGATTGATAAGTACAACCTGAAAAAACATCCGTACATGACTCAGATATACGAGATACGGCATAAGTGGGTGAAGCCTTCTTGTAAGGGTGTGTTTTGTGCAAAAATGACTAGCACTCAACGTAGTGAGAGTGCAAACAATATGTTGAAGCAGTATGTGCCTCCAGGATGCCATATGCACATGTTTGTGAAGCGGTACATGAGGTTGCAGTTTGACAGGGATTCAGCGGAGAACTACGAAGAGAAACGAACAAAAATCGTAAGAACTTGTGTGAACTATTTATTATTCTCGGCGAGGTGGAAGTTTTGACGGTTTTTCGTTAATTGCAGGGAGGTGTTGTGGTGAGGATGAACATGTCTATCGAGCATCATGCGGGGAAAGTATACACAAGGGCGATGTTTGAACAGTTTGGTAACCTAATTTTCCAAGGTAATGCATTCAAAATTGAAGAGGTGGAGAAAAACGAACTGTACCGAGCTACACATACACAAGCAGATAGGAGAGAAAAATGGAGCAGAGTAGTGTTTGATGTGAAGATGCTCGAAGGTGGTGAAATGTTTGAGTGTGAGTGTGGATTATTTGATCACATGGGGATGCCTTGTGGTCATATCTTGAAGGTACTATTATTTGACTACATTGCATTGTGTATAACAATTGTTTTTTGTTATATCTAAACATATAGCTGTACGATCATGCAGGTCCTAGATGTTCTTGGGTTTACTGAGATCCCGAAAAGGTTGATTGTAAAAAGATGGACTAGGGACGCAAGGGATATCCTACCAGACCACCTCAGAGTGTATCAGAAGGATCAAATAGGGAACAGGTCGATGACGCACAGGCAGTCGCTTTTATACACTCATGCCATGGAGATTGTTCGATTGGGTGAGGGTAGCGTAGCTGCATTTGAAGATGTGATGAAGATCTTAAAATATGGTATTGCACTGCTGTCGAAGCATGATACGGCGAGAGACAGGTTGGGATTAGAGGATCCAACAGCGGATGTTGACAGATTACCAAACGGTGAGACCAGAGATGCTGTTGTTCCGAATGAGATTGGAAACGCTCTAATTGGGATGAGCGCTCCTGGTAAGAGAAGAGGAAGGCAGGAAGGCCAACAACTGCTCGGGACAAAGCGCCGTGTGAAGAAATGATGAAATGGACAAGGTTTTGTAGCATTTGCAGGTGCGAAGGTCATAACTCATAAGCGTGATGACGCTTGGTCCATAACGGTGTAGATCGTAGCATCTCCGTTTGTACAGTAGTGATTAACTGATGGAACTTATTGTTTCTAAAAAACAAACTGATGGAACTTATTGACGGCGTCCTACGCGTGGGTTCAGGAACATATTTTCATTTTGAGGGAAGACCATCATGGCTAGCTTTATTAACTCAATAAAAAGTTTACATCATCTGCTAGTTTGCCCAAGAGGAAACTAGGAGGATCACCATCCCAAATATTCAAAACTGAATTGTGATAACTAAACTGAGCAAGCTCATGAGCAACATTACCTGACTCTCTAAAACAGTGCAAAAAATTAACCTTCCCAATTGTAGTATAGCAAGATCAATAATTTCTGTGTATATGGCTGCTGCCGCATCCAACCATTGATGTGCTCCAGTGCAACAATTAATCACCTCTAGACAATCATACTCTGCACCAACTGAGTGAAAGCCCAGGGAATTTGCATAAGCAAAGCCATCCCTAATTATAACAGCTGACGAGCCAGATTCACTGTCGATATAAAAGGCGACGTCCACGTTGATCTTCACTGATTTTGGATTAGGTGCTGACCATATTTTCTCCCTTTCCGGTTTAACTCTACAACCCTTAGCAGCAATCGATAAGATTGAAGTTGCACACTTTCCTTCAGTTTAGTAAATTTCCTTACTTCATCGTTGCATTTGTAGTGATCATTGTGTACTTTCCTTCGAGCCATTGGCATTGAAAGGTTTCACGTAGTTAATTGGCAATTTGTATTTATAGAGAAGAGGAGTGCAGTTTAGCACAAAACCTGATATTAGCTGAGAACAAAACTAGGCCTTTTGGTATTTGGTAGGTACTGCCAGCCTCTAACAAGCGTGTGATAAGATCATCGTTCAAGAGACAAAATGATAATAACACAAGCATCTCTCAACCATTGGAGCAAATAAAGGTTACAAAGTTGTAGGTGCAGAATCACTAGACTTCCACCATGCCTGCTCTCCAGGCTTCCACGATATCTTCACGGCCCTAGAAGCAAGGGCGGATCCTTCTTCCCGCTGCCCGAATCAGAGTCCTCCGCCGGAGCAGGCCTCGGCGCAGCCCATGCACGGAGCGGCGGCTCAAACATCTTCCCCGCGACATCCGGTGGTGGCTGCTGCGGTGCATCCTCCCCTGGAAGCACCACGAGGCCCTTCTCCCTGAGAGAAGACGACTCGCCGTAGCACTCTTTCCAGAGGGAGTCCACGAGTTGCCGCTCCTCGCGTGCTGCTTGGAGATCGTCTGCGTCCATGGCGCTGATGCCTTCGATTCGGCTCCTCAGGACGTCTTTCAGCTTGTCCTGATCAGGTAGAGCGTTGCGGGCAGCTGGTGTCTTGTCGCGCGCCAGCTCGAGAAGGCCGCCCAGGGCAGCCTCCCGGATTCCAGAATCTTCACTGGATGCGAGGTGTATCAGTTGATTCGGAAGACCAATCTCACTGGCTACGCTCCTATCCGCCTTGTTGTTCAGGAGGTACTTTGTGAGATGCAGAGCTTTCCTGGGATGGTACAGACAGTAGAACTGTCATGGATATTCCAGGATGCATAATTTAGGTAGCAACAGAATTTTCTGAGCCAAAACAAGAAAAATAATAGAAAAAGACCAGCATGAATAAACCATGGCTTTGCATATGTTGATAGGATAGTTTTATTAGCAAAGTTAGAAGACCACACAAGAGATTTATCCTATGAGTTCATTATAACAACTTAACATCTTTATTTACAGCACTGGAATTCTTGTGATACAGTCTTTGAAGTGTAAATGTAGATCACCTCTGAATAGAGAACGTGGTTGCCCCGGTTCTACTGATGGTGGGTATTATGACAATAGAAAGCCAGATTATCAGAAGAATGGGAAGAATATGTTGCATGATTTTACTAAAAACAATTTCTGAGTGATTCCTCTTCTACAAACAAAGGTAGACATGCAAGCTGTTCCAGTATAGAATTTCTGCTTTCTCTGTAAATGTCTTGCTAGAAGATACTGTTTCTTGGATACAGGGGAAGTTCAGCACTGTTCTGGTATATATTTCTTGTCCTAAAGAACTCAAACCATTTCAAAGAATGTCTTATGCAATGGTTTTCCATAGGTCCATAGCTGTTCTAGCATAACATACCTCTGAAGTCTAGCATCATCAGAACCAAGTGCATCTTTCAGTGCAGCATAGCCATTTCCTAGACGAAATGCAGCAAGTCCAGACTGATTATTACGAATCAGAGCTGCAACACAAGGGTATGAAACCAATTGTTAGCATGAACAACAAAAGAGAACTACCTGAAGTTGACGTAGCAGTCCTTGCATATGATTTTACTTGGTCATATATATATGTTATGCAGAAATACAAGAAAAGAAAGACATTTCTTACAAGAGATAGCTCCCAGAGCTTTTGTGCGTGCGGTCGTGTTAGGATCAGAGCTGAAGTTTGTCAACAATGGCTCCAGTCCATTAGATTCCATGACAAGTTGCTGGCTTTTCGGGTTATTCTGGACAACTGTACTCACAACTTCTGCTGCCTTTGCTCTGATGCCAGCATGTGAATTTTTTAAGTAACCAAGTAGAGGATCTAGTCCACCAATAGAATGAAGATCTGCTTGGACAATTCAAATATTTAACAACTTCCATATTATTAACCACACTAACTATTTAAAAGCAGATAGATCATCATTTGGTTCATCAGTGATCTTACCGTTTGCATTATCAATGGATTCCACATGCTCTTGCAACTCATCAAGCATCTCTGGGCACAAAGTTAGAAAATGGTTAGCTGAATGGACTCTAGCATGCAAATCAGAACCAGGTGCGAAAGGGATCATGTACAGAGGGTATTAAAGGAAAAGCAGTTATTGATCAAAATAATCATCAAATGATGCATTTACAATGTGAAGTGGTAATGCAATAAATTCGGCAGCACAAAAACATAAACTTCATGCCCGAAGCTGCAATATTCTTTTATCAAACAACATCAATTACTTAAGGCACTTATTAATTAAGTGAATTTCAATGCCACAATTTGCACAATCAATAAAAGTAAATAAAAAATTGAATCAGAAGAGTAGAAGAACGGGTAACCCACTGAAAGATCAGTGCAGGAATTATTGCCAACCCCTAAAGTCAAGCTTATCTGTTCACAGTGTTTCCCACATTATGCTTATCAATCATATCCTTCACCTCGGGCATGCAAATACTATGAACTTAACCAAGTGCCTTTGCCTCTAGATATAAGCTCCAAGCAAGAAGTATTTGCTATTTGCATGGAGTCAAGTACATATGACCCGCAACAATGAACAACCAGTCTCTACAGAGATGAAAAGGCTCTCAGATGTGAACGCTAGCAGACAAACAGTCTGTGGGGTATAAATTGTGAGTATAACAGAAACACAGCTACAGGTAACAGCAAGAATGTGAAAGCATGGTAAGAAATATGTACATTTGAAAACGCATGACGATCACAAAAACAGGAACACCTGAGAAGGTACCTTCAATGTTCTCTGGAGTCACGCCATGAGACTGCAACACATCATCAGGGGTTTTCATCACCTGGGCTATCTCCTTCATCCTGCCGACAACATCAATTGTATTCGCCTGCATCGCCTCCATGAACCATTTCCTATCCTCCTCACTGCAAATAAAAAATCAAGGGACCTGTTAGCAACAGGAATACTCACAGCCCACTATTAAGGTCTTTCGATCATTTGGAACTCCAAAAATATTTAATGGTTCCAACAAGTAAATAACCCTTGAATGATTGAACAGTCCCTCAAGTTCCAGACCGAACAAACAAATTAATGACTCAGTGAGGGCTATCATTTGATTAATTATAGTGCTACAGTTGTACAAACTAGAGGATACCCTGCACGTTGCTGCGGGAATCAACTGCAATATATTTTGATTGTATGAAGCATAAATAGTTGAGTTAATAATATATAAACTAAAACTAAAAATCTATTATATATTGTATTCAATTATTGTGTAGTTGAAAATATTTATTTAATATAAATGACATGATGCAATGAAAAAAAAAATCTCATGCAGGTTGGCTAAGCCTTTATGTGGTGGCATGTGTGGTGAGATGGATTGGTGGATGAGATTAACTATCTCATGCATATTGTGGTGGGCCTATCAGGAGGTGTCATGTGTGCATGCTAAGATAATAGAGGTAGTGACTTAGTGGGGATGTTGATGTGGACACTTTGCATCCTGAGAGAATTGGGACCAACTTCTTAAGAATGTAAGATGAGTTGCATCAATCCAAATAGCATTGAACAATATCAACCATGAAGTAGGACACAATTTAACAAAACAACACAGCTAGACTATTATAATTCTTCATAGACACGAACTTGTAGCTAAGTACAGTATGTAGTACTTACTATAAAGAACACCACAAGGGAATTTGGAATCACACCATTAACTAAGCATCTCAATTGATGGATACGCACTAGCACCAGTAACTCTAGACTTAAAATCTGAATCCCAGTTAAACTGATACGAGCCAGTAACACACAAGTACCTCTAGACTCAAATCTGACTCAGTGAAAGCTATCATTTGGTTAATTACAGTGCCGCAGTTGTACAAATGAGTTGCATCAATCCAAATAGTAGTGAACAATATCAAACAGGACGCAGGACACAATTTAACAAAACAATTACAGTATAGGTATTAAAAACATGACAAGGGAAATAGGAATCACGTCATTCACTAAACGTCCCAATTGATTGCCTACGCACTAGAACACAACAGCAACTCTAGAATTAAAATACGAATCCCAATTAATAGATACGAACTAGGAGCACACAAGTAACTCTGTCCTTAAATCTGGGTCCCCGTTGATGCACACTAGAAGTCTAGAACCAGTAACTCTAGTCTCTCCTTAACCCTGGACGCTAGGGCGTCGCGGCAACCCTCGGTCTCCTACGACCTAGCCGGAACGGAACAACGAGGGCGGGGGTTTGTGGGCGAGGGTTGGGGGGTGGGGGGATCTGGACGGACGGACCTGAGTGCGCGGGGCTGGTTGGTGCCGTCGCCGGTGTGGGCGAGGCTCCACTTGAGAAGTCCGTTCCAGTCGGGCCCGCCTCCTTCCTTGGCCATGGTCTCAGGGTCGCCGCCGGAGAGACAGACGCTGGTGCCGGTGAGGAGGGGTTTCAGCAAGCAAAGGTGCGGGCGAGCTGTGGTAGCTAGCAAGCAAAGGTGGCTCGTTCTCGGGTGCCTTCCTCTCCTTTTGTAGGGTTCTCTCTTCGTCTTCGTCGGCCGTGGTGGCGTGGTGGTGGGGAAGGGGGGGAGCCGCGGCGGCGGAGTCTGGAGTGTTCTCGAACCTGCGGTGCGCTTCCTCGCCTCGGCAGGGGAAGCGGCGTCTTGGGTTTGTTTTTGTTTGCCCGTCAAAGCCCACTGGACGTGGGCCGGCATGGGACGTTAGGCCGTGTTTGTTTGCTGGTTGACAGGCAATGATAGACAGGATATTCTACAAAAAAGCCAAAAAAAATTGCAGGGTAAAATAAAATAGAATAGTAGACAGTACGAGATCACTAGTTTAGAGTATACCTTTTGCAAAGGTTATTTTTTATTTTGATGTTAAGAAATGGTGTAATGTATACACGTTATTCATCGAAACTAGAGAATTTTGAGTTTTTTTCCTTCCCACGCGAAGATAAGTGATCCGTTGTTTGTGTTTTCATCATAGATCTATTTTTTGAGAAAGATTTATCTCTTCGGTCGTGGAACCAAATAATTAATCATTTTCATCGCTACATTTCTCGCATCAAAATATTTAAAATAGATCTCATGTTAATAGGTTTTAATGAATTTTTAAAGCAAAATATATAGGAGCCACATATTTGCTTCCCGTACAACAAGAGATTTATTTCTCGTGCAGACATAGTTTATTTTTATTTATTTAGCAGTTATATATTTGTTTTTTGTGCAGTTATAGTTTATTTATTTATTTATTCAGCAACCATAGATTTCCTCCTCGTGCAACCACATATTTTTTCAGCTACCACAGACTTGCTCCTTGTGCAGACATAATTCTTTATTTTAAGAAGCTAAAAATTTGCTTCTCGTTTAATTATATTTTTTATTTTTTCCAGCATTCAGAAATTTGCTTCTTGTGCAGTCAGTTTTTTTTTCTTTTTCAACAGTCATGTATTTCCTTCTTCCATAAAAAAAATTAGTTTTTTCAGTAGCTATAGTTTTGCTGCTCGTGCGACCACAAATTTTCTTCTCGTGCAATCCAAAAAAAAAATTGCACGAAGGAAAAAAAAATCCTACGTGTGCGTCTCGAACACGACATATGATGGCACTTGAACACACCAAAAGTAACTTCCTCGGATACGCCTGAAGGGTACTCGTCAGTTATTTGCTCCCTAGATAAGGGAACCCCATCTTTTTGTACTTGTTCTTACTAACTGAAGAGGGGGCCATTCATTCATTGGAAACTCAAACATGAGCCTTTGGTTATCGAGGTGCAAATCAAGCCTAAGTAATTCATACTTTTTTTTCCTAGTGTGAGGCTAGGGTTTTTCTGCCTTTAGTATTTATGTCGCCTGAGTTTACATCGTCGAGCTTCCACCCTCTGGGAAGAATAGCTTAGGTGGATAGGTTGTATGCTAGTCTAGGATTTTGATGGAGAAGGGCGGAGCACGTGCCTAGGATGAAGGTCAAACATGAGCCTTTGTTTTTTTATATGAACATGAGCCTTTGTTGATGAAGGTTTCATCTGGGACGATGAGGTAAGAAGCCATCGGTGAAAGTGGTTGGCGATTGTGAAGGTCCATATTGATAGGGGCTTTGGCCCTAGTGTAATTTTTGCTGATACAAAATTCACATTGGAATATTGAACACCCAACTCCACCATTAGAAAGGAATCCCAAGTTCCATTGATTGTAAAATTCTACTTCCTCCGATCCATATTACTTGTCCTAAAATTGATGTATCTATCACTAAAATGCATCTAGATACATCCATTTTAAGACAAATAATATGGATCGGAGGGAGTACAAAAAAAATTAATTAACTCTGGTCCACCTATATATGCTAGATCTTTAAAATATTGCCATGTCATATGCAATATAATACACTTTAAAATAATTCCTTATCCTGCCTCTTGAATAAATAAATCCCCCAAAATACCTAGACATGTTTAGAAATCACCACCTTGGATGAAGATGGTACTTTAACATATTTCGAACTCAATTAAAAAATTTGGATGAACATGTATAAGGAAAAATTGCAAAATATGCTTATGACTTTCTGAAATATTTTCGAAATCTTAGATGCTTGAAAATTTAAAAAGTACTATTCAGGAATGAAAAATAAGAAAAAGGGAATAAAATAAAGAAAAACAACAGAAAAATAATGTTCGGGAAGCTTCGCTGAAAAATGAGTCAAAAATTTCCAGGCCGATGGAAGAAATTCCTGAGCTCCTTCCGTCAACTATCAACACACAGTGAGTGAGCTCTAAGTGTGATGGTTGCTAAATGCTAAGAGGAGAGCTCCTAATTGATATTTTTTAGGGTAGAGCTCCTAATTGATGATGCCCACGTGCGTGGACTATATAGGATGGTTCGCCGAAGCCAGGCAAGGCCGGCCCATTTTACCCTGTTTTGTTTAGGGAAAAGATCTGCTTCAATCGGCGGATCGTGCGCGTCGCCTTAGAAGCCGTTGGATGCGTTTTGATCGGAAGGCTTTGGATACACGCGGAAGCAAGTCAGATTGCAACAGGGTCTTTGTTGCAAACCTAGCTCGCAACATATGTTCTGTTGCAGATCGAGTGCACGCAATAAAATATTTTAAAAAATTTGTGTCAGGGGTGTTGTTGCAATGGTTTGAACGCAACAAGTCTTTTGTTGCAAGAACTATCTCTGAACACACGTTTTGCGTAAAACTGTATGCAACTGGATCCCACTTGATCCGATTTTATTATAATTTTTTGTAGACTTTGCAACAGAGAACTTGTTGCAATGACCAGATCGCAACAAACCTCTTGTTGCAAAGGCTGATGAGATAAGACGAACTGATCTAACGTGATCGAACGGCTCCGAAGGTGGTGGTCTTTTCTAAACTCCTGTCGGTTGACCCGTAGCGCTTCCCTTTGTTTTAGGAGCTGCATGTTCTAAATCGTTTTAAAATATAATAATATACATTATAAAATTATTTAGTCTATATTTTATAAATATGTTTCATATGTATTATTTCCTTCAGTTTTATATTATTTCTTAAATAACGTATTTTATATTGAAATATATTTAGATACATATGTTTGAAAGATAGATAATATTTGAAAAAATAAAAAATACGCAATTTGTATCAAAGAATTATTTTATTTAATTTTATTTAAGTTTTTTGAAAAATATAGTATTGATTATGCATGAATATTGTCTTAAAATATTCAAACATATATTGATTTTTTTAATATGTATTTCCAAATATGCATAGGATGCTATAAATAAGTTTACTGTATATCACAAAATTATATAAACATGTGCAAATAAAAGTATAATATAAAAAAATCAGAAAATGAAAAATGAAAAAACAAAACAGCCTTTACGCTGGCCCGCGAGGGGTATTTCTGTTGTTGTTGTTTTTTTTGTCTTATTTCTGCTTTTTCTTAAAAAAAAATTAGCATGAATTTTTAGGTTCACGGCGGAGGCGGCTGCTATTCTTCAGTAGAAGTGAAGCACGTGGGATTTCAGTTCAGTGCTACGTTTGTGAGGTTTTTGGATTTGGTGAAGCAAGCAAGTGAAGTACAATTGGGAGCAGTAGTTTTTGTGAGGTTTAATTTTTCTCTGAGAAGAGTATACTGTCATAAAAAAAAAGCTCAAGAAAGAGGTGGGTCACTCGGACAACACACTTGCTCCAAACATGCAAGAACATTTACATACGTTTTTTTACAGCTACAAACCGCACTCTTCTGAGTCCTAATTTCCCAACTAAACCTAAACCTAGCTAGCAGGGACATACAACTGAACTAACTACCACTACAAGCAGGTTGGTCCGTACCACTGAAGCAAAAGAAGAAACCAACGCACATCCTTCCCCTTGTCAGGAGAACCAAAATAAGATGCGCAAGGCTTGATGGATTGGATGGAACCCTACTGGACTAGTTGCTGCAGAGGATCGATCATTCATGCGAATGTGGAGGCGGCCTGCCTGCGCGGCGGCGCGAGCACGAAGAGGGACTCGATGTCCGGCGGCTGGAAGTACCCACCCTTGGGGGGCTCCCGGCGCGGCGCCGCCCTGCCGGCGAGCTCCACCGCGGGCTTCTTCCTCGGCGGCGGCGGCGGGCACGTCGGCACCACCGGGATGCGGCATTCCTCCCTCCTCGGCGTCTCCCATCCCTGCTCCTCCGCCACCATCGGCATCACACCCTCGCAACCATACTCCACCTCCATATCGGCTTAACTGGGACTTGCAAGTTTGAGCTGGCTGCGGTGCAGTTAGTGAGAGCTACCTACGACTAATACAGAGAAAGTGAATGAAGTGGAGTGAGGTGCGGGAGTAAATATAGTGGTGGAGTGGAGTAGAGCGGCATTGCGGTGGCGAGGGTGGCAGCACGGCCATGATGGGTTTCTGTGCCCACTGTCCGCATGACTAGTGGACCAGAGGGGACGCGGGGCTCAGGTGTCAGTGAGAGGGTAGGTTGAGGCACACGTGGGAAAGGCAGTCCGTCCGGGAGAGTCACTGTACGTACGTGGCGCGGGGTCGGGAACGCGCGGGAGCCGGCGTGGGTCGAAGGCAGGGGAACGGTCTAGAGCGCCGCCCGCTCCCTCGGATCCTCTGCGGCCACCCGCGAGGCCGCGACACGACCGCCAGGGATGAGGGATGGACGGCGTTGCGTCGTGGTCGAGCCTGGAAACCACTGCACACCACCCCCGTACGGATCCACGGCACCCAATCAAATTAGACCAGCACTGTATTCTTTTGTCTAGAGAATATATATTCAAAACTACTACGTACTTACATGCACCATTTTGTTCTTTGCCTGACGCTTTGGAATAACCCAGCTGTTTGCGCTGGCGAAGAGTCACATCACCTCATTTTTACTTTTATTATGTGAAGGCTGGGTGTATATTCTAGACAAGGTAACTGGGTCGCGCAGTGGATCCGAGGGAAGGTGAGCCGGGAGGTTCAAACTGTGCCTCAAGCATTGATTTATGTCTCTCTCTCTCTCTCTACGGTTCAGTCAGTCTCAGAGAGAAGGCGGAATGCCCTGGAAGTGGAGAGATCGAGCATGTCTATCTCCTCGGTCCTCCTGCTCGCCGCTGCAGAGGAGTTCGTGGCGGGGGAGGCGACCACGTGTAGGCGGCTCGGTGGCGCGGACCAGCGTGGAGCGGCGGAGTACGTGGCGCCGCCGCATTGACACACACAGCTGCTCCGGAGCTCCAAGCTCAGAGCCACAGAGCTTCTCGTGTCCCTCCAAGCTCCAGCGTCGCCGTGCGCGCATGTTTCCCGGGCACGTGGACGATAACTACCATGAATTAAACCGAACCGATAATCTTGTAAAACCGCTGAGGCCATCGATTAAAGTTTGATCAGTTTCATCCAGTTCATTTATAAATTGTTTTTATTATATTATAAAACCTCTGAGGCCAGTGATACTTTCTTTATTTAATTAAAATAAATAATATTTATTATGAATGGAAGGGAATACTAATTTAGTATCTCAGCCGGCGGCGAGATCAATCTAGTGTAGAACCGGCGAGATCAAAAGTTTGGTGTCCGTCCTGTACAATTGCCAAGGCATCTTTAATTTCTAAAACAGACATCCCGTGGATCGATTGATCTACGAAATTGATGTAGGAGCTGATCATTCAAATTCAATCGTAAATGTCTGTTTCTAGATTTTTTTAAGCGATAATGATTAAAATAATTATAAAAATAACATCATTCATTTATAAATAGCATAATATATTCATAAATATTAGCATAATTCGATCAATACTCAATCATCAAATTTAATTAAAATGAAGATCTCCTCGAGAGTGGGGAAGAAGCGGTCTGATAAAAGTCACTCCCTCAACTGAAACCAACAGTGCATCAATGTAAGTCATCTACTTTATTATCTTTTATAAAAACGAAAACACGTCTAGGAATCTCCAAGCCGGGGATCCCGATGGCATGGTACGATTCATTTGATTAACTGCACAACAATACTTGTGAACGGAGCTGTAGATAGCGTGCCACCGATAAACTAACGACTTAGCATTGCGATCATGGATCAAGTGCAAGTACAAAGAGTATGAAAGGTTTCTCAGAAGCTCCTGTCCACTTGCTTCACGCCTAGAAAGTTCGCATATATATGGATAACCACGCATCGCACAACAACTCTTCCTCAATCACCGACCATCGATAATATACAGAAGGCAAAGAACCTCTTTGCCGAAGAAATGGCTGACAAGTGCGTCGCCGTCCGTCGACAGACGACAAAGGGCTTTGCCGTCCAACTTTTCTATGTTTGTCGACCGCCATGGCAGACGGCAAATGACAGCATTATAGTAGTGTATGGATAACCAAGCATCGCACAACAACTCTTCCTCAATCACCGACCATCGTGATCTAAAAGGAACAATGAACAATGCGATTGTAAAAACATCTCAATTTTTTTGACCAGACACCTGTCGGGTATGGTATCCATCATGGACGGCGACGGCAAAGAGGAGCAGTGTACCTGACTGCGGATGGATCCGAGGTGGGCGGCAATGCAAAGTAGGCGGTAGGCATGCCCCTGAATGCTGCAGAGATCTGACAATGTTGGGCGGCGGCCGGAAATTACAGCGGCTGTGGTGCGAGGAGGGTGTAGATGCAAAGCAACGAGGAGGATAAGGGTGGAGTGGGGGAAAACTGAGCTAAAGGGAAAGTTGAGTGGGCTGTGGGTGTCAGTCTTATGTGTATGGTGTCCGTATTCTCGGAAAGCCCCCCTTAGTTTGGTTCAGATTTTTGGAAAAACGGCACGTGAACCGGTCCACGGACGAATACAGGACTGCTTTGAGTGGCAAAACTGGTTCGAACAGCCAAATCCGAACGGATCCGAAAGATTTAAGGATCCGCTTTGGAGATGCCCTAATATGGCTTCTGATTAACGAACATATAAACCCTTAATTTGTATGTCAATATAGTGAAACTATATCTATCGATTAACTTGCATATTGTCTTATTGGGTGTTATGAAAATCCATCAGCTTGGATCTTCAGGGCTGTTTGGATGGCAAGTATTTAAGGTATCAGTTTTTCTTAGACTATTTTGAGTGAATTTCATCTTTTACCTTTAGAATTTGTATTTGTGATATATATTATCCGATATAGGGTTTTTCTAAAATTATACTCAATTTAGTGTTTATGCCACATTTTATCAAGTTCTATTAATTTTCTTAATTTTGGTGCTAACTATAAGTGACACATGTTTTTTTTTTGCAGACAAGTGTTGCGGCAAAGCTTTTTCCCCTCGCGAGAAACCTAGGGTAGGACTCCTCCAACGGCCCCATCAGGAGTTTTAATCTCCGATTGATCTTCAATCAATCCCCTGATTGTCTCATGGATGTTGTGGCTAGGGGAGTTTGCATCCACTCACACATGTGTCCCTCTATGATGATCGCTGTAAGAATGATTGGAGGATGTTCTTAGCCGCCTAGACCCTCGTGATGATGAGGAAGAAGAATTCATCTGGGAATGTGAAGCTGCTAATCAAGGAACTCAAGCCAAGTGGCTAGCAATCGCTCATGTCCGCACAAACAAGGGTTTTAGCCCTTCGCCCATGTACCCAGAGATGAGATGTGCCTGGAACCCAGCGAAAGAGGTTCGATTGGGGAAAATCGATGACAACTTATTCACAATTTAGTTCGGTTGTCTCGATGATTGAAATGCTGCTATGTTCATAGGTTTGTGGTTATTCCGTAACCAAGATCTAATCATGAAGGAGTATAATGTGTTTGAAAACTCTAGGAATTTTTTGTAGGATAAAATCACTGTTTGGTCTCAAGTAATGAAGTTGCTAGATAACTATTTGAGTACCATTAAAATGGTGTCATCATTATTAACCTACCCTTGCAGACTACCTTCGTCCGATTTCCCTCATTGAGGTGCGCGTTGCCGCGATGGCGACACACCCTCTCAATCCTCAATATTGTGCCTCCGCGGAACAGAGCCAATGAATCGGTGAATCGCATAGTGGTCAACGAAGAGAAAAAAGGGAAGAGAAACTCTGACGTTTACCACGACAAACATGAAGACATTCCTCACCTTTCCCCCATAGCAATGCATGGGTATTATGCTAGTTTGTAATGATTGTGCATTGGTTCTTTGAGTGGTAATGTATTCTGGTGGGGAAGCTCCCCCCGTTGATTGTTCAAATAAAACCTTCTATACCTTGTCCCATCTCCCTATGTA
Organism: Bromus sterilis; assembly: GCA_950022295.1. Lineage (NCBI taxonomy): Eukaryota > Viridiplantae > Streptophyta > Magnoliopsida > Poales > Poaceae > Bromus > Bromus sterilis. The sequence continues at coordinate 440,539,267 of OX465595.1, forward strand.
TTCCATTGGTGTGCAAAAAAGCATTCTGCTGCAGAAAATAATAATGAATTTTACTAGCAAACTTGAAAAGGACATTTGGAAAGTTTATTGGTCTCAAGTAATCTACCAAGAGGATTTATATTGAACTTTGGGGGAATCCTCCAACAGCTCTCAAACCATTCAAATGGATTTGGAAATCACCTTGTCTTCCCAAGGTAAAGTTTTTCTTATAGCTATTGATCCTTGATAGAGTAGATACTAGAGATCGTATGCTCATAAAGAATTTAAATTTTATTGAAAGTGTTACCCCGCATTGACATAAATTCATGTCAAAGGACCACAAATGAATAGTCATGGTGCTAGAATTTAAAACAACCATGAAATCACAATATGAAGATTTTTACGTGGCCTTTAGTACACATGCATGTCCACCGCAAACAAGAAGCGGTATATGATAAAAAATGTACTTTCCGGGGATACATTGATTATATTGTGAACTATTTTAGGAATTAGCATATTACTATATATTATTCAATCATGATATAGTTACATAAAAAAAGAACGAACTTACTATTTACTTCATAAAATTCATAACTGAGTGCATAATATCTAAGATTTCAACTATGCACGAATATCTGATAGTAGAAGATATGCAAAATTGTCCAAGTTATATCCATTAAAACAATTGCAATGCAAATGAATTTTAACGAACATGGTGTAACAGCCCAGTTTTCACAAAAATTAAAATTTTTGTTTTCGGTGTGAATTGTTTGATTGCCTGATTTGTTTGCGGTGTTTGCATCCCGGATTTATCGATCGACGATTATTTTCCCCCCTCTTATCTCGTATCGGACGGAGACCGACCTTTGCCACCCTGACACTCGACCTTTGCGACACCGGGTTTCACCCGATCACCGTCGCGAAAACCGCACGAGACCAGCCGCAGCCAACGAGACGAAAAACCCCGTTTAATAATTAAACGGGATATTTTTATAGCGCACCGGAAAGTGTTTTCGGAACGGTTCCAACGCGAGGTGAATGCCTCCGGCTCGACGCGCTGATCGCGCAGTTCAAAGTTTTACCCGAATCGGAGGTACTGCGGACCCCCGGCGGTCAGAAACGTGAGCACCGCGAGCGCGAGAGAAAAACCGGAGATGTTTTTGCAAACTGCCAGCCACCGGGGCTATATAAAGACCACCACACTCCCACCCATTTCTAGGGTTTCCCTGAGCCAAATTTGCAGCCACCCCCCTCACAATAGCCCCAATTTTCGCTTTTTGCCCATTTTTTAGCAAACCCTATCCAGATCAATCCTAGACCGTCAGATCTCGCGATCCGACGGCCCAGGGGGCTCCTCCACCAACCTCTCCTCTCTCTCTCTCCTGGATGCAGCCCGCCCGTGGGCTCACGGCTGCGCCGCCGCACTCCCTCCTCACCCCGGCGAGCTCTCCTCTCCCTTCCCTTCCCTCCCCTCCGCGCCTCCTCCTCCCTCTCTCCTTTTCCTCTCTCTCCCATCTCCTTCCCTCACCTCTCCTCCCTGTTTTCTCCTGCAGGCCATGGCTGCCTCCTTGAAGAGCTCGGGCTGGAGCTTCCCGCGACGGGCCACCGCAGCGCCCTGGAACGAGCCGGCGCCGCCCGAAGCTCCCGCCGGCAGCCCGCACCACCAGCCGCCTCGCCGGCCTCCTCTCCGGCGTGCGCGCCCGCCAGGTGGCCGGAGACGGCGCCGCCAGCCCGTGCCCGCTGCTCGTCCAGGGGGGACGCGACTGCTCGCTGCGCGTGGACGAGCACGAACCGTGCAGCCCCACCTGGGCCGGCGCCTCCCCTCGGCCCAGCCTGCCCCAGCCGAGCCAGGCCGCAGCCCCCCTCCAGGCCACTTGGGCCTTGGCCCATGGATGAGGTGTTGGGAAACGTAGTAGAAAACAAAAATTTCGGCCTACGAATCAAGAACCCAAGATCATCCAAGAAGATTGCATACAAGGTTTTAGGTCATGGCTCACCAACCTATGTAGCGGAAGTAGAGTTGGTGAAGCTCGTGGACGTAGTGGAAGTAGATCTCGCAAGTTCTCCCACGAACAGTCCCTCGATCAATCCCACGAACAAGTCCCGCGATCTAGTCCCACGGACAAGTCCCATGAACAAGCTCCTCGAAGAAGGGTCGAAGGTACGACCCCTCCATTAGTATCCACACATCCCGTAGCAGCAATCCAGCAGCGCTCCGCCGTCCAGAGATGAACGCCACCGAGAAAAACTAGAGGGAGAAAACCCTAACGGATTCCGATCTAGAACAGCGTCTAAACCGGGGTCTAATTGTGGAGCAACGGGGTTTAGAGGAGGGAGGGTGGCGCATAGGCCTTGGGGATTGATTGTCTGTGTCTTCCCCCACCCTTGGCTCACCTTATATAGGTGGCCAAGGGGCCTAGGGCGCAGCTCAAGGAGGTTTGGGAGTCCAACTTGGACTCCCAAGCCTTCCAAACCTACACATACCTTCCCACCGGAAACCTTCCATAATGGTATTTGGAAATCCCACCTGGAGGATCTCCCACCCCTTTTTGGTGCGCCCCCACCACCTGGCCGGCCAGGGCAGCCTAGGTGGCTTGCTCCCCAAGGCCAGGGGCGCAGGGAAGTGGGTGGTACTGCCCGGAACCTTTCGGAACCTTCTAGAAGCTTCCAGGACCTTCCGGGACCTACCGGGGCTGTTTCGGGACATTCCGGACACTTTTGGAGCACTTCCAATACCTTCCGGAACCTCTAACGAATGTTCCGGAGCCATCTAAATGGGTTTCGGAGCCATCCGGGCAAAGGTTATTATGTCCGGTGAACACAACATATTGTTTAAGCTGTCCACCGATCACCGAAACTATTCCGGTTGATCGTAAACTTTCCCATTACCATTTTCATATGTTCCGGAACCACCTGGGACTACTCCAGAGTGATCCGGACATATCCTTAAATACCCAAAACTACTTTTGGTGCCCTTATGAACTATTTCATAAATCCCCGGAACTACTTCCGGTACCCGTATGAACTATTCTGCTTTGCTTCCACTAAACCTTCTACCATTCTAGTATTCTAACAGACTACTGCTCGTTAAGTGTGTGACCCAATAGGTTCGGTATAATGCGGACATGACTCAGAACATCTTCCGGACATAGGTCAACAGCCTTTTGTCAATAGCCAATAATCAACAGCGGAGCCATGGACACCCATGTTGACTCCCGCACATACACGAAGAAACTTCGAGTGAACCATTATGTTTATTCATGTACCATTCCCTTTGCTTCGTGATATATGACAAAGTTAGAGGAGAGATGTTTGGCACCCATGTGTAACAACTTCTTGATCACAAGCCACTCGTTATCCTCTTTGCTCGTTTGTCCATTTTCTCGTTATCGTATTCCGGTATCCCCGTGACTGAATCACAATGCGTCTGGCCAGACTATAATGGATACCGTCATACCGAGTGGGCCCGAAGTGAATATCTTCTTCATCGTGAAGGAGCAAATCCCATTCTTGAACTATCACAGTCACTAGCCACACCATCTGACATACCCAGAACTTATTTTACTACTTCCCATTTACGGGAGGATTCATCTAAGAACCAAAGCATGTCTTCCTGTGTGAAGCAACTCGATACTCTCATGGTCTAAGGAATTACGTATATGAAAACATTTCATGATATGACTTATAACGTAGTTACGATGTGATCTCTAAGTATATCATTCAATACTGGGGTCGGTTCAACATCATTGTTCTGCTAACAATATGTTCCCATTGCTACTGACATCCTTGTTACAAGAACAATGTCCATGATTAAGAAAACGTAATCATCAGTTAGCACATGAGCTGGTCTTAGAGGCTAAACCAGGAACTCTTGGTGTTTACATTTCCACACATGCAAATGAGTTTTCTTCTGAATCTCACAGTCAGGGTCATTGCAATTATAGCACAGAAATATAAACATTAATTACGAACGTGGAAATATATATATATAATAACATTTTATTATTGCCTCTAGGGCATATTTCCAACAGTCTCCCACTTGCACTAGAGTCAATAATATTGTCAGTGCTTGAGCACTTTACACCTATGGCATGCCGGTGTAATAAATGCCTCATTTGTGGTATAGACCTCATCTTCGGATCTGACGTTTCAGGCCCGTTTGTATCTTGCATATCTTCGCGTTTTCACGCTATCATAAAATTCACTAATTTTATCAGTTTATCTTTGTATATGTTTGAATCATTTGGTAGGACCTTGGTTCCTTAGAATAAGTCATGAAATCATTCAGCAATGTTCCATGAGCTTCAAGCATCTAGGAAACCATACCATGTTCATAAATGAACTGATGATTCAAAATACCCTCCCTTGTTACTTCTTTAAGCAACAATATACTTAGCCTCTGTTATAGAATTCGCCACAGTATCGAACTTGACAAAGTTCCTCCACACTGCGCCACCCTTTCGTGTGAAACACATAATCCCAATTAAAATCGAAAATCGGTCGGAGTAAGTATGAAGACTGAATTGGTGTAACTATTTACATCAAAAATTCAGCTGATGTAACTCATTACAACGAGCTCTTCATTCTCTCCATTTTCCGAGAAACAAATCTTATCTATCATAAGTTTAACTTTTCACTATTTGTCCAATGATCAACATATTGATCACTTTGGTATCTTGCTGACAACCTTTTGGAGCGTTGGACATATCTGGTCGTTTTACATATTATGGTGTACATGATTAATCCAAACACACAGGTGAGTGGAATTCAATTCACGTGTTTTTGCTTATCTGTGTTCATCAACACTGATTTCTGCAAACAACTTTTCACCACGACTTCGGCAAGAACATGTTTCTTGGCATTTCATACTAAACTACTTTAGTATCATGTCAATATGTAGTGTTGGCTTTAGCATGATCAGGCACTTACTATCTTCATAGATCACTGTGCTCAATACTAATGCTATATCAGCCCAAGTTCTTCAACTGAAAACTATTTCCAACGAAGTCCTTAATCGTGTCAAGAAATTTACATCATTACTAATCAACAATATGTCATCTACATAAGGTTTTAGAAATATCATTCAGCTCCCACTTACTTTCTTGAATATTCAAGCATCTTCGTTATTCCTGATGACAACAAACTCTTTTGGCAATTTCATCATAACGAAGATTCCAACTCCATTCTGCTAGCTTCAGTCCATCACTGGATATCCAAGGCTTGCATCTATTTTAGCATCCTTTGAATTGACAAAACATTCCGGTCGTATCACATATACGTCCTTTGTTATTTTTCCGTGTAGGAACGTTGTTTTGACGTTCATTCTACCATATCCTATAAATGAGATATGTAGTAATTGCTAATATAACCCGAACTGACTAAAGCATCTCTACGGTCGACATTACTTCGCCGTAGTCAACTTTTGTACTTGTTAGAAAACATATTTCCAACGAGTTGAGCTTTATGGATAAAACAATTTCATTCGAATCAGTTATAGATCCATTTATATATTCTTCAGACTCTTAGTCTTTCGGAGGGTCTACCAAGTTCAAAACTTGACTTACTTCCATGGATACTATCTCGGATTATTTGGCATTTAGCCAAATCCCGGAGTCAGGGCCCATCAACGCTTCTTTGTCTATCACAGGTTTATCGTTGTCGAACAACAATATCTCGTTTACATAAAAAGTTTGTACGAGTTTTGTCTAACCTGTGTGGTTCAACTGCGCACTTCTCTGAAGATTCAACAATCTTGATAAGTTGCACTGTCCTCCCACTCACTCTTTTGCAAGAAACCATTTTCTTCAAAACACATAGTTCTTAACAGCAAACAGTTTTGCTTTTGTGTAGTGATAGAGGAATACCAAAACTTTTGGCATAACCTTAACAAAGTAGCACTTATCTGATTTGGGGTTTTGAGTATGTCAAACATATGCCTCATATACCCAAATTTTAAGAAAAGACAACATGTTTTTAACAGTTCATACCACATCTAATATGGTGTCATTTCAACAGATTTGATGGTGCTCTTTTCAGTGTAAGAGCCGTAGTCACTAACGCATAACTATAATAAGTATAATGGCAAATTGATAAACATCATATTTGATCTTACCGTGTCATACATGGCTTCATTACATCTCTCGAACACTTTACTCATAGTGGTGTTCCGGGAGACGCAAGTTATGATACTTCTTCACAACTCATCAGACGTTCGCTAAACTTGTAACTCAAATATTATTTTCTACAATCTAATTTGCAGAAGCTTTATTTTTCTCGTTACAATGAATTTCTATTTCACTCTAAAATTCCTTGAACATTTCAAAGATTTCAGACGTATGTCTCTATTGAACAGATATCCACATATCTACTTCAACTTATGAGTGAAGATAGGGAATCCACTGCACACAACTACACTTATTGGACTACACACATCATCATGTATGATTACCAATGGTTTAGTTGCCCGTTCATGTATGGCCTATCAACGGTGTTTTAGTCACATTTCTTTTAGACAATATATGCAAGCGTCAAGTGATTCATAATCATATGACTCAAAAGTCCATCACTTATGGAAATTCTTCATGCATGTTATGTCACTTGTGATAAACGGCAGTGCCACATCTATGTGGTATTTCTGTCAGTCTTGCGACGTTTAGCGTCAGTGTTATGGGTGTTTAGCATTATTATCAAGATTCATAACATACAACCTATTCATAATGGTAGTCTGGCCTTTACGTTATTCATAGTTTTGAACAACTCTCTTGCAACAAACATGATTCAAAATGATGTTTTGCAACAAGGCTAAAGTGTAGTAACAATTTACTCAACTCTAAAATGAATTATGAAGATAATCATAGAGTCAACATACGGTATAGTAAACCTTTTACCGTGTTCCTGAGTGTGTCAAAACTCATCATTAGCTAGTCATAAAGGCCATAGTATTTCTTGCATCGACTTGCAACAATATGCAATTGAAGTGATATTCTAGTGATCAACAGTTTAATCACAATATACAAGAATTAAGATTAACCGCTTAATCATGATTCCCAAGAATTACATCTTTTGACCAGCAATGAATTCATCTATAACTCCGTATGACTTTCATTTTTGAGCTGGTTATTCCAGTCTTCTTTCGTTTTGCCTTTATATGTATCATAGTTCTATTTCCAATGTCACTCCTACTCACAAAAGATCACACATGATTAAGGGTGGCGCATGCCATGGACTTTCCGGCGTGTAAGTCTTACTAACACTCCATGGAACTTCCTTTCCCTTAATCCTCATCATCATATGATCGGTGTTCTTCTAGATCCCACACTTATCAGTTTTGTTTAGAGCACAATGAACATTTTCATTAATGCTTGCAATCATACATTGTACTAGATATCTTATATCCAACATTAATTGTCTTACTACTGAAAACTTATTTTTTAGTTCCATGAATATAACATAACTATCCCAAACTCTTCGAAGTTCGGGTTTCATGGTGGTGAAGACAATGCACTTAGCTGTGGTGGAATTCTAGCATTTTGGATTATGGACGTAAGTCACATCATCCATAGCATCAGCGGGAGAGCATCAAAAATTTGCGATAGGACATGGTCCTTCTCGGCACTATTGAGGATAGTCCTCACAATACGGTACCAATCGTAAAGTTTTTACCAGATAATACAGTTAATCAAAATCAATTGGGAAGGTGGTAATGCGAGCCATTATTCTACAACGATAATGCAAATACTAAGACTTTGTTCATAATTAAGTTGCACTTGTGATTAATCAATTTAATTACTAAGTGCGCTCCCACTCAGATCAATATCTCTCGTAATTGATGCTGGAGTGATTCAAGATCCAACCCAATCGTCCGCCATTGATGTGACATCACTGATGACTTAGACTGGACCGGTAGGCCAACTTGCCAATCACGCCAAAGGTGATTCTTGTTCATCTTTCGATGGGCGTGTTCCGGTAGCAAACTTTTATCCAAACCGTCAAGACAACCAAGTGTAATGCGCTGTGTGTTCTTTTAACACACCCGCCTTTTATGCGTCACACACGTGTGCACCCATGTGACATGACCTGCTCCGATGTGAAACATAGTATAGACGGTGCTACAGTTGGAAGAACACTATCAACTTGATATTGTTTTGCGAGAGATCACCCTAATAAAATACGACTACCGCGCATCAAACAAGGGTGCAACAAAGGGATAAACATCACAGGCAGTTCATAAAATTATGTGCTATAGTATAGCCCTTTGCTTCGTGAAGTCTTCATTGTCTTCACGTCGTCGTGGTTGAAGTCACCGTGTCCACCAACTTTGTCCTTGGCGCCGGGAACATCACCACGGCTTCCGGCATGTGCGTCGGGGTCCACCTCCGCATCGTGGATCATCACCTTGCATCTATCTATTGCTTTGCCTCAAGCTAATAAACAGTTCTGGCACGCAGGCCATAATTAAGTGACAATCATATGACTCCAGTCATCATGCCGTACCACGACACGCAGGTCGCGAATAAATATTACATAACATATAGCATCTCATACAAACACATTGCAAATCTTGAAGGCTATACCACATCTCATGCATACTCTGCAAAAACGAGTTAGATCGCCATCTACACGGGTTGTTGCAACTTTTATCGTGGTTGGTAAGCAGGTTTACAAGGCAAACGAGAAACCCTAGACAAAACAAAAACACGATACTTCTTTTGTTGCTAGTTCAACATACGGGGTGCGTGCAGCAACTAATGCCACAAGCCAAACTTCGTTAAACGCGTGACCCCTGTGTGGATTTGAGTTCATAAAATCCACAAGCCCGTTCATGTAAAATTTTCTATAGCAAGACTAGGATGAGATCCAAGGAATTTGATGTAGTCCATGATCAAGGCAACCAGCATACTAAGAGCAGCATAGAGGGATCATGGCAAAACTCAAACCTTGTAGCAAAATCACATCATGCCGTCGAGCAAAGAAAAGATCACATGATAGGGAAGCAAACAAGAAAATCAATGCCTCATATCAACA